>CM046665.1:146788584-149546084 GCA_025594165.1 Tamias sibiricus | reverse complement strand
CCTCCCTCCTTCTGAGGGCTGCTATGAGGATGTGATAAAGTGATGTATTGAAGGCATGTTGACAACTAAAATGACCTACATGGATCACTTTTAGTCTTCTCTGAAATCTGTGATGTCTGTGTGACCATTTGACCAAAGAGCCCTCCTCCCCACTTTGTGGAAGTAATAATAATCATTACTATTATATATGTGTATATATATTTAAGATAAACAACTTAATGATTTGGTATATGCATACATTGTGAAATGATCATGAAAATCAAACTAATGCCCGTATCCATAACAGCTCACGTTGTTAGTTTTCTGTGTGTATGCATGTGCTCAGTAAGGACACCTAAGGTCTAACCTCTGAGCAAAAGTCAAGTACACAGTAGAGTACTGTCACCCACGGTCACTATGCTGTGCCTCAGATCTCACAATCGTTCATCGAGCATGGCCAAAGCCTTACCCTTGACTAACCTCTGTCACTCCCTGCAGCCCCCCACCACCCCCGGCACCCACCGTTCCCCTCTGGGCTCCTGTGAATTGACTCTGTTAGATCCCACACTTATGTGGGATCATGCAGTGTTGGTCTTCCTGTTTCTGGCTTATTTCATTCATTATAGTATCCTCCAGGGTCATATGTACTGTCACAATGACAGTATTTCTTTCTTAAAAAAAAAAAAAAAAAAACACTTCAGTGTGCACATGTGTGTGGGTGCACACATGTGTACCTCATTTCCTTCAACCATTCATCCACTGATGGACTCTGAGCTTGTTTCCTTATCTGGCTGTTGTGAATAATGCTGTGATAAACGTGAAGTATCTCTTGGGGCTCTTCATGTCCTTTCCTTTGGATTGTGTACCCACAAGCGAGATTGCTGGATTGCACGGCCATTCTAGTTTTGATTTTTTGAGGAAAACTTGTATGCTTTCCACAATGGTGGAACCAATGTACATTCCCATCAAGGGTCTCAGTGGCTCCACAACTCCATCAGTATTGATTGTCTTTTGTCTTTTTGATAATTGCCATTCTAGCAAATGTGAGGTGATACCTCATTGCAATGCTGATTAGTGGCAATGAGCACCTATTGACTATTTGTATGTCTTCTTCACAGACATATTGCTTAGGTCCTTTGCCTAGTCTTTAACTGGGATATTTGGCTTTCCTATTGAATTGTGTGAGTTCATTATGAATTTTGGGTAGTAACTCCTTATCAGATGTGTGGATTACAAATATTTTCTCCCATTCCACAGGTTGCTTTCCACTTATTGTTTCCTTTGCTGTTTAGAAACTTTTTAGTTTGATGGAACCCCACTTGTCTGTTTTTGCTTTTTTTGTCTGTGTTTTTGGTGTCATATAAAAATTGTTGCCAAGACCTATGTCAAAAAGCTTTTTCCCTTTTCCAAAAAGTTTTATAGTCTTACATCTTATATTTAGGTCTTCACATTTAAGTTTTTAATTTTAGTATGTGGCACAATTTCCTTATTCTGCTTGTGGGTATCTCATCCCATTTATTAAAGAAAGCTTGATAAGCTTGTTGAAGATCAATTGACCATAAATGTGGATTTATTTTTAGGCTCTCTATTTTGTTCCATTGGTCTATGCATCTTTTTTTATACCAGTGCCATATTGTTTTGATTACTGAGGTCTTAAAATCATTTTTAAACAGGAAGTGTGACACTTCCCTCTTTGTTCTTGCTCTAGATTGCTTTGGCTTTTCAGGGTTTTGTGTGGTTCTATATGATTTCTGTGACTTTTTCCTATTTCTGTAAAGAGTATCACTGAAGTTTTGATAAGGATTGAGCTGAATCTGTAAATTGCTTTGCATAATGTAGACAGTTAATTCTTCCAATCCATAAACATAGGATATCTTTCCATTTATGTGTGTCCTCAATTATTTTCATCAGTGTTTTATATGGTTTTTAGTGTTTAGATCTATCACCCACTTGGTAAAATTTATTCCTATCTATTTATCTATCTATTTTTTCTTTTGTTCAGTGCTGGGGATTGAACCCAGAGCCTTGCCCATGCTAGGCAAGTGCTCTACCACTGAATGAAATCTGCACCCCACCCCTCCACCAGCTCTGTCAATTTTTGACGGTTTTGTAGAGGGTATTGTTTACTTAACTTCTTTTTTGGATAGTTTGTTGTTGGTGTAGAAACACAACTCATCTTTGTATATGACATACTGCAACTTTACTGAATTTATTATTTCAAAGAATATATTTTCATGCAGTGTTTAGAATTTTCTTCAAATTAGATTGTATTACCTACAAATGGAGATGATTTTACTTCTTCCTCTGATTTCTATGCTTTGTATTTCTTTTTCTTGCCTAGTTGCTCTGACTAGGACTTCTAGGGTGAATTGAAGAGGTAAGAGTGGGCATTCTTCCCTCATTCCACATCTTAGAGGAAAAGCTTTCAGTTTTCCCCCATTGATTATGATGTTAGCTGTGGGCTTTTAATATATTACCTTACTATTCACTTTTAAGTTCCTTTTATTCCTAATTTGTTGAGAATTTTTATCATGAAAGCATGTTGACTACTTTTTCTGCATCTACTTAGGTGATTGTGTGATTTTTATCCTCCCTTTTGTTAATGTAGTATATCACATTGATTGATAAGCACATGTTGAACCATCCTATCACATCAGAGATAAATCCCACTTTCTCATGGGAGTCTTTTAGTGTGTTGCTGAATTCAGTTTTGAGGATTTTTGTGTCCTATTCATCAGGGATATTGGTGAGTGATTTTCCTGTGCTATCTTTGTACTTTATTAGCTGAGGTCTTAAAATTATTTAATCTTAAAATTATTTTATTGCTTTGAAGTCAATTGCCAAGTTAACAAACATGAAACAGTTGCACTAAATCAACAAACATTTTAGATATATAGGCCATGATGGAATCTTCCAGAACAAAACTGAACAAAGAAGCATTCAACCAAACCTAGTCTTTAACTGGGATATTTAGCTTTCCTATTAAATCATGAGAGTTGGAAATCATAATTGGAAAAATTTTATGTGCTTTAAATTTTATCTTACTTACCAGTCCCCCAAAAGCAAATAGCTTAGGACAACTCATTCAAGCCCCAAACAGCTTACATTCTCAAAGGCTCACTCAATTCCAGAACATCTCACTCAAGCCCAGAGAGCAGGTACCGGTACCACAAAATGACCCACTTGAGGGTCAAAGCTTCAATCAGCAGAGATAAAATCCCTGATGGAATTACCAACATGACCCATGGACCATCCAAGTGCCTGATCTTCCTTACCAAATTTTGGAAGTGGGGCCTGCAATAGGAAGGAGAGGGATAAATTCCCCAGGGTTAAGGTGTCTGCAGCTGCAGGCCTTCCCTGAGGTTCTGACTGCAGGCCCTGCTGGCTGCAGGAGTGCTTTAGCCCTGAGCCTTCTCTCCCTCAGAGATGGCAGCTCCTGGAATGGCTCACTCACCTGCCCCCCAGAGACACTACTGCCCAGGAGGAAAGGGTCTGAGCTACAACACTCACTGCTCCAGAAACACCCGATCACATTGATAAGAAAATAGCTTTTGTTCAAAGCCAGCTTTGAAGGAAGATAGAAGAAACTTAATTGTCTGAGAGTTTCCATCTTCAAAATCCTGAAAGTGAGCAGAGCTGTAAAGAGGCAGGGGCAGAGTCGAGAGACAGAGGAGGAAATGCATGTGTGCAGATACGGGTGCCAAGGCTAGGCAGGCCATCCCAGGTGGTCCCTGATCCTAGTTCCCTTGGCCCCGCCAGGGCAGGGGTTGTGGCCCATTAGCTTTCTTTCTCAGCATGGGGAAGTTTGTTCTTAACTCAGAGGGGGCCCCCAAATCTAGTCTCTTTTGTAGCCTCGTCCTTACTTGCCTTAACGATCTTGTCTTTTGAATGGACGCTTAGGTCCTCTATGGTGTGTAAGACCAGGCCGGACCTGAAGGGGGCCTGAAGAGGGCCCTGAAGAGGCTTCCCCTTGTGGAGCTGTGTTTTCTAGAGGAGTGAACCCCAGGCTCTATTCCTGAGCTTTCATGAGGTGCCAACTGTCAACAGCACATCACAGGGCCTTTCTTCTTCTCCGCTGGCCATTTGCTGGGCCCTGGGTTTTACAGGGTTTTAGCAGCATCTTGTCTTCAGGAGACAGAAGTGGAGTAGCTCACCCATGGCCGGGCAGACCTGTAGGGAGCCAGCTGGTGCCAAGCATGATTTCTGACTCAACAGTTCTACATCTGGTTTCCTCTGAGCTTCAGCCTTCCATAAAGGGTGGAGCAGCTGCCACAGAGGCCAGAAAGGGTCTCCCATACGTGGTTTCAAAGGGACATAATTCCACTTCAGAGTGCTCCCCATTTCAGAGCAGGGCAATGGGGTCTCCTCTAGAGTATAGCTCATGCTTTCCATTTTCCCATGGACTGGGGTCTCCATGATGGGTGTGATTTCCGGGTCATTTGTGAAGCTTTACTCAGGTTTGGGTGACTTCAGAACAAATGATAGCTCATTGTCACTTTGAGTGAGCTCAGGAGCCCCAACCTGGAAATAATTTCCTTGAGCAGGAATTTAATGACCTCTGTTTTCTCAGTTCTAGTGGAGTATGCCTGAGAGCGTGTCCACAAGTGCTATTAGAATTTAAAGTCACCTTCTGTTTGAGGCCTCTGAGTGAGATTGATGGCCAGCCTTCCAAGGCAGATACCCTCTATATTGCACCATCTTCTGAGGTGGGCTGAGTTCAATTTGGGGGTTATTTTTCGCACACAAACGGCATCCTTGTCTAATCCTGTGAACAGACTTTTGAAGGTGTGGACTGAATCTCAAGGAAGGCTGCGCTAAGTCTGCTGGCACAACTGCCCTAATGGACCGCTGCGCATGGGCATGTTCAGGTAGAGTACAAGGGCTTCAGGGACAGATCACCTCAGAGTGAGCCGGATCCGCATTGTGGGGCCCTATTCTTGGGCTTGCTTCTCCCCCCGCTCTGTGTAACGAGGTGTGAAGGTGGACAAGTCCAAGGCTCTGAGAAGCGGCCTCTCCCTTGAAACTGCTTCAGGGCTCCTTCAGCTTTGGTATTTCCTTTAGCCACATGGGAGCCTGTCCCATGGTGTCCTGGGCAGTGCGTAATTGCCATTGAGAAGGACAAGTGTGGCACTGGTTGTCTGATGTCCTTATCTCCTGAAGTTAGCACCCCTCCTTCTTTCCAGATGGCTGCACGTGCATGCACTGTCACAAAGGCACCTTTGGAAGTGGTGCAAAGCTCACATGTTTTCCAGTAACGGGTGTGAAGCCTTAGGGACAGAGTCATTCAGCCCATGTGCAGAGGCGCCAACCAGGAGGCCATGAGTTTCTATTACAGTGTCAAGCATGGCCAGGTCATGCCAAGCTTGGAGTCCCCTGCTTCCCTGAAGCCACTCCCCTCAGTGTAAGGCTCCCACCGTGAGCTGCAGCAGTGGAGTGGACAAACCCAGGCTTCCAGAACAGGCTACAGTGAGAGTTTCTGAGCTGTTATGCTCCAAGTCAGTGTCAGTTTCTGTTACTGGGAGCAAGCTGGCTGGACCTAGGGCTGTGGCAAGCCCACATCTGGGTGGTCAGCACAATGGCCTCAGGTTCTGCCTCTTGCCCCACTGTCAAGCGTATTCTTTTTCTGTTTTGACCCCTGGAAGGCAGCTGCCTCCCTGGGCTGTCCACTCCAGCCATCTCTTGGAATCAGCTGCAGGTGGAGGGACTTTCCAAGCCTCTGAATGAGAACCCCTAAACTTACATCCTGCTTCTCTTGTTTACGCAGCTTGAAGGGCTTCCAGGGCTGGAGAATCCCAAGGCTTAAGGGTCAGATGCTCATGGCACTCAGCAGTCCCATACAAGGCTCTTGATCCAGACCTCCTAGGGCTTCATAAAGAGGTTTGACTGTAAGTCCAAAGTTAAGAAGCCACATTTAGCAGATCCCTGCTATGCAGAGACCCCACGGTGCCTCCTCTTACAGGGACTTTGGTATTGGCATTGATTGTTTCCAACTGGACTCTAAGCTCTGTTTTCCTTGTTTTAGTTGAAATCCAAGTTGTATTTCTCTCTGCTTGCAAACCTGAGCATTATGGGATGATACTGTGTCACAGTGTGCCATATGGTTTTGCACCACAGTGGTGTCAAATAGACATTTTTCCTAATAAGGGCTTGCTATCAGTCAATCACCAACATATTACAGCACAACATAACCTCTTCAAATTGCAGATCTCTTAAGTCTGGATAAAACCTCACTGAAGATGGTGGGGGGATTTTTGGAAATCTTGAGGGAGTCCAGTCCAGCAGTATTAGTTCCCTTCAGTACTGGATCTTGCCATTTAGATGCAAATAGTAGTGACTGGTGTACAAAGAAACCACCTTTGGGACCTGATACTAAAGTCCACCCAGAGCCTCATGTAGAACAGTCAAGAACTGTAAGGATTTGGGCCCGTAGTACAAGATGACATCCTGCACAATGTCATTAATAACTCTCAAATCCAGAACAAATTTATACTTGTTTTTGATGAGGTTGTTTTTTTAGCTGAGAGAATTTGAGCATTGTAAGGTATTGGCTTACAAGGCCAACTTAGCTCATGTTTAAGAAATTTCTTTGACACTGGCCGAATTCCTTCCAAGCCTCTTTCTTGAAGGGATGCTATTTCTTCCAAGGTACAATAATCCCCCCTTTTAAATCAGTTTTTACCAGTTGTGCATTTCGTGCTTGACCTGGGGTCCCTTCCACCCTTATGGTTATACCTACTTCCTCCTAGGCCTCAGGGGAGAGGCTCTCGTGCAGTCTCCTCAGGGTGCTGAGCAGCATTGGTAACCTGAAGCTTGTTCTGCTGGGACCTGTAGCTGTGGCTGTTGTCTTTTTAGAAAGTGTTGTGAGCATTCACCTGGCGTCGTGAGTCTCATCCCAACGATGAGATTGGGTATGGGGCAGACAGAATGTTTCCAGCTCAGCAAGTGAGAAGCTGAAGGGGCCAGAAGCCCAGGGTGACCCCAGATGTCCTCCATGCTGACTCAGACCTCTGAGAGGTCTGTCTTTGAGGCTACTGTCCTGCCCTGAAGCAGGCTGCTCCCTGGTCATCCAAGTCCCTCTTGGGCCTTGCAGGGGGAGGCTGTCCCTGCTCCCTTCCGTGTGGTGGGGGAGACACAGCTCCAGTGGCTCCTTGTAGTCCATCATGGACCTGGGCTGCCGTGGCTGCTGCACCAGCTGGGGTGGGTGGAGAGCATCTAAAACAGCAACTCCTGACGTTCCTCGTCTCTTGAGATTTACTGTCCAGGAGGGAAATAAACCTCTCCCTCCCCTCCAAACAACTGACTTAGCTCCCTCTGGTTTAGAGCCCACATTCTGTCACAGAAGGAGTCTAAAGGTGTACTTTCATCCCTGATCGTTACCTGATCTTTGATGGAACAATTCCAACTGTAAAACGGCAGGGGAGTGTGAAGATGCGTCAGGTGGCCATCTTCAGCAAAGTCTTACACACACATCAGGCCGCGCAGCATTACCACAGGAATTAACTCATTTTTAGTCATTAGATGAAAGCCATAAGTTGTCCAGTCAGCTCGAATACAGCCCAGTGGGCTCAGGTGGTATCAAAACCAAGCTGCCCATCCTCAAAGTAAAAGTAATTATGGGAAAGACCAAAAGAGCCAAATGAAATTAAAATCCCCCAAAACACCCCTGCTGCAGGAGATGTGTGGCTGTCACCACTCACTATCATAGCTCGCACAAGCGGGTACCATGGCAGAGTGGTGGACATAGCTTATGGCACACCTGCCAGTACCACAGCAATGACCCAGTGAAGTCTGGGTGGGTGGTCAGGCTACAAAACAGTGCAGAGCTTATTCCTATATCTACTGTCTGGAAGGCCAGAGGTTGGCTGGGTCTCAGGGCTGGTTAATCCAGGAGCTAAATGTCATTCTCCCCTCTTTAAACTCTGTTTCCTACGTTGTCCGCATGCTAAGGTGTAACTGGCTGCCAGAGAAGCAGTCTGCCTCCTTGCTGGGACCTGCCAGCAGAGCTGGCGTGGGAGAGTTGCCCTGCTCTGCTTCTGGTGTGCACGCGTCCCTCAGCGCACGTGTGGAGTGGACTCCACGGCTGCTCTCCTGCTGCGGCAACACCAGAGTCTGCAGCCACTCAAGGCTGCTGTTTGAAACGCTGTGGTGCTTGCCCACGGCCAATGCGCATCGCATCCTTTTGTGCACTTTATTGATTTATAGACAGGATATCACCATATTCCCCAGGCTAGCCTCAACCTGACAATCCTCCTGCCTTGGCCTCTTGAATAGCAGGGACTAAGGTGTGCCACTGTGCCCTGCTCTCCCCAATACTTCACTCCATCTCTAGATCCCCTATACTTCCTGACACAATGCCAGTGCCATGTAACTCCTTGTTGTACTGTATTGTTTAGGGAATAACAACAAGAAAAGTCTGCAAGCGTGCAATACAAACGCAACTTTTCTGTAAATGTGCTTGGTTTAGTCCATGGGTGTAGACCCACGGACATGGAGCGCCCATTATGTCCCTTTCTCAAGACTTAGGCTTCTAGGACACTTGCTCCTGGCCAATTTCCTGGGCTAATAGCCACATAGAGGGATACTGCCCAGGCAGCCTTTGAACCTGTGTCCCAGCAGTGGGCTTTTCTGGTCTAGGTGATCTTTTCCTTCATTTTAGAGATCTTATCCTTGAAGCATTCTGAAGCAGTACCTTGGGATTAGGCCCCACCCACAATCTACCTCCTAAAGCCAGACCGGAACTTCTAGGGCAAGAGAATGGCTAGTGAGACGTGCTGGAAGGGACAGGGTCACCAGGGCTGGTGTTGCTTCGCCATGTTTTCCATCCTGCTCAATCTCCTGCCTCTCTGGCTCTTTCATCTTTGAGCTCAAAACCACAGGGCTCCTAACAACCCTGGATGATGGAGCACAGACAGAAAGTGGCCCTCCTGGGAAAGAGCTGCTTTCCCCTTCTCTGCTTTCAGATGGGCCCGTCCCAGCTTCTCTCCTTCTTATAGGGACACAGTAGGTCTGCAGGAAGAAGATGGCGCGTCCTGGCTCTCCAGGTCTTCCTGTGGTACTCTGAGTGCTACAGCTTCAGCAGGCGTGGCTCTGTGCTCTGAGGCACACGGCTTTGCCCATCTCTGCTCAGCCAGGTCTCTAGAATCTCTGAACCAAGAACGGGGGTCACTGCCATTGGCCTCATCTCCACCCAACAAACGCCACGCCATGTTTTAGGTCAGTTTCAAGTATTACATTCTGTCAAACTGGGTACTCCCTATTCATAAGTAATGGAAACTGCTTTAACTGTCTGTTCCTAGAAATTTCCATTTAATATTTGCAGACCACAGTTGACTGTGGGTAACTGAAAGAGCAGAAAGTGAGATAACCAACACTTAAGTAATGTGTAAAGCTAGATCAGACTCTGTCATTTAGGAAATTTTTGAGGCTAAAAGTAGCTTGGCCTCACTACAGTGGCTTAAACAAAGAGTTTTATTTATGTCATATAAGAAATCTGGCCACAGGCATTTGCTAATGCTGGCTTAACAGCTTGATAACATCACCGCTACTGTCTATGATGCTTTAGCATATATACATGTATATTTAGCTCTTAGTCACAAAATGGCTGCTGTGGTTCCAGATATGAGGTCTATATTTTAAGCAGGAAGAAGAAGGAATAATCCTACTCACATATTATCAAACAGAATTACTGTCCCATGGCTACCTCTCACTGTAGATGAAAAGGAGACAAGGTCTGGGTAAGCTATTCATAATGTCTGTCATACAATACGAGCTGGATAAACTGTGAAGCATGTGCAGTTCAATGTAGAGTAATCTGGTTTTTTCCAGAAGCTGAAAATGAGTTCATGAATGGCAGCAGGAATAAAAATACTAACATGCCCAGATCACCGGCTGTCCGCCGGTGCAGGCTGCAGCTGTGTCCCTGTGCAGCAGCCTGGACTCATGCACTCTGTGCTCTCCGTGGCCCTGCTGCCCTGTGTTCCAGCCCCACTTCTTGGTTCCTGCCCAGAGGGCCCGGCTGCTTGGAGAGGGAGGCCCCGCAGGGGCTGCAGGATGCCATGGTGACCTGATTTCCTGCTACCCACAAGTGCCTGCCTGCTCTATTCTCAAAATGCCTTTGCAGCCTCCAGTGTGAGGGTTCAGGGTGTTCCCTCCTCTGTCCCCACAGGTGGCCTGGCTGGCTCAGGACTGCTGGGCTGCACAGAGCTCCCTGGAGGCCTGCCTCCCTGCCTCTCCTGCCACCTCTGCGGTGGCTGGCTGGGGAGCACCAGGAGGCTGCAGTGGTGGAGGGAGGTTGGAGCTAAGGGCACTGCAGTTTGTCCTTGTGCCTGTTTGGCCCAGCGGTGTTTAGGATCTGGACACAGAACAGCTGCTCCCGCAGGACCCTCCCACGTCTCCACAGCTCCCAGCAGAGGTGTCAGAGCCCAGCTCTGAGTCCCCAGTGAGCGGCTGGGGCCATGGGGTCTCCGGGAATCTCCCCTGGCTTTCTCTCCCTGTCCTACTGTGTGGCTGCTCTCCCAGGTACTCTCCTGAGCTTGCTTCTAGAATGTTGCCAAGAAACCCCACCCACTGCCGCAGACCTTGGAGGCTCTTTAGAGATGGGCACTCACCCCGGGGACTCACCCAGGTCTGCAGAGCTGCTGACAGCGCTTCACGGCTGCTCTTGAGGGAGGTGGCGTGTACTTGGTTTTTTTTTACTGAGACCTGGAGTGCGGTGGAGCCACACCACACACATCTCTCTCAAGGGACACACACCCCCTTAAGGACACGTCTAGATTCCAGCACAGGGGCGTCCCGACACAGAGATGCTCAGTGTGGAAGGGCTGATGCCCAGCAGCCCAGTGCGTGCCCGTGCAGGGTGCGAGTGCTAAGGTGCGCTGAGCCAGCACATGTGTTCCAGGTCTTGCACCTGGCCCACTCCTGGGGGCGATGCAAGGTGTGCCTGCTGTTCAGGTCCCTGAGCCCTGGCCAGGTCCTCAGTGCTCAGGCACCTCAGGGCTCCGCAGAGGAAAGGACAGGACACCCTGCAGGTCGCCCGGGCCCTCAGCTGCCTCGGCCTTCGCTCAGGGCCCTGTGCTCGAGCTCCTGTGCCAGTGGCAGTGCTGAGCTGCGTGGAAAGGCAGGGGGTGTCTTCCTGAGTAGGGAGAACACCGTGTTCATTGCAGAGAGTCAGGAAAGTTCTAGAAAGCCAAAAACTCGTTCAGTCCCACAGGCCCAGTGGCCTCGGAGCAGCTCCTTCCAGCCACGGTCCCCACTCTGCGTGCCCACACCCCTTACAGACAGGGACGGGACACACATGACCTCGTGTTCTGCTCTTTCACCTACCTTCTCCTGTTTCACATCATGACGTCATCATCTTCCACCCAACGTCACCTGTGTCAGGTCTTCCAATAGCACATAGGTGCTTCCTATGGCATCTGGCCCCTGTGCCATCTTCTGTCCCTTCAGGCCTCGTCCACAGTGTCCTCTTTTCATCTGGTGGTCCAGTCGGTGCACCGGGAGCACTGATTTCCTCCTTAGTGACTGCTGCCCACGTGCAGTAGCCTGAGGTTAGGGACCGTGTCCTCCTGGGTGTTTCAAAACCCCCGAGGTGGTTCTGAAACACCGTCTGCCACTTTGGGTCGTGGACTTCTTAGGTGACATGTGCTGGGCCATGGCCTTCTCTTTTCTGACCCCTGCGGCAGCTTTTGGTCCTGGAGGGTCCACGCCATGCTTCCTGCTGTGAGCCAATCCCCGAGGACTGTGATCACAGCACCAGTCACAGTGACTCAGGGTTGGGTTCCTGGCCTGGATCCCATGGTGTATGAAAACGCTGTCTTTCCAAGGCTCGCCTCTTGCAGGCCACCTGCCTTTTGGAAGAAGTGAGACCTCACAGTAGAACAATTGCATTGGCTGTGGACCACTCCCTGCCTTTGCTCAGCCTCTCTCCTCTGAACCACCCCATTCCATCGTCTGAGTGTGAACAGGTGGGTTCCCAACAAGTGCTCCTCCTGTTACACCATCGAGCTCCTGTGGCGCAGCCCTCTCTCTGGGGACGCTCTGGCAGGTGCACTGGTCGGATCTGTGGGTAGGCATGGCCGGCATTCCTCCCACGACTCAGCCCCCCACTGCATTCCCCACCTTCTGGGATGATAACCAGAAGCCTCCACTACACTAACGATATGGTAAATATTTTTGCAATACAAATAAAATGGATATGCACATCTCTGGTCCCTCACTGTGCTCCAGGAGCTCCGCACTGTGTACTCTGCACTGACTCACCGACCTGCACAGCACCCTGTGGGGGAGCTGCTGTGAGGGCCCTCTTAACAGCAAGGAAGGCCCAGAGCCCTCCAGCAGCTCACGGGAAGGACTGGTCAGGGTGGCCTGTGCCCGCCTCCATCAGGCAGCTGCTCTGCAGCAGAGGCTGATATCACTAAACAAACCCACTCACAGGGCAAGGTACCCATTGAGCATTCCTAATCTGAAAATCCCAAATTGGAGAACTTTGAGTGGTGGCATGGTGCCACAAGTGCATATCCCACCTCTGACCTTGCATGACCACTCACGATCAGAATGCAGGTGCACTAAGAATGTCCCATAAAATGACCCTCAGCCTGTGCAGAAGGTGTATGTGGATATAAATAACTTTGCGTTTAGATCCGGGTCCCCTCCCCAGGACACTTCATTATGTTCCAAAACCTGAAACAAACCTTCCAAACCTGAAAACACTTGGACCTCCAAACACGCCTAGTTCCCAGGCCCTGGGATCAGGGCTGCTCGACCTGTGCTACCACTTACCACAAGGAAGCTTGAGACTGTGCTGGTTGAGAAGCTTCCAAGGGAGGGCGTGTGTGGAGTTGGAGGCCGGGAGAGTATTAGTCTGAAATAGGGAAGCCATTGGTGAATGCCGTCCCAGAACGGTGTGCTGCTGCCAATTTACACTCCCCCGTGAGGTCCAGTGTCGAGAGTCCACGTCCTGCTCGTCATCTCCCAGAGAACAAGAACCACTCTTCCAGGACTACTGCCGGGGCCCTGCTGTTCCCAGGCCTGGGTCTGAGTACTGGGGACTCATTTTAAAGATTGGTGCATGGAGACAATGCGGAGGGCTCGCCAGGATTTGTGGACATCAGACAATCTTTTGTGAAATGACTGGTGAAGTCACACAGAATGGACCTTGTGGGTTTCTTACGAGTGGGCGAGTGGAACACTCAGGAATATTGATAACTTTGGCACACGGGAAATCAGGAACAGCTTCAGGGATGCGGGACGGAGATGTTATTGCAGGTGAGTGGCCACATCAACTCAGGTGAGCTAGGCTTTGGCCAAGCAGAGGGGAGACTGGTTTGTTCATCCACAGAGCTTTAACAACCATGCCAACAGTGGCAGGTGTAAGCTTCCTGGTACTGAAAACCGGGAGGAAAACTCTCGGAGGCAGAGTAAAGCTTTTACTACTTTTACTTCTACGTTCTTAGAGCTTAGAGAGGGAAAGAAAGATAGAGCTTAGAGAAAGATTATTTTTTCTTCTTAGCTTAGAGAGAAAGAAAGATAGCTTAGAGAAAGATTAGAGCTTCTTTCTTCTCTCTTCTTTCTTCTTCTTCTTTCTTCTGTCTTCTGTCTTCCTCAGGAGCCTCGGCCTAACTCTGACCAGTCATTACTTCTTCTATCTGGTTTCTCTTCTGTAACCGCTCTGCCTACGTTCTGGCCACTCTGATTCTTCTGACCGACCGAGTGACTGCCCGACTGACTGAATTCTCCGTTCTCCTAACTCGGACCGCTTTCACCCGGTTATATACCTTCAGCTTTGCGGGTGCCTACAGGTGCGTCACATACATATCAGGTGGAACTTATGGCTTCCAGCTAGCTGCAATAGCCCTTCCTAATTAGGGCTCCTTCAGGCAGGGCCTACCCAGGTGCCACCTGAGGCCACCTGGCTTCTTATAAGGACACCAGTCATTGGGTTTAGGACTCATCCTGATCTAGTTCACCTCGTGTGAACTAAGTACAACTGCAAAGACCCTATTTCAAATAAGGTCATGTTTGCAGGTGCCGGGGGTTTGGATTTCCACACATTTTCTAGTCCACACAGTTCAACCACAGCTAGTGTCATGGTTTGGATTTTAAAAGTCCCCCAAAGGCCCACATGCTGAAGGCTTGGTCACCAGCCTGTGGCCTACTGGGAGGTGGGGAAACTGTGAGGAGGTGGAGCTTGGGGAGAGGAGGCCAGGTTCTTGGGGCTCCTTCCTCCCTCATCCTCTGCTTCCCTTTGCCTTGAAGAGAGCAGCTTCGCACCACCAGAGATTCCCACCGTGATGTGCTGCGCTGCCACTGGCCCAAAAGCAACAGAGACGATGACTGTGGACTGGAACCTCTGCAACTGTGAGCCAAGAAACATCTCCTCTTTTCTTGGTCTTAGGCGTTTCATAATAGCAGTGGGAGCAAACATGTGAAGGGTCTGTTTCTGAAAGATATTGTCAGAATCACGTTCTGATTTTTTTCAGAGTGTGAGAGTAGTTTTGACTTTGTGCTCTATATGCTGACAGTAGTCACTTACTGGTGAAATCTCATAGTGATCCCCTTTCTCCCAAGTAAGGCTGTTGGCAGTATTCTCGTAGAGGGAACACAGGTTTGCAGGGCTCTCCAGGGTGTGGAGAAAGCCGGCAGGAGGGCTGCATCTAGCTGGTCCTGACAGGTTGCCAAGTACCCAGATCAGTTGCTTAAGCAATCAGAAATTCTCATAAAGATGTGCGAACCAGGAGCCCAAGGCCCTGCAGTCTCATGTAGTCAGTCAGGCAACAGCCAGCCCTTTCAGGGACCAGTGCAGCCTCAGTGGCTGGGATTTTATTTTTCTTTAGTAGCAGATATCAACTGCTGCCTCTAATGGTGGGGACTCAGCTGCTTCTTGTTTGTGGGGCCATCTCTCCTGCCGCTAGCAATTAGCTGACCCTAATTTCACATTGCTTCCATTTGCTATGGCTCCTAGCCTACCATGGCTTCTGCTTCCTGCCTCTTCTCTGTGTCTCTTGGTGTCTGTCCTCACTGTTGGATGCCAGTACTGATGCCAGGTGTTCTGAATTCAAACTCCCCAAGAGACAGGCTCAGATTGGATTGGGCCACCCTCACCCCTGATGTGCGTGGTACTACGTAAAGTGGGTTCATGCACAAGAGGCCTGTGTGGCCTTTGAATTTGGTGGCTGTCTCTGGCTGCAGTCACTGTGACTGTGGTGGTGGACACATGTGAATAAATACAGCAACTCAGGCCTCTCAGAACAGGGGCAGGGGCCTCAAGGTGTCCCCCGAGGAAGGGCAGGTGTCCGGCACTGTCCTCCCAGTGCTTCACTCACCCGCAAGAAGACCCCCTGGAGGAGCTGATGGCAGGTTGAGAGTTGACCAAGGAGGAAAGAGAAATGCAGGCGGGAGTGACAGCTGGACTGGAGGAACAGACCCAGGAAACGCCACATGCACAGGAGACTGCCAGTTGCTGAGCACCCTTGAGTGCAGATGTTGATGGGGACAGCGCAGGCGGGCTGGGAACAGCCATGAAGGCTTGGACCCTTGCTAAAAGGAAGTCACTAAATGTTTTAAGCCAGGAAAGAAAAGAACTCGTAATTAAAGTTGTGAAATATAGGATAATAATGGGTCAGGAAATCATCAAAACATCCAACAAGAGAGAGTGGGCAGTGGTCATAGAGACGGAGAACAGGGTGCAGATCCAGGAGTGTTTAGGAGGTCACTGGCAGAACTTGGCAGAAGAGTTGACACATAGAGTGACCGTAAGGAATGAGTCCAGAATGTCCCAGGTCTCCCGCTCGGGCCGTCAACGGGTAGTGCCCCTTAGCTGCGGTTTCAGAACATAGAACAGGACAGGCCAGAGGGGAAAGTACTGCATCCAGCTTTGGGCAGTTTGAGGTATAAGCACCCCAAATGCACAGATTTGGATCCATGCATTGAAATTCAAGTGCCCTTTCCTCAAAGAGAGCTTCTCTTTGTTTCCCGATTTACTGGATATAATTGACAAACAAAAATCATGTATTTGTGACGTGTACAAAGAATGCAAGGACTTGATCAATTACCATTGTGAAATGATCACCGCCATCCAGATCTTCAAAGTATTCATCAAGAAAGGCCCCCACTCCGCCCATAGGGTGCCAGTCTCCACCCTGTAGCACTCCCAACTATTCTGTTGTGTTGGTCACAATTTGAGCAGAGTGATCAATGGTGTAGTCAACTGTGTGGTGTGATCTTCAGGAGGACAGGTTGCTGTTCCCCGGGCCTAGGCCAGTGTCTCCCCACCTGCTGAATGAATGCTAGGTGCTTCTCAGTAACCTACAGTCCAGCTTCGCTACCCTACTCAGATGCACCTAGGGCTGAGCTTCTGGGGAGTAAGCCTGCAGCGTGGGGTCACACAGAAATGAGCCAGGCTGGCCAGACTCAGTGGAAGAACAGGATGTCCATTTGAAATGTGGTTTGGTATAATAAGGCCCAAACATTGCATAGAATATATTACGTGGCCCTAAGCGAGTGGCATCTGATGCAGAATTGTGTGATCCACAGCTTGACTCTTCCTCTGCTATCCCTAGGCAGGACCCCTCCCCTCCCCTGACAGTCTGTCCGGGGATAATACCATCCCTAACCCTCCTCTTCATTAATAAAAGTTTTTGCCTTTTTTTGTTTTATATTCTTTTGTTTTAAAAATTCCTGCTTTGGTGGAAAATAAGTCATTCATCCTGACTTAGAAGCAAATATTCCCAGTGTGACCTTTCCACGTCAGGGAAACCCGGGGCAGAAAGCAGCTGTTAGAGCCTGAGTCAGCAGCCGACGCATTCCAGAGGTTTTGTTTGAGGTTTTCCAGGCTTCTGACCTCCAAATGAAACGTAAACTGAAAGTTTTTCGGCTTTCTCCAGTATCAGACGCAGGAAAATGAGTTAGAGGACTGTCCCTGGGTAGAAACTCTCCCCACCCACTTGTGTGGTATTTGGGGCCACTCAGGAGCTGCGGCCCTATCAGATGACTGCGTACGTCAAAGACAGGGCTTTGTAGCTTACAAGTTTCCTCAGATGCTCTGAATTGTTCTGGAAACAAGATAACAATGTGGTTCTAGCAATTTTCCTGAGTGATTTTGAGGGCTGTCCTGTGTGGTCAGCTTGATCTGCGGAGCTGCAACGTACAGGTAATTCTGAAACTGAGTTCATCCTCTGCCTGCCTTAGGTGACAGGCTTAGACACTGGCTCAAGGGCAGTACCAGCTTTGGTTGAGGGACCTAGGGAGGCATGCCCTCCCTCTGCCTCATACACTCACACACGCATTCCACATAGAGACACACAAGCAAACCGTTTACTAGAAATTAAGAGTGATTATCTTCTAAATGGTGTGATTTGGGAATAGTTTTTATTTTTCTTTCTAAATTTAAAAATAAAATTTTGCTGGATGTTGTGGCGCATGTCTATAACTTTGGCACTCAGGAGGCTGAGGCAGGAGAATTAAAACTTCAAAGCCAGCCTCAGCAACTTAGTGAGGTCCTAAGCAACCTAGCAAGACCCTGTCTCAAAAAAAAAAAAAAAAAAAAAAAGGCTGGGGACGTGACTCAATGGTAAAGCACCCCTGGGCTCAATCCCCAGTAGCACACCCCAATATTTTTTTTTTTTACATAGCAGTATTATTACCTTTATAAAAAAACAACACAACAAAGACTATTTTGGGAGTGGAGAAAAAAGCAGTTTTAGTCTTCCTTTTTGGGCTATGGGCTGTCTTCACATCTGGCCAGCATGCCTTTGGTGTGGGTGTGCACAACAGATCGTCTTTTTCAAAACATGATTTGAGTGAACTCCAACCAGTTATGCAAACAAAAGGTTCATAGGCACCCATTGCCCCACAGAAGGCTGGAGCAGAATCTTCTCCCCCAGTGCTGGGTACAGAACCCAGGGCCTCACATGGGCCGGTCAAGTTCTCTACCATGAGCCACATCCCCAGCTCCAAACAAAATCTTAATATGGACAATGGTGAAAGCGTTTCCCAACAACCTTTGCTGCTGTGTGTAGCTGGGTGTTGGGGAAGAGGTGGGTAAGTTTACCCTGATACCAAGCAACTTTCTAAAGTTCAGTGTCATGAGAGCCTTTCTGTGGGCTATGGTGTTCTGACAGGTTTTCCTTGCAGTGTGAAAGGATGAGGTCTGAGGAGAGCACACGATGCAGGAAGAGCCTGGTCTAACAGGTCCATGAAAGGGCACGCTCTGCCCAGGAGCCCAGCAGCAAGGCCTCCTTAGGGAGTGCTGGCCTAGGCCCAGCATTGGAATGACTGAGCTGTGAGGTCTAATCATGCTGCTGTAACAGAACGTCACACACTGGGTGATTTATAAAGAACAGAAATGTATTTCTCACTGCTCTGGAGTCCTGGAGTCAAGGTCAAGTTACTGGCAGGCTCAGGGTCTGGAGAAGGCCCAGTTTCTGTGTCTAAGATGGTACCCTAACACTGACCCCTCCAGAGGGGAGCAATGCATCCTCCTGGCACGAAGGGCACAAAGGAGCCAGCACCCTCCACCAAGCCCTTGTTTCACAGTGTAAACCCACATCAGTCTTGAGGGACACAGTAAGACCATAGTGCTCCTCCCTCCGTGAAGCCTAGTGTGGCAGCACCTTGGCCTGGGGGGTCTGGGAAGCAAGAGCGTTCGTCTACCAGGAGACACTGGCCCACGAGGGACTCACAGCAAGGACCAAAGCAAGAGGCTCCGCCACTGCTAGAGGCTGCGCTACCAGACTCCCTGCAGCCTGTAGCTGAGGCTGCGCTCTGACCACTCTGTGCCCCAAAATGATCTTTGCCTATCACATGGGCCACATGAACAGAGGAGAAGCCTCGCTCACCTTCTGCTAGATCTAAGGTTACTGTCCACTGTGATTCAGGGCTTAAATGAGGGTGCAGATTCATACTTATATGTTTAATGCATAAAATAGTACATAATCCTGAGGTTTTGGGGGGGTTTGGTACCCAGGAATGAACCCAGGGGTGTTTAACCACTGAGCCACATCCCCAGCCCCTTTTTAATATTTTATTTAGAAACAGGGTCTTGCTGAGTTGCTTAGGGCCTCGTTAAGTTGCTGAGGTGCCTTTGAAATATCATCCTCCTGCTTCAGCCTCCGGAGCCACTGGGATTCCAGGTGTAGCCCCTGTGCCCACCTGAGTTTTAAAGGTAGGAGTACAAACGGTTGTTTTCCTGACTCTGGCCTCATGGATAAGCTGTGCCTGTAGCTGGGGCTGTAGGACCACCACGACCATCTTCTCCTCGGTGTCACTCCCCTGTCCTTGCCCGTGGTGTCTGTTCCCTTGGCCTGAGTGCAGCTTCAGACCTGGGCCCGCCCTGCTTCCCTGACCGTCTGCTCTGGGCTGGTGTTCTAACCACACAGAGACGCTCTCTTTCCAGCCAGGCCCGGGCGAGTGCTCACTTTCTCCTGCCCGCTCCTGCCCGAGCAGCTGCGGTGAGTGACGGACATCCGCCCAACTCGGGCAATCGCCGCCTCCGCTGCAGAGCTGGCCACCCTGTGCCTGCGGACCAGGCTTTTTGAGTTATTTCAAACTGTTTCTTCACCTGTGGGATGTGGAGATTGAATGATATGGTCCCACCTCATGTTATGGATTAAGAAATAAACACTATGTTTGGTGCTGGTAGTGTTTGTGATAATTTAGAAACATAACAAAAGAAAAGCTTGTTTCAAACCAGATGTGAATTTTTGTCCTGGAGCCTTCACAGTACATTCAAGGATCTGTCTTTGAGGGACCATGATAATGTGGAGTTTTTTTTTTTTTTTTTTTTTTTTAACAGTTTAACACTTGAAAAAAAAAAAAAGGGAAACTTTAATGAGCTGTGCCGCATCATGTTAAACATTAGTATGTACTTCCCCTTCCCAGGAGGGACAGAAGAAGGTGGACCAGAGAGGTGATAAGATGGAAAGACACACTGAAATCCTGGCGTTAATTTTACCTTAAAAGCCTGGAGTTTTGATTCACACTGACTTGGTAACATAAGAAAACGCAATAAAGCAATGGAGAAACTTGCCCCTTGCCCGAGGCTTGGTCTTCCCACCTTTATTCAAATCACCATCTTCATCACTTTCCACATCTTCACAAGGGAAAATCTGAACACAAGGCAGGTGCGTGCCACAGAGGCTGCAGTCACACCTTCCATCACTGAAAATGAGAGTGGCCGAGCAATTTGTTTTTCCACACTCAGAAATCACAAGAAGAGCTCAATTTTAATGGCATTAAGATCGAAAGCCATCAACAAAGGCAAGGAAATGAAATTCCTTCTTAAATCATAAACCTGAGAAAACAGCCTCATGAGTCGATCATATCAGGAATCCCCTGCCCATACTCAAAAACAGCCTCTTTTTTCCCTGTAACATTTATTTTTAGCCACACAAAGGGTTGTCTCACACACACACAGTGATGAAGAGATTTTAACCTAAGTTAGGGCTGTTTGTATCTTCCCTAGAGGTTCTTTTGATAAGAAATATCACATTATAAAAGCTTTCTAAGATTTCAAACCTGAAAAGATCAAACTAAAGATTTCAACCTGAAAGTTTTTTTTTTTTTTTTTTTTTTTTTTTTGGTTAGTCTGTAAAGACGGGTGTTCTTCTTATCTCTAGTGAAATCACAGTGACTAAACTGAAAGGAAGATTGGGCTGGGGTTTGTGCAAACACAGTTTCTTCCTTTCTAGCCCTGCACCCTGTCCTTCCTGCCTTTTTGATTTGCATTCCATTTCTTCCTTCCCAGCTCTGAGCAATTGCAGCTTTCATTGAATACAGTCCTAGACTGAATGAATGTAGTCAGTGGTTCTCAGGGTAGACCTGTGACAGCAGAGCCCCCAAACCAGGTACAGCAGTATGACTCTCTTAAGCATCCAAACTGACAGAGTAGGGTGCATTGGGAGCTCCGCGGCCTTGGCTGTCACGGAAGGCTTGGCAGGCACCCATCTGAGCAAATGTCCCGTGAACAGTACAAGCCAGTCCTAAGAGGCACGGGCTGATCGCAGCCTCACTTAGTTCAGCTCCCACAGCCACTCTCAAAATTAGGCATTGTTGGTACCATTTTACAAAGAAAGAAACTGAGATTAAGAAAAACAATGTGCCCAAGGAGACCAAGTGAAGTCTGAGTGTGTGGCTGCAGCACCTCCTCTCCACCCGTCTGCCTGCTTTTAGTTACATAAGTGCTCGGGGTCCTTAGATTCAGCAGCAGATGGAGGAACAAGAGAACCTGTTCCCCAAATGGCCCAGGACACTTGTCTGTGGAACCACTGAATCTCTAGAGAGAGAGGAGGAAGCTCGCACTCTCTGTAGTGCTGGGTGGGTTCCCTGGAGGAAGGATAGAAATACATCCTGCTTAAAAATCCAAACAATATATAAAATATAAAATAGTCTCACCAGAGAAGAGAGCTGTTAGTGGTTTATACATGTTCCAGATTGTTCTCACTTAGAATATGCAATTTAAAATGGGATAAGATACACACATGTGTTTCATCTAAAAGTCTACTCTATACATCTTTTCATGTCTACACCCCATTCTTTCCTGTGACCATTTTGTATTTCATTGAACAGCTAGACCAAAATTTACTTAATATTTCTATTGAGCTGGATGTTTAAACTTGTTTTATTATAGGTATTCTATAACAAATATGCTCATGCGCATAACTTGCAATGTGTGTAAAATAAACCCTGGGAGTAGAATCCTCAGGTAAAGGATAGGCACCTGGGCCACTGGGATGGCCGCTGTCAAATGGCCTTCTGCAGGATCTCCATGTCACGGCAGCATGCCACCCCGCCCGCCCCGTGCCAGTGCCACAGTGTTGGTCTTAAACTTTTGCCCATGTGATAGGTGAGAACTTATTGTTTTGTTTTCATGTTATTTAGATTTAAATTTCTTTCTTTGTTAGTGAATTAAAATCCCCCTTTATAAAAAAAAGTTTTTGCAGGGGCTGGGGTTGTGGCTCAGCAGTAGAGCACTCGCCTAGCATGTGCGCGACCCGGGTTCAATCCTCAGCACCACGTAAAGACCAATGCATTGTGTACAACTAAAGCAAATAAATAAATATTTTTAAAAAATTTTAAAAAGTTTTTGTAGGTGGAAACAATACCTTTAATTTGTTTATTTATTTTTTTATGTGGTGCCGAGGACTGAACCCAGTGCCTCACACATGCTAGGCAAGCACTCTGCCACTGAGCTATAGCTGTGGCCCCTAAGCCCCTTTTTATATATTTACTTGGCATTATCTATGAATTCTCAATTCTATCAGGAATTTAATAATTTTTATTATTGGTTTTGATGAGTTTCTTATACACTAGAGATGGCTTAGCATTTGTCTGCTATGTTTATTACAATTTTTCCTAATTCATCTTTTAACTTTCTCCCCCTCCTCCTCCTCCTTCTTCTTCCATCCCTTGCTCTCTCATATAGACATTTTAAAATTTCATGTAAAAGAATTTTCACTGAATTTAGATTTCATACATTAGAAAAGAATTCCACAGCCCTAATGATGTGCAAATATCAATTTATATTTCCAATACTTTAATGATTTTTCACATCAAATATTTGATTTAATTTGAATTGATTCAAGAGAAACTAAGATCCCAGGCATATAAAATCAACTGTTTGAAATGTTTACTTTTTTTTTTTTTTTTTGGCATTGCTGGATATTGTGCCCAGTACAGTCAACCCCACGAGGATATTTCAGGGCGGGTGCCTGGCTCACATCCTCTTCTAGGTGGACCAGAGGACACAGGCCACTGGGCAAGAGGAGGGCAGGGCCGCGGTCCCTCACCTCACTGCGTGGTGTGTCCAGCTACCTTTCAGAGGAGCAGCGGGTGACGAGGCAGTAGGCTCTCAAGCTGAGCAGTCTGCTGAGCGAGAAAGTGCTATTTTTGACTCACCCGTTTCTCTGCTCCTTGAGTCATGAGTGTGTAACGCCGTCAGGTGCTTCAGTAATTCCCTCTTTCCTTTTTTGACTATTAGGTACTTTCTCTTACTTTTCCTTCTCAGTTTTGGGGATTTTTTTAGATTTTAATTTGCTGCCAAGCAACAGGGAGAGAAAGAACCACTTGTTTTTATAACTATTTAACATTTAGGTAAACCAAGTCACAGAGTGACCAAGAATGTTGTCCAAGATGGCAAAGTCAATCTCTGTTAGGGCTATAACATCTTAACAGTCCTTTTTGGATATTTATTATCCAAGCATATTTTAAAGCATCAGTTCCTAGGATATTCTACTACTTTTCTTCCTGAGAGCTGATAGAGAGGCAGTTTTTCAAGATCTGACAGCAGATCAGTCACCTGGACGCCTTGAGCCTGTTAAGTGTATCCACTAAGAAGTGGAGGAGACAGGGCTCAGTTGGCTCCCTGTCCTGCCGGGAAGGTCACTTCATCAAATGGCAGTTACAGGAAAGGTTTCTCATGCAATGAGCAGAAATCGTTTTCCTGGAATACCTACTCGTAAATACAGCTCTGCCTTTAGTGCTGCCAGTTAGGGCTCAGTCAGATCTAGGGTTTAATTATGTGAACTCAAAATGAGTCTAGGATGGTCCACGTGCCACTCTGAGGAAGAGCAGGCACAGTCCTGGAGGTTATTTTGGATTACCCTTGTTTCCATTTATGTTTTTAGATTAGACAGTGCCAGATGTTCCAATTCTGGAAGTGAATGGCAGAAACTCAACTGTATGTTGACTTTCCCATGTTCCGAAGAGGAACTACACTACATTTTTGCTAGTCATTTTTTGGTCATAAAAAACAGTTCAAAATCTTTTTGTTCTCAATAAGCTTGACTTTGAGACGTCACCTGAGACTGGATTGGAAACTAAACCAGGTCCATAAATCTTCTGAAGACCCCAGTCTCTAGGCTAAAATGTCCAAGTGCCCTGATTAATCAAAGACACTGGTGCTGGTACATTTCTGTGGTGGTAACTTCTGTATTCAGTTACGAAAGGACAGTAGCAACTCAAGTGTGTTCAGAAGACAGCTAAGATGGGGAAGGGTCTGGAACCACAGAGGGTCCATGGAATTGTTCAGGAAAGGAAGAGAACAGGAGGATTCAAATGTCAGCCGGGGGTAAAACTGTCAAAACATCAAATTAGGCAAATAGCAATATGCTAGACTTAAATTTGTTATGAATTGTTCCTGCAGAACTGAGGTCCAAAAAATATATTTCATATCATCATGAAGAGCTTTCATAGTTGTCCCCAAATAAAATAAGCCTCCTTTTAAGGAACTAAGTTTTTGTCATGGTAAATGTTCAGACAAGGCCAATAATAGCTTCAAAAATATTGGTGTGAAGAATCTTGTGCATAGTTACTAGTACATCCTAAACCCTCAATTGTGCTTGGTAAATGAACAAGTGCATCACTGTATGAGGCTAGACCAAGTGCCCACCAAGTCCAGAAGAAACTGCTACCCTTTGATTTGTCTAGTGTCTTTCCTGCACCAATATGAGAGATATGGAGGAAAACCAACCCTTTTAGAGAATGTCAAAACTCAGAGCTGGAACTTTCTAGAACTTTCCTTATTAAGGAGGAGTTGTATAAGTTAGTCTTTAAAATACGAAGAGAAACAGAATAAAGATGTGGCATTTTAGAGAACTAATACAAAGTCCCACAGATAAAATGACTATGGCATGAGAGACAGCACACCACTGGCTGGAGTGGTGTGTTCCTGCTGGGGCATGAGAGAGGGGGCAGCAGGCCCAGAGAGCGAGGCGGGGGAGTTCGACCTTCATGCAGGGGACCCATGGAAGTTCTGTAGATGATTATTATTATCATCCCCATTAATTAGGTATTAAGGGTTGAACTGGAGACCAGGAAGACTCAACCACTGAGCCACATCCCCAGCTCTTTTTATTTCTTTATGTAGAGACAGGGTCTCACTGGGGTGCTTAGGGCCATGCTGAGGCTGGCTTTGACCTTGTGATCCTCCTGCCTCCGTCTCTGGAGAGCGCTGGATTATAGGCTGAGGAAGGAAGATAATCTGTAGATTATTGAGCAAAGACAGGGCTATGGTGAGAATGTGAATGAGAAACGTTCACCCACCAGATGCTCCCTGGCCAAAACAGCTGTTCCTCTTAAACTTCCAAAGTGTCCTGCCCAGGTCCACCTCTTGACATTTGACTAACAGCGCAGTGACATCAGACTTTCAAGTCTCCATTACCATGACAATTCTAGGTCACCTTGGGCCATGCTGACTGGTTCTAATTAGATTTTTTACCATACATTCTTATAGATTTTATGGTTAGGAGGAATTATCCTTATCTTCCAGGATCTGGTCCATGAAAACAGTCACAAAATTTCTCCCTTCAGAGTAACTTGGGTTCCTCTTAATCAACGTTATTTCCTGCCTGCATCTCCTTGCAGATAGCAGGCAGTTTGCTGAGGAATGTGACATGTCCTGTGTACTTTAGGTTAGGCAAGGCTGCAGGCAAATTGCCTTTTGGCAAAGAAAGCATGTGGGGGTCAGCACAGTGGGCCCACTTTATAGAGTTACTCTCTCACCCTGGTGTTCTCACCATCCTCATCTATCTGTCCCCTCACAGAAGGACCAGAGGCTCTGCTCCAGAAGCCTGCCAGCTATCATGGGTTCTGACTCTGCTGATCTGCAGGTGTGGGGGCCCGAGAGGCCTGTGACAAGGCTGAGGAGCTGAGCCACCTGTGCCCAGTGCTGGTCCAGGAGATGAGGCAGTACTGCCCTGGAGAGGCTGCTCATCTGTTGGGGACAGAGGCACAGGGAGAGATCTCTCCACAATGGTGTGCAAACCAATAAAAGCCAATCATTCCCATAGTGGGGCCCCGGGTGAACTAGAGGAAGCAACTAGAAAGTACAGCCACAGATCAGATACTAACAGAAGAAACTACTGCCAGATGAGAATCTCTGTCCTGGGAGACCTGAAGAATGAAGCCGTGCCTATCAAACAAGGTAGACGTGTGATCAGGCGCCCAAAGGGTGGCTCTCACCAAATGGCTTCTGCACAGCCAGGAACCTGCGCTAGGGAAGAAACCAGGCACAAGAAGAGACGACCCCCACTTGGAGGGCCTGGAGTTCACGCCCACTGTCTGCTCACCCCAGCTCTCTCCCACTAACCTGGGCATCGGGCTCTCTCCCACCAGAGGGTGAAGCCCCAAGTTCTGAGGTCCTCCAGGCTTAGCTCACCTGCCTCCTGAGAACAAGACCAGCCAAAAAGTCCAGAGTAAACTTTCCAATGAAGAACCCAGAATCACACAGTTCTTGATAAGAATTTAGAGTAAAGATCTAACTTATAACTACCCTATTTGATAGCAAACAAGGCCTCCTGGGTGGGGGGGGGGGGAACCTTGCTGAAGAAGGCGCTTGAACTGTACATATGACTCAGTTTTTGGCTTTTAAAAAGAAAATAGAATTGTAGCAAATTCAAAATTTATGCCTTCTATTTTTCAAATAGAACAATATTTTTATTTATAGCATTTAATGAATTAATTTGAATGCTAGTGGCACACTAGTAAATGAAGTCATTAGTTAGTAATACTAGTTTTCAAATGGTAGTCTCAAGTAATCCCTACTGCTGCTAACATTTATTGAATGTTCAGTACATAGGAGGCACTGTTTTGGACCAGTGATCCCCACTGAAGGTGTAACAGATGAATTCATTTAATTGTCGTACAGCCAAATTTGGTGGAGATTGTTATTTCCTGTGGGGGCAAAGTGCTGGGGACAGAGTCCAGCATCTCACACATGGTAGGCAAGCATGTACTGAGCCATGTCTCCAGCCAGGTCCATGTTTTATGGATAGGAGAGATAAAGCATGAGACATGGAAGTATTGTCCAAGGTTACATAATTATAAAGTGCAGTAGCTGGGTTGACTAAAAACTCCAGAGCCCAAACGCTTCACCCAACAATGCTAATTACAGGTGACTCACACAATTTTTAAGAGATAGTTCTGTCTATGCCACGCTCTCAGGAGACATTCTCTTAAGTGGGAGAGAAGGAGAGAAAGAGCAGGTTACCCTGAGACCTCTGGAAGTCCTGCTCACCTAAGGTGGGAGCCGTGCTACCTGGGGGTGCCATCTGCCCTGTGTGTCTCGGGGGGTGGGGAGTCTCAGGCCTCAGCCACAGAGAATGGATGGATGCTCAGATAAATTCTATTTCACATAGTGTGTGAGAAAGCTTAGCAAGCAACTTTTTTGTGCATTATCAATAAACAGCAACATGGAAAGTATTTCCTCAAATACGTGTCAGATTTGGTCTTATAAAATGAGTTTGGAAGTATTCCCCTCTCCTCAGTGTTCTGAAAGATATTTTATTGAATGTTTAATAGAATTCCTCAGTGAATAAACTGGGCATGGATTTTTTTTTATTAGAAAGTTTGTAATTATGAACTCAATTTTTAGTAGATATAGGACTATTCAGTTTTCCTGTTTCTTTTTGTAAGAGTTTTAGCAACTTATGTTTTCTAAGGAATTTGTCTATTTCATCTGATGGTCAATTTTAATTTTTTCAGTATAAAATTGTTCATATCATTTCTCAACTGTCATTGTAATATCCGTACGGTCTGTAGTTGTCTCTCCTTTTTCATTCCCACTATTGGTAACTGGAATTTTCTAACTTTTTTGTCTCAATCACTGTAGTTTGAGGCTTATGAATTTTATTAATTTTTCAAAGAATCAGCTCTTGGTTTCATGGATTTTATCTGTATTTATCCATTTTATATTTGATTGATTTTTGCCATTTTCATCTTTCCCTGCCCTCTACTTCCTAGTCACTGAGTGGTGGCTCTCGCAGGGCCAGTGGGAGCCCAGCATGTGGGAGGAGGTCTACCACGCGGGGCCCCCTGTGTGGGCTTTTTCTGGTGGCAGATGCTTCAGTTCTTTGAAAGTAACTAAGAGGTTACTTTCTGGTATTTGAGGAGCTAGTGCTGTAGAAGTTTAAGGGCTGTATAAATGCTGCTTCCTGGTGACTGTTTGAAAGGTCACATTGGAGGAAATGAGGAAAACCTTGGGAAGGGGAGGGCTGGGCAGTGAGCTACATCTCGGAATGAAGTGTGTGAACAAATGAAAGATTTAACTTGGACATGAACCATACACCTTAAAGCCCTGTGGTCATAGAGGACATGGCCTAGGTCACTTTCTCTGATTTCAGAATGATGGAAATTGGCTAAGTCCCATTTAACTGAAGCATCTTTGGGACACATGGCTGCTTCCACGCCTACCCCTCCGGGACACTCAGCCCTTCCAAAAAGGAGAAACAGAAATGTACTAACAGTGACAGCCAGGCCAAAGGAGAGGTGGCAAGTGTGTGTTCTGTGGTGTCTCAGCGAGTGCAGCTGGCACAGCAGTGGGGAGCTGTTGGTGTGGGACTGTTGGGCCCAGCTCCCGCCTCCTGCGCTGTAAGACAGTAGCAGCTGGGTCCAGGTGAGCTCGTGTTCAGGCACGTGAAAGGCTTCACGAAGGACCACTGCTCAAGATTCAGTGCCACTGTCATTTTGCTGCTTCTCCTCGTGACTGGGAGGGAGCCAGGCTAACTCAGCAGATCAGGAGCAATAGCAGCAAATTTCTACCCTGACTTCCAAACTGTCCATTTTGAAAACATGAAGCCGAGAGTTTTCCAATCCAGGGCAAATCGTCCAGAAGACAGAAGCTGCTCCTGTGTCCAGCTCCAGCTGGCCCTTTGATGTCCCAGGAATCTCCAGCCCCTTTGGCATGCTTGTCTGGTTTCTAACTAAGGTGTCGACTCATGACATTAAGCTCCTACCTGAAGCTGAATTAAGTAGCATTTTGAATGATGAGTACTGTGGTCTGAAGGTATGTGTCTCCAAATCCACAAGTCAAAGCGTGACCCCCATGGTGACAGTGTTAAGAAGTAGGACCTGTGGTGGGGGGGAGGGTTCTACCCTCACAAATGAGATCGGGGCCCCATAACACAGGCCTAAAGGAGCTTCCTTTCTACTTCTGACCCCTAGGGACACAGCAACAAGGGACATCCATGAGGAAGGGACCCTCACTAGACACCACGTCTGCAGAGAGCTTCATCTCAGACTTCCCAGCCTTGGGAACTGAGCAGCGAATTCCTGCTGTGTCTAAATCACCCCATCTCAGGTATTTTGTCACAGTGGCCTGAAAGGATGGAGGTGGTTGACTTTGGGTTTTTCAAGGCTTCCCTACCCAGTCTGTGATTTGTCCACATCAGAACATTTTCAGTTTGCCTTTCTAGGTCCACTCTCTGCTTTGTACCCAGCTCATGCTGGTTGCTGGCCTATGTGGGCTACACCTAGGAACCTCCTGTGTGCCTGACTTCCTTGGGGTCCATCAGTGGGAAGCATCAACAGGAGGTGGATGGGGGGACTGAGCATGGTTACACCCCAGGTTCCTCCCCGCAGGGAGACTGGTAGACCCCTCTCTGGATGACCTCTCTCCAGGCTTGGTTTCTGTCCCCTCCCTCAGCCTTTCAGGTGGAGGGTGATCATGGACTCTCTTAATAGACACAGGGCACTGCTTTTCCGCTGAGGCTTCTGTACCCTATTCACACCCTTGTCCTCGAGTTCTTCTTGTGTCACACAGTTGTGTGTGCTAGATCTTGACTGCTATGATGACACGATTCTAAAGCTTCACTCTTCCTGCTGAGAGCCAAATGCAGAAAACAAAGAACTGCTTTATTGTGTGTGTTCACTTCTTTGTTTGCTACTTTGTTTTGCTGACAAGATAAAAATAATTGGGAGGAAGAAGATAGAAACTAATGATGGTCATTCCATCCTCAAGGGAGGCATGAGCATGTGAGAATCAGCAAGGACATCACCATAGCTGACGACACATGGCATCTCCTGCGTGCTGGCAGAAGTCGTGCTGCCAGGGCCACCTTTGCTCTCTCTGACCTCTGTGAAGGGACTTCAATCCTAAAGCTCGGGATCTGGAATATGCTGAAGATATCCTCTATCTATTTATATCTATATTTATAATATCTAGATATTATTTAACTGAGTATTGGGGGTTCCTGGGGACCCCATGGGGCAGCAGGGAGGAAATTAGGAGAGACCCATAGTGATAGAGAGTGCTTTGGCCTTATCTTCACTTGAATGGAAGAGAGCAGACTTCTTTCTCTTGTTTTCCATCTTCAGCTCTCTGTGCTCCTTCTTGGGTGATTTCTCCAAGATTTATTTTCCTGTTCTGTCTTTAAATGTATTCTAGCTGTGAGGGTTTCTCTAAAAGTCCCACTTAGTTCTCTTCCAGACCCACCTGAGGTCTCACTGTGCGCTTCTCTCCCTCCTTCCCCCCCCCCCCCCCCCCCCCCCCGGCTTCCTTTAAAGTTATATCCCTGCCTGTTGGTTCTGTCTTTAAGCAGGTGTTCTAGCTCTTGGATTTTTTTCTGAAAGCTTTACTTGGTTCTTTTTCAAACCTACCTGTTCTATTATTCTGCTTCTTCTTCTCCCCTCCTTTCTCTTTCTTCTTTTTCCTTTCCCTTCTTCTACCACCCCATCTTCTTTTTAAAATTAGTGTCTTGTTCCTATGTTTCTGATTCCTTCTTTGGCACCTGTGATCATTTTCACACCAAGCGTGTGTGTGTGTGTGTGTGTGTGTGTGCGTGTTATGGACGTTTGTCCCGACAGGTTTGACATCAGAAGTCTCGAGAGGAAGGCCTTCTGCAGCACCGCTGTTCGCTGCGTCTGCTGGGGCTCCACAGGGCCATCTCGTGTTTCTAAGGCCCGAGGGGTGACTGCGTCTGAGGGCTCTCAGGACGCCTGAGTGCCCTGTGGCCGTTTCCTTGCTGCCAGGCCCCAGGCACGTTTCTGGATCAGACCTGACTGCCCTCTCACTTGGGGCTCTTAAACAAAACCAGCATGAGGCAGCCTCCCTCCTGGCGCAGCTCCGCGTCATTAGCTGCTTCTTCCTTCCAAGTTCTCCCTGGAGTACAGCCCTTCGTCCCCTCCCGGGTTCTCAGTGCCTGCTGCAGGAGAGAGTATGTACAAGACGTCCCCAAGACCCCCAGCCTGTGAGACGCACCCCGCTCAGGCTGCTGCCCAGGCAGGCGGAGCACGGAGACCCCAACGGGGGTGTCTCATGGTGGATCTGGTCACTCCACAGAGGGAGTACCACGGTGGTCCTGACCTGATCATCTTAAAAAGGGACTCGAACTTCCTTGACATTGAAGTGCTCCCACTGTGGGAACAGGGCTCCTCCAGGCCCTGAAGAGACAGGCCATCGGGTGGTGACCCCTGTTTGGGGCTATGAGATCCACCAGGGGCCGAGGGGCAAGAACCTCAGGGCTACAGTCCCCACATGGACCAGCCTGGGATGGCACCCGGTGAGGACCTGGCCGTCCTAGACGGCAATCCTAACAGTCACACTGTGCCTGGGCTTCTCCACACACCCGTGAGAAGTAAATGTGTGCTGCTCCAAGCCACCAAGCGTGTGGCAATTTGTGATGCATCCATATGAAGCCAGCCAGTCCCCAGGCAGTCGAGGACTCCCTCGTGCTGACCAAGATAGCAAAGCTCTCCTCGTCTTCGCTTCCCGGGGGAATTCTCTACCTTTGTGTGAGTCCTGCTATACAATGGAGAAGATGTTGTTTATATTTCTACCATCGTTTCTTCTTGCTCAGTAGTGGAAGATTTTCAAATCTATCAATGGAAATGAAACTGTATTTTTTCACAAGTTCTTGCTTCCACATAAGGGTTTGGTTGAACAAAGAATTCTATGACTAAAAGAAAAAGATAGCCACGCCTGTAATCCCAGCACTTTGGGAGGCTGAGGCAGGAGGATCACGAGTTCAAAGCCAGCCTCAGCAATGGCGAGGCACTTAGTAACTCAATGAGACCTTGTCTCTAAATAAAATACAAAAAAGGGCTGGGGATGTGACCCAGTGGTCGAGTGCCCCTGAGTTCAATCCCCAGTACCAAAAAAAAAAAAAAAAAAAAAAAAAAAAAAGATAAAAGATAAAAGTGATGGGCCTCTACGGCACTATTAATAGTCTCACCTTCTGATTGTGTACATGAGGACATTGAGGGTCAATGACTTGCTCAAGGACATGTAGCAGAGTAGGGAGTAGAAGACTTTGCTTTATAAATACTGTTACTTTATTCTGAGCCACACTGACAGGTCTGGGCAAAAAGAAATAAAATAAAATGGTTCCATAATAGTACTAAAAGCTTTCACTGCCTTCAGCTAGAAGACAGGGAGTTATTCATATTTTCCCCCACCTTGGGGAAGAGCTAGCAGTGGCCCCCACCTCCACTCTGCTCCAGAGTCAGAATGATAGTAGAAGAGCAGGAGAAGATTCTGAAGGAAGGGTCTTTATTTTAAAATTTATAGTACTAGATCATGTTTGAGATTAAATGCAAGAACTTATCAGGTCAGAAAAAATGTTGCCTCTTTAAAAATCATATGTATCATGTACATTTCCTTCAAGGTGATTATAGCAATTATTCTTTTACCTTCCCTGTGTGGTTGTTGACATCCTCCTCTCCTGGGCTGTGGGCTCAATGACAGCAGGCAGGGACAGCTTTTCCAGAGATAGGGGTTGGATAAATGATCATGTTTCGGGCACGAAGTGTTCTAGTTTCCTGTAAATCACCTAGTTGGTGGCCTGAAACTTTTTCAAGAGCACTTAGCAAGACTTTGAGATTCAGCTGGATACCCTTCCCTCAACTGTGTCCTCCTCCTGCTCTTCTAGTATCGTTCTGACTCTGAGCAGAGTGGAGGTGGGGGCCATTGCTAGCTCTCCTCCAAGGTGGGGGAAAATATGAATAACTCCCTATCTTCTAGCTGAAAGCAGTGAAAGTTTGTAGGATTGTTGTGGAACCATGTTATTTCATTTTATTTAAAATGCACACAGTTGTTCATTTTTGTAGTTCTTTTTTTTCTTTTTTTTTCTGGAGGCTGTATAAACTGTACAGTTTGCCAGACTGGAGAGTTTCTTGTTTTTAAATTATATAATGCATATAGTTAATTGCTCATTAAGCTCACCAGTTGAATTGTAAATGCCATTTTATTAGTCAAGATTCTTCAGAGTCTTTAGGGAAATAGAACCAAAAAGATGGACACACACACACACAGACACATTTGTATTTATATAAAAACATATACATGAGGCCAATCAGCTTTGCTCAGTCTTCCAATGAAAATGTTAATCTTATCCAGAAACACCATCACAGACACACTGAGAATAATATTTGATAAAGTATCTGGATGGGCCGATGGCCTGGTCAAGTTGACACATAAAATTAGCCATCACAGCCATCTGTGATCTTAAAGATTTTCTATAGTATTTCGTGAATTCATTATTTTAGGCTTCATTTTGGCTTTAAACACATAATTTTATCATCTTTAAATTTTATTTATTTATTATTTGGGCACTGGGGATTGAACCCAAGAGTGCTTAACCACTGAGCCACATCCCCAGCCCTTTTCATTTTTTTTATTTTGAGACAGGGTCTTGCTAAGTTGCTTAGGGCCTTCATAAGTTGCTGAGGCTGGCTTTGAGCTTGCAAACCTCCTGCCTTAGCCTCCTGAGTTGCTGGGATTACAGGTATGTGCTATCGCACCCACTGACTTTGTCATTTTCTTAGAATTACTTTCAAAGAGTCAACTTAAAAATTCAATTACTCTAGAGTTAACAAGGAGTTCCAGTTTATCTTGACACTTTAAAATATTCTTAATCTGAATGGAGGACAACAATAGACAATAAATTTAACTTGAGCTGAGTTTTACTCTAAATAATCACTTGAAAATTAGTCCAGTGCTTGTGGCCAGAAAACTCCCCCTTGAAAATCAGCACTTTGGTGTTGTTGGGATTTTTGGGTGACTCTTTTTCTGGCTTCAGAAAAATGCTAAAAATATCACCTATTGAACTCATGGGGAAAGGGAGCCAGTGTAATCAGATAAGCCTGTTCAATCCATGAATGCACTGGAAACATTGTTGAATTTGACAGGAAATAGAAAGTTTTGCAGTAAAGGATCTTTCAGATCTACTGACAGAGAATTGAAGGGCCAGTGGGGACTGGGAGATGGGCCAGTCTCTCTGTCTTGTAGTGACAGTGTTTAAATCATCTTCAACATGTGGAAATGGACCCTATTTTAAAGAGGTCTGTAAAGCAGTAGGAATTTTAAATCACAAGCTTCCTGTCACAATGTGTCTCCACAGGGACAATCAGCACCTGAATTCATCAGACACATGAAGATGGGAAAACCGGGATGACCTTAAGGTGTCTGTGTATGTCACCATCCTCCACTCCCCTCCCATGTGAGCGTGGCCAATGACCATGTTTCTTGGGTAGAACCTGGTACACTTCCATCATGTAGGATGTGATGATGGCTTATCTGTGGCTGTCTTGTAAGCGGAGTTTCTCAACAGAATACCCACGGCGTGCTGTGTGAGACCGTCCTTCACTGTGCGTATCCCTGACCGCAGGCCACTAGGTGCTGCCAGCTATTATGTCAACCACCATGATGCCATCGGCCATCTCTAAGTACTCCTGGGCAGTGGCCTCACCCCAGCTTGAGAATCACTGCACTGGCCTAGGACTGGGTACAAACAGCTGACTCTGTGTGCACATGTGGATTTATTTATCCATTCATGTGTTTGAGGTATTTCTTCAGTGTAGAGTACAAGCAAGGTCACAGCTTTTTTTTTTTTTTCCTGAAAGATTCCCTCAGTCCTATGGGAGTCTCTTTAGATGGCTGGGTTTCTGTGGGGCACAGCATGGCCCAGTTAAGGACAGAGCTTGTGGCTGCTGGGTGGACCAGCCTGCCCAGACTCTCTCTCCCAGCCCGACCACTGGCTACTACAATAGAGGAAGAAAGCACAGCAGCTGGCCTGCCATCCAGTCCCCTCTGTTCTGAGGGGACAACGTCTGGGAGGAAGAAAAGAAGGCAGGTGGCCGTGTCTGCCCTCCTCTCCACCGGACTCTGAGGAAGCAGACTGATGAGTCACTGCAGGAAGAGCGCTCACCTGCGCACACCTTCAGCAGGACACCTTGGCTTAGGGGCTTCAGGTAAGGGCCTGTAGCATCTGTGGCTGTGTGGGGCGTGGCCCTGGAGAATGTGGTTCCTTGAGGTGTAATGTGGAGATTGCTGTGACGTAGCTGCTCGTCCTGTGTGAGAGCACCCCCTCACGTCTCACTGAGACGTCTCATGCCTTACCTGGGGCTGGAGAGTGACTGACAGCCACGGGAAGACAGGGCCTAGGGAGCCAACCTCCATGTGGAGGCTCTCTTTGCTTCATATGAGTCTCCTGGACACCTACGTCCTTGACATTACTGGAAAAGCCTGATACTGGGCAAGAGCTCAGACTGAGGCGAGTCTGATCTGATGCACTCATTCTTGCCACAGGCTCAGTCCCCAAGCCCTCTTCTGTGAGGTGCTGCTCACACCAGCCCTTGCCCAGGACCCTCTCTGTCCACCTCTGTGAGCACTTCCTCAGCCCCAGATCACCATTCTGGTCTTTGCCTTTCTGAGAGTGATTTAATTTCAAAGGCCCATTTCCTCTCCCATGGTCTGGATTTATCCCCAAGTCCCAAGTGCTTAGAAAATGTGGTCCACTTAAAAAAAAAAAAAAAAAAAAAAAAAGCTGGGGGAGTTGCCTGGGTTTGTAGTGCTGTTATTTTTTGCCATACTAGTCATAGTGGAGTTTCAGCAAGCTGAGGTATATTACAAATGACTTAAAATCATCATTTGGTTATAAGAAATTATCATATTTATAAGTACTCTCATTTGAAAATGAGATAGGCTAAGTGTATTTTACATAATATATGAGTCAGCTTCCTCTAAAGGCAGGAAAGTAAAATTACAATAAATTCTGAATTTATTTATTTTTATATAAATAAAGCATTGAGAATTGAAGCAAACAAATGTGGCCCATCTCCCCCCAGTGACAGGGTCTTAGGGAATGTGGGCTCCTGGAGTGGATGACCCTCATGACAACGATGCTGCCTATGTTCTGAGGACACCGTCTGGCTCCAGCCAGCGCTGGAGCTGAGGGTGCAGCCAGGAAGGACAGGCATGGCCGCAGTGGTGAGGCTTTGTACATAGCACAAAATAGTATCTGGGAGGTTTGCAAGCAGCCAATAATTTTAAAATTATTTTCATGTTTGTTATTGGTGCATGATGACTATGCATAAGAGTGGACTTTGCTATCACACATTCATACATGCACCCAGTGAATAATTATTTGTGAAAATTATTGTTTGCAGTTAGGAAGGCTAGAAAGAAAATAAACATCTTTCCTTAGATTGAGAAAATCAGCTTCTTTTAATTTAAAAAAAAGCATAGTGTCATTCACCCATCTATGTGATTACTGTGTGACTGGATGGTCACGTGCATCGGAGCCCTGGGAAACGTGGGTGTGAGCCCCATCTCCCCAAGATGGGCACGTCCCACAGGCCTGCCTCATATTGTGGAGGCTCTGTCCCTTGCTGGTGCCTGTCCAGTGTGCTCTAACCCTGACATCTGGCGCGGCCAGCACTGTGGCTGGGAGCGCAGCACCGAGTGACAGCAAGGCCTCTGCGTGCCTGTGAAGAGCCCAGTGCTCAGCATTAGCGTCCAACAGACTTGCAGAAGAATGACCAGCCAGCGTGCGCGAGCTCGGCCTGTGAAGCCGCGGGCAGGATTCCACAGGGAAGCTCCGTTTTTCACTCACTGCCACAAGAGCTGGATGGTCAGGAGGCAAGAATGTTAAGGCAGCCGGTGGTGCACCCTGCGATCCCCGCCGCTAGGGGGCCTGAGGCAGCATCGCAAGCTAAAGGCTAGCTTCAGCAACCCGTCGAGGCCCTGTCTCAAAATAAAATATTTTAGGAAGGGGCTAGGGATGGTGCTCAGTGGTAGAGCGCCCCTGGCCTCAATCCCCAGTACCAGAAAAAAAAAAAAATGTGGAAAAATAGGTGTCCCTCCCTCTGAAGGGACAGGGAACTGTATCACAGACTGAGCTCATTCTCTGAATCACCCAGGGAACCTTCTGAAAGTACAGATTCTGGAGCTCCCAGTCAGACCTAGAAAACAGCCTCTCTGGGGGTGGGGAGAAGAGAGAAGGAATCTTGTATTTAAAGAAAACAACTGAAAACAACCAAAAACAACCTCGGTGATTCCCATGATAAGTCAGTGAGATGACCTCTCTGTTCCCTTCAAGACTTAGATTCTGTGATTCTAGTCACACCTCCTAAGTGAGTCAGAGCACGAAATTATTGTGCAAAATGAGGTAATTTGTGGTTTCCTGTCTTTAGAGTGGAGGGAAGAATCACATAATGGGCATTGTCTACAGCACAGAAACGTGAAAAAACTCCAGGTGAACCCCTGCACTTCAGAGGCATTGAGCTCGGCCTAGCAACAGACTAAGCAGAACAGCCTGCAGTGTCCTGGACATGTTGTGTGCCACCGGGAGCTCTGATGAGAGGGAGGTCCTCGGGCTGCTGTGGGCCTGCTGCACAGCCAGACCTCTGCGGTCTCCCACCGGAGTCAATAAAGAGAAAGAATGAGGTCCCGGGGGAAAGAATCCTAGGGCGTGACTGCTCTCTGGGTGTCTGGTCAAGGGAAATGTTGCTGAATAACACTTCACACGCTAATTGATTCAAAAGAAGAAACCTTAGACCAATTTTGCAGCCTGCCAGACTGATGCAGCAGAGCATGACTCCAGTATAAATCACTCTTTGCTGGACGAAGCATGCATTTCTATTTCCAGCACCAGCTCTGCCTTCCAGAAAGAACCTCATGTTTATGGTAGCTGTTGGATTCCAGAAAGCAGGTGAATTCTCAGTGAAGTCTCCTGGCTCTGGGAAGGAAGCCAGGGAAGGGATGCTGCCACCAGACAGAAGCCAGTCCTGGGCCTAGTCCCAGGCCGTTGGCCAGGCCACGCGGCACCCACATACAGCCAGTGCAGTCAGCTGTGTGCCCTGGGTGGTGCTGCTGGCGCCGGTGGCCCTGTGTGCTGACTTGGGGAATGTCAGGTTGATTTCAAGTTTTGGCAAAACAATGGAACCATACCACCCTTCCACCTACATTTGTAATTTCTAAAAATTCATATTGACTTATTCAATCCTAGATCCCCAACAAGAGGGTGTGAACTCACTTTGGAGAGAGCCAGGCCCTGTGTAGAGTTATCTCTGGGACCCTGACTGGGAAAAGCTAAGCAGTTAGAGGAGAGGGTCTGACTCTGGCTGAACCCGCAGGAGGATTTTCTGGCTTCGCGCCTGGACACTGTCTCACAGCTAGGAAACACTGTTGGGTTGCCTGATCATCTACCAGGGCTGGCAACACTGAGATGGAGGCTGGTGTTGACTTCTAAGCCTCCAAGCTCTGTCCTGTTTTTAACTCTGCGTGTATCAACCTCTTCACCCTTGAGTAGATGACATGGGAAAGGAAGCGATCAGGCTTTATACATTCTGATTCATTCTTGGCCTCAGAGACCCGTGGGTGTTTACTACAATGCACGACTTTCTTTCACAGAGAAATGCCCAGCAAACCTCCTCCTGGACCACAGCCAGGCGCAGCCTCACGGTTCTGTTTTGCATCATTCACTTGATTGCTTTCAAAGAAGGTAAGGACCAACCAGGGACCTTTCTGCTAGGTGTGAACCACGACCGAAAAGGATCATCGATGGCTGGTGAACATTCGTAGCTACAACCACTAGGTTCAGGGCCGTGTGTAGAGAGGCCCACTCAGCACAAGGACACTTGTCCAGTGGCAGTGTCATCTGGGGACAGCAGCAGCTGCTCGCTTTCCCTGAGCGTCCTGTCTGAGCCACAGAGGAGGGAACCCGCGCCCCGGGGCTCTTGGGAACAGACCAGTCCCACGTGCTTGAATCAGCACTTCTGGTGGCGTTTCCTCCCCGAGGAAGGAAATGAGGGCAGCACTCTCAGACTCCTTCTCACTTTCTCTTTCTTTTCACGCTCACACTGTACCCCAGTCTCGCTGTGTTTTCCTAGCTGCTTCCTGCCCGGCCCCTCTCCTCCTCCCTCGCCCTTGAGAACCCGAGGGGCCGCAGAGGGGACAGGAGGGGAAACAGGCTCCCCCCAGGGCTGAAATGGCCAGAGGGCACACAGCCAAGGTGAAGCCAGGGGTTTCCGATCGCTCCTTTCCACATCTTGGTCTCTGAACTCGCTGGGAGATGGTGGCCGTGGAAGCCTAGTCAGACAGCTGCGGGGCTCAGAGCGTCCCCACAAGTCCCGTGACGCTGACTTCCAGAGTCTGCTTTCCATTTGAGATCTGTTTGGAAGGGGCTTGGGGCACTGGGGAGGTGCTGCTGGTCAGGTCTGTGCGGGGACAGCCCAGTGGTGAGGAGCTGGGGAGGCAGGGGCCCCCGTGCCGTGTGGACTTGGGAGACTTGGTCTGTTTGATATAAAGAGAAGATCTCTGGGAAGGCTGTCTTGACTGTCAGAAAGTGGCATGAAATTCCTGGTTTCAGAACAAGATCCTGAGACGGCCTGTGACACAATTTAGTGACCGCGGGGCACATTCCTATCTTTTGATAAGGCATTTGATTGATTGATTCAGTCTTGGGCACTGAGAAGTCCACGGCATCCACCCCCTCCCCCCAGCAAGAGTTCCTGCATCAGAATAGAGAGGAGGGCAGGTTATCCTAGGGTCTGGGTCACAGCAGAAGAATGTTGGGGACATGGAAGGGGGTGTAGCCAGGGGAGCCTGCTCAGCACGACTGGGGTGCCCTCAGGACCGCCGGCCCAGGAGCCCTGGAGAGGCACCCTGGCGTGGACTCCCACGTCCTCAAGAGACCCAGCAGCACTCCTGCCTCTGCTCTGGCGGCAGACACCATGGGGAGACCGCGTCTTCGCCCTCACAGTTAGCTGGGGGAGGCTTTGCGGACCCGAGGTTCTATAATCAAGAACAGTGACATCATAATTTTGAACTTCCTGAGGAAGCCTCATGGCTGGTAGGAAGATCAGAAACGCCCCTGTGACGTGTGCACACGAGTGCTGAAGGGCCACGTCTAACGTACCACAGTCGAGTTCACTATCAGAAGATGTTCCTGGCCTTCCCTTTCCTGTGTGCTTCTCCACAACCTTCCTGGATCTTGGGTGTGACTCTGAGGTTGAGTACCATGAAGAGCACTCTTCAACAGAGTGCACTGTAGCAAAAACTTCCTAGACTCAGAGACATTGCCATGTCCCCCATGCATCTTCTATTTAATGGACTCTTGTTTTGCTTTAGGTATTTTATTCTTTTTCTGATAAAATAGAAGCGTATGGACTATAGTATGTTTGAAGTTACAGAGATTCAAAGAAGAAAACTATCAGAACCCATATGCTGCCCCAGGCTCACTTTGGAAGGCTCACCTGGTCCTGCAGGGCCAGAGGCCCGGCCACTCAGATGAGGACCGGCACTGCTGTCAGCTTGTTAGTGGCAGAAACAGGCTTGGAGCAGGCTCCCAGCCAGCTCCTGGCATGTCTTAACAGTGGCCTTCTGGAAACAGTGCCTTTGCAGGGAGCCCTGCAGACCACCAGCAGGGAGACAGCTCCAGAGCCACCAGAGAACCAAGGCGGGTCCATTGTGCACGGGGGGCTGCCCTGGTGAGTGTGTAATCAGGAACCCCAAACCATCTATTTATGCCTCAATTTCACCAACATTCGTCTGTTTCATCAGCAGAGGGGCCAAGGAGTTGTATCTCTCTAAGGAAGTAGCGGTGCGAGCGTGCGTCCCACCAGACCCAGCCTGGTCTGGGTGCGTGTCAGACCCCGGACAACTCTTCCCTGAAGCAGGCTCAGAGCCCTCCTACAGACTCAGAGACCAGGCACAACCCAACAATAATTTAAAAAAACGTGCGTTCATTCATTAGGCACACATTGATTGCACACATACCATATGAGGACTCAATGTTAGACTTTGGGGGAAATACAAAGATGTTTACAGTTTATTTTTCTGGTCTTAAGGAACCTTTATTCTGCCTTTTCTATAAGACATATGCACTTTGACATGGATAAAAATGATGTCATCAGAAATGTTTCCTTTTTTTAAGACTGGCAGGTGCTAGAGCATATATAGATAGATAGATGTAGATACAGATATATAGATATATGTGGTTTTATATATATAATATATTTATAAATATCTAATATATATATTTATATTTTATATATATATATATATATATATATATATATATTACTGGGGATTGAACTCAGAGGCACTCAACCACTGAGCCACATCATCCCCAGCCCCATTTTGTCTTTTATTTAGAGACAGGGTCTCACTGAGTTGCTTAGCACCTCCTGCCTCAGCCTCCCAAGCTGCTGGAATTATAGGCGTTTGCCACCACACCCAGCAGCTAGAGCTTTTTTTTTTTTTTTTTTTTTGGTACTGGGGATTGAACTCAGGGGCACTTGACTGCTGGGCCACATCCCCAGCCCTTTTCTGTATTTTATTAGAGACAGGGTCTCCCTGAGTTGCTAAGGGCATCGCCATTGCTGAGGCTGGCTTTGAACTCGCGATCCTCCTGCCTCAGCCTCCCAAGTGCTGGGATTACAGGCGTGCGCCACCGCGCCCGGCTTAGAGCATATTCTGATAGAAGGAAAATGTCAGTGTAGGGGGAATGATTGAGAATAAAGAAAAAGAGGTTTTCTTGTTGTTGTTTACTTTGTTGTTTGAGAAAATGATATTGCTGGAGCAAGAGGGGGTGAGATCTGCCTCGCAGAGGGATTAGGAAAGACACATAAAAGAAGGAAGACGCCGCGGGAGGACCCCTCAGGTGGCAGAGGAGGGAGTGCAGGAGGTTCGCGGAGGGCGGCGCGGCGCGCCTCTGGTGGGAGGAAGGAGCTCTTCCCTGAGAGTCACGGTGAGCAGGGACTTGGGTGGACGCAGGCGGGGTGAGGCAGGGTTAGATACCTGCCCTGGGACATGCGGGCAGGAGGTCGATGGTCAGGAAGCAGCGAGGGCCTGCTGGGGTCGTGCAGCCCAGCCCGGCTGTGGACCAGAGAGCCTAGTGCGGGACTCTATTCTGTGGCGGAGGGCGATTCCAGCAGAATGGGCAGCTGATGCCACTGAGAGAGAGGTGACGGGAGTGTGAAGCCAGGGGCCCCCAGACACGGGCTTCTGCCTGCTGCTCAGGGTGGGTGTCGGATGTGCCCCAAGGCTGTGAAGGAAGGCTTGTCCCAGGTAGTGCTTTTGGAGGAAGTGGAAACCGCAGAGGTGGGCCTGGTGGGCGGGTCATGGGGGTGTGCCCTGGAAGGGGACTAGGGGACCTTCGCCCCTGCCTCACCAGGCTTCTGGGCTGATGAGGTGAGTGGCTTCACTCCACCACATTCTCCACCATGTTGCTGATCTCCCTCAAGCCCTGACGCAGTGGGTCCACCCATTCATAGACTGGAGCCAAAGTAAACCTTTTCTCCTAATCAGTTAATTGGTCCAGGTGTTTTGTTACAGTGATGGAAAACTAGAATGCCGGAGATTCCTCCGCTCTTTGTGCTGTGGGCGAATCCCTTCAAATCTTCGCTTCCTTAAAGGGAGAGGAGGTGGATGAGTGTGGTGCTAAGGCTTCAAAAAGCAGCATCCTAATGACACAGTGAGTGCCACTGAACACAGGGAGGCTGCCGGTTGGTGTGAGTCATGGAAATACAAATATTTACATCTTTTTCCCATTTAATTTTTTTTTAATGTGAAGAAAAATACAAAGCAAAAGTAGATATCTATGTAAGTCATATTGTTAAAAAATACATAAAAGATGATTAAATAAATAAAAAACTCATAGGATCAACAAGGCACTTTACAAGTCCTTGTATCATTGCCTAGCCTGGCCCTGTTTTCCTAGGGTCTTCGTGTGCTTCGTTTTGGTTTCCTTCACTTTGAGTGTTCACACTTAAGATTGGAAAGCTTTCTGGAAGTGAAAGCCCTAGCCCAGAGCCCACAGGTCATGGATCTTTACTGGGCTGTAGATGTCGACTTCCCTGAAAAGGGGATTCTTCTCTTGACTGGGTGCTCCTCTGAGTTCTGGAAGAGGCAGAGGCTACTTTTCACCGTCACCACCCTGGAAGGCACAGGTCAAGCCACAGCACAGACTGTCTCCTCCATCCAGACGAGACTCTCTGCACTTTTTCTTCTGGGGAGACTCACTCAGGTCCCCACCCAGGACCTCCTTCCATGGACCTCCTTCCGTGACTGTCTCCGGTACCACCATCTCGTGTTGCTGGTGAGCTCAGCGTGGAGCTGAGGCTGCAGAGCCAGGCCTGGCAGGCCGCCCCAGCTTGAGCCTGAGTGTCCTCCAGGGTCCAGCTCCTGGGCAGTCCCAGCTCTGTCAGTGGCAGTGGTGCCATTTCTTCCCAGTGCACCTCTGGCGGGAAGACAGCGAGGCCCTGAGGACCACCTCCGTGGAGTGAAATGACCTTGAGCAGAGGGAGGCCGAGGTGACAGGTGCCCCCACCCCGTTCCTGTCCACTGGTCTGAGTAGGGCCTCCCCGAGGGTGCCTCCTCGGGGGACAGGACTGATGTCTGGTGAAGCCTTCTCCAGGGGTGGCCGGCCTTCCTGGGCCCACGCAGCGGTCTCTGTGGGGATAAAGAGGGTTTCAGGCCGGCTTTGGACAGCAATGCCAGCAGCGCTCGGGGTGTCAGAGCAGAGTCTCCACCTGTGTGCTCCCTGGAATCTAGTCAGGAGCTTTTAAATGCCAGTGGCCGGGGCCACCCCAGGCAAAGGAGCTCATGTACCTACAGTGGAGTCTGGACACGGCACTGGCTGGAAGGCTCCAGGTGTCCAGTGCACGGACACGCGGGGTGCTCTGGTCTCCAGTGTGGGTTTCCAGTCCCCCTCCTGTCTCTGGGGCCTTCAGCCCCTGGCCTCTCTCCCATGATGCCCCACTTAATCCCTCAGTGTTTAACTGCAAGATCAGGTGGTGACGGTGTCGTGTGTGTGTGTGTGTGTGTGTGTGTGTGTGTGAGAGAGAGAGAGAGAGAGAGAGAAAGGGTCGCTATACCAAACTACTTAGAACAGTGCGAGGACTGTGATAGCTCAATAGACATCAGCCATCCCTAAACTGTCGGTGGCTTTCCCATCATACTCCCGGTGAGAAGCAAAAGCCCACATCTATGGCCACTTCCTCCCCCCAAGAAAGCTCTACAGCTGCCACACGCTGTGGCTACACCCACTAAGAAGCTCACTCTTTTCCCTCAATCATGCACAGTAAATGATATGTTAAAACCCTCCATTTTTACAACTGGAATCCAAACACATTTGCTGTGATTCTAATTCCCTAGGGTGATTTTCCAGGCAACTGAAACAGGGCATGTGATGTGGCACAGGGTATGGCCGGGCGGTGTGGCTCAGCGTGTGTCAGCATGGGGTGGACGGCCGAGGTTCTGCGCTGCAGCCCCTTCCCCCGAAAAGGGGTGTCCAAGCCCTGCCCCCCCCAGGGCTTCCTGCCCTCCGGGGCTTCAGAAGGGCCTCTTTGGAGATGGGGTTGGCAGGTGTGCCTGGCTGAGGTCAGCAGGTGGGCCTCCACCCCACGTGGCTGGTGGCCTCATAAGAGGACGGCCTCTGCAGACAGAGACGGTGCCCAGGAACACAGGGGCCAATGGCAGACCCAGAGCAATGTAGAAGGAAGGGTCCCCACGACCGATGGCTCTCAGAGCTCAGGCCGTCCCACTCCCCGTGGAGCCCCGTGGACTCTGAACACAGCCAGCGGGAGAGGGGCTTCCATCATCCCCATTTGCAGATGAGGAAACTGAGGCCCCAAAATGGAGAAGACTGAGTGGCAGAGCCAGACGTGTTCCAGAGTTCATGTCGCCACAGCTGTCATCCAGCATGAGCTACAAGGACAGCCCGTGAGGGAGAGAAGCCATCGCCCAAGCAGCTGGTCTTTGGAGTTGGGCGGGGACAGGCCACCTGCTCTTTGGGGTCGTGGGGGTGGAGGTCGAGACACCGCCCTCAGTAACCCCTTGCCTCTCTCGTGTCAGGCACGGACCCCATCTGACCCCCGCCAGCTCTGAGAGGTCCAGGAAAACACGAGAAGTAAAAGTGGTTTCCAGGGACAGCCCCCATGGTGCTCTGCCGAGGAAAGGAAGAGCCCACTCGGACCTCCCGCACCAGAACGGACTGAGCCTTGCTTTATTCTGATGGCCCAGCAGGCAGCACGGGGGGCTCTGTGCACACACAGGCGGACTCGCTCTTCTCCTTCCTGCCACAGGCCAGGAGTCAGCTGACCTCGTCATGCAGTCTCCACGAGGACACGGGGCGTTCGTGACTGCAGGTGGCCTACCCCTGCCGTGCAGTCCTGCGAGGACACGGGGCGTTTGTGACTGCAGGTGCGTGCTCCGCAGGCAAGCTCCCCCTTGGACTTGAGGCTGTGGGACTGCACCTTCACTTACACGTTCATACAGACGATGGCAGAGAGCCGTCCATGGAGCGGCCTCCACCTGTGCGCTCCCAAGGCTGCTCCTCTGCCCGATGCCTTCCTGGCTGGGTGTGGAGACACAGTCACGTGGCGACACAAGTCCAGCCCTGTCTCTTCATGACGTAACACTGAAGCCACAGTAAGAATTTTAATTCCCCCAAAGGGCCTGCGTTGCAGGCTTCACCTCCCGCTTGGATCCCTAAGAGGTGGGGCCTGGTGAGAGGTCTTGAGTCACTGGGGTGTTGCCGCCTGAAGCGATGGCCGCTTGGAGCAACGGAGCCGCGGGAAGAAGTTCAGAGGCAAACTGGAGACAAACAGCTTTTTATTTTGATAACTTTTCTCTCTGGTTCTAACAACGACTAACACGCGCCACACACACCACCAAAATGGCGCTGACCCGATCAGCAATCTCGGCCAAGTCACTCGAGATCCCGGGCCAAGTCCCGTGAGACTACGAAAGGCGACAATGCCCAAATCCTTATGGCCCATAGTCAACCGCAATTTAAGCCATCTCCCCAAACAGGGCTCCTGCACTGGGGCATGCCTCAAAGGACGCCGTGGGACCCCAGTCTGTCTCTCTTTCTCCATTTTGGCTCTAAGCCATGAGGGGAGCAGTTTTGCTCTGTCACCCGCTCCCTGCCACCACCACGACCCAGCACACACACCAGAGGCCTAAATGCATGAGTCTGTCCACCTGATCATGCACTTGAACCTCTAAAATCATAAGCCAAAATAAACACTTTCTCTTTATAAGTCGCCTTTCTCTGGTTTTTGTTATAGAGATGGAAAACATAACAGATACCTTGGGATAGAGGGTGGTGGGAGCTTCCTGGAGGCCCTTCCTACAAGGCTGCCCCCAAAATGGAAGGATCCCAGACCACAGAGCATATGCCCCTGAACCTAGATATATTTCCAACCTGATTCCCCTTAGCCCAGTGTTCCTCAGCCTGTTTCTCATTATCGCCCTTCTCTAACACCCTTAGACATCTTTCTCCAATCATCCCTCTGTGGAGTTTGAATAGCACAGACATATTTGTTTACATGATATGCATAACTGTGCTTTCTATGTAAAAAGAGCAAGTTGGTGTTTTGGTTTTTGTTTTTTTTTTTTTTGCCTCTTGAGAAAGAAGTTTTAACCAAATCCCTACAAAAGTTCATGTCCCCAAATGTCACTCAGTCCAAGGGGTAATGGGACAGAAGGTACTGTGGGAGGCCAAGGAGTGTATGACCATTTGGACGCCCTCCTGGTTCGGTGCGGAAGCCCAAGCCTCCTTTCTCTTCAGGGTAAATCCTCTCTGCCGACATGACCTGACTTCAGAGGCATGAAAAGTAAGAAAATCATGGGGAAAGTCAGAACCTACTGCCCCTAGGAAAACCAGCAGATGTCACAAGGGCATCCTCACCCCTGCCCCTCAGAAGGTGCTGGCTCCAGCCTGAAGGGGCAAAGCACAGTCAATAAGTCCCCCGAGGTCCTGAGAAACCTGAGGATAAACTAACACGCTCCTTCTTGTATTCTGTATTTTAAAAGATAAAGTTTTGTTGTGAAGTGTTAATTGCGCTCCAACGGTGGAAAACATAAATTGAAATTTGGTCATAGCCATCAATGTGTCATGCTAAATAGTTTGAGAAAAGACTTTAAACTCACTTTCAAAATGTTTCACATCTTGGCAAGCAATGAGCATTCAACCTGTAACAGGAGGGTAAACACTGGGCCTCGCTGCAGTGGCTCCTCAACCAGGATCCCCTCATGTCACACAGCACCGCGTGGAAGGAAAAGCGGATCTGGAGGGCGCGCCATTGGATATCACTGTGATGATACAATGTGGCTCCTTGAGGGTGAATAGGGTCTCAGGTGGGCAGTCACTTAGTCCCCTCTGGGCAGTGGTGAGCTGGTTGACAGGGCTGTCGCTGGCCGACTGTGGGCCTGAGAACATGACCGCAGCGTAGAACCTCAGCTACCCTGTTTTTACAGACTTAAAATAGAAAGACGGGTTTTACTTTTTTTCCCATGTAAGAGTGAGTGGAACATTTTTAAATTGAGAAACTTAAAAAGAATTCCAAGATAAAAGAAAGTGAGACTTGAAATTTCTATGTAGCTCTGGGAGTCTTTAGTCACAGTCCACAAGTCATTTCTCATAAGGTGCTTTGTCTTTGGTAAACGGTGTTCCTGCGTGTAGCAGAAGGGAGCTCACGCACTGGGCTGTGAAGGCGGGGCTACCTTAGGACATCGAGGCTGATGCTCGGATCCGTTCAGTACAGAGCGTGCTCATGAGGGGTGCAGGCCTGGTGCTGTGCTGAGGGTGTGCAGCAGGCAGGGCCCCCAGCCTCTGTGCCGCAACTTGCTCTCCTGTGAAGGTTAGGGTAAAACAGCTTCAGGAAGACTGTGTTGCCAGGTCTGGATTCTCAGCGGGGGGTGCAGAGCAGCACGGGGCAACTGCCGAAGCCAGGTCCTCGGCCAGGGGTGCTAAGAAAAGCACGGTGGGTGCGGCGTGAGCTCAGAACGCAGCACGAAGTAAAGGAGTCAGTGATAGCGACGAAAGAAATCAGCACACACAGACAACGAGTTAGGCTGCTGAGTCTTCTCTCTCTTTTACTTTTACTTTGTACCAGTATATAAGCAATATTTTTTGGGCTGTACACATCAGTCATAAAAAATAGTAACATCTACTGATTAGATTTTAGACATATTAATTTTTTATTTTAACCCACACAACTCAAGGCTACGTATAGATGGGGGTCACATACACTGTACATGATTGTCTGAGCATATTATAATTTTGTTATATTTACATTAACTCGTCTGGGTCAAATTTATTTCTCACGGATTCCCTGAAGCCGTTTTTCTCTGCACACCGCTCAGGCTGTCTGATAAAAGTTAGTTTTCTCTGTCTGGAGTTCCAAAGCACTATTGTTTTTCTTTTATAGCAGTTATTTATAAAACCTAGAATCAGGGACAAGGGGGGGCAAAGCTGAATGTTAGCTCTGAAGGACTTTTTACTCTAAGGAATTTATATCTATTTAAACTACTCTAAAAGTAAGAGAAATCTATTTTCAATCACAAAAAAGACTCTTAAAGCTTATTAGCTAGGAACTAAGTACTTATAGAAAAAGGTTCTTATTTTTTTATGTTTTTTATGTTTTTAGCTTAGATTCCAAAAAGGTAAATTTACAGAATTAGTCTTGATCTAAATAATTAAAATAGCAACACCTGGTGGCCATATAGGAACAGAACAGTGAATAGACAGAAAATAGTGAAAACAGACAGACAAAATTAACTCCTTCGGCGTCGTGTTTGAGTGTGTTTGAGTGGCATCTATCCGTGAAGGGGGGCTTTGGCCTCGACTTCCCTTCTGCGAGGTGGAACTTTTGTCCAAACGGCATCGCATGGAAGATGCCACACTGTGTGGCTGATGGGGCAGCATCTGCTTCCTCAGTTGAGACTTTGCTGTGTGATCTGTGGGGTGAGAAGAATCGCTGCTGCTATTGTCGTGAGCTGGGGATTCAGGAAACCCCAGGGCTCCTGACCAAGCCACTCTGACTGCCGTGCGGGGTCTACCTGCCTGTCGTCACCCTCAGGCTTTTCCGTGACTCCGTGCGCGGCCACCTGCTGGTTTCACTGCAGTCGAGCTCGTGTTTCTCGTCTTCACCTCTCGCTCTCCACTAGACCAAGCCGGGGCAGCTCCTCTGCCCACTCAGTCATCCCTCCATCCCCCCGTCCAGCACAGGGGACTGAGCGCCCAGTAGCTCCTCCACCTGTCCAGTGAATGAAGAATAGACAGGCGATGGGGCCGTGGTGGACAGGTACAGGCCTCCATTTCCCTGGGCACAACGTTCTCCCCATGTGGTTTTAAAACCTGCCTCAACTGTGACCTGAGCCCTCCATGACTCATTCAGCCTCCCAGACAAGAGCACCAGGAGTGCTGAGCACTGTAAAAGGCCATGTCTTCAGGCAGAAACTCACGCCCCCGCAGTCACTGAACAGAAACTGACCTTAAGGTCAGGCTGGCCCACAAGCCACCAGAGAGCAGAGTCTTCCACCCCATCTGAGAAGACCACACTCAGTGAGCAGCGAAAGTCACTTTGGAGGTGTTCAGAGGTGGCATGCCACACTAGGCAAGGGAGAATTACTTCAAAAGTGACCCAAGTGTAGATGGGCAAGTGAGTTTTTGGCCCGTGGCTGGTGACTTCTGGGGCTCCTCCCAGAGGAAAAACAGTTATGTTGATTTTCAAGATCTTTTAGTATCAGCATTTAATTGTTTAATTTTTAATTTTCTTTGTATGGATGGAGATTTGCAAGGTGGGGGTGGTTTCAGGAGAAAGCACCTAGCAAATATACACTGGGCTCCGTGCAATCCTCTGCTTCTCCTACACAGCCCTGGGGCTGAAAAGAACTGTGGTCCCAGGCCTACCTGCTCCTCTGTGGATGGCTTCAGGAAGCCTGGAAAGACTCTGTTCTGGTCACAAGTTGAGGCGGGGTGCTCTCCTGCCCCCAGTCCTTTCTTTCCCATTGCATCACGTCTGGCCTAGCTACGTAGGACAGGGGAAGTCCCGTGGGAGCAGCAGAGAGCAGGGCGGCCAGTGGACGAGGTGGGGGCTGGGAGCTGCTGGGCAGGAACACCACTGGAAGGCTAGAGGCCCCAGACAGGTAGATCTGGGGCACAGTGAGGTGACGTGGATTGGGGGAGGGAAGGGGTGGCTCAGAGGCAGCGCGAGGCGAAGTCCGGGTGTGGCCGGCAGGGCTGTGCTGTGGTGGTGGATGGGTGCTCGACTCGAGGAAGGCCTGTTCTCCTGGAGGGGACCCTCTGCAGGGGGAGACGGGGCTCAGGAGACAGGCGCCCCAACCTCTCCTCCTGAACGGACACTCTCAGGGGCCTCTGCATGCTTCCTTAGGGGCCCCACCGGCACTGGGACCCAGTTGCCCGTGGTGGAAGCCAACCGACAACTCCATCTTTCTTCTCTGTTAATTCTCTTCTCTCCTACTCCCACTTCCGGGGTCACCACACCAATACATGAAAACTGCGCCCACACTCTTATCTCAGGCGCTGCTTTGGGGAGAACCCAGACGAAGGTCAGCCCTTCTTCCCTGGAAGTCCTTGACAATTTGATTTGGCGACTCTTTCATGGGATCATTCTCCTCACACAGCTGCTTAGGAAGGGAAACCACTCTTGGTTTCTCTATAGAAACGTAAAAGTCTGGCTGTGGAAACTATAACCCTCTGTACAAATGTAAGTGCATCATGTTTTCCTGTTAGAAGAAAAAGGCATTTCAGAGACTGTTCTTCACCCAGAGTCCCCCACTGGCCCCTGTGTCTACTGACGGTGGTAGATGTGTGTCTGGGAGAATCAGCAACAATACAGGAACCTGGGCAGAGCAGCTGGCGGACCAAGCACCGAAGGCTGTGTGTGCTCCGAGGACCCGTCCCGGAGTCCACGCGGCTTCTCCCTCAGTGGCTCTGGAGGGAGGTGGGACCTGAGGAGTCAGGTCAGCAATCATCTGTGGGGGTGGATTCTGTAAGAAAACACAGATCCTGGTGATTGACACGACCAGGAACGGGAACAAAGATTTCCAATTTTCTTCCCCAGGCAACAAGGTAGACAGGCTGTCATTAGCCAAGAGGGAAAATGGCGGGCAATGGTGGACTGGTAAAAAGACACAGGGAGCTTAAAAAGTCCAAGTTACTCCAGTGGAGAGGTCTGTTAGGCAGAAGCATGGGTCTAAGAGATTAGGAAGAAGGTAGGGCTGGCACATAGGTTTGGAAGTCATCAGTGCATGAAGTTAAAGCTATGGAATAACTAGATCATCAGGCCAAGAAAGGAGAAGAAAAGCAAGGGAGGGTGAATCCAGGACCAAAGGGTCAGGAATCAGGGGCCAGCAATAAGACTGAGGAGAACTGACCAGAGAAGTAGGGAAGAACCCCAAGGGAGTGTTTTTCAACTCTTAAAAGACCTGATGCCGTGGAGGGGTCAGCAGGATGGAGAAAGACAAGGACCTCAGCATTAACGACTTTGGAGGTCTCAGTTTGGGTAGAGGGATAGACAAGGGATATCGGGTACATTATTTTACTCACCTCCACCCACGTCTCCTTAGTAGATGTCAAAGAAGGGCACCCACATCACTTTCTAGAATCTAGGTTTATCAACTCCCTCTGACAACCAGGCAGATCTCCCCATTTCCCCTTCTCTTCCTCAAACACCTCAAGCTTACCTTCTTGCTCTGTGGAGCATGACTGTTCTCCCTCCATGTTTCTGTTTGCCGTATTGAACATGCTGCTATTTCTTGGCTTCTTTGCAGAGAGTTCTGTATGAACCGAACATGAGCTCTCTGCACTGGAGGGCAGCTTCTAATTTGTATTAATGAACTTTGCAGATAGCACCCCCACAGACTCTTGCTCCACCCACAGGCCACAGAGCACTTGCCAGGTGATCTTACTTAAAAAAAAAAAAAAAGGTAAAAAAGACAAATTGGGGGCAGGGTGTGTGGCTCAGTGGTAAAGCAGTTACAAGGCCCTTGGTTCCATCCTCAGGAAAGAAAAGGGAGGCAGCAGGCAGACAGGCGGGCATATTGCGAATTGGTGGAAACAAGAAACTAGTTACAAAACCATATTTCTAATCCCTGTTTTATATCCTTCCAGACAATAATGCTTATTTTAGTTTTATAATGACATCATAGAAACAGACTTGTCTTGCATCTAGGGAAGACTTTACAAAATCCAGAAAAAATTATAAAAAAAGTAACGGAAATTTTTTTAAAAAATAGTTGTGAGAATCATGTAAGATCAGAAGCCAACTGTGATATGAAGCAGGGTACAGGAGGTGCTAGCAGGCTGTTTAGTGTCTAGACTGTTGTCACTGACAGGGATTAGAAAGTGCAGCGTGGCCTTAGCTGGCTGTGCACATCTAGGCCTCAGACTGCAGAGGACTATGTTTGTGGAAGGTGATTTAGGGGTTTAGTAAGATGTTCAGAAATTCAATCAAGACAGACTGAATTTGATATTCTCATCTAGAGGAAGATTTGGATATTTCTACCAGGAATTTGTAAGCGGAGAGGGAGGGCCCAAGAAAAATCGAAGCTGGGCAAGATCTGAGAGGCCCTTCTTTACACTGTGGTACTGGTTCAAATCACCAGTGTAGAACACAGAGGGGGATGAAAAACTTTGGGGAGACCAAACAGCAGGAGGATCTGACTTGACTTTGCAGGGCTGCTACAGACCAGCTCTGGGTATTCAGAGGGTAGACCTTTGTGCATGAGCTACTGCAGTGGGGTGCTTGTAGCCTTAGTGAATATAATATAATTAACAAACTGTGGGAAAGGAAGGGGTGCTAAAGAAAAAAAACAAATAAGGCATCATCAGAGAGGCCAGGGGAAGATTACCTCAACAAGTGTCCCAGAACCAGCCAGAGGGAAAATGGAACAGGGACCAACAGATTTAGACACTGATGAGAGGGGGATTATGTTTTTTTCTAAGCATATTACATTTGTGATAAGGAAAAATAACCTATTTATTAGTCATATGGATTATATATGTTTATTTGATATTGAAAACACTAGAGCTTTTAATGTTCTATTATTCTAAAAGACTTTATAATCTCTCCACGATCTTTCAACTCAAGCTAGTCTGAGCCACAAAACTTTATAACTCATATAATCATATATAATAGATGGTGGCAAAGAAGCTACACCAATTCTCAAGGTGAAAAAATGGAATTCTTGTCTCTAAAGAAACTAATGATAGTGATTTTGAATGGATTCTAAACCATATAATCACACTAGAGCTCTTGTTAGTTTTCAGTTCTAGTCAGTTTTAGTTTTTGATCTAAGGCAGGAAATGTAGATCCATCTTTGTCATGAGAGGGCTCACCTTTGAAAATGAGGTGACTGATGAGAGTAAGGTTTCATTAAGGGAAGGAATGTTTGCAATCACTTAAGTCCAAAACTGGGTAAACATAGGCAGAAAAAATAAAGTTTAGAATGTTTTCTGAATCAGCAGGAATGCTTCACAAGAGTGTAATTTCATAATTCCCTTATACTGCATATTAATTTCGAGCTAGGGATGGCCCTGGCTCTATCCCCAGCACTGTAAAGAGAACAAAACAAAAAGAAAAGATTCATAACTATTCTCCTTCATGTAATAGAGCAAAACATTACCCATATATTGATAAGTGTGGAATTGGATGTTGTAACCTATATTATTTCAAAATACCAAGAGAGACTTCTAGAATAGACAGAGAAGGAAAGACATTGGTATGCCAAAGTCAGAATCAGTTTTAATTATTATTATATTTAATAATGATAATTTGATTATTATTTTTTAATCAAAGTAAAGGGACAGGGAGGACACTTAGGCAGTAGTGCCATCAGTGTCCTAGGCCGAATCTGGGCTTTTGCCTGCGGCAGGAGGCTTCTGCACCAGGGTTTAGGTGGGGCTCCACATTTCTCTGTTTTAGTTAAATAGGATTATTAGCGGGTTATATCGATGAGTAGAATGTTAGGTCTGAATCTGCAGTTTGAATTTGTGAATCTGCTTTTATCTCTGTCCCCAAATGCTCAACCTGCTGACCGGGCTGACTCTTTCACGCAGCCACGCCCCACACCTGGGAAGGTGAGGCACATTCCCAGTCTTTTCCAGTCATCTTAGGACATCAGAATGATCTGATTCTCAGCTCTTAAGAAGGACACTAATGCAGTGTCAAAACCTAAGTCTTTTGTTCAGTGAAGGCTTCTCTCTCCGCCAGGTGAGAACCTACTCTCGGTGGCCTGCAGGGCCCTCTGCTCCCTGTGCCCTGGGAACACTGAGTCCCTGCTGCTCCTTTCTCCTCTGGGGGAGAAGGAGAAAGGGAGTCTGGAAGGTGTGGCTGGCGCTGTCTCGCACAGGATTCAGGCGCTGGCGCTCCAGGTGCTTGTGGTGAATCCCTGGGCACTCCCCAGGCACCTCCCCGGGCACCTGTTTCTGACTTCGCAATTCCCTCTCCACAGGCCCTCTTGGAATGCCTGGCTCCTTTAGCAGATCACAGCCTCCCCAGGCCAGAATCCCCTCCCCCAGGGGACAGGCTTTCAGGTGGAGCCCTTTAGGAAGAGCTGTCACCTGGCCACTCTTCCGCCACCCACCCGGAGAGCCCAGGAGCAGCTGGCCTCCTCGCCCTGTTCTGACCACTCCTACCCTGGATTCCTCAGTCCCTCTGGTTTCTTTTTCACAGGGGCCTCTAAACTCCTGGGAGGGCCTGCTCTTTGACCCAAAACTCCTCCGCCTGCCCTCTGGTGGACAGGCCAGGAGCCTGCATTTCACCTCATGCTGAGCCAGAGGCCCCTGGCCAGCCCTGTTGCCGCAGATGGCCAGTGCCAGGAGCCTTTTTCTCCTCACTCAGGCCGAGGGCTGCCTCAGCACCTAGGGGCAGTAGAGGAGCCTCTCTGGCCCTGGACTCTGCCCGACAACTTTCTCCAGGGAATCTCCTTCTTTGCCTGGTGTCCGGGGAAAGACCTCTGGATTGGGTTGGATACTTCCTGGAAGTTGTGCTGGGATGTGTCTGGTGAGTCTTTAGAATATAGGGGGTGGCCCATTTTCCTCAGCTTTGTGTTTTAGCTGAAATTTTAAGACAACAGAGAAGTTCCATTCTCTGTCCTGTGGCCTGTGTTTGAGGACAGGCAGAAGCTACCATGGGTCCCACATAGAAGGGGCTATAATCATCCTTGGTGTCCACGGGGATTGGTTCTAGGAAGTCCTAACCTGGGGCTGCCAAATTCTGTGTTACTCGGGCCCTGTCAGGAGACGCTGGTGTTTGAACAAAGCCTGCACCTCTTCCCACACACTTCCAGTCATCTCAGGGGTACTTGGAGGGACTGATCTAGGCGAGTGCTGAGTGAACAGCTGTGGTGCTCTGTTGTCCAGGGAACGATGACCAGGAGCAAGCCCATCAGTGTCCAGCACCATTCAAACAGTTCAGATCTGAGCTTGCTTGAACTGTGGGTGCAGAAACAGGATTCAGAGGGCCGACCGCATGTAAAAATCAGTTCATCTTCCAGGTCTCCACTAGTACAACATGTGCTGACACTTGCCCGGGTGTTCCACATTCGATAGTCAAGCTTTTTGAGAAAACTAAGAATCGGGAAATAAACCCCAAAGAGTTCAGAACAGGTACCAATAGTAGTTAAAAACATAAGTCATACACACGCTCGTACACACACTCACACTCATATACGTACTCACACACACACACTTTCTTACACACACACACACACACACACACACACACACAGACACACACACACCAGAGTTTGCCCTGGGTCCCTTCTGTGTGTCTAGTTACTCTGACCCTTTCATGTATGATTCATAGCAGATTTAAGTCATTGAATGCCACAAAATTAGTGCTCTTTTGTTGCAAATGACAGAAATCTTCTTAAAATAGCCTATCTTAAAATGGTTTTAGTTGCAAACAACCCCCCCAAAAAATCAAATTAACTTTAAATACAAAGAAAATGTATCATTCATATAAGTAACACCTTACATGGTTTCAGGCAAAATTTGATCCCAGTTCTCCCAAAAGCCCAGCGTCCATCCGTCCATCCATCTTCCTCCCTCTCTCCTTATCTTCCTCCCTCCCTCCCTCCCTCCCTTGCCCCCTCCCCCACTTCTCTTTCTCTCTTCCTTCTTTCCTGCAGGACGCTAGCTGATAGTAACTCTCACTTCTCATACAGTTGCTAAGAGTCAGAAGCACCTAACACTTGAATATACCCCTTCAGTTCTGCCTGCTGGATATCTTTTTTTGCTAACTGTAGAACCAAGTTTTAGGGAAAATTCTACCCAAAACATGTGCCTTAAAAGTTGGGCGTTGGTAGCAGGGAGGAAGCAGATTTCAGGGAGGAAAGGAGAGCTCATCACCAGGATGTGAAGATTCCGTGGGTCCCAGCACAGGGATATCTGGAACTCAGGAACTGCGAAGGAGAGGTTCTTTTTCACTGCCTCTTCGTTCTTCTTCTCTTCAGCTCTGCTCTTCTTCCTAGAAAGAAAATGTCCAGGCCTCGTGTTGGACAGAAGCGAGCTTCTCACAGCTACGCAGTCCATATGATGGAATCACAGGCCAGGGAGAAGTGAGCTCTCTCTCTCTGGCCGCAGTCAGACCTGCACGGCCTGGGAAGCACCCTCACCGGCCGGGCCGCACTAGTTGATGGCGCAAGGGCGCCCACCCTTCACGCCATCAGCTGTTCCCAGGGTGGGTGGCTATGAGCCAGCTTGACTGCTCGGACCTGCTCCTGAGTGCCGGGGGTCCCCGGGGGCCTGGACAGCCTTCACGTGATGGATCTGCACAGCCAGGGGCTGCTAGAGATGATCATGATGCTACAACGTGTTGGCAACAGCAGAAAGAAAAAAAAAAGTGTTTAAAAAAATCACACGCAACAATGTAAAGTAAGGCAAAGCGCCACGTGCCTGGATGGTCAGTGTCCCCGAAGAGAGCCGCAGAGACCTGGTGCTCTTTAGTCGGCCTCACTCTACCCATCGAACGGAGATTGATTGATTCTTGGAAAACAAGGTCCAGGTCCGGCCATTTCAATACCAGCTTTGTATGACTACAGCGACCTTCCCCCCTTGGTGTCTCCTTAACCTCTGCTCGTCCTTGGTGTTCACCACGGAGGCTTCCTCACCGCGCCTGCCTGCAGCCACTTCTGATACCAATTCAAATCTCCACACTTGATCCTGTCCTGAATTCTTTGAAGAGACGCTTCAGTGCTGCCCAAGCTTCTCCTGTAACGTGTAAATAACTTGACTTACCTACACAAGTTGACCGAGCTCATAAACATGTTTCTCATCTCAGTTCCCAGAGATGAACTTGACATTGAAACTCCCCCACACCCTGGTGGCCACGCTCCACATTTGTCCGCTCTTTCTCCCCACTGAGGTTGGATTCTCTCCAGCAGAAGGGCATGGCCGAGCTAAGGAGCCATAGCGCATGGTCTTGGAATAAGATTCATTAGCAGAGAGATAAAAATAAATGCTGCTCATCAACCAGTGTGGCGGGAAGGCTGTGATGCCACCCCCAGAACTGCCCCATGAGCCTCCATGAGCTTCTCTGGGAGTTGCCCTAGCCCCACAGACCATTCTGGAAGGGACGGCATCAGGTTAAGAATGCAGACCCGGAGTCTGGAGAGCATGGTGGCAATCACGAGCACCACTAGGTGCCAGTCCCACCTCTTCCGTGGGGGATTATCACCTCCCTCGCCTCAGTTTCGCTCTTCACACGAGGTGGTTACGCAGAATCGAGCCAAGGGCTTGTTACGGGCCCGGGTGCCCGTATTCAGCACCCCTCCCTGGCTCGCCTCCCCTTCCTGTCTGTCCTAAGCCGTTTGCTGCTCACAATGCAAGAGGCCTGGGAATCTTGTCTGACTTGCAAACCTTGTCATCCTCACCCTGTTTTTCAGACATTTCCCAGTACTTTCCTGAAATCCCTGACCTTGGCAAAATTCTAAGTCCCTTGGTCAATTCAGGTTCGGCTCAAAGAACAAATGCTGAATTCCTTAGTGGTGCTTTCTTCTTATCTAAAGATGAGGCTGCAGGCTTATTCTTTATCTCTGTTTTCTATCAAGTGCCTGGTGGTCCTCTGCTGCTCACTAAGGGTTAAATAATAATAGTCGCTGTTTTCAGTAGTGACTGGGCAGTGGTCATAAGCCACACCCCCTTTGCTAGTACCATCATGGACAGCAACAAACCCTTCTAAAAGCAAACCAAACCCTGTTTCCACGCTGTCAGAGGAGACGCAGGGTAGAGGACCAGCGGCCTAGGTGGGGCTGCCACGCCCACACAGCAGCTCCAATTGTCAAAGCCCTCAGTTGCCAGGGGAGGTCCACCACACAGCCAGCTGGCACAGAGGAGCAGCTTTCCGAGCCCGGAGGCCCCTTCCTCTGCCGCCCTCTCATGGCCCTGTGGAAAGCAGTTCATTCTCGGAAGTGCTTCCTCCTCATGTTCACTCATGTACCCCAAAGAGGCCCTACCCCCCAGCAAAGACCCCAGATCTCTGCTTGGATGTACAAGTCACGGTGCAGATGTTGAGGGATGTGGACTTGGAGAGAATCCAAGACAACCCCTTTATGGAAACTCTGGCATCAGCACAGGTTTATATTGGCATGCCGTAGATTTATATTCTGCCACATCACCAGAGTTTGAGTCTGAAAGTAGAGGGAAGTTTCTGCAGCCTGTCAGTTTCCTTACCTGCACTGCCCCCTCGTGGTAAGTGGCGTTCCCCGCCCCCCCACCCCGGGGAAGAGGCCACCTGGGAGCAGGGGAGGCAGAGAAGGGAGGCCAGGCAAGAAAGAGGCAACAGGCGAGCAATGAGGGTGCTGCTCCTTGCCTCAGAGCAGCCCGGAAAGCAGCCGGGTGGAGGCTGGGCCCCAGCAGAGGTGAAAAAATAATGTCAGCTCTCCTGGGTCTCAGGCTGAAGAGGTGACACTTGCTTGTTTTGCGCTGCTCTTCTTTATAGCCTGAGTTGTGGCACTGAGTTAGCTATTCAGCCACCACCATGCCCCGCACTCCCAATCATCTCCAAGTAGTGTGCCTGGCGTCGTGATGGGCAGCCCATAGCCTAGGCTCTGCGTTTGTTAGCAGGGTGGCTCAGTGGCCAGAGGAAGTCCCCACCGGAGCACTGCACCCTGTCCGGCTGCCCTGCAGACTCACAGCCAGGAGAGGCTGTGCTCTTGCTCATTGTGTGTGCCCGCCCAAGTCCAGAGACGTGGAGGTCTGCAGTGAGCCTCTCGTTCACAGGCCGTTTAAGAGGAGATGCAGGACCAGGGACAATCTTGAGGAAGGAGCAGGAGCCGTGCAGGGGCTTTGGCACTGCATTTAGTTCCGAATTTCCCTGCAGCTAAGAAAAAGCTGGAAATACAGGGAATTGTACGGTTTGCACTGTCTGGAGTGAGAAAACAGAACCATCACACAGGAATACGTGGCCCTTGGCTTGGAGTTCCAAGAGGAATATATTCCAGCAACCTTACCCGTAAATAAACACTGGGCTGAAAGGCACCCACCCCAGCGTCTCTCCTGGTCCAGGTGAGCTTGCAGACCTGGGAAAGATGTAACAGGCAGTTAGCTCCCTTCTACCCCTGGTTCCCCACCTTGGGTGAGACCTCTAGTGGACCCTGGAGTTATTGCAAAGTGTTGGTGACCACATTTTGGATGCGTTTCAGCAGTGAAAAAATAATGTATTGTGCAAATGCACTGATGTTTTTCAAAAAATATGAGGATGACTAGAACTAGGAAAATATATATTTAAACAAAAGAATGGCTGAATTTATGCTAGCTTTTGGCTATTACGTATTTTTGAATTAGATTCTGCTAACAACACAATTATTAGAACTCTGACATTGCAAGAAGGTCCTTGTCCTTGGAAAGGTGGTCAGCCCCTGCTGGTGCAGACTTCCTGGACAGGGCCAAGCCCGCCATGACAGCCCACGCCCGGGGCAGCTGTTCAGGTTCTGAGAGGAGCTGTGAGGACGGCCGAGCCCGGGCCTGGGGCTTTGTTCACCGTCCCTTGTGGTTTCAGGAGGCCCAGGAGGACTCAGGGCTTCCCACCCTGAGCGCGCTCGTTCAGGAAGCTCGAGAGACTTGTTGTGGTTTCAGAAATGACAGGCTCAAGGCCGGGGGGCCGACCGAGCTCCTGCTCCTGCTGGGTGGTGAGGGAGGCAGCTGTGGGGCGCTGGCCCCCGAACAGCTGCGGTTCTCCAGGACTGCTGCTCCCCAGCAAGCTCCGATGCTCCCCAGAGACAACACCCCTTTCATGTGGGCAAAGAAAGACTTTATCAGACAGAAAGTCTCCACTGCCTTGAAACGTTGGGGTGAGAGGGAGGAGGCCGGCAGTGAAGCGCGGCAGGATTTACAACAGCAAGAATCAAGTTGTTGTTGGGTTGTCCCTCGTCACATGGTGTCTCCACCTGCCATGGATGCCTCCCAGGGACTTGGGGACCACGAGCTGGTGTGCCACCTGCCACGCACCGGAGAGGCAGGCAGAGCTCCCCAAAGCAAGCCTCAGCCTTAAGCCCCAGCGGTCGGATCACCTGGCTTAGCTTGGCCGAGGACAGCAGCTGGTGACCATGTGACCACAAGGTAAAAGGGGCGTGTGCCAGGCCTCAAGAGGAGCCGGGCCCACGTCTCACAGCCTCGCCCGTGCACGGCGCTGTTCCGCAAGCCACCGGGCGCCTCCTAAGGCCAGCCTGGCGAGCTGAGTCGGAGATGGGGTTGTAGCCACAGCTCTGAGTGGACGTACAGACGTGTGACCTTGCCCAGCTAGCCCAACCGCTGTTTGTCACTGCTCCTGGGTTCCCTGGGAAGGTCTCATTTGTGTGAGATTCTTTCCCCTCACTTGGGAGGCAAATGTTCCGGCGGGTTGTGTGAAAGGGGCAGTGACCGGAGTCTGAAGGCGGCACAGGGTGCCAGGAGGGAGGTGCAGTGACATAGGACAGAGTGCGGCAGCGGTGCTCACACGGGAGAGCGGCAGCAGTCTGAAACGGTCGGAAACGGGGCGACCAAAGGCGAAGTCACAGGCCTCTCCACACCCCCCTCGTGGGCCAGGTCCCTCTGCCCTCGGGGTGACTCGGCCTCAAACCTCAACTCACTTTTGGCCCCTTTGCTCTGACTCGGCTGTCCCAGGAAGAGCACTGACCAAGAACGAGTGCTCACGACTGGACTCTGGGGGCGGCGTCCTGCGTCTTTGTTTTCTCGTGGAAAATGGAGCTAGTGCCCTGTCTAGCCGCAGAGCATGTCTTTTCTCTTGCATTTTACCATTCCTGAAACCTGAACCAGTTTTAAATGTGTACATTCAACAAGGTAGTAGTCTTAAAAGAAAATCAGATGCCACTACTAGACAAATGTGCGTCCTCTGATCAGTGACCTCACAGAACCCCACGTCACCACCTTGATCTTCCTCACAGGAGAATGGGAGGGTTGAGTGGAACATTCTTGTGAAAAGTGGGCAGTGCACAGTGACAAACGCACGCCTGGGTTTCCCCTGGAGGCCCGCTGCCAACCAGAGGGTGGTTCAGGAGACTGCCCCAGACACCAGCAGGCTCCTCACCATGGGGAGTAGCCCTTCTTTCCTGAGGCTCAGGGCTGTGGTTCTTGACTGGCAAACCATCTGGTATCATAAAAATACTGTGATCGTTCGAACATAAGTAAACAGGGAGAAAATGCAAATACATGTCCTTAACCTTAAACACACAATAAACACACACTAAAACACTAAGCTGGGTACTGTGGCACACACCTGTAATCTCAGACTTGGGAGGCTGAGACAGGAGGATCACAAGTTTGAGGCCAGCCTTAGCAACTTAACGAGGGCCTAAGCAACTTAGGGAGACCCTGTCTCAATAAAGAATAAAAAGGGCTGGAAATATGGGTAAGCACTCCTGGGTTCCATTCCTGCTACCACAAAGAAGAAAAAGAGTTGGAAATTTGGCTGAGTGGTAAAACTCTGCTGGGTTCAATCCCCAATAGTGAAAAAAGAAAAAAAACTACAAAAAAATTAAACACTAAATGTAAAATTAAGCACTAAATAAAACCCTAAATATAAATTGTATGTTATACTTATTACATATAAATCATACACACACACACACACACACACACACACACAGAGAAACATTATAAATGTTTCTTTTTAGGAATTTGCCTGTATGGTCTAGATTGGCCAAAACTTCATAAAATATGAATCCAATAAAATTTAATAGAAAATGTTCTTTACTTTTCTCCAATATCACATATAAAAGAAAGAAGGTCTTGACTGTTGTGAGACCTGTGAAGTTTACACACTGCTAGAAGGTTAATGGTGGGCTTCTGTAGGTGAAAGAAAAAGATCTGGGGGCAGGCCAGGTGTGGCACCTCTGTCACACAGAGGCTGACAGTCTTTCCTGGTCTATTCCTCTGCAAATTATCATACATCAGCTCCTCTCTCTAAAATACTGGGCTGAGGGAGTACGTGGCATGAGTCCTACCAGGAGTCTGATTATGGTCATCATTATTAGATTCCAAGAATTTGAATTTCCACAATTTAGGAAGTTCTTGGTGGAGTCATGATTCAAACTTAGAATTCTGGCCCTATGTTGTGTGGGAATAAACATACCTTTGGAGCCAACAAGTGGGGACTACTGTGTGCTAGGTTCTATGCCTGGCATCAGATACGCAAAGACGAATACACACTCATACAGGAAATGTGCTTAGAGTATAAACTAGAAGTCCAATCCACAAAACAAAATTTTGAATAGTTCATAAACATTTAAATATGTGCAATTCATTAGCAATTAAAGAAATACATGTGAAAATGAGAAACCTTTTTTTCTTTTTTGGTCTGTGACAAAAATTAGGAACAATGGCTGTGCTCAACGTTAGAAGACATGTGGGGTCACTTTCCTGTACTGCTGATGAAATAACACATCCACAGAGGAGTTTGTCAAGATTATCAAAATGAAAATGCCTGCCTTAACCTGGAATGCCCATTTCAGGAATTCACACAGGGAAATAATAGGAAAGAGGCTCAAAGATGAGTACACAAGGAATCTCACTGAAAGTTTTCACATGAATGTCACTTAGGCTTTGATCAGTGACTTGAGGTTCCTCCTGTCCATGAAGCCTGTGCACTGAAGGACGTCCCCTGTGTCAACAGAGCCACAGGCACATCATCAAGTGAAAATGAGGACAGGCTGCTGTCTGTGCTGATTCTGTTTCTAGAAAAGCGCACAACTTACACACACCCAGAGAGAATAAGAAGCACCCTCCAAGAGGTTAGATGTGGACTATATTTCAGTTTTAATATACTTCTTATTTAACTTTTATTGCAATGAGCATTAATCACTTTCATTGTGTGAGGAAGAAGTATTAAAATATGCACACCCAACACCCTGCCTTCAAGGCATGGCATTTGTATATACAGGCATGCCTTCCTAAGCTAGAATGTGACTTGCTTACCAATTCTAGGATTTACGAAGTTGCTGGTGCTGAGAATGCAGTGACCCTGCTGCTGTCTGCAAAACCAAAGCCCAGTCCCATGAAGACCCCCACTTCCCAGCAAGCCAGCTCCTCCAATTCTTTTCTCAGCATTTTTTACTTAGGATAAATCAGATCAAGGTGATATAATGATGTCTTCTCGTCATGTTCTTAACTTCCGCTCTGCTGGACACATCCTCTGCACATGCCTGGGGTATTGTTAGAGAAGGGCCCCAAATTGGACTGCAAGAAATTAGCAGAAGTCTGATCCAAAACTAATCCTCTGATAGCAAATATCCAAGCTCTTTCCATGCCTTACCATCTGCTGCTTTTGTGTGTTCACCAAGGTCAAGAATCCTGCTTTAGTGTAAGATAGTTTGTCTAAAGCTTTTCACTTCTTTTTTTTGAAGACACCTCCAATGTACACATTGCTCAGCCCTGGCCGTATTTAACTGGCTAGAGACTTGTGCATGCATGAAAACATCCACCCCTTACTATGTCATTTCCATCATCCATCCTTTGTCTAGTGTTTGTTAAGACCAATACAGGTCAGAGTTTAAGAGCAAGGTCTACAGAGCTGAGTTGGTTGGGCTCTAATTGTGGCTCTAACACTTACTGTGAGGTGATAAACAAGTTACTTCCAAAATGTGTGCCTCCTTTCCTGTAAAATGGAAATAATAGCTGTTGTGGATGGATGTGAATCACGCCCCCCCACACACACACACAATTCTTGTGTTAATGCAGGAATGTTTGGAGGTAAATGGTTGGGTTGTGAGAGCTGTGACCTGACCGGTCCATCCTAGTTTGAATGGGCTGACTGGGTGATGACTGTAGGTGGGTGGGTATGGCTGGAGAGTCTCTGGTGGTGTGACCTGGAAGGTGCATCTGCCCCACAGACCCTTCCCCTCTCCCTGCCTCCCTGTCCCCACATCCCGAGCAGATTTCCTCTGCTATGCCCTTCCGCCACGAAGAATAGAACACCCAACAACTGTGAAATAGGTCAAAAGGTATAACATACATTTAATTTGAATACCAGAAGGAGTAAAAAAAAAAAAAAACGAGGCATTAAAAGTATCAAAGAAATAATGATTGAGAACTACCTAAAATGAATGATCAATCAGACAACAAACCACAGATCTAGTAAACTCAGGGAATATCAAACAGGATAATTGCCAAACACACACACACACACACACACACACACACAGTACTGAGGCAGGCACTGTCTTGTGTTAGTCAACTTTGTGCCTGCCTCAGTGATGTTCTGAGCAATAAGTGAAATGATCCATGGGAAGCCCTCAGAGCAGAGCCTGGCGCACAATCGGCACATCACTGCCAAGGTCGTTACCACCAGGCGCCAGGCGCCAGGCGCCGGGCTGGAGAGCAGGACAGGGTTCCTCTATCCAAGGTGTGCCAGCCACGGGGGCAGGGAGTGGTGGGACGGCACTGGACGCTGGGGCCAAAGGGGGCTCCCAGGAGGGTCTTCTAACAGGAAGTGAAGTGAGAAGGTGGAGGCAGGAGAGGCGAGGACAGAGGCCTGCAGGCAAGGGTCGGGCCAGCCTGAGGCCCCAGGTGGTTCAGAAAGACGGAGCAGCAGGCCAGGGGGTGCAAGAGAGAGGGAACTGGAGGGGAGGTCAGTGGGCTCTGGCTCTCTGTCAGCGCTCCTAAGACTCCAGAACCCACTGAGGCTGACCGGACCCTCTCCCGGCTTACTTTAGGCCCTTCTCCCTACTGCGGCCCCTAACTAAGGACTCCACACCACACCTGGAGGACATGGTTGGAGAGATGGCATTCCTCATGCTTCCCGTGTCCGGGTTAGTGACAACGGTCCAGCTAGGCCTGTCTGGAGGCCTCATGTGGAGGCCAGATCCAGAGCCTCCCAGCTTCCTGGAAGGCCAAGGCTCCAGCCCTGTCAGTGTCGCAGGCCTGGAGCACACACAGCAAGGCCTGCTGGCCCACAGCCACCTGCAGCCCAGGTCCCCTCGGGCTGTGGGGCAGGCCAGCAGCAAGGCTGGGGGGCAAAGTTCCTGCCACTCCCACCCTGTCCTTCCTCAAGGACAGAATGTGAGAGAGCCACTCCCACGACTCTGTGTCCTCGGATTCCCGTGGAAGTCCCCAGCAGCGAGGTGTTCAGGGCTTCCTTCTCCCCCGGGCCATGGCCATGCGTCCGCAGCTCTGGTCTCCGGCTGGCACTTCCTGTGGCTCGGTGTGGAATGGTGCCTTTAGACCTGAAGGACCTCGTTCTATTTTGAGATTCCCCTTGACAGGGAGGGAGGGACGTGCTCTGAGCAGGTCAACATTTCCAGGAGGTTCAGACCCTGTCACCACACAGATCTTCAAAAGGAGCTCTGTGGGCTTGCCACACGCCTGGGTGTTTCTCTGCTGGCCTCCCGTGTTTCTGTTTTTGCTCTGACATCCTCTGTGAGGTATTTTTGGCAACAGAGCTTGTCTGAATCAGTCCTTTCATTTCGGAGGCCAACCAGTGATTCATCTGCAGCCCGGCCGCACTCACAAAACATGGCTGTGGGTGTTTGTTCGGGAGACAGCGGGGCGCGGGACGCGCCTCAGGACACAGCCCCTCCGCTGTGCTGCTCTGCCTGCTGTCCCCAGCCCTGGGAACGGGTCAAGGAGTGCGTGGAGGTCGATCCCCTTGGCCTGCCCCAGGAAGATGGGCTTTGAGCGATCCAGCCGGTGCCTCCCGAGCCTCGGTACCAGGAGAGGCCACGTGGCCTGCGTGGCATTCCCGCCAAACCCCACCCGATCTGCCGTGAGGAGGCAGCCAGCACATTCAGATCAGAAGGCTGTTCTCAAGCCAGTGGGCCTGAGCTCTTCCCAGGTGCCAGTGTCATGGAAGACAGAACAAAACAAAGGTTGGGTCACTTTAGATTTGTTCTCAAGACTCGGGCGCTGGACCAGTTCTGAGGACACCGAGGAGTTCCCTGGAGGAGCAAAGTCTCAGGCCCTAACCCAGACACGCAGGGTCAGAGCCTTCCTAACAAGACCCCAGGCAATGTGTGTGCGCATCTGCTCCGGAAGTTCTGACCCTGTGTGTACTAATTCTCGCTCTCATCTCCTCAGCTGCCCCAGCAAGGCCCTGGACTGTCCACTGCCCACTGCTCCCCAGTTCTGAACCCAGGCGGGACTCTCCCGTGGCATCTGCTGCCCTGTCTCTCTAGTCGTGACTACATGCTGTGGCCCTGAACTTCAGCGTGCATCAGAACCACTTGGAAGCTTTGCTAAACCAGACGGCCACCCCTTCCCACCTCCGTTCCTCAGTCCCCAGAGGTGACGCTGGATGCTGCTCACCCTGGGGCCACAATTAAATAAATAAGACTATCAAATAATAGCATCATGTCACTGTCAACGTCTAAGCCTGGTGATCATGTGTGTCTGCGGAAGCTGTCAGCAGGTGGACACGGCCTGGGCAGGCGTGGCTGCAGGTCCGGCTCACTGCCTCCGAGCCAGGACACTTCCTTGGGAGAGGGGCCCTGGCAGTCCTGATCTCTCAGGAAGGCTTCTTTCTGTGTCTGTGGCAGCCAAATGTCCAGCTCAAAATCATCTTATGCCAAAGGGGCGTATTTTAGTGTGGCATATTCTGAGCCCCCTTCAAGAAAATGAGCACGGCGTCTATGCAGAGTGTAGCATTTGCTGGGCCCTTAACACAGCGAGCGCTCCTGGGTGGGTTGACGAGTCTCTAAGGCTGCAGGGTGCACGGCAATGAGGAGCCCACATGATTTTAACCCTACGGGCCGAGTAGAAGCTGATCTCTCGGCGAACGTTACAGTCGTGGTGTCTGTAAGGACCATGTTATTTAAATGTTCCGTTGTCAGTCGACATCTTTACCATCTGTGGTGTCCGTTGTATCTGACCTCTGCCTTCTGGGCGCAGTCACCACCCGAGGCCCAGGGCAGCCTTTGCCAAGTGGGAGGGGTGGCTCAAGGCTCCCTGGCGTGGAGGAAGGGGTGCAGGTTCTGGTGCAGGCAATGCCAATCAAGAGAGAACTGCCCTGGGCAGTCACTCGGGCCCTGACTGTTGGCACAGAGCAGCAATTTTCTAACTGCGCTTCTTGGGACCTTTGGAGAGTCCCTGAGGACAGCCCAGAGGTTGCTGAGGGAGCAAGGGCACGGTTCCCTCTGGGCAGGTCCTGGGAAGGTTCCTCCTCTGCTCCAGGCCCACGCCTGATGGACCCTCGGTCGCACAGCACAGGAGGTGATGATAGGCAGGTAGCAAGTGGTGGGTGGGGCCCTCTGGCAGGAGGAATAGGACGTGGGGTGGGGACAGGGGCCAAAAGAAGGCAGAGTCCTCCTTGAGAGCCGGGGACACGTGAGAGAGGCTCGCGGTCCTTGAGGCTTACCGAGCGCCTCCTGAGGCCAGGCCAGGGGTCATCACGAGGACTGAGGGGCAGGCAGAGGCAGCACCAGGTGGGCAGTGACCCACAGGGTTCATGGAGGAGGCTATGAAACACATGCTTCTCGTTTAGGCCCCACTTTACTCTCCACAGCAATAGAGAGGACCCTTCCTGTGGCCATGTCAACGTCCTGCATGAGTTAGAAATGCAGAGTGTCCCCTGGCATCAGGCACAGTTTGCCTAAGCTGTGAACTTCATTACCCAGCCATTGTTGTGGGACCATTTCCCTGCTGCTGCTTTTGGAAGGAGTTCTAAGCAGACCCTTGGCTGTGGGCAGTGGTGTTCACGCTAGCACTCAAGCCCTAGGGGTCCAGGCACTGTTTTCCTTTCTCTGAGACAGGGTCTCCCTACATTGTCAACACTGGCCTCAAACTTGTGTTCCTCCTGCCTCAGCCTCCAAGTCACTGGGATTGCAGGCACAGTCACCACGCCCTGCTCAGAGGCTTTCTTGACAGCATCTCCAGCCCCAGGGGACTGTCCTGCCAGCCAGGTGAGGCCTGCAGGCCTGTCGTAGGAAGCCCTGGAAGTGCTGGCATGTCTCCACTTCTTGGCCCCCACCACCCGTGTGTGTGCCAGTCAGAGTCACGGGGTGTTCCTTTGAGGGCTGTGACTGGACGTCACCTTCCTGTTGCTCCAGGGTCAGCCCAGCAGTGGGTCCTCATTTTACTCCTCTAGGTGTCAGGAAACACACCCCCAGCCACCAGTCTGCAGCAGACTAGAGCTCGACCCTCTTTAGACGCACGTGTACACACACACACACACACACACACACATACACTGGCACACACAGGCACACGCACACGCGTGCACACACGTGCACCATGTTGGAGATCCCACCTGGACTTGTGTTCACCTCCTCTGCATCCTGGTCACTCTGGATACACGGACAACTCAGCCTGGCACAGGCCGCAGCCTCGGAGCCTCAGCTTCTCTGTGGCCTGAGAGGGCTGCAGGCTCTGATGGGCCATGCTGTCTTTGGCCTGGCTCAACTCAGAGGCCACATCAGCCTCCTGGCCAACTGGGGACACTGCAGCTCTCAGGGGACACTTGGCCACGTCTACAGATATTCCTGGTTGTTACACTTAGGCGTAACTGGCCAGGACAATACTCAATGCCCTCCCCCTGCAGAAGCAAGCCCTCCAAACAAGGGAGGTCAGGGGTGTCAAGGTGGAAACCCTGTCCTAGCCATCCTTCCAAGTCCTCTGGTCTGCAGTTTAAAAGTCCCTTCCCTCAGGACATCTGTCTAGTCAGGAAACGTGCTTAACATAGTGCCCAGCGCACGTAAGTCCTCAGTCAATGCTGGGGTTTTTGGTTGTTCATGTTTTGGCTTTTGTTTTCTTTTTTCATAGGTTAGACTTTTTATGTCACGGTAAAGTTTCTTTTTGTTTCGCCTTGGTGAAAACTTTGATCTTTGCAAGGCAAAACATATTTTGCTTTCTAAGTCTTTCCTTTTAGTTGACATTATGGATAACTTGAGAAACCCAATTGTCTTCTAGATTTTACTCACAACTCCTACCCGAGTACCTGTGCCAACAACTCTCAGGGCTAGTGACAGGCAAAGGAGGAGAGAGGGGCATGGAGTCCAGGCCAGATTGCCTCTGGAATCCCTGCCCCGGACCCACTGGTCCTCTTCCTCACCAGCTCTTCAACAGTGCACCCCCACAGGCCCTCTGCCCTGGCTGGACCTCGTCCCTTGATGCGCCCCTCCAGGCCCACTGGTGTCCCTCTCCACCTCCACACCTGAATCCAGCTTGCTCCTCCCCCAGCTTTCAGGTGAACGCATGCAGGAGCCCTGATTGGGGAAATGACTGAAATTGCGTTTGGCTGCGGGCCATGGAGATTCCGGGCATTGCTGTCTTCCATGGCCTCGCGGGACTTGGCCCGAGATCTCGCGGGATTTGGCCTGGGATCTAGAGAGACATACACTGAGAGAGGAATCAGGTCGGTGCCATTTTGCTGGGGCTCGAGAGAGCGTGTGGGGTCAACACCATTTTGTGTGTGTGTGTGTGTGTGTGTGTGTGTGTGTGTGTGTGTGGTGGCTTCTTGTAAGAGTGTGTATGGTGTTAGAGGTTACAGGAGCCAGAGAGAGAAGAATAAAAGAACTCTTTCATTTCCATCCTGCCTCCAAATTTTCTCCCGCAGCGTTGCTGCTCCAAGTGGCAATCGCTACAGACAACAACAAACGCACACTCCCAGCCCGGGGGCCCTTCCTGTCAGGGCCCTACTCCCTCCTCCGGCTTCTTTCTCCTGGTTCCTGCTCCCCAGGACAAGGCCCTGTCTACACTTCCGTCCCTCCCCACCTGTCGGACTCTCCTCTTCAATCCTCACGCTCCATCTTCCTCTGACCAACCTCCACCTACCTCCTCACGCACCTCCTTCTTCACCCCAAGGCTCCAGTGGTAGTGCTCACTTACTGAGAAAATTCTCATTTAGACAAATACCCAGATCCTGAGTGTGTGATCAAAGGGTTTTAGTGAACTTGCACACACCCGTGTAACACTGCCCTGATCAAACTACAGGAAATTCCCTACGTCCCTCTCGGCCCACCCCACCCCATTCCCCAAGGCAGCCTCCCTCCTGACTCCCATCACCACACATTGGTTTTTCCTGATCTTGAACTTGATGTAAACGGGATCACAGGGCGTAGACTCTTTTGTGCTCAATTTCTTTTGTTTAACACAATGGTATCATGATTCCTCTGCTGGGATCAGAAAATGTACTCCAAAGCGTGGTGCGGGACGTGCTGAGCCGGTGGGGCTGTCTCGGGCTGAGAGCTGCTGACCTCCGCCGGCCGTCTGCTGACCGCTCCGGCATGCTGAACCCTGAGGAGCTGAGAGAGTCCTTCTCTGAAGTCTCCTCCGTGTCCGATTGAGGAACATCCCCTTTCCAGAAAGAATACAAAGAATAAGAGCGCACTGACCTGGAGGATCGGCCACTGGGGAAGGGACTGAAAACCAGACACGTACCTGGGACACACGGCACTCTGTCCTGGGCCTCTGTCGGTTCTTTGGGCCTATTTGTTTCCCCTTAAAATCACTCACTACCTCTCTGAAATTGTCTACAGACCCTCCCCCTCCACTGTGAAGGGGGCATTAGGGTCTCCAACACCGGGCCCTGCCTGAGTTCACGGTTCACGTGGCTCCCATAATGCCCAGGTGCTGCTTCGGCTGTCAGTCTGCCATGTGTTTCTTACAGATTTAAAGACACAGACCCCCCATGGGGGAGGAATTCCTCTTGCATCACTGTCATCTGTCTGGTAGCTCCTTCTCTTTTCTTTGTATGACCATATCACATGAGTTTGGTTAAACATTCAGTGCCCTGGTGACGAACGTTGAATTCTATTCTTTGGCTACTGAGAATACAGCTGCTATGACCATTCCTAGCAATTTTTTGGTTCATATGTTTTCACTTCTCTTGGGTAAATAGCTAGGAACAGAATTAGTAAAACAACAGGGTAGATGTATGGTTGATTTTTAATAATTACCAAACTGGTTTTCAAAGTGCCTGTATCATGCCCAATACATGGGACTTACCATTGCTCCAAATCTTCCCAGTAGTTAGATTGTCAGTCTTTATAATTTTAGTCACATGGCCTTCACATCCATTTTCTTAATGCCTAACAATTTCAAAAATCTTTTCATGGGCTGTGTGTGTGTGTGTGTGTGTGTGTGTGTGTGAAGTTACTGTCCAAGTCTTTTTCCCATTCAAAACATTGATTATATTTTTGCTATTGATTTGTATGATATATTCTTGATACAATTCATTAGTCAAATATGAATATTGAGAATATATCCTCTTGGTCTTGTGCTTGCCTTTGCATATTCTTAGAGATATCTTTTGATGAGCAAAAAAAAATTGTTTTTAGTTGTCAATGGGCACAATACCTTTATTTTATTTATTTTTATGTGGTGCTGAGGATTGAACCCGGTACCTCACATGTGCTAGGCCAGTGTGCTACCACTGAGCCACAACCCCAGCCCAAGCACAATGTTTTTGTTTGATGAAGTGCAACCTAACAAGCTTTTTTAATGAGCAGTGCTCATTGTGTCCTAAAAAGGGTTTGCCTACCAAAACATGTTATTCTATGTTTCTCTTCTAAGTTGTATAACTTTAAGCTAATGGTTGACTGCAAATTAATTTTGCATGTAATATGAAATTGACATTGAGCTTTATTTTTCCTTGTTGTTCTCTCAATTTTCCTAGCACCATGAGTTTAATAGACTTTTCTTTCCCCATGAATTGTCTCGGTGACTTTTTCAAATAGTCATGTGTCACCTAACACTGAGAATTCATTCTTAAAACTGCATTGCTAAACAATTTTGTTGGTGTGTGAACACCACAGAGTGTGTGTGGTTACAATGTTGATAGGCTGTGTGGTCTTATGGGACCACCATTATATATGTGGTTAGTCACTGGTTGAAATTATTGTGCAGTGCCAGACTGTATTAATTTTTCATGTATGTGTGTCCATTTGTGGACTCTCTAATCTGTTCTTTTAATCTATTTGTTTTCTTTACAATAATGCAACCTTGTTTTGATTGTTGAGGCATTATAGTAAGTCTTGAATTCAGGTTACATGAGGTCTTTAACTTTGTTCTTCAAAAATAGTTTGGCTGTTGTTATTTTGCATTGCTAAATAAACTTTACAATCAACTTGCTAACCTTTATCAAAAAGAGCCTGATGGTACTGTGAATGTAATTGTATTTGCATCAAATTTAAAGATAAATTGGGGAGACTGGGTTTTACCAATATTCTTTCTTTCCATCCACAAGTATAGTATCCTCTGTGTTGTCAGCTTTCCTTCCCTGTGAAAAAATACCTGAGAAAATCAACTTAAAAGAGGAAAGATTTATTTTGGCTCATGATTTCAGAGGCTTCAGTGCTGGCTTTTAGGCCTGTGGTGAGGGAGAACATCATGGGGTGCTTGCTCACCTCGCAACATCCAGGAAGAAGTGTGTGTGTGTAGTGGGGGGACAGAGCCAGGGACAAGTAGGGCCTTACGGCCGTTCCCCCAGCACCTGCTTCATCCAAGTAGGTCCCAGCTCCTAAGTCTCCACTACCTTCCAATCAACCATAAATCACGACTCCATCACTGGATGGATTAATCCACTGATGAGATTAGAACCTCACGAACAAACCACCTTCCAAAGACCCCTCTGGCTTTGTTGTCGATGTTAGATTGATCTTGTAAATCACTGCTGCACTGGGGACAAAGCCAAGACACATGAGCTTTGGCAGGACATTCCAGATACAAACATGACACCTTCTCCATTTACTGAGACCCACTTTCTCTCAGCAATGTTATATAGCTTTTAGTTGAGAGGCTTTGCATGTCTTTGATTAAATATGTTACTAAGCATTGCATATTTTGATACTATCGTGAATGGGATTTAAAATTTTTTCCTTTTCTGGTTTTCCATTGGTATATACAGAATTAGTCTTGCATACTGACATTATATATTGATAAATTTACTTATTGGTTCTAGGAGGATTTTTAGATTCCATGGACTTTCTATGTATAGTAACAGTTTTACTGATTCTTTTCCAATATTGTTTTACATTCTTTTGTTTCTTATTACACGTTTGGACTTTCAAAAAAAAGTTTTGAGTAAAACTGATGAGAGTAAGCACCCTTATTCCTGATCTTAGTGGAAAGAGTTTAATATGTCACCCTTAAATTTAATGTCAGTAACAGGTTTTTAAATTTACCCTTTGTTGGAATGCAGAAGTTTTCTTCTATTTTAGTTTGTAGATTTTTTTTCTTGCTAAATTATGGGTAGGTGCTACATTTTGTCAAATGCCTTTTCTACATCTAATAAAATAATGATTTTTCTTTATTCTTTTAATGTAGCAGATACATTGAATTTTTAATATTAAATAACTCATAATTTGTATGAACCATAGTTCATAGTGAGGTAATAATCTTTTATATGTTGCTGGATAAAGCTGACCTTTTCAAGTATTTTTTTACATCTGTTTGTGAAAGACATTAGCCTCTAATTTTCTCTTCATGAAGACTTCTCCCTGGCTTTGTTGTCAATGTTAGATTGATCTTGTAAAATGAATTTGGAAGTATTCCCTCATCCCATGTTTTCTGAAACAGTTTGTTTCTGAAAACAGTTTGATATCATTTCTTTCATAAGCAGTCAATAGAATTCACAAGGAAATCCACCCGGGGCCTCCAGAGATCCTTGTGAAACTTTTTTTTTCCATATAGTGTTGGGGATCAAATCCAGGATCTCACACATTAGCCAAGAACTCTACCACTGAGCTTCAGAGACTGTTTTTACAACTATTGAGTTATATTCCTTTAGTAGATAACAGGTTCTTCAGGTATTCTCTTCCTTCTTATGTCAATTTTAGCAAATTTATCTTTTAAATAATTTGTTCATGTTATATAATGTATTAGTTTATTGATATAAATGTTTTAAAATAATATTATTTTTATAATCAAATGTCTGTGGGATCTCTAATGATCTTTTATTCACAATGGTTACCTACATTTTCCTTGTTAATTCACCCGTCTTGCTTGAGACTATTAATTTTATTAATCCTTTCAAAGAACAAATTTTGGGTTTGATTTTCTATATTTAGTCATTTTTCTTATTCATGTATTTTTGATGGTAGCCTTGACACAAGCCTCCTTATACTTGTTTTACCACATCTTCGCCATCCATGTACTTTTGAACCTACTTCTGCTTTTACATTTAAAGTGTGTCTCTTGCAGAACACTAGCTATGCCCTGTGTGTTCTGCAGTCTCTCTCTGCCGTCTCATAGAGGATTCAGTTGACTTTCATGTGACATAATGAGTGTTGTGTGGTTGGATTTAGGTCTCTCATTTTCCTCATCCAGTCCGTCTGCCTTTTGTTTTGTGTTCCTTATTCCCTACCTTATTTTGACTGATTTAATATTTTTATTATTATTGAACTTTAATCCTCCAATTTAAACTATTCCTTTTTTAAATTCTTAATTTGTCATAGTTGGTGTGGAGTTAATGTGTACCACTTCACATTAGATTCAAGAACCATCACTCCCTCTTGTTTGCTATTTCATATTTTTTTATAATCTTCTTAACAAAATGTTATAATTTTTGGTATTAAACAAGTACTTGAAGGAAGTTAAGAGAAGGAGAAAACATGATTTTTACATTTACTCACATACCCACCATTTTCAATCGTCTTTATATTTTCTTTTCTTTCTTGTCTTCTTTCCTTTTTTTTTTTCTTTTTTCTAGAAAAAAAAAAGTGTAACCCAAAACTCGGTCCTTGTCCTCAACACCAATCCAATATGAAGACAAGGTCTTGAGAAAAAGGAAAAAGAACGTTTATTGCTTTGCTAGCAAAGGAGACTCCTGTCCCAAAGGCTGTGATTTCGCCTATCTGCAGGAACAGGGGGGCTTTTATAGAGGTGATTCAGAGAAAATTGAGATTACAGAGGAGAGATCAGGGAGGAGAAGTTTGGGGAAAAAAAGATTGGGAAAAAGAAAAAAAAAAAACATGTAAATTTCAAAACCACAAGAGATATAGTCAAAGCATCAAGTAAACCCCTGTTACAAAAGGAAAAATAGAAGTTTTATTGCTTTGCTAGCACAGGAGAAACAGAGGAAACTCCTGTTCCAGAGTCCGTGTTTCTGCTCATCAGGGGGAACAGGAGGCTTTTAAAGAGGGAATCCAAGGCTACATTCCAGCTGTTCTCTGGGTGGAGTTGCAATTCACTCATTACTGTGGAGATGGCTGTTTCTTAGATCTCCTGCTGATTACTTCATTTGTGTGGTGAGTGTGTGCTCAAGGACCAGAGCTCTGCCTGGGATGGGGAAGAAAGGTGATCCTGTTTCCTTGAATTGAGGGAGGGAGGGTGAGATTAGGAGATTAGGGAAGGAAAGGAAGAGAGGGAGAGGAGAACATTCGTTTTAAAAATAAGTGAAATTAGTCAATCTCAAAAATCCAAATACCGAATGTATGGGGGTACATAGGAGGATTAGAGGAACACTAGAATGGTTAAAGGAAAGGGAGGGGAAGGGAGGGAGCAAGGGGGGGGGGAGGGGGGGAAGGAAAAAATTGGTGGTGGAATGAGATGGATATCATTATCTTAAATGCATGATTGAAGATCTGAATGGTACTTATATACTTTGTATACAAGCAGTTGTATGTAAAAAGATGCTATACTTGTGCATTATGAATAAGTAAATTAAAAAAAAAAATAAAACTAAGCCACAGTGGCAGAACAGCAAGGGCTATATTCAACGCATGAAATGGACCACTGTTACACCTCCCCACTGTCAATTTCTATACTCCATTTCTGTGGGAAAATGGGTGATGACCTCTCCAAGCTGCTTCCTGCTGAGAGAGGGTGAAGTTGTGGGAAGTGACCTGAAGTTCTTGTTCCCTAGCAGGTGGGGGTGGACAGTTAGGGTATTTAGTTCAGGGCAGTCCAGGTGAGATGGGGCTAAAGGACAAGTAGCCAGCTTAGATGACAAGTGGCTGGGTCAGGAAGATGGGGGCTGTTGCCAAGGTTACTGTACTCCAAGGACCAAGGAACAAGGCAGTTCCTTTCCTGCCCTTGGTCACTCCACTTATTGGTCACATAGTCAGGATAGGAGGAGGGGACATGAGAAGAAAGGAAATCTGAAATCTATAAAAGGGAGAAGATACTCCCCCTCCCTCAGGCACCAGCTTTGGACCCCTTCCTCTACAGAGGAGCCCCCTCCCCCAACTTTAAATAAAACCTTTTGCCCTTGCCTCAGCATTTCTAGGGAATTCAGTCTTCAACCCCAGGGGAACAGGGTCCAATCCTGATTTTCGATACTGGTGTCACAGAGATTCATGGTGGCAGCCGGTGGGGTGACTGGACAAGGCACACGTAGGGCAGGGATCATGCTAAAGACAACAATAAAAAGACAGTAAAACTTTATGTTTTTGTAAAACAGTTAGCCCAAAAGCAACTAGTATTTCAGCCAGTCTCTTAGAACTATGAAGACAATAACTTGTAAGCATACCAGTGAAAAACAGATGGAGTTTATCCATGTAGGCGGTTAGGAAGATTGGTAGGTCTATGAGGTCAGACTCAAACTGACCCAGGACAAACCTGTGGCTCTAAACCCTTTGTGATCATTATTACTGGCACTTCCTAGTAGAGAATGCTTCCTTTATAGCCTCCAGCTTGACCTACTTCTGGTAGGGCTGACACAAGTGCACAACATAAGTTACATGAAAATAAAACATTGTCTTTCTTTTTAAATGTCCATGTATGACTGTGCTTTGGTCACACTCTCTTGTGAGGTGTTTAAGACCAAGTTGGTCAAAATTGACCTTGTTCTTATCCCGCTCAGATTCCCCAGAACTCACTCTTGGGAACCTTTGAGAAGGCTCTTGGATGCTTCTGCTTTTCCTATACCAGTCATTCACCTGCCAGGATGGCCTTGCTCACACATGTGGCTTCCTTTGAAAGCATCAGGGACAGTTCCCTCTCCAAGGACCCTCCTCTTGGCAGAAAGTGCACTGGTTAGCTTCCTGTTCTCTAGGGTTCTCTGGCTCACCTGATCAGGAGGTCCGGTGACTTACTGGAGTGGCAGGGCCCTTAGAGGGGTCCCATTCTTCTCTGGGCCCTGCCTGACCTGAAAGGGCAAGGGCCAAAATATTGGCTTCTTTTTCCTAGCCTTTTACTTTCCTTGACTTTGCTCTCCACGTTTTTTGGTGTTAAGCACTAGCAGGCTACTTTCACCAGTCTTAAAGTGGAAGTAACAGGTTACAACTTCAGTGTCTATATTTTACAGTTACCCCTTTCATTTGATTTGGGTCAGTTTTGGAAGTCAGCATTAAACTCTGCCTGTCCTGTGTCTTAAATTAACTCAGGTTCTGTTAGAAGGAGTACATCTGAAAAACACTAACAGGAAACAGCTATAAAGTTTGCAAGGAAGATATAAAATTAACACTAAAGTATCTTTGGTATCTATTTAGCTTCTACAAAGACCCATATATTTCTCAACTCAATAACATACAAGTTTTACTTTTTAAAAGCTTTTAAATACCTTTTATAATTTTCCCAAACCTTTTAAGTTTTCTGTTAAATCCCCTGTTTATTTTGAGATCATAGTAATCTTTACAACGACAAAAAGAATTTCTCTTTTGAATGCAACTTTAAGCTTCATTCTACCCTACTTCAGAGCCATCCTAACATGGATAAGGACGAGAGGCAGAGCCTTGATTCAACCTTAATTGAGGCTGGAATCTTGAAAAATCTGTTTTATTTCTGAAGCTAATCTTTGCCATTTTTTTTTAAGTATCATTCTACAAAGTTCTTGTGTATTCTTTCCTCAGTCTATCTGGATATCAGTCAATATAATACATTACATTTGAAACATGAATCAAACAGAAAGGCTAAGAGAGTTCTTAACTTCCTTTTTTGAGGAAAAAGTGGCATAATGTTTTTGTGTTCCACATTCTCAACCTTTGAACATATCAGTCTCTCTTTATGACCTTCCAAAAATACATTTAAATTTCCATTCCAGTGTAAGGAGTAACACAAAGTTCTATATATAACTATTGACAACAGGTTACCTTGACCCAGTACAGAAAATTAAGTGACATAAATAAATACCAAGAAAATTTGTTTTTTCTATATAAATCTGAAGGAGACTATTGCTACAGATAAATGCAGTTTGGAAAACACCAACTTGGTCAAGTGTTCTCCTAAGCTTTACATTTTAAAAGGCTTGAAGAAGTATTTTAAAATACTTGAAGACATGAGTACATCTAATGTAGAGAAGCCAGTAATAGTTAGTGTCACAATTACACAGATGTCCTTACATTAACTAAGTTTAACCTTTAAAGTAAAATTTAGAATCCATAGTGTGTAACAATAATCACGGGTCTGCATGGGTTAGCAGGACTAGCAAAAATCAAAAGATAGCTGTAAATCCCTTATACATTTAGGAACCTGTTAATTATCAGAAATAGACTTAGTCAAAGCAAACAGGTATAAGGCAGGTCATCAAATGGCAGTGTCGTCGTTTAATGTCAGATATAATGCATAAAAGAGAGCACTTATTGGTAACCTTGCCAGCAAATCTACATAAACTTTCATTTTATAAACTTTTACATAACACTTTGACAAGACGCAGACAAACATAGTTCCCATATGTATACATATATCTAGTCACATATATGTAGGTGTCCACTATATTGTTATAACCTAAAATAACAGTTGTTAATTTAACCAGTTATGAAGTAATCATTAAAAAGACTTTAAAACAGGTACAAACACTAATTCCTTTAAGACTTAGTTTCCCTAAGTAGTAAAACCTAACAGACACAAGAAAATTGTCTTGACAGACAAGAGCAGCTCTTTGTTCAGACTTTGCTTCATACCAGTACATTAAAATTCAAATAACTTTAACTGATGGTGCTAATTATAGCCAACTTAATCACATACACACATATTTTGAGATTTACCTTCTGAAAACTTTCTACAACTTACTTTGATATTCTACAACTTGTTTACATCCTTAGGTTTCTCCTCTCTTTCATCTTGGACTTTAGCGCAAGGATATTACTCTACCGTACAAAACAATTTCTCATTAAGAAACATTTTTTTACCTTCTAATTTTCCACACTAAAATATATTTCCATGCATATAACTTTTTTTAATCTCTTTTCTAGTTTCAGACCCTTTCTTAAATTCATATTCTGAAACAATCCTTATGAATGTTATCTGTGCATTTAAATTGCACAACAAACTTTATCCAGGAGAAGGTCAGGCAATTTGGCACACAAAAACCGCGCCTTCATCTTTTTTCTCCTAGGTGGCATTCAAGGGGTTGGGGCACAGGATATTTTTGAGTCTGACCTGCTTACTGACGTTATCACAATGCCATCAACTCTAAGTGAGTTCCCCTCTGTCAACTGTACCCAGAGGCTCCTTTTGGGCCTCTTCCTTACACTAGGCGTACTGATACTCAATGGAGGAGGCACTTTCCATCCTTTTCATTAGGCTTCCTTGAAGATCCCTTTGCAGAGTTCCCAACAAAACATTGGCTGGCCTTAGGTTCGGTCTTTTCCTTTACTGGGTGCAGTTTTTGTCCTGCCAGTCTCCCCAGGCATGACAGTGATGGGACACTGTCATGGCAAGAACTGCTCTGCCCAGTGATGGAGATCCCCTAGTCTCCCCTCAGATCTTCAAAGGGGAGACCACTCCTGTCCCCGGGTCATAAAGAACAGTGCTGGAACCTACTGCCACATCCTTTGTGGCCAGCAGCCTCCACCCCACACCCCCATGGGCAAACGGGGCTGGAAGGTAGGGCAGAACCAAGGTCCTCTTTGTCCATTTTTCTACAGTCCAGGCAGCTTCCTCTTTTGTTTATTTGTTTTGATTTTTGTTTTTTCCAGGGCTGCTGCCCCTGACCCACAGAGAGATGACATGCGGCTGCCTGGGGCCAGGCTGAGGAACAGAGCCAGTGGGACAGCCTCACGGGGTTGAGAGGACTTAAACCTTCCCTTCTGACCCTTTCTTCTGGCCTCATGCTACCCTTGCACACCAGAGGCAGTGCCTCCTTGCACCTTCAGCTTAGTCTCTGACTGTTCAGACTCCTGATCTTGCAACTTCATGAATGCCTGTGCATACAGAGCTTCTTCCTCTTACTTCACCTCTGACAGATCAACTCCAACTGCAAGTCATAAATAATCCATATAAACCATTCAAAGGCCACATCTTTCTCTTAGACAGGCTTTTACCTACAGGTGGCCCATTCAGCCAAGATCTTTCTTCCCAAGAGACCACCAGTAAGATTGATGTAGCATGGCCCATGTCTTAAAGGGCCAGTAACAGAAACAAAGAAGAACCGCAGAGACAGACAACCAGAGGCTCCCTGAAACCATGGCTGACAGCAGGAAACTTTAAGACAGGTGGACTTTCCCATACCAAATTTCTTCCATTTACTTTACCTCTGTAAGGCCAATCTCAACAGCAAGAATGTGTAATAATTCAGAAAGCCATTAAAAGGCCAGAGTGTTATAGTCTTAGACAGGTTTATACCTATAGGTGGCCCTATCTGCCAAGATCTTTCCCAGGAGACTATCTATAGAACCAACTCTATATTGCCCATGTCTTAAAGGGCCAGTAGCAGATACAAACAAAACCACAGACAACCAAAGGCAATTCCTGAACCTAAGACCAACAAACAGATAGGAACCTAGAATATACCTGAAGGGAGTAAAATTCATAGGTTCCCCATCCTGCTTAACTGTGACTCCTACACCAGCAGTATCATAGATGTCCCCTCAAAGAAGGAACTAGATGTGTAGAATCAAGGGTCTCAATGTGTGCACTGGGGGGACTTACGAGATGGCCAAGGGTGTTGAGACTTTACTGAGTTCAGTTTCTTTTGTCAAAGTGGACCAAGATGGAGCAATCTATACCGTTCAGGGAGAGAAGGCAGGAGTTTCCTGAAGCAAAAGGAGCTTTGGCAACGTCTAGGATTGTCCCTCTGTCCCTCCCTTTACTCACAGGAATAGCTCCTCCAGTTTGACCTGAAGCAAACTCAGCTGTCTCCTAACTCTCCAGCAGTTGGCTCTCACCAACCTTACCAGCCACCTGGCATCCTCAGCATGGAAGTGGAGTTGCTTGGAAAGCGGGGCCTGCCCAAGAATGCTGGAGCAGGGGCTGCTCTCAGGTCCCATCTGGGTTGCCAATTTGTTACCAAAAGCTTGATCCTTGTCCCCAGTGCCAATCCAATAATGAGGACAGAGTTTTGAGAAAAGGGAAAAAGAAGTTTTGTTGCTTTGCTAACAAAGGAGAAACACAGGGACTCCTGCTCCAGAGGCTGTGACTCCCTCTTATTTTTCTTCCTATATATCTGAGTTTTCATCAGATATCATTTTGTTTAGTTTGAAGGGCTTCCTTTAATTGTTCCAGTAGGAATTCTATTGCCTCTTTTTAATTTGGAAATACCTTTATTTTGCATTCATCCTTGAAGCGTATTTTTGCTAACTAAAGAGTTTTGGTTTGACATTTTAAAAAGCATTTAAATGTGTATTTTTTTTATCATCTTCTGACTTGTTGTTTCTGATGGGAAGTCAGATGGCATTCTCATCTTCTCTCCCTGCATCTTCCCCGCCATCCCCCATGCTTTCATTTTCTTGATTTGTTTTGGTTCTAGCCATCTGAGTGTAACATTAAGGTGTGGCTTTCTTTGTGTTTATACTGCTTGAGATCCTCTAAACTATTTAGGTCTGTAAATTAATGTTTTCCACCCAATTGGGGAAATAATTTGGACACCATTTCTTTTCTTTATTTTATTATTATTATTTTTTGTAGTTGTATATGGACAAAATGCCTTTATTTTATTTTTATGTGGTGCTGAGGATCGAACCCAGTGCCTCACATGCGCTAGGCAAGCATTCTGCCACTGAGCTACAGCCTCAGCCCTTGGACACCATTTCCAGAGATATTTTTTCTACTTCATTATCTCCCTTCTCTCCTGAGATTCCAATTTTCCACCTTAGACTAATTGGTATTGTTGTACCCAGGGTTCTACTCATCCTTCAATTATTTTTCTGTGTTCTTTAATGGGGAAAAAGCTTAAATATCTTCCTATAAGTTCATTCACTTTTTATTCTGCTCTCTTCAACTTGTTAAGTACATCCCATTAATTTTTCACTTCTGATATCAGACCTTTTGGTCTTATAACTTCTACCTACCACTTTTATAATTTCTGTGTCTGCTAAGAGTGCATCCATTCATTACAACTACTTTTCCTTAAGTCCTTGAGCACATTTATAATAGTTTCTTTAAAGTTACTGTCTAACAACACCAATATTTGCATTATCTTGGGTTCTGTTTCTCTTGACTATGGGTCACAGTTTTTGCATGTCTTATTTTTATTTGTGCTTGCATTTTAATATTCTAGTGTGATGCATTGGTAGGGACTCTGCCTTCTGTCTTCCTCTGGAGGATATGATTATTTGTTCAAGCAGACATTTACATGACCTGAATGTGTGGAGGCTTGAGCTCATATCTTATTAAGATACATTTGCTTTGTTTTGCTCTTGGTCTTAAAGCAAATTTCTGCTCTTTGCTGCTCAGGCCTAGCCTCCCTGAGGTCTCAATGAAAGCCTGAGGTATTTACCAAGTCCTTCTAACGTGGAGCCATTATATGCTGGTTCTCTCCTCTGAAGTCTTTTCCTATGCTGCCCAGCTTTCCCTATGCTGCTGTCCCCTGGGCTTCTTGGCATGCCCTCTGCAGGCACAGCTCAGGGGCTGTCCAGGAATCTGAGGCATCTTAGATGAAGCTCCAGAGGATCTTTACTGAAACCTTCCTCAGTTCAGCTACTGTGCCACCCCAACCCATGTGCTCTAACAGTGGGGCAGAAGCCTCTGCTTGGTCCTGGTCATCCCACACCTGGAGGACTGGGCAGAACCCCCAAGGTGAAAAATACATCAATGTAGATCTCAAGTCACTATGATCCCTTCTTTTAAGTGTCAAATTCTCTCCACATTTTGCCCATTTTGTGTTGTTTTTCAGAGAATGACAAATAGTCATTTTCACATTTTATCCAAGGTTTATCATTATTCCGGGTGGGATGGTTGGTCTAATAGAAACTACCTATCATACCAGAACCACAGTTTTACCATGGTATTCTGAACATTTGTCTACCAAAGAGTGCATCACATTGTACAGAATTATGAATTTTAACTATGTGCTTCTCTCACTTGACATTTTCCTCTTGCGGAGCTGGGAATTGAACTCAGAACTTGGTGCCAACCACATGAAGGGTGTCCTGAGCACTGCAGGAGCACTGTCCCCTCCCTTGTCTAGCCTTGATGATCTTTACATTCGTTTTTAGTGATACACATAAAACCAGTGCTTTGGTTAGTCCTAGATTACGGATTATCATGGCAAATAAAAAATAATGATGCATTCTTGCTTTAAATTTTTTTTCATTATTAAAATGAACAGCAGGTGCAGCAGCCCTGGCCCTCCTCACTCTCGTAGGAGAGAATAAGGAGGGAGAATCTCCTCAGTTCAGCCCAAATGTGTCCCCCTGTGAGCGCCAGGCATTCCCAGTCAGAGGACGCCATGGGTGAGGATTTGCAGACTGTTGTATGATACCAACCAGTGCGTGACAAATGATGTTTCCTGATCGTCGAAGAAAATATAATCAGTGCAAGTCACCAGGGACCCAAGACCTTTGACCCAGTGTACCCCTTCCACCTGGTTAGACTCTGCTGCCTCTTCCGTGTTGACCTAGCCTCCCTGGGAGACATGTGGGCAGGAGGGGACTGTCCACTTGACTCCACCTGCCATTGTCCATCCCACTGTCAGGAGGCTTAGTTGGCTGGTGGGCTTCCCACCTGGCCAGGCTTGTTAGCCACATGGGAAAGGGGATTTTACCCTCCTGTCTTCTGTGATGTTCAGCTGCACCCTCGATTTCATCTAACCTGGGGTTTGATGAGGATCAGGATACTCTCTATTTTTTAATAGAAATTGTTTTAAAGTAATTTTTAAAATGGGGATTGAGGAAACTCTTAATTCAGGATTCTTGAGTTATAAGTGACAGAAACACAGCTGAATTGACCTAAATGTAAAGGGGACTCGCTGTCCCACATAGTTAGGCTGGTGGGAGTCTTGGGCAGGACGGGGCTCTCCTGGGCTCTCTGGCACTGTGCTCTGAGCTCAGGAGAATGGCGGGGGCAGGGGTGGGGCGCAGCAGGTGCTTCAGCCCGCCTGTCCCTCAGCAGGTCAGGAGGAAGAGGACCGCTCTGAGGAGTCAAGGGAAACTCGAGGGAGGCTTTCATTGCTAGGGCTTGAGTGACATTCCCACCCTGGAACTGGGGAGAGAACGCCCTGGGACTGCAAATGGGTGAGGAGCCTTCCCAAAGGAAAAGAGGAAGGAGAGTAGGTGTAAGGCCACGGAGAAGAGGCTGGGCTTTTATTAGCTGGTGTTGCTCCTCCACAGAGGAGAAGAGGTCGCTGCATTAGAAGAAGAAGCAGCAGAGGCCAGAGTGCCCGCGCAGCCACTACCTAGACCAGATGGCCCCGGGAAGGCAGATGAGAGGAGCCAGGTCCTCCAGGATTGGCGGCGCTGTGTCGGAGGCTGTCCTAAGGAGCTCTCCATCGCGCAGAGGTGATGCTGTTCTCTTGAAAGAGGAGCCCCATCAGAGGCAGGCGGGAAAGAGTTTAATTAAAATGCTGCACCCTCAACTCTCTCCTCCTAATGGCTTCTTGAGTTAGGAGATGACACATTAGCATGCAGTTCAGTGAGGCCAAGTTGGTGGAGGGAGGTTCTCAAGCCACAGAGGCAACAGAAGTCAGAAGACAAGCTTGTGCCTGGGCAGCGGATATGCACCAGGCCTCCAGTCCCACGGCTCACCTTGTCCCTGTGAGCACTCTTCCATAATCCCAGCCGGCTCCGCCTGTCACCAGGACCTCACACCCCGGAAAGCCCCTGTGGCTTCTGCCTCCTCCGAGAGAAGACGAGTGAAGAGGAGGCCCAGGCACCCCGCTCAGGGACCCCCGAGGCCTCTGGCCACTTTCAGCTCACTTTGCCAGGTCGTCTGCCGCTGTCCCCTCGGGCTGGCTGCTGTATGCGCACGCCAGCAGTGTCCCAGAACAGGTCCCAACCCCCCTGTCACCCTTCTTCCCGCCTGTTCTGCAAGTCCAAGAAGAACCAAGGCCTCTGGCTCCGAGGCTGCCCTGCGGGCGGCTGCGGGCAGCGGACTCTCTGGAGTCCAGCAGTGGAAGCGCTGGCCTCCCCGGGTGGCGGCAGGCGGTCCCGGGACGCAGACCTCGGGACCGCGCGGCGTCGCTAGGTGGCAGCACGTCTCTCCTCTTAAAGCTCCTCTGACGACCGGGAAGAAGCTTCCGCTGGGAAACGCGGCGGGGGTGGCCACAGCAAGGGCAGGCGGCCGTGTTCCCCGCGACAGCCGCGCCGTGGGCTGGCGGCCGCGGGTCACCGGGCAGCTCTCGCCCCCGCCGCACGGGCCCGTCGCTCAGCCGCGGCGCAGGGAGCGCTTCCCGGGCCACCTTCCCCTGTGACCGCCGTTCCTGCCGCTGCCTCCCGTCCCCTTCGGCAGGGTGACCAGCCCGTCTCCTCCCTGTCTGCAGGAGGGATCCTTCATTGCAGCCACGGTGACGCTGTCCCCGGGAGCCCTCTCGGGCACACGATGTCCTCCCAGGGAAACGCATTCTGTGGGGGTGGCGGCAGGAGGTCGAGGTCCTCTGGTGTGCGGGGACAGGTAGGGAGGCAGGGCACACAGCAGTAACAGATCCGCTCACCTGAGGCTCACTCTAAGCCTGCCGTCCCCAAACGCGGCTCCTTTAGGTTAGGTTGGCTTAAAGAGAATCAAGTTGTGACTGAAAAGGAAATAATCTCTATAAAAATATAATAAATATACTAGATTTTATAGGAGCAAACATATCCTAATTTTCATATTAGAAAAGTTAACAGTTAACTCCACTATGATAATAAAATTAGTCTTTTCCCAAAAATCGTCTTCTTATTTTAAAATTAACTTTTTAAACATCACTTTAAAAAAAAAAATTTTTTTTTTAGTTGTAGATGGACACAATACTTTTGTTTTTTAAACTTTTTTATTTTTTAATGTGGTGCTGGGGATTGAACCCAGTGCCTCGCCCATGCTAGGCAAGTGCTCTACCACTGAGCCACAACCCCAGCCCCTTAACATCACTTTTATAGAAAAAAAATGTTTTATTTTTCTAAAATAATATTTTGAGAACATGTTTAGGAAAAAAAAAAAAAAAAAAAGTCTCTCTTAGGCTTGCAGACAGGGTTGGCCTGCCCAGATCCCCTGGTGCCTTCTCTCAGTCCTCTGGCCGCAGCCCCATCTGCTGTGTGCTTGATGACACCCAGTACCTGGGGACTGGCAGCCTCCCCAGGACCCTGGGCGCAGGTGACCAGCCAGTGAGGAGCACAACGCCAGCCCTTGCCCTCCAGGAGGGGCTGGCCACGCTCAGGTCCAGCCATGCTCCTGGGCTGCGCAGGGCCAGGCGGAGTCAGGGCCTGGTGTTGCTCTCCCCTTCCCAGCCCTGCTCCCCCAGGTCCCTGCTGATCCCTCTAGGAGAGTTTCCCTAGTAAATCACCAGAATCCCTGATGTGTGCTGTCTTGAGAAAACTTTACTGTCCCTACAGCCTCTGATTTGTGAAAGTGATCAGGATCAAAATGGAGTCATTTTTGTCAACTTCATATGAAGAATTTGGTTGTAGGCTTGGAGACATTCACGGTTTGTCATGTACAGTGAAAGATCTTTAAACATTATAAACCAAAAAAAATGATTTTGCTAAAAGTTTAACAAGTGGGAAAATGTTTCCAAGTTTTCCAAATTTCAAACTGCTGAGCGACAATTTCAGAAATAAAGAAGAGCTGCGGTTGCACTAATAAAAGGGTGGGGGCGATTTGCAGAGGGTACAGGGTGCTGAGTTCGGGGAGCAGCTGTGAGGGGGTCATATGGAGAGGAGGAGGCAGTGCGTGCGGGAATCAGACCTCCAGAGCCATGGTCCCCCTGCAGTGCTCACGAGCTCTCCTGGGTCCAGGCCACTGTGCCAGGTGCCAGGTGCCGAGCACTGAGCGAAACAGACAGCACCCAGGGGAGACCATGACAGCTGCTACTGGAGAGGCCACAAGTGGCCACCATGGCTGGAGCAGGTTTGCTGCAACTTCAAACAGGCTGAGCGTTGAAGGCCCGGCGCAGCTAGGTCCTGAAGGAGGAGGCGCAGGGAGTGGAACTGGAGAAGAGAGCTCAGTGTGGCTGGTGGAGTGAAAGGGGAGTAGGCCGAGGGGTCGAGGGGTCGCGGCCCTGTCCAGCTCAGGCCTTCCCCCAAACCCCGCGGCAGCCACTGGAGGGCTCTGAGCTGAGGGCTGACGCACCGACCAGATTTTGATGGCCCACCCAGTTTGCTTCATTGCATATAGATTTTGGTGACAGACAGGGACAAAAGCAGGGAAACTAGGAGCTATGGCGACCATCTGAGTGGGAGATTGTGCCATGTTAAACAGGCTCAAGCTGCTGGCGCAGGCAGTAATTGGACTCCAGCAGTGTTTTGAGACAGAATCAACTGACTTTGGTGAAAATTGGACTCAGCGTGTAAGAGAAATGCCAAGGAAGACGTTAGTGAATACGTCTTGCGTCCTGTGTTTAGTTCAATGTTGCAAACGTTTGTTTCCTACTCCGCGTCCCTGGCTGTATATGAGGCAGTGTACCAGCGGGTGCCCCTCCTGACAAGAGCCTGTGCTCTGGAAAGAGACAGACATGCCACAGATACACACACCCGTGTTAAGTCTAACGATCAAAGTGTACCCAGGTTCTGACAGTAGGGCTGCCACTGCCACAGGGAGAAGGGGATGGAAATCATTCTGGGGAGACGGTGATGGGCAGAGGAGGGTTTCCTGGGTGTTCTGAGGGCCGGAGGAGGAGGGCCCTGCAGGAAGGCAGCCCAGGAGGGACCCAGAGCATGCTGGATTGGCTGGGATGACAAGCACAGGTGGGAAGAATCTGGGAGCTGGTGGGACTGATGAGGAGGGGTTCTCAGGCCCTGCTCCTGCCTGGCTTTGTTTGAAAGAGAGCAGGGACAGGTTTTGTGTGGCCTTCCCCATATTGCCCAGGCCGGCCTCCAGCCCCTGGGCTCAAGTGATCTGCCTCAGCCTCCCAAGTTGCTGGGACGGCAGGTGCGTGGTGCTACTACACCTGGCCCAGAGAGGGTTGAAATAGGGATTACTGTGATCAGAATAAGTTTTTATGAACTTATAAAACTTAAAAATAATAAACCTATTAAACTTATAAAAACTCAGTCTGGTGGCCACGTGGAGGTAGGGAAGAGAGGGGAAGGGAGAGGCTAGGGAGCAGCTGGTAGTATCGCCACCACAGCAGAGAGAGGGTGGCACCTGCCTGCAGCACAGCAGGAGGGTCACAAGTTCAGGGCCAGCCTCAGCCACCTAGCAAGACCCTCGGCAACTTAGTGAGGCCCCACAGGGCTGGGGGGATGTGGCTCAGAGGTAAAGTGTCCCTGAGGTCAATCCTCAGAACCAAAAAAGGAAATGGAGAAAGTTGAGAGCCTGCACAGTGCAGAGAGCAGGGGGCACTTCCGGAGCCCAGGGACCAGCTGGCTAAGAGAACGGGAGGGAGCAGAGTCCCGCAGGCTGGGAGGTCGCTGGCCCGTCAGTCAGAGCCAGGGGGTCTCAGGAAAGTGACGGCCGTGGAGAAGGGAGGAAGTGTAGGGGTCAGCCTGGGCCTGTTGGGGTGGTGGGCTTGAGAGGTGAAGATGGAAGTCTTCAGGGGAAGACAGACACGGCCCCGGGAATAACTAGGGGCACCGAGCCCTAGCTGCGGATTTAGGAGCCAGAACATGCTGGGGATGTTTAAGCTATAGGAGCGCAGTCAAGTGTCAAAGGCAAGGGCTTGAGTGAAGAGGTGGCCAGGAGGGAAACCTCAGGAAGGTGGCCTTCTGGAAGAGCCAACAGCGGCCCTGAGCAGGTGTGGTCAGAGGCCACAGCCAATCCAAGGTAGCACCAGAGTCTGGGGACAGCATGGAGGAGCCGGCAGGGGAGGCCAAAGCCATGTCCAGGTCAATCTGGAGGCTGGGACACAGCCCCAAGTTGGGAGACGATGAGGTCATTGTTCAGACACAGCAGCTTTAATGGTCGCGACAGGTGTGGGCTGGGCGGAAATCAGATGGTGATGGCTTGAGGAGTGGGTAGGACTCTGTGTGGATACTCTTGCAGTGAGGTCGACCTCTTTTCCACCAGGGGCCAGGCCATGCCCAGGCAGATGGGGACCGGAGTGGACGGCGTGTGTCTTATCTAACACAGTGGCAGATGCTGAAGGGGGTGTGAAGGGACCCCGTGACTCCAGGGAGCCCCACGGAGAGCTGAGAGAACACCAGGTAGGGGGCCAGAGCCGGCGTCTGAAGCTGGGCTAGGGGACCACGGGCAGGCGGGGTGGTAGGAGTCAGCTGGCAGGTGGCCACCAGGACAATCAGGGAGGAGGTGGTGGCTGCTGGGGCACCATCTGGAGGGAGTGGAACCAGTGGAGCATGGGGCGGTGGCCTGGCTTGAGGCCCCAGGACAGAGAGTCGCATGAGCTAGGAGATGGCAGGCCGGGGTCGCATGTGTGTGGAGATTGCAGAGGGAGCCTGGGTGGACTGCGGGACGGGGTAAACACAGGTGCTCAGCAGGAAGGTCAAGGTCCCAGGAAGCTGCGGTGTGGGAATCTGCCCCATGGGTACCAGCGTCACCCGGGATAGTAGCAGAAGTTGGGTCCAAGGGATGGAGCGTGCTAGTGCTGCTGAGCCTGGGGCAGTGAGCAGGGGGTGGCCTCACTCAGCAGAACAGGACTGGGAGCCCTGGCGGGCGCCCACAGGAGCTGGCAAGTGGGGCACCAGGAGGGTGCTCTCACTCCCCCCGGGCCGCTGTTCATGTGGAGGGCTGAAGAGGCCCCCTAAGGCTGGGACAGGCAGTGCACAGCTGTGTGTCAGTGGCCGCAGGCAAAAAGAGGAGCTCTTCTCCGCCAAGGACTTGTAAAGTCATGTGCTCCAGAAACCAAGAGCCGCCCTTATGTTCCACCAGACTACTGCATTAAGGGATTCCAGGGAATCACAACAGACGGTTGTACTGACTGCACAGTATTTAATATGATCAGGTCTTAAATAAGAAAACAGGAGCATAAACAATTAAAATGAAATATGTAATAAATAATTGTTAAGTTATAAAGTACATAGTTTATATTAAAACTAAATTATCAGATGCAAATGTCAATACAGAGGAGCAATAATATAGGATAATAATGCTACAATTTTATACAAGAGTCCAGAGAAGATAGTTTCAGCTAAAATAGTCAAAATTCTGATTAAATTTCCCTGAACTCCAGGACCTACAGCAAAGTTTCCCCCCTTTCCCTTTTCTCTCGGGACATTTCTCTGTCCCTACACAGTCACTACAAATGGTATCACGCCGAGCACCGAGCATCAGGCTGTGTGTGGAGTCGCACTGTGGCGTGGTCCCACCTCCTGCGGGAGCACCCGGACCTCAAGAGAGTCGCGTGTCCACAGCGCTGCAGAATGCAGAGCAGTCCCCGGGATTGAGCCCAGCGCCCTGGACGTCCACAGGGAAGTGGAGATCCTCCAAGCCAACCACGCCCACGGTCGCAGATGTCCCATGTCACCGCCCCCAGGTTCTCCTCTGTCCCTTCGGGACGGGCTTCCTGAACACGGCACTGCAGAGGGCAGCGCTGCCTTTCCTGGCCTGGGCTGTGCTGACCTTTAACTGTCCAGGTCCTCAGCCAGCACCCCAAGCCAGGCTCGCTTTTCTGGTCAAAAGGGTTAGAACAGATCTTTAACAGTAAACACACCAAAATAAATACATTAAATATGAAATCACAATGTCAAGAAGTCAGTAAGTATAAAGCCAGAAACCAAAACACAGCCTGGGTCTTTCCCACGCGCCAGAAGGGCTGGGTCACTGGCCCCTGTCTGCTCTTGGCTCTGCCCGGCAGCCGGGGCGGGCACCCTGATGCTGGCTGGCTTCTGTCGCCATCCCCAGGGCCAGGCTCCAAGTCCCTTGTGATAGCATATTCTAAAGGCTTAAAAAAAGTGACTTATTTCTGATGATAAAACACTTCATGGGGCTTTGAGTAAGTAGCCATGCGGGGGCACCTTTCCTGTCTGTACTGGCCTTGACAACACTTTCAGGTGGACACGTTTCCTTCTCAGGTGTGAAGCCCTTCCGTCCACCTGCTCTTGCACGCTCAGAGCCTCTGGACGAGACATTCTCAAATAGCTTATACCAGTCTGGTGAAGATTTTATTTTTCTAGAGTTTTTAGACTTGCTATTTAAACACACACTGCTGAAACTGACACGGGAGGTCAGTTGGGGGCAGATACCTTGTTTTTACAACCCTTGACCAAAAGATTGGAAAGTTTACTGGAAAGCCTGGGACAGGCCTCCTGGCCACTTCGTCGTCTCCCGGCTTGGAGTTTCTGTCAGTGACTGAATTTGTCTTCTCCAAAGCGAACACAAAGTGTTTAACATGAGAAACATGTTTTGAAGTATATTCATCACAGAAGGTTCATCTTAAAAAGAAGAAAGCAGAGCTGGAAGAAGGAGATCCCCCTGGAGTCACTAGCTCCCTCGTAGTATGACCATACCATCTGGGAGCCAGGAGACACCTCAGCCCTCTGGTCCCAGAAGGCCACCGGTGCCTGTCCCTCTGCAGCTTTTACTTGACATGTTTGCAGACCTCAAAGATTAAGTCTATTTCATAAATACATTCATAGCTATAGAATTTAAATATTTTTGACAAAACTATAAAAAAGTAGGATTTTTTGGTTCGCATCTGGTAAATCTGTCCCGATACATAAATAAGTTACATACTTATTTGTTAGACACTTTGAAATAAAACGTAAACTCTTCAGATATGCGTTTTTTAAACACTCACTTTACATTTCCTTTAAAAATACAGATTTCAGCTTTTCATTTGATCCTGATCTTCTCTGTGTTCAGCTTGACTGAAGGTGTGCACTTTAAGGTATGGTCATGAGAGACTCATTCTGGTGGTAATTAACATTGGAGTTAACATAAGATCAATAAATTCCTGAGGAGTGTTTTTGGTTAACAATTTTAGCCTTCTTCATCAGCCAGGGAATGTCACAGTTGGGCAGTAAGATAAAGTAAAAATTTCAGAAGCCATAGAAACCCATGACCTAGAAAATCAGACTCCTCAAACTGAATTATTGCATACTAATTTGGGGAATAATCCTAGCTCTGCACACTTACTGAGGTCTTTTCCCACACTAATAGACTGTACTTCTGCACTCAGAATACCAAGAAGTGAGTTTGACTCCTGTTAGAGTGTGTAACATAGTGTCCAGCTTCAAAGTCAGACTTTCCAGAACCTTCTTCATCTGCCTTCTGTCTAGGAAAGATGCTGATGGACCATCTGTGGAGAGAGTGTGCCATGAGTACTCAAAATGTGGGAAGCACTCGGTTAGACCAAGACCAAGGACAGCAGCAAGGGTAATTTAAGGAAGATACCTTTTGGAGAAGCGATTTCAGTCTTTCCAGAAATTCTTTAGGTGGTTTCTTCTCATAAGAATCACATGAAGGGCATTTCTAGAAATCAATGAAAAGCAACATTCTTCTTTAAAACTTCTTCCTACTGAATAAAATGTTCATTTAAAATTTATTTTTCAGCCAGGCTTGATGCATGCCTGTAATCCCAGTGGCTTGGGAGGCTGAGGCAGGAGGATCGTGAGTTCAAAGCCAGCCTCAGCAACTTAGCAAGGCCCTACGCAACTCAGTGAGATCCTGTCTCTAAATAAAATATTTTTTAAAAAGAGCTGGGGGTGTGGCTCAGTGGTTAAGTGCCCCTGGGTTCAATTCCTGGTACAAAAACAAAACAAAAATAAAAAATCTGAGAAAGTACATAAAATTGTTCTGAAAATAACAATGATAAAAATCACTTATAACCCTTTTCCTGGGAAAGGCTACAATGTTTGACATATCTCCTCTAGTGTTGTTTAAGATTTTTGGTTTTACTTTGCTTTAATGTTATATTGGTTGATAATCTATTTTATTAACACATCACAAGAATTTCCTAGGTGTTATATATTCTTCAAAAATATTAGGGGCTGGGGCTGGGGCTCAGTGGTAGAGCCCGTGTCTCACATGTGTGAGGCCCTGGGTTCAGTCCTCAGCACCACATAAATAAAAATAAAGGTTTAAAAGAATTTTTTAAAACTTAAAAAATATCAAATATAATGGTTACTTTGTATTCCAACAAAGAATGAAATTATTACCATTTTTGGACATATGGGTAGCTTCTAACTTTTCCCTTTGACAAACAACTCTTCAAAAAACCATCTCTGTGATTCATTTTCGTATATATCTTGTTTAGTTTATTTGATAGATTTCTAGGAGTAGAATAACTAAATTAAAGACAAAGAATTTTTTAAAGCTTTTGATGTACATTGTAAAATAATTCCACATCTTTTCACTTACAGCATTCTTATTATTGGAAAAATAATGATAAACAAATTCTCATCTAATTGGAAAAATAGGATTTCCTTGTTTTAACATGCATTTGATGGCTGGGAGATTGAACAATTTTGACGTGAGCCCTGCCTGCTCACACTTCTTTCTTTATTCATTCATTTATCCCTTCCTTCCTTCTTTCCTTCCTTCCTCCCTCCCTTCTTTCCTTCCTTCCTCCCTTCTTTCTTTTCTTCCTTCCTTCCTTCCTTCCTTCCTCTTGTAAGTTCTGGATCTACATTCTCTATTCTTCTTCCAGGCATAGCTTGGTATTTAAGCCCCTGGGTGACAGTTTCATGCTGTAGTGACAACATCTACCTGAGAGACATAAGTAAGTCATTCTGACAACTATCTGTGGCACCTATGAGTCTCTTAACTTCTGGAGTAGGTCTCACTCTCCTCCTCTGTAAAAGGAAGGTGCTCGACTGGATAGTTCCAAGTTCAGTGCTGAGGTGTTGGGTTTTAAAGCCATGCCCAGCTCCTTTCATTCTGAGGAAAGTTTTAAAGGTATATTTTTCACATGGTAACCTGGCCAAGAAGTCAAAGGAAATGAGAATCATTTTGATAGTGTCATTAAGATTTCACTTGAAGCACATGGGGGAATTTCTTGGAGGAGGGAAACTTCATAACAAAATTTTAGAGTAACTTATTTGATGTGGTTTCCACTGGTTTAGATTAATGCTTAAGTTACTCATGTTCTTGAGTATTACTGTTGCTCATGAGTTGGCATAAGAAGATATACATAAGAAAGACTTGGGTGTCTGAAAAACCAGGGATGTGGAAATTCCCCAGCCAAGCAATGGGGTATACCTTTTCAAGATCAATACTGACTCTGTTACTGTCCAGGATAAAAATGCTCTTTTAAAAGAGAAGAGCAAAGTTGAAGACTGATCTTGGTCTCCTGCAGGCTCTCCCTTTTCTTGTCGGAAAACTAGGATCAAGCTCTCATGAACAAGAGCACAAGCTATGCGTGGCCACATGTAACAGGAGTGCCTAAGCCACAGTTGGATGCTCTTCCTCAGGACTCGCCTCGGGAAGCTGCATGAACACTTTAGTAGCAAATCCTAACTGCATTTCTGGGCACTTTTGAGGGCTTGAAAGAAACAAACTACTTCTCAAAATGTACCACATGTGACAAGGTGTCACTAGAGCCCTAGAGGCTCCAGCTGCGAGGGTGTGTGTGTGTGTGTGTGTGTGTGTGTGTGTGTGTGTGTGTGCGCGTGCATGCCCCTGTGTGATTTAACAGACATATTACATTGCAGATAACAAATACAAATGGGATAGGTGACAAGTGACAGTCTTACTGGAATGTGTTCCTGTTCTCTGCTTGCATTTGTAGAAGGTAGTTTCCTCTTCAGCTTTTTGATAAATAAACGGATTGTCTTTCTGCTGTCTCCTGGGTTTGCTGGCTTGAGTTGGCCAGCAGACTTCTGAAAACACTGAAAAGCTGACTGCTCACAGTGTTCCTGAAAGAGAACCAATTTGCATACACATTAGGGAGGTCATTCACAATGCTGAGCGTGACCATCCCCAGCCTCTCCTTCCACCTGTGCTAACGTGTGTGGGGTCACACTCGTCTCAACAGAGCGATATGGGCTGAGCGTACCCCCACTTAATCATTGGCCAGAAAAGATAGAGGTGCCTGGGTGTGAATTTCCCCTTGTCCTGGGAAGAAGGGACAATCTCTGCCTTGCTGAGACAGGAGGAGAGAGCCTCCCTTCCCTATGGTGCTTTATTCCCAGTGCCACACTGAGGCACATTTTGAGGTCTGGATGGTAGGAGGGCTGTTGGGAGGCCGGTGGCCAGGGAGAGTTAGTTTGGTTTAAGAGCGCGGCTGCTCAATCATGAGGCTGAGTTGCTCTGTGGCTTTGGTGAATTACACTGCAAGTTGGCTGACGCCTTTCGGCGGCCAGCTGTCTCTCTGGGAGGTCCACAGAGCATCTCTCAGTGGTGGGTTGTAAGCAGCTTTCCACCCTGTGAAGCCGCTGCCACAGGTCTTGCCGCTAGGAGACGATCAGCACCGATTGTGCAGCCCGCCAGTGAGTGAGGGAGTGAAAGCCCACATTTGGGGAACGGAAGTGGGTTCCTACCTCTGATGGCATATTCGAAGATTCCTATCCTTGCCCTAGGCTATGCATGGCTTTTCTAAAATCCTGTTAACCTCCTCAGGTAAGTTAGGGTAGGATTCCGAATGAATGGATGAATGGATGGATGAATGAAGCAGCCGAGAACATATTTGAGATTTGCCCAACTGACAGGAAGGAAGACCATTCCTTAGAAGACAGAATAGGGCTAGGGACATAGCTCAGTGGTGGAGCACTTGCCTAGCAGTAGAGGCCCTGGGTTCCATCCCTACACCACAGGAAGGAAGGAAGGAGTTAAGAACAGTGTCCCCCAGAATGCGGAAGGGGACGGAACAAGGATTTCGCCTGGGCCAAATGACTAGTGAATAAGCCAGAATCTTAGCAATCAAACTGGAAAGGAAATGGGAATCACAGGGAGAGCAACACTTAAATCCACTCCCCAAAAGCACACTGATGCTGACCTAGGAAGGGCTTGTATCTGGGTGACTTGTGTCTGAGCTACTGTTTTCTTTCAGCCCATGCATTCGGTGCTGTTTCCCCGCAAAGTGCCACATCTGCCTCTGGCTAATGCACATGGGAGCCACTGCCTTCAGTCCAGAAACCTCCAGGAAGAGGCGTGGGCAGCGCATGCCAGCATTCCCTGCATCTGCCGAGGGTGATCAGCTGGACGCAGCCCGGGGCTGCTTTGCATTTTCCAGCCCATGTGCGCACCCCACATGGATGTTGATTAATAACACACATCTCTAAGTCACAAACCCCCAGTTTCGCTTTGCATATGTGGCCACAAGCAGAGAAGCTGCTTATCTGGCTTCCTCATACCAGCCCGGTTGCCTTTCATTGGGCAAGGTGGTGTCCTTTCCAAGTTTGCCAAAATGCTTATTTAATAGAAACTATTTATAAATGTTAATTATAGCACTTTTTTTTTCCTTGAAAACCACATGTTCATGTTTGTTGAAGTTTTTTCTTTTCTCTTCTTTTTGACCACAACCGGCTTAACTTACTGGAAAAAAATAATATTCATATTTAAAGAGATAAATTTTCCAGCTGAAACTGAAAACACTAAACTGCTTCATCCGTGATGATCTGAGAAACCAGCATTTCTCACAGGGGCCCGTTTTGCTGAGTTAACATTTTCATTTGTATGTTGAAACAAAATTAGGTTCCAAAGAAGTAGAGGGGCCCACGGAACCGGTGCCCCTGTGCCAATATGGCCAGGAATGGTCAAGACCAGTGGTCAAAACTTTTAACCCTGAGAAAGCCTTTCTGAGAGCCTTTGTCATTAGAAGATGGCACGTGGGTGCTGAGGCCAGTGCTGGTGGGGCTGCGTCTCCTGCCCTCCCTGTTCACTGTGTTGACAGGTGCTGTGTTCGCTTTGTTGTCCTGTCCTGCAAGCAGCAGAGCTGTCTCTGGCAAAGTGTGGTCTAGACAAATAGCTTCTGGGTCTGACCTAAGGTGCAGGCAGAGCAGCCTCAGGAAGGAAAAGAAACGAGAAGCTGCCTCTGCCACCTGCCCAAAGGTGTGCAGGGGAGGGGAGATGGACCTGGATTCAGGTGGCTCCAGTGCCCTGGCCCTCAGGAGTTCTGGGCCACCCCAAGTCCCTATGCAGCACCACCTGGGGCAGCTCTGCTGCTCTCCTTTGCTGGGCCTTGATGACAGCAAAGTCCTAGGGAAGGTTTTGTTCCCCCAGCCTTCAATAATGGAAAACATGCTCTGATCCTGCATTAGTTTTGCAGACTAGAGGGAGCAGTGAGGAGGTCAAAAGCAGGAGTAAAGCCCACTCCTCTCTAGCACTCTTTGCTTTGCAATTAAATATTTGAAAGTATTTGCCTCCTCAGAGCCTATTTGTAGCCTTATTAGGGGTCTTCTTCTTCTTCTTCTCCTTCTCCTCCTCCTCCTCCTCCTCCTCCTCCTCCTCCTCCTCCTCCTCCTTCTCCTTCTCCTTCTTCTTCTTTTGCAAAGAAAGCCATGCTCATTTGTGATAGGAAGCCTTTGCTCACTGGAAAGATCACCTTTGTCCCCCACACAAGCTGAGTTTATAGCAGGGGTTTGCAACAGCAAGACTATAGACATATTGAACTGGGTAATTCTTGGCTGTCAGATCTGTCCTATGCAATCCAGACCCACTGAGCAGCATCCCTGTCCCCTTACTATGAGATGCCAGTGGCACCCTCCCCACCAGCCCCAGTTGTGCCAACCCCAAATTTCTCTGGACAATGTCAAATGTCTTTGGGGGGGAAATCACTACTCCTTGAGAACCCCTGGTTATTCAACTGAAGGAAGAAGGAGAGAGAGAAGAGGAGAGGAAGCTGGGGGAGGCCAACTAGAGACCCTTGATGAACACGGCATGAACGCCACATTTAAATGTCCTGTTTTCAGTAAACTTCTAAGTTCTGTTACAAGCCCTGCTTTGTTGCTGGCCCTGAAAAACTTGGCATGATGCTGTTGTGGCCTTGACTATTTTCCCTTCCCGACTTTTTCTGCCAGTGAACTTAGAGATTTCAGATGCGCACTTGTATCATAGAAAGCAGTGCTAGATCAGATTATCAGACAGATCTAGTATTGCTGAGACAAAACCCGCTCATTTAGATGTAAGATAAGAACATCTCTCAGTGAATAGGGACAACGGGGAATGGAAGGCGCAGGGCTAGAAGGCGTGGACGCGCATGCAGTGTGGACACGTCACCGCGCGATTCCATGAATGTGTACAATGGATATGCACTAATAACCATAATGGAAAGATGAAAGTGGCTATAGAAAAATTTAAACTTTAGAAATCTTTCATTAACACAACATATAAAGGAATTACCTATTGGATGAGTTTAAGTTAGAAAATGGGGCTTTTCCTATTTTGCAAGTTGAAGAGTGCACCTAGGGAGCTCTGTAGTTAAACAAGGGGCGTGTTTTGATATTTAGACACTTGAATTAAGAAGTATTTCTAATTATGCTACTTTCATTTTAGAAGCTACTTAGTAGAAAAGGACCTAGTAAATATGAGAGTAGCTAGGTTCCGAGCTGGAGAGTGAATTTTAGAGAAAAGCAATAGTTGTGACTCATTCACTTTCTAAAGTTTTACACAGTCATTTACGATAACTGGTTTTTTTTTTGCAATGCCTCTTCGTAAATCTGCCCCTTTGTAGTGAGTGTCCTAATTACTGGTAGCACTTTCATAGTTATCCTAATTTATGCAATTAAAGGTTGGTGACAATGAAAGTGATCTTTCCCAGATTGCATTTATGCTCTCAGGGTGCCAAACCAGCAGACCATACCAAAGAAGTTCCTGGGGAAAAAGGCCAGTAGACACCACTCTTGAACTAGCTGCCTTGCCACTTCTCCCTGGGACGCTGATGTGAAGGAGAGGAAGAGGTGGACTAAGTTGTTGAAAATGGTCCTTTCAAAAGACCTCACCGAAGGCCAAGGTACGTGTGAATTATACTTCAAGGGAGGGCTTGGGCTTCCGCCGTGCCGTTCCTCACACTGTCCCTGTAATCTAATTCTTGCTTTTTATTTATTTATGTCTCGTTTATTATTTAGAGGGGAATTCCTCTCCTTCTGGTATGTGTCTGTGTTCCCTAAATAAGATTACAGAGAAGATTAAAGAATCTCTGTGCCCGAGGGCTACATGATCCTTGTACAGAAGCTGATCCTCATATAGCTTTCTTTTCCAGGTTTACCACTCTGTCTTCACAATACTACTTAAGAGTACTCTTAGAGATACTTGAAGATACACATTGGTTTTATAAGAAACATATGTAGCAGTTTGCTGGTAGATCTATGACTCTTTGATCAAAATAGAAATAAGTATTTTACCAATTATTAAATGCCCAAATTCATTGAAATTAAGTGTATTCGCAAATAACCATCATAATGCCTTTCTTATTGGACTTAAAAACATATCAAATATATTTTTGGAAATAAATTCAACGGGTCTTACCTTCACATCCTGCGGAGCTGGCAGAAGTTCCGGATCCTAGAGCGAAAAAGAGATTAATTCCGATTTATGTTCGTAAGCTGAAAGCCTGCTTGTACACTAACTGAAAAACACAATTCAGTGCTGTCATGACGCGTGTGCTCTTACCAAGTCATTCACATAAGTTTTCAGCTGGTCAACAGTGTGTATGAGGTGTCCCAATCTAATCATGAGGCGATGCTCTTGCCCTCGGGAGCTTGAGTTATGGGCCACTGTCCCCAGCAGGATGACCATCAGACAGAGCAGTATCCTCTCCATGTTGCAGGACGGGGTCTCCTCAGTGCAACAGGAGGGCAGAGCCTTCTGCTCACCTCGGTGTGACTGGGGACAGGCTTCAGTGCAGCACCTATTTATTCCTCCTCAGGGAGAGGCCCTCCCATGAGCCTGGAAATCTCTGTAGAATGGATGAATGTGAGTAACTCGATTTTCTTTTCCACTGGCGAGGTATACGTGTGTGTGCTGGTGCGTGGGGGCAGGGATGGATGGAGTGAACGAAATGTGCCCCGTTTGCACCTTATACAGGAAAAAGAAAGAAATGGGTGAATTCCAATTTTCAGCATGAACCCAGAGAGGGTGTGCTGAGTGGCAGGTACTGTGGCACTTCAAAGAAGTAAACAAAAACACTTTGATCTCCTTTTCTCTGCACCCCCTGGCATCTGACCTGTCCTCTCTGACAGTCATAAGGGTACTTCAATAATGAGTAAAGTGGCAGTGAGTACCTACGGCAGGACTTTTTCTTAGGTAACGACTATGTCTTTTGACTGAAATCACCCTGTATTCCATGATAAGGGTAGGAGGGAAGACTACCTTTTAGGAAATTTTAAATGAAGGGGGTGTTTTCCTAACTTGAAAGAATATTTTAGGTTTTCATCAGGTTTGATGGGTTGCAGATAGAATTGGCTTCCAACTCTTTATGAAATAACAAACAGTAATGTTGGCTTCTGACATTTTATTTAGCAATGTCATTTACAAATATCATAAGTGATTCTAATATTCTGTAGAAAATTGATTCCCCCATCAAGCTATCATTATACCATTAAAATAAGCACCCACAAATTCTTCTTTGTCCATCTCTTCTCTATGATGCATCAGTTAGGTGAACAAGAGATGCTAATACTCACTCCTATCCAAGTCCAAAAATCATTTGAAACAGCAACATCAGAAGTGCTGAGAATGGTGCTTTCTCCAAGGGCAGTGTCTGCCACTTCTGTTAGACGTTGTCCCCTGTGGGTGTGAGCACACAGTTCTAACTGCATCTGCGACCAGGTGGAGGCCCGCACAAGGCTGCACCTCCAGAGAAGGTTTGCCATCCTCTCTCCTCTGCCGCTCTTGTCCGTGACTCTACCCATTTGAGAAAGTCAAATATAATATTCTAGCCTAAGAGAGTCCTGTTCCACAGTCAGGTAGGTCTTAAAACTAACCCTCAGGTATAGATTTTATTTATTCTCCTAGTGTTCATCTGTTTTGTTATGTGCTTACAGCCATACTTTATCCTAGAATGTTATGTAACCAAGATAAATGGGAGTTTGTACTTCATTTGCTCTGGAGGTTGACCATGGATATATTTTTTTAAATTCTAGAATATCTATTCCAGAATATACAGGTTTGGTGTTACAATAAGTGAACATTCTTCCACCATGATCAGGAAGTTCTCTCTATAATCGTCACACTCTCTAGGGGGTTCTGTGGGATCTTACTAACCGATACAGACTCAGGATCACCCTCGCCTGCGCGTCTCTGTGCACGCCTTCCTCGTCTACCAGCAAACGTCCATCTCCGCCGAGACTGTCCCCCTGTGCCTCCCACCATGCTAGACACCTCCCCCGCCCGGGACCTCCCTGCCCTCTCTCCAGTCCATCAATTAAGGTATCAGGGACCCCAGGGCCAGTCCAGCATTTTGACCCAAGACCTGAGGGTCAGAACTTCTGCAGTAAGTTCTGGTGTGGGAGAGGGAATAGTGCCTCCTACCAAGATGTCCCTGTCCTAATCCTGCGTACCAGTGAATGTCACTTTACATGACAAAAGGGATGATGCTGCTGTGATTAAATCAAGACTCTGAGATGGGGAGGTCCTCCTGGACTGTCCCAAGAGCCCAAGGTGCTCACTGCGCTCACGGAAGGGAGGAAGGAAGGAAGGAAGGAAGGAAAGAAGGAAGGAAAGAAGGAAGGTCAAGGTCCAGAGGAGTTGTGAAGACAGAAGCCGGCGGCGGTGGCCTCTGGGAGCTGGAGGGCCAGGGGCAGACCCCGGGCCTTCTGCAGGGCCAGCCCCGCCCACCCCTACGCAGCCCAGCAGAGCTCAGTGTGGACTTCTGACCCTCAGAACCTCTGGGTGGTTTGGGGCCTCTGAGGGTGTGGTGATGTGCCACAGCAGCGGGGGGAGACACGTGTGGGTTGGGACTTACCACTGGAGAGGAGTAGGAGACAGGGAGACAGGGTGAGCCAGCAGGCCCAGCATTCTGTGGGGCTCTAGAGGGCCAGGCCAGGGGACAAGGACATGTGAAGACGAGAAGGCAGTGAGACTAGTGTGGCTGCAGCATGTCGTGGGCTCCAGGGGTCAGGGCTCCTGGGGACCACTGGGGGTCGGTGGGTGGGGGACTACCTAGGGCCAGGTGCATGGGGACTGTCCAGGGGTCAGGTTACATGGGAACTTTCCAGGAGTGTCCAGGGGTCAGGGTGCATGGGCACCCTCTGGGGTTATCTAGGGGTCAGGTACATAGGGACTATTCAGGGGTCAGTTGTGTGGGGCCCATCCAGGGCTCAGGTGAGTGGGAACCATTTAGATATGTGTGGGGACCGTCCAGGGGTCAGGTGCATGGGGACTGTCCAGGAAGCCCTGAGTGTCTCAGTCAGGATGCAGCATGTTTCAAGGTCCCTCAGCCCACTTTGCCTGTCACTGTGTTGAGATGGACCTTAGGGTAGGCACAGGGGCACAGGTGTAACTGAGTCACCAGGGCTAGGAAGGCTGTTCTCTGCTTGTAAATACTAACCCTACTGCTGTCTTCCCAACCCCGTTTCAATCTGGGTGCCTCAGTCTGCTATAGCACCTGTTTTTAAAATGAGCACTTGTCCTGATGGGATCAACGTCTCTAGGAACAGTTGGAGCATAATGAGAGTGTCGAGGAACAGTTGGAGCATAATGAGTGCCGTGTTCTCTTAGATGCGGGTGATGCAGAGCTTCAGGTGGCTGAACCAAGCCCAGCTACACTCACTCCTCAGACGCGCACCAGCCACCATGGAGGCTCTCGGTGTCACTGCTTTCCATCCCGAGAAGCCTCCTTATCGGCCTCTCAAAGGCTCACACACGCAGCCCTCCCAACACCCGCCCGGGGGCGCCACGTCAGGCCTTTCTCCAGGTGAAGTGCCGCAGCCTGGCAGCATTTGCATGGTTCGTGACCATGGAGCATGTCCAGGGAGCTGCCTTTTTTGTTAGGTTCCTAGCTTCTTTTTCAGTGTCACTGATAAAGTTTCTGATTGCCTTGCCCTAACCTCATCTTCCCATAGCCTGTGGTTTTTGTTGTGTGAGTTTATGCAGTGCAGTGATTTTCACAAACACACGTCAGAATAAAGCAGAACTGACTGTATTTTATCTGCGAGTATCAAGTTAAGCCCAATCAGCAACAGTTTATATCCAGGTAGCAAGCGAGGCTAGAATACAGAATTTATTCTTAAGGAAGGGGAAGAGAGGGAATGGTGAAGGAAGAGAAAACAAAAAAAAAAAAAAAAAAAAACTTTTTCAGTTTTGCGTGTGGCCAACCCAAGCCCAGGCTATGTGAAAGCCTTGGTGTCCACTCAGCCCTTTGCCCTCCGCACAGGGCACAGGGGGTTGACTTGGCGTCTCTGGACCCCAGGGGTCTATGAATGTGTTCAGAGGTCCACGAGCCTCCTATAATCATGTGCAAGAATTTTGTGTTTATATTTGCAGGAGAGAAAGACCTTCAATTCCATCAGCTGCTCCAAGGAAATGTCATGCAACCGCCATTTTTATTTTCCAGCCTCCAGAGGCCTGGGCCAGTGTTAGTTCAACTCAGGCCCCGAGGTGCACAGGAGAGGCTGAGGGGCTGCAGGAGGCCACCCTAGGAGGCCCACACACTGCTTTTCCTTCACTCCCTGTCAGTAGCACCTGGAGTGCGCCCCGAGTTTCTCCAGAGGTGCTCTTTCCAGGACAGCAAGGCCATCGCTGTGGGAGATTAAGAAGCCTCAGTCATCTTCTCCAAGGAGATGGGCATGCTGCAAGATGTTTTTCTTTCTTCCCCTGATCCTGGGGTTAGAACCCAGGGCCCTGAGCCACATCTCCAGCCCTCAAGAATTTCCTTGAATGGCCTGTGCTTACAAGTGCCTGGTCAGGGTGGCAGCAAGGCCAGGGAGCAGAAGGAGAGCGTCCAGCCAGAGGCAGCGCTGGGTGGAAGGCAGGGAAGGCCTGTGTCCAGGAATGGGCGGTCTGCACGGCCTTCCTTCCATCTCCATGTGTCAGACTCACCCTTTCTGCTCTCGTCTGCTTTGCCCGCTGCTGGGTAGGGCTAGATATGCTTCATGGTGAGCTCTGGGGAGGGAGGCCTCCAAGCCTCGAGTGACAGTGAGCACTGCTGCCCGCTGACCGTGGGCAGACAAGTGGCTCATCTCTGGGCTGCTTGAACCTTGGGTGGGTCGCCCTCTTTTTCCCAAGAAGTTTCACTAGAATAATTCAAGGTCATTTTTCCACTTTCCAAGGATGTTCACATAACCCCTGGAATGTTTTTACGTGGTTGGCTTGAGGGAGGAAAGCCAAGGAGAAGAGTCCCAAGGACTTGCTGAGGGGCCCTTGGAGAGACCCGCCTGGACACTGCTAGAACTTCTCCCCCTGCCCTGAACTCAGTGCATTTGTTGATGTCGCTGACTTGAGTCGTTTTCTAGGACATACGCGCGGGTGAGGTATTTGTAACCCACGTGTGCTTAGCAAGGGCAAGACCTCTGATATTCAAGAAGTAAAGATCCTGAGTCAGAAAACACTGCATGTTTTCATAGCAGGTTATTTCTTTCCATTCCAGGTCTTCCCTCTCGGGATAACTCCAAGAGGGCCAGTGACCTATGGAGACCCAAGGGCCAGTTCTGTTCACTGTGGTCAGTGGGAAGCCCAAGCCTGGGCCGCGGCTCCCCCTTGCCCAGTGGCTGAGGCCCTCGGGCACTGCAGGTGGCTCTGGGGTCTGAAGGTCAGTGTGCTGCGGGTGGGTGCTCATTGCCCCTGCTCCTCCCACGGTGGCTTTTCTGGGGAAGTTTCTGGTCTTGGTTCTAACACGCTAGGCGCCTGCGGCACTGGCCAGTGAGGCTGGAGATCAGAGTGCTTCACACCTGGGGACAAAGAGCTGGAAGGCCCAGGTCCAGGCCACCACCAGCCTCCCCCACCTCCCGTCTCTAACCCGTGCTATCCTCTCCAACTCCAGCCTGCCCCCACATCCTGCCCTGGGGTGACGGTAGCTGCAAGTGGTGGCAGGCTTGACCCTGAGGCACCCAACATGCAGTCATGGAAGGAGGCAGCCCGGCGGGGGTGGGCGGGTCCTCCCGCAAGGAGTCCACTGAGCCCCCACTAGGCACGGGTGGAGCCCCTCCTGGCCTTTCCCCAAGGGCCACAGCAGGGTCTTCCCAGGGCAGGCCGCGACAGAAGGCAGCTCACATTCAAGCTCGGGGCTTCTGTTTCCAGGAGTGAGGATTCTCTTTGGGAAACTGCTGTTCTTCATCTGTTGAGCTACAAAAGCAATGCGTGTGTGTCAAGAAACAAAGAATTCAAAATACATAGCCAAATAAACGAAAAAGCAGAATATAAAATTCTTCCTTAAAAAATGTTTACTTCCGCTGGGCGCGGGTGGCACACGCCTGTAATCCCAGCACTTTGGGAGGCTGAGGCAGGAGGATCGTGAGTTCAAAGCCAGCCTCAGCAATGGCGAGGCACTTAGCAACTCAGTGAGACCCTGTCTCTAATAAAAACACAAAAAAGGGCTGGGGATGTGGCCCAGTGGTGAAGTGCCCCTGAGTTCAATCCCCGGTACCACAAAAAAAAAAAAAAAAAAAAAAGTTTACTTCCTAGGGACTCCTGAGAGTTTGCTGTATGTCATTCTAGACTGTCTTCCTAGGTGCATGAAACAACCAGGGAACAGATGGGCAGAGACTGATGGAAATAGAGTTCTATGTGGAGACAGGGACATATAGAAATAAAGGGACACAGAGATGGGGACATGGGCAGTGGGTTTTCTTTACATAAAGTCTTCCCTGATGTCATCTGTAACTGTCCCTTTGCACTCAGCCTGTGCAGGAGCGGCCGTCCACAGCTAGTCCCACACTGGCCAGCTCATGTCCCCCTCTGCATTAGCGTTCCATGGCAGGTCTGGACCATGATTTGTCCCTTCGTGACCCTGCTGACGGACATGTAGATTGTTCCCATTTTTATTCACCACAAACAATGCTGCAATAACCATCATTAGGGATTTGTTTATGTGCATATATGTTATCAATATTTTAAATGTTGGCCAATAAATTAGGGTAAAAAAAACAGCACCCTGTCAATGGCTTGTCTTTCTTTGACTGACAGTTAGGCCCGGCGTGTTGTCATCATGGGTCTCTTTTTCTGTGAAGAGCCTCCTTCCTATCCTTTGCCCACATGTTTGGTTGTTTCTTCCTGCTCTCGAGGACTCGAGATATAGGAAACATGCCCAACTGTTCTTTCTGTGGCATCTTTTGCCATATGGAGGTTTTAAGTTTTTAGGCCATTACAAATGAGAACTTTTGTTTTCTGATGTGGGCCCCAATTTAATACAAAAAACTTCCAAAACGACAAACAGCAGTGTTTGGTCGCTGTTGCTCTGGAGTGAGGAATTCCAGTGCCAAGGAGTCGGGATGGATTCAGGAGAGCTTTTAAAAGATTGCGCTTAATCCATCATGAAACCAGCCGCACCCATTTTTGTTTTGTTTTGTTTTTGTGCTGGGGCTTGAACCTAGTGCCTGGTCAACACTAAGCCTGTGCTCTACCACTGAGCTTCACCCCCGGCCCCTGCACACGTTTTTTTGAAATATAATAATACATACGTGGTTGAAGATGGTTCATCCAGTTTATAGACAATGTCAAGTGTGTCAGAGGATTCCTGGGCCCCTGAACACCGTTGCTTCAGAACAAAGACTAGGCGTAATATGTAACTGTTACACACAGCAGAGCCAATCTCGTGCCATACTCTGAGGGACAAGGCCCTTTGGAATCCTGAAATGGCATATGAGCCCGTCATTTTGATGCAGTTTGGGGTTAACGGTTTTGTTTTACCTGAGTTCTTGAAGCATGGATTCTCAGGTCGGGGCACACGGCTGCCCCATGACCACAGGGACTGGTAACAAGGTGGAGGAGAGGGAAATGGCCTCTGAGACTCGTGCTGGGCTGCAGGGCTCTTCTGAAGCCAACTTTTAAGTTGAGAAATAGTTAGATCTGACTTCCGCTGCTCACAGGGGCATAGGATAGCCCCTCCTGAGGAAAGACCTCGGACCAAAGAGCAGCAACATGAACACGGGTGCCTCGATCATCTTTCTTTTCTCTCCTCATCTAAGAGACAAAGCCCAGAGAGGTCAAGTGACCACTGAGGTGATGGGTTGCTGCTCTCTGCAACAGGATCTGCCCCCACTGCCACGTCATGCAAGGGTCAGAGCCACCTGTGCAGCTCACAAGACCCCATGAAGGGACAGACCCCAACGAAGATGTCCCCTGACACAAAAGTTCAGGGTGAGGAGAGAAGTTGATGTTTGCAACATTGTTTTTGGTGATATCCAAAATTTAAACGTGCATCCTGTCCGCTTTCGTCAGCTAACGGGTTTCCAATCCAGGTACCTCTCATGCATTCACTCTGCTGGGTAACTACCTGGCCCAGGGTAAGACCTGATGATGATTTTCTAGTGTTTTATATTCATAAAAGAGAAAGAAATGAATAAACTCCTGCAGTAATTTGGGTTTGAATAGTACAGACAACACCTATCAGGAACTCAGCTGTCTCCACGACGTAAAAGCCAGAACCGCGACTTGGTCCTGGGGATCTGACCCGCAGCTGCGCCTTTTCCCTGCTCTGTGAGCCCCTTCACGGAGGAGGGCAGCAGAACGCTCCCCCTGGCTCCAGCCATCATCCCCTGCAGGGAAACAGCACAGAGAAGAAAGGGAACGAGGAGGAAGACAGAAGGAGGGCAGAGCATGCGTGGGAAGAGAGCCCACTGGCAGAGCGTCCTCAGATGTCCAGAGGGGGCCCGAGGTCTCTGGACACACTCACTTACCCAGCACACCCGGGCCGCGTGCTTGGCAAAGCATCCTGTTACTTCCACAGTTGGGGGTGCGCAGCGGCCAGGAGCGTCACGACACGATGGGGACCGCACCTCTGTCCTCCACGGCTCGCCTGGCCTGGCTGTTGCTGCTGTGTTCACAGAGTGCTCTCTGTGGGTGCGGGATCGGGCCTAGGGCTGCAGGTGTGCTGAGCTCTCCACCTGGGTGCCCCCCAGCTCAGAGAGTAACGTGCGATGGAGCTGCTGTTCAGGTCGACACGGAGACACGGTCAAGCCTAGACCACAGCAGTGTACGGCTGCAGAAGGCTGAGAAGGCTGACAGTGCCCTCTGAGAAGGAGGACAGCCGCCGGCCACACCCTGGGAGACACTGGGCCTGCCCCGTGCCTGCCTCCTTCCTGTGCCTCTCTGTCTGTTCCTCCTTCCTCTTTACCAGATTTCTTCTCTTTTCTTTGCATTGCTTTGTTTTCTTCCATCCTAGTTTATTTGTTTCTTCTCAAATCCTCATACTGTGAAACCAGAGTAGATTTTAATTGCAATCTTCTATAGGAAAGCTTCCTGGTTGCTAGTTTATATGTTTGCTTAAGGTAAATAAATTGGACTCTAATCTAAGGAACAGAGAGAGTCTCTTTTAAATGAACTGATCCTTTTACAGAAAAATAAAACAATATCATTTGCTTCTCCTGATTTAGGAGCAAATGACACTGTTTGTTTTCTACAAAAGTTGGGGAACTTTGTAAGAAGGCAGTATCTGCTTAGCGTCGGACAAGATGCCTTGGAAAATCACACTCACTTTCTGAGCCTGTAAGGAGGAAGCATCTTAGAAAGTATTCTCTGGCCTTTTGTTGGCTGCTGTGTCTGAAGTTCTCGGGGTTGCCACTATTGGCCATGCATCCAGCATCCAGGCCACACACCAGACCTGGGAATTCCAGAAGGTTCCACCAGGGAGGAAGCACTTTGCCCCATTTTGTGTGGGATCCAGAATAAAGTATTTCTTTTCACTTACCTGCTGTTTCCTGGCTAACCCAGTAGAGAAGGCTGTGTGATGGGCTTACACTTCCTATAAGCTCATAGTGGATACACAAAAATAGTTGATTAAATTTATTATTGTAGAGGCTTCCTGGGCCAGAGCTGAAGGAGGGTTTCAAGAAAAAAAAAAAACATTAGAATCAAAAGTCCTTGCCAGCTGGGTATGGTGGCACTCACTGTGATCCTAGCAACTTGGGAGGCTGAGGCAGGAGGATTACAAGTTCAAAACCAGCCTCAACAACTTAATGAGGACTCAAGCAACTTAGATAGAACCTGTCTTCAAAAAATAAATAAATAAAAAAGATCTGGGGATGTAGCTCAATGGTAAGTGGCCCTGGGTTCAATCCCTGGCAGCAAAAAAAAAAAAAAAAAAAAAAAAAAAAATAGTTCTTGCCAGACACCGTAGCACACACCTGTAATCATAACTGCTCAGGAGGCTGAGGCAGAAGGATTGCAAGTTCAAGGCCAGCCTGGGCAACTTAGCAAAGCCCTGTCTCAAAATAAAAAGTAAAAAGTGTTGAAGACGTAGCTCAGTGGTAGAGTATTCCTGGGTTCAATCCCTAGAACCAACAAAGAAAGGAAGGAAGGAGGGAAGGGAGGAAGGCAGGAAGGAAGGAAGGAAAGGGGGAGGAAGGGGGAGGGAGGAAGGAAGGAGAGAAAAACTTAAACGTCCTCAAGAGCAGACAGCTTAATAAAGGTTCAGCGTCCTTCACGGCATGTCCTCTAAGAGCACTGGACTGAATCAGGGTGGTCACGGGTGACTGGGTTGGGATGGATGAGAGGGTCGGAGGTCCGAGGTGGAGAGCAGTGAAAGGCTCAGCAGCAGGGCCCTGGGTGCACCGCTGGGTACCAGAGGCTCCTTGTCGGGACAGGGTGAGCGGCCAAGGGCTGGAGCACTGGTACTGACAGCACTGGTCGGCGCTGGGAGTCTCCTGTCTTCCTAGAGCGCACGGGGACTGCTGCCCTGAAGGGACTCCTCGCGGGCCTGCCTGCAGGTGAGAGCAGCGGTGGCCGGCTCCTGCCTGGCCCCTCTGTATCAGAGATCCTCCTTAGCCCGTTCTATCACTGAACTCTGTGCGAGATGAAGTTCGGGAAAAAGAGGCCCAGGGTGGTGAGTGTCCTGCCCCTGCTGACGCCACAGGACGGCCCAGGAGTCCAGAGCCACGCCACGGCGTGCAGGGGCGTGGCCGGCCACCCCTACAACAGGGTTTGCGGGCATCTCCACGGAGATCGCCCACAGTGGGCCTAGCAGTATCCCCAGTCCTGTTCTCTTGGGCCTCCCCGGCTTTCACGGCCCTTCGTGAGTTCCTGGACCTCACAGGCAGCCTCAGCCCCTGCAGCAGAGCCCACCAGGCCGAGGAGCCGCCTAACCTTGCATGTGGGAGGCGCTACTATTGCCCATTTGAGAGGCGAGAGAAAACAGAGGCCCCGAGAGTTCCATAACCGTTTCCAAGGTCATGCTTCTAAGTGGTGATGTGACAGCTACCCCAGGCTGGAGGGTGGCCCAGGAGGGGTCCCGTCAGCTGTGCAAATGGCGTGGGTTGATACGGGGATTGGAGGAGGCCAGCTGAGATCACTGGGGCCAAGTGAAGTGATGTGTACCTTGCTGGGCACAGGAAGCAGAGGCTCACAATCCTAGACATTTGTTAACCACTTGGCCTTGTAGCTTCCTTATTCATAATAAAAAAAAATCCTCAGTCTTTTATGAAAAACTGACAAGAAAGTTTCGCTTTCCAGTGAGAGGAAATGTGTGAGTCCCTAGAACTGCTCTCACGTGGGGACTCTGGGGTCTCCGTCCCCGCCTTCTTTCGGGAATGCTCGAGGCAGGCTTTCTTGTGGCTCACACTCAGAAGGCTGGTGGCGGCCCCCCCTCCAGAGCTCAGCTCGCTCCTCAGTGGAGGCGCTGGCTCCGGGGGTGCTGAGGCTGGAGGGCAACCACCCCGCTGATTCCTACACGGACTCACACACGCCAGACACACTCCCTGCCTGCAGAGGGACAGGAAGCGTGTCCAGAGGAGGAGGGTCACGGATGACTGTTTACTTTCACCGAAAGACTGAGTGGAGAGGCGGAGAGAGTTTAGCTGGAGGCTGGGGAAGGACGGGTACAGAGTGTCTCGACGGCCAGAGGCATGGTTCAGAACAAGACCACGCGGGGGACTGGCCACACTTCCACTCTGTGCCTGTTTGAGGCGGGGAAAATACATGGCATCTCTGTCACCTATGGAGAGCAAATGGGCAGACGACACGTGTCTGGCATATGTCACCTCGGGAGCCTGTGGCTTAGGAACATGCTGAGTCAATCTGCTACTTGAGAATTTACTTCACCTTGATGGTGGACTGCCCCAAAAATGGGATTCTAAGCCACCTCACATCCCGGCTCAGGAGGGTGGAGAGGTCCTTTCTCCAGTTTCCGACAGTCCAGCTCGGTGGACGCGCCCAGACCTCATTCCCTCCACCCACCTGTTCCCTTACGTAACAACACAGAGAGATGTTTCCTACAGCTTAGTCACAGGCACATTACAGGGCCTTCTGGAAATTAGGAGCTAAGGTGATGAAGCTGCTTTCAAGGAATTTTTTTAACTGTGAGTTGAGGAGTCATTATTCAGCATCCACCATAAAGACGCACCAGTCTGAAAGGTAAAGTGACTCGCTATTTAAAACAACAAGTAGAAGATTATGTCATCACAGGGCACCCACTGAGCCTTGTGTACCTGTGTCTCTCTAGATGATATCAGCCCTAAGAAGACAGGCCAAACCAGATCACACCGACGCTCCAGAAAACCAGAACACACGCTGGTCTTTCTGTGTGAAGGCGACATGATCGGCAGGCCCTGGGGACAGCCTCCCATCACTCTGAGTGTCCTTCCCACACTTCTGCAGCCTGCTGACCCTCTGGACCCAGGGCACGATGTTGGAGTGCCCAGCAGCGGGTAGAAGTGTGATATCTGCTCGTCCAGCGGCCCTGGTCTGTGAGCTCTCAGGAGTAACCGGAACCACAGGAGTGCTTCATGTTGCACTGGGCTGCAGCTTCTGCATGATGACCTAGACACAGGGATTGGGGAAAGGCTGATAAAACACACACCAGCGTAGCACGAGAATTGGCTCCTCTTGAATCCATCTGTCTGAGAATATTCTTTGGGGAAATTACTGTGGAACAAGAAGGTCAGCCGTTTTACACGCTGTTGGTGCGCCTGTATTAGGCTTTGCTCTAGGATCCATCTTGATAACGTAGGGTTAGATTCCTTGGTCCTTTTCCTCTCTTGATTCGAGGCAGAAGTCGTGTTAGGGCCCCGCCTGCCTGTCACAGCTGCCTTTCCATGGCCTGGCACAATGCCTGGTGCAGAAAAGCCCTTGATGAATATTTGTGCATGGATGACTGACTGAGAGATCGACTCCTACAGGAAATACAGTTAGCTATGGCAAGCAGGCAGACACCAGCCCAGTCTGCATCCTGCAACCTGAATAAGACTGAGGGGGCATCGGGCCAGGTTAAGAGCCCATCAACCTAAGCATCGAGAACACGGATCACACAGGCTCCAGGACCTGGGTGGGCGGCTTCCCCACGGTTACGTCCACCCCCAAACAAGCTGCAAGCGCACCCTGGACGAGACAAGCTGTTTCCATCCTGAAGCAGGTAAACCGCTCACTATCCGAGAAGCGGTCACTCAAGCAGGACGAGGAAAACGCCTCAAACAGTTAAGAAGTTTCCTGCAGAAAAGCATTTCTTTTGATGATAACTTTAAAACATAATTTGTGTAGTTTCCTTTTCAGTAGCTGTGCTTGATCGTGCGGCGTATTAGCCTCTGTTAACAACAGAAGTGGTAAGGAAATTACTCACCGCAGTCGTCAGGTTGGTTATTAGTGGCAGGGAGGAGAGTGGCCCTCTGGGCTGCTCAGCTCAGATCGCTGCAGTCAGCAGAGGTGTGGGCCACCCAGGGGCAGGATGTGAGAGTGGAGGAAGCCGTGGCCCGGCCTCGGCCCCTGGTGAGGCGTTGAGATCTGTAACGTGGAAGCCAACCGGCCTGGCCAGGGAGATGGCTTTCCTTTGTTGTAGAGGGTTCCTGGGGAACAGCTTCATGTGAGGATAATACTGCTCTAAAGTCTGAATTTCATAAAAGCATTGTTTATAGTCATAAGGTGATGTCTTGGGAAAGCAGTGCACACACCATTTTTTGCTCTCTAAAAGCGTGCATGATTTGGATTGGTCATTTCCCAGGAGGACTTGGTTGTTGCGCCCCCTGCGTGCCCGGTGGGTCTGTGCGTAACAGGGGCACCTTGGTTCATTTGACACGCATCGTTTAGAAGTACTCACTAGGCAGCGAGCCTCACTTCCCCTTGTTCTTTTCCACGTGTGGACAGACGGGAAGCTTGTTAGTTAGGTTTCGTTGGGCGCAACAGGCAAGCTTTCAGCAGGGACTTCTGAACACCACGGTGCTTCTGTGGGAATGAGAACAAACAGCTCTCTCTGTGTAAAAGGACTGTTTCCAGAAATACCTCTTCCTCTGAACAGGAAGACCCGTGCCATGACACAGGGTGGGAGGGAAATTCAGTTCCACCCAACCCTCACCTGGGCACCTGTCTGCAGTCCACAGAAAGCACACTGGAGGTGGAGGCTGGTGTTAGATGAAGCTCACGAAAACAGCTGCTTCTGTCCAGTTTCTGGAGGTCTGGCCTGAGCGCAGGCCCGTGCCTGCCCTCCGGAGCCAGAGGACGGCTGTACCACAGACCTCCGCTCTCGACTGCCCACCGCCGGACGAGCGGTCAGACTAGACTCCTCTTCTTGCCCTCTAAAACATCAGTATGGTGGTTTTGAAGTAGAGATCAAGAGCCTCGGCTTTGAAGTCAGACTGCCTGAGTTTGGCGCTGACTGTATGCTCGAAGCTCTCTCCTTGTCTGGAGAACAAGGTTCAGAACTACCGCACTTAGTGCCTAGCTGGTAGTGTGCTATGAGAGTTGAAGAGATGGCGCGTGTAGAGCATTAGTACAGCACTGGCGAGGGCTCCGTGGGCACCAGCTGCCACCATTGTCACTGTCACACAGCCCACGTGTTCCCTGTCCCCAGTGAGCCCAAGGCAGCCATCGCGTCCTCCACCTAGCAGATTTCTGGCACCAGTCCCCTCGCTGTTGCGCAATGGCTTACCCACGGTGCCCCGCACCCAGCACAGCACCCCGTCTACAGTGATAACGACCTCTTGGAGGCCGTGGCAGAGCTGCTCCCGGGCTCCTGACAGCCAGCGCTGGCTACCTCCCACGGAAGAGTCGCAGTAGTGGGCTCTGCCTCCGTGGTCCATGTCGTGCTGACCCTCATGGCCTCTGCAGAGTCCACCTCACACGGGGGGGACTCCTGGCACACCTCAGAGCACACCCATGTGTCAGCAGGCCCTGCTCGCAGCCAGCAGCTGCCACAGCTGGGCTTGGCACCAACACCGAGGGTGGGCAGCACGGAGTGGAGGCCTGGCGCTGGGAGGTCCTCCCTGTGACCCAGCTCCTGCCTCAAAGAGCAAACGAAAACTAGCCTGTTGCCACTTCTCCCCAGGCCAAGGGCGGGCGCAACTTGCTTGGGGGTCACAGTGGGGCAACTGTCCTACCTGGGACAGCTCAGTACTCCTCGGCACCACTCCCATGGCTTTCAAGTGGCCTTTGTGATTCTCACGTGCGTTAACGTGAGTTTCACACGACTCTCACGCCCCACGGGCACATATGTTGGGAGAGAGCCAGGAGGGAAAGCGGAGGCCAGCCGTCGCGTGGCAGGCCTTCGCCCTGTCAAGCCGGCGTGCACCCCGCAGCCAGTGTAGGGTCAGCGCGGAAGTCAGGACAGGGCGGCAAGGAGAGCTGGGGCCACCCTTGCAATCTGCCTCCCACGGGAATGAGCGGTTTTAGAAGACTTCTAGCTCGTCAGCTCGTCCAGCAGCTAGCTGCTTCGTTTTCGGCAGTCACTGTGCACATACGCGGGTCTGTCTCCTTTCAGCCACAGGACACGTCCTCAAAAGCAGCACAGGGCACAGAAGTGAATCGCTCGCCTCCAGTTAACACCACCACACCCGAGGGCTCTGTGTCCAGCTTCCCTGCACAGCCCGCCGCGGGCTCAGAGCAGCTGTGTGGCTCCTCCGCCCCACAGTGTGTGTCAGGGCCCAGGCTGGGACAGCCATGCCCGCTCCCTCGGAGCCTCGAGCTCCCAACACCTGTGCTGTAGGCGGAGCCGAGAGCCAGCAGCCGCAGTGCTAAAGAGGGAGTGAGATCTTGATCAAAATCTTCTTCTAATTTGTACTTTTACAGATCAGTTAGGTACATAAAGAATGTGAATCTATCCCTATTGAGGTGAGATTGAAACCGAGAATCATACTGTCAGGGAATACCACTTAAAACAGTGCAGGGCACCTGGGTGTGGTGGCACAGGCCTGTGAATCGAGCAACTCTGGAGGCTGAGGAAGGAGGATTGCAAGTTCAAGGCCCGACTCAGTAATTTAGTGAGGTCCTAAGAAACGTGGTAAGACTCTGTCTCAAAATAAATTATAAAAATGGCTGTGGACTTAGCTCAGGGGTAAAGCACCCCTGGGTTCAATCCCCAGTATCAAAAAAAAAAAAAAAAAAGTTTCAGGAGATAAACTGCCTTTTTCACAAAACTTGGTATCCCAGCTGTGTAAAAACCAACCAGGAGCAGGCAGCGGCACCCACGCAAGAGCCAGTTCCAAGTGCTTTGCAAAACCATGGTCATTGTGACCTACAATTCCTCCAAGCTCCAAGTCGAGGATTAGAATTCTCATTTATCTTTGCTTCAGGGTCTGCAAAAATATTCTCAGAATTGGCAAATATGCCTTCCGCTTTACATCTCTGATTCTGCCTCAGTGCTACATGCTGCCCTCGATGTCCGCGTGCCTGGATGCAGCAGTGCAGCAGTGGTCTGCTGGCGTCTGGACACCAGCGGGAAGAACACCACAGGCAGAGGGACAGCCAGCCAGACACTGAGGCAGATGTGCTGCCAAATGTGCAGGCCCAGAGCCGGAGCGGCAGCCTGATCTGGCCTCTGAGGCTTCGGAGCTGGTTGGGGTCACGGGGGAGTGGCACAGCCTGTGAGGAGAGGGGCGTGAAGACGAAGCCTCCACGATCGGACCCCTCAGGGTTGACGTGTGGGGTGAGAGGAGCCAGGAGCAAAGGAGGGTGGCAGGGTGGAGAGCAAGCCAGGGGAGGGGGGTGGCCCTGTGGAGGGCTGGTGCAGGCTGCAGGGAGGAGTTATGGGAGGGCACCTGTCACCAGCCACCTTGCAAAGGGCGGTTTCAACTCGGGAGGAGAGCTTGGGGACAAGTAGACTCGAGAGAGGGTGAAGGGGAGGGAAGGAGGCCGCGGGAAGAGGTGTTTCAGAGCTCTGCGGTGAGTGGGCGCAGAGAAGGAAAACATTAGGGGGTCGCGCTGTCGAAGCTATTTTTAAGATGGGAAAAATAATGTCCCGTTTCTACCCCAATAGAAATGAGCTCACGCCGTGGTGGGGGGTGCAGGAGAACAGGAGCAGAATCCGCAGTGATGCTGTAGGGTGGGGTCAGCACAGAGCAGGGCGCTTGCTGAGCATGAGCAGACGTTCCAGGGAACCCGTGGAAACAGGTGTCCGCGTGGAAGGGGGCGCGAAGGTCTTCTGCCTGGGCTGCTGTTTCCTCAGAGAAGATGGAAGCAAGTTCATCAGCTGCTGAGGACGGAGAAGGAAGTCCTGGAGGGAGGGTGAAAGTGGATGGACTCTGGGCATGAGGGAGACACACGGGGGGTGTGCAGCAGGACCTCTAGGCACCCGCTAGCCCTTTCCAGGGTGAGGCTGTGCATTAGAGTGGGGACAGTTGGCGGGGCTGCACATTTTTCTCCAGCCAAGCTCAGCCATGTGCATGTGAATTCAGAGCCTCTGTGAAGTGGATTTAACTGCGCTGTACTTTCTTCCAGTGAAGGCAGCGAGTTAAGAAAGGAGGAGGTGATGGTAGGTGAGATAGAGGGGCCGTGCCAGAGCCAGACTGGGACTGTCCTTAGGAGGTAGGAGCCATGCACTATGCCTGGCAGAGCCCCTGGAGAGAGTGTGCTGGAAAAGCCAGGGGCCGTGGGCAGTGCTGGGCTTGGAACGGAGGCTACAAGGCTCTAAGAGTGAGAGTCTAGGAGGACGTGACCATGGAAGCAAGGGCAGGGATATGGGGTGCAGCTCGGAAACCCACCAAGCCGGGAAACTGACAGCCTGGAGGTCAGAGGGACGACACCAACGTTTCCATCACCAAGAGCTGTCAGGAGCAAGGCCAGAGAGTGACAGCTAGCTAGCTGGAAGAGACCCCAGGAAGGAGGGCGGGGACTTGCAGGGGGTTGAAAGAGGACCTGCAGCTAGTGCAAGCTCAAAGCTGTGCTTTATGTTTATAGCAAGGAGATGAGTCTGGGATTCGCAGGGAGGGACAAGCTATTGCCTCTCGTCTGCTTTCCTCTTTGTCCCTTGTGTGTTGTACAGTCATCCTTCCGATGGGGAAGTTTAGGGAAATGGTGCTTCTTGGTTGGGTTTGGTTTTGCTTTTCCTTCTGAGCGCCAATCCTGGGCACTTCATCCCAGCGCTCATTGCATGAGGGTCGTTGGTCAGACCTGCAGCCGGCCCCGGTTCTGGGTGAGCTGCCCTGGTTATGCCCAGGCATAGTCTCCGGTGGCCCTCATGCCCTGGCAAGTAGAGAGCCGCTGTCCTCGGGAGCCTTCCAGAAGCTTCGCCTCTGTGAGCTTTCATTGCTGAGGATGACTGTCTGCACCTTTCGTCCTGTCCCTGCACATAGTTCTGACCCTGGCAGGTCAGGTCAGGCCCCTGTGCCCTCAATGAGAAGACTTAACCTTCATTGGTTTTAAGATCTTGTTCACTGGGGGGCAGGGAGGAGAGGAGTCTGTAGCCTGGGAGGCTGGACGCCACGTCGGGGGAGACTGCTGCATCTCTTCCAGCTGTCTGGGGTCTGGAAGTCCCAGGAAGCAGCTCTCTGGCAGAGACACCAGCAGAGACACCGGGAGCCTCCACCCTCGCCTGGGCCTCCTTCCCACCGGGGAGTGTGGGCCAGGCTGGCTGGGCCACGCGGGCTTTGCTGCTGCTGGTTTCTGCGTAGGAGTGTTGCACACTGGGCTCACTTAGCACCTGTGTTTTCATGATGTGAAAACTGCACATCCACCCTGTGAGCATGACCTCAGGTTGTGTAATTTTTTCTCACAAAGTGGAAAAAAGAAGTTTCAGAACACGCTCAGCCTCCTCTGCCTCCTGTAGGAACCAGCTGGGCTAAGCTGGGCCCTGAGCTGGAGAGCGGAGGCAGGGCCCCACCCAAGGCCTGCTGCGGGCCAGCTGTGCCTCTTGGTCCACTCCCGCTCCTCTGCATCCTGGCAGGCCGGACCCAGTGTGCTCGGCTTGTGCACGTACATGCTTGATTGGTGGGAGGCTTGCCGGGTGCATGGGTGGCCTGGCTCCCTGGCTGCAGGCCTCCGTCCTGGTGAGGAGGGCAGGAAGCTCTCGGAATCTTGGACTTCAGTGGCAGCCTTCAATTTTGGTTATCCAGACTGGTGCAGTGGCAATCTTCGATTGTAGTTATCCACCCTTCTTGTCTGAGATGCCCAAGCAAGTCCAGGGCATTTCTAAGAAGCACAAAGACAACAGGGAACAATTTATAACCTGTGAGGAAAGAAAGACTGATTAAGCAGCAACCAGAAGAAATTCTTGGATTTGTCTCAGCCCTGTCACCCTGACCTAAGGAGCATCAACACCTGCTCAGTCCCCTGGTGCTAGGACCCAGGCCTCAAGGGGCTGCCGGCTGCAACTGCCTGCACAGCCCCCTTCCTCCCCTTCAGACTTCTGGTCGACTTCTCCTGCCGTGGACTCCACACCAGCCTCACCCACACGCCTGCTCACACCCCCTCGGCCTGCCCTGCCCTCTCCCTCCTCAGGGTACTTCAGCCGAATTTGGGGGGAACCTGGACAACAACACATAGACCCAAGGACGTCAGAGCAGTCCCCTCGAGAGGGGAATCTGCAAGCCAGCCACCCTTCCGGCCTCTGGCCAGTGTGCTGTTTAATCCAAACAGCATCTATCTTAAAATAGGTTAAGGCACATTAACAAAAATACTGACTCAACGTTTAAAGTGGGGGGAGATCACAGCCCCCTCCATGTCCCTGGGTCTGCACTCAGGCGGGGGCCCTCTACCCAGGCCGTCCCTCCAGCCTGCCACACCCGTCCTGCTCCCCAGCTCCCTGTCCTTCACCAGCGGGTTCACCTCCTGCCCAGTTCACAGAGGCACCGGAGTGCCACACCTGCTCTAGCAGCGCCACGTGGGCAGAGCCAGCCCAGCCTGAGAACAGACCCAGACAAGCCACGCAGCTGGTGGCCGTAGAAACCGAGAAGGCGGGCAGCCGCATGCTCAGCCGTCCGTGTCCTGGGAGCACCCACCTCGGGCGAGCAACGCAGAGCAGCAGAGACCTCGGCTTTTGCTCATATTTAGCTTTGACAGTTTGCTTAGTGGCCATCAACGGAAATTTCTTTTTGTATAAAATAAAGGCATGAACTGAAACACTCTGGTGAGGATAAGAGATAAGACGTAACAAAACACCTGACCTAGGACACACTAGCTATCATCATCTGCCTCCCCTCTCCTCTCTGGCTCATGCACACTCTTGGGGACCAATGTGTGCACACACAGTGCCAGCAAGTGGAGGTTCGTAGGCTTTCTGTGCACGGGTGCAACCAATGTACCAACTACTCCTGGCACATATTAGGGACTCAAGAAATGGTTATGCAGTTGAACTAAGTCTCACTAGGTAGTTAGTGACTGTCAGCAGCTGCAGGGCAGTGGGCTTCATTATGACATGCTCCGATCAGAAACAGGGTGCCAACAGATAAAGGGTAAAGCTGGCCAAGGAGCTCTCGCTCACACGTCACCATATAAATCAGAATTAGGCGCTACAGCTGTTGTGCTGGAGGGACAGCTAGTATTCAAGGCGACGCCAAGGCCACAGTCACTTGTTGCCTGGATAATGATAGAAGCCATCTCCAAAGAAGAGCAGCAAATGCCAGCCCTTAGCTCGCTGCCCCCGTGGGTGGCACTGGAGGGCACCCTCCAGCAGTTCAGGGCACATGCCGTCGCCCCACAGGACAGGCACCCGAGGTTGCTCCGTGTGAACCCTCTCCACCTGCCCACGAGCCAGCGGCAGGTGGTGCTACTTTGCAGATGCAGAAACTGAGACACAGAAATGCTGTCCAACATCCCCAGTGTCACACAGACAGCAAAAAGACTGTCCCAAAGCAGGCTGCCACCTGGGGCTGGTTTCTTGGTGAACATACATATGAAAAAGAATCCCAGGGAAGTTCTGTTTGCTCTTTTGTACTGTGGCGGGGACGACCTCCAATCCTCCTCCTCACCACCCCCAGGCTTCTTTGCTTCCAGAGTGGCTCCTGGAACCCCTCTTGTTGAACAGGACGCACGTAATGAAAGACGAGAAGGCTGGGAAGGCAGAGAGGGACACAGAGCCACACAGCCACACTCGTCCCAGGGAAGGCAGCGGGGCCTCCCGGCTGAGATGCTGCGCAGTGTTCTGAAAGCTCCCGGGGGAGGGTGTGAAGGCTGACCAGCGTCAAGGGGACAGTGACAAGATGGGGAGAGGAGGCTTTAAGAGAGTTAGGGGAGTATTTTGAAGGCCGCCCCCCCCCATGACATGTTTAGGACAGTGTCTTAAAGGGTTAGACAGTTTCTATCTAGTTTTTGATTGCCAGATGGCTGTTTCCTGAAAGTCCTTATTGGTGGGTCACAAAGTAGCCAAAATGGGTTATGCTTTGAAAGGAAGGAAAACGAAATCAGCTCCAGCGTCAACCACGCTTGTAATCATGAAGTCATCGGATGCCTCTTCTGCTAGCTACGATTGTTGCTTAGTAAATCACCCCAAAACCTCGTGGCTAGGAACTACTGCAAGCGCTCCTTCCTCCTCACAGCTGCCTGCCCACGTGGACTCCTGCAGCTGTCCTGGTGGCTCACAGCGTGGCTTCCCACAGAGTGAGCCCTGCCTCAGCAGGCGGAGCTGCAGAGGGCTTCCTGGCCAGCTCCAGGCACGAACGCCAGGAGCTGAGGGTCCCTGGGGGTGCAGAGGTTATCATAGGGAACAAATCTCCCTTATCTTCCTTCCCAAATCCAAATAGTTCCTGAAAAATAACTGTTCTTTCTCTACATCTTTTTCCATCTTCACCATCTCCGGCATTCAGCTCCGTCACCACACCTCAATCACGTCAAGGTCAGGTCAGGGACTTTCCGGTGGCCTCTACCCCGGTCCACTCCAGGTTTCCTTATCACCATGCCTACCACCCTTACTTAAAAGCTCATTCTGGGACTACAGTTAGTGACACACATTTCTATCCACTGGTTTCCCACACGAGATGAAAAGCTTTGAAGGCAGAGTCAGTATCGTGCGTGTCCACATCCCGAGAGCCCCTGAACTGTGCCTCGGACACAGGGCAACGCAGCAGGCAGCAGTTAAGCACAGAGGTGGTCGGCCAGATAAATGCTGAGTCTGAATACACTTGCAAACTGTGAGACTGCAGGCAAGTTATCCAATCTTGCACATTAATAATAATTATTAATAACAATTGTTCTAACGATCATCACTTATTATTGGTAATAGCTCTATGGTCATCAATGGTGCTGCCATCCAGGGTGTGTGAATTGGGCAAATGATGTGTGTGCTATGCTTAGCATGACGTCTTGCACATACTAAGTGCTTAATACAAGGTAGGTGTGAATGAGGTGCCCCTCAGGACCGCACTGTCAGCGGAAGCCCTTGAACCACCCCACGTGCGCCAAGCTCTCCCGCCCCACGGCACCGCTGTGAGGCATAGATACAAACCACCTGCTCCTTTTGATGGACGGGGAAACTGGCCTCAGGAAGGCAGGGATGCTCACCTAGCGTGGGGCAGAGTGGGGCTTGGAGCTGACCCACTCTGCCACGTCACCCTTCACAACCTGGCATCCACGTTGCTTGATTCCTCAACATTATTTTAAGTATACGTGTATTCATTGGTGGAGATCTAAAAATATAGAGAGGCTAACTAAAAAATTAGAAGCCTTTAAAGTTGGCCTTAGTGCTCGGGCCTGCCTGTTGAGGGTCATCATGGGCCCACGCTGCCAGCCTGGGGAGAGGGCAGCCCGGGCAGGCTGACCAGCACTTTACAGGTTGTTGCCACTGCGCAACGGAACGTCAGAGTTGGAAGGGGACAGACGGGTGATCAAAGGATTCTAAGCCAACTTCCTCATTTTCAGAGAATCAAATGGGAGAAGTCCCAGAGGTCTGAGGGAGTCGGCAGTGGTAATTCTCAAAAAGGTGAGATCATCCCTTACCAGAGAAAAGGCAGCACAGCACCCAGAAACTCCTCCGTGCAGTGAGCAGGTGGCTCATTTCAAGGTGTTCTTAAGTCCCTTTGTTCACAGATTCAGTGACAACCAACAGAGGCCGTCACTGCCATCTGTTGGTGGATGTGCTTCTGCAGCGTGGACCCCACAGTGCATTTCCATCAAAGCCCTGGGGTGGAAGTTCTCTGCGAGGAAGGAAAGGAGAAGGAAGAAGAAGAAAGAAAGAAGAAAAGGCGGAGAGGTGGACACAGGGAGGGAGGAAAGGAAGGCACATAGAGTCAGACTGGCCCAGGTTCAAATCTTAGCTCTGCCTCTTGCAAGAAATGTGACCACTTTCATTCTTGGTTCTCCATCTGTAAAAAAACGGAGATGGCATTTCACAGGAGTGTTGTGAGACGCCACTCGCCGAGGCATGAGTCACCACTACAGAGATCTCAGGGCCTCCTGATGGTAGCTTGCTCACTCACAGGTCACAGTGTGTCCCTCTGATCACCAAGCAGCTCTCCTCCAAGTGGTGGCTTGAGACAAATGTCATTCTGCCTTGCGATTCCACCACCTTCTGCTTGAACATTCCAGGCCGCCCTGGAGCCACAGAGCAGGAGGAGAAGACGTGGAGACCAGCACGTTGGCTGTTCTGGGTGGGCGTGGAAGCTGCTTGCCCGACCTATACACCCACTGCATTGGCCAGAACTAGGTGTCGAGGCTGCCTCAGGCTGCAGGGAGGCTGGGGACCCTGGAACAGCAGACGCAGTCTCTGTATGCTGGTTAAAGAATGGTTGTAACACAATTAGTTCAGCTACCTCTTCATAGTGAGTGATCAAAATGTTAACAGCCACGATTTTTAGTAGTAAAAATGTAAGTAGCATTCTAATGCAGCGATGTATTTTTACCGTCTAATTTGAAGTACCGTTTCTTTCATTCTTAGGTTTTAGTCTGCTACATATGAAACTAAAAGGCCAGGTGATGTGGTGACTTAGCATGGCCTTGAAGACATGGCTTCCATCCCATGTGACCTGAACAAATCACTCAGCCCATCCAGAGAGTGCAGAGTATCTGCAGAGCCCCTCCACCCGCACATCCCAACCCCACAGCTTTGGCCCAGAAGTAGAACACAAACAAAACTCAGAGCAGACCTGGATGGGCTTAGGTAGAGAAGACTCCAACACAGGGGAGCTGTGAGCCAGGAAGTGATGGCCCCCGAAGGCGGGATGAGGTGTGGAGGGAGGAAGGGGGCCTGAGGAACAGGGGCCCAGCCAGGTGCAGAGGAAAGACCACGTTGGGTGGGGCAGGGAGGAAGCCAGGCGTCCCTGGATGGGCAGAGCTAGCAGAGGCTCAGGGAGTCATGCATGATCCCCACACAGAAGGACCCCAGCGGGAAACCAGTTTTTTGGATGGGCATGTTACGTCACAAAACTCTAGGTGTCATTATAGGGAATCAGATTAGGTCCTAGCACTTGACTGATGGGACCTTTTACTCAATTTCTGATCTTCAAAAGTCTAAATGCTCCATTTAAAAAAAAAAAAAAAGAGGGCTGGGGTTGTGGCTCAGTGGTAGAGCGTTCGCCTAAGCTTGTGCGAGGCCCTGGGTTCGATCCTCAGCACCACATAAAAAATAAAGAAAGAAAATAAAGGCATTGTGTCCAACTACAACTAACAAAAATAGATATTTTTTAAAAAATAGAGTCTTCCACATAGGTTAGTTATCTGAATGCTACACCCATTTCAAGGAAGAAGAGTTTTATGTGGTAAAGGAGAAAAGACGAGGATGTGGGGAGAATCAAATAGTTCACATTGAAAAGAGAGTCCTCATTTCTCTATTTTATTTCATTTTTTAAATTGGGGTAAATAATGTAGGTAAGATGTGAGTCAGAGCAGCCTCAGAAAGTACCTAGAAGCCTTCATGGTTTGAAGCCTGCTAGCTGGTTTCACGTGGGTGAAGTACGGTTTTCAAGAAGGCAAACTGAGAACGGGACCTGTTTGTTTAGGTTTTGCTGCTGCAGGAGGCTTGCAGGGGGGTTTGCAGGGTGCTCAGCTGACCCTGCGGGAAGCAGTGTCTGGGGACTGCTATTGCTGGGCTCTCTGGGAGCAAATGTGACCCGGTAGGGACCGTGAGTGCCTTAAGTTGCTCTACGGACCTGTCTGGGTAAGCCCAGACAGAAGCCAGTCCCCCTCAGATCAGACTTGCACCAAAGAGCCCCAGCTCCTGAGCCCTCCCAGCCCACCGCAGGGCTGCTGGGGACACACTGGCCTCTCCATCTCCGAGCCCTGGGGAGCGCTGCTTCTGTCTTTGTGTCAAGAAGAAAGCACATGTTAGATGGATAACTCTTCCATACTTACTACATGTTTATTCACACAAACAAGCTATTCAACTCTGAAAAACCACATGACTTTGGCGAGTCAAGATTTTTCTGGGCTGCATGCATCAGCTTTCTTCTCTGTAAAATGTGGGGACCGGATTATATAATCCCTGAGGCCTCTTCCTGACCTAAGATGATAAATTCAAATTCTAACAACTTCCTCTTTCTGGTGAAATGACATGAAGCTTGAGGTTGCTTATCACATCAGTCTCGATCTCAACCATGCTTAAAGCCATACAGGCCAAAGCTGCCGGCCGCTGAAGGTGCTCGGGGAGCACCCCCTCCAGGAGCACCCAGCCCGACAGGGCGGGCCAGGAGCTGGGGTCACGCCACGCCCATGCCCCCTGGAAATGTGGTGCAGGAGGCTCTCTGGTGTGCGCCTTTTCCAGTTTGGCCATAACTTATTCACAGTATCCATCATTCCTCATTCCTAGTCAGTATGTTTGTTTACGTGACTTCTGCTTCTCTCAAGAGGTAACTTCCTCTAACTCAAAGAAAACCCTACAATTTTACATACAGTGTCTGAACCCAGCATGTGCTAATAAGGTGAGAGGATGGTGCAAGCTGCAGAAATCGCAATGTCGGCCAGGTGGAGCCACGTGTGGCTGTTGAAATGTTAATTAATTAGAGTTAATTCAGCTCCTCACTCAGGAGTGCGTGGCCTCCCTGGCTGGCTGCACACCCTCCCCACAGAGAGCTCTACAGGACAGAGCCACCTTGGTGAGGAGCGCACTGGTCCAGAATCCATTCCTGAGATGTCAAGGGCCTTGGAAACCGCACAGGACCGTCTTCCATGCAGGATGGTCGGGTGCATGTCACTTGCGAAGTGGCCTACTCTACTTCATGTGAGGAAGTCCCTCCTGAGTGGGGTCGAAGTTCTATTACTTCTGCTCTCTGGAGACACAGCTTCTGGGGTCAGGGCAGCCAGTGCGGCTCTGCTCAGCCTCCCCCTCCCCAGGCCTGGAGGAGTTCAGTCCTGCCCAAGACTCTGAACCTGGTTTCTCCTGCTGAGGGTTTCCAGTCCCTTCTTCCCGTGTTCACCTCTAGCAACGAACTCATTAAAGAACACTTGTGCCAGGCAGAGGGTGACGCTCAGCATAGCCCCTGCCTGCAACACAAAAAAACAAACAATGACAAAAAACAGGCGCGTGTGTGTGCACTTGAGAGCTGAATGTCCTCGCGCCCTGCCTTCTCCAGTCTGATGCCCCTTCTCATTCTCCTTCTGCACCACATGCCTCCTGAGAGGCTTGAGGCTGTTTCCTCTCCAGCAAGGCAGATCACTGCAGCCGCCGTGATCACTACAGAGCAAAACCATGCCCCCATGCCCACCCAGGGGCCCCAGGGACCCCAGGGACCCCAGGTGCTGCACTTAAGAATCACAAAATGCAGGCCTCCCCTGCACAGTTCAAAATCACCTTGAGGGTCAGAGAGGGGACAGGCGCTGAAGGGCAAGGGCGCACTTCCACACGGCACCCAGAGGAGAGGACACTCTGGGCCTGGTGTCGAGGGAGAAGGGGCAGCACACAGGATGCAAACACCGCACTGTTCTATAGAAGGGACTTGAGCATCCACTGACATTGGTATCTTCGGGGAGCCCTGCGTCATGCCCTCAGGGATGACAAAGGACAGCTGCCCCGCAGTGTGTCCTTTCCACACACACAGGCACACAGACGAAGTTCATACAGAATGTGGAACGTACCATGCTCTGGGGTTCACATGGACCACCTGATGACTCACGTATACATGTGTATCTATGTAATGTGTGCTTCTAGTGGGTGGACATGTATGTGGTATTTTAATATGACGTGTGTGTATGTGTGTGTGTGTGTGAGAGAGAGAGAGAGAGAGAGAGAGAGACTCTGCAAACACCTCTGGCAGAGCACTCGGGTACTCCGCGGTGGTGGCTGCCCTGGGAGAGCAGGAACAGGGACGGGTGACAGCAGGGAAGCCCACACCTGCCTGTCCTATGCTGGGCCTTCCTCACCTTCAGAGCAGCTCGCTCACACGTGGTGCCACCATCGCCCTGGCCTTCCTCAGGCCGCGCTCCAGGCTGGGCTCATCCGCGGGCCTCACCCTGGGCTATTTAAGTTGGTGTGGTTTTCTCCGCATCTGTGGTGACTCTGGCTGACAAGATCAAACGTGATGACGGAGGCTGTGACATGCTCTGCACACCGGCTCCTGCATGGAGGCTGCAGCGCTGGCCTGTTGGGGACCACCAGAGCCCCCACTTGAGCCAGCCATCCAGGTCCTGGTCTTCACCAGCCTGGTTCTTAAAATAAAGCAGATGCCCTTGTAACCCAGGCTAAGGAAGGGGCGGCTCGGGATGCTGGTGAGCCCCAGACTCCCTGTGGAGGGACGCCTGGCTCAGGGGGGGCTGCCAGCCAGCCCTCTTCTCAGCGCATGGGGAGGATCTCTGCTGAGCCACAGAATTGTAGGGATGATCAGTTGACCATTTGGCTTTGTTTTGACAGTTTGGAGGATTTTGAACGAGAAAGTCATGTACAGTCTTATGGACTCACCGCAGGTCTCACTGAGGTCAAAAGAATCAAACCAAGATCTCATTTCAGCATCCCGTCTGAGATCATCTCCCTAACGCAGCGTAGTAGTATTGAATTTCTGAAGTTTTCTTAATTACAAGAAATCTATGGCAAAATAGAGTGGGTGGCGTTTAATCTAGGTCACAGGCTATTTTAGGGTACCCAAAACAGGAAATGAAGGAGGGAAATAATCCTATAAAATAAGTTAAAACAACAGATGTCGAGTTTTCAAAATTTCCTCCTAATGCAGCAGCAGCCCAATGCGTGCTGGATGGAGTCCATGACATAATAGAAAGCCCCGGTTTAAGGCTGACTGACTTTCAGAATAAGCCGCCAAGACTCCTGCTGGCCTAGGAGACCCCTAGACCGCCCATTCACACCAGCCACGGGACTAAACCTTTCGAAAACATGTCCCCGTGCTCCTCAGTGAGCATGGGGGTTGGTGGGGCCGGGATTCGTTCCTGCAGGAGAGCAGATGAAAAGTTCACTGCTCAGCCTCTAAAAACCCAAATCAAAATAGTACTTTCTTGGTTGAGGCAATAAAGTCTGGTTCTTTTGAAGCTTGAGACAATTTTGTAAGCACCTTGTCCTGTTCGGGGGAAGAGCTACCCGTGAGCTGCTCCGAGGTCGGTGCAGGGGTGCCGGGAGCGGGTGTGTGGGTGGGGGAAGGGAAGCAAGGGAGGAGAGTCCCAAGTCCCCACCCAAGCTCCAGAAAGAAGGGCTGCTGGAAAATCCTGGCAACCCCCTCCCCTGCCACATGGAGGGACTGGCTCGCGGTCCTGTCGGTGAGCCCTCAGGCCGGGGACCCAGCTGGCTCTGGAGCTGCTGCAGGCCCCCAACTACACGGAGCGTCCAGAAGCTCCTGCTGGCCCAGGTGGACAGGCAACGCTTTGGCTAACCTGGGCAGAAGTCCCCAGGCGGGAGTGGAGCCGAGGCCAGGCTGCAGCCTGCCCTATGGGACACGCCACCAGGAGAAGCCGTGAGGTCACCCCAGGCTGAGAGGACGGACCAGCCACACCAGCCTCAGGCCTCGGTGCAGGCACTGGCAAGGTGCCCAAGGCAGAAGAAGGCCGCCAGATCTCAGAGGACACCAGTTGGAGGGTGGCCAGGGATGCCCTGCCTCCTGTCACATCACCAGGCCACAGAGCACGAGGAACCTGTAAGGGAGAGGAGAGAGACTCTGCAGGTCTGAGCCTTCACCAGGGACTGACCCACCCCAAGAAAACATTCGGACTGCTCTGGACGAGGCTAGCATGTCATGTCTAACTGGACTGAATTAAATCGAAGGGACAGATCCCCTTTAAACCACAACTTGCTCCTTGGTGTCTAAGTACCCCCATTCCAGCTGGACGGGGCTGCCAGGAGGAAAAAATCAGCTGTGGGGAAACAAAGCAGCTTTATTTTCTTTGGGCGTGAAAGCGTGCTGTGAGTGAATTTGGAAACCTACTTGATGTATTTCCTATTACATGATTCTACCACAAATTCAGGATTATATCATAATGTGTGACTTTCTCTGAAAAATCAGAAAACAATCCAAATCTTAATTGGCAAGGTTTATAATCTTGAATATCTCAGGTAGATATCCTTATGTATATTTAATAAGTTATTAGTTTTCTATAGCACATATTATGCATTTTAAGTTTGTACAGGTGTATGTGACACACACATGCACATGTCTTGTTATTTTCTATTTCCTTTTTGCTGTTGTTGTTGGCTTCCTGTGTGCTAAGCTGGGCCTTTATTCTTCTGAGTGATGCAATGGATCAATGAGATAATGTGCCAGGAAGGAGCTCTTCAAGGTACCAGGACCTTGGCACTACCTTTCGTTTCAGTTTGATTCAGTGTGGAATTCCATGCCGTGGGAAGTTGCCAGGCAGCCTCTGTGGCCCATGCCACCCAAGTGGCATAGGCGGCGGGAAGTCCCTGAGCGGTGGTGCAGGAGGGTCTCCCACACCTTCACCAGTAGCTCTGCTGCTCTGAGCCTTGATGTCAAAATCCAGGTTTTGCACCAATAAGAAAAAGTGTTGTTTTTACTTGTGAGATGCTGAAACTCTGTCAGAGGAAGAAGGGGCGGCCGCCTGGAAAAGACTCATGCCCCTGGCACCCCTTCCTCTCAGAGGCAGTTGAGACTGGGAGCCAGTGTGGGTGGGAGAGGGTTTTTTCTGAATTAAAATGACTGAAACTTTTGACAAGGTTTATTCTTTATTTTACACACAGACATCATGGAGATGTCCAGAGTTGACAAAAATTTTAAGTGTGATATTTTGGAAAGTCTGGCATCACCTGATTTTAGAAACTGGAAATGTTTCAAATCACAGATGAATATGTTTGAAATGACAGAATGCTTAAAGGACACTTCCTTTCCAACAAATTCTTGTAATGTTCAAACAAGAATAAATGCACAATAAACACAGGGAGATCCAAATTCAACTCTGTTTTTAAAAGGACGTAAATCTTTTTTTTTTTTTTTTTTGTACCGAGGATTGAACTCAGGGGCATTCGACCACTGGGCCACATTCCCAGCCCTTTTCTGTATTTTATTAGAGACAGGGTCTCACTGAGTTGCTAAGTGTCTCTCCATTGCTGAGGCTGGCTTTGAACTCGTGATCCTCCTGCCTCAGCCTCCCAAGTGCTGGGATTACAGGCATGAGCCACCGTGCCCCACTGGATGTAAATCTTAACAATGTAGATAAAACATTTTTCTGCTTAGTTACATTTTAATAAGACAGAACCAGAAATCATCTGCACTGTAATAGACATTTAACATCACATCAAGCGTTGACACAAATGACTTCAGTGAAAACCAATGAGTCTGCTGGGCGGGCAGGAGCAGGCTGTGTGCTGGGGGGAGAGCGCGGGGCGGGGGAGGGGGGTAGCAGGCTATGTGCTGTGGGGGAGCAGGCTGTGTGCTGGGGGGAGGAGAGCAGGCTGTGTGCTGGGGGAGGGGAGCAGGCTGTGTGCTGGGGGGAGCAGGCTGTGTGCTGGGGGAGGGGAGCAGGCTGTGTGCTGGGGGGAGGGGAGCAGGCTGTGTGCTGGGGGGAGCAGGCTGTGTGCTGGGGGAGGGGAGCAGGCTGTGTGCTGGGGGAGGGGAGCAGGCTGTGTGCTGGGGGGGAGTAGGCTGTGTGCTGGGGGGGGAGGGGAGAAGGCTGTGTGCTGGGGGGAGGGAGAAGGCTGTGTGCTGGGGGGGGAGCAGGCTGTGTGCTGGGGGGAAGGGAGAAGGCTGTGTGCTGGGGGGTGTCCCTACACACCAATGCCACCATCTGTAGGAGCCCTGTTTGGGGAGATGGCTATCGATTGAGGTTGACTTCAGGCCATGGAGTTTTGGACATTGCCGCCTTCCGTAGTCTCAGGAGACTTGGTCCGGGATCTCGAAAGACTTGGGCCGAGCGCGGAGCGGGTCGGGGCCATTTTGGTTGTTGGTTGTTTGCTGGTGTGTGGTACATGTTAGAGTTGTTAGAGCCAGAGAGAGAAACTGATAGAATAAAGATCCTGTTTGTTTCCAGCCTGCCTCTGAACTTATTCCCGCGGCTTTGCTGCTCCAAGCAGCCATCGCTTCAGGCGGCGACAACCATCCAGTAAGACAGGACACTCACCTCCTTGGCGTTTGATACCTGTGCCATGAGTGTGTACCTGATATCCCCTTCTTGCTTCCACTTGGTGGCATGAGTGGTTTGTGGCCTGTGCCAGGTGCTATGGCACACTGTGGTCCCAGCAGCTCAGGAGGCTGAGGCAGAAGGATGGAAAGTTGGAGGCCAGCCTGGACAACAGTAAGACTCTCGGCAACTTAGCAAGACCCTGTCTCAAAATTAAAAAAAAAAAAAAAAAAAAACTTAAAGGGCTGGGGGTGTGGCTCAATGGTTAAGCACCCCTGGGTTCCACCTCCTGTTCCAGAAAAAAAAAAGGCAGCCTGCTTCATTTCACATGGTACTGGGAAGCAGCAGGCCACTAAGCAGAGCACTTCAAAAAACCTCAGTCATATTCCCAAGACGACAGCCTGACCACAGCGTGACACGCAGAATAAGCACGGCTTCCATAGGGGAACACTGGGGACGAGTCCCAGTTACTCGGTGGGGGAGCCCAGAGATTGCAACTCTGAGGTCTGGGCCTCAGCCTGCTGGGACCTCCACTTGGGATCTCTGTGCCTCTGCCTTCTCAAGGGTAGGGATGCGTGACTTAAGAGATGGGTACAAGTTTTAGATAAATGACAAGAACACCAAGCTCAGTGCCTGTCTTCAGGGGACGTCTTAGCTTCCTTCCCTATACGCCTGGCAGCACACAGGCTGAGCGCGTCAGTGCTGGTTAAGAGCTTAACCGTGGCACCATCTTGCTCACGGTGCACACAACCGGCCCCAGCTCCTGTGCTGCCGACCTTGAGCCAGGGGAACCACGCCCTCCACGCAGGGGCTCTAGAAGCCTCTGGTCTCCAGGTTTCCTGGCCCCACCCACCACAGATGAGCCTGCCCAGCAGCACTGGCCTGTGGTCACGCTCTGTTCATAAACTCCTTTTAGAGTAATTCAGAAAAAATCCATGGAGTCCTTTTCCAGGGGCTGCAATTTCCTTCACCTCCTTCTCTCATTTAATAATTATAAAGATAACAGCATGAGGCTGGGGTTGTTGCTCAGCGGTAGAGTGCTCGCTTAGCACGTGCGAGGCCCACATAAAAATAAATAAATAAATAAAGGTATTGTGTCAATCTACAACTAAAAAATAAATATTTTTTTTTTTAAAAAGATAACAGCAAACACAAGACAGCTGTCATTTAGGGAAGGCTTTCTGTATGTTTACAGTCCAATGAATCAGAGAGACACACATTGATCCACTGGGCTTCTTGACAGCAAGATGGTCCCTTCCAGGGCTGTGTTCCTGCGAGGGCTGGGACGGCCTGGGAAAACGTTCTGCCCCCACTGGCCGCCCCCACCAGCCTCCATCAGAGAGAGTGAGGCCTTGGGGCCGGGTGAGCTCTCATTGAGTACGGGTCCACTGCGTGGCCATATTTCCCACGTCCCCCCAGAGGCTGGGGTGGAGGACAATTTTGAGGCCTCCCTGTCAGCCCAGATGTCCCCTGCTTCTTCCTCGCCAGGGCTCCTAGGCGACCCTGTAAGGTCCTCCTGACTCTCACCTCCTCCACCACACATATCCTCGAGTCCACCCTCCCTGAACCACACCAGTGCGGGTGCAGCCCTCTCTGCTTCAAGCACACTCCCCGAAAGTCACTCCCGCGTGCTCACAGTGACGTTTGGACATTATGGAGAAAATGGTGCCTGGCTTTGGAGATGACAGAATTTGCTAAGATGCCCTGGGTGGTTATGGCTTGGACTAGGACCAGGTCTCCGGGCGCCCAGGTCAGGGCCTTTCACACCCCACTCTTTGGCACCCTGACGTCATCAGTCCTGGAGGGTTTCCACGAGTGTCAGCAATCGGTACCCTTCCTTCCCTAGTTCAAATGCTCAGACCTACGGGAAAATGTCTTCCTTATCATGATATTTAGCTGCATTTATTAATAACAGCAGTGAGCAACTTCAGTGCTGAATGCTAAGGAACACTCAGTACACAAACCAGTTTAAAGGAGGGATTTACTATTATTACTAAGAAACCATTCCATGAGAATGATTCACTATAGAAAGTTTAAATAAGACTTTGAAATAGTCCATGTACGAATCATAACAGAGAGAGAGAGTAAGTAAAGAGGAAAAAAAAAAAAACCCTTTGTGGTCGCTTTTCTTACAACTGAACATCATCTTACTAGAAAAGGGCTTGGCTGGCCCACTGATTCATCATGGACGGATGCCGTTTTTGTGTTTTAGATTTTTTAAAGACCTATTGTTCATTCTAATAATTTCATTTCTCCTCCACTGCTCCTTCTCACTCCTTCCCTCCTCCTCTACCTCCTCCTCTGGGGGGTGGGGGACGTTAAAATCAGCTCATACAAAGAGATCACACACTCCAAAGTCAACATCTATCAGAATGGAGTTTACGTCGGCTTAATTTGTCCTCTCTTGCCTACTGCCAACGCCTGGTGTTCTTCTCCAAGGGAGACAGGGTGTTGGCAAGGTTTGCCTCTGAGGGTAAGTGGAGTGGGGTCAGCGTGAAGAGGTCATGGATTCACTCTCCAGGGAAGTTTCCAAGCTTATGCAGAATGCGCGTGAGTTAGGGTTCCACAGAGAGACAGACCAAGAGGAGATGGGTAGGTGGGTGGGGAGGAAGGTGGACAGGTGGGTAGGAGGGAGGGGAAGGAGGTAGAGAGAGACGCACAGACAATTGTATTTTAAGGAATTGGCTCATTCACAGTGGCAAAGACTGACAAGTTCACAATCTGCAGGGCAGGCCATCAGGCTGGACACCCAGGGAACCCACCCTGATGTGTGGAGCAGGCTTCCACAGAAGCCCTTCAGCTTTGGGGGAAATCAGTGCTTCTCTCCCGCAGCCTCACTAACTGGGTGAGGCACACACCACGTACTGAGGGCGCCTGCCTCCCTCCAAGTCTGCTGGGGTTTACACGTCCATCTCATCTGAAAAGTGCTTCCTTACAGAAACATCTAGAATGACGTTTGGCATATTATCTGGGTACCTGGTCTAGCCAAGGTGATATGTAAAATTAACCACCACAGAAGGCCAGGGACTTCCTGTGGAGAGGTCACTGTCTTTGTCTCATTATCAACCCTGTCAGAATAGACTAGTCCCATAATCAACTGTCAGACTCCTCCTCTTCTCTCCCTGGCTTAGCCAGAAAAATTATTGTGTATTTAAAAATTTGGTTCCCTTCATTGAGGGGAATTTAGAAGGGAAGTTGTCGCCTTGACTTCTTTGCTAGCAAAACCAACAAAATCCTTTTCTCCAAGCTCTGAAGGTCTGAAAGTTGCTTCCCAACCAATCACTATGAACATTGGGCTTAATCTACGGGATCATGATCGTGGCCTTCCCAGCATGTCTTAGCAATTCCAGGTTGGTTACTTTAAGTTCTAGTGTTGCCCCAACCTCTACTCTGCTCCCTCTGCTGTCCTGGAGATGTAAGAATAGCCCACCGGCAACTGAATCAGAGCTGGGGAAGCTGGGAAGCCTTTGGGTTCTGACTTACCCATCCTAGGTAATTCCATCCTCCCAGTCGCTTTCAGAGTGTGTGTGGGGGGCGGGGGGGGGGTGGGAAGAAGGAGAGTCCTAATTAAGAGAAGGGTGTAGAAGACATAAGAGAAGGGGAGGACTCAAATTTCTTTCTTTTTCTTTTAAATTCTTGATCCCTAAGTGCATGAAAAATTAGAACTCAGAGGTGTGGTGGAACTTTAAAATGAGATGCTTGCTCTTAGCTAAACTTTTCCCCATCGATGTTGACACTGTGCTGGTGCCAGGAAGAGTGGGGTGGGCAGGACGGGCTGGAGGAGGGGAGGACATCCAGGTGGGGGGCGCCCAGTGCTGAGGGCTGAGGGCAGCAACCTGGCCAGGGTGCACAGGGCAGAAATGAGGCTGGAGAAGGACCCATGCCACGTTCCCGAGGGTCTTGGAAGCCTGTGGCTGTGACACGTGTCACGACTGTGTCGTGAGGGGTAGGGCTAGGTGCTAGTCAGCTTTTCATCTGTGACCAAAGCACCTGACAGAACAACTCACAGAGGCAAAGTTCAACCGGCTCGCAGTGTCAGAGGTTCAGTCCACAGCAGCCGACTCCACCGCTCTGGGCCCAAGAAGAGGCAGAGTGTCATGGCGGAGGGGCGTGGCGGAGAGAAAGGGAAGGGGCTGGAGGAAGAGGACCCTCCCAGGGCAGTGGTCCACCACTTGTCCATTCGCTCTGGGGTGGACTGATGGGGCCTGGCTCTCATGCTGTAAGGGCCCCTCTGAACATTCCTGCGTCAACAGGGAGCTCTGAGGGGCACCTGGGTCCAGCCACCACGAGGCGTGAGGGGGGCTGGAACGCAAGGGAGGAGCAGGCGAGGAGGGGCTCTGGGAACCCACACTCCCAGAGGGCGGAGAGCAGGTGTGTCTTCCCCAGGCCGCGTCCTCCCTGGAATCGGAGGCTGAAGGCCAGGGCAGGCGAGGGTGGAGGGGTTCAGTGCAGCCCCACAAGCGTATCTGGAGTCTGCTCTGGACTGGCCACGACGCTCGTGTCAGGAATGCAAAGACTAGTAAGTTATGGCCTGTCTTCTCAGGAAGCTCGCAGACTCCCAGATGCATAAGGGGTCATGTAAAAACGCAGCGCACCAGAGCCGTGAGCGCGTGTGCACATCAGGCTGGACTTGTGTGCGAAGCCATGGCGGCCTGCGGGAGGCCAGGTGGCGAGGACGGCTGTGAGGTTAAGAGTGAGCTAGTGACTGAGGCTGGAGGACCCAGCGGGAAGAGCAGCCCCCCGCATACGGGGGCTTTGAGACAGGTGTGCACGAAGCTGTGGCTTGAGGTTCCGTGTAAATCCCACGAGGGAAAGGCAGATGGATGTGCCCCAGCTCTGTTGTGGGCTGGAGATGGGGACCAAGAGCAAGCGCAGGCTCAGAACCGTAAGGCCTGAGAGCCAGGAGTCGCCAGGGGCCACAGCACAGGGGCATGAGCCGGGTGAGATGGCTCCGGCAGGAAATGGTTATCTCCACAAACCACCTCAGTGTCTTCATGACCCCACCCTGGCGAGGGGGAAGATGTCTCACTTTAGTTCCCTCTCTGAGTAAACCCAGCACGTTGTGATGAGAACGAGTTTCATTCGCAGGACTTGGTGCACCATTAAAAGGCAAGCCCTTGGTCAAGAGTGAGGATTTCAAGGTGTTGGCAGGAGCGCGGAGCAGCCGGGACACTCTGACCCCGCGGAGCTGGCCCTGGTGGGTGCTCAGCGGCACCCAGAGCTGTCTGCTCCAGTTCTCTTGGAATGGAGTGGGTGTCACCTTTTCTCTCCGGCTCCTGGAGACTGGGGACAGGCTGTGGAGTTGCCACAATGTCCACCCCACTCCACACCCTGGTCTCCTGTGGAGCAGCTGGATTTTGTGTTTCCCATACTGGGGGTTCTGGAAACGCAACCCTGGTGAGTGGTTTTGAGGCTGGTCCACACGCTGGAGCCCAGCACTCCAAGCTCTGTGGCATCTTCCAAAGCGACAGAGCCTCAGCAAAAGCCCCTCGTCATGAGGAAAAAGAAAAAGGAAGGGGGCTCGAGGCGAAAGCCCCTCCCTTTCTTCACAGTTAGATGTTCACACAAAGACCAAAGAGGGCGCTAAAAAGAGTTAATCCTGTCTGCATATGTTTTCACTATCTCCTGTCCATCCTCAACGTTCTGTTTTCTGTTCATATATATGGCTGCCAGATGTTGCTATTTCAATTAATTAGAATGAGACTATTTCTGGAAATATATAATTTTATTGGAACCTAAGCTAGAAACATAATAACATTTTCTAAATTTGTACTTATATAGCTAACTTTTAGTTAAAAAGCAGCTTGATAAATGCTTCCCATTTAACCTCCTTTGTTATAATTACCTGCAGCAAGAAAAAACTTTAAAAGCCCTTTCGTGACTGAAAAGGGCTTCTTTTACTTTCAGGGTAATTTGGAATAGATGCAAAAGAAACCCCTTACAGTAAATGTCCTTCAGAGCTAACATTTGACTATGTTTTCCTTTTCTCTGCCCTTGGGTGCAAAAAGGGACTATTATAAAGAGACAATGGTGCTTTGAAACCAGGCAGAAAAAACTAACTTCTATCAGCTAGCTTAGCTAGCAGGTGCGCAGAGGAATGGTTTCAAGAGATTCATAAGTTTGAGTCAGACCCTGGTGTTGCTGCCTGAAGCGCTTGAAGCAACGGAGCCGCGGGAAGAACTTTAGAAGCAAACTGGAGACAAACAGCTTTTTATTCTGATAACTTTTCTCTCTGGTTCTAATAACGACTAACACACGCCAAAAACACACCCTAAAATGGCGCTGACTCGATCAGCAATTTTGGCCAAGTCACTCGAGATCACGCAACAATCCCGTGAGACTACGGGTGGCGACAAAGGCCAAATCTCCACGGCTCATAGTCAACCGCAATTCAAGCCAATCCCCAAACAGGGCTCCTACACCCTGGCTGGGTCAGATAAGCATGAAAAGATTGTAGGGAGTTTCAAAACAGCATGTATATAGTTCTTGTCTAGACAGGACCTTGAGATGTTAGAAAAAAATAGCAAAGTCTAGGAATCTATTCCACAGAGATTGATATTTCCCTGGATCTTGTGACTGTTTTTTGTAACCACAAAAGAATGCATACTGCCCCCCAAAATATGCTTTTATTACTTGCAAAAAAGAAAGTAAATGCAGAGGATTTCAGCAGCCTGACTCGTGTTGATTTCTTCCGCGTTCTCCAACTCTCTTCACTAGCACCGTCGGGATTCACCCTTTCATCACCATGGAAGCCAGCCTTCCGCAAAGCTCTTTCCTGAGGGCTGCAGTCGCGGCCAGGGCAGGCTTGGACCCCGGGCACTGCAGGGTCCCACGCCTGCGCCGTCCCTGCACCACCACCCAGGGTCACCTGAGAAGGCGGGTCATGCCTCCTGGTGTTCTTGGGCTTCCTCATGACTGCTCAGGTGTCTCCAAACATTACCAGGGACCTGCCCGTCTTCCCTGCACCCATCGCCGTCCACAGCACTGTGACCGTCTGTCACACCAGGGGCAGAAAGTCCAGCACACACACCCCTTCCCCACGCAGAGCTGGAGCTTGGGATCAGCCTCAGCGGGAGAACAGGTAGGTGACCTTCGCCCGTGCTCCCAGCGGAGCCACTGCACAAGCCAGGGCTGAGTGCCTGCCCACGCCTGCAGCATGCGCATCTCCAAAGAGCGTCTGCCTCCTCCGGTGACGTGCCGTGCTCCCAACACTCAGAACCATGCCCTGCACACAGTGGACACTCAACACCCTGGTCAGTTCTCCCATCCTTGGGGCGCCAGTCTCTCAGCACTGATGGCACAGTGGAGGCGCCCTCTCTGCCTGCAGCAGTCCTACTGTCCCAGAGGAAGTTGCAAGAGCCTGAATGAGGAGGTAGCGAAGATGGCGGCTGGCTGAGAGCCAAAGAGGAGGCGTTTAATTGTTCTCTCCTGACCTTAATGTAATCAACTAAGAATCTTTCTGTGCCTGCGAACACTGTGTGATGCACCTGTAAGTTGAGCTTGTGACACGTGTATACTTGTTAAGGTGAATGGTATTTAACCAGGTAGGGTTGGAGTTGTGTAGGGGGTTGTTGTTGGAGTTGGAGAGAGAAGTCAGAAGAGAAAGCAGAATAAAGAACCTACTCATTCCCAATCTGCCTCCGAATTCTTTCCCACGGTATTGTTGCTGCAGGCAGCAACAGAAAGTCAAGTTGGAAAACTGCATCTCCTTCAACAAAGCCGGGTTCTGCCCCCATGGCCTCCCTCCTGCGCCCATCTGGGTCATGGGCACGGAGCGCTGGTGTCCAGCTGCCTTTGCCTTCCTGCTGGAATGGTTCCACACCTGGCAGGCCATAGATGCCCCTGGAAGAGGGGGCATGGTGTTCAGGAGAAAGCCAAAGGACGAGCAGTTCAAAACACACGTCCCGGGCACTCAGCCTCCCCCAGGGCCTCCCCCAGGGCCTCCAACAGCTATGAGTCAGCACCATTTTTTCCTCTTGTCTGTCCTGTGATGTATCCTGTGACATTTTTCAAGTGGTGGGGGGGTCCTTTGGGAAAGTGAATTGTAGACAGGTGAGTCTACATCGTATATACTGTCTCATTGGTTGGTTGTTCTTTCCAGAAAGATCCAATGGGAGGGCAGGTTTTCAATGGGAGCTCACACTGCTTGGGACATTTCAAGTGTCAAGACAGTGCAGCAGATGAGTAGAGCTGCAGCCCGAGTTTTAGAATACGGGGAGCCAGTTCCATAAGGGAATCCAAGCACAGAATGGAATCCTTTTTTTTTTTTTTTTTTCTGGTACTGGGGATTGAACCCAGGGGTGCTTAACCACTGAGCCACATCCCCAGCCATTTTTATTTTTGCCACATCCCCAGACGTTTTTATTTTTTATTTTGAGACAGGGTCTCGCTAAATTGCTCAGGGCCTTGCTAAGTTGCTGAGGCTGGCCTTGAACCTGCATTCCTCCTGCCTCAGCCTCCCAAGTCACTGGGATTATAGGTGTGCTGTAGTTGTCTGTAGCGATTGCCGCTTGGAGCAGCAACAATGAGGGAGAAAATTCGGAGGCAGGATGGAAATGAAAAAGTTCTTTTATTCTTCTCTCTCCGGCTCTAGCAACCTCTAACACCACACACACACACACACACACACACACACACACACACACACACGCACACACACACACACAATGGCGTTCACTCCGCACACTCTCTCTCGGGCTAAGTCTCTCAAGCCCCAGCAAAATGGCGCCGACCCTGTTCACCTCTCAGCTTAAGTCTCTCACGATCCCGGGACAACTCCCGCGAGATTCCGGACCAAGTCCCGTGAGATCCTGGGCCAAGTCCCACGAGATCCCAGAAGGCAGCAATGTCCGGGCATCTCTATGTAACCAAAATGCAATCTCCGCCATCTCCCCAATCAGGGCTCCTGCACTTCCCCCCTTTTGTTTTAAAAGAGGGGATGCTGCGGCTTTAAGGCGACAAGCCTTCTGGTGACGAGCCAAATTGCATAGCATATCAAATTCTTTAAACAAATCAGCTGCCCTGAGTTCTATGAAGTAACACACTGAGTCTTCTAGACAAATATCCACAAGGCATTGTCTCGTAAAGTCTCAAACAAATGAAAGATCAAAATGTCAACTTGTTATAACACGTTGATCTAGGAGGCCCCATGCATGTAGAGCAGAGGCCACACTGCTGGTGAGGTTGTTTGATGCTTGAGCAGTAGGGATGTTTGCAGTGACTGCTATCTTTGCAGCTGTAGCAGCATCCGTCTTTTTTATGTCTAGACAATGTCGCCAGCAGATCTTCAGGGCCCGCTACCTAGAAACTCAAGCATCAATTATTAAAGGAAAGGCAGTGGTATTCCGGCACTGAGTCAAGAAGCGAGTTGTCAAACTAAAAAATAGAATTATAAGATTAGAAAATTAAAGTTGATTTCTGCTCACACACATTGCTGCTTGAGCTCCCACAGACATAAGCTGGCAAAATATCATATTCAGAACAAAAGAAAGAAAGACTGAGGGTATTTAGTGCATTAAAGATAGAGTAAAGAAAAGGTAAAGGCACTTTGGAAAAATAATTTGTTAGCTGGAACCCTCGAGTCTCATGACGTTCCATGAGATTATCTGTTGAAATAACTCAAATTTATCAGCTATAAAACAAATAAAGTTAATTACAAATAAACATTCCTATGTCAAAACACCAAAATATCAGGTTATACAGCACTAGTCATATACTTCGCTAAAGAGAAATCCCCACACCTATAAATCAAAATTGAAGGTACCTGCACTTATTAAATTATTTACCTAAATTGAATACTGTTAAACTTAAATGAATTAAAGTTATTTGGATATATATATATATATATATATATATACATATATACATTTATAAGCGCGTAGTTATCTATGACGTCACACTGGACAGACACACAAACTTACAAACATATATTTGTGACATCACAATTACATGAAATTTAGACAAATGAACAGACATAAAGACATATGTAAAAAGAGAAAAAATATAATTGTGTGCACACTAAAGAGAGATTTCTTCGTCTCAGCCGGGAGGAATGACACTTAAGTTGTGAAATATTTGAAGGACTCTTTTAAGGGAATCATTCCATGTCTTCATCTTGGTCCTCTTGATTTTGTACCTTTTTTATTAATCTTGATTGTTCAACAACTTCATTTTTATCCTTTTGATTTGGTACCTGCTTTATTAATCTAGATGGTATCCATATTGGAGAAAATTCGTGCTTTGGAAAAACACAAATAGATCCTCTCCCCCAAATTAATACTGGATCTGGACCCTTCCATGTACCTGAAAGAACATCCTTCCAGTAAACCAAAGGTTTATGTTGTTGGTGTGGGTTCCAGTGTCTATCTCCAGCAGAATAACCATTAGAGTCTAAAGTTAAAAAATTTAAGGTAAACAGGGCAACTGCCAAACTGTCCATAGGATTTTTCCAATTTCCTTCTTTTTGTTTTAATAACATAATTTTCAGTGTGCAGTTTGCTCTTTCAATAATGCCCTGACCCAGAGGATTGTATGGGATGCCTGTTTTATGGGATATATTGAATTTTCCACAAAACTGTTTGAAAGATGAGGACGTATATGCAGGGCCATTATCTGTTTTAAGCATTTTGGGGATGCCCAATGCAGCAAAAGCTTGCAAACAATGAGATGTAACATCTTTAACTTTTTCTCCAGAATGTAAGGAAGCAAAAATCATGCCTGAGCATGATGTATGGTCACATGAATAAATTGCAATTTTCCAAAACTTGGCTCATGAGTAACATCCATTTGCTACAAATGATTGGGCATTAATCCTCTAGGGTTAACACCATAATGAGGATTGGGCAAATGTGTCATACAAGATTTACAATCTTTTACAATTGTTCTGGCTTGCTTCTTTGTGATTTTAAACTTACGCTGCAAGGTGGTGCTATTGATGTGAAACTGGGAGTGAAATAAAGTAGCTTGCTGGAGGGCTGAAAGTATAAAGATTGTTTGTGTAAGGTCATCAGCCTTTTGATTACCTTCATGGAGGGGACCAGGCAAGTTGGTATGTGCTCTAATATGCCCTACGAATAGAGGTTCTTTTCTTGCCCACAAAAGTTTTTGTATTTGATAAAACAATTTAAAGGCTGGAGTATGAGGTGCTATTGGCCCTGCTAGCTCTAATTTTGGGACGGCATGTACAATATAGTGGCTATCTGAAAAAATGTTCATGGGCTGGTCTCTAAAATTTTCCAGAGCTCTTACCACAGCTTCCAATTCCACTAGTTGAGCTGATTTGTGTGCAGTTGTGTAAGTCATATTTTTTTTTTAGTGACTACTGTAGCAGTACCATTTGAGGACCCATCTGTAAATACATTTAATGCCTTAGGAATAGGTTGATTTTTTTATTACCTGTGGAAATACAATAGGATGATTAATACAAAAAGATAGCCCAAATATAGGAGACTTAGGAAAATGATTATCAAAATTTGCAGAAGTAGAGCATCTAGCTATAGCCCAATCATTATCATTGAAGCATAAATATTCCAATCTGTGATGATGAATAGGGAGTAAGAGAAAATAGTAGCAGGGTGAATGCCAAATATTTTAGTAGAAGTCTTAAGTCCTTGAAGTTTAGCCACCATGGAGGTATAAGACTCAATTATACTTTTAGGAGAGATGGGCAAAAGTATCCATAATAAAGGCCCTTGTTGCCAAAATACTCCTGTGGGTGTATATTGTGAAGAAATAATAATCAATATCAGCGGTTGAGTTAAATCAAATCTATCACAATGAGCTCCTTTGATGGCTTTTTCTACTAACTTTAAAGCTTTCCTAGCATCAGGAGTCAATGTTCGCGGTGAAGATGGATCAGTGTCCCCATGAAGGATGTCAAATAAAGGTTTTAGTTGGCCAGTAGTGAGGTTTAGTGTAGGGCGAAGCCAAGTATTGTCTCCCAGTAGTTTTTGGAAATCATTGAGGGTGGTCAAATGTTCTTTATTTATTAAAATTTTGGGGGGTCTAACAAAGGTATCCATGATTTTAAATCCTAAATATAATATGGGAGATCTGGTTTGAACTTTTTCTTCTGCTATATATAATCCTATATTTTTTTAAATTTTCTGCCACGTCACTAAATATATTAAATAAGATTTTTTGATTAGGGTGGGCCAGCAAAACATCATCCATATAATGGAGGCACATAAGCTCTGGGTATTTATTTTTGATAGGCTGAATAACTTTATCTACAAAGATTTGACACATAGTGGGGCTATTAGCCATTCCCTGCAGCAAAACTTTCCATTGATATCTCTGATCAGGGCCATTATTATTATTATTATTATTTTATTTTTTTTGTGGTACTGGGATTGAACTCAGGGGCACTTAACCACTGGGCCACATCCCCAGCCCTTTTTTGTATTTTATTTAGAGACAGGGTCTCACTGAGTTGCTAAGTGCCTCACCATTGCTGAGGCTGGCTTTGAACTCACGATCCTCCTGTCTCAGCCTCCCAAAGTGCTGGGATTACAGGCATGTGCCACCACGCCCGGCTCAGGGTCATTATTGTTAATAGAAGGAACTGAAAAACCAAACCTGGGGGTATCCAGAGGGTGTAGAGGAATAGAAAAGAAGCAATCCTTTGTATCAAGAGTAATAAGATGGAAATTTTTTGGAATAGCTACAGGATTAGGAAGTCCTGGTTGAGTAGGGCCCATGATTTGCATGGTTTTGTTAATTTCTCTAAGATCATGTAACAATCACCATTTTCCTGATTTTTTCTTTATCACAAATATGGGGGAATTCCAGGGAGAGGTGGAAGGTTCTATATGTCCTGCTTCTAGTTGTTCCTGAACTAGTAGGTGGGCCGCTTGTAATTTCTCTTTAGATAGGGGCCACTGAGGGACCCACACTGGCCTATCAGAAAGCCATGGTATTTTCAAAATTATTTTCTCAGTGGCCCCGAAGAAAAATATCTTTTTCCTTTATGATAATGATTTCTTTTAGGGTTAAGATTACCCTCTACTTTTTGATAATGATTTATTTTAGGGTTAAGATTACCCTGTAGATTTTCACATTTAACACCTGCAGGCTTGGTTGCAAGGTATACTCCCATTTGTTGTAAAATATCTCTTCCCCATAAGGTAACCGGTAGGTTAGGTAAAACATAAGCCTGAAATGTTCCTTTATGTCCTTCATCATCCTCCCATTTTAAAATTACTGCACTTTTTTCTGGGAGGTTATTATATCCCAAGCCTCTTAAACTGGTTGATGCTTTTTGCAGAGGCCAGTGCTGGGCCATTGACGTAAATTAATGATGGAAGAATCAGCTCCAGTATCTATTAGTCCCTCCATTTCTATTCCTTGGATTTTTATTTTACACATAGGCCTCCTTGAACAGTCTCGAACCCAGCAAGCCATGGGTCTCGAGTCAGTGGAACAAAATCCTCTATTGTTCCTTTTTTGAGGCATACTCATTTTAAATGAATTATGTAAATTTGGAAGGAGAAGCAGCTGAGCAATTCTATCTCCTTGATTAACAGAACTTATACTTTGGGGTGAGCTAAGCATTATTTTTATTTCCCCAGGTATTTTTTTTTTATTTTTGTAGTCTGAGTTTATTACACCTGGGGTCACTTGCAAACCTAATAAGCTTTTAGGACTTTGACCGATAATAAGTCCTACAGTCCCTGAGGGAAGAGGTCCCCTGACTCCTGTGGGAATCAGTTGAACCCCCATCTCAGGTGTTAACACTATTCGGGCGGTGGAACAGAGGTCTAATCCTGCATTTCCTCCTGTTTCTCTGGTGAGGGAGTGGATGGGAAGTAGGGATTGTGTCGAGGAAACATCTGAGTGGATGCTTGAGGATACTCCTCCTCCAATGCCCCGTACATTTGTGGGGCCCCAGGACATTGGGCCCTGTGCCCTGTTTTTTGAATTCCTGGACAAATGATTTCCATGGATGTCAAATTTTGAATGGCATTTTTTGGCCCAATGATTTCCCTTTTTACACCTGGGGCAGCGGCCCTGGGCCATGGTATGAACTTGGTCTTATTTCTCTTTGGGGATTTTGCCTAGAATAGCCTGATTGATTATGATAATTTTGCCTGGAATATCCTGATTGATTATAATGTCTAGGTTGAGCCCTTGTGAAATTTTGAGGGGAAGCATCTCTCATTGCAGCTGCGATCACATTTCCTGTGACAAAGGCGTCATTTATATCTTTACATAGTTGTATATAGATGGAAAGATCCTTTTTATTTCTCCATGGCCTGATGGCTTCCTGGCAATATTTATTAGCATTTTCATATGCTAATTGAACAACTAGTGGCATAGCTTGATCAACTTCTCAAAACAATCTACCTGCAGTTCTCTACCTGCAGTTCTCAAAAGTTGATCAGCAAAGTCAGCATAGGGCTCATTAGGTCCCTGAATCACCTTTGACAAGCTACCTTGCAGATCCCCAGGTCCTTGTAAAGTTTTCCATGCCTGTAAGGCAGCTGCATATATTTGAGCATATACGCCTGGGACATAATATTTTTGAGCCTGTGAGTCTGCAAATTGCCCCTCTCCTGTGAGTATTTCTATATTATGGTCTCCAAATTCTTCAGCTGCATTTCTTCTAGCTGTTTCTATACAAAGTTCTTGAAATTGTGATCGCCAAACCAAGTATTTTCCCCCACTTAAAACTGCTTTACATAGACTTTTCCAGTCTGAGGGGGTTAAGTTAAAGATGTTAAGGGACTCTAGCATACTCAACGTGAAAGGAGCTTGGGGTCCATACGTCATTACTGCCTCTTTGATATTTTTTATTGTTTTGAAATCTACTGACTGGTGGACCCTCTGTCCATTTTCACTTTCAAATACTGGTGGTTCCCAATGTATCTGTGAGTTACCCTCGAGAGCGCATAAGCGCTCAGAAAGACCTTTTATTTCTGTTTCTAGGGTTTGCAAATGCCTAGCAATACCCTTCATATTTTCTGTAACGGATTCCACCCATGGGGGAGTAGGGGACACAAGTGGTTCCTCTACTTGATGGTCCTTTTTCCTTTTTAATTTCCTTTTGTTCTTTTTACTAGAGACTGTGCTCCCAGAGTCATCTTTTAATTCCTCTTCACTACTATCACCTTTACTGGTATCCTGAATTTCAGCTTCTAAGGAGAGTACATATTCTCTGGCTAATTTCAATAAGTTTCTGATGGCTTTTACAGCTCTTACTTTTGAATTTACACCACTACTCTTCTCACTGGTATTAACTGACTCAGAGGCTATGCTTTCTTGATCGCTTTCCTCACTATCCACTGAGTCTGTGATATTGAAAAACTCATCCATGGCTTTTATTATTTGGCTTTTGGTTATTTTCGCTCCCATTTTCAGTTCTTACCTGCCGGCCGAACTCCTCACGCGGGCCACCACCTGTAGTAGTTGTCTGTAGTGATTGCCGCTTGGAGCAGCGACACTGCGGGAGAAAATTCGGAGGCAGGATGGAAACGAAAAAGTTCTTTTATTCTTCTCTCTCCGGCTCTAGCAACATCTAACACCACACACACACACACACACACACAATGGCGTTCACTCCGCACGCTCTCTCTCGGGCTAAGTCTCTCGAGCCCCAGCAAAATGGCGTCGACCCGGTTCACCTCTCAGCTTAAGTCTCTCTCGATCCCAGGCCAACTCCCGCGAGATTCTGGGACAAGTCCCGCGAGATCCTGGGCCAAGTCCCGCGAGATCCCAGAAGGCAGCAATGTCCGGGCATCTCTATGTAGCCAAATGCAATCTCCGCCATCTCCCCAATCAGGGCTCCTGCAGTGTGCACCGCTGTGCTCAGCTCATTTTTCTTTTTTTGATATTGGGGATTGAATCCAGGGGCAATCTACCACTGAGCTACATCCCTGGTCCTTTATCTTGAGAAAGGGCCTCGTTAGGTTGCTGAGGCTGGCCTCAAACCAGGCACCCTCTTGCCTCAGCCTCCCACGCTCCTGGATTTCCAGGCACAGCCGCTACACTCAGAATATATATATAGCAATTTCTATGATTCCTCGTTTTAACTGCCTTGTTAATTAACCACTTGGCTACAGGACAAGGCACCACCACTTGCCATTGTTTGGCAGGAGGAGACTCAGGACAGGTGTGTGGGACTCTCCCTAGAGGCAGGTCTGGTAGCTGGGCACCCTCTCTGGGCAGACATGGCTTCCTCCTTCCCTCTGCTTCTGACACCGAGACCACTTTTCTCTCTAGTATTTTTTTGGCTGTGCCACACAAATTTCAGCCCAGAAGGGAGGCATTTGATAAGTCAAAAGCAGTTCCTAAAATATCTCATGCAGGAGCCCTGTTTGGAGAGATGGCTAAGATTACGGTTGACTACGGGCCATGGAGATGTTTGGGCATTGCCTCCTTCCGTAGTCTCACGGGACTTGGCCCGGGATCTCGAGAGACTTGAGCGAGATTGCTGATCGGGTCTGCGCCATTTGGTGTGTTGGTTGTTTGGTGGTGTGTGTGGTGCGTGTTAAAGTCGTTGTTAGAGCCAGAGAGAAAAGTTATCAGAATAAAAAGGCTGTTTGTTTCCAGTTCGCCTTTCTTTCCGCGGCTTCATTGCTCCAAGCGGCCATCGCTTCAGGTGGCAACAATCTCAGGGGCAGAAGGTCTTGTTACAAGTAAAGGCAAGCCTTCCCAGCATGGTGGCTGTTGCCAAGGCAGACGGAGCATCAGACGCGTCTTCACAGAGACACGAAATGCCACAGTGCGTCAGCACACCCGAGACAGAGGACACCCCTGCAGAGTCCCCCACACCCTCAGCAGACATCCCCAGACATGCACAGCATCTCTCAGACCTGAATGCCTTTCGCAAACATCGCTGTGACTTCACAAGAGGTGGCTGTTGGGCTGTCGCCCTGGGGCTTGGCACAGTGTCCATGGCCTTTGTAACCTCTTGAGCGATGGGAATTACGGCAGCACCTTTCCTTGTCAGGGCTGATCTTGCAGGAGTCCCAGCAGGGCTCCTAAGACCCTTGGCGGCCCCAGGGACGAGGGTCTGCTCCGTGTGCTAGTGAGGTGACCAGTGACTGAGGCCCTGGGCAGCCCCAGGATAAGGGCTGATGGCAAGGGAACAGCCTGTGACTCAGGCCTGGGCCTTTCACCCCAGCCCTCGGGGGTGGGGACTGGGCTCCATGGCCAAGTCAGTCACTGCACTGAATGTCACTGTCAGCAGGCCCTGACCCACAGGCCCTGCAGGGGCCGGGTTGGTGGCCACACGGGGAGGTGCCAGGGGGCTGGCTGGCAAGCCTGCCTCAGGCTGTTTATCTGTGTCCTTCAAACTGTCCTTTGTAGTAAGGCAGCAGTAGTAAGTCAAGCGTGGGGCTGTGAGCTGCTCTCGGAGGGGTCCCCGGAGCCCTGAGTCATAGCCAGGTAGCTGCAAGTACACACGCGCAGCCTGGGCCTTCTGCCAGCGCCTGCGGTGGCTGTCCCCCAGGGGTGGGTGGAGAGCTGCCTCAGAGGGGAGTCCCCGCACTGGAGTCAGCAGACCACTCGAGGCGAGGCGTCTGAAGCCAGCGGCCGGTGTCTCCCTCAGACGGCCCCAGGGCCTGCTGGCTGGGCGCTTGCTTGACCACGACAGCTGGGCCAGAGCCCCCCCCACTCCCTCCCGTGTCGACGCCACAGCCTGGACCACAAGGCACCCTGTGCCCCATAGTCCTGTGACAGTGTGCCATCACCCCGCACTGCCCAGGAGTTCTCAGTGGCTCTCCATGGGACCTGCCCCTCCCACCGCACCGCTGCTGGGGCCAGTCTCGGTCCTTCAAGGTCAGTCCAGGTCCTCCAGCTCACACGCCCTTCTCCCTGACCTGCCCGGTGCAGGGAGGGCTTTCTGCAGAGTTCCCCGGGCTGCCACAGGCGGGCCTGGCGAGCGGCAATCACCCGTCTCCTCTGTGAACTGGCTGCGCTCGCTCCCACTGCTCAGGGACACAGGTGGCCAACACCCCAGACCCAGCGTTGTTCTGTTTCTGTCTGAAGAGAATCGTTTACAAAGTACTGTCGGATCTATAAGCCGAACAGACTGTGCACAGGCCCTGGCGAGATCTCCAAGCTCACTGAACCCCTAAAAGCACCCACTACCCCTGACGTTGCCGTTTTCCTCCTCCGTGGAAGAAGGGACACGGGAGCTCCGGACAACCTGGGCAGGTGGGTGGATGATCACACCCCTGGGGTCTTCCCTCTTGCTTTCAGTTTTCCCCTGTTTGCGTGTTAATGAACTTGTTTGTCTCTTCTCCTATTTAACGTCTGTATTTATTCCAGAGAGTTTTCAGAGGGTAGAGGGGAAATCCCCCTCACTCCTACATGTTCAGGGACATGATTCCTGGACTTCAAACATAGTCTGTCTAAGCAAACACCACAGTTCCTTCTAGAATAACAAGAGAAAACACATTCCTTTCATTCTTTAAAAATGCCGTGTCTGGTGTGCCGGGTGCTGCTGGCGTCGTCTCTGTGGAGCAGACCCTCACAGACTGGAGAGTGAGTGATGGGATCCACACAGACAGACATGACGGGTGCTCAGAGTAAGAGCACATGGTGGTGGACACGTGTCTTAGCCAGCGTTTTTAGCTGTGACCAAATGACATGACAACAGTTTTGGAGGAGGAAAGCTTATTTGGGGCTCTAATTCCAGAGGTCTCAGTCCACAGGAGGCCTTGGGGCCTGAGGGAGGCAGGACATCATGGTGGAATGTGGTGGAGGAAAGCCACTCAGACGCGGCACCAGGAAGCTGAGAGGGAGACTCCCACCTAATAAAATAAGCACAGAATATGTATTGCACAGGCACGTCCCCAGGGCCCCGCCTCCCGCACTTCTTAGGGTGGCGCATTGGTGATATCGTTCCTAAGAAACGGTGACTGAGACCTCAGGGACCAGACACTCAGTGCCACGCCCACGCCTACCGCTTGGGATCCAGCAGGCGGGGTGGGGGAAGGTGGCCACTGGCCACGGGGACACCTTGAGGCAGGAGTGAAGTTCGGTAGTGGCCAGTCCTCCTGGGACACCACTGCCATAGCAAGTCCACCCTACAGAAGGCCTTCTCCAGGGGGCGGAGAAGTAGCTCCATGGTATTTACACCTGGGGAGAAAAGAAGAGAAAATAGTCACCAAAAAAAGATGCTTCATTTCTGTGCATGTTACATTACACGCCTGTAATCCCAGCACTTTGGGAGGCTGAGGCAGGAAGATCGGGAGGTCAAAGCCAGCCTCAGCAATGGGGAGGCACTTAGCAACTCAGTGAGACCCTGTCTCTAAATAAAATTCAAAAAAGGGCTGGGGATGTGGCCCAGTGGTCGAGTGCCCCTGAGTTCAATCCCTGGTACCAAAAAAAAAAAAAAAAAAAAAAAAAAAAAAAAAAAAAAAAAAAGTGGAGGATAGAGAGCTTTCCCCCATTTTCTGCTTCCTAATTGTCTTTAGCTCAAAATTGCCCTTTTGTGTCAGAGAGATCTATTAGTGTGACACATTCTCCTTTGCCTCAATGTCCACTGTGTATGTGTGGAGACACTGCTGCACTCACGGCAAGTCCCATAGCACTGCACTCGGCCACTAACTGGACAGTCAAGGGCTCAGAAGGGGCGAATCGTCTTGACTCCAGTCAATACCCTCCCATCAGGACTCCAGGCGGATGTCACAGGTAGTTGATGAAGGATGTTTTTGAAAGATAAAATCACAAGTCTCGTGCATATACAAAATGAGCATGTGGCAAAGGTTTTATTTATTAATTAAGGCAGGGATCAGTAAGATGGCACAAATCTTTCAAAAGTGCTGAAATGAATTTGCAAGCAGATTGAAAGCTGGGGCGTAACCCCAATCAATAACCCGTTGATTCCATGTGAAAATATTTGTTTGTTTTTCTATGGAGAAGAATCATTTGCATTATTATAAGTTTTCTACAATTTACTGAAGTCTTAAGAACCTGGAAGGGTGTGCTGAAGACCACCCCCCCATGATCCTTTTTCATTTTTTTCCCATTTACATTCTTTCACAACTTTTTCTGATACAAAGAACTGAATTTCATTACTAATAAAATGAGAGCTTTGTACCAGTGATTGCTGAGATACCTTGAGTCCCAACAGGCTATTTTTCCAGTTCCTTGGTCATTATCTATTTGTGTGTGTGAATAAAACTCTCGCGGGACCTTGCCAGGCGTGTTTGTGTTGGTGGAACTCAGCCATAGCTAGGAGTGCCTCCCTAGGTCCTGCCTCCCATTTGCTTCTCAGCTCGAGTGTGCACACACACGCATGAGCTCATGTGCACACTCGTGAGTGGAAGCAGAGCCTGAGCAAATTAGTTTACCAAAGCTACCTACAGAAGACACTGGTAACTTGGTTAATCTGACGAATCAGGAAGATACCATGGAGATTTTGAGATGGTGAGATTCAGGGAAGAAATAAGCCAAGCTTTCCCTGGTTGTTGCAGACTTTCCCGCAGAGCATGTACGGCAGATCTTTCAAGGTTGTTGGGGACAGTGGGGTGCAGTGGCATGGGTGTGGAACGGTCCTCCCATGTCTTGGTGACCCAGTTTCTTCTCTGCTTGTAGCAGTTCTCAAGAACGGCTGTGGAATGGGCTCTGGGACTGCAGCATGCTGAGCTCAGGGCCAGGCTGGTGGCCAGGCAGGCTCTGCGGCCGTCCTCCCGCCCGGGACAGCCTGTCCTGTGCAGGCCGCTTCTGGAGCCCCTCACCCACGGCACTAACGGGCGCTTTCCTGGCCCTTGGGGGACCAACTCGCAACGAATCCCAGGCTCTTCACTGTCCCTTGCTGCCGGTCTGTGGGTAAGAAACCCATCTGGGCCCCTCACGCAGCAGCGCCGGGAGCTGGGCTCCTGGGCCCGTGCGAAGCCCACCCATGGCTGTGGACTCAGGCTGCGGCTGGAGCCGCCCTGCCAAGCCAGCACCAGCGAGGGGAGAGACTCAAGTGTGATTTTTGTTGTTACTTCATTTCTATTTTAGACTTCAACCTCTTGACTTTAAAGCAATGGAAAAGAAGGTCAGAAACTCTATGTGATTCTACATACTTGTTGAATGAATAATTGAGCTGCCTCTTCCTTCTCTAAACACGGAGTTCATGCGACCTAAAAAGCTCTCAGTCTCTTAAGGACTTAGAGAGTCTCCCATATTGGAAACTGTCACAGCGTGAGCCAGTTATGTGTGGCTGATAATTTTTGAGGGCAAAGATTTTTCTTTGTAGATTTTATCAGGTAAAACCCAGTTCCATTTAGAAATCAACATCAAAACTAAGTTTTTATTTAAATTTGTTTATTCTTGTTTGAATGATTTCATTTTAACTCAAAGGGTGTTCTTGATGGTAAAACCTAAAAACAATCGCATTTCTTTGTTTCAATCCTCCTTTTTTTCATCCTAGTCATTTCTATAGAAACAGAGGCTGAGATGACGGGGAGCATTCTGGAGGTTTCTGGTAAGGTCACACCTACACTCTGCTGCAGGAAGCAGTCCACACCTGAAGCCTCGGTGGCTGAGGACTTGATGAGTCACAGAGTGGAGGGCCATTGCTCCTGAGAGTTGAAGGCTTATTTACGTCCCAAGTCCCCATATCTCACACCATTAACAGAGCTGTGGATTCCAGGGCCGCTGTCAAAGGCCTGGCACACACAGACACATGCACACCTGCACCCACGTGAGTGAACAGGCACTGAAGTGGCTACAAGTCAGGTCCAGGCAGTGGACAGCGCCTCCAAGGTGGAGGCCAGAGCGTGCGTCATTCATCTCATCACCCAAATGACCCTGAGCAGCAGGCCTGGTGACACTCTCACAGAAGGAGAAAGCCAGGCTCCGTAGCAAGTAGCAGAGCCCAGTTTGAACCAAGCTAGTCCTGACTCTAAAGCTAATAGGACAGAGCCTTGAACTATAGCTAGGACCTCAGATAAAGCCCCAAACCAGCAAGCAGACCCACACTCACACCACAGACCTGCCAGAATCCAGAGCCATGCACATTCTTCCAGAGTTTCAGTGACATTGTTGCTCCTTTCATGAATCCTACGCTTCTCCCATCTTGCTCGCCCTTGGCTAGGAGCACTGGGCAGCACTGGGAGCACAGAGTGCAACTTTTCCTTCCCCAAAGCTGATGGAAAGGAAAAGGGAAGATTTAGGATTTCTTTGAAAGATTAGGATACCTGCATGAAGAGAGACCACTATTTATATCCCCATGATAAGAATCTGCTTCAAGAGAGGGCATGTTGCTAGGCCCATGAGACCTGAACGGGGCAGGGAGTGGAGAGGGAGGCCCAGGGACGGCTTCTGTTAGAAGACGAATCCCCATTGCCTGCTGAACTAACCGTGTGCTCAAGGATGAGGACTGGGGCTCAGTCTTGGGCAATGTCTGCCATGTGCACTTGTGTGTGTTTCCACGTGTGTGTTTGCACGTGTGCACACGTGTGTGTTCTGGGAAAGACAGTGCTGGTGAAGACGCAGGTGCACTGCGAGCTAAATGCCACTCACTGGAGGTCAGCTAGAATAGATGGCCAAGCCTGGCCAGTGCCCAAGGGAGCTGCACCTGAAGAAGCTCCAGACTCAGGGACAGCAGCCAGGGCAGGGCTGAGGAAGGAAGCTGGAGGGAAAGCCAGGTGGGGTCAGCCAGCCCAGGGCCACGGGAGGCACCACCAGCAGAAACCCGCATCCCTGTCTCCCTCCAACCAGTGCTGCCCAGTCACCAGGCTGTCACCCACCTTCTCTCTTCTGTGTGTCCCAAGTAGGTGGCCAGCCAGGATTATCCCCAGCATGTCACGGTCCCTCTTAAGACTTTGCCAGGTAACTGGGGCTCCTCGAAACTGGTCAGAAGGGGCACTGAACCCCACAGTCACTTCCCTGGGTGCTCCTGCCTGTTGGGCATCGGTTTCTCATCAGGCTGACCTGATGGCAGGTTCCGGATGATTCTGTTTGTCGCAGCTCTGAGATGGACATGGAGGCCCAGCAACCTCTGCAGGACCAGTGGATTAAGCTCCCAAAACCCTCTATGCTCTGGGGTCTCGGATCTTAAGTGACATGCCCTGCTTCTTTCCTGGTTCCCAGCCCTGCACAGTCACACAGACCCTGCAGCAGCAAGGCCCTGGTCGAACCAAGTTCGTCAGGCCAACAACCACTGGGGTGGATGCATCATCGGTCCAATCCCAACCAGCTCGCGCTTGCCATCACTGTCCCCTCCTGGGTCCATGCCCTTTGTGAAGGACCTTCCAATTCTTCCCACCCACTGACAGAGCAGTGCGTCTCTCCACCCTGCACTTTGGGCAGCCATGCGACTTGCTGTGGGGAACAGAGTGAGGTGAAGCGACAGTGTGCCGTGATGAACTCAGGCCTGAGTGTGCCCTCATGCGCTCTGCTGGCACCACGCTGCGCTTCCCCCACATTGCTGCCCGCTGTGCCTGGGCAGCAGGAGGAACACACGGGAGCAGCAAGCCAGGAGACAGTGACTTGAAGGGTGCTGCCCAGGGGCCCCGCCCCCGCGCAGTCCTGCACAGGCACCCAAGCTGCTCCAACAGCTCTGCTCCAGGCCCCTGGCTCTGGGGAGGGACTTGTGACACGCTGACAGCATGTGACACGGAGTTTCTCCAGAACAGCAGATAACTGTGGTCTGATTTAAACCAGAATAAAATATGGTTATTTCAAGAATAATTCCCTCTTCTCTTGCATTTGCTAGCTTAACAAGAGTTTAGATTCAGGTTTGGATTGTTTGCTAACAAGTATAGATTTCCTGGCAGAGGCTAAGAACAAAAGGCCTCTACATTTCCATTCTGGGTACCCTGGGAGGGCCAGCCAGCCAGCCACTGCTGAGTCCTCTGTGTCTCCCCACAGAGACGCCATGCCCACCCGTGCATGCAAGTTAACCAAAAAGGCAGCTGGATCTGTTTGAAGTGTTGCAACCCCATTCACAAGTCACTTACTAGAACCCAGAACACCTTTCCCCATAGAAAAGGCAGGACAGTATTCCCATGCAAGTGACCCCAAGCCTTCCAGCCCTACAGTCAAGGGAAAGTCAAGGGAACGGTACCAAGAACGCCTGAGCACTCCTCTGCCTGGCTCAGCCTGCCCTCTCTGGGCACCCCTCTCTCCTCCCTGAAGTGGCAGGGGACCTGGCTGTGTCTCTGTGGCCTGAGGCCTGCTCCACACTGCTGAGTGTCAGGGCCTGGGTCTGACCGTGGTCTCCCAGCCCTTCCCAACACTGAGCCCACAGCTGCATGTTTGCCAAGGCAGCAGGAAACCCCCTGTAGGCTCAGCCCTGAGTTCCCCAGGACAGAACACTGAAGACACTTTAGGTAAGTAACGGGGGGTTAAAAACTGCCCTGGCAGCCAATCGAGTCAGGGCTGAATCTCCCCCTTGACTGGAGGTCCTTGGCTGGGCCCCAGGGACACAGTGCTGTAGGCACCCCCAGAGCGGCCCTAGGACTCCCCAGAGCTGCTGCGTTCCAGCTCCTCCCGAGGACTGAGGAAGACCCCACAGGCCTGGCCTGCAGCCCCTTCAGGTCCCCAAGACTCACCTTCCAGAAGACCACTGCTTTCAGGGAGGAGTGATGGTCATGCTTTGCTAGAAGAAAAGCCAATTTTGGAGAAACTACAAAAGGAAGTAGAAACTATATTTATACTCCATTTCCTTTAAATTTCATAAAAATGAATCAATTTATTCTTCTCAATTCAGAGCTCAGAAGTTTACACTTTTCCTATTTTAAGCCTCCATGGATACAAACTTACTCTGACATAAACTCCTAACATGACCTTTCTTAGAGAAGTCTGATATTCTTCAATAGCATCATTATTTTAACAAAATCTTTTATATTGAAACTGTTACTCTATTAATCTCTTACTTTAGTAATTTTAACTCATATTCTAAAAATCAAACTGGTATAGACATGCAATCTCTATTATAACAAGAAATTTCTTCTTAGATTTGCTCTTAAGGATATTTTTTTCTATAGCCTGTATCATATCCTAAAACAGTTAATATAGATTATCATTTAACTGGTTTCCCAACAAATTTTATAACCAGCAAAGCACACTATTGATAACTATATAAATGTTAACTATAAAAGTTTAAGAATATCTTGAAAAACTTGGAGATGTTCCGGACTTCCTTTAGTATAGCTGGCATTTTTAAATGACCTTGAATCTACATAGCATATCTTACATACAGTTCAAGTACTTGCTGAGGCCTTCGCAAGACCCTACCAGGCGACAGAGCAAGGGCCATAGACTGCAGCCACCGTGTGGGTCAGGTCTGAGCTCTTACTGAGTGCACCCTGGAAACCGTCTCAGGAAGGCCACACTCCTCCACGTTGTCCCTTGGCTCAGGGCTGACCCTCCCCTGTGCTGGGCCAACGGAAGCCCCCACCCCTCGCCAGGCAGTTGGCAGTGCTTCCTATCTGAGGGGAGGGCAGGGTGGGAGGCTCGGTGCAGTGACGGGCTGGCTGGATTCCGCTCTCCTCTGCCCAGAGAGCGTGAAGGCTGGGAGCCGCAGGGCAGGGCAGAGCAGGAGAAGAAAAAGCCCCGGAGTTTCCTCCTGGCCCTGTGGGCCAGAAACGGCCCTGCCCATCCCAGTCACATGGCGAATGAATCCCTGAAAACAAGTCAAAGCCCTTGTTTCTTTGAATTCCAGATTCCAGGTGCGTCTGAGTCTGAGCTCAACCATTGGCCACTCCACAAGTTCTCCAGAGAGCTACCAGCTATCAGGAGGCAAGAAGGAGGGTGGGCCCAGGGCCAGGCCATGTCCCTGAGCCCTGGACACTGGCATGTGTTCCTCTGAGATGCCCATCCTCCTGAGCTTAGAAGACGTGGGTGAGGTCCTGGCTCCAACACCACCCTACAGGACCTGTCGACTTGGAGCGCTTCTAGAAATCGTGCACAGCTAGTAGTGGTGGAAGTGGTTTGCACTCATGGAAAAACTTCTTTCAGTACTTAATAATTTGGGATATAGTATTACAAAGAAACTGCCTCCAAGTACCGTGGCACATCCCTGTAATCTCAGTGACTCCAGAGGCTGAGGCAGGAGGATCACGAATTAGCGAGACCCTAAAGCAATGTAGCAAGTCCCTGTCTCAAAAGAAAAAGACCAGGGCATGTAGCCTAGTAGTCAAGTACTCTCAGTTGGATCCCAGTGCCACCATAAATAAATAAATAAATGTCAGTGTGCATTTTAAAAAATGGACTATGGGTATGATATCCAGAAACATGTCTCCTTGTCAGTGTTTGAGTGCTTAAGAAAGATGGATCTGTGTTAACAGCTTAATTGAAGATAAATTTGGGGAAGAATTTGTCTGACCACTTATAGGGTTCAGTTGCAGCTGGAAGAAGCAGCGAGCATGGACCAGAGGATGGACCAGAGGAAGGAACCAGGAGGCGCAGCAGGAGGAGGAGGGGTTCACCAGGACAGCAAAGGCAAATTCCTAGCTCGGCAGGACAGCGTGCGTCCTCAACAAGCAACCTAAAGGTGTTGTTTGGTACTTTTCCACTGATTTTTCAAAGGTCTTGACCTCCTAGAGAAAAGTTTCTGACTAAGAGGTGTTTTCCTCCCACCAGCTCCGTCTTCACTGTGGGTCCTGCAGTCATTCAAGGATCCCATATTTGGCAGGCCAGTGGTTGCCATGGAAACCAGGGCACAGCCTGGACTGCTGGCTGGGCTGCTGGCCGGGCTGTGGATTCCAGCAGAGTGAGAGAGCTGTAGAAAGCCCCCCTAGGTAAAAGTCACCTGGTAAGTAAGAGTTTCCAGGAGGACAGCGCATCCAGGAATGCAAATATACCTTCAGCTCACGCTGAAGAGTCCCTTCTCCTCCCAGCCTGTCCACATGACTGAACAAGACATCATCTCCCTCTAATTCACATGCAAGTCCATCAGGGCACTAGAACCCCCCACGTTGGCATGAAGAGGAACCCGGCAAAAGAAGATGAGCCTCTTGAATCCTGAAGACAGGAGACACCAAAATGCTACCTGGGGTCAGGGAGAGGAGAGGAGGAGGAGGGGGATCCAGGGCTCCAACAAGCTGAGGGCACCCCAGGGGGCCCGGAGGAGGCAAGTCCCAGGCCTGTCTGGGCAACTCAGGAGACCCCGTCTCAAAATACAAGGGCTGGGATGTAGTTCGGGGGGGTTCAATCCCCACTTCTAGAAGAAAAAACGTGGTTTATTCACATTATTCACATAAAATTCTGTTACATAGTTGAAATGAAGGAACTGTAAGAATAGGTATCACTGTACATCAACCTCAAAGATGTAACATCAAGAAAAAAAATCAAGCATTAAAAGGAGGCTTTCACACACACCGTCCTTGAAATGTGAAACAACAGTTTGTATAGCCTTGGGGTGCATACTTGTATAAACTAAAACAAACTGTTTCTTTCTTCTTCTTTTTTTTTGGGGGGGTACTGGGGATTTAACACAGGGTGCTCTACCAATAACCCACATCCCCCACCTGTTTTATTTTTTATTTTGAGACTGGGCCTCACAAAGTTGCTGGGTCCTCCTGCCTCAGCCTCTTGAGCTGCTGGGGTCACTGGTATGCACATTGTGCCCAGCTTGTAACTGATTCTTTAACTTCTTTTTCCTTAAAATTTAAAAATTGGGTGTTCTTACAAATTCTAATAACACAGAAGTGTGCCGAATGACAGAGAACAGCTTACCCTCTCTCAAATCACTGCCTCAGAAGTAGCCACAGTCAACCCGTGGGTGAATCTCTTTTAAGTCACTTTTATAGGAAATAATTCAGCTCCCATTTCTTACAGACAGAGGAAAACATCAGCATCTTCAAAGTTGGATTAGAAGTGGGAAAATCTTATTTTAAAAAATTTCAAATAATCTATTTTTGCATGATCATTCAGCGTGTACATTTTGAATAGTGCCCATAAGGTTTTGATTGCAACTTAATTAGTCAAGGAACCAGGCTGCAGAAAAGTACGATTTCTTTTCATTTCCCCCCAATATGTCAGATAAATTGCAGACCCTGCCTTTCTTGAAGACTGTCAATCCCGCGGCCAGGCCGGCTGCCAGCGCCCTCTAGTGGGGTGGTCTCGCGCTGCAGCCGCTCCTAAGCGATGCCATCCTGCAGAGCTGGGTCTTCTCTCACTGCCAGGAGAATACCGACCAGAAGAAAAGAGGTCAAAATGAATCGTCACCACCAAGCAAGCCATGACACATTATCTGGAGGGGACAAGGTATCCAGCACCAAGTGGACGTGGCAACAGCGACTTCAGGGAGCATCAGTTGGGATCCCCCAGCACCCCTTTGTCTTAGTCGTAGACCTCCACCTGTGAACTCTCAAGGACATCAGTCTGTGCTTTCATTTTGAAGAAAAGCCATATTTTCCTTGGTTTACTCCCCTAGTCTATGACTTTTAAGATTATTTTCCTTACTTATACAAAAGAGAACAAAAATGTTGGCTTCTCTCCCCGAGGACGTGGGCTCTCCACCTCTCCTGTTTCAAAGGAGGTTCCTGTCCTAGGGTTGGGGAGGGTTAAGAGCCCAGGGGGGATCCAAAGGCCTGGCTCCAAAGCCCCAAGAGTCACTTACTGTCCCAGTGATGTCGTTGAATCTGCTGATCTCAATGTTCTCATCTGTAATAACAGAAGGACCACAGTGGACTCCAACAGGGGTAAGTATGAACGTCCCCAGGAAGGAAGTGGCAGGGGACACCCCCAGTGGCCACTGCTTCCTCAGAGTGGATAAAGCTAAGTCTCCCTGAAGGAATGGCCGTAGTGGAGCCGCTCCCGCCAAGGCTCTCCCCACTGTGCAATGACGGCAGCAGCCCGCACAGGCCCTCCAGCCAGTCCTCCAAGGCTGGTGCCTGTCCCATCTCTAAAGTCAATGTCTACATTTCTCTCTGGTTCAGGATATGACAAACTAACCTTCCTGCCAAAAACAAACCATAAGTGCCAACATAAGACATCACGGGAAGCACCCACTGGAGGAGGGTCCCCGAGGAAAGGCTGCCGTCCTGGGGTGCCCACCGGAGAGCAAGGCTCTCACCAGCCTTAACCAACCTTTACCTCTTCCCAAATCAGGGCAAGACGACCCAAGCACACAAGTGATGGGATGAGGAGATATAGACTGGAATTTGGGACTGTCGAGGTGGCTGAGACTTGAAAAATTATAGAGAGCAGGGCCCCAAGGGCAAGTGAAGTGAATACTCGGTCCAACCCCCCTTCAGGCGTGGGGCAAATTCCTGAGCTACACGTGCCCAGGGTGGGCTCCAAACACCAGCAGAGGAGGACCTGGGCGGAGGAAGAGCTGAGCCCAGGCTCCCTTTAACAGCCATGCTGGGCTGCCTGTGGGCACGGCTGGGTCCAGCAAACACCCGGCTTCAGTCAGGAGGCAGGTATCTGCCCTGAGAGGGAAGAGCCTCCAGGATGTCTGAAGCCAGCCATGCCCCTCCTGACTGAGCTGCTGCTGCAGCAGAACCGAACCTTCTGTGGAAGAAGAAGTTAAAATGGTGTTCATGGGTTTGGAAGAAGTCCTCCTGCAGCTCAAAGAAACTCTTTCCTGTTCCTAGTTTAATATGAAAGAAGAAAGAGGGGAACCATGCAGCAAACCTCCTGCTGCATGAAAGGCACCTGCGGAGGAGTCTGGATGCCGAGAACCACGGAGCCCTCTGCTGAGGCCCAGCAGGCTTCCCAGACCAGAGGGCACTCCTGGCTCTCCCTCTCCCAGCTGCCTCTGCCCAGCTCCTCCTGCTCAGTGGCCCAGGGAACCCCCAGTTCTGCAGGTCTGAAGTACACAAGGTGCTCCCCACCGCTCTGCCTCCTCCTGAGACAGCCCCCCACCCTGGAGTCCTGCAGGGGCTGCACTCCAGCCACTGCGCTGGGCCCCCAGCCTGCCTGCCCCTGCCCTCCTCCAACCCTCCCCTGCTCCAGCCCTTCCTCCTCCTCCCTGGGCCACCGCCCTCTCCCTTCTTCCTCTGTCTCCCCTCATGCTCTCCAGGAGGGACCCCTGCACTCTGCCCTCCCCTCCACCCCTTCCCTCTTCCCTCTCCTTCCTTCCTCCTCCTGCCCTTCCCCTCCCCCGCCTCTCCCCCTCTCAGCTTATCCTCCCTCCCCCCTCCCTTGCTCTCCCTCTCTCCCTGTCCCTCCCTCTCTACTCCCCCTCTCCCTGCCCCTCCCTCTCTACTCCCCCCTCCCTGCCCCTCCCTCTCTGACCCCCCTCCCTGCCCCTCCCTCTCTACCCCCCTCTCCCTGCCCCTCCCTCTCTACCCCCTTTCCCTGCCCCCCCTCTCTGCCCCCCTCCCTGCCCCTCCCTCTCTACCCCCCCACCCCGCCCCTCCCTCTCTGCCCCCCCCCCCCTCCCCCCACCCCTCCCTCTCTACCCCCTCCCTGGCCTCTGCTGCTCACAATCTGGTCTGCAGCAGGGCTCCCCTCTCAGGGGTGGCGCTGGGGGCTTCCTCCTGCTGGGGATGGCACCACTCTCCAACCCAGAGCCCACTGTGCACCTTTAGCCATCTCTGCCACTCAGTGGACCCCCCTGGTTCCCTGCTGGGTCCCCCAGAACAATACTCAGAGACCTTCCCCTGAAACTGACTTTGGACTAGTGAGCGAGAGAAGGGGCAGCTGCTGGGTTGGCCAAGTAAGGCCTGCCGTTCCTTACCCTCCAAGACATTCCTGCAACTCACAAGAAACCAGGTGAAGACTCCTGGTGGGTTTCCCAATACAGACATTCACTGCCCAAGGTAGAAACACTGGGACCTAGGAAACTGGAACTCGCCATAAAAAAAAAACAGCTCCTTTAGACACCACTCAAAGCCACCAGGCATGAACTTGCAATCCACCAAACTCCAACTTCCAACCAACAAGTGGTAGAGGGAGTTACCTCTGTCACCCAGCACCATCAGTGTGTATGTGTGTGTGTGTGGGGGGGGGGGTCAACACAGGAGTGCTTGTGCTCAAAAACGACCATGTGTACTACAGAGGGTGGAACCCGGGCATCCCTGCCTGCAGACGAAGTCATGCTCTAAAGTTCAAATCCCCTCCAGGAGGAAGAGCCTCAGAAATCACCCCTCCTGAAAGGCCGCACCTCCATACCCATCAAAGGGCAGGAGACTTTCCACAGAACTCTTGGAGGAACATACACTTCAAACCACAGCACTGGGAAACCAAAGGCAAGGGACTTGGTCACCCCTGCACCTGCCCTTTATAAGAGGAGTCCCTCCTGATGGACTGAATGACCTTAGGCAGGGACTCAGAGATGGGTGGAGACACACAGGTCTCTGGACATGCCAGTTCCTGGCAAGTAGAAAAGCTGGAGTGACTTTCTTGTCCACATGGAAGGGACAAACTCAGAGAAAAACACTCAATGAAGGGTCTGCGGCACCCATACACCATGCACACACAGGTGGCTTTGTGACATCATAAACCCCAGCACATGATGGAAGTGCGGCTGCCCTCCATTCATATCAGACTCGGAGCTCTGGCCCACGTTAGATGGAAACCCCACAGGAATCACAAAGAAAGGGGGGCAGAGCACACACCCCAACTTGAAGGGGTGGGAACTGACAGCCTTCCTCTAAACACTTGCCTTGGAAAAGGGCTCCCCCAGCCAGCCCTCCACCCTGCGGGCTGGTGTCTCTGGCCACACGTCCCCCCTGCCCACCCACCCCCAGCCCCAGGCCCCTCAAGATGTCCTGCTCGCTGCTCAGCAGCCCTTGGAACTCAGGGAGGCTGGTCGAAGGGACCTTCCCTGGGTCAGGACGCTCACAGGGACAGTCCCCTGCAGCCCGAGCTCTAGAGAGGGTGAAGCTTCGCCGTGGCAAGAGCGAAGCCCTTGCAGGGCACATGCAGACGAGGGAGCCAGCAGCAGCCCTAAGCCGCTCTCGGGGAGGCTCCTCACTCCCCCCGACTGCCCTCGTGGCCTGCGACACGGGCCTCAATGTGCCACTCTGGTGTCTCCGCAGGACGGACTCGGGCTCGTGGCTCCTCTGTCCATGGCTCCCCTCTGAAAGTAGCCACTGGGCACCATCAGTGTCAGGTCACGCACAAGGTCCGCCTTTCTGTCCCCAGGAGCTCAGAGTCTCCTCCCCTGGGGCCACTTTGGGTCACGTGCTGCCCTTGGGGGACCTCCAGAGGGCTCGGGGATCACTGCTCCCTCACACGTTCCCCGCTGTGACCCCACCGCCCACTCTTCCAACACTCCCAGCAGGCGGCCAAGGAACGCAGCAGCTGATCCCGATGGAGCACCCACTTTATTACAAGATCCGAGGGACTCGGGAGTGGACGAGGAACTTCTTGGGAAGCATCTCCCCCAGAAGGGCGGGAGGGAGAGAGAGAAGAGCAGGCGGGGCACGTGTCCGAGGAAAAGTCCCTGACGTGTGATCCGGGTGGGCGCAGGGGCCCACTGGCGTCCAGGTGTCTTCGGGTGTCCTCCTGCCTGAGGAGTCTGGGAGGCGGCGGCCAGGGCAGGTTGCGCTTCTCCCTCCAGCAGCTGGCCCTCGTGAGCGAGACCCCGTGCCACCTGTGTGCACACAGAGGAGGGGAGGAGCCAGGGTCGCCCACCCCGTGGTGCCCAGTGGACCTCACCCTGGCGGCACCCCACAAGTGTGGAGGGTGCTGACCTGCCCTTTGGAAATGACACCCATCAGTCAAGGACACGGGAGACCAAAGGCGGCACCGCCCACCTACTTGTGTCCAGGGGCGTCTCAGCTGGGCGCTGGCCAGGGAGCCACTCTGTTTTTGAAGACTCTTCGGAGGTCCCACCCTCTGTTGGCTGCAACCACCGGGGGGGTCCCTCGGTGCTGGTGGGGGTGCGGGCCCTCCTGGCGTGGGAACCACTCTGTTGGGACGTCTAGGGCCGGTCTTGGGGGCCTGCACGCAGCAGCACAGCCTGGCCAGACAGGCGGCCATCCTCCGGGCCACTCCCCTCCAGCCCCTGGAGGTGTCACGGGTCTGGCCAGGGGTGCCAGTGCCAGCGGGGGGTTGCTCGGTGGAGCTGGAGCTTGGAGTCAGGGCTGGAATCTGGGAGGACTTGGGCAGAGGGGCCACGAGGCCTGGAGCAGGGGCGCTGGCCAGCAGGCCACACAGGGCGACGGCAGGCAGGCTGGCTCTCCTGCTGCCCACCTGCCCCAAGGGCTTGCGCTCCTCAGGCTGCTGCTGCTGCTGCTCGTGGGCCGAGAGGGGCCAGGAGCGAAGGGCAGGCCTGCTGGTGCCCCTCCTTGGGCCCAGAGCCAAGCTGGAGGGGACGGAGGGGGACGGGCCAGGCCCACCCGTGGCCGCCCAGGCGTCTTCGGCCGCACCTGGCAGCCCAGCCCCTGGGCTTTCTGGCGGTGCAGCAGGAGGTAGGTGGCCATGGCCTCGTTGAACTGGCGCGTCACCACCGACTCCCAGGTCTCCTGCAGCCCGTAACCCAGGTCCAGCATGGCCAGCAGGATGGAGGTGTCCGGGCGCTTGGGGAGCCGCTCAGCGGGAGGACTCGGCCGGCGCTCCTCGCCCTGGCTCAGCCACGGGTGCCCCAGGATCTGCTGGAGCGTGGGCCTGTGCGCGGGCTCCAGGGCCAGCATCCCCGAGATGAGGCTTCGCGCCTCGGCCGACAGGTGGGACGGGAGGTCGTACCTGGCCTGCAGCACCTGCTCCTTGGCCCGCGCAAAGCTGTGCCTGTTAAACGGGAGGCAGCCCGTGAGCATGAGGAACAGGAGGACACCCAGGCTCCAGACGTCCGCGGCGGGGCCGTCGTACTCCTCGAACCGGTACAGCTCCGGGGCCCAGTAGTTCACGGTGCCGCAGAGCATGCTCAGCTTCTCTCCGGCCGAGAACCTGCAGGCCAGGCCGAAGTCGCAGAGCTTGGCGCTGCCTGAGGCGTCCAGCAGGACGTTGGCCGCCTTCAGGTCCCGGTGCGCGATGCCCTGCGCGTGGCAGTAGCCCACGGCGCTGGCCACCTGCCGGAACACCCCGCGGGCCTCCTCCTCCCGCAGGCCCACGGCCTCCGGGATGTGCTGCTCCAGCTGGCCGCCAGCCATGTGCTCCATCACCAGGTAGGCAGTGCTGGGGGTCTCCACGACCTCCAGCAGCTGCACCACGTGGGGGTGCTCCACGCCCTTCAGGATGTCCAGCTCCGACAGGACCCAGGACAAGTTTCTCCCCTTCCCCTTCCGCAGGACCTTCACAGCCACCTCGGTCCCTGTCAGGATGTGTCGGGCCAGTAGGACCTTGGCAAAGCTGCCCTGCCCGACGACCCCCAGGGCCTCATAGCGGCCCGTGAGGGCCTCCTCCAAGGAGAGGCTGGCCGCGAGGTCCTCCCACGCCCTCAGCACCGCACTAAGCTCACTGCTCTCTCTAGACATCCTCGGCCCCCACGCCCACTAAGGACGCTAGCTAAAAACAAACACAACAAACAAACCAAACAACACAAGCAGAACTAACACAACAAAGCAAAACAAAAGAGCCCAAATCAAAGAACCAACCCGAGACCGCAACCAGAACCACCAAACCACCAAACCACCAAACGCGCTAACTAGTGAGTCCCACAGGTCACCGCCTAGAGCTCCCTGTGCTTGTGGACAAGGACCGGCCTCGGCCGGCGCCTTATATCCCTGCTGGCCCAAGTCCCTCACAATGGCCCCTGTGAGGTCACAGCAGGAGCGGCCCAGTCAGGCACGCCCAGGTGGGGCCCGCGGTGGGGTCTCCCCCTCGGGCCTCTGGACCTCGGCCGCCTTCCTGGTCTGAACAGTAGGGTCTGTGGAACCTCGGTGCTCCCTTGCGTTCGGGACACCGACCTCTCCTTGTCGAGAAAGGAAAAGCTGGGCCAGGCCCCGTTGGCCCGTGGCCCCAAGTACGAAACTCTGTCGTGGCTTGTGAAGCCCCCCTCCCGTGTCCTCTCAAGCCACTCAGCACCTGTCTCCTCCAACTCGGACTGACTGGCGCCCAGAGCGTGGCAGCACTCCCCTCACGTCAGGACGCAGGCACGAGACGCTCTGCCCCTGAGCCCCATGGCCACGTTCCCGACGTCTGTGGGGTGCAGGGCCCAGGGGCAGGGCGCCTCCCTCGTCACTGCCCCACAAGGTCCTATCCCGTCGCTCACCAGAACCCTGCCTGCAGCCCACAAGGGAGCGGGTGGGTAGCTTTCGAGAGGTGGAGGCTGAACCTGTCAGCTGAGCACCCGAGGGCCAGGAGTGCCCTTCCTGGGGCACAGAGAGAGGGAGGTCTGTCCAAAGAGCCTGGGCTGGCTCATGTGGAACCTCAGGGACTGACTGCTCCCCCCCTTTGGGAGGGAGGGACACACTCTTCACACCACAGTGCTGGGACACCAAAGGCAAGGGAACTCGGTCACCCCTGCACCTGCCCTTCACGAGAGGAGTCCCTCCTGATGGACGGAATGACCTTAGGCAGGGACTCAGAGATGGGTGGACGCACACAGGTCTCTGGACATGCCAGTTCCTGGACAAGTACAAAAGCAGGAGTGACTTTCTTGTCCACATGGAAGGGACCGATTCAGAGAAAAACACTCAATGGAGAGAATGAGGTACCGAGCAGCCCGTGCATACACAGGTGGCTTTGTGACATCACAACCCAGGGTCTGGTCCACGTGGGGGGCCGCATCTAGCACATGATGGAAGTGCGGCTGCCCTCCATTCACATCAGACTCGGAGCGCTCCCAACATTAAATGGAAACCCCACGGGAATCACAAAGGGGGGCAGAGCACACCCCCTGAGTTGAAGGGGTGGGAACTGAAAGGCTCCCCCAGCCAGCCCTCCACCCTGCGGGCTGGTGTCTCTGGCCACACGTCCCCCCTGCCCACCCACCCCCAGCCCCAGGCCCCCCAAGATGTCCTGCTCGCTGCTCAGCAGCCCTTGGAGCTCAGGAGGCTGGCAGAAGGGCCTGTCCCTGGGTCAGGACGCTCACAGGGACAGTCCCCTGCAGCCCGAGCTCTAGAGAGGGTGAAGCTTCGCCGTGGCAAGAGCGAAGCCCTTGCAGGGCACATGCAGACGAGGGAGCCAGCAGCAGCCCTAAGCCGCTCTCGGGGAGGCTCCTCACTCCCCCCGACTGCCCTCGTGGCCTGCGACACGGGCCTCAATGTGCCACTCTGGTGTCTCCGCAGGACGGACTCGGGCTCGTGGCTCCTCTGTCCATGGCTCCCCTCTGAAAGTAGCCACTGGGCACCATCAGTGTCAGGTCACGCACAAGGTCCGCCTTTCTGTCCCCAGGAGCTCAGAGTCTCCTCCCCTGGGGCCACTTGGGTCATGCACTGCCCTTGGGGGACCTCCAGAGGGCTCGGGGATCACTGCTCCCTCACATGTTACCCCCCCGCTGTGACCCCACCGCCCACTCTTCCAACACTCCCAGCAGGCGGCCAAGGAACGCAGCAGCTGATCCCGATGGAGCACCCACTTTATTACAAGATCCGAGGGACTCGGGAGTGGACGAGGAACTTCTTGGGAAGCGTCTCCCCCAGAAGGGCGGGAGGGAGAGAGAGAAGAGCAGGCGGGGCGCGTGTCCGAGGAAAAGTCCCTGACGTGTGATCCGGGTGGGCGCAGGGGCCCACTGGCGTCCAGGTGTCTTCGGGTGTCCTCCTGCCTGAGGAGTCTGGGAGGCGGCGGCCAGGGCAGGTTGCGCTTCTCCCTCCAGCAGCTGGCCCTCGTGAGCGAGACCCCGTGCCACCTGTGTGCACACAGAGGAGGGGAGGAGCCAGGGTCGCCCACCCCGTGGTGCCCAGTGGACCTAGATAGAACTCATAAACGAATTCAGCAAAGTAGCAGGGTATAAAATCAACCCCATAAATCAATTGCATTCCAATATTCCAATGACAGGTGCAAGGGAAATCCTGAAAACTAACTCTTTCACAAAAAACATGAAATATAACATAAAATGTAATACCTGGGAATCAATCTTAACAAAGGAGCTAAAAGAACTGTATAATGCAAACTAAGGAACACAAAAGTATGATATTGAAGGAGACCACAGAAAATGGATAGTCAGAATTAATTTTGTCAAATGGCCATACTACCAAAAGTGCTATATAGATTTAATGCAGTTCCTACAAAATTCTAATGATGTTTTTCATAGAAATATAAAAGTCAATTATGAAATTCATTTGGAAAAATAAGAGGCCCCGAATAGCCAAAGCAATCCTTAGCAAGAAAGAAGGCAGGAGGCATTATAACCTTAAATTATATTACCGAGCTATAGTAACCAAAATGGCATGTTATTGACACCAAAACAGACATGAATACCAATGGAACAGAAGACAAGATCCAGAGACCAACCCACATAAATACATTACCTCATACTAGACAAAGGAACCATAAACATACATTAAAGAAAAGATAGTCTCTTTAAGAAATGGTGCTGGGAAAACTGGAAATCCATGTATAGTAGAACAAAATTGAACCCCTATCTCTCATCCTGCACAAAATCAGCTCAAAGTGGATCAAGGACTTAGGCATTAGACCAGACACCCTGCACTTACTAGAAGAAACTGTAGGCCCAACTCTCCATCATGTCAGCTTAGGAACTGCCTTCCTCAATACGATTCATAAAGCTCAAGAAGTAAAACGAAGAATCAATAAATGGGATGGTATCAAACTAAAAAGCTTCTTCATTGTAAAGAAACAATCAAGAACATGGAGAGCCTACAGAATGGGAGAAAATATTTACCACCTGCACCCCAGATAGATCATTAATTTCCAGTTTGTCCAAAGAACTTAAAAAAAAAAAAAAAAAAAAAACTTAAAAAAACAACCAAAAAAAAAAAAAAAAACCCCACAAATAACCCAATCAGTAAATCGGCACAGGAACTGAAAAGGCACTTCACCAGAAAAGAAATACGAATGATCAAAAATATATGAAAAAAGTTCAACATTTCTAGCAATTAGAGGTATGCAAATTAAAACTACAAAGAGATTACTTCTCATTCCAGTCAGAATGGCAATTATCAAGAATACAAGTAACAATAAATGTTGGCAAGAATGTCGGGAGAAAGGCACATTCATACATTGCTGGTGGGACTGCAAATTAGTTCAACCACTATGGAAAACAGTATGGACATTCCTCAGAAAACTTGGAATAGAACCACAATTTCATCCAGTTATCCTACTCCTTGGTTTATACCCAAAAGGTCTTAAAATCAGCATATTACAGTGACCCAACTACATCAAAGTTTGTATCACCTCAATTCACAATACCAAGCTATGGAACCAACCTATGTGTCCTTCAACAGATGAATGAATATAGAAAATGTCGTATATACACACAGTGTAATATATTACTAATCCTTAAAGAAGAATGATACTGTGGCATTTGCTGGTAAATGGATGGAATTGGAGAATATGAAACTAAGTGAAAGAAGCCAATCACAAAAAACCAAAGGCCGAATGTTCTCTCTGATATGTGGATGCTAACCCGCAACAAGGGAGCAGAGGAGGAAAGAATAGAATGCCGTTGGATTAGACAAAAGGGAGCAAAGGAAAGGGAGAGGGGAGGAGAAGAGGAGAGGCAGTAGAGTTAATTGGACATACCGTTCCTAGCCTTGTAACTGACTACACAACCAGGGTTATTCCACATCATGTACAATCACGAGAATAGGATCCTAATCAGAATAAGTTATACTCCATGTATGTATAATATGCCAAAATACATTCTACTGTCATGTATATGTAAAAATAACAAGTAAAATTAAAAATTAGAAAATGTTCAGTAACAAGTAGCTTAGGTTGATCGAAGTATAAATCATTTACCTTTTAAAACACTATTTGTAAAAAATAATCCTTAATAAAATTTTATTTAAACATGAAAATGTGACATCTATATGAATATTACTCAGCCATGAAGACAAATGACATTATTTCATTTCTGGTTAATGGGTAGTACTGAAGAGCATTGTGCTAAGTGAAATAAGCTAGACTCAGAAAGTCTGGGAATGAGTATTTTCGCTCAGAGGTAGAAGAGAAATAAGGGGGAAGGGATGGATTAATCACACAAAATATGGGAGAGATCAGTGGAGTAGAGAAAGGGGATTGAGGAGGAGGAGGGAGGGACAGGTCAAAGGAAGAACAGTGGAATGAGTCTGATCAAACTTTCCTATGTCCTACGTGGATGCACACAGTGAATTTCACCTTTATGTGTATCCAGAGTGCACTGATTTTAAAAAATTATAATAGGAGAACATTGAGCAAAGGGAATGGGGAAGGAAGAGGAATGGGAAAGGAGAATTCCTGAAGACTAAATTGGAGCAAATTATATTTCATATTTCTATAATTATGTCAAAATGAACCCCAATTATATAAATTTATAATGCACTGATAAAAATGTAGGACTTGGGGGTGGGGAGAACTTTTCCAAGTATTTGAACACTAGAATTCTTTTTGCATTTCATCAGTGTGCTTCAAATTTGTGATAATTTGATGTACACTCACATCTTTCCAGGGTGCCTATTGTTTGTGAGGATCAGTCTTTCTGTGTTTTGTTTCTGTGTGTGTGTTTAGATATTCTAAGTCAAAAGGATTTAGGAGATTGATACATAAAGACACACATAAGCAATAAAAATTCAAATGTCTATCATCAACTGAATGTATTCAAAGCCAATGTAGAGATGCTGTTCAAGTCTAATTTTTCTCTGAAAAGGATTAGTTTGGCTATTTGATTACTAGATTCCTGGAATTACTATAGCAACAGCTACATTACAGCCTACTATTTAAAAACATTGGAAGACCTGGGTGTGGTGACACATGCCTGTCATCCCAGCAACTAGGGAGGCGGACACAGGAAGACCTCAAGTTCAAGTCCAGCCTGTGTCATAAAATAAAAGGGCCGGAGAGGTAGCTGATGGCAGGTGCCCTGGGGTCAATCTCCAGGACTGCAAGAGAAAAAAACTGGCAGCTCTGTCAGTACTGCCCTTGTCCACAGCACCACCTCTCGAGAGGAGGGAGGCTTTGACTGGAGACGCCTCAGTAGAGACTCTGTCATCCGAACACAGATGTTAGAGCTGGGAGAAGTGCTGTGCAGATTCAGTTGCAGCTCTAAGGAAATGGATCTCTGTGTTAGGAAACATTAATGATGGTGAGTCGATAATTTAAATCTGTCACTTGGGATACCTTGACTTTGAGAGCTTGGAAAATTGGACTCACAAGATGCGGCTCTTGATGCAGCCTGTCTCTCCTCGTAATTACCCTGTGTGGCCAGGCAGGAAAGGAGGTGAGTTATCCTCCTGTCGCCCTCCTGTGGACACCCTGCTGTGGTCACTAATGGATCTTTGCCGTGAGGTTGGTCCATGCAGTGTTGCTATGGCATAACACTCGATGCTGGATGCTGTGTGAAGAGAGACTCATCAGACTCATGGTTCTGGTGGGCAAAGGTCCACCCAACACAGTACAAACCTGGCAAGGGGCCAGCGGTGTGTCACAGCCTGACAGAGGAACAGCAAGGGAACTGGCCATGTGCAGAAGGGTTGATTAAGTCCTGGGCAGCCCTGCTCTTGTGACCACCCACTCTGAGAGCTGCACAGCTACAGGAGACAGGCCCCTCTCCTAAGGCAGCATTAAGCTGCTCCTGAGGGTGCAGCCTCCATGACCTAGCTGCTTCCCACCAGGCCCCAGCTCCTGAACTTGTACCACCTCCACTCCACCACATTGGGGACCAGGCTTCCAGCATGTGAGACCCTGGGGGGCAGGCCACACCCAACCACAGCAGGAGGCTTCAGACTGTGCACTGCCTCTTCGTGGCCCTCTGAAGCTGTAGTCCTCATTACCACTGGCCAGAGCACAAACACTTACACACAAGTGGGACTGCCACAACTAAAACGCCCTGAGGTAGAATCAAATGGCAGAACACAGAACTGTCTAAATGTAGGTGTGGGTTATTTGAGGAGCACAGCTGACTCGATGTGCTAGTTCGGCAGAGCAGTCAAACGTGTTGCCTCCGTGGCCAGCCCAGCCTGGGGCCAGTCCACAGCCTGCTCCTCCCCAGAGTGAGGCGTAGGCAGTTCCACCTCTCCTCATGTGCTTCGTCTTTGCAGTGATGGAGGTGTCGGTGCTTGAGTCAGACTTGTGAAGAATGAAGAGGCCAACACCCACGTCGCCCTCATAGCTCCGACATGCACACCGTAAGTATTCTTTAAAGGCTATGCAAAGACATGGACAGGGTGGGGCAGGCCTGTAATCCCAGCAACTCGGGAGGCTGAGGCAGGAGGATCACAGGCTGGAGGCCAGCCTGAGCAACTTAGCGAGGCCCTAAGCAACTTGAAGGAGCCCCAATTAGGGAGATGGCTATTGCGGTCAGCTGGAAGCCATAAGTTCCACCTGATAATAAGTATGTATGTGACGCACCTGTAAATGCACGTGAGGCACCTGCAAAGCTAAAGGTATATAACCGGGTGAAAGCGGTCGGAGTCAGGAGAAGAATGAATTCATTCAGTCAGTCATGCAGTCGCTCGGTCGGAAGAAGAGTTCGGGTCAGAGAAGAAGAAAAGAATCAGAGTGGCCAGAACATAGGCAGAGCGGTTACAGAAGAGAAACCAGATAGAAGAAGTAATTCCTGGTCAGAGTCAAGCCGAGGCTCCCGAGGAAGAAAGAAGAAAGAACAAAGAAGAAAGAAGAAAGAAGCTCTAAAAGCTAAGCTCTCTCTCTCTCTCTCTAAACTCTAAGAAGATGAAGAAGAAAAAGCTCTATCTTTCTCTCTAAGCTCTAAGAAAAAGAAGAAAAAGCTATCTCTAATCTTTCTCTCTAAGCTCTAAGAAGAAGAAAAATCTTTCTTTCTCTCTCTAAGAAAGTAGAAGTAAAAGTAGTAATAGCTTTACTCTGCCTCCGAGTTTTCCTCCCGCGGCGCCGTGGCTGGCCACAACAGGCAGCTTACAGCAACTTAGTGAATACTGGACATTTCCAAGTGGGACAGAATGAGTGGGAAATCGGGTGCCTTGGTGAGTGTGGCCTGAGCCTCACATTTCCGTCAAGGTTCCTCTGGCCCTGGCCCTGAATGCCAGTCTCTGTGGATGTGGCCTTAGAATGACGCAGGTGTGATCGTCTTGTCTCAGACCCTGCTTGAGTCCTGGGATTTCTTTCTTCCCCCTGCACCTGCCTCACTTTCCTGGATGCATGCTGACCGCAGGCTCTGCTGTGAGCCGGGTTCTGCTCCTCTTCTGTAAAGCGCCTCACCAGGGGCAGCTCTGGGGAGGAGCCGCTCCTCGGGGGTGTGGCAGCACGTGGGGTCATGCGCGGGAGGCGGCTGGGCTGCCTCCGCCCGCTCCATCTGCACCTCCAGGGTTTCAGGCCTCCCGGTGCACCCCAGGACGCCCAGGTGGGCAGCTGGAAACCAAAGCTCCACCACATTGGAAGCGGGATTCCTGCGCCAGACCCTGCACGTGCCAGCCTGCTCTGCGTGTGACTGGCAGATGAGGCGAGGGACACATCATGGGAAGGACGTGGGATTCCCACACGGAGGCCTGAGGAGCAGCCGGGGTGACGGGAGCCCAGGACCACCTCCCCCCCAAACCAAGGCTTCACACTCAGAGTAGAGAAATATCCCAGTAGACTATGGCAGAGCAGAGGAAAATCACCATTTTTTTTTTTTTGTTGTTGTTGTTGTTTGAACTGGGGATTGATCCCAGGTGTGCATTTCCACTGAGCTATATCCCAAACCCTTTTCATTTATTTTGAGGCAGTGTCTCGGTAAGTTGCTGAAGCTGGCCTCAAACCTACAGTTCTCCTGCCTCAGCCTCCCAAGTCTGTGTGATTTCAGAATGCACCACCACACCTGGCCTGGAATAACCACTTTTAAGTACTCCTAGAGCATTCTTCGCATCTCAGTGGTGCCTGCAAAAGGAAATATTTTGCCAGAGGCCCCCGTCTGGGTTTCATCAGGTGACACCAACCTGGGAGAAGGAAATGCCTAACTCTGGCCACTCCTTCTTGCTTGAGGGCAGAGAAAACTGAGAAGCTGTTGCCAAAGAGAAATGCAGTGACACAGGCTTGATGAAAGCCCGAGACTTCACCATGGCAGCATAGAATGTGTCCCTGCCTCACAACCACACGGCTGAAGGCCTCTTGGCCTCTGTTGCTGTTCCCATAAGTCACGTAGCTGCACAAGGAAGATGGAAAGGCTAGCAGAAGAGGCAGGGTCAGGGCCAGACTCAGAGGTAGCAGGAAGGCTGGAATGACCAAGCCAGGAATTTAAAACAGATGTGATTTCTATGCCCAAGAAAAAGTAGACAACACGGAAGAACAGATGGACAGTGCAAGCAGTGTCACGGATATTCAAAAAAAGCCAAAAGATGTAGAAAACATCAAAATCACTATGGCAGGGCTGGGGTTGTGTGGCTCAGCAGTAGAGTGCTTGCCTAGCATGTGTGAGGCTCTGGGTTCAATCCTCAGCACCACATAAAAGTGAATAAATAAAATAAAGGTATTGTGTCCATCTACAACTAAAAGATAAATATTAAAAAAAAATCACTAAGACAGAAATGAAGAAGGCCTTTGATGGGATTGTTAGTGATGGGATGTTAGTAACCCCATTTTGATTCTGGGACTCCATCTTGACCAGAAACTGAAACTTCCTGAAACTTAAGATACCCTGTTCCCATAACCCCCCCCCCACCTCCAAGGTCCCTAAACACAAGGTCCCTGTTCTTGCCAGCCACCTGCACTCAAGGTCAATCCTAAAGGCTGCACTCAAGGCCATGTCTGGCTTGTTCTTATTTTTTGTTAAAGAATATGAAAACCCTATTAAGATAACTGTGTCTGATGCACTTGACTGGGCAGCCTGGCAGGCTTTTCCTGTTAGTAAACTTTGCTTACTGAGCATGAGACTTTGTCTTGGGAGATTTCTTTGAGTGTTCTCTCCTAACAGTTAGTAGGCCAGACATGGCTAAAGAAAGGACCAGGAAGCTTGAGGGAATGTGCACAGAAACTTCTGAAAATGAAAAGCAAAGAGAAAAAAAAACACAGTAACTTCCAGGTGCAATGGTCACACATAAAAATCCAGTGACTCAGGAGCTAAAGCAGAGGGATCACAGGCCACTCTGTGCAACTTACCAAGACTCTGTCTCAAAGTAAAAATCAATTAAAAGGGCCAGGATGTAACTCAGTGATAGAGCACCTCTGGGTTGAATCTCCAGTATCACTAAAAATAGTAATAACTTATAGCAAGAACAACTGAGAACTTTCCTAAATTAATGTCAGATACCAGATCACAGAACCAGGAACCTAGAGAACATTAAGCAGTAAAATGAATGCCAAAATATCTACACAAAAGCATGACGTGTTTGTTAGACACAAACTATGTGCTTTAAAACCTTAAGGGTTGAAGGCCTAGCCCTGGTACTTCAGACTATGACTATGTTGGACATAGGGTTTTTAAGGAGATGGTTTAGATAGAATGAGGATTTTAGGGAGGGTTTAACCCAATCTGACTGCTGCTCTTACAAAATGAGGAAATCTGGATACACAGAGACACAGCAGGGGCACACGCACAGTGAGAAAAGGCTAGGTGAGCACAGAGTAAGAAGGTGGTCGTCTGCAAACCCAGAGATGGGCCCTTGAAGAAACTAAGCTTGCCAACACATTATCTTGGACTGTAGCCTGCAGGACTATGAGAAATTAGCTTGCTGCTGTTTTAGCAACCCAGCCTATGGGGTTTGTTAAATGTCAACTCCAGCAAACCAATGCAATATTGAGCCCACAGGACCTTTTAAGATGAGTACTTTCAAATCTTAACACCAGTATGGTTCTTTGTGATATATATGTGGATTGAAAGAAAAAAAATTGTCCACATTATTTAATAACCAGTACATAGATTAAAAAATTAAATATACCAAAAATTTTGATTCCATCTCCATTACAGAAATATATGTGCAAATATAAAAATAAATATAATTTTAGCCCACTTAGTTTAGCCATTTATACATTAGTATAAGCTAGGTATAGTTTGTCCCACTAATAAAACATTGGTTCGAGAAGGGTAGCATCAAGGCAGGCACAGTGGTGCACACCCTTAATCCCAGCTACTCAGGATGCTGAGGCAGGAGGATCACAAGTGTGAGGCCAGCCTAGGTGACTTAAGTAGAGCCTGTATTGAAACAAAAAAATAAAAAGGGCTGGGGATGCAGCTCAGTGGTAGAGCACACCTGAGTCAAATCCCCAGTACCAGGAAAAAAGAAGAGTGACATCAGAAAGATTGGTGACTACCAGTGACCTCCTCATGTCCCCTCAGACAAACTAGAATTTGGCAGCCATCTACCAACAGAAGTGCCCTTGAGGGAACCGTGGGACCCAGATCACAGGCCGCAGAGTGCACCACTGAGGAATGCTGTTGAGAGAGGGCAGGCCCACGTCCAGATGGCCGGCCGTCAACTGTGGTGCTGCCTACAGAGCTGGAAACAGCCTGAGGCCCTGTGCGCCTGGCCACAGTGCCCCTGCCCCCTGGCCTTGGTGTGACCATCAGCACCATTGCCAAGGGTCCCAGAGGAGTCATGCCCACTCATGTCCTGAGTGACTGGCCTGCCAGGCTCAGCTGCAAGAGGACATGCTGAAGAGCCCTGTAACTTGGCCCCAGCACTGCCCCCTGCAGTCTGAGAGGAGCCCACTGGAAGGCATGCCTGCCGGTGCCCCAGAAGCAGCCTGCAGACCCTGTCCTGTGGCAGGACCTGAAACAGCTCCATCCCCACAACTTGGTGGCAACGCCCCGACCCCTCCAGTCACAGTATAAGAACAAGTTGTCCTCCTCACCAGGGACCAACAAGGAGACAGGTCTCCATGCCCGCAGAGGGAAGCCAGCCAACTTCGGTGAGACTGCGGACCCCAAGGAGCCCGGGTCCCAGCTGCAGACCTGCTCAGCTGTAGTCCAGAGGCTGCTGTGCCTGCCCAGGAAACTGGCAGAGAGCCAGCCTGCCTGTGCCCTCAGAAGTGTGCAGACCCTGGCCTCAGTTGAAGCAGCACTGTGACTCAGGTCTAGCCCCTCGCAGTCCACATGTGGCCACTCCTGCCAGCGCAGGAATCTATCCAGGGACCCAGCAGGAATCCTCCCAGGGACCTAAGGAAAGCCATACAAATTTGTACACCTGGAAAAAAAAAATTAACCAAGGAAGGGAAACATATGGACACTGAAAACTCTGAGGCATTGGTGAGATCAATTAAAGAAGAAAAATATCTCATACTCATGGACTAGAAGAATTAATTTTACCACAATGTCCACATTGCCCAAAATAATCCAGATAGTGAAAGCATTTCCTATCAGAACTCCAATAGCATTTGTCACAGAAACAGAAAAACAACCCTAAAATCTATAAGGGTCCACAAAAGACCATGAATTAGCAAAACAATCTTGAGAAGGGAGAACACAGTTGGAGGCATTACACCTCCTGATTTCACACTACAGTCACCCCTTGGGATCCATGGGGGAGGGTTGCAGGACCTCCCGGGGACACCACAAGCCATGGATGCTCAAGGCCCTGGCGCTCAGTGGCCCAGTGTTTGCACAGAGCTTGCGCACTCCACTTACAGCCTTTGGATCATCTCTAGATTTCTTCTAATACCTAATACAATGTAAATGCCACCCAGAGTAATTGTCCTACTGATTGTTGAGGGAATAATGACAAGAAAAATGTCTGTATAGATTCCATGAAGATGCCATTTTCAACACTTTCAGCTTATGACTGGTTGGATTCACAGGTGCAGAACCCAAAGATACAGAGAGCTGTCTGTCTCTTACAGTGTGAGCAACAGATACCAAAACAGCATGGCGCTGGCATAAAAAACAGACACGCAGACCAAGAGAACCAGGAGTAGAGAACCCAGAACTAAAGCCACGTAACCCCTGACAAAGAGGCCAGGAATAAACACTGGCAAAAGCCATCTCTTCAGCAAATCATACTGCAAAATAATGTAGGGAGCCGGGCGCAGTGGCGCACGCCTGTAATCCCAGCACTTTGGGAGGCTGAGGCAGGAGGATCACAAGTTCAAAGCCAGCCTCAGCAATGGCGAGGCACTTAGCAATGCGGTGAGACCCTGTCTCTAATAAAAAAATACAAAAAAAAGGGCTGGGGATGTGGCCCAGTGGTCGTAGTGCCCCTGAGTTCAATCCCTGGTACCAAAAAAAAAAAATAATAATAATAATGTAGGGAAGGTGGTGACAGCTGCACAATATTATGAATGTATTTTACAACACTAAGCTGTGCACTTTAAAATGTTGGGATGGAACTTTCATGTGATGTTATTTTACCATTAAAAATGGGGCAAAAAATCAAACCTTTTTTTTTAATTCCAAATTAAAAAAAAAACTGGAAAAAAGTTTTGAGTCTTCCCTACCCAGCTATCTAGTGACTCTTTAGATGTGCACAAGGCAAGCAGGTGAGCAGGAGATGCCTGCAAAGAGAAATCAGCACTGGCTTAAAGATCCCAGCTCATATTGCATTTCCTAAGCAAGAGAGACTTTTTGTTTCATGACTTGAATCACATTGATCTCAATCATTTGATTTTTCTTTTCAATAAAATCAGATTAAACTATCAAGCCAGTCACAGGGGTGCACACCTGTACATAATGCCAGCTACTTAGGAGGCTGAGGTAGAAGGATCACAAGTTCAAGGCCAGCCTGAGAAATTTAGTGAGACCTTTTCTGAAAACAAAACGTAAAAATGGACCGTGGATGTAGTTCAGTGGTAGCATGCACCTGGGTTCAATTCCCAGTACTGCAATAATCAAATATTTTAAAATATATTTTTATACACTTGTAAATATGTTTTCCATACTTTCATGTGTCTTATAAAGTGAGAAGACCTGGTCATTGGTACTGCATAACATGAAAGAGTTATCTATGGAAGTAACTCTATGCTTCACAAACACACAGTCTCTGCTGGAATAAGGTTCCACACTAATCCAGGTCATCCTTTAACATTACAGGAGGAGGATGAGGGAATTTGAAGAGATGAAACTGAGACTAGTTCATAGCCCACTAATTTAAAAGATCATAGGAAAAAGAAACTCTGTTGAATATTAGGGTAACTGGTTAAACAACTAGGTTTTGATGTTAATATAAAAAGTATCAATAGCATTACCAAGTGCACACTGAAATAATACAAAATTACTAAGCACCAAAGAAATTTTGCTTGTTTTTTTGGTGCCAGGGATTGAACCCAGTGCCTCATGCATGCAAGTGTCCTGCCACTAAGCTAAATCCCCAAAAGAATATTTAGTATGTTTTTTAAACCATAAAACCATTGAGGTATCAAAGTAACTTGAAATTTTAAAAAGTGTTCTCTATTGGGATTTTTCAGATAAGCAGAACCAATAGGATATGGAGAGGGAGGGAGGGAGGGAGGGAGGGAGGGAGGGAGAGAGAGAGAGAGAGAGAGGAAGAGACAGATTTATTATTATTTATGGGGGATTAACTCACATGATTAGGGAGACTAAGAAGGTCCATGATTTGCCCTCTGTATGCAGGAAACCCAGGAGAGCCAGTGATGTCCTCCTAGGTGGACTCTGAAGGCTGTGAACCAGAGGGGTCAGTGGTATAAGTTACAGTCCATTTTCAAAAGCCCAAGAACCAGGAGCTCCAATGTTTGAGGACAGGAGAAGATGAATGTCCCCACCAAGCACCACCCTTCTTTCACCTCTTCTGTTCAGTTGAGGCCCTCCGTGGGTTGGAGGATGTCCACCCTCACGGGTGAAGGCAATCTCCTGCACTCTGCCTCATTCACATGCTAACCACAGACACACCCAGAAATCAGGCTTGACTGTATCTGAGCACCCTCAGCCCAGCCAAATTGACGTGAATTAAGTCAAATTAAACCAAATCCATCTTCCTGCTCAAGGACCCTTCTCTATGGTGCCTCCTCCATCTCCCCTCTGATCCTTGTCCCCCTCTGCTCCCTCCCCCTCTCTCCCAGGCCATTCACTCTCTTTCACTCTCCCTGCGCCACTGCAAGTCAGTCACAGCGTCCCACCTCCTTCTCCTCGTCACCTCCGTGTCTCCCCATCTCTCCCTTACTGAGCTCCCCTAGTTCTTCTTGGCCTCGCTTCTCCTGACTGTCCATCCCATCTCAACATCAGCGACCCCCGAGAAGGAAGGGTCCACTTTACAGTGGGGCATGGGAGACTAAACAGACCCTGGGCAGCGTACTTGGGGGGATGTGATCGGGCACAGAGACCTCTAGTGTTGAGGATGGGGCCTCTCTCTCTCTCTCTCTCTCTCAGACGGGGCGTCTCTCTCTCTCTCTCTCTCTCTCTCTCTCTCTCTCACACACACACACACACACACACACACACACACACACACACACGGAACAACAGGATGCAGGGGCCTCCGTGAGCTGGTGCCTGGCAGGCTGGGCCCAGGGCCAACGATGGGGCATCTTGGGCCCCTTCTGCAGGATCCCAGAACCAGGGAGGGCGGCAAGCTCCTAGATGTCCCAGGGAGCAGGAACAGAGGCCGAGCCTGGGTGCTGGACTCCAGGTGAGAGGGGAGGCCCAGTCTATGGCCTGGCCACGCAGGGTGAGAGAGCAGAGGCTGCAACCAGGTCCTGGCAGCAGGGTGAGGGCAGAAACCGACCCTGGGTCCTGGTTGCGGCCCGGGTCCGGCTGCCCCAGCAAAAGGCCAAGGCCAAGCCCGGTCCTGACCGTGCAGAGGCTGGAGAGGCAGGGCGAGGAGGCTCTTCTGAGGAGGGGACCTGGTGCCCGCGGCTCGGGCGAGGACATGCCCCTGCTCTTTGGTAGGCGGACCAGGTGGCCGTGGTGTCCAAGCGGACTGGAGGTACCAGGGCCTGGGTGGGAGACCCCAGGGCAGGGGCAGCAGTGGTGGCGGACATGCGCTAAACAGCGGGAAGGGCGCAGCCAGGGTGGGACCCTGAGTGTGCTGCCACAGAGGCACCGAAAGCAGAAAAGATCCCCAGATCTAAGGGCTTTGGGCGGGGCTCGGCCCGCGTGGGCGGAACAACCGTATTACTGCTTTCAGCCAAGTTTTCTGTATACTAATAAAAGCAGCAAAGAGACGGCAAATATCAAAGCAAACCAAATTTACAGCAAGTGCGTTAAATAGAGAATAGTTTGGTGCTCTAGGAAGGAACCCTCCAACTGATATTAACTGTCATAGCTGTAATGGCTTTTGCTGTCACATGATGCTATCTACAGGGTGCACCATAACAACAGGACACAGGCCACCCTCAAGTCAGGGATCACACTGCCACTCCTCATACACCACCATCGCTGCCTGTGGGGAGGCTGCAGACGCTCCTCCCTGGTTATTGTTCAACGTGTGTTTAATGTTAGGCTGCAGTTGCCCTGATGTGCTATGCAATCCTCTCCCCCAGCTGCGTCCTGGTGCCATCCCCACCCTCCCCCTTCCCCACCAGTCCTAGCTGGCCCCCAGTGGCCGCCTTTCTGCTCGGCACTTCTCTGATCAGTTTTGGCTGGCCTCCCAAGTCAGAGTGAGAACAGCAGAGGAATGATCTAGTTAATTACTCCTCAATTACTGGAGTGAATGTGTTGTTGATTCTCACTGAATATTTCTGTAAAGACTGTACACTAACAAAAATGTATGGAAAACGTTTTGAAGCCCTGAACTAGATATTTTCACACCTTTCTTCCATATTATCTTCAAAATAACTCTGAACGGTCAGGCTAATATACACATTTAAAAGATAGATGGAGTATATAACACTGAGGTAACAAAATCTCAGTCCAAGTCTGTACTCCAAACTTTAGGGCAAGCCAAGTTTTCAAGACACACCTTTAAAAGACTCATTATTAGAAATACAGAAGGACAGGGCCTTGTGCGTGAAGGCACTTCAGAGGCTGACCATCAGGGACTGTTTGCTTTTGTGCTTCCTCTGGCCAGCATGGGATTTGGAAGTTTGTGAAAAGGCACTTTGAAAGGTAGAACAGGTACCATCGAGGTAGCCATCGTCCTCGTTGCTGTCTCAAGCACATGGATGTACCCATGTGTGCGCACACACACACACACACACACACACCTGCACGGACGACAAACACACAACCTCATACACAACTGTATACACACACATAACCTTACACAAATGCACACACACAGCTGCATGGAGTGCAATCACACAACCTTATACACAACTGTATACACACACACACTCTCACACACATGCACACACACAGCTGCATGGAGGACAATCACACAACCTCATAAACTACTGTATAAACACACACAACCTCACACACACACACACACACACACACACACACACACTGATGCCTTCTGCCCCCTACCCAACCTGAGAAGCCATCAGAGTGTAAGTCCCCACTGTTGGACTCTCAGCCAGCTAGAGGGGACATGTAGTAACTGTGAAGAATTTGGGAGGCAGTTGGAATAAATAAGAGAGTGTACTGAGTACCAAAGAATAATAAGAATTTAATGAATCTGATATTAACTTAGTGTTTGTGTGGAAATAGTGCTTAATGCTATAAGTGTCATGAATATGTCCTGCCTTGTCATACACTGTGACATGCACAGTGAGTATCCATAGCAACGCCTGAAAGAGCCCCTGCGTGTGTAACCCTGATAACAGAGTGCATGACCCTGATATGTCACTATGAGTGACGTAAGGGCCTAGCTAGAAATAGTACATAAACCGAGTCCCCAGCTCACTCAAGCGAAGCGCCTTCAAGACGACCAGACCCCGTCACGCTTCCCGTCGGAGTGACCTGCTGATGGTGCCGGCTGCTTGCTGAGTTCCCGGACCAGACTTCATCTGATCCAGCGAGCGGCTAAGAAGACGTCCCTTGGTGAGCCCCCTGGGACTCGGGGAGATAGAGGCTAAGTTAGGACTGTGTGAATCTAGCTTTGAATTTGGTTGTGAATAAACCTTGGCATTACAAAGACATATCTGCCTCTGTCTACTTAATGTGCTCGGGACAGTTGGCGTAGTCGGCAGGATTGTTAACTTAAGGATGAAGGGTCGAAGAGTCTGAAACCCCAAAAGGCACCCGCTGAAAGGTGGAAAGACCGGCAAGGACATTGGGTTAGCCCGAAAGGCACCTGCTTCTTCAGAGGTAGTAAGACCGGCAAGGGAGTTTCTCCCACGGTGCGAGCCCAGTCCAAGGTGGCGGATGACCACGACCCAGACTCCTGACCATTAGCAGTTCAGTCCGATGAAAAATTGGCTAGCAAAACGAGCCTACAATAAGGCAGAGGTTATTCTCAACCAAATTGTAGTTGAAGGATTAAGGTGGAGCGCTCCAAAATTTTACTTTAAAAAGAAGGAAGCTAAGGCTTGGCTGTATATAGCAAGAGCACTTGCTTAAGGCTCCTGCCCTAAAAATGGGTCTGATAGAAAAATTTAAGAAATTGAACTTATTCAAGAAACAGCCAAGTAAGGAACTAAAACCTCAGTCAGACTGGAGGACTTGTGAAAGAATAGTACAAGAAAAATTGCCCAAATTCCAGAAAGGAACTACAGTGGATATTCCATTGACCAATGCTGAAGTATTGCAACCCATCCTGGCTAGGGCCCCCAGGACGGAGATACCAGCATTGCTCATTAAGACCATAGATGACCTAGATCAAGATAGAATGAAGGGCAAAAGACTAGTCAGAAATGCGCTGCAGCGAAACAACAACAATCCTTTCTTACAAAATATTATTGACGAGGAGGTTAAAGCGAGGAGTAGTAAACAGGCGTTTCCGGCCACAATGACGCGCTTATCGATGACACCCAGTCGGGGCAATCGAACAGAGTCGCCCGACAGACTTGAGGAAGTGCCCGAAATAACTGTAGAGCAGAGGGATTTAACTCGGGCAGAAATTCAACAATACAAACAGGAATTTGCACAAAAGGAAAGTAAGGACATAGAATATCTTTTAAAATTATGGGATAAAGGAGCAAACACCATTATGCTCAATGCCCGTGAGATGAACTCATTGAAAAGTATTATAGAAAATCCACGTCTACCAGGCCCTTGAGGCTATAATAGAAGTAAATAATGATCATGAAACTTCTTTAATGAATTGGGTAGCCAAAGCCTGGATAAATGCTTTTCCAACGCTGGATTGGACTCAATTTGAGTCCTCCGCTAGATGGGACAACTTGGAACAGGCAATTAACATCTTAAGGAAACTTGGAGTGACAGCCATGATGTATACAGATGCTAAAACTCCCAAGGCTGCACAGCTTACCCCTGCTATGAAAAAAAATAATTATTTCAGGGGCACCACCGCACATAAAAATGACCATCATGTCTGCCTTAGCAAACATCAAAACTGTTAATGAGGCAATAGAATATTTCAGACAAGCAAGGGAAATGCAAGGGGGTAAGATGTTAACTTTCATGGCACAAAAACCTAAGCCAATAACAAGAGTAGCACCCACCTTTTTGACTCAGGTTAAAAACAGAACATTCCCTAATAGGAATCCTGGACCTAACAGGATTCCACAAAAATATAAACCACCATTCTCTACCATAACCAGAAATCAACAGAATTACTCATGGCAAAATGCAATCATGAGGCCAAAAAACGTATATCGGGGGGCCACAAGGCCCCCAATCAGACCCTATATCCAGAGACCCCCGTTAGGAGCCAACTTCAGGGGAACAAGAACCAGATTCAGACCACAGGCAAATCAAATGCGCAATGTACGACGCATGTACGCATAATATGGGGTGATCATGATAATAGACCTTATGTCCAATTAGCTATAAGAATAAAAAATGCAGAAAAGAGGGAAAATTTTTTAATAGATACAGGAAGTCAAGTTACCATCTGTAACAGTATAGCCAAAGACCCCAATGCTAAGAATTGGATAAAAATTGAAGGAATAATAGGGGATATTTTGGCAGAACAAACTAAAATGCAAATACTTAACTACAATAGACCCCCATTAGAAGGAAAAGTATTATTAGCAGAAACCCCATGTAACATTTTAGGGATGGATTGGATCCCCATAATTTTCCAAAATTGGCTACCCTTAAGAAAAAATAAAAGTGACCCATTAGAAATGCATTTCTGTGCCCTAACAGCAGTAAAGATGGAACCTGTAGTTTTGCCCAGAATTCCCCCTTCATTCACTAAACAGTACCCCTTAAAGGGAGGCCACACTGATGTAACTAAAATCATTGAAAAACTACTACAAGAAAACATAATTGAGAGGACAGCCTCATTCAATTACAATAGTCCAGTTTGGCCAGTGTTAAAACCTAACGGGGCCTACAGATTTACAGTAGATTACAGGAAAATCAATGAACTTTCACCACAAATGCCTGGACACCTACCAGAAGTAGAGACCATCTTTTCGGAGATCAGAAATGCAGAACCCAAGGTTTTTGCAGCAATAGACTTATCAGACATGTTTTTTGCCATCCCGCTGGCTGAAGAATCTAGGGAAATTACCACTTTTACCTGGAATAGTAAACAATACAGGTTCAAAAGACTACCACAAGGATATAGAAACAGCCCTATCATAGCCCATATGGCAATATCTCAATCCATTCCATGGAAAGAAATTCCAAAGGAGGTGTTAGTGCATTCATATATAGATGACATCATTATAGCAGGACAAGAAATATCTTTAGTCCAAAAGACACTAGACTTAATGGTGTCAACACTAAGAAATAAAGGATGGACTATAAATGAAGACAAAATACAAGGTCCCAAAGACACTATCAAATTTTTAGGAGTATTCTGGAATGCCACCGGACCACAAATTCCAGAAGGGACAATCTCAAAGATCAAAGGACTCAAGGCCCCCTCCAACAAAAAAGAAGCACAACAGTTAATAGGACTTTTTGGATATTGGAGACAACACCTTCCATACATGCAAAACCTGCTTGCGCCGATCTATAAGGTTACTAGGAAAGCCGCTGACTTTGAATGGGCACAACCACAGAAAGAAGCTTTTAGAAAATTGATTGAATATATAGAATTGTATAGACAATTGTTTGTACCTGTGAGTTCAGACACCTTAATAGTTGATGTACTGTACATAAATGGATATGGAAACTGGGGAATTTTTGTTAAAAGGGAAGGTAAAACCATACCTGTTGGCTTCTATTGCAAACGCTTTCCTTACTCTGAGATAAAATATTCTAAATTTGAAAAACTCATTTGGAATTTATTTGAGGCATTAAAGGTCATCTCTTTGATCAGGAAGGACCAATGTCTAATAGTCCGCACGCCTATTCCCATAATGGAATGGCTTAAAATGACTCCAGATGAAATCAACGGCCTACCAATGGAACAAAGAGTTCTAAAATGGAAATGGTACATTGAAGGGGTGCTTGTGAACAAGCTGGAATCACATAACTCCAAATTCATGGAGGATGTGACAAATCAGCCCCTGGTACCAACACCGGTAGAGCCACTTGATGAAACAACAAAACCCATAGGAGTATGGGGACCTGAATTCAAAGAACAAACCAATGCTTGGTTTACGGATGGATCTGGAGTCATAAAAGCAGGGAAGCTGCACTGGAAATGTGCAGCCTACAGACCGTCAGACAAGACAATCCTAACTGATCAGGGGGTGGATAAAACAGCTCAACACGCAGAGCTTATGGCAGTCAAATTAGCAATTGAAAAATCAATACAAGAAAAAAGAAAAACCATATATATTTATTCAGATTCTTGGGCAGTTTGCAATGGTATAGCCATATGGTCTGGTAAATGGAAAATTACTGATTGGAAAATTAATGGAAAGGATGTTTGGTCCAAAGAATGTTGGGAATGGATCACAAAACAGGACATAAAAATATATATCAAACATGTAGATGCCCATACTAATAGAGAAAGTAAGGAGGCCAAAGGAAATCAAATGGCCGATAATCTAGCCAGTGTAAACATGATAAGGCTAAAAGGAAAATGGACATGTAAGGAAACAGGCCCAACCAAGCTAACATTACAGCGGAAATGGCATATACAGAAGGAACCTCTAGACTCACCAATAACATTGGACGAATTATTAAATGTACATAAAACATTAGGCCATGTTGGCACTCATGGATTATATGATTGGTTTAGGAAAAGGAACCTAAAAGTAACCTGGCTAAAATGCAAACAGGCCATAACCAGATGCACAGAATGTCCAAAACTTTCACTTAGATTCAACACTCATAGACAACAGGACACCCCCATAACTAGACATTTTAATGAAAGAATACAGATAGACTATATAGGTCCTTTGAAAGATTTTGGTGATAAATGGGTATGCACAATGGTCGATGTGCATTCTGGCCTAGGACTGGCACTGCATACTAACAATGCAACCCAACATCATACTATAGAAACTGTATGGGAATGGTGTAGTAGTTATGGAATGCCTAAAGTCATAGAATCAGACCAAGGTACTCATTTTACAGGAAAAATAATACAAAAAGTGGTCAAAGACTTAGGCATTCATTGGGATTTTCACACTACATATAACCCTACAGCGGCAGGGAATATTGAAAGATGGAATGGTTTATTAAAAACTTCATTATGGCATCTAAAGGATTTACCTATCCAAAAGGCATTACGCAGAGTTGTATTCGAACTAAACTCAAGACCCAGACTGCATCGCAAATCACCATTTGAAGAAGTATTCCCATTAACTGATGATGTATTTCGCATTACAGACTCTGAACCTACTAACAAACCACCCACACCTCATAAAGTACTGATCAGAGATCCCAAGGACAATTCTATCAGAAAAGGAGAGATAATTGCACCGGCAGGAAACAATACCTCCTGGACAACATCTGGCAAAGGTGAGCTGATGATCACCAAAGACAAGAACATTGCACATATATTAGGACATGACTGACACAATTAAGGCACTCTACAAGGCAATCAAAGCAATCACCTTGACCATCGGAATATTACTAATACTCAAGTTAATACTACACTACCAGGTGTGTTCACCAAGGCATTGTCCAACAAACGTGACTCCTCAAAACACATCAGCCTTGTGTAATAGGCTTACAAATTACACAGTATGTCTACTGGACTCCATGTGGACCTAAATCTCTGGCCACACTTTTTAGACATAATTGCTGTTCTACAACAACTTAAAATTGAAGATGTCCACAAACTACTCAAGATTTTGGTTAAAACTTACAGTGTGGACGTTATTTCATGTAGTAACACCCATACCAAAGCCAGCAAACAAAACAGATACTACAACTATTGCCACCACAACCATTCCCACATTTAAACCCATCGTCTGGGCAGAACACCACTTTAATGCTATTGAGCATAGACACATCTACACATACTTGAACCCTGAAGGAAAAGTTGCTGGATACTGGTTACAAACACCATTTTTTCAAAACATTTCTCAAACAGCAGAATTATTTTGGACTAAATATGCTTACTGTACAAACAAATATGCTTCACAGAATTGTACAGACTACTGGAATGCAAAGAGTTTTTGGTCACACATATATAAAGACATAGTAGACAATGAACATGAAGTAGTGCCCAACACGGAGCAAAACCCACTCAGATGCCAAGGATCAGAACTCATCACCACCATATGGGCAAATTCACCAGTATATTTATATCACTACCACGAACCAACTGTTAGATACTCAGTAACATCAATGACCCTAGGCAATACGAACCACAATGTGACTTTTGTCCTAGAAAAAGACGCAGAACCATTGTTCTATTGCTCACACATAGAAAAGTTCAATTTCCTGGCCAGCCAATTACTTTTCTGGGACACATCTGCCATTGGAGGAGGAAAAGGTTATGCTTCTTATGACTATGACACTCATGAGTTTAATTATGATGACGAGAAAGACACTGGTGAAGCACCTGAACCAACCACAGATACTCCTACTATAGGACCAACAACAAGAGCATACAATTGGATGACAAATGATGACACCAGCCTCCTAAAACCAAAATTTGATAAACTAGGGAGAACTCTAAGTATAGCAAAACCATTAGAGGAACCTTTTGGTGTTGATTGCTCCTGGGTAATCAACGATGATGTGAACAAAACCCTGAATCAAATTCTGAAAGAACGTAACCTTGGATATGGAAATACAACTATTTTATGTGTTAATAACTTCCCAAATTTACCCATATATGGAGCATTTGAAATGCTAAATGCCCACAGGACTGATCTCCACATAAAAAATGTTTCGTACCCACCCATACCCTGGTGGTCCAAAGTAACAACCTTGGGAGTAAAAAGATATAGATACCCAGTAGTTATCACAGATCCACTACCACAACCATATCCATCTTTAAGAAAATACCACGTGCCTAGGAGAGGATGCTCCCAAACCTTTATGGGAGCAGTTTGCCAACTGTTGTTGGTACATCACAAAGATCTATTCCACAAACCTTTTGATCATTTCAAATGGAATGCAAACGCAACAGCAGCATGGCCTGCCATTGTATGTTGGAAAGAAAGTGCTACAGACACTTCACTCCCACAAATGAAGGAAAATAATGCAGAATGGTTGAAAGTATTCAACATAGAAAACTACCTATGGGCAGGTAACTTCACAACTAACCAAACAGGATGGATAAACAAGCAAGTCAGAAAAGGTGACATTATTAATGTCAACACTGCACTACCATACACAGTAATGCGAATACACCCTACAGACTACAATTTTAATTCACCCTGGGAAATGTTTGACAAACATGAGGATGCAAATTTCACAGCTATAACCATCCATCATCCAATGAGGAATCAAAGATTGCCATACAACATCTCTATCAATGCCACAATGGGGATAGCATTGAATTTTACAGGACAAACACATTCCAATGCATCCCAAATCCCAATAGCTACATTTATGAACACATACGGATTCTACATCATCCACCTGGACTTACACAAAAAGGAAAAAATAAATGTCAGTGTAGTATACACTGGGAATGGCACAGAATGGAATCAACATAGAAACAGACTAAAGGATGGACTTTTCAAACACTTGATGCTCATGATGAAAATGCCCAAGCAAATAACTCTACATTGGTACATTGGATACCACCAGGAGGAATGAAATGCAAGAACCAACAAGTAATGAAACCACTCTTTTATGTCTGCTATGCATCAAAACAATTTTTTGGAAGCCAGTTATGGGATGTACCTCTGGATATTTACAACCACTCAACACTCAATACGACCCATCTCATCGAACATGATAAAGAACTCCCACTAAAACCAGCTGTCACACAACTAGGATATATGGAACCCAATATAACCTTCACAACTTTTGTGTCAGAACAATGCACCTGGACACCAGAAGACTCTGAAGTCCATTATCACCTGAAGGAAGCTGACAACAAATCAATCAACTTCTGGATGACAGCAGGTATGGACATACAATTTCCAGAGAAGTATTTTGGGAAAAACCCATACATGTTTTACATGTTAGGATTCCAGAACCAGAAATGGACAGTTATGGACTTAGTAGCATATGAAGTAGTTAGAAACTACACTTCATTTATGATGAACACAGAAGAATGGCTCAAGGTATACGAGTTTCCTATATCACATGAAGACTGCTACATTAAACCCTCATCAATGACACCATGTATCATAGATAGAGGCGGATTCAACGAAACTCACAGACTCATTACTCTACACTATAAAACCCCAGTGATTTTCCCACCATGGGAAGAAATGGTCACAACAGAAGCTCCAGGCTTTGTTCCAGCAACTATTTACCCATATAAGGTGTTATATAAACCACAGGTGGAGAAGATACAACTCAGATGGAACTTTAAAAACATATATCCACCAGATATGAAGATTTGTGGACAACACCAATTTCTACCTAACCTGGAACTCACTTATGGAGCCTCAACTTCACTACGAAGGCCTCTACAATTGGCAGCGGTAGGAGCTTTCATCGCAGGGACCGCAATCGGTGCCCTAATCGCGGCAGCAATGACAGAAGAGCTAAGAGCTAAAATTGATGTGTTATACAACATGAACCAACATCAGAATAAAGCAATACAGGCTATATCTAATTCATTGCACACCGCAAGCACCATGATACACAAGATAATGATTGAGCAAGAGATAATGCAGAAAGAAATAGAAGAAACTGTGAAAGACACAGACCGCAAACTTGCAGTTCTTGAATCAATGATCTTAAATTTAAGAAGAGACCAGGAATGCCAACACATCGGAAAGAATGCTGGACCAAGCATTTACGGAAGTAAGAGAACTCTTTCTAGTAGGGAGAACTACAGAACATGCTGGACAAATATCTATTTTGGACCCTACTAAATTTTCATACTGCACAGGTGGACTTTGTGAAATAAACCTATTGAGAGTCTCTACCGCCTACAGCTATGCTGCATACAAGACTATTGCTTTCCCTAAAAGATTGGGAAAGGACTGGATTCTACCTTTAGGCTCATACCTCTGGATTAAGGAATTGAATAGCTATATTAACATTGAAGATACTTACCCCCTAAGTCCAAACACAGTGTTCACAACAGAATTATATCATAAGCAGTTACAAACATCAGAAGTAAGACTTGTATCTGCACCCACCAGATTAGTAGACCTAGGCACTTACAGAATTGGACATTGCCATAATGGAACACATGGGATATATAGGCACCAAAACGCCTCATACAAGGACTTTTTGCAACTGGATGCTGGATGCTATATGCACAGTAATATTTTGAAACTAGAAATCCTAAACCATGCCAACCAGACTGAACAAGCGATCTTAACTTCACTTCAGTATGTCTCAAATCATACATTTGGACTTAACAGTTTCTGGCTACCACAATCAACAGATGAAGAACTATTAAGAAAGTCCAGAGAAGCTACCCAACACCTAAATGAAATCATCCAACAAAATAGGAAGGTACTTACAAACATACATAGTCATGTACAGGAGGACATGAAACATTTTGATGCTTCAGTTACCACACTGGGCAACATAAGGCACATACTTCAAACAGACACCCTCGCCTATAACCATGTCATCGATTCAATAAACAAAGATTGCAACGCTATTGATGTGCTTAGGAAAATGATCACAGCAGATATTTCTTGTATTATCAGATGGAACCCCTGGCATTGGTTCCATGAGATCAAACAATATGCTATATATATGCTTATTATAATCATTTTATTTAAAATACTGACCCACATATCACGAAAAACAACTGAAAAATCACCTGCTTTTGTTTTAACAGATGCACAAGCTTCTGCGCACCCATAGACTCGAATGCACTGATTTTTGTCCCTGGATGCTTAAAGATACATTTTTCAGATCCTTCCTACACTACTCATTAACAATGGAACAACAAATGATTCTTTTCAAAATTTTACAAATGAGAAATGCTACTTGTATATTATGCACTGATCCCACACTTCCTCTCTATTCCTTACAACATCCATCAGAGACAATTCTCAATCATTACTTCTTTCACCAATATATTACACAAGATCATATAAATTCCCCGGATCTCAGTCTTGACTATGATATATGTGTTCCACTCCACAACTATCCTTTTGAGATGATCCTATATGTTTTCCATGTTATTAGCCATACGCCTGGCTCCACATGCATACAACCATTCCATGTACAATACAAACTTTACATACAGAAAATGATTTTGGAAAAACTTCGCCTTGATGAACCCAGCACATTGCCTGTTTTGAGCATAGCACCATGGCGGATACCCCCCAATTCACGCTGGGAACCTAAACCGCTTTTTGACATATGTTTACTTGTTATTCTCAGGAAAAGCATCAACCTCAGCTGCATTTATTTCACCTGCCATAAACGAGCTTCATACGGAAAGCCTCATTCCATACGCCCTCATATTTTAGTCTAGACCGGCTACATGCGAAGACTCAACTCCAAAAGAAGAAGAGCACTCAAAAGAAAAATTTACAAAGAACTTTGGAATCACATTCAAATATGTACCTCTATAAAGTCTATTGGACTCCCTAAACCCTTCAACTGCATATGGAAAAAAACAAAATTTATTCCTTAGACAATTTCTAAGCTGTGACCTGCACATACTCAAACATATGCTACGCATTACTAATCCTGATGTCTGCGCTTTATGCTCAACAATCTTCAGCCCTGCAATGGCTTTGCTTATTGATCCAGCAGAAACATTAAATCACTTCTTATTTCATAACTGGTTGAACCAATCTCATTGTAAACCCAATACTATTGAATCATTCCTCTCAGAGTTAACTAATGTATTACAGCTAATAGTACACAATGTAGGGCATCCCTGCTCAGGCTTACCTGAACAATTTGGAGCCAGATCATTAAGACATATTATAGCTACAAATTATGCTATGCATATAGGCCCATGGAACAAAACCATTATGGATAGCCCTCTTTGTCTAACCAAACAACCACTTTTTTCCCCTAGAACATTATGGAACACCGTATGTGTTTCCATGCTGAAACATATCCTTTTACAGGCTTACCCTGTATGGGCACACCATTCTTTTACCTGCCTACGTATGTATAGGCATAATGACCCTCTTTATAAATTTCTGGCAAAGAAAGGTATTCTTACCATTCAATACAATAACCCTGATCAATGTCAAATCATAACTCCAAATTAATTATGTATTTTGTTTCTTTCTATAAACCTCTCTGACATCAACAATTACCTTTTTATCTTGTATCTTTTATATCTTTATATCAGATGTGTATCTCGCTTTTAACCGATATGTGGAAGAAGCTCAACTTCTGTTGTTCACTTAAACCTTTTGGACACTATGCGGATTGTACAATGAAAGGATATGTAATGTTACACCCTCCTGTATGTAATACCGACGAATATTATACTTTGTACCCCTAACTAACGATTCCCTCAAAGACCTGGATACCCCAGACCTTTTTGGAATCAGGGGGTGGAATGTACTGAGTACCAAAGAATAATAATAATTTAATGAATCTGATATTAACTTAGTGTTTGTGTGGAAATAGTGCTTAATGCTATAAGTGTCATGAATATGTCCTGCCTTGTCATACACTGTGACATGCACAGTGAGTATCCATGGCAACGCCTGAAAGAGCCCCCGCGTGTGTAACCCTGATAACAGAGTGCATGACCCTGATATGTCACTATGAGTGACGTAAGGGCCTAGCTAGAAATAGTATATAAACCGAGTCCCCAGCTCACTCAAGCGAAGCGCCTTCAAGACGACCAGACCCCGTCACGCTTCCCGTCGGAGTGACCTGCTGATGGTGCCGGCTGCTTGCTGAGTTCCCGGACCAGACTTCATCTGATCCAGCGAGCGGCTAAGAAGACATCCCTTGGTGAGCCCCCTGGGACTCGGGGAGATAGAGGCTAAGTTAGGACTGTGTGAATCTAGCTTTGAATTTGGTTGTGAATAAACCTTGGCATTACAAAGACATATCTGCCTCTGTCTACTTAATGTGCTCGGGACAGAGAGCCACACGCACTACTGTGTTTGGAAGATAGTGTTGTCTGTGGGGGTAATGAGGCCATTACTGAGATTACTAGGTCAACCCAAATATACACATATGTGCAATATATGAAATAACACATTTCTATTTGTTTTGTTTCAAAGATTGTGCCATTTTGCTTTGTTTTGTTTTTTGCCTCAGACAAAAATGAAACCTGGCAGAATGATGCTTTGCTCAGGACATCAGTAACTTAAGATTTTCGTTTTGGCTGTGACTCCAGGTCTGTTATCTTGGTCAGTGTTCAGTCTGGAGCCCAGTGCAGGGCTTCTTGACTTACTTTCACCCTGATGTGGAGGCTAGTTGTGGAGACTATAGAGGTCTGAGATCAAAGTGACATCAGTGTTCATTTCTTCTGCACCCTCTCTCCTTGGCTGTGGATAGCTGTGGCCATGGTTAACTTTATTTGTCAACTTGACTGGGTCATAGGATGCCCAGACCAACATTATTTCTGTATGTGTAGCCAACTGAGTAAAGTTGTCCCCACATGGACAATTCAGCCAATCCCTGATCACCTGAATAGGACCACAGGTGGAAGAAGGTGGAATCTGCCCAATTTTTCTTCTGCCCACCCTTGGCGCTGGGACCTCTCATCTTGATTTGTACTATCCCTCCCCAGGAGCTCGGGCCTCTGCACTTGGACTGAATTATGCCATTGGCTTCACCAAGTCTCCAGGTGCAACAACAGATCAGGGGTCCCATAGTTAGGAAGAAATCAAGGTGACGTGGAGTATGGCAATCAATTTTAGATACAACACCAAAATCATAACCCACGAGTAAAAAACAGTAAGTTGGGCTTTATTAAAATCAAAAACTTCTTCAAAAGACACTGAAAGCAAAAACAACCAAAATGGGACAGAACTTAATGGATTAGCAATGTTGTTACCAAGCAACAGAGGGGCACCTTTTCAGGGAGAAAAGAGTGGCAGGCTACAACAGGGCCTGAGTTTTATAGGGTTTAGCACAGCCAGATCATGGGATGAGTTGCTCTGTTACTTTTGGTGGACTCATTTAGGGTGGGACAGGAGGACACCAAGGATGTTCCCTGGGGCCTATTGTACTAGGGGTCAGCCAGTTCAGTCAGGTGGGAGTCAAGGGCGAGTTTTTCCCTTCCTACCTTCCTTCTGGCTGAGGGTTAGGGTTAGGGTTAGGTTACAAAAGCTCCAATTTAGGACAGATATCTCCCTGCGTGCGTGTGCGTGCGCATGCGCACACGCACGCACACACACACACACACACACACACACACACACACTCGGCAGGACTGTGGGTGGGGGAACACCTGCAGATAGGGGAATGCCCTGGGGCCTATTCTCCATGTCCTTCATTTCAGACTCTTGAAAGGGGTACAATGAGTTGGGGCAAGGTCATCATATCTGGTTACTTCCTGCTAATACAAGGCAAAGTTTCAGTGGGAATCCCCTTTCAGTTCTTGGAAGAGGATTCAGAGACTCTGGCATTTGGGGTCAAAGCACAGTGTGTATATGGAAGCAGGTTTGGGGTTACCACAAGCAATCTGTTCCTGTGGTGGCTTCTGGGAGTCCAATCTTGAATGCAGTAAGAGAATGGCTTTGACATGTCCCTGGGTAGCAGTTTGAGCCAAACAGGTCACTTTATTACAAGTTGTCTCTGTACAAAGTTAAAGATACAGGGAAGAGAGGTTATTATGTATAAGATGAATGTTAAGGGGGATATAAGGGAGAGTAACCAGGAAGTCCACCACTTTAGATCCCCCAATGAGGACCACCAGGAATCAGCCTCCATTGTTCCAATGATCCTTACCAGTCCTGGCTGATTGATATAGAAGTGACATTCTTCCCGAGGAAGAGGTAGTGGCCAGCTTGTTCAGCAGTAAGAAGATCTCGGCCTGACAATTTTTCAGGATGACAGATGCCAGGGAATCCAATTGATTTTGTAAAGTCAGTACAGAATAGGTGACATGTTGGATATCTTCGATAACCTGTTTTGACAACTTTTTATAGTAGTGAATAGAGGTTCCTAAACCCCACTGCTCCTGTGCCAATCCCAATGTATATTTCTAGCCCTTTGAGTAAGGCAGTAAACTGAAGTTCACTCTTGTGTTTGGTGGGCACCATTATTGGGAAAGGTGAACTTTGTTAGGTAAAACATCCATTTGAGGAGTAAGGAAGACCAAGCTACAGAGGCAGTCCAATGTTTGGCAGGCAGGAGTAATTATGAGCCTCTCAAAGGAAAAAAATGCCTCAGAATTTGGGGGGCCACCAGGGCTGTGGTGTATGTCTTAAATTCTATTAAAACAGCTATTGTCTTTTCTTTTAAATTCCCAGGTATGGCTGTACTTTGGTTATAACTGTTTTTCCTAGGTGTTCAAGACCAAGCTGGTTAAATTGACCTTGTTCCTATCTATTGTCAGCTGAGTTCCCTTAGAAACTTGAGAGCAGCCTCTTAGCTCTTTTAGTGTCATCTTCCAGGATGGGTTAGGGTCTCCTTGACAATGTGGCTTCCCTTGGAAGCATCAGGGATGTCTCCTTCTCCAATGACCCTCCTCTCTGCAGCATGTGCACTGATCAGCTTTCTGTTCTCCAGGGTCTCATGGATCCACCTGATTGGGAGGTCACATGGCCCAGAGTTGCAAAGCCCTTATAGAGGTTCCCTTGTTCCCTGGGTTTGGGCTGACTCAGAGGGAAAGAGCCAAATATTGGCTACTTTTTCTTGACCCTTTTACTTCTTTAATCTCCAAGCCTTGGTCTTAAACATTCAGCAAGACAGTTTCATCAGTCTTAAAGTAAGAATAGTGGGTTTTAATATTGATCTCTATAACTTTACAGTTACTTACCCCTTTTTTTAAAATAGGGTTAAATACTGATTAGTACTGGAAGTTAGCCTTACATCCTGTCTGTCTATAGATGATGGCCTACTATCTCAAAGTAATTCAGGTTGTTATATTGAAAGTTGTACTTCTGTAAGGCACTAAGAGACAACAGTTAATAGTTCACAAGGAAAATACAAAATGAAATTAACAAGAGTAAAAATGTATTGAGTTTGCATAATAACTATGAACCAAGAAACATAATTTTTATAATAATTTTATAATCCCAAACCTTTAAACTTTCATTTAAAGAACACCAGCTTAGTAAAATGCACTTTTGAACCTTATAAAGACTTGTGTTTCTGGAAGAATACATTTAGAATACAAAGAGGTCAGAAACAGCACAAAATTTACTGATGTAATTAACCAAGTTTAGTTTTAAAGAAAAATTCAGAATCTGAAATGTAGTGTAATACTCTAAAATAACAGTTGTTGTTTAACCAGAATTGTACAAACCCTAAGTCCTTTAAGACTAGTTGCACTAAAGAATAAAACTGAACAGACAAAAGAAATTATTTTGATAGATAAGAGCAGATTAATGTTTTAAGATATCTTTTAACCTTAACCCATAGAGGATTAAACTTTGGTTTATACCAATACATTAATATTTGATCTTAGAGAAAAAACCTTGAATAGTCTTAACTAAATATACTAATTATATATATAAACAACATAGTTACACACAAACTTTTTGAAATTTACCTTCCATAAAACTTTTGCAACTTGTTTACACATTTTACAATTTTACTTTACCACTTTCTCATCCAGAAACATTTCCTTTTTCTTCTTCTTTCCATACTAAAATATATTTCCATACCTAGAACCTTCTTATTTCTCTTTCCTTGTTGTTGACCCTTTTCTTAATTTACACTCTGAAACAAACCTTACAAATTTCTGAATTTAGACAAATCATTCCATTTTTTTCTTTTCTTAATTCTAATTTGTTGTACATGTTTACAGAGTACATTTCATTTCATATTACATACGAAGAGCACAATTTTTCAAGTTGCTGGTTTTATATAAAGTATTTTTACAATTGTGTCTTCATACATGTATTTAGGGTAATCATGGATAACTCAGTCTGCCATTATTCCTATTCCCTTGCCCCCTCCCCTCTCCCCCCCTCTTTGTTCTATTTAAAGTTCTTTCATTCCTCTCATCCCCACTCCCTTGCCTTTATAAGTTAGTATCTTCATATCAAAGAGATCATTTGACCTTTGGGTTTTTTAGGATTGGCTAACTTCACTTAGCATTATTGTCTCCAACTCCATCCATTTACCTGCAAATGCCATGATTTTATTATCTTTTAGTGCTGAGTAGTGTTCCATTGTGTATATATAACAAAGTTTCCCTATCAATTCATCTGCTGATGGGCATCGGGGTTGGTTCCACAATCTAGCTATTGTGAATAGTGCTGCTATAAACATTGATGTGGCTGTGTCCCTGTAGTAAGCTGTTTTTAAGTCCTTTGGGAATAGACCAAGGAGTGGGATAGCTGGGTCAAATGGTGGTTCCATTCCAAGTTTTCCTAGGAATCTCCATACTGCTTTCCAGATTGGCTTCACCAATTTGCAGTTCCACCAGCAATGTAAGAGTGTGCCTTTTTCCCCACATCCTCACCAGCATTTATTGTTTGTGTTTTTGATAGCTGCCATTCTGACTGGAGTAAGATGAAATCTTAGAGTAGTTTTGATTTACATTTCTCTAGTTGGTAGAGATGTTGAACATTTTTTCATATATTTGTTGATTGTTTGCATATCATCTTCTGAGAAGTGTCTGTTTAGTTCCTTGGCCCATTTATTGATTGGGTTATTTGTATTTTTTGGTGTTAAGGCTTTTGAGAGCTTTATAAATCCTTGAGGTTACTGTTCTATCTGATGTGCTTGTAGTAAAGATTTGCTCCCATTCTGTAGGTTCTCTATTCACCTCACTGATTGTTAAATTACTCCATTTTAATAAGATGAAATACTTTGTGTATATGGTACTTTAATTGAATTTAATTGAAGCCCAATGGAAACCTCTTATACTCTTCATATAAATTACACTTGATAGAATCTTGACTCTTAGTCACCTTGCTTTAGTGAAAGCACAAACAAAACCTTTTTCTGTTTACCAATTTATGAAAACACTCATAATGTTTAAGTATTACCCTATGGAATTGAAGAAGTGAGGAATACTTGATTTTATATTTAGCAGTTAGCACTTTAACTTTGTAAATTAATCAGGCATTTCTAACAAACACATTTATTTTAATCCATTTATGTTCATTCTAATTAACTTTTTTTAACAGTAAAAATCAAGATATCAGACAAGTGTACTTAACAGTACTAGCCATCTCTTCCTTGTTAAAGAAAAATCCTAGAAACAATGGATATTCCATTACAGACATTTTATAGAAACCACCACTGTATTGTCTGACCACCTTAACAAAACTTGTTAGTAATTTTAAAGACATCTTTATTCTCATCTGTTTTTAAATTGGACCCCCTTTTTAAAAATTTGTTGATGGACCTTTATTCATTTATTTATGTGGTACTGAGAATAGAACCCAGTGCCTCACACATGTGAGGCAAGTGCTCTACCACTGAGCCACAACCCCAGCCCTGAACCCCTTTTTTAAGTCATGTGAATTGAAGGAATTTGGATCCAATGCTCATTTATATTTTAATTTATAAGTGCTCAATTATTTATACGCCAATTTTTATACTATGTACATGATATATGGACTCAAGCACATGTAGAGATGACAACACAATACACAGATCTTGTAGCTTTTTGTAGGTAACTCTGCACTGCAATGCTACAGATGCTTATTAAAGCCTCTATTAGACTGAGAGCTAAGCCTTGAAAAATTTGGACTCTGAACAAAAACAGTGTATAAAAAACCTCTATAGTTAGATAAAATACATTGGATTTAGGCACAGAGGATCAAAATGTGAATTCACCGTAAAACCATGAGCTCAAAAAATAGAATTTAAAAGAACAAGAATCCTAGAAAAAAAAAAATAACATGGCTGTAATTAGTAAAGGAGCATGCAGAATATCTTTGCCAGGTCAGAGTTTACTTTTGTCTCAGATTAGAGTGAGTTCAGATAGTGAAAGAACAAGAGAGCACTCTGAAATACTTAGGTAAAGATTCTCAAGGTAAAGAAGACTCGACCATTTCATCCTCTCCCCCTCAGGTTAGTCAGATAGCCAGCAAAAGTGGCTTGTATTTAAAAGGGGCACATTTTCCCCCCTCTGGACCCAAGTACTATAAGCTTGGCCATCCTCCACAATTTACATTTCAATGCAAGCCTTTACAAGATAGATATCTGCAGAAGCCAAGGGAATCTGCTGTTTGAGCTACACCTCAAACCTAGGGCATTTAAACCATTTCTCCTTTGTAAAATAAGTCTCTTAAGGTGTGAGCCTGTAATGTATGTTTCCTCCAGATAGCAGTTTCACTCTCCAGCTAGTAATCAGGCCAGGTTTGAGTGGGGTCCTTTAGTTGGATTTGAATAGAGGGATGGTGTTCAGCAATGTTGGGTTGAGGGGTGTTCCAGAGTGTGGGATCAATCCCAGTGAGTAAGGAATATCAGGAGGTTTGAGGGGTGCAGAGACCAAAAAATGGTAGTAGATCTTAAAGGAGGAATGATGATAGAGACTTTTAATTTGGAGACTTCTTTAATAGGGGTATTTGCTTTGCAAGTAGGTCCAGGCCATTGTGTTAGAAGGGAAAGACTTGCTCTAGTGTTTGACCACAAAAGAAATTACCTGGCCATTCATCATCCCTATAACCCAGGGATCCTCAGATATATCATCTGAGGTGATAAAGGCAGTGGAGTTTTGGCCAACACATTCCAGTAATTCAGTGTAGGAGGCTTGGGAAGTGGGTTATACCAAAAGAAGGGGTGTCCTTTACTGGGGACATGCCTTCCTCCAGTGTCCCCATTGTCTGCATTTGGGCAGGGCTTGTTGGGGGGGCCCTTGGGTTAAAGTAGGCTTTTGCCCAGTGTCTTGTCTGCCCACATCAGAAACAGGCTCTGGGAGATGTATTAGAGGGTCTGTGGTGCCACGAGCAGCAGGGATGTGTTAGGGTTATGGATGCCTGAGGCCAGAAGTTGATATTTAGCTGTAAGATGCTTTTCTTTCTACTTTTTTTGGTCTCATATTCCCAACTGTTAAAGACTTTGAAAGCAGCATCCAGAAGTTGCTGCTGAGGAGTTTTGGGACACTTTTCTACTGGTGTAAGTCTTTTACAGATATCAAGTGCAGATCCGCTGATGAATTGGACATGGAGAAAGAGAGAGCAAGTGGGAGTATTGAGGTCTAGGGTGGTGTATTTGTAATAGTCTCAGTGATAGGATTTTCAGAAAATGATCCTAATCTGTCCTCAATTTGGGATGTATCTGTCATAGAAAAGGGAAAGTGAACCTGGATTGTCTCTTCAGCTATCTCCCAGAGAGGGAATACATGTTACATTGGAAGAGTTTTAGACTGTGGAAGAGGAGATGATGGCAAGGAGGAGGTTGTGGGACTTGAAGAGGGGGTGGAATGCGGGAGCAGAGGGACCCTGAGGTCTGTAAGGAGGGTGTTCACCTGCTATTTTGGGGAGCATTGAATGAAGAAGAGAGTTTTGAGTCAGCGAGGATGTGTTGACTGGCATAATGAGGGCTTTGAGCAAAGGTAAAAGAAAGTTTGGAGGTAGGGAACTGTTTTCCATTTCACTGGAGGAAATTTTCCAAATCATGGAGAATTTTTTAAACAAAGGTCTCAAACTTGGGCCATCAATGCAGATTGTCTAATTGTATTGTGGCCAGATCAGAGTACTAAGCCTAATGAGGCATTAAGTTTTAAGGTCAGATTGGAAGAGGAGGGTCTTATTGTGGCCAGATCTGGGTACTCAGCCTAATGAGGTATTTGCTTTTGAGGTAAGATTAGACATGGATGATTTTGAGATTTTAAATGAGACAACCTAGGGGTGGAGTACTGTGGGACAGACTGGTTAGCCCCCATGTTGGAGAGGTCTGAATGGGATGGCAGTTGATATCAAGGCTTCTCTTGAGGTCTCCTGTCACAAGACAGAGTACTACTGGGGAGTGAGAGGGTGTCCCCTTGTACAACCTCAGTGGTGGAGGACACCTAGGGACCACATGAGCCTCACTCTGGCTTCTTGCCGGAGTCCAGCTCCGGTAAGGGGGAGTGAAGACGTTGGCGAAAATGTGAGAGATAAACCACGCAGCACACAAGTCTGAAGACTTAACTCTAACTTTACTTTTTTTTACCTCAGTTTTTATAGCCCAGACAGCACAGTCTTTTACATTACAGCTTTTGAAGTTACATTAAAGAATTTCAGAGTTATACATTATGAAGGAAACAAGTTACATTAAGGAATTTCAGGGTTATACATTCTGTGGGAAACAGGATATTGTTCTAAGTACATATTACTGATTAAACTTATCTAAAGATGTAAAAAAGCATATATTGATCAATCTTAAATGTCAAGAACAAAAACATGTTTTTACATAAAACTATTTTTACAGCCCCTTAAGATCACTCACAATGCCCCACACCTTGATTGCCCTAATATATCATAGCTAAACCTTGACTGAACTCAACTTACTATTGTTTCCTATAATAACTTTGTTCTTAACTAGAAAGAAGGAAGTATAGCTATTTTTAAAAGTTAAGCTAACAGGTATTTTTCCTTTGATCAGGTGTTAGATCTAAGGGGTCTCTACCATGGAAAACTTATATCAATATATCTTAAACTAATATCCTAAACTTACCTAAGATAAAAGAATCCTTATCAATCACAAGAAAGCCTTATAACTATAGCTTAAAACCTTATAACTATAACTTAGAAAAGGCTGAACTATGGGGCACATCAAGAGCCACAAGTTTAATCGTTACTTACAAGCCTAATGTCTAATTATAAACCTGTTTTACTCATGTACTAAAGAATTTGCTATAGAGCTCCTGGCTCAGACTCCACAGTGTAAATTTGTGTGGTCAGATTTATGCTTAATAGCTAACTTATGAGCCCCTAGTGGTCACACAGAGACACAGTAAGAATAGGGAGATAGAATTAACCATCGCGGCGCCATTTTTGTCTTACATCGTTCCTAGAAGAGGGAAAGATGCCTTGCTTTCTCTCCCTATTATTTCAGACAAGGAGCCTTGCTCACTTGTCACAAGGAAGATGTGACAGATTCTAAGGAATAAGACTGCAGAAACACATAAGCCCTTTAACCCCCACAAATACACACCAGCTTAGAGGGCAGTAAGCAAGCCAGGAGAGATGATTCCTGCTGGCAACACCCATCACAAAGGTACACTTCTGGGTACCAGGGTTCTAGTGAGCACTGTGATAGGGCTTTGTGGGGAAATGTGATAACATGAAAATTCACTGAGGCTATGGCGACCTACCTGATGCTGTGCTACAAAAAAAAAAAAAAAAAAAAAAAAAAAAAAAAAAAAAAACCAACCCACCCAGAAAGTGAACTGCAAGGTCCAGCTGAAGCCTGGGTGGCCAGAGGTAGGGCATTGCCCACCCCCTCCACCATTCCCAGCTTCACTAGGGGTACAAGGCAGAGTGCCAGCAAGCCTACCCTTTGCTTCCAGCCCCTCTTGCCCCACAAACAGAGGCCACGTGAGGAGCAGAAGCAGTCAGGGCAGAGGGGCAGCAGAAGAGCCAGCCTGCCAGCCAGTGACCCTAATTGCAACCTTGGGTACCTCTGCCCAGCTGCTGGCCAAGCAGAAGTGGGCAGAAGGCATAGAGTGAGTCCTCACAGGCCCAGGCATTGGAACCAAGCTCCTACTCCACCGAGCAGCCTTCTGCTAAGACTGAGATCCCTATCTTTACCAGTGACATCACCAGGAGCTAGAGGGGAGTGGCCAGAAAGATGGCTGGCTGTCTTGCATGGATATGTTGCTGTGTGAAACAGGCTCCAGACACCAAACAGAGTGGATCCCAGGCGAGCAGGGAATGTACCACCTGCACTGACAGGACTAGTGACTCCATCCACTCGGGAGCAAGCATGCAGAAGGTCCAGAACCAGAGTGGCTCCCTCAACAGCACACAGTTGAGATGCCAGCAGAGCCAAGTAGGCAGGGCAGTGTCACCTTTGATTTCACATGTGCTTTGATTGGCGTCATTTCCAAGGACAAATCAGCACTGAACCATTTGTGAGGTGCCAAGGGGTTTAGGTTCATCTGGGCACCATGGGGTGGGTGACTGGCTCCCTCACTTATCTGTGTCCTCATTCAGATCACACAGTCTCACCCACGAGGACAAATTGCTAGCGGGAAAACTTGGCATGGCTACACCTCCTGGATTCCAGGCAGGAGGACACCCGAAGCCTCCTGGACACCAGGGGCTCTCTGTCCCACCCAGAACAGTCATCAGAGACTCTCCTGGGACACCTGCCCCTTCCCTGCTCTTCTCTTTCTCCTACGTTCTAGGGGTAGAGATGCTTCCAAATAAGTTTTTATTCCATTTCTGTTTCTCACAAATCTTATAATGAATTTGTGCTCCATCGGTGACCATTTTGCACACTTTGGCCTCTGCCTTGAAGTTGTGGAAGAGCAGGTACTACTCTTGTAGTGGGAATGCTGAGTCCTATGGAGGTCCCCCACTGGCAACCTGTGACCCAAAGTGTTCCAATGGGACAAGGCTCTGAGCTGCCAGGGGCAGAAAGGTGGACCTTGTGCATGACCTGACATTGATGGTGCCCGGTTGCCACTTTCAGAAGGGAACCAGGAACAGGAGGAGCCATGAGCCCAAGTTCATCTTGCAGAGACACCCAAAATGGCACACTGAGGCCCCATGTCACAGGCCATGACGGGAGTCAGGGGAGCGGTGGGTACCTCCCCAAAAGCAGCTTAGGGGCTGCTGCTTTCTCCATCCTCTGAATGTACCCTGCAAGGCGTTCGGTCTTGCAAAGGTGATGCTTCCTCCTCTCTTGAACAGTGACACGGGTCATCTCCATGAGAGTCCTGACCCAGGGACGGGCCTTTCAGCCACCTTGAGTTTCCAAGTGGTGCCAGCAGTGAGGAAGACATCCTGGGTGGATGGGGCAGGAACACCACGCCATGGAGAATGTGTGGCCAGAGATCCCAGCCTGAAGGAGGGGAGGGGTGCCTGGGAGGAGCTGTTGTCCTGCGCAAGCTTTTGGAGTAGCACCTTTGTGTTCCCATCCTTTTACCTGGGGGTGTGCACTCTGGCCCTTTCTCTGTGATTCCCATGGGGTTTCCACTTAACGTGTGAAAGAGATACGAGTGTGATATGAAGCCTCACTTCAAAAATATATCAGATGTTGATCCTCTGCAGCCCTGACCTCATCCCATGGTTGGTGATGTGACAAAGCCACCTGTGTATGCACAGTGTGTTCAGTACCATAGATTCTTTTTTTTTTAAATTAGTCCCTTACAGGCATACAACAAAAGTAATTCCAACTTTTAGAAATGTCATGAATTTTCATGTTCAGAGACCTTTCTGTCTTCACCCATCTCTAAGTCCCTGCCTAAGGTCATTAAGTTCAACGTGAGGGACTCCTCTTGTGAAGGGCAGGTACAGGGGTGACCTCATCCCTCAACTTTTGTTTCCCTCTGCTGGGGTTTAAAGAGTGTGTCCTTCCAAAAGTGCTTTTGAAATATCAATGCCAACTCAGCAGTATTAAGAGGAGGACCATCAGGAGGTGGTGAGGCCCTGAGGCTCTGCCTTCCTGACCAGATGTGCTCCTCAGGGACGGCCACTGTCAGGCAGGCACCAAGGCACAGGTTCCATTCTGCGCCCCATGCTTGTGTGAATGGGCACATGTGCATGAGTGTGCGCACACATACGGAGACACTTGTATAACAATGGATATGGTGGCATCTGCCTTCACTTCTTGTTGGTTGGGAGGATGAGGCAGGGAGATTGCCAGTTAAAGACCTGTCTAGGCATCTTAGTGAGATCCTTTGCCAAAATAAAATTGAAAGTGCTAGGAAAGTAACTCAGGAGTAGAGAGCTTGCCTAACATGTGTGACATCCTGGTCTCCAGAACTATTACTGCAGAAGAAAGAAGGAGGGAGAGAGTAGAAAGGGCTTGAAGCCACACCCTTCAAGGGTGTGGCAGGGCCTCTCCTCAGCCAGCTCCTCCTAGGAAGATGCATTCACAGGCTGGTATGAGACCTCGTGGGACACTGGGCAAGGCAGCTTTGCCATGGTCCTCCTGGCCCGACACGTACTGACAGTGTTGCTGTGGAAGCCCTGTGGAAGCTGCAGCAGGATGATGTGCTCTCCACCATGTCTGGGCGGACATCATAAAGAGTGTGGAGCACCCCACATGGTTCAAGATTTGGAAATCGACACCCCTAGCACAGCCCACATGGGGAGAGGGCAGGAACCTGGGGGTCAGCTGAAGCAGCACATCCCAGAGGCTGTGGGACTTCAAGAGAATGAGGTTATCAGGGTGTTCAGGCAGGTGGCCAGCACCATGGGGTACTGCCACATGCAGAGCATCATGCACTGGGACCTGAAGGTAGGCACTGTCCTTCTGGAGCTGAAGAAAGCATGAAGCACTGTGACTTTGGCCTACCCTACAGGTTCACGGCTGGACAGATGCTGGACATGTTCTGTGGCACTGTCACGTACTGGGCCCCAGAGTCGTATCAGGGTAGGGTGTACGATGGCCCCACAATGGACATCTGGAACCTGGTGTCCTTTTGTATCTCATGCTCATGGGGTGACTCCCAGTTACTGGGACCACCTTTGTGAAGGTCAAAAGCAGGTCCTGCAGGCTAGGCACAACTACCCCTCTGAGCTGTCAGCCTAGGTGAGAAGCCTCATCTTGCAGATGCTGACTGTAGAGCCTTCACATAAGCCCACCCTCGAGCAGATCCTAGGCACCTGTGGCTGAGGCAGGGTGAGGATGCTCTCTGAGTCCTCCTGTGGAGCTGTTCCCAAGGGCCTGGACACTTCCATCTTCCTGGCCATCCTGGACCTGGGTTAAGGGCTACAGGAGACCTGGGTGTTACTATCAACCAGACAATTTGACCAAGCCATGTCAACTGGTGGACTACCAGAAAACTTGGAGTGGGGTGCTGCAGGGTTCAATGAAGCCTGGGTGGTGGAGGTAGAGCCCTTTCCACACCCCTCAATCACTCACAGCTTTATTTGGGGCCCAATGAAAAGCACCACTGGGTCTGCACTTTATACTGGCCCCTTTGAGGCAAAGAGCAGCAGGCAACTGAGGAGCAAAAGCCATTAGGGCTGGGGTCAGCAGAAGAGCAAGGCTGCCTGCCATTCCCCTATGCAGCCTGCTGGCCAGGAAAATCAATCCCAGCCCTACGGACCCAATGCCCGGCTACTGGCCAAGCAGCAGTGGATAAGAGGCAGAGAGTGACTCCTCCCAGGCCCCAGCATCAGAACCAAGATCCCATTACACTGAGCCACACCTTGCTGGGACAGGGACTCATGGCTGAATGTATGCACTCACCATTGGCTGGGGGACAAGGCCAAGAAGATGGCCAACTGTTTCAAAAAGCACTGTTGCTGCCTGCAGGCTCCCGAACAGGCCACAGACGCCAAAACACAGCAGCTCCCATGTGAGCAGTACACACCCCCCCCACCCACCTGCACTGACAGACCTATCGACTCCACGCCATGGAGGGAAAGCCTGAAGAGTCTTCAAAAACAGGGTGGCTCCCAGGCCAGAGCCCAGCTGAGATGCCTGCAGAGCCAAGTAGGTGGGGCGGTGCCGCCTTGCCGCCTTTGATCTCACGTGTGCCTTGATGGCTGTTGTTTCGAAAGGACAGATAGGCACCATCAGCAATTTTGGAGTGCCACCGGGATTAGGTCCACCTGGGCACCATAGGGTGGGCACCTCTGGCTCCTTCCCTTCTCTGTGTACTCACTCACATCACACAGGGTCTCACCCAGAACAACCAGCTGCTTGGAGGGAGAAGAAGTGCAACGTGCCCTGGCCACCGCCTCCCAAGTTCCAGGCAGGAGGACACCTGAAGCCTCCTGGACACCAGGGAGCCCCTCTGGCAAACACAGGATAGACATCAGCCCCTGCCCTGATCTTCTCTGAAGTTTCTCCCTCATTTCTAGGGGTAGATGTACTTCCAAGTAAGTTCTTATTCCATTTCCATTTCTTATAAATCTTATAATGAATTTGTGCTTCATTGATGGCCATATTGCACACTCCTCCTTGCAGCCTTGAGAGAGTGGGTACTAAGGTAGTGGGAATGCTGAGTCCTACAGAGGTCCCCCACTGGCAACCTGTGACCCAAAGTGTTCCAATGGGACAAGACTTTGAGCTGCCTGGGGCAGAAAGGCGAACTTTGTGTGAGACCTGACCTTGATGAGAGTCCTGACCCTGGGATGGGCCTTTCAGCCACCTTGAGTTTCCAAGTGGTGCCAGCACTGAGGAAGACATCCTGGGTGGACAGGACAGGGGTGCCATGGAGAATGTGTGGCCAGAGATCCCAGCCTGAAGGAGGGGAGGGGTGCCTGGGAGGAGCTGTTGTCCTGCGCAAGCTTTTGGAGTAGCACCTTTGTGTTCCCATCCTTTTACCTGGGGGTGTGCACTCTGGCCCTTTCTCTGTGATTCCCATGGGGTTTCCATTTAACGTGTGAAAGAGATACGAGTGTGATATGAAGCCTCACTTCAAAAATATATCAGATGTTGATCCTCTGCAGCCCTGACCTCATCCCATGGTTGGTGATGTGACAAAGCCACCTGGGTATGCACAGCGTGTTCAGTACCACATTCTCTTCATTGAGTGTTTTTTTCTAAATTAGTCCTTCCATGTACACAAGTAATTCCAGCTTTTAGAATTGCCAGGAATGGGCGCGTCCAGACTTCTGTGTCTTCACCCATCTCTGAGTCCCTGCCTAAGGTCATTAAGTTCATTATGAGCGACTCCTCTCATGAAGGGCTGGTGCAGGGGTGACCTCATCCCTTGCCATTTGTCTCCCTGTGGGATAGTTTGAAGAGTGTGTCCCTCCAAAAGTGCTACTGAAACTTCCATGCTAAAGCAGCAGCATGGAGGGGAGGGTCTTCAGGAGGTGGTAAGGCCCTGAGGCTCTGCGTTCCTGGACAGGATGAGCATCTTACAGCCAGACCTTGTCCAGCAGGGCACAGGGCTTGGGTTCCACTTTCCACACCACACGTGTAAACAGTTGCATGCACGCGTGCACACACAAACACGCATGTTTCAATGGGCACAGAGATATCTGCCTCCACTAACTATTCGTGGGAGGATGAGGTAGGGGGATTACAAGTTCAAGACAGGCCTAGACAGCTCAGTGAGATTCTTTGGCAAAATGAATAGAAAGTGCTAAGAAAGTAACTCAGGAGTAGAGCTTGTGCCAAATGTGTGTGACATCCTGTTCCTGTAACTGTTACCACAGAAGAAAGAACAAAAGAGAGAGTGGAAAGGACTTGAAGAAGTGCGTTCAGTCCTCTGCCCTGTCAGTGGTGTGATGGGGACACAGCAGCACTGTACCCCCTTGAAGACGAAAGCAAGACCTCTCTAGACATCCAGTCTCCCAGGGCTGATGGTGGACTCCTCAGATCTCAGAGTGGGGAGAAGTCTGTTTCTGGGGTTCCAAATGACACAGCCCAGGCTCTCTGGATAAAGCAGCGTGAGGGATCCAGGCGTCTGGGATGGCTCCATGTCTCTGTGCTCTGGGAAGGACACTCACTGGCCATAGAGTGCTTGGCTAGCAGGTTCAGCCTTCACCACTTTGAAAATACCAACCCACCGCCTTCTGGGATGTAGGCAGGGTTCTGCTGAGCCCTATCATAGGACCTCATGGGGCAATGATGAGGGAGGTGCCCTACCTCTCACCCCACAGACGGCAGGAGCTCTGCCTGGGTGGTAGAGCATTTTGTTCCAGTGTCGTGATGTGAGTGAAGTGCTACCATGCTTTTGACACAGGTCAATTCACGTTGGGAAGAGACAGACACTGAATAGCTTGAGAGAATGTAGGATGGGGTCTCTCCAAGGCAAAGTAATCATACATTTTTGCACTCGCAATACAAAAGCTGCCGGAGCCTCGTGCAGGTTTGAATTTCTCAATGAGAAAATGTCAATGTCCACAACGCACTGAAGCACCAGGTTCTGGAGACCCTACTTCTTCTGATTAGGTATGTGGCAAAAGTCCTGGAGGCCCAAGTGGGAGCCGCCACCGTGGGCTCCGCCTAGACTCGAACAGGCCATTCCTTGCATGACCTCAGAGGGGGCCAGTGTGAGGGATTTCAGCCAGTAAGTATATGAGGCAGTGGCCGAGGCCGGGTGCTTGTCCACAATCACTGGAAGTTCTAGGTGGTGACCTGTGGGACTCATATAGTTAGAGCGTTTGGTGGTTTCGTGGTTCTAGTTGCAGACTTAGATTGGTTCTTTGATCTGGGGCTCTTTTGTTTTGCTTTGTTTTTTTTTTTTTTTTTAGTTTTGCTTGTATTCTTTGCTTTGTTCGTTGTTTTTGTTTTTAGTTGTCCTTAGCGGGTGTGGGGGACGAGGATATCTAGAAACAGCAGTGAGCATAGTGCAGTGCTGAGGGTTTAGCGGGCTCCTCATGGAGGGGGCCCTCACGGGCCACTATGAGGCCCTGGGGGTCTTCGGGCAGGGCAGCTTTGCCAAGGTCCTACTGGCCCGACACATCCTGACGGGGACCGAGGTGGCCATGAAAGTCCTGCGGAAGGGGAAGGGGAGAACCTTGTCCTGGGTCCTGTCGGAGCTGGACATCGTGAAGGGCGTGGAGCACCCCCACGTGGTGCAGCTGCTGGAGGTCGTGGAGACCCCCGGCGCTGCCTACCTGGTGATGGAGCACATGGCTGGCGGCCAGCTGGGGCAGCACATCCCAGAGGCCGTGGGCCTGCGGGAGGAGGAGGCCCGCGGGGTGTTCCGGCAGGTGACCAGCGCCGTGGGCTACTGCCACGCGCAGGGCATCGCACACCGGGACCTGAAAGTGGCCAACGTCCTGCTGGACACCGCAGGCAGCGCCAAGCTCTGCGACTTCGGCCTGGCCTGCAGGTTCTCAGCCAGAGAGAAGCTGGATGTGTTCTGTGGCACTGTGGCCTACAGGATCCTGGATCCGTACCAGTGTTTGGAGTACAAAGGCCCTGCGGTGGATGTCTAGAGCCTGGGTGTCCTCCTGTTCCTCATGCTCATGGGGTGCCTTCCAATGGGACCACCTTGATGCAGGACAAGGAGCAGGTGCTGCAGGCCAGGTACAACCTCCCCTCCCACCTGTCAGCCGAGGTTGGAAGGCTCATCTCTGGAATGCTGACCGTGGAGACCGTGCAGAGGCCCATGCTAGAGCAGGTCCTGGAGCACCCGTGGCTGAGGCAGGGTGAAGAACGCTGGCTGAATCCTCCCACCGACCCACCTGCCAAGTGGTCGTACACCTCCATCTTGCTGGCCACGTTGGACCTGGGTTATGGGCTGCAGGAATCCTAGGTGTCAGTATCAACCCGACAATGTGACGAGGCCATGTCAACCTACCTCATGCTGTGCTACCAGAAAACCCACGGGGTGAGCACCAAGGTCCAGCTGAAGCCTGGGCAGCTGGAGAGAGGACCTTGACTGAAACCCTCCCACCCTTCCAGCTTGGCTCTGGGCCATGAGGAGTGCCAGCAACCCTGCTCTTTGCTCCTGGCCCCCCGTGCCCTACAAGGGGAAGCCGCTGAAGAAGCACAAGACCTCAGGGCAGAGGGGCAGTGAAGACCCAACCTGTCTGCCATTTTGCTGTGCAGCCTGCTGGCCAGTGGCCACACTTCAGCCCATGGCTCCTCTGTCCAGCTGCTGGTCGAGTGGCAGTGGGTGGGAGCTAGAGAACCTATCTGCATAGGCCCTGACATTGGAACCAACCTCCCAATTAATCAGGTGCGTCCCTCCAAAGTGTTGAAACTTCAATGCCAGTCCAGACGTATTGATAGGAGGGCTGTCAGGAGGTGGTGAGGCAATATGGCTCTTGCCTTCCTGGGCGCCATTTGTGCCATAAAGCCAGACCTTATCTATCAGGCAACCAGACCAGGTTCCACCCTCCGCTCCACACGTGTGTCACGGGCACATGTGAATAAGTGCATGTACACACACAGATACTCTTGTAACCATGGCATGATGGTATCTGCCTCCACTTCCTGTTGGTTGAAAGGCTGATGCAGGGGGATTTCAAGTTCTAGACCATTCTAGGCAACTTAGTGAGATCCTCTCTCAAAATTAAGGAGAAAGTAACTCAGGAATACAGCACTTGCCTAATATGTGTGACATCCTGGTCTCCAGAACTATTTCTGTAGAACAAAAAAATGAATAAGAGAATGGAAAAAGTTTGAAGACTTGAGTTCAAGGTGTGGCAAGGCCTCCTGGCCAGCTCCCCCTTGGAGGATGCCTTCATAGACCAATATGTGGTCTTGTGGGATGTCAGGCAGGGCAGCATTGCCATGGTCATCCTGGCCTGAAACAAACTGATGGTGACAGTGTTGACCGTGAGAGCCCTGTGGAAAGTGGAGTGGGACTACTTGCCCTTCATCATGTCCGAGCTGGACCACAGGAAGAGTGTGGAGAGCCCCCATATGGTCCAGATTTTGGAAATCTTTGACACCCCTGACAATGTCTATATGGAGAGGGAGCATGTGGCTAGAGGCCAGCTACTGCAACACATCCCAGAGGCTGTGGACTTGCAGGAGGAAGAGGCCTGCAAGGTTTTCAGGTAGGTAGCCAGCACCATGGGATACTGCCACACGCAGGGCATCACACACGGGGCCCTAAGGTGGCAATGTCCTACTGGATGACAAAGTCAGCGTCAAGCTCCATGACTTCAGCGTGGCCTGCACGGTCATAACTGGAGAGAAGCCAGAAGTGTTCTGTGGCACCATGGCCTACTGGGCCCAAGGGCTATACTGCTGTGAGGAATACGAAGTCCCTGCAGTGGACATCTGGAGCCTGGCTGTTATCCTGTTCCTCATGTTCACAGGGTGCCTCGTATTTACTGGGGCCAGCTTTGTGCAGGCCAAGGAGCAGGTGCTGCAGGACAGGTAGGCCCTCCCCTTCCACTTGTCACTTATGAAGCCTCATCTAGCAGATGATGACCTTGGACCCACACACAGGCCCAGAAGCAGATCCTGGGGCACCATTGGCTGAGCTGGGGTGAGGAATGCTTGCCGAGTCCTCCCACTGAGCCACACCCAAAGACCTGGACACCTCCTTCATTCTGGCCAAGCTGGACTTGTGTCTTCACCCATCTCTGAGTCCCTGCCTAAGGTCATTAAGTTCATTATGAGCGACTCCTCTCATGAAGGGCTGGTGCAGGGGTGACCTCATCCCTTGCCATTTGTCTCCCTGTGGGATAGTTTGAAGAGTGTGTCCCTCCAAAAGTGCTACTGAAACTTCCATGCTAAAGCAGCAGCATAGAGGGGAGGGTCTTCAGGAGGTGGTAAGGCCCTGAGGCTCTGCGTTCCTGGACAGGATGAGCATCTTACAGCCAGACCTTGTCCAGCAGGGCACAGGGCTTGGGTTCCACTTTCCACACCACACGTGTAAACAGTTGCATGCACGCGTGCACACACAAACACGCATGTTTCAATGGGCACAGAGATATCTGCCTCCACTAACTATTCGTGGGAGGATGAGGTAGGGGGATTACAAGTTCAAGACAGGCCTAGACAGCTCAGTGAGATTCTTTGGCAAAATGAATAGAAAGTGCTAAGAAAGTAACTCAGGAGTAGAGCTTGTGCCAAATGTGTGTGACATCCTGTTCCTGTAACTGTTACCACAGAAGAAAGAACAAAAGAGAGAGTGGAAAGGACTTGAAGAAGTGCGTTCAGTCCTCTGCCCTGTCAGTGGTGTGATGGGGACACAGCAGCACTGTACCCCCTTGAAGACGAAAGCAAGACCTCTCTAGACATCCAGTCTCCCAGGGCTGATGGTGGACTCCTCAGATCTCAGAGTGGGGAGAAGTCTGTTTCTGGGGTTCCAAATGACACAGCCCAGGCTCTCTGGATAAAGCAGCGTGAGGGATCCAGGCGTCTGGGATGGCTCCATGTCTCTGTGCTCTGGGAAGGACACTCACTGGCCATAGAGTGCTTGGCTAGCAGGTTCAGCCTTCACCACTTTGAAAATACCAACCCACCGCCTTCTGGGATGTAGGCAGGGTTCTGCTGAGCCCTATCATAGGACCTCATGGGGCAATGATGAGGGAGGTGCCCTACCTCTCACCCCACAGACGGCAGGAGCTCTGCCTGGGTGGTAGAGCATTTTGTTCCAGTGTCGTGATGTGAGTGAAGTGCTACCATGCTTTTGACACAGGTCAATCCACGTTGGGAAGAGACAGACACTGAATAGCTTGAGAGAATGTAGGATGGGGTCTCTCCAAGGCAAAGTAATCATACATTTTTGCACTCGCAATACAAAAGCTGCCGGAGCCTCGTGCAGGTTTGAATTTCTCAATGAGAAAATGTCAATGTCCACAACGCACTGAAGCACCAGGTTCTGGAGACCCTACTACTTCTGATTAGGTATGTGGCAAAAGTCCTGGAGGCCCAAGTGGGAGCCGCCACCGTGGGCTCCGCCTAGACTCGAACAGGCCATTCCTTGCATGACCTCAGAGGGGGCCAGTGTGAGGGATTTCAGCCAGTAAGTATATGAGGCAGTGGCAGAGGCCGGGTGCTTGTCCACAATCACTGGAAGTTCTAGGTGGTGACCTGTGGGACTCATATAGTTAGAGCGTTTGTTAGTTTCGTGGTTCTAGTTGCAGACTTAGATTGGTTCTTTGATCTAGGGCTCTTTTGTTTTGCTTTGTTTTTTAGTTTTGCTTTTGTTCTTTGCTTTTTTTGTTTTTAGCTAGCATCCTTATTTGGCATCACTTCTTAGAATGTCTGGAGAGATCAGTGAGCGTAGTGTGGTGCTGAGGGTGGGTTGGGCCTCTGAACCAGCTCCTCCTTGGAGGAGGCCCTCAGACTGGTATGAGGCCCTGGGGGTTGTCGGGCAGGGCTGACGGGGAATGAGGTGGCCGCAAAGGTCCTGTGGAAGGGGAGGGGAAAACATTGTCCTGGGTCCTGTCAGAACTGGACATCATTAAGTGTGTGGAGCACCCCCACATGGTGCAGCTGCTGGAGATTGTGGAGGCCCCCTGCACTGCCTATGTGGTGATGGAGCACATGGCTGGTGGCCAGCTGAGGCAGCATATGGGCCTGCAGGAGGAGGAGGCCCACAGGGTGTTCCGGCAGGTAGCCAGGCGTAGAGCATCGCGCACCAGGTCATGAAGGCAGGCAACGTCCTGCTGTGACTTCAGCCTGGCCTGCAGGTTCACGGCCAGAGAGAAGCTGGATGTATTCTGTGGCACTGTGGCCTATAGGATCCTGGATCCGTACCAGTGTTTGGAGTACAAAGGCCCTGCGGTGGATGTCTAGAGCCTGGGTGTACTCCTGTTCCTCATGCTCATGGGGTGCCTTCCAATGGGACCACCTTGATGCAGGACAAGGAGCAGGTGCTGCAGGCCAGGTACAACCTCCCCTCCCACCTATCAGCCGAGGTTGGAAGGCTCATCTCTGGAATGCTGACCATGGAGACCATGCAGAGGCCCATGCTAGAGCAGGTCCTGGAGCACCCGTGGCTGAGGCAGGGTGAGGAATGCTGGCCAATTCCTCCCACGGACCCACTCACCGAGTAAGTACACCTCCATCTTGCTCGCCATGTTGGACCTGGGTTATGGGCTGCAGGAATCCTTGGTGTCAATATTGTTAGGTCGGTTTGAGGCGGCTGAGGGGAAACAAAGCACCAGGCAGCTCACATGCACGAAAGAACCAATCAGGCGCCAACAGACAAGCAGTGATGGTGCCTCATAACCACCTATCCATCAGTGGATCTCTCCTGACCAGACCTGGAGGGACAGGGATCTCAGCAAATCCCCCGACCAACCCCAGGACACGGGACTCCCAAATCCTCCCTTTCCTGTCCCAAGCTCCTCCTTTCCTGCCCTAAGCCCATAAAAATTTCAGTCTAGCTGAGCCTGCGTATGATTCTCCCGAACTTGCTCTGTTGGATCGGGAGTCTCACCTGGGAGTGCATCTCAATAAAGCCTTGCTCAACTGCTTTTAATCTGCCTCCTTTTGATCACCAGTGCCTGACCTTACAAGTATCAACCCGACAATGTGACGAGGCCATGTCAACCTACCTCATGCTGTGCTACCAGAAAACCCACGGGATGAGCAGCAAGGTCCAGCTGAAGCCTGGGCAGCTGGAGAGAGGGCCTTGACTGAAACCCTCCCACCCTTCCAGCTTGGCTCTGGGCCATGAGGAGTGCCAGCAACCCTGCTCTTTGCTCCTGGCCCCCCGTGCCCTACAAGGGGAAGCCGCTGAAGAAGCACAAGACCTCAGGGCAGAGGGGCAGTGAAGACCCAACCTGTCTGCCATTTTGCTGTGCAGCCTGCTGGCCAGTGGCCACCTCCCAGCCCTTGGCCCCTCTGTCCAGCTGCTGGCCAAGTTACAGTGGGCAAGAGGCAAAGAGTGAGTCCTCCCAGCCCTAAACACTGGAACCAAGCTCCCACTCCATTAAACGAGCCTCACTGGTACCCAGTGGCTGTATCCGTGACACCACCATGGGCTGGAGGGGCTTGGCCAGGAGGATGCCCTCCTGTCCCCCATGTCTCTATTGCTGTGTGCAGGCCCCTAGGACAAGCTCTGGATGCCAAAACTGACTGGCTCCCACCCGAGGAGGGCACACACACCACCACCCCTGCTGAGGATGTGGAAACTCCACACAGTGGCAACAGAGTGGCCTCCTCATCAGCACACAACAGAGACATCTGCAGAGCCGAGCAGGTAGGGCGGTCCTGCCTGTGGTCTCACCTGTGCTTTGACTGGTGTCATTTCAAAAGGACATATCAGCACTTCCACATTTGCAGGGTACTGAAGGGTTGGGTCTACCTAGGCGCCACGGGGTGGACGACCCTGGCTCCTTCCCTTCTCTGTGTCCACCCACAGACAGGTGGCTTGGGGTCTGGCTCACAAGGACCAGCTGCTGGAGGGAGAAGTGCAACCTGTCCTGGCCACCACCTCCTTGACTCCTCAGCAGGAGGACATCCAAAGATACCCAGATACTAGTGGGCCCCTGTGCCCCACCCGGACCACACACCAGGGACTTTTCCTCAGGCACATACCCCTCCCCTGCTCATCTCTGCTCTCTCTCCCATAATCGGGGGGGTAGAGATGCCTTTCAATAAGTCCTTATTCCATTTCCGTTTCTCACTAATCTTATAATGAATTTTTGCTCCATGGATGATCAGATATTGCTTTCCCTGGCCTCCTCCTTGCAGTGTTGCAAGAGCAGGTAGTAATGTCCTAGCATAAATCTGTAAGGGCATACTGACTTCAGCAACCTACTGAGGTCCCCCAATAGCAACCTGTGACCCAAAGTGTTCCAATGGGACAAAGCTCTGAACTGCCTGGGGGAAGAAAGGTAGACCTTGTGTGAGACCTGTCACTCATGGTGCTCGGTTGCCACTTTCAGAAGGGAACCAGGGACAGGAGGAGCCACGAGCCCAAGTCCATCCTACAGAGACACCCAGAATGGCACATTGAGGCCCCATGTCACAGGCCATGAGGGGAGTCAGGGTGGAGTGGTGGGTACCTGCCCCAGAGTGGCTTAGGGGCTGCTCTGTTGTTTGACCGTATTCTCAAGGGTTCAATCTTGCAGTGGTGATGCTTTATCCTCTAACAGCAGCACAGGACCTTCCCTTGACAGTTCTGCTGCAGGGGCATGCCCTTTAGCCCCCTGAGTTGTCTAGGGGCATGCTTTGATTGGTGTCATGTTTCCAGGTCCCCACACCACCGAAAGGGCAGAGAGTTGAACTCACACCCCAAGCCCTTTCCATTCTCTTTTGTTCTTTCTTCTGTGGTAATAGTTATGGAAACAAGATGTCATACATGTTAGGCAAGTGCTCCACACCTGAGCTGCTTTCCTAACCCTTTCTCTTTTCTTCTTAAAAAAAAATCTCACTGTCTGCTGACAACTGTCTGTTGTCTCACTGTCAACTCCCTGAGGGAGACCATCCAGGCCTGGCCAGACCTGGGGAAACAGGCCCAGGCAGAGGGGGTTGCGAGGTCAAATTTGCCTGTGCTGGTCTTGAACTTGCCATCCCCCTGCTTCAGCCTCCCAACCAACAAGAACTAGAGACAGTTACCTCCATGCCAAGCAGTGTAAGTGTGTATCTGTGTGTTTGTTTGTGCCTGTGAACATGCACACACGTGTTTGGTGCTGAGTGTGGAGCCTGGACCTCACTGCCTGATAGACAAGGTGTACATCCCGCCCGGGAAGGCGGAGCCTCCTGTCACCACCTCCTGAAGGCCCTCCACTCAGAACTGATGCACTGGCTTTGAAGTTTCGACTGTGTGTTTGAAAGGATATCCTCTTCAAACTACAGCACAGGGAAACAAAAGGGAAGGGACTTGGTCACCCCAGCCTGCTTTCATGAGTCTCTTGTGGTGAACTGAATGACGCTAGACATGAACTCAGAGATGGGGAAAGACACTGAGGTCTCTACACATGCAGATTCACAGCAATGACAAAAGCTGGAATTACATTTGCTGTCAGCACAATGTAGGCCTGCGCAGGACAGGTAGGTGCTGTTTCCTGAACAGACAAGTCCTATCAGTGATGTGCAGCCTTGTGGCCTAACCACCCCCTGCAGGTCTTCTTCCCAATAGTGCTGCATTGTGGTGGGACTTTCAACAGGACTGTTGGAGGACTTGGTCATTAGATGTGCCCTACATCAGGAGAGTCCTTCTGGTTAATCTGAAGGACATTAGACAGTTACTCAGAGCTGGAGGAGGACAGAAAGAGCTCTGGTGAACACAAATTCATGACAATTGTCAGAATCAGTGCTGCTTTTTTCTTCCATGTGATTTAAGAGAATATGTAGTAAACAAACTCCTCCAGTGCTTAGTGTAGGTTATGGAACACACGATGTGCAGACGTGTAGCTCTGTGACACAGGCAACTGAAGGGATGCCCTGGAGCTGCAGGGGAGCATGTGTAGGACCCCATGAAGTGACGCTGCTCTGCGTTCACATCACTGTGCTGTCACTTGCTTCATGTTAATTGGAACCCCAAGAACCCCAAAGAAATAGCTGTAGCATATAACCCAAACGGAAGGAAGACCAACTAAATAGCAAAGAAGGCAATCCTGCAGGAAATGAGGGCCAAGCCTCCACGAGACCTAGAGGAAGACACAGAAAATGGCGGCAGGCTGCCCTCCCTCGTCAGGACGTCCTGTCAGGAAAGCACATGAAGCACTCCATGGAAACGCAGGAGGGGCAGGACCAAGAGGAAACAGGATCCAACCTGCTGGCCACAAGAACTCCCTGAGGGAGACCATCCAGGCCTGGCCAGACCTGGGGAAACAGGCCCAGGCAGAGGGGGTTGCGAGGTCAAAGGTCCTGGGCACGAGTGAGCTCAGAGGGATGGAGGGACAGGCAGGCCTGGGGTGGGACCCGTGCTGGAGCAGGAGCAAGAGCAAAGCCGGGTGTGGGTCTGACCAAGGTCACACTGGGAGCCAGCGGCTCTGCTGTCCACTCTGCAGATGAGGAATCTGAGGCTCAGGGAGGTCGAGCCCTCCTGTGAGTGCCTGCCTCACTCCCTGGGTCCACAGTCCTCCCTCCCAGAGCACGGCCCCTGGACCAGACTCACATGCTGGGCTACCCACCTCCTAGGTGACTACGAAAGGTACGGTGGCAGCAGACAGGTGTTCAGACAGGCTGATCCAGTATATCGGGTGATTCAGCCCATTCCTCTCTGAGTCCGTCAGTAGGCTCCCTGCCCCCCAAAATAACCTTGGCCCATCTTCTCAGTGGTCTCCAGAGGACGCTCTAAAGCATCTACTCATATGGGTGTTTTGCTTATCTTGAATTTGATGACTCTGAGTCCTATGAGATCTTTCTACTGCCTGTATAAGGAAAGTGCCAGTTGTTCCCCAGAATCAGGAGGAACACACACAGAGCCTGTGGCAGGGACCTGGAATGCATGGGACACAGAGCAGACAGGACACAGCTGAAGAAAGCATTAGTGAACTGGAAGGTAGCCCTGAGGAAATCGCTCAGAATGTACCACAGAAAATCAAGAAGCTGAAGAAGGAGAAGACAAGCCCTGAACATCACAAATGTTCCAGAACCTAATCTGAACTTGAGGGGTAGAGAAGAAAGCATGCAAGACAGCCAAGAGGGAACACACTGCAAGCCAACATGGGCTTCCTCAGACCCTCTTCAGCATTTCAGCAGCTAACTCTAGAGACTGTGGTGTGGCAGAAGAAAGGAAAGCAGGACATGGGTGTGAACTGAATGCTACCCTGTGGCACACACTGCCCATATGTCTCAGTGAATCAGTCCATTGGCCTTGAGGCTGAAATCATCACTCTCATGTTGGCATGGGAGATTCACTGCATCTCACATGTTGAAGGCTTGCTACCCGATGCAGTAGTGTTAAGAGGTGGGCCGTGGGCAGATGACTGGACAGAATGTCTCTGACCTCAAAATGCGTTATGAGGATTCATAAAGGACCCACTACTTGTCATACTCTTAAGAAGTTGCAGAAACTTAGGGAGAAGGGGCCTAGTTGGGGGACAGGTAGTAGGAGAAGTGCCCTTGAAGGCTACCTGCTTTCAGGCCACCATGAGGTAAGCAGCTTTGCCCCACCACATGCCTCTTGCTGTGACATCTGCCTTGCCAGAGGCCCAAGACAACAGGGCCAAGCCACCACACACTGTCACCTCTGAAACAATGACCCAAAATCTTTCTTCCTTTTATTGTTTTTTTGGGGGAGTGAGGGGCGGGGATGGCATACTGAGGACTGAGCCCACGGGCACTTTACCACTGAGCCACATCCACAGCCCCCTTTTCATTTCTTGAGATAGTCTCACTAAGTTGATTACAGCCTTGCTAAACTGTTGAAACTGGCCTCAAACTTGCAATCCTCTTGCCTCAGTCTCCCAAGCTGCTAAGACAACAGGCCTGCACCACCTGCCCGACTCTTTCTTCCTTCTAAGTCATTTTGCTTAGGTATTTTGTTGCAGTGATGAAAAACTAATTATCACACCCCGCAAGGCTGCTAGAGCAGCCCTCTGTCAGACACCAGGAGACAGGACTCCAGGGGAAAGCCCCACACCCTCTCTCTGACTCTGAACCTTGAGAGTCTAGCTGTATTTACCCCGCATGGCAAAAAATTCCCTGCTTCAATTGGCACATTTATCAGTTTTCAGATTGGTTTTAGTCAGCTTTTTACTGCTGTGAATAAATACCTAACCAGAACAATTGTAGAGGATGAAAAGTTTATTTGGGGCTTACGGTTTTGGAGATCTCAGTCCGTAGGCATTCCTCCGCACTTGACGTGAGGCAGAACATCATGTTGGAAGAGTGTAGCCAAGGCAAGCAGCTCAGATGATGATCAGAAAGCAGAGATACACTCTATTAACCAGATACAAAATATAAGCCCCAAGGCCACATTCCCAATGCCCACCTCCTCCAGCCACACCCCAATGCCCATATCCAGCCACACCCCAATGCTCACCTCCTCCAGCCACACCCCAAAGCCCATCTCCAGTCAAACCCCAATGCCCATCTCCAGCCACACCCCAAAGCCCATCTCCAGTCAAACCCCAATGCCCATCTCCAGCCACACCCCAATGCCCATCTCCAGCCACACTCCAATACCCCCTCCTCCAGCCACACCCCAATGCCCATCTCCAGCCACAATCTAATACCCCCTCCTCTAGCCACACCCCAATGCCCCCTCCTCCAGCCACAACCCAATGCCCCCCTCCTCCAGCCACACCCCAATGCCCCTCTTCTCCAGCCACACCCCCATGCCCACCTCCTCCAGCCACACCCCCATACCCCCTCCTCCAGCCACATCCCCATGCCCCCCTCTTCCAGCCACACCCCAATGCCCACCTCCTCCAGCCACACCCCCATGCCCCCTCCTCCAGCCACATCCCCATGCCCCCTCCTCCAGCCACACCCCCATGCCCACTCCTCCAACCACACCACCATGCCCCCTCCTCCAACCACACCCCAATGCCCCCTTCCTCCAGCCACACCCCAATGCCCCCTCCTCCAGGCACACCCCCATGTCCCCCTCCTCCAGCCACACCCCCATGCCCCTTCTCCTCCAGCCACATCCCAATGCCCCCTCCTCCAGCCACACCCCCATGCCCACTTCCTCCAGCCACACCCCCATGAACACCCCCTCCAGCCACACCCCAATGCCCCCTCTTCCAGCCACACCCCAGTGCCCCCTTCCTCCAGCCACACCCTCATGCCCACCCCCTCCAGCCACACCCCAATGCCCCCCTCCTCCAGCCATACCCCAATGCCCCCCTCCTCCAGCCACACCCCCATGTCCCCCTCCTCCAGCCACACCCCAATGCCCCCCTCCTCCAGCCACACCCCAATGTCCCCTCCTCCAGCCACACCCCAGTGCTCCCCTCCTCCAGCCATACCCCAATGCCCATCTCCAGCCACAATCCAATACCCCCTCCTCCAGCCACACCCCGATGCCCCCTCCTCCAGCCACACCCCTATGCCCCCTTCCTCCAGCCACACCCTAATGCCCCCTCCTCCAGCCACACCCCAATGCCCCCCTCCTCCAGCCACACCCCCATGCCCACCTCATCCAGCCACACCCCAATGCTCACCTCATCCAGCCACACCCCAATGCCCACCTCATCCAGCCACACCCTAGCTACCTTTAGTTACCACTCATTCATCCCATCAGGGGATTCACTCACAGACTGGGTTAAGGCTCTCACAACCCAATAATTTCACCTCTAAGCCTTCTTCCATTGTCTTACACATGAGCTTTTAGGGGACACCTACATCCAAACCATAACAATATCTTTTTGCAAATTAACAAAGTGAACCTTCTCATTTGAGTTTTGGGTAAAAGGCACAAGTAATGAGAAAGTCTATCTTGCCCTAGTGGGTGGAGTGGGGAAAATGTTCATAGAAAAATGGGCCCTGGCTGTGCAATTGCTGTCGCTCACACTCTGGGTTCTGACGAAGACAACACTGGTGACCAGGCTCCTTTCTCTAGGGTACCCCCTCACCCCTACACCACCATTCCTCTCACCCTAAACCCTACTTCTGATCCCAAAATGTTTGCTGGTTCCTTTGGAAAATGATACCAGAGCCCCAGACTCTGGCTATGAGGTGAGCTGAAAGGAAATGCCTCCTTCATATGTTCAAAGTCTCACAGGCAAAACTCCCACAGCTTCGTCAGCCCACACCTTATGGACTGGGGACCTGTATTTTCAACAAGCATCACAGTTCTCTCTATCTTGCATAGGCTTTTCTGTGTGACATCCTAGCTCTGTGCTGCAAATATCTTATATGGACTCAAAAACAGATCAACCATTGCTATCTTGTTAACTTACCATGATGCTCTCTACTTTCATCCTTTAACCAGAAAATGCAACAATGTCATTTTTCTCCATGGCTCAGTAATAGCCCAGTGTGTGTGTGTGTGTAAGTTTTCTTTAACCATTCATATCTTGACGGACAGCTAGGTTGACCTTGGCTATTGTGAATTGTGCTGCTATAAACATGAAGTGGCTATATCGCTGTAGTATGCTAATTTTACTGATTTTAGGTGGGTACCAAGGTGTGTTATAGCTGGATTATATGGTGGTTCTATTCCTAGTCTTTTTTTTTTTCTTCATTCACTTTATTTATTTATTTATTTATTTTGTATGAAAATCCTATGTTGTAGCCACAGCTGGAGCCTGGGTCCTCTGTACAGAGACTCTGGTATGGGTTTTCACAAGATGGTCAGTGAATTCCTGATAGGGAGACTTGGTGAACACAGTGTCTTTCCAGAGATCCGGGGTCAAATAGCTGTGTATGTCTTGGAGATGGCATCAAAGGTGGCCTTGGCTAAATTGCCCAAGGTGGCAGTGCAGCCCCTGGCAGAAGTGTAGCAGTCATCAATACCAGCCAGCAGCAGCAGCTTTTGGGGCACAGGAGCTGAGACAATGCCTGTACCTCTGGTGACAGGGATGAGCCATACCAGCACAGAACCACAACATCCTGTCACCTTATAAGGGACTGTGTGGGGCTTGCCAATCTTGTTCCCCCAGTAGCCTGTCTGCACAGGAACAATGGAGAGCTTGGCCAGGATGATGGCCCCTCGGATAGCAGTGGCTACCTCCTTGGAGCACTTTGCTCCCAGTCCAACGTGACCATTGTAGTCCCCAATAGCTATAAATCCTTGAACCTGGTCTTCTGGCCAGCACGAGTCTGCTTCTGTACACACATGATCTTCAAAACCTCATCCTTGAGTGATGCCCCCAGGAAAAAAATCAATGATCTTAGACTCCTTGACGGGCAAAGAGAAGAGATCGATCTCCTCCAGGGACGTGATCCTCATGTGCCTGACTAGGCGGCCCAGCTTGGTGACTGGGATCCACTCCTTATCTCTGGCCTTGCCTCCACGAGCCCCTGGCCATGGCCCTGGCCCTGAACACGGCCTCAGAGACCGGGAAGCCGCTGTGGCCACATTCCAGGGCCCCTGGGACCTCCCGCTACGCTGGCATCATCCGCCATTTGGTGTTTTCCCAGAGAAAAAAGCCATTCCTAGTCTTTTGAGGAACCTCCATACTGCTTTCCAGAATGGTTGTTGTAGTCTGCAATTTTACCAACAATGTATGAATGTACCTTTTCACCAAATCTTAGCCAGCACTTATTGTTTCCGTTCTTGATAATTGGCATTGTGTTTGAAGTGAAATGGAATCTCGGTGGAGTTTCAGTTTGCATTTCCATGATTGCTAGAGATGTTAAACATTTTTCATAAAATAATTGGCTATTTGAACTTTTTTTGAGAAGTATCTTCTTAGTTCTTTTGCTAATTAATTGGGTTGTTTTTTGGTTTATTTTAGTTTCTATATTTGTGTGTGTGTGTGTGTGTGTGTGTGTGTGTGTGTCTTAGTGTTTTCAGTTCTTTATATATTTTGGATATTAATGTCCCATCTGAGGAGCAGGTGACAAAGATCTTCCATTCAGTAGGTTCTCTCTTGAAGTTCCCAATTGTTTCCTTTGCTGTGCAGAGCTTTTAAACTTGATTCCATCCCACTTATTGATTACTGGTTTTATTTCTTATAATTTGGGAGTCTTCTTAAGGAAGTCAATGCCTGTGTCAATAAGTTGGAGAGCCTACATTTTCATCTAGCATTTGGTCTGATTCCTAGGTCTTTGATCCACTTTACATTTTTACTTTTTTGCAGGTGAGAGATGTAGATGAAGTTTCATTCTTCTACGTATGGATATCCAGTTTCCCTAGCACTGTTTGTTAAAAAGGCTATCTTTTCTCCAAAGTGTGTTTTGACACTGTTGTCAAGGATCAGATGACTGTAACTGTGTGGCTTTGTCTCTGTCTTCTATCCTATCCATTGGTCTTCAGGTCTGTTTTTGTGGCAGTACCATGCTGTTCTTATTACCACAGCTCTGTAAAACAATGTGAGGTCTGGTATTATGATGCCTCCAGATTGCCTTTCTTGTTCAGGATTCTGGGTCTCATTATTCTTCCCAAAGAATTTTGGAACTGTTTTTTCTAGTTCTGTGAAAAATGTCATTGGTATTTTGATGGGGACTGCACTGAATCTGTATGACACTTTTGCTAGTACGGCCATTTTGACAATATTAACTCTACCTATCCAAGAACATGGGAAGTCTTTCCATCTTCTAATGTTGTCTATAATTCTTTATTCAGTGTTCTATACTTTCCTTGTAGAGGTCTTTCGTCTTCTTGGTTAGACTTATTCCTACGGGTTTTATTGGTGGGGGCAGGGGTATTGAGAGTGGCATAGTTTTCCTAATTTCTTTTTCAGCAGATTCATTACTGGAATATAGGAAAGCAATTGATTTATGTATGTTGATCTTATATCCTGCTACTTTGCTGAATTCATTTATCAGCTTTTTGAGTCTTATGGTTGAGCTTTTTAGGTCTTCTAAATATAGGATCATGTCATCAGCAAACAGATAATTTGACTTATTTTCCTATTTGTATCCCTTTAATTTCCTTCTCTTGCCTGATGGCTCTGGTTAAGAATTTCAAAGACTGCATTGAATAGGAGTGGTATTTTTTGTATTTGCATTTGCTAAGATTTGTTTTGTGCTTTAATAAAATATGATCAATTTTATAGAATGTTTCATGTGCCACTAAGAAGACAGTGAATTCAGTTGTTAATGGATAGAATATTCTATAGATATCTGTTAGGTCCATTTGATTAATGGTATTTTTTAGTTCTTAAGAGACTTAGTTTATGGTTGGATGATCTACCTAATGGTAAGATGAAGGAGCCCTAATCAAGGAGATAGCTAAAGAGCGGTTAGCTGAGAGCCATAAAAGATGTTCTAGTTTCCACCTGATATTAATACATTATTCAAAGAATCTTTGTATGCCCGTGAACACTGTGTGATGCACCTGTAAGCTCGAGCTGTAAGCACTTGTCCTTGTTAAAGCTAAATGTATACAACCGGGTGAGGTTGGTTAGTTGGTGTTGGGGGAAGAAGAAGGTGGTTGCTGGTGGTTGGAGTTAGAGCGGTTAGAGTTCGAGAGGTTGCTGAAGCCGGAGAGAGAAGAAGAATAAAAGACCTTTTTCATTTTCATCCTGCCTCCGAGTTTTCTCCCGCGGCATCGTAGCTGCAAGCAACAGCATCAGGCAGCTACAGTAAGAGAGATGCACTAAAATCACCCAGTGTTACTATATCGTAGTCTATTTGATTCTTTATATTGAGAAAGGTTTGTTTTATCTATGTAGATGCATAAATTTGGGCCATAAGTACTTACAATCATATCTTTTTGTTGGAAGATTCCCTTAACCAGAATGAAGTGATCTTCTTTGTCTATTCTGATTAAATTTGTCTTGAAGTCCACTTTGTTTGATATGAGAGTAGCTACCCCTGCTTGATTTCATTTTTCATTTGCATGTCTTCCCCATCCTTTCACCTTCAGTCTGTGGATGTCCTTGTGAGTATCATGTTAATAACATATGGTTGGGTCTTGTTTTATAATCCAACCTGCCAACTTATGTCTCTTGATTGGATAGGTGAGACCATTTATATTCTGTCGGGACCTTACACTATCAGCCGAGAGGATGGAAAAACTCTGGCTTTTCCGGCTGCTTGCTTCGCCCTGTTACAGGACCTAGGCTAAGCAGGGGGTGTGGCTGTGAGAACTGAAACCACCCCAAGGATAGGCCAATGGCTCCGCCAATGGGATCTGCCCATGCTCCTTATGTGTCCCTATAATCTTTCTGCTGATTGGCCCATGTCCTCTATAAGACCGTCCAACTTCCTCAATAAACCGAGTTGCTGCACTGACCAGTGACTGAGCTCCCTGGTATGTCCCTGGGCCTTCTAAAGGCGGGGGAGGAAATATCAGCGGCCTTTACTTTCCCAATCTAGTCTGCTCGTTGAGGTAGGCCCCTCTGGCCTCTTTTGCTGAACAAAGGAGGTCCATCCCAGGTATGGGGGGCTAAAGACTTCAACCCTTATAATATTCCGACAATATTCAATATTACTACAGAGTAATAATATTTATTTTCTGCCATTTTGATTTATTTCTAATGCTGAATTAAGACTTGATTCTCCCTTAATTGACTATTCTTCTAGTGAAGTTCATCCCTATGCTGGTTTTCATTTTTACTTTTCAGTTCTTCTGCATGAAATATTTCATTGAGCATGTTTTACAGTACAGGTATAGCAGTTAAAAATTCTTTTCATTTCTGCTTACCATGGGAAGGCTTTTATTTCATGTTCATTTCTGAAGGAGTTTTGCTAGATAAAGTAATATCTTTTTTTGGCAACTGTCTTCTTTCAGGGCTTGGTATATATTATTCCAAGCCTTCCTGGCTTTTAGGATATAGTTGAGATATCAATTTAAACCTTTACCTCTAAAGGTGATCAACCATTTTTCTCTTGCAGCTTTTAAAATTCTATCCTTATTCTGTATATTAGATATATTCATTATAATGTGTCTTGCAGAGAATATTTTTTGATCTTGCCAATTTGGGGTTCTATTATGCTTCCTTATATGCATTTTCATCTTTTTCCTGAGATTTGGAAAGTTTCTAATTTTATTGAAGAGATTGTACATTCCTTTACTGTGTATTTTGGAGCCTTCTACCCCAGTGATTCTTAAATTTAGTCTCAATGTTATCCCAGGTTTCTTGAATATTTTGGCCATGGTTTCTTAACATCTTTTCTTTATTGTTGACATTATTTTCAAGATTATATACTTTGTCTTTAAGGACTGAAAAATCCATCTTCAAAGTGTCCTAATCTATTGGTGATGCTTTCCAGTGAATTCTTATTTTGATTTATTGATTCCTTCGTTTCCAGACTTTCCATTTGGCTTTTTTCAGAATCTCTCTTTTTTAAATCCTTCAGTTTCTGAATTTTCTAAGTAAATCTCTTACATCTTCTTTTAGCTAATTGAACATTTTCATGATGAATTTTTTAAACTCTTTTTCTGACATTTCCTCCACTGTGGTGTCAATGGAGTCAGTTGTTAAAGTATTATGGGCTGTTTGGGGTGGTTCATTCCCTTGCTTATTCATAGTACTTGCAAGTCTACCCATCTACTGGGGTGATTATTGCCTCTTCTTTTATGCAAGGGACAATTTAGTGAGCTTCTCTCTCTTAGGAGCCCAGTGTCCATGCATTGATACCTTCACTTAATGTATGTGCTCTACTGCACCTAGAGTCAGCACCACTTTGAGGGAAACCACTGAACCCAATTTACCACAATCATTTCAGCAGTAGAGCGCTCGCCTAGTATGCGTGCAGTCCGGGTTTGATCCTCAGCACCACGTAAAAATAATGGCATCGTGTACAACTAAAGCAAATAAATAAATATTTTTTTAAAAGATACATACTATTCAACCTCAGGAAAAATAAACTAGAAAGAAAACATGCAGGTGACTCAGCCCTGCAGCCTCTGGGAACAGAGTGTCCCTTTGCTGAGCACAGAGACTCCACCCACCACAGGACACAGGCCTTCACAGCCTCATGGGACTCCTGGGCCTTGGGCAATGGGCCGTGTGAGAAGAAGGTGATCTTGGTACCAATGGGCAGAGCAGGTGAGAAGAGAGACAGCTGGCACCTGGTTGGCCTTCAGCCTCAAGCACAGGGTAACTGCGGCAGGGAGGCGGTTTCCACATACACCCGAGAAACAGGTCTCTGGCAACAGCAGCTGAGACATAATCCCAGGGCACCACACAGGTGGTCCGCTGAGTAGCCCCAGGTGTGCTGCCTTCTGGAGGGCCCAAGGTCAGGCCAGCTGCAGAGAAGCCTGGGACCCCTGCCTGGGGAACCCTGTTCCCAGTCCCAGATCACTGCAATTGAGGCCCTCAGTTCACTGGTACACAGAGAGGTGGGATGGAAGTGGAGCCCAGGGCATTGGGGGTAACTACATTCAGATGGCTGCCCAAGAGGTGTGGGGTGAGAGGAGTCTGAGGTCAGGGCTCAAAGCTTCTGGGTGGGCCATTTAGGCTCTCTGCTTCTCAGATCCTGGAGGTGTTGCCAGGTGGTTAGCTACAACAGCCTAAGAGGAAGGCAGTGCCCAAGGGACTGGGAAGTCAAGTCCCCTCCCTCCACTGCTCCCCACCAGGACACCTTCCCAAGTAGCTGCCAGGCAGGAACTTTGTATACACACCTGGGGCTGCAGGCTGCTAACACCTCTTAAAGCTGTTTCTTTGTTTCAGATGAGGCTCTTCAGAGAAGAATGCCTAGACCAGCTCAAACCAGTCAAGACCCCTGAGGCTCCTCTTCTGGCTCATCTAGAGGAAGCTTTGCTCCCTGTAATCTCATTAGCCACACTCTGGCCCCACACAGGGTTCTTCTGCCATGGTAAGCCGGCCACCTGTGAAGAAGCATGGCCTTGAATGGAAGGTGCTGGGAAGTGTCCACCCCGCAGGCCATGCCAGGTCTCTGCAGTAGGAACCTACCCAGGTATCCCCAGGAACACCCTGACTCCAGGGTCCCTGGACACTGTGGGCAGTTCTTGGTGCTCTCCTACCTGCTGCAAGCAATTAAAGCCAGAATCTGATAGGCAGTCAGTATAGATAGGTAAATCAAGTCAGGTTGGATCACGAAAGCTAATTTGAGTGAGCCAATTTTTGGAAGTTGGAGACTTGTCCCCTGAGGGATTGAAATGTTAATTCCTTCAGAGCCCTTCCTTCACCCTTATGAAGAACAGGACTTGCCCCAACCTGTTGCCAAGGTAACCTGTCCTAGGAATTGCCCCTCCCTACAGGGAGCTTTAAAGTTGTTAATTAATGTGTCCTGTGCGGCACCATCCTGCCCTCCTCCCTTTAGCCCATCTGCTTCTCACCTTTTGGCCATCCCACCAGGCCTGGTCACTAGCAGGAAGGAGAGAGATAAGGAAAAAAGAGAGCAGGAGAACAAAGGAAGCCCTGTGACATATAAAAAGGCAGACCTGCCTTGCTCTGGGAATAGCTTCTGGGTATACCAGAATACCAGCAATGGCCCCCTTCTCCCTCCTGGCAGAAGTCTATGTTACCCCCTTTTAAATAAACCCTGCTTTATATGCTTGCCTCAGCATGCTTCCCTAATGTTCAAACTTCAACATTTGGGGGAGCAGAACTCATCACCGGTAAATGGTGGTATCACAGTGACCCTCCACTCTTCTCCGCTGTGCTTACTGGCTTCCACTCCCTAAGGGGAAACCATTGCGTCAGTGACCAGTCTTCCAAAGCTGGAGAAATGACAAAGAGATCCAGTCCACATGGGCAAATAAGGGTTTATGGGGGTTGTCCAGCCCTGTCCCCATCCTGGAAATAGTCCTGCCTTATGGATCCTGGGGACAGGTGAGTAAAGTGAGCGCGGAGGAGGGCACTGGGAGCCTGGAGGTCCATGTCGACTACAGGCCAGAAGTGGCTCAGCTCACAGCTTGTGGCCTGCAACTGGCTGTCCATAGGGAGCCTGCTCCCCACAGGCACCAGCCAGGCCACCCCTCCCTTTCTGCCTGGCCACGGAAGCAGGGTGAGTGAGAGGAGGGCCCTGCGCCCCTCCCCTGAGCTTGCCCCACGGGTCTTCCTTCAGAAGCCCGGAGTCTCTCCAAGACCCTGACCACCACCACAGGTGTGCAGTGGGATGTCCATCCCCTCACCTCCCAGCAAACTCCCAAGTCCTGCCTGGCACTGGGTGCACACCCCTGGGGCACACCTCCTAAACCATGGGTCATCTAGCGGGCAGGGTGGCTCTGGAAGGGGTCAACTTGTCCAAAGGGCCACAGTGGAGGCGGGGCCGGGCCTCAGCTGACACGCGAATCCACCTTCCCAAGTCCATTCTCTCTGGGCAAAGCTGACCAAGGACTGGAGCCCAAGGGATGCAAAGGCTGGAAACGCCCGCACTGTGGGAGGAACAGCAGTGCAGACAGCCCACCTTCCCCACCTGTGCCCTAGGGGAGGCCTCCAGCTGCGGAGCAGGGGAAGGGCCCAGATGCCTGGCCCCCAGACAGACGGCCGGACGCTCCTGGGGGCAGCCTGGCCTGGGGGTGGTCCCCGACTCCAGGCGCGACGGGGGTGGGGGCAGCAGGGGCAGCAGGACCGCCTGGCCGCCGGACGAACCCCGCCCAGCGCCCTCTCCGTCCCCCACGCGGGGCCCACCTCCCTCCAGGCCTTCGCTACCTGCTGCCCCAGGGGGGTCTCTGAGGCGACGCCAGAGTGGACGGGCGCGGGCCCGTGTCCTCAGGACGACCCCTGGACGCGGGGAGGAAGAGGCCGCCCCTTAGTCAGAGCGGTCTGTGCCCAGACATCTGCAGGGTGCAGTACGCCGGCGCCCTCCACTAGGTGAAAGCCGCAAGGACGGTTGGCCTCGGTACCGACCACCCCAGCGCGTGGGCGGGAGCCGGGCGGCGGGGCGGGGCCTGCAAGGGGCGTGCCTGCGAGGGCGTGGTCGCCAGGCCGGCGCGGGAGGGGCCTGCGAGGGGCGGGGCCTCCAGGGCCTTCAGTGGGCAGGGGTTCAAGAGGCGTGGTCTATACGGGTGGGGCCTTGATGGGGCGTGGCCGCCAGGGCCGGCGGCAGGGCGGGACCTGTGGGGCCTGCGATGGGGAGGGGGCCGCTGGGGTCAGCGGCAGGGCGGGGCCTGCGGGTGCCGTTTGCCAGGATCTGGCTTTGGGCGGGGGCGGGACCCCCCAAAGCTCGCTACTCCGCCCAGGGGTGCCCTAGGCTGGTTGCGGGCCGGGCCGTAACGGTGGTCTCTGCGTGTCAGGGCAACTCCAGGGCCTTGCTGAATCCCGGGGTCTGAGCGGGAGTTCCTCGTGTGTACGACAGGAGGTCTCAGTGAAGGCCTTGAGTGTGCAAAAAGAACCAGGTGTGGAGGGCGGTGCGGCCTTCTGACCCGCTGCTGAACTGTGAGGACCCCAAGCTGAGGGCTCCCTGCTGCACTCAGTCGGCAGGGCGGCCACCACGGGATCCTGCTATGGGGGTCTCGCTGCCCCAGGGGGTGGGGTGCTGGTCAGCCCTCAGGATCTATCCTGAGGATCTTGGCTCTCCAGAGCCCAAGCTGGTCTTCCAGGGGTAGGGATCCCACCCCAGGACTAGGAGAAAGGAGGATGTGGGGACCTGGGAGCTGACATATTCCACCTGCCCAGGGTGGAGGTGTCAATTCTGTTCCCAGAAGGAACTGGCCACCGGATTGGGCCAGCAACTGTAGGTACTGTCCAGCAGACCCTGGGTGGTCTGAGTCCCCACCACTATGACAGGTGGCTTCTGCGTCCACCCTGAGAAGGCAGGGGATCTTGTCCCGAAGTAGCCAAGCCCAGGGACATCAGGGGACTGTGGGAGCCAGACAGGGAGAAGGCGAGGACTTGCTCCAGAGCTTCTGCCCCACCAGGCTTCTGGATGACTCTTAGGGCAAGGAGCCACAGAAGCCCCTCAGGGCCTGGCTGGGCCTCCCCTCTCCCAGCTCCATGTGCAGCGCCCACCTGCCGCTGGGCTCCGGAGCACCCTGTGCTCCCAGAGGCTGGAGTCTCTCTGGACCTCACACCCTGGGAGAGCCCCACCCCAGGGAGCCCTCTTGCCCACCCCTGGGTGCCCACATGACAGATCTGCACCTCTGCCTTAAAGCACCCTAGTCGCCTACTCTGGCCAAGCACCTGCCACACAGGGGACTGGGGGTCCAGGCCCACTGAACCCAAAATGGACCATCTGGACCCCTCCAGTGCTTGGCCCAGGGAGCTTGGCCCAGGTCTCTTCCCAGGATGCCATCCCAGGGGTGCCCAGCAGCACATCTGCCCTGAACTATTGATGTGTTAATTAGTTACTTGGTGTATGGGGATGGACCCTGACCCTCTTAACCCCCTTCCTGGGGTGAGGGGACTGGATTGGGTTTGCTGACCTGAGGAGGGCGCAGTCACTGGACTGGACCTCTGTAGGCTGGTTTCCCAGGGACCCTCCTGAGGACCTGAGGGGACCCTCCTTCCTAGCACAGTGCTCAGAGCTCCCCTGGACCTCCAGGAGGCCGACTCCTCCTGCACTTGCACCTGCTGCTCTCGGGACCTCCGTGCACAGAGCGCTCTGCTTCATTCCTGCCAGGGTCAGCTCCTTGGCAGAAACGCTGCTCTCTCTCTCTGCAAAATATGGAAGAGGGACTTGAAAACTCACCACTGTTGTCAACACTTTTTTTCTGGCACTTTATTATTTAATGGCAATTTTCCCCTCAAATTTTGTAAGAAGAAATAGTATAATTTGGGTTAGATCATCGCACAAACTTCTTATTTCCTTAAAGCTTTTTTATATGTGTGTGTATGCCAAACATTACATGTTTATTTTCATTTTTGTTCAATTTTTTGTTATCTGTTTTAAAGGCAAAATCTCAAAAAGCATAATATGCTTCACAAACGTTAATAAGAAACCCATTGTTAAATCATATGGATTTCTTTAAGATGTAAATAGGTCCTAAAAATAAATATCATAGACTCGTAATTATATGACATTTAATAAACTTTTAGTTTCTATGCCATAATTACTGGTTAAAGGAAAAACCCTTAGACAAGTTTAATTTAGCAGAATTTATTCAAGCAATAAAAAGTTAAAAAAAAAAAAAAGAAAGAAAGAAAGAAAAGATTCACTAGTCGGCCTCAGGATCAGAACAGGATCAGAGAAGTTGGGTCACAATGTGGCATGAAAGGTGGCACAAAAAAGAGTAAGTGCTGTCACCCAGGTTTCCCTCTTAGCTTGGTCCCTTGTGTGGGCATCTAATGCCCTTGCGCTAAGACGGGTGGGAGGGGTTTTATCCGTGTATCTCAGTTAACGGAAGTGGGAAGCCTCCTGGGAGGTCAGAGACATTTTTAAAGTTGCTAAGTGCCCGCAGGTGATGGTTGAACAGGGATTCCAGTCTGGTACTCTTGCTCTTCCTTATGCTGCTTCATATGGATAAAAACTTTCAGGATACTTCAGTGTACATTTCTAAGTCATTTTCACTTCTGAGACTCTTGAAACTTCACTTTCTTTCTTCTTTATGAAAAAGCCGAACCGTTGAACAAAGTGGTCTCCTGCATGTGGGCTCTTGACCCCATGCAGTGGTGTGAGAATGACCTTGGGTCCCCTTCCTACCAGAGCCTCTGTCCCTGCTGGGCTCCACCTTGTCTCCCAATAGCCTTTCCTGTGTCAGAGTCCACATGTGCTCCTTTGTTCTGTTCAGCCACTTGAAGAAATGGCACACGACCAGCCCCACTACTACATCTGGTCCTGGTATGCCGGGGACAAGACCCTCCCACTGTAGCACAAGAGGGATGTGTGCAAGCCAATCACCCAGTGGCTGCTGGGAGGGACCTGCCATCACGGGGACTGGCACCCTCCTGTTGCTGCTCTGTTTCTTCCCCACTGAGTGAAGGGGAAGGGCTAGATGCACTGTTCTCCATGGGACTCTGAAACCCAGATGTCCTGGGCGGAAGGGCTCAGGCTCCTGCTTCTTTAACAGGCCAGCAATGCCACTTGTCCAACACAAACTGTTCCTGAAAACAATGCAGCCATCTTCGGAACAAGTTAAGTTTGTGGAAAATGTAACATTAATGACACCACTTGGTTCACTTTTAGATCAACTGACATGCAAACTGAAGGTTTCTCTTTTGTCAACATTTTCTTTTATTGAAGCTCTAATTGCTTATGCACATAAACATTCTTAAGTGTTTTCATGTTATCTTTAAGTCCTGATTGTATTGCATTTCCTTCTAGACCAAAGATGTAGCTGATGCTTTATATGTGAAAAATTTAGCCCTCAGTTATTAACAACAATGCATAGAAATACACACGGTCAAATTCAAAGAGTTCTAATTGAAAGACTCCTTCCTGTCCAAGTCCCAAGTCTTCTCATGGACTTTTTTCTTTCTTTCTTTCTTTCTTTTTTTTTTTTTTTTTCTTTTGGTACCAGATATTGAACCCAGGGGCACTGAACCACTGTGCCACATCCCTAGCCCTTTTCATTTTTTGAGACTGGGTCTTGCTAAGTAGGTGATGCTGGCTTTGACTGTGTGATCCTCCTGCCTTGGCCTCCTGAGCTGCTGGGATTATAGGCATGTGCCACCATGCCCAGCACCTCTTAAGCTTTCTTGCATTGTGTCACACATGAGCTTTTGGGGAACAACTCTTATCTAAACCATAACAGGATCTTATCTCTGTCCACAGTTGGCTGGTAAAAGGTAAGCCAAAGATTTAGTTCATGTGCTCAGCAGTTTCCAAAATGGCTCTCCATGACCCCTGTTTTCCTGGTATCTGTGCCTATTTTAGACTATTTTTGCTACTATAACAAAATACAACAGACAGGGTTACTTATTTATTCTTAATATTGAAGTTGAACCCAGGGGCACTCTACCAGTACATCCTTAGCCCCCCTTTTTTAATTTTTTAAAATTTTTTTAGTTGTCAATGGACTTGTTTTATTCATTTATATGCAGTGCTGAGAATTGAAACCAGAGCCTTGCACATGCTAGACAAGCACTCTGCCATTGAGCCACAACCCCAGCTCCCCAGCCTCTTTTATTTTAAATTTTGAGGCAGGATTTCACTAAATTGCTCAGGTTGGCCTTGAACTTGCCTCAGCCTCTTGAGTTGCTGTGATGATAAGCATGCGCCACTGTGCCCCACAAATGGCGTAATTTATAAGGAACAGATCTTTTTAAAAAAATAATTATGAAATTTATCTATATTTTGCCTTTTAAAAGCCAGAACATAACAAGTTTCACTTTCTGGAAAGTCATCTTATTAAAAACACATAAAGTGCACTTAATGCAAGGAAATTAGTTTCTGGTTCCACCAGTGAGATGCACATGCTCTTCCAGTCCCTTCCAAGGAAGGTTTTCTCAACCTTCCCTCCAAGCTTCTACAGAGATGAGCTCAGTTTAAGGAGGTCTGAGTGAACTTTTCCCAGAAATCGCAGTGAAGAAGCTGACCTTGACAGGTAGGTCCTCCCACATAATAACACATTAGAAAAAAAACTACCTTGCCCCAAATGGACCCTGTCTTTCCTGGTTATTAGGCAACTGCAGTTAGCTCTTTCATGGTTGATAGATGGGCTGGGGCCAATGGGCCACACCCCCCCATGGAAATTTCCATGTCCTGAGAAACAAACTTGTTTCATTTGCCCAGGCAGGGGCCAATGGGCTTAAAGGTCACTCTGTTCTCCAGGCAGGAGCCAATAGGCTTAAAGGTTGCCCTGTTCCATGGGCAAAGAGCCAATAGCATTAAAGGTTGCTCTGGTACACCCCCCACCAGAAATCCCTATTTAAGCTCCTGTCCATCCAGAGCTCACACTCAACAAACAGCTCATCCCTGATGAGAGGAGGCAGCCACTGCACCAGCCTTAGACCCACTGTCTCCAGCCTGACGGCAGCTGTCCCAACCAACAGCTCCATCCTCCAGCCCCATGGTATCTGCCTTAGCTGACAGCTCCAGAGACCACAACCAGCGTGACCAGGCACCGACCCTCCATCCAGAGCTTGCACGCTCCTCTCTCCCACCAGAGCTTGCACACTCCCCTCTCCCTGACTCCTCTCTCCCAGCACCTCTTCGACCTCCAACTAGCCATAAAGGCTGGTGAATAAATCTCTTGGCTGCACAGTTGTCACCGGTGTGATATTTGCCCTTCAACAGTGGGTGGGAAAAGGCCCATAGCAGTAGGGTACAGGTCCAAAGCCACTTGCAACCTTGGCCACTGACCGGGGAAAAACTGCCATATTCAAACTGGAGATGTGTGACACGAAAGAATGAACCAAATCCATAAGCCTTTTGGTCAAACAGAGACCTACTCCTGTACATTAGGCTGGCAGCTCTTAGCCTTGTAACTAATATTCATGAAATATGTTCAAGTTTCTTGAGCTGCTACTGAACCAAGTTCCCAATACCCAGCTTTTATGAACTGCTCGTCACGGGATGTGCTTTGCCTTGCAGAGAGTGTGTCTTGTTGGAAGAGACAACAGGGCACACCACAGCCTCTCTGGGAGCTGAAAGCCAGGGTTTTAAAACAGGAATTTGGATGCTGAAACAAGTGTCATAAAGAACCCATTTGTGACAGTAAAATAATGCTGTTTAATCTAAGTTACTAAATAAAAGATAAAAGAACTAGTAGCCTCCAGAGCCCCCACACCTTCTTCTTTTAAATCATTTGAGGACTCCTTGTCATGCTTCAGGACAAGAATGTACGCAAGCTCCCATAGAGATATGTAAGTTTGACCCAGTCATCTGAAAATATGCTATCAGCTTGAAAATCACAACCAAAAGCTATGCCCCACTGACAGAAAAATGATGCTTAGCTTTCCTAACCTAGAAACACTTCCACTAGAAATATTCAGTTATACCTTATCCTCAAAAGGCACCATGCAGGCATTAAGACTGAACCAGCCATTCTAAGGGTTTGCAGGAACATAGCAAAATATCACCAATAAAACTTCCAGCATCAAATCATGCAAAACCCAGAATATTCACCCGGAAAAGTTTCCTGAAATGTTTCCCAGGGTATAAACTGCAGCTTCCAGCAGCCACTGCCCACCCCACGGACAGGCAGCTCTGCTGCAGAGGAGTTTCAGCCCTGGTCAGCTGCACCGTGGCCAGAGCTCACACACCTCAGGCAAGGAAAGGAGGAGCTTCTTTCATTGTGCTATTTGTGACCCAGAAAAGGTCCTGGCTGGCGCAGAGGATCTGAGATGAATATTGGAGGGGAGGGACAATGTGAAACAAGAACGCGTGCAGGGGAGGAAGATGGACTTTCCTCCAGAAAGGCTCTGGAAGCTCCAGGAAGTCACTGAGGACCAATGCGCTTAGACCAGGTGACAAAACAAGGTTAACAGTGGGGGGAGATAGCTTTGGTGAGAGCCCAAAGGGACAGAGGGCTCTGACCTGGTGACCCATTTCCCGTCAGAAGTGACCCTGTCCCAATGCCCTGGCTCATTTCCAGGTCTGTTGCACAGTGACGGTGTAGGAGCCAGAGGTCCCACTCTTCGCACATGATGCAGGCTCTAGGACAAGACAGAGGCAAGGACCCCGCTCACGGACGGGTGATGGAGCTGCAGCACCTGACCATCTGGAGCTCCTCCTCAATGTCGCAGAGCTGCACTGGCTATGTCCCAAGAGGGTGGCGCTGCGTACCTGGGCTCTCCCCAGGGCATGGAGGCACATACTGGGTTGACCACAGATTTGGCATTGTGCTGTGAGCAATTTGCAGTGCTCCACAAGTCCTTCCTGATAAAAGTTCTTCTCAGGACAGTAAGGACGAGGAAAGATACAAAGGACGTTTCTTGGCTGGAGGGGTGCATCCTTAGTTGTGGCTTTCTCACCCTCCGTGGTGTAGTTCTGGTGTTTGGAACAGTAGCCACGAGGGCTCAGATCTTATGTAATGTAGGGAGCATCTGCCATAGTCATGCTGGGACATGTTGGGACTCATTAAGATGCTGGCCATAAGAAACAGCAGCCACTGACCTGCTCAGTCATGACTGCTTGCAATGATAAGGAGCTATAAGGGGCACCAGCCACAGGCAAGCTTCACAATGACTGGTTACAACTGAGAGGTAGCACAGCTCCATGGACATGCACAAAGAACACGCCAGCTGCAATTATATCACCTCATTGGACATAACCAGTGGACATTGACTTTCACTGGGTGTAACCAATCACCAAGGTACACCATCAACTTGAAACTGTATGTAAATTGCTGGTCCCGCCACATTGAAGAGTTTTGCTCCAAGGACTTCAGTGAGACTGGCCGCCTTGCTGTCCATCCCTGGACTGACTTCACCATTCGCTGACATCCAGCCATTTGCTGGAGAGAACCACCAGACAAGACAACGTCTGCTCTTTGGCTAAGGGAAGTCGTGTGGCATCAGAGGTATTTTGGGGCTCATGGTTGCCCTAGGATTGTGTGATTTGCTTACAGTGTTTAATTAGTGTGCACTGAATGCTAGTTGGGGTGAACCTCCACACCCAACACTTTTTGCATTAATTGTTTATATTTGATGATTGGTGTGATGGAATATATGCTTGCATTTAAAGACAATCTATCTCTGTGTAATTATTAATAGTGCTGCTTGCAACAGGTAGGAAGACATTCTTGGGGAGCCTTGGCAAGAAGACTCTGTGCTCTCAATCTGCCTCTGGCGCTGCACAGCCCGGGGGCCAGGTGCTAGAGTGCTGCAGCATGAGCCCCAGACAGGTTTCTAAGGCTTCAGACATTCCTGCAGGCATGCAGAGCAAACCAGTGTCCGCAGGGCACCTGCAGGGCTTCTCACACACCCCTAGTCCCTGCCAGTGCTCTCACGGGGCTGCTGCTGGCAGTCGTGCTACAGCCCAGGGCAAGCTGGAGGGGGAACAGACTTTTCTTCCTCATGGTTTTGGAGCTGGGAGTTCCCGGATGGAGGCACCTGCCTTTGGCCTGGTGAGAGCCCTGGCTGTGCACACCCAGGACACCCTTAACACCCTTTAGGGAGGTGGGTCCTCAGGGCCTGCTTAGCTCTCTGAGGCCCCACCTCTTAATACCACCACAGTGACAACACCTAGCTTTTCGATGGGCCACATTCACGCCATAGCAATAACTTCAAGAAGAAAATTTAGCAAGCCGGGCCCGGTGGTGCATGCCTGTAATCCCAGCACCTGGGAGGCTGAGTTCAAAGTCAGCCTCAGCAATGGAGAGGCACTTAGCAACTCAGTGAGACCCTGTCTCTAATACTAAAAAAAAAAAAAAAAAAAAAAAGGGCTGGGGATGTGGCTCAGTGGTCGAGTGCCCCTGAGTTCAATCCCTGGTACACCCCCGCCCCCGCAAAAAAAAAGAAAATTTAGCAAATAACGTAGGTGCCAACCAGTTTTATTTTTTATATATTTGAAGAAGTGATTAAAAAGACAATGTTAATCAGCTTTTTTAGTTGCACAATAATAATAGAGAAAGTAATGGTTTGTTTGCCAAATTCATTTGGATATGGGGCCAACTGCAATAAGCTTCAAGAAAATTCTAAGTCTGTGGAAGCTGGACTTTAAAAAAAGCAGTTGGAATTAACACTGCTCTTATATTCATGGCTCAAAGAAGCTGTTGTGTTTTGTTTTTTTGTATGGCAGATATAACAATATTGGTAGAAACACATAACTTTTCTCACAGATAAGACACCAAGAGACCAATCTGTGTACACAAACTAAAAATTCTAAATGAATCCATTCAGATATTACATTATTGAATTATATAACAAGTGTAAATCTGTTTACTTTCCAGAAGACAGAACAGTATTAAAAAGTGGTCTTTTTCATCATTCTCAAAAATTCTTCCTCATTTATTTCTCCATCCCCATCACAATCAGCTTCATCAAGCATTTCCTATAAAACAAAGCAAAAAATGATAAATAAAATCTACTAAAATGAATGACAGAAAGAAATGTTCAATTACATGCTCAAAATCAAATTTTATTTTTTATATACAACTAAAGTGAGAATATAACATTTTATACAAGTTATAATTACACATAAATTACAAAAATAAGCAAGATTTACCTGCAGTTCATCATCTGTTAAATTCTCCCCGAGCTCCTTGGCGGCTCTCCTGATATTACTTAGTGTTATCTTCCCAGTATCATCATCATCAAATAATTTGAAAGCCTTCAATATTTCTTCTTTTTCATCTTTCTCACTCTTTAAAAATATGAAATAACTGTCACTAATCTTTGATTCTATTGCTAGAATAAATACATATTCTAAAAACAGACTCTTCCCAGGTCTCTGAGCACTAGAGCTCCAGTGTGTCGGGCAGCTAAGCTGATGTGAACAACCCAACGCACTGACACTTGCCCTCAAGGAGCGGATGTGCAGAACACAGTGAGGCAGGAAGAGGCACAGGGTGACCAAAAAATGCACCCCGTGTGGGTCCTCGTCATTCAGGTCCATTACCAAAGACGCAGGCTCTGCAGAGCAAGGAGGTTGTCTCCCTCGAGGCTCTGCAGAACAAGGCCTGTAAAAACAGGCACTGCACACGCTAACCAAGCACAGGTTTTTAAATTCCAGCTCCATTCTCTCCATCCTGTCACCTGTCCTCATTATTTCCTGACAAACCCCATTCTCCGCAACAGTCTTCATTACCAACCAGAGAAACTCTTCAATATTGCCATGTTTATCTATCTGCGTCCCACCCAATCTGAACCATCTAGGTCCAATTCTTCTATGAGACCTGATTGTTCCAGCCCTCCCTGAAATTTGGAAAGCCACTGCTTGTATTTCTTTGAAAAAACAAAATCATGACTATACCATTTTTACACTTATAATGGCAAAAAATTTTTCAAAACTAATGGTGCCAATTCCTTCTTTGTCCATTTCAGCTATCATTTGTCTAACTTCTTCCTTGTTTGGTTCAAATCCTAAGGCCCGCAATGCAATCTAGAATAGGAAGAGAAAATTTTTAATATGCCAAGATCTCATTCTGAGCTTTTCAATTACTCATTAATCAACAGCTTCTCTTCTTAAAACTTTTTTAAGATGTTGATGGACCTTTATTTTATTCATTTACTTGTGTGTGGTGCTGAGAATTGAACTCAGTGCCTCTCACAGGATAGGCAAGCACTCTACTACCGAGCCACAATTCCAGCCCCAGCTTCTCTTTTTTAACAGGGACCTAGCAATAACCTAGAAGAGGTCAGCAGTCCCAGGTTCCAACCCAACTGTGCTAGGCTTCCTCATGTTTAAAACATGACTTAAATGTTTAACATGATATTGTCTCCTTACAGCTCTCCAGCTTCCAGAAGACTAGTGTTATATGTCTGAATATTCCCACAAACATGGCATTTGAAATATCTTAGACTTGGAAATGATTTCAGGACCTTCAATTCTTTCACATCTATGGTCCCAGAGCCATCAGCATCGAATAAGTCAAAGGCCTCTTTAATTTCTTGCTTCTGCATTTCATTCAATTCAATTTTTGTTGCTCTTTTCTCTGAACTTGTGTGGTGGTCGGATGCCTGTAATAAATACACACATGGGTGAAAGACAAACTACATACCTAGAATAATGGATGCATAGTTGAATCTAAAGAATGAACTTATTGAAGGATCCTATTTCTTGTGGCAGTTGCCACTTCGCTGAATTTGTGCTTTGGGTTATTAAGAACTCGGTAGAAAGCCTGGTTCTTTTTTTTTATCACTTAGCTTTTTTCCTTAAAATTAGTGCCTTTGGGAGGTGAAGAGGCAAAGGAGAGATGGTAGAACGGGCAGTGGTGCAACTGCCTCCCGCGGGGAGAAGCACTGGGCTAAGGAGTAGTGACTTTCATGTAGGCCTGTTTCCTAGCACTAGGGGGTCGCTTGACTGGAACAAGAACCCCTAGCCATGTGTTCCCGCATGCTCTCCTACTAGAGAGGCAGAAAAGCCAACAGCCGCCTTTTCCAGGCGAAACACTACTCCAGAGATGGGGACAGCGACATGGGCCCAACTAGCAGTATCCGCCCCACGTGGGCGGCGGAGGTCCTCTTCCTCCTAGGTGCTGTTTTCTGCTAGCAAGCGGGGCCTCGGACGATCCCTCGGCTTGCGGCTTTGCCAGGGCCCTGGCCTCCAGCTTTGAGCCGAGAAGCCCTGGGCCCGCACTGTTCAGATGCGGGTCGCAGCCTCGGGCCTCGCGTAGCTGCAGCCGCGCCGAGCAGTCCTCACGGCTCCCGCGGCAGCTCTCGCCCTCGCCTCCGGGCAGCGCGCCACAGCCCTGGCCTCGGTCTCGGCTCAACTGCGCGGGCCGAAGAGCGGCGGGTGTCCAATACCGAGCCCACCGCGGGGGCGGCAGGGAGGGCATTGCAGGCCACTCCGAGCGAGTCACAGGAAGGACACCTCGGCGACTCCGCGGAGGGAAGCAGAGGTTCCGCCTCACAGGAGCCGCCCCTCTCTCGGGGGAACCACTCACCATGTCGCTCCGCCCACCGCACCGCCCGCTCCGCGTCCTCGTTGCTAGGGCCTCTCCCCACGAGCCCCGCCCACCCGAGCTGCGCATTGATGGACGGACACTCTATCCAATGGACGGCTCTCCTGATTCTCTACCAATAGCGTTGCGCCCCGCCTTCTCCGCCGGCCAAGAAACTGCAAATCCCGAGCGCCGGGCGGGGCGGGGACGTTTCCGGCGTTGGCTGCGGGCGCGAAGCTGAGGTAGCCCGTGCCGTCTGGGAGCGCGCGGGTGCGGGGGGTGGTGGGGAATCGACGCCTTTCGAGGCTGCTGGCCGCGAGGACCGAGTCGGGGGCGCCCCGCGCCGAGAGGCCTATGCGGTCACTGCAGGCCACTGCAGGACGCCCCACCTGGAGCTGCGCTGGATCTGTCTGGGGGCGAGCGCTCCATCCCGAGCACTGTGAAGTGTGCCTCAGTGCTCCAGGCAGGGGTCTTCCATGACTAAAATGCCCCTGGAAACCATATCCTAACTGAGTTCGTAAATGGTGAGTAAGCTGTGTGCCGCTGAGACGTCCAGGGCGTGGTGTGTGTGATTGACAGGATGCTAAGGGAGGGCTTCACTGGAAAGGAAATTTGAGAAAACATTTAAAGGTGGCGAAGCAGTGGATTTCTTGGAGAAGGAGTGTTCCAGAAAGGGGGAGCCACTGGAACAGAAACCCTGGGTTGCGGAGCAGGCTTTGCATGATCCAGGAGCAGGACGGAGGCCAGAGCAGAGCGAGGTGGCATCAGAGAGAAGGGGAAGACAGCGGTCCTGGGGCTGTGTGAGCGCCAGGACTCGCAGCAGTGGGTGGGGGTGGCTCTGCAGGACTTCCACCAGCAGTGAAGGGAGCAGAGTTAAGTTTTCAAAGGGAGTCCTGTGTCAGACAAAGGTTAACGGCTTTCTGAGAGGTTTGTAAGCAATGGGTTGATCTGATTAGACTGCTGTGCTGGAAATAGACTGGAGATGAGAAAACGTTGATTTTGATGATGAAAGGCTGATCGTACCATGCAGCTCCTGAGAAGCATGTCTTAGTGTTGAGTACCTTGGACAAAACTAGACATGACCTTGTTAAAAGAAAATGCCTTCTGATTTCAAAATTCTGGATAAACAGAGGTGACTCTGCTGGACCAACACTTATGGAGGAGGGCTCTGGAGGGGAGCTTGCACTGTAGGAGAGCATGAGGTGGAGCCCAAGGCAGGCGCCAGAGGTCCTGCCATCCCCTCGCCTTCACTGTCTTTGCCTTCGTGTGCCCAGCCTCTTAGAAGGTGAGGAATTCTTGTTTTGAGTGTCTATTTTGTGTTAGCGGTAGGCAATTGCAACTTCTCTAAAATAATAATTAAGAAGGTCATCCAAAGTTAGAAACCTTTAGATTGTTTTTGTTGTTTTTAAATTACTACTCAAACATGGAGTAGGTCTCTTGTAAATATTTATTTTCATATTAGTTTTATGTGATATTCTGCATGTAGATTAGGTTTTTTTTTTAAATTTTATGCCTTCTTTGGGAAGTCTTTTTTCATATAAATTCAATACTGACTTAAGTTTGGAATAGCTCATGAATTTTTCATGTTGCTGTAAGTTCTTTTCCATTTGTACAGTAATACCCTTGTGGTTCAAACAGTATAGAAAGGAGACCATAAACAGACATCTTAAAAAGATATGGGCCTATGCCTAGTAAGAATATGAACAAAGCTTGGAAGAAGGCAGAGGTCTGAGGAATGGAAACAGTGGGGAGAGGGCAGCTTGAGGGCAGGATCTTGCAGAGGTTGATAGCATGGACTTGGGCATTGGACAAACCTGGTTCTAGTCCATAGCCCTTTATTTACTAGTCAGAGGTTGTATGTGTTAACTATTGTGCCTCCTTTCCACATCACCAGAAGGTTGATTACAGTACCACTTCACACTGCTACTGTGAGGGCTGCCTCACACACAGTGAACTCTCAACATGTGTTAAAATGAAAAACAAAGCAAACAAACAAACAAAAAATCCAGTCTTTTCAAGATTGTCCTTTCAACAGATTATTTTGGAGCACCTGGATATTCATGAGGAAAAAAGAACCAATGTTTCACACAATTTATATAAATCAGTTTAAGATGAATTATAAACATAAATATAAAGAAGAAACAAAGTTTGCAGCCCAAGCTTCCTGACATCAAAATGTACTGCAAAGCTGTGGTTGTCAAGCAGGATGGTGCTGGCACTAAACACAGGGGCAGTGGAATTGATTGAGAACCCAGAAATAAACCCATGTACCTACAGCCAGTTGATATTTGACAAAGGTGCAAAGCCACTCAATGGGGAGAAGAGTCTCTTCAACAAATGGTGCTAGAACAGTTGGATATCTAAATGCAAAAAATGAAGTTGGGCCATGCATGGTGGCGCATGCTTGTAATCCCAGCCGCTCGAGAGGCAGAGGCAGGGGCATCACGAGTTCAAAGCCAGCCTCAGCGAAAGCAAAGTGCTAAGCAACTCATTGAGACTCTGTCTCTAAATAAAATACAAAATAGGGCTGGGAATGTGGCTCAGTGGTCAAGTGCCCCTGAGTTCAATCCCCGGAACCCTCCAAAAAATTAAATTGGACTTCTGCTAACACCATATACAAAAATTAGCACAAAATTGACCAACAAACTATTAAGAGATGAATTTATATAAAACTCTTTAAAGATGATGTTGGGTTAAATATGTATGATCTTGGATGTGGCAGTGGATAAATATGGCACCAAGAACATGAGCAATAGCAACAAAAAAAGTAGAAACTTTTGTGCCTCATCAACAATATAGAAAGTGCTACATTGTTTTCTGCAGATGGGAGTGCATTTGCAAACTGTATACAGAGGTCTTTCGCCATCATTGGGGGATTGGCTCCAGTGTTGCTGCCTGAAGCGATGGCTGCCTGCAGCAACAAAGCCACGGGAATAAGTTCAGAGGCAGACTGGAAACGAACAGGCTCTTTATTCTGCCAGCTTCTCTCTCCGGCTCCAACAACACCCCAACACGCAATCCACACTCCTCCAACCACCCAACCAACAACACCCCAACACTCAATCCACACTCCTCCAACCACCCAACAACCAATGGCACCGACCCTATCCGCCAAGTCCCGGCTCAAGTCTCGCGAGATCCCGGACCAAGTCCCGCGAGACCACGGAAGGCGGCAATGCCCGAACATCTCCATGGCCCGCAGCCAACCACAATCTCAGCCATCTCCCCTATCAGGGCTCCTACACTCCAGGACTCCTCTGTGAATTCCAAAGTCCACAGATGTGCAAGTTCCTTTTACATCTTTACATATACTTTACATCACCTCTGGAAGTACTTACCTAATAAAATATAAATGCCACATGAATAGTTGTTATGAGGCATTTTGAAGGAAAGTGACAAGAACTTGTTTGCTGCAGGTGTAGGTTTTCTTCCCACATGTTTCTGTCCGCAATTGGATCCATGCATGCAGAATCCCCTGATCAGCACTCACTGTTGTTTGGTCAGAGTCTGGTACCCAGTGTACACTTACAGCTCAACACAAGAAAACTAACAGCACTCCTTATATGGGTGAAATACTTGAATAAACATTTCTTCATTAAGATTTACAAGTGGAAGCTGGGTGCAATGCTGCACTTCTGGAAAATCCACTGGCTCTCAGGAGGCTGGCAAGTTCAAGGCCAGCTTGGGCAACGTAATGAAACCCTTTCTCCAGATAAAAGGACTGGGAGAATATCTCCATGGTAGAGTGTCCCTGGATTCAATCCCCAGTACTGGGTTGGTGGGGGCTGGGGGGGGATAAAAGCTACAAATGCCCAACAAACACATGAAAAGATGCCCATCATCATTTGTCATTAGAAAAGTGCAGGTCAAAAGCCCAGTGAGATCACTCCACATCCCTGGGATGTCTTTAATTTTACAAAAACAAACCCAGAAATTATTGTTGAGTGTCTTATTAATTGAATAGTACACACACACACCCTTCATGTCCTTCCAGAATTTCAGAATGTGAATTTATTTGAAAGTAGGGAGATCACTGAAGATGAAGTCATACTGGATTAGAGTGGTCCCTAAGCCAACAACTGGTGTTACAATTGTAGAAAGGCCATTTGAAACAGGCAGAGATTAAGTTACCAGGAGTAACTAGAAGCTGCAAGAGGCAAGGAAAGAAGCTTCCCTAGGGGTTGAAAGACTCACTGCCCTGCCAACGCCTGAATTTTGGATTCTAGTCTCCAGAACCCGAGAGCATAAATGTGTAGTTTTGAGCTTCCTACCATGAGGTAGCTTTGTGGTAGTTTGGCAGGGCAGCCCCAGGAAACTGATACCCTTGTACATTGCTGGTGTGAATGTTCTGCTGTGGAAACACTTTGGTGGTTCCTTAAAGAAGGTACCTGCGGGTTCACTCTACGTTTATACCCAAAAGAATTGAAAACAGTTGTTCAGATATACATTGTAAAATGAAGTCCATAGCAGCTCAATTCACAATGGCCAAAAGATGGAAAGAGCTCAAATGTGCATCTGTGGAAGAGTGGATATGCTAAGGGTGATTGCCCAACGGATGGTCACTCAGCCATGAAAAAGGAGTGAAACTGCTCCACACTGCAGTGTGGATGAGCCTCAGAGACAGGCTAAATGAGAAGCACATGTTTTATTGATGCCATTTATATGAAGTATCGAGAATGAAGCCGGGGTGCGTTGGCACATGCCTGTAATACCAGCACCTGGGAGGCTGAGGCAGGAGGATCGCGAGTTCAAAGCCAGCCTCAGCAATGGGTGAGGCACTTAGCAACTCAGTGAGACCCTGTCTCTAATAAAATACAAAAAAAGGGCTGGGGATGTGGCCCAGTGGTTGAGTACCCCTGAGTTCAATCCCCGGTACCAAAATAAATAAATAAATAAAGTATTGAGAATGATAAAGCCATAGAGACCAAAAGCAAATTGGTGCTTGCCAGGGTCTGGGGAGGGAATGGAGCAGAGAGACTGCTTCATAGCTATAGGGTTCCTTTAGGGATGATGAAAGATTCTGAAACCAGTAGTTGTACAGCATTGCAAACATACTAAAGGCTACTTATTAAATGCCAGTTGTACACTTTAAAATGGTTCAGTTTATGATAAATGAATTTCAGCTCAATTGAAAATTTTATGAAGCTTTCAGAAGAAATACAGAAAAATAATTTTTCCACTTAGAGTTAGACAAAACCTTTCTTAAGTAGAACAGAGAAAGCAATAACCATTAAAAGAAGGAAAGATAAATGGACTAGGGAAATATATTGTGAGGCGGTTTTAAGGCCACTTGAGGTTTGGGGCCATGAACCTGAAATGACACCAGTGAGCATGGCTGTGTGTGTGTTGCAGCTGCACTGGGGCAAGCATGGTGGGGCCGGAGCTGGGTTTCATCCAGATCAGCAGCCTGGCAAGGTAAGTAAGATGCACTGAGTTTAAGGACCTTTGTACAAGGGAGCAATTGTAATAATTGACAAGTGGAATTCAAAACAGGCAAGTAGAGAATGGATGTTCCAGGAGTAGGAGGTAAAAGGCAATAGGATGTGGTGAGGTAGGGTGGTCGTAGGATGTGATGGGTCTCTGGATGGTTGAGGCTGGAGCCCTGGGGCTATTCTGATGTGTTATGCTGCTACCTAGGAATATACCTGACCAAATCATAAATTTCTGTTACATAGAATTGAAAATTTACAAAAGAGGCCTTGAAACTGAGTGCAGCATGTCCAGCTTCCCTCCGAGTCCCTGGACACTACTGGGAGCTGCTCTTGTGCACAGCGCCTGCTGTTCTTGTGCTTCTCTCACCAAGGCACTCTTCAGTGTCGGGGATGAGTAGGTAGTGCAGAGACAGGTGGCCCACATTGGAGGAAAAGCAGAAGTCTGAGTTGTTTGCTTTTCAATATTTGAGATTTAAAAGACTGTGATTGAAAAGTATTATTCAAAAAATCATAAACTCCTAGAGCGAAGGGCAGGTTTGTGTTTTCTCTGATCTTAGCTTCCATGCTCTGAATCACCAGGGATCGTGCCTCCCAAGGCAGCAGTTTTATAGATGGTTTTTCAGTTAGGGGGCACTTCAAAAGTTCTATTTATTGGGCTAAAGTCCTTCTCTTGTAACTTCTTATTTGGGTGCGAATTCCAAAATATCATGTGGAGTCAGTTGCTTGCCATTTATTTATTTATTTACTTTTGTGCTGGGGATTGAACCCAGGGATGCCTAACCACTGAGCCACATCCTCAGCCTTTTTAATATTTTTATTAGAGACGGTCCTGCTATGTTGCTTATAATCTCATTAAGTTGCTGAGGCTGGCTTTAAAAACTTGCAGTCAAGGGTAACATATGCAGAACATGGCCATCAAGGCTCCTAGAACAGGACTCCAGGCACTCTGGAACACTGTACTGTCTTCACAGTGACCCCACAAAGTGGGTGTTGTGATCGGCTCCATTTTCAGATGTGCAGACTGAGGGGTGGAGTAGTTAAATGTTTCAGTTGCTGAAAGTTACCCAGCTAGTAAGCAGTAGAGCCAAGTTCAAGCCCAGAGATCTAGAGAGACATATACAAGCTTTCAGGAGACTGTGTGATGGTACACACCTGTAATCCCTGTGACTCGGGAGACTGAAACAGGATCACAGGTTTGAGGCCAGCCTGGGCAACTTGGCCAGACCCTGACTCGGGAAAAAGAAAACAAAAAGTAATACAAGCTTTCAAACACTATATCTAGTTATTTCTGTTTTTTTGTTGGGGTTCTGGCGATTAAACCCAGGGGTTCATGCTTGTTGGCAAGCACTCTGCGGCTGAGCCACACTGAGCTGGGGAGCTCTCTCCATCTTAAAACATTTTGGTGGCTCCCATGGTGTGGGAGCTCCCATTTTGGTGGCTCCATGCCCTTCTTGATCCAGGTCCTGTCCTCTGCAGGAGGCTTGTCTCCTGTGGCTTCCCCTGTGCTCTGTCTACGCCCACAGCACCAGGGCTCCCATTAACCAAGTGTTAACCCCAGTGCCGGGTATTGACTGCCACCTTCCTCCCTCCCCCACCTCGCTGACCCGCTCAGCTTGTCCTTCAGGGCTTGCTCTGGGGTCACCTTCTTTTGCACACAGTGCCTGCTGCCTCTTTTGAATGGCATGACCATCTCCATGTCTTTGTACCTTCATTTTCAGAATCTTACTGCACGTTGCACTGACCACATTTAATGGAAACCATGTATACTTCAAAGGCTGGGACCATATCTTATTTCTCTTTCTGTATTCATTCATGATGATGAATCACACTGAATAAGTTTCTAAGTTTTTATTTTATTTGCAGATGTTGACTTGTGATGGCCTGCAGGGTAGTAAACAAAAGAGGACACGTGGGACTTCAACAGCTGTCAATGTTCGCAGCAACGGGAAGAACGTTCCTAGGCCCAGTGAAGTCATCCAAATTTGTTACAGGTGAGGACTGTCATGAAAGTGTGTTGATCAGCTCAACAGTGAGGCTCCTTGAAAGTTTGGATTTGAGCAGCACAGTGGGGCAGCTTCTCCACGAGGCAGTTCAAGCACAGAACAGCACCTATAAAACTGGGACCAGCACTCTCTTGTTTCTTGCTGGTGCGTGGAGCAGTGCTGCTGAAGAATGTCTCCGTCTGGGTGTCCCCATTTCCACAATAGCTGCAGTGATGTCAGAAGGCTTGGACTCCTGCAGGGAGGAGGTAGCTTCCCTCCAAGTCCCGGTCCACAATGTGTTTGACCGTGTGGACAACACAATGATGATTGCTGATCTTGAAACACCTCATGTTGGTTCTTGTCCTTCTCTACAAGTCCCTTCAGGTGCTGGGGAGATACAGGAAGAGCATGTTTGCAAAGATGCTGCCTCTCAACCATTGACCATTTACAGTCTTTCTGGGAGACCTGTTAAACTGCCTGAATTTTTCAACCTTCCAGTAAAGGTCGATGCAGGTAAAGAGACATCACAAGCTCTGAAGAGTGGTCTGCTCACAGACACCTTCTCTAGAAAGTCAGTACTGAAACACAGTAGGCATTTCAACAGGACAGATGATAGTCTCTGGACAAGCAAACCAGATGGGTTTCTAGAACAGTACAGCACAGCTATTCCCCAAACCCACAGATGTCATGATTTGGTAGAGTTGGCAGTGGGTTTGAGCCATGGAGATCTCAGCATCATGAAGTTAGTAGAAGCAGCAGCACGACTGCAGTATCAGAAGGCGTGTATGCAGCCAGGCAACTGTACAGTGCCATTTATATTTGATGTTTCTAGAGTTTTCACTTGCTGTCTGCCAGGCTTGTCCGAAACTTTTTCTTGTGTTTGTTCAGGGTATGTGACTGTTGTACCAACAGCTAGTATAACCCTGGTCAAGGGATTGGAGAATCAGCCTCTCCGGGTGGTTCTCATTGAGGGTGACCTCACAGAGAGTTATCACCACCTGGGATTTAATAAGTCTACAAATATTAAGACAGTATTAGATAGCATGGAACTTCAAGGAGACAGCTCAGAAGAACTATGGACAAATTCTGTATTACAAGTGTTGACCCAGTTCAATGTGAACCTCATCCTGGTGCAAGGAAATATATCTGAATCCTTGACTGAAAAGTGTATGCACAATAAGCAGCTAGTGGTGGGGTCAGTGGGCAGCAGCGTGATGCAGGCTTTCGCTGAGGCTGCAGGAGCAGTGCCAGTGACCTATGTTTCCCAAGTGAATGCAGACTGTGTGGGCAGTGGTGTCTCCGTGACCTTCTGGAGAACTCCCTTGGAGGTTGTAGGCAGGAACAATAGGATGCCAATCTTGTTAAAAACAGAAAGAATTAATTTGATCACAGTGGTGCTCACTAACCCAGTCACTGCACAGGTGCAAGCCAGAGAAGACAGGTTTTGGACTTGTGCGTATCGTCTGCATTATGCTCTAAAAGAGGAAAAGGTCTTCCTTGGAGGTGGAGCAGTTGAATTTTTGTGTCTTAGCCATCTTCAAATTCTTGCTGAGCAATCTCTGAAAAGAGCAGACCACACCTGTTTGGGGTGGCTTCATAACACTTCCTCCTGGCTAGCCTCATCTCTGCCAGCATACCGGCCAGCCGTGCTTAAATGCCTGGCAGACGGATGGCACAGATACCTCTCAGCTCTCATGTGTAACTCGGCCATGTGCTCGTCCGAACTTGGAGCCCGCACATTCATTGAGCATCACGTACAAAATGCCACAGCCTCTGGCTCGCCATCAGCTTACATCTTGAACGAATATAGTAGACTAAATAGTGGAATTTTTAATGCAGGTTTTCCAGATAAACTGGAGCAGGTTCCAAGAGTTTATGACATTGTCACACCAAAGATGGAGGCATGGCGCCGAGCCCTGGATTTGGTATTGTTGGTACTTAAGACAGACAGTGAAATTATCACTGGACTTGGACACACACAGATGAACTCACAGGAAGTAGGGGGGCTTTTGTTCTTATAGTGTTATTGGGTAAGTCTTTGGAAAATAATTGCAAAATATATTTTGTAATATGCAAATAATAAATTTATTAATAATCAAGTTATAGTGCCTAAAATGCTAGGTTTACCAAGAAGAAGTAATGGATAGCTGTCAATAACTATGCAGGAGCTGAGGTTTTATCCTACTTAGATAGCCAGCAAGCGTCCCTGCTCTTGTTTCGTGGAATGCCAGAGTACACCAGACTCTGGGATCAGAGGCAAAGGACTTTGCTGTTCATAGCAAAATGGTATCTAGAGCTTTGCGTTGGTTTTTTATGAGTTCCCCATTTCTCTGAGTCCCGCACAAGCAACACAGAGGACCGGTGGCAGGACCCTGCACATTCAGGGTGTGTTGTAGGAGAGGAACAATGAGCTTGGGATAGTCACAGAGCAGAAACTGCCCTGCACCTTTGGCCAACAGGATCTGTTACCACATGTTCAAGGGTGCTCACTGTACACACAGCCACGGACATGGACTGGTTGAAGATCTGGTTGAAGATCAGTCACGTCCTTGTGCCCTTAGTATACCCAGCAAGTGTACAGGGTGCTGGCGCCCGTAGTGCATAGCGGCTGCCAGCAGTCCAAGCCACCTTGCTGGTGGGAGGCGAGTGGGGCAGAATGTAGGGGCAGAAGAGCACTGAAAACTAATGTGATCTTGAGTGGAGTGCAGTGGCACATGGCTATAATCCCAGCAAGTCGGGAGGCTGAGGCAGGAGGACGGCAAGTTTGAGATCAGCTTCAGGAACTTAGCAAGGCCCTGTCACAGAATTAAAAAATCAAAAAGAACTGGGGTGTAGGTCCCTGGTAAAGAATCCCTAGATTCACCGGGCGCGGTAGCACATGCCTGTAATCCCAGCACTTGGGAGGCTGAGGCAGGAGGATCGCCAGTTCAAAGCCAGCCTCAGCAATGGCGAGGCACTTAGCAACTCAGTGAGACCCTGTCTCTAATAAAAAATACAAAAAAGGGCTGGGGATGTGGCCCAGTGGTCGAGTGCCCCTGAGTTCAATCCCCAGTTAAAAAAAAAAAAAAAAAAAAGAACCCCTAGGTTCAATCCCCACTACCACCCCCCCCCACCCCAAAACAACGTAACCTTGAAGGCAAGGTCCATTGGCCACTAGGAAGCAGCTGGAGGTGGACAGTCTGATATGGCTGGCAAGCAGAGCAGCTGCGCAGAAGGGTGTTTGCAGTTCCTCCTCAAGAACAGGAGTGAGCCCCAGAGTCATAAAGCAGAGAACTGGCACGGGCCCATGCCCCTCTCCTCCAGAGGAGTCCCCTCCTCTAATTGGATTCACAGAAATTCCCTGCATATGCATTGACCATGGGGAACAACGAGAAGCCACTCGACATAAATGAGCACAGCACAAGACAAAGGCTAAAACTGCCTGCTGTGGCCTTCTGTGCCACGAAGGCAGGGCCACAGGCTGCTTGGGTAATGCTCACCCCATTCTGGAGGCTGGGAGTCCAGGTCAAGGGGCCAGCACTGTGTTTGTCCTGGGGCAGTGGAGGCTGGTAAGCCAGGAGAGCGGGAGCCACTCCCTAGCCCTCTGTGGGGCCACCAGTCCGTCCTGTGCACTCCCAGAGGCTCCACCTCGTGGTTACACTGGGGACTTGGTTTCCAACACGGGGGTGTTTGGGGGAGGATAAAAACATTCTGGAAATAGCACAAACCAAAAATATTCCCACAGGTGACAAACTCACCAGAAGAACAAAAAGCTAGAGCAGGTGAAAATTGTGTTTAAAATGGGTTAAATCAGGGGCTGGGGCTGTGGCTCAGCCGCAGAGCACTCGCCTCGCATGTGCGGGCCCAGGTTCGATCCTCAGCACCACGTAAACGTAAATGCATTGCATTGTGTACAACTAAAGTAAATAAATAAATATTTCTAAAAAATTGGTTAAATCATTTAGAGCAGAGTTTTTGAAAAAACAGTACAAACTAAAAATGACGGCAGAATCAGAAGACAAACAGGTCATGAAAAGGGAACACACGGAAAAGAACTGGGGGGAGCAGCTGGCATGGGCTGTGCACTAGACGTCAGGTGACGGGAGCAGGTGCAGTGAGGCAGTAAGTCACCCGTCTGTTCACAGACGTCCCAAGTCCCAAGACCTGCCTCGTGCCATTTTTCTTTTTAAACGATTGCTTAAATGGCTGAACTGCAAGGGTGTGAAGCAGGGCCTGTCAACCTAGGTCACCCCGGAAGGCCCAGCTGTCTAGCCTAGGGCAGTTTGTGGCTCTCTGGTTCACAACGTGTTCTCTGGAAGGGGCAGTCTCGTGAGAAGGGAGGCTGTGGTGGGCCCAAGGGGTCCCGTCCCAGGGTGGAAGTGCCGTGGTTGCCATGGTCCTGGCTTTGCAGGCCTCACACCCTTGTCCATATGACAAGAGGCAAGTGTTAGGAGAAAAACCCCTACTAAGCAACCTTAGAATGTGTGAGCCAAGACTGACTCTGTTTTTACATTGAAACATTAACTACCAGAAAGAGCAGAATGTCATGAGCTGAGCCAAGAGTCTCCTGTTTCAGAAAGCTTCTCTGAAGTGAGGAAGGTTGTTCACGGAGCTGGAATGGAAGCCAGGCCCTCCTCTGGATGGCCACTGTCAGGGGTCCTCTCCAGAAAGAGGACCTGCTGGCTTACTCTGTAGCACACTGTTCAGTCATTTCAGACTTGCCCTTTTGGGCTGAACCCTGTAGACCCTTGAATGATGATGACTTCCTGCTGCCGTCGGGAAACATTTCCCCAAGGCGACAACTTGAGATAGCTCACTCATTTCATGCTACTTGTTTAAGCCCAGAGCATAATCCTATCTCCAGGCTCTGGGAGCGATGGATTCTGCCTCCTGTGTGCCAGCCAAGGTGCTCTCTTCCACTAGAGAAGATGGGGGGCACTTCAGTCAGATAAGCCCTGAAGTTGGAAGGCCTTTGTTCAGGGTCTGCCTTTGCCCCATGTGACCTTGGATAAGTCCCTCAACTCTCAATCTGTTTTTTCTTTAATCTGTAAAATATACTTTTAAACTGGCTTTGAGGTTTAAGTGACCTATTATGACAAACATAACAACAAATATCAATTGCATGCAAATATCTAGGGAAGTCAGGTATTTGGAACATTGTTGTAAAACAATTTTGTGAGGTTTCTGTTCCTAGCCCACCTTGACAATTTTAGTGATTCTTCTTTGCCTGCCCACTCCGTAGTGATTAGAAGTTACATGTGTCCACTTGGGCCATAAGAGCATTAGCAGAGCAAAGCACTGGGGAGGTTGTCCTCTGTCACAGTAGCTGAGAGAAGAACCCAGGCAGAGGAGGAAAGGGCAACAGTGAGTCTGCTCTAGGGCTTTACTCTTTAAAAAAGTTGCTGGCCCTTGGGTTGCTTCCCAAGAGTGCAGGGCTACTGTCCCACGTGGGCTTTCTGGCTTAACCCAAGCTAGGGGACCTGAGGAGTCAGAAGCAGGTAAGGATCTGACACCCAACACTGGAGCCTCCTGAGTGTCATCTATTAGGAACCCTGCTGTGTTTGCTGTAGTACTGTTTACACAGAGCAGTAGTTCAACACTGTCTTCCTGAAAGTGGTCCTAAAGAATGGCAGTGCCCAGCTGAGAGGCCACCAGGACACCAGAAGAGTATGTAGAAATTCTGCTTCTGCTTGTTTACTGATTACACATATATATGTGTATATTTATATACATATATATAAAAACGATTTTTTAGCAGTCCTGGGGATTGAAATCAAGTGTGCTCTGTCATTGAGCTGCATCCCCAGTTCCCCTCTTTATATTTTTATTTTGAGACAGGTTCTCACTAAGTTACCCAGGCTGGCCTTGAATTTGAGATACTGCTGCCTTAGCCTCTTGACATTATAGGCCTTAGTAGCTGAGAATACAGCTACATTGTGCCTAGCCCTACTTCTATTTGTTTTTAACTTACTCTATATTTTAAATGTTTCTCCTTTATATTATATAATTTACATAGCCAATTAGCTTGAAAGGACTTGTGTATACTTAATTTACAAATAAATACGCCTACATTGAGGCACATGATCAATAGTCTGAAATCCCCTTCTCTAGGAGCTAATCTACATACAAATAACAAATACACAAATTCTGCATGTGGCAGAATATGAACTTTGTTTTGCTAGAGCAGATATTTGTTGAAAGGTAAAAATCAAATGAGCTTGTATTGGTGCTACTTTCTATAGTTAAAAAACTTGAAAATTTTTAAATGAAATTGACTTATTTATTTTGGTGCCAGGGATTGAACCCAGGGGCACTTTGCCACCGAGCCACATACCCAGCACTGTTTATTTTTTATTTTGAGACAGGGTCTTGCTGAGTCACCCAGCTTGCCAATGCTCCTGCCTCGGCTTCCTGAGTCGCTGGGTTACAGACATGCATCACTGCACTCATCACTGCTCTCAAAAGCTATGGATTGCTTTTCAAGTGAGTCTTTAAAAAATCTAGTTTGCTATTTTAAATGAGTTTTCAGCTACTTAGTAGTATGTTATTGTGGAGCTTTTTCCACAGCTGTGATCTTTATTAAGAGTAGAAAACTGACTGCTAAATGTGGAAATCCTTGCTTTGCCATAGCCGCTGTGCTGTCTGCCGCTTTGTTTCCGGGTGCCCAGGTCGGCACAAGCTCCTGCTTTGCTTCTGATCTCACCCTTGGCCAGTTCTGCTCCTTGTTCTGCAGCCTCTGTTCCTCCTAGGTGCTTTTATTCATTGCCTCACACCTGAAGAGCCCTAATAGGAGATGGTTAATTGCGGTTAGCTGACGGCCATAAGAGATGTTCTGGTTTCCACCTGAAAGAATGTTTGTATGCCCGTGAACTGTGTGACGCACCTGTGGTCCTTGTTAAAGCTAAAGATATATAACCGGGTGAGGAGTCATACTAGAAGATAGAAGAAGTAGTTGCTGGTTGGAGTCAGGCCGAGGCTGCCGAAGAAGAAAGAAGAAGCTCTTTCTCTCTCTCTCTCTTTCTCTTTCTCTATCTCTAAGCTCTCCCTAAGAAAGTAAAAGTAAAAGAAAGTAAAGAAGTAAAGAGTCAGAGAGGTTGCTGAAAGAGCCAGTGTTAGAGTTTTGAGAGATTGCTAAAGCCGAAGAATAAAAGAAACTTCTTTCATCTTCATTCTGCCTCCGAGTTTTTCTCCCGCGGCGTTGTTGCTCCAAGTCAGGAAGCAACACACACCAGGCCCCTCTGTTTCTATTTATGCATTGCTATGTTCTCTTCACCTATTCATTTTTCCATCCTGGGATTTTTTTTAACACATTCAAGAATATTTTTAGAGAAATTTCTTGGTCCCTTTGTTTTCGTCCCACATATCAATGTAACAGTTATCAATATTTGGGGTACAGTTTCCCAAGGCGCCTTTTGTGTATCTGGGTGTGGAGATGGAGTTTACAGTCCAAAAATGGGATCACCAAGCATGCTGTGTATAATTTACTTCTGTCCATTGGTCTCTCAAGTAATTTCCCCAGTATCTTTAGAGTTCTATAAAGTCATTCCAGTGGTATCATTAATTCCAGCACAGTAAACTGCTATGATTTATTTACCCTATGACCTATCAGACATCGAGGTCAGACCCAGTGTAGAAGTTATTATGAACAAGGCCATCGTAAATGCATTTATAGCTGAATTTTTCCTGTTAGTCATCATTATTTCCTTTAGATAGATTCTTAGAAATAGGTCAACAGGTTTTTATAAGCTACTCTGAAATATTTTTGTCAAACCATTCTCAAAAGGCTGTACAACGTGTGTCCGTACGTGTGTGTATCACTTCACCCACCCTTGTCAACCTGGATGTTATCATTTTTATTTCATTTGGCCACTTTGGGTGAGAATGCTATTTCCCTTTAGTTAAACATCCTTTGTCTATTAATGAGGAAGAAAACAGTGATTTTTCTTCCTTATTTTTAAATGTAAAATGTCTGTTTTTCTTCCTCTTGTGATGTATTCAGAAAGATCCTCTCAACTCTAAGATGTTGTTGAAAACATCTGTACAGACTGATAGTCTTTTATGGTCTTATTTATCTTTCATATTTACATTGTTTTTAAAAAAAATTATATTTGTTCTAATGTACATTTTTAATCCATCTGGAATTTATCGTAGTAGACTATTTAAGAATCTAAGCTTTTCCAGCAGTTATTCAATTGTCCCAACGTCATCAAAGGGTTTTCACTGCTCATTCAGATAATTCTTGGCTGAGATGAGCAAGGATGAGCAGAAAGAGATCCATTGTAGAAACACTCTATGACTTTCTAATTATGAGATCATAATGCTCAGCATTCGGTCATGATTTTTTCTGACACCATAGTGCTGTACACTAATGAAGAAAAGAATGTAGTAGAAACTCATTGCCCTAAAAATGCTGGAAATTAAGGCAATACCCCTCTGGTAAATGTCTCCCTGTGTTAAGTTGAGTTTCTCTTCTAAAACACCTCATTTCACCAGAGCTTTGCTCTGAAAACCCAAAGATTTCTGCTTTCCTTTGACCAGCAGGTGGCAGACTTCCACCGCAGCCCTCAGGGTTTTGGGGCAGGTTTACAGTCACAGGAGGAAAGCAGTTAGCAGAGGTCCACAGCAGGGACTTAGAGCAGAGGGACTTTGGACAGATCCTTTTGTGTGTGAGTCCATGTGAGCTGGCTCTGCAGGTACCTGGTGGTGCAGGGAGGTGAGTGGGGTTCTCTGGGCCTGGCACCTCCCCTTTAGATCACAAGGTTAAGGAAGTCACTCCTATTACACCTGCTGCTCTGAATTCTCACTGCCAGTTTCAGCCTGGAAGGCTCTGAGTGGTGGTGAGACGCATCTGAAAGGGAGCAACAGTCTAGAGGGTCGCTTCTTCAGGCAGCATGAGGCCAGACCTGAACACTGACCTGTCAGCACAGGGAACGGCACAGTTGAAAATGCCAAGATAGGGAACTTTGTCCCATTTTATAACGATTTTTAAGTTTTTAAATAATAAAATCAATTGCCAAAAAATCATACCATTTTTTATAACATTGCTGTTTCAAAAGTTGGCCAATTACAGATTCAAACCATTATAGTGGTGTGACTATCACCCAGAAGTAATGCATTGGTGAGTGAAATAACTTCTTGAATGATACAGCACAGATGACCCTACCGCTCTTATCAGTGTGGCCCTGTCACTGAATCCCTCCCTGGGTGGGGGCTGGGCTCAGTGGCAGAGCACTTCCCTGGACTGCGGGCCCTGGGTCCCCCTGCACCGGAGAGGCCCCTTGGGCCTCCTGCGCCTCCACGCATGCAGGTGTGCTCACACATGCACCCTTTGCTTCTCTTTGCCTGTCTCTAGTGTCAAAGTCCCCTGGGCTGTGGATCCAGCCTCAGACCTGGAGGTACTGTCCTGTCACCTTCTCCCTCACCCTTTATTTTCCCAAGCTCAGTGTCCACAACTAATGTGCCTGTACATACCAAGCACTTCTTGGCTTTTTAAAGTACTTAGTCAAGATTCGAGTAAAAAAAAAAATTGGGGGGGGGGGGGTACCAGGATTGAACTCCCAGGGGCACTCAACCACTGAGCCACATCCCCAGCCCTATTTTCTATTTTATTTAGAGACAGGGTCTCACTAAGTTTCTTTGTGCCTCACTTTTGCTGAGGCTGACTTTGAACTCACGATCCTCTTGTCTTAGCCTTCAGAGCTGCTGGAATACAGGCGTGCGCCACCAGGCCTGGCGACTTGAGTAAACAACAGTGAGGACAGATTTCAAAATGGAATGCTGACCTTTCCCTGTTTTTTCATTATACCTCCTTTCTTGCTTTTTTTCTCTCCTCTCTCCCTCTTTCTTAATCAGTAAAAATCATCCCTAGTCTCAAGGAGAGCTGTTCTTACCTTTACTCTCTACCACAAGCTCCCTCCACCAGAAGGGACAGGACACTTCTCCCCATTGAGAACACGCCAGTGGGTAAAATTTTCTGCATCTAATTCCATTTGTAAGGTTGGCATTTAAATTCTACTTAATAATTAAAAAGGAGAAACAGTTGACACTGGAGGCATGGAAGAATACAAAACTTTGCTCTCGTAGTGCAGCTTAGAACAAGGTGTTTTACAGTAGCACCGTGTGCTAGTTAGACGAGGACATAAGTGAGAGAGAGCTCGGGGCAAGTGGGAAAGCATGCACTTGCACACACTGCTGGAGGAAACAGGGATTGGTTCAGTTTTACATTATTCTTGTGCAAAATGTTTATGGTAATATCAGAAATGAATATAACCAAAACACAACACAGGGGGAGCATTTAGACAAACACCATATACTAATATGAGGAAAGGAGAACTGTGTGGTTGGTTTGAGTGTTGAGTATGTATTACTCATCAGCACTGGGGCTGTGGCTCAGTGGCAGAGCGCTTGCCTAGCATGTGTGAGGCACTGGCTTCGATCATCAGCACCACACAATAAATAAATAAATAAATAAATTGATTAATTAATATGTCCATCTACAACTAAAAAAAAAAGTGTTTTGAAACAGTGATAAATTTAGAAAACAGAACCCAAGATAATATTAACTTTATAGCTGTTTTTGCATAAACAATAACAAAGATTGGAATGTAAAGGAATTACTGTTTAATTGTAAAGTTCTAATGTTCAGAAATGACAGTTGCCACTGCTCATCATGATTGTTGTATCTGGTGATGTATCTCTGTGAAGGCTAAGAGCAGTTAGTTGTTCATGTCTATTTGACTTGATTTTAATAGTTGGAACCATCTTCACAATATATATTTTCCTTCCAGAATTGCTTTGTCAGTTTTTTTTTTTCCCCATGTAGTAATTGAATCTAGGAAAAAATCAGATATCTTTAAAAGTTTATCAATGTGTGGCTTTCTGGAGAATACCTAATACTGCTCAAAACCATCAAGGTCATAAAAAACAAAACAGTGCTGGACATGGTGGCTCCACTTGTCATTCAAGTGACCTGGGAGGCTAAGGCAGGAGGATCACAAGTTCAAAGCCAGCCTCAGCAACTTGGCAAAACCCTGTCTCAAAATAAAGAATATTTTAAAAGGGCTGTGGATGTGTGGCTCAGTGGTAAAACACACCTGAGTTTAATCCCCAGTACCAAAAAAAAAAAAAAGTTTATGCCATGCAGAGCACAGGAGACAGGACAACTGAATCTAACATGTCCTTGATGGTCATGGAGCAGAGAAAGAAAGGATGTTAAAAAACACTAGGGAAATCAGAATAATTTGGACTCAATATGGACTTGAGCTAATACTTACATATCAATACTGGCTCATTAATCGTGACAAAGGTACCATACTAATGTAAGATAGATGTGGGGTGCCATGGTCTGATTGTTGATTGTGTCCCCCCAAAATCAAGTGCTGGAAGCTCATCTTGGGTGCAGCAGTGTTGGATGGGGGCTGGTGGAGGGTCAGGTCCTGACGGCCCCGCCGTCCTGAAGGCCCGAAGCAGCGCTTCCCAAGCTGGTCCCCCCTCTGCTGTTCTGCCACCTGAGGACACAGCTGGAGGCCCCGCTCCCAAGGCCAGCTCCGTGATCCTGGACTTCCTGGCTTCCAGAGCTGTGAGAAATAAATTCTCTTCTTTGAATGACTCAGCGTGTCGTGTTCTGTCACAGCAGTATGGAATCCACCACGAAGACACGTGAGGTTTGGGCGGATATTTTCACACTTTTTCTGCAAATGTAAAATTATTAGTTTATTTTAAAAATGTGTTAGTGTGTTCACAGGTTAATACCACTGTGTCAGTGGTTAATACCACTCAGTGCACTGAGGCTAACATGCCAAGTAATAGGAACTGGTTTTCCAAGAGTGCCCAGCTGAGGGGTGAAGCCTTGTGGGCGCTGCTGCAGAGGGCACCTCGGGGGCGCGTTGCTCAGGGCTGAAAGTGCCCAGGATGCGGACAGGCCCCACTTGCTGCGGCTCCGCTACAGAATTTTTCATTGTGCAAAATCAATGCTATTTCAGTGGAAACTTCTTCAAATTTTGAATTTCATCCTTTCCTGGGCTGCTAGGGTACTGTCTGGATGCTGGGCAGCCACAGAAAGCCACAGCTCCCTGCCAGCCACGGGGTCACGTGGGGTGGAACCCGTACTCTGCGGCACACTTGTGTAGCCAGCAGTGTTTGGATACAGGTAGTTGATAAACAACGTAAGGTATTCAAACACTTCATTGTAAAATGGGCTTTGAGCAGGACACACACTGCAATCCCAGCTACTCAGAGGCTGAAGCAGGAGGATCATAAGTTCAAGGCCAGCCTCAGCAACTTGATGAGATCCTATCTCAAAAAAATAAAAGGCTGGGGATGTGTCTCAGTGGTAAAGTACACCTGGGTTCATTCTCCAATACCCAAAACAATAAAAATAAAGTGCTTTATGTTAGATTATTTTGCCCAACTGTAGGCAAATAAATGCTTGTGTTTTGAGTGTGTTTAAGGTAGGCCAGGCTAGGCTAGATATATTAATGCATTTTCCATTTACAATGGACTCATCTGGATATAAGTCCTATTGGTTGAGGACTATCTGTAATATAAAAAGAACTAGCCTTGCCCCCAAGCATATAGTCACCTCCACCTGGAGCAAATGATAGGAATACTTTCCAAGAGCAGAATGCCAACTCTAGCTTCTACAATATGTTCTTATTTATCAGTATGTAAAGTTGGTACTATTATATACCACAATATGTAACAAAGTCTTTTTTCAGATGATTTTAAGTTTTCTGAGGCTCCCCATTTCTTTTGCCATTTTTCTTGGCAGTCACACTAGAAATTTTCCCAGTGTGTTTATCTGGTGATGTGAAGAAAATTCTCTGTATGAGGTCTGCTATGCAAGTGAATTGGGACACTCATAGTCTGTTGACAGTACTGAGCACTGGTTTGATGTCCAAAAAAAGTAGACTTGTTTCCCGTGTTAACCTCAGAGCCGGAGGTGGCGGCTGCTCCCCACAGGCTTCCCCTGGGGTAAACAGTGACAAGCCCTGGAGCAGAGGTAGCACATCGTTCCCTCACCACTTAAGGAATCATAGGCTGAACCGGATTCTTGTTAATGTAGTTTAAATATTTTAAATAGCATTGGTATTTCTTGTCTAAAAGCAATAGACTTCTGTTTATGAAATCATTTATTTCCTACAAATAGTCATTGGTTTCTTGATGCATTTCTGAAACTTTGAGAATCTCACGGGCCAGTTGTCAAAAAGCCTGAGCAGGTAAGTTTTCCATAGTCGTAGTTCTTAACCCTAGCTACACAAAGTTCCTTCTAAGGAACTTTTAAAACTACCCATGCCACAGAATAGGAGCCAGGAACCAAGCAGGAGAGGAGGGAAGGGAAAAGCCAGGAGTGAAGTTGACCCAAATTATACTGTGTGCACATATGAATATGTCACCATGCATTCCTATCTTATAATATATAACTATAATGCACAGTTAAAAATAAATAGAAGAAAGAAGAAAGGCTAAGAGGAAGAGGATCAAAGCTGGGCATGGTGGTGCACACCTGTAACCCTAGCAGCTCAGGAGGCCGAGGCAGGAGGATTGCAAGTTTAAAGTCAGCCTCAGCAACTTAGTCAGGCCCTAAGCAATTCAGTGAGATCCTGTCTCTAAATAAAATATAAAAAAGGGCTGGGACCAGGCACGGTGGCACATGCCTGTAATCCTAGCACTTGGGAGACTGAGGCAGGAGGATCACAAGTTCAAAGCCAGCCTCAGCAATGGCGAGGCACTTAGCAACTCATTGGGGCTCAGTAGTTAAGTATCCCTGGGTTCAATCCCTGGTACCAAGAAAAGAGAAAGGGATCAAGGGAAGAGTGGAAGGGCAGGAAAGAGGAAGTAAGGGGAATTGAAGGGAGTAAAATATATGTATTTATGAATATGCCAAAATGAACCCCACCATTATATGTGACTATAATGCACTAAAAGGAAGGATTTAATGAGAATAGTTTTAGAGATAAGAAAAATTACCAATGCCTCAACATCCCCATTCACTCCTTAGATTTTAATTTCTTATTCTGGGGTGGTGCCTACACACCAGGTTTTGTTCTCTTTTGTTTAACTCCCTGGCTGAGGCTAGTGTGCAGCCAGGGTCAAAACCCACTAGTTTTGTGCATGGAACCAAAATTAACTAGAAAGAACATACTTCATTAGGCTTTTTTAAGACACATGGACTACTGAACACAGCAAGGGATCTCACCAGCGTAAGGCTGAGTAAAAGAAGCCAGGTACAGAAGAGAAATAGTAATTAGGACTAACTGCTGACAGGTATGGGGTTTATTTTGGCAGTGGAAACATTTTGGAATTAGTATTGATTACACAACATAGTGAATATAATAAAAAAAAATACACTAAAGTGTACAGTTTAAAGTGGTGATGATCCTTTATGCCGATATAAAGACAAATAGCCTTAAATACTCCATTTTTGTAATATCAGAAACAGGCATAGCTAAACCAGAGTGTTGGAATGCAGGTTGGTGGTTCTCTTTGGGGAGGAAGAAGGAGTGCAGGAGGGCTCTGGGGGCTGGCGCTGCTCTTACTCCTTACCCGGTGGTGTACCTGGCAGTGCACAAGGTCACTTTGTGACCATTTTTTGAGCTGTATGTTCATGACTCATGCTTTGGGAAGACTCAGACATCAAGAGAAGATTAGAAGATGTTTATGCTCCTCCACTGAGAGTGAAGGAAAGACTGACTAGGATTCTGCCTTAACCAGTAACCAAAGCAAGCCTCCAGAAACATGGAGATCATTTTTGAGAGTAGAGGTTGTAATATTGGAATGCTTATTAACCAAAAAAGGATGTAGACTCTGTCTTTGAACTCTTGCTGTGAAATCAGTTCTGTTTTGGAATATTATCTTGTGGTAATTGGACAAATAATATTTGCAATCTAATTCAGCCTACCTTTCATTTGTTCTACTTTTTATTCTGGAAATCAAGATGCCAAGATCTTTGAATTCCCATAGAAACTTGGGCAATTTATGTATTTTTAGTTGTGACAGGATTTGTTGATGGAATTACAGGAGTATGCCACCAGACTAGACTGATTTTCTCCTTTAATGTCCTAATTTTAAAAATGAGAAAACAGGCTTAGAGGAATCTATATAGTTAACTACTGGTAAAGTCCATTTTCTCTACATTTCTTTGTCATTTTGTTGTATTTAATTTATATATCTTCTTTTCTAAGCAATATTTTAAATGTGTTAATACATTTATTGTAGGCATACTGAGGCATTTTCGTTTTTATTTATTTTCTTTAAAGCTTTATGGTAAACAGTTCAGTTAGTTCCTTTTTAATTTCATTGTTTAACTAAGCATCCTTTAATACATTATTAGCACAACTTTAAGAACTTCCTCAAGATCCAAAAGTTCCTCCAAAATTCCGTTAGAGCTAATATACAAATTTGGCAAAATAGCAGGTTTCAAAATCAACTTACTTTCCTATAAAACCAATAGCTTGCTTATATACCAACAATGAATCTATTGAGAGAAAAAAAAAAAAACAGGAAAACAGTTCCATTCACAATAGCCTCAAAAAAATAAAATAATATACCTAGGAATAAATCTAAGAAGGTGAAAGACCTCTACAATTAAACTATAGAACACTAAAGAAAAACATTGAAAAGACCTCAGAAGATGAAAAGACCTCCCATGTTCACGGATAAGCAGAAGTAATGTTAAAATGGCCATACTACCAAAAGCAATGTACAGATTTGATGTAATCCCCATCAAAATACAAATAACATTCTTAAGAGTAACTAGAAAAAAAAAAAACAGTCCTTAAATTTATTTGGAAGAATTAAAGACCCAGAATAGCCAAAGCAATTCTAAGCCAAAAAAAAAAAAAAAAAAAAAAAAAAAAAAAAAAGCAACGCTGGGGGCATCACAATACCTGATTTCAAATTATACTACAGAGCTATAGTAACAAAAACTGATACTGGTACTGGCAGAAACATAAACATAGACCAGTGGTTCAGAATAGAAGACACAGAGACAAACCCACACATCTGCAGTCATCTGATCCTTGACAGAGCTGCCAAAAACATGCTCTGGAGAAAGAACCACCTCTTTAACAAATGGTGCTAGGAACACTGGCTATCCATATGTAGAAAAATGAAATTAGATTCTTTATCTATTGCCTGCACAAAAATCAACTCAAAATGAATCAAAGACCTTGGAAATAAACCAGAAACTATGTAACTCCTTGAAGAAAATAGGGTCAACACTCCAGCATATAGGCCCAGGCAACAACTTTCTCTTTAGGACACATAAAGCTCAGGAAATAATGCCCAGAGTTAATAAATGGATGACACCAAATTAAAAAGCTTTTGCACAGCAAAGGTAACAAGAATGTGAAGAGAAAACTTACAGAACGGGAGAAATTCTTTGCTAACTACTCTTCTGACAGAGGATTAATAGCTAAAATATATAAAGACCTCAAAAACTTTACACCAAAAAAACCCAATTAATAAATTGACAAATGAATTATACAGACACTTCTCAAAAGAAGAAAAATAAATGGCCAACAAATATGTGAAAAAAATGTTTGACATCATTAGCAATTAGGGAAATGCAAATTAAAACTACACTGAGATTTCATACCAGTAAGAATGGCAGTTATCAAGAATACAAAAAATAAATCTGGAGAGGACATGAAGGAAAAGGAACACTTTACACTGTTGGTGGAACTGTAAATTAGAACAACCACTATGGAAATCAGCATGGAGTTTCCTCAGCATGGATCAGCATCCACTTCTCAGAGAAAACATTCGGCCTTTGGTTTTTTGGGATTGGCTTACTTCGCTTAGCATGATATTCTCCAATTCCATCCATTTACCTGCAAATGCCATAATTTTTGTTCTCTTTTAATATACCTCCATGGAGGTTCCTCAAAAGCATGGAGCAGGGTTGGGGATGTAGTAGCTCAGTTGGTAGAGTGCTTGACTCATGTGCACAAAGCCTTGGGTTCAATTCCCAGCACCACACACACACACACACAAAAAAAAAAAAAAAAAAAAAAAAGCATGGAGCCACCATATGGCCCAGCTACACCTCTCTCCTCGGTATTTATCTTAGAGAATGAATGTCATCATACTGCAGTGGTACCTCCACACTCATGTTTATAGCAGCACAATTCGCAGTAGCCAAACTATGGAACCAGCCTAGGTGTGCATCTACAGATGAATGGATGAAGAAAATGTGGTATATGCAACAATGGAGTTTTATTAGGCTGTAACAAAGAATGAAATTATATCATTTGCAGGAAAATAGATGGAGAACATTATTATGTTAAGTGAAATAAGCCAAACTCAGAAGTCAAGGGCCATATGTTTTCTCTCATATGTGGAAGATAAAGACGAAAAAGGAAAAGGAAGGTGGGGATGGATCTCATGAAAAAGGGAGATCTGTAGAAGAAAAGGACCAAGGGGTACAAGGCAGAGAGAAGGGGGGATGCTGGAGAATGAATATTAGCCAAATATGTTGTATATACCATATCATATCCCACTGTTATGTACAGCTATGATGCACCAATAAAAAATGTGGAAAAAAACTTCCTCAGTGCAAAGTGCTTTCTTTGTTCTTTTATTATTAATTAATTAATTAATTTCAATTAGGTATATATGACAGCAGATTGCATTTTGATCCATTGTACACAGTTTCAACACAACTTTTCATTTCTCTTGTTGTACACAATGTAGCATCGCACCATATGTGCAGTCATACATGTACCTAGGGTAATGATGTCCATCTCATTCCACCATCTTTCCACCCCCATACCCCCTCCTCATCCCTCCCTCCTCTTTTTTTTTTTTTAATAATTTTTATTGTGTACAACTCACATACAACTGTTTGTATACAAAGTATATTTGTACAATTCAGGTCTTCAATCATGCATTTAGGAAAATGATATCCATCTTGAATGAGACCTCCCTCCTCTTTGTCTAATCAAATTTCCTCCACTTTTCCCATGAACCCCCCCCCCCCCCCCACTATTATGGATCAGCATCCACTTATCAGAGAAAACATTTGGCCTTTTTTTTTTTTAAATATTTATTTATCTGCTTTAGTTGTACACAATGCATTGGTCTTTACGTGGTGCTGAGGATCGAACCTGGGTCACGCACATGCTAGGCAAGTGCTCTACCACTGAGCCACAACCCCAGCCCCTGGCCTTTGGTTTTTTGAGATTGGCTTACTTCACTTTGCATGATATTCCCCAACTCCATCCATTTACCTGCAAATGCCATATTTTTGTTCTCTTTTAATGCTGAGTAATATTCCATTGTGTGTTGTCGCCTGAAGCGATGGCCACTTGGAGCAATGAAGCCGCGGGAAGAAGTTCAGAGGCGAACTGGAAACAACAGCTTTTTATTCTGATAACTTTTCTCTCTGGCTCTAACAACGACTAACACGCGCCACACACACCACCAAAAAATGGTGCTGACCCGATCAGCAATCTCGGCTCAAATCACTCGAGATCCCGGGCCAAGTCCCGCGAGATCCCGGGCCAAGTCCCGTGAGACTACGGAAGGCGACAATGCCCAAATCTCCATGGCCCATAGTCAACCGCCATTTAAGCCATCTCCCCAAACAGGGCTCCTACCATTGTGTATATATGCCACAGTTTCTTTATCCATTCATCTATTGAAGGGCATTTAAGTTGGTTCCACACTTTAGCTATTGTTAATTGAGCTGCTCAAGGAGTGGGATAGCTGGGTCAAATGGTGGTTCCATTCCAAGTTTTCCAAGGAATCTCCACACTGCTTTCAAGATTGGTTGCACCAATTTGTAGTCCTACCAGCAATGTATGAGTGTGCCTTTTCCCCACATCCTCATTAACACTTATTGATGTCTGTGTTCTTGATAACTGCCATTCTGACTGGAGATGAAATCCTAGAGTAGTTATGATTTGCATTTCTCTAATTTGTTGTGTTTCAATATTGGTATTATTTTCTCTCCTCCTGATTTGCATTTCTCTAATTTGTTGTGTTTCAATATTGGTATTATTTTCTCTCCTCCACCTTTTTTTTTTTTTTTTTATTTATAGTAGTATGTATTACAGTTCATACTATACATATATAGCATCTTTTTACATAAAAGTTTGTATACAAAGTATATTCGCAGCATTTAAGTCTTCAATCATACATTTAGAATAATGATATCCATCTTATTCAACCACTTTTTTCCCCCTTCCCGCCTTGCTCCCTCCCTTTCCCTCCCTTCCCTTTGACCATTATAGTGTTCCTCTAATCCTCCTATGTACCCCGACCCATCAGTACTGTGAACCGGCTTCCTTATATCAGAGGAAACATTCGGTATTTGGATTTTTGAGATTGACTGATTTCACTTAGCATTTTATTCTCCAACTTCATCCATTTACCTACGAATGTCATTATTTTATTCTCTTTTATTGCTGAGTAAAATTCCATTGTGTATATATATACCACATTTTCTTTATCCATTCATCTACCGAGGGACATCTAGTTGGTTCCACAACCTTGCTATTGTGAATTGTGTGGCTATAAACATTGAGGTAGCTGTGTCACTGTAATATGCTGTTTTTAAATCCTTTGGGAATAGACCCAGGAGTGGGATGGCTGGGTCATAGGGTGGTTTCCATTCCCATTTTCTCAAGAAATCTCCAAACTGCTTTCCATAATGGTTGTACCATTTTGCAGTCCCACCAGCAATGTATGAGTGTGCCTTTTTCCCCACATCCTCTCCAACATTTATTGTTGTTTGTGTTCTTGATAGCTGCATTCTGACTGGAGTGAAATGAAATCTTAGAGCAGTTTTGATTTGCATTTCTCTAATTGCCAGCGATGTTGAGCATTTTTTCATGTATTTGTTGATTAATCATGTATCTTCTTCTGAGAAGTGTCTTTTCAATTCCTTAGCCCATTTATCGATTGGATTATTTGTTTTTTTGGTGTCAAGTTTTTTGAGTTCTTTATATATTCTAGAAATTAGTGCTCTATCCGATGTGCATGTATTAAATATTTGTTCCCAGTTAGTTGGTTCTCTATTCACCTCACTGATTGTTTCTTTTGCTGAGAAGAAGCTTTTTAGCTTAAATCTATCCCATTCATTAATTCTTGGTAATAATTCTTGCGCTACAGGATTCTTGTTAAGGAACTTAGGGCCTAATCCAACATGTTGGAAATTGTAGCTTACTTTTTCTTCTATTAGGTGTATTGTCTCTGGTCTAATTCCTAAGTCCTTGATCCACTTTGAATTGAATTTTGTGCATGGTGAGAGATACAGGTTTAATTTCATTTTGTTGCATATGGCTTTCCAGTTTTCCCAGCACCATTTGTTGAAGAGGCTATCCTTTCTCCACTGTACATTTTTGGCGCCTTTGTCTAATATAAGATAGCTGAAATTATATGTATTAGTCTCTGTGTCCTCAATTCTGTACCATTGGTCTACTGGTCTGTTTTGGTGCCAGTACCATGCTGTTTTTGTTACTATTGCTCTATAGTATAATTTAAAGTCTGGTATGGTGATGCCGCCTGCTTCACTTTTCCTGCTCAGGATTGCTTTAGCTATTCTGGGTCTCTTATTTTTCCAGATGAATTTCATGACTGCTTTTTCTATTTCTTTGAGAAATGTCATTGGGATTTTGATTGGAATTGCATTAAATCCGTATAATGCTTTTGGTAGTATGGACATTTTGACAATATTAATTCTACCTATCCAAGAACAAGGTAGGTCTTTCCATCTTCTGAGGTTTTCTACAATTTCTTTCTTTAGTGTTCTATAGTTTTTGTTATAGAGGTCCTTCACCTCTTTCGTTAAGTTGATTCCCAGGTATTTTTTTTTTTTGATGCTATTGTAAATGGAGTAGTTTTCATCATTTCCCTTTCAGCAGCTTTGTCATTGATGTACAAAAATGCCTTTGACTTATGGGTATTGATTTTGTAACCTGCTACTTTGCCGAATTCATTTACTAGTTGTAAAAGTTTTCTGGTAGAGTTTTTTGGGTCTTCTAGGTATATGATCATGTCATCAGCAAATAGTGCTAATTTGAGCTCTTCTTTTCTTATCTGGATCCCTTTAATTTCTTTCGTGTCTAATTGCTCTGGCCAGAGTTTCCAGTACTATGTTAAATAGCAGTGGTGAGAGGGGGCATCCCTGTCTTGTTCCAGTTTTCAGAGGGAATGCTTTCAATTTTTCTCCATTTAAGATAATGTTAGCTTGAGGTTTTGCATAGATAGCTTTTATAATGTTGAGATATGTTCCTGTTATTCCTAATTTTTCTAGAGCTTTGAACATAAAGGAGTGTTGTATTTTGTCAAATGCTTTTTCTGCGTCTATTGAGATGATCATATAGTTTTTATCTTTAAGTCTATTGATGTGATGTATTATGTTTATTGATTTCTGAATGTTGAACCAGCCTTGCATCCCTGGAATAAATCCCACTTGATCATGGTGCACTATCTTTTTGATATGTTTTTGAATCCGATTTGCCAGAATTTTATTGAAGATTTTTGCATCTATGTTCATTAAAGATGTTGGCCTGAAGTTTTCTTTTTTGGCTGTGTCTTTGCCTGGCTTTGGAATTAATGTAACATTGGCCTCATAGAAAGAGTCTGGAAGAGCTCCCTCTCTTTTTATTTCTTGAAATAATTTGAAGAGCATCGGTATTAGTTCTTCTTTGAAGGTCTTGTAGAACTCGGCTGTAAACCCATCAGGACCTGGACTTTTTCTTGTTGGAAGTTTTTTGATAGCGTCTTCTATTTCTTCACTTGAAATTGATTTATTAAAATTGTGTATAGCCTCCTGTTCCAGTTTGGGGAATTCATACGACTCTAGAAATCTGTCTATGCTTTCAGTATTTTCTATTTTATTAGAGTACAATTTTTCAAAGTAATTTCTAATTATCTCCTGTATATCTGAGGTGTTTGTTGTGATATTTCCTTTTTCATCATGGATGCTAGTAATTTGAGTTTTTTCTCTTCTTCTTTTTGTTAGCATTGCTAGTGATCTGTCAATTTTATTTATTTTTTCAAAGAACCAACTTTTGGTTTTGTCAATTCTTTGAATTGTTTCTTTAGTCTCAATTTCATTAATTTCAGCTCTGATTTTAATTATTTCCTGTCTTCTACTGCTCTTAGTGTTGATCTATTCTTCTTTTTCTAGTGCTTTGAGGTGTGATGGTAAATCCTTTATTTGTTGTTGTTGTTTTCTTTTAATGAAGGAATTCAGTGCAATGAATTTTCTTCTTACTACTGCCTTCATAGTGTCCCAGAGATTTCTATATGATGTATTTGTGTTCTCATTTACCTCTAGGAATTTTTTAATCTCCTCCTTGATGTCTTCTTCAACCCCTTGTTCATTCAGTAGCATGTTGTTTAGCTTCCAGCTGTTGGAGTAGTTTTTTTTATTTCTTGTATTATCATTGATTTCCAATTTCATCCCATTATGGTCTGATAGAATGCAAGGTATGATTTCTATTTTTTTTATATTTGCTGAGAGTTGCCTTGTGACATAATATATGGTCAATTTTGGAGAAGGAGCCATGTGCTGCTGAGAAGAAAGTGTGTTCGCTTACTGAGGGATGAAATATTCTATATATGTCCGTTAGGTCTAAGTTATTAATTGTTTTAATGAGACCTAATGTTTCTTTATTTAGCTTTTGTTTGGATGATCTATCCATTGGTGAGAGAGGTGTGTTGAAGTCCCCTAGAATAACTGTGTTGTGGTCTATTTTACTCTTGAACTTGAGAAGGGTTTGTTTGATGAATGTAGGTGCTCCATTATTTGGTGCATATAGATTTATAATTGTTATATCTTGTTGATGAATGGTTCCCTTAAGTAGTAAGAAAAATCCATCTTTATCTCTTTTGATTAGCTTTGGCTTGAAGTCTACTTTATTTGATATGAGAATGGAAACCCCTGCCTGCTTCCGCAGCTCATGTGCGTGATAAGACTTTTCCCAGCCGTTCACCTTCAATCGCTTGATGTCTTTTTCTATGAGGTGTGTTTCTTGTAGGCAACAAATTGTTAGGTTGTTTCTTTTAATCCAATCTGACAATCTGTGTCTTTTAAATGGTGAGTTTAGACCATTAACATTCAGGGTTATTATTGAGATGTGATTCTTATTTCCATCCATTTTTAAACGTATTATGGTATTTAGCTTGATTTGGGTTCTCCTCTGGTTGGTAATTCCTTTAGTTTACTATCTCCCTTTGTTGGTTTTCATTGTTATTTTTCTCTTCTTCTTCATGGAAAATTTTGCCCAAGATGTTCAGAAGTGCTGGCTTTTGAGTTGTGAAATCTTTTAACTTTTGTTTGTTGTGGAAGATTTTTATTTCATCTTCGAATCTAAAGCTCAATTTTGCTGGATATAAGATTCTTGGTTGACATCCCTTTTCTTTCAGAGCTTGAAATATGCTATTCCAGGAACTTCTAGCTTTTAAGGTCTGGGTTGAAAAATCTGAGCATAATCTGATCGGTTTCCCCCTATATGTAATCTGCTTCCTTTCTCTTGTGGCTTTTAGTATTTTCTCCTTGCCTAGTATATTAGGCAATTTCATTATAATGTGCCTTGGTGCGGATCTGTTGTGGTTTTGTACGTTTGGTGTTCGGTAAGCCTCTTGAAGTTGGTTTTGCCATTCGTTCCTCATGTGTGGAAAATTTTCTGCTATTATTTCATTGAATAAATGACTCATTCCTTTGGTTTGAAACTCTGCACCTTCTTCAACACCAATCACTCTTAAGTTTGGTCTTTTTATGCTGTCCCATAATTCCTGAATGCTCTGTTCTTGTTTTCTTACTTCTTTTGCTGTGTCCTCCAGATTTTTCTCCAGGATAAATATTTTGTCTTCATTATCTGAGGTCCTTTCTTCCAGGTGATCTAATCTGTTGGTGATGCTTTCAATTGAGCATTTAGTTTGGTTTATTTCTTCTTTCATTTCCAGAATTTCTGTTTGGTTTTTCTTTAGAATCTCTATCTCCCTATTGAAGCAATCTTTTGCTTCTTGTATTTGTTTTTGGAGTTCTTTGTCAAAATGCTCTTTTACCACCTCTATTTGCTCTCTCATCTCATTTTTGAGTTCAATCTTAAGATCCATAAACATTTGGAATATGTAATTTCTAAATTCCATCTCTGGCATTGGACCAACTGTGCTTGCCATGGAATCTACTGAGGGGGCATGTTGGTTGATTTCAGCCACTTTCTTCCCTTGCTTCTTCATAATGCTTGTGTCTATTCTCCTAGCACTGTGGGACCTTGCCTATTTCAATTTCACCTTATAGCATTATGTTTCTCCTGTGGTACAATGCTGTCAGGTCCCCTTATAAATACCTTACAATTTAAGCTCTAACACTTTCTTTACAGCAAATCCCAGTTTGATCACAATGTACAGATTTAGTTAACCCAGATATTGTTTCCAATTTACTCTGTATGCTTGCGTTGGGGTTTACAGTTTCAGTATTGGATACAGAGATGATATGTTTAGGAAGAAGCAAGTGAGGTTACTGAGATGTTCTTTCTTAGGAAGTATAACAGTAGAATTCTATAGAAGTGGTTTAATATCAGCAGACAGGAGAGAAGAGAGAATGGAGTGAGCGATTTAGAGGAAAGACGATTTGTATATGAACCAAACTTATTTAGCCTTTGAGAGAAGAAATATAAAGAAAGATGTAAAAGAAAAAATAAAAGGGAACAATGAGAGATAACAAAGAATTAAGAATTAGTGTAAGAGGGGCTGGAATTGTGGCTCAGCGGTGAAGCGCTTGCCTAGCGCATGCGCGGCCCGGGTTCGATCCTCAGCACCACGTACAAATAAACTCATTTTGTACAACTAAAGCAAATAAATAAATATTTAAAAAAAAAGAATTAGTGTAAGAGAGAGGAGAGAGAAACTGAGTCAAGAAAAATAGAGATTAAACTATATATAACACCGCTTTTCTGTATATTTCAATTGCCCCAGGCCTAGAAGTCCCAATTTCTGAGTCTACCTTGTTTTCACCTCTGATGAGTACACAATGACAGGGTGTAAATAGATAAGATGAGGGCAGAAGAGACTAAAGTAAGAAGGGAAGAAAGGAAAGAGGAACACAGACACACACAAATAATCCCACTATCAAACAGAACAAAAGCAAAAACAAGCAAACAAAAACAAAACAAAAAAAATACAGAGTCAGAGTTTAAGCCAGTTGTCCTGGACCACGCCCAGACAGTCACAGTGGAGTCTAGTCTGCAGATTTGGCCAGCGGCAGATTGGCACCTAGGAATAATGGCTGGGGGGGTGAGGGGAGGTGTCAGTACGTGAATAGCATGAAGAAAGCCTTCATCAAAAAGGCATGCATTCCCCACATCCGCCCCTGGTTATAGCTCTTATGGTTGCTGCGCTGGCCTCAGGCAGGCCCTTTCCTGCGGGCTGCCTGTGCGCGTCTCACCAGGTGTTTGCTGTTCTCCGGGCCCTGGACCGGTCCTTGGATGCCTGCAGCTGTTTTTCTTCTCCGTTTCTTTGTCCTGGTCAGCCGCAACCCACCTCCAAAATGGCAGCGCCTTCCCCGGTCCTGAACAGCAGTATCCCGGTCCTGTGTGTCACTCCGAGGCTTGCAGGTCCCCTTCGGCGATTTACGCGAAAGAAGTCTGTGAGGCCGCTGCTCGCGTCTGGCTCTCTTTTTATTCTGTGCTGTTTGAGGCCGTGGTCTGCACTTCCCGTACTGCAATGCTACCATGGAAGCTGCTCCGCTAATGCTGGTTTGGCCTGTGGGCCGCTGGCACTGGACTCCGTGTGTCCGCGGTCTGGAGTTTCTTGTATTTTCACCGTCTAGATGTGTGCGGATGTCTCAGCTCCCTTCCAGTTGCGGGAGTGTTGCTAAGAACGCTTTCAATCTTCCCGATAAGCCTCTTTTATTGCCGGTCTCCGAGCGTGCTTCTCTGCTGTCCGCCATCTTTTTTCCTCCTCTCCTCCACCTTTTGTTGAGTATTCTAAAATGATAATACTCCAAGAGAATACCGATCCTCATGCTGTTTCCTCTTTTAGCCACACGTTGGTACAAGCTGTTGACCTCCCTATTCACTGTCCCCATTCTACTGATGAGATAACAGAAGCACAGGTGCTTGGGCAGAGTGAGGAGCCCTGGGCCTCCTGTTTCTAATGCGCTTTCCACTTCCTTTGCAGCAGTTTGGCTAATAGGGTTCAGTACTGCTGACCGATGAGTGGAAGCTACTGTAAACTGCAGCAGAGTTCATTTGGGGGGAATCACCAATGCTCCAACTATAGAAAAGATCTGGAAGTAATTGTTCTAGTGTCAGGCTTCACACATTCGTGCCTAGAGGTGTCCCCAAGTGGGGGGCACCCACTTCATAGAGGGAATGAACAATATGTGGAGAATTTTACATATTCCTTTAATAAATTCTGTTATTCTGTGTTTTTTTTAATGCACACTCTATTCTCACTTATTATTTAAATGTGTCCCCCAAAGTTCAAGGGTTAGATGCTTGAAACACTAAAGCGAGGGTGCTGGGAGGTAGGGTCCAGAGAGAGCACTGCCATCTCTGATCCCGGGCGGGCTCCGTGCCATGGGGCAGCAGTGCAAAGCCCTCCCCAGATGCCACTGTCCTGCCTTAGAATTCCCAGCCTCCAGAACTCGAGCCAGGCACATCGCCCCACCTTGGGCATTCTGTTACAGCTGTAGAGAACAGACTTAAACAGTAATATTGTACATAATGTATACATTTTCAAAGGTAAAGAGAGGTCTTTGCCTCAGCTCCTGGGAGGTAGTCTTGGGGCCCTTGGAATGTGCTGTCAGGTCAGAGTGCCTTCATTTCCCAGGGACAGGGAAATGAAGGCACTCTAGATGAAAATAGACCCCACACACTCTAGATGAAAATAGATAATCAATTTGCTAACATAGCCTAGACTAGCCAGGCACATCTAGCAGTGTGGGGTCTGGTGGGGACTTTGGGCTGGAGGAGAAAAAGGGCATGACCATGCCCAGTGAGGAGCTGGACATGGAGGCATGGGTGAGCTGCCTTGAAGCCTGTGCTGCACACGTGTTGTCAGCCCCCCTGTCAGCAGAGGTTGGCACGCCCAAGACTCCACCACAGGAGACAGCCAGAGCCTGGCCATGGGCCCCCTGGAGTCTACCCCTGACTCCTGTGGGCTGATCTTAGTCTGTGTCCCGTAGTGTGATAAACCACAGCTGTAAACATGACCACTTTCATTGAGTTATATGAGACCTTTTAGTGATTCCTTAAACCTGAAGGTGGTCTTGGAGTCCACCGAACCTGCCATTGTTGTCAGAAGACAACAGAATGGCCTTGGGGACTACCAGACTCTGTTTAGGTATGAACAGAAAAGTTTGGCTGGCTAGTCTAGGCTATGTTTGCAAATTGATTATCTATTTTCTTCCCAAAGCTCTAGGAAAACGTAATATTTTTAATGATGCATGTCTTAGTTGATTTGTGCTGCTATAACAAAATATTTACAGATGAGTAAGTTATAGCAACGGACACTTACTTCTCACAGTTCTGGAGGCTGGAAGCCCAAGATTAAGGCAGCAGATTCATCATCTGGGGAGGGGGGTCTTCTAGGATTCTGCTATGAGCCCTGTAGCTGTAGTCTCATGTTGCAGAAGGACTAGGGGACAAAAAAGGATCTAGCTAGTTTCCCCCAGTCTCTTTGTGATCCATTCATGAGGGCTCAGGCCCACCTCTTAATACCATCCCATCAGTGACTAAGTTTCAGGGTAAATTTTAGGGGGACACATTCAAAGTAAATGTGAGGCCACTTATGTCAAAAATAAATGGTGGTCAGATTTCACCTACTCTCAACTGTGAGTTCTGTTTCTGTTTTCTTCCCTTGGGCTATATTGTTCATACCTTCCTCGTTTATTAGCTGCATTAAAAGTTGTTGATGGCTTTACCACCCCTTAAAACTTCCTCCTGGCTGGTCTCCACAAAGTCAAAGGCCCAAGAGCCGAGACCACAGTCCACAGGTGTCTTGAGCCCTGACACTCAGCACCTGGATTCCCTCTGGAGGAGAAGAAGCCAAGTCCGATGTTCAGTGTAGAGGATGCCAGGGAAACAAGCTGAGCAGACCCTGCGTTCCTGCTGGTCTTGCTGACAGTGAGAGGCTCACTGATCTTTTCTGAACCTCTGTTTCACGGTAGCTCAGGGTCTAGACTTGGCCGTTCAGTCTTTCCCCAGGCTGCCTTCACTCATAGGAATGACGCTCTTCTCAAGGGAAGCCTTGTGCAGAAGCGCCCTGTGTGGTAGCATCAGCAAGATGACATCAGCAGGGGAGGGCGCAGGGTCTGGGCCACCTCCCGCTGACCTCCCCTCACCCACCCTCCTTGTCCCAACACTGCTGGGCGCCTGCTGGGCTAGTTGCCACAGTCCTGTCAGGTCTCAAAATACTGTCTTCTCATAGCAATAGCAAAATGTGTTTTTACATATGATAACCACAGATATTATCTAATGGAGAAATAAATTTTGTTCGGTTCACAGTTTTGCTTTGCCTTTTTATTTTTTATTTTTAATGGATTTTATTCATTTATTCATTTGTTTGTTCATATGTGGGCTGAGATTCAAACCCAGTGCCTCACACATGCGAGGCAAGCACTCCACCACTGAGCCACAAACCCCACCCCTTGCTTTGCATTTTTAACATGACATCTGCAGTATGCAGCAGAGTTCAGTTCAACTTCTGAAGAGGCAGAACAAAGGACAAAATAAATTGGAAGCTGAAGCTATCATTTTCCTCCTTCTTTTCCAACTTCAGTCCTGTTAATGCTAAAGAGATGGTGAGACGCAACAAGCCCAGAAAGCTCCTATGACATGGGTGCTTCGTCTTAGTACCATTTTCTTTATTTTTGACAATACTAGTGATTGAACTCAGGGGCGCTCTACCACTGAGCCACATCCCCAGCTGTTTTTATTTTCATTCTGAGACAGCTGCCCAGGCTGCCCTTGCACTTGGGACCTCTCGCTCAGCTTCTGAGTTCTGGGATCGAGGCATGGCCGTGCCCAGCTCTGGGTGCCTTGCCCTGCCAGGGGGCTGCCACCCTGAGTCTGCTGGGAGAAAAAGAACTCAAAGAACATGAGGTAGTAATGCAGAACCAAGGACAAAACTTTCTAAATGCTTCCAGAATAGACTTCAAATGAGTTCCTCCTAAAAGTCTTTTGAAAACCCTAAACCAGGATCGAGTATGAGCACTATTTTGTGCTGTATCTAACAATGAGTATTTCCCTGGCATTGAATCTCATTGAACTTTTTCAATGAGATAAACTTTATGAGTAGTATATTAATAAATATACTACTATTGATACCAGTCCATACTTGTGTGTTTAATATATTTGTATTGCAATTACTAATATATTTGAACTTAAGCATTCACAACCTTACTTTTTACTTTTTATACACCATATATTTCTTTACTTTTTGTTTTCTTCCCTACTATCTGTTATTGATGCACTAACTAGCGGAAGGTTACGTGTTCAGTTTGTATTCTTGAGTGATCAATCATGAATTTTAACATGTATACTTAAGTTCACGACATTAATCAGTTTATGACCCTTCTCTCAGACACCCTTAGTGTACAGTTGTCCCTTTCTAGGCCAGTGACTGGGGCTGATGGAGCCAGTCTCTCCTTTTGCATGACTGAGTTAATTCAGAGTCATCCTTGCCCCTGCTACATAGTAGCCTGGATTACTTTTCTTCCGAGGCTGTCAATAATCCAGTCCTTTCACTGTGTTTTTGTTTAAGTGGTCCCGGGAGGCTTGTTTTCTTTTGGGATTCATCTCCATCTCCACGATCTGGCTTTGTTTCCTCTGTTTTAAAATGTCTGGGTCTCCAGTATTGGTCCAGGCTACCATATTGGCTGGAAGTCTCAAAGATTTCTTACAGATAATACAAGTACGTGTAGAACTATCTTGGCTAATCCAAACCATTACTGGAAAAGATAAAAGAGCAAATTTTACTTCACATTTTCTAACTTAAAATCTACCATGATCTCTCTTACACTGAGGTTCCAGCCCTCCTCTTCCTCTTCCTCCTTCTCTTCCTCCTTCTCCTTCATCATCTTCTTCTTTTGTTTTGTTTTGATACTGGGTAGTTGAACCCACTTTACCACTGAGCCACATCATCAGCACTTTATATTGTTTATTTTTAGACAGTGTTTTTCTAAGTTGTTAGCACCTCATTGAGGCTGGCCTTGAACTTGTGATCCTCTTGTCTTAGCATCCTAAGTCACTGGTCCTACAGGTGTGTGCCGCCATGCCTGGCTCTGCCAGAATAATTTTTCAGGAGTTGCTTTAAGCATCTTTAATTCCATGCCAGTATCAAGGAACGTGAAAGCACTGAGGGCTTGAATGATCGAGGGAGGCCGAGGTTCACTGAGTTCCCCAACTTGTACCTCTCCTAGGTGGAAGTAAAGTCGTGAGTCTTGCCACCTTTATTCATGAGTCCACAAAAACGAACTGACTCCTGAAAACCATGGGCAAGAGCTTGCACTGAGCTTCATCAAGGTCATTGGCTTTTGAGAAATCATGCTGCTTTGCCAGTGTTTCAGGTAAATGCATTCTTTAAAAGAATCATTCTCATTTTCACTGTGTTGGAATTTCCATAGTCTCAGCCTACACTGTTCCAGAATGTATCCTGATGTTCATTATTCATCCAATAAACTTTTTTTTTTTCTTTTTGGCGGCTATTCAGTACTAAACACTAAAATCACAAAGATAAGGGAGAGAATAGATACACAGGGAAATTGATGCCAGGGTGCCACATGCAGACCCTGCTAGGAACCCCTGAAGAGGAGTGCCCAGCCCCTGGAGGAGGGGCAGGGAATAAAGGGTGCATGGTTCCAAGGCCTGGACGTCAGGGCCTGTCAGGGCAGCTGTAGGTCTGTCTGTGGTGGGTGTCTAAATAGAAAGGAAGACTTGCAGAAGTCTGTATCCCCAAATGCAGGTGTTCATACTCCATTCTGGAGGCACTGGGAAGCCTTGGAAAGGCTCTAAACAGAGAAGCAGATTAATCAGAGAAGATCTGGGAGACGGGGCTTGCTGTGATACCCAGCTCATGGTGACTCGATTTTATTCATAGCGAGGGCCCTATCTCCATAGAGGCCTCTGTAAATCTAAACATCTTTAATTGTGGGAGAATAAAATGACTTCTGCTTAAGATAGAAACCAGTTTCACAAGATTTCTCTTTACCTTACAGTTGCACAAAAGGCATTAATAAAAAACGATAACTTCATGCCTTAGATAAGCACTAAGGCCCTTCAGAGAGTCAGAGTCATATAGAGAAAATATATTATTCTCTGCTTCATTCCAATTTTGCTTATCAAAAAATTGTTTATGGAAAATTGAAACATTCAAAATATTATTGATTTATTTTCTTGGTAGTGGTGTCGGTTTAGTTCATTGACAGTTAAGTGACCAGAAAGAAAAACAAATCATGAATTTTGTCTTATATATTTTAATAACTTGAAACAAATTATGCCAAATAATCTATACTTTTACTGACCCATGAGCTAAAGTTCCAAATGTTTGCTGTATATTTGCCTCTGAGCCAATATGGGTTGTCCTTACAAAGCATGGCTATTCTTTAATTGAGATATGTTTACTGATGGTATGGCTGAACTTGTCTAGGTTGGTTAGGAGCATAGATAACAATATAGCCAATGTGTTGATTCCATGTATGCATTACTAAAGTGTAAGAGCCCTAATTGAGGATAGCTAAGATGGCGGTTAGCTGAGAGCCATAAAAAAAGTGTTCAAGTATTTTCACCTGATATTCATGCATTTATCTAAGAATCTTTTTATGCCCGTGAACACTGTGTGACGCATCTGTAAGCTCGAGCTGTAAGCACTTGTCCTTGTTAAGGCAAAATGTATTTAACCAAGTGAGGTTAGTTAGTGGGGGTGGTTGGAGTTGGAGAGGTTGTTGGAGCCAGAGAGAGAAGTTAGAAGAAAGAAGAATAAAAGAACTTTTTCATTTCCAGTCTGCCTCCGAGTTTTCTCCTGCGGTATCGTTGCTGCAAGCGGCAATTGCTGCAGGCAGCGACACTAAAGGAAGCCTTATACTGCATATAAGTGTTTACCTTATACTGTATATATTTTTAAGTTTATGTAGTTACAGTAATTAAGACAGTGTGTTCCTAGCATGGTATTATCAAACAGACCAATGATGCAGAAAAATAGTTTAACAATAGACCCCTTTATATGACAGAAACCTAACTTGCTGAGGCAGTAAAGTTTGAGAAAGTAGATATCCCCAGGTCCAACAGTGAACCTCGTGCCTTAGATAAACACTAAGTGTAAGTAACTACAGGACATGTAAATGTGATACGTCACAGCCTAGATATGAAGCATAACAGCTTTAGAGACAGGAGAAAACCCTTGCCCTTGGGTCTTACAAAGAATTTTGAGATATGATACCAAGAATATGGTTCTTTTTTAAAAATTAATAAATTGGACTTCAAAATTAAAAGTTTGTGTTCTGAAAAACCCTGTTATGAAAATGAAAAATAAGTCACAGACTGGGAGGAAATATTTGCAAATCACGTTTGTGTGCAGAAATGCAAATAACTCCCCAAAATCAACAATGAGAGAACAACCAATGCCCTAAAAAATGGATAAAGAGTTTTGAAAAGATATCTTACCAAAATGCCATGAACCACAATTCCGCTTTTTTAGTATATTCAGAAAGTTGTGCAATCAATCTTTAGTGGATTCTTTGAGTTGGCTGGCCAGCAGAAAGATCCAGCATCGTTAGTCGGTAGACTAATGCAAGAAAAATGCAGATCAAAACCACAGCGAGATACCACTACATGCCTATCATAATAGCTAAAGTTGTTGGATGGATAATGCAAATTACAAGGACATTGAGAAACTAGATCTCTCATGCATAACTGGTAGGGTTCAAATTAACACAGCCATTGTGGAAAAGGTAAAGTTAACCATACACTCACAGTCTGACTCAGAGATTCTCCTCCTACATTTTTACCCAAGTGAAATGAAACCCGTGTTCACATAAACATTTGTGTGCCAGTGTTTACAGCATCTTTATTTATGATCATCCCAAACTGGAAATACTCCAGATGTCCCCCAGCTGGGGAAACTATGGCACACCCCTAGGAAGGGGCAGAGGATGCACATGGGTGAAGCTAGTGTATTCTGTGAAGCGAGGAGAGCCGTGTTCAGCAGGCCATCCCGGGAAAGGCAAAAAGCTCCAGTGGTGGCCCAGCGGTTCAGGAAGGACTCCCAGCTACAGGTGGGCCTGAGAATGTGTTGCGCTTGGGAAACGACCTGGCAGTTCCTGAGCAGTTCTGCGGGGTTGCCACGTGACCCAGCCGTCCACTCCTAGGTGTTGAAAACCTACGTCCAGGCAAAAACCTGTGTGTGAATATTTACAGCAGCATTACAGTAGCCAGGTGCCCAGCAAAATAAAGAATATCTAATATCATAAAATACTATTTAATACTAAAAAGAAATGAAGTTCTGATACATGCTGTAGTGTGGATGGACCTTGAAAATAATACGCTAAGTGAAAGAAGCCAGTCACAAAGGGAGACATGATTCCTTCTACATAAAGTCTCCAAACAGGCAAATCCATAGAGGCAGAAAGATTAGCAGCTGCCTCGGACAGGAGAGTCCAGGGTACAGTGGGCAGTGGCTGGAGGGGGTTTCCTCTGGATTGATGCAGTGTTCCAGGCTGATCATGGTGATGGCTGACCATGCTGTCCGAACATGCTGAGAAGCACTGAAGTGAGTGACGTGCACGTGAACTCTATCTCAAGACAGCTGTAATGAACATTGGGGGGGGGGGGGTGGCTGCAGTCCTGCTCCTGTCAGGACGGTGTGGCTCCATGGCAGCACGTGCCCCGTCAAGCGCACAGCCCTGGGTTCAGCCCTAGCAGGGCAACAAAGAAGGGAGGGAGGGAGGGAAAAACGAAACCTCAGTAATAAAAAGGAGGTCAAGACTAGAGTAATGAGAGCTTTCTAAGATGATAAAGATGGAGGAGACCTGAAGGAAAAGATCCAAGGATTAGGCCGTGTAAAAATGTGGAAATCTGGATGTCAGAAAGCCCCCAAGTTTAAAAAAATCAGAATAAACTATATATTTTCAACAAATATGTAAAGAAAGTATCTTTACTACATTAAAAGTAATAAAGAAATCATTTGTCTAATTTGATCAATAAATGTATATTATATTCCTATTTAATTTTGCAATAGAAATAATTAAATAATTAGAAACAATAACTGGTATAACTGTCACATTGTGTTCTCTACAGTTTGAAGAAAATTGGCAGAAAGTGTAATTTACTCTTACTTCAGGAAATGAGCATGAATCTTCTTCCTGCTTTAGGACAAGTTCTTTTGATTTCATTTCTCACCTGTGTCACATGCGGCAGGCAAGGTGACACCCAGCCCAAAGGCTGCCAGATCTGACCAGTGAAGACAGGGTGCCCTTTTAGCTTTAGGTAGTTTGTTGCTTATGTAGATGACAAAAAAAAAGAGCAACCAAGTGTGATAGTGACCTTGGGCACTGGAAAGGACCACAAGGAAACAAGAGCATCCTATGATTGCACGGCCAGTGCTGCTCTGCCATGAGGAGGGAGGCTTAGTGCAACCCCGTGTCCAGTCAGCCCCTCGGTCTGGGGGCAGAGGCAGTGAGAAACTCACCCTTGTCAGGCTCCTTGATGGACAGGGGGCAACAGAACTGTTCAAGCGGTCACCAGCCACCAGGGTCACATGCTCAAGACCACAGGGAGGGAGGGGCCACATGTCAGGCCAGACTGCAGCCTCAGCCTGTTCCACGTGGCCACATGGGCCTCACTAGGACACAAGGCCGTCAGGACCCTGGGCAACATGTCCCAAACCCCTGACTGGTCGGCAGAGGCCATCGTGTCTGCTGATCTGCAGCGGCTTTCCTGCTTCTGAAGTCAACCTGTGAGCTCCGTCTGTGCCGAACACCTGCTGGCCTCGTGCCTGCTCTCCTGGGTGGCTAACGTCTTCCACCCTGCCACCAGGAGTGAGCAGTGAGCGCTGATCGCTGCCATGTGGTAACCAGGACTGGGCCCTGGAAGCAGCAGCCCTGCCCAGTTTGTCACGACCTTGTGTGGCAGGAGCTCCCCTGCCCTCTGCCTGGCTCACAGGAGGCCCCGGATGGCCATGGCCAGGAGGACTGCAGTCGGGTGCCTTCGCTCTGCTCCCTGTGGCCGCTCGTTTTTGGAATCTAGACTGGCTGCCTTTCATGTCAGAATAAGTAAGAATGCCTGTGAATGAACCCCTTCCGTCCTTGTCACTGTTACACAGCAGGCCACAAAGCAGAAAACCAGGAAACCACCAGAGACTGTCCCAGAAAGCATTCACAAGGGAAGCGGGGCCACCCAGGCCTGCTTCTCTGTGCCAAGCAGCCCGACTCGCAAGCTTTCCAACTTGGGTGTATCAGTCAGACTCCCGCTCTGTAGTCAGTCCCAGAGCAGGGCTCAGCCAAGGACCTTGGTACTTAAAGAGAACATGCAAATTAACTCTCTTGAGTAACCATCTGTTGGCTAACATCCTCTGCCAGGAATTTGCATTTTTATTACCTTCTACCTTGAGTAATTGATGAAAGTTAAGTGAGATTATTAATGTACTGTGAATAGTGTAATACTTGGCTGAACTTTGACTCTAAAACCATTATACTTGCTCCCATTAAATTTACATTGTTCAGTGATGAACGCTGTCTTAGGCAGTCTCTAAATAAGTCTGCATGGTCACAAATCATGGTTCACTAACTCACTTTAAATAGAGGCTGGGTCACTGGGCTTTGAGACTTTTCCAAGCTAGAATTATCATTGCCATGTTCTATAGGGTAACACTTTGGAATATCCATTGTTTGTCCAGATGAGGAAAACTGACCTCACACAATTACAGCAGCCAGCTACTGCCAGGTAACAAACAATCCCTCAATGACCAGTGGCACAGGAGCATTTGGTTCCTGAGTCTGTGAGGTGGCAAGGCAGATCTGCCTGGCCCCTGGCTCCCCGCTGGCTTTGCTTCATGCTGCGAGTCTAGAGATAGCTTGACTAGCTCTGCTTAACACATACCATGCCCCACCCCCCATTAGTAGGGTTGGGCTCACGTCTTCTCGACTTCATGAGAGTGCAAAAGCCATGTGCCTCTAATAGAAACTGCTTCAGATTTTGAATTTTGGTCCTTTTTGACCTTTCTGTGTTTTAATCATATGCTGTATGATTCTCTTGGTGCTGGGCAGAGGCAGGCAGCCCTAGCTGGCAGTCAGCCAGTGGTCCTGAGGGCAAACAGCTGGTTCTCTACAGTGCACTGTGTTGCTAACCACGATGTTCAGTGGGGTAAGTGTGTCCAATGCATTTTAATGTGTGGGCCAAGTGAGACAGAGGGCAGCACACAAAACCCAGGAGATAACAAACAGTGCATTTCTTGTAGATCCCAGAGAAAATAGGGTTGCAAGACATGCGCACTCAAGTCTGGGTGGGGGGCATGGGAGACAGGGAGCTTGGAAACCTGTAGCCAAAGCATTGCCCTAGTAGGCTTCTGAAGGTGTTCTCCAGGGTGGTTTGGAGAAGTAGGTATTCGTCCCGCAGACACACAGTGCTCAAGAGTGGTCCTTGTGGGATGGGGGTCCTGGGACAAGTCAGGCCCATTGCATCTAGCTATCCCATGAGGGGGTGGCCACCAGGAGGTGGCTATATAAGGAAAATGCCCGGACAGACTTCCTTGGGAAACTGAGAGGAGGCAGAAACTAGAAATTGTGTCCAACGTGACTAGATTCTACTTCTGGTTGGAGAAAGACCAATTTGTAGTCAGGTGCAGTTGTGCACACCTGTAGTCCTAGGACTCTAGAGGCTGAGGCAGGAGGATTGGAAATTTGAAGCCAGCTTCAGCAACTTAGTGAGACCCTGTCTCAAAAGATTTTTTTAAAAAGGGCCAAGGGTGTAGCTCAGTGGCAAATCAATTGCCTAGCACGTGTAAGGCCCTGGGTGCCACCCCTAGCACCGCAAAAAGAAAAAGTCCAACTTGTATTCAAAATGGATGCCAAGGCAACATAAAATCATATGAATCTGCTCTGCATTATCACACTAGATATTTACCTCTTAACGACGAGGGACACTTACTAAATCTGTGTTAAGTTTTTCAAAGACACTGACTGGGTATGTCCTGGTTATCTTAAGACTGCTGATGATAATGGCATGTACTGTCATGAATGGTGTCACTTGGTAAGATACCAATGTGGAAATGCAGTATTTGAAAGTACAAAGAACACGGAGATTTTAACACCGTGAGAGCATCTTCCGCTGTCAAGAAGCCAGGTCTGTCAAGAGCCTAGGTCACCTTCACAAGTAAGATGCTGGGGTCCAACGCACTCCACCATCACTGCTCCAACCAGGTGTGTGTAGATGTTATTTTGCTGTTGTTGTTTGGTGCTGAAGAGTGAACCCCGGCCTAGTATGCTAAGCACACACACTACCACTGAGCCCGAGCCCAGCACCATGATCACTTTTCTACGTGGTACAGGGAGGCCAGAGCCATAAGATGTAGCTGTCATAAATGCTCCTATCGTAGCAGCTCCTGTGTTTGTGTATGGTGTGCAGGTCCCAGCTTGACCTTGGAGTTGATAGTTGTAGATGGTTCCCACCCTTTCCTGCCATTAAATTGTCAGAAGTTTGTGGGGACAGGGGTGCAGCCACACAGGCCTGCAATCCGGGCCACTCAGGAGGTGCAGGCAGGAGGACCCTGTTTCAGAAGCTAAAAATACAATAAAAGGGCTGGGGATGCAGCCAGCGGTAGAGTGCTCCTGGGTTCAAGCCTCAGAAGTCCACAGGGAGCTGGGGACACAGACAGTGCCCCCAAGACGCCCAGACAGGTTAGAGCCATGCCACTGTCCACTTGTCCTTCAGCACAGGGGATGGTGGGTCTCTGTTGCCATAAGATTAGGAATTGCTAAAGGCTGCAGGACAGAAAGTAAGCCCAAGGTGGCCTAGTTACTTAAGTATTTTACTCAATGATTTAATCTTCTATGCCACCCTTTTAATTTATTCAATCTGGTGCTAATTTAGCCATTTGACTACTAGGAAGTACTTTTGAAGTATGATACAAGGAGACACAGACCAAGAAATGCATTGCACATGTGGTGGCCTGTTTGTAGATGCGCAGGCCGTGATGGGAGCCTGATTAACTGAGGGGTGGGAGTGGGCGGGAGCTGTGAACCAAGGCCACCAAGTCCCCAGACCCTCTGCACTGCCCAGGGCATCCGCGGTGGAGGAGCGCCCCAGGACTCGCATTCATGGGGCCGCCAGAGGCAGCAGTCAAATCGTGTCCAGAAGGAGTACCAGGAGGCCGCCCTGCAGCCCCAGCGCCACCACCCATTTCCCTTTCTGGCAACTTCAGCTTCCAGCCTCGGCTCTAGTTTTCCATTATTTTAAAAGTCAAACATACAAGAGAACCACCTACAGTAAGCAGCACTGTCCTCCACGGCTCCCCTGGACAGGCGCTGCCCCAGCGGAGCAGGCTCCGGGCTCCAGGACTCCCGGCGCAGTAACACTGCGGGGACCCCAAGGTCTGGGCTGTTTTCTCTAGAGCACAAATTAATCCATTTTCCCCAAGAATTAACCTGTGATAGTTTTGATCTGATTCAAAGAAAATTCAAACAAGACTAGTATTTAGCTTATCATCAAGAAAAAGAGAAAAAGGAAAAAAAATCTACATTTTCTTTCCCCCCATGTCTATAACAAATACAGCAAGAAGGTCCTTAAAGAAAAAGAAAATAAAGTTAAAAAAAACTAGAAGAATAGCGTTCAAACTCAGAAGGTCATTGACTCTGATGAAGCTGTAATATAAACAATTTATAGGAACATGGGATTTAAAAGCAACTCCAAGTGTCAGAAACAAGTGCGTTTCCAGAGACCAGGTGGAGCACGTGCCCTTCAACCACGTGGAAAGGCTTCCTTCCCCTGAACTAACTCCTCAGCCGGCCAGGGGCTTCCAGCTCCAGCTCATGGTGCGTCTTTTCTCCAGCCAAGGAAACAAAACAACAGAACTTCAACCAGTGAACGCCTCACCCCTGCATCCCAGCCAACTTTTATTTCTTCTTGCATAATTACAAAGACAAATGATTTCTTCTGGATGCCCTGTCTGAATCCCTTTCTAGTAGGCAGGATTGTTATGGAGATAAGAGACACTGTACATGAAAGGGCCGATCTCCAAATGTCACAAATGTAAAGGCAAATGCCATTACCAAAGCCTTTACTTTGGATATGTAGACTTCTTCCCTTTTGTTTTAATTTTTCTCTTAATCCGTCATTATTTTTTTGATAACCAAATTGCTATGTTAGATTATAATGTTATTCTGTTAGGCTGAAAATATTTGAAATATTTTTGGTTTTGGCTCTCAGTAAAACTAACAAAAGAACTCTATACAGCCAATTTTACTCGATTGATGTGTTTAAAATGACAAAAAAAAAAAAAAAAAAAAAGGCTGGGTGCCGTGTCACACGCCTGTAATCCCAGTGGCTCAGGAGGCTGAGGCAGGAGGATCAAGAGTTCAAAGCCAGCCTCAGCAAAAGCGAGGTGCTAAGCAACTCAGTGAGACCCTGTCTCTAAATAAAACACAAAAAGGGGCTGGGGATGTGTGGCTCAGTGGTTTAGTGGCCCTGAGTTCAATCCCTGGTACCAAACAAAAACAAAACCCCACAATGTAAAGATTCCATTTTCTAAAAAGTAGCTTTTCTCCCTTGTCTTCAGTGATTGACCAACTGGTCCCCATGGTCCTGTCAGGGAGGGCTGGGGTGCAGCTTAGTGGCAGAGTGCTTGCCTAGTGTGCTAGGCACGGGGTTCCTCCCCCAGTACCATAAAATACGTAAATAAATTGCAGTGGAAGTGAAATTCCAGGAAAGGATGTGCGCCCTCTGAAGCCGTCTTGTACACACCTCACGGTGATTCAGCGCATCACAAACATCACTTCAGGTAAAGAGCTCAGTGGCCAGAGTAAGTTATGGCCTTAGCATTCATAAACAAAGTAATTAGAGGACTTGTCAGATGGCCGCAGACATGGGGAGTGTGGCCTGCCTTGGCTGGCGTGTCACACCTAGGGGTTGGCAGAGGTGCTGCTATAGTTTGTATGTCACAGGTGCTCAGGGGCAATCTGACTGCTTACCTGCAGTGTGCCCCCAGGAAGCTGCATGCTTCTGATGGTTTTCTGGAGGGTTGGCTCACTCCCCCGCTGCTTTCCCCGCCATTACATTACTATTTTTAATGTTTAAGTTTTTCCAGAGTCCCGGTGCTTTGTTCATCTTTTTATTTCTCAGGTCAAAGATCAGTTTATCCTGAAATATGCCTCAAAGGAAAAATGGAAACATTTTGAGAAAAGATAAATATTTCATATGCAATACAAAGCTCCTCATTTTTATCCAGCACATCCTAGATGGAATGGAGGAGACCATCAGGCCAGCAAGGAGGCCATGCTTAGTTTGGGGCTTTTCATTGACTTTGGTGGAAAGCACAATTTGTCTTTATTTTACTTCTATTATTAAGAACCACATATAGGCCTGGCGCAGTGGCACATGCCTGTAATCCCAGCCCTTGGGAGGCTGAGACAGGAGGATCGTGAGTTCAAAGCCAGCCTCAGCTAATAAAATACAAAAAAGGGCTGGGGATGTGGCCCACAATCCAGAAAATATGCTCTGGATTATTTTCAAAAGTTGGAAATTGAATTATAAAAATAACAATAAAATCAAAACACTTAAAAACTTGGAAGAAAAGTAAATGGAATATGAAATAAAGTAAAAAGTTATTAAGCTGGTTTTGTCATAGTGATCAAAAAAATGGAGCAACTCAAGGCTAAATTAGCATCACTAGTCAAATGGCATCTTTTAAAAAATGTTTTCTATTTTTATTTTTTGGTACTGGGGATTGAACCCAGGGGTGCTGAACCACTCACTGAACCACATCCCCAGCCCTTTTTTATTTTGAGACAGGGTCTCACTAAGTTGCTTAAGGCCTCGCTAAATTGTTGAGGCTGACCTCAAACTTGTGATCCTCCCGCCTCAGGTTTTTGTGTTGCTGGGATACAGGCATGCGATACCACCAGTTTCAAATGGCAGCTTGAATTAATTTGTGATTTGGAAGCTAATTCAGTCCTTCAGATATGCATGAAATATGTTTGAGAGTGTGAATCCACCGCCAGAAACACACACACACTCATTTCTTGGTGCCCAATCTACCAGTGGATGTTGTTTCCTGATTCCATTATCTTCAACAAATGTGCTTTGAATGGCCTCTGTGAATAGCTAGTCACATACAGGGAGGATGGGCATAAAGTTAATTAAGACTGGTCTTTCGGAAACTTGGAGAGTAGCAGAAGAAATAAATCACACAGACAATACACGGTAGTGAAAAAATTGAGTAGAATAAAAACCATAAATGAGACACTTGATGGTAGAGGAGTTCAAGAGGTGTATTTTTGTTTGGGAAAACAGAAAAGTTCCATAAAGTAGCACTTAGTGTGGGCTTTACAGGAAGCTGAGAAGGAAATGGCAGGAACCCTGTGGTGTGGGCCACAACGCCCTGGCAGCCACGTGGCGAGGGACTCCGGTGGAGGCTCTGTGGTGTGGTACGCTAAAGCAGAAGTTCAGAAAATCACTTGAAATGCAACTACAGGTCAGCCTAGCTGCTGAGATTGATTAGCAGGTACACAACCTGCAAAGCAGGACACAGTGGAAAGGGACAAGGGAATGTGAGACCAGAGATGTTTCAGAAGCAGAATCTTTAGGACTCGGTGAACATCACCCTGGTGGCAAAAGGTCACAGGTGCAGGCAAGTCTTGCAGGAGGATGGTAGTGAGGGAGAGAAGTCGGGGGAAAGGTGTTTACACTAGGGGAGCCCCTGGTCTGCTTTGGGCCAGGAAGAGAGTCCAGAGAAGGGAAAAGGGCACCAGTGAGACTGGAAAGGAGGGCCTGGCAGCCCCACGCCTACTTGGCACCTGACTGCTAACAGCCCTGCCCACCAAGAACACAGCAAGAACGGCCCCTGCAGCCAGTTCCTCCGTGGCGTAGCATGACCCTCTGTGCCGGTGACCCCCGGCCTCCTCAGTCCTCTCTCCCACCCTACGCTGCTCTGTGCCTGGGTGCTGATCTGCGTAGACTGCACCTGAGGAATCTTGCTGAATTCCAGCTGGGATGGCCAACAGGACGCACTTGAAGGACACCAGCGTGTGGGAGGAGGGCAGGGATTCCCTCCCCAGAGCAGTCCTTCATCGTAGACCCCGTTCATGACAGTTCCTGCAGGGGAAGAAGTGGTGACTCCTCCAGCTGTTCCCCCTCCAGGGCACACCCTGTGTCCTGGATCTTAAGTGTCCCCTGCAGGCCCTTATGCTAAAGTGTGGCTGCAGCTCTGGCACTGCTGGGAGCTGGCGAAGCTTTGGGAGGCAGAGCGTCCAGGACGGAAGGTAGGCTGTGCCCTTGAGGACGCTGGGACTCTGTCCCCTCCGCTGACTGCCTAGCTTGGCTGCAGCACCTGCTCCCACTTTTGTGTGTTGTGCTGCCGCAGGCCCGCAACCACAGGCCCAGGGACATGATCGGACACCTCTGAAATTGGCCAACACACTTTCCTCCTTTGCTTATCCTAGGCCTCTTGTCACAGTGACAGAAAGCTGACCCACCCAAGTGCAGGCGCCTCACTCCTGCGCAGACTTCTGTGAGTAGAATCTATTGAGCTCCTGCACTTGCCCAGTTCAGAGCTCTGTGTCTCCTGAAGAACAGACTGCGCACACCCCTGGCAGAAGGGCTTCAGTGTTGTCGCCGGAAAAGGATTGCAGCCTGGAACGGCAGCGCCGCGGGAAGGAGTCCGGAGACAGGATGGAGACGAAAAAATATTCTTTAATCTTACAAGAAACTACAATATATCTACACAATAGCGATAACCCTGTCTTTTCTCCCTCTGGTCTCTTCCCATGCGCCCGAGCAGCAATGGCGCTCACTCGATCTGCTGAGTCACCGTTCAAATCTCTCCAGAGCCTCGACCAAGTCCCACGAGATCCCGTGAGACTACGGAAAGCGGAAATGCCCAAAAATGTCTATGGCCCAATAGTCAACCGCAATCTTAGCTATCTCCCCAAACAGGGCTCCTGCATTTTCCCCCTTTTGTTTTAAAAGAGGGGATGCTCTAGGACGTCTATGTGCAACCAACATTCTTACCCGTCATCGGATAATCAAGGCTGTGCCCTTGACTCCTGTCTTAGGTTGATATGTCGGCCACATGAGACTATCCCGTGCGACTGTGCCTGTCTTAGGTTGTCCCCCTCTGGGGATCTTACCCGTCATTGGCTAACCAGCCATCCAATGGAGCCCTTTAGGATCGACTGTGTAAGTTGACTAACAGCCGTCCAATTGTGTGGAGATGCTGCGGCTTTAAGGCGACAAGCCTTTTGGTGACGAGCCAAATTGCATAGCATATCAAATTCTTTAAACAAATCAGCTGCCTTAAGTTCTATCAAGTAACACACTGAGTTCTCTAAACAAATACCCCCAAGGTACTGTCCCATGAAGTCCCAAACAATGAAAGATCAAAATGTCCACTTGTTATAACACGTAGATCTAGGAGGCCCCATGCATGCAGAGCAGAGGCCACACCGCTGGTGAGGTTGTTTGACATTTGAGCAGCAGGGATGCTTGCAGCGACCGCGATCCCTGCATCTGTAGCAGCAGCCATCTTTTTTATGTCTAGACAATGCCACCGGCAAATCTTCAGGGCCCGCTCCCTAGAGACTCAAGCATCAATTATTAAAGGAAAGGCAGTGCTATTCCAGCACTGAGTCAAGAGGCGAGTTGTCAAACTAAAAAATAGAATTATTAGATTAGAAAATTAAAGTTGATTTCTGCTCACACACATTGCAGCCTGAGCTCCCACAAACATAAGCTGGCAAAACATCATGTTTAGAACAAAACAAAGAAAGACTGAGGGTATTTACTGTATTAAAGATAGATTAAAGAAAAACTAAAAGCACTTTGGAGAAATAATTTGTTAGCTGGAACTCTCGTGTTTCTGCATATACAGCAGTCCTTTACCTGTTGAAATAATTGAAATTAATCATTTATTAAACAAATGAAGTTAATAACAAATAAGCAACCTTATGTCAAAACACCAAAATATCAGGTTATACAGCCCTAGTCACATTTTTCGCTAAAGAGAAATCCCTGGGACACCTATAAAACAAAATTGAAGGTACCTTCACTTATTAAATTATTTACCCAATTTGAATACTCTTAAACTTAAATGAATTAGAGTTATTTGGATCCATATATATATATATATATATATATATATATATATATATATTCACAAGCGCTTTGTTATTTTTGATGTCACACTGGACAGACAGACACACATACAAACATATATTTGTGACGTCACATTAACATGAAATTTAGACAAATACACAGACATAAACACATATATATAAAAAAAAAAATACAATTGTGTGCACACTAAAGAGAGATCTCTTCGTCCCAGCTGGGAGGAATGACACTTAAGTTGTGATGTATTTAGAAGGACTCTTTTAAGGGAATCATTCCATATCTTCATCATGGTCCTCTTGATTTTGTACCTTTTTTATTAATCTTGATTCCTCAACAACTTCATCTTGATCCTTTTGATTTGGTACTTGCTTTATTAATCTAGATGGTATCCATATTGGAGAGGATTCATGCTTTGGAAAAACACAAACAGATCCTCTCCCCCAAATTAACACTGGATCTGGACCCTTCCATGTACCTGAAAGAACATCCTTCCAGTAAACCAAAGGTTTATGTTGTTGATGTGGGTTCCAATGTCTGTCTCCAGCAGAATAACCATCAGAGTCTAAAGTTAAAAAATTTAAGGTAAACAGGGCAACTGCCAATCTGTCCTTAGGATTTTTCCAGTTTCCTTCTTTCTGTTTTAACAACATAACTTTTAGTGTGCGGTTTGCTCTTTCAATAATGCCCTGACCCTGAGGATTGTATGGGATGCCTGTTTTATGGGATATGTTGAATTTTGCGCAAAACTCTTTGAAAGATGAGGACGTATATGCGGGGCCATTATCTGTTTTAAGCATTTTGGGGATGCCCAATGCAGCAAAAGCTTGTAAACAATGAGATGTGACATCTTTAACTTTTTCTCCAGAATGTAAGGAAGCAAAAATCATGCCTGAGCATGTATCTATGGTTACATGAATAAATCGCAATTTTCCAAAACTTGGCTCATGAGTAACATCCATCTGCCACAAATGATTGGGCATTAATCCTCTAGGGTTAACACCAAAATGAGGATTGGGCAAATGTGTCATACAAGATTTACAATCTTTTACAATTGTTCTGGCTTGCTCCTTTGTGATTTTAAACCTACGTTGCAAGGTGGTGCTGTTGACGTGAAACTGGGAATGAAATAAAGTAGCTTGTTGTAGCGCTGAAAGTATAAATATAGCCTTTTGATTTTTGTAAGTTCATCAGCCTTTTGATTACTTTCATGGACCGGGGGGGGCCAGGCAAATTAGTATGTGCTCTAATATGGCCTATGAATAGAGGTTCTTTTCTTGCCCACAAAAGCCACTGCGCCCGGCTCCACAAAAGTTTTTGTATTTGATAAAACAATTTAAAGGCTGGAGTATGAGGTGCTATTGGTCCTGCTAACTCTAATTTTGGGACGGCTTGTACAATATAGTGGCTATCTGAAAAAATGTTTATGGGCTGGTCTCTAAAATGTTCCAGAGCTCTTACCACAGCTTCCAATTCCACAAGTTGAGCTGATTTGTGTGCAGTTATGTAAGTCATACTTTCCTTTGTAGTGACTACTGCAGCAGTACCATTTGAGGACCCATCTGTAAATACATTAAATGCCTTAGGAATAGGTTGATTTTTTATTACCTGTGGAAATATAATAGGATGATTAAAACAAAAAGATAATATAGGAGACTTAGGAAGGTGATTATCAAAATTTGCAGAGGTAGAGCATCTAGCTATAGCCCAGTCATTATCGTTGAAGCATAAATATTCAATCTGTGACGATGAATAGGGAGTAATAATAATAGCAAGGTGAATGCCAAATATTTTAGTAGAAGTTTTAAGTCCTTGAAGAATAAGTTTAGCCACCATGGAGGTATAAGACTCAATTATGCTTTTAGGAGAGACAGGCAAATGTATCCATAATAAAGGCCCTTGTTGCCAAAATACTCCTGTGGGTGTATATTGTGAAGAAATAATAATCAATATCAGCGGTTGAGTTAAATCAAATCTGTCACAATGAGCTCCTTCGATGGCTTTTTCTACTACCTTTAAAGCTTTCCTAGCATCAGGAGTCAATGTTCGCGGTGAGGATGGATCAGGGTCCCCTCAAAGGATATCAAATAAAGGTTTTAATTGGCCAGTAGTGAGGTTTAGTGTAGGGCGAAGCCAATTAATGTCTCCCAGTAGTTTTTGGAAATCATTGAGGGTGGTTAAATGTTCTTTATTTATTAAAATTTTTTGGGGTCTAACAAAAGTATCCATGATTTTAAATCCTAAATATAATATGGGAGATCTGGTTTGAACTTTTTCTTCTGCTATATATAATCCGTATTTTTTTAAATTTTCTACCACATCACTGAATATATTAAATAAGATTTTTTGATTAGGGTGGGCCAGTAAAATATCATCCATGTAATGTAGACACATGAGGTTTGGATATTTATTTTTAATGGATTGGATGGCCTTGTCCACATATATTTGGCATATGGTGGGGCTATTAGCCATTCCCTGTGGCAAAACCTTCCATTGATATCTCTGATCAGGGCCATTATTGTTAATAGAAGGAACTGAAAAGGCAAACCTGGGGGCATCCAGAGGATGTAGGGGAATAGAAAAGAAGCAATCCTTTATATCAAGACTAATAACATGGAAATTTTTTGGAATAGCTATAGGATTCGGAAGTCCAGGTTGAGTAGGGCCCATGACTTGCATGGTTTTATTAATTTGTCTAAGATCATGTAATAATCGCCATTTTCCTGATTTTTTCTTGATCACAAATATGGGGGAATTCCAGGGAGAGGTGGAAGGTTCTATATGTCCTGCTTCTAATTGTTCCTGAACTAGTAGGTGGGCCGCTTGTAATTTCTCTTTAGATAGGGGCCACTGAGGGACCCACACTGGCTTATCAGAAAGCCATGGTATTTTCAAAATTATTTTCTCAGTGGCCCCGAAGAAAAATGTCTTTTTCCTATATGATAATGATTTCTTTTAGGGTTAAGCTTACCCTGTACTTTTTGATGATTTCTTATAGGGTTAAGATTACTCTGTAGATTTTTACATTTAACACCTGCAGGTTTGGTTGCAAGGTGTACTCCCATTTGTTGTAAAATATCTCTTCCCCATAAAGTAACCGGTAGATTAGGTAAAACATAAGGCTGAAACGTGCCTTTATGTCCTTCATCATCCTCCCATTTTAAAATTACCGCACTTTTTTCTGGGAGGTTATTATATCCCAAGCCTCTTAAACTGGTTGAAGCTTTTTGCAGAGGCCAGTGTTTGGGCCATTGACGTAAATTAATGATGGAAGAATCAGCTCCAGTATCTATAAGACCCTCCATTTCTATTCCTTGGATTCTTATTTTACACATAGGCCTCCTTGTACAGTCCCGAACCCAGCAAACCATGGGTTTCGAATCAGTGGAACAAAATCCTCTATTGTTCCTATTTAGAGGCATATTCATTTTAAATGACTTATGTAAATTTGGAAGGAGGAGCAACTGAGCAATTCTATCTCCCTGATTAATAGAACTTATACTTTGGGGTGAGCTAAGCATTATTTTTATTTCCCCTTTATAGTCTGAGTTTATTACGCCTGGGGTCACTTGCAAACCTAATAAGCTCTCAGGACTTCGCCCGATAATAAGTCCTACAGTCCCTGAGGGAAGAGGTCCCCTGACTCCTGTGGGAATCAGTTGAACCCCCATTTCAGGTGTTAACACTATTCGGGCGGTGGAACAGAGGTCTAATCCTGCATTTCCTCCTGTTCCTCTGGCGAGGGAGTGGATGGGTAATAGGGATTGTGTCGGGGAAGCATCTGAGTGGATGCTTGAGGATACTCCTCCTCCAATGCCTCGTACATTTGTGGGCCCCGGGGCATTGGGCCCCTTGCCCCGTTTTTTGAATTCCTGAATAAAGGATTTCCATGGATGTCAAATTTTGAATAGCATTTATTGGCCCAATGATTTCCTTTCTTACACCTGGGGCAGCAACCTGGAGCACGGTATGAATTTGGTCTTATTTCTCTTTTAGGATTTTGCCTAGAATAGCCTGATTGATTATGATAATTTTGCCTAGAATATCCTGATTGATTATAATGTCTATGTTGAGCTCTTGTAAAATTTTGAGGGGCAGCATCTCTCACAGCTGCTGCAATCATATTCCCTGTGACAAAGGCATCATTTATATCTTTACATAATTGTATATATATGGAAAGATGCTTTTTATTTTTCCATGGCCTGATGGCTTCCTGGCAATACTTATTAGCATTTTTGTACGCTAATTGGACAACTAATGGCATAACTTGATCAATGTCTCCAAAAACTCTACCTGCAGTTCTCAAAAGTCGATCAGCAAATTCAGCATATGGTTCATTAGGTCCTTGAATTACTTTGGACAAGCTACCTTGTAGATCCCCAGGTCCTTGTACAGTTTTCCATGCCTTTAAGGCAGCTGCGTTTATCTGAGCATATACTCCTGGGGTATAATATTTTTGATCCTGTACGTCTGCAAATTGCCCTTCTCCTGTGAGCATTTCTATATTATGGTCTCCAAACCCCGCATCTGCATTTCTTTTAGCTGTTTCTATACAAAGTTCTTGAAATTGCGATCGCCAAACCAAGTATTGTCCCCCACTTAATGTTGCTTTACATAGACGTTTCCAGTCTGCGGGGATTAAGCTAAAGGTGTTAAGGGACTCCAGTATACTCAACGTGAAAGGAGCTTGGGGTCCATAAGTCATTACTGCCTCTTTGAGATTTTTTATTGTTTTGAAATCTACTGGCTGGTGGTCCCTCCGTCCATTTCCATATTCAAATACTGGCAGTTCCCAACGTATCTGTGAGTTACCCTCGAGAGCACATAAGCGCTCAGAAAGACTTTTTATTTCTGTTTCTAGGGTATGCAAACGCCTAGTGATACCCTTCATATTTTCTGTAATCGATTTCACCCATGGGGGAGTAGAAGACACAAGTTCCTCCACTTGATGATCCCTTATCTTGGTCTTCCTTAATTTCCTTTTGTTCATTTTCTCAAAATCACCTTTAGTTAATTCCTCCTCACTACTACTACTCTCATTGGTCCTAATTGACTCAGTAACATCCTGAGTCCCAGGTTCAATTGAGACCATGTATCCTTGAAGTATCTCTAATAAATCTTGAATAGCTTTAGCAGCTCGGATCTTTGTCATTTTGGGGACGCTTCTAATACACTCCTTACTGGTCTTAGTTGACTCAGCGGAATCTACGCTTTCATGATCGCCTTCACTGTTTTCTAAATCCTCCTCGCTAACGACAGACTCATCTATATCAAAGAATTCATCAAGAGCCTCGTACACTTGGGTCTTAGATATTTTCGAACCCATTTTAACCGCTCTGACTAGAGACTCCTGCGAGGTTTCTCAGTTCTTACCTGCCGTGCTGAATTCCCCGTACGGGCCACCAACTGTTGTTGCCGGAAAAGGATTGCAGCCTGGAACGGCAGCGCCGCGGGAAGGAGTCCGGAGACAGGATGGAGACGAAAATATTCTTTAATCTTACAAGAAACTACAATATATCTACACAATAGCGATAACCCTGTCTTTTCTCCCTCTGGTCTCTTCCCATGCGCCCGAGCAGCAATGGCGCTCGCTCGATCTGCTGAGTCACCGTTCAAATCTCTCGAGAGCCTCGACCAAGTCCCGCGAGATCCCGTGAGACTACGGAAAGCGGAAATGCCCAAAAATGTCTATGGCCCAATAGTCAACCGCAATCTTAGCTATCTCCGCAAACAGGGCTCCTGCACTTCAGCTCCCAGTCCAACTCCAGCCAGCGGGCAGGGGCTCCAGCTGGAGCAATTTTTGTGGCAGATGACAACATGGGAGGGTTTCAGTGAGCAAGGGTAGTGATTGGGTGCAGGCTGGGGAAGGTATTAGCAATCCTTGTTCTGCATTTTAGCAATCTTGATCATCTAATGCCCAAATCCTCAGAAATTTTTATTAAACCAAAGAAGTCTGACTCTAGAATTCCAATATTTGGGAGGCTGAAGCAGAAGGATCACATGTTTGATGCCAACCTCAGAAACCTAGTGAGATCCTGTCACAAAGCTAGGCATGTGGCTCAGTGGTATAGCGCCCCTGGGTTCAATTCCAGAACCACACACAATGCAGAAAATGATTTTGTATAAGGAGGCTCTCTAGGGAGTCAAAGTGATAACTGACAGAATATCAGGAGACTAAAAGAAATGCTGAACAGGTAAACCCACAAGAACCCACACTTGCCGAACACAGAGTGCAGACCAATCTAGTGCAAGGTGGTTACTTCAGTCTGCCTAGACATGTCTAGCACTTTCTCTGAAAAAGGCAGAAAGTAAGTATTGCATGCCTCCTAGAAAGCCAGAGGGCTTGAAATATTTATGAGTTATCAGTTATCTAAAGAGCTGTCCTTTAGTTTGCTCACCAGTTTTTATTCCATATTGGTCAGTTCTTCAGAATCTAGAGAGATTTCATGAAAGGTCAATTACTCATCCCCCACCATTGCTAAAATTCCTAAAATTCCTGTCCATCCTACTAGGCAATGGCAACTGATGACTCGGCCCCCAGGGAACAGAGCCTAGGATGCCATGCTAGTGACACAGGCAGCTGGAGCTGCCTGTTCCTGCCAGAGTGACCGCGTCCCCTGCCCCACCCCAGGAGATGCAATCCTGGGTGCACTCTGACCAGGCAGGGCTGCATTCCGAGGGTTCTTCTGGAGTTGCTGAGCCAGGGGGACGAGTGAGGGGGGCTTCCTCTGACCCAGGAGAACAGAGGCCCAGCTTCACAGCGACCTTCTGGAGCCATCATTATTACACAGCCTACTGAGAGCAGAGCAGAGCCCATCTTCAGGGAGCCAAGATTGTGCTGGGCTGGTCCTGAGGAGCTTCAGGAGACATGCCACGGGCACTGCCAGCTACAATTAAAGAACACACCCACCAAAGTGGGTACTCTGTGCACTGACCCCTATGCCATCCACCTTACTCCTGAGCTAGGACTGCCTCCCCGGGCAAGGCCAGCAGAGGACCTGCCTCAGAGCAGGGCTTAGCTTGCCTTGTGCGACAGCCAGGGATGGAGACATGGGCTGGGACCCTGGATTCCCAGGGGATTTCTCCCTCCTTGCTCTGTACCAGCCCTTTAAATCCAGCTCACAGGTCAGAGACAGGCTGGGGTCACTTATGGGTGCCATGGTTTGCCTTGGGTTTCGGTAGCTGTCCTGGGCATTGTGTTTTGATGTGACAAGAGAAGTCCTGTCAGTGAGGTGAATGCTGTGAAGACGTAGCAGTCGATCTGGGCTTTGGGGCACTAGAAGGTTCTGAAGGTGCCGCGGGGGAGGAAGGGCTGTCTGGGGACAGTGAGTCTAGTGTTCCCCAGGCCCCAACTCTGGTGCGGGGGATGGAACATTTAACATTTTCTGTCTGCACTTAGTCTCTATCTTCCATGTGCTGTCTCCAAACTCCAGTTGGCTCTGGGTGCGTTGAAGCGGTCTGCGGCCCCTGGTCCTCCAGCACCACCTCTGGTGTGTGAGCCGGTCCTGGGCAGGTTGCTGGGAACCTGAGGCAGGGGTTCTTGTCCAGTGACTGACACAGAAACTGAGAAATGAAGACATTAGCAGAGGCCTCCCCTGGGACTCACCAGGTTGGCCCCACCCGAGATGGGGAACTGGCTTTTGTGCTCCTCATCAGTCAGTTGCTGGTGCTCGGGGACATGGCTCCCATGCAGCTGGCCCACTGGTCCCCCGAGAAGCCGCAGGGGAGTGGTGAAGCTGCAGGTGGTGGCCAGGCTGCCATGCGGAGCCCACCATGCCAGGCGGGCCTGAGGGCGCAGGCCAGCCCAGGTGAGCCGGGGGAGCAAACGTGTCACCCTGCAGCAGCCCGGCCTGTGCTCGGTGCAGAAATCGCTCCACACAGGCCACAGTCCTGACACCTCACCCAGCACACACCTTGCACTGACTTGGGCAAAACAGGAGAAAATGGAAGTGGGGCAAACCTGACCAGGATTCAGGGCGGACCAATAGCGTCAGCCCAAATCTAGTTAGCATAAGTTTAGACCAATAGTGTTAGAGCTTTTCCACACCCAAATTATGCATAAGTTTGGACCAATGACAGTAGTACTTTTCCAAATCCTAATTAGCATAAGTTTGGACCAATGGTGTTGACCCAAGTACTATATAGACCCCTAGCTGCGGTCCTTAGGCGGCCTCTCTGGATAGGTTCCTTTTCCTTTTGTGGGGTGCGTTTCTGTACTCATGTGAACAAATCCTGCTATTACGCTTGCTCACCTTCGTCTCTGGTCTTCCTTCTTGCAATTCAGGAAACAAGAATCCAGAAAGAAGAAGTTGGTGGGGAGTTGCTGGAGGGCAGCACTGGGGGACATGGCCCAGTGCCAAGGGCAGCAAAGGCCTGCCCCTCTGCGGACCCCACCTTCAGCAGAAGCCCATGGACTGAGTTTCATCTCAAAACCCCATTTGTCCTGCGGAGCAGTACAGTGAGGCGACCTCTAAGCGGGTGGTAGGGCGCTGTGCAGCCAGAGCAGTTCTCTGGGGACAGGTCGTGCTGCACACTGTTGTTGGCCAGCAATCACAACCGCTCAGGCTGGGTGTGCTGGTCAGGAGGGTACAGGGTAGGACAGCCGTGCCTCCAAGGAGGCACTCCCGGGTACCCAGCCATCAGGCCAGAGTGCTGGTGCTTAATCTTGGTGGTGTTCTGCCACTCTGCCACGCTGGTGGCCTGCATTTACCAGCAGCTGCCCACACTGATGTGACACAGACGTGTGGCTCGCTTGGTCCTCAGGTGGCCTCATCTGCTGAGGCCTAGCTGGGAGCCATCTGACCCACAGATGTGGCCAGTGCTGTGGCAGCCTGCGGAGCATGGATTCCTGTGGGTGAGGGTGCCATGCGTTCCGCCCGGGCACACAGGCTCCCCTCGCCTGCAGGAGGCCCCTGCGGTGCTCTCCGGGTTCACACTGCGCCTGCGGCCCGGCCGTGGAGCTGCTGCCAGGCGCGCTCCTCTCCTGCCCGGGCTGGGCTTCTCTGGCCCTGGCTGGTGGTTCCTCCTCTGCCCGCCTCACAGAGTGCTAAATTTCGTGCCTGGGGACGTTTCTATTGCCATGTAAACGCTTGGCGCTAAAAATACCTTTCTCTTTGGAGGGCCTGTATTTTCTTTCTTTCTTTCTTTCTTTTTTTATTACCCTCATCTCAGCTGTGGATTTCAAAACTCCCAAAACAAAAGCCGAGACAGAATTTTTCTTTCTTTCCCTGTTCTGCGTGAGTAACTCATCCTCCCCGGGGGTTGGGGCCTCCCAAGGGCCTCGGAAAGGGGAGGTGCGGGGAGTGCTGCGTCTGCACAGATGGGGCCAGGCGGCAGGGGCCCCCAGTGCAGAGTGCAGGCGTCTTGGGGACACTGAAGGACGGAGTTGGCTGAGGAGGAGGAAGAGTGCCAGGAATGTGCCGGGAAGACACGTGGAAAGTAAATGTGGAAAGAAACGGAAATGAGTCTAGAGATTTCGGCTCAGCCTCCTTAGGGAAAGGCCCAGCTCGCTTCGCCATGCACGGGGAGGGCATGTCGGGTCCAGAGGAAAGGTGACCATGGAGAGGTCACTGGAGACGCCTTCAAGTTCGGGGCTGTGGCCACACATGTGATCCCAGCTCCTTGGGAGGCCGAGGAATTCCAGGCCAGCTTCAGAAGCTTAGTGAGAACCCTGTCTCAAAAAACAAAAAAGGCTGGGGCTGTAGTCAGTGGTAGAGTGCCCCTGGTTCCATCTCCAGTACCAAGAAAAAAAAGTATTCAAACTATGTGGCAGCGAAGGTGTTGGCCTAGTTCCAGATAGGGAGAATTTAAAAGTTTTAAGAATGTAATTCAAAACATCTGACGGCTAAATAAAAACAGTAACAAGAAACAGGTAAAAAGAAAACATGTTTCTTCATTTTAGGAAGGACACATGAAGGGGTAAATCTTATTCTGGTTTAATAAATAGAAGCAATTACGTGGTTAAAGATAGGTTTAGTCATTTAAATGAAAAGCACAGCTATCCCGTGTGTTCCAGAAACTCAACAGAGTCAAGGGGACTCGCAATCACTCTCAGTTCCAGATATTTGGGTCAAAGAAATTTGACAGACTTTCTTCACAAGCTTTTCATGGGGGTCGTGAGTGAGCATGCCTGTGTCTTTCCACTTTGACACTGAGTGACAGTAAAGCCACAGCTATGTCACTTTCATTCGCTGCAGTTCACTAGTGCCGGTGGGTCAAGAACCAGGCAATCACAGGCTGAGATTCCTGTCTTAATTACTGATGCCTGTAACCCACCTCCCACTTATATCTTACTGTGTTACAGAAAGGCGAAGCAAGGGTTAAGGCGGCCACAGGGGTTCCCAGAGGCTGAACTGAGAGCAAAGGCAGAAGGCAGGTGGTCAGGTGAGACTAGGGCTGCAGCCTGGCCCCTGGCTAGAGTGAGATGTCATCATCGTAGGCAGAAGAAACAACACTGAGCGAAATAAAAAATAAAAGGGCTGGGATGTGGCCCAGTGGTAAAGGGCCCCTGGTTCAATCCCCAGTACCAAAGATAAAGAAATAATTTAAAAAATTTAAAATACCTGCAAGTGGGCTGGAGTGGCTCAGTGGTAGAGTGGTTCCCAGCGTCCACAAGGCTCTGGGTGCCATTCCCAGCTCCTCAAAAAATATAGTTGCCTATGATTTCAGTGTGGCCTGGGAGACCTAACTAGCTTGGCCCAAGCATCATTTAAAACAAAACAAAACAAAAACTGAAGGAGCCCCAATTAGGAAGGGTTTTTGCGGCTAGCTGGAAGCCATAAGTTCCACCTGATATGTATGTGACGCACCTGTGGCACCCGCAAAGCTGAAGGTATATAACCGGGTGAAAGCGGTCCGAGTTAGGAGAATTCATTCAGTCAGTCGTGCAGTCGCTCAGTCGGTCAGAAGAAGAGTTCGGGTCGGAGAATCAGAGCGGCCAGAACGTAGGCAGAGCGGTTACAGAAGAGAAACCAGATAGAAGAAGTAATTGCTGATCAGAGTTAGGCTGAGGCTCCTGAGGGCTGGTCAGAGTTAGGCCGAGGCTCCCGAGGAAGAAAGAAGAAAGAAGCTCTACAAGAAGAAAAGCTCTCTCTAATCTTTCTCTCTAAAAATCTTTCTTTCCCTCTCTAAGCTCTCTAAGAAAGTAGAAGTAAAAGTAGTAATAGCTTTACTCTGCCTCCGAGTTTTCCTCCCGCGGCGCTGTGGCTGGCCATTTCAGGCAGCTTGCAAAAAACACTCTGAGGATCCCACTCTGAGGGAGCTCTTTATACATGACATTGAGACTTAGGTGAATTTGTTTCAAAGTGATACAACGTAAGTAATGATAGAAGAATTTTAAACCAAGCCTATTATCCAAGTCATAGAAATAGTCTGAATAAGAAGTAATCAGTTAAATGAATTAATGTTACACCCATATAATGGACTATTATGCAACCATTCAAATAATGCTAAAAATATGAGGCACAAACTTTTTTAAACTGGAAGAGCAGGCAAAAAGTGTTTATGATATGATTTTATTTAAAATATATAAAATTATAAATGCATGTCTGATTTCCTAGGAAGGATGTAGAAGCAAATTTAAAATGTAGGAACCCTTGTCTAAAAATGATTACCCATTTCAAGATGGGATCTGCAAGGCTTGGACCTTCAAACACAGACCCTGTGCCAGGCAAAAGCCAGCGCCTGCGCAGTGGCACCATCGAAGCTCTCCTAGAGTCCTCCGGTTGCCTGGCAGTGACCCATAGCCCGTGTGTCTTGGCTGGTAATAAAAAAGACATACAATAAGCTGTGGAGTCCAGGGCACCCAACAGGAGGGAGCTTTGGGTCTGCACATCTAACGCAGAGAGGCCATTTCCCCGCTGCCTGCCCTCCTCTGTTTCTGGCTTGCTGTACCTGGATGTGGTTTGTCTCCCAGGGGTTTGTGACCTGGGGGCTTGGTCCTCGGTGTGACACTGTCGAGAGGTGCTGGGCCCTGGTGGGGAGTAGGCCATAGGGCATTGCCCTGGAAGGAGTAATGCCACCTCAAGAGGGGCTTAGGTGGTACAGAGCTGTAAGACCAAGTGGTTAAGAGTGAGTTAGGTTTTCTCAGCTTGTTCTCTTGCTTCCTTCCTTGCCATGTGACCTCTATCTCTCACACGTGATGCTGCCACATGACGCCATCTGCCAGTGCCAGTGTTATGCTGGCAGTTCTCCAGAACTGTGAGCTAAATAAACTCTTTTCTTTTTTAATTATCCAGCCTTAGGTGTTTTGTTATAGTAACACAAACGGACGAAGACATTGCCTGAATAATTTGATCCCCAAACCAGTAGGAGGGTGGAACAAAAACAAGTATTCATATTAGGGGATGGGGTTAGTGACCCCGAATAAGGAGCTGGAGCCCAAAAGGGGTGGAAGGGCATCTGCATGGAGTGGGAATGGCAGTGGGGGATGGCACATGGAGCCCAGGCAAGATAAGGAAAGCATCCATGAGGGGACCGTCCTCCAGCAGGGGATGTTGGAGACAGAAGGAGTTGAGGAAGAGGCCCCTCCAGGAGCAGGGGTGATGAGAAGAGACTGATTAGATTGGAGGGGAATCTAATAAACTAATACACTGAGTAATAGGAACCGGATTTCTTAATGTTAGAAAAAGAGTTCCATGGCACATGACTGTCATCCCAGTGACTCAGGAGGCTAAGGTAGGAGGATCAAAGTTTAAGGCCAGCTCAGCAACTTAGCAAGACCCTGTCTCAATATAAAAAATAAAATGTGCGGGGATGTAGCTCAGTAGTAGAGCACTCCTGGGTTCTATCAAAAAAGAAGAAAAAGTTACAAATATAAAAGGGAGAAAAATATAATATCGTGGTATTGTGGTATATAAGATTAAAATTGGTGGGGCTGGGATTGTGGCTCAGCGGTAGAGCGCTCGCCTAGCCTGTGTGCGGCCCGGGTTCGATCCTCAGCACCATGTACAAATAAACGCATTGTGTACAGCTAAAGCAAATAAATAAATCTTAAAAAAAGATCAAAATTGGTAATATCACTTGTGTTTCCAATGAATGTAAGTGTGTGAGTGTGTGTACACTGGTATGTAGAGGCTCCCCGATCTGCCTGAGAGCAATGTGGTTGCTATAAGGTAGAGCAGAGCTAGTCCAGAGCCATTCCTGATTCCATTAGAACACACACACCCCATACCACCACCACCACCAGCCACGACCAACTTTTGAAGAAATGCCTGATTTCAGGTCTGGGGAAGGGAATGTACAAGAACAGCCAGTAACTTTTTTTGTGTCTGTCAGAAAGTAAAAATGTATTCAAAGAATGACAGGAATCTGACCATGACAGATCTTGAACAATGGTCACGTTGAGAAGAGCACGAGGGTACCCGACAGGCTGGCCGGCCTGGGCTGGTGACCATCAGTGTAGACGAGGCAGGGGGAGGGCGGGTCTGAGGCCAGCCAGGCGACTGAGGAGGCCCGCCGAATACAGCCTTTGAGAAGGGACAGGGGAAGTGGCTCAGTGGTACATGCTGCGGACTGTCAGCGCCCACACACAGAGACAACCTCCACAGCAAAGTGGCAGAGACAGAGGTTGCCTAAAAAAATCAAACAGACATCTGCGAGTCATACTAAAATGCGAAAATACCAAACATATGAAGGAAGAAGGGAAAGCTTTTCCTTATAGCGCAATGTCACCTAATAAAAGTGGAAGGAGTGGTGACACCGCCAATGCCGTTCTGCGTAAAGTAGAAAATGCCATGTGTGCTTCCAAGGCAAAGCACAGATGGCTTCCCAAGGTGAGAACCAAAGGAAAGATCCCTGGGCTGAGAGAAGACTGATGAAAGACTTCTTCTCACCGGGCACAGTGGCGCATGCCTATAATCCCAGCACTTGGGAGGCTGAGGCAGGAGGATCGCGAGTTCAAAGCCAGCCTCAGCAATGGCGAGGCACTTAGCAACTCAGTGAGACCCTGTCTCTAATAACATACAAAAAAAAAGGGCTGGGGATGTGGCCCAGTGGTCGAGTGCCCCTGAGTTCAATCCCTGGTACCAAAGAATAAAAGACTTCTCCTCTGTAGGCTCAGTTGGGTCAGGTAATTGGCACTTATGTTCCCAGTGTGACAATATCCCCATCTCAATGAACGTCTCCATTCCCACGTGTGTGCAAAATGGAAAGACCTTTCTGGGAAAATTCTCTAACCAAGTGAAAATTAAATTCCTGATAAGGAAGATGAAAAGTTCAAGAAACGCTGGCGAGCGATGAATCATACGATATTTACGTTGAGGTCTACAGATGAAGGTAGCTTCCTGGGAATTGCAAAACAGGAGAGACTCATTATTTCTCAATCCTCAAATCACGTCCAGGTTTGCCACGCTGTCATTATCTTGTTCAAAGAAAGAACTGGGCGATGGGGAGGATGAGGTGGGTAAGGGTTCTGAAGCCCTCATTTCCATGGGAGAGGAGGAGAAGCTCAGAGCTAGTGACCCAGGAAAAGTCTGAGAGCAGCGCTGGGCTGGGGCTCAGTGGTGGAGTACTCGCCTAGCACGTGTGAGGTGCTGGGTCCCATCCTCAGCACCACATACAGATAAATGAAATAGAGGCATGTGCCCATCTACAACTAAAAAATTAAAAATTAAAAAAAAAAGTCAAGGTTGTGCACAGTTCTGGGTGTGTCAATTAGAAACACATGGATTTACTTATGACAAAGAGGTGCTCCTGTTAGGAGAACTGAAAGGTCTGTCAGGGAGCAAGCGAGGTGCAAGTCCTGATTCTTTAACCTGCACATAGAATGATAAATGCACTATTTTGCTTAGGAAGGCCCCAAGCTGCAGAGTGGAGGTGAATTGTGGGAATTCCAGTGTGAGCACAGGAACAAAGAAAGGAAAAGAAAGGGGATCCACCCAGTCACCAAAGTCAGAAAGTGAAATAAAATCTAGAAATGATGGGGCTGGGGTTGTGGCTCAGCGGCAGAGCGCTCGCCTCGCACGTACGCGGCCCGGGTTCGATCCTCAGCACCACGTAAACATAAATGCATTGCATTGTGTACAACTAAAGTAAATAAATAAATATTTAAAAAAAAAAAAGAACTAAATCTAGAAATGAACAATAAGTTGGAAGGAATAAAATCACACGAATGTTGGCTATAAATGCAAAGTGCTCCTACCAAAGGCAGACATTTGAAAATCAGATCCAGTCACATCCGACAAGGGTCAGAGTCACAGCAAGTGACAGATGTGGAGCAGGATGATCTGAGGAAGGCTGGCTGGGGAAGGTGGTGGTGGTGGGGGGACAGTGCAGCAGGCGCGCATACCCTGGGCTGATTCCAGCAGAGCGGCCACCTGCCTGGCGCAGAGGGCAGGGTGCAGGCTAGACCTGGGAGGGAAGAAACACGCAGAGGAGGCCACCAGGGAAGAGCAGCTGAGAGCCACACAGCCCCAAGGGGATGTCACAGGGGGAGCTGGAGAGCACAGGCAGCAGTCAGCCTTGACCACGCAGCAGCCTCTGGATGCAGAGAGCAGGCGCAGGGGGTCCAGAGGCACAGGTGCTATTCACAGGATCAGGTCCTAAATTGCAGGAGCCCTGTTTGGGGAGATGGCTTAAATCGCGGTTGACTATGGGCCATGGAGATTTGGGCATTGTCGCCTTCCGTAGTCTCACGGGACCTGGCCTGGGATCTCGCAGGACTTGGCCGAGATTACTGATCGGGTCAGCGCCATTTTGGTGGTGTGTGTGGCGCGTGTTAGTCGTTGTTAGAGCCAGAGAGAAAAGTTACCAGAATATAAAGCTGTTTGTTTCCAGTTTGCCTCTGAACTTCTTCCCGCGGCTTCGTTGCTCCAAGCGGCCATCGCTTCAGGCGGGGGACACTAAATTAGTGACAGAGCTTAGAATAAGGAATGGGCTCTCTAATGGGAGATGGGTCTTTGAGGAAATTCCATTCTGATCAGGTATCTAACTGTAGCAGGGCTGGTCCTACCAGCCAGGAGATGTGGAATTGATGCTACACCCAAATGTGGGGCGTGTGTGGGGGGGGGTGTAAGTGAACTGCTCACCTGGGTGCCAGGCCACCAGAATGCCGCTGTGGGACTTACAATGAGCACAGCAGCCAATTCCCCTGTCCCCACCCTCTATGTAAAGGGGGGAATGGGCGGGAGGTGGGATGAGGCCCTGGGAGGGCACTGTTCCAGGTGAGGGGTGCTCAGAGATGCCTGAGGTCAGATGCATGTGAAAGGTGGCAGGCTGGCGTCAGGCCCCTGGACTGGAGGCTGCGGGGTCGCAGGACACCCCTCCAGTCGAATTGCATGCCAAAGCAGCACAGGCCAGAGAGCCTTTGTAGGGTGCTGCTCTGAGGGGTCTCAGTCCTTCAGTACTCAGTACAGCACCTGCCCCTGGTGCACAGGGTGGTTACCAGCTCTTCAAAGACTCCTCTGCACAGTGAGTAGAGTCACTCCCCACACAGACTGCTTGGCAGATTGTGTAGTGAAATGCCTCACCACAGTGGTGCTGTAACCTTGGCCAGCTAGCACCCGAACACCCAGAACAGCAGGTTGGCAAAGTGATCATACTCATATCAGCTTCAGGAAATTTAATTCTTAAAATACTAATTCTATAGATTATGTAGCAAGACAAGAAATCATAAGGTCAAGTAAGGAGAGTAGTAAAAGTATTTTACATATAAAACATTTATATAAACACACCTCTAAATGTATTTAGGAATATTTACATAAATGTTTTTGTAGACTCTGATGGCAACAGTCCACAGAAGGACATAGGCCAGTGTGCAGATAAAGCAAGAGTAACCTGTGTCCTGGGCTGGAGGAATGGGGTGAAGTCTCCACCGTGGTCATGTCTTCTGTTGTCCTAAAGTTGCTTAAGCAACAAGTGATGTCAGAGGCTGAGAAGCAGGAACAAATGGGCGGCAGGAGGACAGGCAGCTGTTAGACAACGCCTGAGGAATTTTACTGCAAAGGGAAGCAGAAGATGGGGTGGTGCCTGGAGAGAGGTGCTGGGTGGGGAAAGGAAGACAGGAAGCCCAGACACATTTTCAGGCTGATGAGACTGATGAGCTAGTGGGGACACCGGTGCTAGAGAAAGCAGGGGCAGGAGCCCGTCCTCCATCAGGGGAGGGGTGGGGCCTGCAGAGAGGTGGAGGCCCTGAGCCAGGGCAGGCGGGGAAGAAGGAGAGTGGGCGGGAATGGAGGCAGAGGGGTGGGCTACCTGATGGTAGAACCTTATGGAGATTCTGGTCTGATCAACCCCACTGTCAGTGAATGAGCAAAGCAAGGGTCAACTGAAAGTGTTGGGGGTTTAAGAAAAACAGAGAGGTGGAAAAGGCCTTCCTGGTGCAGAGTTCAAGGACCCAGGCCACGGCAGAGCTTCCTGGGAGCAACTGGAGGTTTGGCAGTAACGGTCTCACTGCCTCGTCCTGGGGAGACACCGCCTGCATCACACGTCTGACACCTTCCCTGGCTCTAAGAGAAGGGCTCCACTGGTGTCTTCAGTTGATCCCTTCTTGAGAGGCGTTGGTGGATTGCTGTGGTCCTCTCACTTCACGTGTGCACAGGGAGATTGCGAGCTGCAGGCGGCTGTCTTCAAGTGTCGGCTCACACGAGGACGTCTGGAGACATGGTCAGTCGGTGTGAATGAGTGCAGTCTCCAGAGGCATGACACTCCTTGGCCACTGAGAAGAAAAAAAAAAAAAAGGAATCAATTATTTTTCTCTGTAGGAGTGATGTGATCTTTTTTCTTTTCTTTTTTTATTGGGTGACTTTAAGTGATGACAGGGCCACACAAACTGCATGACTAATTCTGTTCAAAAGCAACATACTCCTTTGTAGCCTTTTGCAGTTTGTACACTGATGTCATGGACACTACTTAAGAGTAGTGAGGTTAACGTGCGTGCCTGTGGGGTTTACTCTAAGTGGATCAGGAGATGACGAGAGAATGAACAAGAAACCTGAGGGGAATACAAACACACTGAGAGGGAAAAAGAGAGTAAAGTAATTGAACAGATAACAGTCAGCGTGCATTTTATTTCTTGTTTCTCTAAAGATAAATGTTTTACACTGGAATCCCAGAGGCTGGAGGCTGAGGCAGGAGAATTGTGAGTTCAAAGCCAGCCTCAGCAACTTAATGAGGCCCTAAGCAACTTAGCAAGATGCTGTCTCAAAATAAAAAAGGGCTGGGGATATGGCTCAGTAGCTAAGCGGTGGGTTCAATCCCTGGTAATGAAAAAAACAAACAAACAAAACATTATATCTGGGAACAGCTGAATGCCAGTGGCTCTGGAGGCTGAGACAGGAGGAGGGCTGCAAGTCTGAGGCCAGCCTTAGCCATTTAGTGAGACCTGCTGCAAAAGAAAAAATGAAAAGGGCTGAGGGTGTAGCTCCATGGCAGAGTGCCTGGGTTCAATCCCCAGCACCAAAAAAAAAAAAAAAAAAAAAAAGTTGTCTGTGGAGCACGTTCAGCAGAAAAGAACAAGGAAGAGGTCAGTGTGCTGGACTGGGGTTTCCTGCCTGACCCCAGAGGCCAGCCCACAGTGACCCCTGTGGTCCACCTCCGTGGGGACGGGGACAGCCTCTTCCCTTGCAGATGGCAAGCTGCATTTCTGTGAGCCTACGGCCTCCTGTCATGCCCCTTGAGCTGGAGGACTGCTTTGAACACGGGTGTTTTCAGCACCTCGAGGTCACATCACAGTCACTGTCCCCTTGCCAGACTCGAGCCCAGCAAATCCAGACCCAAAACCAGCAGTGTCTAACAAACTCAGGAAAAGACCCCAATTCCACAGTCATTTTGAAGTCCAAATTAAACCAGCAATGAGCTGGCAACTTGGCCTTTCCGGCTGTCTGCAGGTTGCACCTGAGGCAGTGCCTGTCACGAAAGCGGTGTGGGGAAGGGAGCTGTCACCCACTTTTGTGCAAGGCTTGAACTTCTTCAGTCCGACCTGACCAAGGCTGCCCCCAAGTCGTAAAACATTCGTTTATCTAATCAAAAGTGTTAACAGGGTGTCTTCTGTATCAATGTATTACATTCCACCAGCGACAGCCATTGCATAATAATCACAAGTGCAGAGAGACCCGTGAAAGGAAAATCAAGGGGACATAGGAGCCAGGAGTTAATTCTAAGACAGTAATCAGAACCATGGGGAAAGATAGACCCGAACAAAAATGGGGATTAATTAAAAGTCCACAAGATAGCAGATTAAGTAAAACAATAGTATATCCACACAATGAAATATAATAAGAAAGTTATGGAAAACCAATTAATGATGCATAGAAATGTTCAGGATATATGGATACATGGAAAATAAAGTTATGAAAGAGTGTGTTCGGCATGACCCAATTCTTTAAAAACAAAATAAAGAAAAACAATAGCTGTGTCTCTCTACCCTCATCTGTTCCTCTGTCTAGGAAGGGTATACCAGCAAAATGTTTCCATGATAATTTTGGCTAAGGATAGTACAGCATTCTTTTCTTCTTTGAGCTTACCTTCATGAATATTCCCAAAGTTACAGAAATAAAAACAAATATATGATTGGATTCAAGATAACTGATATTTGAAAGAGAGGATCTCGGGGTGTATTAATCAACCAAACTTCTAAATTATCGAAGATCTGTCCTCTTGTTAGATTGACAGAATGCAATGTCTCTGAAATATGATATTTTAATCCCTGCAGAAATGCCACAGCATAGGTGTGATTAAAAGTTGAACTCTTGCCGGGTGTAGTGGTGCATGCCTATAATCCCAGCTGCTCAGGAGGTTGAGGCAGGAGGATCTCAAGTTCAAAGCCAGCCTTAGCAACTGAGAGGTACTAAGCAACTCAGTGAGACCCTGTCTCTAAATAAAATACAAACTAGGCCTGGAGATGTGGCTCAGTGGTCAAGTGCCCTTGAGTTCAATCCATGGTACCAAAAAAAAAAAAAAAAAAGTTGAACACTTGACTTACTAAGATGATATGAAGAACATTTTCTTAATGTTTTGCAAAACCATACTTCAAGACATGCGTCCGACTCCTTTTGTAAAGAGCTGTTCCACAGGTTTACGAGAGAATCGATGCCAAGAAAAGAGTTTATGTTTTGGTAAGTTTCTATCCTACAGCACAAATATTAGAACACATCTTGTGTTGTCTGCCTGAAAGACAAAAGTAAATTTATTGATCTATTATTGTAATGACCTGGCCACAGATCTCCTATGGTTAGGTTCTGGCCTCTTAACTGATTGTGTTGCTCAGTTTATAAAACTCTTCTCTCTTAGGTCTTTTCGTAGGCAAGTCACCTCAAAGTATTTTTCAAAACTGACATGTGAAGCACAGAGATTCCCAGGTGTTCTCTGACAAGTGAATAAGAAAAATGGATATTAGTACTCTTTGCCGTCCATACACATGCATAAGCTAGTCATCCTGGTCAGAGTGTTCTTCCTATTTGTTCAGCCTTCCTATCCAAATTCTGAGGGCTTCTGAATTGAATTTTCACTGTCACTTCATTACAGTAAAAACTACTGATCAAAACAGTAGCTTTTCAGATGTGGGTTGTTTGGGAGAGTTTAAATGACTGGAGTGCACTTTCCTATCAGAAGGAATATTGTGAAAACATTTGAAATTTCTACGTCTGGCCAAGTCCCATTCCAGCTTAGAAAGCTCCCTGCTCATCTCTTCTGTGGCTTTGAGAGGACCTTCCCTTAGGAGCTGGGGTTTGGTCCTCTCCTAATGACTACAAGCTGATATGTCCATGACCTTTTCTATCCCTGGGGGTGACTGCAGGTCGGGCTTGAGGTCACTGGCTGGAAAATTACAAACAATGTCATGGTGTTGACGGAGGAGGAATGAACTTGGACTAGAGACAAGGCAGGACTTCCTCGGTGTGAGGGAGTCAGTCCTGCCTCCCATGCATGCTGCCTGCCCTGCAGTGCCAGGTGGGAGAACCAGTTGTCCCCCTAGGCAGTGTCCAAACGTGGCATCAGCACCCCTTGGGCTGTCCTGTGGGGTGTCGTGTGTCAGTTCCTATCCATCTACTTATTTAAATCAAGGACATAGAGTTGACATAAAGCACAGAGGATTCTTTTGGTGAGGGTGAAGTCTCTACCTGGCCCAGGAAGTCCAATGCAGCCCTCGTTTCTCCTGGACTGGGGGTGGCCTCCGTGACTTCACAGCAGATGGTGCAGCTGGACCTCAAGAGCTGGTCTGATTGTTTTCAACAGGACAAAACTGTGTGCATTTTATTGGAATTTTCATAAAGAAATGGGTTTAATATGAGTTTCATTATATTAGGGTGCACATATTGAGTTTACAGTCAGGACACCCATAACCACCCCTCTATGATGCAGATGATGAGTTGGGATTGTAAGTACTTCTTTTTACAATGAAAACAGTGTATTCACTCACTGATATAAACAAGTCTACTGAGGGTCTGCTTACAGCCCCTAAGCCCTCGGGACACAGCAGTGTGTAGATCAGAAAGATCTCTGGGCCAAGGGCTCTTGGGTCCCATGGAGGGGTGGGGACTGAGAACCATTATAAGGAAAAAAAGAAGTTACAATTGTGGATAATGTAGTGATAGTGAATTGTTAGTTGTTTTCATAAATGATTCTTCCACCCCCCCCAAACAATCACTATTAACTTTTTTTTTTTTTTTTTTCGGTACCAGGGATTGAACTCAGGGGCACTTGACCACTGAGCCAAATCCCAAGCCCATTTTTGTATATTTTTTATTTAGAAACAGGGTCTTACCGAGTTGCTTAGCACCTCACCTTTTGCTGAGGCTGGCTTTGAACTCATACGATCCTCCTGTCTCAGCCTCCAGAGCCACTGGGATTACAGGCATGTGCCACTGTGCCTGAATCTCACTATTAACTTTTTTTTTTTTTAAATATTTATTTATTTGCTTTAGTTGTACACAATGTGTTTTTTACGTGGTGCTGAGGATCGAACCCGGGCCGCGCACGTGCTAGGCGAGCGCTCTGCCGCTGAGCCACATCCCCAGCCCCCACTATTAACTTTTAATATTTTTATTTCTAATATGTATGTGGGAGTCTACAAAATAAATGAGATCCCATTATATAGTTTTGCAACCTACTTCTTTCAATTAACAGAATATTGCGACCATTTTCCATGTTATTATCCTAACATTATACATGTTAGCTTACCATTAGTCACTTAGGTTATCTCACATAATTTTTTCTCGTTTTAATCAAGGACATAATGAACACCCAGATTACTAAATCTTTGTGTACATCCATGATTATTTCCTTTAGAATAATTTTCTGGCACTAAAACTGTTGACTCAACTGGTATTAAAATCTCAAAACGTACCTGGGTGGCACAAGCTTGTGATCCCTGAGACGTGGGAGCCCGAAGCAGGAGGATGGCAATTTTGAGGCCAGCCCAGGCAACTTAATAAGACCATCTCAAAATAAACAATAAAGAACTGGGGTTGCAGCTTTGTGGCAGAGGGCTTACTAGCATTCATGAAACCCTGGTTTTCATCCCCAGCACCACAAACAAACAGAAAACAAATCACAAAACTTTCAGGGCTTGACTCTGCTTTTTAAAGTACCCTCTCCAAATGCTATAATAGTTTAACCTCCCTCAGGTAATTCTTGAGGTCTCGGGTTCACCTCATTTTTTTACAGGAGAAAAATTTGGTTTTTGTTTTGATATAAATTTCTTTCTTCTTAAAGATAAAATTCACATACCATGAGATTCGCCATTTTAAAAGGTACCAGTGGATGGTCTTCAGTATGTCAAGGAGTTGTGCAGTCCTTAGCTCTGCTTCATCCCAGGGCTCTGCAGCCCCACACAGCGCTCCCCCATCCCTGAGCAGTGGCTCACTGCCCTTTGCTCCAGTGCTAGCAGCTGCTGATCTGCTCTGTCTGTGATTTTACCTGCTCTGGACAGCCTGCCTAGTGGGACTCTTATATCCGGTGGCCTTTCTGTCACTTTCCTTCCCTTAGCATAATGTTTTCAAAGTTTGTCACGTCATGGCAGGTGTCAATACTGCAATTTTGTTTTCCAGTCCTAGTATTCAAATCTGGGACCTCATGCACACCCAGCCCTTGTACTTCATTTGTTTTTATTGTCAAATATTTGGCTATACCAGATTTTGTTTATCCATCAGTTGATGGGTATTTGGGTTGTTTTCACTTTTTCAGTTATTATGAATAATACTGCTATGATCATTCCCCCTTCTAACTTTCCTGACATCCATTTTTTGTTTGTTTGTTTTTGTTTTTGCCTCTGTTTTCCACTTATGAAGACAGGCGAATGCCTTTAGTCCCAGTAACTTGAGAGGCTGAGGCAGGAGGATCACAAGCTCAAGGTCAGCCTCAGCAATTTAGTGAGATCCTATCTCAAAATAAAAAATAAAGAGGACTAGAGGTGCAGCTCAGTGGTAAAGCACTCCTGGGTTCAATCCCAGCACCACAATAAATAAATTAAAAATAAATAAATAAATAACCTCCACTATGAGAGAGCATATATGCTTGTCTTTCCAAGTCTGGCTTATTTCACTTAGCATGATGTTCCCCAGTTCCATCCATTTCCTACAAATGACATAAATTCATTCTTTTTTTAATGCACAAGTAAAACTCCATTGTGTATATACACCACATCTTCTCTATCCTTCATCTGTTGGTGAAGACAGGCTGCTTCCATAACTTGGCTGTTGTGAGTTGTGCTGTGACAACATGGGCACGCAGGTATTTCTAAAGTGTGTTGCCTAATTTTTCTGTAAAAATACTGAAGAGTGGCATGGCTGGGTCATACAGTAGTTCTCTTTTCAGTCTTTTGAGGAACCTCCATACTTATTTCCAGAGTAACTGTACCAATTCACATCCCTGTCAACAGTGTATAAGAGTTCCTTTCCCCTAAATCCTTGACAGCATTTATTGTTATTTATATTCATTTTATTTATTTATTTTGGTGCCAGGGATTGAATTCAAGGGTACTTAACCACTGAGCCACATCCTCATCCCTATTTATTTATTTATTTATTTATTTATTTGAGACAGGGTCTTACTAGGTTGCTCACAGCCTTGCTAAGTTGCTGAGCCTGGCTTAGAAGCTGTGATTCTCCTGCCTCAGCCTACTGAGCTGCTGAGATTACAGGCATGCGCCACCATGCCTAGCTGTTATTTATATTCTTGATGATTGCCATTCTGACTGGGTGAGATGGAATCTCAGTGTACCTCTGATTTATAATCTCATGTTTTGATTGTTCTCTGCTAATGAATAGAAGTGCAGCTGTTTTTATATTGTTATTATATTCTGCAATTTTGTTGAACTTACGGTTAGCGCTAACAGTTTCTGTGGATTCTTTCTCTATAGAAGATCACACTATATGCAAATAGAGGTTTACTCTTCCCTTTGCTCTCTGGATGACTGATTTCATTTCTTGCCTAATTGTTCTCAGAGAGCTGACACTTCAGTGTTGAACAGGAATGGTGACAGGAAACTCTCCGTTTTGTTCCCTGTCATAGGAGGAAAGCCTTTGGTTTCTCTCCATTTTAAGGATGATGTTTGCTATAGGTTTTTTCAGGTGCCCTTTATATCAATCAAGGAAGCTTCTTTCTGTTTCAGATTTGTGACCTTTTTTTTTTTGTATTGGAGATTGAACCCAGGGGCACTTTACCACTGAGCCACATCCTCAGCCATTTTTACATTTTTTTTTAAAAATGTTGATGGACCTTTATTTTATTCATTTATTTATATGCGGTACTGATAATCGAACCCAGTGCCTCACATGCTAGGCAAGTGCTGTACCACTGAGCCACAATATAAGCTCCTTAGATTTTATTTGAAGACAAAATTAGGTTCTCCTTAAGTTGTTGAGTGTGTTTCCAAACTTGTACTCCTCCTGGCTCAGCCCCTGAATCACTGGGCTTATAGGCATGTGCCACTGTGCCCAGTTGAGCTGTTTATTTTATTTTTTTAACTCACAAGAGTGTGGGGGATCTTCTCAAATGCTTTTTGAAATTTCTATTGAAATGATCGTATAGTTTTCTCCACTTAATTCTGTTAATATGGTGGTTGGACACTAGTTTTCCTATGTCCAACCAATCTTGCACTCCTGGAATGTAATATATAGTCGTCTTCATGTGTTGCTGGATCCTGTTTGACAGTATTTTATTGAAGCATTTCAAATCTATATTCATAGGGGATATTGGTCTGGTTTCTAGTTTGTTCATGTCTTAGGTTTTTGGTGTGAGGGTATTACTAGCCTCAATAAATGAATTAGGAAATATTCCCTCCTCTTTCATTTTTTTTTTTCAGTTGAATTTGTAAAGGAATTTCATTAATTCCTCTTTAATACTTCATAGAATTTACCAGTAAAGCTATTTTATCCTGGGCTCTTCTTTGGCACAATTTTTTTTAACACACACACACACACACACACACACACATATATATATTTACCAGTGATTACTAAAATTAAAAAAAGAATTATTTTGTTACCAATTTATTATATAACCAATTTGAGTACAGCTGGGATTTTAATCATTGAATTGATGTTTCAATCATTGTATGCATTAGTTCCACTATGTTTTATGTTTAATCAGTTCATAATACTTTTTGTCTGGGAGGTAAGTTTCTTCAATTTACCTTTATCATTTTAAAACATAGTTCTTTTCAAAGGTTTAATCAAATGACTTTAATACAGATATAAAGTGAAAGAATGAAAGAATGTTTATATCTCATAGAAACTCAAGGTTTTATATAACTCTAATTGAGGCAATCCATAAGGTATTACAACAGACTTGAAAGAGAATTCAGAGACTTCATATTTGTTAATATGAAAGAAGGAAGAATGCTGAAGTGAATTTACAGATAGGTACAAAGCTGGCTTAGGCAAGGCAGAGAGATACTCGTCCTTTTACTAGACATAATTGTTATGGGACAGATCACTCAGAAAACATACCAAGTCCATTTTGTCCAAATTGGAGAGTCTTTATTTAGCCAGTTGGCTGGCGACTGCTTCCCGCAGGACCCATAATTGTCTCTGCAAGGAACAGCCCTGAGCATAGGTGTTTTAGGATAGTTAAAGGCAAAAACTGCAAAAACTGCATCCCAGTTGGCATAGCAGCAAGCAAGCAAGCAGGGGTACAGAAGCTAAATTGAGCCATTAGTAAAACAATGCAATGGGTACATTGGTATTTCTCAGGGGACTTTCTGTAATCATAAGCAGAAGGGAAGTGGGTCAAAATGACTCTGTTGAGGACTAGTTAAAGGATGGTTACAAATCTAGACAATCTCTGATGAGGTACATGGTATAAGAATTGCCATTTTGTGTTGCCAAACATGCTATGCTAAGCAACTATTGAGGGGTACAGAGGTGGGGTGTTCCCATGGGAGAAGCATTTCATATATGACGTGGAGTCTCAGGGTAAAATGGAGTTTGTTGGGTCATTGCCATACAGCCTGGCCCATAACATAATTTATATATTGTCAGTGATCTGCGATTTATAAGAGTTGTAAAGTTTTCAAGGACACTGAATGTTGCCGCCTGAAGCGATGGCCGCTTGGAGCAACAAAGCCGCGGAAAGAAGTTCAGAGGCGAACTGGAAATAGGCTTTTTATTTTGATAACTTTTCTCTCTGGCTCTAACAATGGCTTTAACATGCACAGACCCGATCAGCAATCTCGGCTCAAGTCTCTCGAGATCCCGGGCCAAGTCCCGTGAGACTACGGAAGGCGGCAATGCCCAAACATCTCCATGGCCCGTAGTCAACCGCAATCTTGGCCATCTCCCCAAACAGGGCTCCTGCAACTGAAAAGCAGAGAAGCCATAAAGTCAGATCTTTGACATAGTGCCCCGTTGTCCATTGTGAAAAGGCCCAGTAATCTTGATACATTTTAAACTCTTTCATTTCCCCTTATAGTTAAAAGGAAAGGATCTGCTATCCTCATGTTTATTTTTCAAATGCATTTTATTTATTTATTTATTTTTGGTACCAGGGATTGAACTCAGGGGCACTCAACCACTGGGCCACATACCCGGCCCTTTTTTGTATTTTATTAGAGACAGGGTCTCACTGAATTGCTAAGTGCCTCGCCATTGCTGAGGCTGGCTTTGAACTCACAATCCTCCTGCCTCAGCCTCCAGAACTGCTAGGATTACAGGCGTGCACCAAATTTGAAATATTGTTTTATAGTTTTCAAAATTGTTCTAGAACTTAAACCAGAACTGTTTTAAATTCCTAAATATGCTTGGAGGGATTTTAACTAGTTATTTTATTATGTTTCCATTCAGAAACATTAGAGAGTTTTTCTTAAAGCTTTTGATAAATTATTGTACTTTTTCATCATTAAGATTCTGATTACTTTTTTTTGGTGGTGCTGGGGATTGAACCCAGAGCCCTGTGCATGTGAGAGGCAAGCACTTTACCAACTGAACTATCTCCCCAGCCCCCTCTGACTACTTCTTAATAATTCCATACTAATTCATTTTGGTAATGTGAGAGAATTTTCTCTCCCTTTAAATATTGAAATAGTTATCACTGGAACCTAGTGACTTTTTCATAATAATGAGTTTTGTATCCACCATCTTATCCATTCTATTAGTTCTAATTATTTTTTAGAATCATCTTTGTCTATATATTATCCTTATGGTCAGGTAATTATTTGAGAATATAAGTAGCTTGAGTGCTCGTGGTTCTGCTGAGGGCTAACTTCTTGCACTTAAGGACACAGTGAGTGGGGGAGTGGACAGAAACTTGAGATGACCATTTCAATGATCTCTTCTTGAAATTAACACTACCTTGGAGATATGGACCTTCTCAGAGCTAGATCAAACATTTCCTGTGCTACCTCCTGGCCAGGTTTTAGAAGGAACTAAGTAACAATAACATGGAATGAAGTTCCACAAGTCCTGGTCCATGAAAATTATTTAACTGCTTGTAGCTGCTGCCCAAACTTCTGGATAGGTTCGTTCCTGAGCCACATTATGGGTTAGATGTTATCTCCTTGCAAGTGGGACACTCGGGTTTCATGACAGTTCTCTGAGTCCTCCGGAAGCACCAGTTGCTACCTAGGACACCTATAAAGGGTATCTGGAAGGGAGAAAAGCGTCCCCATGGATTTTCAATGAAGATGAAAGTAATCCATTTTGTAGAGATGTCAGCAAATTGATGGGGTTCAGGACCTGCTACCCCAAGTGCAGCACTTGCAGCAGATGCAGGACAGCCATCTCACCTTCCTCCATCCTTCTCAGGAGCAGGTCATCAGATGCCTGGCAGAAATGCCTTCCCTACACCGGAGGAACAGAATTTCCTTACCTCTGAAGACACAGGGACACGAGGAATCTGACCTAACAGCACTTGCTAGGTCCCCCGCCCCAGTTGACTCCCATTAGGTCAAACCCCTTTTGTCCAATCATCATGCTGCTGCACAACTGTCCACTTCCTCATCAACCCAGCATAAAACACACAGCTTTCTCCATTCATTTGGGTCTTCGTTTCCCATGGCTCCTGTGTCACAAAAAAAGTACCTGGAATAAATTAGTATGTTTTCTCTTGTTGGTCTGTCTTTTGTTATGGGGGCTGTGTCAGCCATGAACCTAGCAATGGGTGAGGAAAAGGATTCTCCCCACCCCCTACCAAGTATATACCAGCCTGGAGAAGAGAGCGTGCTTGGTTTTAAAGCTTCAAAACACTCACACTCCTAGTTCAGGTCTTGAAATGTGCATGCCCTCTTAGAAGACCTTCTCATTTACACTCGTCTCTGCACAGAACAAATATTGGCACCTCCTTCTAGAGGCTTCACCAAATCCCCTGCCTCAGGGCAAGCTGAGGGGCCCGCTGTCTGGCAGCCACAGTGCCTGGTCTTGCATGGCTGGCCTTGGCGCTTCCTGCTGGATTTCTGATGCTCCCATCTTATCTTCTTGGTGTGCTTGGGGAAGATTCCATGAGTTGCCTTTGCCCAAAGCCACCGCCAATGTTTTGCACGTGGTGGGCACTCCATGTATGTAAATTCTCTGCATGAGAATTTTGTTACTTGTATGTCGTACCCGCTATATGCTACCGAAAACTCCCAAATGCAATGAACTTCAGTTTTGTAGTCTGGTATTTTCAGGAAATATGCTGTCTCCAAGAGATGCCTCACACTTTAGCCAGGGCAAACGCCAGCTCCGGGTTAAGACTCTGACACTCTGCTATCCTGACAAGGGTCCATCCCCATCTTTCCGCGTAGTCTAATGCAAGTGGTCGGTGAAGAAAACCTTTTCCTCGGGGCAGCTCCGCCGGCTCCCCTTATCTGGCCTCGGTCTCCGTGCGCTGGTAGATCATTCCATCCCACGCGTGATTAGGGACTCGCTCTCAACTTCCCTCCCTTCTCCTTCTTAGGGTGGAAGAAGCTGCTTTGCTCTGAAACCCGGTGAGCAAGAAACGCCAAGGGTCAGGCGCACCGCGGCGTCCGGCGTGCCCGCAGGCTGGGCGGCAGCGGCTGGGCGCTGCGGGGTCGCGGGCCGGGGACTTTGGGCGCCGGGGGCGGGGGCCGGCACCTAGGGCGCACGCCTGCGTATCCGCGGCGCGCCCGGAGCCGCCGGGAGCCGAGCCAGGGGGCGGCGCGCGGAGGGCGGGAGCGGCGGGCACGCGCGGCGGGCGGCGCGCTGGGGCCCGACTGCGGCTGCGGGGCGGCGTTCGCAGCAGCCACTGGGGCAGGACAGCGCGGCGGCCCGAGGCTGGGGGCCCGCGGCCGCGCGCCGCCGGACGGGAGGCTGGGGGGCCGCGGCCGCGGCCGGGGCGCCGAGCGGGTCGGGGGCCGGGGCCGGGGCCGGGGCGCAGCGGCTCCGGCCGCCCGGGCGGCCCGGCGGGACCCCGGCGGGGCCATGGCAGCCGGGAGCATCACCACTCTGCCCGCACTACCCGAGGACGGCGGCGGCGGCGCCTTCCCGCCCGGCCACTTCAAGGACCCCAAGCGGCTGTACTGCAAAAACGGCGGCTTCTTCCTGCGCATCCACCCCGACGGCCGAGTGGACGGGGTCCGGGAGAAGAGCGACCCCCACAGTGAGTGCCGTCCCGGCCCGGCCCCTGTCCCCATCCCCGTCCCCTACCCGGGCGCCCTCCCTGCCTGCGCCCCGCGCCCTCTCCTCTCCAGCTTGCGCGCGGCGGTGTTCCCCGAGCTGCCGGGCTGCGGGTTCCCCGTGTGGCCGGTTCCTTGCGCCGAGCCGGGGCGCCCCTCCCCTCGCGGGTCCCTGGTGGCGTCGCGGTGCCCGAGGCGGAGAGGGGAGCCGCGCGGGGAGCCGGCCGCGTCCCCACCGAGCGCCCGCCTCCTCTCGGGTGCGTGCGGTCCCAGGGACAGAGACCTAGGGACCAGGACAGGATTAAGAGTTCTTCACTGGAAAAGTAACTTTCCGAATCCCGCCGTTAAATTCCGCCTCATGAAGACTCGAGGCTTCTGGCCCAGTGCCCACCCGCACGTTTGTTTCTTTCCCCATTAATGAACGACGAAAGAGCCCGAACGTAAACAGGTAAAAAAGATTTCGGACTTTGTTAATAGAGTGCGACAGACCTTTTATAATGAACGGCTGAGCACAGCCCCACTCTAACCCCTGGTTGCTGTCTTTGGGACCTTGAGCAGCACTTGACCGCGGAGCAGGACCCCCTCCTTGGAGTGCTGCTAACATCTACCTTTGCGTAGGTTCCAGGACGAGATGAAAATTACACTTCTGCTTTCAGTGGAAAGGATCTTTTTGTGGTTATAGTAATAACATTGGCCTAAATCAGTAGTCGTGGGTGCGTAGGAATCACCAGGAGGGTTTGCTATAATGCCCAGGAATTTCGCAGTGGAGCTAGGGCTGAACACCTTCGTTTCTAAGTTCCAGGTTGTGCTGATCTGGGCACCATACTTGGAGGGCCTCTGGTCTAAGAGAAAGTAGGAGGGAAAGGGCATAAGGTGGGCTGATTTACACTTGGGATCTGAAGTGAGAGAGAAGGGACTGGAATCTATTTTAAACAGCCCTCTGCCAATAGGTAAAACATCTGTTTAAAAGCTCTGCGTCCTGGCATTCCTTCCTTTATGGATTCCAGGCAGATAACTGATCCTCTATTTGCCTGAGAAAAGAGCAGCAAGGGTCCTGAGCTCCAGTGCGCAGCAGTCCTATCTTTATCTTGGGGTGCTCAGGGCATTCCATCCACTCAGGAAGGAGGGGAAGGAAGAGAAAGATTACCATCAATCAGGAATGGGAAAGGCACTTGTAGATTTGCTGAGCCTTTTCTTTATAATTAAGTTTTTAAACTCATAAAATAATTAAAATCGTATGCATCAATGGGGTAGCATGATGTTTCAGTACATATGTAACAAAGAATCGTGTAATGTTTAAATCAAGTCTAACATTTCTACCTTGTCAAACACCTGTCATTTCGTTGTGGTAAAAACTTCCAAAATCCTCTCTTCTAGCTTTGCAAAATGTACATTGCTGTTTTCTCTCATTACTACTGTATCACTACTATACAACAGCACACCAGAACCTCTTGCTTCTATCAAACTATAAATTAGTATTAGTATCATAAACTACAAATTAGTATTATTGCTTCCAAAATAGCAACCTTCAGAAGATGGAGGTCTTCATTTTTTTTTTTTTTCAGGTCTGCCATAATTTAAACAGCTGAATCACTATTCAGAAAAACTGAAAAGCTGCTTGTCACTTCATATGGGGATTAGCGCTGCTCTGTTCCATTACTTGAATAACCAATTACCATTGATCTAAGCTTGCTTTGAAGTTGTGGGGCTGGCTCAGCTGATGGGCAAAAGTGCCTCTGTGTCCCAATTAGTTTTATTCCTTTCTAGTATCTGTTGCTTAAGAAGCATGTTTCGTGACTAAAGAACAGCAGAATTCTTCAGATTAGGTTCATAATTGGGCCTTCACTTAATATTCTTTTTAATATACTCTATTATCATCTAGAGTATTTTTGATACTCTGCTGCATGGGTTTTTCTTTGAAGCTCTTTTCTTTAGAGTAAAACTGCATACATAGTAGCGAGTAGGGACAATTCTGAACTATATGTCACATTATTGCCCTTGTAAAAACAGCTATTAATGTTTTCTTCCCAACTGTGGATTGGCTTTTCGTTTGCACTTTAACTGTGGTTCTTGAATGGGGGGTGGCGGTGGGTGATGATTTTGCCCCCAGGGTACACTCAGCAGTGCTTGAAGAAGTCTTCAGTTGCTATAACCTGGAGGGGTGCTCCTGGATGGTGGGTAGAGGCCAGGATGCTGTTGAAGCTCCTGCATGCACAGGATGGTTCCAGCAAAAGAATGGTCTCACCCCAATGTCTTGAGTGCTGAGCTGGGTAATCCTACACTGTACAAGGACAAGATGTCAATGGTGAAGAGTAGGCTAGCACACCGAGATTTGTGTAGGCCAAAGTTTTTTTTAAAAGACACCTCTTGCCAGATAATAGATGGACAGGATCACAGACCTACAGATGATGGCTTTAAACATTCCTGCGTGGTCCAGCCTGGATAGGAGTTGAGTAGAGTTGCCTGTCCACATGTGGGAGGTCCTTGGATGTAGATCAGGAGACCCTCGGGAAGGCTGGCAGGAAGAAGGCGAGTGTGGACAGCGCATGCTCCTGCAGACAGAACCAGCCAGCAAACATGGGGATTAAAAGCAGAGTTAGTGGCAGCCGCAATTTCCCACTTAGCTGTGGCTCATCTCGGCTTGTTTGAAAAGTTGAAAAACCCATGCCCCGTTCTTCAGACTGTTTTGTCCAATTGATCTGAAAACCTGTCATTTGGACATTTATTCTTTTGACATGACACTTTCTGCACAGATCTTCTAAAATGCTAATGGCTGGGTTCAATCATTTTTTAATTTAAATTATGAGTCCAGTTTCTTACCCCAGGGCAGAGCAGGAGTGGAGTTTGGAGAGGTATAAATGGTGAGTGTTGGGTGGGTGGGGGCTGGGGCAGGGGAAACTTTGTGAAAGCAGGGGTGGGAGGAGAGAACTGCACACACACATCCCCAGCTGCTCCTTGTTGCTGAACCCGGCTGGAGTCACACTGGGTATTTCCATTTCCTGGCCCTGGTCTCATCGCCCTGGAGTACTCTTCATTTGACTGAGAGCCTTGATAGAAGCAGAGGTCAAAGGGCTGCAGGGTTCCTGCCCGTCCAGCCTGGGTGTTGCCCTCAGCTGTCCTGGTGGCTCCTGGGTCCGGCAGGCCTCCTCTCTGGCCGTGGCTGTGCAGCACACTGGGTGTGCTCTGAAGCAGCGAAGCTGGCGGTGAACGAGGGTTCACAGGAGAGAACATTTGATCCCAAGTAGCATGTACGTCCCGTGCTGGCGCAGTGGTGAAGTGTATTTGCCTGTGCACATGTTAGCATTCGATTTATTCCAGATGTTCTCCTGGAGGCAAAAAATGAAGGCAGTCAGAAGTCTGCATCTGCCCTGGGCTTCTCCCAGGAGGTGACTGCCTGTCATTCCCACTTCTCTGCTTCCAGGCACCAGAGGACGCCAAGACTTGGAGAGACCGAGGGCCTGCCCCTCCTGCCTGGAGCAGGGGTGGGGTCCTGGGTGGTCAGGTCCACACTGCACGTGTTCACACCGTCCGTAACACCATGGGCGAGAGAGACTCAAAGGGAGCTCCAGACCCTCTTTCACCTGGAGAGTGAAGTTCAGGAGGGTCTGCTTGTCTGAGTTCACCTGTGGACTTACCTCCTGCCTGAGCTCTTGCCCACCTGGCCCTGGACCTCTGGTCCTGCCTCCCACCCTCCCTGCTCCCCTCCTCCAGTCAGAGCGTTGCTGCCGTTGGTTGGGCTTCCGCCCTTTCTGGGTGCTGAGCTAGCAGCCCTCAGGAGTTTCTGCGAGCTCACGGTTCTTCCGGTTGTATCGGGCTTTGGGCAAAGCCACCTCACCTTCTCCATATTGCCCCTGTGTCAGCGGACCCTTCATTAAGGACACAAGGTTCTGGCCCTCACCTTTCTTGGTGATCTCCCTAGGCAGATCCTCCTAGTTTGCCTTGATGAAAGTGATATTTACTGAAATGCTCTTTGTATGTAGTAAACAAATGAAGTCAGAGTCTAATAGCTTATTTAATGCTGGAAATCACGTAATCGGACCAGCAACGAAAGGACAATTCATGAGTCACAGATGTTACCACACCTTGGGAGTCTTTAATAAGCATTCTGTGCCAAGTGACTTCAGCCCAGAAAAGGCAGCGGCCCTCAGGACATGCCCTGAGGGCTCTCACTGGTTATAAAACAGCCATTATGTAACCAGACCGGCAGTGTAGGCAGTGGGTCCGAGATCCTGGGTTTGATTTATGATGCTGTTTGACATGGATGGCTATACTTTTAAAGTTTTAATTTGAAAATAAAATGTTTCAGATGTAAGAAACAAAACAACCATTCTTTACACATTATAAGCAAAAAATGACTTCGTGTACTTTCTGATTCTGAGAAACTGCCTCCAGCGAGGCTGAGAAAGGCCATTTAAGGTATCAGTTTTTGCAACCGCTGTTCCCAAGCACAGGAGGCTCGTCCAGCCGTATGGCCACACATGGGCCCTGTCTTTGCGTGTCTTTCCAGTCCAGCATTTCTTGATTTTCCAAGCACCCTGGCTGGGCCCCGTGGTGCAGCAGCACACGTCTGTGAGGAGGCCGGCCTGGGTGAGAGGCTGTGGCCTGTGGCGGAGGCTGGGCGGGGGAGCCGGCACATGCTCACCTTCTCACCTCCTTGGCATCTGCCGTCCCTGCAAGGGTGTCGGTGCTGTGTTTGAGCTTGTGGTTTTCTGCGCTCAGGGGTCTGCTCTTCTTTCATTGTCAGCACTAGGAAGTCATCACGGCTTGGGTTTTGGCAAAATGAGTTGGAATGATGCTTAGCAGCGTAGGGTTGTGAGGACGGACTGAGAAACCGTGAGCCCTCAGGTAGACTTTTCTTCCCGTACAGTTGATCTGGTCAGACCTTTTAGTCATGGCAGCGAAGAAGCTGACTAAAACAATTTCCAAGGGGCTTTTGATGTCTCCAAATTAACTTCTAAGTTGAATTAGCCAGTAGAATTTTAAAATGAAAGGTTCACAGGTGTTCAAGGTATTTTAGAGGTAAAATAAAATGAGGTTATACGAGCCAGGTGCGGTGGCGCATGCCTGTAATCCCAGCACTTTGGGAGGCTGAGGCAGGAGGATCGCCAAAGGATCGTTCAAAGCCAGCCTCAGCAATGGCGAGGCACTCAGCAACTCAGTGAGACCCTGACTCTAAATAAAATACAAAAAAAGGGCTGGGGATGTGGCCCAGTGCTCGAGTGCCCCTGAGTTCAATCCCTGGTACCACCAAAAAAAAAAAAAAAAAAAAAATGAGGTTATACGAATATTAATTGTTATATTCCAGGTATAGCTGAACTGTTGAAAGTAACGATCCTGGCTTATTTTATAATTAAGCTACATGTTAATTTATAATGAAAATTTATAGTTAAAGAATAACAGATCAGCCCAGAGAGAACCGTTTCTTTTTTGAAGGATTGTAGGAACAGCGCTGACCAGGCTGGTCCTGTGAGTGGACTGCTCTCAGTCATGAATGGCACTGTGAGAAGATTCTGGAGCCTTCGGGTGGGAGCTGCCACTCCTCCCTGTGAACAGGCATGGCAGAGCACTCTGCGCTCGCTACCAGGAGCCCGTGACGTAACCTGCTGGTGGACCTTCCCGCTGCCGCTGGGCCATGCTCTGGGCACTGCGGTGAGGCTCGCCCGTCTCTCCACACAGGGACTGTGCATTCAGACCCTGGCCAGTCTCGTGCTGAAGACAGTGCGTAACAAAGTCATATTCAGAGAGCCTTTGGGAACGCAGAGGCTGGCCAGTGGCATCACTTGGGACGACTTGTAGGAAGACAGTCACTTTTCAGGATGGACTCTTCAGAACTCCGTCTGTCAGAATTTCTGGATTCTCTGAGAAGTGCTCGGGCCGTCGTCCCCTGCTGAGTGGCGCCCCGGGTGTGCTGCGTGCTCCACTCTTGTGAATGAGATTCCTGAACACTATGTTTCTGCTTCATCTGCTTTTCTTTTTTTCTGTTTTTCCAGCTCTCTCTCTCCCTGCATTCCAGTTAAGTCCTTCTTTGAGAGCTGTGGTCTTCTGGTGTAGTCTGTGGCTTCCCATTTGTCCCTGCCTGAGCCATGCCCTGCTCTGCCGAGGGCCTGGTGACTCCCTGGCGTCCTGCCCTCATCTGGTGGGCTCTCCTGCCGTCTTGCTCTTTCCTCTGGTCTTGCTCTGCGGCTCCTGGGCGGGCCTGGCCTCTGCCCTTGCTTCTGTTACATTCTCACCATTCTGCACAGAAGGTTTCTTGTCTGTCTGTCCTGGTCCCTCTTTGTCTCCTGCTGCCTCAAGGACAGACATGTGGCCACAGCTGCAGCGTGACGGGGTAAAGCATTACCTCCTGCCGTCCCTCAGCCTGGAGCCCCCCCCCCCCCCCCCCCCCCCCCCCCCCCGCCAGCTCTCCAGGTTCAGGAAGTTGCTCTTCTGGGCTCCCAGAGTGGTTGGAGGCTGGTTTCCTCTTCGTGGGTGCGGTCTCCCCGTCTGGGGCTCCTGGCCCTCCCTGACTTCCCCTGGCCTCATTCTCCGGCCTTGGCCCTGACCGCACCTACCTGGCCCTCCTTCCCCAGGGCCACCTTTTCAGCCCTGCTTCCCCTGTTCACTGTCCACACACCCAGAGCCACCAGCACTGTGCCTTCCCGGTGCTCTCCACTGATTCACGTGCCCTCTCCTGGTGACCCTGCTTTTAGAAAACCCTAACCCTCACCCCTCCCTCTCCCCCTCCTTCCTTTCTCTCTTTCTGGAAACATCTAAAAGGAGCTGGGCTTTCTTTGGTGCTTTTGCTACCTTCCCAGGGAGAAGCGAGGTTCCCTGTGCTTCCCGTCAGAGCCTGGAACCTCCTGCCTCAGGGTGTCCCTTGACCTGGACCATGAGGCGAGCACTTGGGAGGCGAGGGCCAGCTCAGAGTGCCTGTGTCCAGGGCCACTAAAGGTGCTGCGCTCCACACGCACACCAGGGGTGAGCCAGGCTCTTCTCTCTGGCCTTGCCTTGGTGGCCTTGCCCTCCTCTTGGCCTTTCACCAGGTTGACCCCCTGAGCCAGTGTCCTGTGTCCCCTGCTGACCCCAGTCCTGATCACGCACCCAGCCCTTTCTTTCCCCTTATCCTGTGCCTGTTTCCTTCCCACGCACGGTCTAAACTTCTGACACCTACTGGGTAATTAATTTCATGTTCTCTGGTTGTTTTTGGAAATTCCTGGCTGGAATTTTTGTTTTCAGAAGGTTCCAACATGATCACCCAGAAGTTCTTTACTCCCTTTTCTGCTCTGGGGGTCTGAGGCTGAGTGGATGCTTCCCAGCACCCTTGGCTCACGGCTGGACAAACGGGGCCTGTGGGGAGGTTCCGTCCACATCTGCTGAGTGAGCTGAACTTTACGGGGGTAGGCACGGGTCCGTGGCAATGGGGAGCACCCTGCAGCAGCTGCGTGGCGGCCCTGGGATGAGTTGCAAACACCTTCAGGGTGTCCCAGGGAGGCAGCAGAGGTGAACACGCCCCTTGGTTAGGGTTGCTGTGTGTGGACACTGCTCATTAGGCTGTTGAATGGTATGTCAGTGTCTGTAGCCGGTACTGATGCGCAGTGCCAGGCTGGTCGCTGTCCCCTAGGTGAGGAAGCCAGGCCTGGGGGTGGACGCCTCATCCTAGGTCATTCTGTCTCAGGTCTAGCGCCAGTGAATCATTCACAAGTTCATGGAGAGCTGTCTGGCTCCCTTAGCATCCTCTCTCCCTGCGGGAGGGGCACAGATCACTAAACACTCATTCCCCTCCAGAGCTGGAGTCACTGGGACAATCTGCAGGACCAGTCGGGGGAGAGTGTATGGCCCAGTGAGTCAGGCTTTGTGATGTGAGGTGATGTCTGCAGGGCTGGGTGGGAGCCGAGGCTGAGTGTCGCCTGTTCTATGCTGAATCATTTTGCAAACAGAAAACAATTCATAGGTTTTAGGTGGTCATTACGTAAATGAGGAATGGAGGAGTGAGAGTCAGGTGCCACCTCCCTTACAAGTGACTTTTGGAAGCCTATCACTTGATAAGCAGATTTGTTTTGAATTAGAACTAATCTTGCCACTACCATGTAAATCATACTCATGGTGCATGTAAGACCTTCGAGCCCATTGCTTGCTGTGTGCCTTCTTTTTTTTTTTTTTTAAATATTTATTTATTTACTTTAGTTGTACACAATGTGTTTACTTGTACGTGGTGCTGAGGATCGAACCCGGGCCGCGCACATGCTAGGCGAGCGCTCTACCGCTGAGCCACAATCCCAGCCCACTGTGTGCCTTCTTTATGTTTTTCTTTTCCTATTAATTTTTACTCTTCTTGCCTAGTTTTGTTTTCGTGTTAATTCTGCAAGCATCCTTTGACTTCTCATTGGCTTCTCAGGCTCTTTCTGGCCTTGGCGTGTGTGTGTGTGTGTGTGTGTGTGTGTGTGTGTGTGTGTGTGTATGTCGGGAAGTGTCGTTTGCTCACTGAGTGAATGACTTCTTGGGTTGGATGGGGACTCAAGCGAAGGGGTCCCTCTGACTTTGGCAGCTCTGACTCTAGATCGTGTGATCTCGCCTTTTGCACTGTGACCCCTCTTGTGTTACTTTTCATCTTAGAAACAAGTTTGGAGAGCTTTTGTCTGAGTCATATTTAATCTTTAGTCTCTGAACGTAGGACTTACACCTTTATTTTCTTGACTTCTATGGGGGCAGTAAGACATATAAAAATTAAGTGACAAGAGAAATATTCTGTTTGGAGCATGTTTCTAAGTTTTGGAAGTTCTTTACTTATTTTTGCCTTACTCTAAACTCAGTAGCTTTGTGAAGAGACTATAATTCAGGTGAGACTAAGAGGATAGTCTTGCTCCCTGGAGTGAGACGCTGCCCTAAGATATAGAGAGGCCACATTCAGCAGAGTGGGGATTAAAAAGTGATGACCTGCAGAGGTGCCCAGCTGTGAGGAAAGGGCAAGGCAGGCACACCGGGCTTTGGAGGCTGGCATGAAGTCACGACATATTCCTGGGCTGCATCCAGCCCCACTCACAAGGGTGATCGTCACGGTCGTCAGAGCCCCTGTGTCTGTGGGAGGGTGGCCAGCCTTCAGCACGCTCCCAGGGCCGTGGTAGTCACTGAATGAATTTATTGAATGAATGAGATTTCTGAGTATGTGCTCTGTGTCAGCTTTACAGGTGATATCTGTTTAATCTCGAATACAAACGTATGAAGTAGGTATCTAGTCTTATTTTGCAGTAAGAAAACATGATCTCTATCTGTGACTACAAATAATTGATGCTGCATCTCAGACTTTTGGTGTTTAGAATAAGGTTCATGGTGGGATTCCACGTGGGTAGTTGCAGGAGAAATTTGAACAGAGATATTTGATTTTAAAAAAGGTTTGAACTCTTCCGAGAGGCATGGCCTGCCTCAGCAAAGTTGAAGTCCCTGTCATCTGTTCTCTCCCTTTGCACTTCCTTTTATTTGGGGACTAATTCTGTCATGACTTGGCATAAAACAGCCCTTTAATAAGGGGTAGCTCTCTTTAGGGGTTTTTAGCTCTCTGAGTAGAAGTCAAGGTTTTTAAAGCCAGGGGCATATACAGAAGGGGCTGGGTTGAGTAGGATGTAGCGCGCGTGGGCGACCCGGGTTCGAAGGATGAATAACCTTGAAGCCAGGGGCCAGATTAAAAAAAAAAAAAAAAAAAAAAAAAAAAAAAACCCAGAATACCCTGGGGCATACAGAGAATGTGCAGAATAACTACAATATTTTTTAAAATATATTTTTAGTTGTGGATGGACACAATACTGTTTATTTGTTTGTTTGTTTATTTACATATTTATTTTTATGTGGTACTGAGGGTCCAACCCAGTGCCTCATGCATGCTAGGCAAGTGCTTCACCACTGAGCCACACCCCAGCCTTAAATTATAGTTAGACCCTTTCAAGGAACCGGAGATAGGCTATTTAAGGACAGGTGATGTAACATTTGAAAACAAACCAAAAAAGAGAAGTGAAATAGCAGACGTACTTGGGCTTGTTGTATTTTAATCTTCACCTAGTGATGTCAGTCGGTCAGTTATCTGGGGACGTCTCCTAGTGAGGAGGTGGAGACCAAGATGGGTAAGCGGGTGTGGAGCAGCGTGCAGCCCAGTCCAGGGTGCAGCCCAGTCCAGGGTGCAGCCCACTCCAGGGTGCGTCCTGAACTCTGCTCTGCTGGGAGTCCCTTGCCCTCCTGCTTGGGCTGCTACGTCTGCGATGCTGTCGCCATCTCCCTGTGGCCAGGCCGGCTGCTGGGGCAGGCCTCGGCTCTGCTGTCCCTCCGGGGCTCCCTTGCTGCCCCAGTGTCAGCCTCGGCCCCGCGGCCTTCACACTCCTGCTGGCCTCTGCCTTCACCACGTCTGTTCAGGATCTGGCCTGACTGTCGCGACTGCCTTCAAACAGCCTCCTCTGTGTTAGCTGCTGGGGCTGCCATGACAGAGTGCCCCGTCTGGGTGCCGTAAGCAGCAGAAATGTCCCCCCTCCAGTTCCGCAGGCTGGAAGTGTGAGATCAAGGTGCTGCAGGGTTGGTGTCCTGTCCTTGGCCTGTGGGTGGCCACCTCTTGTGACCTATCCACGTGGTGCTTCCCCATGCTCACACCCCTGCTGTCTGTGTGTCTGGATGTCCTCCTCATGTGAGGACATTCGTCAGATGGGACTAGGGCCACTCTGAAGGCCCTGGTCATTTTAGCCTGGTCACCTCTGTGGAGGACATGCCCCAGGTACAGTCCCATGCTGAGGTAGTGGACTTGGGGCTTTGACATAGCATTTCAGCAGACAGCTCAGCCTAAACACCATCAGTCAACTGGACATGGTTGTTTACCAGAGTGATGATTCAGTTACCTGGTCCCACGTGGCTCTTCCCCAAGAGCCCTGCTGATCGTGTCCAGCGTCTCTTCCGGAAAGCAAAGCGCTACTGAGCTGAAAGCCCCCGAGCCCTGGTGCACCGTTCCCCATGGCTTACAGGAGGCCCTGCCGATGGCAAGGGTCAGAGAGCAGGAGGCCGACCAGCAGGTGGGCGGCCACGGCCGAGGTGGGAGGCGGAGGCGGGTGTTTTCTGGAGACATTAGGTGGTAAGCTTCCGAGTTCCTGAAGAAACTCCCAGGAGCTTGAGGACAGTGTGTCTGTGGGACCCTGGCATTTCCCCTGCAGCCCTCCATGAGAGCAGGGCGTGTTCTTCCAGAGGGAGTTTGTCCATTTAGCCTCTCAGTTAGGGCCCAAGGAGGGGATCCCACCCCTGGAATGCTTGGTAAATAGGGCCTTGTTAGTCACCTTGTTCCCAGAGGCCGCTTCTGCACTGTGGTGGCCCTGGCCTCGAAGTCCAAGGGTGTCCATGGCCTTGAAGCCCAAGAGTGGTCGTGGCCCTAGCATGGCGTTTCTGCCACACCCCACTATCACATTAACCCCAAGTGTCAGAAACTGCATGATGTGGTCTCTGGCTTCTAAAGGAGTTCCTCACCTGAGTTCTTATGTCCAGGCTGAGCTCACACCTAAAAGTGTCCGTGTCATCTAATCTCTTAGTAAACTGGAAGTATGCTTTCTGTCTAAAAGATAAAAAGAAAACGGTGCAGTCGTTGTCATCATGGTCTGACAGCATTTTTAACAAGTAGTTGACCCAAACATTTAATTAGCGCCAAAAAGTCATGCTCAGGTTCATTGTGAATCAGTTTCTGCAGACCACCCGCCACCCAATTCTGACAGCAAAGCAGCTGATGTCCCTGTGCAGTGGGAGAGTTAACTAATCACATCGGGTCTCACACTGCAGCTGAGTTTTCTTGGAAGACCCTGCAGAACGTTATGTTTCTCAAGGTTAGATATTCTCTGAGTGTTTTAATGAGATTAAAATGGGGGGGGGGGGGATGGATTCTGTCTGGTCACACCTACTTTGAATACTTTCACACCGAAATTATTTTTGGCCATGGTTAGTGGCGCGGGACCGCGGAGTTTCACGTGGGGGTTCTGTAGGATGGTGCTGTGCACGGGGGTGAGACTTCCCCACCAGGTGCCTGCTTTCTGAGGGAGTGGAGCACCCCTGTCCTGCTACTTAGGTGGCTCCTTCCATGGCAGGAGCATGAAGTGACCCCACAGAAGCTGCCTCAGGCCAGTGGGGTGCCCCCTCCCTGCGTGAAGCATGGACATGCCTCAGTCTTCCATGCTTCCTCGGGCACAGAGGACACGTGGTAGGTGTCAGGGTGTTTTTCCAAAGAAAAGACACAGAGCACGTGAGCAGACTCCCACAGTCAGTCATGGTCCCGAGCATGTCAAGGATAGTATCACCAGAGACGCTGAAATCCACCTGCCAAGAGCCAGTGGGAGCCTCGTACTGTGCGATGCACTTACCAGCTGTGTTCACCTGAGCCTGGAGCTGGTGGTGACTTCCTGAGAGACACCTCCAGGGAACTGGCCTCTGTTAATTACAGGAGGTGTCTGTGGGCAGGGTGGCAGGAGAGTGTTGCAGAGAGGGCCAGCAGATGCAGCCCGTCATGGGAGGAGCAGCAGCAGGTGGTCTGCAGCCGGGGCAGCTGTGGCCTGGGCAGCTCATGCTACAGTTCACTGTAGCTGGCAGAGCAGATTGCAAATGCTCCCAACACGGACATGAAAGATGCCCAGGCCCCAATATGCCAGTGACACACACGTGTGTATGCGGGTGAGATGTCACCACACCCCAGATATATGCCCATCACCACAAGTCAGTTAAAAATATGTGACTAAACAAAAGAAGCCGCTGGGGCTGAGGTTGTGGCTCAGCAGTAGAGCACTTGCCTAGCATGTGCACAGCCCGGGTTTGATCCTCAGCACCACATAAAAATAAAGGCAAGCCGGGCGCGGTGGTGCACGCCTGTAATCCCAGCACTTTGGGAGGCTGAGGCAGGAGGATCGCGAGTTCAAAGCCAGCCTCAGCAATGGCGAGGCACTTAGTAACTCAGTGAGACCCTGTCTCTAATAAAAATACAAAAAAAAGGGCTGGGGATGTGGCCCAGTGGTCGCGTGCCCCTGAGTTCAATCCCTGGTACCAAAAATAAATAAATAAATAAATAAAGGCATTGTGTACAACTAAAACAAATACATAAATATTAAAAAAAATCTGCTAAGGATGCTGTATATCTCAGAACAGTGTGGCGTGGAGGCTCCTGGGAGAAATGGCTCTGGAACAAGTCAGGACCTCCTCAGAGGCCACACATTCTACCTTTTGGTCTCTGGGAAAGTTGGTGTTGCTCCTGGAGACTCAATAGTGTGGCCTGCTCCCGGCGTGACATCTCCCTCCTGGCTTACTAGTATTCAGCCCTTGATTTCTATTTGCCTTTCTTTTTTAAAAAATATTTATTTGCTTTAGTTGTACACAGTGCAATACATTTATGTTTACGTGGTGCTGAGGATTGAACCCGGGCTGTGCACGTGCTAGGCGAATGCTCTACCGCTGAGCCACAACCCCAGCCCCTCTATTTGCCTTTCTTAAAAGCCATTTTTAAAGTTTTTGTCTTGGTGTATTGTCAATATCTGTAACTCACCTTAAATATTATTTGAGGCCAAATGGGCTATGCCTCAATAAAAATAATATATTAATTGATCAGTTACTTTATCCAGGAAGTACCCATAATGATTTTTTTTTTTTTTTTTTTTTTTTTTTTTTTTTGTGGTCGTGGGGATTGAACCCAGGGCCTTGTGCATGTGAGGCAAGAACTCTACCACCACCATGATGTTCTAGACAGAGCTAGGTGCTGCCCCTCAAGGTACCATGATCTGGCACGATGTAAGTCGGCCAGGCAATGGAGTGGAGGCCCGTCTGCATGCGGTGTGTCCTGGGGACAGTGAGGCCACACCACGGATCAGCAGATTCTGATGGAGCACGGCAGGCAGGCTTCAAGCTGGAGCATCACCAAACAGCCCCGGCAGCCAGGTGTTGGGCAGGTGGGGTGGGAGAGGGCAGGAAGGCCCAGGAGGCAGGCCTGCGCCCCGCCCGTGCTGGGAACTGCAAGAAGTCCAGGGGGCTGGAGTGGGGGGTTCTGGTTAGGAAGGCCAGCCGGCCAGGCGGGTCTGGGTGACGATGGCTCCCATGCTGAATGGCTTGCTGTTTAATCCAGGACTGGCAGGGAGGTCTTAATCAGGAAATGCAGGAGTCAGACCTGGGGCCTTGGTGTAGTTCCTCAGGGAGGTGTGAGTGTGGGGTGGGCGGCAGGCAGAGGAGTGAGGAAATCCCTGCAGTTGTCCCCCTGAGAGATGTGTCATTAGACCCCTGCTTAGTGTGCACTGAGGGGTGTCCCTGCAGGAGAGCCAAAGGGTGTCTACTTTGTCAAGGAAAAAAGGACATTGTTGGGTGATACTGGAGAAGTACCCATAGACCCGTGTGTGAGTAGCGCTGGTGCCAGGCTGCTAAGTGTTGCCGCCTGCAGCAACGATTCCGCGGGAAAGAAATCGGAGGCAGACTGGGAAGGAGCAGGTTCTTTATTCTCGCTTCTTCTTCTCTCCAACTCCAACCCCCCTCTCGCCGACCCAACCTGGTTAAATACTCTTTACCTTAACAAGTATACACGTGTCACAAGCTCAACTTACAGGTGCGTCACACAGTGTTCACGGGCACAGAAAGATTCTTAGTTAATTGTATTAATGTCAGATGTAAACAATTAAACGCCTTCTCTTTGGCTCTCAGCCAGCCACCATCTTAGCGACTTCTTCATTAAAGGCTCTTACATTTCCCCCCTTCTGTTTTAAAAGAGGGATAGCTTAAATGGATGGGTGACGACCCTCACCACATCAGGATCGACTGTGCCTGTCTTAGGTGTCCACATGTGCAACCAACATTCTTACCCATCATCAGATAATCAAGGCTGTGCCCTTGACTCGTATCTTAGGTTGACATGTCGGTCACATGAGACTTTCCCATCATTGACTACCAGCCGTCCAATCGAGCCAGCCAATCATGAGGAGATGCTCCGGTTCTAAGGCGGCAAGCTTTGTGCTGATGAGCCAAGTTCCATTAAATAGCATACTAAGTTCTGTAGATAAATCAGGTGCCCTATCAAGGTTAAGAAAAGGGATACCCGCAAGACATAGTCCTGTATAATGTAAACACGTTATTCTAGGAGGCCCCATGTATGCAGAGCAGAGGCTATACTGCTGGTGAGGTTGTTTAATGCTTGAGCAGTAGGAATGCTTGTAGTGATTGTGATCCCTGTAGCTGTAGCAGCAGCAGCCGTCTTTTTAAGTCTAGACAATGCCACCGGCAAGTCTTCAGGGCCCACTAAGATTGGCATACCTGGAAACTCAAGCAACAATCATTAGAGGAAAGGCAGTGCCATTCCAGCACTGAGTCAAGAAGCGAATTGTAGGAGTGCAATTTAAACTAAAAAATAGAACTATTAGGTCTTAGGTCAGGTGTTTTAGTTCTGAAGTTGATCTCTGCTCACATACATTGCTGCTTGAGCTCCCACGAACATTAGCTGGCAAAATATTACATTTAAGATAGATTAAAGAAAGGCTAGGAGCACTTTAGAAAAATATTTTGTTAGCTGGAACTTTTGAGCCTCTGCATACCCAGCAACCTTTTATGAATATACCTATTGAAACAATTTAAATTAATCAGCTGTATAACAAATAAAGTTAATTACAAATACCTATTGAAACGATTTAACTTTGTAAATTAATAAACAAAGTTAGTTACAAATAAATAATCCCATGTCAAATACCAAAATATCAGGTTGAACAGTATTAGTCATATTCCTTGCTCAAGAGAAGTCCTAGAGATACTTATAAATTAAGTTTGAAGGTACCTTCATTTTTTATTTGTTTACCCCATTTGAATATTTTTAACTTAAATGAATTAAAGTTATTTGGATCCTTTTTTTTTTTTTTTTTTTTTTTCATGAGCGTTCGGTTTTTGTTATTTGTGACGTCACATTTCCATGAAATCTGGACAGACGCACAGACATAAAGACATATATTCGTGACGTCACATTTACATGAAATCTGGACAGACGCACAGACATAAAGACATATATAAAAAAGAAAAACATAATTGTGTGCACACTAAAGAGAGATCCTCTCGTCCCGGCCAGGAGGAATGAGACTTAAGTTGTGAATTTATTGAAGGAAAAAGCACGCAGCTTAAAAGTTTCTTAGCTGAAAAGGCAAAGATGAGGTTCCCTTGTCGGAAAAAGAGATAAACTCGCGCTAGTGCGCAGATTGATACCTCTTTTAAGGGAATCATTCAACAACAACTTCATCTTGGCCCTTTTGATTTGGCACTTGTTTTATTAATCTTGATTCTGCAACAGCTTCATCTTGGCCCTTTTGATTTGGTACCTGTTTTTATAATCTTGATGGTATCCATACCGGCGAGGTTTCATGCTATGGAAAAAAACACAAACAGATCCTCTCTCCCAAATTAATACTGGGTCTAGGCCCTTCCATGTGCCTGAAAGAACATCCTTCCAGTAAACCAAAGGTTTATGTTGTTGGTGTGGATTCCAGTGTCTGTCTCCAGCCGAATATCCTTTGGAATCCAAAGTTAAAAAATTTAAAGTAAAAAGGGCAACGGCTAGCTAATCTATCTTTAGGATTTGTCCAATTTCCTTCTTTTTGTTTCAAAAGCATAAGTTTGAGTGTGCGATTAGCTCATTCAATTATGCCTTGGCCTTGAGGATTATATGGAATACCAGCCTTATGAAGTATACTGAATTTGGAGCAAAACTGTTTGAAGAATGAGGACGTATATCCAGGGCCATTGTCTGTTTTAAGCATTTTGGGAATGCCCAATGTAGCAAAAGCTTGTAAACAATGAGATGTAACATCTTTAACTTTTTCTCTAGCATGTAAGGAAGCAAAAATCATGCCTGAGCATGTATCTATGGTCGCATGAATAAATCGCAATTTTCCAAAACTTGGCTCATGAGTGACATCCATCTGCCACAAAGATTGGGCATTAATCCTCTTGAGTTAACCTCATAATGAGGATTGGGCAAATGTGTCACACAAGATTGACAAGCCTTCACAATTGTTCAAGCTTGATCTTTAGTTATTTTGAAACTTTGTTGTAAAGTAGTACTATTAACATGAAATTGAGAATGGAACGAGGTAGCTTGTTGGACTGCTGAAAATATAAAGATTGTTTGAGTAAGGGCATCGGCCTTTTTTTTTTAATATTTTATTTATTCATTTTAGTTGTACATAATGCAATGTATTTATGTTTATGTGGTGCTGAGGATCGAACCCGGGCTGCACACGTGCGAGGCGAGCGCTCTGCCGCTGAGCCACAACCCCAGCCCCGGCATCGGCCTTTTGATTACCTTCGTGGAGAGGACTAGGCAAATTAGTATGAGCTCTGATATGTCCAATAAACAAAGGTTCTTTACGTTCCCATAGAAGGTTTTGAATTTGAAAAAACAATTTAAAGTCTGGAGTATGAGGTGCTATTGGACCTGCTAGCTCTAATTTAGGGATCGCATGTACAATATAGTGGCTGTCTGAAAAAATATTTATGGGCTGTTTTCTAAAACTTTCAAGAGCTATAATAACAGCTTCTAGCTCTACCAATTGAGCTGATTTATGGGAAGTAATATGAATCATATTTTCTTTTTGAGTGACTACTGCAGCAGTGCTGTTAGAGGACCCATCTGTAAATACATTTAATGCCTAAGGAATAGGTTGATTTTTTATTACCCATGGAAATATAATGGGATGATTGATACAAAAAGATAGTATAGGAGACTTAGGAAGATGGTTATCAAAATTTGCAGAAGTAGAGCATCTAGCTATAGCCCAATCATTATCATTGAAGCATAAATATTCTACCTGTGACGATGAATAGGGAGTAATAATAGTAGTGGGGTGAATGCCAAATATTATAGTAGAAGTCTTAAGTCCTTGAAGAATAAGTTTAGCCACCATGGAGGTGTAAGACTCAATTGTACTTTTAGGAGAGATGGGCAAATGTATTTATAATAAAGGCCTCTGTTGCCAAAATACTCCTGTGGGTGTATATTGTGAAGAAATAATGATCAATATCAGCTGTCGAGTAAAATCAATTCTATCACAATGGGATCCTTCAATGGCCTTTTCTACCAACTTTAAAGCTTCCCTAGCATCAGGAGTCAATGTTTGCGGTGAAGATGGATCAGGGTTCCTGGTGAAGGATATCAAATAAGGGTTTTAATTGGCCAATAGTGAGGCCTAGTGTAGGGCGAAGCCAATTAATGTCTCCCAGCAATTTTTGAAAATCATTAAGAGTAGCTAGATGTTCCTTATTTATTAAAATTTTTTGAGGCCTAATAAAAGTATCCATAATTTTGAATCCTAGATATAATATTGGAGATCTAGTTTGAACCTTTTCTTCAGCAATGTTTAGTCCATATTGTTTCAAGTTTTATGATATATCACTAAATATGGTGAATAAGATTTCTTGATTAGGATGAGCAAGTAAAACATCATCCATATAATGGAGGTACATAAGCTCTGGGTATCTGTTCTTGATAGGCCAAATAACTTTATCTACATAGATTTGACACATAGTGGGGCTATTAGCCATACCCTGGGATAAAACTTTCCACTGAAATCTTTGATCAGGTCCATCATTATTAATAGAGGGAACTGAAAAAGCAAACCTGGGTGCATCCAGTGGATGTAAAGGAATAGAAAAACAAACAAACAAAAAAAAAAAAAAAATCCTTTATATCAAGTGTTATAAGATGGAAAATTTTAGGAATAGTTATAGGATTAGGAAGTCCAGGTTGGGTTGGGCCCATAATTTGCATGGTTTTATTGATTTCTCTAAGATCATGTAACAATTGCCATTTTCCTGATTTTTTTCCTAATCACGAATATGGAGAAATTCCAGGGAGAGGTGGAAGGTTCTATATGTCCTGCTTCTAGTTGTTCTTGGACTAGTAAGTGGGCCTCTTGTAATTTCTCTTTAGATAGGGGCCACTGAGGGACTCATACTGGCTTATCAGAAAGCCATGGTATTTTCAAAATTGTTTTCTCAGTGGCCCCGAAAAAAAAAAAAATCCTTTACTTTTTCAATGACAATTTCCTTTAAGCTCAATAGGGTTAGGATCACCCTGTAGATTTTTTCCTAGTCCTTTACCTGGAACGTATCCCTGTTTTTCCAAGAGACTCCAGCTATTTATAACACCTACAGGTTTGGTTGCTAGATGTACTCCCATTTGTTTCAATATATCTCTTCCCCATAAGGTAACTGGCAAGCTGGACAAGGCTGAAATGTTCCTTGATGCCCTTCATCATCCTCCCATTTTCAAACTTTTGCACTTTGTTCTGGGCTATTAGAATATCCCAAGCCTCTCAAACTAGTTGAAGCCTTTTGTAAAGGCCAGTGTTTAGGCCATTGTTGTAAGTTAATAATGGAAGAGTCAGCCCCAGTGTCAATCAGCCCTTCCATCTCTATTCACTGAATTTTTATTTTGCACATAGGCCTCTGTGAACAATCCTGAACCCAGCAAGCCATAGGTCCCGAGCCAGTGGAACCAAATCCCCTATTCTTCCTATTTTGAGGCATACTCTTAAATGAGTCATGTAAACTGGGAAGGAGAAGCAGCTGAGCAATTCTATCACCTTGGTTAACAGAGCAAAGGCCTCGAGATGAACTAACCATAATCTTAATTTCTCCTTGATAGTCTGAATCTATCACACCTGGAGTAACTTGAAGTCCGGATAAGCTTTTAGAACTTCGCCCGAGGATAAGTCCTACAGTCCCTAAGGGAAGAGGTCCCCTGACTCCCATGGGAATCAGTTGAACCCCCCCATTTCAGGTGTTAGCACTATTTGGGTGGTAGAACAGAGGTCTAGTCCTGCACTTCCTCTTGTCCCTCTGACAAAGGAGTCAATGGGTAAGAGGGATTGTGTCGAGGAATCATCTGGATGGATGTTTGAGGATACTCGTTCTCTAATGCCCCATACATTTGTGGGCCCGGGGCATTGGGCCCTGTACCTCGTTTTTTGAATTGCCAGACAAAATGTTACCATAAATATCAGTTTTGGATCTGCACTTACTAGCCCAATGGTTTCCTTTTTTACACTTGGGGCAGTGGCCTGGGGCACGAAACGAGCTTGGTTGTATTTCTATTTGCTCTTGCCTTCTTTGGGGATATTGTTTTCTCAAATAACCTGATTGACTATAATAACTTTTAGGTCGAGCCCTTCTTGTAAAATTAAGAGGAGAAGCACCTCTCATGGCTGCTGCGATTACATTACCTGTAACAAATGCATCATTTATGTCCCTGCAAAGCTTTATATAGACAGAAAGGTCCCTTTTAGATTTCCAAGGTCTGAAAGCGTCTTGACAATATTTGTTGGCATTTTCATATGCCAGCTGAACAACTAATGGCATGGCTTGATCAACGTCTCTAAAAACTCTGCTTGCTGTTTGCAAAAGTTGATCAACAAATTTGGCATATGGCTCATTGGGTCCCTGAATTACTTTAGACAAGCTACCCTGTAAGTCACCAGTTCCTTGCAATGTTTTCCATGCCCTAACAGCTGCGGCATATATTTGAGAGTAAACTCCAGGATCGTACTGAATCTGAACCTGTAAATCAGCATATTGCCCTTCTCCAGTTAACATGTCTACGTTACGATCTGGAAATCCTGCAGCCACATTTCTTCTAGCTGTTTCAACACAGAAATCTTGAAATTGCGACCTCCAAACTAAATATTGTCCCCCACTCAATACTGCCTACATAAGCCTTTCCAATCTGAAGGAGTTAAATTCAAAGTATTAAGAGATTCTATCATGCTTATGGTGAAAGGAGCTTGGGGCCCATATGTCATTGTTACTTCTTTAAAATTTTTTATAGTTTTGAAATCTGAAGATTGATGGTACCTTTGTTCATTTCGATTTTCAAACACTGGCAGATCCCAATGTCCCTGCAAATTTTGACACTCAAGGTCACGCAAGCGCTTAGAAAGACCTTTAATCTCTGCTTCAAGGGCACGCAAGCGCCTAGAAAGACCCCTCATAGTCTCTGTAATTGATTCAACCCATGGGGGAGCAGAGGGCACCAGTGGTTCCTCCACTTGATGGTCCTTTATCTTGGTCCTTTTTAATTTCTTTTTGTTCATTTTATCGGAGACTGTGCTCCCAAGTTCACTTTCACTTAATTCCTCCTCACTACTACTACTCTCAGTGGTCCTAACTGACTCAGTAACCTCCTGAGTCCCAGGTCCAATTGCGAGCAGGTACCCCTCAGCTGTCTCTAACAAATCCTCAATAGCCTTGTGAATTCAGATCTTTGTCATTTTTGATCCCATTTTCCCTCGCTCTTAACCGAGGTTCCTCAGTTTTCTTACCATGCCGATTCCAAATTCCCCTGTATGGGCCACCACTTGTTGCCACCTGCAGCTGTTGCCACCTGCAGCAACTATTCCGCAGGAAAGAAATCGGAGGCAGACTGGGAAGGAGTAGGTTCTTTATTCTTGCTTCTTCTTCTTCTCTCCAACTCCAACCCCCCTCTCGCCAACCTAACCTGGTTAAATACTCTTCACCTTAACAAGTATACACGTGTCACAAGCTCGACTTACAGGTGCATCACACAGTGTTCACGGGCACAGAAAGATTCTTAGTTAATTGTATTAATGTCAGATGTAAACAATTAAACGCCTCCTCTTTGGCTCTCAGCCAGCCGCCATCTTAGCTTCTTCTTCATTAAAGGCTCTTACAGCTAAGGAGGTCTTGTAACCGGGGAGGGTACGGGCCTGAGGAGTGAGGGAGGCGCCCTGGGCCGCTCTCCGGAGGGTGTGACTGTGGGGAGGGAGTGCGTCTGTCACACCTGAGTAGGGCAGGAGGGGAGTAGGGTTGGAGACTAGTCTCTGGGAAGGACATGGGGCAGTCAGAGGTCCTGTCTTGGGAGGGCAGTGCTGTGGGCGGGCCTCTGCCTCTGGCCCAGCTGAGTGTCCACCTGTGGGCTCGGAGCCCTGCTGTGGCAGTGGCAGCCCAGGCTCCCAGCACCAGGAGCTCACCTCCACCTGCCCCTGGGCTGACCTCTTCTTATGTCCCCTCAGAGGATCATGGCTGCTCTGTCTGTCTCTGGGGAATGGCCATCAGGGCTTGAAGGCAGACAGCACCCCCCCACCCTGCATTCCAAGGCAGGGCATCCCGAAATCTAAATCTAAGCATATGCGGGTTCTGAGGTGAGGGAATCACAGCCGTGTTCTTGGGAAACTCCTGTGCTGTTGGAACAGTGATGGGAAGAGGCAGGAGGGGACAGGATCAGGACAGAGGGTGGCTCGGGCCTCTTGGAAGGCAGGAGCCCTGGAGGGGAGCTGGGCCTGCAGGAGCGTTCAGCTGTCCCTGGGGACTGGGGTGCACCTGGGCACAGTGCCCAGGCTCTGGAGCCCGTCGCAGGGACAGTCCTGCTGTGTGGGAAGCTATCTCCCCAGGGCCGTTGGCCTGACACCCCAGCAGCTGCTTGACTCAGCACACCTGCATCAGTCTTGGTTTTCCTGAGAAGCAGGACCTCAGAGGACTGTCAGCCAGCCGTTGGATGGAGTGAGTGGGTAAGAAACTGGCTGTGTGATCACAGAGGCTGCAGGGCAAGTGCGGCTGGCCACCGAGACTGCTGTTGCGGGTCAAGCCCAGAGGCTCCTGCGGCCAGAACCCCCTGGTGCAGGAGGTCCTTTTGTTCCCTTTTGTTGAAGAACTAATATTTATTATGGAGGCCAATCTCATGAGTTCCTCAATGAAAATGTAAATGTCATTAAAAACACCCCTAGGGGCTGGGGCTGGGGCTCAGCGGTAGTGGACTTGCCTGGCGTGTGTGAGGCACTGGGTTTGATTCTCAGCATCACATATAAACAAATAAAATAAAGTTCTATCAACAAAAAATATCTTTTAAAAACCCACACCCCTAGACAGACATACAGAATGAGGTTTAATGGTGTCTGGCACCGTGGCCCATACAAGCTGATCCGTGATGTGAAGCCTCACAAGGCCCTGTCTGTAGTACTGGGGGTCATAGAGGCCTGAGTGTCAGAGAGAAAGCGACTGAGCCCTGGTGTGGTGTGGTGGCCACCTTCCTGTGACTGTGACCTATGCCTGAAGTGACCGATTTCTCAAGAAGTGAGTTTTGTGTTGCTCACAGTTTTTGAGGCTCAGCTGTGATTGGAGCAAAGATCCGGTTGCTTGGGCCTGCGCAGCCAGCACATCACTGGGGAGTGGCTGGGTTCCCTGGGCCTCAGGATATTGCCCCTCAGGGTGTCCCCACCTAGGACAAGAACTTTGTATAGAAACCCGCTCAGGCTCCATCTCTGACAGTCTTCTCTTTCTCCCAGGTGTAGCACCAGAGGCCTGGGAGTGTGAAAACCTACAGGGTAATCTTAACCATAAAAGAACTCATTATCAAAAAGTACAGAGTAATCTTAACCCTAAAAGTAATCATTGTCCAGCTTCACCATGGGCCTTTCGAAGGAGCTCATTGTGATAGATTTGATTTAACTTGGGGACTTCCAGATTCAAACTCTGGAAAATTTAGGGGACCAGCCCGTAAACATTTTTTCAGATAGCCACTATATTGTACAAGCCGTCCCAAAATTAGAGTTAGCAGGACCAATAGCACCTCATACTCCAGCCTTTAAATTGTTTTATCAAATACAAAAACTTTTGTGGGCAAGAAAAGAACCCCTATTCGTAGGCCATATTAGAGCACATACTAATTTGCCTGGTCCCCTCCATGAAGGTAATCAAAAGGCTGATGAACTTACAAAAACAGTATTTATACTTTCAGCGCTACAACAAGCTACTTTATTTCACTCCCAGTTTCATGTCAACAGCACCACCTTGCAACGTAGGTTTTAAAATCACAAAGGAGCAAGCCAGAACAATTGTAAAAGATTGTAAATCTTGTATGACACATTTGCCCAATCCTCATCTTCGGCGTTAACCCTAGAGGATTGATGCCCAAATCATTTGTGGCAGATGGATGTTACTCATGAGCCAAGTTTTGGAAAATTGCGATTTATTCATGTGACCATAGATACATTTCAGGCATGATTTTTGCTTCCTTACATTCTGGAGAAAAAGTTAAAGATGTTACATCTCATTGCTTGCAAGCTTTGCTGCATTGGGCATCCCCAAAATGCTTAAAACAGATAATGGCCCCCGCATATACGTCCTCATCTTTCAAACAGTTTTTTGCGCAAAATTCAATATATCCCATAAAACAGGCATCCCATACAATCCTCAGGGTCAGGGCATTATTGAAAGAGCAAACCGAACACTGAAAATTATGTTATTAAAACAAAAAGAAGGAAATTGGAAAAGTCCTAAGGACAGATTGGCAGTTGCCCTGTTTACCTTAAATTTTTTAACTTTAGACTCTAATGGTTATTCTGCTGGGAGACAGACATTGGAATCCACACCAACAACATAAACCTTTGGTTTACTGAAGGATGTTCTTTCAGGTACATGGAAGGGTCCAGATCCAGTATTAATTTGGGGAAGAGGATCTGTTTGTGTTTTTCCAAAAGACGAATCCTCTCCAATATGGATACCATCTAGATTAATAATAAAAACAGGTACCACATCAAAATGATCAAGATGAAGTTATTGAAGAATCAAGATTAATAAAAAAGGTACAAAATCAAGAGGACCAAGATGAAGGTATAGAATGATTCCCTCAAAAGAGTCCTTCAAAATATTTCACAACTTAAGTGTCATTTCTCCCGCCGGGACGAGGAGATCTCTCTTTAGTGTGCACACAATTATATTTTTTTTTTCTTTTTTATACATGTCTTTATGTCTGTACATTTGTCTATATTTCATGTTAATGTGACGTCACAAATATATGTTTGTATGTTTGTTTGTCCAGTGTGACGTCACATAGAACAAAGCGCTTATGAAAAAGAAAATATATATATATATATATGGATCCAAATAACTTTAATTCATTTTAGGTTTTAGAGTATTCAATTTAGGTAAATAATTTTATAAATGAAGGTACTTTCAATTTTGATTTATAGGTGTCCCTGGGACTTCTCTTTAGCAAACAATATGACTAGTGCTATATAACCTGAAATTTTGGTGTTTTGACTTAAGATTGTTTATTTGTTATTAACTTCATTTGTTTAATAGCTCATTAATTTCAATTATCTCAACAGGTAAAAGATTGCTCTGTATACAGAGACTCAAGGGTTCCAGCTAACAAATTATTTCTCTAAAGTGCCTTTACCTTTTCTTTAATCTATCTTTAATGCAGTAATTACCCTCAGTCTTTCTTTGTTTGTTCTAAATATGATATTTTTCCAACTTATGTTTGTATAAGCTCAACCAGCGATGTGTGTGAACAAAAATCAACTTTAATTTCTAATCTAATTATTCTATTTTGTAGTTTGACAACCTCGCCTCTTGACTCAGTGCTGCAATAGCACTGCCTTTCCTTTAATAATTGATGCTTGAGTTTCTAGGTAGCGGGCCCTGAAGATTTGCCGTGGCATTGTCTAAACATAAAAAAGACGTCTGGCTGCTACAGCTGCAGGGATCGCGGCCGCCGCAGCATCCCTGCTGCTCAAACATCAAACAACCTCACCAACAGTGTGGCCTCTGCTCTACATGCATGGGGCCTCCTACATCAACATGTTACAACAAATGGACATTTTGATCTTTCATTGTTTGGGACTTTACGGGACAATGCCTTGCGGGTATTTGTCTAGAGAATTCAGTGTGTTACTTGTTGTGGAACTTAGGGCAGCTGATTTGTTTAAACACTATTTGATATGCTATGCAATTTGGCTCATCACCAAAAGGCTTGTCGCCTTAAAGCCGCAACATCTCCTCACAATTGGACGGCTGTTAGTCATCATATATAGTCGATCCTAAAGGGCTCCATTGGATGGCTGGTTAGCCAATGACGGGTAAGATCCCCAGAGGGGGACAACCTAAGACAGGCACAGTCGCACGGGACAGTCTCATGTGGCCGACATATCAACCTAAGACAGGAGTCAAGGGCACAGCCTTGATTATCCGATGACGGGTAAGAATGTTGGTTGCACATAGACGTCCTAGAGCATTACCTCTTTTAAAAAAACAAAAAGGGGGAAATGCAGGAGCCCTGTTTGGGGATTGGCTTGAATTGCAGTTGACTGCGCAGCCAGCACATCACGGTGGGGAGTGGCTGGGTTCCCTCCCCCTCAGGGCATGTCCCCAGGGACCTAGGACTCCCGCCAGGCTCCATCTCTGACAGTCTTCTCTCTTTCTCCCAGTAGCACCAGAGGCCTGGGACCCAGCTTCACCATGGGCCTTTGGGGACTTCCAGATTCAAACCTTTGCACCAGACAGAGCCGATCTACCCCTGTGGTACCCCTTGGACCTGGCCTCGGGTGCCCAGCAAGAGTTGGACCTGCCTCCCGCCAGCACCCCGCCTGCCCTGGCTGGTGCTCGGAGACATGGAGTCTAACTTTCTTCTTCTGCTTCTCTCTCCCTGGAGATGTGTGGGTTAGCTTTACTTCTTGAGGATTTCTGAAAACAAAACTACCGTCTTATTCTAGAAGAAAGAACATTATTAATGAAACAACAGAGAGTTCCCAAGAAAATCACAGTGGTGCTTAACCCTGGGGCTGTGCTTCATGCTCCTGGTGTCCGTGTTCTGGAGACCTGTGGTCACAGCTGTGAACTGTCACTGCAGCCCTGGTCTCTGTCGGCCCCGGACGCCCCTGGCCTGCCCACATCCCAGAGCGGCCTGGCTGCAGATGCCCACTTCTGGAGATCTGGGTGCTGTAGTCTGGTGGGTTAGCATGGGTGTGGGGCCATCTAGAAGTCTGTGCCTGGAGGCGTCTGCTTCTGTCCCAGCACCCTCCTTCCCCATGCAGAACATTGCCGTTCCTCAGCAGCAGGGCGCTCGGTAGAGGGAGTCTGGCCTCACGAGAAATCCAGTGTGGCAGGAGAGCAAGAGGGGTGTCGGTGTTGGTGTTTGGAGGCTGGCTGGGCTGTGGGGAGAGCAGTGGTGTTGTGGGTGGGCAGGAGTGGGGCAGCTCGGTGCCCGAAGCGTCTCCCTTACCTGTACCCTGGGCAATCGCATCACCCTGAAGTGGGCACGTGGCTTTTTAAAAATGTCCTTAGCATCTTCCCTGATTGGAAGCTGAGGGCCATGCCAGAGCCTCACCAAATACCCAGCTTTCAGTGAGCAGTGTTGTAGCAACATGGCACAAAGTGACAATCTTGTTGCTGGCTTAGTGCTGCAGAAGGACAGACAGACTCTGCTGGAGGATGGGCTGGGTGTAGTCAGCGCAGTGCGAGTGGTAAGAGTTTAGGGATAGGCATGTGGAGGGACTTCATATTTGTAATCCTGTTTTTTCTTCCTTTTTCTTTTTTGGGGTTCTGGGGATGGCATCTAGGGCCTCGAGCCTGGTAGGCAGGTGCTCTGCCCCTGAGCTGACCCCAGCCGCTGGTTTTTCATGGGGTGAGAGGGAAAGCTTTGAGATGCGTGGCTGTGGGGTGGCCAGTCCTCAGAGAGTGGGAGAGGAAGCCATGAGGCTGTGCCCAGGGCTGCTGGTCACATCCCTAGGACCGCCAGTCTGTATGCACGCCACTTCCAGACGCAGTCCTGGTGTGTTCAGCAGTGCCGAGCAGCACCGGGAAGCCAGATGGCTGTGTGGGCCGGAGCTGTGGCTCGGCGTGGAAGGTCTGCGGAGGACAGCAGGAGTTGGGGCGACACCGCGGTTCAGATGGATGAGAGCGTGAGCCCAGGACCTTCGGATGAGCAGGGGGTCGGGACCAGCCAAGTTGGTGAGGCTGGAGAGGTGGCCACTGTGGCAGCTCTGGAGCAAGGCCGTGGCCACAGGGGTGGCAGGCCAGGTTGCTGGACTGGAGAAAGCTGGGATCCTGGATGCTGGGGTGTCAGTAGGTCTTTGACGTGAACCTTGACGTTTTTCAGGCTGACAGTGAGAGGTGGAGGTGCCAACGGTGAGTGACAGTGACCAGTCGGTGGTGGTGCCAACAAGGAGGAGGAAGAGGACGCCATGCTCAGCAGACTTTGACATGTAGTGAGGAAGGAACCATTGGAGAAAGCCAGCACAGGGCTGCCCGTCCAGAGGGCACAGGTCCCTAGGGCACAGGCCGCGACACGGTGGGAACGGCCCAGAGGGCACAGGTCCCTAGGGCACAGGCCGTGACACGGTGGGAACAGCCCAGAGGGCACAGGTCCTGAGGGCACAGGCCGCGACACGGTGGGAACGGCCCAGAGGGCACAGGTCACTAGGGCACAGGCCAAGACACGGTGGGAACGGCCATCAGAGGAGTTGGCTGGACCCCTGTGCGGGGCTCTCGCTGGCCCTGTGGTGGCTGGTGGCAACCAGCAGCTTGGCGGTGGAGTGCCGCAGGGAGGGCACGAGGGACATGGTGTTGGAACAGGTGGCTGATCAGACTCTCTTCTGGGTTTAAAAGCTCTTTCCGTGAATCTGCAAGTGCAGAGGGGAGCGGGGCCTGTCCAGGCGGGAGGCCGAGCTGGGTTCTTGGGCATCTTTCCTTCCTGTGCAAACTCGGGGGAGGCAGAATAGGTTATAGGACACCCTTGGGTCCTGTGGGGCAGCGAGGTGTGGGAGGGGGCAGCTGTCTTCCCTGTTGGGTTAGATGTCTCAGCCCAAACAGAATGACCTGGGTGCCCAGGTCCTTTCCAGACTCCTCCAAAAATAATACAGGCCATGGCGAGTGCCACTGGAGGTGACTGTCGTGTTTTCCTCTTGTGTAGCCTGGTCTATCCTTTGGAAGAAGCAGAAGACAAAAATTAGGTCGGGGAGCAGGCAGGGTAAGGAGGTAGGAAGCAGAAGAGGGAAAGGAAGAAAGAAAAAACCCCAAACCAAACCAAGAACAGGCAGGAGGCTTAGGCTGCAGCAGACACTCGTGTCCAGACTGCAGAGACTGGCAACGGTTGGCACTGCCCTCGCGGAGTGGCTCCAAGTCTGACAGAGGAGGGAGCGGAGGAAAACAGCAGGAGTGGTTTTCATGGAGCAGGGAGGGAAACGCAGGCGGTAGCTGTGGTTTTAGGCTCCTCTTTTGGGATGGAAGTGTAAGTTCTGGGGCCAGAAGCTATTTGCTTTACTACTTGTGTACCCGTTTTATGACATTAAGAAAAGCTTTATAGCCCTTGATGCTGTCTTTTTATGATAAAGACTAAAAGACACAGTGTAAGAGGACTGTCTTTGGGAGGGGAGCCCCTCACTCCTGGATGCCCTCATCCAGCCCCCACCCCTGCTCCACAGCCAGTTCCTTGGGTCACAGCATAACTTTTATTTTTCTTTGTGACATGCTTTCTTTGCTTAAAAATTGTTAATTAACTTTGGGGGCACTGGGAATTGAATCAAGGGCCTAGTGCATGCTGGGTGAGCACTTTTCTCCACCCAACTACAACCCGGTCCTGATGGTTCCTTTTTAAAACACATTTAACAAATTTTAATTGACAGACAATGGTACATATTTATGGAGTGACGTTTTAATAATGTAGACAGTGCGTAGTGATCAGTCAGATCTGCGTCCTTGGTAATGTCTGTCCCCTCCAATGCTTATCATTTCTTTGTGTTAGGAACATTCAGACTTTAAAATTGACTGATTGTTGTCAGGTGGTTACCTCCTGTGCTGTAGAACACGAAGGTTCTTCTTCCTGGCCTGCTGCGCCCCAGCCAGCCACTCCCCGGGCTCTGGGAGTCCCTGTTCTGGTCCCTGCTTCTGTGAGACCAGCTTCTTAGCTTCCACGTGCGAGGTCACACAGTATTCTCTTCCTAAGCCCGACTTACTCCCCTGACACAGCGTCCTCTAGTTTCATCCATTTTGCACGGAGATAGTATTTCTTTCTTTCTTTTTTTTAATAGCTGAATAATATTCCCTTCTCTGTATACACTAGACTTTCCTTTTGGGGGGGTACTGGAAATTGAACTCGTGGGCACTCGACCACTGAGCCACATCCCCAGCCCTGTTTTGTATTTTATTTAGAGACAGGGTCTCACTGAGTTGCTTAGCACCTACTGAGGTTGGGTTTGATCTAGTAATCCTCCTGCCTCAGCCTCCCCAGCCGCTGGGATTACAGGCATGTGCCTCTGCACCCAGCTGGACTTTTCTGTACCCATTCCTCCATCAGTGACCTAAGTTGGCGCCACATCTTGGCTGTAGTGATGGTGCTGCGGTGGGTGTGGGACTGCAGGATCTCTGACGTGTTCACCTCACTTCCTGGGACACGTGCCCAGGAGTGTGATTGCTGACTGCGTGGGGTTCTCTTCCAGGGTTCCCAGGAGCCTCCATGCTGTCTTCCATACCGATTTTCATTCCCATGGCCTGTGGCTCTGCCCCTCTCGCATCCTCCCAGCTCGTGTGGCCTTCCGTCTTGCTGATGAGGTCGGGGTGCAGTTTCGGCTTGTTTCAACCTGTGGTTCCTTGAGGAGCGGCCCGCGCGGTGGCCGGAGCCACATGGTGCACGGAGGCAGCGTGGCTCAGCTCCCAGCCAGAGCGAGGCTTAGGACTGCTGACCGGCTTCCAGCTTCCTTAGTGCCAGCGGAAAACTCGAGACTAGAGGATTTCTCAGAGCCAATCTCTAGAGATTCTTGATTCAAATTCTGCCAGTAAGTCAAAGAATCAGTTTTGCGGAAGCGCTGATAATGTCCTCAGAAGTAGACATGGCCAACGCATAGAGTCTGCGTCCAGCCAAGGGGACGCTTTGTGTCAAGCTGCCTCCGTGTCCATCAGAGGGTGTTTAGCAGCCCTTTCACCCTGAAGGAGAAAAACACCGGAGGAGGCTAGACTGTCCACTGCAAAATTGAAGGACAGGGGTAGGGCAGCAGGCAGGAGCTCGTCTAGGTAGGGACTGGAGTTGATTCCTTACAGGACGCGCTGGACAGATATCTCCCACCCCCAGTGCTGGAGATGAGACCTGGAACCTTGTGCATGAGAGGCAACTGCTCTATCCCTGGGCCACATCCCAGTCTCCTTTATTTTTTATTTTGAGACAGGGTCTCACTAAACTGCCTAGGCTGGCCTTGAATTTGTGATCCTCCTGCATCAGCCTCCTGAGTTGCTGGAGTTAGGCATGTGCCACACCTGCTGAACAGCTATTCTTGAAATTAGGGAAAATTCAAAACTCTACTCCAGGGGATGTTCTTTGTGGCCCCAGCCTCTGCCCCTCCTTTCTTCATTTGCATTCCCCGGTGGAGCTCTTTCTTACAGTTTCACCTCCCTTCTGTGCAGGTTACGAGAAGACTGGGTCTATGTCTCAGCTGTGCCTGGCTAATTCTGTGGTCTTGGGTCAGTGCCTTTGTTGGTTTGAACACTGGTTTCCCCATTTACCAGGCCGGAAGGCTGGCTGACAGCAGCGCCTGTGGTCCTGCTGTGGGTGGAGCCTGGTGACACAGGCAGGGTCTGGTGCGTCCGCCCGCACTTGGTAAGTAGCTGTCATACCTGGTTTGTGATCCCTACTGGGGATGGAACGGGGCCTTGCCCTGGTAGACAAGTGCTCTCCCACTGAGCAGCGGCCCAGCCCCTGGGCCAGTGCCCGTCTGAGTGGCCGAGTGGCCGGGTCATGAGCTCCCTCTTCCCGGCAGCCGCACCTCTGGGGGAGGCCGGTCTGCTGCTGTCCTCCTGCCTGTTCCTTTGATGCTGGGCGCAGCCGCCGGGCCTGTTTCTTGCTGGAGACGTGGAGGCGAAGAAGCTGTTTCCAGCCTCCCCTCCAGCCTGCATATGTCATGCAGCGGGCGCAGCGGAGGAGCTTTCCTTGCTAGGGCCTCAGAGCTTTGGAGGAGGGCCTGGGCTCTTGGCCGGCAGCGTGGTTTTCCGCAGGGGAGGCTGCAGGAGCGCTCGTCATTGACGAGAGACGTGCTGCCCGGTCTATTTTCATGAGGGTCACATAAAACTCTCTTGTCTTAAGCCTGCTTTGAAAGGTGTTTTCCTAATGGTTTTACCAGTCAGACAGAGTGACGGTGTGGGAGAGGGCCACTAAGTAACCGGAACCCTGGGCAGCCTCCTTCCCCGCCCGGTGCCCCACTTGCCTGCCCAGCTCCCCCTTCCTGGGCACACACACGCGGCTCTGTGTTCTGTTCTGGAGCTGCCTGAATTGTGTGATTTTTGTGGATGAATGTGAACCCTTCAATCCAGAAAGAAGTGCCAGGAACACAAATAGCCCAGCTAATTGGCACTCGCCCCCAGGGGAGGTACGTGGCCAGCCAAGCTGGTTGCATTATCTCCGCAGGGCACTTACTGTGCTTGGAGAGAAACCTCAGCTCTCTCAAGTCATCCAAAAGCATTTCGAAAAGGAAGAGAGGTTTGCCAGGAAAAGGCTGGGACCGGGAGGTGCTCTTTCTCTTGGGCATGTTGGATCTGTTGCAAAAGTACTTGCTTGAGGCGGCGTATATTTTTGGTTAATCTTCTTCTGAGCTGCTTATGATTTCAGGGCACTCTGGCCAGGTTAATGACCTTTGACCCAGGGATTTCTGATTGGGGACCCGCAAGCTAAACGCCAGTCACAGGCGTGTATGTGCATGTGTGTGTGTGTGTGTGTGTGTGTGTGTTATAAAGTCCACAAATTCTGGTTGGCATTGAGTAGTGGATGCCCCATTAGTTTGGGTGTGTGTGTTCTATAGCTTGTCACTGTCCCCACTCTTCTTTTTTTTTTTTTAATATTTATTTATTTGCTTTAGTTGTACACAATGGGTTTATTTATACGTGGTGCTGAGGATCGAACCCGGGCCGCGCACGTGCCAGGCGAGCGCTCTACCGCTGAGCCACAACCCCAGCCCCCCCACTCTTCTTTTACGGCTCTTAATTTCAACCACAAACTGCTTTACTCGTATATGTTACTACCCCACTTTTCAATTCATTTTAAAAAACTGTTTTTTAGACACCAGTTTTAGGTTCACAGCAGTATTAAAAGAAAGGTGTGGAGACTTCCCTTGTATCCTCTGTCCCCATACATGCATGGCTTCTCCTTGACCCAGACCCCAGTGCAGTGGCACCTTCGTTAGTCACTGAACCTAGCGGAGCCCGTGGCTGTGGCCCAGAGCCCAGCTATTTCCTGGGGCTCCTGTGGTGGTGCACGCTGTGTCCCGACAGGTCTTACAGCCCCATGCCCTGCACTTTCACTGTTCAGAAACACTTGCTTTGCCTGTTCCTGCCCAGCCCCACAGCCAGAGTCCTGCTGCTGTGTTGGTGTGGAGACTGGCTTCTGCCCTTGGCTCTGGGACTTCATGGCTGAGTGCTCCTTCTTGCAGTGCCGAGCGGTGTTCTGTGGTGAGGTCCTGGTGTCCTGCAGCGGCTGCTCAGGGTGCTCGTGTGCAGCCCACTCTGACGTCAGCATCCAGACGTGGTCGCTTTGTCGAGGGGAGCGTTGACTCCCTTGTCGCCGCCCCACTTTTAGTACCAGTATTTTCACGGGGTCCTTGGATGCTGGGTTTCATCTGCTCAGAGACAGACCATAGGGGTCAAGGGAAGCTCAAGGATGGGGTGGCATCAGCTAAGCTGATCCAGTTACCAGCTCTTTCCTCGGCCTGTGGCAGTGCCAGCCCTCACGGGAAGACGGCTCCCAGCACTGCTCCGTGTCAGGACGTTGCCTTCCTCCAAGGCTCACCCGCCGCGGCCTTCCCAGGTGGGGTGGCTTTCTGGACCTGCTGCTGCCACCTCTGCTCCCCAGACCTGCTCATGAGCGTACAGCTGAAACAGCGCAGGCTGTGGAGGAAAGCGAAGCCACCAGACAAGGTTCTGGGGTCACCATGAAGCTCTTGCAGGCCTCAAATAGTTTTGCTTATTTCTTTTGAAGCTAGGGCTGGGACTCAGGGCCTCGCGCCTGCTGGGCAAGTGCTCCCTCACCGCATCATCTGCAGCCCACAGTTTGTAGATCTTTTTTTTTTTTTTTTTTTTTTTTTTTTTTGCATTAACTATAGGTTTTTTCTTTATAAAGTTGAGGACATTTTCTCTTTTTTTTTGGTAGATCTTAACCCACAGATTTTTTTTTTTTTTTTTTTTTTTTTTTTTTTTGTGGTACCGGGGATTGAACTCAGGGGCACTCGACCACTGAGCCACATCCCCAGCCCTTTTTTGTAATTTTATTTAGAGACAGGGTTTCACTGAGTTGCTAAGTGCCTCACCATTGCTGAGGCTGGCTTTGAACTCGCGATCCTCCTGCCTCAGCCTCCCAAAGTGCTAGGATTACAGGCGTGCGCCACCGCGCCCGGCTTAACCCACAGATTTAAAGGAATAATTATTAAACTAGAAGTAAAGATGTTGAACTAGTTGGCTGAATTTTAAAAACATCATATCTAAAAACCCTGCCTGGTTGTAGACTCACTCAGCTGCCCTTGTGAGAACTGCAGAGCACTCCCTGCACCCAGTTCCCCACTGCAACACTGGTACAGCTGTCGTGCAGCCTCGGCCAGTACGGGGACACTGGCCCCAAGGACAGCAGCTCCGTCATCACGGGGAGTCCCCAGCTCCTTGCATGGCTGCACTCGCTCCCGAGCCCCACCTCTGGCTGCCACCAGCCTGTTCTCCATTGATGACTTCATGGGCAACTTGTCCTTAGAGGCCATTTACAAACATTCATCCAACAGTTGGTCTCTGGGGGACAAAGAGAGCATTTGCACACACAGGGCTGGTGACTCCGGAAGGCGGATGCCCGGTGTGCATTTATGGATGTACCCCGTGTTGCTGGCTCACGAGGTCCTGAAGCCCAGATGTCGGTACCGCAGCTGTTCTTGCCACAAGGTGGCCCTGCCGAAGGCTGATGGGATCTTCCTGCTGCATTCTGGTACCTCCTGTGTGTTGTAAAGTAGAAGTCACAGGAAACAGGCCAAGAAGGGCCTCCAGGGGAAGGGCATTTCTGGCTCTCCCGACACTGGGGCCGTTGGTTTGTGGCCCCTGGGAGCGATGGAGCAGGGGAGAAGATGCCACTGTTGGGACGATAAGCTTCCTCTCTTTCTCCGAAGCCTCGTCCGTTGTTGTGTGCTGTTCTGCTTTGACCTTGCAGGCACCTGGCGCTTAGCTCCCAGATGCTGCTGCAGAGGTAAAGGCCCTTGTCTTTTCAAACAAGCAGCCTGCTGTTAGCAGAGTCCAAGTCACCTCAGTCCACAGCTGCTTTGCTCCGTGCTGGCTGCTCTGACCTGTGCCCCGCCGCCCAGTCCTGTGCATTCTAGGGCATGAGGTGAGAAGGGCATCAGAGGAGACATTGAGGGAATTGGTATTTGTGGGTTTTGTGACCCACAGTGGCCCGCAGCAGCCCTGTTCTTGGTATAAATCAGCTGTATGTTTTAGAATCTTTATCAAGTGGCATGTCTTAGAAATAAAGTGATTATGGGAAGAAATCAGCCCTTTGAGACATTATATTGCACTTATTTTTTTAATATTTATTTTTTAGTTATAGGCAGACACAAGATATTTTTTTATTTTATGTGGTGCTGAGGATCGAACCCAGTGCCTCATGCGTGCTAGATGAGTGCTCTACCTCTGAGCCCCAGCCTCAGCCCTTGCACTGTTTTTAATTGAACCATTTAAAATATTTTGTTATGAATGTTAGGTCCCATAATAAACTGACTTCTACTTTACCATACACAGGAAGATTTAATGGACTCATAAGCCCCTGTCCTGACCAGGTAGTACTGAAGGAATTCATGGTTTTTTGTGTGTGTGTGTTACTGCGGAGGGTGGGGGTGGGGGTTGAACACAAGGCTGCTTAACCACTGGGCTACCTCCCCAGCCCCTTTTATGTTATTTGTTTATGTCTGTTTTAGACAGGGTCCTGCTAGGTTGCCTAGGCTGGCCTGGAACTTGGAGTCCTCCTGTCTCAACTTCCCGAGGAGCTGGGATCCTTTCACCTGCCCTCGTCTGTGGATTTCTCTCCCTCACTTCTTCCTCCTTTCCTTCCTTGTGAAAGTTGCCAAGAATGTAGTGACCTGCCCAGAGTCCTGTGATGGCTTGGCTCTTACTGTCCCTGGAGCCCGTGTGCTGGAGGCCCGGCCCCTAGCACCAGGGCAGTGGTGGGAACTGGGGGAGGTGGCCCAGCAGGAGAGATTAGGTCAGTGGGGGCGCATCCTTGAGAGGATATTGGGGTATGGCCCTTCCTGTCTCTTTTTGCTTCTGGGCCACTGTGATGTGAGTAGCTTGTGGTACCACATACTCTGCCATGATGTCTGGCCTCGCCACAGACGCAACACCATGGGGACAAGTGACCATGGGCTGAAAACCTCATTTCACTGTAAATGAAGAAATCTTTCCTCCTAACTTTAAGTTGATTTTCTCAGGTGTTTTGTCCCAGTGATGGAAGGCTGCCTAACATACCTCTCATGTTCTATCAACTTGACCACTCCTGTGGCGAGAATAGAATGTGTGGTTCTGTGGTTCTGGGTCGATACGCAGAATAAAATAGCGAAACAGTCTTTCCCGAGAGTGGCTGTGTAAGCCTCATTCTATTTGTTGGGTCACAGCTGTGCTGTTTATCTGATCATTCCTGTGTGTACCCCACACGAACACAGGGGGATTTAAAGTTTTCATTTCTAGCAGATGAATTTCTTCTGTTCCTGGGTTTGTCCCTGTAGTGGGTTTTCCATGACTGATCCTCAGCTCTGTATTGGATGACAGGATTTGCACACTGGGTCTCGGTGATGGTGATGTTAGTTGCAGGAGACCAGTGAGCCTGGTGTGCTTCCTGGGGCAGTGAGCCAGTCGCAGCTGTTCGCAGCTGTGACAAACTCCTGAGATAACCGACTTAATGGAGCACAGGCTTATTTTGGCTCGTGGTTTCAGAGGTTTCAGTCTGTGGTTGCTTGGCCATGTTGCTTTGGGCCAGAGGCCGGCATCATGGCAGAGAGTGTGGGTGGTGAGAAGCTGCTCACCTCAGGAGCCCAGCCCAAGCCCACTTCCTCTGACCAGGCCCACCTCCTGCCGCTGCCGTGCCCTGAGCCCAGTAAGCTCTGACCCATAGTGAATTAGTCCATTAACGAGCTTAGAGCCCTCGTGGCCCGTCACCTCTGAGGCCCCACCTCTAGACATTGCTGCACTGGGGATAAAGCCAACACATGAGCTTTTAAGATACAGATTGTAACACTGGATTAGTTACTTTTTGGCCTAAAAACATAATCCTGTTGGACAGCAAACATATCCTTATCACTGTTTTTCATGACACCAGTTGTTTAGAATCAGTGAGAAATGGAGACGCCTGCGCCATGCTCTGCAGTGAGGACTGGTTCTCCCTGGGCCCCTCAGCCAACCTCAGAGCCCAGTTTTAGACCACAGCTTTCTGCTCTCTTATTGCAGTAAGCTGAGAATTTTTGTTTGTTTGAGTTTTAAATTACTTAAATGAGAAACAGCATTATTTGCTGCCCAGGTAAAGAAAAGTCAGGTGTTGTCGCTGGGGTGCAAGTTCCGCAGAGAGGGACAGACTGTGGGTCTCGGTGCTGCTGTGGATCTCCACCTCCTGGAGTGGCTCCCAGCACATAAGAGGCACCTGGTGCCACCCTACTGGATGAAAGAATAGATAATGAACACAGGCGGACAGATCGAGAAGCTGGGTCAGTCTGTGTCTTCCATGCAGTATTTCCCTTGAGAAGAGCAAAATTATAAATTTATTCTATAGGTACAGAAATGTCCTCACTAGGGTAAGATGTAATATACACCAGAAAAGATGTCCCAGCCACATTTTGGAGGACATACTTGCTTTTACTTAGATAGTCTCACACACTTGATCAAATACAAGGTTTCCTAATTCATACGTAATTCCCTAAACCTCAAAGCAGAGCAACTGCAGTAGGAAGCCAGAGTATTTGAACAGTTACTAGAAGATTTTTATGTGCATACATATATACTCACATACATACATACATAATCTACTCTGTAGCCATGGGCAATGGCAATTATTTTACATCCTACAGGTGAGATGTTTAGCTCAGCCACTACTACCTGGTGAAGCTGGATTTTGAATATGGTTCTGACCCCAAAATCCATGCTGTCATTAAAAGCACTGATTCTTTCTTTTGGGGAGAGACATGACATCTTCACTGTAGTGGGTCTTCCCATCTGTAAACATGTATAGCTCCCCTGTGAGTACTTTTAAAGTAATTTCAATAAAGTCTTACTATTTTTTTCATAAAAGTCCTAGATACATTTTGTTATCATAAATAGTGTCATTTTCATAATAATTTAAATATAACATTTACAATAGTTTGTTGTAGCTGTAAAGAAACTCAGTATTTTTCTTTCTTCATTCTTTCTGGTATTGGAGATTGAACCCAGAGGTGCTTTACCCCTGAGCTACATTCCCCTATCTATTTTGAGACAGCGTCTCACTAAGTTGCTGAAGACCTCACTAAGTTGCTGAGGCTGGCCTTGAACTTACAACCCTCCTGCCTAAGCCTCCCAAATTGCTGGGATTACAGTATGTGCCACAGTGCCCAGCTTCAGTTGGTTTTTACATATGCTTATGTTAAGCACATTTGTGAATCATTTCCAATAGTTGATCTATGTTTTATCTTGACTTAAAAAAACTTTTTATTTTGAAGTGATTTTAGGCTTACAGAGTGTTACAGGGCACTTGCCCCCACCCAACCCATCGTGGAGCAGGGGCCACCCAAGGGAGAAGGCAGGAGTCAGTCAGGAAAGAGGGGAAACAAAAGGAAAGTGTCCGCATGGCACCCAGGGGAGAAGGCTCAGGAGCGGCAGGCGGGAGGCTCCTCTGACCGAGGGCAGAGTGGAGCTGAGGAGGCGAGGGCCAGGTGCTGCGAAGGCTGTGTCAAGGGGGTTTGGTGTGTGAGATGGGACGAAAGAATGGGACCTCCTAATGAACAGGGGGATAGGGAGGAGTGATAAATACGGGGGTCATGAGGGAAACACAATGGTAGCAGCATTGAAGTAATAATTTGGACTTTTGGTCACACTGTAACTGATTTGTTGATCCCTGATGATCTGAGCCCTTGAACATTTGTGGGTTTACTTATGGTGATAAAGTTTCCGTTCCTTTGCTTACGTATCTAGTCATTATTTTAAAAAATATTTACTTATTTTCTTTAGTTGTACACAATGCGTTTATTTTTACGTGGTGCTGAGGATTGAACCCGGGCCTCACACTTGCTAGGCGAGCGTTCTACTGCTGAGCCACAACCCCAGCCCATATCTAGTCATTTTTAAAAGACTTTATCAATTTCCCTTTGCCAAAGATTTTCAAGGAAAAGTTGGACGGGTGTTTGTCATGGATATTGTAGATATCATTTTAAGATGCAGTTGTATAGTGATAGACCCAAGTGAACCCTAAGATTTTGCCTGGTGATAAGATTCTTGAATTTTGCGATTTATGACTTTTATGTTACAATGACGATAAGAAGAAGAAACTGAGATTCAAACTTGAATAACATCGTATTTTTTCAAGGTCAGCTCTTACTGGATTTAATGTCAGCATTAGAAAGCCACCAGAAGCCTGTGTTTATCAAGAGTTGACGTCCATGGGTCCAGACCCTGCTTGTTTCCGTCAGAGGGCCTGATGGCTTTTCTCATCCAGGGTCTTCTGAATCTCAAGTGCGATGACTTTACTGAATCCTCCTTCCTTATGAAGCCAGCTCAGCATGGGACAGTGACAGTGTCACTGGACTGGACTGTCCCGTGTCCTCAAGTCCTGGCTGAGCGCTCACATTTATAGAATGAGCAAAGCATCTCTGGACTCTTATCTGGACGGTTAGCTCAGCTTTTGTAACCTTCAACACACTGCCACCAAGCCCACAAACTGCCCTTGATCACCTTAGGGGAAGTTTCAAATGCATACAGAAATAGAGCTCAGTGTAAGGAGTGCCAGGTGCCCGCCAGCGCTTCAGCAGGCCACGGGCCCCACTTGTCACCCTGAGCTTGTGCTGGCTTTTGCCCTCTGGGCCAGGAGTGGTGGTGGAGAGCAGCCGGGAGCAGCTGCTCCATCAGTGGAAGAGTGGGTGCTTCTAGCCTCCCCGCGAAGCTGTGCACATGGGCGAGGGCCTGCTGGTAACCGGGACCACCTCACATCCTGTGGAGGAGGGCTTTAAATGAAAACAATTAGTTTTAGTATGTGCATGAAAATTTAGATATTCCCTTAGAAGCAATCGAATTAGTGTTAAAATTTCCCTGATGGGCTTGTTTTTTTTTTTTTTTTTACTAATTGGTTTGTTCTAACTGGATTCAAGCAAGGTTCTCACATTGCTTTGGGTGGATATGTCTCTTTAAGTTCCTTCTAATTAGGAAATTCCTTCTCCCTTCTTGAATTCCTGAATGTATTAATATAGCAAGTCCTTGGATTTTACTTGACATTGCTTCAAAGTTCTAACAGTGCTACTATTGTTGTTTTCTTGTAATAAAAATAATATATGTCTAACCAAGAAAAAATTTAAGTATAATAAAGTATGAAAAATGCTTTTTAAAAAAATAGTTATTTTTTAGTTTTAGGTGGACACAATATCTTTATTTTATTTTTATGTGGTGCCGAGGATCGAACCCAGTGCCTCATGCATGCTAGGCGAGCATTTTACCACTGAGCCACAACCCCAGCCCCATGCTTTTTTTTTTTTTTTTTTATCATCCCCAAGTAACTGTTAAGCCTCTGGGATTATTTTCTACTAGCCTGTATCTATTTAGTGCTTGCATACTAAGTATTTTCTGTGCTATTCAGATAGTTTCTCCTTTTTCCTTGGTTCTTAAAGTAGAAACCAGGTTCTCATAATTTTTTGCTTTCTAATGCAAATACTTAAACTATAACTTTCACTTTAAGCATTCTGAATTTTTATCATCAACAGTACTATTTATTTTCTAACTTTTCTTGGGATTTATTTGTTTTATTTGAAAATGTATTACGTAATTTCCAAATATTTGGGGGGATTTTCTAGATCTTATTAATTTATAATTTAATACTGTATATAATTATTTTGTGGTCTTGCATATAAATCACTCTTAGGCATAGTCCGTAGTCCATGTTCCATTCATATTCTGCAGGTATTAGGTATGGCGATCTTAAATGTTAATTCAGGCATCTCCACAGACAAAAGAATGAAGATGCACCCTCAAGCCCATACGAAAGTTAACTAAAAATGAATTAAAACACAACTAGACAAGGTCAAACTAAAACTGTCAAAGCAGGGTTTAGATGCAGTGCTTCATGACCTTGGATTGGGCAAGTTTTTTAGCTATGACACCAAGGCAAAAACAATAAAAGAACAGTCCACAAATTGGAATTCATGCTAATAAAAAATGTTTGTGCTTCAAAGGACAACATCAAGAAAGTGAAAGGACAGCCCATAGGAGAGAATGCTGGCAAATCGTACGTCAAGGGACTTATATCTAAAATATATAAATCGCTCTTTCAACTCAGGAATGTAAAGACAACCTAACTGAAAAATGAGCCAAGGATCTGAGTAGACATTTCTCTAAAGAAGATCTGGCCATGACTTGGGAGCACCTCATGACCAGGAGGGAAATGCAAATCAAAACCACAAGGAGACAGTTGTATCCAGCTGGGATGGTTAGTTAATAAACAAAAGCAGATTGTAACAGGTGCTGGGCAGCAGGTGGAGAGACTAGAGCTCCCTGTGCTACTGATGGGCATGTCAGTGGTGCCCTTGCTTTAGAAAACTGGGAGTTCCTCAAAGGATTCAACATGAGTTACCATACAACCTCGAAATTCAACTCCTTGATATGTACCCAAAGAAGTGACAACATTCTACCCAGAATCTCATGCACGAATGTTCACAGCAGCATTTTGTGACCAAAAAGTGGAAACAACCCAAATATCCATAAACCAACTCATAAATGGATAAATCGAATGTGGTTTGTCTATGCAGTGGGCTATTATTTGGCAGTAAAAAGGAATGAAGTACTGGTGTGTGGGACAACATGGATGACCCCCAAAAGTATTCTATGTGAAAGAAGCCAGTCACAAAAGACTATGCTTTAAAAATTCCACTTACATGGGATACCCAGAACAGGCAAATCTGCAAAGACAGGAACTAGATTAGGTTGCCTAAGGTTGGCAGTGGTGGTGTTGGGGACAGGGAGGGTCACTGCTAAAGGGTGTGGGTGATGAAAGTGTTTTGTAATCGATGGTTGCACACCTCTGTGAGTGGCCTCTAGCCATTGACTCGTATGCATGCTTCAGAGGGCAAGTAGTCTGGTATGCACATCACATCTCAGGTAGGATGTTATGCATTAAACCAGGAAGACCGACAGCTGAGGACGAGGGTCCTCAGCATTGTTTAGCATCCGTTGACTTTAGGAAAAGACCTTCTCACATGGAGTCAATTGACTGGAACTGGTCAAGCACGGGGGTCAGATGGGCATGGGGTGGCTTCCCATGCTGGAAGGGTTCATTTTTTAGCAGTTTGCAAAGGAGTATGATTTAACAGGAGAAGGATGTCTTAGGTGATGTCTTAGGCATGTAAAAGAAAGGTCACTTGGGTCAAGTTGATGGACAGTGCTTTTCATCTCTCTATTACTGGCTTATCTCTTCTCTTTGGTCAGTTTCTGCCTCAGGAGGTTTAGAGTTCTAGCTGAGGTGATGTGCGTTCAAGATGATCTCATCCTCCTAGGGAGTCTGACCCTCTTGTCGCAGAGCTGCCCTGTTGATCTCTGAGGTCTGATGTCAGCATGGCCCTCCTAGCTCTCTGGTACTCAGGGGGACGTTTCATATCTCCGCCTCACGTTGGTAGATGCAGCCTTCCTCTATCTTTGAACTTGAAGTGCTTTTCTTATAAACAACATAATGGGGTTTTAAAAAATCTTACTGATAGCTTTTCTTTTCGGTGGAGTGTTGAGCATTATGTTCAGCGTAATTATATGGCTGGGTTCAAATCCGCTGTCTTGGTGTCATTTTTCTAGTAATCCCACCTGTTATTTGTCTTTTTAAAAAATATTTTTGTAGTAGATGGACACAACACCTTCTTATTTTATTTTATTTTATGTGGTGTTGAGGATCCAACCCAGGGCCTCACACGTGCTAGGCGAGCGCTCTACCACTGAGCCCCAGCCCAGCCCTGCTATTGGGCTTTCTGTTTCTCCCTTCCTGCCTTTTTGGGCTGGCTAGGAGTTTCCAAGCATTCTAGTTTGCCTGGTGGCCCAGCTGCCCACTGGTGGGGCTGATGGGGAGGTGACCTTGCTGGTGAACTCCACATGCCTCTTGGAAGTCTCTGTCCTGCTGCCTGTGACACTGCTTGGTGAAGGCCTGGGGCTTCTCGGGGCATCTTTGAGCTCCTTGTCCTGTTCCATGCAGCTTCCATCAGCAAAGCCAGGTCCTGCAGGACCTTGTGTTCTGTGCCACCTTTGCTGTGTGGCACCTGTGCACCCGGGGCCAGCTCCATGCACAGGGCAGTCCTGATGGGTCCGCCTACTCCCCTTTGGCAAGTTTGTTCTTCCTCCTGTCAGAGGTGAAAGTGGCTATGCACCTGTTTTATGGAAAGATGTCGTTTGTATGTGGAATTTAGAATGTTTTAAAAGAAAATCTATGTTTTTGTGACTTATTCAACTTCTTGCTAAAGACTAGTTATTTTTAAAGCTTATATTTTTAAAATTACATGTCAGCTGGATGTGGTGGTGCACACCTGTAACCCACCAACTCAGGAGGCTGAGGCGGGAGGATTGCAAGTTTGCCGCCAGCCTCAGCAACTTAGTGAGACCCTTTCTCAAAATAAAAAAATAAATCAATACAGAAGGGCTGGCTGGGGATGTGACTCAGTGGTCAGCGTCTCTAGGTTCAATCTCTACTTCCCCATCCCCAAATTATGCCAAAGGAAACACTTTCAGACGTCTGCAGTTACGTGTGTTGCTTCGTCACCGTCTCCTAGTGAGGGGTGCCTGAGAGACCTGCAGGAGGGCAGGGGTGAATGTGATGGAACTTCTGCTGTGGGGCCAGGGCCGATGTGGACACACACACACACACACACACACACACACACACACACACGAGTCCCCGAGTCATGTGTAGGACCCACGGTCGATTATTGACAAGAAACAGAAAGGAGGTATGGTGGCCAGGTGTGCAGCCTGTGCCCTGTGCATCGGACAGTGTGAGGAGTTGAGTCAGCCAGTGCGCTCAGAGGGCACGTGGTTCACACAGCAGGTCCCAGTCGCCATGGACCTGCTTGCAGCCTTGTACTCATGATCATTCAGATGATCTAGCGTTTACATTCTTTTTACTTTGTGTTTTTCCTCCTTCCTTCCCTCCTTCGCTCCCTCTTCTTTCCCTTTCTTTCCTTCTCTCTCTCCCTCCCTCCCCTCTTCTTTCCTTCCTTTATTTTTGTGTCTGGCGATTAACCTGGAGGTGCTCTACCATGGAGCTACATCCTGATCTTGAGATAGGGTCCAGCCAGATTGCCTAGCCTGGCCTCCAACTTGCATCCTCCTGCCTCAGCCTCCTGAGTTTCTGGGATTAGGTGTGTACCACCGGGCCTGGCTTTGTACTATCTTTTTTTTTTTTTTCTTAAATAATTTTTTAAAAATAACTTTCAGTTTTAGGTGGACATAATATCTTTATTTTTATTTTTATATGTTGTGCTGAGGATCGAACCCAGTGCCTCACACATGCCAGGTGAGTGCTCTACCACTGAGCCACAACCCTAGTCCCCTTTGTACTGGCTTTTAAGATTCAGTAGAACAATGCTGGGTGGGGTGGTACACGTCTGTAATCCCAGGGACTCAGAAGCTGAGGCAGGGGGGGTGCATGTTGGAGGCCAGCCTAGGAGGTAATAAAGATATGGTGGAAGAATTTTGCCTGAGTAAGATGCTGTGCTCTCTGGAGTCCAGGAGGACTGAACGGAGGAGAAGCAGATATTAAGTCTCCAACAAAATTGCAGGGCCTCATTTCTTTTTTGATGTAAGTTCTCAAACATTCATAAAAATATATGGGAGTAGAATAATGAAACCCATGCTTCCAATACCTATGGAAACAAGCCAGTTTTATTTTTCTTATTCACTTTCTTTTCTTTTTTTTTTTTTTTTTTGTACCAGGGATTGAACCCAGAGGTGCTTAACCACTGAGCCACATCCCCAGCCCTTTTTATTTTTTGTTTTGAGACAGGGTCTCACTAAGTTGCTTAGGGACTTGCTAAGTTGCTCAGGCTGGCTTTGAACTTGTGATCCTCCTGCCTCAGTCTCCTAAGTTGCTTGGATTACAGGTATGCACCACCATGCTTGGCCCTACCTGCTTTACTAAAAAAATATTTTTTTATCACAGAGTAAAGCTAATTGCAGGTATCATGTCTCATTTTATCTGTATATTGCTTTTTTTTTTGTTTTAGTTGTAGATGGACACAATGCCTCTATTTATCTTTATGTGTTGCTGGGGATTGAACCTAGTGCCTCACATGTGGCAGGCAAGCGCTCTACCACTGAGCCACAACCCCAGTCCTTTATTGCTTTCTTGATAGGGAAATAATTTAACATGATTATGGTGATACATCTAATAAAATTAATAATTATTTCAACATCTTTCAAAAGTTACGTTGTTAGGGCCAGTTCCTCTAGCTACTTGTAAACACCAAGGAAAGTTAAATTAACTTTACATTTCTAATGTTATCCAAATAATATTTTGCTGATTTCTAAAATTTTGACTTTTTTCTATTGCTTGATTATGCCCTAGATATCTTCATAGGTCATAGGATGACTTAAGATAAAACTTGTTCTTTTACTAAATAAATTTGATAAACATTCTATACTTGATCCTCATGATGATTTACAATGCAGGTTATGCTAAGCAGAATTCTGGAAAGTCTGGCAATAAAGAGTTAACTGGCTTCACCAGTAATTCCCTAAATTTATTTCAACTCAGAACCTGTTTTTTTTTTTTTTAAATTTTAGAGAAATTGGTTTAATACAACTATCCATTTTTAATAGCATCCTATAATCTTTAATTTGACAAACTGATGGAAATACCAGTGACAGTGCCAAAGAACACGTCTTAATGGTTTCATTTCCCCTTCAATTATACAAGAAATGCAACTCATAAAACATAACTGAGATGTTTAAACAAACCACTTATGTGGTACTTAGGTAAAACCGTAGCCCTTGTAAATGGCACAGATTTTTGTGCAAAATCTATTAGCCAAAATACATTCTGGGGAATTTTGTTTTAGGCAGGCAAATGTTGCCTTTGAACAGCAAACTAGAAATGTTTAACATTGTTTAAATTTCAATTAGATAATTATTTGACCATATTGCATTATCATTGTAATCAAATAACATCTGTTTCTTTTTTACAGTCTGCTTAATATTAATAATGTAGTGTATCAGGTCCTCTTCCTTAGGGTCTTTTATTCTGGAAATCTTTCATCACACTGTATATTCCAATGAAGTATAAGCATATTTTTCTACTTTAAGAAGGTATTTACCCATTCCTTTCATAAGGAAAGACAAATGCATCAGTATTGTCTTGAGGGAGGCAGGAGATAAGATGTGCAGATGCCAAGGAGGTGCGCCTGAGGCCTGCGGCGAGCAGCTGGACAGTCTTTTGCTTGTGAAGAATTGCTTAGAAATGACTTTCAAAGGGTGTCAGTGAAGGCAGCAGCACCGACATTGGCACAAACGGTGCATCGACATTTCCACATACTCTTAAAGTACGTTCACTTACAAAATGTGAAGGGGCTAACAGGCCAGATGGAGCTGATCTCTAGTAAAAGAACAAGTCGTCCGCCGGCTGTCCCCCTCTGCTCACCAGTGGTACCCAGTGGGCAGGGAGCTGTGAGCAGTGTGCGGGGCTCCGTAGCTCCTGCTTCAGCGCGGTCCCCACCCACCCACCCTGTTCCAGTGGTGCTGCCCTACAGGGGGTTGGTGGGTGGCTCCGTGGTCCTGTCTGTGCTATGGCTGTGGCTCTTCTCTCTCTGGTGCTACAAGAGTAATTTCCCCTTTACTTACAGTCAAGCTCCAGCTTCAAGCAGAAGACAGAGGGGTTGTGTCCATCAAGGGAGTGTGTGCGAACCGGTACCTCGCCATGAAGGAGGACGGGCGGCTGCTGGCTTCTGTGAGTAGTGCCTGGGGCACGTGTGGCTGCTCATCCACTGGCCGGGCGGTTGCTGAATCTTTGTTATGAGTTCTGCTTGCATTGCATCATTTAAGCTTCACATTTACCCTATCAAATGCAGGACTTGCGTCCTCTTTATTTCACAGATGGAAAACCTGAAGAGCTAAGTGAGTGAAGTAACCCAGGAACACAGCACATGGGAATTAGGACTGGGTTAGGCCTGGGGCTGAGAGGAAGGCCTCTGCTGGTGTTGCGTTGGGGGCCACTGGCAGGCAGTCTTGGGAGTGGACGGGGTTTCCTAGGTCCAAACACAGCCTAGAATACTGACTCCTTGGAACTTTCACTCTTTTCCTACCAAACTGTTGTCAAATTACCAAACTGGCATTTTAAATATTTCCTAGAACAGTAAACCAGTAGATAATTTGGGGTGACCTTGATGTTGCAGTAGAGTGAGGAAGAGGGGTTCACAGCTCTCGCCTGCCTCACCTCAGGAGGTGACAGATGGTGTGGCTGCCTTCAGACAGTGGAGGGTGAGAGGAGAGAAAGGCAGTGCGCACGTCTGCTTCTGTGGTGACACCATGGGCAGCACTAGTCCAGTGGTCTTAAAGATTCAGCCTTTTCTGTGTCTGCCTCGTCAGGCTCAGGGACGGCCTTGAGATCAGTAGCTACTCTGTGGTCTTTTTTTTTTAATTTTTTTTAGTTGTAGGTGGACGCAAAACCTTTATTTTTTTATTTATGTGGTGCTAAGGATGGAACCCAGGGCCTCACATGCGAGATGAGCACTGTACTGCTGAGCCATAGCCCCAGCCCCGTATTTGGTGGTCTTGTAGATTGTGTTAGTCTGCTTTTCATCACTGAGACCAAAATACCAGGCACGGGCAGCTTCAAGGAGGAAACGTTTATTCTGGACACACGTCTCAGAGTCCAGTCCATGGATGGCCGCGCAATTGCTCTGGATCTGAGATGAAGCAGCATGGTGGAGGAAAGGTCCTCAGCTCGTCACAGCCAGGAATCATGGGGGTAGGGGACAGGGGGGTGGGGAGAGAGGAAGAAGGGGGGTCAGGAACAGATATAGTCCAAGGCCACACCCCCAGTGACTCACCTCCTCAGCCACATCCCACCTGCTTAGAGTTGCCACCAGTCGTCCATCGTCGAATCATTAATCCATCAAATGGATGAACCCACTGAGGTTACAGCCCCACAGTCTAACTGTTGCCTGGAAGTGCCACCTTTGAACACTGTGGTGTTGGGCGCTATGCTTTCACAGCATGAGTTTTTGTGGGGACATCAAAGATCCAAACCATAACAAAGGCATAGAGATTAGAAGATCCAGTGATCTGTGATCTTAGTGACCCTGTAAGATGTCATGGGAGGCATTGTTTACTTCAGTGTAGGCAGGAATACTGGTACATCTACAGTTATAAAAAGCCCCACAGTTGTCAAAGTGATACAAACAAGCTACTCTCCCTTAGTCATCTTTAAATGACTGAGCTACTTCAGAGAGGAGACAGACTTAAAGGACAGTAGACCTGAAAGCTAAACTGTTGTTTCTTTCTGTTTTTTTTTTTTTTTTTTTTTCCCTTCCTTTTTCACTTTTTTTAGTCGGTGCATGACAGTTGTACACAACTGTTGTCACATAATTGTGTATGCACAGTATATAACAATATAATTTGGCCAATATGTTGTCTCATTTTTACAGAATTTGCTACAAGTTAGGATTCTGAGACTTCTGACCTTTTCTCTTGGCAAATAGAAACTGGACTTCCTGAGAGTTGGACCTGCCCCTGGAAGCCAGAGCCTTCTGTTCTTCCTTGCTGAGAGCTCTCAGAGGCCATGGCAGTTGTAGCCGTCTTCGTGTGCTTCCATCTCCCTAGACTGTTAACTGTTCCTGGGGCGGTGGCTTCCACCAAGCTGATGCAGTAAGCGTCAGTTTAGCAGCGCTGAGAAGTTTTATCACAGACTCTCTGTAGGGACAAAGCCATAGCCGTCACAGGATTCAGGATCTGTGAGTCTCCTGTGAGGAAGGGCAGGAGCCAGGACTGCCGTTGACTCTGAGGTACATTTGGGATCCTGCGGTGGTGCCTGTTCCTGCCAAGGCCACGAGTGCACGTGTAGTCTCGGTCCAGCCTGGTGGCTGGCTGCCCTGCCTTCTCACGGCAAGTTGGGTCCTGTCCCGTTCACCTGGGTCTGGGTGGTGCTTGCTGATTGTGCTCAGTCCACCCTGGGGTGCAGGCGTGCCTCATGGCCTGGAGGAGCAGGGGTCGCGCTGCCCAAGGTGTTATCCGTCCCACTCTCGCACCTGGGCCCTTTCAGTCTGCTGTGCCCAGCATGTCCCTGGGCTCTGCATTTACCCCCGTGTGACTCCTGCCTTAAAAGACACTCTTAGTTCCTTCTCAGAGAGCGAGGTGGGTCCCTGCCAGCTGAGGAGGACAGGAGGACAGCTGCGCCCTTTGCCCATAACAGCTTCACGTGTTTACGGACCAAATGCAAACAGGTTAACAACGGCTTTGTGAAACGTGTCTTATGGCTCTCTTTCTGCCTTTCGAAGCTAGGAAAAGTGAAAGGTCAAATGTGGCTATATTTAACTGCCAGAGCCTGTATTTGGAGGTTGGAGTTGAGTGTTCTTTAATATACAACAGACTCCTTACTCCATTTCATAGCAGGATCAATTTTGTTGCTATGAGTAACAGAAGCCTGGAATAAATATTAGGATCTATGATTTCTTAAGTGTTTATGAAATTGCAGATTTAAGAAAAATTGCATATACTGAGGTTGATTTAGTTTTACCTTTCAGTCACCAAACAACCTTGATGTTAGCATTTTTATGAAACAATGTGACTAATCTCTATCTACTGGAAGGTTATACATTGTTTTCTACATAGTGCTACAAATCATGGTACCCTGAGCAAAATATCTCAGTATTAACTTGTGTGGATCCACAGTAGTGAAATAGAGGATATAAAACAATCTCTGAGACTATGCATTTAATACTGTAAAATTAGTTTTGCATATACAGTAACTTCCTTATTTGACGGGTCTTAACAATGAAATGAATTCTATAAATAAAGTAGAAATAGTAGGTTTTGGGTTTTTTTTTTTTTTGTTGTTGTTGTTGTTACTGGGGATTGGAGCTAGGGGCAGTTAATCACTGAGACACATCCCCAGCCCTTTTTATTTTTTATTTTGAGAGTCTCATTAAGTTACTGAAGGTCTCACTAAGTTGCTGAGGCTGGCTTTGAACTTGTGATTCTCTTGCCTCAGCCTATAATTACTAGGATTATAGGAATGCACCACCACACCTGGCAAAATAATAGATTTTTGAGGGTTCAATTATGCACAGTCACAATCTATACTGATCAAATTTGTCAGAAACATACAGTAAGTGAAGAGGAATGTGTATCATTTTTAAGAGAAAATACCAGATGAAATGCAAGGGTGCTGCCAAACAAGAATGACTGCTGCTTTTAGGAACTAGTCTTAGCAAATTTACATGACTATTTATATCACAAGACTAAGACCAAAGCTACTTTTAACTTTTCACCATTTGTGGTTCTGAAATCCTTGACTTTGATTCTTATATCACCTCTGTTTTTAATTCTCAGAAGTGGTGTAAGCAGAAGCATTTTCTGATTCCTATTGAGCAAACTCCTTCATGAGCCAAAACTGCAGAATCAAAGTACTGTAAATGATAAACAATGGGAGAACAGGCCTTGGGGAGCCGGCCATAAGGATCCAATCTACAACTCAGCAGGGGACCAGAGTCCTGAGGGGCCCTGCATGCGGGGTGGGGTGCAGGGGGGACGCAGGAGCAGAGGAGAGTGCCGTCACGTCTTACTTCTTTCCTTACTGTAAGCAGAGTCTCCTAGAAATTGGAAGGATCTTAACCATCATCTAATCCAGGCTTTTTAAGGCCAAGAGCAGTTAAAGAACTTGATCCAAGTACAAGTTGGTGAGGGTTCAAGGCAAAATTGGGCCCAGGTTTCCTGGCCAGCAGAAGCCTCCATGATGGGAAGTGAGGCTCTCTAGCTTTTGGAAGGGCCACCTGCTCTGGTTTCCTGGGACCCAGTCGTGGATAAAGTCAACCCACGTTCTGTATTTGGCTCCTGGGCTGGGTTTTCCCTGGTCCTGTTTCTCTGTATCTCATTTAGATTTTGCAATGACACTGAACTGCATTTTCATTGTCAACTCATTGGAAGAGTTTCGTTTGCTCCGCAGCTTAGCAGATGCTTATTGATCACTTAGGACATGCCAGCTGCACACACAGCTATAGGCTCAGAATGGGACTGTGGTGAGCACAGTTTTACATAGACACACACATGCATTCGGACATGGTAGAGCAAAAAATAAATGAAGTGCTTTTGCATATTAAGCTAGAGTTACTGTATCCAATTACTTGAGAGGTTTTTTTTTTCTTGTTTTCTTTTTTTCCAGTAGTATTTGAATTCCTGGGGTCAGTTTCTTAAATTATTATTTTTATTTCAAATGATACATTGTAATTTCATGTATTCATGGGATACAGTGTCATAATTCAGTAATGTATAAAGTAATGATCAAATTGAGATAGGGTTTCTTAAAAAAATTTTTTAGTTTTAGAATAGCATTGAGTATAATAGAAGAGTGGTGAAGATAGTACAGGAAATTTCTCCATGCTCCATGCTGTTTCTCCTATTTTTGGGGTCCACTTGTAAGGACTAACAAATCAGTGTTGATACAGAGTTGTTGCCTAAATTCCGTATTTTATTCATTTTTTCTTAGCTCTTAGTGATCCCGCCCAGACACCAGATTTAGTCATGGTGTCTCCTTTGTTCCATCTGGACAGTGACAGTTTCCTAGCCTTCCTGTAGTGTTGATTACTTTGACAGGTCAGAGGTTTCAGGATGGCCTCCAGTTTGCCTGACCTTCTTCTCGTGGTGGGAGGATTGGGAGTGTTTGGGAGAGAGGCCTTGGGGGTAGGGTCCTTCTGTCCTCAGGCCTTGCTCTTTGGCTGTGGTGGTCTTTGTCTTCCTGGTTGAGTTGCTCTTCCCTCTCTGAACTCTGGGGAAGGAAGTCACCATGCAACAGTTCACCCCTCAGGATGGGGCCTTAGGGTTTAACCCTCCACCTCCTAGAGGGAGTCCTGTCTACATAAATTATTTTATTTATTTATTTTTTACATGAGAAATTGGTTTATTGTCTTTTTGTTTTGTTTTTGTTACTAGGGGCACAACCCAGGGGTGCTTCACCACTGACAGCCCCTTTTCTTATTTTGAGAGAGGGTCTTGTTAGGTTGCCCAGGCTGGCCTTGAACTTGTGATCCTCCTGCCTCAGCCTCCTGAGTCACTGGGATTACAGGTGTGTGCCAATGCACCACTCTCCACTTACTATTTTTAATTTAATTACTGATTGGTATGCGTTCATGGACTCTTTACACTTTGCATTATGATCCAATGCCATGTTCTTCCCTTGCTGCTCTGGTGGCTGTAGCGTGGCCATCAGAGCTCTCGGCTGGCTCCTGTGCCCTCTGATGGAACCCTGTCCAGGTGTTTCTTCAAGGCCTTTACCGTCTGGCCTACAAGATGCTCCAGCCTCACAATTGTACTTCCTGCTCCAGCCTAGAGTGAGCCATTCCTCCAAGCAGGCCTGGTTCCTTTTATTTGAAAGCGGAGTCAGAAACCAGGCCCTCGGGCTGGGTGTACTTGTTGGTACAGAGGTGTCTTTGCCCTAAGCCCTGCCAGCTGGCAGGGCAGGAGACACATGCACGAGCTATGCACACAGTCACAGAGGCTTCTGCGTCCCACCCTCTGGATCTGTGGGAAATGGAACACCAGCTGGCTCTTCCTCACGTCATCAACCCCAGTCCATTAGTGCCTGTTAGTATTTTAGCAGTTCCCACCAGCTCTTAGGATCAGGTTTTCATATGTATAAATATGTCACATCACTTAATTTTCTTGTTGAAACTTCAAGTATATTGGGCTGGGGTTGTGGCTCAGTGGTAGTGCTTACTGCGTTGGATTCTCAGCACCACATAAAAAATGAACAAATAAAATAAAGGCATTCTGTCCATCGACAACTACAAAAATAAAAAAAAAAACTAAAAATATTTTTTTAAAAAAGTAAATTTCAAAGTATACACTTATTAGAAAAACCAGATTAAACTATTTTAAGTATTAAGTATATGTTCTCGTACTAGGTTCTTCCCCATTCAGATACCCAATACCAAGGGGGTGAATTCCCAATACCATCTTAAAATCATTTTCAGTGTTAACAAAGGGTTACTGGGTGCCCTTCCAGGGCTCTGAGCTGAGCTGGTTGTGTGGACAGACCCTGGGGAAACCTTGAGATATTGCCCACAACTAAAACAAGGACTTCCACATTTCTTCTGGGGTTCCTTCCCTTTTAGGCTTAAGAATCATGGTTCATTGGGATTACTGTACATAACACATTTTCTGTCATGCCAAATACATGAGTACTTTAATCAACATTCAGTTCTGTGGTCATTAGCATTAGTGATAGGGGAAGAAGGCTAAGGGTGTGTCTGTTGACAGTAGGTACTCAATAAGTGCTCATCTACTTGGATGTGTAATATTCATCTAAACATGTGCAAAATTGATCCTGCTCCTTCTGTAAGATATTTTCCACCCGTGGCCTTCCCTTCTCAGCCGAGGGCTAGTCTGACGCTCCAGCACAGGGACTGCAGCCACCCGTGACTTGTGTGTCTCTCACACTGCACTTGCCCTCTGTCAGGAAACACTTTCACTCTACCTTCCAGACAGATCCAGCAGCTCCTTACATCTCTGTGGCCACCACTGCGGCCTCAGCCCCCTGCTCTCTGCCTGTGTTACTCAGCAAGCCTTGGATTGGCCTCTGGCCTCTGCTCTTGGCCCCTGTGGTATTGGCGGTGCGGTGATCCTGGAAAAATGTCAGTTCATGGCACTTTTCTGCTCCAAAGCCCAGCAGCTCTCCATTTTCTCAGGGTAGGAGCCAAAATATGTACAGTCACCTACAGATCTCTAGGGGACCCCACCCTTCTGCCACCATACTGACAGGAGGGCTCTGAACTCACAGCCTGTGCTTCCTCCTCACATCCAAGGTGCTGCCCACAAGCTCTCTGGGTGTGGAGTTCACAGAAGGGGTCAGCAGCCGTGAATTAAGGGCCCCCAGTTCTCGGGCCCACATAAAACCAGGCCTTGAAAGCAAGGCACACGCTGTGACAGGCCCTCAGAGGCAACTCACCCACCCCTCTGCAATGCTCCTCCAGAGAGCAAGCCCTGTGACGAGGAAGAGAGCCCTTTGCCCATGTTACAAGGGTTAGAAAATCACACTGCACCAATCACTCACAGGAACACTGAGATGACAGCCACTTAAGACGGTGTGAAACCTAGAAGGTGGAGGCTGAGGAGTGCATTTTCCCTGGACTGCTAGTGTTTTCTTGAGATGTTGGCTCTATTACACGTTTAAGAAATAATGCAGTTTGTTGTTGAGTACGAAATACTGTTTAGTGAATTAGTAAATTTACACAGTAGACATAAGTACAGGTGCAAATTTCCCTTTCCTCCACTGTTTTTTTTTTTTCAGAAGTACAACTAACTTTTGTAAAATAAAACAGTTTGTTGGTTCTCTGATGTATTTCCTTGGTTCCTGGTATTGTTTCTTTTCTCTGAAATACTAGAAACTGGCTCAAAAGGCAAATGTGATCGGCAGGGTGAGAGTACTTAGGCCAAAAATTTTAGGGAGTGCCACTTAGCATGGGGGACCACCAGGTAGGACAGCAAGTGAGCATGTGACTGGGAGATGCTGTTGAAGTCCCCCTCTGGGGAATGCCTGTGAGGCTCAGTGCTGACCTGTCCTGTCACTTTATAACTACTATGACTTTTCTTTCTCTATTTACTTCCTTTCCATTTTTATTCATGATCTTAAACCTGGAGTAAACAAAGGGGAAGACATTTAATCAATGATACAGAAAATGACAAAGTAACAAATTGATTTCAGTTTACACAAACAAGATGCATATATTAGCCAGTTTCCTGTTGCTATGGTAAAATACCTGAGGCTGGGTACTACATAAAGAAAGGAGGCTTATTTGGCTTATAGTCATGAAGGATGATAGTTTAAGATTGGGGGCCTCTGTGAGAGCCCTTTGGTTGTTATCACATCCTAGCAGATGGTATCATGGTGAGAGCAAGTGTGTGAGGGAGAGGTCACGTGGTGGGATAGAAGCCAGTGTCTGGGTTAGGACCACTCTTGCTCTTTATGGCAACCCACTCATGAAAATCATCCAGGGTACTGAGCACCACCTAAGTCTCTTCTAAGGGTGCTCCCCTAAATAACCTCTGATCTCCCACCAGGTCCCTCCTCCTCTTAGCACTGCCACCCTGGGGACCAAGTTGAGCACAGGAGCCCTTGGGAGCACTCTCAAGCCATAGCAAAGCAGAGTGTTTCACCGTGACCGAGTCCTGGGTTTGGAACGTGTACATTACTCTAGGTGTAAACGCTTCACTGTTCACATCTGTAAACACTACCGTGTATCACCTAGGTGGGTCTTTGTGCAATGTGCACTTCTCCGTAAGGCCACCTGTGGTTTATTTGCATCAGAAAGACCAAGTTTACTAGTAATGTGTTGAGCAATAGGCAAATGATTTCAGTTTGTAGTTCAAGTTTTAAAAATCCAATTAACAGCTATCAAAATAGTAAAGCCAAGTAAATATCCAGTAAAACTGTTCTCTCTAGGAACAGATGACATCAGCTAGTATCACGCCTCTGCTTTAGGTGGTGAAACACATTGTTGTTCACTGTTAGGTTTTTCTGGGCCCTGTTCTTTTCATTTTTGTTATTGTGCCAGCTCTTTTGTGTTTATTAATTTATGTTATCTCAGTTTGTGCCATTGTTTGCCTTATCTTAGAACCAAAAATTCTGGGAAAGGGGTTTTTCTAAAACTTGGTTCCCTAAACATAGTTACAATACATAGATTTTTCCTTTCTTCAAGTGAGTAGATATGCAACCCCCACCCCTAAATTCAGAAGCATCACCAGCGCCCTGTGAAGCTGAACCCTAAACCTACCTTATGTAATGTGATGGCTTATCAGACTTGTCATTCCTTAGGGTTTTATTTCCAGGTCCAGCCATTTGAAAGGCAGTTTATTTTTTAAATTTTTTTTATGTTGAATTGAAATAAAAAGGCACAGTCCTTCTAGTCACACCAGAGACTGCCAGAAGTCAGTATGTTACTCCTCGATGCCTGTTGGCATTTGGGGACTGTTAACCATGTGTAATATAATGTCCCAGTATATTTTTGACATTATATAACACTAATTATTTCCTATACAAGGAACTATTCTTTTATGCCTTAGAAACATTAGCCCCTACAAAGTCATTGTTATAATTAAGTGAGTTGTTTCTGTGAGTGAAGCACGGAGACCTTCTTTTTCCTGGGAAGACTGCCCTGGCTGACCCTCCTGGTGCTTGTCCACTGGAACTGGGGGGGATGTCTGGTGGTCCAGGAGTGGGGCTGCCTCAGACTGGGAGGAATGTGGACGAAGTGTGCACACCTGCTGGAGGCTAAAGCCCTGGGCTCCTCAGTGTGCTTCTTGGCACTGGGCCATGTCCCTCCTTGGGCACCCTGTGGAGTGTCGGGCCTGAGCAGTGTGAGTGGTCTTGCAGCTGCCCCGCACCTTTTATTTCGGGAGGAAAGGAAAGGTCCTTGGACTCATCTCCTGCGGGAATGTGCTGGCTGCAGCCCTGCTGGCAGTCTGCTGCGTCCTGATCTGCGTGCCCTGTGGAGCTGGAGCTGGTTCTGGCAGTTTGGCCTACTGAGTCTTGTTCCCTTGACTGTCCTGCTGAACCCAAGTCTACTGCTGCTGGCTGGACGGACAAGACACTATACTATCATAAATATTTAACATGGGAAATATAGTAACAAGTGATTCTTCCTTTATTTTTCAGAAATGTGTTACGGACGAGTGTTTCTTTTTTGAACGACTGGAATCAAATAACTACAATACTTATCGGTCAAGGAAATACTCCAGTTGGTATGTGGCCCTGAAACGAACAGGGCAGTATAAACTTGGATCCAAAACAGGACCTGGGCAGAAAGCTATACTTTTTCTTCCAATGTCTGCTAAGAGCTGATTTTAATGGCATAATCTAATCTCATTTCACAAGAAAGAAGGAAGTATATTTTAGAAATCTGTTAAGAGAAAAAAGAAAATTATATACAGCATGGTTTAGATAACTGGTCAGACAACTTTTTATCTAATAGTAAAATATTTAACCATTGCCTCAGTAAAGAAACACAACAGAAAATTATAGAAAATGTGTAAACTTCCGCCTTTTATACAGCATCTGCTGTTACCCAATGAAGATTACCTAGATCATAATGTTTTTCTTACATCTGTTTTATTTGAAAAGATTTTAAAATGTCCTTGCCTGTGAATTTTCAACAGAAAAATCATAGACATTAGAAAATTAACATCAAATATCTAATCAATCCCAAGTGTTCATGACATTTTATAATCTGGCATATATTAATCAACATTGACAGCTTCCTTAAAATTTTTAAAAGCCTGTCCGTGTGAATTCAGTCACTCAGTCACAGTGTGTTCTCCTCTGGCAGTGCCCTGTGGTAGAGCTTATAGAGCAGGCCTGTGGACGCAGCCGGAAGCTCCTCCATGGTGAGGTCCACCTTGTCAAACCCTTCTCTGAGCCCATAGAGCAGCAGCCTGGCCACTCTGCTGGTGATGGGAGTTGCATTTCCAGCCCTGACCAGGTCTCCCAGGTCCACCCACTCACACCTTAGACACTCCTGAGGGCAGCAGTCTATGCTGAAGGAGCGCGGCTGGAGGCGGCACACAACGTACAGGTCTGACTTCCCGAAGGCTGCGGGGAGTGAGTGCTGTTGTCGGATGCTCAGGAGGGACCTGAACTCAGACTTTATACCAGTCTCTTCAAAAACTTCTCGAACTGCTGTGTCTCCTACATAGAACAGATGTGCAAATTGTAAGGATCACATTTTTAGACATGTCATCATTGAAGATTTACACTTAAAATCTCAGAAGCAAAACCTTTGGTTGGCTGTTTTCAATACCAACTCTGCCTTCTGGACATCCTGAAATACCAAAATTATTTTACTACTTTACACTTAAGATGTTTTTGATATACTGAGTATTTCTTTGGTTGGTTGCTGGTTGGAGGCTTATTCGCTTGTTTGTTTTTAGGGTCACATCTTTTTAACCTCTTCCTGCTCTGTTTCTGTAAAAACATAGGTTGCATAAGTTAAAACATGTTCTAAAGCTGCAGATAATACTTGGATACATTTCTTCATTATCATCCTGTTCCTGATTGTCCATGAAAGCTCCTAAACTTACATATTTCAGAACTGAGCAGAAGTGGTCCATTCTTCCTTAAAAGTCCACAGACCTGAAAAATGGATTGAGTGAACTATGAAATGACTCTGATTTCTCCTGGTGATCCCAGGCAGGACTGTCAAGCCTCCAGTCACCAAGCAGATGTCTTAGTGACCATTCTATTATGCTTCTCTAGTAATGCTGCAGTGAAATCCCACTTCAGGAAGTTTTGGCATTGCCTTTGTTTCCTGAGATAAAATTTCAAAGAGCTTGGTTTCAGTCCTTTAATGCCAAAAGGCAATAATTGTTTCATCAGAAGTTTTCAAAAGGCTAGGGATATATAAAAAGCATCATATAGCTAGGTGTGGTGGTGCACACCTGTGATCCCAGCGGCAAGGGAGGCTGAGGCAGGAGGATCCCAAGTTTGAGGTCAGCCTCAGCAACTTAGCAAGATCCTTTCTCAAAATAAGAACTGGGGAATGTGGCTCAGTGGTAAACCACCCCTGTGTTTGATCCCCAGTACTAAATATATAAATAAACTACATTAAAAATTTCATAACACAATAAGGATTTTCATATTCTATAAGGTTAGTGTTTCAATTAAATGCAAAATTTCTGTGGCAGGATTTTTATTACCATTACCATATTTTTGTGGTGTTTCCTGAATATCCAGAAATACCACCTAAATGGGTTTCACCCACCTTTGTGATGCTCTGTCTCGTCTCTGGAAGCATCTACAAGAAGCCCTTAAAAAGCTGCCCTCCTTAGCCGGGCGTGGTGGCGCACGCCTGTAATCCCAGCACTTGGGAGGCTGAGGCAGGAGGATCACGAGTTCAAAGCCAGCCTCAGCAATGTCGAGGCACTTAGCAATTCAGTGAGACCCTGTCTCTAATAAAATACAAAAAAGGACTGGGGATGTGACCCAGTGGTCGAGTGCCCCTGAGTTCAATCCCTGGTACCCACACACACACACACACACACACACACACACACACACACACACACACAGCTGCCCTCCTTGACCGCTTTGCTGGGAAGTGCCCTTGCCACAGACAGGCTGTTGTTCAGATACCTTTAAGTGCCCTCACTGTTGTTTGTCAGTGACTTTGCCTTTGTAGTAACCCTTTTGGTAAAAAACAGCAAGGAAGAAGGAGCCAGAGAAGAACGAGCCCATCCCTGTGTGCTCAGGTTCCTCACTGCCCTGTAGTGCCCTGGACATGCTCTTATGTCACAGGAAGGGTGCTGCGTTCTGAAACTCAAGACATTTATCTGCTGTTTCTCAATTACAGATGACTTCCCATACTGAGATTTGCCCATAGTCTTATATCATGACTAGTTTTACATTTTAAAACTGAAACCACTGGGGTTGGGGGTGGGGAGGCTCACTGGTAGAGCGCTTGGCTGGCATGTGTGAGGCCCTGGGTTCAGTCCCCAGCACTGCAGGGAGAAGAATGTGGAGGTGGTGGGGTTACAACTGAGGGCATAGAAGAATAATCTAGGTTAAAAAAAAACATTCCTTAGTATGAAAAATAACTTTAATCTGTATATAATATATATTTGTTATTAAAGTTATTATTAAAGATGGTGCCACTGGTCTTAAAATTTTAGATAATGCCCCTAACTCTTGTCCATATGTGTACTTTTATTCTTTAAATGCTCTGAAAAGTACCCTGGGGACTCTGTCTGGCTCCTGGTAGTACTGAGAAGCTGGGTGCCGAGCTCCTGGGTTCAGGCTGTGTGCAGGTCCTGGAAGCCCAGGGCAGGGTGCCGAGCAGGCTGTCCTGCCTGGAGTCAGCTGCCTGGAGAGTTCTGGCCAGTCTGACTCACAGCAGTACCATCACTGACCAAGACCCCTTCCACCTCAAGATGAAAATCTCTTCCTCAAAGATTTTCAACATGAACTTCATATTTTTTTATCAAGATAAAGTGACTTGTTCTGTTGTGCCTTTAAAATTATTTTAATATACTGCAAGCTCAACTGAAGTAAGATATACTGTTTGACAGGTGTGAAGAACATAGGAAAAACTAGTAAGTTTTTCTTTTTACTTTTGCTGATTAAGAGATGTGTTTAGCTGGGCATGGTGGTACACGCCTGTAATCCCAGCAACTTGGGAGGCTGAGGCAGGAGGATCACAAGTTCAAAGCCAGCCTCAGCAACTTAGTGAGACCCTGTCTCAAAATAAAAAATAAAAAAGGTCTGGGGATGTGTCTCAGTGGTTAAGCACCCCTGGGTTCAATCCTTGGAACCAAAAAACAAAAAAGAGAGAGAGAGAAAAAAAAGAGATGTGTTTGAATATGTCATCATAGTGTTTTGTTGTTTAATTACAGGACAATAATGAAAGAATTTATATTTGTTATTTCTATTTTATGATATTTAATAATAGGGTTAGGTTGAAATGAAATAAAGTAATAGGAAAAATTCTGCGGAATGTGGGCTTTCCTGGCTCTGGTGCACTGATAATCTTTGTGACTACAGATCGATAGTCAGAGGCAATGGCATTTCCAGGATGGCAGTTTGTCTATTTTAACCTCACAGATGCCTTTATCCCCAAGCCTGGAGGACTGTATTCTACTCTGTATATAGCCCTCTTGTTGAAACACTACAGAGAATACTGTTTCACTCATGTAGTATCATCAAAGAATGAAGGATTCCAAACAAACGCATTTTCCAGTTAGCCAGTGTATTTACTGGGACTCAATAAAGAGTCCAATTAGGAGCCAATAGAAGTGTTTGTGCGTGTGTGATGGAAGTATTCCTAAACTATGTTACTTTCCTGAAATTTAAAGAAATTAATCTACATAATGTTTGGATGATTTGGCTTCATCATCAAGAATATTCTTTTGTACTGTTAGAAAACAGAAACACCCTCACACAGTCTTTCAGACCTCTACTGTCAGGGATTATTTCTAGCTGCTCTTGGATTTTATCACATAGATTAATTTGTACTACACCCAGGTAGTATGGTGAATGACAGTTGCTGCTTTTTTTCTTAATTCCACATGTATGACCTCTGGATGGTGGATTGTGATAACCAGAAATACTTTTAAAAAAGTGCATTTTTAATTATCTTTACTTAAAGGTTCTGGATTACACTTAAACATAATATATTTAGCTTAGAAATATATATTTCTTCATATATATTTATATGTAAGTCTGACATTCAGAGGATCCATAAAAGTTCAAAGGAAAAAAAAAATGAATTCATTTGTGAAGGCAAGCCTCAGAAGGGGAAGCCACAGAAGCCCTGCAGATGCCCGCCAATGGCCAGGTAAGAATGCAGGGCATGGTGTCCCTGGTTCCCACGCTCCCCCAGGCCTCACGTGGATGATAATTAGAATAGGGTAGCCCCGCAGAGTAAATGGCCTTCTCTTTCAGTGCTTACTATGCCACCAGCACACCTAGCAGAACCTGAGCAAAAGGTAAGTTCTCCAACCCAAGATCTGCTGTAGACACACCTTAACACAATCAGTTTACTTGCAGATTATTAGGTGTTGGCTATACAAGGCATAGAGGGCCTTCTGATCTGTAATAACATTTAAAAATCAAGTTTAAAGAACACACACATTTTATAGTAATGGGGATTTAACTCGGGGCACTCTACCATTGAGCCACATCCCCAGCCCTTTTTACTTTTTATTTTGAGACAGGGTCTCACTCAGTTGCTTAGGGCCTTGCTAAATTGCTAAGGCTGGCCTTGAACTTGAGATCTTCCTGTCTCAGTCTTCAGAGTCGCTGGGATTATAGGTGTACATCAGGTAAAGTAAGTTCAGGAAATTGCCATAAGATAATTCTTGGCTAAAGAGAATAGAGGATGTGCATGTTAAGGAAGAAGTCCTGGAGAAATAATGTTAGTATCGAATGAGTTATTTATTGATTAGGATGACACTGAATTTGATCCAATGGCTTAAGAATAGACAGGAAAATTATTTCTATTCTTCTGTTTCCTAAAAATTAGTGGCATAAAGAATTCTTGGATTAGTTTCCATTTCTCTGTGTTAAATGTTGAGCTCAGTAAGTTATTTTAGGGAGCTATTTCTCATTTGAGACTTTCTCATGATATTTTACTGTTCTGGCTTTCTAAGTACTCAAATTAGATAGTAGATAAAATTCTTATAAAGAGAAGAATCACATCATTTTAGCTCTATAACTGACTTTATTATACTGATGTTGATGTTAATTTAAAAATTATTATTCACCTTTATGTGATATGATGGTCCAAAATTTGTGTTTTCTTGTAGTTTAATTCTAACATCAATTTTAGTCATATTCAGAATAACCCTAATGCTAAGCTTTACTCATGGATAGCTAAAGCTTTTCATACAAATTAATCTAGAGACAGTCCTAAACAGAATAGGTGTTAAGTTCCTAATGGTATTACTCAAACTAATGGAATAAATTGAAGTGCTAGAAATTTTGTTGCTAATTTTATTGAATTAGTAATCTTTCTGAAACTTTCTGACTTGGTCTGAAGAAATTAGAAAATTTACATTCTTATTCTTCAATACAGAGCAAGATAAAATAAACACGACTTCCTCAATATTTTCAAGCTACTTATAATATGTAAGATATATACCTATATCTTCTCCAGGCTCTGACAGGCCTCCTGGAAACTTCCACATATTTTTCATCTGCAACATCAAGCAGAAAAAATCGTTTATGTAGCATTTGTTCAGTGACACACAAACACGCATACCTGCAGGCTCCACAAAATCACCCAGTGCTGGTCCAGGCAAATGAGAATTGACTTTTTTCTAGTTTCCTGTCCCTCTCCTTCCCTCCTTTTCTGAGGAGCTAGTGACTGATGAAATCTTCCCCCACCTTTTTCTTCAGGAAATAGAAGTGGTTTTATTTGGTTAATGTGATAAAATTTGTATTAACAAAACTTTGGAGGGAAATATCTACTGCATTTGTATAATTTAAATGTCGCTGCTAGTTAACTATGAACAAATAGGAGAATATTACAGATGCTGCTATAATTAAGTAGAAAGCACAGAATAAATGTAATCACTAAAATATGCTATTAATTTTCATATCTATTTACAGTATTGTATTTCTAATCAGACATACTACTTTTAAGATTATGTGGTCTATGTCAACAATTTTATGTAAAAATGTAATTGCTTTTCATGAGTAGTGTGAATAAAATTGATTAGTTTGTTTTCTGTCTGTTATTTCTTTGTGTTTTATCAGGTATTACCTCTTTTTTTGGTGGGAAGGGGCAGGTAGGAAGCTCTGACCATTGGAATAGCATAGAGTAAATAGACCACAGGTGATTATGAGATGGCATGGGACAGCATTCCTGTGGCTGTCAGGATTGCTGTTTCCTTTTAGAGCTCTGTTCTGTGTATCCATCCCCATGGGGAAGCTGAAGAATGGCCAGGACTCTGCATATCCTCATTCACAAAGGAGCTTTGGGGCTCCTGCTGGCAAGCTTTATGGCTCACACATTTCCTGAAGAAGTGCTTCCCGTGATGTGTCACTTCTCAACCATGCGAGCTTGGACACCAGTGGCAAGGTTCCCAGGGCTTCACAGACTGCTGGTTAAGTGGGTGCAGTGTCCAGGACGCCCACCCTTCTGTGTCTGGCTCAGGCTTGGTGCTGATTTACAAAGTGCACTATGCTTCACTTTATTAGTGCGGAAAATCCATCTCCTAGTCTCTATCTCAGTGCATTGTTCTGGATTCCATTTCAAAATAGTTCTAGCAGCTTTGCTTCTGTGGAAACTACACAGGCTTTCATCTGATTACTACCATAAATTCTATTTGCACCAGAAGCAGCAACAATATGTTATAATGGGGCAGACAGATGTTTAAAAGAACAATAAAAGTCAACTTTCAAAATCTTTGCCTAGACTTGACTATAAAAGATTGGAGACTCTATCATATTTGAAGATAGAAACTTGTTAGAAGGGGGAAAATGCTGGACAGAAGACTTGAAAACATCACACAAATCGATTATATAACAAGCCTCCAGTATGGAAAGATCAGGTATATTTTTATGATGGTAAGCAGTTGTGACATTTCCTGGCATCATTGGGTTTAAATAGCTTATTTTAAAAAAGTTTCCTTCTCCCCCCAAAAGCCTGGGTTTTTGAGCCTGGGGTCCAAGTGGTGGGTGGAGAGGCCTGAGTCATGTGGTTTGAGAACTTGGTTGATAACTCTAGATCTGAGCAATACCAAGGCAGGCAGATCTTCCTATTCTCTTCTTTATATTAAAACACTCAACAGGATTAGCAACGTTAAAATAATGCTAAAATATTAGCTAGTGTGTACTGAATGCTTACCAAATTCTAGACACTCTGCTAAATGTTCTTGTAAGAATTAACACATTTAAACTGCACAGAAATCCAACAAGAGTCTGTTATTCCCAATTTAGAGGTGATAAGGGTTAGTCACTGGTCTGGAGTTACAGCTGGTGTGGGTTCAAGTCCAGGCAATCTGATTCTAACCATCTCTTTAAAGAAATTTGAAAAGCTGATTTGAGACTTCTCACTAATCCTTAACTGTGTGCTTTTTCATATACCTCTGGTATTCTCCTCAGACTAACTGGAATATTTTATATACATCCAATCAAACTCTGTATCTTAGACCGTAGGATTTGTGAATTTGGATTAAAACTGAGTGTAGTATTGAACATGTTACCTGTTGCCTGTGATATCCCTAGCAGTGATTTATTAATATTCTAACGTTACAACTTGTTTCATGAGGAAAAAAAACTACTGATGATAAGTTTGGAAGATTTAGCCTCCTTGAATCATTTATATGTTTTAATCTTTGTTCTCCTTTCCTATATAAAACATCTCTAGGCATCCAAGTATAAAATTCCACTATTCTTCATTCCCCAATCTTCATAAAGGAACTTTCCATTCTCTTCTAAAGGAAATGTTTTTCTCAGATGTTCTTGTGCCTAGAAGCTCGGTTGGTACTACTCAACCTCCACACCTGTGACCCCCTCCCTGCTTTAGGCTGGTGAGGTCATCTAGGTCCTTAAGCATACCAGATAAGGTAAATTATCTTTTTAACTTATTGAAATGTATGATTTCAAACAATATTTAGAGTATTTCTGTCATAATTTGAAAAGGTGGTAGGATGACACATTTTCTGATACATTTGCCAGTTACAAATCTGATATGTTTGTGTAAAACAGAAGACTATGTAGGAGAGGTAAGGATGGCCTCCTGGATTCCTCTGCAGTCTTCCCCTTCCCAGAGTTAGGAACTGCAAGTCCAGGAAAGAGGCATTTCAGGTGTTGACAAAAGGCACTCTGCTAACTCATTTTTCACTGATACTAAAAGAAGGTAAGATACTTTTTCTGCAATTTCAAATTTAACAGTGCTGTTTCTTTTACATTTGTCCCGAAGATAAAATCAAATCTATTTTATGGTTTTTAGAACAGGTAAAAGAGCATGATTCATTTTCTGATCCTTTTTTCTCATTAGTTTCCTAATTCCACAGACATCTTCTGTTTTCCTAAGCAGAGGCTTAGCTTTAGGACATCTTTCCCTGGGTGTGGTTCCTGAAATCCTAACCAGGAGTTAGTAAACACAACCCCAAAAGACTATTAATTTCTTTGTTTCTTTTTTCTTGGTACTGGGGAACCAAACGCAGGGCCTTGCACACAAGCCTCTACCATTGAGCTATAACCCCAACCCTTTAAAAAAAAAATTCTTTTGAGACAGGGTGTTGCAGAGTTGTCTAGGCTGGCTTTGAACTTGAGATCCTCCCACCCCAAGTCCCAGTAGCTAAGATTACAGGTATGTGCTACTGGGCCTGGTTTATTAATTTCTTTCAGTCATATCTCAAGAACCTGGAACAAAGGCACAGACCTGTTTGCCTCTTCCCTTTGGTTCTCTTGTATTATTTGACCGTCTTGTTCTGGCTTTATTCCGACCTGGCTAGATACCTGGTTATCTGGTTATCTTTCATTACCACTGTCTAATCTTTACTCTACCATACTCACTTTCTAGAATTTGAACCTGGTATATTGAGATAAATCTCATTATCTACAATATTATCATTATTACCAATGATTTAGAAGCTGCCATCAAATCTCTCATATTTTGGCTAGTTCATTCAACAAAAATTCTGAGTGGTAGCTGTTAGGTGTACAGAAACTAATGTAGAATACTGCAAACCAGTCATTCTCTTTATCATTGAACTATTTATTTTTTGAATAACCCATCTCCATTTTTATGTATTCATTTTATTATTTGTATCATGCATTTGACTGTTAGCTCCATATGTAGAAACTTTGCTTTGTTTAGTAATTTATGCCTACTGCTTAAAAGGTCATACAGCACAGTATGAAAAGGAACCAGTAATATTTAATGAATGAATTAATAGGCCCCTTAACGCAGGTTCCCCTTAGGGAACCTTAACACAGCTTGTTAGCACTCAATTTGTAAGGTCAAGCCACTGGTAGGTCTTATATTGCTCAAAGCCATGGGGTTGGGAAGGAGAAAGGACACACTTTAAATGTCCCTTCAGGTCTGTGTTTGAGTGTGTGCATATAATCATGCTGAGGGTTACATTTTATTCTATAAAAAACACTTCGCAGGCCTGGGATGTAGGTTGGTGGTAGAGCACTTGCCTAGTATGTGCAAGGCCCAGACTCAAACCCTAGTACCATACACACACGCTTTCAAAAACAAAACACCAGTAAAGGAGAAAACTGATGTGAATGTCTGAAAATAATTCTAATTATTTGTAATACATAAAATTTATAATATGTACTTGTTCAATTATGCTTAAATTCCACCAAATGCCAAAATACAGTAACTGATTCCTTTTCTCACTATTTTTTGTTGCAATGCTAAAATATATACCCATACTTGATTTGCATATTTTGTTCTTAAATGGATCACTGCTTATAACTTAAAAAAATCAAAACTCTATTTAAAAATAGATTATCATTCCTACTTAATCTGCAAAGAAACCGCTATTGTATCATAATTTGAATCTGCCTAGCTTTTACCAGTGCCAACCTCCTAGGAGCGTAGGGGAAACATGGAAACATGACTAGATCCGAAGTAGTACCTTCTCAAACCAATAACTGGCAGGTCTGAACATCAGCAGAATTCGGAAGCCCAAGGTGCTAGTTCAGCTGCTCTGACTTCACAGCGCAAGCATCTGGAGGTTGACTGCTGGGCTCCACCCTGCAGAGCAGCAGAGTCCGGGGGCAGGGTCTTCTGTCAGCACCCGGCCTGCCTTCTGTACCTACATAGGGACGCTGGGGCTTGTCCTCTGCTGACCAGTCTCTGCTCTGCTGGCTGACTCCCTTCAGACCCCACCAACAAACTCCAAGTCTGGAGGAGGAGTCCGCACTCTCCTATGCTGGTTCCTGGGAGCAACATTCCTGCAGTCTGCTTTGCTGGCAGCATTCTTTACTAGTATCAGCAAAATCCAGTTTGCAGTGTTCCTAACATCTGGGTAAGCAGGACTGGGTAAGCAGCACCTCACCTCCTGTGAGAGATTTTGAGTTTTGGTGATGTGTTTTCCCAAATGGAGGGACCCGCAACCCACCAGAATGGGGTAAGTTAAATTGAAGACATCTGAGATACAGCAGATGGCAAATGAGGCATTTTCTGACCTTCCTTTCCCTGTTAAAGGCAGAGATTTCTGAAAATGAAGCTGTTCTTAATCCAATGTGTGATGAGTAGAGGGGACCTGTGGGAGAGGTGGGAGTTTTCAGCTAGGAGTTAGGCTGACCATTAATTAGCATCTGGAGGAGGATCTGCAGTAAAAAAAACTCAGAAGCTAGTTGCCATACCTTGCATGTGCCCTAGGAGTGCTATCCCGTTTCTCTTTATTATGTTGATATATAAATCCTCACCCTTTGGAATTCTGCTCTGTTAATCTAGCTGTTGTCAATTAATCTGCACTAGTGCCACCATTGGCAGACAGAATTCTCAGTTCAACTTTATGACTTCACCTCTCTCATAGAATTTTCCTGGTTGCAAAATGGTGATGATGATAATAGGTTGCTATGATGGTTACTGTGATTAGTAAGGAGCACAAAGGCTAGTGTAAAACTGGAAAGCATTCACTGAATGCTAAATGATCTTCCTAAAAACAAAATCCAGTTTCTTAATGCATTGAATTTTCTCAGTTGTCTCTTCATGGTGCTTAGATTATAACATTTCACTCTTCAGTTCTTTTTACATTTGGATCAATTTTTGTTGTTTAAAAGGAAATAAGGATAACTGTCCATATGTACATACATGCGTATTTATACATCTCTCAAACACACACAAGGTCACATCATTTTCTTTACACTTCTATATACTGTCATACTTGACAACCCTGGGTATTTCAGACTAGTAACTGGGTATAGAAGGAGAGGTTTATCACTCTTACATGAATGAATAATTTTAGACTTTGCCTAATCTTTCTTTCTTTATTTTTTTTCCAAAGATAACATAGTTTGAAGTCAGATCCTAATCTGACTTCTTGGTTCCACTACATTATCTATGTATTTTTTTTTTTTTTTTTTGCAAATTACTTAGTCCCTGTGACTTGGTTTCTTCATTTGTAAAATGGGAATAAAACCCCTCATGGATTATTGTGAAATACTCAAGTAGTCAAGTAAAGAAGTGGCAAACATAAAATGATGCAATGGGACATTCCCGGGCTGCGCAAATGCAGCAACACACAAAGAAAAATCAAAACAATAAAGAATCATATATATATTCACCTGTATGCTGAACTACATTTTTCTTTAAATGATACATTCATGTGCCAAAATAGAGTATGTTTATATAATTAATTAGTTAATTTCATTCCAAAATGATAATTAAGGTACTGGGAAGAAGACAACTCACTTCTTTCCCTATGTATGTGTCATAAATGTTAACTTTAGTTACTAAGTGAGGCACTTTGCATATAACTAAAGTTTAACATCTTCTAAAATAACCAAGTTAAAACTTCCCTGTTAAAAGACACACTCCAGAACTGTACCAGATGGAAAAGCTCTCTGGGTGTTTAACCCTCCTTTCCTAATGGGATGTCTCACAAGTCCTCACTTCCAAATAATTTATTTCAAAAAATGCTGAGCTGACTCAGACCCAGACAGGTGAGAAATGTGGATCACAGCAAATTCACTGTCATCTCCACGCTGAACTCTCCTAATCTCTCTGGCCTGTGAGAGCGAACTGATGTGCTGTTGTTCACACTCTTCAACCACTTCATCCTGCACTGACAACTATTCTTACCAGGCGATTCGTAGAATCAACCTGTGTTTCGAACGCAGCACTCCATTCAGCCTTTTGTGTAGTGCTTCTCTGGGTCCACGTTCCCTGGGGGGCACCAAGCTACATCATGGCAGGACTCCACAGGGCAAGATTATACAGGGTATGGGAGCTGGAACTGCAGCCACAGGAAGTCATGTGAAATCCCCTACAAGGTTACTTAAGGACAGGCGGTGCAACCCCAGCCCCAGCACACCAATACTTCCCTGTATGCAGTCCCGTGGGTGAGGGCTACTGCCTGGAGTCTGAAAGTACTTATGGGTTATGACAGTGGAAACTGTGAAGAATAAATTCATTAAGGAATACCTCTTTTTGGTACCATAGGAACCTAGGAATTGACACAGCATCTGTTCTGTGCTCAGTAATTCATCAGGAGGAATGAGAAGAAATGTGTGGGTACTCCAATTTAAATATCTTTTAAAATTTAATCACATATGCCCTCTAGTGAATTCAGTTCATCTTTCCCCTCCCGACACCCCTGAATCTGCTGATGATACCATTATTCCAGCATCCCCTCCCAGCTCAAAACACTGAATGATTTAAAACTTATTCCTTTTCTTAACACATGAAGTCAATGGTTACCAGTTCCTAGAGACATCTTTCCTCCTTTTTTTCATTTTACTACCTTGGTGCAAGACTTCCTTCTGCTCATCTTAATTACTAAAGCAGTGGCCTGGGTAGACTCTGTGGCTATATCTCTGCATCCTCCCACACCCTGTTGATTACTAAACATCAATAATCACATTTTATTAACACACTTGTCCTTACTGTACACAAAAGAAACATAAAAACTATAGTCACAATCACCAGGAATTGATCAAAACTCCTGAGCAAACAAAGTGCCTATAAAAACGTTTTTTTTTTTTTTTTTTTTTTTTGTGGTACCGGGGATTGAACTCAGGGGCACTTGACCACTGGGCCACATCCCCAGCCCTTTTTTGTATTTTATTAGAGACAGGGTCTCACTGAGTTGCTAAGTGCCTCGCCATTGCTGAGGCTGGCTTTGAACTCGTGATCCTCCTGCCTCAGCCTCCCAAAGTGCTGGGATTACAGGCGTGCGCCACCGCGCCCGGCTCGTTTTTAAAAATAAGCATGTAAACATCATCTTCAGTAATATGGCTTTGTAACTCAGCAAGCATATTGTTTCATGCCTAAAGTCTGTGAAGTGGGATCACCTTACTGTTAACAATACTCAACTTATCTTTTTTTTGGTACTGAGGATTGAACCCAATCAACCACTCAACCACTAAGTGCCCCTGGGTTCATCTCCAGGGCATTTTGTATTTTATTTAGAGACAGGGTCTTATTGAATTTGCTAAGTTGCTGAGGCTGGCTTTGAACTCAAAATCCTCCTGCCTCAGCCTCCCGAGCTGCTGGGATTACACGCGTGTGCCACCCAGTTCAGCTTAAGTTATCTTTCAGGGAGCGATTAGATCTACTTTAAAAAAACCCCAGATTCTATTAAAGTATGCTAAACACATAGAAAATCACAAATATATGATAGATCTCAGGAAAAGAAAAATATCTTCAGTAACATGAGCCTGAGTCCATATATAGCAATTATCTTTATATTTTCATGTCTAAGCTGATCATAAGGTAGACTGGACTTGAAATACAGCTAGATGGGGTAGGAACAGAAGAGGAATATCATAAGACTACTGTAGATGTCATGCAGGAATACAGGCTATCTTGACAGAATTGAAACCGAAGGCATCATTTCTGGACTTCTTTCATGTAACTTTTTATTTTAGGTCTGTTTTCCTTTATTTTTATCTGGAAGTTACATGTGCCCAAATGGCTGAGTATAAAACAGCCAACTATAAATTTGATAAAATTTTGAGGAAATAAATCCTGATTGCATAGTTCAATAGCTACTCAAAAGTGAAGCCTAAGCCGGGCGCAGTGGCGCATGCCTGTAATCCCAGCACTTTGGGAGGCTGAGGCAGGAGGATCATGAGTTCAAAGCCAGTCTCAGCAATGGTGAGGCACTTAGCAACTTAGTGAGACCCTGTCTCTAAATAAAATACAAAAAAGGGCTGGGGATGTGTCCCAGTGGTTGAGTGCCCCTGAGTTCAATCCCAGGTACCACACACACACACACACACACACACACACACACACACACAAAGTGAAGCCTAAGCACTGAACAGGCTATCTAGCAAAACCTGACAAGTCCCTGCAAGGAGCTGGAACATCAGTCTGCCTTAGGACACCAGGACCCCTCTCTGTCTGCTCACATATGGCAGGCACATCTGCTAGGTGGAAAGGGGTTCCACAATGGTCAGACAATGCAATTTTCCTTTTTATTTAGTATAGATGAAGTATTTTTTTCACATCTGGTTTCATTCATGCTAAATAGTTGAAACTTTAGTTTACTGGAAGTGAACTTTTAAGTGAGGCATAATTTTAAAGGAAATATCAGATAATGGTTCTATTTTTTTGATTACATGGGAAAAATTTAAATATTTATCATCCATCAATTGAATAATCACACTATGGTGACAAAAGGTAAAGACTAAGATTTAGCAAAGGAAACCCATGGACATTTTAAAAGTTCATCAATAGCTTAATAATTCAATGGTCTGCTGATGTCATGTATGTATAATTTATACATGGTTCACAAAAAATTTTAGATTATTTAAAACCTTGACCTTATTCTAAGGCACATTTTATAAACCCATTTCTGAAGATAATCTATTATATATTTGTCATTTCTACCATATTTCAAGAGATGGCTATCATTTATTCAAAATTAAGTAAAACTTTTTTTTTGGCCTTTTATTACTCAAAGAAGCTTCATTTTCTAATGTACCTTTCTGACTCCATGCTTGGCCTTCAGCACTTTGGCAGCCATTTCCTGCTCCATAAGGAAAGCTAACCTGCCCCGTCACACACATTCAGCACCCCAGGAGCCACTAGAGGCCCTGCTGGTGCTGGTTCTGCCAGGGCAGTGTGGGAGGAGGAGAGCCCACCACACTGAGTCAACGGCCGGCCACTCCCACTGCCTCTGCATGCCTGCCCTGAGGAGGCAAGATACTTAGCACTCCAGTAACATTCTCTGATTTGGAAGTATTTCTAACTGTGTTTGGAATTATTAAGATAGTTATGCATCTAAGTTAAATGATACAAATAATTCCTTAAATATGTACAACTTGATAACAAATCCCTTCTACAGGAAGATATGACGATTAGATTTTAAAGATGAGAAAATGGGTGTGGAAACTTGCCCTGGGGCGAGTGGCAGACACTACAAGTGGTCATCCTGACACCAAGTCTGCTCTGTTTGCATCCCCTCCCCTCATCTGGCATGCAACTGTTGTTACTTCATTGCCCTCCCCCTATATTACCACCACCACTCTGTCATCATGACTGAAGTCTGTACATGGTGAATTGTTCACATTTAAGTCTAAACCCCAGGCACCCTTAAGACTAGGCCCTTCTGGTCCCATTCAGTCGTTCTCACGAAATATATGTGTTTTTTCCCCCCCAATTTAAATACAAAATCTATTGAGGGCTAGACAATGACTTTAGGTCTCTATAAATTTTTGTTGATGATAAAATGCTTTAATTAAGTCAGAGATTCTTCCTTAACTTAAACCTCAAAGGTTGCTTATTTAAAAATGACTTTTTAAAAAATATATTTATTTTTTAGTTGTAGTTGGACACAATCAATACCTTTATTTCATTTATTTATTTTTACGTGGTGATGAAGATCGAACACAGGGCCACGCACGTTCTAGTCGAGCGCTCTACCTCTGAGCCACAACCTCAGCCCAATAATGGCTTTAAGATAACATTTCTGAGAAGTATGACACTGATTTCAGCCATCATTACAAATATGAATCTAAATTCTCAGAAAGTATTAAATAACTATTCTGAGTTGTAACTTCTGGCCATGAAAAATCCCATTTCTACAGATGACTCTGCTCTCCTTAGCATCCAGCTACCCAGACTCCTATTTTGGTATGAGGCACTTCGTATCCGTTTTTTTTTTTTTTTTTTTTTTTTTTTTTTTTGGTGGTACTGGGGATTGAACTCAGGGGCACTCGACCACTGGGCCACATCCCCAGCCCTTTTTTGTATTTTATTTAGAGACAGGGTCTCACTGAGTTGCTGAGTGCCTCGCCATTGCTGAGGCTGGCTTCGAACTCGTGATCCTCCTGTCTCAGCCTCCCAAAGTGCTGGGATTACAGGCGTGCGCCACCGCGCCCGGCTCTTTTTTTTTTTTTTTTTTTTTAACGTAGTACTGGGGATTGAACCCAAGGGCACTCTGCCACTGATCTATATCTCCAGCCCTTAAAAAAAAAAAAAAACTTTTTTTGAATTTTTGAGACAAGTTCTCATTAAGTTGCTGAGGGTCTCACCAAGTTGTTGAGAATGACCTTGAATTTATGATCCTCTTGCCTCAGCTTCCTGAGTTGCAGTACTTTTTGATTGATTGAAAAAAATATCAAAATGATCCATAATTGCTTAGAAATAACTTTTAGATTCTTTAATTCCTTAAATTATAAATTCCTTTAAGTTTCTACAATTTCTTAGGCATGTCAAAGTTTCTACATTTTCCAAACATTTGGAAAGCATTTATAATGTAGGATCAACTTACTTTATTCCGATCTTGTACAACCAATATTTTTCTAGTACTCTCATCAAATACAGCTCCTGTTAGGAGAAATAATAAAAGACAATCAAGAAATATTAGTTTCATTCTCTTAGACTCCTCCCACACTTATCTGTGGTCATCAAATTCTACCCATGCTTGAAGGCCTAGTTCAGATGTCACTTCATCCATGAAGACTTGACAATCTCCTGAATAAGAAACATTGTTCAGTAGTTTTTTTTCTTTTTCTTTTTTAATGAATTTAAGAGTACCAGTGATAGTTCTAGTATATGCTAACTTGTAGCGTAATCATCTGCTCAAGCTCCTCTGGATTGTCTATTCCTCTTGGGACACAGTTGAATAAATTAATCTTTCTATCCTTTCATGGCATTTTCTTTATAGGGTCCAGACAATTTTAAGTGCTTGTCCATCTGGCTTCTATAATAAATTAACACAACTGGTGGCTTATTACAACACCACAATTTTCTTACAGTTCTGCAAGTTGGAAAGTTCAGGACTGAGGTCCTGGCAGGCTCAATGTCTTTGGAAGGCCCACTCCTCAGTGTCTTTTAGCTGTGTCCTCACTCAGTGGGAGGGCCAACAAGCTCCCTGGGCCTCCTTCCTGAGGGCTCAGGTCCTACTGCCCAAAGGCCTCACCTCTCCACAGCCTCACACTGAGGATTAGGCTTCAGTGTGTGAATTTTTGAGGAGATATATTCAGTCCATGCAGTGCATAAGTGTTCATTAAATAAATGCATTTACTTTTTCATTGTTTCTTGAATCACTGCATATAATACAGGCTTATGACCCCTAACAATCCAAATCCTAGTGTAGGAGTCCTATTTGGAGAGATGGCTAAGATTGCGGTTGACTTCGGGCCATGGAAATGTTTGGACATTGCCGCCTTTTGTAGTCTCACGAGAGTTGGCCCGAGATCTCGAGAGACTTGGGCCGAGCGCGGAGCGGGTTGGGGCCATTTTGGTTGTTGGTTGTTTGGTGGTGTATGGTACGTGTTAGAGTTGTTAGAGCCAGAGAGAGAAACTGACAGAATAAAGATCCTGTTTGTTTCCAGTCTGCCTCTAAACTTATTCCCGTGGCTTTGCTGCTCCAAGCGGCCATCGTTTCAGGCGGCAACATCCTAGTATCTTGATATTCTGTTCAGGACCTTTCTGAAGGTAATTAGATTCCTTACCATGTATGTACACAACTTTTTAACATATAACACAAAGACTTCTTTTTGTAGTTTAAAGTTATAATCCATTTATTTCATTTACTCATTAATCATACCTACTTAGTGCACTATGGATTTTGTTAGGTGATGGGACTTAAAAAATAAGGTATTCTTACTCTTTTTTAGCATTTCTCTTTGAGCAATCCTGGGTCAAAAAATATAAATGACACTCTAATGATCTTTATTAGGTTCTTTAAATGGGATAACTTAAACATATTTGTATAGACATAATGTCGGAAGATATTTTTCACATAATCAGCCATTCTTTCAATATTGAGTTCTTATACATAACATATAGTAATAAATACTATGTAGAGATAAAATATGTAAAGGGAATAGGTATTTGTAATGCAAGGAAAAGTAATTGAAATGAAACTGAAAATAAAAATTCCACTTAATGTTTTAAAACAAGAGTAAAACCAAATGAGTTGTAATTAACAATGATGAATTATATTATAAAATGTACACTATGATGAAGTTGGACTATCCAAGGGATAGCATGCAAGGAAACCTACTCTTAAAGTATAATAATTTGTGATTAGCCACCTTGAACTTTCCCCTAATGAATTCATGAGCAACAGGAGCACAGAACCAGCACTACTGAAGGACAACTTGAGCGACCCCTGCTGGCAACAGCACAAGAGCTAAATCAATCCTACATCAGGAAATTCCCAGCTTGTGGCCAGGCATTGTGCTCAGTGCTTTGTGTGCATTGTTGTCTCAGGTGCTCATCACAAGAATTCGCTGAACATCCTGAGTGCCTGAGTTCACACAGCTGAAAGGGAGAGTGGGGCCTGGCAGCCAGTCTGGGCTGGAAGCAGGCACTCTTTACAGCACTATACGGCACTCCAAGGGCTCATTTCCACTTAAGTTTCGACATTCACTCATTCGACATTCACTTTAGGTTGACTGTCTTGGGCTTGAGGATAAAGTGATGAACTAGACTTAAAATACCCACCTTAGTGGAGTTGCTATTATTGTGGGGATAGAATTTCCAATTCTGTTAAGTGCTATAAAGACAGGTGGCTCTAGATAAAGGGACAAAGACTGATGGGATTGGTGTGCAGGAGGACTCTGTTTTAGACAGGAGGGTCAGGAGCTTTTCTGAGGAGCAGACACTTGTGCAGAACCCTCAGCTGTCAAGAACTGGACAAAGGTCTGTGGAAGCACACTGCAGGGGGAGGAGCCAGTAGATGCTGGCTTGCTAGGGTAATTAACTAGGGAAGAAGCCACAGCTCACTCTGGTCCAGCCATATTTTCTGTCCACCTAAAAAACTTGTCCCTATCCCCAAGAGCCCCCTCTGATCCTAGTTATCCTCACTACTGGTCAAGTTCCACATCTCCCATTCTTGAAGTCCTCTGGAACTCCTAAACTATATGAGACAATACAATATTTAGTTATAAACTCTCAAGGGATACTCTTCATGTATATATCACCAATTCTATAGTAACGATTGCAAATTCAATCAGAAGTCCATATCAATGAATGATAATTACTTCTATGACTTTCCAATGAAGTGTGAGGCTATCACCCAATTATCAACTACACTCTTTTGCAATAAAACTGAATGGAAAGCTTAAGACTTCAGATAGAGAAGATATCACTAGATTTCTCGAATAACTCCTTTAAACAATTCATACGTGCAAAATAGCTTTAAAACTCTTGTAAATTATATAATATTGTTAATTAAGATTACTAATCAATTACTATTTAGCACATATTATTGTTTTCATTTAAAGTCATAAGGAATCCTTACTATTTTCTGGAGATCTAAGAACTTCCTTAATTCTGGTTCTCAAATGGTGATCCTGAGACCAAAAGCTGTAACAGCAGAAATAGCCACAGGAAAATTATTAGAAATGCCAATTCTTAGGTCCCACCCCAGATCTACTGAATCAGCAGTCTGTTTTAATAAGCCCTCTGATTTTGATGCACTCTACTATGTGAGGTTCCTGTCTTTATGGGAAGATAGTATTCTCTCAGTTTATGTCTCTGAAGCTAATCAAAATATGAGGTTCTACACTGTCATGAAATTATGCTATTTTCAATAACTGGCACAATAATTTAACATAAATGTCTTTAAGAAGAAGTAATTTGGATCTCTTTGCCTTATATTCAACCTAAGTTATATTTTACTGTACAGATTCGTATATTTAGTACTAACATGTGTGATTAGAACATGAAAGTTTTCAGAATCAAAACAGATTGTGTCAACCCTATCCAAAAAAGGAAAAGTAAATAAAGCTGGGAAGTTATGAAGGGTCGTACATGAGTGCCTGACGGTAACCATCACAAAATTCTGCCACAACCACAGCTTGTAGAGGCCACTGCAATAACATTAAAAAAGTACCTCTATAAGGACATCTGCCCTGCAACTGTCTGCTCAACCTCCGACTGCTGTACTTTTATTTAATCATTGTGGCCCAGTGATAATCATTTCCAAATACCTGCTATAATTCTCCTCACATCTGTCCTTCAAATTTTGTCCTGTTCTCAACCTCTTTGAACACACCCATAGTTTACCATGGCACCTGTATTCCCATTGCAATACTCAGCTATTTCCAAATAAACTTTTTTTCCTTTGGAGACTGATTGTTTTGTTTATTTAGATCGAATGAATTTATTTCCTGATCCCAATTCATGCCACTGTTTGAGAGCCAGTTTGGAACTCAGCTCTGAAAGTGCCTGTTCTTTGTGCTGTCTTATGTTGATCTGTAAATCAAACTTCATTTATTTAAAAGCCCTGCAAACAGTCCCAGGAAGATAATCACTGAACAAATTCATTCATCAAAGAAAGAAACCAGGTGAACCTTAAAAAGTGAATTCTAGTGGCCATGAGTTTGAAACTGACCTGCGACTCCTACTTGATGTGTAGCAAATGTTGGTAATCTGCTGGGCCCTTCTCCCAGCCACAGGGTCAACGTTGAGGAGTCTGATTCTGCATGGTGAAAGCAGAAGCCCAAGGAAGCAGCAGGCGCAATAAATCGGCTTTGGAGGATGGGAATATGCAGCCAGATGGCTATTCTACCTTCTGATCGCCACTCATGTATTGCAGCTAAAATGCAGGAGAAGATAAGAATCTGTAAAGATTTTCCAATGAGACAAGTGGAATAAACTAGAACTGAGCTCAGGGAATCATTTCCTCCAGAAAACCATCTTTAAGGCTGTACTTCCTCATGGTTAGCTTTCTAGAGATCCCAAAATGTCATGTTCGTATCAGAAGTATGGCTACTACCATGTTCTTCATAATTACCACATTATTTGTGATTTTCTACGAGACTGAATTCCTTGAGAACAGTCAGTACAGTGCTGAGCCTCATGTCCATACCAGCTGGAGACAATATTTGGCACATGATAGGGATTCAGTTAGTTGCAGAATGGACAAATAAACTGACTTAAACAGAACAGAATGCCATTTTAATGCTGTTTTTCTCTGTTTTGTGATGCTGGGGATCCAGCCCAGGGCTTCATGCTAGGTAAGTGTTCTACTACTGAGCTACATGGCTGGCCAGTGCTATTCTTTTGATAACCTTAGTCTTTATCTTTATTAAGGACTTTTACTTGCACTTCCTTTAAGAGCTGTGTCATAATTTTTGGTTCATAAATTTCAAGATGGTCAAAAGTATATAATTATTTTAAAATAATGTATGCAAGTTCTATAAAATCTTGAAAATAAAAATATAATAATGAATTAACCTTCATATTTTACTAGTTTGAAGAGAGAAATCGAATTTTGTAAGTAACATACTACATATAGCTTATATCATGTCTTTTACAACATATCCTAAACATTCTGAGGCAAGTCACTAAAGTTCTTTGAATGAATATAAATTTCTAATTAAACTCCAAGTTTTCCATACGTACGCATTCATAAGCTACTTTACCAACCTTCTACTCATAGATGTTTGTATTATTTCTAATTTTATTGTAAAAAATTCCACAATGAACATGATAGGTTTTGTCTTTGAATTTTTAAATCTTCTTACTTTTTTATATAAGATTAAGCCAGGGGAAAAAGATGCCAATTCATTTAGCCTTACTGAGTTTCAGATGCTTTACATTATTTAAGTACTTACAACTACGAATGACAAATGTAGGGGTGAGATGAATACTGCACAATTCTAGAGATCCAGAACCCTCTCCGGATCACTTTCCCCATGTATCATCTCACTTGCTATGGGTCACAACCCTGAAGCATGGGGTCTTAGGAGCTTGAGCACCTATTCAAGAGCTCTGCAGCAAGCTCCTCTATGCTAAGGACCATGCTGTCTGCCTCTCTGAAAGTCGGTGCCTTTGACAGACCTGGCATGCTGTGAGGCCAAGGGATCAGATCCTTCTCACCTTGCTTTCTCTGATTAAAATCTTTAAAAAACAGAGATCTAATTAGAGCAATGTGCAAATCTGAAGTGTAGAGTTAATGAATCTGACGTGTATACCCCCATAACCAACACTTGATGATTGCAGAAATTTCTACCAGTCAGGAGTTCCCATGTGCTCCTTCCCAGACAATCTTTCAGATCAAATGAAAAAGTTGTTTTGCAAAAGCACTGCTATTTGCTGTTGCTTTGTATCTTACACTCTTTGCCTTGGAGAGTCCATCTGCTTCCATTGCTTCAATTAACACAAGGATGGTGCCTAGTCCTGACCTCACTCAACTGTCAGCTCTCTAGCTGCTCTCAGACATTTCCTGAATACTCCCACTTCAAACTTCTCAAAGTACATTCAAAACGGAATGCTACACCCCAAACTAGCTTTTTCTACCAGCTTGTTCATTTCTGGCACCAATGCTTGAAGTCTCAGACTCATTTTTTAATTCCTTCCTTTCTCCTTTTCTCAAACTTTAGTGATTTTTTTCTTCCAACCCTTAAGGGTTGGGGTTGTGGCTCAGTGGTAGAGTGCTTGCCTAGTATGTATAAGGCACTGGGTTCAATTCTCAGCACCACATATAAGAAATTAAATAAATAAAGAAAGGTCCATCAATAACAAAGTCCACTTCTTGAACAAAAATCTTTTCTAATCCCTCTACATGTGCTATCATGTGAACTTAAGGAGTACTATGTCTGGATGATTAGAACTCATCCAAAGTTACCTAATGACATTTCTTCCACTGACATTTCTCATCCTATTTAATAATATTCTATGCAGTTGCAATCCTCCAGGTTAGCTCCATATAATGCACCAGTGCTCAAACTTTATTTATTAAACAATTGGTTGCCTAAGGTGGCACAACTACTCAGTGGCATAGAAAGACTAGAAACACCCATGCAATGTATTATTTGTATTACAATTATCCATCTAACTGTTGTTAACAAAACAGGAACTCAAAAAGAATGGTGGACTTCATGTGTGAACAGCTTAACAACTTTTGCTGATGTTTTTCATAATGAGTTCAATTTATTAGAAAAGAACAAAGACTTCCAATCAGGCTTTCTTAGATTATTTTAGGTCCTCTCTGCAGGCACTATGAGTTAATTTTGTTTTGACTCCACTACAACAGAATTGAGTTGTAACAGTAGGCCTGGGGGCAGCAAGGTACCGAAAGAACAGATGTAGAGCCAAGGGAAGTCATGCTATTTTCTCCATGCCTCGGTTCCATCGTTTAAAAAATGATCTTAAAAGAATAAAACAATTATTTGTTATTCAATGCTATTTAATATCACCATTTAAAGTTAGTATTTAAAAATTTAACCGTCATTTAATAATAATTATTGAATGGCAGAGAATTTCTTTTATTAAAATATTACTTCAGAATCTATAAATTAGTTTCATGATCACATCTATCCAGTAATCCGGGCTGGCGTTATCCACAGAAGCCACCTAACAGACGATATTTTCAGAGGCAAAGCTTGAGGCAGAACCTGGGACCTGAGCCCAGGATGTGCACCTCCAAATCCAACGTGTCTTCTGGGGCAGTCCCGGTCACCGTGGGGTCCCCGCTGAGCACCCCGGGCGCACTGCACAGCGGTGGCCCCCGCCGCCCGCGCGGCGTCACGGGGAGGACCGGCTCTCTGCTGGAGTCCGCACCGGCGTCTCGGCGCTCGCCGAGGAGGAGGGGTCAGGACAGCGCGGGCGGCCAGCCGTCGGCGACGCTCACGGAGCCGCTGACTGCCCCTTTGCTCAGCAGGAGCAGTGAGGTCGTCCGGCGGTCGGCTCGGTGAGAGCCTTCCTCGCCGGGCCCTCCGTGGGGTCCGAGACCCGGGGCAGGCGACCACCGCCGCCCCTCCAAACCAACCGCTTCTCCACAGCGAGCGGCGGTTCCCGCGCCAGGCTCCTTCCTAGCCCCGGGCCCCGTTCGGAGCCAGCGAGGGTCTCGCTGGAAAGGCTGGCGCCCACCCGGCCCCCTCCCGACCCCGCCGGTGCGCCCCCCGCCGCCCCGCGGTCACTTGCCCCGCAAGGCGCTCTGGAAGGCGGCGGCGTCCAGGTGGTCCAGCGCGCCGCCCCGCGCCAGGCGCACCGACACGCCCCCGAACCTGTCGGGCTCGCCGCGCAGCTCGTCCGCGTGTCCCGAGACCCCGCGGCGCCCCGCCGACGCCCCGAAGGCCGCGACCCGCGCCCTCGCCAACACCAGCGCCACACGCCAGCAGCGCACAACCGGCCGCATCGCGTCCCGTCCCGTCGCGTCCCGTCCCGTCGACCCCCGCGCCGGAGCCCGGCCGTCGCCGTAAGCCTCAGAAGAGCACCGCCGCAGTCCAGTGGACGGGTCCCCGCCTCGCAGAGCCGCCCCGCTCAGGCCGGGAGGGCGGGAGACGCTTTCCACTGTTGGCTGCGTTCGCTAGTTTACACCAACGACGTTCAGGGGAGGTGGAGGACGGAGCTACTGGCGTCCGCTCCTCAGGGGTGCACCATCGAACCCACCCTCCTGGGCAGCAGCGGAACCTTCGCTGCCGCTTGAAGAGCGCGGGGAGGAAGACGTTCGGTGGTGCCCATCTGCACTGCCGCGCTGTACTCCGGGCTTTACGGCGCGGGCCGGGAGCACCGACCTCTGCCCCGGAAGTCCTCGCTCGGCCGCGCGCACGCTGAGCCGGCTCAGCCGCCAGTCGCCCTCCGCTCCGCCCGCTGAGCGCTGGCCATGGCGTCCAAGAAGCACCGAAAGCGGCTGAATCAGAGCTTGGAGAGCGGGTCGCCCGCGCCTTCCCCCGCCGCCTGCGGCTCGGCGGTGGCTGGGACCCTCCTGGTGACCAGCTTCCTAGAGAAGGGTGAGGGCGCCGCGGGGGCGGGGACGGTCGGCCGCGCGGGTTCCGGGCCGCTCTGAGCGCCGCGCTTGCCTCGCCGGTGCAGCTTCGCGGTGGGGTCCGCTCGCCTAGCCGGGGCAGCTCCGCGCTGGGGCGGCGCCGTGAAGCCGGCTGCAGCCCTGCGCGACCCCGGGCCTCGGAGCCGGGGCGGCCCTCATGGGTGGCGCGGCGCGAAGCCCCAGGTGCCACGGCTTGCACGGATTACCCGCGCGGGGGTGCGAGTCCACGGCCGGCGTCCAGTTCCCGGCAGCCCGATGGGCATCGCTTTGAAAGGTGGACCGCACTAAAGTGGGTTTCTGTGTTTACAGACCCTACGGGCGGTTCTGGGGCTGGCGTCGCGGTTGCGTGCTTCCTTAGAGGTCAGAAGAGGCCCTCGCTGACCCGCGGTCACCCCTTCTCCTGCCTTGCTGACCCGCACCCACCCCTTCTCCTGCCTCGCTGACCCGAGGCCACCCATTCTCCTGCCTCGCTGACCCGCACTCACCCCTTCTCCTGCCTCGCTGACCCGCACTCACCCCTTCTCCTGCCTCGCTGACCCGCGGCCACCCCTTCTCCTGCCTCAGTGACCCTCGGCCACCCCTTCTCCCTCGCTGACCCGCGTCCACCCCTTCTCCTGCCTCGCTGACCCTCATCTACCCCTTCTCCTGCCTTGGTGACCCACGGCCACCCCTTCTCCTGCCTCGCTGACCCGCGGCCACCCCTTCTCCTCCCTCGCTGACCCAGCTAGTGTTGCCGCCGTTTAAGCACGCCGAGGCAAGGGTAGAAAAGGAAAGGCTTTATTAAAGGACAGCAGAAAAGACTGCCCGGGAGGGAGTAGGGGACCCAAAAGGCGGGAATCTGTGGGAAAGGGAGGTCTTCTCCGTTTCTTGTTTTGTTCGCACTCGTTTCTCTGCTCATCTCCTTCCATCCTGCTTGTGCTGGGAAGGCCAAAAGGTGTGACACAGGTGGGCTTGTGGGGGTGGGGGAGGAGTGACTGGGCCAGAAGGGCCTGGGGTAAGTTGATTAGCATTTCACTGTTTGATGGCTGCTGCTTCATTAACAGCTCTTTAGGAAGGGCCTGGACCTTGGGGACCTTAACATTTCAATCTCCCAGGCATTGTTCTGGTTTCCCAGGGCTCAGATCTACTCCATTTTCTTTATTAGACCCGATTTACTTAACTACACTCACTACCTATCTTTGAATCTGGTTTCACAAGGCCCTTTCCGCTGACATCTTCAAAGCTCCGAATTTTTTCCGGACCACTGCTCTGATTCCTTCATTGCCAAACTAAGTGGCATGACACCCTCCTTGGCTTCTTCCTGCTTGACTTCCACCCAGTCTTTCCGTGGAAGCTACCCTTCCTTCGTCACGGATCACCTCCATCCAGTGGATGATTTTACATTACTTTTTCCACTAAACCTTTGCAGCTTTTGGCATTGTGGACCAAGTCTCTTCCTTCAGTCACTTATTTTTCTCCATGTTGGTATTTTGTTTCCTTGGCAGTCTTATCCTCTTCCACTTGAGCATTGAATGTGGAGTTCTCTTAATTTTTAGTCCTAAATCTTATTTTTTCTCTGTGAATCTTCTCTCTTTGAGAACTCCACTCAAGGCCAAAAGTTTCCCATCCATATTCTCTTCATTTTCTGATTTGTTTTTGTAATGCATGTTGTTCCAGAGTCTTGACTGTGGTGAAGGTTTTAAAATGTACGAAAAGTCACACATTGGCACTTTCGTAAAACACAATAAAAATGAACTAGAAAAATAAATTAAAAAAATAAAGGAAATGTTTTTATTAGATCTACCAGATGTAAGATTGTTGTCAAATTGCAGTAAAAGCTTCTTGATGCTTATTCTTGTTTTTTCTGTGTGTGTGCGTATATCTCATAATTGAACCAGTAACAAATTATTTCATAGACCAAATTTTTAATACCACTGTCCAATACTTTTCTCATGGATTTCTCAAAGGTACCTCAGGACTGACTTCATGATGCCCTGTTTTCCTCCAACAGAACAAACGCTAGTCCTATTCACTTTTTATCATTACAAAATCTGGAAGTGTGCATATGTGCAGTCCATGATGTTTTCCTCTTCTCCATTCCCATTGCTTTCACCTCAGACCCCATGCCATTTCTAACCTGGACTGATGGCATAGCCTTTTAGGCAATTTCCCTGTTCTAATTTCACTCCGTTTCTTTCTTTCTTTTTTTAAAATATTTATTTATTTGCTTTTGTTGTACACAATGCGTTTACGTGGTGCTGAGGATCGAACTGGGCCACACACGTGCTAGGCAAGCGCTCTACCCCTGAGCCACAACCCCAGCCCCTTCACTCTGTTTCTTACTCCTTTTCCACTTTGTAGCCAGAATGGTCTTTTAAAAAAATTTTTTTTAGTTGAAGGTGGATACAATATCTTTGTTTACTTATGCAGTGCTGAGGATTGAACCTAGTTCCCAAAATTATCTTTTAAAATGAAGATTTTTGTCATGACCCTGCTTTTCATCCCTCACCAGGCTCCCATAGCTGTCAGGGTGATGACCAGCATGTTTACACCTCTACTGCCCTGGATGGTTTGACTTAACCTACGTGTCCCCTTGTCTCCACCACTCTGCCTGTACTCTGGAGGATGCCCCACACTCTTCTGTGCACAGGACGTCTACGTGCTGTCCTCTTTGCTGAGAATTTTTTTTTTTTTTCTTTCACACAGTTATTTTCTACTCTTCCTTCAGATCTAAATTTAACGTTACTTCCTTTGAGAAGCATTCTTTGGGTCTTTCAAATTAGGTCAGATCTCACATTATAGGCTCTGCTAACACTTTTCTCATTCTTTCATTGTATTAACCTTAGTGTGTAATATAGTTATTCAGTGATTGTTATATAACTTCTTCATCCCTGAGGGCAAAATTTGTGAACAGAAGTGCCTATTATGGGGTTCCAGAGTCTTGATGTGGCTGAGTGGTAGACCACCTGCCTACATGTACATGGTGGTGGGTTTGATCCCAGCACTATCTAAAGAAAAAAAAAGAGTGCCTATTCTAGTGTCTGTTGTATAATAGGCAATAGTACATATTTGCTGAATGAATGCATGGTTGTTTAAAATTATCTTTAAGGTGCTCAATAAGTGTGAATGGGGAAGGTGAATGTTTACTGAAGTAATAAGGACTGGGGAGGGGAGTTTTGTGGACAGGTGAGAATTGAATGATGTAAGCAGAGAGCACAATGGCAAGTTTTTGGCAAAGGAGGTCGAGGATGGGAATTTGAACATGATCTACATGGATAGGCATGGAGATGTTTAGGGAAGCCTGTTGCTTCCTTGGAGCAACAACGCTGCGGGAGAAAAACTCGGAGGCAGAATGAAGATGAAAGTTTTTTATTCTTCGGCTTTAGCAATCTCTCAAAACTCTAACACTGGCTCTTTCAGCAACCTCTCTGACTCTTTACTTCCTCTGACTTTACTTTCTTAGAGCTTAGAGAGAGAGAGAGAGAGCGCTTCTTCTTTCTTCTTTCTTCACTTTCTTTTCTTAGAGAGAGCTTAGAGAGAGAGAAAGAGAAAGAGATCTTTCCTCTTTCTTCTTCCGCAGCCTCGGCCTGACTCTGACCAGCAACAACTACTTCTCTCTTCTAACCGCTCTGACTCTTATTTCTTCTTCTGACTACATTCTGGCCGCTCTGACTCTTTTCTTTTTCTCTGACCCGAACTCTTCTTCTGACCAACTGAGCAACTGTACAACTGACTGAATGAATGCCGCTTCTGACCGCTTTAGTTTTGCGGGTGCGTCACGTGCATTTACAGGTGCGTCACGTGCATATGATTATTATCAGGTGGAACTTATGGCTTCCAGCTAGCCGCAATAGCCATCTCCCTGATTGGGGCTGCTTCAGAAGCCTGTGGTTTTTCCATCATGGGGCACATGGGTGGGAAATGGAAGCATAACTTAATGCTCTAGAGGCAGGTAGATGTACCTGTTCTCAGTTGAGGCTGAGGCTAACTCAGGTTAGAATCTGATCTACAAAAAATAGAGGCTATTGCAAGTATGTTTAGTTTTGTTTTTGTTTATTTTTTTGCAAGTCAGCTTTGTTTTTGTTTTTGTTTTTTTTTTATTTTATTTTATTTTATTTTTTTGTGGTATCGGGGATTGAACTTAGGGGCACTCGACCACTGGGCCACATCCCCAGCCCTTTTTTGTGTTTTTATTAGAGACAGGGTCTCCCTGAGTTGCTAAGTGCCTTGCCATTGCTGAGGCTGGCTTTGAACTCGCGATCCTCCTGCCTCAGCCTCCCAAAGTGCTGGGATTACAGGGATTGTTTTTATTTTTGTGGTGCTGGGGAGTGAACCCATGGCCTCGGGCATGCTAGGCAAGTTCTTTACCACTGAACTACATCTCCAACCCCTCAGACAGCTTTATTTGAAAGTGGGGACCATTGAGCCTTCCCACCCACCCCCAAGCTCCTGGTGGTGTTGGGCTTGGGGCACCAGATGCCTAACTGAAGGGAAAGTGTGTGCTCCCAGGACTGGTGATATATGTTTAGTTTTTAGTGAAATTAGCATTATCTCCAAGAACTTTTGACTGGAGGGAATTTTGAATATAGAACATTTGTCATTCATAAGTAGAAACCAAAAAATTTGATTAAAAAAATTCTCTTTTTAAAAATTAACACTCATATCTTGCCAGTAGACAATCAGAAGGACTTGGTTTTAAATTGGTTACAGGGAGTGTTGGGCAGATGTTTTCTCCAGGGTGTATGAGTACATTCATGTGACTATGTGGATATAGAAATCTTGTGTACTCAGAGGAACATGCCTAGCTTCAGTTAAAAACTAGTACAAAATTAATTTGCTCTTTCTTCACAGTGGATGGCAAAGTCCCTAAAACGTTCCAGAACTCTCTTGTTCATCTTGGACTCAGCACTATGAAGTCTGCAAACATATGTATAGGTCGACCAGTATTGCTTACCAGTTTGGAGGGAAAGCAAGAGGTAAGGGTCTTTTTCATTTTCTTAGTTTAAAGATATTTGAAATGTTTCTGATTTTGACTTCAACATAGGCAGAAGTAAATTAAAAGTATATTTTAAAAACATTTATACATATATAGACTACTTCTTTTTTTGATGTCTACAGCTATCTGGGAATAGTAGGCCCTAAAATGCCATGTCCTTTTCCTCAGGGACACAGTGACACATACCCTTTGGGCTCTATTTCTCCCTTCCTGTTGTATTTCTCTGCAGAAATGTTATTTTGGGGTAAGAAGGAGACCTGTGTTTCTCCTTGCTGCTGTTCACCACTGCTGAGACTCTAAGCCTAGAACCTTGGATTTTTCAGGAGCTTGGCTTTGTCTCCTGCTGCTAGCCCTGACCTCTGCCATGGCTTCTTTTCTCACTTCTTTTCCCCATAGGGGATATTCTGGAAATGTTTTAAAATCCCTTGTCTGCCGATGGCATCCTTCCTGTTCTTTTCATTGTTCTGGGCTTACGTTGTACTTTCAGACCCTTTGCTGTGTCTTGTGGAAGAGAAGACTATAAATGTATTAGCTCAAACATTTAAATTGATGAGATTCGTGTTCTGATAAAACTGTCCCCTTGTCTTGATATTTCCTCAGTGTAGTTACTGTAAGTTTCAACCTGGATTATTTTTAAAAATTATCTTTTAATATTTTTCTTACTTTCTTTTTATTACCTGGTAAGGTAATGTTTTTCTCTTATTTCCTAAATTTACCTTTTGAATCTTCCAACATTTCAATGAGAGCCCATTCCTCATTTTCACAAAAAGATGCAATATTATTTGTCAAAATAACTTCGTTTTTGTGATCCTATGTAGTATTTTATTATATTTTTTGTAAGTGGAATTTATTCTATTGCAATTTGTACCAGATTGTAAAGACTTTGGTGTAAGGACTGTGTTTTGCAGATTCATGTCCTTAGCTATGCTTAGCATTCTGCCTTATAAATTGTGTTCTATGAAAATTTATTTTCTTGTTTTCTCTCTCTTTGGGCAGGTCTATACAGCCTGGCCAGTGGCAGGATTTCCTGGAGGCAAGGTTGGCCTGAGTGAAGTAGCACAGAAGAATGTGGGTGTGAGGGCTGGTGATGCCATCCGGGTCCAGCCTCTTGTGGGCGCTGTGCTGCAGGCTCAGGAAATGGACTTGGCACTGAGGTTTGATTTCTTTTTCCCTCTTTGGTGACTGTATGGATCAGTGCTGCTCAGTAGAAATATGAGAGTCACAAATATAAGCCACATATGTAATTTTGCATTTTCTAGTAGGCATAGAGAGTAAAGGGAAACAGGTGAAATAAATTTTGTTTAACCATTATATGTAGAATCTTATTTTAACGTGTAATAGTTATAAATGGTTTATATCCTTTCAAAATAAGTCTTCAAAAATTCAGTATGTTATAATATAAACTTATAGCAAATCTCAATTTGGATTAGCCATATTTTTTTATTAGTTCTTATCAGTTATACATGATAGTAGAAAGCTCTTCAACTCATTGTACACAAATGGTGCAGAATTTTTCACTTCTGGTTGTACATGAAGTAGAGTCACCATTCGTGCAATTGGGTAATGATGTTCGTCTCATTCCACCATCTTCCTTACCCCAGTATCCCCCTTCCCCTCCCATTTGCCTCATCCAAAGTTCCTCCACTCAGCCCATGCCCCCTACCCTCCATTATGGATTCGCATCCACTTATCAGAGAAAATATTCACCCCTGGTTTTTGGGGATTGGTTTATTTCACTTAGCATGATGTTCTCCAACTCCATCCATTTACCTGTATATGCCATATTTTTTTATTCTGTTTTAATGCTGAGTAATATTCCATGGTATATATGTACCACAGTTTCTTTATCCATTCATCTATTGAAGGGCATCTAGGTTGGTTTCACAGTTTAGCTATTGTGAATTGAGATGCCATAAACACTGAAGTGGCTGCACCACTGTCGTATGCTGTTTTTAAGTCCTTTGGGTATAGACCTAGGAGTGGGATAGCTGGGTCAAATGGTGGTTCCATTCTAAGTTTTCTAAGGAATCTCCATACTGCTTTCCAGACTGGTTGCACCAATTTGCAGTCCCACCAGCAATGTATGAGTATGCCTTTTCCCCACATCCTTACCAACAGTTATTGTTGCTTGTGTTCTTGATAATTGCCATTCTGACTGGAGTGAGATGAAATCTTAGTTTTGATTTGCATTTCTCTAATTACTAGAGATGCTGAACATTTTTTCCTATATTTGCTGATCAGTTGTATATCTTCTTCTAAGTAGTGTCTGTTCAGCTCCTTAGCTCATTTATCTATCAGGTTGTTTGTTTTTTTTGGTGTTAAATTTTTTGAGTTCTTTATATATTCTAGAGATTAGTACTCTGTCTTACATGCATGTGGCAAAAATTTGCTCCCAAAATGTAGGCTTTCTCCTTACCTCATTGATTCTCTCTTTTGCTGAGAAGAAGCTTTTTAGTTTGAATCCATCCCATTTATTGATTTTTTTTTTTTTTTTTTTGTCCATTTATTGATTCTTGATTTTATTTTTTGGTGCTTTAGGAGTCTTGTTAAGGAAGTCGGTGCCTAATTCGACATGATGAAGATTTGGGCTTACTTTTTCTTCTATTAGGTGTAGAGTTTCTGATCTAATTCCGAGGTCCTTGTTGGATTAGCCACATTTTAAGTACTACAGTGGCCACATGTAGGAAGTGGCTGTTGGCCTACTGTGTAAGACAGCGCAAGTTAATTGAGTACTCTGTAATTTAGGGACTAAGGGCTCATGTTCCATGATTAGAGTATACCCTGACATTTTAGATCAAAGGAAGTATTATTGCTGAATTTTTTAGCAGTGGTTTTCATGTTGGCTTAGAGTATAGTCAGGGTTTCTAATTTTTCTTACAGTTGTAAAGAAAAGAGTAGCTTACTGTGAAAAGATGAAAAAATAAGTTTTAAGACTGCTTAAGCAAAGAACCTGATCATATATTTTAATTCATTGGTTATTCATTTTAATAAACAGGATCATTACTATTGAGTAAGTCATTCACCAAAGGCTAATTGTTTGATTCAGCCTAACTGTAACATATCATCCATCCTTTTGAATATTCTGTATCTAATAGTATTTTGACTTCGTTTTATATATATAGGTTTGTTTAGAATTCATTTTTACAAAGCACCTTTTGACATTTTATCATCTTAATAATAATTTTGGGAATGTGTTTACATGAATCACAAAACATTTTTTAGACATCAGCTTGAGTTTTAAAGTGTTTTTATTTTTTGGTACTGGGGATTGAACCTAGGGCACTTAACCACTGAGCTACATCTCCACCCTGGTTTATTTTTTATTTTTTAAGACAGGGTATTGGTAAGTTGCTTAGGGCCTTGCTAAGTGCAGAGACTGGTTTTGAATTTGTTATCGTCTTGCCTCAGTCTCCCGAGCTGTTAGGATTACAGGCTTCTGTTAGTTTCTAAGCTTGAATTTTGGCACATTTTTTCCCTTAGAAACAAAACATTTTCAAAGTCTATAATAAGTTTAGTGAACATGAAAAAGCAGAGAAGAAAGACAGCATATGTTGAGCACCAGCTTTATACCAGATGCTTTGTGTATATTGCAAACGTGCTCACACTTCCCTCACTGAACACCTTGCAAAGCACCCCTAGTTATCCTGTTTTAACAGATGAGGAAATGGGCTACACAAGGGAAATTAACTTGCTTAATTCATGGGCTAGTTGGTGTTACTGCTCAGCTTAAAGCAGATTAATCATCAGATCATGTCTTAAAACGGTGCTGCATGCAACAGTGATCAGTTGACTGGAATTAACCTTGATTGTGATCTACCTACCACCTAGTCTGACCTCTTGAGGGCAATAGTTTTAGGTGAATAATGTGGCCTATTATAGAGGACTGTATATATTTAAAATGAAATTTTGCTCTTTAAAATTTTATTTTAAAAAATCTTACATTTCAAATGAGGAAATGAGGCTGCAGTTTCCTGTTAGGAAAATAAGTAATTTGAATCTACTTATATTTTTAGTTGTAACTGAAAAATCACATTAGTAATGTTGGAGCTCCTTCTGGTGGAAGTAATTTTATCTGCACCCATTCTTTTTATAAAATCAAAACTGGTTATGTACTTTTTACTGTTTTTTTTTTTTTTTTTTTTTTAATATTTGTGAATACCTTCTATTCAGAGTTTAATAAGTAAAATAACTTGGTCCAAAGTTTCATAAACAAATAAATTTAAGCATTTAGGGAAATATACATAATTTCCTTATTAGTCTACACATATTTGATTCATGAAAATTTCTTCGTTTCCTTTTTTCCCTTTTTCGTGTAATTATGTCCCTTTTTCATGTAAATTTTGTAGTAGTTATGTTCTGTTGAAGTCATCTTGTGCACTGTTCCTGGGGGTAAGTATGTACATGTATGTGCATATTTACATAGATTGCCATCTTAAATCCTTAAAAAAAAAAAAAAAAAAAAAAAAAACTCATTCTGGTAAGAGTCTATTTTCTTTATGTTACAAAAGAGGAGGGGAGGATTGGAAGTGTTAAGGGATTTGCCTGAGGCTGCCCCAGGACTGGTACACTGGGATTCAGACTCCTTCCAGGGCAGTGCAATTGAATCACCCCCTACAATGGTCACCAACATAATTGGACAACTAACTGTTGGTCTCTTCTGGGGCTTTTGCATAGAGAAGGAAGAAAATGCTAATGTTTTGAAAACTCCAAGAGAAGGCTTCTTTGCAGGTGCAGCACTATTCAGGTGTGCCTACTTCCTGCATTTAAACAGGCAGGAAGAAACCTGTAGGACACCTTTATCAAAAGAAAGAAAGGAGGTCTTAGTTTTTCCTCAGACATGTCATTTCTCCAGAATAAATTTGCACTGCAGTCATTACTCACTTTTACCTCTTCAGGTAAGATACTTATAGGATTTAATTTTCTTGAACAGGTAATTTATAAATTATACAGTAGGGGTGAAGTTGGCTGTGCATAAAAGCCTTTCTCCAAGGTAGGCAAGTTCAGGAAAGGAGTGGGTAGTTTAGGCTGGCGTTTTTCACGTTTGTGGCATGAGTGTGCACGCACACTCACACACGCACAGGTGTTATTAGGGATTATTTTGCACATGTGTATCTGTATAGATACGTGTATGTAGATATGTATGCACGTATGTATTTGCATGTATGTGCATGTAATAAATTAATGTTTTACAAAGCATTTACCCTATGTGCAGTGCTCTCTGACATTTATTCTAATAAAACAAAGTGCTTGATGGGACTGATTGAAATGTTCTCATGATACCTGAATGGACAGAATATTGTATTTTGAAGAACAGTGATTCAGGTCACTAAGGTACTGAATTGCGAATATATTTCTGGTTGTAGGAAGTGTCTGAAATTTTTAAGTTATTCCAAAATTGTATAAATCATTCATTTTTCAGGTTGCAAATAAATTATTTTGACAGGGTTTATTATTAACTGTGTAAATATCGTTTTATTCCACAGTTTAGTTTCTGGTGTACCTAATGCTGATTGTTGCCCCTCTTTCCTCTTTATAGTGACAAAGATAAGGAAATTAATGAAGAAGAACTGACTTCTTGTATTCTGAGAAAACTAGGTGAGACTAATATTTTAAATTGTTTTCTTAAATTTTAAGTGCAATGCTATATCAAATAGTGTTTTTTGAGGCCTTGCAGACATAATAGTTTCCTTCCAAATAGCTTAGAGAATATTACCTCAATGAGGCTACATCCTTTTGAAGCAGGGGCTCTTTTCTCAGTAAATGGATTGAAAGTTCAGCGCTGGAAAAATTAAATGGCTTGTTTGTGGACAGAGTCGGGGTGGAGCTAAGGCTTTAATCCTTGCACATGGACTTCTGGCTGTTGATAGGATCTTAGATCTGGGAAGTGTAGAGAATTTGAAAGAGTCCTCTTTTCTGTCTCCAGCTGCTGCTGTTAGTATGTCATAGGGGGAATATTAGGCTCTGCTTTTTTTTTTTTCTTTCCTTTTCCCTTTTTATTTTTTTCAGTGCTGGGAATTGAACCCAGGATCTCATACACTGAACTTACCAGTTTTTTTTTTTTTTTTTTTGGCAATAGGGTCACGCTAACTTGTCCAGGTTGATCTCATTCTTATGATCTTTCTGCCTCAGCCTTCACAGTAGCTGGGATTACAGGTGTGTACCACCACACCTGACTAGGTTCTCCCTCTCTCTCTCTCTCTCTCTCTTTTTTTTTTTTTGGTACCAGGGATTGAACTCAGAGGCACTCGACTACTGGGCCACATCCCCAGCCCTTTTTTGTATTTTTATTAGAGACAGAGTCTCACTGAGTTGCTAAGTGCCTCGCCATTGCTGAGGCTGGCTTTGAACTCGCCATCCTCCTGCCTCAGCCTCCCAAGTGCTGGGATTACAGGCGTGTGCCACGTGCCCGGCTCTCTGTTTTTTTTTGGTACCGGGGATTGAACTCAGGGGCACTCAACCACTGGGCCACATCCCCAGCCCTTTTTTGTATTTTATTAGAGACAGGGTCTCACTGAGTTGCTAAGTGCCTCACCATTGCTGAGGCTGGCTTTGAACTCGCCATCCTCCTGCCTCAGCTTCCCAAGTGCTGGGATTACAGGCGTGCGCCACCGCGCCCGGCTGCTCTCTGTCTTTTTTAATGTGTAACTTTTTAAATAGTTTTTTAATTTGCTGAGGGACTTTTATTTTTATTTATGTATATGCAGTGCTGAGAATTGAACTCAGTGCCTTACACATGCTAGGCAAGCACTTCACCACTGAGCTACAACCCCAGCCCCTAGGTCTTTTCTTTTTCATGACAAAAGTGACTTTAATAATACTTCAGCTTTGATTTGGTCTTTTCAGTCAGATAGTTTTGTTAATAGCCAACAAGTTGCTATTAAAGCATTGAACAGGTGAAAAATTGTGTTAACATGTATTTGGTGAATTGTTTTTTAGATGGCAAGATTGTTTTACCAGGCAACTTTCTGTATTGTACCTTCTATGGACGACTTTGCAAGTTACAAGTTTTGCAAGTGAAAGGGGCAGATGGCATGGTATTGAGAAGGCCTCAGAGTGACTCTGACACTGGTGCACAGGGAATGGCCTCTGAACAATCCAGCATGGAAACCAGTAACCTGGATATGTCCTTCCAGCTAAGCCAATTACATCTGGATGTGCCCCAGAGCCCAGCATCAAGAAGTACTCCTTGTAAACCTGTTGATGACGGATTTATAAATAAAGCCAATGACGTTTCACTGGATGTTACACAGAGCTTTGGAGAGGGCAGTGGACTTGAGCTAGAGGAAAGCACAGCTCTTAAATGTTGTTTTGAGTCTTCCAGAGAAGGAAGTAATCAGGTTATCAGTGAAGAGAGACTGCTAAAATCACCCAGCACTGGAGGGAAGTGCAATACTGATACTTTTTATTTTATTTCTTCCACAACAAGAATCAATCTTACAAAGATTTGTACAAATTCAAAAGAGCAAGAAAACCCATTTAAAGTAACCTACGACATGATAGGAGGTTTAAGCAGTCAGCTGAAAGCAATTAGAGAAATAATTGAATTGCCTCTTAAACAGCCTGAACTTTTCAAGAGTTATGGTATGATATCTTCAGTTTATTGTACCTAGAAGTGTTAAATTCAAACTGAAAAGCAATTGGCTAGTTCCAGTTATCTGTTAAATGCTCTCTCTCTTCAAGTCTTTATTTCCTTAATGATAGGTATGATAAGAGGTGTTAGCTGCCTTAGGAGATACCGTGCAATGAGCCATTCTCTATGCTTTGGTCCCTAGGTTGGGATATGTTAGTGATAGCCTTGTCTCTTCTAATAGCATATAATCACAGTTGCTTGTATTGGATCTATAATAAGTATCTTGTCATGCTAGACCAGCTGTAAAAGTGAAAGAAGTAAACTATATTCATATACGTGGGATAAAATTTCATTATTAGGAAATGTAACTGTGTGCTGATCTCATTGCATTGAGACAAGTAGTTTAGGGTTGAAGCAAATTAAACTAGTGACTTGACTCCTAGCAAACTCAGGTGCCTCTTCCTGGTTTCTACCCAGTATTTGTGCATGCTATCTCTGTTTATTCCTTTTTATGAATTTTTATATATTTAAAATTGACCCGTGGACCTGGGTATGCTGCTACTGGTGAGGCTGAGGCAGGAGGATCACAAATTTTGAGACCTGTCTCAGCAATTTAGTGAGACTGTCTCAAAGTAAAAAAAGTAGAGCCCGGCACAGTGGTGCATGCCTGTAATTGCAGCAGCTCAGGAGGCTGAGGCAAGAGGATCCAGATTTCAAAGCCAGCTTCAGCAAAAGTGAGGCCCTAAGTAAGTCAGTGAGACCCTGCCTCACTGTGGCTCAGTGGTCGAGTGCCCCTGCCAAAAAAAAAAAGGCTGGTGATAAAGCACTCCTGGATTCAGTCCCCAGTACAAAAACAAAAAAACCACAACCAAACTCTTGTTGGTTTTATATTTTTCTACTAATGTTTAACCTCTCCAAGATGACAATAGGAAGGAAATCGGTATTGATGGCTTGCTTTTTTGTGTGCATGTTTGATTGTTTGATTTTATTTTTGGTCATTGAACTGTGCTATGTGAGATAAGGTATATATGTTCAGTTTTTTTTTTTTTTTTTTTTTTTTTTTTTACCAGCATACTTCCTTTGCTTTGAGGTCTACAGAGAAAAGAGATACCATTGCTGGTGATCAGTATAGTTAATATATCTTTCTGAGAGTCAGGGAGGCGTGATTCTTAATTTTGTGATGCAAGATAAATTTGCACTTGTAACTTGTGTTTGAAGTATGACAGTCTTTATGAGAGTCTTAGTAAAGCTGAATTCAGTGTTCGTTTTTTTCTTGTAGGAATTCCAGCTCCTAGAGGAGTATTACTCTATGGCCCTCCAGGTACTGGGAAGACAATGATTGCCAGGGCTATTGCTAATGAAGTTGGAGCCTATGTTTCTGTAATTAATGGTCCTGAAATTATAAGCAAGTAGGTGCATGGCTTGACAAAGTAAACTTAATATTACTAAATATATTTCTCCAGGGTAGCCTTTAAAAGTGGCAGCATGAGGCTGGGGTTGTGGTTCAGTGGTAGAGCGCTCACCAAGCACTTGTGAGGGGGTCCTGGGTTCGAGGCTCAACACCACGCATAAATAAATAAACAAACAAACAAACAAACAAACAAATAAATAAATAAATGTATTGTGTCCGATTACAACTAAAAAATAAATATTAAAAAAATTGGCAGCATGGACAGGCCACAGTGTCACATACTTATAATCTCAGTGGTTCTGGAGGCTGAAGCAGAAGGATCATAAGCTCAAAGCCAGCTTCAGAAACTTTGGGAGAGGCCCTAAGCAACTAAGCAAGACCTTGTCAAAAAATAAGAAGGGCTGGAGATGTGGCTTAGTGGTAAGTGCCTCTGGGTTCAAATCCTGGTACCAAAAAAACAATGACAGCATGGTATTCTCTCTGGATATTACTTACATACCTTGAAATACTTTTAAATTTGTTATATACATGTGTGTGTGTGTGTTATGTGTGTATATACATATACATACAGATATATACATACACATACACAAATATATATATATAAAATAGAAATATATACATAGATCCATACACAAATGCATGTACACACATATGTACTGGGGATTGAACCCAGGGTGCTTTACAACTGAACTATATCCCCAGTCCATTTTATTTTTTATTTTAAGACAGGATCTTGGTAAATTGCTGAGTCTGACTTCAAACTTCTGATCCTCTTGCCTCAGTCTCCTGAGTTGCTGGGATTACAGTTGTGTGCCACCACACCTGGCTTATTTTTTAATACTAAAGTACAAAAATTAAATTTGGAAAGTAATTTTTGAAAGTGCTTATTCTAGAGCTGTTTAGAAAGTCAGATTAGCTTTTATAGCCCAAGATTTAAAAAATATATAAATGGTCCTTAAACATTTGTAATTTGTTACAGATTCTATGGTGAGACTGAAGCAAAGTTGCGACAGATATTTGCTGAAGCCACTCTACGGTATTTTTTCTTTATTTTGTGGGGGAAGCACATTTTTTGTTTGTTTGTTTTGTTTTTGTTCTGTTTAGATACATTACAGTAGATTTTGAGGTTTTGGAATTAATAGTCAAAGCTATTAAAGTGAGAGTATTTTATACAAAGAGTGAAAGTAATACAAAAAGATTCTGTTTAATCTATTTCTATCTAATATTGTTTTGGAAGTTTGATAAATTGGTAATTAAACTATAGAAAATAGAAAAATATGGGCTGGGTTGTGGCTCAGCGGTAGAGCGCTCGCCTAGCACGTGCATGGCCTGGGTTTGATCTTCAGCACCCCGTAAAAATAAACGCATTGTGTACAACTAAAAGCAAATAAATAAATATTAAAAAGAGAAAGAAAGAAAGTAGAAGAATTAAAACGGCATTTTTTGATGACTCATGTAAGTAAATAGATCTATGAGTTCCTTTAGAGTGTACCTAGGTATATCTAGTAGATTTAATTCTCTTAATTCTGTTTTCAAAGTATGTTTAGAACTTAGTTCTCTTATAATTGCTTCAGAGGGGCAAACCTTGTGCTCTTTAAAAAATTACCATATCATTTCTGAGTTTAGGCTACAGTGTTGGATTGCAGTGAGTATTAGAATATGGTCTGTAACTTGGTCTAATGTATTTTTAACATGGCTTTATTTCTACCATTGTTTGGATAGTTAACATATTACTGCTTTTTATTTAAAGAACTGTTATTTTAAAGTGCTTTCTTCTAGTGTTAGAGATGAAATAAGGATTTCTTGTCCTATTACTGAAAATTTGAGATGGTTTACCTTATTTTTAGTATGTGTTTGTTGTTAGGTTGATGGTAATTGGGGTTTCCTTTTGTGAGAGAATTCATGTCTTTTTATGGCAGAATTGGTCATCTTGAAAGTACTGTTTTTCATAGGTTAAAATAAACAAGAGGGTATTCTAGTTTATATCCTTTGGCTTTAGACCTACTGCAAGGGACAGCATCTCTACCCTCAGCTTCTGAATTGATCTAGTCATAACAGTTTAGTAGGCATTCCTGGGAGAGTTCTGCCTGGGTGTAGATGTTCTTCTCAGGAGCAATAGGCTCTTCCCAGTACTCTGCCTTGTAACTAGGGCAGTAGACTAGAATGTGAGCTGATAAGTTAAATGGGCTGAAGTTAATCTAAAGTATTTTATCTTAACGTTCTAGTGCTTTTATCTATAGTATCTTTAAATTCTAAATTTGACATGTTGCGTTTCAGTTAAAAAATGAAACTAAAATTAAAACTTAAATGTGAATTAGAGATTTCATATTATGTGTTTGTTTTCAGGCACCCTTCAATTATTTTTATTGATGAACTAGATGCGCTTTGCCCCAAAAGAGAAGGAGCTCAGAATGAGGTGGAAAAAAGAGTTGTGGCTTCACTCTTAACATTGATGGATGGCATTGGCTCAGTGAGTACAGTACTAGTACTGAACCTGTGTGGGAAGGTGTTGTTTCTTAATATACATGTGGTAGCAAAAATGAATGTTCTGTGTCTTTGGGTATTCCAGGATAAGGGAAACACATCTAGCATAGTAATTAGCTTCAGTAGATTACTTGGAAGTTGTTAGGACAATATAACTTGACATGTTTTCTAGCATATAAAATAACAAACCTGATAGTTTTCTTTTGTGATAGGTTGTATTAACCCAAGGCAAAAATCAATAAGGAAGATTCAGCATTAAATTTTAGGGGATTTTATTCAGAAATTTTATGAGTAAGTCATCTTATTTATGTAAAAATTCTTCCAGACAAGTAAAAGGGATGAGAAGTTAATGGACAGAAAGCATTTACTCATATCACTGGATTCTGTGATAGGGTATATAGTCTTGTATTAATAAAAACAAGGAAGGACTAATTCAGAATAAGAATGAAGAAAAATTCTCTGAATTCTGATATCTGTTAACCAGAAAAATGTATGTCTTTGGTTTATTTTTTATTTTTTAGTTTTACTTTTGGTACCAGGGATTGAACCTAGGGATGCTCTACCACTGAGCTACATCTTTTTTTATTTTTTATTTTGCAATAGGATCTTCCTAAGGTGCTGAGGCTGTCCTTGAACTTGCAATCCTCCTGCCTCAGCTTCCCCGAGTCTCTGGGATTAAAGGTGTGCTCCACCATGCTCAGCTCAGAAAAATGTACTTCTTGGGCCAGATTATAAATAACTAAAGTTTTTAGAATCATGATAGGTTGGAGCCAAAAGAAATTTTTAGAAATTATGTAGTCCCTGTGCTCCTTGGTGCACATTAAATAAGTGGATAATTAAAAGGTTTTTATTGCTTACTGGTAGAAACCGAACCTGTGGGAATAATGGTATTTGGTCAGTCGGATGTCACTATTAAGTACACCAAATATATTTGTTTATGGATGACTGTAATTTCACCCTGATGGCGAATTTAGAGACCTATATTATAATTAGAAGGACCTTGGGGAGGAGTGATTCCATTGGAAGGCCCCCTGTGGAAGGATCTTAGTCGCATGGTCATTCTGCTGCCTCTTCTCTGCTGTGGGAATAAGCCAACTCCACTGATGTTTTTGCTTTTGGTCAGGACTGGAAATACACCACACTGATGTTATATCTGAAAATGCTTAAGGCCCCGTGTTTGTACTCCTGAATTCATGATTCATGAATTCACACTAGTTCATTTTCTGTTGGCACATTTAGTATAATTGATGAGGTTTGAGTTTTATGTAAATTGCATTCTACTTATGCTGGTCTTTGTGAAATGACTTGTGTCATCTGAGTAAAATGCCTGGTAATACCTACAGGTGGTTGATTATGATCATTGTTTCTTTATAAGTTGTTCTTAATTTCAATTTCAGAGTAAAATCCTTATGTATTCAAGGGTGTCTGATACCTGGATATTGATTGTATTATTGTCTGTATTTTCAGAAATTTAAAAACATTAATATAAAAACGAAAACAGTTTGTATATAAGGAAGACTTCGTAATGTAGCCCTGATCTCTTTGAATAACATGTAGGCCATCTTTTCTTCCTAGTAGGGGAAATTATTTAATTAAAACAATTAAATGAAGCAACCATGTAATTTAATGCAATTATTTATGATAATGATATGGTTAAAATGGTAAAAGTGAAAGAAACATCTTTATAATTGATGGAGAGGTAAGTGTTGGAAAGCTTTCTACGGGAAGAAGCATTTAGGCTGAACTTTGAAAAATATCTAGTAAAAGTAATCAATGTATAACAAATCTATTACAAATAATAAATAGGTAATGGGAGCATAAAGGTTAAGACTTAATTGCCTGGATGGTTCTATTCATTTTTATCTGTGTAGCCAGTGTCTGCCTCTCTATATATTTTTAAACTTAAAAATTTATGCAACTTATTTTAATTTTATTTTGTTAGGAAGGAAGTGAAGGACAGGTGTTAGTACTTGGGGCCACAAATCGCCCTTGTGTGATAGATGCTGCACTCCGAAGACCTGGACGATTTGATAAAGAGATTGAGATTGGAGTTCCTAATGCTCAGGACCGGCTGGATATTCTCCAGAAGCTGCTTCAAAAGGTGCCCCATTTGCTCACTGAAGCTGAACTGCTTCAGCTGGCAAATAGTGCTCACGGCTATGTTGGGGCCGACCTGAAAGCCTTGTGCAATGAGGCAGGTGAGTGTGGTTGGCTGTGATGAATCTGCCTGTGGGCTTACCTCTGGTTCTCACATTGATTGTTTACCTCTCACTTTTTATTGTTTTGGTACTGGGAATTGAACCCAGGGGTGCTTTACCACTGAGTTATGTATCCACAGCCCTTTTTATTTATCTTATTTACTTTGAGACAGGGTCTTGCTGAATTGCTGAGGAGCTCGCAATATTGCTGAGACTGGTCTTCTTGTTATCCTCCTGCCTTAGCTTCTGGAGTTGGTGGAATTATGGGTGTGTGCCACTATGCCCAGCACATCTCACTCATTGCTTAATGGAAATAACTCGATTTTTTTCTAATCATAAAATGTGTTTATTGGAAAAACATAACGACTCAGAAAATTATAAAATAAATAGAAATTACTTTTATTCCTCCTAAATATAACTACTTTTATGGCATATATCCTTCACGATTTTTTCCTGAGTGTGCATGCACATATATGTATGTACACATATATATTATCAGCTGCGAAGGTGGTAGTATGGATGATGACAGCATTTATTGATATTGTGCTGTGGAAATTAGGTAGATATGTCTATGGGAAGATCACAGTTTTTCTTATGGAGCAGCTTAGTATATGTTGAAGTGGTGAAAAAGTACTAAAGAATTCTATGCTATAGAGTATATTTATTTACCTTTAACACTGTTTAAGGGTTGTTATGAGCTGCCTACTTAAGAACTTGACCATGGAATAAGTGTAGTTACTTTTGGAAGTTCTAAGACCTTTTTTTTGCACAGTTTTTTTTTTTTTTTTTTTAACATAATGGCATGACATTTTTAATTTTCTTAAATCAGAAAAATAAACCCAGAATTTCTAGGATAGACGGCTTAGGTGAACAACAGAAAGTGGTCTTGGCTGACATCAGGCTGTAGGGCCTGTGGGGCAGGAAGACCTTGCAGACAGTTGGGGTCCTCACAAGTAATGAGCAGGGAAAAGGCCAGGCCTCAGCAGGTGGCTTGGGCTTGCAATCAGGTGATTCCTACTTCATCCTTCTCATGAATAGGACTCATATATGAGATGGCTGTTCATCTACTGACTCAAGCTCATTCTTGATCCAGGGGACACCAAAGTGGCCAGCATAGCTCTGGCAACTGCTGCCTTTGCAGGGCTGGCTACAGCTAGCACCCTGGGCTCCCCTAAAACCTGGAGACAGGCTCCTCCCTCCTCAGACATGGACTCCCTTGCTGTCTCACTCTGCCCTGGACTCCAGGAGACCAGAGTGTGGGGCTGCCCTGAGGGGTCTGGGACTAGGGATGGGCAGCCTGTGGAACAGAAAGGGGCGTGGCCCAGAGACAGCCCTAGGGGGGGACATCGGTCTGGCTGGGGGCAACCAATAGCTGACAGATGCTGCTTGGGTGGAGAGTGGAGAATGGCACAGAGCAGGTTCTCTAGGCCTTCCCTAGACAGCCCCCTGCACCCTGCAGCTCTCCCTGGCATGGAGATCCAAATAGCTGCCCCGTCAGTACCTCTTATTTCACTGGGGGTGGAACCCCAAGGGGTGGGGTGGCAGCCCCTGGGTAGCAGCCCTGTGTTTGCAGTTTTTCAGAGTAATTTTAATTTTGGAAAATTCAGGACAATTTATTTTTTTGGCATGGATTAAACCCAGGGGTCCTTTACCACAAATTGCGACAGTTTTAATAAGTTGTTGAGATATTCAGTATTTGACCTAGTAAGAATTTATTGAAAAAAAATGTGATAGTTTTTGTTGGTTTGGAAAAGGTGTTTTTATTTTCTACTAACTTTTAAAGGCAAGGCACATATAAAAACATTATTGGTTTGCCAGTAATCTAGGTTCCTTCAATATGTTCTTTTCTCTGTGTTGGCATATATTTTTAAGTCCTTTTATACTGTGAAGGAATTTTTTTTTTTTTGTTTGTATTAGGGATTGAACCCAGGGGCATTTAACCACTGAGCCATAACCACAACCCTTTTTTATTTTGAGACAGGGTCTTGCCAAGTTGCTGAGGGCCTCACAAAATTTTGCATTTTTTCCAGTTGTAGCATTCTATTTTTCCCATTTGTGACCCAGCTAATATTTTTATAAGGAGCTTTAAAGAAAGTCTGATTCTTACAGTGATGGAAGAAATTAAATTCTTGAATTGGAAACTTGATTATTTTAGAGCTGTAGTTTCAGAAATTTAGTAACTTTTCTTTCCAAGTCATTGATTCATAGTTTTCTAAGTTAATGGCTTTGAAGGCCCTTTCATTAGTTTTTTCAGTCTTTTTATCTGGACTGATGCGTTTATGAAAAGAGGTTAAAGAAGACAGGAAAAGAAAACTTGGGAGAGATATTTAGGAGTTTTTGAGTTCTTACTCTTAATGGAGAAAATCAATTGTATTTTGCTCTCCTTGATTATTCCAGGCTAGAGGATTAGTAGCTGGGGAGACTACAGGCAGTATAGACTACTTAGGCAAATGTTAACATTTTCTTCAGCACATTATGGTACAGGTCTAGGCCCCATTGGTCCAGCTTCTGTGCTGTTAGCTTCCTGGCGAAGGTTTGGGCCTGGGTTAGAATTAACTTCTCAGGGACCAAGACACAGATGTGTCAGTAGGCTACTTTGCTTTTTTTTTAAATAGTTTTTTTTTTTTAGTTGTAGATGAACACAATGCCTTTATTTATTTATTTTTTTATTTTTATTTTTTAAATGTGCTGGGGACTGAACCCAGTGCCTTACATGTGCTAGGCAAGCACTCTACCACTGAGCCAAAACCCCAGCCAGCTACTTTGCTTTTTTAATTCTGTTAGGTGATCATGAAGAGTCTGAATTACTGTTGCTTTGGACCTTCCCATGGTATCTAGGCAGGCATTCTTCAACATAGTTTATCCGATAGGTTTTGACTTTCTAATAGATTTCATGCACTGTAGAAAACTCTGGGATTCTTGCTTTCCAGAAAACAGTCTGATGAAGAAAAGTGATTCATAATCATCTACTAATACAGTAATGAATACTCATAAAAATGGAAAACATTGACCTTTTCAATGGAAAAGGAATTGCTGGGGTTAATAGAAACAATGACTTCTGAGAAGAAGTTAAAAAAAGGTAGTTTACAGGTAGGTGAGTGAGAAGGTATGAAAGGGAAAACATTCAGACTCAGATCTCACAGCTAGTGTGTAGCAGCACTGGGATTTAAACCGCAAATCATTTTCAACCCCATGTTCTTAACCCGAATTAAATAATAAAGCATTTTTTCAGAGTGGTGTAGGGCTTTAAGATTTAATATTAGCCTGTGAAACTAAGGATAGACTCAATTTATAAAGGAGATGATATCTAGGTATTTTCTGAGTTTTCTGTCTTCCTTTCTGTAAAGTAATCATTTTCCCCAGTCTAGCAATGATTCAGACTGTGAAAAAGTAGTTTTTAGAAAGATTGGCGGTATAGTGTCCATAAGGGAGATTGTGTGATTTTTGTGTGTGCTATCTTGAATACTAGTGTGTGTAGAGTTATTATTATCATTCACTTAATTTTATAGCAGAAAAAATTTGAAAATAGTGTACTGGCATGTTTTTCAAGGAATTTTTCCAAGGGGGCAGGGTGGTACAGTAGAGAAGTAGTTTTGAGGTAGGGTTGGACAAATTTGCTTTTATTTTATTTTTTTAAAAAAATTTTAAATTATTTGTTCTTCTGTTTATTATTGTTTCTTTTTAGTTATACACATCAATAGAATTCATTCAGGCATAATTATAAAATAATGGAACAAATTTGCTTTTAAAATGAGGCTTGTGATCTTAGGCTTTATCTGAGCTTTAGTTTTCTTCATTTATAAATAGAGGATTAGGGTACGTGATATTTTAGTGCCCTTATGGTTATGGCATTCCCTGGACTTAAGGAACAACAAAGAAATGAACAAAATAAAAAGGGGAAAGGGGATAGAAATAATTAGTAAAGAGGAAGGGAGAAGATAACAGAAGTATATACCCAAGTTACTTGCTGAGTTTGCCCTGGCTGAATTGGCTACTTTCCTACCTGTGGCCTTTTCTCCCTTCCTGGGCTGGTCTTTTGTAGAACAGGTTCTGAGTGCTGTGTAATCCCAGAAAGGTGGGATGGTGAGGCTTCCTTAAAAACTCAGCTTTGGCTCTGCTTCTGGACTTAAGCCACATTCTGTTTGAAGTAAGTGCTTTCCAGGAGACATTTACTTTGTTTGCTGGTGTGCTGTGCCTTGGTAGAGTGCTGGTGCATGCCCACTGGCACGTCTGGGAGGTTAAGGCACCAACACCAAGTTCATGAGTTGGGACAGTAAGACTCCATCTCCAGGAGCTCTGTCTCTGGCTGTGTAAGTGCATTCTGCCTCTGTTATTCATTCTTCTTTGCAGGGATGGGTTATTTGACATGTCTTTCATTCAGGACGGATCACTTGGAGCATATCAGAATCAGCTGTAGTGTTTAAAACAGATTGCTGAGCCCCAACCCCAGAGTTTCTGATTCAGTGGGTCTGGGTGGTATCTGAGAATTTCTGTCAAGTTCCCAGGTGGTATTTTGCTGCTGGTCTGGGGACCCCATTTTGAGAGCTCCTGAACTGTATATAGGGTGTTATCTCTTAAGTCTCATCATGCATCACTATTACCTGGGAAGTGACACATGTCATATCACATCACATTCCCATTTCAGACTTACTTGGGTAAGGGAGGTAGGAAAATGGAATTAGGATTTATGTTTCCCAAATGATTTTGAAGCAGCCAGTCTTAACCCTTGATATGAGCAGGCATTTGAGTCATTAATTTAGGTGAGTGGTTATCCAGCTGAAACACCTGTCAGAATCACTTGGAAGCTTATTAAATCATAGTTCTGGCTGGGTGCAGAGGTGCACACCTGTAATCCCAGCAGCTCAGGAGGCTGAGGCAAGAAGATTACTAGTTCACAGCCAGCCTCAGCAACTTAGTGAAGCACTAAGCAACTTAGAGAGACACTGTCTCCAAATAAAAAATAAAAAAGGACTAGGGATGTGGTTAAGTGGGTTCATTCCCCAGTACCAAAAGAAAAAGAAAAAACAACTGCAAAAAACAGTTCTTGGTTCTAGTTCACTGATTCAGTAGATCCAGGTGGGGCCCAATAATTTGCATTTCTAAGAAGCTTGCTGGTGAGGTCCCTGCTGCTGGTCCATCTAGGCCAGTCAGCTACTTGGGTTTTGAAGGGTCTCTGAAATTGACTTCAGTAACTGGATTAAATATAGGAAATGTAATCCTCTGACTATCTCTAATAGTGTTGAGGTTCTTACCAGAGTCTTTCTGTGGTAGTAATATATTGTTTCAAACCATATTGTGTATCTTTCCCACTCAAGGAGAAAATGAATGTCCAAATGTGCCTTGCAGGTATGTATAATGATTCTGAATAAAACTTTAAAATGACAAATAATTCTGAAAGAAAGGAAAGCCACAAGTAAGGGAACAAAAATTAACAATTCAGAATACAAATTAAAATGTGGACATGTGCTTTTCCTAGAACATCTGCTTGCTTATGCTTTGTGGACCTGTGTGTTCTTTGTGCTTTTTGTGTAGTCTCTGATGGTTTTCCCTATTTCTGGACTGCTGTGGAAGCCCTGCCCTTTTTAAACCAAAGTTGTGCACTGATACCTACTAATGTGAACTGAAGAGATTCAGAATTTCTGAAACACACATGAACTGTTTCCTGACATTATCTGTAATCTAAAGGTTATTGTTGGTGGGGTAATAACATAAAATCCATGTTGTATATATGTAGATTGTGCATGCATTTCTAGAGGATAGATGATTTTCATATTCTTGCAGTTTTTGTAAGAATGATACTGCATCTTTTAAAAAAATTATTTATTCTAATTAGTTATAATGACAGCAGAATGCTTTTTGATTCATAATACACAAATGGAGCACAATTTTTCATTTCTCTGGTTGTAAATGAAGTAGAATCACACCATTCATGTCATCATATCTGTACCTGGGGTGATGATGTATGTCTCATTGTACCATCTTTCCTACTCCCGTTCCCCCTCCCCCCTTTTCCTTATCCAAAGTTCCTCCACCACTCCTATCCTACCCCCCACCTGCTTTATGGATCAACATTCATATATCTGAGAAAACATTTGGCCTTTGGTTTTGGGGGATTGGTTTATTTCACTTAGCATGTATTCTTCAACTCCATCCATTTACCAGCAAATGCCATGATTTTATTCTCTTTTAATACTGAGTAATATTCCATTTTGATACTGCATCTTTTGCAGTGTGCATATTCTCAACTTTTTAAATGTCTTTTTCAAATGTAATTGTATTTTCTGTACCTTTTGACTTTTTTCCCATAATGAATGTGAACATGCTGTCAACATGGTCCTCCTGATATAATGTTCAATGTTGATGGTTGGGTGTTAGACTTATTTTCAAATGTTATGTTTTCTTTATAATTAATTTTTGAACTAGAGTATGGTTTGACTTGTCCAAAGACCTAAAGTTTTGTTGCTCACCTTTTAAGCAAAGAGCAGCTTCATTTTAACATGTTTTATTTCAAGGGGACAGGCTGTTTACAAGTGAATACTCTCACACATCCTGACATTTAATGTCTACGTGTGTATTCCTCTTGCCTTTCTAATTAATTAGTTGCATAGCCTTTTATTAATTCCCTCAAAATTTATAATGTTTTAAATTAACAGCATAGATAAGCATACTGCACTTTTTTGGAAAATACATGAAATGTTAATTATGTAGCAGTGACATGAATTATATAAACTCTGTTGAATGTTAGAAGATGCTTAGCAACAGTGTTTTCCAAATATAGGGATTTATTATAAACTTATCCTTCTAAGGCTGTCTGTGCCATTTCAGAAGAGTGAATATAAATAGAGCTTGATTTCTTCAAGAAGTGGACTCAGTCATTTTGTTTATAGTGAAAGGAAGTATTTGTTTCACATCTCTAAGAATTTATCTTTAGCATCCTTGCTGATTACACATCATTTCAACATGTTCATACCAAATGCTTGGGCCTTGATAAGATAGCATTACAGAACAGGAAGAATTAAAACTCTTATTTAAACAATGATTTTGTCATTATGGCACTTAAATGGGTTTAGTAACAATACTGAACCTAATTACTATAACTTTTCTTGAGATGGAAAATTTTATATCTTGTCTAGATTTCTGAGGTATTTATAGCTTCTTAGTCCTTCCTTACACCTCTATGAGCTTATTTTAATAGGAATTTTTGGAGCATTTACTATATACCTAGCAATCTATTTCTTTTAAAAATTTCTTAGTTTTTAACATATTTCACCATTTTAAAATTAAAAAAATTCTGCCAGCCTTGTTTACTAGAATTAAAATATGCTGTAAAAATTCAGTGTTTTATTTATTTATTTGTTTGTTTAATATATTTATTTGTTTTAGTTGTATACAATGCCTTTATTTTTACGTGGTGCTGAGGATCGAACCTGGGCCGTGCACATGCTAGGCGAGTGCTCTACCTAGCAGTCCTGAGGATCAAACCCTGGGGCTTGCTCTTCCTAGGCAAACACTCTACCCTGAGCTACATTCTCAGCCCTTTTAATTTTATTTTGAGTCTCTCTATGTTGCCTTGGGTGACCTCAGACTGGCAATTCTTGTGCCTCAGACTCCTGAGTAAAAATTTAATATTTTAAAGTCAAGTCCAGGGAAGTGATGGGGATTACCATAAAGCTTATGATGAATGCTGGATTCAGACACCTAGCTTTACTTTGTTTGCTGAGAGACATTGAGCAAGTCATTCAAACTCTTGAATTCATTTCCTTGGCTTAGTGGGTCACATCCTGTCTTTCTAAGAACCTCTTTGAGAGGCTTAGAAATAGAGCCTTGCCACAGAGGCCATACTTTGATAGGTGTCACTTCAGTTTTCTCTTCTCCCTTTGCTTCTGGAATACTGTTGAAACATATTTTAAGAAAATTATATCTTATGTGTAATATGGCAATTTTGGTAATATTCCCCATATGAAGTATTCTTGGTTATCCTAATGGAAGGCAAATAAGAGAAATCTGATAGAATCTTCCACCTTGCTAGAGTGGTGATTTTTACTGACTCTGGGTCATTAGGAGTTTGTTGCTCATCTATATGAATATGCAGACTAAGCGTAGATACAACCTGCTTTAGGGTAGCCTCCTTGACAGAGGGACTTGCTGAACGTGGGTACCTGGGTACTGTTATGCTTCCTACGCAAAGCCAACTTTTCCTTTCTGCTACCCTGCCACCCATGTGGGTTCACTGTAGCTGCAGCAAAGCAACAGCAGCAGGAATGCAAGCTAAGTTGATGTGTGTGTCATGATTGTCACTCTCAGTGCATTTTTTTTTTTTTTTTTTTTTTTTTTTTTTTTTTTTGTGGTACCGGGGATTGAACTCAGGGGCACTCGACCACTGGGTCATATCCCCAGCCCTTTTTGGTATTTTATTTGGAGACAGGGTCTCACTGAGTTGCTAAGTGCCTCACCATTGCTGAGGCTGGCTTTGAACTCATGATCCTCCTGCCTCAGCCTCCCAAAGTGCTGGGATTACAGGCGTGCGCCACCGCGCCCGGCTTCAGTGCATTATTATAGCAGAAAATCTAACAGTAATTATTGCAGCATAACATAAGACAATGAATTTCCCCCACTTTGTAATTCTGAAATGTAGTGATAGGTTACAGTTGTGATAGTGAGATTTTTCCTGTGCATAAACATTATTGATATAAGAGGTAGAATTTTTTTGTCAGTGAAGTGGGAATTTTAATACTAACTTTTGTTATTCATTTGAAATGACTGGCACTGAATGGTTTGTTTGAGATAAAGAGGTGGTAGTTTTGATTCTGTTTAAGCTCTAACTGACATATACTGGTTACTTTGTTAGTGGAAATTTTTCTGGTTTGTTTTGTCAAGACTATAAAAAGTGTAAAACTTGAGGAAAGGTTTTCTTTCTAATTTAATAATGGCAAAAATAAAACCAGTCTATTCAAATAAAAGTTATTTCTATGAGATATTCTTGAGTTTATTTTTCCTTCACTCTTCCTTTATCAAATCTTGTCAGCTGTTTTCAGAATTGTTCAGAATTTGGCCTTTGGGGGGGAAAAAAAATTGTTTAAACTACTTTCATTGCCACCACTGCTCTTCAAGCCATGCACAGCTCTGGGGGACATTGACATAACTTCCTCATTACTCCTCTCCAACTTCCCCTCTCTCGTGGGTTCCATTGTCTTACGTGTAAGTTTTTGAAGTGAGGAAAGGTATGGGCTGGAAGTTGTCATAATTACCAGGTGACTGAGGCATAGGAATGAATGAAGTCACTAGGAAAGAGTGAGTAGCATTCATTCATTCAGGAGCAGGCACTGCACTGAGACGACCTCAGTGAGGGACAGGCTGGGTCTTGTGTCTGCCTTCTAGAATGCAGTAGATGGAAGGACGATTGAGTGTTGAAGGAGCAGATGGCGATGCCAGGAACTTCTTCACTGTTAATGTGTGTTAGTTTCTGCGCCTTCTGTTAAATGATGTGTGCGCGCATGTGTATTTGGCTGTCTTTCTCAAGATTCCTTGTTAGGCTTTTGTAGCTTTTGCAAATCAGTAAACTTTCTTATTATTATTTTCTCCTTTCTGCCAATCGACCATACTTTTATTTTCCTACATTTCTACAAATTGAATTGGATTTAGGCCTATTTAAAATGTGTTCTCTCCTATGTGTAAGACTGAACTCTTTTTTTACTATTGTATGGGGGCCTCAAAACATGTAACATGCTCTGCTTCTAGGCCTCTGTATGCTTTTATGTCTGCTTGGACTACTCTCTGATTCCACTTTGGTCCCAGTTTCCGGTTTATCGGATTAACATCAGCTCATTTTTTAGGTCTCACTGCTTAAATTAGACACGTTTTAGTTTCTCTTCATTCGTGAAATAAAGAATTGTACCAACTGATTTCTGCAAGGGTTGTCTAGGTCTGTGTTGTCACTGATCCTTCCCTAAACTGAGTAGGATGTTTTTGACATGTGTTTTTGTACCACTTTGTTCTTTCCATGCCACAGTACTTGGCACAGTTTATAGTAATTAACCCCTGAGCTACAACCCCAGACCCCTTTCAACATTTTGAAAGGTGAAAAAACAAATGGGTGTTTGTAAGACAAGCCTGATTAAGTGACTTGACAGTTTTTAGATAGCTGATCTAATTTTTTAGTATCTTTGCACTATTTTATTCTTAGTGAAAGCTCACCTCTGTTTGGGGGAGTTTTGTGTATAACTTCCTTGTATCGGTGCTTCTATTTATAAAATCTCAGGTAAGAGAAAGTCAATAAAAAGATGAAAGGGTACAATTTTAATTTAGTAAAACTACATCGAGGCATTGGCCTTGAAAAAAAGTGGTTTAAAAATGATGGGAACTCTCTGTCTTCAGTGTTCAGACTGGATTTCTAAGAGATTTCTGAGACTAAAATTCTTCAAAGTGGAATTTCATTGTGCATTGGAACCAAAATACAGCATTTCACTAAAAAGTCAGCAAGGTCAAAGAGCACATAGGGGCTTTAGTAAAGCCCTGGAGACTAGAGGTCCTTGCCACACATCAGAAGTAGTCTAATCGGAGGAGTTGGGACATTCAGTCTTGTCAGTGTTTGAACTACAAGCAAATAACAGAAACAAAAGACTTACATCTTTAGCTTTTGAGGTCAGCACCATATTTTAAGTTATTTTGGACTCTCTAAAATTGACTTTGTTGATTTCCCCCCATGCACCACCCCCCCCCCCACCCCCAGTATCAGGGATTGAACCAGGGGCACTTAAACACTGAGCACATCCCCAGCCCTTTTTATTTTTTATTTTGAGACAGGGTCTTGCTAAGTTCCTCAGACCCTTGCTAAATTGCAGAAGCTGGAATTGAACTTGTGATCTTCCTGCATCAGCCTCACTAGCCGCTGGGATTATAAATGTGATACTGTGCCCAGATTTTTTTTTTTTTTTTTTTTTTTTTCTTTTTGGTACCAGGGATTGAACTCAGGGGCACTCAAGCACTGGGCCACATCCCCAGCCCTTTTTTGTATTTTATTTAGAGACAGGGTCTCACTGAGTTGCTAAGTGCCTCGCCATTGCTGAGGCTGGCTTTGAACTCTTGATCCTCTTGCCTCACCCTCCCAAAGTGCTGGGATTACAGGCGTGCACCACCACGCCCGGCTCTGTGCCCAGCTTTTTGATCATCTTTTTGGTTCTTTTAGTATGTTAACATTCTGATTCTTCACTTTTATCTTTTTCTATTGATTCTCTCTTGTATAACAGTTGTTTCTTTCTGTGCTCTCCACAAGTTGAGGTTTCCTAGGTTTGAGCTTTCTGCCTCATTCCTCCTGCTCCCATAATATCAGACCTCATGTATGCACATAACTCTGAAGTTTTTCCTCTTGTGTTTCCAAACCACATTTTAGACTGTAAACTGAATAGAATATTTCCTCTCAAGTTGTTCTAACCCATGCCCTACAAACCTTCTTATTTGGGTTTGAGTGTATTCATGCAAAGGGCAGTGGCAAAAGCATGGCAAAAGTATGTTAATATTTTACTCTTTAAAAGACATTCCCAAGCAAATTATTTTCATAAGCCTTTGTGATTTTATTTGTGGGTGTTGTTTTGTAAATTCTTTTTTGTTTGTAATATATTTGTCTTCTCATATTTAGTTTCAGTTTGCCATGTTTCCATTGCTGAAATAAAGCCCTTGGAACTTTGTCTTCCATCTCCTTCCCCACTCATCCTTCTACCCCATACATACCTGAAACACAAAGTATTTTTAATGTTATGTTATTCATGAAATTTGGGTTTTCATTATTTTATTTTATGATTTTTAGGTACTGGGGATTAAACCCAGGGCCAATTAACTACTGAGCCACATCCCCAGTCCTTATTTTTTTACTTCAAGATGGGTCTTGCTAAGTTGCTTATGGCCTCACTAAATTGCTGAGGCTGGCTTTGAACTTGAGATTCTTCTGCCTCAGCCTCCTGAGCTGCTAGGCTTACAGGTGTGCACCACCACATCCTGCTATTATTATTTTTATTCAGTCTGTATTTATGGGGTAAAAGGTAAATTTTGTATTACTTTTCTTTCGTAGGTCTCTGTGCCTTGCGAAGAGTCCTGAGGAAGCAGCCTGTTCTCTCTGATAGTAAGGTGGCTGGGATGGTGAAGATTACTCTGAAAGATTTCTTACAGGGAATGAATGAAATCAGGCCGAGTGCCATGAGGGAAGTAGCAATTAATGTCCCAAATGTAAGTAATTTATTGTACCTTTTAGCAGTGCTGAATTAAACTCTGAAAGAAACAGAGACTCCAGAGAGACTGACTTTTTAGCTGAAACTTTTAAGAAAGTAAATGTGTAATTCAAAATTTTATTGAGATAACTGTAGATTTAAATGCAGTTGTAAGAAGGATGATAGATCCTTTTTCCTTTACCTAGTTTCTATCAGTGGCGATGCCTTGTGAAACTACTGCAAGTACACAAACAGGATGTTCATGTTATAATCCAGGCCCATTCAGAGTTCCCCACTTTTACTTGTACCCATTTTTGTGTTGGTATTTAGTTGTGTACAGTTCTATCCTAGAGCTTTGTGTATTCATCACCACAATCAAGATACTGAACAGCTCTATCATATAAGACCCCTCCCGTTTTCCTTTCATAGGCACACCTACCTCATTCCTGTACCCATTTCTAAAATATTGTTTTTTCAGAAAGATAAAAGTGGAATCGTACAATGTGCACTCTGATGGGATTAGCTTTTTTCCCTAAGCTAATTCCCTAGAGGTTCATACTAGTTGTATCAATAGTTTGTTCCTTTCTCATCCTCAATAGTTGTGTTAGCTAGTTCTGGGTTCCTGTAACCTAAAACCTAAGGTCATCAGCTTTTAAAAAAAGAGATTTATTTTTGTCCAGTTTTGGAGCTTTCAGTCCATCTTCTGTGGGCCTGTTGCTTTTAGGCCTGTGGTAAGGCAGCCTGTGGCAGAGGAGACTGCTTATTACAGACCAGTTGGGAAATGGAAGCAAGAAAAAGGAAGAAAACAGGGTTCCATATTTTTCTTCCAGAGCTCTCCACCAGTGACCTAAAACCTCCCTTTCCCAACAGCACCAAGCAGAGGACTAAACTTTTGTAAACATGGGACTTTTGGGGACAAAGAAGAGCCAAACTATAGCAGTAGCATTCCATGATAGCTGTGTACCACCACTTGTTGATAGACATCTGGGCTGTTTCCAGTGTTTGACTACTAAGTTTTCATTTCACTGGAATGAATAACCAAGAGTGAGATTTCTGGGATATATACAGATTTTTGCAATAAGTTTAGTTTTATAGGTAGGGGTCAACTAGGTAAATTTTTAGAGCAAACAAATCTAGTTATACACTTAGGATGCCTAATATTCTATTCTTTTTTTTTTTTTTTTTTTTAACATAGAGTTCCACAAAGAAGTCACTTTTTATGTGTGGGTCATTTTGTCATGTATCTCATTACCCACATGGGCCTGATGTTCAGGAAAAAAATAAAAAAAAAAAAAAAGGCCTTTTAGTTTGCTTTCAGTGCATTAATATTTCTGGAAAAAGAACATGGAAACCCAGCACTGGCAACGTGTCCTGCATGGTACTGAAGTAGAATGTGGGGCCACTATGGTTGGCTCACACAGGAGTAGCATCTCTAGGTAGTGTAGGTTGGGGAATTTTAGATTGCTTTCTGAAAGCTCTTAGGAGAGCTTTGATGAATGAGTGGAGGTTTGTGCCTTTTTCTTTCCCTGTCCTGTGTGTTGTGTGTATTTATGGTGAGCAGTACGGATGGTGTGTATATGCATTGTGAAGTGTTGATCACAGTCTAGCCATTGGCATGTCCCATCACCCCACACAGTTACTGTTTTTTGTGTTTAACGAGAACATTTAAGAACTGAACTATGGCTAATTTCACATACGTTGTGCAGTCTTTCTCATGCAGTACATTAGATCTTTAGAAGTTACTCACCATTCGTAACTCTTTTTTGGGGGGTGCTACCTGGGATTGAACTCAGGGGCACTCAAACACTGAATCACATCCCCAGTCCTATTTTATATTTTATTTAGAGACAGGGTCTCACTGTTGCTTAGTGCCTCCCTGTTGCTGAGGCTGGCTTTAAACTCGTGATCCTCCTGCCTCAGTCTCTCAAGCCACTGGGATTACAGGTGTGTACCATCGTGCTCCCCCATAACTCTTAACTTTGTATCCTTTGGCCAACATCTCCTTCTTTTTCCCATCCTCCTAGTCCCTGGCAAACACCACTGTACTCTGCTTCTGTGAATTTGACTTTTTCAGTGATAATTGTGCAGTATTTGTCCTTCTGTGCCTTTCTATTTCACTTGGAAAAACATCTCTTGTATTCGTGCTATTGTAAATGAGAGGATTTCCTTTTTGTTTAAGGCTAAACAATATTCCATTATGTATATATGCCACATTTTCTTTGTACATTCACCCATTCATAGATACTTAGATTGATTGCAAGTCTTGCCTGTTTTGAATAATACTGCAGTGAACATTGGAACACAGATAACTTCTTTGAGAAGTATCTTTATTTTCCTTGGATATATACCCAGAAGTGAAGTTGCTACTGGATTGTGTAGTATATCTGCTTATTCTTTGAAGAACCTCTGCTGTTTTCCATAGTGTCTATACCAATTTACATTCCCACCAACAGTGTATAGGAGTTCTGTTTTATTTATATCCTTTTTTTTTGTTTGTTTTTGGTTGTTGTTGTTTTGTTTTTGTTTTCTACAGTAGTGGGAATTAAACTCCCTGAGGGTACTTTACCACTAAGACACATTCCCAGGCCGTTTTATTTTTTTTTTAGAGAAGGTCTCTCCAGGTTGTGGAAGCTCAGCCTGGAACTTGTGATCCTCCTGTGCAGATACCTCTTTTTAATTTTTACAGATGAGGTTCTTCAAAGAAAAAAGCCCTTTATCAATAAGCTCATCAGGAGGCCCTAGGAGTACTCTCTGGAGGTTCTGCAGATTGGCTTCTTTCTAGAATCCTCCAGACCAGATGTGGCTGATTCCTGGGTCAGCAAGCAGGTGGCCCCAGCATTTTTTCATGGGGACAGTCCTGGAACCTGGGTCCATGGATGTGGGGTAGGCCCTGGTACTTGCATATACACTATAAAGCCACACCCCTAATGAGCCACCTCCTCCAGCCACTCCCTTCCCAATTAGTTACCACCTAGTTAACCCCTATCGGGATTCATTCACTGATTGCATTATGGTTCCCACAGCCCAGTCATTTCCCCTCTGAATCCTCTCAAATTGCGTCTCCAGGAACCAGCCTGTAGCTTTGGGGGCTGGCCTTTAGGTGTACTGGAATCTTGCAAAGTTGGAGGCTCACTTGACTCTCCTCCTCCCCCATGCAGAGTATTTTTCTGCATTGGACTGTCCAGGCCGGGAGTGGGGTGAGGTGGGTATTGTGAAACTTTCCCTAGTTTCTTTGTCATGTTTTTAAATTTTTGTTCTATATCCGGGATTCCTTAGCTCTTGTGAAAGTATTTTTGTGTCTGGACAGATGTTCAGGGGTGAAAAGTTGTATTTTGTCATCTTGCAAACATCATATTCCTTCCTTTGTAGTTGTGTACTCCAGAGCAAGAGCTCTGACATCATTATCTGAAGACTTTGATCCTTGTTGGGGCGTTAGGCATCATTTCTACCCTGTGCCCCACTGTGTGTAGGCATTTTAGTGTATTAGTTCTGTTGATTGTTAACCAATGTTCTAAAATTATTGTTAGCTAAAAAACTAAAGGAAACCAGTGGAGTAGACTATGTGGAACGATATAGGGAGAAACCAGTGGATGTGTTTTTTACATTTCAAGTGACTATTCCTTGAAAGATGTGTTTTTGTGGTTAGGTTTGGGAAATGCTGGTTTAAATAAAATCAGTTGTGTTTCTTTGCTGCTGGACTTCTCAATCTTAATATGCTAGTGGGCATTGTGAACTCATAAATAGAAACTTATTTTGCCATGGACCAGGAGGAGGCACAGTTTTTTTTTTCTTTTTTCCATTTTCATTTGACAAGGCAGTAGATTGCAAAAACATATGTACAGATTCTTCCCACTACTCTGTTTAACCTCTTACATGGTGACTTTGTATTCTTACCATAAAAGAGATGAAATCCATTTCTTTAGTTTTTTGAATTTATGTAAATTTCTTTGGCCAGTATGATATTAGTGATGATGATGTTAGCAGGCTTGAGAGTTCTTGGGGCTTGTTTCTCTCTGAATCTTGCTTTTGCTTATTAGTGAATCTGTACCAGGTTTTTGGAGGATGTGAGGCTGTGTGGAGTGGTAACAAGTCTTCCTGGCTGAGCTGCTCTTAGTCTATATGTCATATATATATATATATGTATATACTTGATACATAGTACATTGTTGCATATACTTGTTAATCTCTTATATGACTCAATTGTTTTCTAAATGCAGGCTGGAAAATAGTACCCTAGAGAGATGAAAATCTCCTAAGGCCTTGCTACTAGTTTAGGCTACTTAATGAGGTTTTGAATTTTTTTTGAAACATTTTCATAGTCCCTATTGAATTTAAAACTTAATTTTGGGGTTTTTCAAAAGCACTGTAGGGGGCTGGGGATAGCTCAGTTGATAGAGTGCTTGCCCTGCATGCACAAGGCCATGGGTTCAGTCCCCAGCACCACACACACACAAAAAATAAAAATAAAAAAGCACTGTAGCAGAGCATACTCATTTAGTGTAAAGTAGCTGACAAATGTAATTATTGAATAATGAATGACTGATGCTTGTTTGATAGAAATTTTTCATTGTTCAGGAATTTATGGTCTAAAGTTTGGGCACATTAATATAAATATTTTTACTTGCAATATTTATCTGCATTTTATTGACTATTTTGTACAATGTAATGAATCAGAGAAATTCCTTCTCATCAAGTACCACATAAAAATTTCAGGTGATAGTTACAAATCACTTCCTCCATTCAACCATACTATAGAGTTTTAAATGTTTAGGGACTCTAGGAATATACAGTAAGGTTTTAAAGTTAAAGTTACTGCAATGACGAATGTGTTTGTTAAACATGTCTATCTTGGAATTGCTAAAGTCATTAATTCATCATAGGACCTGGTGCTACAACTGCATTTTTAATTGCTGTAATGGAAGACTTTTTCTTTTATTTTCTTCTGATATGGTATTTACAATCCATGGACTCATGCCATTTTCCATTTGGCAGTTTATTATTTGGCCTAAGGCTGTGGTGTACTGTGATGTTACTCATGAGCTTTGGAATGATCAGCACTGGTGAAAATACTTTCTTTTACACAGTTTTTAATGCTTGCTTCAGATTGTAAAAACTTTACTGAGATTTCAGCATTTGTATAATTAGATTTCTACATTTTATTTTCCTGATTTCTGGCTATTATGTCTACAAAATAGCTCTGAATTATTTTACTGAGGTTTAATATTTATTTTGCTATAGAAAATGTGTTGCTAGAGGCTAGTTAGTTGTGACCATTGAACAAATACTGTAGTAAAGTGGATACACAGCACATTTTAAGAAAAGATTTAATGTGTGAAACAAAAACTTCTAAATCACACATGCCTGTGTGAAAGAAAAGTCCTAAGATGGAAATGTTGCCAGTTATAATGTAATGCAGTGTTAATTTTAGGAGACTACAAGTACTAGCCACTTACTTAAAATACAATGTTTCCAGGTTTTGGAGTTCCTGAATTGGTCATTACAGTGACATTAAAATCAAATGCAGTTTTTTATTTTTTATTTTTTGGTACCAGAGATTGAACTCAGGGGCACTCGACCACTGGGCCACATCCCCAGCCCTTTGTTGTATTTTATTTAGAGACAGGGTCTCACTGAGTTGCTAAGTGCCTCACCATTGCTGAGGCTGGCTTTGAACTCGTGATCCTCCTGCCTCACCCTCCCAAAGTGCTGGGATTACAGGCGTGCGCCACCGTGCCCGGCTTAAATGCAGTTTTTTATACCGTAGGAATCCTTAGAATCTGTGAATATGCTGGAATTGTGAAATTCCAGTTTCATTACCCAGAGATAATAACTGTTAACATTTCTAAGATTTTTTTTCGGTGCCTATATATATATTTTAATATAGTTAATCTTAGGACATAAAATGTTTTATTTTTTCTCTTGAAGTTAAACATTTAACTATAAAAATTATTGGCCAGCTTATTTTAAATAACTGCATAATGGCTGCTATATGGGTATATTTTTATATGGAGAGGATTATCTTATCCTTCTAAAACCAAATATTTAGCTTTTTTTCTTTCTTGTTTGGGTTTTCTTTTGGTACTAGGGATTGAACCCATTCGTGCTTAACCACTGAGCCACATCTTAAGCACTTTTAACTTTTTCTTTTGAGACAGGGTCCCCCTAAGTTGCTTAGGGCCTTGCTAAGTTGTCCAGGCTGACCTTGAACTGGTGATCCTGCTGCCTGAGCCACCCCAGTTCCTGGTATTACAGGCATGCACCACCATGTCTGACTTAGCTTTTTCCGTTTTTCTACACTATTGTTAGGAAGATATTTGTGTCCAGATATTGCATTTATTATTGTTAGGGTTGGAATTATCAGACTAAAATATGATATTTATTAAGATTGTGACAAATGTCATTAAGTTCTTGTTCTTTTTTTTTCTTTTTACAGAGAAGATGTTCTAATTTATAGTTAATATGACAAAAATAAGTACAAAAAGCTTAAATCAAAACTAATTTTATTGGGGCTGGGTTGTGGCTCAGTGGTAGAGCACTCGCCTAGCCACGGCCCTCGGTTCGATCCTCAGCATCACATAAAGGTGAATAAATAAAATAAGGGTATTGTGTCCAACTACAACTAAAAAAAAATTAAAAAAAAAAACTAATTTTATTTTCACCTTAGACTTTCTTTTTCCTTAGTTTATTTTCTTGACTGGAAAGATCTTTATTGTGAGAAATGATACTGATTATTTTAGATAAATACAAATTTTAAAAAGAAAATGAAAAAATAATTATCAATTACATATCTTCTCCCTACATAAAAACAGTAAATTTTTAGATAAAAGGTGTAGCTGGGCCATTACTTGGGATTTTATGTTCTGTGATATCCTTGGCACTTACCATATGACCAGCACATAGTAATAATGAATCGGTTTTTGTTGAATGAATAATTTTAATTTTCATGAAAAAAGCCCTCATATTAAATGATGAATTTCAGATATATGTGAAAATGAGCATACCATTTTTCCTTTGTACCAAGGTGCAATAAAATGTATTATTATTTTCATGTAACATTCTTTAGGCTTTTTCATATTTTATAAAACAGCTTATTTCTTTAGCAAGTTTATAAACTAATTCAATGAATTCAACATTTGCAGTGTTAAAATGCTTATAATAGCCTCCCCTAAGTTGTCTACTCTGGAAGGACATAGGGAAGCCCTTCAACCCTTTAAAAAAAAAAATTTTTTTTTAAATTAAAAAATTTCTCGTTATGATTAACAAAGAAAGAAAGGTGGACCCAATATCTTTATTTATTTATTTGTTTGTTTTATGTGGTGCTGAGGATTGAACCTGAATCCAGTGCCTCACGCTTGTGAGGCAAGTGCTCTAAAACTGAGCTACAACCCCAGCCCTCTATTTACATATTATCTTTGCCATGAGACACGTCATATGCACCATAACAATTTGCAGTCACAAATAGTATTTTTTAAATTATTTTTGTAGTTGTAGGTGGACACAATTTCTTTATTTTATTTATGTGGTGCTGAGGATTGAACTCAGGACCTCACATGTGCGAGATGAGTGCTCTATCACTGAGCTATTCCCCAGCCCTGATAAATAGTATTCTTAACCAAATAAATACAAATTGCTGACCATCAAATTTAATTTACTTTTGCATCTAAGTGTCCTGGCCCATGCTTTTCCTATTTAATTTTATGTAGGGACTTTTAAGTTATCCTTTGTTTTTTGGGGAACAGTTTATCTTTATACTTTTGCCCTTGTGTTTCGATCTGTTTTCAGAATATTGGGTTCACAGTAATCCAAAAAACATCAAAAAGGTGGGCTTTACTTTCATGTTTTATAAAGTGAACACTGGCCAGAGCCTTAGGACTAATTGTGGAATCCCCAGCCCCTAAAGTCAGCTGGGGTACATCTTTAGATATCATATTGAGTGCAAACCAAATATGATTAGTCACAAACATTCCTCATTCACTTCCATTTTTAATAGTGGTAAACTTCTTATTTATATGAATAACCAAAAGGCTGTCTTTCACTAATTATGTATTCAAAATTTACTCCTATATTTTTACCTGGCATCTTTTCAGATGAGCCTACAACATCAGAATGTGACCATCAGTTGAATCTCATAGGAGGAGCTCATTTGTAGTATGTTTCTGGTGCAGAGGTTTGAATGAGGTAGTTTAATTGACTAACTATATTTCATTCTTCATATAACCTTAGGATAATTATAAAGAGTCTGTTGGAGTTTTTATTCTTTAAATATAGTACACAGTCTATATTTTTAAATGTTTTACAAACTCAAGGGATTGAGGGTTTCTCTGGTGCATTATTAAATAAAATCTTGCTTTTTTTGGAATAGATAGCACAACCTGTGGAAATTCTGTTAATTCCATATTGGTTCTTGGCAGGCCTTTAAATTTTGGTTTCTTTTGATTCTACTTCTTGTTGTCTAGACAGAAAAGTGTCTTCTATCACTCCCAAGATCCTAGTCTTCCTTGCCAACTTCTCTTGTGCATTTTTATAGTTTTCTGTAATAACAATTGAACAGGAAAGCACATTTGGAAAAGTAGATTACTTTTAATCAGGAAATACTCAGTGCCAAAATCAGTACTGTAGTTTTAACCTTATTAAATATTTTAGAGTTTAACTCTTTCATTCTACTTATTATTTTTTTAACCTTACTTTTCCCGGGCCTCCTTTAGGATAAATGAGAGAGCAAAAGTTAGTGAAAGGATTCACAATTTCTGTTCTCAACTTCAGTCCTTATTAACTTTGTTGAAATCAGTCCTGCTCTCAGGTTCTAAATGCAATTTAGTTTACATTTTCTATTTTGTCTTGTCTTGTGTTTGTAAATAATGTTGAGATTTCAATAAAGGCAGTTACTGCACTTGTATGAACCTTTGGTTGCTTCTCTGTAAACACTTGGAGACTGCTAACAGTACATATGTTCATTTAGGGTAAAGGAGATACTTTGCATAAAGACTGGTATCCATGGGTAGGGCTAATGTGATTCTTTTTTTGTGGTTCCACATTTCACTTAATGCAGATGTGGAGTAATTGTGCGTTCAGCTGATCTTGACCTTGAATCCATTGGTCTCTCTATTTTCCAAAGAATTACTGATTACAGTGTATCTCACATTATTCTCTAGTTTTCTTGAACCACTTCATATTTATGCATATGCTGTCCTCACATATGCCTGAGAAATTATTTTCTAACCTCTTAGTTACCAAAGATGCTGTAATTTATACCCTCAGTATACTTGCACACAAAAGTACAAATAATGTGTCTTTTTTTTTTTTTTTGGTACTGGGGATTGAACTCGGGGGCACTCAACCACTGAGCCACATCCCCAGTCCTATTTTGTATGTTATTTATAGATAGGGTCTCATTGAGTTGCTTATTAGCATGTTGCTTTTGCTGAGGCTGACTTTGAACTTGCGATCCTCCTGCCTCAGCCTCCTGAGCCCCTGGGATTATAGGCATGAGCACTGCACCTGGCATAATGTGTCTTTTTTTTTTTGTGTGTGTGTGTGGTACCGGAATTGAACTCAGGGGCACTCAACCACTGAGTTACATCCCCAGCCCTTTTTTGTATTTTATTTAGAGACAGGGTCTCACTGAGTTGCTAAGTGCCTCGCCATTGCTGAGGCTGGCTTTGAACTCGCGATCCTCCTGCCTCAGCCTCCCAAAGTGCTGGGATTACAGGTGTGCACCACCGCGCCCGGCTAATGTGTCTTTTTGATATGTCCTTTTATGTTGTTTTTTTTCTACCCTTGGTGCTTGGCAGATAGTAATAACTAAGTGAATGTTTATTGGGTGTTTGAAAATTCATGAAACATTTTGCTTATTTTTCAGATACAGTTCCTTTGCTTTTCAGAGTCAGAACTGTGGGGGATTTTATTTACACACACACACACACACACACACACACACACACACACACACACACACGGTTATCTGTGAGGGGATTTATTATGGAGGGTAAAGCTGGTGACTCAGGGAAGCACCTGGTGGGGCTCAGTTCAAGTCTAAGAACCCCCTATTCAGAAAATATGATGGTATAACTCTATCTGAGGCTAAAAGCCTGAGAACCTGGGGTGTCACTGGTACCAGTCCCAGAGTGTGAAGGTGGGAGAACCCAGAGTCGCCATGCTGAAGGGCAGGAGAAGAAGGGTGTTCAGTCCAGGAGAGGACAATTTGCGTTTTGTTCTACCTGGGATCCCAGTGGATTGGATGGTGCCTCCACCATTTGAGGGTGGTCTTCCCCTCACATCAGTCTCATCAAGAAATAATGTTTTCCCAGCTGTGTAGGTATCACTTGATCCAGTCAAGTTGGCGCTTTTTTCCCCCCAATAACACTTTTAATGAGAATTAATGTACCAGGGAGTTCACCCATTGAAAGGGGCCAATTCATCGATCTTTAATATTCACAAATTTGAGTAATCATCACTAACGTCAGCTTTAGAACATTCCTCTTCCTAAAATGAAGCCTGTTACACGTCATCCATCACCTTCCAACTGTCCTCTCCCCTTATTCTTAGTCAACCACTTATCTACTTTATGTCTGTAGATTTGCCTATTCTGAACATTTTATATAAATGGAATCATAAAATATGTGACTGTTTTTGACTGTCATGTTTTCCTTAGCATAAGGTTTTCACAGTTCATCAACATTGTGTTATTTGTTAGTATTTCATTCTTTTTATTGCCAAATAACATTCAATTGTGTGGATATAGCACATTTAAAATATCCATTCATTGATTGTTAGACAATTGGGTTGTTTCTACTTTTTGGGACTCATGAATAATGTTGCTATGAATATTTATTTACAATTTTGAATAATAAAAACCTGGAGCTAGCTTGAATCCAGGGGTGCTTTACCACTGAGCTGCATCCTCAGGTCCCCCACTCCCCATAAGATCTTGCTAAGTTGCTGAGGCTGGCTGTGAACATGGCAATCCTCCTATCTCCCAAATTTCTGGAAATACAGGCATGCACCATCATGCCCGGCTACATACAAATTTTTGTTTGAACACCTGTTTTCAGTTCTTTTGGGTATTTATCTAGGAGTATATTTGCTGGACCATGGGATAACTCTGTGTTTAACTTTTTGGGGAACTCCCTGTTTTCCCAAGTGGCTAGTCCATTTTACATTCTCACCAACAGTGTATGGAGAGTTCCTGTTTCTCTGGGTCTTAGGTAACATGCCTTTTTATCTGTCTTCATTGTAGCTGTCTTAGTGGATGTGAAGTGATATATCATTACAGCTTTCACTTTCATTTCCTTAGTGGCTAATGATGGTGAACATCTTTTTGTTTACTAATTGGCCATTTGTACCGTCTTTGGAGAACTATCTTTATATTCTTCATCCATTTTTAATTGAGCAATTTGTCTTTCATTACTGAGTTGTGGGTTCTTTGTGTATTCTAGATACTAGTTCTTTGCCCAATAAATGATTTAGAATATTCTCTCCCATTTTCTCGCTTTTTTGGTAACTACCCTTTAAAGTACTTTGTATGAGCTTCAGTTTATTGATTTTTTTTTCCCCTCCTTCTTTTCTTAAAAAATATTTATTTATTTGCTTTAGTTATACACAATGCATTTATTTGTATGTGGTGCTGAGGATCGAACCTGGGCCGCGCACATGCTAGGCGAGCGCTCTACCGCTGAGCCACAACCCCAGCCCCCCCCTCCTTCTTATGGGTTGTATCTTCCTGTTTATTTACATGCCTGATAAATTTTTATTGAATTCCAAACATTGTGAATTTCACCTTGTTGGGAGGGTGGGTAATTTTATATTCATAACATTTTAAATTTTCATAAAAGTATTTCTGAGTTTTGTTCTGGGATGTGGTTAAATTAGTTGGAAACAGTTTCATCTTTTGGGGTCTTGCATTTACATTTTCTCAGGCGGGACCAGAGTGGTGTTTTGTCTGGGGTTGTTCTTTCCTCACTTTTGAGGTAGGACTCATCAGTAGCCTTCTACCTGATGCGCATAGAATTATGAGTTTCATTCTGGCTGTTGGAAGTAGGCACTATCCTGGGCCTTTGTGAACTCTGGGAGCTGTTACTTTTGTTGTTTTAGATGTTTTTCTCTAGCCTTGTGTGTTTTTCCTACATATGTGCAATGATGGGGCCCTCTACAGATTTCAGGAGTTTCTTTCCTTCCTTCCTTTCTTGGTTTCTCTCTCCTTCCTTCCTTCCTTCCTCCCTCCCTCCCTCCCTCCCTCCCGGTATTGAACCTAGGGCCACTTTACCACTAAGCTACATCCCCAGCCCTTTTTATTTTTGATTTTGAGTCTGGGTCTCACCAAGTTGCTAAGGTCCTCACTAAGTTGCTGAGGTCAACCTTGAACTTGAGATCCTTCCTCAGTCTCCCTAGCTGCTGCGATTATAGGTGTGCGCCACTGCGCCTGGCTTCAGGAGTTCTTTTGTGTACCTCATTTTATCTGTGGTGCTGTGCCTTGGAAACTCTGGCTTCTTTGGCTTCTTTCTTTCCTAGCTTTATTTTTTCAGTTCAGGAAGACCACATTGTCCTCATTGCCTCAAGTCCAGTGTCCTGAGAGGTGATGCTTCATATACTTTGTCAAGTTTTTTCTTCTTCTGACAGAAACGTAAATAGCAATCCTTTTTACACCTTGGTCAGAAGCAAAACTCCCCTATTTGGTTATTTTTGAAAGTCCCATGTGATAATGATTTATATCCATGTTATAGTAGTGCATATTTAAATGTCCTATGCTAAAATTTCTGTCAAAATTTCTGGTACTCTGGAGAAATGCTCTGCAATTTTTATTATAGGATTTTAAAATAAAACTTTTTAAGAATGACTTTTTTCTGGTTTTGATACAGTGAAAAGACAGATGCTCTAAGATGGAAGGGGATCTGATGCAGAAGTGAAAAAGGGAGGTAGACTGATTAAACATATTCTGAAAATTAGCAGATTCCTGAGAACTTCTCTATATGCCTGAAATAAATAAAAAAAAATAAGTTTAATGGCTTATAATAAAATTTTCTCTAATGTCCAGGCTTGAGCGTGGATGGGGAATTGGTGGATGTTTTAGTCCTGGAGAACTGGCTTAAGTTTTTAATTTTATCTTCTACCTACCTACCTACCTACCTACCTACCTACCTACCTGCTCACCTGCTCACCTGTCTGTCTTTCTCAGGGGTCCCCAAGACAACTCTCAAGCATAGTGATGTAATAGAAGGATTCTATGGACTCAGCAGCTGTTACATTCATGATTTGTTGCAATGAAAGATACAGATCAGCATGAACAAAGGGAAAAGGCACATTGGGTGAAGTCCAGGAGGAACCAAGCACAAACTTCTAGGTGTGCTTTCCTGTACAGTCACAGGGGAACATACTTAATTTTCCTAGCAGTGTTGTCTGACGACTTGTGCAGTGTTGTCAACCATGAAAATTCACGTGAACCTTAATACTCAGAATTTTGAAGGAGGCCAATCCTGTAGGTATTCTGCAGTGCTAGCCTGACTGACCTCAGCTACCTCACCAGAGTAAAACCAAATGTTCACCACAAATCGCACGTCAGTATAAACTTTAACTGAGCAAACTAATAGAGTTTGGCTGAAGGCCTTAAAGACTCTGTTAAGCATCATAGTCTTAAGTCCCAGAGGTTTTTTTCTCCCAGAAGACTTCTCAGGGCCGGTTCTGAAAGGAGGCTTTTTGTCATTTGTAGGCTTTTTAATAAATCTATCTTGAACATTGTCTCTGTACTTACTAAAACTCCATGCTTTATTGGATTTCTTTGGTGTTTTTCTAAAAGTCCTTTGTCTGTTCCAGGGTCCCTTCTGGGCTTTCATGTTACATTTACTCATCCTGTCTCCTTAGATTGTTCTGTACTGTGAAAGTTTCGAATCCTTTTTGCTGGTTTGTCAATTTGGAAGATACAGTATGAACTACTTTTAACCTACTATTCACATGAATCTTACAAACAATCAGGGGTTTCTATCCTCATATCCGATAAGGGGGACTTCAAGTCAAAACCTTCAAGACAAAGAAGGCCATTTTATACTGCTTAAGGAAACTATATATCAACAAGATATGACAATCTTAAATATTTATACCCCAAACAATGGAGCATCTATATACATAAAACAAACCCTTCACAATCTCAAGAATTAAATAGATCACAACACAGTAATACTGGGTGACTTTAATGCACCTCTCTCACTAGTCGATAGATCTTCAAATGAAAAATTAAAGAAGCCATGGAAATAAAAAATACAATTAATAACAGTAATTTAGATATAATAGACATAAATAGACTTTCATTCATCAGTGAATGAATACACTTTCTTTTCAGCAGCACATGGAACATTTACTAAAATAAACCACATCTTTGTTCACAAAGGAACTCTTGGCAAATATGCAAAAAGAGATAATACCTTGAATTTTATCAGCTCATAATGGAATGAAATTAGAAATTAACAATAAAATACAAAAAAGAAGCTAACACCTGGAGACTAAATAATATGCTATTGAATGACCAATGGATAGGTGAAGAAATCAAGAATGAAATAAAATTTTTAGAGGTAAATGAGAATAGCGAAACAGCATATCAAAATCTCTGGGACACTATGAAGGCAGTTCTAAGAGGAAAGTTCAATGCATTGAGCTCATTCATTGAAAGAACAACAACAAAATCACCAAATAAATAACCCAACTTTACATCTCAAAGCTCTAGGAAAAGAAGGAAAAACCAGCATCAAAAGCACTAGAGGACAGGCAATCATAAAAATCAGAGCTGAAGTTAATGAAATTGAAACAAAAAACTAAAAAAGATCCATGAAACAAAAAGTTTGTTCTTTGAAAAAATAAACAATATTGATAGATCCTTAGTCAAGCCAACAAAGAGAGAAAACCCAAATTATTAAAATTCATGATGAAAAAGATAATATCACAATGGACACCACTGAAGTACAGACAATAATTCAAAGCTACTTTGAAAATGTATATTCCAATAAAATAGAAAATCTTGAAGACATTGACAAATTTGTAGACATATGACCTATGCCAATTGAATCAAAAGGGCATAGAAAATTTAAATAGATCAGTTTCAAGCAATGAAGTTGAAGACGCCATTTGCAGCCTACCAACAAAGAAAAGCTAAGGACCAGACAGATTCTCAGTTGAATTCTATAAGACCTTCAAAGCAGAGCTTAACACCAATGCTCCTCAAATTATTTCATGAAATAGAAAAGGAAGGAATCCTTCCAAACTTATTCTGTGAGGCTAGCATCACCCTGATACCAAAACCAAAGATACATCAAGGACAGAAAACTTTAGACCAATACGCTGATGAACATTAATATAAAACTTTTTAATAAAATACTGCCAAGTCACATACAAAAACATTAAAGAGATGGTGCACCATGATCAAGTGGGTTTAATTCCAGGGATGCAACGTTGTTTCAACATGTGGAAATCAATAAATGTAATTCATGTCAATAGATTTAAAGATAAGAATCACATTATTATCTTGGTAGATGCAGAAAAATTTGGCAAAATTCATCATCCATTCATGCTCGAAAAGGGATAGTAGGAATGTACCTCAACACTGTAAAAGCTGTATGAGCTAAATCCAAGACCAACATCATTCTAAATGGAGAAAAATTGAAAGCATTCTCTCTAAAACCTGGGCCAAGATAGGGATACCCTTTTTCACCATTCTTGTTCAACATAGTCCTCCAAACCCTGGCCAGAGCAATTAGACAACTAAGACAGAAATTAAGGGGAATAGGAAAAGAAGGGCTCAAACTGTCCCTATTTGCTGACAACATGATTCTATATTTAGAAGACCCAAAATACTAGAAAGCTTCTAGAACTCATGAATGAATACAGCAAAGTAGCAACATATAAAATCATATACCAATAAATCAGTTGCATTTCTATACAACAAGGGTATATCAGCTGAAAGAGAAATCAGGAAAACTAAGCTTTTACAATAATCTTTAAAAAAAAATTTACAATCAACCTAACAAAAGCAGTGAAAAACCTTTATAGTGAAAACTACAGAATGCTAAAGAAAGAAATTGAAGAAGACCTCAGAAAATGTAAAGATCTCCCAGTTCCTGGATAAGCAGAATTAATATCAAAAGTGCGAAGTACATTTTAATGCAATTTATATTGAGATTCCAATGACGTTCTTCACAGAAATAGAAAAAGCAATCATGAAATTCATTTGGAAAAATAGAGACCCAGAATAGCCAAAGCAATCCTTAGTGTGAAAAGTGATATGGGAGGCATCACAATACCAGACCTTAAATTATACTACAGAGAGCTATAGTGACAAAAATAGCATGATATTGGCACCAAAACAGACATGAAGTCCAATGAAACAGAGTAGAAGACACACAGACAGACCCACATAAATACAGTTGTCTCACTCTAGATAAAGGCTCCATAAACATACATTGGAGAAAAGAGAGCCTCTTTAACAAGTGATGCTGGGAAAATTGGAAATTCATATGAAATCCACCCTGCACAAAACTTTTAAGTGAATCAAGGACCGAGGCAGTAGACCAGAGACCCTGAATTTATTAGATGAAAAAGTAGGCCTGACTTTCCCAACATGTCTGTCGGCTTGGGAACTGAATTCCTCAAGAAGACTCACTCCTAAAGTGCCAGAAGTAAAATGAAGAGTCAGTAAATGGGATGGCATCAAGTTGAAAATAATCTTCACAGCAAAGGAAACAATGTGAACAGAGAGCCTCCAGAATGGGGAAAATCTTTAGCACCTGCACCTCGGATAGGGCATTCATTTCCAGGATATACAAAGAACTAAAAAAACTTAACACCAGATGAATAAATAACCCAATCAATAAATGGGCAAAGGAACTGAACAAACACTTCAAAGAAGAAGAAACACAAATGGTCAAAAAAATATATGAACCTGGGCGCAATGGCACAGGCCTGAAATACCAGTGGCTCAGGAGGAGGCTGAGGTAGGAGGACTGAGTTCAAAGCCAGCCTCAGGAAGAAGCGAGGCGCTAAGCATCTCAAGAAAACCCTGTCTCTCAAATACAAAAGAGGGCTAGTGATATAGCCCAGAGGTCAAGTGCCCCTGAGTTCAGTTCCCGGTACCCCACTCAAAAAAAAGTTCAACATCTCCAGCAATTGGAAAAATGCAGATTAAAATTACACTGAAATTCCATCTTACTCCAGTCAGAATGGCAATTATAAAGAATATAAGTAACAACGAATGTTGACGAGGATATGGGGAGAAAGGTACTTTCTTATACATTGTTGGTGGGACTGCAAATTGGTGGAACCACTATGAAAAGCAGTCGAGATTCTTTAGAAAACTTGGAATGGAACCACCATTTGACTCAGTTTTCCCACCCCTTGGTCTATACTAAAAGGAATTGAAAACAGCATACTACAGTGACGCAGCCACATCAATGTTCATAGCAGCTCAACTCAAAATAGCCAAGCTATGGAAATAACCTACGTGTCCTTCAACAGATGAATGGATAAAGAAATCGTAGTATGTATACGGAGCGGAATATTACTTACTTAGCCATGAAGAAGAATGAAGTTATGGCATTTGCCTGTAAATGGATGAAACTGGAGAATATCATGCTAAGTGAAATAAACCAATGGCTGAATGTTTTCTCTGATTTGTGGTTGCTAACCCAAAACAATGGAGTTTGGAGAGGGAATAATAGAAATCCATTGGATTAGACAATGGGAAACAGGGAAAGGGGGCGGGCATTAGGAAAGAGTAGAATTAATCAGACATAACTTTCCTAGCGTTGTATTTGAACACATTACCAGGGTAACTCTGCATCATGTACAACCAGAAGAGTGGGATCCTAAATAGAATGTTATACTCTATGTATAATTTGCCAAAATACATTTTACTATTATGTACAACTAAAAAGAATAAATAAATTAAAAATAAACATGCACTACCAAGTAAAAAAATAAGAGAAGTTCTATAAGGCTAAATATTTGCTCAGTATTTACTCAATTCATTTATTAATTATAAAACAATGGAAACAGCTCAATTTTATTATACAGTAGTTTTTTTTTTTTTCTCTTGTTTTTATTACACAGATATAAAAATCATTAAACTATGAGGGAAACAGTTGATTTACTTGCAATAAAAAATCAGGTAGCCGGGCGCGGTGGTGCACGCCTGTAATCCCAGCACTTTGGGAGGCTGAGGCAGGAGGATCGCGAGTTCAAAGCCAGCCTCAGCAATGGTGAGGCACTTAACAACTCAGTGAGACCCTGTCTCCAAATAAAATGCAAAAAGGGGCGGGGGATATGGCCCAGTGGTCGAGTGCCCCTGAGTTCAATCCCCAGTACCACAAAAAAAAAAAAAAAAAAAAAAAAATCAGGTAACAATGCCTGGCCTTGCAGGAGTGTGTCCTTCGAGCAAAGGCTCATGACATGCTCATCTAGCTTGCAGCCTTATTTTCAGAGATTTCTGTGTATGATTCATATTTTTCTAGAGACTGTAGGGAAAGGAAGCCAAGAGGTGAACAGGAGTGAATCAGATTACAGGGCAGAGAAGCTAGACTGGCTCTTTTCTTGCCAGATCAGATTCTGGAGCGACACTCAATTTGATCCCCCAGGAAGACTGTCACTGTTCTCCCGTGTCTCCTTCCCAAGATGTGTTGGGGCTTCAGGTGATGTAGCCTCATCAGTTTCCTTTGGTTGTCCAACTCTTCCTCCTCCTGCTAAAAGGCCAGGTCTTCTGGAAGCCATCCCTGAGCCTCTGGGGTTCCCAAGAGCCTTTTTAAGATTCTTGTGGCATCTTGCACAGTTGTTTTTATCTAGTCCTTAAATATTTGCTAATATTTCTTTAATGTATCTCTTACCTAGATTCTAAGCTGTGTTAGTGTTGTTTTTTGTTGTAATTGAGTCTAGCCAAGCACTAAAGCATAATAACTATGCGGTAAAATGAATATATCTTTGTGAATGAATGAGTAAATAATTGTATGAATGAATAGTTAAGATACTGCAACCTCTACCAGCAACTCTGCCTATTTTGAGTGACTAACTTGTTAGCTTAAGTATATACTTATAACACATTGGCCCCATACTTATCAGAAGTTATAGAGAGGGGGAGACTTGTGCTGTGTCTCAGCGGTCTCAGCAGTCTCATTCTGTGCCTAGGATAGATGTCTAGTTTCTCTGGGCATTGTCTTTCTCCATAGTTTTCTTGTGGCATATTTCAGGCCCAGTCCCTTTCCATGTAGTACATTCACCATCCTGGGGTAAGCTTTGATTGTAAGACGAAATCTTTTGTTCTTTTTAAAAATATTTCCCATCCGTCTTGAAAATTGGTTTTAATGTCTCCCTTATTCTTTGTCAGGGCTTTTTCCTTGTACCTTGTGCCTTTAAATCAAGACATCTGGACCAGCTCTCTTCCTTAGCATCCTGTTCTCCAGTCAGCCCTGGTCATTTCTCCCTGGGTGGAAGCTCCCTTCCTGGTTCTCTGATCTGAGGACACTGAATCTCAGCCGCTTTGAGTATTTGCTTATATGAATTTAACTTGCTTTGTGATGGAGAGATCTTGCTCTCTTGACCTTATTTAACAAAAATTTGGAATATCCCTTTTGCTAGCCTAGGCAGGAGAGTGTTTTTTGTTTTTCCCCTTATATGCAAAACCTTTTCTTGTCAACTAACCATTGAAGGAGGAAGGAGGAAATGGTTTGAGCTTATGATCTGCTGGGCAAATCTGGGTTTGAGCCTTCACAGGAGGTTCTTGCACATCCTGCTACCTCTGTACAGTTGTGGCACTGTCCTCCACTGCTGATCTGGCTCTCTCCTGGCTTCCATTCTACTTCCTACCAGCCTGTGCCTCTGCCATTTGCTGCTTTATCCCCTTCTGTAATTTTTAAAATATTATTTTTCCATTTATTTATTCCTTTACCCAACAGTGTACTTATATAATATCAAGGCACTCTGTTAGAATGGTCCTGGTAACACATAAACACACACCCACAACCACAGAGCCTATTCATTTTATTATTATTCACCCATATCACAACATTCCTTAGAAAAATAATCAAAGCACAATTATTTAAACAATTTTTACTATGAGAAATTTGAGGCATTTTTGTAATCATTCCTTTCATTTTGGGGCATTTGATTATCTACTACTCTGTACAGTTGACTTCAGATTCACTTTTAAGAAGCTTGCAAGCCAGGCACAGTGGCGCACTCTTGTAATCCGAGCAGCTTGGGAGGCTGAGGCAGGAGGATTGTCAGTTCAAAAGCCAGCCTCAGCAATGGTGAGGCGCTAAGCAAGTCAGTGAGACCCTGTCTCTAAAATAAAATACAAAATAAGGCTGGGGATGTGGCTCAGTGGTCTGGTGCCCCTGAGTTCAATTCTGGGTACCAAAAAGCAAAGTTTGAGAACATGTTCCTAGCACCTGCTGTAGGATCCAGTTAGTCTATGTTCTTCTCTTTCTCTTCTGTTATGGAGTTTTCATTTCTTTGTTCATATTTATCTTTTCCCAGTTCTGCTATGCCATAATAAGAACTGCAGTGGTTACTGAGCATTTTCCTTGAATAGTCAAAGCATTTTCTGGTGATCATAGTGAAGTTATTCAAGTAATTTAGTGAATTAGGCAAAGCAAAATATTTTAATAAGATATGAATGAGTTTTTAGGCAAAGCTTTGCATTTTCATGATTTGTGTCTTTCTCTTTTATTATCACCTCCCCCCCCCCCCCCCAGTTTGAAGTTTCCATGTTTTATGAGATCTCTTCCTACACTACTCATCTGGCAAAACTAGATAGGTTTTTGTTTTGTTTTGTTTTTTAAAATTTTTTTAGTTGTAGATGACACAATACTGTTCTTTTATTTATTTATTTTTATGTGGTGTTGAGGATCAAACCCCGTACCTCACACATGCTAGGCAAGTGCTCTGTCACTGAGGTACAACCACAGCCCAAGTAGGTAGATTTATTTTAAAAGTTCGTTTTGGAAATGAATAGCTGTTTGTTTGTTTGTTTGTTTTTCCCCCCTGATATGGGGGCTTGAACCCAGGGACTCATCACTGAGCTACATTTCTATCCCCTCTTATTTTTAAATTTTGAAATAGGGTCTTACTTAGTTGCCCATACCAACCTCAGACTTGTGATGGTCCTGCCTCAGCTTCCTGCGTGCGCCTAACTTGGTTTGCTGTTTTTAAGTTGAATTAAGGCATAAAGCTTTGTGATGTAAGGGGGGCTTATTTGGATAATAACTTATTTCAGGCTGAGTGTCCCTTATCTGAAATGTTTGGAATTGAAAGTGTTTAGGATTATGAATTTCTTCATATTTTGAATATTTGCTTATATGTAATGAGGTATCTTAGGGAGAGGACTTATGTCTAAACAGATGAAATTTGTGTTTAACATACACAAATTACCATGGTCTGAAGGTAATTTTTTGTGGTATTTTTCATTTCCCCTGCATTTTGGCTGCAGTCCATTACCTGAGGTCAGGTGTGAAATTTTTCACTTTTGGTATCATGTCCATCTTCAAAAAGTTTTAGATTTTGGAACATTTTGGATTAGGGTTGCTCAGTCTGTGTTATCTTTATTTCACTTCATCCATGCTTTGAGCATAGCTTGTACTAAACTTTAAAGTGTGATTATAATATCATACTATTTTAGAAATTGGATTTAGATCTTAATGTATACATTAAATTGAGTATGACACCTATATCGTTTCGAATATAAAATAATTGCCTTTAATTTGATTACATGTATTTTCCATGTTTTTCAGATACATCCCCTCTCCCTTCCCTGCCACTGTTGCACTAGGGATCCAACCTAGGGCTTTGCAAGCTGCTAGGCAAGTGCTCTGCCATTGAGATTTACCCACAGGCTGAATGCTTGTATTTTTTTCACTTGAATATTTTTCTTCCTCTTTTCATTAATGTCTTAATATTTTAATTATGAATTATGAGAGCATCTGGATTCCATAGCTTTTCTCATGTTTCTATAGGGTTCCTAATGTCATTTACTAAAGAACAATAAGTCTTCCAGAGTTAGATACAGTTTCTGGCAGACTGCTGGTGTGTAGTTCTTACTTTCTCAGCTCCCTGTGCTCTCACCTTTGAAATTCTTAGATGTTTTCAACTTCAGCTTGCTTATGCAGAGTGAGGGGAAACCCCTGAGTACTTGTCCCTCCACTCACCCTGTGGAGCTTGTGTCACCCTTTCTTCCTGCCTCCAAGTCCCCCTGGTTTACCTGCTTTTCAGATTACTTGTGTTGATGTTTTTGTGTTTTATCTGGGGAAAAAAATTTATTTATTTATTTATTTTTTTAACTCAGTGGAAGAGAGAGCCTGTCAATGGCTCCTGCACTGCAGTGGAGCTGGAATCAAGGCTGGGCTTTGAAACCCGCCTTGGCCTGTGTGTCTCTAGGTTAGGGGAGAAGTGCAGTCTTTTCCCTGTGTGAAGCTCATACCTTTCATGGATTTTCACTTAGATCTGAGAATATATTTCCAACACTGATTCCCACTTTTGCTGCATCTCCACTACAAAAGCATCCGGGAATGTACTGTTTTTTTCTTTTAAAGCTTGGAGTTGAGATTTCTGTTCAATTTTATCTTGTAACTTTTAAAACAAAATGTGTGTACTTTAAACACTTTAATTGGCTCAGCAGAGAATTCAGAACTGGTGTCAATTTAATTGCTACTGCCTGGCTTCTCATTCTTATGTTGGGACTTGTTAATATGAAATTGCAAAATGAAAAGTACTTTTTGACATAGTATTTTTTATAAAATAATACTTTCTAAAGGGCTTTTGTCTCTGGTAGTGTAAGACTTGACACCTAACAAATAGAGGATCTCGACTTCATAGGTGTATGAAAACATCATCAGTCCCTTGTTTCACCACCTTGGAACTTGTCCTTAAAAGTTTTATTGTTTGATTATTGTTTTTAACCTGATCATCAGGTGCTTTGATTTCTGTGGATGGTAATTAGCATTTTTGGGGCTTTGCAGTTTGTGTGATTTGGAATGCTTGTCTTGGAAGTACTGTAAAATGTTTATGGGTACGTTTTCCTTGAGAAATTTTAGCTTACTCCTGTGTCTGCTTGCTTGACAACTTTTTCTTCACTTCTAACTATGTTATTAATTCAAAAAGCCATCAAACCATTTGTGAGCAGCTGCCCACTGTTTTCATAAGGGCAGAATAAGAAAGGATCCAATTAGTATCACGAATGGTTTAGGTTAGATTGTAGGAATAGTTTTCTGACAGTTATGATAAATTATAATTTATTAAAAGCTGAGTTGTAGAATTAAATAAAATTAAAAAGCATAAGATAGCATTTGTTGAAAAATAAAATACTGTTTGAAGGTAGGGTGATGCACCACCTGGCTTTGTAATTCCCCTTGTGGTTCCAGGATTCTGCAGCCCTGGGATGGTGCTGGTGCTGCTGTTTCTCACACAACCAGCTTTCCCCGGGCCTTTCTAGCAGCACCTTGGGACTCCTCTGTGCAGTAGTTCACTCTTTAAGTTGATATATGTTTATTTTGGAATTATTCCTTTAGCCATAGACAGACTAATCGTTTATTTAGCTTTTAGGTGCTACAATCAAAATGCAAAACTGGTTTGCCTTTAAGAAATGTAGTGATTAGACTCACCCCCTCAAGAACGAAAAATAATAGAAAAACGAAGAATTAAATTTTGCTCATGAAATTATAAGTGCAAAAACTTGTGTTTTATCTTTTTTCACTAGTCCTTAAAAATATAACTATAACCATTTAAATAGAATAATATCTAATACTTATAAAATGTCTACCATGTGCTAGGTAAACTGCAGTTAATTTAATATACACTATACTGTTTAATTCATATTGTGGCCCTGGGATATTTGGTTTTATTCTTTTTATGTTATAATAAGGAAGAAATATAGAGAGATGAAGTAAGTTATCCAAAGTCTGCAGTAAGTAATGGATTTGAGATTTAAACCCAAGATGATTTTTTACAAAGTTTTAGAATTTAAAAAATAAAAAGAAGAAGAATATAAAATCGTGAAAACATTAAAATGTCATCTGAACCACACAACGTGTGTACACTCGTATGGGGGCTTGTGTTTTGAAAGGCTAGGAGGAAATACGCCACACTGCTGGTGATGGTTACATTTAGGCCTTTGGTAATACAGATAATTATTTTCTCCTACATGATTTTGTAGGTTGTATTAGATGTCAGCCGTCGTAATCATTAAAGTGGAATTTGTCACTGTTATTTTAAAAAAATTGTTTTTAGTTGTAGATTGGCACAATACCTTTATTTATTTTTATGTGCTGCTGAGGATCAAACCCAGTGCCTCACATATGGTAGGTAAGCACTCTACCAATGAACCACAACCCTAGCCCCGTCACTATAATTTTTACGTTGTTTTTCCTTTCTAATTTTTAAATTTTTATTGAAAAAAATTAAAATTATACACATTTTTGGGGCACAATGTGATATTTTGAATTTAGCATAGTCATCTTTTAAAAGGTTTACATTGGTGCATTATAATTATACACAATAGTTGGATTCATTGTAATATATTCATACATGCACATAATTTGATCAATTTCATTCCTCAACACCTTTCCTTTCCTTTCCCACTTCCACCCCCTGATCTCCTTCCTCTACTTTTATTTTCATGAGATCCTTTCTTTTTTTCCCCTTTATTATACTAGCTTATACATATAAGAGAAAACATATGGCCTTTGACTTTCTGAGACTGACTTGTTTTGCTTAACAATGGATAGCCTCCAGTTTCATTATGTTTCTTTTTGGCTGAATAAAACTGCATTGTGTACTTTTTTTTTTTTTTTTTAATCTCTTTGTTCATTCATGGACACCTAGGCTGGTTCCATAATTTAGCTGTCATGAGTCTTGCTGCTATACACATGGTTATGCACGTATTGCTGTAGTAAGTTGAGTAATTCTTTTGGATAAATACCATGGAGTGGGTTACCTGGGTCAAATGGTGGTTTCATTCCTAAATCTTTTTTTTTTTTTTTTAATGTTTATTTATTTGCTTTTAGTTGTACACAATGCGTTTATTTTTACGTGGTGCTGAGGATCGAACCCGGGCCGCACACGTGCTAGGCGAGCGCTCTACCGCTGAGCCACATCCCCAGCCCCATCATTCCTAAATCTTTTGATGAAACTCCATACTTCCTGATTTCCACAGTGGTTGTACTGATTTACAATCCCACTAATAGTGTACAACTGTTCCTTTTTTCCACATCCTTTCCAGCATTTACTATTATTTGTATTTTTGATGACTGCGTTCTTACTGGAGTGAAATGAAATCTCAGTGAGTTTTGATTTGCACTTCCCTGACTGCTAAAGATGTTGAACATTTTTTCATATATTTGTTTGGCCGTTTGTGTTTCTTTTGAATAGTGTTTGTTTAGTTCACTTGCTCACTTAGTGATGGGTTATTTGTTTCTTTGGTATTAAGAGGTTTTTTTGAGTTCTTTATATATTCTGTATATTAATCCTCTGTCAGAAGGGTAGTCAGCAAAGATTCTCCTCCATTCTGTAGGTTCTTTCTTCATGTAGGAGCAGAATCTTATGTTACTATTTTCATCTAGAATTTATCTAGAGCTTCAGTTACTCTGTTTTGCTGCCCATTAAATCTACCTTCACATTCCTCTGAGAGCCACCCGCCCTGAATAAGTCCTTTTACCAACACATGGACCTTCATAAACTATAAGCATCCCTTTATTCACTAGTTTATTTACATTCTGGAGAACTAGCTGAGTAGAAAACGGCTCCCTCACAGATTGTCCTCCAGGTTTTCCCTCTCTGGCATTTTCTCACAATATTTCCTCTTCAAAATAAATCAGATCATTTACTTTATTTTAATAGTCTCTTCTGTTACACACTGGCAGTAGAATCTTGATAAGGGTAGCAATCTAGAACAGATCAGGAAGAGGGGCTTCTGTGATAGTGAAAAGCATGTACCCTCTTCAGGCATTCTCACAACTTTGCAGGGGAGGTTTCTAAATTGAGAAAAGGAACTTACTCCACCACTTTTCTTAGTAAAGTGTGAAGTAAAACTGATGATATTGTACTTACAATGCTTAGTTGGTAGCCCTTAATTTTAACCAGTGATTAAGATAGCAACATCTTGGGAGTTGCATGTTTTTAAGTTATTTACATTTTCCACATGGTCCTTGCTATCATGAAATCAGCCTCATATGTAGAGAAAGTGTTGGGCCAATGGGAAAAATTGAGGGGTTGTGGTGCTCTCACTTTATCCCCAAGCAGATCTGTTCGAGTACAGGTGTAATTTAGTGGACCAGATAAAACACAAGTGAAAAGATAGTTGGGTTGTTTCCCATGTGAATGTTAAACTTGTAGACCACGTTCTAAATCCTCATATGCAATTTTGAGATTTGGTATTGTGTTCTAGCTTCAGTGTTACTTTAGATTGCCCAGTTATTGAAATGAAGCTTGACATTTATGTGAACTCTTTTTGAGTCCTGCGTAGCTGTTGATACCCATACCCAATAGCATTGTGTTGATTGCTGCTGTATTTTGAAGAGTGTGAACGTGCTTTTTTTTTTTTTTTAAGTTTCATACTGAACTTACGTTAAGAATTTAGATGTGTACTCCACATGTGCAACCTTCAATACTTTAAGAAAGCATCATTCATCAAATAGGGGAGTATTTGTTACAACATGGGGTCCCCTGTAGTTAAAAATAAATTAGGAATGGAGAATGTGTCACTCTGGCCCCAGATCATCTTTTCATTCATTTTTGGATTGTTTGTTCATCACATATTCCCACTTTTTTCTGCTATACTCAAATCCCAGTTATCATCCTAGGAATCTGTTGTTTAGTTTCCAAATATTTGCTTCCTCCCTTTTTCTCCCTCTCCCCCTCCTTCCTTTCCTTTCCTTTTTTAAAAATTTTTTTTAAGTTGTAAATGGACACAGTATTTTTTTTTTTTTTTTTTTTTTTTTTTTTGTGGTACTGGGGATTGAACTCGGGGGCACTCGACCACTGGGTCACATCCCCAGCCCTTTTTTTTTTTTGTATTTTGTATTTAGAGACAGGGTCTCACTGAGTTGCTAAGTGCCTCGCCATTGCTGAGGCTGGCTTTGAACTCGCGATCCTCCTGCCTCAGCCTCCCAAAGTGCTGGGATTACAGGCGTGCGCCACCGCGCCAGGCTACAGTATCTTTATGTATTTATTTTTATGTGGTGCTGAGATTGAACCCATTTCCTCACATATGTGAGACAAGCATTTTACAACTGAGCCCCAGCCCTCTTTCTCTCTCCCGTCTCCTCTCCCTCTCTCCCTCCCTCCCTTTCTTCCTTCCTTTCTTTCTAACCCAGGAGTGTTCTACCACTAAGCCACATCCCCAGCCCTTTATATTTTATTTAGAGTTGCTTAGGGCCTCGCTAAGTTGCTGAGGCTGGCTTTGGACTCAAGATCCTGCTGCCTCAGCCTCCCGAGCCTTTGGGATTACAGGCGTGTGCCACCTCACCAGGCTCTTCTGTACTTTTTTACTGACCTTTTCTGTCATTGCTGGGGAAGATCCTGTTTGGCAAACATTAACTAAAATACAAAGTGAAACATTAACTAAAATACAAAATGAAAATATAAGTGCAGTGGAGTAGAGGTATATTAAATATCAGGAATTTTAGTGGTGAAAGAAAAAGTGATAACGTTTAGATAGGAAGAATATCAAACAATATGTTTAAAGGATGGGAAGAACAATATAATTAATGTAAAAGTAAACATGAATATAAGCTATATAAGCTCTAGATTATGATTTCCAACCTATTTTAATGTGCCTGTGTCAATTTTGTTGACACAGTTGCAGAATCAGAAACTTTGGACTTAAAGGTTTAGTGAAGTATACAGATAAGACAGGAATAGAGAAGGGATCACTGATAAAGCAAGGCCCAGAATGTCAGGAAAGAGTAGGAGACAGAATTGTCTCTCAGTTCTGTAGATTCCTTCATTGTTCAGGGAAGTGGACCAGCTCCTTAGCATGGACTGCCAGGTCCATGAAGAGGGTGTTTTTTGTTGTTGTTTTTATTTTTTCTTTATTATTATTATTATTATTATTTTTACAGTGAATGTTCAGTTTTCTGGTTAGAGTGTCTTAGTTTTTCTTGAGGAATAAGCCCTTCCCATCTCTTGATCAAAGTGACAGTTTTTCTTACTACTTCTTGCTGCCTTTGGTGATGCACACCTGTAATTTCAGCTACTCTGGAGGCTTAGTCTGGAGGATAGCAATTCTAAGCCCCCCTGGGCAATTTAGCAAGACCATGTTTCAAAATAAAATCAAATAAAAAGTGAAAAGGTTTAGGGATATCACTCAGTGGTAGAGCACTTGCATAGCATGTACAAACTCTTGGGTTTAAATGACCAAAAGAAAAAAAAATCATCTTTCATGGTATAGATTTTCTTATTTTAGTGATTTTCAAAATGTGTGTTTCATGAAAGTGCCTTAGGGTGTCAGGTTTTAATTTCTTTAAAAAACTCTTATTAAAAAAAAAAGGACTACTGACTACTTAAAAATCAGACATCCTGAGACGTATTAAGTACAGAATTTCAGCACATTAAAAATTATCAGATTATACTGCTGGTTAATTTAGTTTCATAGAGACGTACAGGAAAAAATCCTGCCTAGCCATTTATGTGCATGTAATTGTATTTTTAAGAATCGTTGATTAGAAAGGATGTACCCACTTCCAAGGACATTTTATCTATATTGTGTACTTACCTATTAGCATAAGAAATTATCCATCTGCTGCAATACTTAGTTAATAACTCATGTGCTCCAGGGCAGGGGGTTCTGCTGCTTACAGAGCTTGTGCAAATAGTGGCTACTTCTTGTTGTATGATAACCGCATAGTAAACAGCAGTGATATCATGAGTATCATGATAATACAGTATCATTAAAATCAAGGAGTTTTCCATTTGTAATAGTTATGACACAAATTTGCTTTTGTCTGATAAATACAGTGTATTTGTACTTCATGTATATGCATGTGTGTATATGTTTATATATGTATGTAAAGTCTACTGCTAAAGGCATAAAACTGAAAAATACTGATATGCTTAGACTACTCTCTACTGTAACCTTATTGCCAGATCTGCTGACCATTTCTGCTTAGTCCTCTGTACTTTCTGTTGTCTAGTGTTTTGATGACCTTCCTTAAAATTCTCTTGCCAGATTTTTTTTTTTTTTTTTTTTTTTTTTTTTGGTGTGTGTGGTGGGGGGGAGGTTGTTTTGCTGAGGGGAACTAACACAGGCCTCTTCCATGCTTCAGTTACTGCACTGTGTAGCCATACCTCAGCCCCCAAATGTTTGTTTTTTTATGAGAGAGATGTTAAAGTATTTAGAGAGAAGTGACATTGTATCTGAAGCTGACTTTATAAAGGTTCTACAGAAAATTCAAGAATTAAAAAAACTAAATAGGTATGTTAGTGTGCACATTGATTACTTGTGTGTCTAGAGAGAACGTGAGATTACTCACCAAAACAAATAGGGCATAGATTAAAAACTGTTGAAGTTTTTAATAAGAACTTTTAGTAAAGACTATGTAGACGTTTATTATACTGACTTTTCAACTTTTGTCTGTTTGAAAAGGTCAAAGACACCAGAGTAAGCAGACCTGTTTGTACCAGTAGTAGCCACTGCAATGATTTGCAGCCGTAGTAAGAATGGAGCTTTTAGGTTGACAGATGAATCCACCAAGGGAGTTGTAGCAGATGCATGATAGTGTGGTGGTGGAAACTGTGGGAGGTGAGGCCAAGTTGGAGGAAACAGGCCACAGGGCTGTGCCCCGGAAGGGTGTATTTTATCACTGGCTGGCCTCTTCTCCCACCCTCTTTCTGCCTGCTCTGGCCGCCATGAGGTAAGCAGTTTTGTTTTGCCTCTCCCTTCTGCCATGATAGTCTACCTCACCACAGGCCCAAAGCAGTGGAGCAGGCTGACCATGGACAGAAACTTCTGAAACTGTAACCCATAGACCTTTCTCCAAGTTGTTTTTTTCTCAGGTATTGTTGTCACAGCACTGGACTGTTGAGTAACACAGTTGCCCTCTGTGGTAAACACTAACTATGATCCTGCCAGGGATTGCCGGAAGTTTTAGGATCTTCAACTCATGTGCACTACTCTCAAGTTCAATTTAATTTTATTAATTGGTGAAATTGGGGGGAAAAAAGAAGAAGAAAGAAAAGAACAAACAGAGGCAAAATAAAACCCAGGTCTGATGACATTGCAGAGAAACTTATTGCTGGTATCCTTAAAATGGAGAAAATGTTTGGGATATTAACTGCCATTATGCATTAAGAGACCTAATAATTCATGCCTTTTCATTTAATAATTTTTACTTTTTAAAATAAACCCTGAGAAGGCAATTTAAAAGAAAGAATTAAATGTGATCTCATGTTATGGTTATCATGTGGCACTCTTCCGGCTTTCTGGGCAGAAAACAAAAACAACCAAATTCTGTAAAACTATGGAGGTTCATTTGTAATTGATTCATTAGGAATTGTTTCCTAAGATTCACATAAGTCCCTCTCTTCTCTTTTAAATTTGTAAATTGTCTGTTCACTGACTTCTCATTCTTTTTGTTTTCCTCTTATCTATAAAATGTAGGTGAAGCCCACCTCTCTGCCTTTGACCTACATCTCTTTTCCCTTGCTTGGGAATTTTAATTGATCTCATGGCTTCTAGTATTGTTTGTATGTGACTATCTCTGAAATCTAAAATTTAATCACATTCTTTTTCCAGAGCTCCATTTGTGCCACCTATATTCCAACTGCTCATTTTTTGATCTTTTGAATATCTTGTTCCATGTTCAAACTTTATATTTAAAAAATGTGTCTTATTTGTTTTCCCTCCTTAAAATTTTCTGTGGTTCATAGTTTCTTTGCCAGTCCATCTGGAAATCTTTAGCATAAGTTTTCTTTCTTATTCTACCTATATAACCTTTAAGTATTGCTCTGTGATACTTTCCAATGTGTTTCCATCATCTACATGTGGTTGCCCTAGTTCAGTCTATTCTTTTTTTAAATTTTATTTATACTCTTGTGGTGCTGGTGATTGAACCCAGAACCTTGAGCAGGCTGAGCCACACTGAGCCAAACCCCAATCCAAGCTGTTTTTAAAGGTTATTTGCAATAGGGCCTTACTTGATCTTTCTGCCCTGTCCTAAGCACTGACTTCTCTCAGATGAATCTTCCATCAGAGAAGTTTCCTGGAGCACAGATCAGACCTCACTCTTGCATTAAAAATCTTCAAAGATTCTTAGTTTGTATGAAGAGTATCTTGAACTACTTCATGGAGTTTTCAGGGCCCTCCATCTTATAGCTTCATCTTTTATTTCCTTCCTTCAAATCTTATTTTCTTTTCATCCTCTTTCTCTCATCCCATTTCTGTTTCTCTCATCCTTCCCGCCTTCTGAGCATGTTGTCATTTTGTGGTCTCTGTCTCATCATTTATTTCCTTGTTTTCACATCTTATTTGTCACTAAGGAGTTGGCTTTCAAGTTGCTTCCCAGCTGGAAGTCATATTTTCTTAAGGGGAATTTGAAAATGTTTTTCCGTTTCTTTGTTGTACTTAGTCTACTCTTTATTTTTTTTTTTTTTAAATTTTTTAAATTCAGTGTTGTTGTATATAAAACAGTTGCATGCTTTAGAATCCATAATACACATAAAGAGCACCTTTTTACATATCACTGTTAGTATATAAAGTATATTCATATCTTTCATGTCTTCAAACATGCATTTAGGGTAATGATAACCCTCTCATTCTACTCTTCATTGTACTGTGTCTATTTAGGTGTATGTTACTGGTTGTCTCTGAGTTCTTGAGTTTTTTAAAATCTGGATTTATGTTCTATTCTCTGATTTTCCTTGTACATTATTTGGCACATAGATTATTCCTAAGGCATATTTTTAAGTAAATAAAGCCTGAAAAGCTACTTTCTTTTGGAGGTTATTTCTCCCATCAAAGTACTAACCAGGCCTGACCTGGCTTAGCTTCTGAGATTAGGTGAGATCGGGCACGTTCGGGTGGTATGGCAGTATATTGGAGGTTATTTCTTAGTTGAGAGAAGGAACAGAGTTCTAAAGATATTCTACTTACATGCCAAAGACGACACAATCAAATGTTTTACAAGGATTTTTTAAAAGTAATTTTGCTAAAAAAGAAGTATGAAGTTAGATATATAGGTGAGATCTTGGATCACTGACTCAAATCTTTCAGACAGATGAAACCAACCTTTTAAAGTTATCTAGAAGATAGACTTAATATAAGCACATTTAATAATTCAAGCACTATTTATACAAGATTTACAAGTAAAAATGCTATCTTCAGTATTTCTACAATATATAGCTCATATTTTATGTATTCCTAGTTTACCTCTTGATAGTCTGAATTTTTTTTTTTTTTTTTTTTTTTTCTGGTGGTACTGGGGATTGAACTCAGGGGCACTCAACCACTGGGTCACATCCCCAGCCCATTTTTGTATTTTATTTAGAGGCAGGGTCTCACTGAGTTGCTAAGTACCTCGCCATTGCTGAGGCTGGCTTTGAACTCGCGATCCTCCTGCCTCAGCCTCCCAAAGTGCTGGGATTTCAGGCGTGCACCACCGCGCCCGGCAGCATCTTGATTCTTGAGTGGCTCTTTTCCTTTTTACACTTCTTTTGCTGATGATATGTTTTATTTTTCTTAGTTTCTCTGTCATAGCAAAATCTACATTTGGAAAACATTCTGTTTTGCAGGTGTCCTGGTCAGATATTGGAGGACTGGAAAATATCAAATTAAAATTGAAACAGGCTGTGGAATGGCCCTTGAAACATCCAGAGTCTTTCATTCGAATGGGTATTCAGCCACCTAAAGGAGTTCTCATGTACGGGCCCCCGGGATGTTCCAAGACCATGATAGCCAAGGCTTTGGCTAATGAAAGTGGACTGAACTTTCTAGCTATAAAGGTAGGGTGTTCAGCTTTCTAGTGGCTGCACTCTCTTCCATCTTCTTCCCACCCTTCTCCACTGACTTCTACCCTCAGGAGAGTGTGAATTGTTTCTGATTGCTTTAATTATACTATAAGATTTTTTGTTTAAGAGTCAATTGTAAACAAGATAATGAATTCAGTATTTAGATACTTAGAATTTCCGAATACAAAAGATACTTCTTTTAATGGTAAAATATTATATTCTTTTTGGGGAGCGGCGGTATTGGGGATTGAACCCAGGGGTGCTTAACCACTAAGGCACATCTCCAGCCCATTTTGTTTTTTGATTTTGAGGCAAGGGTCTTGCTAAGTTGCTTTCGGCCTCATTAAGTTGCTGAGGCTGGTCTTGAGCTTGTGCTCCTCCTGCCTCAGCCTCTTGAGTCACTGGGATTACAGGTGTGTACAGGGTGTGTGCCACTATGCCTGGAACAATGCTGTATTTTTTTTTTTTGGTACCAGGGATAGAACTCAGGGGCACTTGACCACTGGGCCACATCTCCAGTCCTTTTTTTGTATTTTATTAGAGACAGGGTCTCACTGAGTTGCTAAGTGCCTCACCATTGCTAAGGCTGGCTTTGAACTCACGATCCTCCTGCCTCAGCCTTCCAAGTGCTGGGATTACAGGCGTGCGCCACCACGCCCGGCAATGCTATATTCTTTAAAAATGTTTTTCTAGTCAGAGAATAGTATGGTTTTATTGTGAACTACATCCATACATGTACATTTTATTTGTTCCATTGCCTTGCATCAGCTGAGACAAATAATTTTACTTGATATGTAGTTTTACTTTAGGACCAGATGTTAATCTTTTATTTATTTTTATGTAAAGTTATTATATTTAGTTAGTAAATACATGTAAATAAAGACTTAAATCCATTTCTGTGGATGATACCACCAAAATTTGTTAAGTATCAGTTTATTTCAGAAAAGGCACATGATAAAGTATTTGGATATCACCGGGGAATTTTTCGCATTACAAAATGTGTTTTCTATCATAGAATATTGAAATCATTGGCAAATGGAAAGCATAAGACCTGATTTCAGGTTTTGGCATGACTTAAAATTTATGTGAAATGATATTCAGATGTATCTGCTTCTTCTGAATGTCTTAAACATAGTTTCCATTTTCTTTTGTTCTGAAAGATCTTGAAGAGTAACTACAGGGAGAGTTGATCTTTTCTACCTTGATCAGGGATGGCGAAGCAGTCATGGGCTTAAAGGTTGCAGTGATCAGTGATGAGAGATTTTGATTTTTTTTTTTTTTTTTTTTTTTTTTTGGTACCGGGGATTGAACTCAGGGGCACTCGACCACTGGGCCGCATCCCCAGCCCTTTTTTGTATTTTATTAGAGACAGGGTCTCACTGAGTTGCTAAGTGCCTCGCCATTGCTGAGGCTGGCTTTGAACTCGCGATCCTCCTGCCTCAGCCTCCCAAGTACTGGGATTACAGGCGTGCGCCACCGCGCCCGGCAGTGATGAGAGATTTTGAAATTCCCCAACATACCTTGATTTTCTCTGGTCTCCGTCCTCTTACCATATGGACACGGCTATTCTACTGGCATTTCCTGCTCTTTTTCCAGTCATTTCCATTTCTGTTCCTGTTTTGTGTAGGCCACAATTGTATACTGAGAATATTAGAATATTTTCTGTCTAGTAGAACTATGAAACAGTTGATGAGGACCTAGCTTGCGGGTTTTAGATATGTATGTCAAGGAGGAGCCCTTTTATTTTCTTATGAGTTAACATTTCATTCTTCTTGTGATCTAAGGCTTCAGTTTCAGGTGCTATTAGGATTGCTTTAGAGACAGTCCTAGGATTACTTAGAAACATGTTTGTTATCTTTTAAAATATTAATCCATTCATAAACTTGAACAATTTCACTTTTAGTGAAAATGATAATGGTTCCTTGAAAGGTTTTTCTTGCGCACTGTTCTTAAAACCAGTGATGTTTTAACTAAAAATTCATTAAATTTTTAATTTCTTTTAACTCAAAAATCAGGGCATATCCTGGGCTGGGGCTGTAACTCAGTGCCAGAGTGCTTGCCTAGCATGTTGAGGCACTGGGTTCGATTCTTAGCACCACATAAAAATAAATAAGGGCATTCTGTCCATCTACAACCAAAAGAAGGAAGAAATCAGGTTTTATCCTAATTACTAATTTTATTTAATGTGTTTTTTTTTTTTTTTTTTGTTTTGTTTGTTTTCTGGGTAGTACTGGGAATGGAACTCAGGGGTGCTGTACCACTGAGTTATATTATTAGGTCTTTTTAAAAAAATTGAGACAGGGTCTTGCTAAATTGCTGAAGCAGACCTCAAACTTGGCAATCCTCCTGCCTCAGCTTCCTGAGTAGCTGTTATTACAGGTATTTGCCACTATGCCTGGCTGAATGGACTTTTATTCAGTATACAATTTTATGTAGTTTGACAGTATTATTCAGTTTTGAATCCAAGTATAGGATATTTTAATCAACAATGGATATTCATTTTACTATGCTTTGTAGTTTTAAATTAAAAAAAAAAAGTTGAGCCGGGCGCGGTGGCGCACGCCTGTAATCCCAGTACTTGGGAGGCTGAGGCAGGAGGATCGCGAGTTCAAAGCCAGCCTCAGCCATGGCGAGGCACTTAGCAACTCAGTGAGACCCTGTCTCTAATAAAATACAAAAATGGGCTGGGGATGTGGCCCAGTGGTCGAGTGCCCCTGAGTTCAATCCCCGGTACCAAAAAAAAAAAAAAAAAAAAAAAAAAAAAAAAAAAAAAAAAAAGTTGAGCCGGGCGCGCGGTGGCGCACGCCTGTAATCCCAGCACTTTGGGAGGCTGAGTCAGGAGGATCGCGAGTTCAAAGCCAGCCTCAGCAATGGCGAGGCACTTAGCAACTCAGTGAGACCCTGTCTCTAATAAAATACAAAAAAGGGCTGGGGATGTGGCCCAGTGGTCTAGTGCCGCTGAGTTCAATCCCCAGTACCAAAAAAAAAAAAAAAAAAAAGTTGGGAACACGAAAGAAATTGGTCTGATTAATGCTTGTGACAAGTTAAAGTAGTTAGTACCATACAGCTTAAATATGAGAAAATGAAATAAAAACATTAGAAGTTCAGTCTATTCATCCTAATTTTACCTTCTATATGGAAAAAAGTTTCCTTCTGGTTTCAACATACATGGTGTTTTCTAAAGTGATTCAAGTATTATAATTTAGTTTGAGCTCTTTGAAATAATAAAATGTTACACATTTTGAAGGTGATCAGAAACAAAACAAAGCAAAACAAAACAAAACAGATGTACAGTAGAATTTTCTCTCCCGTTGGAAAACACAAGTAATCTAGACATATTTAAAGAAAAAACTAATCCTTTCCCCATTGGTGATTACCTTTAAGTCTTTTTTTTTTTAATATTTATTTATTTGCTTTAGTTGTACACTAATGCATATATTTTTACGTGGTGCTGAGGATCGAACCTGGGCTGCACACTTATTAGGTGAGTGCTCTACTGCTGAGCCCCAGCCCCAGCCCTACCTTTAAGTCTTAAGATGAAGAATTTCAGTAGATTTTAAGCATTACTTTCTTTAAGTTTCTGAAAGAACTCTTGAGCTTCCCCATACATCTTTTGTAAATAGAGATTAAAAATATTTGTACTCTGCGTGGAGACTTCACCTTGGCTTGTGTGGGCTCATATTCTTGGCATATGTAGCTATTTTTGTGTAGATTTCAGCACTTGACATATGCTTAAGTTTATTTTGTCATCTGGGTCATTACATCAGAATATTTTCCAGATGAAATTTTCTTCTGCTCTTGCTTTTGCCTGGAGTATTCCTATAGCTGGATTGCTTTTGGATAGCTGGGCTGTTCTGCTTTGTGAAGAGCCATCATTGATTCTGGAAGAGTAGTTTGGTCTCTGGCAGGGGTTTCCATCCAGTTCTTTCTTAGTGATGTTAGTGAGGAAGAAATGTAATGAGTTTATGATATCATTGACCTTTTGAGAAATTCTCTTCTCTATACTTGTCTCAGAGAGGAACTGTGCAAAGTGCATGATATTTTCAGGAAAGATTGTAGTTTATTCAGAGTAGTGCACAGTTTAAAGTAATTACCATTATTAATTTAACTTGGTCTTCTACCCTTCTATTATCAGAGGTACAGGATGCTCTGAAGTTGGAAAATTCAGATGAAGTCCAAGTTCATTATTAGGCTTGCTTTTTGGTCAGACAGACTATAGAGCTTCCTTATTGCAGATACTAAATGAAAAGCGTACAGACAACTGTTTTATATATGGAATGCTTTAAGGTTTGTTCAGGGATTGCATAGACGATTTTGAGATTAAGCAACTTTTTCAAGGTTGTAGTGGTAGATGGAACTGAAACTTGTTCTTAAACTTTCAGACTCAAGATGTCAAGGTCTGAACCACTGTATTTGATACTCTTTTTCCTTTTAAAAATTTAAAAAATTTTAACCTGAAACTAGTGTCTAGTGCTATTTTCATTAATTACACCAACTTTATTGGGGAATGTAGTTTAGGTCGTTTCTACATGACAGAGTAGAAAGATGCTTCCTGAGGACCAGTTTGAAAAATAATTTTGTTTCTTTAGGACAGAGAAGACTGAGAAAAATAGCATGACTTTTGTCTAGGAGTAAGAGAAGTAATTTGATTGAGTTCATAAGAAAGAGTAATCACTGCCAAAGAAACAAGAAACTGATGGATGAAATAGAAGTTCCTGGCGAAAAGCAGGTAGCTGAATAAATGGTGCTGGAAAGGTCCTGTGAGTATGTAATCGATGTCCTTCTGAAAACAGTGTCACAGTGAAAAGAGCACTAGGCCAGGTGCAGGTAGCTTTCATTTGCTTCCTAAGCCTAGTACTTTCTAGCTTTTTAACCTTAAATCAGTTCTCTGTGTCTGTTTTCTTATGTGTGTGACAGTGTGTGATATTGGTATGTTATGGGTTTTGGAGAGGATTATGTTAATAAAAGGCAATGAACAACTTTTGGGCCTAACTCCCCATTCCTTCACTGTCAGTTGTGCTTAGTGGTTTTAGCAAAGAATCCAGTATGGACAGGGAGGGAAGAACTGGTTCACAGAGCAGAGACCTGACAGGTACCTCCCCAGGCTGATAGTACACGCCCTTGGCTGTGTGAGGAAGGCAACCCTGTCTGACCATCAGAAAGCCTTAAGCAAATCACTGTTGAAAGATACACTGTAAAATGCCTGGCAGGTGTTCCTTCAAGCTATCAAGGTTTATCAAAAATGGAAAATCTGAGAAATAGTCATAGCCAAGAGGAGTCCAAGGAGACACAGTAGCTGTAAAGTTATGGTAATGTGTAAGTTAGGGTCTCCTAGGTTGGGTCCTGGACAACAACAGGAAGGATGTTAGGTCAAAAGTAAGGAAATCTGAAAAAGCTGTGGACTTTAATCAGAATGTATCAATCTTGGTTCATTAATTCTAACAGATGTACCATGCTAATGAAAGTTACTGATAATAGAGAAAACAGCATGCAGGGGCTGTATATTGGAGCTCTTTGTGCTGTTTGCTCAATTCTTTTATAAAGCTTGTACTTTATTAAGAAATAAAGTCTACTAATTAGAGAAAAATGTTTTGGGGTCATTATCACAGATCCAGTGATGTAGACATTTCAGGGAGATAGGAAGCTGAAAGGTCAGCTCTTGAGTTGTGTGCTGCAGGAAGAGAAGAGTCCTGGGGGGAGAGCGAGGACTCCTGAATGAGAGCTGTGGCACAGAACTCTCCTGCCCATCCTCCTTCCTTGGCCTTCTAGATGCCTTTCTGAGAAAAGCCCTGGGAAGGACTTGATGGGGAGTGGGAATGCCCTCAGCTGCTTGTTTTGGGTTGAAGCCTCTAACATCATATGTTAGTTCTGTCCTCAAACCTAGACATTTTTTTTCTTGGCGGTTTGGCCACTTTTTCTTTCATCTTGGTTGCAGCTTCTCACTTGCAGTCTAACCAGGAACAGGGTCCACTTTTAGGCTCTTGTACATCCCAGCTCTGCATCTTCCTCCTATAGCTTTATTGCCATTTGGACCCATCTAGAGTCTGAAACTTTTTTAGTGTCTCTTTAATTTTCTTTAGGTTTTTGTTTTGTTTTAACTTTGAGAATTCCCTCATTTTCTCCAACTAGTGTTGTCTTTATGTGTCTCATTTGCATTAATTGGTGGTTATTGGCATCAGTGTTAAATAAAGAGGTTTGTCACTTTGAATGGCTGTTACGAACTAACTAAAGGTAACTGCTGGTTCTTGGGACAAATGGAATAGTTAATATGCCATTGTCAGTTTCGCAAAGTTATTTTAAAAGTTACTTAAATTTGGCATTGTTATTTACAGTGTACAAACTGCCATGTTAGAGTTGGTAATGTGTGTTTACACTGTGTATGTTAATAATTTATTATTTTTTGATTTGGACTTATATCAGTTGATAAAACTAATACATAAAAGATGTCTTGACCTGAGACTATTCCACATATAACATTTAGATAAAAGCAAAAGATGTAAGAACTATAGGAATAAAATTTGGTATTGGAATCTTGCAAGACCTAGAGAGACTAGAAAGAGAATAATGCTTTTAGACTTATAAGAAATTTATTAGGAAGAAAATTTTATTGTTAAATTTCTTGTTCGTGGAAAAACTAGTTGACAGAGAAACTAGTGACTTTTTATGTTTTAACTTCTCTTTGGAAATTAATTGTAGCTGAAATAAGTGTTATAATTTCATGCCTGTAACACTTGAAAAATATTTACAATTGTTTTAAAATTAAAAGTGTGACAAGAGAATTAAGAACTTTCTGTGTGCCGAGCTCCATATGTGGTAAATAAACATACATTGGATGGGTTCCTTGCTATCAGTTCATAATTTAGTGGGGGAAACATTTACCTAAACAATTAATGTCATGAAGTGGTAACCTTCAGAATCTGCAGTTCTTGATTATTGATTGTATGGGAGGAATGAGAAAGGGAGAAGGGTCAAAGGTGATTAAAATTTTACTTTCAGTAATTGACAAATGAAAGTACCCTAACTCTGGAGAGAGGAAGAGAAGCAGGTTGGAGGTGAATTGGGATTTAGACAAGTTGAGTTTGAGAATGCCTCTGGGACAGAGCCATAGATGTGGCTAAAAGGAGCTGGTGTACATAGGTTTGTGGCTCAAGAGAAAGCATGACATCGAAAACCAGGGTTTGAGGTTCTGCAGAGGAGGTAATAAGGAAGAGTGCGAGTGGCAGGAGTGGTCAATGTGTGTGTGTGCAAGCGCGTGAGTGCCCTTGCACACTCACACTTTACGACATGCTCGGCGATAGCCCGAGTGGCGCCTGCAGTGGAGTTCTGAAGAAACATGTCACTTTTTACACCCTGAATGAATGAATTGTGGGGAAGGTTTTATTATACTGTTTTTTTTTTTTTTTTTTTTTTTTTTTTTTTTGAGAACAGCTTGAATTCTGTTGCCTTCTCTGCCAAATCCTCTCTCACTTTTTAGGGATTTTACTTGCCCGCAACATTTCTTGACTCGGATTTGATTCCTGTTTTCAAATTCTTTGAAGTGTTTTCCCAGAATGGCCTTTTCCATGTGCTGAGGTTGTACTTTTTTTTTTTTTATTAATTTTCAAGATCCTTTACTCACATTACGTATAAGTAATTGTATCTCAAGTGAGTTTGGGTTTTTATGAGCGTATTCCCTAACATTTAACCACAGTTAACACTCAGGTTAACTTGCCCTCCCCAGACATTTGAGAACTTATAAAAACTTGATTTGAATTGTAATAGCCAAAAGTACTAGGCAGGTGTCAGACGCATTTAAAAAGCCCTTGGGAACCCTGGAAAGAACCCAATGGTGATTAAAGGGGTAAGATTGCAAGAGCATGAGGTGTAAATATTGTCCTTGAATTTGTGACTGATGGGGTGTAAAAGAATGAAACACAGTAAAAGGTGAGTCAGGTCTGGTTCTCACATGAGTCAGGTTTAGTTCTCATTAGGTTAGTGGAGCAGCTGAGCAAATATTTTCACATATATTTATGAATTTTTTGTTGTTTTGTAAACTTGAACACTGGAAATCTTGGCTTTGGGATGCTGAAAGTAACACTGTTCCCTAATGAGCCAATTTATAGAGCTTGATCCTGGTAGTTTTTCTTGCTTGCTTATGTCAGTGAAGTGCAGGTCACGTAAGCTTGGAAGCAACACATGGCACGATTAACTTATTGTGGATTTAGAAAAGTAAAATTGGAGAGTAAATATTTTACCTAGCCTTATTAACTTTATTGTAGGCATTTATGTGTTATTTTTAAGGATGTAAACAACTTAGGAGCAAATGTGGGGCTCATGGGCGAAGCTATATCCATCTGAACCTTAGAGTTATATATAAATGGACCCCTTGGTGGTAGAGGATATTAGTAAAATTCTTATCTTCAAATGAACCCATGCAGGCATCTTTTTTGAAAGAATTACACTGGTCACCACTAGTACCTTTGAATTTGAATTGCTGGTACTTTTACAATTGTAATAGGGCATTTACCTTTTCTTTTAAGGACTTGGAAAAAAAACAGGACAGCATGATTTATAGAAAGTACTGACCTGGAGGTTCAAATCCTGCATTTTTATCATCTTTTATGCAGTTGAATTTGTTCTAGGACTTTTGGCACATTATTACTCTGCTTCTGTACCCTTTGTTTTCATCAGGTTTTAAATGAGATAGGTTAGACTGACTCCTAAAGCTCTTCTACTAATACATTTTATGAGTAGTTCACAAGGCTTAATTTTTAATCTTCTGATTATCTTTTTATTTGATTGTGGCTAAGCATTTGGGGCAGTTCCTCTAACTGCCAAATTTAACACTAACAAACTTGAATCTCAGTTCTCCATTTATTAAAGTGTGTGACTTTGGATAAATTAATTCACTCTTTTCACTTGTTTTTGGAAAATAAAATTATAATAATATATAACTCAGAGGGCTATTGCAAGCAATAAAAGAAATTGTATTATTTCCTTTTTTGTTACTGTAGCAGAATATCCAAAGCAGACTAACTTATAAAGACGAGAAAATTGCTTAGCTCAGTTTTGGAAGCTGAAAGTCCAAGATTGGGTGGCCTATTGGTTTGGACTCTGGTAATGGTCTAATGATAGGTGGCATGTCTAATGATAGGTGGCATGAGAATGAAAGTGAGATTACATTATGGAAAGGAAGTCCAGAGAGTGATTTAGAGACTAGGAAAGTTCTTACAACAGCTCACTCCCAAAGAATTCAATGATGCCACAAGAGCTGCTTAATCCCTTCTGAGGGCAGCTCTCTCAGACACCTATGCACTTCCTCGTAGGCCCCACCTCTTAAAGGTCCCACTGTCTCTCAACATTGCCACACTAAGGGCCAAGCTCCTACACATGAACCATGGGGGACACACTCAAACCATATCCAAACAGTACCAGGGATAATGTATATTAAACATTTAGCAAGAGTTCATTAAATTGGTTTATGCTAGTGGTTGCTCCATTCTGATTTTAAGAAATGAAAACCTCGGAACAAAAAAAGTGTGGTAGCACATCTATGATCTGCTAAGTGTTCTCTTGGTGGCAGAGTAAAATGTCATGTATATCTTGACCCTGAATGTAAACTTTTGCAAATCTGTTTCAGAATATAGTGATTTTTAGCAACTTGAACTTTTAACTAAAAATAACCTTCCTGATTGATGAGATTGCTCTGACATGTGAGATTCTAGACCAGTGCCACATAACAGTTCAGCTACCTGGATTCTTGCACTTCACACATCTAGGTAAATAAAGTTCATCATCAAGAGTGCAACACAAAATCTCATTTTCAATGGCTCCACTGTGGTCTTTTATCACTGCCATGACTTTTTAGTAACTCTTGATTCGAAGTATTCCAGCTCAGATGTTTTCCACAGTGCTAAATTCTCAGGTTAAATTTTCAAATCTTTTTGATTTTCTTTTTTGGTCTTTGTTTTGGAGAAAAATCATTGTCTCTTGCTGTTAAGCTTCCTATAGTCCACTGCTGTTGGCAGTGGAGCAAGCGTTCTTCAGTTGGTTCAGGCTGTTTGCCGTATTTTCATATTTCCAACAGAATATGAAGTTTGTTTGCCTGTACACTGGATTTTTAAGCCATATTATTTTTTTCTACTTTTTTATGCCAAGATCAGTTGACATTATACCAAGCAAAGAAGAAATCATGGAGTAACTGTAATCTTTTACTTTCCAACATTGACATTTATAAGTTATTCCTCTTCTACAGAACCAGTCTGTAGAAAACAATGACCATTTCTCATGTTCTCTGACCTTTTTCCTTCAGTTAAGAGACACGATTACAAAGCAGTATATTTCCCTTGAATTATATTGCCTGCTTAAAGAAATGTCTTCACTGGATAATTTCTGTAGAGATTTGCTATAAGAACAGAATCAATAGAGTTAGCATGTAAGTATAATCAAAACAGTCACACCAGCAGTTTCCTTCAGACCTTTGTCAGGCACAACTTGACAAATTAGTTGCTCTAAACTGAATAAAATCAGCATAAAAATTTCTTACCATATCCCATCTCCAATAAAAACCTATTTTGCTAATTATCTAAAGGTTATTTTATTGGATGTGACTGGATCCTCGTTCTCCTCACTTCTTTAATTCTTTGTTCATGATCGTTTTGGGTAGATGTGTAATTCTACATGTGTATTAGGAACTAGGGCAGTCCTTGCTTTGCATTACAGTGCAGGGCTGTAAAAATGATCTTGCAAGGTGAAACTGTGCAGAATGATCTAAGTAATCAGTGGGAAAAATTACAACTATTACCTTAACTTTAAAACATTTGTCTGGATTTTGAGAACGCTCCCTCTTGGCTAGAGCTGTTTTAGGCAGTAAGTCTATATGATGGCTCTCCTTGCCCAGAGCCTCTTCCTTTGTTGTGTAGTCTTCCCCTCTTATGTCCTAGTTACGATTTATATGTTTATCTCATGTTAATGCATTTTAAAAGATGTTTCCAGGATTATTTTTATGTCATGAACCTTGTTTCAGTATTTTTCTGCATGTTTCCTCATGTATATGTACAAGAGTTTACTTAGGCTACCGATACTTAGAAGAAGTTACATGTACCCCAGAAATTACAGGCCCCAGAGCCTGAAGTCTACTGTGTGATTCTTAATTGTTCATCCCCTGTGATCTGCATTGTGTGAGAAATGCCTCTGTTGATTATCTTGCCCATCCCTGTACACAGTCTGTCCTGTTAGGGTTGACTTGGTATTAAGTTTTGCTACTATTTTCAAGATCCTTTTAAAAAAATGAGAACATTGTGCCTCCGCATAGCTAAGGTTTTATTGTTTTTTGTTGTTGTTTGTACTGGAGATTGAAACAAGGACCACTTTACCACTGAACTATTACCCCCCCCCCCTTTATTTTGAGACAGGATCCCTTCTGAGACTGGCCTTGAATTTGTGATCCTCCCACCTAATCTCTCCCCCTCCCCCCATTTGCTGGGATGGGATCACAGATGTGTGCTGCCATGCCTGCCTGTCTTTATTCTTGTTAAATCTACTTGAGGGATGTACTATTTAAAAAGCTGAGATAATTAAATCATAGTGATGAAATTGGAGTCATGAAGTTCATAGTATATTCAGGGAGAAATAAGCTTAATGCATTTTTATTATGTAAGCATAATTGCTTAGAGACAGTTTAATTACCAATGTATAGATGTTTGATAAACTAATTATAAATAATATTTCATCTTCAAAAGCACTGTTCTGAGCAGTTTCCTTGCAACTACTTAGCATGTATTCCCTAGTTGTTGCTAGATTTCAGCCCCAGAGGTGGAATTACCTTAAATGATAGGTAACATTATTTTAGATTTTTATAATAGCCCATTTCATACATCTGGCCACAGTTAACCTCAATCTATTACTCTGAAACAACTTTTAAAAATTATTAGTCATCTTAGGTTAATAAAAATGTCAAGCAGAAAGATAAAACTGCCTCTGTTATTACATAGGGATTCCTGTGTTGATGCTATCGGATACCTTATCTTAATTAAACATGATGAGTGACAGTGCCCTTGGGGCAGCAGGATTTTGTCAACTTGAACTTTAAGGTTCTCTTCTCATCCTTTACTTGTTTTTGTTGACTTTTCTCAAACCCTGATCCTCTGTGTTGTGGCCTGTCCATTTGTTACCATTTTATCCTATTCACCCTTTTTCAAGTGCTCGTTGTCTTGATTCGGGCCCATGTAGGTTTAATAAGAGCAATATCTTTCTCTCAACTCCAGAGGCTGGTAAGTCTGAGATCAAGGTGCTGGCAGATCTGATGGTTAAGTGGCTGGCTGTCTTGGAGTTTCTTATGTGATGGAGTTAAAAAGAGATCAGGCTCTGCATGTCCTCTTACAAAGACACCTGCATTTAGGAGGGTCCACCCTGGTGACCTGATCACTCCCCAAAGGCTCTCTCTCCTGAGAGCAGTGTTAGGAATTCATATATGAATTGTGGGACACTCAATCCATAGAAGCAGTGTACAGAAGCAGTTTTAAGATCATTTTGCTTCACTGGGAATGTTTATAATTTTGAAAGGCTTTCTTATACCTGTCATTTTTGGTCTGGCTTGTGTTTTTTTGTTTTTCTTTTCCTTCTCCTGTCTTCTTTTGGGCTAATTTTGATACTCTGTTTTATTTTCCTTGTTGTTTTAATAGCTAAGCCTCTTAGTTTTATTTTTTTAAAACATTCCTGCCCAAGGACTTATACATAGTCATTTTCAAATAATGCTATTATCATTTTATGTATAATGTAAGATTCTCATATCTGTTAGAAATATCGGAGTGCCACAAAAATTCAGGCATGTGTTAAAAAATTACTCAGCAAGGCAAACTTTATGTGTGCTCCTGAACAAAGTCTGGCAGGCAAGCGCACTTGGCATGCATGCCACCTGTTTTTAATCCCTAATACAACACCAACCCATTCCCTGAGAGGAGAAGCTCGGGGTTACAGTCTACACAATTGGCCAATTTTAAAATTGGGAGGACAGAGGGAAGGGCTATAGTTAAAATGGCTATGATTAGATCTTACATCCCAATTTTGCATTTAAGGCTAAATACTGTTTTCTGAAAACGGACCACCATACTTTCTATTTTTCATAAATCCCCACTTTTTCTCTTTATATCTTTTTTGGTCTCGTTTTCTTTTTTGTTCCTGTACCCTTTCGTATTGCCATCCATCCTGTGCATGTTAACTTTCTGAGGTGGAAACCACCCCTGGTAATGAGTTCTCCCCTTTTTAGCAGTGTGGATAGTCATCCTGCTGACCAGGAGCACTTGGTGAGGTTCTTTTCAGCTCCACTGAAGCTTGTCTTCTTCTCAGGTCTTGATTAAAATCAAGTTGCCAGGCTGGAAGCGATGAATTCCAAGCTCCAGAGGAGGAGTCTGAGCAGTAGCTCATGATAATCATGCCAGGAAAAAGAAAAGAAGAAACATAAATAGGTCTCAAGTTGGTTCAAAACAAACTTGTCATTCTTAGAGAGCTTTCTGTTGTATTTATCAGGCACTCCTGCACAAAAACCCTTCTTTTATAACTTCCCAGTTTTACTTACTTTTAGGAGGCTGACACAAATGTACATCTTAAGTTACATTAAAAGAACTATTATCTTATCTTTTAAATATTTATGTAATGCTGTGCTTTGGTCATACTCTCCTGCCAGGAATTTAAGAACAAGTTGGTCAGAATTGACCGTTTCCCTATATGTTGTTAAGAATCAGCTGAGATTTGTCAGGGACCACTCTGGGGAACTTGTGAGAAGCTTCTTGGCTCCTTTAGCTTTTCCTCTACCACTTGTGCCATCTGCCAGGATGGGTCAGGGTCTTGCTGACCACATGTGGCTTCCCTTAGAAGCTTTAGGGACCTTTCCCTGTCCAGTGACCCCCCTGTTTGCAGAATGTGCACTGACTAGTTGACTTCCTGTTCCCTAGGGTCCTCTTGGTCTCTTGATTGGGAGGTCAGGTGACTCACTGGAGTTGCAGGGCCCTTAGAGAGAAGTCCAGTCCTTTGATGGATCTTGGCTGACAAGGACCAAAATATTGACTGCTTTTTCCTTAACCCTTTTACTTCCTTGCCTTTGGTTTTAAATGTCCAGCAGGCCAGTTTCACATTTTGAAGTAGGAGTACTGGGTTTTAACTTCAATGTCTATAATTCGGTGTCTGTAACTTCAGTGTCTATTAAGTATGTTACTCGTTCCATTTAATTGGAGTATTAACTATTGGAAGTTAGCTTGTTATCAAAAGCTTGGTCCTTGCCCCCCATGCCAATCCAATAACAAGGATATGGTTTTGAGAAAAGAAGTTCAATTGCTTTGCTAGCAAAGGAGAAACACAGGGAATCACCTGTTCCAGAGGCTGTGATTCTGACCATCAGGGGGAATCAAAAGCTACATTACACATGTTCTCTGTCTGAAGTTGTAATTCACTTGTTAATTTGGGGGAGATGGTCATTTCTGAGATCTTGTGGTGGGTTTGTGTTCAAGGATAAATCACTCTGCCTAGGATGGGAAAGAATCTCCCCCAAGATCAGGAGGGAGAGAAATTAGGGAGAAGGGAGAGAGGAAGAGAAAGAAACATGTCTCTTTTAAAAATAAGTTGCAGTGGCAGAGCAGTAAGGGCTTTATTCAAGAAAAGTGGACCAGTGTTCCAAGCTTTATATCCTGTCTGTAGTACAGGTGATGGCTTATTATCTCAGATTAACTCACTCTGTTCTGTTAGAGGCAATACTTCTGCAAAACACCAATAGGCAACAGTTATAACATTTTATAAGGAAAATATAAAATGAAGTTCTCAGGTGAGGTGGGGTCTTGACTAATTTTAGTGAAGTGTTATTTCTGAAGCTGATCTTTTCCTCTTAAATATAATTTTGCAAAATTTTCATATATTGGTTCCCAAGTCTGTATGAATATAAGTGAACATAATACAACATTACATCTGAAACACAAATTAAACAAAAACTAACAGAGCTTTTAACTTTCTTTTTTTGCAGAAAAGGGGGGCACAATGTTTCCATGTCCATATTGTCAACCTTTAAATAAATCATGCTCTCCTGATTACTTTTCAAACATATAAATTGCCATCCCAGTGTAAGAGTTACACAAAATTTTTATATATCACTTATTGATGACAGGTTGTTTTTATCCAAGTATAAAACATTAGATGATATAAATAAATACCCAACTAAATTTGTTATTTTTATATGTGTCTGAAAGAGACTAAGTTTACTTTGGAGAATGCCAGCTTAGTAAAGTGCTCTCCTAAGCTTTACATTTTAAGACCTGTATACTTGAGAACAATGATACATCTAATATGCAAAAAAAAAAAAAAAAAAAAAAAAAAAAAAAAAAAAAAAAAGACTACTAATAATTAGTATCAAAATTACACTAATATTCTTATATTAACTTGTTGCCTTCTGAACTTATTCTTGGGGCAACAAAGCCGCAAGAATAAGTTTAGAGGCAGACTGGAAACAAACAGGCTCTTTATTCTGTCAGCTTCTCTCTCCGGCTCCAACAACACCCCTACACGACGTCCACGCTCCTAACAACCAAATGGCGCCCGACCCGCTCCGATCTTGGCTCAAGTCTTGTGAGATCTTGGGCCAAGTTCTGCGAGATCTTGGGCCAAGTCCCGCAAGATCTCGGGCCAAGTCCCGTTAGACCACGGAAGGCGGGGCAAGGTCCAAACATCTCCATGGCCCGCAGCCAACCACAATCTTAGCCATCTCCCAAATCAGGGCTCCTGCATTAACTAAGTTTAATTTTAAAGAAAAACTTAAATCCATAATGTAGGGTAACTATAAACACAGGTCTGCATATGTTAGTAACACTAACAAAAGTCAAAGTGTAACTTTAAATCTCTTATATGTTTAGGAAATAATTGTGATGATCAGAAATAGACTTATCTTGATGGATAAGAGCAGATCATTATTTTAAGGAGCCCCTGTTATTTTTAAACACAGAGAATTAGCATATTAAAGGTTATCCTTAGAATAAAGCTTGTGAATAACTTCATGCTGATTATATCCAACTTAATCACATACATGAATATTTTGAAATTTACCGATTTACCATCTACAAACCTTTTGCAATTTAAGCATTCTACAAGTTGTTTACATCCTTAGTTTTGTCTTCTTTCATCTTGGTCTAAATCTTTATATTAAAGTATATTTCCATATTTATAACTTTCTAATATCTCTATTCTAGTTTCAGACCCTTTCTTAAATTTACATTCAGAAATAATCCTAATGAAATTTCTGAATTTAAATAAATCACTCTTTTTTAATAAGGTGAAGTTGTTTTTTTTTTCCCCATAGAACTTTAAAACAGATGAAACTTTTATACTGTTTGTATATAGCATTATACCTGTTAGAATTTTAGCTCTTGGTAACCTGGCTACTGTTTTCTCATTTAACAACTACTTATACACACTTAATAGACCCAAATATATTGTCTTACAGTATTCAAGAAGCCAAGAGTACTTGTACTCATATCTAGCAGTGGCTGTTTTAGTATTTTAACTTTGCAATTAACCAGATGTCTTTTCTAACACATTAGTGAAGGTTAATTCCATTTATGTTAAAACTTACTTACACATTTTTAAACTTAGGTTATCCATGGAAACCAGGGTATCAGACAAGTCTAGTTAACAGTTTGTCAATTTTTCCTGCCAAAGAAAAATACTTAAAAGCAATGGACATTGCACTTCAAGCATTTTATAAATCTAACGTTTTCTTGATTGACCACTTAGAGAAATGTGTGGGTTAGTAATTTAAAAGACGTCTTTTATCTGTTTAACCAATTTAAATTGAACTTTTTCTTAAAGATATAAGTCATGTGAACAAAAAAAGCATTTGGATCCTTTTTAAAATAATTATGAGCTCTCATTAATCTATATGCCAAATTTGGTAACATGTAAACAATATACAGACAAAAACACATGTAGACACAACATACAGAACTACTGGTGTGCATAGTTACATATTAAAACCAACAGGATAAAAGATTTTATAGCTTTTCCTTGAAAAATTGACCTATCAATAGAGATAGCAAAAAGAGCAGATAGAGGGCTAAAAACTCTAGTTAGACAGAACAGATCTGTTTGGAATAAAATATTAATTTAGGTGAACAGGACGAAATGTGAATTCATCACAAAAACCATGAGCTCAGACAAGACAGAACTTCTGAAAACAATAACCTAGATGTAATTACTCTAGTAAATGAGAACATGGAACATCTGTGTCAGACCAGAGTCACTGTGGATCAGACTAGAGTCAGTCCAGATAATTAAAGAATGATGGGTTTATCCCCAATATAGCACTGCCTCGTCCTCTGATAGGAGTAGTTTGGGGATAAAATTTACGTGATTGGCTAATATTAACATTGGGGCAGGCAAAGGGAAGGGCTATAGTTAAAATGGCTACAATTGGATCTTATATCCCAATTTTGCATTTAAGGCCAAATAGTATATTCCGAAAATGAACCCACTAGACTTTGTTTCTCACACATCATTTCCTTTGCTATATGCATTCTGTATTTTATCTCTACATATAATTTAAACTTACAATGTGTTGTTATTACTTTCATTTTAGTCAATTATTTTTGAAAGAAATTAATAAACAAAGGAGATCTCTTTTTATTTACCCACATGTTGATTATTTCCAAGACACTTTATTTCTTTATATAGATTTGGATTTCCATTTGTCACAAATGTGCAGCAGGGTTTGGAACTTTCTCTGAAGCCTCTTGTAGTAGAGGTGCTCTTGCTCCAGGTCCCAGCTTGTGTTGTCTGATGGTATCTTTCCTTTACCTTCAGTTTTTCAGGATATACTGTTTTAGCTTGACAGCTTTCTTTGTTCTTAGAGCACTTTTTCATTTTCGTTCCACTGTCATTGACTTCCCTTGTCAGTGGAATCTTTGTTTGCATATAAAGTATGTCCTTTGATTTATGATATTCTCTTTATTATAGGATTTTAGCAATCATTACATGCCTTGGTGTGGTTTACTTAGTGGGGGTTCGTTGAGGTGTTTTGGATCTGTGTTTTTTTTTTTGGTACCAGGGATTGAACCCAGGGGTGCTTAACCACTTAGCCGCATTCCCAGACCCTTTTTATGTTTTATTTAGAGACAGGGTCTTACTGAGTTGCTTAGGGCCTCGCTTAAGTTTCAGAAGCTGGCTTTGAATTCATGATCCTCCTGCCTCAGCCTCCCAAAACCCCCCAACCTGCTGGCATTACAGGTGTGTGCCATTGTGCCCAGCTGGTTTAGTTTTTAAAAACCAATATATATATATATGTGTATATATATGTATATAGACACACACACATATTTTAACCTGTCTCTTTTCACTGTTTTCTGGATGTCTCATTGTGGTATCTTAGATGTTGTGGTCCTGTTACGGATCCCAGAGGCCGTGTGCTGTCATTTTTTTGTGTGTGTGCTTTGGCTTTAGTGGTTGTTCTGCCTTAAGATTTGTTGGTATTTTTCTTCTTCTGTAATATTTGCTGTGAGCTCATTTAGTGCATTTTTCGTTTTGGATAGTATGACTTTAATTCTTTAAGCTTTACTTGGTTCTTCATGTTTTTTATTTTTTTCAAAATGATTTTTTTTTTTTTTTTTTTTTGGTACCGGGGATTGAACTCAAGGGGCACTCGACCACTGGGCCACATCCCCGGCCCTTTTTTGTATTTTGTTAGAGACAGGGTCTCACTGAGTTACTAAGTGCCTTGCTATTGCTGAGGCTGGCTTTGAACTCGCGATCCTCCTGCCTCAGCCTCCCAAAGTGCTAGGATTACAGGCGTGCGCCACCGCGCCCGGCTTCAAAATGATTTTTATATTTTTATTTTTGAAAAAATTTATAATGTGTTTTTAAGACATGGATGCTGTTTTGTCACTCTGTTATTTCTAGGTCTGTTTGTATTTGAATCTTTTTTTTTTTCCATCTCCAATATTTCTGTGCTTGTGGGTCAAGATTTTTCCTTTCATTTATTTGAATGTTATAAACTTGAATTTGTACCATCTCTAACTTCATTTCATTACAATGAAATTCTTTCTGATTTCCTTTTTCTATTTACAACTCACCTCTCTAGTAGTGAAAAACTTGGCAGCTGTTATCTGTAATATATTTAGTTACTCAGTGAGTCCTTCTGGATAAAATCCCATTTGCTGCCTGTCCCTGTCCTCTGTGTGTGGGCATGCTCCTTCCCCCAGTAGGCATGTGTCACTGACTCTTGTTTCTTACTGCTCTTCACCCCACTGACTTTGCAACCTATGCTGGGCTGGTTCTCCCTAGTATGTGATTCCTGGCCCATCAGGGTTTGATACTGTACAGGAGGCCACCCTCTCACAAGAGTGTTCTCCTCCTGTTCTACTCTTCCTTGTGGCCCTTCCTTGACATCCTTCACACCCTAGCCCTGGCCACCGCCACTCTTCCCTGATGTCTTATCAAGTGGGGCTGCAGTGTGCTGCAGTGCTCATGGACTCCCTAGTCATCCGGCTTGGAGTCTGTTGTGATCTGCTCAGGCTGCTATGGCAGAATACCATAGACGTAGGGTGATTTAGGAGCAACAGGTTTATTTCTTGGGATTCTGCAGTTTGGGAAGTCCAAGGTAAAGGTGTTTATTTATTCATTGATAAGGGTTCTTCCTGGTTCATAGATGGTCCCCCTTTTCACTGTATCTTTATGTGGTGGAAGAAAGGAGAGCTGTCTCTGGGGCCTCTCTCATTAAGGCATGGATCTCATTCACAAAGGCTCTGCCCTCATGATTTGATTATCTCCCAAGACCCACCCCTCCAAATAACTTCCCATTGGGGATTAAATTCTAGCATGAATTTTGAGAGGACACAAACATTTAGACCATAGCAGATTCTCACTCCCTTCTTTGGCCAACCCCAGTGCCCTTTTACACCCATCTGTGTCTCCTGTTTCTTAGCTTCACCAAATGACTTCTTGTTTGGATAAACTGATTATTTTGGTGGAGTTTGTATCAAATATTATTGTGTATAAAAATTTGTTGGCTGAGTCTTTTATGATGTTAAACTTCTTCATGATTTCCTTTTATTCCTGAACTAAGTAACGATGATTTTGTAATCTTCCTGATATAACTAATTTTTGTTTATACAGGCAATTAGGCTAGGAACCCATCCCTTTAAACAAACCAGGGTTGAGGGATTATGTATTTATCCTCTGTCCTAATTGGAAAAGTATATTTAGGGAGATTCCTCCCTTGGATGCCCCTGAACTCCCAACTTTTGTGCTTCTCTGTGAGTGCCAGGTACTCTCACTTTCTTTCAAAAGGGAAACGCCTGGGTGGGAAAGTGGTGCCACGCGTTGGGCTTCTCTCCCTGCACTTCCTTTGTGTGCCCTCTTGCCCTGCGATCCTAGCTACCTTGGGACCTTTCCAGAGTCTTGGTGGTGCCTTTGTTCACCACCTTTTATAATATTGCTGGGTTAGAAGTTTAGTTTAAAACAAAGTAGTCTGTAGTATTTATATTTCTAATTGAAAAATCAATGAAATGGTTATTCAAAAGATTTCACAGATTTGTTCTTTTGAGCTTGGTTGAAATCATAAAAGATTCTATAAGGAAAAATGATGTATTTCTATAGGCAGAATGACAGCTTTTTAGAAAGTTGAGAACACTGTAGAATTCCACTGCATCTGAGTATAAGGATTTGATATTAAATATTTAGAATCTTAATGTATTTGGGAAGGATGAATTGTCTTGGACAAATAAGAACTATGACTTCCTTCCTGCTCAGCATTCTCGTTCATCCCTTTGATTGGCAGTTTGAACTTTGGAATTTATTCTTTGAAAGCTTGGAAACTGAAATTCCTTTTCCAATGATGAACTTCTCATATGCTTCCAAAATTTTCCTTCCTGCATGCTGTTACACTTGCTGTTTTTTTTTTTTTTTTTTTTTTTTTTTTTTTTTTTTTTTGAAGCAGCCTCTAGTACTCAGTCTTTTTCTCTTCTAGTGTATTAGCTCTCCCCTTGTCTAACTGGGTGCAAAGATACCCAGGCTTTCTCTCAGACTCTGGAATTATTCTGCCTTTTGTTTGTTACCCTCTCCCACTCCTGTGTCTTTGCACACAAGATATCAAAGTTACTGTTGATTAATGCCTGAGACAATAGTATAAGCATATTGATTCAGTCATTCTAAATGATTGAACACAGTTATTACCTCATTGTTGTTCAAGGTTGATTCCTTTACTAGGAGGGAATCTTTGTTTTATTTTTGTTTATGACCTTCTCTTTATTGTTATGACTTTTTTCTTAGTATATTTTAATATTTTGTAAGAATGTGCTTTATCTTCTGTTATTATAGGAGCTTAATAAATGTTTGTTGAATGAATGGGTGACTGATTCAGTGCCTTTATATGTCAATCACTTCAGTTACTTTTAGCAAAGGGATTGAGATACTGGGTGCTTGGTTTTGATCTTCCCTGAATTTAATTTTGTGAGAATCTTTAAATTACTCACAACTGGGAAGTCCTTATGGTAAATCCGTGTTCATTAGTTAATGTATATGAAGTGCTTAGAAAAGTTCATGGAACATAGTAAATGTTAGTACTTATGACAGTGAGTATAATTTTTTTTAATTTTAATTATTTTGGAATAAAGTATTTTTAAAGAGTTACATGTTTTTGAGACTGGCTACTCTGAAAATATTGAAGATCCTTTTCCCATGGTTAAGTCATCCTCATAAACACCAAAAATGATGCTGTTAAGTTGAATTTGAATTATTCTTTTCATTATTCTCATCTTTGAATTCTGCTCTCTGCAATAAATTAAGTCACTTTTGCTTTTTAGTGGCTTTGTGGCTAGCTTCTCATTTCCATTTCACCATTTTGCCTTAATACTGCCCCTCATTGTTTCTCACCTTTATATTTTAAGCACTTCATGACTGGTTTCAGTTTCTGGCCTGTGTGTCTGTCCAGAGTGTCCTTCGCATTGTGGCCAGAGTCACCTTTCAGCAGTAAACCTATAATCCCTTCACTCCTCTGGAACCCTTCCTATGGCTTACAGGGTGAAATCTGCACTCATGTTTGACATCGCCTGCCTCATACTTTAAGTAGCCTTACTGGCTCCCTGCCTCTTGTGCTCCACCTGAACTAGAGTCTTACATACATAAGTTTTATTCACATTTGTCAGTCTGTGCATAATGAAGATGTCAGTAAACTCTGAATCAGTGGTATGTGTTGTATCACTAGGAGACCAGCTACCTTCATGGGACTCTCCTGTTGAAGATTGATTAGTAAAAATTGATAGAATTTTATTGTTGCAGGTTGATGCCCTTCAGCCATAATACCCCTCCTAAAATACCTGGACACAAGAAGGAGCTAGAAATCCCATCAGGTGGATGGAGTGCCGAGTTGCACATATGTGAAGGGCCATTCAGACAGAGGCCGTGAATAAAGAAAGACTAGACACTGGAGAGTTTTCACAGTGACAGCGTGATACTCTGAGGGTTAATGGTGTGGATGGTCCTAAGAGTTGGTTCCATAGCAGAGACCTCCTTTGGCTGGGACATTGATGTTAAGAAGGGCATGTTTGGTCCCACAGAACCCGATAGTTAAGTTTCTCTGTGGTCTGGTTATGTGAGTGCAACTTTTATATTGGGAACATCCAGAGACTATAAGACAGTGTCATGATTACATGATTCCTATTCTATCTCCTTACTTTTTCGGGGCTCAGCATAGAGCCATAGGAAGAATATACCTGAGGTTTTGCTTCTTGTCAGATAGGGTTATTGATGTAGTGGATTTAGAAATCAACTAATATGTAGACGTACTCAGTATTAGCCAGTGTTTGGGCCTGGGAATCCATGGATATTATCTTTTTGTTGGTCTCCCAGACTGTTCTGTCTTCTTGCCTGCTGAATTGTAAAAACTTGTATGTATGGATAGACAGATGATGAACAAGGCGTTAAAAACTGTTTAGTCACACAGCCTTTCCTTTGTATTGATAAGTGGTTTTGGGAACATATGATGGCTTTAATTTTTGAGTTAGAAATAACACCCAGAGAAAATAACCATGCTAAAAGAACTATATAATTAAAAGTAGATTTTGTTTACTTTTTCCTCTTGTGTATATTTTTTTCCACCATCAAAAGAAAATGTACCTGGTTGTGTTTATGAAGATAATGAACAATTAATTGTGTTTGCTTTTCATACAGGGGCCTGAATTAATGAATAAGTATGTTGGTGAATCTGAAAGAGCAGTTAGAGAGGTAAGAAGATTATGCCATAATTGGCATTTTTCACAGGAGATCTACACTTCTGTTATATGTGGTTTCTATTTTGTTTTGGGTAACAGACTCTGAAATTTCCAAATCCACATTCTAGTGATATATCTTTTCCTTCAGGCGAATGTATCCTATTTGAAAATGCAATTTTTGGTTAATCTGTAGCATCATATATATATATGTATTTAATATCATATTATTACCTTTAACCACATAAAGATAATTTTTGTATTTTTTAAAAAAGATTTCTGTGTAAAGGAGAACACAAGATCTCATGAGATTTAAATCTTCTAAACAAGGAGGCCCTTTAAATTGGTTAAACTTAGTATATGAAAATTTCAGTGTACTGTCTCCTTATTTTTCCTCTGCCTGGTGATTTAGACAGTACCTCTTCCATCAGTCTCCTGTGTGTTAAAGGCAGGCCTTTAATGGCAGTCCTGATTGAGGTGCAATACTGGGGAAGCTGTACAACTAGTCAGTTTGTGCATGGTCAGGGCATTTGGAATCAACAGTATGACCACATGTCTTTACTTTCCTAATAAGCAGTGCTTGAGCTGCCTCACCCAGAGGACACTGTGTGCTTACAGCAGCTACTTGAGGATAGGAACACACAAATAGCAACAGAGTAGATGGTCCTCGTTTGTGAGATACCTGGGTACCAAGCAGGAGATCAGTAATTGGAATACTTTATCATGAGAAAAAAATTTTTTTTTTTTTTTTTTTTTTTTGTGGTACCAGGGATTGAACTCAGGGACACTCGACCACTGGGCCACATCCCCAGCCCTTTTGTGTATTTTATTTGGAGACAGGGTCTCACTGAGTTGCTAAGTGCCTCGCCATTGCTGAGGCTGGCTTTGAACTCGCGATCCTCCTGCCTCAGCCTCCCAAAGTGCTGGGATTACAGGCATGCGCCACCGTGCCCGGCTATGAGAAAAAATTTAAGTCACCTTTTGTCCTTTTTTCCCTTTAAAATGGAGATGATGATAATTGGGCAAAACTTAATTGATAATGACAGGATGACAAAGGCAATATGTATTTATGTAGTTTTATGATCATACTACATGTGATCAAAAAATTAGGGCCCAGGTTATAGGCAGCATGCATCCAGTTTCCTTGTACCTGTGCTGCCTTCTTTTTGGGGTCTTTATACACAGCACTACTATGGCTCTCTGTCCAGGCTCTGACTGGTTTGATTGATTGGCTTCTCCTCCATCCAGTGTGTGCTCCTCTAAAACTTGGCTATTTTTCTTGTCCTGGCTTTACATCAATCATTTCCCCATACGGTATTCAAAGAGATGAGTAAGGTGTGTGGCTTTTAAGTATATGAGTATTTTGTGTGCAAATCTGTGATGATTTCGCACATTTATGTTGTTTTTTTTTAATGTGTTTATGATATAGTTAACAAGAGCTTTCAGTTATTGAACTCTTACTGTGTTCGAGGCATTGTGCCAAATGCTTTATGTCTTTCCCCCCCAGTTATTAAAATAATCTTCTGAGGTAGGCATTTAGAGTACCTCCATTTTACAGATACGGAAATTGAGGTTTAGAGAAGTAATTAACTGCTGAAGGTTGCACAGGTTCTCTCAGTGGTTGATTTGAGATTTTAACAGGTTGCTTCTTGTTTACCAGCACCTTGTCCTATATATACCTGTGTGAATTGTTGGTAGTCTTGTCTCTAAGGACCATTAAAGAAGTCATTTTGACATCCACTATAAAGTCCTGGGCATCTATTTTAGACTGTATATGAATTGATTGGGCTGGATGGTTAGTACAAAACAGATTTTTTTCTCAATATAGTTTTTAAGTAGTAAACAACAGAATTTTCTGGAATTTACTAATATTGGCTAATATCCTACTCTTTTCACCAGATTTTCCGAAAAGCAAGAGCGTTGGCTCCTTCTATTATTTTCTTTGATGAACTTGATGCCTTGGCAATTGAAAGGGGCAGGTAAGAAATACTTTAAAAATTGCTATTAAATGTTAATGTTTACAGTATAGAGCAAATAGCATTTCTTAAATTTTATCATTAAATTTTTCCTAGAAAAAAAATCAGTTCCTGTATTTTTTCTTTTATATCCAATAAATTCAGTTTCTGTATTTTTTCTTTTATATCCACTAAATCATTTCATCTAATTGCCTTTTTAAAAAGATATTAATTTTTTAGTTATAGGTGAATACAATATCTTTTATTTTATTTTGGTGCTGAGGATCGAACCCAGTGCCTCAGACATGCTACATGACCACTCTACTTCTGAACCACAACCCCAGACCTCATCTAACTTCTTTTTAATATTTTCTTATACAGTGAGACACCCCCTACCCCAAATAAACATTTAGGGTATTTGTGTTAATTTGTACAGTTTATTATCTATACAGTCCTATTAATACTGCCTTTCAAAATTAGGTTTGTTATAAACAAATAATTAAAACTGTAAACAAAGCTGGATTAAGCATAATTGTTTGATATAACAGAGCCTGGTTGTAATAAACGATGTTATTGCATAGTTTTTTTTTTTTTTTTTTTTTTTTAATTCTCTAGGTGAAACTGGTTCCTAAAACATAATTAGATGGAATAAAATATAAGTTAGTACAACTTGAATGTCTGTTATACAAAATGCTTGGAATCAGAAAGTGTTAGAGAGATTTCAGTTTTTCAGATTTTGGTATATTTCCTTAGACTTTCCCAAAAAGATGCTCAAAAAGCTTTGGATTTTGGAGCAAAAAGATATAGATTTTACATTTTTGCATTAGGGATGCTCCACCTATAATAGTTGTGTTGCTGGATCTCAGCAATAAGGAGGATTGATTATTATGTAATTTCAACAGATGTGCATATATGCGTGAGTATATATTAGAACTGTGTACAAGTACCTGGCTTTTTTCCATTACAAATATCTAGAGGTCCTTTAAGTAATATGTACAAGTATACCATGTTGGATAATATTAATTCATGTATTTTGTATTCCTTAATGTATATATATTGATTATAAAACTTACTAATCACAGTGAAGATAGATCAATTTGTAATTCCCTGTATACAGTGTGATTAGAAGCTCTGCTATTTTCTTCCTATGATGACGCTTTATCAGATAATAGTATACATTGTCACTAGGAAACTGTCATGGGGGGGAGACTGTCCTGTTGTTCCCCATCCCCTCATGTTTGATATTCCATAAATATCTATGTCTTTTCATTTTGAGAGTTGTGCCTTCTTATTACTTTCAAGTTTGAGATGACACAAAGGACACAAATAACCCAAGTTTGTCTTAACAATGAAAGAAGAAAATGAAGCCAGGGAAGTTTGTTGGAATGGTATGTCCTGCTGCTTATGTGACATAAGAACCATCTGGTTTTGGAACCTAAAAAGGAGCAGGATGTGATAGATTGTTAAATATGAACCAGCTGGGAGATAGAATAGGTAGCAGAGTACTCATGAAACGTTTCTGAAATATTCAGGGCACTTTGTAGAAATATCTTGTTTTTATAGGCACTTTGATTAAATAGGAATTGGAAAACATTTAAGATGCTAAAGATTGGTATTGTCTAGATATTCATTTCTTATATTCAACTGCATCATATTGAGCTTGTCAGGGAGCCCTTGTGTGGATTGTATGCGTCCCTTTCTCAGTGTTTTGTCTAAATCAAGTGCAGATAAATTTTATGCAGTTTCTTTTGTATAGAAAAATTTCTGGTCATAATTTATCAAGTTAGCCAGGTACATGCCTATAATTCCAGCCAGGAGGATGAGGCAGGAGGATCATGAGTTAAAGGCCAGCTTGGGAAGAGTAGTAAGACCCTGTCTTAACAAAAAACAAACAAAAAAATAAACAAAACCCACACACACATAATTTTTATCAAGTTGGTTGATTTTTCAAAATAAAAAGATAAAACTGATGAACCAGTATAATGCCAAGGAGTCCAAAGTTAGAGTTCTGGTTGTGCTTTATTTGCAGTGAGTATTAGGCAGTGTGTTTTTAATAACTTTAAGAATCTCATAAAATGGCATCCTGTTTTCAGTTGTTTCTTTTAATTGTGTGATGTACCATTATTGCTAGAGGTAAATGTTTTATCTAACTAGACTGTTATTACTTGAAAACTAAAAGCTTGATCTACATGTACTAAATTCTTTGGCTATTTGAATTAAGCACAATTTCTAGTTATTGAAAACATAATAGAAGTAAAAAATTCCCAAATTAATGCATCAACATTATGCACTGCAAAACACTCTTGATATAGGAAAACAGAAAAATTTCATGAACAAGACATTTCTACATAATATTAGGCCACAGAACACTCATTGATTTCATTCGTTCATAGCTATTTTCTGTGCTAACATTCATATTAAACCCATATGACTGTTCCCAAAATGACAATGCAAAGAAGATCATTCCTTCTTATCAAGCTTTTACTTTTCAAATTCAAGATATTTAACAAATTGAGCAAAGAATTATGATGTACACTAGTCTTTATAATCTTGTGCATGTTAAGTCAAATTATTTTGACTGTTGAAGTTTCTGAAAAGAGAGGGCATGTTAGTCATGAAGCTGTGGATTGCAGCCTGCACATTGTAGATAGAGCATAGGCATACTGTTTGCTCAAGCATTAAAAATTTTTGTTTTTTCATAAAGATGTATAATGTTTATAAACATGTCTAGTTAAATCCACTGTTTTCTCCTCTTCCCTGCTCTATTTAATAGTTTCTTTGGGACTATATTTGGAAGAATAAGTAAGCCTGATATTTACTTCTCTCCTTCTATATACCAAATTAAATTATGGGTGTTTTGAAGCCCCCCTCCCCATTCGTTTTTTCTATTATGAATTGGAAGAAACATGATATTTCCTTTGCAAAGTGTTAAATGATTTCTGCCGCGTTTGGGGAAATTGAAAATGTTGTTAAAGTATCTTACTCTTTGAAAATAGGTAATATGATGGGGAGTGAGGCATTGGGGTGAGAAGGACTGAATTATATTGGGCCAATAAAGTACTTGGTAACATTCATTTTGTGATTACTATGTCTTAGTATAAAACTGTTTTACGGTAAAGAATCAGGTTTCTGCATTAATGCAAAGTAGGATATTATACATTTGGCAATTGGGTTCAGTACACTGTCCCACCTTCCAACTTGCTTAAGTTTTTACCTTTTTCAAGGTTATAATGGGGAGGACAGCAAACTAAGCAGTAAATAGGCTTCTGGCTGGTTTTAAGGAGTTGTTGTGGCAGGTACAGTAGAGGCTGGTTCAGTCCCCACTAATTGAGGAAATGGGACTCTAATGAATTTGGAGATTCCTACAACTACTTTTTTTGTCCAGGTCCTTCTAGCCAGTCACAGCTTTCTGTATTATGACCTTGTGCTATCTTAACCCCAGGAGTTGTAGGTACCATTCTCATCTACATTTTCAGGTGAGGACACTTGGGCATGCAGATGGATAACTGCCTTACTTACATGCATCACTTATAGCAGAACTGAGATTTGAATTCAGATGTTTTGACTCCAGAGTGGATACTCTGAGCCACTTTTTAACTCAAGTGTTATACCACATAGTCCAAGTCTAAGTAATTAACTTTCAAGCTTATATCTGTTGTGCTTCTTTGTTGCCGCCTGTAGCAACGATGCCGTGGGAGAAAATTCGGAGGCAGGATGGAAATGAAAAAGTTATTTTCTCTCGTCTAACTTCTTCTCTCTTCTAACTTCTCTCTCCGGCTCCAACAACCTCTCCAACTCCAACTCCAACCACACCTCTAACTAACCCTCACCCGGTTAAATACTTTTTGCCTTAACAAGGACACATGCTAACAGCTCGATTACAGGTCCGTCACGCATTGTTCACAGGCATAAAAAGATTCTTAGATAAATGCATGAATATCAGGTGAAAACACTTGAACACCTTTATGGCTCTCAGCCAGCCGCCATCCTAGCTATCTCCTCAATTAGGGCTCTTACACTTCTTCTGTGACTTCTGTAAGTGATGACCTGGTCTGCCTCACTGGGCAGTTGTCAGTCTCTTTTGAGAGTGTTCATTCATTCCCTTGCTCAGTAAATAGGTACTGTTGTAGGCTTTGTATGGGGGCCAAAATGGTAAACAGAATGCAGGGCATGTTCCTTGACCTTTCTCTCTGCCTTGGTTTCTAATAATAGTGCAAATTATAGGTTGTGGAACTAAGTGCATCAGGAGTGATTCACAAAGTACCTGGCATTCAGTAACTGCTTAGGAAACTTCAATGCTGCTTCTAGTAATTTCTACAAAATATTCTTAAAATTTTTAATAACTTACATATCAATAGAAATGTAGTAATTATTGAATCTTACACCAACACCAACAGATCTTACATTCTAGTGGAGGAAATTTGGGACTTAGAATTAAAGTATTCTGTAGATGCCAGGCTTTATGGTATTTAATCAGACTGAGATGCCATCAGTTCTAAGGCATCATTATTTTATGTAGCCTTACTGAAGAAAAATGCTGCCTTAGAGTATAAGATGAAGGTGGGTGCACTGGCTCATTCATGACTCTAATCCCAGCTACTTGGGACCCTGAAATAGGAGGATTGTGAGTTCCAAGCCAGCCTGGGCAACATAGGGAGATCCTGTCTCTTTAAAAAATAAAAGAAGTAAGGAAAAGAGATGGTTCTGAGAAAACACCAGCTGTAAAAGACATGGATTTTACAAATTTAAAATGTGATGAAAAGTTTTTAATCTCAGTAATGGAAAACAGAAACACTTGTTACTTGAGACGAAGAGAAGTCAGTCTCTTCTTTCACCTCTCTGGTCCCTGCTCATCCAGCACTGGGATTAAATCCAGGGGCACTTGACCACTGACTAATCCCTAGCCTTTTAAATTTTTTATTTTGGGATGGGGTCTCACTGTGTTGCCTAGGCTGCTCTTAAACTTTTGATCCTTGTGCCTCAGCCATCTGAGTCACTGGGATTACAATAGATTAACTAGTGTTTTATATGAAAATGTAAAAATTGAGGTATTGTTTTATGTGCAGAATGTATGTATAGTATGAAAACATGAAAAAGGTTAGGTGCTCAGCTCAAAGCTGACTAACCAACTTCTATTTTTTTGAGGCACAAAGTAATCTTCGAATACTAATAACTGCTTTCTTATATAGCCTTTTCTGCACTTAGTAGTTCAGAATTGGTTTCTACTTGGAGTGGTTGGGGACCAGAGTAAGAGATTCTGACCAGCTTTCATTCAAAATGGAGATTCCAGGCTTAGCAGCAGTAGCATGAGAGGTCTGAGGTTGTGAAATAATGACCAGGGAGTAAGGCTGCCTCTTTCCCAGCACTCTTGGCCCTCGGTCATTTCAGTGATGTCACCCTAAGCACCATAGAGGGAACCTTTAGGCACCACTTCTCTAAATGACACTTCTGAGCTGGGTTATAAATATTTTAAATGTGATTTTTATTGTGGTTTTTAAAATTTCATAAAATGTTGTAGCCAGGAAAATTCTTAGAAGTCACCTGGTATGACATTTTATTCTTTAGAAGGAACAGGAGCCCTTAGATTTTAAGAGAAGAGGCATTGACTCCTTTGTGGCCTAGACCTGCCTGACCCATGTCTTCAGGTATTGCTCTTTGTGCTGGACTACTGCTACTGCTGCCTCTTGGGCCTTCAGGATCGAGGATGGATGTATCTGTAAATATTTAAAGAATATTTTTTATGCTGGTGTAGTGGCACTTCCCTGTACCTCCAGCAACTGGGGAGACTGAGGCAGGGGGATAGCAAGTTGAAGGTCAAGCCTGAGCAACTTAGGCCCTAAGCAACTTAGGGGAAATGTCTCAAAATAAAAAATAAAAAGGGTTGGGTATGTGGCTCAGTGGTTAAGTGCCCCTGGACTCAGTCCCCTGTACCAAAAAAATAAACAAACAAATAGGTACTGCTCTTTATCTTTTAAGAAACTCGGATAGTAACTCCTTACTAGATACTTTTAGCCACTATTATTGATCACTGACTAAATCCCCAGCCTTTTGAATTTTTCCTTTTGAGACGGGGTCTCACTGTTGTTGCTCAGGGCCTTGCTGAGTCACTGAGGCTGGTTTTGAACTCATGATCTTCCTGCCTTAGTCTCCTGAACTGCTGGGATTATAGGTCTGTGCCATTCTGCCTGGCACATTGGTAAAGTTTTAACAGTAAATAAATACTAAGGAAAACAGAGCAAAGGAAAATGGAAAACATGTAACAGATTTATTACCATTATTAAGTTCTGTTTGTTGGGTTTTGTAAGTAATTGTAACATAGGCTAAAAGAGTAAGATGAGTTTCCTTAGAGAGGTGGTCAGTTATAGCACTTCCCTAGGAACTACGAATTACTGTTTATTGTTCTTGTAAGATGTGTAAGTTTCCTACCTTTACATGGACTGTGAAAATTATAATAGGTACTGCTTTTTGTTTACAGCAGTATTTGTTTAGCTAGCCCTCTTCAGGTTTTTATTTTGTTGTTATTGTTGTTTATTCATTTCTTCCTAGCCTAAGTATTGACTGTGGAGGTATGAGGAGGTAAACTTCAAGGAAACAAATTTAGGAGCTTACCATTTGTAACATTGTGACATTAAAAATGCATACTAAAATGTTTTAAATTAAAAATAGATACATAAGATTCTGTAATATAAGAATTTTATAAAGGGGTGGTGGGTCATTTTATATCATTGGAGGAATTTTAAAGGAAATACATGTCTTCTGTGAAATATTTAGTTTTGAGAAATAAAATCAGTATCATAATTATTTTCATGGCATTGAGGTTTTAAAGATAGGCATTAGCACATCTTTTCTATAACAGATGAGTTAGTAAACATTGTCAGCTTTGGGGGCCACACATTCTCTTACAACTATTCATCTCTACTGGCATAGTATGAAAGCATCCATAGAAAATATGTAATCACAAGGAAAAACAACTTGCAGGCCAGATTTGGTTTATGGCTATAGTTTGTCAGCCCTTCTTTTAACATATCACACTGTCCCTTTGGTCCATTGCACTATGTGTCTTTTGAATAGGGATAATTTAGAAAAGGGACTTGCTTTTTAAAAGGAAAAAAGAATTATTTTAGGGATGCCTAACTTCAGTGTTATATAGCTAACTGTCCCCTCTCCCCCCAATTATTTTATTGCCTGTCTGTAGCAGATAATAATGCTTTTCATTTCATTATGTTTGTGATTAAACATTTGTATTTAAGTTTTTTCTTAGAGTTGTTTTTGATTTCCTAGGATGTTAGTTTTATGGTTTTTGTTTTTTTTTACTAAAGCTTTGGCAGTCAGCCAACATTATTTTACAATCCATAAAACATTTTCACTATGGTATTCTCCAGCCGGCTCTCACTGATTTGGAAATAAAGGGCATAGGCAGTATGCAATAATTACTACAGTTTCCTCCTATAATAAATGGCAAATTAGATAAGTTTGAGTCTTACCTCTTCTTGTTTAGAAGTGACTAGAGATATCAGTAATAATTTTCTGAATATGAAGATTTTAATTAAAAATAAGAACTTAAGCAGCTTTGCTTCAATGCTGCAGAACAACATAGAATCACAGATACTTAGAATCAGCAAGACCTGTGAGTGTGTCATTGAAATTATCTCCCTAGTTGGTAGAGGGCATGAAGGGAACAGTGTTCTCATTCTTTTATCTCAGGTGTCCAGTATAGTGCCTAGCATATTCTAATAGCATGATTATTTGAGTAGACTGAAAAGGGAATGGAGACTCAGAGGAATTAGAGATTCTGATCACTCTGGACATGAGCAGAGTCCAACTTCACCACATTTTCGTGTCATTGGCCAAGAGGTTTTCTTTTGCAATTAAACTCTGAGGCTGTCTTATGAAATTTTATCACCTACACCATTGTCTTCTGGCAAAGAATCATTTGTAAGCTTTGCAATTCACTGTTCAGAGAGCTTCAAAAGAGAATGGAGTGGTAAGTGGTGCTAAAAAAGAATTCAGGTGTATTTGTACACAATAAATTGAAAAGTAGGTCTAGACTCAAAAACTTTGTCAGTTGTGCTAAGAATATAGAAATGATAGGTATTTTTATAGTGTAGCTGTTAGTAAAAGTGAGTGGTAACAGCAGATAACAACAAAAATGGAGATCATACTTTCAGACCAATGAATACATTTTGAAAAAACTGCTGCAATTTATGATTAATACTAATTATTTTTGTGGAAGTGTCTTCATGTTACTGTCTGCCCAGAAGGCCATTCAGAGAATTTGCGAGTCTTTTTTTCAAGTAAGTAAGCACTGAAGTCACTAGGTTGCAAGTCCTGTATGTCTGTAAGCAACTTAGAACATATAAATGGTGATCCCGAGTCATCAAAGACAAACGCTGTATGAAATTCTCCTCCCACCCACACCCAAAAGCTAAGTTTGTTTAGAAGGAACACAGATACACACAAAAGTGTAGAAAAAACAAGAGAAGAGAACTTGTGGTATAATTCCAAAAAGGCAAAGACCAGGGATTTTCTTCTTATTAGTCTTGTCTTGTCTTTTCTCTTTCTTTCTTTCTTTCTTTCTTTCTTTCTTCTCTCTCTCTCTCCCCCCCCCTCCTTTCTTTCTTTCCTTCTTTCCTCCCTCCCTCCCCCCCCCTTTCTTTCTTTCGTACCAGGGATTGAATTCAGGGGCACTCAACCACTGAGCCACATTCCCAGCCCTATTTTATATTTTATTTAGAGACAGGGTCTCATTAAGTTGCTTATTAGCACCTTACTTTTGTTGAGGCTGGCTTTGAACTCATAATCCTCCTGTCTCAGCCTCCGGAGCCACTGGGATTACAGGTGTGCGTTACTGCGCCAGGCTCTGAGCTAAGCATTTCTGCATCCGAGTATACACTCTTAAGGTGTGTTACTGAAAATATTTTTTTCTTTTTTAGAGGGATTTTTATTTTTTATTTTTTGATTGATTGATTGGTACTGGGGATTTAACTCAGGAATGCTTTATCACCAAGCTCTATTCCCAACCCTTTTATTTTTATTTTTAAATTTTGCAGCGGGGTCTTTACTGAGTTGCTTAGGGCCCCACTAAATTGCCCAGGCTGGTCTTTAACTTGCAAACCTCCTGCCTCAGCCTCCTGAGTTGATGGGATTACAGGTGCATACCATAGTGCCTGGTCTAAAAAATCACTTAAAAAAAAATCTTTTTTAAAATCTACACAATACTTTTGTTTTATTTGTTTATTTTTTATGTGTTGTTGAGGTTTGAACCCAGTGCCTCACAGATGTTAGGCAAGCGTGCTACCACTGAGCCATAACCGCAGCCTTAAAAAATCACTTTTAAATCACAAAAATATCTGGAAAATATAGTTAACATCTTTATGTGGAAATTTTAACTATTCTAAAATGAATCACTCCATGAGGACTTATGAAGAGCCAGGCTATTACTCCATGTGAGTGGGCAGTAAACAATTAAGATGAAAATATAAAGTTCTCTACCATATATAACAGGTCTCTGCTAGCATTCTTGTGGAGACAAATGCCTTCAGTTGTGTTTTATACGGACTGCTTGTTCACTGGTTGCACATTGTAGTTATAGGAACATTCAGAGGAGCAGCTCTGTTCTTAGTGTTAGGTGGGGTTGTTTTCATGGCAGAGTTTAAAGAAGTTTGATGCTTTCTTCCATATTGTCAATAAGACCAGGTTTGGAACTGAAATGTTCATCTGAATGTATCTGTTTACCTGTGCCATTCCTGGGTTCTGAAAATCTTCTAAGAGATATCACATTCATGCTTTATTTCAGTAAATACTTATGTGTCAGACATTCCTTTAATTCATTAAGATAACTTTAAAGATCATAGGTATCTTCTCAGTCAGAGTGGTGATGCTCATAACTACTATCAACATTTCCTTACATATTGTACTAAGTCCTTTGTAGATTTTATTAATTTTGAAGAAGTGTCTTGGATCATTTGGGCAGCCATACAGAATACCATATTGTGGGTATTTCTTTTATAAACAAAATAAATTTATTCTTCACAATTCTGGAGGCTAGGACATCTAAGATCAAAGTGCTAGCAAATTTGTGTCTGACAAGGGCTCACTCACTGCTTCATAGATTGCCATACTGTGGTGGAAAGGGCAAGGGCACTCACTCTCAGGCCTCTTTTGAAAGGGAACAAATCTCACATACATGAGTGAGGACACTATGCTAAAGACCTAATGCCTTCCTTTAGACCATCTCCTCATACTGTCACATTGGGGTTAGATTTCAACATATAAATGTGTAGTAATTTTAAATAAAAGTTTGGGAGGACAGAAACTGTTGATAGTTGGAAGGAAGGTATGATCTTTCAGTCTCCGAACCCCCCACCCCCACAGTGGTATTGGGAATTGAACCCAGGGCATTCTACCACTGAGCTACATCCCTTTTTATTTTTTTATTTTGAGATGGGGTCTTACCAGGGAACCCAGTCTGGCCTCAAACCTGGGACCCTCCTGAGTAGCCTCTTGAGTAGCTGGGATTACAGGCATTTATCTGCCTGGCCCTTCTCACATTTCCACTGAGAAAACAGGCTTAGAGACATTAAGCAACCAAGTTTAGCAAATATCAAAGCTCTTTCTCAATTTCAAAGCATCCTTTTAAAACTCAGTGAAAGTTTTTCTGGAATGTTTAATTTTAAAAAGTCTTTATATTGTATAACAATTTATAAAGAATACTACACAATTTTTTCCTACCAAATTTTTTAAAATCTATGGTAGTAGAAAATTATACATGTTTAAAAAGCCCTTTCTCAGCTTCAATTTTTAGACAACTTTATTTCACAAAGTAAATCTGATCTTATTAAATAACTGTTGTATTATGTTCATGACATCAGCCTGTGCAAGTTCAGGAGGGAGAAAAACTTCTCTCAAAGTTGTTTTTGCAGGATGTAAATTGAACTGAATTTAAGGATCAGTTGTTTCTCTGATGCTATATTTGAGCCAAAACTATGAAAATATTAATAGGGGCTGGGGTTGTGGCTCAGCGGTAGAGCGCTCACCTAGCTCGTGCGCGGCCTGGGTTCGATCCCCAGCACCACGTAAAAATAAACACATTGTGTACAACTAAAGCAAATAAATAAATATTTTTTTTAAAAAACAAAATTTTAATAATAAATATTGCCTGTGTTAGCTTGGGAATTTTATTAGGAAGTCATGGGAAAATGGAAAAATACACATATCATTCTCTATGTTAACAGTTTATACAGATCTACAGTTGTGCAGAACACATGTATCTTACACAGGTTCAGAAGAAATGATAGTGATACCTTATTCTATCTGTGTACATTTTATACCATAGCCTATTAATCTAAAATTGCTTATTTGCTCTTAGGTTCATGCTGAATATTAATCACAATACGATAGCATAGTTTATCAAATAGGTGGTCAAAATATTCATAAGTCCTTCATCAGGAAAAACCAACTCCTACAGCACACAGGTTTGCTAGTCACAGTAATTCATCTTAAAACACAGTTATATTGGGCTTGACAGGTCCAGCTTGGATAGGTGATAGTTAGAAAACTGAAGGCATTATTGATTCTTGACATTGATGAAATGGGTAAGTTTTGGTGATAACTTCATAAATATTTTATCAGTACAACTAATTATTTCCTTTAGAGTTTACTAAGGAGATTTAATTTTTTCTCTTGATTGGTGATTTAAAGATGGCTGTAATAGCCATGTTAACCTTACACTGGCACATTGGTATATTTGGTTTCAGAATTCTTTGAAATTATTCATGTTGTCGTATGATGAGGCAAGTACAGGCTCTGGAGTTGAGTAAATGCATTCAAACCCGGCCTCTTTTCCTTGCTAGTTGTACACTCTGGTCAAGTTGCTCACCCTCTTTGTGCCTCATTCCTTTGCTTCACAGTGGTATCTACCATGTTGCCTGTTGCTGGGATTAATGAACTAATACTTAGATGTGTGGCACAGAATAAATAAAACCTGTCACCTTTTATTGACCTTTATTGACCTTATAAGCACCTCAGCTTATAATGGTTTCTGTCTTGATCAACCCTTCCTAAGTTGAAAGTGCATCAAATATCCCTAACCTATGGAACATCATAGCTTAGTGTAGCCTGCCTTAAACACACTCACGCATTTAGATGATTCTAAAGCTGGGCAGAATCATCTAACTCAAAGCCTATTTTATATTAAATATTGAATAGTTTGTGGAATTTTTTTGGTGTGTTTTTTGGTGTCGTGTTTTTGGGGGGAGGTGTTTTTTTGTTTGTTTGTTTGGTACTGGGGATTGAACCCAGGGGCACTGTACCACTGTGCTAAATCTCTAAAACATTTTTATTTTGAGACAGGTCCTTAGTAAGTTGCTGACAGTCTCACAACCTAAGTTGCTGAGGCTTGCCTGGAACTTGAAATCTTCCTTCCTCAGCCTCCTGCATCACTGGTGTTTCAGGCGTGCACCACTGCACATGGTCATGTAACTTTTGAATACCTATATCCAAAAAACTTAAGAATTCATGTAGTATATTGGTTTTTAATTCTTGTGATCACATTGCTGGACCTGTCAAACCCAATGTAACTGTCTTTTAAGATGAATTACTATGACTAACAAACCTGTGCGCTGCAGGAGTTGGTTTTTCTTGACCACCTGCAAAAATGAATTTTGGACAGGAGGAAATATATAAAAGGGTTCTTCTTTTAGTTTTTCCCACTCTCCATAGTAAATTTCGGGAAGAGTATGAATTATATTTTGATCAAATGAATGTCTTGGAGATGAGAACACTATAAGAATCATTGTAAGCAAAGGAGTATCTCATTTAGAGATCCTGATTACCTTGTTATTAAATATACAATACAGTGGTCATGTTAAGGTCCTCATGTGGTCTGTCACAGGCACTAGGGCACAGGCATGGGGGCGTGTCTCTTCCTGTGTCCTCTCGTCCCCTCCCAAATGCATCTGAACAAACCTATATGTGCAATTCACCACAGTGCTGTTTCACTGTTTCATTGTCAACTCAGATTAGAATTTGACAACTCTGAATAGATTTTAGGAAATCCATGCTGTTACTAATGAGAATTGTTATTCTGGTAATCTTTATTGTTTGGTATCAGGGCTTTGTTCATTAGTAGAAGTTTCTTTAAAGATAATGTTAGGAACTTTTTTATGATCAAAAGAAATGTGATTTAATTAAAGGGTGGATAATGCATTGACCTGATATGTAAACCAAGGGAAAATATAACATGCTTTCTTTGCCTGTTTTTCCTGAAATGGGGATTGAGATAGCTGCCTGCCTGCTGATGTGCTTTAAACATGTCCCTAAAGTTTAAATAGATCAAAAAATGTCAGAAATGACACATTTGTTACGGGTGTGTAATATATTTGTTTTCACATGCTTTGGGGAATGAATGAGTTGTGTCTTTTCTTAAATTCTCAACTTTAATCAATATGTTTGCTATGCAGAATGTAAATTTTCTTTAAATAGTTATCTATGTATTTGCTGAATCATTTGAAATAATCTTATGTCTTGCTTTCTGGTGCTGATATTAATTTATCATCTGTTATTTCAGTATTGGAAAGAAAGTCACATTCAGTGATGGAGTAAAGGAAATTATTTGAACATAGTTTTTTGGATAGGTAATGAGTTTTAAACATGCCTTTTGTTTTTTAATGTAGACATAATTTTTCTTGGAGACTAAAGCACCTTTTTAAAAACAAGTTTTTGTGGTTAGGTAAACACATTTTTATAACTGTATTATTAAAAAATCAGTTCCTTAGGTGCTGGGAATGTGGCCGACCGGGTTTTGGCTCAGCTCTTAACAGAAATGGATGGGATCGAACAGCTAAAGGATGTGACAATTTTGGCAGCTACTAATCGTCCTGATAGGATAGACAAGGTAAGAAAGAAGCTATTGTGGAAGGCGTGAAGTCAAGAATGGGATCATTTGGTTTTATTGGTGTGATTTTTGGGGGACGGGGGGGGGGGAGTCAAATAACTTTCTAATTAGTTTTTCATTACAGGATATTGGAGGAAGTAAAACAGGTTCTCTGCCCACTTACATGCAGCAGGTTTTATAGGTAGGCAGGAGGGGACAATAGAAGCCTAGGGTTCATTGTGAGGCATTCCTAGGGTTTAGGAAAGCTGCCTGGGCAGATGGAGTCTCTGCTTCCTGAAAAGCCACCTGTTGTATGTTCAGTTCCCTGGGCAAACTGGTGGAAGATCCCTGTTTCTATAGGAGAACTAGGAACAAGCCTGGGCTATTGCAGCCTGTCCCTCCCTGTCTTAGGAGGTTGCATACCCAGCACAGCCTTCCTTTATTCTTGGTAACCACAAATGGGAAAAGGGGTCAATTGGGTTGGTCCAAGGCCACTGTCCTGCAAAGGATCTTAAAGGAAAGGGAAAAAGAAAAGTTGTGTGTGTGTGTGTGTGTGTGTGTGTGTGTGTGTGTGTAAATTTTTTTAAAATTGCTTATGGTTCCATGTTAATGGAACTCCTTTGTAACTCTTCAGTGTCTTCTTCATTTTTGCATGGAACTTTCAATGTATTTCTCCAGTGAATTGAAGTTTTAAGATTCTGTTTTTGTTTTTTCCATCTGATTTATTTATTTTTAAAAAAATATTTTCAGCATTTTCATCTACTTTAATGTAAAATTTCTAGTTGTGTCATACTAGTTAGTCTCAAGTAATCACTACCAATGAGTGCTGGTAGAAAAAAATCAGTCTTTAAAAAAAATATTTAAGACAACAACTTCCTGTAGTGAAATGAATCATTTTTATCACTTTTGTAGTCTAGAAGTAGCTATGATGGGAATAAAATAGTTGATAAAAGATTTATAGTGCTGATGTTAAACGTAGAGATTTATTTTTAGGCTAAAACAAATAGACTAATGTCAAAGAGATATACATTATTGTAATTTTTGCTACATTTCATCCAGACATTTGATCTTTTAATTGACTAACATATTTTACGTTCCTATTGCCTGCTAACCCATAGCCCTCTATGCAGATGGTCTTGGGGTGGTAGGTTAGAAGGGGGAAAATTCTTGAACTGTCCAAATGAGATGATATCCTCATGTTTTCCATGTATTATACATATTTGGTGTGGCTTTAGGGACAATATATGTTTCATATAATCTGGGGAGACTGAAGCTGAAAATTCCTGGGGATTCTGGTGCTGTAGCAAAGGAAGTAAGACATATAGCTCAAAAAATCATATTATTCTTGTTTCTGGTATGTCACATTTACATGCCAAAATCATTAGCTATGATGTAGCACATTGGGTTGAGTGAAGTAATTACTTGTTGTCACTGGTGGTTTGCTGTAGTCTCCGTAGGCCTTTTAGCCCTCCCTCCAGCTTATAGATGAGTAAAGAGAAGGTGCATCCTCACATGTCCATTTTGCATAAGAGGGACAGGCGTAAGAGGACAGTTGAACATTGATGAGGTTGTGTAGACTCATCGTCTTTATATTGATGTTGGTATGGATTTCCTAAGCACCAGGAGACTTTAGAACATCAAGGAACTAACTTATTAACGCTCAAATAATAGTTAAATGTCCAGGCTATTGGAGTTTATAAGGGTTCAGTCCTTGACATTTTGTGTATTGGTGTTGAATCTTTTTATTTAAATGTGTTTAATTTTTTGGGGGGTGTGTGTACTAGGGATTGAACTCAGGGGCACTTAACCACTGAGCTACACCTCCAACCCTTTTTTTGTGTTATATTTAGAGACAGGGTCTCACTGAGTTGCTTAGCACCTTGCTAAGTTGTTGAGGCTAGCTTTTATTATTGTTATTATTAATTTATTTTACAGTAGAATGCATTTTGACATGTTGTACACAAATGGAGCACAACTTCTCCTTCCTCTGGCTGTACATGGTGCAGAGTCACTCTTGTAGTATAATCATACATGTATATAGGATAATAATGTCTGTTTCATTCTACTGTCTTTCCCGTCCCCACAGCCCCACTCCTCCCCTCACTCCCCTCTACACAAACCAGAGTTCCTTCATTCTTCTCTATCCCCTCGTCCCACTATGGCTTAGCATCTGCTTATCAGAGAAAAATATTCAGCATTTGTTTTTTTGGGATTGGCTTATTTCACATAGCATGATATTCTCTCATTCCAGCCATTTACTCACAAGTGCCATAATTTCATTCTTATTTAAGGCTAATATTCCATTGTGTTTTAGTACCACATTTTCTTTATCCATTCATCTGTTGAAGGGCATCTAGGTTGGTTCCATAGTTTAGCTGTTGTAAATTGAGCTGCTATAAACGTTGATGTGGCTGTGTCACTGTAGTGTAGGACATTACACTGTAGTGTAGTGCTGATTTTAAGTCCTTTGGGGTGTAAAACGAGGAGTGGGATAGCTGGGTGAAATGGTGCATCCCTTCCAAGTTTTCTGGGGTATCTCCAAACTGCTTTTCATAGTGATTGCACCAATTTGCAGTCCCACCAGCAATGTATGAGTGTGCCTTTCCCTCCACATCCTCGTAAGGCTGGCTTTGAACTCAAGATCCTCCTGCCTCAGCTTCCTAAGCCACTGTTTGTGTTATATAAAAGCCCTTCCCAAGCCGCTGTTTGTGTTATATAAAAGCACTTGGTGTTGAATCTTAAGGAAAAAAAATGATTCTGTCTTCTCTCTTGGGTGTTTAACAGGTCTCAAACTAGTTTAAATTTCTTGAATAAGTTTATATTTAGTCCCTTCAGGTACTTTTAGTACCTATGCCTACAGTGTAATAGACTCTTTTTTTCAAAATATATTTTTAGATAGACATCATAACTTTATTTTTTATGTGGTGCTGAGGATTGAACCCAGTGCCTCCTGCATGTTAGGCAAGCACTCTACCACTGAGCCACAATCCCAGCCCAACAGTTTAATAGACCCTTGAGAAAAGCTGTTGTACATATTGTATTTACAATATTGATTTTCTTTTAATTTGTAGAACTTTTAAAATTTGACTCTAAGGCATCTATAGAAAAGATTCCCACATGAGGAAAACTGGAAGTTATGTAGAAGTCTTGAATAATTCAGGATTCAGAATTATTTTCTGTGTTTGGCTCATGGAAGCAAAAAGCCGAATACTGTGCTTATGCTCATGCACTAAATATTTAAAAACTACTCTTTTAGTTTGTTTCATCTTTAAAATGATGCCAAAAAGGAGGATCACAAGTTCAAAGCCAGCTTCGGCAACTTAGCAAGGCCCTGCCTCAAAAGATAAAAAGGGATAGGGGATGTGGTTCATCAATTAAGCACCCCTGGATTCAATCCCCAGTGTGTGTGTGTGTGTGTGTGATATAAAAAGCCAAAATATGTAATTTCCTGATACTTGGCTCTAATTTATAACTGCAGTTTCATGAATTTGTGAGAAAAAAAAAAGGTCCTTTATTGCATTGTTTGAAGAGGTGTATAGTTTTCTTTGAGCCTTTTTCTTTTACTGTTCTAGGCACAGCCCTTCCCAAACATTAGTATTTCTAGATGATTTTTTTTTTTTTTTGAAAGTGCACAGCATTGGAGAGGGACTTTTATATAACACAAACAGCAAAATTGAGGTAATGGATCTGGAGGAAATGAGATTGACATCTGTGACAGAGGACAAAGGTACTAGGGACAAGAATGGCATATGCAGAAAGTTGTGGAAAGGCCTGACATTGACAGTGAAATACAGACACTGGAAGAGTAAGGCAGGCAGGCAGAGGCAGAGATCTCAGTTTCTGATTCTAGCTCTGTTGCTAACAAGTTGTATTTTTAGAAATTATTTAGCCGCTTAGTTTTCTGTCAGAAACGTTCTAAATAATCTCTGATATATCATTCAAATTCTATGAAGACAGACAACAAGAGATTTCAAATCTACATAAAAAATGCTGTTTGCCAAGCAGGTTTTTGCTTTCTGGTTTTTTGTTTTTATTTCAGCAACTACCTTTTAATACTTACTTGTTGTGAAGTTCCTTTCTTCAAACAGATCATAAAACAAGCAAATATCCAGGTGTGCAAAAAATCACTTTTCTTTGTAGCCATGTGATTTTCAGAAAAACAGGGAATAAGCCATAAATCAGCCTTAAGGCTGTTGTTGTATAACAAAAACTTTGGTTGACAGTTGAAGAACACCTTGAGTTTTTCATTTAATATTTATTACTCTTTGAAAAAGGAAAACTTGTTAAGCTGCATATCTTCGTTCACAGATGTCTGATCAGCCTATAATATTTTGGTTCCATTTAATATGCTCTTAACTATTGCAAAAAACTGCCAAAAAAGTAAAAATAATTTTGAGTTAGAACAGAAGCGTATAATATATGATTTAAAGTTGAATCACTTCTAAATTTGAAAAGAACTTCTTGCTTTATATTGTCAATGGTTTTAGAATCCCATAGTTGGAAAATAATGTTTAATGTAGCCAAGAACCAAATCCAAAGCTATATATTGAGTATTTTCACATCATTAGTAGAAGGGCTAATTTGGTGACTATTTTTAAAGTGCATGGAGAAATTAACAATAATGAAGTGCCATTTTCATGTATGGCATATTTTTGTGTCTATTGAAAGGGTGTGGAAAGTATCAGAAAGGGGCATGTAATAAAAGAATGTTCGGTTCCTTTCTTTGCAATATGTATGATCTAATTTGAGATACACACATAAATTTTAATGCATTATGATTATGAAGTGTGAACAGTCTCAACTTCATCTGGGGGGTGGTGTGGTGACTTGTGAGCCCCTGCATATGTTGGAAGTGTGGCCTGTGTTGCTCCTGCTGTTTGACATGCCCTTGAGGACGCCCTTGGCGTTGCAGTTGCTCTATCTGGACACAAGATGGTGGTGCTCACCTGAAACGTGCTGTGAGTGCAGACCCAGCTGCTGTTCAAAGTTCAGTTCAGAGGAGCAGTTTAAGGGGATGAGGGATTAGCTTTGCTTTAAAAAATAATAGTTGAAGAGTATACACACGCATGCTCAGTGTACAGGTTATTTTAAAATTGATTTCAGGGAATTGTGCAGGATTAAGCGATGCACATGCATGTATCCTCTCTTAGGAAAGTAATGTGTACCATCAAGCCAATGTAGGAGTTTTGTTTACTTTTTAAGTAAAGATACCAATTTTTTAAAAAATTTAAATAAATTCTTATAATTAAATGTATGCTTACCATATTGTGCAGTGATAAAAGAAGTCTTGTATTGTTCGTAGAGTTCTGTGGTTTTCTTTGAGCCTTTTACTTATATTGTTCTAGGCACAGCCTTCCGAAATATTAGTATTTCTAGATGATTGTTTTGAAAGTGCACAGCATTGGAGAAGGGCTTTGATCTAGTTCCAGGTATTTATTTATCCAAGAGAAATAAAAACATTTGCCTATGCAAAGACCTATGGAGAAGTGTTTATAGTAGGTTTATTTATAATCACCTAAACAACCCAAATATTCACTACCTAATGAGTGGATAAACAAATTATGGCATGTGCATACAGTGAAATATTATTAAGCCATAAAAGTAGTAAGTTACTAATATATGCAAAATACAGATGCATCTAAAAAATGTAGTGATAAATTTTAAAAGCCTGATACAAAAGGCTCAATAGACGGTATACTTATTGATTCTATTTATAGAACACTTTGGAAATTGCAGGGCTATAGGGTCAGAAATGAGCTGTGGGCCTCAGAGAATTTTTCATAAATTGACATGAAGAAACTTTTTGTGATGATGGAATTTATATGTTGGTTGTGGTGGGGATTATAGGACTGTATATATGTATCCAATCAGAAACTGAAAACTAAAAAGAATAAGTTTTACCGTATGTGAAGTATACCTTAATAAACTTGGCCATTAAAAAAGCACACTTGAAAGAAACTTTCCATTGAAAAGGCAAGGGAAAATGCCAACTTCTTTTGGGCAATAACTTCTCCTCATTCAAGGTTCTGCTACACTGCTCTCTTCCCAGGCTCCAGGAGCCCACCAACACGGGTCTCATACCTGCTACTGGGGGTTCAGGGCCACCTCAGCACAGAAGGCACTTTGCTTTCAAACCTCCCTCCTTGGCGTTCAGGGTAGAGCAGGAAGAATTTTAGTGCTGGAATAATTCTTAGAGAATCTGTGTCTTAGTTTAAAAAAAAAAAAAATGGCGAAGTAGACACTATATGAATAAATCTTTAAGTTATGCCGCAACATGTTCATTTCTTTTTGTTGTTGCCTGTATGATAAGGACTGTTTCTAATGTTCTTCATTATAATAAAGTAGGACTAAAATTATGGAAATGTACTTTGCTTTTTTATTTAAAAAAAATTTTTTTTAGTTGTAGATGGACACAGTGCTTTTATTTTATGTAGTGCTGAGGATTGAACCCAGTGCCTCACATTGTACTAGGCAAACGCTCTACCACTGAGCTACAACCCCAGCCCCTGCTTTCTTTTCATAATGCTAGGTTGGAAGGGACAGCACAGGTGAACGAGTTCCTTGAATCAATCATTATATTTCATATCATTTAATAATGGTTTTCTTTACATAGCTTTTCAATCTGTTACGTCTGTAAAATCTGTGCCTAAAAGTTGCGTGTTATTTCTGTATTCACTGAGATATTTGAGCACAGACTTATTCAGAGCTATGCTTTGTTATGGAAAAGAGAACAGGAAGCCACTTATAAGACTGATGCTTTTTGGAAATCTTGTTTCTAGAGGTTTGTATATGTGTTAAAGTTCAAAAAATAAAAAAAAAGATTTGCTGTAATAGGGTTGAAACAAAAGGTGTAGTGTGTGTAATGTATGTAGAAAGGTGAATAAAATAAAGTGCTGATGTTTGAGGATAGTGAGCAGAATTATATTTGCTTTCCATTTTGGGTGGAGGGGGTATGCATCTGGAGACTGAGCCCAGCGTGCTTTACCACTGAGCTACATCCCCAGTCATTTTCATTTTTTATTTTAGAGAGACTCTCGCTGCTTTGTAGAGACTTGCCTGAAACGTGGGAGCCTCCTGCCTCAGCCTCTCTAGTTACTGGGCTGATAGGCATGCTGCCACCACACCCAGCCCAAAATTGTATCCTCAAACATGGTTAGGGTATTTTTTACTTATAAAATATTCTATCTTGTTAATCTCATGGTTTGGGGATTAATGACCCATTTGTTTCCTATGTTGATGAAATATATGTGCTTTTTCAGAAATTAGTAGAAGACTGACATTTTATTGAGTGTAATAACTTAGGTTTATTCTTAAATTCTGTAAAAAAGTTTTAAAATTGTGTATCTAATATCTTCTCTTTTGGTATTTCATTTATAAATCAGAATTCAATCTGATATTTGCGTTGTGTTACTAGATGGCTTAGGTGGAGAGACACAAAAGAAGGGAAAAAGGGAGAGGGTAGATGCTGGGAGAAGCAGTATGTGTGTGGGGTTGTTTTTTTATGTTTTTTGTTCATTAGATAATTAGAATTTACAAAATATACATTAGCAAATAGATGATTAATTTTCCTTATATGCCCAGGGAAATAACAGAAGACTTAAAGCATTTAGCAGAGTAGAGAATAAACTAAGTTGGGATTAGAAAACTAGTGTGCCTGTTTTCATAAATAATGTTTTGTTAGAACATAGCCAAGTCCATTCATTTGCTGTTATGGCTGTTTGTGTTGTACAGTGACAGACTTGAATATTTAGTATGTAGATTATATAGCTGTAAGGCTAAAAATGTATACTATATGGCCTTTTGAGAAAAGTTTGCCTATTCCTGAACTGAGGAAAGTTAAGGGTTTGGGTGCTAAGTATGCAGATGAACAGCGTAAGATTGCATGGAGTCATTCACTGAATACCTGTTTTGTATCTTTTATGTGCTTTGCAGTGTGCTAGGCAATAGACAAAAACTAACATACTCTACAAAAATGTTTGACTTTCTTTTTTATTGCCAATTATAATGCAGCTTGAAAAAGCCAATTATTATAATAGGAAATACTCATAAGACAGATCTTACTAATCTGAAGCAATAATAATACTGAGCCTCCTTGGAAGAGGTCTTATCAGTTATCTGACACACATCAGCTTGTTTTCTTTTCTCTGGTTCTCCTGCCCCCCCCTTAAGTTACTCAGTTATTTTTTTATAGCATTTATTACCATTTGCTTACTTTTTTACAGCATTTATTTCTGTCTGCCTCCACTCCCCAGTATAAGATCCATAGGGTAAGGACTTTTATCTGTTCCTGGATAATCCAAGTGTTTAGGGAATGAGACCTGCCACGGACATTCTTATTAGCTATAACATTGCATTTGGAAAGTGTCAGCTTCTTCACCTGTCATCTATCATTTTGGTGAATCAAACTGCAAATTTGCAGAGTTACAATTTGTATCTTTTGTTTTATCTGTTTTTCATTAAGAAAATTAGTATTTCCTGTTTTTTTTTTTTTTAATTTTTTATTTTTTAGTTGTAGATGAACACAATACCTTTTTTTACTTATTTATTTTTACATGGTGCTAAGGATTGAACCCCGGGCCACGCATGTGCTAGATGAGTGCTCTACCGCTGAGCCACGACCCCAGCCCTCCTCTGTTTTTACTCCCTTACTTTATCACAAGTTGTATATAGGCATGTAGTTTTTTCTTGGAGGTTGTGTTTAGTGCAGGATGTGTTGAGTAATTCATAAATATTTGTACTGAACTGAGAAATGTACATTGAAATTAAGCTTATGTTAACTGTTTTGATGGCCTTGAGGAATCAAAGTGGATGAGAGTTAAATAACTATTAAGAATAGTTTCTCCTAAAACTTCTTTTTCAGTTGTATTTGTGACTGCTTTGGTGAAAGTTGACTGCTCTGCCTATGTAGTTACAAAACTGGTAAGGACAACAGTGTTCTCCATCCAGGTTTCCATGAATTGATATTTTACATTCCCATTGGCAGCTTGAACCTGTATTCCTTCAGACTGCAGAGCAGCCAAACATTCCCCTAAGCAGGAAGGATTCACTCAGGAAAGTAAGCAGAAGTATAGTCGAAACAAAAGGGAAATGTGTGTACTGTTGGTAGATTTACAGAGAATGAAAATTTTAGGCTTTCATGCATCTCAGTACATTTTTCCTTAGGCATTATATTTTAAACAAAAAATAAAATACTAAACAAGTATGTGAAGAGATTCAGAAAAATCTATAAATATTTCTCCAAGATAATAACATTTTTTACTTTTGTTGAACATGTACAGTGCGCCAGGTACCGTACACTGAGGTTATATACATCATCTGTAATTTTCCTAACAACTCTGTAAAGTTACATATTTCTTTTTACATTTTGAATATGAGAAAATTACTTCTCAGAGACATTAAATTGCTTGCCATGACTCCAGAGCTAATAAATAACAAAGGGAGCACTCTCAGGCCAGGATTCCTTGTCTCTAATACTGTATTTCTTCTCCTCCAGTACATCTATTTCCCATGCATTGCTGTGATACAATATCAAGACTATACTGTGTTCGCACTTCATTTAAAAGTATTATATTTTATAAAATTTATTCTAATTTTTTTTTTTTTAAGTTTTAAGTTTTCACAATGTGACATGCTTCTGAATGACTCTTATGGTAGTGTATGGAAAAGCTAGGGTGGAAAAGTTGGAAGATTTAACTTTTACTATTCTTAAATTTCTTAATATCAGATGCCTCCAATTTCTGCATTTTATTCATCACAAATTTAACTTTCCCCTTTTATAGTAGATTATACAGTCAAGAAAAAAATAAAAGATCAGCTATGGTAATGTAGTAAAGATGTTTAGCTCATACTTAAAACATTGTACAAGTTTTTTATTATCATAATAATTATAGACACAAGACCTTTATAACCACTGCTCGTTAATACCAGAGATTACTTTAAAATTATTATCTGTGAATGAATGTATGACTGAATGAATGAATGAATAAATAACTTGAGCTGTGGCCCACCCAAACCCTTTAGTGCCTCCATTTGGACAGTTCTTTGTTTTGGGAACACTAAATTATAAGATAAATGAGACATAGGAATTCTGGAGGCTGAGGCAGGAGGATTAAAATTTCAAGGCCAACCTTAGCAATTTAATGAGACCATGTCTCAAAATAAAAAGTGGTTGGGAATGTAGCTCAGTAGTAAAGCACCTCTGGGTTCAATCCTCAGTGTCCCCTCCCAAAAACTTTAAAACTTAATATTGGTGATACATTATTTTCTATAGTTGGCAAAAAGAAACTATAGCAGTCTCCTAAAGACAAGTAAGGAAATATAAATAAATAAATAATGAGCTAAATTAAGCTATATTTTATGTGAACCGTGGACTGAGATTACAGTCCAGGCAAGGATGCATTCCTCTGTGACATCCAGTCTGTCACATGGTGCTTTTTACATCAGACAGTAATATTGCCAAGATAATTCTTGACCGAAGGAAGTGATTGCTGTGTATTTCACATTTGTTGATGTGTCACATGTAAGTCTTAGAAAACTTGATTACTTTCATTTTTCAAATATCAATTTCTTTTTTAGATATAATAGTGATGTGGAATGATTTTGTCTGGGTGGTTGGCTAACAGTAGTAAATGTGGAGGGTAGATGCAGAACAGGGTGGGGTTTTCCCCTATTCTTTATCTGATTATCAAGTATTAACATTTTTTCTTGTTGCCAGAGTTTAGAAGTTCTTTCCAAATGTATATTCAGGACACGATGCTCTGTTTAATTTTTTCCATGTGCTTTATTTTTGTTTGTATATTTCCATTTTATCAGAATGAATTTGCTATTTTATTTTGATTAAATTAATAGCTGTATCAAGTGGATAGGTTCTTATTTCTTGGATTTGAAGGATAATTTGAACATTAGATTTAAAAGGCTTGTACATACATAGTCCTTTGCTTGTACGCAGATGGTTTGTAACCAGTTTACTATCATTTAGTCAGAATGGGTATTGAGTTATTCCCGTATTACAGCTAGTGTTTCTCATGTTTATGAACATCTAATGATGCCATTGACTTTATCTTAGGTGTTTGAACTTAAGTATTTATACAAAGCCTTAATTCCTTTATCTTTCTGTGTGTGCATGCTTATTTTCATTGGTTTTGTGTTTGATTTACTCTATACATAAATGGGCATTCAGAAAGGTAATCTTTCTGAAAGCTTTGCTTGGGGTCTTTGTTAGAGAGAAGATCTATACGGATGGAGGGGTTTGCCTTCTTCACTAGTTATCATTTTTCCAGACAAGTCTAGGGAGGCAGGCTGCTGATGGATAGGAGGGGGAAAGAAAATACATACAGCGCTCTGGCCTGGTACAAAGTTGTATTCTCTTTGCTGTCAGCCGGAGCCTTTGCTCTTACCCAGGTCATCTTCACAGGGATTGAAGCTTCTCCCTGCACTGGTGAAAACCCTTTTTGTGCTGTAGTCTCCTATCCTGTCTGAAAAAATAAATAAATAAATAAATGTGTTTTTAATAGCTTGCCAAATCCTTACCAGTTCAACTTTTAGGAAGATTGTACTGATTGAACACTTTAGGCTGTAGACTCTGATTTGGGGATTTATGGGTGCAATGAATACACATATTCTTAAAAATTCTGTTCAGACAATATGGTGATCTCATGATGCAGAGAGATGGAGAATAACATCCTTTCATCATAGAAGGACTTAAAAATTTTACAGCATTTTACTTCACAGATATGAAAGGAAGTGTCTACTTTTAGGAGGTGGGGTTGTACAAGAGTATTATTTCTGTATTGGTGAATTAAGTCATTTGATTTTTAAAAAGTAATCGCAATAGCTATAAGTAATTATTTTGACGAATATTCAATAGCCAGAAGCTCTAGATTCATTTCTTACATGTGTCTGTGGGTATCTTACAAATGTCTAAGCCACATGTAACACATCTAGAATGTAAGGTTGTTTTAAACTTGTTGGAGGGATACTTGCTAATTCGTATCAACATTTCATTTATCAATGGTTAACAGAACTGTCTACCCTTTAGCTCCGTAACTGTTGAACCTCAGTGTAAGACATCCTCGTTTTTCTGTTCATTTCACAGGTGGGGCTTATTGAGCCTCCACTTGTAGCATGTTCTGCTTAGTCATGATAATTTTCAGTAGAAGTGTGTAAATATAACCACATAGGTATAAATGAAGTCACACCTAGTGACTTAGTGATAAGAGACTTAGGGACTGCAAAAAGGTGTTTATATTGCCTTCTGGAGATTTAGGCTGAGGTGTGGGGACCCTGGCATACCAAAAGCACCCATAATAATTTATGTATTGAGTATACACGGTAGAGTGCATGGCCTCTAGACAGGTTTAATAACATTCTGTCCACTGTGCTAACACAAAATTAGATTGGAAAGGAAATGTAAGCTATCTTTTTAGTCTTACTGTATAATAAAATTGTAGCCAATCTTATTTTTTAACAACCGTGTTACATGTCACATCATTCATACCCCATTAATTAACTGAATGCATGTTTGGAAAGAGTTCTGCTTTCTGTAAAGGAGAAGGGGTGACAAAAATGGAGCTCAGAGTCACAAATCAGAGCAAGTCACTTGACCTTTGTTGTCTCTTTGGTGGAGAGGGATAGAAAAGAGGTCTGCATTCCATCATCACCAACATCTTTTTTAGCTTCCCTCCCTCTCTCCTGCCCTGCCTTCCCCTCCTCCCTGTCTTCCTTTCCTTCCCATTAGGAGATCTGCCAGAGTTATAGAGTTAATACAGAGAAAAATCAAAGAAATTGGATCTCAGATGGAGGTGATACCTGCAGAGTTTGATGATCTTAGACATTGTAAGTGTAGAAAATAGTTTCACTGATAAAGTAGTATGTAACTCTGTATTCTGCATACTTCTTTTTTCACATTAAGGGATATTTTACTAAAATGATATTTTGAATAGGTAATATATACGATGTGATGTATGGAAAGATACATGGTAAAGCCAGGTGCCGTGGCACACGCCTATAATCCCAGCACTTGGGAGGCTGAGGCAGGAGGATCACGAGTTCAAAACTAGCCTCAGCAATGGCAAGGCACTTATCAACTCAGTGAGACCCTGGGATGTGGCTCAGTGGTCGAGTGCCCCTGAGTTCAATCCCTGGTACCCCCCCCCCAAAAAAAAAAGATACATGGTGATACCTTGCTTTCACCTCTGTAATCAGCTTTGCTTTCTCCACCTCATTGTTAGTCTCTTATTTCTCCTTCCAGTGTTGCTTTTAATACAAGTGCAGCATGCATGTGCACATACACACCCTCCTCCCCAAATGTATAAATGTGGAAACCTGTGTTCAGCACTTTGCTATTTCGTTTAGCTCTATGCCTTGAAAACTCCTTCTCAGTCTCTGGTCTTCTTTACACTCTCACAGGTTCACATGCTGAGACCACTTATTCTTGGTGACATGGCCACCTGGACTGCTGTCAGTCTTTTCCGATGCCTGATAGTTCTGCAGAGAGGAACCTTGTCCATATGTCCTTCCGTGCTTTGCTTGGATAGTGGGATTGCTGTGCTGAGGACGTGACTTGTCATTTTATTGGATTGGGTCGTACTTCCTCCTCCCATTCTGTACTTTGGTCAGTAGTTGGACTGTGTCAAGGTCTCCAGGTTGGGACCAATAGTTGGTAGTTAATTCTAGTAGTTAAATAAAGAATTACTAAAATATTTTACTCTTAACCTAAAACATAAATATATATTAATTTGGTTTTTTTTTAAGGCAAATGATTTTCTTGAGAATAGTCTGTTCATTGGACTTAGATATTATCTTTTATCTAAACCACATTGTATTGATTTCAAAGTTTTTGCTTCTATAGAGTCAGAAATTAAAACTGTTTGGCTCATACCAAGTTGCATGTTGTTTTAGTTATTAGTATATAGTAAGTCTTTCCTAAGTATTTATCTTTGTTTTCTTAGGAATAATAATGTTCTTTTAATAGTCATTTTATGGATTCATACATTATTTACTCAAATAACATTCAATATTTTTTTACTTTGTTTTGTGTTTTAGTACTGGGGGTCAAACCCAGAGATGCTTTGCCAGTGGACGACATCCTCAGTACTTTTTTAAAAAATTATTATTTTGAGAAGGGTCTCACCAAGTTGCTTAGGACTCACTAAGATGCTGAGGCTGGCCTTGAACTTGCAGTTGTCCTTCTTTAGGCTCCCAAGTTGCTTGGGATTACAAGTGTGCCCAGTATTATTAAGTATTTTTTAACTTAGAATTTTTTTTTTTTTTTTTTTTTTTTTTTTGGTACCGGGGATTGAACTCAGGGGCACTCGACCACTGGGCCACATCCCCAGCCCTTTTTTGTATTTTATTTAGAGACAGGGTCTCACTGAGTTGCTAAGTGCCTCGCCATTGCTGAGGCTGGCTTTGAACTCGCGATCCTCCTGCCTCAGCCTCCCAAAGTGCTGGGATTACAGGCGTGCGCCACCGCGCCCGGCTTTAACTTAGAATTTTTGATTCAAGATTTTTGTCCATATTTTGTAACTGATGTGTCACCCTGTTTTTTGTGGAGTCTGACCATACTGAGTGCTTAGTAAATACTAATTGAATGAAAGAGAAGAAAAAAAAGAAGTAGTATGGAAACAGGCTCAACTGACTCTTGCTTTACACCCAGAAGAAGAAAGCAAAGGCCATGACTTTGGATAATGTTAGCCAGGATACTTAACATAACCATGCCTTAAGGGTCTAGGAAGTAGTGAACTTTGCTCTTTTGTTTCCTAGCTTCCTCCACTAAAGTATAAAAAATTAAGATAAAATGGAACACTGTGCATGGTGGGTCCATTTTTACTCATGTGGCTCTCATTTTCCAACTTGCTTATTCTTGAAAATCATAGCATTTCCTGCCAGAATTGATAGGCTAGATGTGCTGGGGCTTACAGAAGTTTAGATTATAATAAAAAAGGCTCAGTTTAGATAGTATTAAGTCTTGAGACTGTAATTATGGGCTGATGCCTTGCAGTGACCAATAATTTTCATCTTTTCCAGATTTATAAAATTCATCATCAACCTTGACCGACCATTTCAGTTTTGTCTTAACTGTTGAACGGATTGGTAGAGGGAAAGTAGGTGAAGCCCTGCAAAATTAATCACTGCTGTGGTTCATAACATTTGAATTTCTTCAGTGAGTTGTTAACATAATTTCCATGCTTTCTGGCCAGGCACCACTGGTGGTGCACTCCTGTAATCCCAGTGGCTTGGGAGGCTGAGGCAGGAGAATCTTCAGTGGAAGTTTTAGGAGGGAGCAGCTCTTGGTTCCAGCTTTTTGATTGGCTGAAATTGTCTCCTGCATCCTCCTAGCATGGTCTTTTGTGTCCTCAGTTATCTTGACAGCTGTGTCTGTTAGAAAACTGCTGAAACATAGTTAAATTAGCCGGGAACACCGTGTTAGTGAAATAAAAGGGTTTATTGGGGTGCCACGTGGGCAAGGGAAGGGGGGGGTAGGGAAGGGATGGAGGGGAGCAGGGGCAAGCAGGAACAGAGAGATTTCAGTCCGGGGCTGGTTTAAATAGAGTAGGGGCCATAAAACCCCCTTGGAGTGAGTCCTTGTCCTATAGGCCAGCAGAGGTGGGGGGGGGGTAGTGGACAGGGGACTTGCTGGTCAGGTTTTTTGGTCACGCTGAGGATCCTGGGAGCTGTATTTTTTCACAAGGCACCTGGGGAGGTGTGGCCTGCTGCCTGGGAGGTGCAGCCTCTGCCTGGAATCCAACAGTGTCCTCTTGAAGTAGCGCACTCTCTTTGTGAGTCACTTAAACACTTAAACTTTAACTCTGTTAAAGATCGGAGCACAAAGAAAGAAAGAAAGCTTTACTCCACATTTGGCTTCTTTTATCTCTGCTGCCTTCATCTAAGACCATTCAGTTACCTATCCTCAGCTATCAGTCTTAAGACCCTTTCCCATGAAGTCCTTTGGGAGTTTTTGTTCTTATTTTTCACCTTTTACTAATTTGGCTCTCTCATCTCTTTTCTCTGGCCACTGCTCTTCTGTACCACTTAGTTTAGTTCCAGAGTCTCTCTGAGAGTTTGTTCATCTCAGACTTTTCCTTTCCGACTGGTAACTTGTAAATATATTGAGATCAGAGATATCAAATCATGTTAGATAATTCTTGTATAATATTCCATGAACTTTTGTCCATTAACTGAAAATAAGGCAAAGATTCAAATATTCAAATAATAAAGTCAATAATAAAGCCAATATCTGAGTAGAAGCAATTGTTCTAATATGTAATATCAGTTTTATGAAGTCAACTATTATAGTTGTAAATTCCACATCAGCAGGGGGCAGTCAAACCAAAGTTCATTATGCCATCTTTATGAATATTTGAAATTTTGTTTCTGTTAGTTCCCCTACTAAGGATACTGGCTGTACTTTAAAATCCATTTGCAAACACATTTCAAAACTCCTCTGTTGGTAGATTTAAGCAGTTGTGTTAAATATGTTTAGTTGTGGAAGGTAAATAGTTTTTTTTTTCTTTTTACGTTTAAAAAAATTGAAATTAGCCATTTGTATCATAAGATGCTTTTTTTTTAAAAAAAAATGGTTGACCAATTTAAATAGAAATTTGTTTTTTTTTTTACCTGTAAGTAGTATTTCTTTTCAATTAACTTTAATTAGTTAACTTTCTTAGAATATCTTTATTTTTCACTGTGAATTTGAGAATAATTCATTTTTTATTTAGAGGCTTCTGTAACAACACTATCTAAAATTTAGTTTGGCAAATGCTTATAATTTTGTCTAGCTTTTCTTCTAGAACTTTCGTTTGGACATCTGCAAACAACTAATGGTATGTGTTCATAGATATTCTCATCAGCACCTCATCCTCGTGGAGGCTCACCCAGCATTTATGTAAGGAGAAACACAGTTCACACCAAACAGGGTTTAACATATTCTAATGGTATTACTGCATTTCCTGTTTTGTTTTCACAATGAGAAGCTTCTGAAAAACTGCCTTGGTATACTTCTCCCTTCATGTTAGGACAGGTAGAATCTTGTCTGCTAGCAGGCAGCAAAGGAAATGTGCTGGAATGCTGTTGAAAGGAGTCTCTTCCTGTTCCATAAATGACACCCTAAACCTTTTAAGAATATAATTTTAAAAAAATGACAGGTCTACATTTGCTTTTCCTTCCTTCCTTTTTTTTCCTTTAAACTTTGCAGGCATTGAGTTTAGCAATGCATTTAGTTGGGGAAAAAAATCCATTATGTCTGGGGGGAAAAATTACCTTCCTGGTTTGCTGTTTATCTTTGATAATAATGACAAAGGTAAGCATCAGAACAAATTTAGTAGTAATTATTACTTTCTCATCTCAATTTTGTTTTTTGATACTTGAATCTTTTTGGGGGGCCGTTTTGAACCCAGGGACATTTTACCACTGAGCTACATCCCTAGCTTTTTAGTTTTTTATTTTGAGAAGGACCTCACTTAGTTGCTCGCTACCTTGCTAAGTGGCTGAGGCTGGCCTTGAATTTTCGATCCTCCTGTCTCAGTCTCCCATGCTACTGGGATTACAGATGTGTGCCACTGTGCCCAGCTTCAGTTGTTCTTAGGGTATTTCTCTGCAGGCTTAAAAAGATGTAGCATTTCCTGCTCCCTCCTAAAACTTCCACTGAAGAAATTGGGAAGATTGTTTTTAGAACACATTAATATTTTTTTTAAAGTTAGATTCAGAGGGTGGTTTTTGTTGCTACTGTTGTTTTATTATTTAATGTGTATCATTACATAAAAAGTGAGCAGTTTAACTTTAACCTTGAATATTCTAATGAATGGATTTCCACATACTTAGTTATAATAGCTCATAATTCACTTAAAATTGAACGGAAGTTTGTGGTCAGTGACTGAAAAAAAAGTGGGTATGGCCATGCCCTTATATAATTGCCAAAACGGACATCATGGTCTAGACCCATGTCTTATTTCTAGGTCAGTGGTTGGTCTTTTTCTTCTACTTCTTCATTACTCTACCTCATTAACATACTTAATTACTTAACAGTGATTGTTTACTTCAGCCTCACTCTAAAACCCAGCAAATGGAAAATGATCTACATGGATGTCCAAATACAGAATTTAAAATGCTTGTTGATAACTTTCAAACTTTGAAAAAAGTATTACATACTTTCTATGATAATTTTTATATTATTGATGTATGTGTCTCATGCCATTTGCTTAAAAATGGATTGGCCATCACTCTTTATACATGCTTATACTCCTAGATCTGCTGCGATGAATTCTGAAATGCTAAGATAACTGCATCCTCTACTAGGCATCTTTTAAGCAATAATATAAAACAATAAAGCTTACGGTAGTTCCGTTGTATCAGAAACTCTGATTTCTTTTATATTGCTACTGTGCCATCCTTTAGACCACATAGTTTTTTTTAAAAATTTACTCTCATATCAACGTGGTTCTCATTCAGCTCAATGGGAATGAGGAAATGAGGTTACAAAGAGTTATTTGTAAGAGAGACTTCAAAATAAACATATCTTCCATTTTCAGGGACTAGATGCATAATTTGAATCCATAAATTTTATTTAAAAAGGTGGAAAAACTAGTAATTCTGCCATTATCTGTTAGCAGTGTTCACTTTGCCCTCTTTTACCTCTTTCTTTGCTTTACATGACACAGTTACCCCCCTCATTTTTATTCTCTCTTTGTTCTCTCTTGACTCTTAACATTTTAATTCTCCTTTGCATAGTCTTAAAATCCTGCAGTTCTTCAGGTCCAGGCATTAGGACCCCTCTTTTTCTTTCTGTCCATGGACAGTCTCAGTCTCATCCATATCCATGATATGGCTTTAGTTACCAGGCATGACTCAGAACTTGATTCAGCTCAGACCTTTGCTCCAATCTCTGTAACTAACCATCTACTAAGAGGTCTATGAGACAATTGAAGGGACTAGGTAGATAAATAGATAGGTAGGTAGATATCAGACACTTGAGACACAAACACATTAAGAAAGTTGCCCAAGGTCACAGAGCTGGTAATGGTGAATTTTGTGAGTTTTGACAAATACATAGAACTGTTTAGCCACCACTATAGTCACAAAACAAAACAGTTTATTTACTTAAAAAGAATTTTTCGGGCCAGGGTTTGTGGCTCAGTGGTAAAGCGCTTGCCTAGTATGCATGAGGCACTGGGTTTGATCCCTGGTACCACATTTAAAAAAATAAACAAATAAAAATAAATATATTTTTTTAAAAAAGAATTCTTCATGCTGCCACCCTCTTTCTGCCAACCCACTGCAACTACTGATCTGCCCCTCTACCTCTGCCATTTCTCTGTGTTATATAAATGTGTAATATTGGTAAGTATAATAATATTCTTTTGAGAATGGCCTCTTAACCTGTTCTGTGACGGATCTGTGTTGCCATGCTTGTTGGTAGCTGGTTGAATTTTTATTTCGGGGTGTTGGTCCACTGTATGGATGCAATGTAGTTTGTTTACCCATGTAAAGATCACTTGTCCAGGTCAAAGGATGGTATGGTACATTTCCAGTTTTGCTATGAAGAATGCTGCTGTAAATGTTCATGGACAGGCTTTTGTATGGGTGTCAGAGGGTCACTAGTTGTGTGCTTCACTATGTAAGAAACTCTTCTGTTGCTCTCCAGGTCACCTAATCTTGCTGCATTTCCACCTGCAGGACCCAAGAGTTTCCAGTGATCTGTGTACTTGCTAGTGCTTGGCATTGTCGGGTTTTGGGGGTTTATTTTATTTGTCAAGCTATTGTAGCTCTATAATAAGAACTAAAATGAGGGTGATGTGTGTCCTCCAACTGTGTTCTTCATTTTCAAAATTGTTTTTAGGTATTCTAGTTCATTTGCCTTTTCGTATAAAACTTAGAGTCAGATTGTTGCTGTCCTTGAATGATTCAAGTGGATTTTTGTTTAGTATTACTTTCAATTTACGGATCATTTTGGGGAGAATTTACAGCAATACTGACTCTTGTGTCATACATGTGGACCATTTATGTAGATATTCTTTTACTTTGGTGTTCTTTAGTTTGCAGCATAGAAACCCTGCACATATCTTAAGTTTGTATTTCAGGGGTAATTTTTTGAGAATTGTATATGTTATTGTTTATTTTTCTTTCCAGCTGTTTATTGTAAATATGTAGAGATATGATTGATTTTTGTCTGATGATCGGTTTTGCTATACTCACTTATTGGTTCAGAGTTGTTTTCTAGATTTGCTGGGATTCTTTCCATTTTTTCTTTTATTTCCATTCTGTATACTTTTTTTTCTTTTGCATGAGGTAGGATTTGCAGTACCCTGTTGAGAGTGGACATCCTTGTGGTGTTCCCCATCTGATGGTGTTGCACCTTTAGATGTGTTGGCTTAGGTTATTTTATAGATGCCATTTGAGCTTGAGTGTTCTTCTTTTGCAGTGGGTTTTTAATCATAATGGGTTTTTAATTCTGTCAAATGCTTTTTATAACCCTCAATATGGCCATGGACTATTTCTTTTTTGGACTATTAAAAATTTGTACCGTATCGATTTATTTTGTAGTGTTAATCTAGAAGTGTTTATCCAGTCTTTCATTCCCAGGACAAACCTTACTTAATCATTTCATGTCTGTACATTTAGTTTGCTAATGTTTAATTAATGAATCTTGTGTGAATAATCATAATGAATATTTGGGTATGCCTTTTCTTTCATTATACTTACTTTGGTATTCTCTCAGGGTAATGTTCACTTAATAAAAGGGGATGAAATGAGAAGTACTCCTTGCTTCTGGAGGAGACTAGGATTCACAGTGGATCTTTCTGGAATGTTTGGTAGAACTCCCATCGATACCTTCTAGGTGTGAAGTTTTCTTGGTTAGTTTTTTTTTAACTATTAATTTAATACCTTTAAATTTTGTTAATTTGTGTCTCTAGGAATTTGGGCCATTTCATTTAATTTGTCAGATTTATACTCAGAGTTGTTCATTGTTTCTTCTTAGTATCTAAGGGGGACTATAGTACTGTCTCCTCTTTTCCTTCCTGATCTCTCTCTCTCTCTCTCTCTCTCTCTCTCTCTCTCTCTCTCTCTGGTACTAAGGATTGAACCCAGGGATGCTTAATCACTGAACCATGTCCCCAGCTCTTTTCTGTTTTGAGACAGGGTTTCACTAGGTTGCATACAGCCTTGCTAACTTGTTGAGGTTGTCTTCAAACCTGCCATCCTTGTTCCTCAGCCTGCCCAGCTCCCGGAATTACAGGCATGAACCACTATGCCCAGTTCTCTTCTCTCCTTTTTTAATTGTCAGTATTGGTAGAGGTTTATCACTGTTATTGATCTTTTCAAAGAATATGTTGTGGTTTCTTTATATTGTCTGTTGCTTTGTTTCCAGTTTTATTGATCTGGTTTTGTTTTTCTTTTGTTCCCCTACTCCTCTCAAGTATACTTTGCTTTCTTATTCTCATTTCATATGGTGGATACTTACTGCTTATTGATTTGAAAGTATTTTTCAAATGTTATGAATTTCCCTGTAAGTACTGTATTAGCTACATTTCACAGATTCTTTGATGTATTTTATTTTGTTTTCATTCAGTTCAAGTGTTTTCTAATTTCTCCTTTGAGACTTTGTATTTGACCAATGGATTATTTAGAAATGCATTAATTTTCAAATGTTTAATTTTTTTTTCAGATATTGTAGTGGTTTTGGCTAATAGCTTAATATGTATGGTCAGAGAAAATGTTTTTATTTCAGTTCTTTTAAATTTGATCTAAGATGTGGCCTGTCTGTTGAATGTTCCATGTGCTTGCTTGCTTACTTATTTGTTTGTTTATTGTTAGGTACTGGGATCAAACTCTGGGACTCATGCATGTAGAGCACACGATTTATCACTGGAGCTATAACCCAGCCCCTCTGTTGCTCCTTTTTAAAATAATGTAGGCTGTTGTTGGGTATAGGGTTCTTTGAAGATCCTTTAGGTTACTCTGGTTGATTGAAGCTGTTCATTTCTTTTATATCTGTGCTGATTTTCTTTTTGGTCTGTTGATTTCTGAGAGAGAAGTGTTAAAATCTCCAAGTATAATTGGGCTTTATCTGTTTCTTAAGCGCATACATGTTTATCATGTATTGCAGCCTTTACATTCCTGGTGATTTTCCATATTCTGATGTCTTCCTTTCTCAGATACTAACACAATCATTCCACTTTTCTTTTTTTTGGTGTTTGCATGGTATCTTTTTACATTCTTTTTAACCCATCTCTATTATTGATTTCAGTAGACTGTCATACAGATATTATTTACCTGAATCTTGTATCTTAATCTGATTGCAGGTATTTAATTGGTATGTTTACACCATTTAATTTTAGCATTACTATCTATACTTGTGAATTTATGTCTGTGACACTTTCTTTGTGTCCTTCTATTTTCCTTTTTCTGCCTTTTTACTGGTACATTTTCATTATTCCATTTGAATTCTGCCTTTTTACTGGTACATTTTCATTATTCCATTTGAATTCATCTATTAGCTTTTTAATTGTATTTCTGTGTGTGTTTGGATTACTTGCTCTAGCAGTTACAGTATTCACATCTAATTTTTCAGTCTACTTAAGAGTTACTATTTTGTCACTTGAAACTAAAATGTAGTAACCTTACAGCGTCAAGGTCAAGCATAGAGAGAGAAAGGGTGTTTAATGACAGCTGTTGTCTTCTGTAGAAGGCAGATAAAGTTGCTTTTTAGTCTCTTATTCTCTGTGCTGTAAGATCTCTGTGCTGTTATTCACTGTTTGTTGTTAGTCCATGTTTTTTTCAGCCTGTTAGCATACAATGATGTGAACATAACTTTATATTCATGTCCTATCCCTGACGTATTTTCTGAATTAATATAACTTTACTGATGTTGACAAGAAACTGGGGTATAAGTAGTTTAATCACCCCCCAGCATACAGCCCAGGAGTGGTACAGCTGGGGTTTGTGCTCTGACAATCTGGCATCAGTGTCTGCACATCTGACCACAGCACTGCCGCCTGTGGACTTTTGTTCTGTTCCTTTTTTTTTTTTTTTTAAAATATTTATTTACTTTAGTTGTACACAATGCAATGCATTTATGTTTACGTGGTGCTGAAGATCAAACCCGGGCCGCGCACGTGCAAGGCGAGCGCTCTGCAGCTGAGCCACAACCCCAGCCCCTGTTCCTTTGTTTTGTAGTGGTAATTGAACACAGGGGCACCTTACCACTTAACTACATGTCCAGCCCTTTTTATTTTTATTTGGAGACAGGATCTCACTAAATTGCCCAAGCTGGCCTTGAATTTGTGATCCTCCTTGCCTCAGCCTCCCTAGTAGCTAAGATTATAGGTATGGCCGCTATGCCTGTCTAAAAAGGCTATCACAGATCTCTCACCTGCTAAATATATGGTTTCTAAACTTAAGTATTCTCACATCTTTGGGTAATCTATTTTTGTTATTGTAAAAGTGTACTTTACTTTTTCATTCTTAAGTCGTCTTCAATACTTAAAATAGCTCTTAAATTTATTTCAGCAGTTTTTTAATTTTCTTTGAGTTTATGGAAATCGTTTCAGCATCAAAACAAATTGATTCTCATGTAATTACAATTAAATTTTCTCTGTGATTGAAAAAATACATCATGGAAAAAATACCACTGTGAACTGTGTAATACTTTACAATAATTTTTTATTTTTGTAATCATAAACACAGATACTTTTTTTTAAAAAAAATTATTTTTATTGGTACCAGGGATTGAACGCAAGGGCACTCAACCACTGGGCCACATCCCTAGCCCTTTTTTGTATTTTATTTAGAGACAGGGTCTCACTGAGTTGCTAAGTGCCTTGCCATTGCTGAGGCTGGCTTTGAACTCGCGATCCTCCTGCCTCAGCCTCCCAAGTGCTAGGATTACAGGTGTGCACCACCACGCCCAGCACATACAGATACTTTAAAAAATAAAAACAATAGCATATAAAATTTATTTATTTATTTATTTATGCATTTATGTATGCCAGGGATTGAACTCGGGGGCACTTGACCCCTGGGCCACATCCCCAGCCCTTTTTTGTATTTTATTAGAGACAGAGTCTCACCGAGTTGCTGAGTGCCTCACCATTGCTGAGGCTGGCTTTGAACTCGCGATCCTCCTGTCTCAGCCTCCCAAGTGCTGGGATTATAGGCATGTGCCACCGCATCTGTCTTATTTATATTTATTTTATTATTATTATTTATTCACATTTTTAGACAATTTTTATTGACCACGTGGTTATTCACCTAAAATGTTTCTATTGACCATGTGGTATCAGCAAGTATAAATTTGCAATTTTAATAGCTAACTCTTTCTTCTATAACTTGGATTATATTATAGCCCTTCAAATGGGAAAACAAACATGTTGCATATATTAAATTAAAGCTTGATGCCTATGAAACTAGTTATTTCTAGAGATACAGAGTGAAAATCTGTAAAAAGACTTTGGGTTTGGCAATTTCTCTTTGCATAACTGTTCTCAGTTCTTGTTCCTAGTGAACTGGTACACAATGGTCATTCAAAGATTTGTTAAACTAGTAATAAAATAATTGTGAACAGACTTTTTTTTAACCAGCCTCTATTTGTTATTTTAGCTTCAAACACAACAGTATCCGTCCACCTCTCCCTGCCTTCCCTCCTTTCTTCCTCCCTCCTTCCCTCCCTCCCAATAAATTTTAAAGATTTGAATAAATCAGTACTAACATTTGAGCATTAAAAGTTGATTTGTTTCACAGATGATGATTCAGAAAAGCTGAAGGTAAAAGTTTTCAAATATAGCAATAAATAACATACTTTAGCCTGGTGTAGTAATGCACACCTGTAATCCCAGAGGCTGGGTAGGCTGAGACAGGAGGATCATGAGTTCAAAGCCAGCCTCAGCAAAAGTGAGGTGCTAAGCAACTCAGTGAGACCCTGTCTCTAAATAAAATACAAAATGGGGCTGGGGATGTGACTCAGTGGTTGAGTGAGTTCAATCCCCAGTACCAAAAAAAAAAAAAAAAAAAAAAAAAGAATATACTTTAGTGGCAATTTAATTTTCATATTAGAGAATTAAAATATTCAATAAATTTCACAGTATTAAGTCAGTAAAGCAACAGCTGGATTGATACAGTAGTGTTTTGCTTAAGAATCATTATGAAGGAATGACTATTATAAACTTTTATTTTTTATTTCTAATCAAAAGTTTCATTGCATTTTATGTACTACAGAACCTGTAGGCCCTAAATAAGAACAATTTGGAAAATTTTATTTTATGAACGATGACTCTTTTTCTGAACCAGTTATAAATAATTTATAAATTTTATAAAACTTTAATTTAATATGAACAGTTTCCTGGTTTTAGAATAAGATCCATTGCTTTTCAGTCATAGTGGAGGAATAGGTTTCCAGGATAAAACAAATAGTTTTAAACATTTTTGCCCATGGGGAGAGATGGTAGGGGGATTTCTAATAGAGATAGGGCCAGAGTCTCCTTTTTCTGAGACACACAAAGCATAAATTAAAATAATTTGTCCTGTTTATTGCCATTAGGATGTCATATTTGCATCAAATTAATAGCCCTTTCATGTAGCACCTATGTTGACTGCTTTCCAGAGTACTGTATAAATCAGAGGTGACCTTTGAGTTCTCAGACACCCTAGGAATAGGCCAGTGTGGACTGGAGGACATTCCTAGGTCAAGGCATTCACCCTTATCTTTGGCATACTATAGCCCATGAAGACTTAACACTTTGGTAACTCTTTCAGGAAAAAAAATACTGAATTATGTTTTCTTTCTTTTCTTAAATTCTTGTTCTACAGATATCTTGTTTACAGATTATCCGCCAGTTGGTTGAGTAAAGTGATGGGTTGGGAATTGAAAGGTTTGTACATGAGGATGACTCACTGAAGAAATCTGTCTTCTGTCAACCACCTTTCTATTCTTATTTTCCAAATAGACTTTGCTTTTATTTTATGGTGTTGTCAGTGTGTGCTATACATCGTTTATTGGATTTTATTCTTAAAATTCTGGTTTCCCCCACATACAGGTACTACAAGAGAAATTAATGCCAGTAGTCTTTAAATGATGGATCTAGGGTGAGGGGTGAGGCTAATGTATTGAGTCAGTGCTCTACATTGTTCTTGTCAGGCCCTCCACAGAGAGTGAGTTGGTGGCAGTTCATCTTTCTTGCAATAAATAGAGGCATTATAAATCTCTAAATTGGAAAATGGTGAAAGAAGTGTGACATAGTCTTCACTCCATTATTGTGGACCTCGATATAGGAAAATGGTATGTGTTTGGTGCCCTCTCAGTGTTAATTTCCAAACAGCTGCAAATCCAAGAAAAGTTCTGAAAAGTGCTTCCCATAGATTGATTTAGCTATCTTTTGTCTTTCTCATAAAAATAATTGGTAGTACAAATGGCTCTTAAATCACTGGAAGCTGGATTTGAATTCTAGATTGGCTATTAAATTAGTGTTTTGAAGCTACAGGAATGGATAATATTCCTCAGGTAAGTTTGTAGTTGCTGGGAAAAGATTGATAAGAAAGAACTCATATGTACTTGATGGTGGGCAGAAGAGGAATCCAGGGGTGCTGAGGAGAGATTACCAGAACAGAGAAAATCCAGAGAATCCCTTACGAGTATTTCAGGAAGGATGTAGAGGAAAAACAAAATATGAACAATGTTCATGAGACTCAGCCAGAAGTAGATGATTAATTCCAAGGCACATGAGTGGGTTAATGACAAGGAGGGTAGGAGTGGTGTCGGGACAAGTGGCAGCAGTGCTGGCAGGTCCTTCCAGTGTGTGAGACAGGGAGAGGTTGGCATTGTTGGGTTGCTCTGGCAAAGGAAGGAGGATAGCTGTAATGTGGAAGAGAGTCTGACCATTTTCAGAAGGGGAAGTACATTATGTAGATGGAAGAGTTTGGAGATTCAAAAGAAACAGGCCACACCAAGCTAGAGTTTGTTTGTTGATGTTAAGAAATTAGGAGTTTTTCAATTTATTTTATTTGCTCTGTGACAAAAGAGATTAGGTCAGCTGCTGAGAATGGGGAAAAAAGTGGTAAGGTTAGGAATCTGAGGAGATCGGTGGACTGTCCTGGGAATATGAAAGATGCCAGGCGGGGTTCAGGATCTGAGGCTGGAAGGAGGTTGGTGAGCCTTTTATGTCGTGCCATAAGTTGTAGTTGGGCAAAATGAAGACAATGATCAGGGCAGAGTTTTGCCATGTGGAGCAAAGTGAACTGAACTGGATGATTAAACAATGATTCTCAAACTTTTTAAATTAAAAGTAATTTTAGCCAGCATGGTACACATTTGGTGTCTAGAATTTGTCTATTTTATAGCTGAAAGTTTATACCCTTTGATCAAAATCTATGTTCCCCACGTATAGGTAAGATCTAGTAGTTTATTTTATCTTTCTGAATCTGGCTTATTTCACTTTGCATAATATTTTCAAGGTTCATCCATGTTGCCATAAAAGGCAGAATTCTCTTCTTTTTAAAAGTTGAATGATATTCCTATGTGTGTATGTGTATTTCATATCCTTTATTTATTCATTTATCAGTGGCCACATAGATTATTCCATGTCTAAGCTGTTATGAATAATTCTTCAGTGAACATGGGCATGCAGAGATCTCTTTAGCTTACTGATTTCTTTTCCTTTGGCTGTGTACCCAGAAGTGGAATTGCTGGATCATATATTAGTTCTCTTTTTTATTTTTTTGAGTAGCTTTCATACTGTTTTCCGTAATGGCTATACCAATTTACATTCCCGTTAACAGTACAATCTTGCCTACATTTGCTATTTTTTGTCATTTTAATTTGGTTTTGTTTGTTTTGTTTTACTGGGAATGGAACCCAGATGTACCAGTGAGTTACATCTCCAGTCCTTTTTTTTTTTCTTTTTCTTTTTCTTTTCTTTTTTTTTTTTTTTTTTTTTTTATTATTATATAGAGTCTTTCTTAGTTAAAAAGACTGATTTCAAACTAGTTACCTCCTGCCTCAGCCTCTCAAGTGTCTGGCATAATAGCTGTGCACCAATGACTTTTTGATACTATCCATTCTAATAGGTATGAGTTGGCATCTCCTTTTAGTTCTGATTTGCATTTTCCTGATGATGAATGATGGTGAGCACTTTTTTACCTATCTGTTGCCCATTCATATGTCTCCCTTGGAAAAATGTCTATTTGGGTCCTTTGTCCATTTTGTTATTTATTTGTTTATTTATTTATTTTTATTATTGCTATTAGGGGGTAACACCTTATTGGTTATGTGCTTTACAAATATTTTCTCCCTCAAACCTTAATATGCTTATAATTCAACTTATGGGTCTGGTACTAGAATCACAAGTTTCTGAAAAAGACTGATGATCAGAGTATTTTGTATTTTAACATGATTCCCAGATAATTAGAATCCACACTAAAATTTAAGAAATACCTACCTGCAGTGGCACACACATAATCCCAGTCACTCAGAGGCAGAGGTGGGGGGAACACTGGTTTGAAGCCAGTCTCCACAAGTTAGCGAGGCCTTGTCTCAAAATAAAAAATAAAAGGGCTGGGAATGTAGATCAGTGGTAAAAAGCTCCTGGGTTTATTCCCCTGTTATCCCCCCAAAAGGAACACCTAGCTGCAAGACACCTGAAGCATACAGTGTCATCTACAGAAAAGGATAGATCGGACAAAGTGGAGGGCTCTCATCAATTGCAGTTTCAGAGACTGAAGACCATTTTATGAGAAGCAAAATATTTTCAATGACTCTTGCCATTCAATGCTTATTATAAACACACGTTAAATTCCACATGTAGATATTAGTCCAGTTGCAAATTAGTGGAATGTTGACAGTGGAATGTTATAAAAATCATGCCTAACTTTTATCGAACTTGTAATCCTGATCTTATTTAGCCTTTATAACACTATCAGTTGGTAAAATTAAATAATTTATACTAATTGAAAATGTAGAATTTCCAGATTCAAAACCCTCTTGGCCATTCACAGTGGCACACACCTGTAATCCCAGCGGCTTGGAAGGCTGAGGCAGGAGGATCTCTAGTTTAAAGCCAGCCTCAGCAAGGGCAAGGTGCTAAGCAACTGAGTGAGACCCTGTCTCTAAATAAAATACGAAATAGGGCTGGGTTTGTGGCTCAGTGGCTGAGTGCCCCTGAGTTCAATCTCTGGTACCAAAACAAAAAAAACAACAAAAGAAGACATGACTATTTTAAAATGTTGAAGATCTGTAGAAATAAGAGTGTATATTTTTTCTGCAATTTTTTTGCAGTGTGCATGCTTTTCTTTTGAAATTATTGTCAAAGGAGTACATATGACATAATGACTTTTTAAAATAATTGATTATACTAGTTTATAAATAGTTTTATGTGTATCCCCAAATATATGTGCATATACAAATCTTCCTTCCCTTAAATTTTGATAATGTTGTAAATTCTCCTGAGTTAAATTTTCTACCAATCCTTAGAGCCATAACTATACTTGTGCACTATGTCTCAATTCCATGTGGAGTCAAAAACTCAGCCTTTACTGGATAGTAAAGATCTCATCTAAATGTCAGTAGATAACCTGTTTTATGTAAGCGTATCATTTTTCAGAGAGCATCTAGCTAGCTCCAGCATGTAATTGTGCCTGCCAATTATGAGAATCTTTGGTCATTCTTGTAGGAAAGATATAAGCACCTGTGTATCTGTAGTAACATCTGTCACCCACACAGTAGAAGATGTGCAACACATTTATTTTGTGATAGTTAGTAAACCAAAGTTTATTTTAATTTGATTTTTTAGAATTATAATTAATTCTACAGTTCTTACATATGTTACACTGAAAGAGCTAGTCAAAAAATAATAATAATATTTGTTACAGTAATTATATTAATATTCAGGTTTTGAGAATGTTTTATTATTCATTCTGGTGTCTTCTTTTTGGCACCTAAACCAAATCACACATAATGGCTAGTATTGATTTTAATGATTAATGTTGAATCAAAGTGTTTTAAAAATAAAAAAAAATTATTATCCCTTCATTGTACTTTATTCAAGTCAAGCAAATGCATTTCACAGGTCTCTTCTCAGGAATTGAACCAAGTCCCGTTTGCACCCCTTTGAAATGACTGACTAACACTTTCAGTTTTCTAATTAATTTGCCAAGTTATACTATGAATTTGGTAAGTGGCAATTACCCTCCCTACAATGAGAAGACTAAGGGATAGCATGTGCTAAGTACTTTTCTAGGAGGCAGATAGTAAATTGAAGGATAATCTAGCCTGGTGAGATTGACATTCTCCAGTTGTTCTAGGAATAGCTGTAGTTATTTTGTTTTTATTATGCTGAGTATAGACATGAAGGAAACTTTGGAAAAACACATCCTCATAATTGTTAAGCTCTCTATAGCTGCAGTTTTCCTTTGCCTTTCCATATTCTTTCTAATACATACTTTTGCCTATCAAAGTTTATTTAATGTAAGGATAAACTGTATAAATGATCTTTTAGTACATGCTCTTAGTAATATTGCAATGGTAACTGTGCAGATGCAAGAAGGGAAGACAGTAAATAGCTTGCTCCCCAGAGAGACCCCAGCTTTACTCCAGAAGGGAAGATGCCTTGCAGTGGTGCTCTTTAACCACACAGTAATTACAAGCTTCATAATTATGGCGTGTTTTCTATTCTTTCTGTAACTGGTCTTAAGTGTTAAATATGATTAAAAGGAGAAACATTTCTCTCAGTGAGGAGAAAAAACATACTTGTTTTTACAGTCATATTTTGAAATAAAAGAAGATTCCACTGGGATGAAAATAAGTCCACATGGTACCTTTCATGTGAGATTTTCAGACTGCCGGGGACTTGAACACTATTTCTTGATTATTTCATGAAATTGATCGTATTCATTTAATAATAGTTCTTAAGTCCTTGTATTCTACTTCTTTATGTAAGATTTTTAAAAAACATCTATCAGTTTGGGTTGCTTGCATCAGTAGAGGGACATGTGGAATAGTTAAGCTAGCTTACACATTTCACTGAAGGCAGGCTTGTTTTTTTTTGGAGAACACCAGTGAAAGCAGGTATTTCCAACTCTGAATGCTTTCTTCTTTTATTCTCTGGTAGAACATACTCTATAGAGGATCCACTTAATATGGAATGTGTATGTCTTTACATTGCAGTTTTATCTTTATGTTTTTCTCTAAATTGGAAGCACACATGCAGTTAATTTTTAGCAAATCATTAATTGTTATCCTGACTGGGGAGTGATCTTAACCTAGCCATGCTAACAGAGCTCACATGTAAGTGCTAGCACTTTTTCTCAGTTGCCCAGTTCTCTATAAAACAAACTGAAGCAGGGATAAGTCAGGAAAGCAGACCATACTGAGTGAAGAAAAAGATGGACTACAGTTGCTTCATTTAATCTTGAAAATGACATAAGGAACATTTCCAGTAAAACTCCCTGTTTATATGACAAAATCTTCCTTGATATAGAAAGGAATCTAATGTTTAAAAAACTCCACAAAGTTAATATTTAGTAGTAGCTGGATTGATCAATTGAGTCTTAAGCCAATGACTTTAGCCATTTCCAGACAATAATAACAAGGTGAAAAAGTCATAGCATTTATTGAGTTCACCTTGTGTCTGATGCATATTATCTCATGTGGCCTTCCCAACATGTGTTCTGGCAAGTGTTTTCTCATTTTATCTGTGAGGGAATTGACTTCCAATGAGGTGTGTCCCTTTGGGATACTGGTTTAAAGAAAAACAAATCTACCTGAGAAATGAATTCTAATGACTGATAATTGGACTATTGAATTTTTGAAATTTAACAATAATTTAATTTTAACATTTGACTTTTTTTTTAACCTTTGAATTTTCTTTTTGGAGGTTGCTTATGGGTTACTCTTTGTTGTTTTCTTTTTAGTTATTCATGACTGTCGAGTATATTTTCACATTTTTATACAAACATGGAGTATATTTTATTCTAATTAGGATCCAAGTCTTGTGTTTGTTTATGATGTGGAGATTCACTGTGAGGTAGTCATATATCAACATAAGAAAGTTAAGTCAGATTCATGCCACTGTCTTTCCTATTGGTATCCCCTTCCATGGATTATTCTTTGGTCATAGTATAGAAATGCCAATCATAATTATATTTGCAATGCAATTTTAATATCTAATGTTGATAAATGTCAACAAAGATTTGATGCCCTTTTAATTTTTATTTTTTAATGTTCTTGTTAAGTTAGAAAATACCCAGGAGTTTTTGTTTCTAAAAAAAAAATCATAATTACTAAGAGTTGTAGCTTTACTTATTTTATAATAAACTTAAATGTTCCAGCAGCTTTCAGAAACCCTAATGTTTGTGAGTATGACCTTCTGTGGATACACCCATGGTCCCTCATAGCCCAGGTCCTGGAACAGACAGGCTTTACATTGTCAAAATAGAAGTTTGAAGTTTGACATACAGTGGAGTGTGAGCTTGCTTAAACTGTGGTTGCCTCCTGCTGGTGTGTGAACTTTAAGAATACCCTTCCTGATTGTCTAAGCACTAAAGAGCATAACAGGAAATTATTCCAGAGCAAATCAGTGCTTTGCCAAAAAAGAGAAATAAAAAGGGAGAATATTTACTCAATTTTAGAACCAGGAAGTATTGAAAGAACTGTTAGAGATAGCCTGTCTTATGTGGTGCTGAGGATCGAACCCAGTGCCTCACATGTGATAGGCAAGCGTTCCACCACTGAGCCACAGTCCCAGCCCTGGATCTGGAAATAGCCTCCTCCTCCTCCTCCTCCTCCTCCTCCTCCTCCTCCTCCTCCTCCATTTTTTTTAGTTGTAGGTGGACACAATACCTTTATTTTATTTATGTGGTGCTGAGGATCGAACCCAGGGCCTCACAAATGTGAGACATGCACTTTACCGCTTAGCCATAGCCCCAGCCCCTGGAAATAGCCTTCTTGAAAACCCAATGAGATCTTGTAAATATAGGAGACTATAACTCATTGCTGTTATTCAATTATTTTAAAATTCTATTTCAAAAAAATTTTTTTAATTTGTGGAATAAACTTCAGAGTGACCTTGTTTACCTAAATGAGATTAGAAAACTTTTTGTTTGTTACAGTAACACCCCTCAATTCTTTGCAGTCTTGGTTGTATATCAGAGAAGATGACAGCTGCAAGTCCCTCTACATTTTAACTACTGAGAAGGGGCAGTAAAACAGCTGTCTTGCTGGCACTGCAGAGCTGCCTGCTCCCCAGCTTTGGTGCTTTCTTCCCCAGCACCTGTGTTTGGTGCCTTAGAAGTCATTAAGGAGAGTTCAGAGAAGAGACAGCCCACTAGTCACAAAGGGTTCTCTGGCCTATCCACTTCTTTTTCTTTTTAATTAACTAATTAATTAATTAATTAATTAATTAATTTTTATGTGGTGCTGAGGATCAAACCCAGTGCCTCACACGTGACAGGCAAGCGCTCCACCACTGAGCCACAATCCCAGCCCTGGCTTATCCAGTTTTGTCCACTAAAGTTCTAGAATGTATTTCCTTAAACTATCATTCCTATGTGTACCATGCACACCCCACATGTGAAGCTGCCTGATAAGAAATAAATTAAAGCAATTAACTGACTTCTGCAAGATGGATCATATGACATTTAACTATTTAGAGTCAAGTAAAAAGAGGAATGAAATTACAACATAAAAAATGCAACTTGAAATGAACAAGATCAAGTTCATCATAAGATGTTATATAACTTGTAATTTCCAGCTAAAAGGAAGAAAAAATGGTTCAGAGTGGGGAAGAGAGCCTGAATGGAAGAAGTATAGGGGGGGGGGGTCAATAAGTCTGTGCTCAACAATGATTCACTGAAGGTACTCTTGCCAAGGTGGTAGGTCAGCACAGGGCTGTGCCACCAGCTGCCCAGCACACATCCATACTCACTGCATCCACTTCCAACCCTGTGCACTCACTTTGGGGGAATGATGAGGTAAGAATCAGTATTGGTATCCAACCCTGTGATCTCAAAGAGTAAGAGTATCTGGACCATGGTCTAAGTAATGCCTTGGTTATCAAGCACAGTCAGATGACAAGGAGTCTGGAAGTCAGTGCTCTTTTGCCAATACCGAACTCTCTCCCAATTCTACAGTCTTTTCGTGTTATCAAACAGAGAGCTTAATTTTGAGTTCTGTAAGTGCTTATTTTGCATTGCTGTTATCTGAAATTCATTAATATCTATACAGTTCCTTGAAAAACCAAGAATCAGATGGTATACCTCCTCTGAGCTCTAGCAACCTCTTGTCTTTTTTGTTCCCCCAGCTGCTGTTAGCATTGACATAAAAGTTCTTAGAGTTTTAATTCTGACTGATGAGATATTATTTCTTTTTCCTCTTTTTTTCTTTTTTCCCATGCCCTGCCCTCCATTACCCAGTTTTAAACTATACATTTCTTGAATTCTTTATTTTCTGTTACTGCCTGTATCTCACTAGTTCCTTCTGTATACCCTTCTCTTCTTGCTAGAGGACTTGCTCAGAGAGCTCTTGCAAGGGCAGTGTTTGTGTTAGCTATTATAAACTATTAATGAAGTCTCCCAAGTTTTCTTTTACATTTATCATTTTTTTATCAGACATCAGCCATCTACTTGTTTTAGTGGGCAACTTGGCCAAGTCTGGCTCCTTTCCAGTGTGCCTGTAACACACCCATCACAGTCTAGCTACCAACACCCACTTTCCCTTTAAAAAAATGGGGCTTATGTGTTCTACATGACTGCTATATTTCTTCATTCATAACTAACTTGAAACTCAGTTAAATTAGTTTGAAAATTATTCTAGTAAAAAACTTTTTTTTTTTTTTTTTTTTAAAAAGACTTTGTATTTTAGAGCAGTTTTAGGTTCATAAATAAACTGAGAGGAAGATACAGAGCTTTCCCCTAGCCCTACATAAGCACAGCCTCCCAAGCTATAAACGTCCTGCACTGCAGGAGCCCTGTTTGGGGAGATGGCTAAGATTGCGGTTGACTACGGGCCATAGAGATGTTTGGGCATTGCCGCCTTCCCTAGTCTCACGAGACTTGGCCCGGGATCTCGAGAGACTTGGGCCGAGATTGCTGATCGGGTCAGTGCCATTTGGTGTGTGGGTTTTTTGGTGGTGTGTGGTACATGTTAAAGTCGTTGTTAGAGCCAGAGAGAGAAGTTATCAGAATAAAATGCCTTTTTGTCCAGTTCGCCTCTGAACTTCTTCCCGCGGCTTCGTTGCTCCAAGCGGCCATTGCTTCAGGCGGCAACACTGCACCAGTGTAACCCATCTGTCAGAACTGATGAACTTATATGACGTGTCATTGCCACCTGGCAGTGACTATCTTATGTTAGGTCATAAGATGATGATAACTTATGTAAGGGTTTGCTCTTGTTGTTATACATTTGTAGGTTTGGACAAGTGAATTACAACGTGTATCCACCAAGGTAATGTCATAGAAAATGCCTTCACTGCCCTAAAATCCTCAGTGTTATGCCCATTCATCCTCCTTCCTCTGGGTAGCCCCTGGTCCTTCTGTTGTTTCCAGTACTTTTGCTGTGTCACAATGCCACATTGTAGAAATCATACAGTATACAGTCTTTCCAGATTGGCCTCGTTGACTCAGTAGTATGCACTTAAGGCATGTCCATGTGTCCTCCAGGCTTGATGCCTCAGTTTCTTGCTAGTGCTGAACAGCACCCTGTCGTTCCAGACACTCTGCAGTTCACTGAAGGCTGTCTTGTGTGTCCAAGCTCTGGCAGTGATGGGTTTTTAAAGGCGCCAGCTGAGCCCTTCCACCGAGGCTGAGATACCTCAGAGTTGCAGCCACATAGAAAAAGTAGAACCAGTGGTGCCATGTAGCATGATTTTAAAATAAAGGCGAAAGATCTCTGCAGAGAGCAGAGAGAGCATTATGAGGTTTGTAAAGAAAGTGTAAAAATTGTTAGGACCAGTTGGATTTCCTGAGCTTGAAAATATGATGTTGTTAAAACTGAAAACAAAAGGGCCTGTAATCCCAGCAACTCAGTCTGAGGTAGGAGGATTGCAAGTTCAAGGCCAGCCTCATCAACTGAGTGAGGCCCTGAGTAATTTAGTGAGACCCTGTCTCAAAATTAAAAATAGTTTTAAAAAGTGCTGGGGATATAGCTCAGTGTGGAAGTGCCCTGGGTTCAATCTCCAGGACCAAAAAAGAAAAGATGAGGTGTAAAGAGTAGGAAGAAAAGCTTAGAACTTCAAAACCATAGGAAAATCTCTGAAAGCTTTCAGGTGGGAAAAACAGATAACTTATAGAGGATCATGAATCAGACCAAGGGATAAGCACCGTGGGATGCACAAGGAAAGATCTTCAGAGTGGTGATGCAAATAACTTTGACATAAATTAGTTTATTCAACAAAGATATAATTCAAATATAAGGGAGAAGTAGGGATATTTTCTGGTATACAAGATCACAGAATGTGTATTACTAATGTTTATTGAATACTATGTTATTGAATACTGTGCCACACCCTCTCCTAAATCTTACATTTGATTATTTAATCTTCACCATGGTGATCACATATGTATCTTAGTATCAAAGTAATGTTCCAGATTTTCCTTCTGCTTACTTTCTTTTTGAAGGAGTGTACTGAGGATTGAACCCAGGCGCTTTACTACTGAACCACACCTCAACCCTTTTTATTTTTTATTTTAAGGCAGGGTCTTGCTAAGTTGGCTAGGCCTCACTCAGTTGCTGAGGCTTGCCTTGAACTTGGGATTCTCCTGCCTCATCCTCCCATGACACTGGGATTAGAGGTGTGTGCCACAGCACCTGGATCCTCCTCTGTATTTCTATCATTCTCATTCCTCTTAGCTTTCCTCTTGTCTGAGTGAGCAGTTGAGACATATCTGAGCTTCCTCGATTCAGTGGCCTAAAATGTCTACCCTGGCCCACCTGTATGTCTGGCTCATCTGGAACATTCTTGTGGAGCTCTTGTATGTGGCCTCTTTATAGCGTTGACTTCACAGCATGGTAATCAGGTCCTGAGATGGTGCTTCAAGCCCTAAAAAACAAAAGCTGTGCAGGTCTCTGAATGCCCTTTTTGAAGTTACACCATTTCACCTTGCCCAATTTTTTGTTCCATGTTGTAGACAGAGTATTTCATGAGGCTAGACTAGATTGTGTCAAAGGAGAAACCAACTCAAGTCCAAAGTTTGTACCCATTTTTAACCCACCACAGGTAGTATGACAACTTCCTATGTTATTATTGTTAAATTCTCTTTTATAAGTGCTGTCCAGCTATTACACTTCTAATAACATGAGCCTGTATCAATTATGTCTTGCCTATGACAGCTTTTTAAAGGAATATCTGATAGTGGTATAAGATTTTGGTTCTGGGAAGATAGAAAGAGGAAAGGAAAGGGCAGATTGAATGTGCTTGTTTATAGTTTTGATTATGTTTGACTGTTTCCTCGGTTAGCATTGAAGTAAATCACGGGAAGGGATATGAGGTTGAGAAAAATTTGATGTATTTTTTCCTAATAGTTCCAAGAAGGCAAAAGTTCACGTTTTAGAGGCAGATACAAGGTCGTATTACTCATAAAATCATTTAATGTATTTATTTTTTATTTACATCTGTTTCTGTTAGGTTTTATTATAGAAATACCTGTCAATCCCCCCTATTTTGTTAAGTCAGATGGAATAATAGGCTGAAAGATAATAGGACTCTCTTACTGTCCTTTCATTCTCAGCTCATACTCTCCAAGTTAAACCACTTTTTACTCTTTTTGGGTTTTCTCACATTGACTTTTGTATTTCTAAAATACTGTGTTCATAGTCTTATTTTTAAATATAGAGCCTCAGTCACCTGTGGGGGACAGTGATAGAGGTGACTTAACGGAGATGAAATTGGATTCCTAATGTGGGGTGGGAAGAAGATCGGAGATACATTTAACAACATAATGACCCAGGTTTACACAGATTTGGTAGAATAAGCATGAACAAAGAAAATGAAAAAGAGAAACATTATAAAACCATACCAGGACACAACAATAACTGCAAGAATAAGCATGAACAAAGAAAATGAAAAAGAGAAACATTATAAAACCATACCAGGACACACCCTATTGAAACTACTGAAACCAGGTAAGAAGAAAGTTTTAAAAGCCAAAACTAGAAAGAAAAGGAAAAAAAAAATGTTAGATTCAAAGTACAGTGAAGACATTTTCAGGCAAACTAGAGAGAATTTGTTACTGGCACATTTAAATTACAGAACAACAAGTGATAAAATTTTTGAGGGATAATGATACCAGATAGAAGCTTGCAAGGAATGGACAGTGTTAGATATTATCTAAATAGAAAAAGTTTTTTTCTCAGTTTTTTTGATTTTTTTTTTTAAAAGGATAATTTATAGTTTAAGAGCAAAACTGAAAATAGTAAATTTTAGAGCTCTACAATATTTATCAAAGTGAAATGAAATATATGATATTACCACAGTGGAAGAGAAAGGAGGAATATGGTGAGGTTCTCTCTTGAGGCCCTTGTGAAACATACTGTATAACACACTGGTGAGGTCAGCGGCTTGCAGTGTGCCTGTGACTTGCAGTTGGTGCCTGTGGCTTCCAGAACAGGTGCCCTTACTCCTGAGCTGGTGCTGCCTTTCACAGGTCACCAAAAGCAGATGGTGGTTGTTCATGCTGAGGTTTTCTAAGAAAAATTTCTTAATTTAAGGGCTAAAATTTAAAAATAAGAACAGTTAGCCGGGCGCGGTGGCGCACGCCTGTAATCCCAGCACTTTGGGAGGCTGAGGCAGGAGGATCGCGAGTTCAAAGCCAGCCTCAGCAATGGCGAGGCACTTAGCAACTCAGTGAGACCCTGTCTCTAATAAAATACAAAAAAGGGCTGGGGATGTGACCCAGTGGTCGAGTGCTGCTGAGTTCAATCCCCAGTAAAAAAAAAAAAAAAAAAAAGAACAGTTGGCAAGCAGTGAATATTTAGGGTTAAAGATACAAGAATAGCTTTCACAGTTACTGTCTATGTAACCAAACCACTTGGTTTCTTTGGACCTTAATTTCCAATCATAGCAACAGCATAAGGTTATAAGACTGGCCAGAGAAAAATGTATTTAAAAAAAAAAAAAAAAACCCATAAGGTATGTGCTTGAAATGTGTATTTGCTATTGTTAAAGAAATTTAAAAGATCAAAACAGGTTACTTCAGAGACCTTGGTAAAGGTGACCAAGAAGTACAAGAGGTGCTTTTGACTAACAGGGAATCTGAATCTCTTGCAGACTTTTTTTCTTTCCCATTTCATTCCCTGCCTGTGTCCCTTCCTGTCCTTCCCACTTAATGACCCCATTGCCACTTTGATAATACTGGCAATGGAACCCAGAACCTCTCATGCTAGGCAAGCACTCTACCACAGAGCCACAACCCTACCTTTTCTATTCTGTTTTGAGACAGGGTCTTGCTCAATTGCAGAGGCCAACCTTGAACTTTACATCCTCCTGCCTTAGCCTCATAAGTAGCTGGGATTATAGGTAGTGTGCCACTATACCCAGCTGCTTTTATGTTTATCTTAAACTATATTGAGATATTGTTGTAAACAAAGTTTATTTGGGGTACCAGAAAGAAGTTATCATGTTCATATATAATTCTTCTCAAAGGAAGTAGAAAGTACTTTAATGCCCAGAAATTTACCATTGTATTACTTACCAGTGTCCCAACCTTGGCATATGTGTAAGCTAAACCCATTCATATAGTTTCAAAGGATGAACACCCAGGAAAAAACCAGTAGTTTTTAAATTAGATCTCTCAGTCACATGGCTGGAATTAATTTTCAAGTTAATCTGTTAGCCATAGTTCCTTCAAGTATGCTTCATTGCTGTTTTGAACAGGAAAATGGAACAGAATCTTAAAGATACAAGAATAGTTTGAAAAGGAGTAGACCACAGCAGCCACAATGTTAGAAGGCTATTCTGGGATCCATACTGGTTGCATAATCTGTAAAGCGTGGGTCCTCTAATTGGTGGCCTCCCAACTAAAGGAAGAGTTAAAATTCTTAGAGCAGAGGTTGTTGATTGGCTTCTAGACCCCCCAGAAAGATGACAGAGGGTTTTGACTTTTGAACCCTCGATTATACAGTATTTTACTTTTTGTTTGTATTTTTTACTATTGATAAAATGAATCGAAGTATCATCTGAATTTTAAATGGATATGTTACTGTCAAAAGGTAAAGAACCATTATGAGAGGGGTTTTTTTTTGTTTATTTGTTTGTTGGTTTTTGGGTGCTGAAGGTTGGACCCGAGGGTACTCTATCACTCACTGAGCTGCGTCTCCAGCCTGTTTTATTTTGAGAAAGCCCTCACTAAATTGCTTAGGGCCTTGCTAAGTTTTTGAGGCTGGCCTTGAACTTACAGTTCTCTTGTCTCAGTTTCCTGAGTTACTGGGATTACTGCCATGTGCTACCTCATGTAGCCTGAGAGGGTTTTGTTTGTTTTGTTTGTTTGTTTGTTTTAAAAGATGAAGGACAGGTAAATTGTTGAAAGGAAGAACAGAGAATTTAGTATGAGCCTTCCTTCTAGTAGAAAGCTCTTTCTGTGGGAGGCTGAGGTAGGAGGATCGCAAGTTCAAAGCCAGCCTCAGAAATGGTGAGGCCCTTAGCAACTCAGTGAGACCTGGTCTCTAATAAAGAACAAAAAAGGGCTGGGGATGTGGCCCAGTGGTCCAGTGGTCTAGTGCCCCTGAGTTCAATCCCTGGTACGAAAAAGAAAGAAAGGAAGGAAGGAAGGAAGGAAGGAAGGAAGGAAGGAAGGAAGGAAAAGAAAGTTAGTTAGTTCTTTCTGATGCATAACTTAGATCAGTAAATCTGTTTTCCACAGGCTGCTTTTCAGAATAGGCTTTCCTCGAAGGAAGAATTCTAACTCCTGATTTATGTAGCAAAGTATCACTTAATGACTTCTTAATTCGTAACATAAAAGAACTTTTTGGCCACAATCACTTAAGCTTTTAAGCATCACAAAATATGTGGTCTTCCTAAAAACACACCTTTCTGTATCATTAAGTGAAAGTAAATATTTCATCCTTTATGAAAGAAAGATCAAAGCCGATTCATCTTAATGAAACTTGTTGTTGAAAGATTCCTTGCCATTGTATATCACAGAAACTGGGTACTGGAAAGGACCTTGCTGTCTCAGTCCATAGCAGTGGGAGTGGCTGGGTGAAGAGGATTAGCAGGACAGCCTCAGTGCCCCCCACATACACACATCCCACCACAGGCTTGCCAGATGGATCTGGAAGCTTTCACACGCTCAGACGCACACAAAACACTGCATCTTTGTGGTTTCACCTGGGTAGTGGGCATCTGTGGTGATGGAATCGAGTAATGTCTGGTGAGCTAAAGCACAGGACACATCAAAGTCACTGATGTCTGACTCCTCATTTTATGGCCGTCCAAGCTCTGGAAAGATAAACTGACCTGTCCAAAACCACATTAGAAAGGGAAAATAATAAACCTGCATCTCAGATCAAGTTGTTCTCTATTTCTTTGGGATATTTTAAAGTTTGGGAGTCCTCTTGGAATTAGTTTGACTGTGTATTTACAATGAAAGGTTGGTCTGAGAAATTTCAGAGGAAAGCTGTGTGTGTGGGTACACGTGGTGGGGAGAGGATGCCTAGTTTGGGTTCTTATGCAGTTGTATATAAACTTAGTATAAAAATCTTGGTTTCCTGAAGGATCTATTAATTTACTTACAGGCATAATAATGATAGAGATAAATAAATGTCTTTTTATCAGTTTTACATCTCTCTTCTGCAAGTTCACAGTGTTGTAATTCCTATTATGTAGCGGCTTCCCAAAGAAGTTTGTGTCAGGAAGCAGAGTACACAGGTGGTATGGAAACATGCTTATTGTTGCATCATGTCAGTGGAAGAAAATACAGCAGGAACATTTGAACACAATAAGTCTCTCCTAAAGAAAGCTTTACTTGCTGCAACCTGTCTGCAGCAGTCAGAGGAAGGAAGTCAGCAGGAATAGGACAGCATGCCAGACGGCAGGTGCCAGAATGTCTCATCATCTCAGCTCAAAAGGAAGCCAGCTTGTATAACTCAAAACAAGCTTCAGATTCAGCTGCTAGAATACAAGGGTGTCCACGATTTTAGAGTCCACTTACCTATCAATAAAGTTGAGCTAAAAGAGACCTTAGAAGTCATGTCCACCCCATTTATTTTCAGATGAGGTTAATGTAGATCAGGGAACACTCTGATTCCTAGTCCAGTGTTTTTTGTCCAGTACACTCTGTTAGGAAGACAAAATTCTGACCATTTACTTTTAAAGTGAAGGTAAAACATGCCCATGGAAGTGTGGGTCTCTGTTATTTGATGGTAGCTACAAGGTGGTTCTGAGGAACCAGTTCCGAAGGATATACAGATAACTTATTATTAAGTTTTCATTTGTAAATTTTGACAAGTTTTTAATCTGACATTCTGATGTTTTTGGAAGCTGCCAGGTATGTTTCTCTTAATGTCATAATTTCTCTCTCAATTAGTTTTGTTAAATAAGCAACCGTGGGGGTGGAGGTATTTTGGACACCTAGGAGCCGGGTCAAATGAACATTGTGGATGTCATGGTCAAAATCGCTGATTGTGAAGTATACCATCACTTCACGGATGCTAAAAATGAAAATGGAGCTGTTTGAACTATAATACACATTGATTGCAGGACTTTGATTTCTTCAGTCAGAAGATGGAGAAATGGGCCCCGTAGGATCATTGAAAAATGGAAGGTACTTGTTTAGAAGGATAAAGGCCTTTCTGGAGGAAGAGAAGCAGCATAGAGGCAGGAGCAGGCAGGAGATGGAGCAGGTTCCTCCAGGTGGACAGGAGAAGTAGCTGAAGGGCTGGGAGGTGCAGAAAGAGAGGACAGTGCCTGGACAAAACCAGCTGTCTCCACCTTCAATCTCCTGGTTCTGTTTAATAGTGAACAGAGTAATTGATCAGAAATTAAGTTAGCAATTTAAGTGGAAGAGCAAGTTTTAATACCTCGAGACTTTCTTAGAGTTTAGAAGAGACATGAAATGATTGAATGCCAGTCTAAAGCATCTGAACCTTATTGTTTTTAGGCAACAGTGAGCTTCTGAAATTAGGTTACCAAAGTATTCAATGTTTTTAGAAAATGAAGCTAATGAATTTTTGAATAATTATATTGTACCAAAAATCTTCTCTCTTTTTTTTTCCTCATCAAGTACTCTGTTTGCAGGAACAATAGTGGTGTGATGATTCCCCACCCCTTCCTTCCTTTTCTTCTCCCCTCTCTTCTCCTTTCTGTCCCTTCCCTTTCAGTCCTTCTTTTCTTTCTCTACTTTGAGAAAATTCAAGTTCTGCACTTGATAGTAAAAAAACCAGTAGTTATTTACATGAGGTTTTTACCCACCCTAACCAGAAGACTCAGTACTAAAACACCATATTCTAAATTAGGTTACATCCTTTTAAAAAAACAAAAAAAAAATGATTCACTTGGGTGGAGTGCAGACCTGCCCAGAGCCATCAGTTTTACTGAAGGCAAAATAGAGGCACACCTCTTCCTGAAACCCTGGGCCAGCATCTTGCATTATCATCCCCATCAGCTCATTCCCAACTGCTGATCACTGGCTGCTACTAATGCCTGGCTGTCCCTTCTTGAGCGCCAGGCTGGCCAGGCTGGTCTTGGGGAGCCTCACCTCTGTGTCTGCCTTGGTGTTTCTCTTTCCACTTCCATCAAATCTCTGTGAATAACAGAGGTTTAATTTCATTTTGTTGCATATGGATTTCCAGTTTTTCTAGCACCATTTTTTGAAGTGGCTATCTTTTCTCCAGTGTATGTTTTTAGTGCCTTTGTCTAGTATGAGATAACTGTATTTATTTGGGTTTGTCTCTTTGTCCTCTATTCTGTACCATTGGTCTACATGTCTGTCTTGGTGCCAGTACCTTGCCACTTTTGTTACTGTAGGTCTGTAGTATATAGTTTGAAGTCTGGTGTTGTGATGCCTCCTGCTTCACTCTTCTTGCTCAGAATTGCTTTGGCTATTCTGGGTCTCTTATTCTTCCAAATGAATTTTATGATTGCCTTTCCTATTTCTATGAGGAACATCATTGGGATTTTGATTGGAATTGCAGTAAATCTGTATAACGCTTTCAGAAGTATGGTCATTTTGATAATATTAATTCTGCCTATCCAAGAGCAAGGGAGATCTTTCCATCTTCTAAGGTCCTCTTCAATATCTTCCTTTAGTGTTTTGTAGTTTTCATTATACAGGTTTATCACCTCTTTTGTTAGGTTGATTGCCGACTTTTTCTTTTTTTTTTTCTATTGTTCTGTCTCTCACCCTGCATAAAACTCAACTCAGAGCATATCAAGGACCTAGGAATTAGGCCAGAGACTATATGCCTAATAGAAAAAAAAGCAGGTCCAAATCTACATCATGTCAGCTTCAAACCTGACTTCCTTAACAGGACTCCTAGAGCGCAAGAAGTAAAATCAAGAATCTATAAATTGGATGGATTCAAACTAAAATGCTTCTTCTTAGCAAGAGAAACAATTAATGAAGTGAAGAGATAACCTACAAAATGGGAGCAAATTTTTACCACATGTACATCAGATAGAGCACTAATCTTCAGGATACATAAAGAGCTCAAAAAACTTAACACCCAAAAAACAAATAACCCAATCAATAAATGGGCTAAGGAAATGAGCAAATACTTCACATAAGAAGATATACAATCAATCAACAAATTTATGAAAAAATGTTCAACATCTCTAACAATTGGGGAAATGAAATCAAAACTACTCTAAGATTTCGTCTCACTCTAGTCAGAATGACAATTATCAAAAAAACAATAAGTGCTGGCGAGGATGCGGGAGAAAAGGTACACTGATTCATTGCTGGTGGGATTGCAAATTGGTGTAGCCACTTTGGAAAGCAGTGTGGACATTCCTCAAAAAACTTGGAATGGAACCACCATTTGACCCAGTTATCCCACTCCTTGATCTGTACCCAGAGGACTTAAAATCAGCACATTACAAGAGATGCAGCTACCTCAATGTTTATAGCAGCTCTGTTGACCATTTCTAAACTGTAGAAACAGCCTAGATGCCCTTCAATAGATAGAAACTGCGGTGACATACACAATGGAATACTACTCAGCCTTAAAGAAGAATGAAATTATGGCATTTATGGGTAAATGGATGGAAGTAGAGAATATCATGCTAAGTGAAATAAGTCAGTCCCCAAAAAACAAAGGCCAAATGTTTTCTCTGATAAGTGGATGCTGATCCATAATGGGCAGGGAGCATGGGAAGTAGGGAAGAACTTTGGAATGAGCAGAGGGGAGGTTTGGGAGGGGAGCAGAATGGGAATGATATGGACATTATTCCCTATGTATGGGTATGAATGCACGAATGGTGTAACTGTGCCATAGAAATGAAAAGTTGTGCTCCATTTGTGTAAAAAAAAAAAAAAATAGTCCACACACACACTACAAAATAAAAAATCTCAGTGAACAAAAAACTGCCTTCCTGTTTGTCTGCTTGCTAAATCCATGTTCATCTTTTAAAAATCGGATCTTCTGAACATCTCCAACAGACATTTGGGCTTCTCAGAATAAAGCTTCCGCCTCCTCCCCCCTCTTCCTCCCCCCCTCCCCCCCTTCTTCTTCTCTAAATACTTCAGTTCTCATTGCATGTCCCTGAGGGCTTAGATCATGACTCTTCAGATTCATGTCCTAGCTGCTTAGTCCAGTGCTTGGTATGTAACCGATGACCATTAAATACTTCTGATTAATGAGATGATGAGGGTTTATTCCATGTATCTAGAAGGACAGACTTCTTCCACGGGGGTTGATTAAGAGGTAATCATTCTGCTCAGTCTTGGGGAAGGGGTATTTTGGGGAACTGGACATTCCATATGGCAGTGACGCTCTCGGCCAGGGATACAGACATGAGAGCAAGACCTGCACTGCAGAGTGGTATGCAGTCGAAGTTCCTGGCTCAGATTGTATGACACCAGTGGCTGGTAAAGCAGGCAAGTAAGTGCAGAATTAGGCAGCAGGGAGAGAGAATTTCCTGGTTGACAAAATACTCGAACTGAATGAGTTGGGGTAGAAACTATTGGCTAGGGATGAAGGTTATAAGTAGTTCTTCAGGAGGAGATTTAAAGTAAGAAGCTAAGTAAAAAAAAAAAAAAAAAAAAAAAAGGACATATATGAGTGACAATGTGACATATGAAGTCTCTCATACCTGGATGCTGGTCGATTTACATTTCATTGCCATATTTTAAGAGAAACTCCAGCAAGCATGGTAAACCTAGGGGAAAGTGGTCAGGATTTGAGTAGGAGGAGAGATAAGAGACTGCCAGCTGTGAATTCCTGACTGATAGGAAGGAACAAAAGACTCTGAAGGCAGGGTAGATAGGCAGCATCCTCCTGTTGTTGCTGCTGCTTCATAAAGGCAGGAGGAGGCATCATGCACCAAGCTGTCCAGAACAGTGTGAGCCGACCAGGGTGCGTTTGGAAACAGTGGCACACAGGAAGAATCCAGGTATTTGGAGTGTTTAATGTATGATAAAGGAGATACCTTGTCTTTAGATAGGGTGCAAGGTCTGCCACATAGAAGGGAGACTTAAAAGTAGACTCAGTTTACTCCATATATCAGAACCATTTGTAAGTGAGAGAGAGGCAACTTTTCTCTTTAACATGAAGCATTTACTACAGTTTTCAGCAGGGCATCTGTCAGAAATATTCTAGAAAGTACATGTTGGAAGGGAATGTTGGCAGTGACAAATGTTTTCAAAAACCCAAATTATTAGTGTCTGTATATTTATTATTATCATCCCCATAGTAAACAAAGAAGAATTGTCTGAGGTGTAGCTTGGTGATACAGTGTAGGAAGGCCCTGGGTTCAATTCTTAGCAACACCAAAAATATAAAAGAAGAATTAATGAGCCCAGTAATAGAAGAACTTATTGTGTTCATTTCATAAGAATTCGTGGTTCTCAGAAAATACAGGCATATCAGAAAGTGTAAATACTCATGTGTAAATTATAAAAGTCTCTTTTTAAAAATGAGTACCAAACAACAATACATTTTTTTTATTTATATGGAGTCGTCCTGGCATGGCACAAAGAACATTTGGTTGACAATGAGGCATGACTGAATTTGAAGCCAGTTCTGCCACTTCCTAGCTATTTCAACTTTTGGCGTATTATTTGGCTTTCCTGGGTCACAGCTTCATCATGTATAAAACAGGGATGCTCTCTCCAGATTAATAATGTTTGTACATTACATAGTAAAAAAAAAAAAAAAAAAAAAAAAAAAAACCTAGACCATATTTGATAATTTAAGTTGTCAGCTTAATGTTATCTGAAAAGGGTTTCATAAGCTTGCTATAGTTACAAATGGTAATGTGGAAAGAACATGGGCTTTGGAGTCAGACTGAGCTGGATTTGAAGCCTAGTTCAGTCACTGAATTAGTAGTACATCCACAGCAACCTGTTTAACCAATTTGAACCCAGGTTCTTTTTTATCTTTAAATGAGAACAGTACCTGTCCACTCCAAAGGTTCACAATATTAAATTTAGTTCACGTTTATTAGTGCTGTGTTTAGCAGAGTCTGGTATGTAGTAAAAAGCTCAGTGTTACTTTTATTTAATTTCTCCAAGTGTGTGAACAGACTCTGTACCCCACTCGTGGCCTGTTAACACATGTTTTGCTGACTTTGGTGGACTGAACATCCTGGCTGGGCTCCACAGCCCCTGAGGGAAAGGGAGAGCTGCCCTTTGCCAGTGCAGACCCCCTGAGACTCATGAGCCTCACAGACTGCCTTCTCTTACGCAGCCCTCAAAAGACAACTTGCACGTTTTAATAAATGAAGACAGGACAGAGGCTCAAATTTCTTTAATACAAAAGTAAAGAGTGTAAGTCACTAATGTCCAGGCACACTTATTATAATTACTCCTGACTGAACTTCATCTAATAATTATAAAGCTCTACATCTTTTAGGAGGGTGCAGTGATCAGAGGCAAGGTTTGAAGTGTGTCCCTTATACCTAGTTGTTTCCCTTGCATCAAAGTACCATGGTCTTTTGTGTTAATGTTCTTGGTCACACTTACTTCATGATCATTGAACTGCTTTACTCCTGTGAATTTACCATGGTGTTCTTGTTTAGGGAGCTATGCCCTTTGGCCTCTCATATGATTGTGAGTCACTCTGCAAGAGTCACCTCAAAATCTGCCTACTCTCTGACCTTAGCAATCATTTTAGCCAAAGTGGTTTTTTCCCCAGCATGTTCTCAGAACCCCACTTCTCTACCTCTGACCCTCACTTTGTATTTTGAGCTCTTCTGTACTTATTTCATGTGTGTCACTTATTTCCTCAACAGAAATTTAAGCACTTGAAAGATAGGAAACTGTATTGTTGGATTTCTGTGTCCCCCACTGGGCTTAGCATACAATGTATTACTTAATTATAAAAATATGCAATTAAGATTTATTAAAATGCATTAAGTTTTGGGTGTTTGCTGAGGACTGTGTGCCATCACTTCATTACTTTATTCTGTTAATTTGCTTTTGAGAATTTCCTGTGTACTTCTGCTTTAATAATTGGCAAAACTTTGAGGTGTCATATGCCATAAAAATAGACTAAGCATTCTCATTCTTAGTTCACTTTTCATTCTTTTAGACAAACACTGAAACACAACCGATTCTGGTTCTCAATACAGATAGACTGACTGACCAACTGGCTCTTCTTGGCAATGCAGAGTATTGACCCAGGGCCTCACATATGCAAGGCAAGCACTCCAGCACTGAACTACAACTCCAGCCCTTCTTAAATTTCATTTTGAACAGGCTCCAGGTTGGTCTGGAACTTGCATCTTCCTGCCTCAGCCTCCTGAGTAGCTGGGATTATAGCCGTGCACCACCATGCCCAGCACTGAATACACTGTATAGATTTTTAGTGACAAAATAATTTGAAATTATTGGTTTTTTACTGTCTCTATAAGAAACTTAAAATTATCCTGTTCATTTGAAATATAGATGATTTTAATTTCCAAAACACACCTGGGAGTTTCATTTTTGCTTGATTTTTAAATTAATTTTATTCAGAGTGTTTGGTAAAAAAAAAAAATACATTAGGTTTTATAAAATTTTTTAGTATAAAAATTACTGAGAATGTTTATGATAACACATGACGTGTCCAAATAAGGAAAATCTGTGGACACAAGAACTTCATGAGTAATTGCTTTAGCTGGGTTGGAAGTTGCCTGGAGGATTAACCATAAATAGGCATAAGGCAGTGTCTAGGTCCATAGAAGTGCTCTAAAGCTGGATCGTGGGAAAGTCCTACAACTTGGCAGATTTACTAAAAATCTTGAACTATCCACTTAATATTGATTAATTTTTATTTGTAAATTATTCCTCAGTAAATACTTGGTTAAAAGAGATTCATGAGATTATATGGTTATTTTATTTTATAATAAATTGCCCATGGCAATTATTAATTTGTAATGGTCTCCAAAAACTAGCAAGAATTTCCTAATTTAGTAAGAGAAAAGAGTTAGATAGGTTTTTGTTTCCTTGAAGTCTGAAATTTCATCAGTCCATCAACTATAAGTGGCATTTGTAATGCTGTGGATGTTAATCTTCTTAATCAGCTCTGCTTAGTTCCATTTGCTCTTAATCCAACTAAAAGTAATTTCAAATTCAGTGTATAGGGGCCATCTATATGCACCCATGCATTTTTTTGTAAGGAATATATATATCATAGTGGTAAAAGCACAAACTTTGGATTCAGACTTACTGGATTGCTGTGTTGGCTCTGCCACTCTTTTACAGGGTGACCTTGGCCAGGTTGTTCTCCTCTCACTACAGGGAGAATAAAACGATTCATAAGCTTGCGATGATTAAATGAGTGAATGTATGGGAAATGGAAATACTTGTAGTAGTACATTGAATTATATAGTACATATGATGTACTATTACAAGTACGTTGTACTCATTATTTCATGTTCTCATTATTTCATATAATATATTCATAATGCAGTTAGCAATTAAAATAAGCCAAATAAATTGATTGGGATGGGTAATAAGGTAGCTATATATTAGTGGCTTTTTTTCTGACCTTTTTTCCTTTTCTTCCTAAGTTCAACTCTAGAGCTATGTTTCTTAAACTTAAGTAATACAGGGATACATTATAAAGAAAAGTATTCAGATTTCTAAGAATATACTTACAAATTTCAGTTAAAGGAAGTGCATTTATCAAATTCTGTCACCTTTCGATGACAGCTTGATGCTGACGCAATCAGAAACAAATTCAAGGCACTGAAATCTGATTAGCAGTACACTGTTACAAGCTGTTCATTCAGTGGGTTTAGCATTTTAAGTCTTTGAAGTTATTATCAAAATGAAAATAAAATTTAAACTCATAAAGCATCTTTACACCATTTCAGCTGACCTTAGTATGAGAACTGTTGCTTTTGAGGTAAGAATTACCTCTTATGCAACCAGGTTGGTGATTTTCTATGTATTCAAAACCTTAGTATCCTTACTTGTTTTGATCTGTTAAAATCTCTGCAGGGTAACACCAGGCCTGGTTGCTGGTGGTGGGTGGCAGCAGCTGAAGCTAATTCGGGTCAGATGGTGAGTGAAACGGGATAGTGCCAGTTAGGGCCAGCTTGCGGTGGCGTGGTTGATTGACTGGGAGCTCTTTTGAGTCCCTTTATCACTCACTGCATTCTCTCATTCTTCCCCTGTGTGGGCCCTTCCACAGCACTCCAAATACTCCTCACTAAGATGCCTAACAGTTGCCTTTTGCAGAATGTTTTTGTTTTAATAAACACATCTGAGACCCTGAAAGACCTCATGACTTTCTAACACTTTTCAAGTTTAATAAGGAGAAATGTAAGTATATCTGTTTTTGCATTGTTTTTTTGTTTGTTTGTTTTTAAAGCCAAAGCATACCTTCTAGACAAACTAGTCCTCATTTCCCCTTTTTATGAATCTTCTTTTAAAAATGTAATGATCATAGAGAATTATTGATTTGATACTTCAAATGGGGCATAGTTATACATGGACTATCCAAGTTTGCTGAAGGAAACACCAAAGATTCCTGGTTTTATATACTAAAAGATGTAAATATTATTAATTTATGTCTGATATGAAAATTGGATATCACCAAAGACACAATATATAATTTGTATGAGTAGAGGAAGCTACGCAGTTGAGAGTATAGGGTTCTGCCCTGTGGTACATAGCAGAATTGAGAGTGTGGGGTCTAGTGGGAACTCTGGAAGAGGAGTGTGGGGTGGACAAGGTGGGAAGAGAGGGTGCAGGGTAGCTGTCCTCTGATGTGGGGTGATGGGTCTTAAAAGGGAGGGTTGTTGAGATCACGAGCAAAGTCCATGGAGTAGTTAACACATGGCGCTTGCTGCCAACCTTGAGGGTAGGGTGATCTGAGAAGCTCTGAGGTCAGTGAAGAGGGTTTGTATCAGCCAGTGACACCAGGACGATTGGATTGTGGCAAGCAGTTGGACCATGCTGAAATTTGAGAACTGAGTTTGGAGTTTGTTCCACAGGGTTTTTCTGTTTTCTTCTTGGAAATGTGAGGTGCGGTGCAGAGCAAATAATTATATCTTAATACTCACATTCCAAATTAAATTATCATTCATAGCAGGTTCCATACTTTTTCATGGAATAAGCCCTGTCTGTATATGTGGCCCTAGGCATGCACTCAGGGTTCCAACAGTGGTTATGAACAAATTTAAAATATTCACCATAAATAATTTCTGTCAATGTTTAGAAAAGCATTTAGGTCACTCAGCTCAAGAAACAAAGTTGGACGAAACCATTTGATGGGGAAAGCTTCTCAGTTCACTTTGGCAGTTCTGTGATTTTAATACTTGTAGTTCTAGCATAGAGCTCTGGCCTTCTTGTCATCTAATTATAACGTGCAAGGGCTGATTGCATGTGCTCTTTGACTACAGGCCTTGGCACTAAAAACCCTAAACAAAGCTGCAGGCGCTAATTACCTCCTTTTCCTAATCAGGGTTTTGATGTGCTTTTGAACTAGCAGTCTTCTGGCATTCTAAGAGGGCTCCCCCATCGTTGGAGACATTTACTTCAGAATTCAGGAAACTAGAATTTTAAGAATTTTTTTTGCATGAGTTTTTGATATTTTTAAGCCTATAACAGCAACCAGGGTATCTTTATTTATTTTTATTGCCCAATTAGCATTGCCTGCATATAAGTAGGTAAGTATAAGAGTATGCTTTACAGTACTTGTGAGATGTGTGTGGGTTTTGAAGAAAATACAGAGATGAAGAAGAGCATTTGTGTGTCTCCCGATTGTCAGTCCATCTGTATCTAACCAGTAATATGGTCCTGTATCTCTTTTTTTACCATACGTTAACCTGCATTTTTTACTAAGTAGGTAGAGGGAATAAAAAATAGCTATGAGTTTATATCAGCTGAAAGGAAAGTGATTCACTGAATTACTGAACACATCTCAAAAAATGACAAGACAGAGGGCCTAGGTGTAGCTTGGTGGCAGAGCACTTTCCCAGCATGCACGGAGACCTGGGTTGCATCCCCAGCACCACAAAAAAAGCAAGAGAGAGAGAGAACACAAGACAGGGACTGTTGTTTTTTCGTTTTCCTAAACAACCAGACTTTTTCAGCTAGTGTCCTTGCATGGATGCTGTTGAAGCCAAAGGCTTTTATTTTTCTCTGGACCCTTGACAAAGAGAATGCAATTCCATATAAATAAAGAAAATTTAGCTGTGGCTTTTCTTCTTTTTTTCAGAATTCAGTAAAGATTCTTTGCTAGTTTTTTTCCTTTCTTTTTATACTGTTTATGACATGGGCCACTCATTCTAACTCAATTTCCTTCTCTTTATATTGGGGTTATTGACCTAGCATTTATCAAGGTCATTGTGAGGCTTAAATAAGGTTTCATCTGTGGGATGATGAGAATAGTTTTTGGTAATTATCAGTGATTATTAGCTACTGTTTGAGTCAGTATGGTTTCAAGCACACCAGTAGAGAAAAAATTTCAGCTCTGCTTTTTGCTCTGTGTGACTTTGGGAAAGCTACTTAGTGCCTCCGTTTCTGTATCTGTATGGCAGAAATAATGTCTACCTGCCGCCAGCTTTTTGTAACAACTAGAGAAGTCCATGCATGTAGAAGTGCTCAGAAAGACATGGCAGATAGTGAGTGTTTGCAAGTGTTTTCAACATCAGCTTTATCAGGAGGCATGAAAGTATTGTAAATGTACGTTAGTTTTACGCTGTGGTCAAATAAGAAACAAAAATAGATAATGTGTAAGCACAAGAAATAAGAAGTGAGGCCACTGAGAGGAATAGGTAGGAAAATAAGTACAAAGGAAGCACCCCAGGGAGAGAGAAGAAGAAAGAAGAAAATTCCAGAAAATTTTTCCTGCTTCTAAAATTCATTTATTTGTTTACACACAGAAACACAGGAAATACAGTCCTCTGCTGGAGTGAGGGCTCTGTGGGCTACTGTTTTCTGCTCCCTAGCATTTATCAAACCCTGCTGTGTTTGCGTAGTAGATCATCTGTCTTCTCTTCTAGATTGCAAGCTCTTTCAGGGTAAGAAGAAAATGGAAGTCTTGCATCTGTGGAACCCTGGTATCTGCCATGTGGAAAGTCCTCAAATATTTACATTGATTTGAAAATGCAACTTTTCTAATATTTTCCATAAATGTTTTTCCACAAATAATCCTTGAAAAAATCCCTTAACTGTATATAACCAATTTGCCTTTATTGAATGTAACATTTGTTTCTAAATTTTTATTCTCAGTGTTTAAAGTCTCAGTATTTATTAAAATTAAGTGCGTATGTAATTTAATATAATTCTTACCACATCTTTCAGAAAAGATAGTTGTTCACACACTTTATATATTATTTCTTAACTTCTCTATTTCTTTTCAGAGTGTATTTTTGTTTGCAAAGCAACATACTTGATGCTTCAACCAGTGGCTTTTTGCCATGCATTCTTAGTACTTCTTGGAATATTTGGTTTAGGAAGTAGGGTAATTAGTATATAAACATCGTGTAGCAGAACAACTGTAATTAGTGCTTTTGGCTTGGGTACAGTGATAAACAAAGTAAGATGCACGTCAGCATTCATCCTGACAGCTTATAAATATCCTGTTATGGCCCTTTGGGGCAGCATGCACAGATATATTTAATCATGCAGTAGTTTGAAACCTTGAGAAAGGGTTTCATCGTGTCATTTTAATGGTCTTTGCATGATAAATTAGCTGTTTAGCTTTGAAGCTTTCATTAGTCTTAATTATCCAGAAATCCTAAACTTGCCATCAAACTGTATCCCTAATAACATTTTACATCTTTAGTGAAATGTTACCTCTTAAATCTCTATGTCAACCAATTTCTTTCTTTTTGTCAGAGGGGAGGAGAGTGGGGGGAGACTGAACCAAGGAGCACTTAACCACTAAGCCACACCCCCAGCCCTTTTTATTTTTTGACAGAGTCTCACTATGTTGCTTAGGGCCTTGCTAAGTTGCTGAGGCAGCTTTGAACTTGAGATTCTCCTGCCTCAGTCTCTTGAGTTGTGGATATGTGTGCCATCTTGCCCAACAGAATAGAAGAAAAGTTTGCAAACTTGATAAATGTCAATACTAAAACTTTAAGGAAATTTTTAGACAGAGCATGACAAACTTGGTAATACTGATGTCTTTGATACAGATCTGACTAATCAAGTAGGAAAAAGCAAAAATGAAATTAAAATGAACAGAGGGAAATGGTGGAAGGGGAAAAGACAAAGTATACAAACATGACAGTTCCTATATGGAGATTATATTTTGTGTACATAGCCAAACTGTTAAAGTTGGCAAAGACAAGCGATATCATCTAAAGTAATCCTCCCCCGTGCACTTAACAATAACTACATTTCAAAATGTCTGATAGATATTTAGATGTTAATCTAACAAATCATAACTTTATGGAACAAATTGTAAGATTTTACTAAAGGTGATAAGGGAGGGCTTGCATAAATGAAAAGCTATTATGTGTATTGGTGGGGCACATAGCAGCATAAAGACATCAGTTTTTCTCTTGTGGTGGTGATCAAATACAGGGTCTCACACGTGAAAGGCAAGTAAGTGCTCTACCACTGAGCCACAACCTGAGCTCCACAATCTCATTTCTTACCAAATGCTATTTTAATTAAAATTGTAATAGGATTTTTAAAAGGAACTCAATAGATTGACTTTTTTTAAAAAAAATATTTTTTAGTTGTCAATGGACCTTTATTTTATTTATTTATATGCGGTGTTAAGAATCAAACTCAGTGCCTCACACATGCTAGGCAAGCACTGTTCCACTGAGCCACAACCCCAGCCAGCTAAGTCTATTTGAAAATGTATCAGGAAGAAGAATAATTTTTCAACTAGATTTTAGGGGGGGTTTTTTTTGGGGGGGGGGTGATACTGGGGATTAAACTCAGGGGCACTTGACCACTGAGCCACATCCCCAGCCCTATTTTGTATTTTATTTAGAGACAGGATCTTACTGAGTTGCTTAGTGCCTCACTTTTGCCACACAAGATTTTACTTTATATTAATATAAAAGCATTATAGAACTGGCACAGAAACAGGATCAGACTAAAGAGAAAACTGGTCAGACCCATGGTGGGAAAGAGGAGGATTAGTCAGATTTGTAACAAAGACATCAGGATTAGCAGGTTTGTTTGTCATACTTAGTATGTTCTTGGAAAGTCTGGTTTACGAATCTTTTTTAATTACCTTAAATCATATACCATGTGAACTCTATAGAGAGAAGAAAGACTTAAAATGACAGGTACAACCATAGAGCTAATAGAAGAAAGTGTAAGAAAATATCTTCCCCATATTGGTATAAGGGAGAACTTCTTAAACTGTACCACAAAAGGACAGACCCTGAGGGGTAAATGGTTAGCTTTTCAGTGGTTTAGTGAATTATAGTCTAAGCACATTAACATAGTGGTAAATGGGAAGAGGATTTCTGTAACATTGAAAGCTGAAAATTGTTAAATATGTAATACAATACAAGAAATGCTTGCCAAACAAAAAGAATAAGAGGGAACCAATATAAATAAAAGCAAAGTTTATTACTAGACAATTCATGGACTCCTGAGTATTCAAGTGTATGGAGAGAGGTGTTGAACCTTGAGTGACAGAGAACACTAGTATAAACAACAGGAACTCACTCATTCACACCCATCTCTCTGGGAAGAAGCTTTCAGAAAGTCAATTGGTGAATCAGAACCTAGGCTAGGATTTGGAACATCCAGGATACTCCTGCACTGCCTGTGGAAATGCAGACTGATACAGCTGGTCTGAACAGCAAGTGATCTCAGGGACACTTGCAAAAGTAAGTAGGTGGATGACTTGACACCCAGGAGTCTCATTTCTGTGTGCATATTTCAAAGAAACACAGTGCATTATATTGTTGTGTATAGTGTGGTGTGTTACAGGATGTTAACTGCAGAGTTGTTTCTGGAATGGAGAGTTGAGGACAGCTGAAGTGGCCATCACTAGGGGACTGTAGAGTAAGTGGTGGTGGAAGGATGACACCTGTGGAACACTTGTGTGGCCTCAGAGCAGCACCTGAGTGTGCTGTCGGTGCCTTCCAGCCACAGGCTCTTGGGAGCACACACCTATTGGTGTAGCAAGCTGGGTTTATTAATGATGCCTTGTGGGAAGGGGGAGTGCACCCCTCTGGGAGTTGGGGGGTCATGTCAGTAAAGAGGATGTCAGGAGGAGTTTAGAAGAGCTGAGTTTGTGTGAGATGACTTGGGGGAGATTTTAGGAAAGTAGGACTTTGCTCTAGGTGGGATATTTGGGGAGCCAGAATCATTGAATAGTTGGTTATCTTAATTGAATCCAGAAGAGAAGCGTACACTAAAGGGGGTGACTGGTAGACCATAACAGTCACTCTTACCAGCTTGCATGGAGAATATGTTTATCTTTGTGGCTTGGGCAATGTGTATATTTTGCCTAAACCTGGTTATGCCGTGGTTTTGTTTCTGTCTTGATTGTGGTCACACATCAGCCTCATCTCAGGCTGATGGTCTGTGAAATTGTTCACATTAGCAAAACAGCTTATGCATCTTAGTCCAGCTATGACAGCATGGAGGCCTTGCTGGCAATACCAGGCCAGTTCCCAGACCTGCTGGTCTCCTCAGGGACAGCAGCACAAAGAACTTAAAAGAGTTGTAATTATTAGAAAGGTGTGAGAACAAGACCCATAACAAGATATTGTTTATATAAATAAGACACTGTATGTATTATTCAATTTATATACAGGGTCCTGTACCAAAACCATAGGTTCCCATCTCTAGTGGGATTGAAAGGAAGGGGTTAGTGGCAGATGTTGGGGAAATACTAAATGAAATACTAAATGAAATACTAAAGGAAATACTAAATGAAAAAGGAGCACATGGGACCACTGTGGTACTGTGCTGTGGACAGAGAATCAGGGTTATTCAGTTCTCAGCATCTAGGATCCCAAAGCCAGTCTACACATCAGAAAGTGGTAAGGAAAGCACCAGGAGCCTGGGCCCAGCACCTTATCTGCACTTCCTAGCCCTGCCTGGTGGGAGGCTGAATAGCAGAATGCCTTCTTTAGACTCTTCCTTAATCTTTCATTTCTCTCAGCAGGAATGAGCCACTGGAGCTTGTAAGCATGTTGGTGCTTGCTGAGGTAAAACATGCCCACCAGTGTAAAATGAGAGCATTAATATTTCATGTGGGAACTTGATTTAGCTTTAAACATACCCCAAAGCATTAAAAAAAAATTACAAAAAAAAAAAAAAGTGTTAAAAAAATTACAAAAAAATAAAACTGACCCAAAACCTTCATGTTAGCTTCAGAGGAAACCTAGTTTATTATGTCTTAGATAAAAGATTTCTTCATAAACCTTGAAATGAATGCCAGTGAGCAAGCACATTATTATATCATTGTTTAACTTCTTAATTAGAAAAGAACTTGATATTTTAGGAGTAAAGAGATATCCCTACCTCTACCCTGAGCTCTGATTCTTTAAAGCTGATGTCCTAGTGTCACCAGTGAATTTCCCTCAGCTTCCTTAATAAATATTCAGAGGCATGAAATTTTTCATAAAGAAAGCAAGCTAGATTTTTATTTGTATGCTTTGATGCTCATCTCATCTGGAGCACATGTAGGTCTTCCTCTCCTGGTGTCCTCATATGCCTTGCTTAACCCTTTCCAGGGTGGCCCCAGAAAGGAAGTATCAAGATCAGCTGTTATCCTAGCTCAGAAAGCTGAAGCAGGAGGTTCACAAGTGCAAGGCCAGCCTGGGCAACTTAGAAGACCCTGTCTCAAAATAAAAAATAAAAAGTGCTGGAGATATAGTTCTCTGGTAGAGCACTTTCCTAGCACATGCAAAGCCCTGGGTTCAATTCCCAGTATTACCAAAAAAGAAGAGAAAAAAAAAAATAAAAGATAAGCTAAGGTGTCTGGGAAGGTCTGCCCTCTCTAGTGTTTTAGTGTTTAGTGTCTTGATGTTATATTTAAAACATTCTTTCTTTCAATTTACATCATTTTATTAGGTAGAAGGGAAAGTATACTATGTTAATTTTTTGTTGTGTTAATCAGCTTTGCATTGCTGGGACCAAAATTTCTGACAAGAACAACTTAGAGGAGGAAAAATTAATTTGGGGCTCACAGTTTCACAGGTTCAGTCCACAATGGACTGACACCGTTGCTTTGGTCCCGAGAGAGGCAGAACATCATGGTAGAAGGGTGTGGTGAAGGAAAGCTGCTCTGCTTAAGGTGTCCAGGAAGCAGGGGGAGTGGTAAGGGGCCACAGGTCAGACCCACCCTCCCAGGTCATGCCCCCAGTAAACCACCTTCAGCTACATCACAACTGCCTACGGTTTCAACCCAGTCAGCCCATTCATGCTAGGATGGACTGATTAGGTCATAGGTCACAGCTCTTACAATCCATTCATTTCATCTCCAAACACTCCTACATGAACAGGAGATTTTGGTGACACCTCATATCCAGCCATAACATCAAATCTTGTTTAATCGTCTCTTAAACTACTTGAATTTTTATTAATATTTTAGATGCAAATATAGTACTTTTTATATAAGTATTGAAACTCCTGATGTTAACTTTTAAATAATGATTACTCTTTGTTAAACCTTCCTAAAGATCCGTGCAGAGTCCCAGGTTTCATCCATTTCTGTTAGTAAATTTTTTTTAAGGAAACAACATTTCTCCATTCACATTCTTGAACTATACCTTTGATTGGTGACTTACTCTGGAATTTTTCTTTTTAAAACATGTTATAAAATGTTTGTATCATATATAAGACCTCTGCTTTCTTGAGAGAAATTATATTGTTTCCTATAGAACTTATTCATCTTGACTCCTGGTTTTAAACTGTTGAAAATTTCTGTGTTCCATCTTTAAATTTAGGTTGCAAATTTTGTTTATGTAGTTAGGATTAAGAAGAAACTGTTCTCAAAATTGGGTAAATTATCCAAATTCAGATTTTCCCATAAATCATAGTAAAGAATAGCTCACAACACTCTTCAAATTCATAACATGGCTCACATGTTGTTTATGATAAAGAATACAAGAAAAATAATCCTGCTGTACATGTGTAGAATTCCATGTACCCCTGAATTCCTGTTATTAGTTGTAGATGGGCTTCTCACAGCTCCACATGGTTCATTCCAGATTTCGAAGCTCCTGTACACTAAAAGATGAGAGAAAGGTACTTGATCCATCTTTGAGCTTCTAAGGTCTTCAGTTTTATTCTTTTTTTTAAGACTGAATAAAACTCCATTGTGTATATATACCACATTTTCTTAATCCATCTGTTGACAGGTGCCTGGACTGATTCCACAACTTGGCTATTGTAAGTTGTGCTGCTATAAACATTGATGTGGCTGTATCATTATAGTGTGATGATTTTTTTAAGTTGTTGATGTACCTTTATTTTATTCAATCCCTGCCACAACCCCAGCCCCCATGATTTTAGTTCTTTTGGATAAATACTGAGGAGTGACTTAGCTGGTTCATACAGTGGTTCCATTCCTAGTCTTTTGAGGAAACTCCATACTGCTTTCCAGAGTGAGTGGTTTCACTAATTTGCAGTTCCACCAACAATGTATGAGGGCACCTTTCCCCCATATTTTCACTGGCATTTATTATTATTTGTATTCTTGATGCTTGTCATTCTGACTGGAGTGAGATGAAATCTCACTGTAGTTTTGGATTTGCATTTCCCTTTTTGCTAGAGATGTTGAACTTTTTAACCCAGGAGCGCTTTTTTTTTTTCATATAATTGTTGGCTATTTGTTTTTGTGTTTTTAAAAAATGTCTGTTTAGCTATTTTGCCCATTTATTGATTGGGTTATTTTTTTGTTTTTGTTTGGTGCTAATTTTTTTGAGTACTATATATATTGTGGATATTAATCCCCTGTTGGAAGAATAGTTGGCAAAGGTTTTCTCCCATTCTGTAGGCTCTCTTTGTTTCCTTTGCTGTGCAAAAGCTTTTTCATTTGATGCCATCCCACTTATTGATTCTTGGTTTTATTTCTTGAGCTTTAGGTGTCTTATTGCCTGTACCTAAACGGAGGGAGTGTTGACCTATGTTTTCTTCTGGCAGTCACAGAGTTTCTGGTCTAATTACTAGTTCTTCAATCCACTTTGATTTAACTTTTGTAAAGGGTGAGAAATAGGCATCTAGTTTCCTTCTTGTATATATGGATATCCAGTTTTCCCAGCACCATTTGTTAAAAAGGCTATCTTTTCAGATGTGATATCATTAGTGTTTTGTGTTTTAAAATAGTTTCCTGCGTTTTTGCTATCTCAACTTCTGTTTGGATTTTATTTTGCTAATTGGTATAAATTTGGGATCCAGCTAATTTTTTTATCCTCCACCAAGAGTTCTAATACCATTTGGGTAAAGATCCTTGTCTCCACCTTTAATTTTTACACCTTCCTAAGCTATATTAAATTCTTACATATAAAAACTGTATTAAATTTCTACATATTTAAATAAGGCTCTCTTTTTCCAACATGTATTTTTAACACCATTCTCAAGTATCAGATGACTGTAAGTATGTGGGCTTGTCTCTGTGTCTTCTGTTCTATTCCATTGGTCTTCATGTCTGTATTGATGCTGATACCATGCTGTTTTTGTTGCTGTAGCTCTGTAGTATAATTTGAGATGTATAGCTTTAGTATATTGTGATGACTTAAGCATCACTCCTCTTGCTTGGGATTGTTTTGACTATTCCAGTCTTCCATTCTTCCAAATGAATTTTAGGACTTCTTTTTCCCAGTTCTGTGAAGAATGTTATTGGTATTTTGATGGGAATTGCATTGAATCTATATAACACTTTTGGTAGTATGGCCATTTTGTCAATATTAATTTTGCCTATCCAAGGCCAAGCGTGGTTCTTCATCTTCTAAGGTCTTCATTCTTTCTTCGGTGTAAGAATGAATAATACCTTTTGAGGAACTCTTCTTAACTTCGACAGGAACAGGTAGCTTTCCTTTCAGATGCTGTGACCTGAAAGGGAAGGAGGAGGGGAGCAGACACAGTGCTCCTTCACAGGATGACTGAATGGTGTCTTCTGCAAATCTTGAGATCATTTACTTACACTTCAAGTGGGACTTCCTATTACATCTCCACATTGGGAATAGAACTTAACACAGCTTCCCAAATATGCACACATGCGTAGTAAATGTCACCCTCTTTGAACTGCTATAAGGATTAGTGCTTGTAGCATTGGACAGTCTGCTAAAATCATTAATATTAAATGTTTTCTTTCCAGAGGAATTCTATCAAGAAATAATATGAAGTGTTTTCGGGATGTAATCCCAAAGGAAAGGGAAAGCAAAGAACTTGGTAGTATAATTTCTTATTTAGCTGCTTTATAGGTCCACTGTGGAACCAAGATGATTCCCTCCCACCCTCACCCCCACCCCATCTCTTTAACCTGCCTGGTGGTAGGTGGTTTTGTCTTCATAGGGGTTCATATGTGGTACCTTTGACTTAAAAAGTAATTGTGATTGGCCTATAGTACGAGGGTCACTACTGACCTATAATTCTTAATGTTTCCAGAAAGCATGGACCAGAGTGTGACTAGGGAATTTTCTGACTAGGGAATTATGCATCTATTGAGTAAGATAAATTCTTATTGTGGCATTTATACTAGAATTCTGTATTCTGATTCTTATGTCTTGCACATTTATAGGCAAATAATTCCATTTCTATAATCAGATAATTTCCTGAGAATATAGGGGCTCAAAATCTGAAATTAGTTTGTCTTAAAACATTTCAGTGTTTTGAAGGAGAAATAGATATTATATTTACTTTGTTCAGTAGTTTTAGCTAAACTTTAAAGTTGTATTTTATTACCTAACATACTGGGAGTAGGTTGAGTGGTATTTTTTTTTTTTTTTTTTTTTGTCTTAAGCGTCTGTATCTCTACTTTATTTTAAAAGAAGTGTCAGCACACTTTTCTGTAAAGGGCCGAATAGTAAATATTTTAGGCTGTATAGGCCACCCGTATTCTCGTTAGAGTCTTCTCTCCCCTGTTCTCTCTCCTCTTTCTCCTCTATATTTTGTTCGTGACCTTTGTGAAATGCAGGTGTGGTGGTACACATCTGTAATCCCACTTGGGAGTGGACAGGAGGCTCTCAGGTGCAAAGCCAGCCTCAGCAGCTTATCCAGGTCCTAAGCAACTTAGTGAGACCATGTCTCCAAATAAAAACTAAAGAGGGCTGGGGATATAGCTCAGTGTTAAAGCGCTCCTGGGTTAAAATCCCCAGTACCCTCTGCCCCTCAAAAAGAATAAAAAATTTATTTCAAACAAGGTGCCGAAAAATAAATGCTATCAGTCTTTTTTATATGTTAAATTATCTCTACAGACTATGATTTTTAACATTCTAAATTTTCTGAGATCTTTTAAAAATATTATCTTTTTTATGTTTGTTCATATTTTGAGAAACTCAAATCTGATTGTGAAAAACGAGGGCTTCACGTCGTACTCCTTTTACCATGTGGAGTACTATCTGGCTTTTAAAAAATTATTTGCCTAATGATCTCGATGTGTTCTATGAGACACTGAACTTCTACCGCAGTTATGTATTACAGAGAGAATCCTTTTCAATAATGTCTGGGATAACCATTTTCTAAGTGAAAATAAGCAGTGAAAAGCCATGGGATCATAGCCAGTAATGTGGACGCTCTGGTTGGGATGGAAAACGCAGTCATTGAGAGATGCTATACCCTTGTGTTGATGACATGTGGCCACAACATAGCCCTATCTTGTCACAGAGTGAGGCTTAAATTCAGGTATGCCAACTCCCCTCAAAGTCTATCCTTTTATTTAATAGATGATGTCTAAGCTAGACCAATTTGGTGCCTACCCCTTCCAAAAAACATGGTTGGTTCATTAATTCCTAAACAGAAGTGAGTCGAGGAATCTGAAGAATTAGAGTAATGTTGGTAATAATAGGATAATGTTCTAATAATGTTAGCAATAATAGAACATATGCTTAGCACCCACGATGCCCTGAGTTCAGTCCCCACCACCACAAAAAAGGGAGGGGGGAGCTGAGGTTGTAGCTGAGTGGTAGAGCACTTGCCTAACACATGTGTGGCAGTGGGTTCAATCCTCAGCACAATATGAAAATAAATAAATAAAATAAAGATATTGTGACCATCTACAACTAAAAAGAAGATGTACTGAGCTTTGAGTCTTATAGCTAATCTAATTAAACATTTGAAGTCACACATTTATGATAAGAACGCAGTGCCAAAACTTCATAGTTTTTTCAGTATTTCGTATGTTAGTCTAGGAGTACTGATATAAGAATTATCTTGAAGCAGACCACTCAGGATTTCTGTTTTATTTACCACTGATAATAGTACACACTAACTCAGGTAGATACGTGTTGTGTTCGTGGTTTGTGTTCACTTTGTTGTTCTGCAAGTGAAATTGCGCTTTGATTCATAGGAGTGATGCCATGCAGAAGAAATACAAGCCTGTCTCTAGTATAGTACTCGACACCAGCAGCTCCTCACTGGAAGCAGTGCCTCCACGAGAAGAAGTGTGGGAACTGACTGGCTGGCTGGCCATGCCAGCCTACCCTATGCTGGGCTCTTTTTTTCTTTTTGGAACTGCTCAGAGGCAGAGAGCTTCCATGGTGCCTACTCTGTTGTGCTGCAAGCTTGCAGGGAAGGCCTTGCTCTAAAAAGGAGAACCTACAGTAAGCTCATGTGACCACTAATCAGAGGCAGGATGTTAGCAAAGCCTTGTAACCACACATGTAAGCCATGTTCTACAGTCAGAAGATTGGTGTTTTGATATTTTTGTTTCCACATCTCTTCTTCCTGTATATTCTCATCATTTCACCTGTCCAAATCCCCCTTCCCATAGCTGGCTGTCTGTCTCTGTTGCCACATTCTCCTAGCCCTCAACCTCTGCACATTCCCTATTGTATTCAAATAGCGAAGGCAGGGTTATTTCCTAACCCTGCCCTCCAACTTTAATACCTTTGCCCCTTGGTGTTTCCAGTTCTTCTGTTTACTCTGAGTTGTCTCCTTTCTGTTATTCTGGGATTCCTCATACATTCTGGCTGTTAATCCTTTGTCAGTTAATGTTCTGTGAATGTCCTCCCCCAGTCCTGTTGCCTGGCTCTGTGCTTTGTCTCTTGTGGCCTTTCATTAGAGGAGAGTTCTTCACTGTGATGTAATTAAATTTAGCAGTCTTTTCCTTCATGGTTTGTAGTTTTTATGTCTTTCAAAGAGATCCTATACGTTCAAAGTTTTAGCTTTTATGTTTGGGTTCTTAATCAGTCCAATGCAGAGGCTTCCAGCCACATGTAACTATGTAAATTCTTTTTATGTGCTTTTACTTTGTTTAATTTTTTTTTTTCTTTTTTCTTTTTTCTTTTTAAAAACGTTGTTGGGGATTCAACCCAGTGCCTCACTCTTGCTAGGAAAGCCACAACCCCAGCCCACTATGTAAAATTTAAATTAATTAAAATCAAATAAAATTTGAATTCCATCCCATTGTAGCCTTTGTAGTTTGACTGCTCTGTTGAAGAGTGTAGCTGTAGAACATTTCTGTCCCTTCAATAAGTAGCAGTTTGTGGTTCCCAAAGGTCTTTACCAGGACGCTCCTCTGCTGAAGGGACAGCTCACTTCTCATTCAGTAGGACCTTCTTGTAAGATCAGAGCTGCTCCCAGCAGAAAGCTCTCTTAGGTACAGGAACTTACCTCTGTTCTTTCTCCTCCTGCTGGACCCACGCCCATTAGTACTTATTCTCTGATTCCTTCAGTTAGACTTTTTTATAAATTTTGTAGTTATCCTGCGCTTGAGTGTTCATTCAATGCCTTTACCCCCCTTATCAGAAACATAATGACCCTGCATTCAGACTTAAATTATTTAAACTAAAGTATTGTTTACTTTTGTGAAAATTCAATTCTTTAAATTTAATTTAGAACTCACTCTAATTTGAATTGAATGTTTGATTTTTTTTAAAAGCAACATATATTTCTTAAATCCAAATCTAGTATTTTCTAGTCTACCTTTGATTAGGCCTCTCTATGCAGTGGATGTACCTTAAAATATTTCATATTCAGCCTTAACTTTAAATTATAAAAATCTTTGCTTTATATGTGTGAGGTACTCATGAAAAAATAAGTCCAGATTTTTTTCTGAAACAATACGTGTTGGTTTATTTTGTGTTTTGCTTTCTCAGTCAGTGAATGCCTTTAATTCTTGAGAATACCACTAAACTCTATGTGAATATAGGAGGGCTTAAACCTGACCCTCCCAGTAAAACTGCTGAAACACGATTTTTGTGGGGGGAAATTAAAAATTTTAGATTAACAGAGTGAGAACAACCCAACTTGAAGCATCAAACTGTTGTACACTGCTTTTTCAGTAAGCTACTGTCAGTGGAAATACACATTACTGTAGTGCTACCAACTTGAAAGTAAATTCTAATTAATGCACTCAGAAAACATCTGAAAATTTGAAACAAATTCTTAAAGTTTCTGTTTTTAAACATTTAATGTACAAGATTTTATGTGTTTATCCATATAAAATGTTTTCCAACAACATAATATACAGAATTAAGATTGCAGATAAATCAGTATTACAGATTATTCCTAAAAAACTCTCCGGTACTGAATACAATAACACCAAGCTTACCTATTAACACATTACAGACAAGAGAAAGTACAGTGTTCAGCCAATGAGCAGATGATTGCACATTTTAAAGCTTTAATAAGAGGAAACCCACAGCAAAGCTGTTCTCTGGTGACAATTACCAGAAAAGTTTACTAGGTCAAAGTAAAAACAGAGGTTGATCTTAACATCTAATATGCACTGTGATTTTTGTTTCTTAATGAAAATGTGAAAAAGAACAAAATATCGAGAGTTGTATTTTCAGAAGAACTAGAGTGTCACGTCCTTAAAATTTACTTCAAGCTGGGTGTGGTTGCCCACATCTGTAATCCCAGCGGCTGGGGAGGCTGAGACAGGAGGATCACGAGTTCAAAGCCAGCCTCAGCAAAAATGAGGTGCTAAGCAACTCAGTGAGACCCTGTCTTTCTCTAAATAAAATATAAAATAGTGCTGGGGATGTGGCTCAGTGTCTAGTGCCCCTGAGTCCAATCCCTGGTACAAAAATAAATAAATAAATAGCTTCAAAAATTAGAAGTATAGAAATGTCATTACTTTACAAAGTAAGGAAAACCTTGCACAGGTATAGTCCATCTGAGTCACTTCTGAAAACAGACCACACACAAATCTACATCTTGAAGCTTAAAGGTCTTTAAAACACAAAAGGAGGCACTAGAGCCCAAGTCCCCTGTGTACTGAAAGAAGGTACAATGTAAAAATTCTCGTGTTCTCCCTCAGTTTCTAGGGTTACTTTCCACTGTCTCCTGGGGCAAGAAAGAAATGCTCAAACCTGTTAAGTCCCAAGGCTTCAACAGCAACTTAAACTGACTTCAGGCATCAGCTTGCCTGCTGCAGGAAGCAGCAGTGGTAGCAAGGAGAAAACAAATTTGGATTTAAGAGCTGCAGAAAAATGTTATTGAAATCTTTTCTTTGGGATACTTAGTATTGCATTGTGGTTTGAGCCATTTTGAAAAGCATTTGCTATATAAAGAATAAAGGAATATTTGAGTTGTGGTTGCATTTTAATTACAGTTCAGTCATTAGGATTTTTTTATTATTTCATATTTTGAATACTTGATTTTAGATGGATGATCAGCACATGACCTTTAATCTGAAATTTCAGTTTGTCATTGCAAAACTGAACATATTCTGTTCTTTTAGGCAAGACCAGTGCCTACTAGCAGTTGTAATACATATAATGACTTCTTATAATCAGAATAATACTCTACTTAATTACCATCTATTCAGCACTTTTCTTTCAGGATAACTCCCACAATATCATTGTTTTTAAAGAGCAAATAGAGAAAATAAGTCAAAGGAAAGGCCAGTAACTTTATTTTTCTTCATCATTCCTTCTACTTACTTGTTTATTCATTTATTAGCACCCTTCTTTCTAAAGCCCCATGTGGTGACTGGAGTAAACAAGCTGAGAAATAACAAATGTGGGGTTACCTGACACATATCAAGAAGGTGCCAGTCAGTCAAGGAAAAACAAAGAAACAGATGTTTCAAGCCATTTTGTATTATGTAGAGAAGGCTTGATCCAAAATGTTCCCTTTTCTCTGTTATTCGTTGTCCTCAGAATGCTATCTAAATTTTATTGAACCTAATTTATTGATAAGATATACTACTGTGAATTTCAAATTTTTGTTTCTTCTATACAAAATGAATTACTTAAAATTCCCATTAAAATATGTCAGATTCAGTTTGTAATTAATACTTGTTAGATAAAAGAATGTCAGTAGTAGATATTTCAAAAAATAGCATATGTAAAGAGAGGGATTTCATTATGAGTTTATTATGTGCAGATATATAGTCAGTGTTTCAAATCTATAGATTACAACCTGATAAAAAATTTTAAGTTTAACAACATATCTTCGTAGATGAACATCTTAATCCTTCATCAGAAGAGAAACAACAAAACATAAGCCCTGAGAGCAGGTTGGTGTGGAGGTGACCTCCCTGGTGTGGGGGTGGTGTTCCCTCCCTTTCTGCTGCTGCCCTCCTGCATCAGGTGGCACATGGCTGCAGCACCTCTTCTGTCAGTACTGGTGGCGACAGCCAGTCTGCTTTGCGCAGAAGCCGCCCTCCTGCCCAGCCTGGAGTGCTGCTGAGACCTGTCAGCACTGGCTGCCTGCACCACTTTTCAGGACTCTTTCACATGCAATTGGCTTCTTTGAATAGGAAGTGACTTAAAGTTTTCCTGAACATTTCACACAGAAGAGAAAACACCTAATTGTTTTCCATTCAAGACCATTATTTCTAAACTTTAAAGAATTTCATGTCACCTGCTGTAACAGGACTTAGTTTATTTGCTGTCTGAGGTACACCTGGGTATGGAGATTGAATGAATAAATAAAACACAAATGCAGATTGCTCTGTCCCAAAAGGTAAGGCCACATTCTCTTAATGTCTTCTCTCCTAACCATTTCATTTGGTACTCAGACTCATGAGGGAAGCTGTGTTTATATATTCTTTCTTCCTGTACATCATCTTGAAAAGCCTAAGGGAATTTTGTATTCAGAACAGCAATTTGTGCTACTTATCAGTGTATATTTTTAAACCACCTTTACAGATGGGTTGACCTAGCTGAGAACACCTGAGGGGCTGATGCCTGCGTGATCGTTTAAAGCTTTTCTTTGAAGAAAAGCTTGTGTTTGCCACGGTTACCAGCTGGGAGTGTTCCTGTGCATGCCACAAGCTTGGCCCTCAGTTTGTTGGTGCTCCTGGTTTGGAGTGGCCCCTTTCATTGTTTGACTTTGGTTGCACTGAGAAAGCAAGCCTGTTACTTCATGTCAAAGGAAAGTTCTTGTCCAAGCATGTTGCATGTTGGCAGTTTAGAGGCTGTTCTTTTGCTGCCTGGAACTTGAACAACTTTTTAACCTTTCCAAGGCAAGGTAGCTGTGACAAGGTGTCAGTTACTTTCAAAAAGTAAATAAATCACAGGCTTTGAGTTTCAGTGTTATAATAAAGATCCAGTGTCCTCACCTGAGTTTCTCATTCCACAATTTTGAATCATTTTTTGTGTGTGTGTGGTAAATGCTGTACCTTCAAAGTAAAACTTGTTAAAGTATAGAGAGCCAAGTATCCTGAGAGGAAGAATATTTCCCTACAATGAAAGAACAATGAGTTAACTTTAAGAAAATCAGCTGGAAAACAAGAAAACGGAAGGTATATTTACCCTTCTATTTCTGTGTTTTTTTTTTTTTTTTTTAACCAAACCAGGAAATAACCAATATAGTGACTTTAAATGTTTCAAATACTTTGTAGTTCAGTTAAACACTTGCTATAAGTTCACCTAAGACTTAATAAATTTCCCTAAATTATACTAAATTTATTCTGTAGAACAGTAACTCACAAATTGGAAAGCATGGATATCAGAGTCTTCTACCTTAACTGTATTGATTCTGTTTCGTCAAGAACAAAACGATCTACAAATATATTAAGCTTGAATTTGCTGATCTTTTTCAATTTATCTTCAGATCTCTTCAGCTGTGTTTTATAGAGCAAACATGCCTTGCTGAGCAAAGATTGGATGTTTCATTTTTTACTTCCATGTGTTCTTATGACCTCCAGAACTGTTGGCAGAGTTAATCTGAGCCACAAATTATTTTAAAAAAGAAAAAAAGAATGTACAGAATAGTGTACTAATAACAACAATATGCACAAGTTTGATGAAAGTGCAAGGTCTTTTTTCAGCTGATTAAAAAGTGAAAAGTGTGATATGATCACTGATGCCTCTTCTGAGAACACGTGATGTGGATGTTGCCAGAGTTAGTGGTGCCTTACTCCATTTCTGCTTAGCACTTTTAAAATTAATTTTTGTTGTATCTTGTTTTTGTTCTTTAATACTGGGCCTAATATTCTGGAGATAATATTATATTAGAATACCATATTATTGTTTTTTACTGTTTAAGAAAGATGAGTAAATAATTCTTTAGACCCATGATCGCTTTAACTTTTTTAATTGCATGTACTTGTGAGTACTTTATTGCATGTACCACCAATATATGCTTGTTTGTTTATTTATAAATTATATACAGTACATTATATAACATAACTGAAGACATAAACATGGGCAGGGGCTGTATCTCAGTGCTTGATCATTGCCTAGCATATATGAGACCCTGGGTTTGATCCGCACACAGCAAAAGCAAATAAATAAATCAGAAATCTAAAAGGGTAAGAATTTCAAGTTAAATGCCTATTTTAATATCTTGTACCCAGCTGGTCGTGCTTTTTTCCTTACTTTTTAACTTTTTATTTTGACACAATCACAGTCTCACACAAAGTTTAAAAAATAGTACGTAGAATCTCATAAATCTTTCACCCAGCTTCCTGCAATGATGAAATCTTGGAGAAAGAGATCAAAACTCAGTATTGCCATTGTATAGTACCAGTAAGTAGGTTGAAGACCTTATTCGTTTGTGCATGGGTGTGGATGTGTGTGCCTGCACATCCCCATCCAGTTATAGATTCACCTAGTTATTACTGCAATCAGGACAAAGTGTTGCACCTTGAATTACCACAAAGAAGCTCTTCTGTGTACTTCTAATTGAATATTCTCTCTTCTCATCTCTGTTCCCTGGCAACTGCTAGGGCGCCATCTCTATGGTTTTGTCATTTCAAAAATGTCACATAAATATAATCAGGTAGAACATATATAACCTTCCAAGGTTGGCTTTTATCACTAAGCATGACTTCCCTGAAGTCTTTCCAAGCTGAACATATCAATAGTTATACTGACTATTGCTGAGAAGTATCTTACTTTATGGATGTACTGGTTTCTTTGGTCATTTGCCTGTTGAGAGTTGTTTCCAATTTGGGGCTATTCTGGATTAGGATTGCTACAAACATCCATATGCAGTATGTATTTTTGTGTAAATATAAGTTCATTTCAAGATTCTGATTATTGAACTACATGATATGTTAGGTTCCTACTGTTGCTATGACAAATCACTATAGGACTACCAATTTAAACACAGATTTATCATCTTAAATTCTATAGGTTAGAAATCCCACTGGTGGTACTGGTCTTGTTGTACTAAAATCCAGGTGTTGCCAAGACTTACTTTCTGGAGGTTTTAGGGGGAAATATGCCTCATTGCCTTTTCCAGTTCCTGATAGTATTCCTTGGTTCATAGTCTGTCCCTTCCTTGTCTTCAAAGCCAGCAAGGTTGTATCTCTCTGTCTCCATGCCAGTCAATTTTTCATCACTGTAGCCAAAATACCGGATATGAATAACTAACTTAGAGGATGTACAGTTTATTTGAGGTTCATGGTTTCAGAGTTTCAGTCCATAGTGGACCGACTCATTGCTCTAGCCCAGAGGTGAGGCAGAACATAGTGGCAGAGGGTGTGGCAAAACAAAGCTGTCCAACTCCTGATAGCCCGGAAGCAGAGAGTAAGCAGGATGCCAGGATAAATATATAGAACCCTAAAGGTGTCTCAGTGACCCACCTGCTTCAGCCACACCCAGCCTGCCCACAGTTACCATCTAGTTAGTTAAATTATTAGTCTGCCAAACGGATTAATCCAGTGATCAGATTACAGCTCTCATTCTAATCATTTCACCTCTGATTATTCCTGCATTGGCTCATACGTGAGTTTTGGGGGGATACCTCATGTTCAAACCATAATATTTCCATAGCCACACATTTCTCTGACTTTCTCTGCCTCCTCTTCCCCTTTTAATTCTTAAGCAATATTATACAGTGTAAATCCTGTGACTACACTGGGCCCATCTAGATAATCCAGAATAATCTCTCTATTTCAGGTCAGTTGGTAAGCAGCTCAGTTCCCCTTCGTGGGTTAGCTAGCATGTTCCCAGTTTCTCTGGATGAGGATGTGGATGGGCATTTTGGTGGGATTAGAACATGTTATTCTGCATATCACACATGATCAGTTCATGCTTATTCCCTTAAAAACAAAACAAAACAAAAAAAAACCCCTGCTGAACTGCCTTCCAGAGTAACTATCATTTTATGTTCTTGCCAGTACTATGTGAGAAATGCATCTCCACATTCCTTGCCAGGGTTTGGTGTTCTCCCTGGTGAGTGGTGGTCTTCTTGCTGGTTCTCATTGCAGTGCCCCAGTGGTTAGTGATGTTGGGCTTTCTTCAAGCACCTCTTTGTTTCCTGTTTCCTCTTTGGTGAAATGGCTGTTCCATGTCTCTTGTCCATTTGCTGCTTGGATTGTGTCATTTTATTGTTGTGTTTTAAGAGTTCTTCATGTATTCTAAATACACATCCTTGTTATGTTCATGGTGTGCATGAAGTTTTGGTGTATTTGTACACCATGGAATGACTAAATCAAGCTATTTAATACATATATCACCTCACTTATCTTTTGAGATGAAAGCACATATCTCTTATTGGATATGTGGTTTTTAAAATATTTTCTTTCAGTCTGTAGCATGTGTTTTTATCCTCTTAGCAGGATCTTTTGCTTATGGAAACTTTATAAGATCCCACTTTTCGCTTTATGTGTGTTATGGCATGTGCTGCAATCATGAATATCTCATGAAATTTTTGCAGTACTAGGGATCAAAACCAGGGGCGCTTTACCACTGATCTCCATCCACAGGCCTTTTTATTTTATTTTGAGACAGGTTCTCACCAAGTTGCTGAGGCTGGTCTCAAACCTGTGATCCACCTGCCTCAGCCTCCCAAGTGACTGGGATTCTAAGAATGTGTGATGGTGCCCAGCCTCTCTCAGATTTTAAAGAAAACATTAACATGAGACAGTAATCATTACTCAAAGCTGTTTTTCAAGTAAGACTTTGTGTGATTTGGATGCATTTAGAATTAGACCCAGTGTGATATGCTTGAACTGGTTTCTCCCAGTTTGCAAGAGCCACTTTTTAAACTTTCAGGAATGTTGTAAGTCAGCTTTTAAACACTAAGTAGGCCATAGCTGGGGTATATATATATATGCCATGGAAATTGACAGTCACTCCAAATGAGTGCTGCTCCCTCCTCTCCCACCCCATGAAAAGTAGGTATATATTTATCAACACTCTCCTAGTGGCACTACACACAGGATTGTCAAGAAGTTCAGATTTTTCTTTTCATTAAATCAGGACCCATTGAGATACATGTAATAATAAATATGCCAGGGCATTTTTGACTTTCATCAGTTTGGTCTATTCAAGATTATAACTTTCCAGAAAGTCAGACAGTATGGTCATATAGGTGGTTTAGTTTACTGGTGCATATAGACCATGAGCTTCAGAATCAATGAGTCTTGGTTCAGATTCCATCTCAGCTTAATAGCTCCTTGACCCTGGCAGTATTTTCTCACATATAAAATTGTTGTAGTAATCGTACTTCATAGATTATGAAACTTGCATAAGATGCTGTTTATAAAGCAGTTAACAGATAATGACTCAGTGTTAACTGTGATATCATTATAATCATTACCTCTGTAATCTCCACGGTGCAAATCTTTATTTTTTCTCAATGCAGATCTTTCATAGTCACAGCAAATTAAAATAGCTTTTTAGTCTTCAGCTATGCCTTGCCTTCCACTCACCAACCTAGAAAATCAGACGTCCAACTTGAAAACACCACAAGCCTGTGTTCCCAAATATCCTAATTTTCTAAAACCTAAATAGGTTTATGAAATATTGTGTTTAATCAGCTTTTTATCACTGTGACCTAAATACCTCACAAAGAGAGCTTGGCTTATGGTTTCAGAGGTTTAGTCTGTGAGCAGCCAATCCCATTGCTCTGGGCCCAACGTCAGGGAGCTCATCATGGCAGAAAGGTGTGGTGGAGGAGTGTTGCCCGTTCATGGTGGCCAACAGGCAGAGAAAGAAAGAGATCAGGAGAAAAAGAGGTTACAGGAAAGATGCACCCTTCAGGTCAGGCCCTCAATGGTCCAACTCCTCCAGCCTTATCCCACCTGCCCACAGTTACTACCCAGTTAGTCCATTCAAACTAGGGTGGACTAATTTGGTTAAAATCCTTACAATCCATTCATTTCACTTCTAAACATTCCTGTCCTAACACAGGAACTTTTAGGGGACATCTCATATCAAACTGCAACAAATACCAAATGAATATAATAGATTATGAGTTTAGGATATAAAGTACGTAAACCCTGCTTCCTAGCCATCAAATAACCAATTTGCTGTTAAGGAACTTTTGCTTGGTTGACATTCAGAGAGCTTCCCAAAATGTCTGTACATGATCTGATGTTACCACTAATTGTGTTTGGAGTGGAACTTTAGACTTTCCTCCCACATGTCCTTTTACTTAAAATGTTACATTAAGTTTGAATAATGTAACTATAAATTGCTTCCTTTACAAACATCAGCTGGAAAAGGTTGAATTAAGAAATGTATATTCCTGAGTTATTGGAGCCCAGAGGAAACAAGGTATGGACCAGAGAGAGCTACAGGTGTGCCTGTTGCTTATGTGCTCATTTACTTATTGGATGAAGTAGAATATAATTTAAGAAAATACCTGGTTAATGTTGCATGGTTTAAATCTGCTATTATTTAATTCTCATAATAACCTTCAGGGAGAAAATGGAAGTTCAAAGACCTTAAATTAATTTTCCAAAGTCCTACAGCTCCTCCATTTCAGAGTTGAAATTCAGGTTTATTTCAATCAGCGATATCCATGAATAACTATTAGAAAATGTGAAAAGCAGAAAGGAAAATACACTGAGGGGTCTCAAACAGATTCAGTTGTTTTAGATTAATGTCTTGTCTGTTCCAGCTGCCCCTGTATGTTAGGTACAGTGCCAAATGCCATGGAATGCCATTGAATTGAGGGCATTACCAGGGAAGAACTTACACTTCCTAATTTTAAAACTTACTACAAAGCTTTAGTAATCAAAACAGTATGATCCTGGCATAAGGATAGACTATTTATGGACTAACAGAAAATTTAGAATTGAGTCCAGAAATAAGGCCACAAATACATGATCAGTTGAATTTTGACCAGGGTACAAAGACCATTCAGTGTGGGGAAAAAATAATAGATTCTTAGACCACTTGTGCTAGGATAACTGGATTTCCACATGCAGACTGGTTTCACACCATACACAGAAATGAACTCAGAGTGAATCAGTGGCTTAAACAGAAACAGCTAAATGCATAAAACTCTTAGAAGAAAACATGAGGGTAAATCTTAGTGACTTTGAATTTGGCAGTGGATTCTTAGGTCTGACACTAAAAGCACAAGGAAGGAACAGATTAAATGTTCTTGCCTCATGAACTATGAACCCAGAGCACAATGTCAAAAGTATTATAAAAAATAAATCATTTAAATTCACATAAACAGATTATATAACTGACCTCTAATTCAGATAAATTATCTGAGATCAAATTTTTATTTGCTGACAGTTACCCTGCTCTAATATAACTAACCAGTAGGCTGTATCTGGACATTTTGTCAGACTTTCCACTGGTTACGTCAGTGATGCTGTGAATGAAAAGTCCCAGCATCTTTGAGATGACACATGTGGACAGTGCAGAGGGTCCAAGGGTGTTCTCCCCAAGGCTGCTAGATGGTGCCTGCTAAACAGCCCGCCCTTGTTCTGGATGAAGCTCATCATGCTGTTTGTTCTCCTTGCTCCACAGATCTCCTTTTGTCTTTATCAGTGTTGCCTGTGAGTTGTTAAAGGACAGGAAGGGTAGTAGAGATGACCCCATGGTCTGCACAGCCCTGGATTTTCCTCCATTGGATTTTCCTGCTAAGAAGTCTTGGGAGATTAGAAAGTGAGAAAATAGTCATGATGTGTCTTCCCACTGGCTCCCTGCCTCTACCCCACTCCCTGACAACTTCAGCCTTCTCAGGGTTGTCTTCTCCAGCCCACTCCTCACACTCCTCCACACTCATAGCTTCTTGCCCCTTTGGGCCTCTCACCATCTCCTAACTTTTCTGACTCACCTGGAAATATTTTCTAAATGGATTTTCCTTCAGAATCTCTGCCAGGACCCTGAATAATTCATTTTGTTCTCTCTTTCCTTCCACCTTTTTGACAAGTAAAAATTGTTATGTTCATGGTGTGCATGAAGTTTTGGTGTATTTGTACACCATGGAATGACTAAATCAAGCTATTTAATACATATATCACCTCACTTATCTTTTGAGATGAAAGCACTTAAAGTAATGATCTTAGTAATTTTCAAATATATGATATATTGTTAGACATAGTCACTGTGGTATGCAGGAGATCTGTGAACAGAGTTCTTCCTTGCTGAAATACTGTTTCCTTTGGCCAACATCTCCTTCACCTTCCCACCCTCTACCTTTGGTTAGCCACCAATTTATTTTTTATGAGTTCCCTCTGTTCTAGATCTCAAATGTAAATAAGATCATATTCTGTTTTTTTGTTTTTTTGTTTTTGCTTTGCTTTCTTCCTTTAACACAGTGCTTTTCCATGTTGTCCCAAGTGACAAGATTTTCTTGTTAAAGGCTGTGTTAGTTTCCATTTTATAAGTATCACATTTTATTTCTCTGTTTATTTATTGATAGATACTTAGGTTGGTTCCATAGTTTGGCTATTGTGAATAATGCTACAGTGTACATGGGAATACAGATCCTTTCAACATACTGATTTCATTTCCTTTGGCTATATACTCAGAGTGGGATTGCCAGATCCTATAGTAGTCCTTTTTTTTTTTTTTTTTTTTTTTTTTTTTTTTTTTGAGGACCCTCTATACTATTTTCCATAATGGCTTATGCTAATTTACATTCCCATCAAACAGTGAATCAAATTTTCCAATATTCCAACTTGGTTTTCTTATTGTTAAATACAAATTTGGCCTGTCAGATTATGGCAGACACCATGTGATTAATGTCACTACACTAGAAGCCAAGAAATGTAGAACAGAGATTAAATCTGCATTTAAGTAGAGGCAGATTCAAAGAGCTTCTCCTGTAGGCATAGTGCCTTTGGTTCTCAAACTCAAAGTTTGTCCAACAAAGTTGAAATGTTGTATACAGTATTCAGAATTATACTCAAGATTGAGTGTTTTACCAACAAATTAGTTTGATTTTTATAGTTTATTATTACCTTTATTTTCCTGTCTCCTGCATACTAGTAATTTTTAACATTCGTCACTAATGCTAAGGACCATCTTCCCACAAAAGTACATATATACATAAAAGTCTGTTTGCATTTCAATCTGTTAACCAAACCCTTGACAATCATCCAGGAACCCCAGGGTAAGAATACCTATCTAACTGATTTTAAAACCCAGTGGCGTGTTTGGTCAGGGAAGAAGTATGTTCTGTGGCAAGTGCCAGTTTTATTAGCAAGGTAGGAAGATCCATAGAAAGTGCTTGTAGGACAGAATTGTAGAAAAATACAATACAATGTCTGAGAACATAGAGATCCTTCCTGCCTTGGATACACACCACCTGCTGCAACAGATCAGGAAGGTGTTTTATGGAGATGTTACACTACACATATTGGGAAAGCACCCTACTACCTGTGAATTGGCTATAGGTAAGAGTAAATGATGGGGAGATATTTTAAACTTTTAGTTATAGTGTTTGCAGTTGGGGGCAGATGTCTGTAATGTTTAGCCACATGATAGTTTGTTGCTGCTGCTGCTGCTGCTGTTGTTGTTTTCAGCAAAACTCATACTTTGGTTTCTAGAGCCTTAATGAACAATAGAATAGGAATTAATCTTGCAAATCCTAATATCTTGCTTCACTGAAAGCCATTTGCCCACCTGTTCCCCAGACCCAGTATGGTAGTCTGTGATGTCAGTAGTATCGTTAAGATGCTGTGGTCCAAGACTGATAAGTTTGTGACCAGCAGATTGTAAATAAGAAATAAAATATAATCCCACTCTACTGTGTTTTTAATGAACAAGCTTGGAAATACCTATCTAATCACAGACGATGTCTGGAAGAAAATGGTTTCTGCCAAGAGAAATTAATGCATTGAAGGATGGGATTTCCCCCCCCCCCCACACATCCATGCTTCTGTAGTGTTTGTTGGTTGCTGTTGTTTTACCGTAAGTGACTTAATAGCATAGCAAGAACACGTGAGTTCACAAGGACACATGGCTGTGCTGTGTGGATTATTCTTGCCTTGTCTCTGGTTCCCTGTCTCCTGGTACCTTAGCTGTATTTCCCAGTGACTTGTTATTAAGAGCCACTCAGTTTATTTTTTTTTATCACCTGCCCACACCCAGACCCTCTGATCATACATGAAGCCTACCTGTTCACCCTCCATACCATACTACTCATCTGATTGATTCTTGTCTTAACTGATCCACTTGTTCCATTATTATTGTTTTTTACCTTTGAGGATTTATTGTTCACAAGGAACTGAAACTTTCTTAGTTTATTCATTTTTAGATACCCTTAGAAGATAATAGACAAAATAAACACCTTACAAGCATACCAAAATGCCATCAAAAGGAGTTTCAGAGTTATATAACTGGGGATTGTTGGCTTCCAACCTTAGCTGGCCAATGATCAAAGTTGATTATCAGTTGATATTTTTAAGCATAAATTGTGAGTCATTCAGGAAGGAGCCAGAACCATAGATGACAAGTCCCAAACTAAAGTGTGTGTGTGTGTGTGTGTGTGTGTGTGTGTGTGTGTGTGTGTGTTTCCAAGAGAGCCATCTGCCTTATAGAAATGACAGCACAGTTACTTCCACCTGGAAGGCCATTGCAGAGAAATACCCCATGGTTTTGGGTGCAGTGGCTCATGCCTATGATTCCAGTGATGTAGGAGGCTAAGGCAGGAGGATTGCAAGTTCCAGGTCTGCCTCAGCCACTTGGTGAGACTCTGCCTCAAAATTTAAAACGTGGTGGTGGTCTGGGGGTGGTTCTGGGAATGGAACTCAGTGGTTAAGTGCCACTGGGTTCAAACCCCACTCATTCCCCACCCCCCAAAATAAGAAAGATGCTGTGGTTAAAGATAGGCCTGTACCTGTCTGCCTGCTTCAAGTCCACACCATTCCACTTTCAGTGTGCTTGACTTTGGTCAAGCTACTTAAGCATCTTTGAACCTTAATTTTATCATGTGTAAAATCAGGATATTTAAAATACCTCATTGGTTTGTTATGTGATTAAATGAAACAGTACATATAAAATGCTTAGCATGGTGCCTTTAAATGGTTGCTTTGAGCTACTAGATAACAACATAATCATAAAGGTCAAGAGGTGCTCTTCCAGTCCCCAAGTTTGCATCATTTGATCCTATGTTGCCAGCAGCCTTGAACTCACAGACCCACGAAGTTAGGAGTTTCCATGGGTGCTTATCCCATATACAACAAATTCTTTCCTGGGCTTCATTTTCCTTTTCCAGAACTTCTTATATGCATACTCAAGCAAATGCATGCAAGCACACCTCCTTTGTACTCTTAACAGGAAGAAAAATCTCACTTGATTTCAGGGTTATTTGGATTAAAATCAGTTGTTTAGTCCCATGTATAAATGGGATTTGTAATGCTTCATGGAAATGACAAAGGAAGGAATGTCTCATGCTCTGCTTCTTGTAAGAGCTGGCCAGGAGGCAGGTGTAGTTGGGATTGCTCCCAGAGTATCTCTGCCATGGAGGCTTCTGCTCCATTGGTGCTATTGTATCTGCTGAGCTCCTGACAGCCAGCCTTCCAGGTGGGGAATGAGACTCCTTTGCAAGTCTGCATAACAACACAGTAGTTTTTATGTGTAGATTATTTGTGCAGAAATACATTCTACATAATTGACATGAACTTTCTTTTAAAAACAGCCCTTCTAGCAGATAAAAATCATCAGTGTTCCAGCCCAACCCAATTCCTTCCAGTTTTAGTTTGGGAGAATAATTCAGTCATGCAGCCAATAATGATAGGTATACCTTCTGAGAAACACACTGTTAGGTAATTTCATTGCCATGAGCACCATGGAGGGTTCCTATGCAAATCTAAATGGCATAGGTCAGTCACTTGGTGCAGGGAAGAGATGCAGGAAAAATGAGAAGGATGAGTGCAGCGTGCTGTTCTGCGGTAACCCTTTGTTTCTGAGTTGGAAGAGTACTGTCTACAAGTATAGAATACTAAGTATGTACACTAGTAGTAGGCACTTATTTTTATTATGAAGTATTATGTACTGTGTAAAATCACACATGCAGTACTTGCAGCATGGTAGATTTGTTCATACCACCTCCAACACATGAATGCTGTGTTGACATGTTTTGAGATCTTCACCATTGAGTGACAGGAGTTTTTCAGCTCCATTCTAATCTTATGGAACCATGATCAATACATTCTGCCATTGACCAATACATAGAATAAGTTGAATCATTTTAGTTTCTGATATAGTTTAGTAGTAATTTGTATGAACAGCTTACATATAATGAAGTCTTTTAATAATTGTAATTATTAGTAATCCCACTGGGTTTACTCCTACTTATTATCTCAGGTATTTAACTACTCTTGGATAGTTGATGCCAGACCAGTGATTGAAGTGATCGAATACATTTATTAGTAATATCTACAGAAGTTACCAGGGTATAAAGAAGCAGATTAGGCACTTGGAGGAAAGCATGGATGTTAGTAAAACAAATATTCATCTAGATGTGCACAATTACTTTATCATGAATGGAAAATTTAGTAAGTAAACGAACAGATTACAAGAATGACAGATCTCGGACCATACAGAGAAAATCTAGCAATAGGGCAAGGTCTGGCAATACTTTGGCTAAATTTAACTGTTTATCTTTTAAGATATATTTTTAAGGACTTAAAATAACTTGTAGATGTGGGAATGTGGATCAAACATTGCTTTATTTTAGTTTTGTAATTAATATTGATAAGTAATACTCATTCTCTCCTGTTTACTTTGAATGTTAAAAATATATATATAATGATGTCATGTATGAAATCCAGTCAGGAGCTGAACCAATTAAACAAAGTTGACATAGATTTGACTATTTTTCTATGAAATAACTTTTTTTTTTTTTTTTGTACTGGGGATTGAATTCAGGAGCACATAACTACTGAGCCACATCCGCCGCCCTATTTTGTATTTTATTTAGAGACGGTTTCACTAAGTTGCTTAGTGCCTCACTGAGTTGCTGAGTCTGGCTTTGTACTCAAGATCCTCCTGCCTCAGCCTCTAGATACAGGTGTGCACCACCACACCTAGCATCTGTGAAATACTTTTATGCCTTAATGAAGCCCTCGGTTATAAATGTTAATGAATCAGTAATTTTATTTTTTAATATTAGAAATTGTTGGATGAACTGTGGATACTTTAAAGATTTCTAACTTTGTAGAATAAAGTCTGATGCAAATGCTTGTGTAAGAGCCAGGCACGGTGGCTCTTACATAATGAGACATTTGGGACCCAGGATTTTATATCCCAAAACAGCACAAGAATATAGGCAGCACAGTGTTGTGAGATTTGACCTACAACAGGTTTTTCCTGGGTATTTCTAAAAGACACACCGTGTTTTATTCTCAAAATCAGCATGTAATACTTTTTAAAGATAAAGTGACATATAGAAGATAAATTAGCACAGTCTTTCTAGAAGGTAGTTAAAGCTATTAACCTATAAGAAAATAGTATCTTCAAGTATTCACCTTTCATCCTACTAATGCTCCTTCTAGAAATTCATTCTAGAACATAAGAAAAGTCACTTGAGATTGAAAATCTGTAAAGTAATAATGGTACTTATGTTAGAACACACCTGCAAAGCGCTTCTCTATTTCCATAACAGAATAAACAACTATCAAAATGGTGATACGTATAGTTATGCTAACAGTACAAGAAAACCATGCATCATATTAACTGGGAGATTAAAGTAGCTTATGAAATAGTCATTAATTCAACTTTTATGTAAAACTACTTATGTTACAATGGTCTGGAAAATCATTTCCCAAAATGTTAATGCAACCATTGTTTTTTGTGACTTCTACTTTATAATAAATGTTAACCCATTTTAGGTCAGTATTGTTTATAATATGAGTCAGTTTCATATTCAGAGAAAGGAATGAAGTCAGTTTTATAAATAAGCCAAATGTGCACAGCCTTGCTGCTGACATTGTATGGCGATTTCCTGGAATCCTGATGTTTAAAAGGCAGCCTTGATAACTGAGCTGGAGCAAGTGCCTTCTTGGGGGTGGTGGTGTCAGGTTTCTCATCTGGAACTTCCTAAGCAATGGCAGTGCTGTGGGAGCCATGGAAAAGTTAGAGGGAAACCCAGATGTTGACAGTGGCTCCAGGAAGCAGCATGATGATCCTCAGGACTCGGTTAGCCAAGTCCACAGTTATGTGGCTATTTTAAGACCATATTTAGTTTTATTCAACCTTTAGAACTCAGTCGTTTTATGCTTGGTCTTGGTGAGTTTCAGAAAAGAGGGTCGGCCTTTCCATCTCCTTTCTCCCCAATTTTATTTTTGGATATGCACAAAGAGTGAGTTCTACTGGTTAATAGTGAGTCCAGCTTGCAGAGCGGAGTGGTGCTGAGTCCCATGGAAGATGCAGTGGGCATGACACCTCACACCGCACCAGGACCTGGACCTACAGACACAAGAACTCTTTCTGGTTGTTCTCAGATATAGTCACATTTTATAAGAAGAATTGTGTTGTCAACTCTGAGGAGTTTAAAATAAATGAGCTGTGGTATCCTGATATGCAGCATAGGACTCCAGTTTTCACCGTTATATTTTTCTCTTTTTCCATTCACATTTCAGTTAACGTTAAACCAACAAACCCATTTCTCAATTGTTCATTTCATTGAGATGGAAATGGCGTAATGTTCCCAGCTGTAGAGGCAGAGGTCATCAGCAGTTCCCTGATGTTCAAGATCAGACTGCTGCCTTGAAACCCTGGGTCAGGAAGCCTGCATGGTGTGCAAGTACTTGTTTGAAGAATTTTCTTCTCAAAAAGCAGGACAGGAGCACAGGACCTCCTGATATATAGGGTTTATTTGTTTCTGTAACCCCAGGGATTGAACCCAGGGGTATTCTACCTCTGAACTATAGCCCCAACCCTTTTCATTTTGAGACAGGGTCTCACTGAGTTTCCAGGATTCGCCTCAAACTTGTGATCCTCCTGCCTCAGCCTCATGGGTAGCTGGAAGTACAGGTGCATGCCACTATGCCTGGCTCCAATTAACTTTCTTTTAGAAATTATTTGTTCATGTATATATTTGTGTGTATGTATTTATTTATTGAGGTGTTGGGGATTGAACCCAGGTCTCCACTCAGGCCTGTACCACTGAGCTATAACCCCAGTTCTTTTTGTTTTTTTGAGACATGGTCTTCTGAATTGCCCAGGCTGGCTTGACACCCCAGCTTTAGTCTGTCACATAGTTTGGGATTATAAGCATGTGCCACTATTCCAGGCTGGGAATTTGCATTTAAGATTTCCTTTATGATTTTTTTTTCCCTGGAGAATGTTAGCTGTCTTTAGCGTTTTGGTCATCAGGTACAGTAGTGAACTTTCTAGAAAATATGAAGCTGGAGAGTGAAGAAATCCATTTGCTCTTTGTACTGACTTATTCAGAGTGTTAAGAGCTTTTATTATGATTTGATCAGTTATGCAGGTTTTACCTTTAAGAATAAAATTTCCAAACATTTGTAAGAAGTCTCATCATGAATAATTACTTGTTTTCTTGCCTGTCATCTCCCTTAGACTGTGTGCTCCTTCAAGGAAGGCCTGGGTGCTTTCATTTGTCTTTGATAAATCTAGTGCCAGACTCAAATAGATTGGTTGGTTAATGAATTCTGCTTTTTAACACAGGCGATTGTTTTGCTTAAAAATAGTTTATCATACACACAAGTATGTAGACATGTACGCACATACCCACCTACACACTCTGGTCCTGCCCTCTGTTTTTTTTCTGCTTCCTACTTCAACAGCTTGGAAATCGGGATATTTTTTACTATAGCAGTTTACAAAGTTTTAGTGTTGGAGGGTATTGTCACCTTGAGTTGAGTAGAAATCGGAAGGAGAATAATATTGGGCTCTTTCTGTATTTTAGTGTCTTTATATTCGAGGAGAGGAAATGGTCACCTGTGGGAGCCACACTGAAGCATGCCTATAGACAAATTGACCACCATTCCCCATCTTGGCACTTACTGTGCCCGTTCAACATAAAATGCAGAACAATTGATTTTATGTAGTTTCTTTTCATATTTAAGTCCTATAGATAATATCTGTACCCATAATTTAAGTATGCATGAATATAAATATAGAAAAAATTTTAACAAAGTCCATTATCTTGCCTCCTCTGGTATACATAGTGTTGTGTTCCAAATGTGGCTCTGGAGAGAGATTGAAGTCTGTAGATTCTAATTGTTGGGCAGCATGAGGTGGTTGTGTCACTTAGTGACAACAGAAGAAGGGCTGCTTTCTCAGGTGAAGAATGCCTTCACGAGGGTAACTCATTTAGCATCTTAAAAACGTAGTGTGTATTTCTGGGCCATTTATTCAGCGAATGTCTCACTGAAAAATATGTGCCTAGAACTGCCTATCCACTTTGGCAGCCCTTGGCCACATGTGGCCATTGAACACTTGAAATGTGGCTTATACAAATGGAGGTATGTTTCAAGTGTAAAAGGATGTATCACATTTTAGACTTTGTATTAAAAAAAAAGAATGCTAAATATTTTTGTTATTCAATTGTTTGCAATGATTTTTTTATGATATATGATATATGGGTATAATGGATTAAACAAAAGTATTAAAATTAGTTTTACCTTTTAAAAACCTTTTAAATTATAGCTTTTAAAGCTTCAAAACTATATATGATTTCCACTCAATTTCTTTTAGCCAGTTCTGATCTAGGGCTCTCGTTGTTGGTTTGAGTGGGTGGTGATGACTTTGATGCTGTATGTGTAGTTAGACTGGAGATCTTGTGTTTTAGAACTAAAGGGCTATGGGTGAAAAAGGACTCTACCCTTTACATTCCCCACCCCACCCAAACCTCCATTGTGCCTGCTTTTTGTAAGAAATACAATTTGTCCTGAACTAACAGGATAGCAGGATTTTCCTTTAATCTTGTAGCTCTAGTTAAAATAAATTAAAACCTTATGTTAGGAATGGCTCTAACACATAGCACTTTCTTATATGTCTGTTATTTTAAGTTTAAAAATTCTCCTTTAAAGCTATAGGGCAGATCTAGCAAATGTTTCTCTTTGCACTGAAAAGTGTCGTTTTCAGGCATCAAAATCTCTTAAGCACTAATGTTCTGGCATGTAGTTGTTGTGTGTTTTATGGTGTTTAGTTATTGGTACAACCACCATGCATGGTTTTAATCGTTGAGAGAGTATCATTTTTATAGTTTGTCAGGAGTTATTCCCAGTGATCAAAAATGATCACTGTTGTGTTGCTGGGACTAAGGTTGGTCATCTGTACTGAGCTAATCTCTTTTTAGAGTCCGAAGAATTTAGAGGTGTTAAAACTACTTACATTCTTCTTATGTACGCTAACAGATGATCTGTTGTTGCATCTTAGTGGCAGATTGTTGGGGAGAAGGATTTGTGAAAAAGAATAATTTTCAGAAAGCCTCCGCAGTTATTCCTTTGCTTTAGAACCATGGGGAGAAGGAAGGGTAGGACCATAACAGGTGGGTCTGTGAACTGAGGAACTCTGAGCTGAGAGAGACTCTACTTCAAGATAAGACTGCAGGGGACTACAGTTTTGTTCCTGTTTCTGCTGTACTCCTTTGGGTTATCTTTCTGAAGCTGCTGAAAGAAGCTTGAGCTGTCCAGCTGACGAGCTAGATTTGAGGCCCTGTCCTGTTAAATTTCCCGTCTTGATCTAATAGTCAGGAAAGGGCTTAATCTATTTTGTGAAACTGGAGTCCTTAATCTGAGTGTCTGAGCCAACATTCACCAACAAACTAAATCTAATCATAAACAATGTGAAAAGACAGCCCACATAGTCTCCTGGGATGGATATCTAGAGAGGTAAGGGCAGTCCCCTCATGTTGTATGACCACAATGTTTCTTTTAATCTTTTACTCTCGAAGCTTTTTTCAAGTTCTTGAAATTACTTATCAAATGAGGTATTTATTTATTATATTTTAGGAACCCTCTCTCACTTAAAAAGTATCCCAAGACTTCACTGAAGCTCTTGGAAGGTATCGATACTATGATTGCCCTCGCTTGTAGCAGTATTTCATTTATTTCTAGTGTGTACTGCACACACTCTTAGACAGCTATTTCCTGTGTCCTCCCCCCTCACTCCTAGAGTACCAGATTTCCCCTGCCCTTTTGTGGTACTGGGGATGGAGCCCAGGGCTTCACACACACTGAGCTACACTACCAGCCCCCTTTCATCCTCATGCAACAGGAAAACTAAAGATTCATAAGAGAAGTTCTGTAAGCCCAGTCCCACCCCATTTCTGCACCTATATCTACATAGTTTATCCTTTTCTCCTGCTGTGAAGCTTTAATCTCATCTAAGGCCATGTCCTCACACTTTGTGCCAATTATTTCCATTCTTGTGTAACTTAAGAGCATTGCTCTATCAGGTCTCCTCTCTCTTGCCTGCACCACTGATTTTCCTCTCTTTAGAGTCATTCAGATCAGCATCCACAAATAAGCTGAGTGTTCTTCTACCTTCTGAATTCTAGTACCCCTCTGTTATTGCTCTGTGACCCCAAATTGCTAAAGCTAATGATCAGCTCTAAGTCCTTCATGGTATTCAGCTTAGCTGTAGATCATCTCTCTAACCTTGAAACCATTTTAACTTGGCTCCAGGTCAGTGTTCTCCTTCTCTGTTTCCTTTGCTGGTTTCCTGTCATCTCCGCCTGACCCTTTAGCTAGTATTGACTGCCCAAGGGCTAGTCTTTAGGCCTCTTTTCTGTCTACACTCATTACCTTGATCTCATTCAACATTGTGTGTGTAACTGTCTGTTTGTCCGTCCAGGATGGACCTTTCAAACTTCAGACTCATAATAACCACTGGCTTCTTGATACCTCCATTTCCACATCTTATTGATATCTTGTGTGACCAAAGTGGAGCTCCCAGTCTCCCCCTTCCTGTGCCCTCCACCTCAGATGCTTCTCCTGCAGTATTCCCCATCAGTAAAGATGGCTCTCTCCTTTTCTGGTTGCTCAGGCCCAAACCTTCCAGTTATTCTTCTTTCTCTCAAACTGCACAGTCATCACTACCTCTTTCTATCACCCTGTCCAAGCCATGATTACCTCTTGCCTGAAACATGGCATTCAACTCCTTATTGGCTTCCCCATTTGCTCCATTACTGCTCACAGTCTGTTCTCAAGAGGGAAGTATGTAAAATCATGTCACAGATCTAAACTATAGTGACTGGCCACCTCATTTAGAATAAAATCATCAAACTCTGTGAAGCCTCACAGTGCTGTAGAGAGTTCTTCCTCCATTAGCGCTGTGACATCCTCTCCTAGCACACTGCTCTTCCACTCCTCTCTGACTCCACTCACCTCCTGTTACTCTTCAGATATCTCAGGTTCATTCCCACCACAGGGCCTTTGTGCTCTGGTGCCATTTATTCCTCTGTTTAGACTGCTTCCCCCTGATCCCAACATGGCTTGTTCCTGCAGCTCTTACTCAGATTTTTCTCTCTCAAAGCCTTATCCATCTCTACTCTATTTAAAATTGGAATCTCCTTACCCCATTCCCAATTTTATTTTTTTATACTGGGAGCTTAATCATTTAACATACACGAGCTTATTTTCTGTCTCCCTACTAAAATACAAGGACACATAATAGTGTATCTGGCACATAATGGATATTTGGAAAATGTTGAATAAATTCTGAAAATAGTCCACAGTAGAGTCCCCTTGAGTCTGCCAAGTACTGGGTTGTACATGCACAGGCTTAGACTCCACACAGAAGGTAAGACTTTTCACTTCTTATGTGAAAAGAACTACCAGGAGACTGTACATTGAACAACTTCACACAGAGCAAGGAGAGCTTCAGGGCCCAGCAAGCCAGATTACAGAAATATCATTGATGGGCATTTGATGGTGATTTTGTTAGGGCCATACCTTAGGAATAGGGCTAAACAGCCAGTGTGGGTCTGTCCAAAATCACAAAAGTAAGCTTTGAGGGAATCATGTGGACCCAAAATTAAACTCAGCATTCTTTTTTGTTTTTTCTTTTGGTACCAGGGCTTGAAAAGAGGGGTGCCTAGCCGTATCCCCAGCCTTTTTTATATTTTATTTAGAGACATGGCCTCGCTAAGTTGCTGAGGCTGGCTTTGAACTTCAGCCTCCCAAGCTGCTAGAATTATAGGCATGTTCCACTGCGCCCAGCTAACTCAGCATTCTTTAGAAGAAGATGACAAAATACAGAGACTGAACAATGTAGTATTCATAGTGTCTCATTCAAAAAACAATTAAAATATTAGATGTGAGAAGTAGGGAAATGTGACAACAAATTAGGACAAAGAAAAAGTCACTAGAAAAAAACATAATTAATAGAAATGTTTAATTTAGATGTCAAAACACCTATTGTGAATGTGTTAGGACTTAAAGGAGAACATCATTAATGAGAGAAATGAAAGCTGTAGAATAAATCAAATGAAAATTCTATAGCTGGAATATACAATATCTGAAGTAAAAATTACTAGTTGGATTTATCCACAGATTAAACATGAGTAACAATATAACTGTCCCAAATTGAAGCACAGAAAAGGCAGCAGAGCTTCAGTGATCTGTGGGATGACACCATGTGATTGGATTACTTAAAAAGAAACGAGAGACTGGACCAGATAATTATTTGATAAAATAAAGTGCATCATGATTAAGTGTTTAAAACCAATAAGAAAGGGAAAAATCAATTTATTTCATTGTGCTAAGAACACACAAGATCGATCCTCTTAACAAGCTTTAAGTGTAACATAAGGTGGTATTGTTGACTTTGGGTACAGCAGGTCTCTATGATTGACTGATCGTTTAAAACTGAACTTTGTGCCCATGGATTAGTAACTACCCACGTCCCCCTCCCCACAGCTACTGGTAATCATTGTTCATTTTTTGATTCTATGAATTTGACTATTAGACATACCTCAAATAAGTGTGTGTGGGGGGTCATTCAGTATTTGTGCAACTGGCTTATTTCAAGTAGCAAAATGTCCTCAGGGTTCATCCATGTTGTCACTTAGGGTAAAATTTCCTTCTAGGACTAAATAACTTCCATTGTATGTGTCTGCCACATCGCGGGTGGTTCTGGGGACTGAACCCAGTGCACTGCATGCTATGTGTGTGCTGTACTGCTGAGCTGCATCCCAGCACCTTTGCCACATGTTGCTTTTATCTGTTCATTTTTCAGTTGATGTTTAGGTTGTTTCCACATCTTAGCTGCTATGAATAATGCTACATCAAACATGGGGATGCTGGTATCTGTGAGGTTATGAATTTAAATCTTTTGGATAAATGCCCAAAAGGGAGGTTTTTGGGTGATAAGATAATTGTACTTTTCATTTTTTGAGGTGCCTCTGTGTTGCTTTCATTGCTGCTGTGCCATTTTGGATCACCACCAGCATGTAAGGATTTGATTTCTCCACATTCACACCAACACTAGTCTTTTTTTGTTGTTGTTTTTGTTTTTTGTTTTTTTGTTTTTGTTTTTGTTTTGTTTTGCTGACAGCCATCCTGATAGGTGTGGTGGTATCTCACCATGGTTTTGATTTACATTTCCCTTCTGAATAGTGACATTGAGCATTTTTTCACATACCTGGTGGCTGTTTGTATGTTGTCTTTAAAGAAATGTGTATTCAAGGGGCTGGGGATGTGGCTCAGTGGTAAAGTGCTTGCCTAGCATGTGTGCGGCACTGGGTTGGATTCTCAGCACCACATACAAATAAATAAAATAAAGGTTCAACAATTTAAAAATATTTTTTAAAAAATGTCTTTTCAAGTCCTTAGCCCAGTTTGAGGGCTTATTATGTTTTTTGGTTACTGAGCTACGGGTCCCCTTATGTATTTTGGAGATTAACCCCTTCTCAGATAAGTGGTTTGCCTAGTATTTTCTTCATTCCAGGAGTTGCCTTTTCATTCTCTGGATGGTTTCCTTTGCTGTGCGGAGAATTTCTAGTTCCATATGTTTCTACTCGCTGCTTTTGTTGCATGTGCTTTTGATTTCTTATCCATAAGATCATTACCAAGACCAGTGTCATAAAACTTTTCTTCTGGGTTTTCTCAAAAGAACTGTACAGTTCCATGTCTTAGGTTTAAATCTTTGACTTTTGTGTATGGTATAAAATGGGTCTAATTTTATTCTTTTGTATGGGAACATACAGTTTTCCCAGCACCATTTGTTAAAAGAGAAAAAAATTAAAGCAGCTGGAGAAAATGAAACAAGATACAGATTTAGCAAAGCAATGATTCTACTTATTCGGAATAATTCTGATTATTCACAGAAACCACACAAAGCAGAACACATTGTCATATCTCAGGTGCTGAGTAAAAGACTGCACAAAGCCACCCGGTTCTGAATAATGACCTCTTCCATGTATTTAACACATATTATGTACTAGAAATTATGGTGATTTTTTAGGATGTATTATCTCATTTAATCCTTCTAACAACTCAGGTGGTTAAAATTATCATAATTTAGAGGTTAAAAAAATGAGGCTCAGAGAAGCCAAAGGTCATGACTTAGGAATGTTACAAACTTAGCGAGTGGAAAATTAAGGATTTGAAACCAGCTATCAAAAAAAAAAAAAAAAAAAAAAAAAAAAAAAAAAAAAGAAAGGAAGGAAGAAACTGCTGGCAATGACATAAGGCCACTCTTCCTTTCACTATAAGTCATAGAGCCCATAACTTTGAGTCAATACTAGATTTATTAGAGATGCCTTGTTTTTGTGTGGATGTTTGAAAATTGCCATCAGCCAGACATCAGGTGTTTAGTAAGCAAGTAAGCTATTCCAGTATGAATCCAGACCAGAATCAGAAACAGTGCACACGAATGTTCTTCCCATCCCATCCTCAACGAGCTTATCTGGAGCCAAAGAAGAGAAATGTCATAATTTTAAGTGCCCCAACCCCCACCCTTGGTTGTTCTAAGGATGAAAGAAGATAATATGAATTAAAAGAATAAGCACATTTTTGGTATATTTCTATTAAATAAATTTTTAAGTTTTGCTTTGAGACTATAGGATGGTGCTGGAGTTTGGATCTTACGTATCCCCCAAGGGTCCCAAGGGCTTAACCCCCCAGTTTGGCACTATTTTGGAGGTGGTGGAAACTTTGAGAGGTGGAACTTAGTGGGAGGTTTTCTGGTCACTGGGGGCATGCCCTTCGCCTCTTCTCCTCCTCCCTGGCCACCATAAGGTGAATGTGCAGCTTTGCTCTGCCACAGGCTGCTGTTGGGATGGGCTGCAACATGCCCGAAGCAGCAGGGCCAGCCAGCCGATCATTGATGGAGACCTCCACACTGTGAGCCAGTCTTCTCCTTTTAATCCATCTGTGTGCAGTGTCGAGTGGACAGTGGACACATGGCCTTGGACTGCATATCTAGATTTGGTGCTCATTTAATTGTAGATGCTAAATGAAGTCAAAGAAATGGGTGGAATGGTGAAGAAGAAAAAAAAAAATGAAGTATAAGCTCTGCAACATCTCAGGCTTTCCATTTAGGTGGAGAGAGGAAGCGACCAGTAGCGAAACTGAGTAGGAGCACCTGGAGGATAAGAAATGTGGCTAGAGTGCCAGGAGCCAAGAGAACAAAGCAATAGAATCCAGCCGTCAAGTCCTGCTGAAAGTCTGGGCAAGATACAGACAGAAAACAGTGCTTTTAGAATGACAGCCTCCGGTTCATTAGTAATCTTAACAAAAGTCATTTTGGTGAAGTGACAGATTGGAGTCTGCTGAGGAAACATACCAGAGACAGCAAGATCTTAAGCAGTTCTTTAGCTGTGAGCCAAAAAGAAAGAGGTTTTTAGTGGGCAGAAGGTACCTGAAGGAGGAATAGAAAACTTGGAAGATAGAACAGGAATGGATAATGGCAGAGCCAAGTTTCACCAGAGCAGCATGAGGTAGGATTAAAGGCCAGTAAGAGTTGCTGGTCTGATGTGAAATTTAGATAAAATATATGAGAACATACCATCAAAGTTGGGCTCATTGGCACACCCCTGTAACCCCAGCTTCGCAGGAGGCAAGTTGGAGACCAGCATGGGCAACTTTTCAGAAAGGGCTGGGTGTGTAGCTTCATGATAGAGCACCCCAGGTTCCATCCCCAGAACTGCAAAGAAGGGAAAATTGGTGGTGGGGGGGGGGGGGTTACTGTCAAGTCTAAATGTCAGTTCTTAGCATCACACTGACATTGTGAAAACCACGCAAGCATTTCACTGTTCCTAAAGGAAATCCTCCTTGTGAAAAGAGCAATAAAGCAGAAGGCCACTACACTGGCCCCAGCAGCAGCCCTGAGTAATCAAGGTTCATTCATACGCTCATGTTATATCATTACAGCATGTCTGCCTGTTTGAAAACTTTTTATTTCCACAGCCCTGTTAATTTTAATGCTGAAACAGTCAATCCTGTGGCCCTGTGTATGATTTTAAAAATGCTTTGTTAGATTATGTGGTAGATGTAGTCATGACCTGCAGGCTCTTCTTTTTTAAGATTTTTTAATTTTTGGCTGGTGTTAGTCTTCCTTCCTTTCCTTTTTTCTTCATTCCTTCAGTGACTACAACCCCCGCCCCCCAGAGAAAGTCTAAAACCATACAGCTGCTTCTGTCAGAACCACGCTAACCTCTGGCATCTATTATAATAGATCTGATTATAATATTTTTTCTCCTTCCTACTCTCCTATTCTTCCTAACATGAGAGAGAGAGAACAAATCACCTCTCTTTTCATATTGAAATTTAAGGTGGAAGAAAACTGGTTATAAATGCATCTATCAACACAGCATTAACATGCCAAGCTAAGTATTTAGTTTGGAAATCATGCCTTGCCAACTGCTTAAAAATAGGAAGCATCTCTGTTCAGTGATACATAGCTCCCTGCTGCTGGAAATGAAAGTCTTATTTTATTTCTTACAACATTTTTGAGCAACAGAACAAGTTCTGCATGTTCATCTATGGGATGCGTTTGTGTGTATGCTGCAGAAATCCATTTTCCATGTTTATGCATACATGCACATATCAGTATGTACAAATATATGTTAAGAATACTTTCAAAGGCTTTAAACATAGACTCTCTTTTCATAAGCCCCCCCAGGCACATCTGTCCAACAATTCAAGCAAAATCCTTGCATCTGTCAGAAACAGCCTTTAGGTGTGCGCTAGGTGATTGATTGCCAGGAGAATCAGGTTCTGTGTTCCTTTACGTATAATTGTTGTCCTTTCTTGAAATGTTGTTTTATTCAGCTCCCACCTTAAAATGAGGAAAATACATATATAACTTGCTCTCCTGGTGGTTAGCAATTCTTAAGAAAAAGAAAAGCAAGAGGAAAACATTAATATAACACACTAAAAATGGCTTATTTTTCTTGGTTTATAGACAACCCCTTCCCCCACAATTTTTATAAAAACCTTAATAATATTTTAACTCACCTAGAATTTGGGTTTGGGGTAGCTTTATGGAATCATGGAATATATAGTTTAGTTATCCAGACCTGAGAATGTAGACTCAAAGTTTAGTTCAAATTCCTGCTTTCAGTGTTTATTGTCCACCTGACCTTTGGGAGTTACTTGGCCTCTTGAAGCTTTGGTTCCTTTCCTGTAAACTGGTGTGTCTCCTTCTGATGTTATTGTGATGATTGCATAATTATCATATGAAACTTCTGCCACAGTTCTGAGTATGTGGTAGCTCCATAACATCACCATGTTGAACGTTAGAATGCTTACTCTAGGCTGTGGTACTCGGGAATGACTTGATGTTCCCTTCACCTCTCTGGGCTGCATTCCTCACAGTCTGTAGGAGTTTAGAAATGGAAGATTCTTTGTGATACTAATGCCTTGGGATTTTGTGATGATCTTCATGTCAAATGAAGAAAAAACACTTTTACTTTGTATTTGTTGCTGTTGTTTTGGTACCTGGGATTGAACCCAGTGGTGCTTAAACATGAGCCACATTCCCAGCCCTTTTTATTTATTTTTTATTTTTTGGTACCGGGGATTGAACTCAGGGGCACTTGACCACTGGGCCACATTCCCAGCCCTTTTTTTGTATTTTATTAGAAGCAGGGTCTCACTGAGTTACTAAGTGCCTCGCCGTTGCTGAGGCTGGCTTTGAACTCGCGATCCTCCTGCCTCAGCCTCCCAAAGTGCTGGGATTACAGGCGTGCGCCACCGTGCCTGGCATCCGTTTTATTTTTATTGTGAACTTGTGATTCTCCTGCCTAAGCCTCCCGAGTTGCTAGAATTACAGGTGTGTGCTTACTTTGACTTCAGATACAGACACTTACTTTCATGGCTTACAAAACAGGGACCCTAGCTTCTGTTTGTAGTGTGACATGTACTGTGGTACAGTGGTTGAATATGGACTGTAGAGCAAGACAGCCAGGATTCCAGTCCTGGCTCCCCCACTTACCAGTTGTGTGATTTTAGGCAAGTTACTTAACTTCTGTCTACCTTGATTTTGATACTTGTGAATTGGGACTGACAGCAGCACCCTGCTCGCAGGGCTGTGGTGGGTTAAATGAGTTATTTTGTGTCAGAAACCTAGAACCCTTTCAGTCCATGGTGAGTTCACATGCAGATTGGCATCCTTGTCTCCATAGCCTCTTAACCACAGCCCGGAGTCCAGGTTTCTCTTCAGGCCAGCCACTTCTATGGGACTGTGAGTGAGGTGTCTGAGATGCTGGGTAATTGGTTCTTCTCTGTGCTAATCTTTGGACTTGGCCATGTAAGAAAATGCTGCTCTTGTCAGTACCCAGGCTGCAGAGTGCATTCCTACAGGGTAGCCAGGTTCCTGGCTGCTCCCATTTAATGGCAGCACAACTGTGGCTTTTCTAACAGATTTAAAATTTTGGGTTGTAAATATTGTTGTCTCTACAAAAATGAGGGAATTATTATTAAATTTTTTACCTACTTGGCTTCAAAAACACCAGAAATGAAAGCCAGTAGATGTCTTTCTTAGATGAATTCATTTTAAAGCCATCAAATAATGTTGGACACATTAGAACATAACTCTCAATAGGCTTTTGCCCTTGAAGAAGTTTCTGTATAGGTTGGTGTAGCATGTGACTTTGGATATCCATGCTTAAACACAGGCGCCCCCACCCCTTCTGGAAATATATTTTATTCTTTTGAGGAATCTGAAAGAGACTCCTGTGAAGAAAATACTAATACAGAATTTTTACACACAGAATTTGGCCTGTGATTTCAAGGGTTCATTGATACTTCCCTAAACCTACCATATATAAATTATATATATAAATTATAATCTGAAACTTCAAAAGAATTATCATCTTCAGTTTAGCCACAGAGTTAAGAGTTGACAATGAAGCACTTTTCATAGCAAACTCATGAAGTAAGCAAGAGACAGAAAGAATCCCGTTTTACAGATGAAGACTGAGGCCTAAGAGCAATTTTAGTTCTTTGATTCACTGCTGAGGTGCAAGACAGGGAATTCAGATTTTCCCGGCAGGCCTTTTCACACTGATTTCTACAAGCCATATCTCTCAAAGGCTGAACTATAGCTGGCAGCTCACTAAACATGCAGTGCCTCCCCCTGCAGACCTTGGGAATCCAAGGGAGGAGTGATGGGCATGATACTCCTAGATTAACAGGTAAGCCAGGTGGTTCCTGTTACACATCGAGGTGTGAGAAACCCTGAGAAATGGCTTCACTTTGACTGCTCTTACCATCACCTGAAGAAAATAATTTGCCTGAACCTGTACTGATCAAAGAAGCATTTCTAGAGGAAGGAGACTGAGGCAGTCTGATGTTTTTTTTAATTCACCAGGTAGTGGCAAATGCACAGTGGAGTTAAGGACCACCATTCCACAGGGCTTGGAAACTTCCTGGAGAGGGCAAGGTGGGCCCTGTAGGCCACATCTGAAGGCAAGAGCAAGCCAGGTAATAGTGGAGTGACTGAGCCTGGCCATGTGCTGGTACAGCATTAAAACCAGGTGGCTTGGACCATTTGGCCTGGGGACCATTTGGACTGGAGGCTGTCGTTTGCCAATCCTGCATGGGAACTCATTTCCCCTTGTGCCTCACTGTGCCACTAGGTAGAGTGAGTGGTTGTTGGACATGAAGGTTGAAAACTGCTATGTTGAAATTTAATCAGAAAATAATAGGACCAGAATTTTGAATTATGAATTATGAATAATGTGTGTTAGTCAAGGTCAAGGCAGCAGAGACAGGAGGAGGAAAGGCACTGAACGCCCAAAGCGTAGGCAAGACAGCAACAGATCTCAGAAGTGTGTGGGACCAGTGCGAAGGTTTTTTTGTTTTGTTTTGTTTTGTTTGTTTTTTGTTTTTAAGGCAAATAAATAAATAAATGCAACCCTTTACTCTCGGGTGGTGGGATTGATGAGGGATAGCTGTCTGTGCTTTGGTATCTTGAACCTTAAAAAAGTTGGCAAGAGGCAGGAATGGAAAAGAAAAGCAGTCGTTCTGTGGGATGAGAGCCAGTGACATGCTATTGTGCAGCGAGTGGCTGGAGACACTCAGAACTGCCAAGTGCAGCAGGCAAGCCTGGCGCCAGCTCGCAGCACCCACTGTACCCAACAGCCCGCGGCACCTATCACACTGCTTGTATCCTCACACTGCTTGTATCAGTCTGCCCTGCACCTTAACATCTAGCACAGAATGATGTGTAGTTGTGATGGAAGGGAGAAGAGAATTTTGAGTCAACAGGAAAACCTTTGCTTATGTTGACCATATCCATTCTGTGTAGTGTATGTTAGAAGATTTTTATTTTAATTTTTTTTTCAAATGGTTTGTAGGCAATAAGTTAAAAACCTTAGCTATCCAGAAATCCATATTCTGAGTGACTTGTTTTTGGAAGCTGTTGGTATTTTCCTCATTGTCTGTTGGCAGCTTCCCTGCTCTAGCGGCTAAGAGTCTGCAGGTGGATTGCCTTATGTTTTGATGCACATTTTTAAATCGGGACAGATGTAGGTCCCTTTAATACCTGCAGCCCATTGGGAGCACTAGAACACATAAACATGTATTATTCTGTAACATGTGCAACATGTACGTGAACAGAAGAAATATAGAAAACAGCTATTTCTTTGTATGTGCAGAAGTGATTTGAAGGAATAATCAACTTGGGGATGGGCAGGACTGTCCAGGCAGAGCAGCCTGTGCAAAGACACAGAGGCATGAAGGACATGCTGTTTTCTGGGAACTGCAAGGAGTTTAGTTTTGGTAGAGGTAAAGGGCATGGAAGGATTCCCTAAGGGGAGATGGTGAGGACAGATGCTATCTCACCACTTCCCCACTTTCCCTATTTGGAACCTGTAGGTTTATTTTTTAAAATCATAAAATATGCAAATATGTAAAGCATTCTTCCCCTCTCTTTTTCCTTATAGAAACCACTTCCTAAAAAGAAACTTGAAAGATTAATTTTTATTGTTTTCAGCTTTCTTCTATAGCTTTTCAAATAGCATCTTCACTGTTTACAAGAGGAAGAATTAGGATTAGTTGTAGATAAATACTGTTTTGCTTTGTAAACAGGCCCTTTAAATAGAAGTGGGTGGGAGCATCTCAGGCTGTAGAAAGCCCAGGCTGTGTGCATGTGCACGGAATTGTTTTTGTTCTGCTCTCTCTCCTTTGTGCTTGTCAAGTGCTGCCATTTACCAGGGCACATTCTTCCTGAACACCTGCTGTCAAGTGCATCAAGTCTTTTCTTGCACAGTGCTACAGGTTTTTACAAAACCGAGCAAGCCCAGCATTAGACAGATAGCCTACAGAGTGATTGATTTATTTGTTTTAATACAAATACATGCTCAGATGCTGGCATACAGAAATTCTTTTTAAACGAATTTATTTTTCCAAGTACAAAGAACATCGTAACCCTAGCATCTAATCCTGTGCCTGGCCCTTAGTAGATACTCGGCAAATGTGTGTGGAATCGAGCTGTTCTGAAACCTTAACCAAGCACTGCTGACTCCCTCCATTCTGGGTAGAACTGATTATCTTAATAGCCACGAGATGAGCTGAAAAGGTGTTTAAAAGGCATTGCCAGCAGTTAAGAAGTGAAGTCATGGCATATTGTGAAATTTAGATTTTAATTGGCTCTCTTTGCAAAGTAATTATAAATCCATTTAAAGGAAATCCTGTTTTACCTTTGTCTTCCTTTGTACCGAGGACAGGCCTGTCAGAAGACAAGGCATGCTCGTGGGTGGCCTTCACTGGGCAGTTGTGCTCTGAGGCTGCTCCTGGCTTGCCCTCTGTGGCTCTCCTGCCTGCTGCCTGTGCTCACATCCTGGCTTGGGGCCTGAGCTGGTGTGACTTCCCCCATGGATGCTGGCCTTCAGCCCTGTGCTTCCTTTATCCTGTTGCCAGATTGTTGGCTCTCCTGAACAGAAAACTGAGCTTGTCTCTTTCCTGATTTAAAGCCTCCCCGAATTTCCTATGGCCATGAGCTAAAAACCAATTGCTGTGACATTACCTGCCATACATAATATAGTCCTACCTGTGGGGATATTTCATCTACCTTCCTATGTCCATGTTTGGGAGGATCGCCCAGTGTTTCCCAGGCCTTTTCTTCATACATGCAGTAATGTCTGGATGAAGTTGCTGTCTGACTGCCTGAAGTGTCTGGCTTCTCTGAGCTGCTTGATCCTGCTCCCCACCCTTACCCCCCACCCCAGCTGAATCATGAGAAAAACTCAAATCCACTCCCAGTGTAGGTCTGCCTTACACTGTGACCACAACATACCTTTTTGGTCTCCTGGGAAAATTCTTTGCTTTCAATCAGTCTTATCTTAAATCAATTCATCTCAATATTTGGAAATTCTCAATTTCCATTTTCTGAACCATTTGTAATAATTTTAAGATTTGGCCATTACCTACTGCATGAGTAATGGTTTTATGTTTAAAAAAAATACACATAAAATAAAATTATCAATCCCTTGGCCTTTGAAAACAAGATACAAAAAGTTTCTTTTCTCGCCGGGCACGGTGGCGCACGCCTGTAATCCCAGCACTTTGGGAGGCTGAGGCAGGAGGATCGCGAGTTCAAAGCCAGCCTCAGCAATGGCGAGGCACTTAGCAACTCAGTGAGACCCTGTCTCCAAATAAAATACAAAAAAGGGCTGGGGATGTGGCCCAGTGGTCGAGTGCCCCTGAGTTCAATCCCTGGTACCACAAAAAAAAAAAAAAAAAAAAAAAAAAAAGTTTCTTTTCTCATAGATTATATCGTGCATGGTTTTATGTATATAAAAAAAAAAGAGTTTCTTATAAAAAGGATGTGTGTATAGTACAAATATGTATCATTACTACCCACTCAGTTGTACTCTGCAGTTAAAGAGGTCAGACTATTTCTTGTGAAAGGTTTACCAAGCTAAAGACTCTTAAGTGAAAGCTTCCAAAGAGGTTTAAATGATTTGGCCACACACACAGGTAATAAGTGATTGGGCTAGAATTTTAAATCCAATTAGGCTGATTCTTCTGCTCTTGCTTTTAACCTTATATACCAAATTAGAAGTTTAAAATCCAGTCATATACTCAGAGGAGTCAGAATTTTCTACAAAAGAAAAAGACTTCTTAGATGAGACATACGTACAAGAATTGAAGCCTGCCTGATAGGCACAAAGGTAGAGCATCTTTCTAAGGGAGCGGCATGGGTGTGAGGGCAGGCAGAAAGCAGTGGTGTTTGGCTGACTGGAGCCCTAGGTGGAGAAGGGAACGGGAGAGCTGCCCATGAGGTAGGAGAGGTGCACCAGAACTGTGGAGGTGGGCAGTGCCAGGCTTAACCCCCACTTTTTCATTGAGGTATGATTAGATGGCTAGAAGACAGGAAGCTGTGGCATTTGTGATTGGAATGATAAATTTAGCAGGGGTGAGGATGAGATCGCTGCAGGCTTCACGGCATTCTGGACAAGAGGTTATGTGGGCATGACTTCCCACAGTAAACTTGTTGAACGCCTCTTAGGTGCTGTGGGAGCTTCCAGCATTGAAAAAATGAATGTGATTCCTGCCTTCACATAAAGCCTTCAGTCTATGGGGAAAGACAGACTATAAACAAATACACCAGTGGATAATAAAGAAGATTGAGTAGAAATGACAGTTTCAAGAGAGACTTAAGAGGTAGCATTAACCACGCCTGTGAATCAGTTGGATTTAGAGGAAGAGAAAGGTGCCTAGAATAAATCCAGGGCTTCTTGGAAGTAAATCAGAGCTGTCACCAAGGACCCAACTCTGTCTGGTTTCTGGAAGGTTTTCTCCCAGAGTCATGATCCACTGCAGAGAGTTCACTAACAGGCAGAGGCCCCCCACTCTACTCTGCGCTGCAGGAAGCTCCCCCTGGATCTCACCTGATGTCCAATGGGTGGGAGCCAGGGGACCCCAAAAGCACCTCTCCTGATGTTGGTCAGAATAAGCATCCTATTTTCATTAAATTAGATTTGAACATTTGATAGAATATGAACCCTGTAAGTGTTGCATTTTAGAATTTATGGGGGGAAAAAAAAAAGGCAGCCCTGTGACAGTAGTTTCAAGTTCTTCTTACAAGGTCAGAAGAAGAAAAGAATGTTGGCCTTGTAACTGATATGTTTTCAGTAATGACCATGTAATGTAAGCTGTGGGCATTTCATTGAACAAGAATAGCAGGGGATGATCTGTGGACTTCTAGAATTGGGGGCTGGAAGGCCCATTTAAAAGGTCATCTAGAGTTGGGCTATAGCTCCATAGTAGAGCACTTGTGCAGCATGGGTCAGGCCCTGGCTTTCTTCTCCACTGCCATAAAATAAATAAATAAACAGGGGCTAAGGTTGTGGCTCAGTGGTAGAGTACTTGCCTAACGTGTGTGAGGCACTAGGTTCAATTCTCAGCACCACATATAAATGAATAAAAATAAAGATCTATTGACAACTTAAAAAATGTTTAAAAAGAAAAAAAAAAAACAAATAATGATTCAAATAAAAGGTCACCTAATGTAGTAATTACTCAGCTGGAACCATACAAGCAGATTCCAGGTAAAATCCCTGGAACTGCTTGCAAAATTGTGTGAGAAAGTTAATGTTTATGTAATGGTTGTGAGAATCCTTGTAAGATGCACAGAGGCCTCTGGATAAAGTGCTACCCCTGAGTTCAATCCCTGGTACAAAAAGAAAGAAAGAAACTGAGGCCATTAGAGGTGCAGAGACTTGCCCAAGGTCTTTAAAAAGCAGTTTGCCCGAGAATTTTTTAGAATATTGCTTTAATGAAGAAGCTACAGTGTCCAGTATGACCTTAGAGCCGGAAGGGTTCAGAGTTTTAGAAAGCCTTGGCTTGATTTTTTCATTGCATTTTCATATGATTTTTTTAAAGTAACACAACACTGCATCATTCTGAATATACATATTCTTTGACCCTAATGCCCCAAAACAGTATTTTTAACGAAATCCTAGGAAGTGTGTTCACTCATTCTGGGTTCTACAGGAAGCAAGGCTTTTTTCTACTATTTTTTAATCATAATTTTCACTAACAGGATCAGGCCAGGAAAGGCCTAGCTGGCTGTTGGCCCAGACAGTCATTGAGGTGGGCTCAGCGTGCACAGCCAGGGGACAGTTCCAGCTGGGAGGAGAGCAGAGATGTGTGTCAAGTGGCCCATTGACTAGCTGACTTGTCTGCTACATGTCTTTTATTGTATTGTTCTTTTAGCTATTAGAAAAGACATTCTAAAATGAGTTTAAATAAAAAATTTAAAAAAAGAGTAACTTCACCTTTTAGAAAAATATCCAAGCTATTTACAGTTGCATCCCCAGCAACTAAAACAGGACTTTCCTTCCTTCCTTCCTTCCTTCCTTCCTTCCTTCCTTCCTTCCTTCCTTCCTTCCTTCCTTCCTTCCTTCGGTCCTTCCTTCGGTCCTTCCTTCCTCTTTCCCTCCCTCCCTCTCCCACCTTCTCTCCCTCCCTGCCTCTTTCTGTCTTTCTTTTTTTTTTTTTTAATATTTATTTATTTACTTTAGTTGTACACAATGCAATGCATTTATGTTTACGTGGTACTGAGGATCCAACCCAGGCCGCGCACGTGCGAGGTGAGCGCTCTGCCGCTGAGCCACAACCCCAGCCCTCTTTCTTTTTTTTAAACCTGTATCTCATTTCAGAATGAGAATGTTTGTTTGCCCATTGATAACCAGTATGATGTTCAACTGACATGATAGTAAAAGAAAAAGGACTGATTCAACATTCAGAAACCCCATATTTCAGCCTAATTTCTGCAATTTTTTTGTATGCTATTGGGCTCCATTTCTTTGTCTATAATAGGAGTATAACGATATCTAATTCCCAGAATTTGGAGAAATAGTATATGAAATACCATGTGAAAAGTATTTTATAGATTGTATATTTTAGATGCTTTGGAAATGAAATATCAGCTTTTGAGATGTTCTATGATTAAAAATTACAAATTTGATGTCAAATTCCTACATGCCACTATAGCCTTTTCCTGGAGATTTTTGGTATGAAGTAGGCTACAAAAAGTTCTACATACAGAAATTTACATCAACCTTTAATTTTGTTTCTGATCAGTGTTTCCCAAACTTGTTCAACTAGAAAACCCTTTTTTCATTGCACCTGTTAATACTCATTGGAGTAGTTTGTGAAACTCTGGTGTTTATAAGACGGAGGTTAAACCCTGAGTTCTAGCAGTCTGTTTAGAACTCTAGGCATTATCATGTGAAACAAAAACAGTTTGGTTATTGGATTGAAATGTCAGTCCCCTATATTCGACTTTTTACTTTTAAAATCAACATTGTTTAGTTATAATGTGTGTATAATAAACTACATCAGTTCATATGCATGATTCAGTTTGTTTGTGTTTTTCGGTACTAGGGATTCATCCCCGGGCGCTCTGCCACTGAACTACACCCCCAGTTCCCCACCCCCCCTTTTTTTTGGTGGGGGGGTGGTGGTGCCAGGGATTGAACTCAGGGGCACTCAACCACTGAGCCACATCCCCAGCCCTATTTTGTGTTTTATTTAGAAACAGGGTCTCACTGAGTTGCTTACTACCTCGCTTTTGCTGAGGCTGGCTTTGAACTCATGATCCTCCTGTCTCAGCCTCCCTAGCCTCTGTGATTATAGGAGTACACCCCCGCACCCCACCTGCCCTCCCTAGCTTCTGGAATTGCTGGGTTACAGGTGTGTGCCACCACACCCAGCACAGTTAATCTAATTTAAACGCATGTAAACCTGTGAAACTGCTTCTGCAGTCAAAGTACAAACATTTCTGTCACCCCCTAAAGATGGCTTTTGCCCCACTGCAGGCCATCTCTGTGCTTCTCCCAGGCTTTAGTCAATGACTATTGTTTTTTGTTAATACAGATTGGGTTAGCTTTTCTTAATATTTTATATAAGTGTAATTATGTAGTTTGTGCCCTTTTATGTCAGGTTTATTTGACTTTGGACAGTGATTTTTGAGATTCACTTATTATTGTTTCAGTATTTTGTTCCTTTTCATTGTTTAGTGATATTCCATTATATATTTTGTGTATACACCCATAAATTAGTAGACATTGAATTGTTGACAGTTTTCAGCTACAGTGATAAAGCTGTTATGAACATCCATGTACAAGTTTGTATGGATATAGGTATTTGATCTTCTTAGATAAATATCCAGGAATGGAGTACTTCAGTCGTAATGGTCTGGTACATTTCCCTTTTTAAGAAACTGTGAGTAGTTTTTCAAAATGGATGTACTGTTTTATGTTCCCATTATATAAGCTCTAGTTGGTTCATATTCTTGATTGATCGTTGGTATTACCATTGTCATTAATTTAAGTTATTCTGTGGTTCCGATTTGCATTGATCCAATGGCTAATTATGTTGAATATCTTTTGATTTATTTACTTGCCAACACTAATAGCTTCCTTTTTGAGGTATCCATTCAAATTTCTTGCCCACTTACTGTTGGGTTTTTTTATTATTTAATAATAATGAGATGATTTTTTAAAAATAAAAACTATAGTTTTAGCTCTTACATTGATTTATGAACCATTTTGTGTTAATTTTTAGCACAGTGTGAGTGTAATGTCACAGCTCACTTTTTTAAAATCTGGATCTCTAGTGGTATCAGTATCCTTTTTTTTTTTAAACCGTTATTGTGTGCTTTAAAAATCAAAATCAATATAGATTTCTGTATTTTTTAAATTATCTGTAGTTTTATTCTCAAGATAACTGTTTGCATAATAAGTGTAAGTCCTTCAACTTTGTCCTTTCACAAGTCACTTTCACTATTGACAGTCATAGCAGTGAGCTTGCCAAGTTTCTTTTATAAAGTTTTTGTGGAATTTAGGTTGGAATTGCATTAAATCTATAGATATATTTGAGGAGACTTGATCTCTTGCTGTTGAGCATCCCATTCTATGAACGTGGTGTATTTCTCTGTTTAGATTGTTTTTACTTTCTCTGAAGAGCATTTCATATTTTTCAGAAAATAATTCTTTTAACAAATTTTATTCCCAAGTTGTTTGTTTTATTCTTACTAATGTATTTCCATAAAATGGATCTTTCCTGCTTATTACATACAAACACTTAGGTATTTTGGAATATTATGCTTGTATCGTGTGGTCTTGCCTAGTAGTTGTTTTATAGATTCCTTAGGATTTCCATATGAACAGTGTTTTTCTATAAATGAAGAGTTTTTCTTTTTCACCCTCCATGTTTTTTTTTATTAATATTTATTTATTTGCTTTAGTTGTACACAATGCGTTTGTTTTTACATGGTGCTGAGGATCGAACCCGGGCCGCACACGTGCTAGGCGAGCGCTCTACCGCTCAGCCACAACCCCAGCCCCACCCTCCATGTTTTGTATCCCTCCCTCTTTTTTTCTGATTGCCAAATCTGGTACATCTATTAGAATTTTAAATAGAAGATGTGAGTTTTCTATCTTGTTCTTGATCTGATGTTAAAAAAAAAAAAGTTGAATATTTCAACATGAAACATGTGCTAGCTATAGGTTTTCTTTTTTTTTTTTTTTTTTAATATTTTTATTTATTTGCTTTAGTTGTACACAATGCGTTTTACTCAATGTGTTTTATTTGTACGTGGTGCTGGAGATCGAACCCGGGCCGCCCACGCGCCAGGCGAGCGCTCTACCGCTGAGCCACAGTCCCAGCCCTAGCTATAGGTTTTCAATAGATAACACTTACTATATTAGAAGTCCCCTTCTATCCATAGTTTGCTGAGACTTTTCATTGTGAGTGGGATCTTTAGAAGAGTACTTTTAAAATATTGTCAGATTTCTTTTTGCCAGTTTTTTAAAAAGGTTTTGTAGTCTATATTATCCCAAGGATCATTCATCTGTAATTTTCCGCTTTTATAATATCTTGCCAGGTTTTGGAATTAATATACCAACCTTATAAAACAACTTGAAGTATTCCGTTCTCAGTGTTCTGGAGTGGCTATATGATTTCAATGTTATTTTTTCTTTGGTAAAACTTAAGAAGTAAAAGTACCTAGGCTTTGAGTTTCTTGATGGGAAAGTTGGCATAGCCAAATCAGTGGTTTAATGAATTCAGTTCAATTCTTTCAAAACATTTGAGGAATGGACAGCTTTAGTTGGAGAAGAGAATCTTTCTGAGGAGAAACTTAGGCAGATAAAGGCATTAATCATACAAGGATCTACTTGGAAAGTGTTCAAGTTAGAAGGAACATCAAGTGCTAAGGACCATAATATGGGCTATCTTGCTGAATTTACCAATTGCCCTTGAAAAGAATGTGTATCCTGAGGTTGTTGAATGTAGATTAATTTTGGTATTGTTCCACCAGAACAGTCTTTGAATATAAGTTGTATCCTTTCGCTTTTCTACCTAAAGCCTTCTGGTGGCTTCCTTTTTACACTACCTATTTGGCCTTAAGATCTTCTCATAACTCTATCTGACCTCAATTCCTACCTCTTTTCTCTATAGTCACTATGCCATGGTTTTTTCTTTCCATGAAACTTGCCAGTTATTCTTCCTTAGCACTTGATGTTCCTTCTACCTTGAACACTTTCCAGTAGATCCTTGTATTGTTAACGCCTTTGGGTATCTGCCTAAGTTACTCCTCAGAAAGACTCTCTTCTCCAACTGAAGCTGCCCATTCCCTCAAGGGATGGACACCACACACACACACACACACACACACACACACACACACACACCCCTACACCCCTTTCTGACCCATTTCTCTTTTTTACCAGCTTCACTGAGATATAAATCACATACCACAGCTGGGTGTGAATAGCACACATCTGTGCAATCCCCTCAGCTCAGGAGGCTGAGGCAGGAGGATCACAAGTTCAAGGCCAGCTTCAGCAACTTAGCAAAGCCCTGTCTCAAAGTAAAAATTAAAAGAGCTGAGGATGTAGCTCAATGATAGAGCATTCCTGAGGTTAATCCCCAGTAAATAAATAAATACCATAAAATTAACTCATTTAAAATATGTCCTTCATTGGTTTTTAATAATTCACAGATATTCCTCTCTATCATATCTGATACTTTTCTAGTACCAGAACTGTTTGGTGAGTAACACCTGCTCAGTAAATTCTTCCAAATAATTAAGTTCATTATTCATAAGGTAATTTAGGCATTAGTCTCCCGTAAAATATCAGGAAAGTTCAGTTGGCAGATTCAACTGTAAGCATCTTTTGTCAGAGCTGTGCCATTTGGATGACTCTCTGAAACGGCTAACAGCTTGTGCATATTTTAAAAGTTATTGAAGAAAGCCGGTGCACTGACTTTAAATAGAAAATACAAAGGAATGGGAATGTAGCTCAGTGGTAAAGCAACCCTGAGTTCAATATCCAGCACTGCCCTCCTCCCCCCCAAAGAAAGAGTTACTGAAAGCCAGTTACTGTCGCACACGCTTATAATCCCATCTACTCAGGAAGCTGAGGCAGGAGGATTGCTATTTTGAGACCAGCTTGGGTGATTTAGTTAGACTCTTGTCTCAGATTTTTAAAAAAACAAAAAAGGGGTGTAGCTCAATGGTAGAGCACCTCTGGGTTTAATTTCTGGTATGGGGGGTTATTAAAGGAGTTATGAAAAAAATTCATTTTGATATAATGAATGCAAAACATATGCTACTTCCCTAAAAGAGTAACTTTTTACTTACTGACAATTGGTGGGGAACAGAAAGCCTCCCAGAAATACTGATTTTTCTATTTTCAGTAATGCTCCATACATTATTTGTAAATTTGAAATAGATTATTAGCCTCTCTAGCACTTGTATCATTTGCTGATTCTGGATAACAGTGGGTTATTCATGAGATGCTGGGCATACCCTTTCCCAGATGTCTTCGTGTGAAATGTGGGTTCTGAGCTGTTAATTTACTGCTCCTCCTTACTGCTCCCCCTTCTCTCTAGGCTTTGATGCGGCCTGGACGAATTGATAGAATCATCTATGTGCCTTTACCAGATGCAGCAACAAGAAGGGAAATATTTAAACTGCAGTTTCACTCTATGCCAATCAGTAATGAGGTTGACCTGGATGAACTCATCCTGAAAACCCACACATACTCAGGAGCAGAGGTAAGATAACTTCTCTCAGTACCTTCGTGGTTGGGACTGCAGCCCAGTGACCAACCATGTGCTTCGAATGGGAGAGGCCGAGTTTGTTCCCCAGCACTGGGAAAGAAATGGTTAGAGGGAAGCAGTGGTTTGGGATCATGAAGCAAATGCAGTTGCTTGCTGATGACTGCTTTTTTAGGTGACGCTGTGCTAAGGAATTTTCAAACAGGAAAACTAAGTTAAGCTGCGCTTCACCTGGCCTGTATTGTAGCACAGATATTATGTTTTTTCAATCTGACTCCTGTGTTTTCTCAAAATGTAGTCTTCAGATTAGCAACATGAGGTAGCGGGAAGAACCCTGAGTGGAAGCTGACTCTCCTGTCAACTTCTCAATAACAGCTGTTTCCAACCAGTCACGAGCTTCATTGAACTTTTATTATTTATTTATTTTTTTTAACCTGTCAAATGGGAATGATGGTACAACCCACTGTGGATTGAATCCAGAGTCTTGCCCATGCTAGGCAAATGCTCTACTACTGAGTTACTTCCTCAGCCATTTTTATTTTATTTTGAGACAATGTCTTGCTAAGTTACTGAGGCCATCCTCAAACTTTTGATCCTCCTGCCTCAGCCTCCCAGGTAGTTGGAATTGCTGGCATACTTCATCATGCTCAGCTTCCACTGAATTCTTAACAAAAGGACAGACTATATGCCTCACATAGAAATAGCATCTGAATACCACTGTCAGAGTCATACTGGAAAGTTAGTATTTTTAAGGAAGATATTATAGATTTTTTTCTATTCTGAATAATCCTATAGGCTGGTACTCTACATCCTATTTTGTTTCCTGTTTTCACCCATCTTCTGTAAATACCAAAGAGATTTCTATGTTACCATAGGTAAATTTATATGCAGTCTAGCTAATCACAACATCCAAAATCACTTCTACTCATTGTTTTATGTTAAGAATTATGGAATTTGATGTTCCTTTTAATTTAAGTTTTTCAACAACAGTGGGGGTAGGAACCATGTAGAAAGTAGCTTGAAAAGCAGTTGGAGTGCACTTAACATTTAAGCTCTGTCTGAAACAGTATCTTCATGAGCATCTCTTTGCATGACTATTTGTAAAGTTAAAATGAACATATTGTTAAAACTGACTACTCCTGCATTTCTAAAGTTCAGTTTTTGATGTGAATCTTAAGGGCAGGCATATATATAATATGGCAGTTTACAGGAAACAAACAACAAGGAGGAGAAACCATAAATCTTTGGCTTGAGTGACGTGGGACAGCAGTTAGCATGCTGCAGATGTGCCTTCTCACTTTGAAGTACAAAACAGAAAGTGAAGCCAAAGAGATTCTGTCTGGCTTAAAAGAAGACACTCGCTCAGTGCCAGCAATTATTGTAGCAGCTTGCTGGTTCTTATGTGGTGCATGTCTTATTCAGTGTAAAATATAAGTGCATTTATGATTAATTTTTATATCAAGTCTTCTAAAAGTAGTCACAGGAAAAGTAGCAAAAATTCTGTCCTTCCTTGATTTAAATGTCTGCATTCCACAGTGCTCAGGCAAGGGAGGAGATTGTGCCATGGTCCTCTTCATAATTAGTATATTTACAACTTCATAGAAATTTTATCTCAGAACTATATCTCAGTAGTTCTGTGGTTCTCAGTCTGGAAAAGATAGGTTTGTTCCACCTAGGTTTTTTATTTACTTTTGTTGTTGACGTTATTCTAAATATTTAGAGGGTTCACATAAGTATTTGAGGAGAACTTTTATTTTTTTCAAGTATTTAAAATTGGTCAATAGGAAATTTAGGACAGTCCATATTTAGCTTTAGATAAAATGTCTCACTTTTTTCCCCTCTGTCTTTGCATTGGAACAAAAATGGAGCTATAATGTTTTAAAGCCAAAATTAGATTATTGGATATATATAAATATGTTTATATATATCAAATATATATATATCAAAGTATATCTAGATATGTATCTCTGTATCTATAGATAGATCTCTATCTATCTATATGTGTGTGTGTGTGTGTGTGTGTGTGTGTGTGTGTGTGTGTGTGTGTTTCTTTTAAACAGTGAAATCAATTCAGAGCCAGAGTCCCAGGCACCTGCCTCAGTGCATTGCAAACTCTGTTGTGACTAATTTGTGTCCTTCCCAGGCCAAGGCCATATTCTACAGCACGGAACATCTTTAACAAATGCTGGAGAAGCTGGCAGGGATCTAGGGATCTGAGGTCTTTTCTTTGATGGTGGCTTTCAGCAATAATAAAGAAATTTATTAAACACATTTCATACCAAGTATTTTAAAAAAAATAACTTCATGTAAACTTAGTTATTTTAATCCCTACTTTAATATTAAAATGATCTGTCTTGTCTTGAGTTCTGTAAGGTAGTCTCTGCCTTCCTAGGTCTAATAATAGCTTAACGTCTTCGTGCCAGCTTAACATTAAAAACTCACCTCTTCGTGTGCCTCGTTAATGTAGGAAAGACGGTCTTCACCATGCCTGAGCTCTTGCAACTATTAAAAGGAGAGCCTTAAATTGCTTTTCTATCTTGCTGATTAACATTCCTTCTGGCATATTTTTTCCTCCCCCACAAATGAAAACAGGAGCAATTATAGCCACTTAGAATGTCTGTACTCTTCCTCCCCGCTTCTCTTGTGAATGGCTTCTCTTGTGAATGTGTTCCCCAGCTGAGAAATCAGAACCCATGTGTTAGGGTCTAGAACAGATCCGCTGTTCATCTGGCCAGTCTGAGATGGGAATTGGGGTTCAGCAGCAGGACAGGGCACCCTTTGGTGTTGTCTCAAGCTCTTACCAGCGATTGTTCAGAGCAGCAGGTTGCAGTGTCCCTTCCCATGTGAGCCAGAGCCCCCACCCTAGGTGGTGGCCTGCCTACAGCCACCTTTTACACCTAAGGACAAGCTGCCCTGTGGAAGCCTGCTCTAGCCAATTGGTCTTCTATTCATGTTCTTTGTTATCTTCCTCCTCTTTCTTGAGCCTTTATCCTAAAATTCTGTATCTAACCTCAGAATTGCAAAATACTTAAGTATACAGCCTTCTAAAATCACAACTTGACAATAACCTTCATGACCGCCCCACACAGGAGTGGCGTTTATGCTTGTCTTGTTTTGCTTCCTTGGCTCTTAGCACAGTTCCCCTCGTGGTAATTGTGATATGAACAACTGCTTTGTCTTCCTAGCCTTCCTCTGTGCAGAGACAGGGTGTCACACCAGTGGATGTTTCTGCACATGGTAGGTTTATATGTTGGTTCTGACAAATTTTACCAACCAAAAATCTTGGCCTGAACATTCACTAAAATGGCACCTTCTGGTTAAATTGCCTTTTCTTTTCTTTTAATTATTTATTTGCTTTAGTTGTAAACAATGCCTTTATTTGTATGTGGTGCTGAGGATCGAACCCGGGCCATGCACGGGCTAGGCGAGCGCTTTACCGCTAAGCCACAACCCCAGCCCCTAAATTGCCTTTTCTTATACACCATCTGTGTGAGCACCCTCACTCTGCAGGGACAGTGACATCGCAAAACAAATAGCTCTAAGTAAGAGCACTTGATTTTTCTGCAGTCCTACCAGGAACGAGATCCTTCAGTTCCTCCTGAAGATTCTTGGTGACCTATGCATGCTCTGAGTTGACAGTGAGTCTCTGAAACCACTGTGTTGTTCCCTTTGACCTCTCCAAACTTCTTGTGAAGATCTGCCTGTTCTTGTAGAGAGTGGCTTGGCAAAGAAATAGCAGATGCAAAAAGTCTTTACTCCTTTGTATAAAACTTCTCTTTACTATGCTTGCCTCTACCTACCTTCTTTTCATCTTCCCCAAAATGCATAAGTGATTTGAATTTAGGATTTTTGTGGTTTTTTTACTATTATTATTTATTTCATTCCCCAGGTATTATGCACAAGACTTGTGATTTAGATGGAAAGACTCATAAACAACCACATTCTATGTTCATGTGGCATGATCTAGGCATGTGCAGTATTGCCAGAGAAAGAAGGGCATCTGATAAGAGCCAGGGTTAAAGGTGTAGGCACAGCCTTCACCTTTGTAAGGGGCTCTCGAGTTTTGGTCTTGTCCACCTTTGTATCACATTACCTAGCACACTGCCTCACGTAGAACTGTTACATGTCCATTGAATAAACAGATTTATATTTTACATCTCAAATAGATGAGCTACACTCTGATTTTAAGACTTGCCTTCTGAGCCCTTGAATATTAAAGATATCTTTTGTGCAATATTAGCACTTTGAACCTCCCATGAGGCATAACACCTATATGAGTTGCCAGATTATTAAAAGTCAAATGGGTTATGTCTTCTGAGCCCCTTTATACAACATAACTTTGAATAGAAACTCCTAGGACAAAGACCTTTTCCTGGCAGCTTTGTTTGGTGGCTAATGTACATCTGTCCTGTTGTAAATGAAGCATGAAAAGATACTTCACAGCAGAAATCAACATTTACTAAAAGCAGATTTTAAGACTAACTCATCAGCGTCCACCCCCCTCTCTTACCTCCTCTCTAGTACCTTGTCATCTATTTGCTATGTGAAGAAACTTAGTAAAAACCCAAGACCCATCTTGGCCATATACCACAGTACAAGTTTGGCCAAACCATTTGTCATTTCTACAGATCACATTCTTTTTAATAACAGTAGAAATAGGGGTATCTATGGTCCTTTCAAGTGTTAAAAATCTGTGTGATGACATACCCATCATAAATTAGATTCATTGTATAAGAACCCCCTTAGTGGTTGGAACTCCAGGGTATTTAACATAGTCATGCATATCTTATGGTACTTCTAGAAACCTGGGGCCTTGGGATCTTAGTCAGTGCCTCTAAAACTTGGCCTCTGTTGCCTACAGATCCTAATCATGGCATCAAAGGAATGGGAACTTAGGATGACCCAACTTGGTTTTTAATGAAATTCTCCTTAGCAAACTTCTCTGTTTTTTCACAGAACAGAAGTAAATGTTTTACCTGCTCAAAGATACCAACGTCGTGTGTGTGTGTGTGTGTGTGTGTGTGTGTGTGTGTGTGTGTGTATACATGTATGTATATGGGTTTTCTTGGTCCTGATCCATTGGCATTTCTGCTTTTCAGCTTCCTTAAGAACAATGCTCATCATATTCAGTATTTATAGTTTTAGAGGCACTCAGAAAAAAAGAAATGTGCAGAAGCCAAAGTTTTTCTTGAATACTTTTTGTTGGCAAAGTAACTGGAGGTTACTTTGATTCAACAGTTACAATGATTTTAGTTATAACTTAAAGAGTTTTTAAAACGTTCTTCCAGTGCAGAGATTCTTAACTTCAACTTCTACTTAAATTGGCAACAAAAGCACATGCATTCAGCCTACCTGAGGCCATGTTAGATAGGATGCTCACACATCGTGCTGCCATACCTGTACTGCTGACTCCTTGGCAGGTGTTAAGACTGGTGTCAGCTTACGAAAGCATTAGTCAGAAAGGAAGTGGCTGCTGAATGAGATTTGCTAAGCAGCAGACTTAATAGGTCATTTTATAACCATATAAATATGGAAGCCTCTTTATAGAGAAGCAGTTATGTCTAGGCAACAAGTTAGTCAGGACCTACCTGATAATCTAGTTCCCAAGGCTGGCAGCCAGGGTGAATCTGTCTGTGGAAAATTACTTAAGCCTGTGGTAATGCTGATTTTCAACATTTAATATTCCATCTTATTTATTCTCTTCTAAATCTCCGTCACTCTGTTACTTCCCACTAGTTCTCCAAAATTCTTTTTTAACTTTATTTTATTTATTTGTTTAATGTGGTGCTGAGGATCAAACCCAGTGCCTCACATGTACTAGGTAAGTTTGCTACCACTGAACCACAACCCCACCCCACCCTCCAAAATTCTTGTATAAACTAATGTTTGTTTCTCCATCTCAAAGAAAATGATATAATTTGGAGGTTCTATCAACTTGAGAGGAACACATGAGTTTTTAAAAAGATTGTGAAATATGCTGTTAGCTCTCTCTGTAGCATAGATTCTGATAGAGACAGATATTTTTGTTTGGTCATCTGAGGTCTTGGAAGGCTAGTTTCTAATAATAATTTTTTTCTGTATGTATGAAGAGTATGTACCAATATATGTGAAAACTTCCTGTTCTTCTAAGAATGTTTTTTTTACTTTGTGAAACTGCATTGCAGTTATGGAATGAGAAAGATCTAAATCCAGCCAAGTCTGCCCATTTCCTAGCCATGTGACCAATTTCTTAATCTATAATTGTGGGGAGAAAAGGTCTCTGCTCTGTAGAGCTATTGTCCAGTTAGTTTGAAACCATTTATATAAGGTACTTATCTTAGCATGCACATAATAAATGCTTAATAAATCATTTTTGTTGTATTTTTATGATTAACAAATCTAGTTTGATCTCTAATATAAAAAATCTACAATTTGCCTGCTTTTTCCCCCATTTTTTTTTTTTACCTTTAAGGAATGCTTCATGCGGCAGTCTTGCTTTGCGTTTCAGTGGAGCCTCTTTAAATTCACCTGTATTTCATGGTTACATAGAGCATATATTTCATCTTGTTTATAAATACATCTAATCCCTATTTTTAATTTTTCCTTGTTAAAGACATATGCTAGTGTTTTTTTTACTTTTCACATGTACAAAGCCAATGTTTATTTGCAAATCATCTGTATATTATCCCTACTTCAGCACTTTATTCCTACTTTTTTCTCTTATAGCTTAATTTTATTTTCTTTTTTACATAAATCTTATTAATTTAAAAAATTATTGAATCTAGCAACTTTAAAAAATTGAAGGTTTTTAATTCTACTAAAGTAATTGTTGAGGGAATAAGTGTATCTAATTGCAGTGCCCTTTCCTTTAGGTTAAGTGTGGACCCCAGCATTTAGGTAAGGAAGAGAGTTCCTTTGCTAAGGACAAAGACCCCAAGTCTCATTGCTAGTTTTATGGTGGCCACAGTGGGCATGCTTTTTCATTTTTCATCCTCAAATGACAGTCATTCTGAGGTCTGAAAGATGTCATTCTCATTAAATATTACGAAAATTCTGTCAAATGTTGGCATAATGCAGTGGCTAAATTGTCCTTAAATATACTTTCACAAAGTTTGGGAAATTTAAAAACAGATTGTAACTTTACCTTAGTCTAAAAACAAAAGTGACAAAGATTATTTTATGTGCAGCACTTTCTTTCTTTTTTTGTCTTGTTTGTTTTTTATTTTCCAGTAGTATTTCTGGTGTTTTTTAATACTGATTGGAGGTCCCATATCTGAAATGCTTGGGACCAGTATTTCAAATTCCAGATAGTTTTAGATTTAGAATATTTGCAAAGCTTTATTGGCTGAGCATTTCCTAATCCAAAAATCCAAAATTTTGAGCTTGAGTCTCAGATTTCAGAGCATTTCAGAGATGGGGTTTTCAAATTAGGGATGCTCAACCTGTACTAACTCTTTTTATTTATTCTGGAAAAGCAAGACTATTTTTAGTAAATATAATATGATATCATATTAAACTAACAGCATTTCTGTGTGTGGGAAAGCTTCCTGCTCCTTCAGGAGCTGAAACACTGGTGTGATGCATGCAGCTGTACATGGGGAGGCTCCAGTCCTGAACTGTTCCCTTTCTTTTCAAACTGTAGAATATCACACTTTTGGTGTTAAGACTAGACATTCTTCCAATAGTAGTAAAAATAACCCCTTTGCATATTTTAATTCACTTTGAAAGGATCCTCAAGGAATCGCAAGAATTTTATTGTCTGCCTAGGTTAACATCTTTCCAGAATCCTTTAAAATGTAATAGGTCAAAAGATCTTATTATAATAATTTTTATATATCTAATGGTATCAAAATATACATCATGATCTGTTTTATTTTGAACTTTTGTTTTTGTTACTGCAGTAGTGAAAAATCTTGAAGTCCTCCAAAATACATCTTTATACGTAAACATACCTTTGTGAGTATTTGACAAATCAGTTGACTTACTGCTTGAACTTGGCTTATGACTGTAAATCAAAACTATGCTTAAATGTTACTCTGTATATAAACTAGCCATGCCTTATAAGCTAGCCACCCCAGAAGGTCATGTTTTCTTCTGTGACAGCTAATACTTTAGACAATCAATATATTATTCACGTTTAGAAACAAAATTCAGAATTAAGTTACAAAGAATATTGCTCCCATTTATGTACGTGACAGAGAAAGCCACGTGCTGAGTACAAAGTGACAAAGAGATCAGTGCCTAATAACTGAAATTTTGTTTCTTCCCCCCCCCCCCCAATGGTACTTGACCTGTAAGAGTCCCTGTGAGCTGAATTGTCCCTCTCAGTTCATATGTTGACCCCCTAACCCTTGTGTGGCTATATTTGGACATAGGACCTATGTAAAGGTAATGAGGCTAAATGAGGGAGAAGAGGATCCTAGTCCACAGGATTGGCAGCCTTGTTGGAAGCAGGAAAAGAGGGAGGGGAGTGTATCTACAGGTGCTCACACAGCAAGGAAAGGCCACATAAAAACATAGTGAGAAGGCAGCCATCTTCAGGCCAGGAAGTCCTCACCAAAAACTAACCATGCTGCCATCTTGATCTCAGAATTACAACCTTCGGAACTGTGCAAAAATAAATTTCTGTTGGCATAGTCAGACCTCTGTATCTGTAGGTTGGGAAATACCTGCCACTGTCCCCCAAAAAAATTCTCAAAACTTCCTAAAAGTAAAACTTGAATTTGCCACCCACCAGGTATTGTGCTGAGTCCACACAGATGAAGTGATGTGTATGCGGGCACACCTGCTGCAGCCTCCACCCCTTCACATGCCTTGCTCTCTCGGCTCTCCTTAGGGCATTGGTTGCCCTGGGTCCTGCGCTGACCATGTTGTTCGACCTATGATGGTTGTGCCTATGCTGAATGTGGGCATACTTCCTTGCCTTGGAATTTTCCCCTAAACAATATACCATAAAAGTAACATATCATATGCTGTAAGTAATCTAAACACTATTTAAATTATACAGGAGGATGGTTGTAGTTTATATGCAAATACCACACCATTTTATATAAAGTTCTTGAAGATCTGCAGATTCTGGTATCCCTCAGTGTCTCAGAAACAGTCCCCTGTGGATATGGAGGGGTGACTGTATTTTGTTATGGCAGTCCACACTCAAAGAGTCCATTACAGCACACATCATTGTAGCTCAGGTCATTGTTAAATTTTGCTTTTCTTTTTGGTAATTAGTAGAGAAATTTCTATTAATAACTAGTCATTAATTTCATCTGAGTTGCCTACAGTGCTTTTCTTTCTGGAAGCAGTGCTCCTATGGTTATTTTAGGCTATCCCCCTGAAATGTGTTGCACCCCAAATACAGGTAACCTAACAGCAGTAGACTGAGGTTTTGGTCCTGGAAACAGGAAAATCTGTTCTACTGGGTCAACAGAAGGTGAAGAGGGGCTTTTCTTTTGTGTCTAGGCACAGCATCAGCCCTATACAAGGTTAGACTAGACAGTGTTTGTCTTACTTTATCCCACTGTGTGTCTAGTTACATTTCATCTTCTCTGCAGCATCCTCCAGACCTTCTAAGTGTTTTTCTTTTGACAGTTCCAGTCAGTTGTCCAGTAGGAAAGTAATGATGCAGTCAGTAGACAATAAGCCAGTTAATCAGGGCCATGCTCAGAGCTGTCTGAATTGGCGGGGGCGGGGGTTACTATGTACAATTTGCAGAAAGGATTCTTAGGCTTTCCTATTGTATGTAATTAGGTTTTTACCTTGTTACACTCAAATTGCATAGTACATTTCATTGACTTCATGGCAATAATGCCTCCTCATTTTGAACACTGTGCTTATATTTTTCTGAGCCTTATTAGCATCAGGGCCTTTGGGGTGGAAGCTGAAATATAGGTAATAAAAATAGAAGATTCAATGGCAAGTGATTTCGTGACTGGAAAATCCTTATCTCAGAGGCAAGTTTGAAATTTTGTCTTTTTAAGACCTTGGGGTTCTCAGGGGTATCTGGACCAGGGCCTAGGGCATAACAAGGAGGACTCTACAGCCTTTTACCTGGATGCCTCTGCTTTAACAGGTAAAACTTACTTTGATAGCAAGACTTTGCTTTTGAAAAGATATTATTGTGAAAGCCTCAATTTAAGATGAAATTCATAATTAAAAATATAAAAAATTGGAGTTGCCCACATAAGCATCAAAAAGATAACTTAGCAAAAGAATGAAATTTACTGATTTCGGCCCTTTATAGGGCACTTTTCTTTTTTAAAGATTTTTTTATGCAAATATTTTGGGAATGTATTATATATGGGAGTGGGCAAATAAAGAATTTCAAAAGAAAAATATTCATTTAAGATACCTGCCCACCTGGGGCTGGGGTTGTAACTCAGTGGTAGAGCGCTTGCCTAGCATGTATGAGGCACTGGGTTTGATCCTCTGCACCACATAGAAATTTCTATCTTTAAAAAAGAAACTTAGGACATACATGCTTAAAACCATATTTTTCTCGTTATTTGTTTATAAAATCTGACAAATACTATTTTCTATTATCAAAGAGCCAGAATTGTTTTTTCAGAGATGCATTTTTATAATTTGAAAGTTAGGTATGGAATTCTTCAAAACATTTATCTCACTAGAAAAATAGCGTTCATTCTGCTTTACAACACAGCAGACTTTTAGTAGCTAGGATTACTGTATTTTACATGACATTTTAAATTTTACATATACGGAGACTTTTAGCAGTTTAAAGCTTACAGAAAAATAAATTGAACATACAGAAAGTTCCCATATATTCCTTATTTCATCCCCGAGTTGCCCTTATTTTTATTTTTTGTATCAGTATGTTGCATGGTTACAGTTGTTGCACCAACATTAATAAAAACTCTGTAATACTGGCGTTAACTCAAGTCCACAGTTTACAGTAGGGTTTATTCTTTGTGTTGTACATTCTGTGGGTTCTAACGAATGTGTTATAACCATATCATACAGAACAGCTTCACTGCTCTAAAAATCCCGTCCCTCCACCCACATCCCTAGCAATCAGTAATCTTTTTTTACTGTCTCCATAGTTTTGCTTTTTTCAGAATGTCATATCATTAAGATCTTCTTTCACTCAACAGCATGCGCTTGAAGGTCTCTGAGTAGATAGCTCTTTTCTTTGTTCTGGTGAAAGCTGTCTCCCTGTTGTAGGTGTCACATCTGTTTTCGTACTCGTCTGTTAGAGGACTCTGTTGCCTCCAGGTTTTGGCATTATGAGTGAAGCTTCTGTGAACATTTGTATGCAGGTGTTTATATGGACTTATGTTTCCAGCTCTTTAGGTAAATACTAAGGGTTGTGGCTGCTGGATCACATTTTAAGGTATTATTAAATTTACTTTTATAAAAAAGGAAAGGGAAAATAAACCTTTCAGGAGGGCACAGTGTCACACCCACCTGTAATCCCAGCAACTATGGAGGCTGAGGCAAAAGAATTGCAGGTTTGAGCCCAGCCTTAGCAACTTAGCAAGATCCTTTCTCAAAAGAGTACTGGGGATGTAGCTCAGTGGTAAAGTGCCCCTTGGGTTCAATCCCCAGTACAGGGGCCTGGAGGGACACTTCCAAATTATCTTCAAAGTGGCTGCACCATTTTGCATTCCCATCAGCAGTGAGTGAAAGTCCTTTCCAGCATTTGATATTGCTAGTGTCAGATCCTGGTTGTACTGTGTGGTGACGTGTGGCTGGTAGTTGGTAGTGCCCTGATGTCGTGAGGTGTTTCTGGAGATATTTTGCCTGTTTTTAATGGGATGTTTTGTTTTCTTATTGTTGAGTTTTAACAGTTGTTTATTTCAGATTCCAGTCTTTTATCAGAAACATGTTTTGTAAAGATTCCCACTCTGTAGTTTGCTTTTTTAATTATCCAGTGTCTTTTGCAGAGTAGAAATTTTTAATTTTAGTGAATTACATTTAGTGAATTGTTTTCTATAGAAAAAGATCTGATTAGAGTCAATTTTTAAAAAGCATTTTAAGGTAAAAATCACCATATTTGCTCTATAGTTTCTGTCCTTATTTGTAATTGTGATGGTTCAGAACTTAATGTTAAGGGAGAATCATCCCTTAAAGAACTGTTACCCATGAAGTGATGCCCCCTCCATCTACCTACCTACCTACCTACCTATCTACTACCTTTTTTAAATTCTACTATATTTGAATCAGATGCTTCTGTCTCCATGAATTAAGAAAAACATTCTCAAAAATGGGGACTTCCTCCCCAACAGGAGCAATTTTAACTTATACACTTCCTGTATTCTGTTTGTAGATCATGCTCCACACAATGGCAGTACTTATAGCCATGTTTTAAAAGGCCACATAAAGGTACTAACTAGCAGGTGACAGATGAGGGGAGGGCCTTTTTAATGAAAAAGTGCCCCAGAAAGAACTTTTGACATTTTAAAAGAGAACCTTATCATATCACTTCCTGGTGACATATGAGGCCTTATCCCTATCTCTGATGGTAAGTAGCTTTATGACCTTGGGGAACTCTTAACTAACCTCTTTATATTTCAGTTCCTTTATATAGAATGAAAGTATACCCAAGGGCCTTTCTATCTTTAAAATTCTGAGGTTTTATATCTAATAAAGGACTCTTAGCCTTGCTCTGCTACTTAATATTAAACAATATTAGAATTAATATTAAGGGAAATTATTTACAGAAAACAGTTTTGTCCACCTTGTAAAATAATAAGGGCAGAACTTAGAGCGAGTTGTTCTTTTCACATATCTCTTATATTTCTTGAACCATAGAAGAGAACTGAGGATTTTTTTCTTTTAGTGACAGCATTGCTCTTGCACACACATCTGCTAGAATCTATCCTGGTGGATATAAAGTAAAACAACAATTCTTTGGCAATTCCACCCACATTAGCAGATCTTAAAGCATAGTGTTCATAGAGCCTGATTTTGCTTGCCTCCATGATGAAAGTAGGGGAAAAGCAGACTTCAGAACTGAGAAGCCAGGCTGCATAGAAATGCTGCTGCAAGCTACTGGGGTTCTGTCTCCCTAATGTTTTCATGTCCCCATCATTGTACTTTGATTGATTCTAGCTAGAACTATATTTTTAATAGTTTGATAATTAGAATTGAACTTCACTTAGCTTAGCAAGGGTCACCTCCTTTGGAACCCTAAGTTGCCATCTCTGAACCTGTGACAGATGTGTGACAAACTGACAACCTTCTTATTCCTGACTGTCCTAAGTATTACCCACTGACTAATAAGAGCTTGCCTTGAGCCACCACCTCTAATCCAGGAGACTGACTTCTTTGGGTTTTAGGACTGTCGGAGTTTTCCTTACTTTTTTTTGTACTGGGAATGGAACCGAGGGACACTTTGCTACTGAGCTACATTCCCAGCCCTATGGAGTTAGGGTCTCACTTAGTTGCCCAGGCTGGCCTCAAACTTGAGATCTTCGTGCCTTAGCCTCCCAAGACTTTGGGATTGTAGGCAATGTTTTCCTTACTTCTGAGGAAACCCACAAACTTTTTTTGCTGCCTTAGTAGGACAGTCTATATTTATATAAGCTTAATAAAGGCTCAAGAGTGGCTTTACTTCCTGTGTAAGACCTTGTCTTAAAGCATTGTGTTCATTTTCCCCACTGCCTATCACCTGTACAGCTGCTCTTGTCTCCTTGGTGAGGTTTTAAAGGACATGTGTCAGCACCACCTCTGCCTACCTAGGGATAAATTATCTTCCTGATGAGGAACCAGGGGATTCTTAGAAACATTCTGTTGTACAGCTGCAGCTTCAGGGACTGTTTGGGTCTTCTTTCAGCTGGCCAGCACCCCTTCTGGAAAGCTGTCCCTGACCACTCCAGCCTGGAAATCATTGCCAGCCTGGAGTTCTGTATCTACCCAAAGGTAAAAGCACATGAGAGGGTGGGACAAACACATTTATCACATGTGGAATCTAAAACAAGCTTATGTCCATGCACCCCTTTTTAGGAAGCTGCTGGTAAATGTATTCCTCTAGAAATGAGCTAAAAACACGGCACCTGAAAACAAGCAGTTCAGCATTCTAGGACAGCAAAGGAAACTCCCAGGGTGATGTTCAAGAAGAATCCTAGGAAAGATGTTCTTAAGCTTTTCTGTAAAAGCTCATTATTATCAGGTTGTCACTTAGACAACTTTACTTTTCATTTGAGAATAATAGTAAGAAAGACTAGTAGGTGAATATTACATCAGCTACACTTGGGAATCATGAAAGCAAAATATTGTGTCAGGAAATGATTACTTACTCTCTCCCTCTCTTCGTTGCAATCCAGAGCTGTTTTTCCGTGAAAGCTTTATTTTAGAATTCATGGTAACTTTTTTCTATCATTTTTGAAACAACAGGTAAGTAGTTTCCAAAACACATTAGTAGCAAAATTTTTTTACGAGCCTCCAATTGAACTGTATGTGGGAGCTGCCAGCTGTCCCTGCCCAGTATGTGAGGACGTGAGGAGAGTGGCTGCAGCGAGGTTGCTGCCCAGCCCATGCGTCTCCATTCTTACTTCTATGAACCATGGCGAGAGTGTGCTTTTGGCTTCCTGCGCTCAGAAGCGCAGAATGTTACTGTGGCTTCACTTACATGGTGAAGTTGTGTCTGTGTGTGTGTGAAACGCACACCAAAATTCCATTTGACACGTTTGAACCCATCTCAATATAATAATATGTCTCTTTTTTCATAAAATGTCTTTGCTTGCATTTTAAATAAAAATCGAAACTCAATTTTTATGTTCCTAACATTTTTGTGTTTGAAATTAGTGACTTGCATTTCTTTTCCTTCCAAATGTGAGCTGAAACAAAGATAGAACATCCAGATAGCACTGTATTTGGGCTGGGGGAGACCTGTGTCTTAAGTGCTCCTTGTAATATGTCCTTTGTGCCTGCTGTCCTTTCTTTTTTCCCTGTCACCTGTGTAAAAGAAATTGTTGAAAGATTTATAGTTTTGAATAGCTTTCCAGATACAATCTTTTCTGGTAAATAAAACTAAAAGATGGGGTTAAGAGATAAAAGGCAATAAATCAATGCCTTGAGAAGTTGAATTTTTGTCATTATGGGATGTCTGTCACCTCAGAATTGAAACTGCCTCTGCACCATGAAAATGTAAAGGATACAAGAGTAGAACATGGCCAGAACTTTTCAGTCTGAGAAATGATTGATCACTGTTGTGCATTAAAAACACCCATTTTGTTGCCCGTGTGCCCTCTGTGGGGAGAGGTAGTCCCTAACCAAGCACTTTGTGAGCTGGTTAATGTTTAATATTCATTCATAAGGCATCAACGAATTTAAGCTCACATTGCTTTCCCATTTGCCCATCCTCCTTAGGTTCTTTAACTAAATAATGCAGATAATGTAGTTGGTGAAATTAAAAAGTAAAATAACATTTTCAAAACTCCCTTTTGTATCCCCTGTAATTTTGAGAATTAAACCTTGAGCAAGTGCCTATCTTGGCAGGCACACTACTCTAAACTGAAGCTTGATCAGAGTGTAATTAGAACACTGATGAGAGCTGGAGATGCTTTGTCTTCTCGTGCTCAACCTAAGAGGCAGATGCCAAATTAGCCTTTTGGGGCAAGAGGCCTTCATCTTGAAGACCTTGGGAAGTTGGACCTCTGAAAGTCTGCAGTAGCCCATAGTTTTTATTTCCTATTCATCCCCTAGGGGTGTTTTCTGTGACAGCTGTGAAGAAGCAAGGCCATGGAGTTCCCTCCGGAACTTATGGGATGTGCCTAGACTTCATGCAGCTCCTGTTCCCTTTGTGGCCCCTGCAGCACAGAGCTGAGAGGGCTGTGGCACTCCAGAAGAGCCCCTCGCAGACTTGGGAGCTACCTACAAGTTCTCAGCATACCTTAAGCATACCTTTAAGGACAAATGTGACTTCCCAGCTTGGCAAGAAAATAACAGAGTGTCTTGATTGTGTTCTTCCAGTCTCTCTTATCATCATCATCGTCATCATCATCTGTGAAAACAGTTAAAACTATCCACTTTTGTTATTTTTCTTCATTTTAAGTTAGGAAGATTTTTTTGTTTATTAAGTGTTGATGTTCTCATAATTCCTGCCAGCAGGGATACAGCAGGGTAGATCATAGGGGGATCCTTATGCTGTCACCTATAGACTTAGTGTGCAGTCATTTTGGCCTTCTTTGGTGGCCCTGCCTGCCATCCTTTTATATACATTCATGCTTGGCTCATGCTTCTAGGGTACTGGTACCTCTGTTAAGCTTTCCATTTATTTGCCTTTGGTTTCTACCTGGCTTCCTTATTATATGAGCAGAATTTTGGGGGTACTTGGGGCCCTTGTTTTAGTTGATGGAACCGTGATGCGCACAAATTCAAATAAACTTAAAGGTGGGGTTTTTTTGTTTTGTTTTTGTTTTTGCTGTCTGCAACTTACTACTGCAATGTTGTCTTGGTCCTGCAGTTAAGATTCTGCTCTAAACATTATCCCCAGTATGTCTCTGGTTTTCTCCATGCCCCCAAATGATGCTGATGATTGTAGTTTTTTCATAAATAAGATTTACTGATCCTAGTTTTGAAAGGTGTAAAGTAATCAGTATTTCACATGCTAAGTACACAGTGTTGTACAGAGTGAGTTTCTTTGAGGAGCTTGGAAGAATGCTTTCCCATTGACTTAGAAATGCTTCCACCAGGCTGCAAAAGCAGTGCAGAATTTCATCACTCAGTCTTGATGCTCAGATAATACCAGTAGTGAAGGTGACACTCTTGCGCTTCTGTCTGCTATGTTTTGTTTTCTGTTTTTCAAAGGTAAAAGTTGACAGATAACCCAATTCTTATCCATTGTATATGGATGTAATGAGAATACCACCCTGAGCTCAGCAAATCTCTCTTTATTAAATACATACAAAGTCCATCTTCAGGTTTTTTCCATTTGCAAAATTTGGTACACCAAACTGTCTTGAACCTCTGAGACTCTCCTCCTCATTCCTTTCTGCTTGTTTGACATCTGCCACTATCGTTCCCCTTCAGTGCCCAGCACTGGATGTTATATGGTTGTAAAAATTATTTGGGGGTTGCTTTGCTCAGTTATCTCACCTGAGAGCCCCACTTAGCATTCTCTGGAAAAATGCTTCCGCAACACTGGAACCGCAGACATCAGAGACTAGTTTAACAATGGGGGTGGGGGGCACACCAGAGCTTATAAGAACACATGAGATACAAGCATCCTAGACAAGTGACAGTGACATCCACTTGAATTAAGTCACATATGATTTTTGTTGGAAAAAATGTACATAACTCCATAGCCACTGGATTCTCTACTGGCCTTTACACATACAGTAATCAGGTATATTAATAACATTATTATTAATGATTACTACAATTTGTTGAGCATTTACCATGTGCTAGACATAGTGCTATTTAAGAAGAGGAAAGAAGAAAGGAAAGGGGTGGGATTTTTAAGTCTTTTTAGATACTCTAGTGATGAGCAAGGACAGTGGTAGAGATTCCTGCAGCATCTGGCAGTGAGCCCATGGTATTTATGACTTACTTTCTCCCCTGGCAATTCATGTTCTTCTTTGCTGTAGGTTAGTTTTAAACCAAGTCAAAAGTGAAGTGCACACTGTTGGCACAACCCACGCCTACTTCTCTAAGGAATCTGAGCTGTGGGTGGAAGGCTTCTCTAGAGTTGTGATACTCATCCATTAGTCCTAACCCCAGGTTGTGGTAGTAGAAGACGTTGTGTACTTAGCAGCCCAGAGGTGACTGGTTCTGCTCATGTTCCTCCCCAAACTCCACTGTAAATGGTCAATTCTGTCCCCCTCTTGCAAACACCGTGAATGGTTGGTTGGTTGACTAATTGCCTATTCCTTCAATGAGAGAAAGGTGGTCAGTGCTTTATTGGAAGCTCAGCTCCCATATCAGTTAAACAGAAGAATTTTCTTTTTGAAACTAAAACTTTAAGGTAGAAAATACTTTTCATTAAGAGTGGAAGCAAAAATTCTGAGACATTTCCATAGGCTCTGAGACTGGGTCTTCAAATCTGTCTCCAAACCTTATATTCTTGTTACAGGAGTGAGTACAGTTGGCATTAGCCCATTGCTCTACTTCTTTAGTTTAAAATTGGTGTTGCTTAGCATGAGCATTACTCTTGAGATACATCAACCATGCAAAACACACTCAAGAGTCAGTATAGAGTGGCTTTGGAAGAACTATTACTATGAGGTCATGTAAATCCACATCCACAATAAGTATGTTTCCTCCCAGTAAAAAGCATGGTGCTCTTCATAATGGAAGAACTCAGTGTGAGTGACTTAACCTCTGCCATTGGTTGTTTTTCTGAAGTGCTAACATTGAAGGCTCAGTGTTTATTTCTAATGCCAATAACTGAGTGCTTCACTATGGTGGAACCCAGGTCAATTGACGTAGGAGAGTCTACGCTGGTGACCCCTATAGGTCCTCCTTTCCTGTCCCCACCCCTGTTTGAATTCCCAGCTTGAAAATGTAAGCACCCACTGGAGGCAGGGATTCTCTCCCCCAGCCTCCAGCATGTTGCACATGTTCAACATGTTTATTAACCAAATAAAGTTACTCAGTAATTTTATTTCTTTTGAGAAGATTTGTGTAGTTTTGTCCTCATTTGCCAATCTTCTAAAACAGATAAATAACTCAGTATGTAAATAATTACATACTTAACTTATAATAATATTCTTTAGACTTTTATAAGTACTCGTCCTCTTAAATGAGAAAAACAAAATGTAGGCTCACAATATGGCCTTAAGCTATTTTAGTTACAGTTAACTAAATATGTAGACAGACAACAGTAGTATCAAATTCCTACTTCATGTAATTCCTAAATAGCTACATAAAACAGATTAACAAATGAATGACAAACCTGTAAAATTTTACCCATAAATATAATGTAATGCCTATGTTATTGTTTTACTGTAACTATTTCTTATGTTATCTAATCCAGTGATGCCTGCAGTGGCATAGCCTGCAACAAGTGTCGTGCTAATACAGTTTTCCCTAAAATATTCTCAATAATAATAATAATTATTATTATTATTATTCATATATGCTGAATATTTACTATGTAGTGGATTTTTTTTTTAATGGCCATAGTATTTTAGCTCTTTCTGTCAAGAGACAGAATCTATTTCTCTACCCTGTGAAAATAGCCTGACCTTGTGACTTTATTTGACCAATGGCAATATGGCAGATATGACATCAGATAAGTTCTCTCATATAAAATTAAAGAGTAATTGGTCTAATAAGGAATCCTGGGAACACCAGGATGTAAAGCAGAAATGGAGATAGAAAGTCTGTAAAAAAGACTTAGTGAATACAGCTGAGAGATTCAGGTGTTTGGGATTTAGGAACATATAGGTCATCAGTAACCTCATTGAGTCTTCTAGTGGAATAGTGGGGTAAAACTGGATTGTAGAGACTGAAGTGAAGACAAAAGGTGAGATATCATTGTGGATCTCTCCAGACTTTTGAATGAAGAAAAGGGGGAGCTTTTTAGAGTGATAACTAGAGAGGAGGTGGGGGCCAGGGATAAGAGGAGAGAGACCTGTGCATGGTTATAGGCTGAGGAAAAGGAGTCCACACAGAGTAAGTGCAGATATCCAAGAGAGAAAAGAGAATGCTGATCAAACCACAGTGGGATGGCAGTGGGGCGGGTCGTGGGCACGAAGCTGAAGGAGAGGAACCACGTTCCCTAACAATAAGAAGGAAGTACAGGTAATGGTGGCCTAGATGATTTTATAGGCAGCAGGTCTCAACATGAAACTATTCCCTGTGTCTTTTATTTGACCCACGGTAATACTAAATCTGTGTATAATGAGCTGCCATAAGGTAGAGTTTTACTCCATATTGCTGTGGCACATAACATAATACATAGAAAGTCTGATCTCTCTTTTTAAATAATATACAGAAATCCAATATAAAGATGTAAACAGTTTGAGTGGCTATGAATTATCTTAATGGAGATGGATGATCCAGACGTTCTTAATTTCTTCCCATTCAGTTGAAAATATAAATTTCTAATTAAAAACAAAAATATAAAATTCTAATTAGTATGGATATATTATTTAAAGAGAATGGAGAAGCTCTGTGTGTGTGAATGGTCATACACTGATAGAAGTTTTTTTAATCATAAAGTCGTGCTATTTCTTCTTCCGTAAAGGAGGATGGGCTGTCCTGAGGGGAAGGCAGTCAGTACCTGGTGTTGGGGCTTTCTGTGATCCCTGGTTAGCTCAGGATGTCTGTGCTGGAAGTCTTGCCCGTGCAACATTTTTACTGAGGTTAAACTTCTGCTCTAGGTTCTTCTTGCTTTCTGGCCTAGTCCTGCATGGTAATCTAGTTTTCTGTTAACTCTTCCAAAGAATAAGTCTGTAGGATACATTGTTTGTGGTCTTAAAGGGTCTTCCCAGTCACCCTTCTGCAGTGATCTGAGAACCTTTCCATTTTCCAGAAATAATGACTTTTAAATCAGTGTTACTGACTCCAAATCTTCAGAGTGAATTGATTGACCAAAGAAGGCTGACAGCCTGGCCCACAGCTTGCACTTACTAATTGCTTGACGAGTGAAAGACTGAATGCATACAGTCTCAGTTTTGTGGAAGCTGACCAGTCTAAACCCTCACTGATCTCCTCTGCACAGCAATATGCGTTCTCTTCAAAATACCTGGAACCATTTGTGTTAATCTTCTTTCTGTCACTCTAACAAACCTGAGATAATTGACTTGTAAAGAGCAAAGGCTTCCTTTGACCCCCCAGTTTTGGAGATCTGTGTCCTGTTGCTTTGGGACCTGTGGTCAGGTGGCATATTATGGTGGGATGTATATGGCAGAGCAGTGCTGCTCCCCTTGTGGCAGGAAGAGGAAGGGTTCTGGGCCCTGTTGTTCCCCTGAAGGGCACATCCCTGGTGCCCTAAAGACCTGTTAAAGGTTCTGCTGCCTCCCAGTAGTGTCTTCCTGAGGACCAGGCCTCCAACACAGGGGCCTTTGGGGAACGTTTATGAGACAGAGTTGAGCACCACTGACTCCTAACTATAGTAACATGTACTTTTACCATGCCGGGTGCTCACCAAGACTGGACATAAAGAGACCTAGTCACTTCCTTTTACGTTGGGTAATGAGTTTTGGTATCCAATGATAACAAGTTTGGCTTGTTGCTCCTCTAGGCAAGGTTCAGATTAATTGTATAAGTGCATAATTTTTTTAAACCTATCCTATCTTATTACCTAATTCTGTGATACAAGTGCTTCAAGCACTAATTTAATCTGGCCATGATAATTGGACTTCCTGTTAGAAGAGCCATGTGTTTTGAGAGGCCGTGTGGTGGTGAGGATGTCATTCCTGTAGGAAGGAACACAAGGCAAGAATCCAGAAGAGCCACCAGTCTGGGTACCAGAGTTCTGTAATTTGAAATATTTTGGTCCAAGTTGGGTTCAGTGATGGTCATAATTTTCAATAAGAAGAATCTCAAAGGAAGTTACTTAATGTAGTAGAATGAAAATAATAATCGTGCATCATGTGCCTAAGCAGGTTTGCTGAGTTTTTTTTGTTTTTGTTTTGTTTCTTGAGCTGTACAGATGTGTTCACCTTCCTGTCCAGGTGTGCTGGAAAGCTTGTCTCTTGATTGAATTCTGTTCACCACAGTTTTCTTTCTAGTACTTTCTTTCCCAGACTTTGGGATGGTTTTTTTGTTTGTTTGTTTTTGCCCCTTTCAGTTTCTATCATTCTACCTATGTGTGTTCCAGTTTAATGGAAGCAAGCGCAAGCAGCTGCACTCTGAAGAGTGCATTTTCTCTCTGAGTCCACGTATTCACTTTTCTGGTAATTGATCTTTGAGGCCTGCAGAAACCAAGCAGTGAGACGTATAGAGGTAACACAAATGAGCTTCAGGCAGCATTTCCATGAAGCTCTGGACCTCTTCTTGTTTGGTTTGTTCTTTTAAATATCTTACCAATGTTTTTTATTACTTTGATCTCCTGGGGCCAGGAAAAGGAATGGGAAGTAAAGTTCTGTGGCACGCATGCTGCAGAGGACACTTCCTAAAATGCCAACCTGTGTCGTCTCATGAGGGTTTAGCAGTGTGCTGGGGTTTTTAGGAGGCACGTGTGTCCATTGGAGGGCACGCAGGCAGAGGTGTTTAGAAGACCTGGATTCTAGTCCTGGTTCTGCCATTACCAGCTGCATTTCATGGAGTAAGTTAGTCAACCTCTCCTCTCAGAGGCTATGGAATGGCAGTAGTAATTAATACCTAACTCTCTTTTTAATTTTCCCCTTTGTTCTTTTACTGGTGCATTATAATCATACACAATGGTGGGATTCATTGTGACATATTTGTACATGCATGTAACCTACTATGGTCAATTTCATTCCCCAGCACCTCTTCACTCCCCACCTGGTCCCCTTCCTCTACCCTACTGGTCTCCCTTCTGTTTACATGAGATTACTCTCACCCCTTTTTTTTTTTCCTCAAGCTTCCATGTATGAGAGAAAACATAAGGCCTTTGACTTTCAGAATCTGACTTACATCATTCAACATGATGCTCTGTGGTTCATCCATTTCCTTGAAATGACATAATTTCATTCTTTATGACTAAATAAAACTCCATATACTTGCCACATTTTCTTTATTCATTCATCCCTGGACAAAAACCTAGGCTGATTCCATAACTTAGCTGTTATGTATTGAGCTGCTGTAAACATGTGTATGCATGTATCACTCTAGTATGCTGACTTTAGTTCTTTGGGATAAATACCATGGAGTGGGATAGCTGGTATGGTGGTTATGGTGGTTCCATTCCCAGGTCTTTTAAGGAACCTCCATACTGCTTACCAGAGTGGTTGTACTGATTCACAGTCCCACCAGCACTGTATATTGTTCCTTTTTCTCCATATCCTCAACAGCTTTTATTATCATTTCTGTGGTTTTTTTGTTTGTTTGGGGGGTTTGTTGTTGTTGTTGTTTGTTTTTTGATACCAGGGATTGAACTCAGGGGCACTTGACCACTGAGCCACATCCCCAGCCCTTTTTTGTATTTTATTTAGAGACAGAGTCTACTGAGTTGCTAAGTGCCTCGCCATTGCTGAGGCTGGCTTTGGACTCTTGATCCTCCTGCCTCAGCCTCCCAAGTGCTGGGATTACAGGTGTGCGCCACCATGCCCGGCTTCATTTCTCTTCTTGATGGTTGCCATGCTAACTGGAGTAAGATGAAATCTCAGTGAGTTTTAATTTGCAAATCCCTGATTTCTAAAGATGTTGAAACCTTTTTCATATTTGTTGTCCATTTATATTTCTTCTTTTGTGAATTGTCTGGTTGGATTTATTTACCCATTTATTGATGGTTATTTGAGTTGGGGGTGTGGGGGTTAAGTTTTTGTTGTTGTTCTTTATGTATTTTGAACATTACTCTTCTGTGAGAAGAGTACCTGGCAAAGAGTTTCTCCCGTTCTGTAGTCTGTCTTTTCACACTCTTGTTTCCTTTGCTGTACAGAAGCTTTTTAGTTTGGTGCCATCCTATTTACTAATTCCGTATTACTTTCTGAGTTTTAGAGGTCCTATTGAGGGACGTTGTTGCCTGTGCGGCCTATATATTTGAGTATTGACCTTGTGTTTTTTTCCTAGATGTTACAAATGTGTTTCTAGTCTCATTCCTAAGTCTTTGATTCATTTTGAGTTGACTTTGTGCAGGATGAGAGACAGGGATCTAATTTCAGTCTCTTAACATATCCAGTTTTTCCAGCACCATTTCTTTAAAAGATTGTCTTTTCTCCAGTGTTGAGTTTGGAGCTGTTGTCAAGCATCAGATGTCTTTCTGTTTGTTTGATTCAGTGTCTTCTAGCCTATTTCATTAATCCATGTGTCTGTTTTTATGCAGATTTGGTTCCTGCAGCTCTGTAGTACAATTTTAGATAGAGTATTTTGATGCCTCCTGCATTGCTCTTTTCCTTACAATTGCTTTGGGTATTCTGGGTCTTTTATTCTTTCATGTGAATTTTGGAGCTGTGTTTCCTAGTTCTGTGAAGATGTCATTGGTATTTGGATGAGGATTGCATTGAATCTGTGCATTGCTTTTGTTAATATGACCATTTTAACAATAGTAATTCTGCCTACCCATAAACATGGGAATTCTTTCCATCTTCTAGTATTTTCTTCATTTCTTTCTTCAGTGTTCTATAATTTTCACTCATTTCATCAGATTTATTGCTAGGTTTGGGGCTGTTTTTGTTGTTTTGTTGTTGTTTGAGGCTATTATGAATGGAATTATTTTCCTGATTTCTTTTTCAGCAAATTCATTACTGGTGTATAGAAAAACTATTAAATTTTGCCTATCAAATTTGTATCCTGTTACTTTGCTGAATTTATTCAGTAGCAGTTTGTTTAGGGTGCTTAATAAATGGTTCCTATTGTGAATCCTGTGATTCCCTTTATTTATTTGTTTGTTTGTTTGTTTGTTTGTTTGTTTTTGGTACTGGGGATTGAATTCTAGGGCACTTGACCACTGGGCCACATCCCCAGCCCTTTTTTGTATTTTATTTAGAGACAGGGTCTCACTGAGTTGCTAAGTGCCTCGCCATTGCTGAGGCTGGCTTTGGACTCTAGATCCTCCTGCCTCAGCCTCCCAAGTGCTGGGATTACAGGCTTGCACCACCACGCCCAGCTTCCTGCTTTTTAATTAGTAGTACAACTAGTGTTTTTAATGCTCAATGTTCTTTTCATAAACAAATATTTTTTGTGATTCCTGCTGTAAGACTTAGTAGATCAGGCAGCTCAAATTTATTATTATCTTAAAGTTTTAGATATTGGATGGCCAATATTTAGGTCATCTCTGTGATAAAATGAAGGTCCTTGGCTTATCACTGTCTCCTTTGTCTTCAAAGCCAGTTTCTGGCCTATGCCTTCCTGTGGCACAGTTCAAGGACCCTTCTGATGGCACTGGACCTATCCAGATAGTCCAGATAATCTCTGTCGTAAGATGGAGCCATGAGCAACCTCATTCCACCTGTGACCTGATTCCCCTTGCCATGTAATGGAACACGTCACAGGCCCGGGGATTCAGAGGTGGAGGTCTTTGAGGAAGGGGTAGCATTATTCTTCCTACAACAATTATCAAAAGAGGCAGCTGCTCATAGTACCCAGCTTGCCTTGATGATGATCTTGAGAAACCGGCAGCTACAAACTGGTGCCATCTAGTTTCAAGTCTTGGTGTTTTTATTTTTCACCTTGTTCTGGGTTTTTAATATTATTTTACATATTGGTTAAAAGACTGTCTTTCTGGAAATTCACTTTCTTAGCCACAGTAATCCCATTTTGCTTTTATTTAGCTCAAGAAATTTTAGAGCTCTATAGATACAATTATAGGAGGGCAAAATTTTGAACTGTAGATAAAGGAAAAATGGTTAGAGAACTGAGTATTTCTCCTCATAGTTTTTAGCAGTAATTGCTAATAGGAAAATATAACATCCTTCTAAGAGAAGGTACTGGGATATTTTGTCTTAGCAAACAAATTTTTGTTAACAAGTAAATAGCTTACAAATGTTTTAAAAGAGTTTCTTCTTCTCCTTCTCCTTCTTTTCTTTCATGCTGGGGATTGAATCCCAGGACCTTGAGCATGCCCACTAAGTGCTCAGCATAGAAGACACCCCTATACCCCAGGCATGCTCTTTTTAAAAACTGGATGCAGTGAAAGACCAAACATGACACTTGGTGTTAAATCTGAGTTAAACATCCTAAATCAAAGAGTTTAGCAAATTTTTGGACTACAGGCTGCCAGTGAGATGAACAGTACATTTAGGTGTGCTCAGATGTTGGAGGCTAGGCTCAGAGAAAGGAACTGGGAAGGGGGCAACACTATGGGCCAGTCTTTTAAATTCTGTGCCTCAGTTTCCTGATTTCTATTTTGGAGATTATGTGGGTTGCTAATTAAGACTCTGTCTACCCTTGATGTCCTCTGAGATTAAAGCAGAAAAAAGAAAAGATACTAAAACCAGAATGGAAGCCACCAAGGCATTCTTTACTAGGCGAATGGATAAATCCACAGTGGTCCAGCTGGTCAGTGGAGTAATTTGTTGACAACCTTATACATTATTCCCAATCCTCCCAATGCCCATGAAAATTAAAAATTATTATTGAACAAGTCAGCAAAGTAGCAGGATATAAAATCAACAGACAAAAATTAATAGCTTCTCTATAAGCCAATAATGAATACGCTGAAAATAAATCAGGAAAAGAATTCCATTCACAGTAGCTTCAAACAACAACAACAAAGCCCCAATCTAGCAGCCACCCCTGTGGCAAAAAGAACAGAGTTCTGTGGCTGGCTAATCAAAGGACTGGCGCAGCTGAGGGGCAGTATCCTAGTGAAGAAGCCTCATTTGTTCAAAGAACTAAGTGGTAAGACGATTATTCAGAGTGAGTAAATAAAGGGAGGTGAAGAAGAAAAGAGAGAGGCAAAAAGAAGAAAGACAGCGAAGGAAAGGACTGGAAAAGAAAAAGAGTGAGGCTGTGTTTCCTTCTCAAGGCCTTGAGATGCACGTATCAGCATTTTACAATGTTTCCTACTTGGAGAGAGAGGGAAGGTCCCTGTGAGTGTGTACAGGGCCATATCACTATAAAAATCACTGTGCTTCACAAAGGCTGTGAACGCACGTATTGCACTGTGGTGCTTCCTGTTTCTGGAAGTCTGCTTCAGATGCTGCATAAAGTTTCTATTGACCTGTGAGCTGTAGATGTGCCACCAGGAAGTCCTGCCAGACGCCAGCTCTCTGATTTTCACAGACGTGAGGATGGAAATCCAGGAATGGGTACAGGCTGGCAGCAGCTGCAAAGACTGTGCACAGAGTGCTCGGTTCTACCCAAGGGAGTGATACCCCTGCATCATTCCTGATGCCTGGATAGTGCCATGTGCTAGTGGTGATCGGCCTTTTACCTCACAGTCTCTACGTTCGTACACTTTGGTTTTATACTAGTGGAAGTATCTTTGGAGGAAAAAGTATATAAATGCTGGGTGCTGTGATGCACACCTATGATCACAGCAACTTAGGAGGCTGAGGCAGGAGGATCACAAGTTTGACGCCAGCCTGGACAACTTAGTGAGACCCTATCTCAAAATTTAAAAAGACAAAAGAACTGGGTATGTAGCTCAGTGGTAGGGCACTCCTGTGTTCAATCCCCAGTGACACAAACTTACAATAAAATACACAAACACACACACACGCGCGTGTGCGCACGTGTCTGCATATATACATATGTGCTTGTCTTTTTGAAAAGACTAGAGAACATCTGCTCTATCTTCCAAATAAATATTTTCTACCATTCTGACCACAAAAAAATGGTTTTTCTTACCCCAAATCCCAAAATACAGGTAAAGCCCAGTTTCATAGGAACATTCTACTATATAATAGGAAGTTCAACGTCTAAATCGGAGATTGGCTCACTACAGTCTTAGGATCAAATGTGGCCCACGACCTGTTTTGCAAAGCTCCTAAGCTCAGAAGAGTTTTATACTTTTAAGCAATTAAAGAAAACGATATTTCATGCCATATGAAAAATGTGTGAAGTTCTAATTTCAGTGTCCCTCAAATTTTATTGGAACCTGCTCTCCTACTGCTGGGGCAGGATGATGTGGTTACAGGAGGAACTGTGTTCTTCACGGGGCTAAAATATTTGCTTTGTGGCACATTAAAGAATGAATTTGTCCTCCTGATCTAAATAATCTCTCACCATTCCCCTCTCTACCCACACACTTATTTTCCCTTCATCTTTCTCCTTCCCTCCCCATCACATCACACACACCTGCACCTCATTTTGAATTTGGCAATTACAATTTCAAAGAAATGACTCGTGAGCCTCCAGTAAGTGCTAAGGGGGAAACAGTTTTACTTCCTTGGACCTTGTCAGCTCTCCCTTCTGGCCTGCTCTCCCCTTCCTCTGCTGCATTTCTGGAGATTTTCGAAGGCCATGCCCTTTTCCCAACATATTTTGTTTTAAAGATGGGGGTTAGATCTTAATACATTTTTTTTTTTTTTTTTACTTCCATGGAAAGTTCCATGTTAGTATGTGGTCTCATTTTTAACCTATTTACAGACACCCCCGATTATCTAAAATCACTTTCACATGGAGCTGAGGTTAGGCTTTATTTCTCTTGGCATGTCCTTGCCACGGCAGACACTTCCTCTTTGCCTTGAAAGGACAAAATGATGTTCAGCTGTCTGGGCTTAGGCCCAGTATTTGATTTATACATTATTTAATTTCCTCTTGAAAATTGGAAGCAGGACCTTCAGGAATGGAAATCAGTATTTTTCATTTGTTTAAGAACATTTTAGGTCTATTATAGTCATCAGTAGTAGATGTCAGCATGGTTTGGGGGTGACTTAAGGTAAAGCAAATAGAATGTGAAGACAAAGGAAAATCACTGACAGTGGGGAAGATCTGGAGTGTGTGAGCAGCCGCTGCACGTGCTACCAGGTTGTCTGAGTGCTGCTGTTGGGGCACCTGCCCGACGCGAAGGACCTCTCACCCTTGTATACAGTTGTGATTGCTGGAGCTTGCAAGTTGAGGAGAACCTGATGTAACCATCCCAGTAATTTTACAGAGGATTTTTGGTTTCTGTCTGAACTGCTACTGCATTTATCTCCACATTTATGTTTAAACTCATGCCAGGATGTGAATGCCAAAAGTGATTTTGAGATTGGTATGGCAGGGAACTCAGGAAATTAAAGATTAACTCTGGAAATAACATTTTGTTTTTTACAATCACTTTTGGGTAGTGTATTCCTTTTTAAATCTTCCTTATATCAATTGTTACTCTAAGTTTGTTACTTGTTTATTTTTACCACCAAATTTTGAAAAGCCTGGCACACCCACTGCCACCACTTCCTCACTTCTCAGACCTCCTCCCTCTGCTCACTGCCAAGCTGACTGTGACAACTGTCTTCTCTTCTGATAGTCAGCCCTAGGTTCTTAGCTTCCCTGTCTTTCCTTCCCATCTGCCAGAATTCATATCCCTTCCTAAAACCCTCCCCAAGTTTTGTGTGGGCCTGTCCTGGTTTCTGATATCCTCATTTATAGACCCCTCTCCCGAGCGTGGAGCCAGGCTAATGTCCCCAGATTCTGTCTCTTGGCCCCTTTCCTCCTTATCCTTTCCCAGTGCCTGAGACACCCCAGGAGACCTTAGAGGCTGTAAAGAGCAGCTTGGAAACCGCCCCAGTCTCCAGTCCTGTGGAACTCCTGTTCAGTTCCTTGAAGGCAGCCTATGTGCTCCCTCTGCGTCCCCCGCCCATGCTGCAGCACTACCAGCTGCTGTCCCAAGTTCTTCAAAACTTGCTCCAGCATGCCATATACCTGTGATCCAAGCAGCTCAGGAGCTGGAGGCAGGAGAATCACGAGTTCAACGCCAGCCTCAGCAAAAATGAGGTGCTAAGTAACCCAGTTGAGACCCTGTCTGTCTCTAAATAAAATACAAAATAGGGCTGGGGGTGTGGTACCACCACCACCCCTTTAAAAAAAAAAAAAAAACACTGGCTCCCAAAGGATCTGCTCCTCTAGTTCCCAAGCTCTCAATAGACATTTTTTCTGCCTCATCTGAGCTGCCAGATATCCGATATTTGCTACATAGAGAAAAGGTAGTGAAGTCAGACAGGTTTGGACTTACATAGATCTGGATCCAAATGTCTGTTTGTGTACTGTTGGGTGAATTCACCTAAATGCATTGAAATGAATTCTTTCATTTATAAATGGGGGTGCTGTCTGTCTCATTGGATTGCTGCATAGATTGGATACCTTGCTAAAGATCTAGCGTATACAGTGACTCATCGTGGTGGTGGTGTGCCGTCCTCCATTCTCTCCTTCCTGTGCTAACAACATGTTTATCGTGTGTCAATTACTTGTTGCACTATTTTTTTCTTCTTCTTTTTATTTTTGTTTTTCCCAGAACTGGGAGTTGAACCTGTGGTGCTCAACCACTGAGCTACATCCCCTGTCCTTTTTTATTTTGGGGGACAGGGTCTGAGTTGTCCAGACTGACCTCACACTTGTGATCCTCTTCCTCAGCCACCCCACTTCATTGTAATTACAGGTGTGTGCCACCATACTGGCACTGCGTTGCACTTTCTAAATAGGCATTTATGCCACCGTCTTATTTATGCTTCTGATTTTCAGACACTTGAGGTTGTCTTTATGTTCCCGTTTTCTAGGAGCATAGAACAATGACTTATGCACAGGTCTTCATAAGTGAGTGGAGTTAAATAGAATAATTCCTTTCCTCCCTAAAGGCAGTGCTGGCTCTGTGGTGTTCTGATGATTCAGAACTGGTATGTTTGCAGCTGGGTATTCATATTTCAGTCAAATACCAGCACACTAAAAAAAATCTCATCATTACATTTTATGACCCTGAATATTGAAACCAACTAGTTTTTTAAAAGTTATTGCATTTTAATTCCTCAGACTTAATGACCTATATGTTTAGTTTTGCTAGTCTAAAGTAATTTTTATTTTCTAAGAAACTGCTTTTGTTTGATGTATAAATGCTATGAGTAGTAAAATATTTAAAGAAGAAAGCATGTATTTAAACATTAAATTCTGATTTTGTACTTTTTGATTTTGCATTTGATTTTTTGTTTTGTGTTTTGTTTTATGTTCTTTGACTTTGCAGAGTCAAAGCCAAATGAAAATTTTTTTCACTGGATTAGCCAGCAATTTTCCTTTTAAAATATATTTTTTCTTCTAAAACCTTTATTCTATATCTCTGAACATATTTCTGGAAGGCAGATTTTTCTGCTTCCTTGGAGTGTCACTTCTTCATCATCACACATTGACCTGGCGTGACAATCTGTAACTGCTTTGGTGTCCTTCAAGTCAGGATTGTAGATGAGGTTCTTATGGTGGTGTGTGAGGGCCAGCCTAGAGGAGCCTGAGCTGCTATAGTAGGAGAGAACCCACCTGTTGGGTTCGACTTGACAGATGAGGCAGGATTTGAGCGGCCTTAGCAACACAGCATAAATTCATATGAAGTACATTGTCAAAAGTACCAGCAACCCAAAGTCACTGTACTTACTCTCTGATCAGGCTCCGAGGAGGACTGGGACGTAGCACAGTGATCAAGTGCTTACCTGACATACTCAAGACCCTGGCTGCACCCTTGACACTGCCAAAGAACAAAAGGGACTTTATGGAGCACTGGTTTTGCAGAACTTAGTACTTGGTGTCCTTAGGCCTTTGAATCAGCAATGCTTAATCTGAATTAAGGACATGTCTATAGATGAGCCCCCCCAAAGTGTTTTCCAAGTAGGGACGGGTCAAGAAAGGGAGGGGGTGGCCCAAGGGCAGACTGAATCCACACTTTGAATACTTTCAGGAATTATTTGCAACCACTCAGGAATATGAAATAGTAGCCCAGATGAAAGGTTTATTCAATATTCCATTTAGCTCTAATCTCTGCTTAATTTCTATCATTTTTATTTGGTTACTGGGTATTTAGTGCAGCCCTGCTTTTGTGGAAGGCTAGCCAAGAACAAGTTCCACATCAATAGTAAACAAAGCTAGCTAGCTCCACTGAACCTAGATTGAACATGAGCATGCAAGTCCAGTGATTTTGAAGTTTGTGGGTAATTGTATATTTTAATTGTGCTAAGCCTTAATCTGCCAAAGTAGTATATGTGATGTAAATTAAATACAGCAACTGCTTTAAGACATAAATTTTACATTTGGTCAAAAGCAAATGGTTAGGACTGAAGTCCTAACTTAGTTAACATTAGTTCATGTTAATTAATATCAGAGTCGGTTCTTTTCATGTCCTTCATTGTCCCTGTTCATTCAACATACATTGCTTGCACTGGGAATACAGCCCAGTGGTGGAAAGCTTGCCTAGCATGGGTAAGGTCCTAGATTCGATCCCAGCACTGTTCAGACAAACAAGGTATATTTCTTGACCACCATTATGTGCTAGGTAAGTTTCTAGGCACTGTTTTATACGTTAGCAAACAAAATAAAAGTTTATGCTTCTTCTGAGAAGCAGCAGAGCATCAACAAAATAAGTTAAAGTATAATCTACTAGAAGCGAGGAGCAACAAAGTAAAATAGGGAAGGAAAGGGACATTCAAATAGGGTGGCAGGGCACACACCTCACTGATAATGACCCGAGGCAGGTGCATTATGTGTTTATTCAAGGGAATTGTGTCCCAGGGAGGGGGAATGAACGCTTGTGCTATATGCACTCAAGAACAGCCGGAATGCCCGTGTGCTGGAAGGAGGGGCATGTGGTGTGCAGTGCCCACCTGAAGGGAGTGCAAGACAGCAGTAGGTGTGCATGCTGCAAGTAGATCTAGCAGAATGAGAGCTGGGAAGGGACAGTTGGATCAGTGACCTTGACAGTAATTCAGTAGAGGAATGGATGAGAAGTCCCATTTGAGTAGGTCTGAGTAAAATGGCAGAACGGTGAATGGAGAGTGGCAAATAAAGACTCTTCCAAGGAAGTTTTTGTTTGTTGATTTATTGTTATGGGGATTGAAGCCAGAGTACTTCGCCACTGAGCCACATCTCCAGCCCTTTTTATTTTTTTATTTTAAGATAAGGTCTCACTTAGTTGCTTAAGGCCTTAATATGTTCTTGAACTTGTGATTCTCCTGCCTCACCCTACTGAGGCATTGGGATTACAGGTAGGAACCACTGTGCCCAGCATTCCAATGAGTCTTGTTAGTGAGAATGAAAATAGATATGGAGATGAGGAATCGCGTTTTTAAGATGAGATATTACATCATGTTTTTATGCTGCTAGGAAACATCATATGTGAGGGAATGGGTAACAGAATGCCGCGCATGAAGAAGAGACTGCTCGCAGGAGCACAGCTCAATCACCTGTGCAAACAGGACAGGGAAGAGTTTATACGTGAAGAGAAGCAGGCCGAGCAGATGTTGGAAGCTCTTTGCTGCCATAGAAACATCTTGAAGAACATATATCTGTAGGATTCTTATGGTCATTCATGCATAGCTAGTTCCTATTTGGCCAGCTCATTAGTTGTTCATATATTTCTCCCTTTTGTTGATCAAAACCTGTCTCCTTCAGCATAGGCTCAGTTCTGCCTCCTGAGACAGCTCTAACCTGGCACAAGTACCTGCAGGTGCTCGAAGCTGACAGACTTCTCACTTCTTCCTCCTGGCCCTCACACCCAGTGCTTCAGAGCTGCTGCTGGGCCTGGTTTCGACCCTCCCACATCACCCTTCTCTCTCTCTCAAGAGGGCTGGACTGTGCCGACAGGTTCATCTGTTCACGGGAGCCCAAGTGTCCTGGCCTTAGGGTCCTTTTTTCTCCTGTGCATACTCATGTTTGTTTTTTCCTTCCTATTCAGTGTTTCTAACAAATGGTCACATTTGAACAATATGCCAGTAATCTTTTAATCTAATGTGTTTATCGCTAGGATGAGGCCAAAATGAAAGTATAACCATTAAAGAGTCCCCTCCAAACTTACTGTTTAGTCACTAGTCAGCCTGGTATTGGTAGGATTGTCATTTCTAAGTTTTCAAGTGGTGCCAGGTAAATCAACATCCAATCCATTGATCAGCTTAAGTGATACAGAACAAAGAAAAAGGAATATTACCAGTCAAGTCAAGCCTGGATGACTGGGAAGATGGTACATCACTGAAATGAGTTGGTGAGGCAGGTGGTTTTCAGATCAAGATGGCATACCTCATGCTGGACACTTTGGGTTGGGGTGCCCAGAGGAATGCCTAAGCTAAAGAATGTGTCATAGACATTTGCATAGAAATGCTATTTGAAGACATGGTTGGATTCATACTTTGAAATATTGTAGCATATCAGTCAGGGTTGTCCTCAAAGACAACCAATAAGGTATTGGTTATATACAAATATGTAAGAGTCGATTTATTAGGAGTATTGACCCACATGATTATGGAGGCTGAGAATTCCCAAGATATCCCTCTGCAAACTGGAGCTCCTAGGATGCCAGTAACATGACTCATTCTGAGTGCCTGGGCCACTGCTGTAAGACTTGGAGTCCAAAGGCCAGAGAGCCTGGAGTTCTGGTGTCCAGGGTGGGAGAGGGGTATACCTCGGCTCCAGGAGAGAGACGACTGTCCACCTTTCCTCTGTGATCTGTGCAGCCCCAACCAATGGGTGCACATCAAGGGCAGATTTTCCTCCTCTTATTCCACTCCCACACACAGGCCCATCTCTTCTGGAATCACCCTTGCAGACAAATCAAAAAATGCCAGTTCTGCAGATCTTCCTTAATCCAGTCAAGTTAACACCAGATTAACCATCACAGTAGATATACTCATAAAACCAGGGGCCAAGAACCTCATAGCTGTCTCGTTTTGTCTGTGGCATGTAAGCATGTGCTGTTATGAAAATTAGAAACATTACCCTGCACATGAAATGTTGCTGTAACAGACAGAACCACATCAGCTTGAGTCACCAAGCTGATCAGGATCAACTCTATTTTCCCATTATCACTCTCCTAGGCACATGGTTTCTGCTCCTGAAATTCCTGAGCTGAGTCTGAGCTGACTGGAGTCCCACTACCAGCCCTACTAGCATGGATGCTGCCTTTCCCATTACAACAGGCTTAGCAGCCTGGGGATCAGCAAAGGCAGTGACCCTGTGTAAGTGAGCTCCAGCAGCCAGCTTAGGCAGAACCAGGCAGTTCCCTAGTGGAAACCGCTGGAAGCTGTGGAGAGGTGGAGCTTACCAAGAGCCAGCAGGGGCTGGACACCTTGGAAAGCTGCTAGGATCAAAAGATGAAAAACTATAGAGATCAGGGTCAAGGGAATCAGAAAATATGATCTCAGACCTACCTTCCTAAAGTTCTGAACGAGCTGTGGTTGGAAAGGAAAGGTTCTGTAATCACACCCTGGCAACGGTGAAAAGGAGCATTTTATCCAGTTCTTTCCACTTTGCTGGAACTTGACCTTTGTCTTCCTTGACATCTTGAGACTTTGACAAGTAGATCTGAAAATGAAAAGGGATCAAAAGACTAGGAACAGTAGTAGTGTCCATCACTGGGACTGGGTAGAATAAACTGTAAGCTGTAAAATCAGTGATAAGTAGTAGCTCTGTGTGCAGGGTGAAGTGATGTCAAGGATAAATTGCTAAGTGAAAAACGTAAGGTGGAGAAAAGTGTGAATAGGAAAAGAGAGTTGCGAACAGTGTGCTAACATTCATCTAAGAAGGTCGGGGGGCTCCCCTTTGTTCACATAACCAGACTGCTAAGTGAGAGAGGAGGTGACAGAAGCAGCATGGCACCATTCTGCAGCCCATAATGAAAGAGAAGACCTGGGCAATCATATAGGATGACTGACCCAGACCAGGATCAGCCAGGCATTTGCATCTTGGCATCACCTGTGAAGGTTTGTTCGGAAAATCAGACTTGAACCTGTGCAAGCCTCTAGGTCTTGTCACAAGTTCACAGGAAATAGGGGAGGCAGGAAAACAGTAAATAACATCTCAGGGTGCAGTTGGAAAAGTAATGGAAAACCATATATAGGATGTGATCTACTGTTTTCAACACAAATGATTAGAGAGGAAGACAGATCCTTTAGATACAAGATATATGAGCTCAATGCAAGGCACTGCATCTGTTTTAATCCCAAGTCAAACAAACTAGCTGTCATTCACTTGGGACTGCTGGAAATGTGTTGGCCCTGGCTAAATATTGATAATATTAAGAAATCATTGCTATTTTTAATATGGGGTAAAGGTGTATGGTTCTGCCTTTTTTGTTTTAAAAAAATAGCATTCTTTTAAGAGATATCTACTCAAATATACGGTGACTAAATATTATGATTATGGGATTTGCTTCAACAAATTTCCGTGCAGTGCTGGGGCTGAGGCTCACATGAGCGTAGGTGAGCAGGATCAGTCCTGAGTCAGCACTGTCGAAGCTGGAAGGAAAGTGGGTGAGTCCGCCCTCCTGCTCTCTCACTGTTGTTTGTGTTATATAGTTAAACTAACATTTCATCCGGAAGTATTGTTCAGCCCCTACTGTTCACCCTAGTGTCCATCTTTTCCATCTCCTCTGTCTTCTCTTTTTGAGAAAGAATTGGGCCAATTTCTAAGTGGGATGGAGCTGTTGTGAAAGACACTTCAAATTGCTTTTCAGCCACTCGGAATTACAGAATGAAGTCAGAGTCTTGCCAGCATGCAGTGATGGCCACTTCATTTCTCCTCTTATTAAGCCCTGTCAACATGCATTTCTAGTTACATGCACAATTTTAATTGAATTTAGGGACTATCTCCAAATAAAATTCCCATAAACTTCCAAACTGAGCAGCTCCGGATTTGACCTTTGTAATCCATTTGCTATTCATGACCTCCTCTCCCCCTCAAAAAAAAAAAAAAAAAAAAGGGTTTTTGTTTGCTTTCTCTCTTTCATTGAGACTTCTCTGGTTGCCAAGAAAGAGAATGAATTTAACACAAAGATAGCTGCTTCTAGCTTTGCCCATGACCTATTATTGGAATTTGTTTAAAAAAAAAAATAGCTTGCTTCTCCCCCCTACCAAAGATTCTATAATTTTCAAAGAAGTTGCTTGGTAGCCCTTCAGGCCTCTCAGCTTTGTCTTAATTTGGGTGATACCTGTGGTCTGGAAATTAGGTGGGTAACCTAAAATGTTACGTTGACCTCAGGTGAGCAGAATGGTGTAGGACTGGCTGCAGAACAAGTGGCGTGGCAGCAGGCCCAACACTGGTGTTTGGAAGTATGCACTGCTGGGCGTAAACCCCAAGGTGGCATCTTTACAGCAGGGTATTAATCAGTGTGTAACACACACATTTTGAGGCAGTGTGTTACCAAAACCATATTTAAGACAAAGCAGTTGATAAGCAACACAAATTGACATGTATGCAGAAAAGGAGAGAAAGCCAGTGGTTCCATCTTCTCCCCCCACCAACCAATGTAGGCCTGTCTCAGATCATCTGTCCAGCCCTGCCAAGTTTGTGCCTCCTCTACCCAAAAACTATGGTTGTTATAGCACCTCTGTGACATCAACACCCCCCCCCACCCCCCGAGGAAATGGCCTAATTCAGTTTGATCCTGTCACCTGTGTACCCTTTCCTCATCCAATGACTGAACCAAGCCAGTCAGACTCCACAGGATTTTAGTCACTGGGACTGATCATATGAGGACTTTCTGATGTCTAAAGGTGTGAGCTTTAAAACGTGGGAATTTGTACACGGTCATGTTTCTTACCACATGGGAAAGGTGCTCGCTGTAGCCCGGTGCAGTGGTGCATGCCTGAAATCCCAGCGGCTCCGGATTTAGCAAGGTCCTAAGCAACTCAGCAAGACCCTATCTCTAAATAAGATATGAAAAAAGGCTGGGGATGTGGCTCGGTGGTAAAGCGCCCCGGGTTCAGTCCCTGGTAACCAAAAACAAACACACACACAAAAAAGTTAACTCACTCTGCAGTGAAAGACGAGTGAAGCCAAAACAGAGAAACAGAATTGTGGAAAGGCCCAAACATGGTGGCATGCTCCAGCAATTCCAGCTGCTTAGAAGCTGAGGCAGGAAGATGGTTTGAACCCAGGAGTTTGAGGCCGTGCTGGCAACATAGCATTCTGGTTCCTGGTGCTGCTTCGTCCACAGAGACTCAACCGCACTCCTGTCTTTAGGTTCTGTTAGACCAAATCATATCATTAGAATAAATTTCCCTTTTTTATTCAAATTGGGTTTCTGCTGAGCCTTCATATTCGGCAGATGTCCCAACTGACTGCATGTATTTAGAGAAATAAGAAAAAGCTAAGACAGAAGCTGGTCTACCTGGCTCAGAGGCGTTCAAAAACATACTGTGAAAATGATTCCCGAATCCCTCTTGCTGAGTTAGCCTGATATTTGTCGTGGCAATTAAAGGATACGGAGCCTTAAAGGTTTTTCAGGACTTGGATTTCTCGTGAAAGAGAACAAATCAAAAGTGTTCATTAAAAGATTGATACGAAAATTTAATAATACTGAGGTTAACCCAGAGCTTAACATAATCTTTCATGGTAACATTTGTGTATGTCTGTGGGTTTCAGATTCCATATTACTAAAATGAGCAGTCATCAAAAATATTTTTAAAATATTTTGTTTCAGCATGTAATATCCTGTTTTATTACAGGATTCTTTTAGGTATAGCTAGGCTGGATTGCTGCCAGACTGATGGGATCTTAACAGCCCTGTTGATTTGTAAATGTTCACAAATGCCAGGTCTTGAAGCTACAGGTGGTGATGTTTATATCATACTCCAGTACAATGCAGGTTACGTGTCTTGTGGATGCATTTGTGTCCATGCGCACGTGTGTGTACGTGTGTGAATGTAGATGTGTATTTCAAAGAGAATAGAATTGTGGGTGGGGCAAGATCCGTGCTTCAGACTTCTGCTGGCTCTCACCTTCTTGGGTGTAGTTAGGAAACGTGTGCAGAAGAGATCTTCAGCATACCCAGTTGAAGGTGGCCTGGGTTTGCCTCCTGCTAGATGCCAGCATGCTAAAATGGAGATGTGTGTTGCAAAAGCTCGCTCTCTCAAGGCCAGCAATTTGGTCTCCAGATGAGAAGGTTTCTCCACTAGAGGAAACTTGGCCACCCTGCTTGCATCTCCTCCTCTTGACAACATCAGAGGGCGCTTTCATGTGAGTCCTTTACCCTTCACAATGGGGAACATGTTGATGGAGATCTCAGAGCTGTTTCCATTCTATGAGAACCCCTTGTGCACAACTGACTCACAGCTCTGTGTAAAAAAAAATTCTGCTCAGAGCCGGGCGTGGTGGCACACGCCTGTAATCCCAGCACTTGGGATGCTGAGGCAGGAGGATTGCGGGTTCAAAGCCAGCCTCAGCAATGGTGAGGCACTTAGCAACTCAGTGAGACCCTGTCTCTAATAAAATACAGAAAAGGGCTGGGGATGTGGCCCAGTGGTCGAGTGCCCCCGAGTTCAATCCCCGGTACCAAAAAAAATTCTGCTCAGTAGAAATATCTATTAGTTTCTTTCCAACCATACATTTTTTTTAAATGGTTAGAAATTTGAGAAAAGCTCACCTAATTTAAAATGATGTAAAATATATGGATAAAATTGTATGTGTGCACACATGTATGCATATGTATATATACACATATGCTCAGATTTATTTGATTTTATGACTTTAGATTTTTTAAAACTGAATAATCTATCCTTTAAAAAAACTCACCATTAGCCCAGGCACTATGGTGCTTGCCTGTAATCCCAGGGAGGCTGAGACAGGATAATCCCAAGTTCAAAGCCAGCCTCAGCAATGGTGAGGCGATAAGCAATTCAGTGAGACCCTGTCTCTAAATAAAATACAAAACAGGGCTGGGGATATGGCTCAGTGGTCACGTTCCCCTGAGTTCAGTCCCTGGTACCCACCCCAACCCCTGCCTCCCCAAAATAATTCACCATTAGCTTGTCAAAGATACCAACTGCTGCATTTCCAATACCAAACAGTCTCACCAAGTGATCATTTAAATATATCTTTTAAATATATATTTAATATATTTTAAATCATTTAAGGAGAATAACAGTTAACAAAGAGTTGTTTAGGTTTGACAATGAACTTAATGGTTAGAAGAGAGAACAGAAATGTTTGGGCTCAGGCCTTTAAAACCTGCATCATCTGTATTCTCCACCCTGGCCTGGGCATAGAGTACCTGTCCTGGAAATACCCCATGGGGCTTTTGCAAGTGTTTGCCACCTTTTAAGTTTTATCACATATATAATTTTCTTGTTAAAAACAAGAGCTGGATCTCACTGTTAGCTTTCAAATCAGTAAAATCAGGTTTGCCTTATCCTTTTCTCCTTTTGTCTCACTTCTTAAAAGTCAATAGTCCATATAATTTTGCAGATAAGGAAGCTACTCCATCAGTTTCTAAATAGCCATCATGTAGTGCTATTAGCAAACATCAAAAATTCACTCATGGGTTCACTCAAATCACTTGGTTAATATGTGCCACTTGTGAATTCTAATCTTATCTTGGGAACTCAAGTTGTGCATTCCTTCACTGGTGTGCCTAAATTTGCACACAGAGTGCCTTATTGCCAAGCTCAGTTTTTGTTTGTTTTGATAAAACTAAAATGTAAGTCTTTAGGTTGCTCTTCATTTCAGTAAAGATGTAAATAAGTAGTTACATTCAGTATTTAGTTACATTCTCTGGGGTGTAAGAAGACAGCCTAAGAAAGTTAAAAACTTCTCACCTCTAGCATGATGCAGTCAGTCATTTTGTTTCCTGGACTCTCCAATGTGGCAAATTATTCCATCCTTGAGCCATCTGGAAAGGGGAAATGGAAGGCATCTATGTATTTAGAAGATTTGGAATGTGGTTACTAGAGCAGTAACTCTTCACTCTTTTAAGATTGTGATAAAAGCTTTGAACCCTCTTGTCTAGAAAAATACATACATGTATCCATAGGTTTATGTTTCCGTAGGTGTCTCTTGTGTTCTTAGACTCCTCTGGGTATCTGTAGCTGCACATTAAGAATGTCACCATATGGACAATCAAATGCACAGAACAGATGAAACATGTGTAGCAGCCAGTTCCTCTAACAAAGGAGACAGTGCCACTTTATGATTGTTTGAATTTAAAACAAAATAATGTAATGTCAGCTTCTCAATCAATGGCTTATAAACAACATAAGCATTACCAATCAGTGGAAACTACCTCAGAAATGCAAAAATAAAGAAAACGTGAGAATATTCTGGGCTTTTTCAGAATATCTTATTTGATGGTGATGGTGTGCTGCCATTTAACTTATATGTACTCTTTTTTATTTATATGCTAGAGGCGGGGAAAGAGCCTTCCTTTCTCTGAGAAAGAATACAACTGTTATTGAGAATGATGTCCATAAAATAAGTGTAGGATAAATCACCTCGCTGGTGTGTGCTCATCAGGACCTGTCTTCACATACCCTTAGCTACAGATGGGCCAATCACTTTTTTCTGTTTATATCAAATAGCCATTGACGCTAAATACTCTTTTAGAAGATTTTAGGGGTGCCAAGGAAGCTTGCTGGTCAGCCCAGGTCAACCTGCAGCTGATTGGAAAATGGGAAGGGAATAAAATCTTATGACAGATTAAGACTGGAGGTAAAGGTGCAAAAGGCACTAACCCCACAGATAACTCCACTTAGCAGGTGTTCAGAAACCAGGATCCTGAGGTGGACCACGCAGGGCATCCTGAGCCAGAGTAGCAAAGAGGGCTGCTATGTGCATCTGTTTGTGGGGCGAGGTGTGGAGCCTGGCAGTAGAGATGACTTGAGGATGAGGGAATAGGGTATGTTAATACTCTAACACCCTTGCCCACCCCTGCCACCCCCTATCCTGTGTCTCTGGAGCTCCCAGAGTCCTGGCATGAGGCTCAGGCCCTTCAGAGTTGGGGAGGAATCCTGGCGCTCTCTGGGTAGCTGAGCTTGGCTTGCTTTCCTCTCCCCAGGACATCCTATTGTCTTCTTCTCCTCTCTGCCTGGAGCCAGCCCCAGGCTCTTCCCTGACGAGTGCCTTTGCTCAAGAGTTCAGTGCCTCTTCAGGGATCTGCCAGCTTTCTGGCCATAGCTGGTCATCAGCCCAACAAAGGCCTGCAAATAACACCTCTGTGTGAGTGTGGTCCCCAAGACCCTTGTGCTCTTTTAGTCTTTAGTAGACAGGTACCTTGGCTGAATTTGTTCTGTTTACATTCTACCTTACATGCTAACAGTGGTGTGTCTGACAAAGAGAGTAAGACCAAGGCTGCAGGGCCTTCTTGGAACTTAGTCTGAAGAGGGAAGCAGACACTGAACACAAATGACTCAGGTCTCAACAGCTGCAGTGTGACAGAGTGTGGGCAGTGAATACGCCATACGACAAACAACCCCAGAACCAGAGGCATGGGGGTGGCGAGGTGGCTTGAAGGACACCCTCCGTGGATGTGTGCACACCGACCTGGAGAGCTGTGTGGAAGAGCCTGAGCTTCACACACTTGTTCACCCAGAGCTGTACTCTGCTCCCTCTCTGCTGTGCACCACCCCCCAACCCAGGGTTTGACACCTACAGGCTGGTCACAGAGATTTCTTGAGTAAGTGAATGAAAGTGGGGCTCCTGTCATCTGTTTGCCCTCTTATCCCTCTTTCCCCATCCTGATCTCTGCATTTCCACATCAGTTGATGTGTTCTTTGCAAAGCTGAAATACTTCTTGTTTTGGTTCAATGAAAAAAACACCTAAATTAAAAACACCTAATGTTATAAAAACCACGTGCTGCAACAATCCCTTCATGTGCACACATTTTTTAAAAAGCAGAAATTATTTCAGGCTTCTGCACATGAGCAGGAGTGAAGGTAGACACTTGAGCCACTACATACTGCAACTGCGTGTTTTGAAGGCCTCAGAATGACTTTTATTGAGCAAAATTAAATGACCCAATTTCTTCCCCTTCTTTGTCACTGAGTTTGAATGTGTCTTCACAGAACTTTTTATTTTCTTTGGACTCATCTGTGTGGCATTTGAGATCATGTGACTGTAACATAAGCCCAGCTGCATCAGTGATCCCGAAGCTTTGTTTTGCAAGGGGATTCAGCCCCAGAGCACTGGTTGAGTCACTCCTCAGATCTGAAATCTGTTCTCCAAAGTCCAGTTTTTCTGTAGAGTGGCATTTTAAAGGACCGATTTAGGTCAGCACTGTTTGCCTCCCTCTGAGTCCCCTTCTTCTGGCCTCGGTCTCCCAGCTGCCTCCCTGGCGGTGTGGGGCAGCCCTCACTCTCTATGCCTATCACCGTCTGGCTCTCATTTGCCAGGTGCCTGCTGTACACTCTCAAGTCACATCTCCATGTCCAGGCCATTTGGCCACTTTGAGCATGGCTCCATGGGCCAAAGGGGAGGGGCCTCTATTGGCTTCCCCCAGCAGCCTCTTCCAGCACTGGCTGCTCATGCGCTGCAGGACACCGCTCTCTACTGGGCTCCTAATCTCCAGACACACAGAGAGGGAGGTCTCAGGACTCTGAGAGTGAAAAGAAAAGCGGGGGTGGGGGTGGGGGGGAGGGCAGGAGAACACAATGCCAGCCCCAGCCCTCCAGCGCCCGCATCCCCGCCAGCACCAGCTGCAGCCCAATTAAGCTCAACAGGTCACAGGTGTTCCAGACAGAAGACGCTGCTAACAAAACCGCTTTCTTGAAAATACCTCAGACTTTTTAAAGCACTGCAGCCTATTTCTTTTGGTGGATTCTTCAAAGCTATTTAGTACACTTGAAATACAAAGAAACTGAGATTAGGCTTCACTGGAAGGCCGGCTTTCTTCATGCCAAACAGCAGGAGCAGCACAGAGACAGCATCTCTGCCAGTGTGTGAATTCAGTGTGCAGCTGCAGTTGAGAGGACACAGGCCTCCCTCTCCTCCAGCTCCACCCCTCCTGAACCCTCGCCTCAGCTGTGCCAGAAAGCACCCAGTGCTCTTAATCCCAGCCTCCAGCATGCAGCCATGGTTTCCTGTAACTTTCAAATAGCCTGCCATGTTAAAACTAGGTGCATGAATCCAGCAATCAAGAGCTGCTTCTCCTTGCTTAATGTCTTGCATTCAAGAAACTTCATTTCTGGCACATTTAAAATTGGTGCCCTCCACAGGTCCAAGAGGTCCCCGTCCCTTCTGGTAGGGGGGGCAGGAGGGTGATAGAACCAAACAGAACTTCAGTTGGTTGTATAAGCCACATTTGAATCTCTGTTACCCCTCCATCTTTGAGGATAATGATAATCGCCAAGGTAGTTTATTGACGAAGGTCAAGTTAGAACTTCAGCATCCCTGTTAGAAGGGCAACCTCAAGACCCCCTCTGCACAGTGCACTGACAGCAGCCTCCCCTCTCTCCAACACTTATGTGCCACTGTGCCTATGCTCTCCTGTTGTCCCTGCTACGGTCTTGCTTGCAGCCAGCCAAGAGCAGGGACCTGCAGGTTTCCTAGGACCTGTCTAGAGCAGGAAGTTCTGTGCTAAAACTTAATAATGGTTCCTAACCTCTCAAGGACCAAAAAAGAAGCTGCACTACTGTGGGACTGAGAAGAAGGATCTTGCGCAACAGGGAGCACGCTTGGACGGTGCCCACATTGCAGGGTCTTCTGCTGATGGCATCAAGATGCACAGCCTTCACCTTGACTGTGCCTCTTCATCAGTGTTAGAGACCACTGTGGTCCACTTAGACTAAGCTGAGCTGGTCTCAGTTTCTGCAGCCTGTTGTCCCTTCGCTAAGCTGAGCCACCTGTTCAAACTCTTCTCATCTGGTGGGCTGGGCGAGAGCCGGCAGCTGTGGAGAAGAGGTTTCGTTTTTTTCCACACTGAAGTATGACATTGTTCTGACTCCTCACGGCATTCAGAACTCTGCACAATTTCCTTTCTTGCCTTCTTGCATTTAAACGTGAAGTAATTAGATTTCCCAAGGTTCAGTGGTCAAGAGCCTCCCATCCCGGGGTCGTCTCCCGCTTGGCTCACAGTAGGACTGTCTCACGTAATCCAGTTACTGCCGTATTGTTGCAGAGGCCCTGCTTTTCCAGAGGGCAGGCGTAGCATGGAAATCCATTCTCACATGTCCCTTTGTCTTCATCACAGAGTCACTTTTTTCCTGCATTTGAAAGTAATTATTTGCCATTTTTTTCAGTGACTTTGTTTTGAGGATTTCTAAACATTTCATAGAAATCTTTTCCTGCCTCTTAGGAATCATCTCAAATATGTCTGGCTCTTTCATATAGAGTTCCTGTTTGTTTTATATTTCTGTTAGATGTCTGATGGTCAGATCTGTTTCGACTGCGGAATGAATGGAAAGAGAGTTTGTGGCATGCTGGGACCAAATAAAATGTGTCGCGGCCACTGAAGAAAAGCATGTCAGAGCCCAGCTCTGGCAGCGAGCTCTCAGGCCCACTCCGCCACCTTTCGTCTTATTTTCTCCTTTCCATAAACAGGTGACATTTTCACCTTCACCACAAGGCACGTATGTGTTCTAAAAGCTTGGCTACCCAGTTTTTAGTAAAAACTGAGAAAGGATATACACTCAGCTTTACCTGACCAGCCAAGACATTTTTGCTTTTACAGCCTAATGGCAAAAGCAACCTTGCTGGCGGTCAGCTAGGAATGCATTGAAATGGATCTCCTCTGCAACCGATGGGGGAATGGACAGGATGGCAGAGGGATTAGAGGAAGTCTTCCAAAACCCTCTTTGCCAGAGAAGTTAAAGAGCTCAGTTGGGTAAGAAAGAAACAGACTAGTTTGACACTCCAGGGAGTCTGTGATTCAGATTCGTCTGTTCACTTCCCACGTCTTAGTGAAGTTCTTCTGTGCCCTTCGGAAAATTCACCTGAATTCCCCCATGGCTGAAACGGCTCTGGCCTGCTTGGTCTGGGATTTGATCCTGGCAGGGTAATGAGCTGTGGTCCCTGTGTGCTCTGTAGAAATAGAGTCTTTCTCACTCCCAGTGTGGTTGTTTTCCATGACAACAAGGCAAAGATCCTGTCCCTATGTGACACTTTATGACCCCTACAAAGTATCCTTCAGAACTAGCACAGGCATGGTTGTATTCTTAGAATTTCTATTACTATCATGCAACAAGAACTGAACCTAGAGTAGTGCCTAGATGGAGAACATTGTTGGAGATGAACATAAATCACAGTGTTGAACAGTTTTTGTAATTTACTTCATCTTCAGTTGACAAACTCTAAGTACAATTGACAAAGTCTCAATCATATGAAACATAAGTAGAAATACAGGATATTGGCCAGACGTGGGAAAGATGCATGTTTGGAAACGCGTTTAAAGACCTGTTCCCTTCAGTTCAGCCAGCATGTATTGACATTGTTTGTCCATCCAGAGCACAAGCAAGTGCTGCAGCTGCTGCTGCTGTCTCTGCCCTTGACTTCATTAGACATATTGGTTCTCCTCCTGTCGGCTTCGCTCCTCCTGCTCAGCCCTCGAACATGTCTGTTCTTATACTTCTGGCCTCTGCCCCCTTTTCTTTTCTGTCCATTCTGAAGCAAATTTAAAAGGATATGCATTCGGCAAGAGCTGTATTGTGTCCTGAGTAAGAGTCTGGGTATGTGTTAGCATCTCCCAGAGGGTGTGCCAAAGACCACCAGTAGGTAATTTGCCAACAAGGAGAAAGGAGGAGCTCTGTGGGAGACCCCAGGTGACTTACTCTTTCAGGCTGCTGTCTCAGATTAAACTAGGTAGTTGATGAGGAGTACAAGTTTTATTACTGCCAGTTCTGGAGTCTGTGAAGTCCAAGATGGAGGCACCAGCAGATGTGGTGTCTGGTGAGGGCCCGTTTCTCGTAGCTAACACCGTCTAGCAGCGTCCTCTCACAGTGAGGGATGAGGAAGTCCATCTGGTGGCTTAGGAGGGCACTAGGCCTCTCCATGAGGCTGGACCTCCCATGGCTTACTCACCTCACAAAGACCCGTGGCCTAAATGCTAGAAGAATGAACAGATTGTCATTGTCAACCTTCACAGACTCCCATTTCTGCTGTGCACTGTGCGGAACGGTATATATCATGTTGCCTAAAACTTTAATCAAGGAGTACTTCTTCCCCTGATATTCCAAGGACAGTGCCACCATGGACCGTGGGAGTGAGCAGGAAAGCTGCACTTGTCTTGGCAAGCGTCCTGACTTGGCACTCAGGGCTCCCACAGCAAAAAGAAAACATCCATCATGAGACTGAGGTCCAAGAGTTCATCCACTTCCCAATGCCTTATTATTTGTCAGGAGAGAAAAACTAGTAATCCACTTAGTTCTTTTCCTTTTGGAATTCCTTCTAAGAAGCACTGTTATGAGGAAGTAATAAAAGCAAAAGGTAACTTTGGGAGTCGTGCTCTGTTGGGTCTTGCGCATCAGCCACTTGTGGATTTGGTCTGGAGCTATAGACGGGACTGTGTTGACTAGCTGTCACTGCCATTATCGTTTATGTGACTTTGATTCATTGTTGTTTTTTTTGTTATATTTGATTGTAGCATCACTCCTTTTTTAAAAATTCTCCATTTTGGCTCTGAGGCTGGTTGAGCATGGTCCCTGATCTCTTTCTTCCCACCTTGCACTTTCTTTACTTTATTCCTTTTAGTCAGGATGTCCTTAACAGACCTGTGTGTGTCTAAATTCTGTTCTTCACACTTCATTTACGAAACAGGAATTTCTTGCTTCTGTCCACACCAGAGTACTTCCCTTCCGCCTTCCTGGCAGTACTTCTGAGACTGGGCACGGGTGGAGGTAACCCGCATCCATCCCTTCAGGGTCCTGAGGGCAGGGTGGGTGCATCTGGACAGCTCTGGATCTGCCCTCTCCCTATGTCATCACTGCAGACAGTAGTTAGACTAGAGGTGCTGACTGATCCCGGGTCCTGTTTGCAGTTGTCAGCTACTGCTTGTAAACTACTAGGTAAATGTGATGGGAAAATAAAAACAGCAGAGGATTTGCCAAATTGATTTGTTCTTTTGGGCATTTCTAATAAACAAACAGGTGTGGTTACATCTTGAAGCAAGTGTTGAGCTCAGGTGGCCCTCTGCCACCCTAGGGAATGCCAGCAGATGCACTCCTTTCCTGCCAAGGAAGGCACCTTCATATTCAGCCTGCAAGTGAGGATTCCATTGTCCCTGGAAGGTTCGTCCCTGTGTAGCCCAGGCACTTCCCAGTCAAATCTCAGTCTCCCAGCTTGGATGAAATTGTTTGTTAAGGTCAGGCCACTGCTGGAAATAGTAAGGGATTGCTCTCCAATGTTGGCATGTACTAGAGGCTCCAATGTAACAAACAGCTACCTTTCAAGTGGCCACACTCCTCTACGTGTCTTACCACCAAAGCCCCCTGTGTTACTACCAAGGAAGCTACTGTGAAACTCAGTATAGAGCTTATAAAAAAAATCTGCAGATATTGGTGCAAACGAAGAAAGTGATTCTCTAATAAAAAGGAATTACTTAGGGAGAAGACCCAAGCATGGGCTTTTAGGCTTCCCTCGGTGACGTGCCACTTGTGCTACCTCCATTTCCCGGCCTTCTTGTGCCTTCACAGTCGCCCCTCGCTCTCCCCCTTTAATGCCTGCATTGAGAGGGAAAGACAAGCCACCCCCACTGTTGGCCAGCCGCCTGCCATCTGGCCATGCAAGGTCAATCCCAGAACTCACCACGCTTTGGGTCCCTCTCCTTCCTTGCTCAACACCCTGCCACCAGCACTGCACATAGGCTTGCCTGGCTGCTCCATTTGACAACTTCCAACACTTCACACCACCTGTGAGCGTTGTGCAAAAAACTGGGGCATCACCACATAGCAAGTTAGTGCAGCAGTTAGTACCCGTCTAGCATACATAGAAGGTACTCGGGAATTGTTAGGTGCTGGGCTCTGTAGTCTCAGAGGTACGTCTCAGCTAGTGAGCATGCAGGAAGTGGCCTTGGCCTGGGGCCCATGGCTTCCCTACCCCTGCAACCTGGGGAGAGCTGTGTAGTGAGCACCCTCCTGTCCTGGGGGGCCACCAGTGGGAGGCAGTGCTTCAGACCTCAGCCCTGCAACCGTGGCTTCAAGCTTTTGCCCAGGTGAAGAAGTGCTGCTTAGTTGGGGAGGGGGAGACTCACCCCACTTGGCCCCTTCACCTCCCTTTGCAGAGGTTCACAGGGTCCCGTCAGAACACTGCGGGCCACTGCACAGCCAGCTCGCTGTGCAGGACACTTCCTGTCTTTTACTGAGCTTATTAATTCTCACAGTCTTGTTTTGAAAAGAACTCTTTTTGTATCAGAACATGTGGTGAAGTGGTTTCACTAATCCCTGGAGGTTTTGTTTTTCCCTCCCACAAGTTGGGAGCCACTCTTTTGGGAACAGCATTGACATGCATAACCACCATCGTTAACTTCAGTGCTCATTAATGGAGCCCCAAACTAATAGTTACATTGTCATCATTTGACAAAGCCATCTAAATCTATGCATTTTTTTTGTTTTGTTTTGTTTTGTTGTGTTTTGTTTTAAAGCTCCCTAAACATGCTGCTAAATCCCCTAAAAAGCCACTAAACTGCTTTGGCAGCCATTAGCCCAGCATAAGCAGAGGAGCTCTTTTCAGTAAGTGAACAAACAGAGGAAAGATGCTGAATGGCTGGACAAATGTGTTTCAGCTGGCCTTTCATTTACCAATATAAGGGTGCAGTCAATATCAATCACCGTTTTTTCCTGTTGCCCTGAAAATCACAAGATCGCCTTTCATGCCACAGACTCTCTCACCACAGCAGTGAGCCTTTAGAGTGATGCTGGCATCAGCCTGCTTCTCTTCTTAAGTCCAGAGAGCTGGAAACCTTCCTCCCTTATGCCTTCCTCCACCAACTTTCTTCTCCCTCTGCATCCAGTCTGCCCTGCCCCCAGAGGCGTTTCAGTTCTTCCAGCTTTCCTCCCTGAGTAAACAGAATTCGCTTCTCTGTTCTAATGTGGCTCTCCAGAGTAAATGTGGACACCCCATTCTAATATCCCAAAATCTAGGAACTCCTTAAAAAGATGCACAGAAAGAAACGCCTCTCCATGCTGGACTGCATCAGATTGAAAGGATGTGGAGGTCTGGGCTGTGACAGGTGTGCTGGTGAATAGGCCTCTTCTGCAGCACCCTCTCAACCCACCCCCACCCCTTCTCCCAACCCCACACCACCACCACCCCCCCCAAAAAAAAAAAAAAAAAAAAAACAGCCTGGGTGGCAAGTCCTTCCTTTGCAGTTAGGAGCAAATGCTCTTGTGCGCATGTGCCGTATCTTACACAGGTTTGTGCTCCTGATTCCAAGTGCTTGCTACATTATTTTGGAATGAAGGAAGGAACAGAAAACTCTGAATATGATTACTTTGTATCCTTTTAAAAATTTGAGTGGAATAACTGGCAGAAAATTTTAGCAACGTGCTTATGGTGTCCACGGATGAATACTTGAAATATCACATTTCTGGAAAAGGAGTGTTGATTGTTTTCCTCTCCTTGTGTTTATTCTTAATTTCAGATCATAGCCATCTGCAGAGAGGCAGCTCTCCTGGCTCTGGAAGAAGACATCAAAGCCAAGTGCATTATGAAAAGGCATTTTACTCAAGCCTTGAGCACGGTGACCCCCCGAATCCCTGAGTCACTGAGACGCTTTTATGAAGAGTATCAAGAGAAGAGTGGGCTGCATACACTCTGAGAAAATCCCCACATCCGTTACACCAGACTTCTTTCTAGAGAAAAATTGGTTTTGTTTTGTTGTGTTTTGTTTTTTAATTTTGCCTTAAAAGTGTTTTGAAAAAAAAAATCCCTACCAGATAGATAAACTGTTTGAGTAATTTCACTGGAACTGAGGAGCTTCTTACATTAGTTCTCTCTGGAAATGTATGCCAAATATAAAAGGTAAATGCTTAGTCTTTTCATTTTTTACCTGGTCTGTTCATCCCTTGAGATGATCTACTTGCTCTGGAATTCACTCTGGTGCCCTCCTAAGTGTCCCACCTGTGGATATCTGTTTTATACAACAAGATAGGGAACATACGTGGATGAAGGCATCGTGGAAAATACTCAACAGAGCTTTATTTTTGGGAGGCCAGCCAGTGAAACATGCAGGCACATCACTAGGCATCTCTGGCCTTGTTTCCAAATGCGTGCTTGTCCTCATTATAATTTACACCTGCATCTATGGCAGAGCAAAGTATTCTTATTTCAAGGCTGGGCTGTGGCTCAGTGGTGGAGCACTTGCCAGCCATGCCCAAGCCATGGGTTCAATTCCTAGCACCACCAAAGAAGTCATTTCATATAATACAGTGCCATTTGAAGGGTTAAAATTTTTATAATTGTAAGGCCTTTCTAAGCCCAGAGCAGCAGTAGGCTTGATTTTTGTTTTTCCTAAATTCCTGTAAACACATCTAATATAAAGTATTCGTGTTTTAATTCATATGTGTTTTCAGATTACAAGCGAACTTTTCAATTCAAAAATAAAAGAAATTTTTTAAATTGTGCTGTTAATCACATTGTATTATGGTGTAATCTAACTATTTATATATTTATGCTTCTATTTATATGTCCTCAGGATTTCTGGACACTTTAATGCTTTATAAATACCCCTTGAAACTTGGAAAGCAATTCACTAGCCTCCAAATCAGAAGCCTGTCAGTACGTACACCTGTAATCCCAGGGACTCAGAAAGCTGAGGCAGAGTATCACAGGTTGGAGGCCAGCCTCAGCAACTTAGCAGGCCCTGCCTCAAAATAAATAAATAAGCAAATAGATTTTAAGGAGGGGAGCAGGGGATTTGACTCAATGACATGAGAAAAGACAAGAGAAAGAATACTTAAGATGATCAAGGTTTAAAGCACAAAAAATACCACAAGTTGTTTGTGGGGCTGTGCGGTGCGTACTGTCTGAATGGAAAGGATCCTCCCTAGTACTCCCTTTGGGAAGGAAAGCTGGCTGCAGTATTTCTACTGTCTTCACAATGTTTCCCATCTTCACGGGGGTGTTTGGAATACAGGCACTGAGATAGCAGTCTTCTCTTTTTATATGCCTGAGTATTCCATGATGGCTTTTATTTCATTTTTTTAATATTTGCTTTTTAGTTATAGGTGGACAAAGTATCTTTATTTCATTCTTTTTATGTGGTGCTGAGGATCAAACCAGTGCCTCACGCATGCTAGGTGAGCGCTCTGAGCCACAACTCCAGCCCCTCCGTGAAGGTTTTTAAAACAGGCCTTACACCAACATCATGATTCTGTCCTTCAGTCAGGTCCACGGACTCCAGTGCAGTCCATGTTGTCCACACTTTGTGTCTGGAAACTGAGAAGTACTGGGCACAAAGGAATAAAACGTAAGAAGGCAAACAAGATTAGGCTTCAGAGCCCAGGAATTGGGTCAGTTAGTGCCCTCAGCGTGGGAGACTTCAGACCTAGAGCTAGGTCTGTTTCCACAGCACTGTGGCCACACGCAGAGGAGTAGGAGTTGGTAGCTTAAAAAGATTGTAGAGCACTGAGCACTACATCTCACAATTATAAACCAATTGTTTTTTACCTCTCCAGATAACATGCCATTCCTTCATTTGAAGTTCATACTCTTTTTACAACAGTACTGGTAAAAGCAGACTTACACCTAAGAGCAGTGGCAGAGTCACCAGTGACAGCATGCCCGGCTTCATCTCCATGAGGGCTATGTTTCCAGTCTGGACTCTCCTGTTAAGATATTTATAAAACAGTGCATTATCCTCTTACTTGGGTTGTTTCTGATGGGATGTATGGTCTAGGCCATGGAAAATTTAAGTTCTGCAAGGAAAGAAAATGACCAGTTTCCTGTTTTAAAGACAATTTAATTCTTAGCACCTGTTGGGTCAGAAGTTTTGCCTTTGGTCCAAAATTGCCTTTGGTTCAGATTCTTTTGGAGTTTCAGCTGTACTTATATTGACATACCTTTTCAGTGTTCCAAGAGATTTTAGTTTGAATAAGTTTGGGGTTTTTCCCCCTCTTCTTTTTAACAGTGAAACTTAGAAAATGGTCTCTAACTTTTATTTCTTTGTGACCAAGATTTTGATCTGACTTGGCTTGAGAGTTAGTTCTGTTTTATTTCTATGCATAAAACAGATTTTTAAAATAATACATAAGTTTTGCACTTTTATAAAAGATTAAATTTATAAAAGAATAACACTGAAGTATCTATTTGATGTATCTTAAGGGTACAGAGAAGTTGCTATAAAGATAGAATTATTTCTCCTCAGGCGTGGTGGCACATGCCTATAATCCCAGCATCTCGGGAGGCTGAGGCAGGAGGATTGCAAGTTCAAAACCAGCCTCAGCAATTTAGCAAGGCCCTAAGCAATTCGCTGAGACCCTGTCTCTAAATAAAATACAAAATAGGGGTGGGGATGTGGCTCAGTGGTTGAGTGCCTTGAATTCAATCCCCAGTACCCCCCCCACACACAAAAAAAAAAAAAAAAAAAGAAAGAAAGAAATCATTTCTCTGGTATGTTGTTACTTAAATTCCTTAAAGTGCATTTGTCAGAGTCTTCAGTCATTTGCCATGTTTCCCTGAGTCCTTACTGTAGATATGAGCACACCCCAGAGTACCCTTTAAAATTATGTATGGATTAAATTAACACTAGCTTCCCAATGTGGTTGCACAGATTTGTCTGCCTTCCTTCCCAGGCTTTCACTTCGGTGGCTGTGTGCCCGGGTAGGCTGTTTTTCCAATGTCTCTGTCAGGGATGCCCCAGTGACATGCAACTTCGGGAGACTCACTTTTAAGAACAGAACTTACTCTAGCTAATTTTAGCAGAAAGAGGTATGTTACAGGGTTTTTAATGACTTACAAAACCACTAGGAAATGTGTGACTCATTTTTCAGACTTAGTGATAAACATTTCTGGAAAGATTGTCACATGTTACACAGCCACACAGAAAAGAGAGGGAGGAAAGTAGCATTAATCTCTCCTGAAACTAGGGAGCAAACTCCACATACTACAAATCTCAAAGGCTGTTTGCCAGGGACAACACATCATGGACCAACTTAAAAAGGATCCACAAAGTTCAAAATACACTCTTTGAGAGCATAAATATAAATACCTTATTAGCTTGGCCTCCTCAACACACCCCATCAATTGTAAAACTCACTATTTAGAAACATCTTTTCTTTTGGAAAAAATATATTGACAAACTTCAATATTAACATTATGTTCTGATTCCAGAAGCATTAAAATGTGAAAAACCTACATATTAAAAATTGGTCAGGTGAGAAGGAAGCTGGCATGTATATGGGTGGGGCTGCAGCACAGCAGTGTGGTGGAGCACTTGTGAGAACTTGAGAGACTTTGGAGGTGAACTGATGGGGTTATGAGAGTCTTTATTTTGGCAGAGGTGAGGGAAGTGCTCTCGTGCGCACCTGCACAGGGTCTCTTGCTCGCTTCACCCCGCCCCCCACAACTTCCTAGTGCCATGTCCTGAGCAACTTTCCTTCACAACACCCACCATGATGTCCGCCTCACCTCGGGCCCTAAGGAATGGAGTCAGCCATCTGTGAGACCTCTTGATACCATGAGCACCAAATGAACTTGCCTTCCTTTAAAGTTTTTTTCTCCCATGTCTTTGGGTCACAACAGCAAAAATGATAACTAAGAAACCTAGCAATCCCCGGTACCACAAAAGGAAAAAATCATAAAACCCTAATTAAAGTACTACTTGTGCCAACATAATCAAACTGTAATGAAAATCATGAGAAGTAAATGGGACAGTCAAGGATATGGAGCAGTTAGTGTAAGGGCTGGGAGTAAGAACATTGAAAAGTCTCAGAAGGAGGCTGCAACAGGGGATCTATACCAAAGATCTCATAGTGGAGGGTATCAGGAGTAGGAGAGAAACAGGACAAGAGAAAAGCTTAGAGTACAACTACTTTTAAAATAAAAAAATATTAAAACATGAGCTACATGGTTCAGGAGATAAATCAATTAAGATTCAAAAAGATTAACAGGGAAGGACTTAAGAAAAATAATCCATGTACCCTTTGACTCAGAAGTTCCACTTCATTTATTCTACATATATATTTCCACAGGTACAAAATGGCATATATGAAGTTTTCCGCCACATTTGTTATAATAGCAAAATATATGAATCAGTTGAATGACTGAGACTGTTTAAGTGTGCTCAACCATCAACCTACACTCCAGCCTGAACATGTGCAATTTTTATGTTCATGTATCAAAAAATAACTTTTAAAGAATTATCTCCAAGATACATAGGAATAATAATTTATGAAAAATATGTTTAAACTCTGACAGAGAATGTGCCTGATTGCGTGATGTCTAGAATTTACAACAGGATGCCCACACGTGCATGACCACAGTGTACTTGCAAAGGTAGAAAAAGTGCAGCGAGTCTTGTGCTATCACTGCACTCAGACTGGAAACTGACAAGACTTAAGTCCAACTTCCTAAAAGGCTCACTGGTGAAAGAAGAAAACACAATTACAGAAGACCTGAAGATACTACATATCAAAATCTACAGGATACAATTCACACTCTGCTTAGAGGATAGTTTACAGGCTTCCTTTAATAAGATTCACTGAATTAAGCATTCCACCAAGAAGTTATGGAAAGGAACACCAAAATGACCTCAGAAAATTAATAAGTGTAAAAGCTGAAATTAGTAAATTACAAAACAAATGACTGTGTTGGACATAATAAATCTCCCTGTTCAAACACGTCGGTGTCCTTATCCCCAGTCTTGAGTGTGTTCATGATTATTACCATCGTGTAGCACAAGGAACTTGGAGATATGACTAAGGATCTTGAGATTATCCCAGGGTTTCTAGGCAGGCCTAATGTAATCACAAAGGTCCTTCCGAGGGAGGCAGGCAAGAGAATTGGAAGCAAGCTGTGTCCCCTCAACCCAGGGCACAGTGTAGTTTCTGCCATTAACTCTTAGGCTTTCTTTAATGTTGTGATGCAGAATTACTTCATTCAATTGTCCCAAGCGTCTGCACTGTAGAAAGTTTTTTGTTTAGCCAGGCACAGTCTTATGCCTGTTATTCCAACAACTCAGCAGGCTAAAGCAGGAGGGTCACAAGTTCAAGGCCAGCTTCAGCAATTTAGCAAGACCCTGTCTCAAAATCAAAAGAGTTGGGCATGTAGCTCAGCCAATGGTAAAGCACCCCTGGGTTCTATCCCAAGTACTAAAGAAAGAGAGATCTTTATTTTTTATTTATTTTAGGTGGATACCATATCTTTAATTTTATTTTAATGTGGTGTTGAGGATCAAACCCAGTGCCTCATGCATGCTAGGTGAGTGGTCTACCACTGAGTTACAACCCCAGCCCTGCTTTTATTTTTTAATAGCTAAAATTTATATTATTTTCTTACCCACCATTCTTTGCCCCAAAGCTGAGGTTTTTCCTCTGTTGAGAACAATGGCAATCAACATCAGTAATTTTTAAACTGCTTTGAAAGTGTCCAGTTTCTAGAAATACTGTGTTTCTGTAAAGGGACCTATCACCTTTGTGAGCCCTAGCGTTCAGTCAGATGGATGAATGAATAGTGTCTCCATAAAGGGAACCACACAAGGCAGAGAATGTGGACAGATCAAAGGGTGCTTGTAAGTTGAGAAGGAGGGCATTTTCAAGAAGCAATGGCGGAGGGTTTGTGAAGAGGAACGAGCTAGCCAAGGTCACTGGATTTAGTCCTAGCAGTTCATTAATAACCTATAAGGCAGCGGTATGTATAGGAGAGGTGATAGTTAGGCTTGGGTTGATGGGCCACCTCCCCCATGGAAATTTCCTTAAGAAGCAACCTGGTTTTATTTTCCCTGGGCAGGAGCCAGTCAACTTAAAGTTCACCCTGTTCCCTGGGCAAAGAGCCAATAGCATTAAAGGTCGCTCTGGTTATACCCCCCCACCAGAAATCCCTACTTAAAGCTCCTGCCTGCCCGGAGCTCAGACCCAACAGCTCATCCCTGCTGAGAGGAAGCAGCCGCTGCAGCAGCTCCAGACTCACCGTCTCCAGCCCAACGGCAGCTGCCCCAGCCAACAGTTCCAGAGACCACAGCCGGCGTGATCGGGCACCCACCTTCCATTCAGAGCTGGCACACTCCCCTCTCCCTTACTCCTCTCTCCCACCAAAGCTTGCACACTTCCCTCTCCCTGACTCCTCTCTCCCCATACTTCTTCTACCTCCGACCAGCCATAAAGGCTGGTGAATAAATCTCTTGGCTGCACGGTAGTCTCTGGTGTGATTTTTGCCCTTCATTGGTGCTGAAACCCAGGACCCTGTCCCAAGCCGAAGGGCATAATCACCCGGAACTGCCTCAGCCTTCTCCCATTTTTCGATCACCATTCCAACGCATCCACCACTAACCATCGGATTGGTAAGCCCTCCCCCATCCCCAGAGCTCCTAAACCCATCGGGCCTTTCACAGTGGGAACTGACCATTGACCATCCAGCAGGCCCGCTGGTGGCCTGTACGGGGAGGACCGCACCCCACCTAGACCTTCACTTCTCTCTCCCTTTCCTGGGAAGGTCTCCTTGTCCCCAGAGCTCCTAAACCTGTTGGAACTTTCACAGTGGGAACTGACCATTGATTGTCCAGAAGCCCCACTGGAGGCCCATTCGGGGAGGACTGCACCCCCACCTAGACCTTCACAGTCACAGTGGACCTCACAGAGCACGCGCTCGCTCTCTCTCTCTCTCTCTCTCTCTCTCTCTCTCTCTCGCTTTCTCTCCCTCTCCCTCTCCCTTTCCTAGGAACAGTTGAAGAAAGCCCTTTCTGGCCTCTGGCCTAGTCCAGACTTGGGTTTTATCTCTCCTGTTTGGAACAGGACACAAAAACCCCTGCGCAGGGTGGCCCATTGTCCTCCGGTCCCCTTGGGCCCCATGTCTGTTTGTCTCCAGTGACGACTGGGTCTCACGGACTTGAATCTCTCTGATATATATCTTGAGGGGTACACTTCTCAGGATAATAGATCTCTCCCATTCGGAACGGGAAGATGGGGGCTTCTTCTTCTTCTTCTTCATCCCTCCCGGCTGACCCACTCCCATCCCTCCTGGCCGACTACCCTCTGATCACTCTCTTCTTCGTTCTTGTCCTCGCTCTCTTCTTTAATTTCGCACTCACTCACTCTTTGTCACTCTCGTACCCACTCTGATCCCTCCCAGCCAACTCCCCTCTACAATGCCTCTTAAACAACCTAGCCACTCTTGGCCCAACTCCCGATATACAACCAACAAGACTTATCAAGTTTTGCACCCAAGATTGGCCCACATACTCCTTAGATAACCAAAACAAATGGCCTGCTTCTGGGTCCCAGGATCCCTCTATACTGAGAGATCTTTTCGACTTCTGCAAGTGATCAAAAAAATGGGTAGAGATTCCATATGTTCAGGCCTTCTCCCTCCTCCATTCGAATCCCTCACTCTGTACCCACTGCAGCCCCAAGAATATCCTCCTAGCCTGTCAACCGTCTGCTCCCTTACCATTGCCCTCCTTTCTTGATTTCGATCCGGCAGATGAGCCACTCCCATACCGGACTCTACCTGAAACCTCTCCCCTCCTTTGGCCCCTCCAGCCCCACTTCAACCCACTCCTGCCACCTCCTCTTCCTTCAGCCCACCCTCCACGTGATCTTGCACAATGTTGGCTCACCCTCCTTCACATGCTCCCACCCAAGTCCTGGCCCCACTCCAGGAAGTTACGGGCCAGAAGGAATTGTCCATGTCCACGTACCCTTCTCAATGACCGAGGTAGTGCAAATTGAGAAACAGTTGGGCTCTTATATACCACTGACCCACTACATACCTCAGGGAAGTTCAATGGGTCCTCCAAGCTTATAGCCTCACCTTCATGATCTATATATGATTCTGGCAAATACCTCCTTCCTGAGGAGTGTAGGCAAGTCTGGGAGCAGGCAAGGGCCTATGCTGATGAGAACCATAGAACCAACCATAACCATCCCATTGGACCTCAGGCCATCCCCGAAAGGGACCTTAACTGGGACTATAATTCCCCAGGGGACATGGCCTTGCGAGATCAGTTTTCCACTTGTATGCTAGTTGGTCTTAAGCGTGAAGCACAAAAGACCATTAATTTTGACAAGCTGCAGGAAATCATACAAAAAAGGGAAGAGACCCCCCTCCGAATTTCTAGATGGACTGACCAAAGCTCTCCAACAATGCACCAATTTAGATCCTGAATCTCCTGGGGGACATCAGGTCCTTATGACTTACTTTTTGTCCCAAAGTTACCGTGACATAAGGGGCTTAAATTGAGAAAATTAGAGCAAGGACCTGCAACACCTCAGACCAAGATCTTGGCCACAGCCTTTAAGGTCTATCATAACAGAGATGAGGATACCAAACGCTGTAGGTTTCAGAAATATGAAAAGGCCGAACGAACAAAATTCCAAATGCTGGCCCAGGCTTTACGGGGCTCCAATGCTCGGGCCTCACAAACAGGGGGCCATGACCCCACGCAGAGGGGACCTCCAGGGCCCTGTTTCAGGTGCGGGAATGAAGGACATTGGGCTAGAGCTTGCCCCAAACCCCAGGCCACCTATGCGCCCATGTCTTAAATGCTCCAAGATGGGCCACTGGAGTTTCATCTGCCCCAGTTCCCACAGGGGGACTGGATCAGTCATGAAACCCAACCTGCTGGGACTTGCTGCAGAAGATTGATGGGGCCCTGGGGTTCCTCTCCCAACAGTTGACCTCGCCTTATAGGAGCCTAGGGTCACCCTTTTTGTTGATGGCCACCCCACAAATTTCCTACTGGATACAGGAGCTACTTTCTCGGTCTTGAGGGAGTTTGGGGGGCCCACCACCATATCATCCCCAATTGTCAGGGTAGAGGGACACACCATTCACCCCCGCAAGACTCCCATGCTGTCTTGCTGCCTCCACATCCACCCCTTCGCCCACCCATTCCTAGTAATGCCTCAATGTCCTGTGCCTTTACTGGGCCGAGATACACTAGCCAAATTTCAGGCCTCAATTGTGCTCTCTGACCCACCTCGCTCAGTTGTGCTCCCCAACTTGTCTCACTCCGTCTCCTCCTCTGTCTTTATCCTCACCATATTAGGAGTTGATAACCCTGAAAAGACCTTCCAATGCTCTAACAGTGCAGAAACCTCCCGTTACCCTGCCCCTGCCCCTGCCCATCTGGTAGACCCCAAAGTTTGGGACACCTAGAGTCCCTCACTTGCTTGCTGTGACCCTGTACAAATACACCTTAAAGATCCCCAGCATTTCCCCAACAGAGCCCAGTACCCACTCCCGGCCACTAGCCTCAGAGGTCTCTAACCTGTTATCTCAGACCTCCTGCAGAAATGCTTTCTCTGACCCACCCATTCCCCTTATAATACTCCCATATTGGCGGTTAAGAAGTCCAATGGGTTTGTACCGGCTAGTCCAAGATCTTCATCTCGTCAATGAGGCTGTTAGGCCCATACACCCTCTGGTCCTGAATCCTTATACTATTCTCTCCCTAATTCCTTCCTTTTCTACCCATTTCTTGGTCATTGATCTTAAGGTTGCCTTTTTTTTTTTTTAATTATTTTTTATTCTAAGATAAATGACAGCAGAATGCATTACATTTCATATTACACATATAGAGCACTTTTTTTTTACAAATTTCTGGTTGTATGCAAAGTATATTCACACCATTTCTGACTTCATACATGCACTTAGGGTAATGATATCCATCTCATTCTACCATCTTTTTTTTTTTCTTCACCCTTTTGCTCCCTCCCTTCCCCTCCCTCCCCATTGGCCATTCTAGTGTTCCTCTAATCCTCCTATACTCCCCATCCCAACCCAGCTGTGAATTGGCCTCCTTATATCAGAGAAAACATTTGGCATTTGGCTTTTTGGGATTGGCTAACTTCACTTAGCATTATATTCTCTAACTCTATCCATTTTCCTGCAAATGCCATGATTTTATTCTGTCTTATTGCTGAGTAATATTCCATTGTGTGTATATACCACATTTTCTTTATCCATTCATCTACTGAAGGGCATCTAGGTTGGTTCCACAGTTTAGCTATTGTGAATTGTGCTGCTATAAACATTGATGTGGCTGTGTCCCTGTAGTATGCTGTTTTCATGTCTTTTGGGTAAAGACCAAGGAGTAGGATAGCTGGGTCATAAGGTGGTTCCATTCCAAGTTTTCCAAGGTATCTCCATACTGCTTTCCATATTGGTTGCACCATTTTGCAGTCCCCCCAACAATGTATGAGTGTGCCTTTTTCTCCACATCCTCTCCAACATTTATTGTTGTTTGTGTTCTTAATAGCTGCCATTCTGACTGGTGTGAGATGAAATCTTAGAGTGGTTTTGATTTGCATTTCTCTAATTGCCAGAGTTTGAGCATTTTTTCATGTATTTATCGATTGATTGTATATCTTCTTCTGAGAAGTGTCTGTTCAGTTCCTTGGCCCATTTATTGATTGGGTTATTTTTTGTGTGTGTGTGTTATGATTTTTGAGTTCTTTATATATTCTAGAGATTAGTGCTCTATCTGATGTGCTTGAGGTAAAAATTTGTTAAGGTTGCCTTCTTCACTGTCCCTTTAGCTCAGGAATCGCAAGACATCTTTGCCTTTACCTGGACTGATCCTGATACTCAACGGTCCCAACAATTGACCTGGACAGTCCTCCCTCAGGGTTTTCGCAACAGCCCTCATATTTTTGGACAGATACTGGCTGCTGACCTCAAGGATCTTGAGTTTTCTGACTCCACTCTTCTGCAATATGTAGATGACCTTCTCCTCTGTAGCCCTTTCTTTCCCACAGTTCGTGTATACTCTTACACCCTTTTAAATTTTCTTGCTTTTCACGGGTATCATGTTTCCCCATCTAAGGTACAACTTGCCCAGACCCAGGTAGTTTATTTAGGAGTTCAGATCTCCCATCAATCAAAGGCCTTTACTCCAGACTGAAAGGCCCTCATCAAGGCTCTCCCATGTCCCAAGACAAAGGAAGAGATTCTTTCCTTCCTGGAGCTAGCAGGATATTTCCACGCCTGGATTCCCAATTTATCTCTTTATGCAAAGCCCCTATATGAGGCAGCTAAGGGGGTTGAGGAAAAGCCCCTCCCTGAAAGCATTCAGGCTGAGTTTAGGTATCTGCAGCACTCACTGTTACAGGCCCCAGCTCTTCATCTCCCAGACCTTCTTCAGCCATTCGCCCTTTATGTCCATCAGATGATGGGTCTGGCTCTAGGTGTTTTAGGCCAATATAAGGCCTCCACTTTTGCTCCCGTTGCCTACCTTTTGAAACAACTTGATCCCACTGTTCACAGATGGGCCCCCTGTCTTCAGGCTCTGGCTGCTGCTTACCTACTTCTACAAGAATCAAAAAAAGCTGACCTTTGGTGCCCATATCACTGTTGCCTCTCCTCACCATCTAAAGGATCTACTGACCTATAAGAGCCTTCAAACTCTCCCGCCCTATCGCATTCTCTCTCTCCTCATTTCTTTTCTACACGATTCCTCAATTTCCTTCCAACCCTGCTCCTCTTTACACCCAGCTACACTCCTCCCAGTCTCCTCTGAGCCCCCAGAACATGATTGTGTAGAGATGCTTGAGGCTTTAATCCCCCACCCCTCCCACATTCAAGAGGGACCACTTCCTGACTCTTCCCTAATCTGGTTCATGGATGGCAGCTCTTTCCTTAAGGATGGGCAGTGCTTTGCCGGCTATGCTGTCGTCTCCCTATCAGAGGTTATCAAGGCAGCACCCCTTCTCTCCAACACCACAAACCAACAGGCCGAACATACAGCTGTTATTCATGCCTTCGAATTGGCGGCTGACCAAAACCTCACCCTTTACACAGACTCAAAATACATCTATCACATTTTACTCTCCCATTCCGCAATATGGAAAGAGCGGGGGCTCCTGACCACAAATTCCTCAGTCACTAATTCCAAACTAATATCAAAGCTTCTACAGGCCTCTCTTCTGCCCAAACTAATAGGGATCTCTCATTGTCCCACACACCAAAATGATGGGTCTCCCATGACTCAGGGCAACATAAAGGCAGATAGGGCAGCAAGGGAGGCAGCACTATCTTCACCCTCTCTCCTGGCCTCCATCCATTCCACCACCCAGACCTGCACATCTCCTCCCATACAATCAATCCTCTCCTATCTTCACTCTCTTTTCCATCCTAACCCTCAGGCTCTTAAAACATTCGCTACCTCCTTCCTCACCCTGACCTCAGAAAACACACAGTTCCTCCATCGGCTCACCTCCGAGTGCACTGTATGTCAGTGCACCAATCCATACACTCCTCTTAAACCAGGAACAGTTCCCTCTCACCAAGCTCCGGGTCAGTTCCCAGGAGCCGACTGCCAAACAGATTTCACCAACATGCCAACTGTCCGGAAACATAAGTATCTCCTGGTCTTGGTAGATACACTCTCTGGATGGGTAGAGGCGTTTTCTGAAGGAGCCCCAATCAGGGAGATGGCTATTGCGGTTAGCTGGAAGCCGTAAGTTCCACCTGATAATAATCATACATTAAGTATGCACGTGACGCACCTGTAAATGCACGTGACGCACCCGCAAAGCTAAAGGTATATAACCGGGTGAAAGCGGTCAGAAGCGGCATTCATTCAGTCAGTCGCTCAGTCAGTCGGAAGAAGAGTTCGGGTCAGAGAAGAAGAAAAGAGTCAGAGCGGCCAGAACGTAGTCAGAAGAAGAAATAAGAGTCAGAGTGGTTAAGAGTTCGGTCAGAAGAAGCTAGAGAAAGAAATGAGAACGAGAAAAGAGTTTAGTGTAAGGAATGAGAAAAGAGTTTAGTATAAGGAAAAGAGTTTAGCTAAGAAGAGAAGAAGAGATAAAGAGAAAGACAGAGACTAAGAGAATGAGAAAAGAGTTTAGTACTAAAAGAAGAAATGAGAAAGCCAAAGAGACTTTAGTTTAGAAGCCAAAGAGAGCTAGAGAGAAAAATAGAAAGACAAAGAGAAAAAGAAGATATAAGGAAAAAGAGAAAACAGAGACTAAGAATAATAGATTCCTGCCACCGAATCTCCTCCCGCGGTATTGTGGCTGTACGTCAGGCAGCTACACTTTTCTACTTCCAACAAGATTGCTTCCACAGTAGCTTCTATTTTAGTCTCAGAAATCTTTCCCCACTTCGGGTTGCCCACATCCATCCAGTCTGACAATGGGCCTGAATTTGTCTCTCATGTCACCCAAAATATATCTACTTCCCTTAACATTCCTTGGCATTTTCACATCCCATATCACCCCAAGTCTTCAGGGAAGGTAGAGAGGACTAATGGAACTCTTAAGAACATTCTGACTAAATTCTCCCTGGAGCTTCACTTAGACTGGGTCAAGCTACTTCCCCTCGCCCTCTTTAGGCTCCGAGTCCTCCCAAAGAAACCTTCCTCACTATCCCCTTTTGAGGTTACATTTGGGCGGCCAGCTCTTCCACCTGGAATTTCCCCAATTCAAGGAAGCTTGTCCAAAGACCTCTCTCTCCCCTCTTGTCCTTCATCAGACATCAGCTATGGACAGGCCAAGATACATCCTGCCAGACCCAGGTAGACTCTCCACTTCATTCCCATTAACACCTGGTTCTTGGGTATATTTCTCCTCTCTCTGGACACAGGATCAGTCTCCCTTGCCCCGAAGAGGACAGGCCCCTTCCAGGTTGTGCTGTGCACACCCATGGCTGCTAAGCTTCTTGAAACCTCAGGGAAATTGACATCTTGGATTCATATCTCCAGACTAAAACCAGCTGCCCAATCAGCTGAGGATCCACAAAAGGACGACAGACACCTACCCCGTATACTTGTTCTTCCCTTCCCACCGATCCCCTAAAAATTAGCTTCTCTCATGTATCCGATACCAACTCAGAAAATCCTTTCCATCTTTCTTGTTCTGAACCTTTAACCAGCTTCTCCTTAGGGACAGGCCAACGGACAATAATCCCTCTCTCCTTCTTTCTCTTTGTTGTAAGATGCTGCCTTATGCCTACAATTCCTCTCTTCGGGAGAACACCCTCGCCGACCTATGGCTTCAGGGAACATTCATCCACGCTTGCAGAGATTCATTTTTTTGGCACCAGCCTCCTGAGAATCCTTTTCGCCCTCAAGCCTGACCTACCTGTCTTGTCATATCCCCCCCATAACACCCCATGTCGCCCCCTTTCAGCAGGAATTAGCCAGACACACAAGTGTCTACTTCCTAAGAAAACAAAAAGGTGGGAATGATAGATAGGCTTGGGCTGATGGGCCACCTCCCCCATGGAAATTTCCATAAGAAGCAACCTGGTTTCATTTTTCCCTGGGCAGGAGCCAATCAGCTTAAAGGTCGCTCTGTTCCCCAGGCAGGAGCCAATCACCTTAAAGATTGCTCTGTTCCCCAGGCAAGAGCCAGTCAGCTTAAAGGTCACCCTGTTCCCTGGGCAAAGAGCCAATAGCATTAAAGGTCACTCTGGTCCATCCCCCACCAGAAATCCCTACTTAAAGCTCCTGCCTGCCAGGAACTCAGACACAACAGCTCATCCCTGCTGAGAGGAGGCAGCCGCTGCAACAGCTCCAGACTCACCGTCTCCAGCCCAACGGCAGCTGCCCCAGCCAACAGCTCCAGAGACCACAGCCGGCACAACCGGGCACCCACCTTCCGTTCAGAGCTCACACACTCCCCTCTCCCTGACTTCTCTCTCCCACCAAAGCTTGCACACTTCCCTCTCCCTGACTCTTCTCTCCCCATACTTCTTCTACCTCCGACCAGCCATAAAGGCTGGTGAATAAATCTCTTGGCTGCACGGTAATCTCCGGTGTGATTTTTGTCCTTCAATAGGGAGTAAGGGGTAATGGCAGTCACAATATAAGTTACACAATTATGTGACTCATTTGTTTGCCAGTTATTACGTTCATTTTTCCCACCTCCAAACCCGACCTCCTAACTTGGCTTTGTGTGCCAAAGCCAGGCCTGGACAGGCCAGCTGACGTAGTAACAGGCCATGCCAATAGGAGGTGCTAGAGGGCCGCTGCAAGGATGGGTAGGAAGAGGCCTTGATCCTTTCTGGGGTCTCCTGAGGTCCCTGTGTCCTCTTTTTCTGTTTCTTGAGCATCACGTGGGCATTTTTTTCTCTATTACCTATAGCAGCAGTTGGGTCTGGACTTTGTAAATACAGCCTGAACATGCTTCTCCTTCCCCAGGAAGGCTAGCACCAGCAGATAGTGAGTATGAGTTCTAGTGACAGAGACCCAGGGGAGTAGTGCAGCCCAGAGTGACCTGGATCTGTCCATGCGGAGCTCCTGCCAGAGGTGCAGGCTAAATGTCTTGGCTGGTATAGCCGCAAACAGCTCTCTGAGGCTACGTCTTTACTTCTTTTAATCTTACACCACAAATACACAAGTTTCCCACTGTCACCAAACAGTGCCTCCTACTCTTGGCAAACACGTTGGAAGTTCAGATGTCACCCCGTTGGCAGTGGTGAGCCAAGTGGTGCAGTGGGTTCTGGTGTCTCCGGAGCTGCCCGGTTTCTACATCAGCACTTTTCCAGAAGGATCTCTCCCCTCTCTCTGGGAAGCTTGCTGTCTCTTGCTGTTTGTATGAAGATTAGAGAGCCATGGCGTTCACTTGGCTGGTTGTTGGAAACGTCAGAAACATTGCTGGAGCTTCCCTGGCTGATGAAGACAAAGGAATCCAGGCCTGGATCCAAACCAGGCAGGACCACGCCAGCAGCAGAGCCAGGAGAGATTTTGAGCCCAGGGCCTAGGGTGGCTTCTCCTTGGACAGGAGCAGGAGAGGCTCAGGGTCACAAGAAAAGGTGGGCAGGGGGCTCTGGGGCAGTGGGGAGCTGGTGGGAGGATGGACTGTTTCTCAGGGACACAAGAAGCTCAGTTCTTGGCTGAGAAGAGAATGGAAAAGGAAAAGGTGGTGGGAGGAGAGTGAATGGCCTGCACCTGTGTCCCCAAGGAGGCCTGGCAGGGAGGTCAGTGGTCAGGAATCGGAGCACAGAGAACTTCTTGTCATTGATCAAATCCTCACATTTTATCTCAAATTCACATCACTGGGTCTCTCCACGGGTTCAGTGAATGGACCGTCCCCTCCTTCCCTTCCCTGGTGTGCCGGGGCAGAGTATGGCGGCCTCCCCAACGCAGGTGCCCAGCCTCTGGGTGTCACAGTTCAGCCTCCTGTTTCGTTTCCTTCTCTTGCTGGTTTGTTCCTTTACCAGAGACTTAACCAGCCCCTGTGGACTACTCATGAGCTCCTCTAGGAAGCACACTGGGCAAGAAAGCAAGAGAATTTTGGCAAAATCACAAAACGGGGATAATAATATGCCAGTTGGAACGGAATCCTCGCCCATCTCCCGGGGTGCTGGGAGAATTAATTAACGTTTTGTAAAGGCCTTTGAGTTCCTTTGGGGACGGTGCCACCAGAGTGCTGTGCATTATTGTGAAGGGATTATGTGCACAAATACAATACCAGGAGCCAGGATATTACTAAAAATAAAGCAGGACTTTCTGTGAGGAAGGTGAGGAAGGAAATGCTCACTGAGAGAAGCTTAACGTCTTTTCATACAGATACGCAGGCTGCGGGTGATGGAACAGCAACTCTGAGGTTCCATTGTAAGGGAGGGTTGTGTTTTCTGGGCATTGTCAAGGTGCTGTGGAACCCAGCCAAATGCCTGCTCGGCCACCAGAGGCTGGTCTTTGAAAGAGCACAGAGGACAGGACGCGGGGCTGGACTGTGAGGCCCCCCCACTGGGGAAAAGGCAACAGTAGAGCAAATGTTTGTTTGCATTTGTGGGGAAGGGGCTTTGAAAATGGGGAGAAGAGGAAATGCCCGGTAACTCCTGGCGGCTGCGCCAGTCACCCCAGGGCTGCGAGTGGAGAGGGATGGAAGGCTGTCATTTTTCATTTGCTGCTTTCTCAAGTGCTTCAAATCCTGGTTTTGAAATAGCAGAAGAAATAGGTTCTTGCTTGTGTGCTGGCAGAGGAAGAGCAAATGACTTTGTAAAACACAAAAGCAAAGCCGCCAGCGCGCTCTGATGGGTCCACACAGCCAGCGTAGGAGTGTCTGCTGTGTCCTCTGGAGGCTTCTGCCCCCTCCTTTCCTCACCCTTCCCTCCATCACTTTCCTTCTCCTCCGTCGTCCCCTTATCTTGTAGCAAGGCCTCTGGAGTCTAAAGCCGATTAGCAAACAAATAAGTCCTTTAATGTCCGAATACTTTCCCCCCATAAATGGATCACTCTGCCAACCCTGCAAATTCTCCCCGTCAAACACCCTGGCTGCTAACAAGCGACTTTCTCCAGCCCGCTCCATGTGGCACACAGGCATTCCATTCTGATATTTGCACTGGGTAGACTTTCTCCACTCTTCCTCCCATCCCACCTCCACCTCCCTCAATTTTCTGCCTTTGAGAGACTCCTTTACCCAGCTGCAGAAAAGCATTGGGGACCAGTGATAACCAGAGGTTCACGGAGAAGCGGAGGAGTGACAGAATGTAGATGGGTGCATTCCACGGGCCCCAAACAGCCCAAGACCGCTGTGGAGGGAGCGCCGATGGTCTGGTCTGCTGTCCAGCCTGGGACTGAGGCCCCAACCCCTTGTCAAACACGTGTCCTGCCTTGCTCCCAACACTTGCTCACCCAGATCTTGGTACACGGTAACTAGGAGGAGAGACGGCTGTTGGCTGGAAGAACCAGAGAGGGCTGGGTGTGAGCAGAGAAGGCGGTCAGCATGCTCCTGGCTGAGCAGTAGAACCAGGGCATCTCCAGGCCGTGCACCTCGGTCACATGGTAAGAGACGGGGCCTGTGGCCACCAGGTCCTCTGCCTGCCAGAGTCATGCTCTTCACCCCAAACCATGCCACTTCCCTGAGGAAAGCATGGCGCTGATCTTGTTCAGGAACTTGAGGGGAAGACTATTTTGGGGTTATTTACCTAAAAGCCCTGAGTTGACGCTGACTCACATGAACATTTCCCTTCACTCACCCATTGCAGTCAGAGCAAAATGAGTCACCGACTGTCCTTGCCTCTTGCTTGGTGACCAATGGGAAGTGCTTCATTTTAAGAGGTGGGAGCTCGGTTGGTAGGACGAGGTTCTGAGAGCCCCACCGAGGCTGGGGGCCCCTGCAGCCGTGAGCCCCGGAATGCTCATGCAAGTGGGCGGAGAGGCACCTCCTTCCCGGAGCACAGGGTCTCTACCAGGCCTCATGCCACAGAGTAGGAGCAGGGGTGAGGAAGAAAGAGAGTGGGAGAGCTTTCTAAAGAGCAGTCCTGGCCATCTTATTTCAGAATGGCTAAGAGGCCCGACATGGACTGCACCAACCTGCAAGAAAACAGAGGGCTCCTGGCACTAGGGCAGGAATCAGCAACGAAAATCCCAGGAGCTGCACTGCACGCTGCCCCCGGTAGTCTACAGTGACCCACTCGGGAGCCGCTGGAGTGCCGTGGACCCTGTGAGAAGAAGCGAGGGGTCTGGGAGCACCAGAGTGGGAGTGGCCGCGTGGCAGTGCCCTTAAGGGCCCGCTTCCTCCCGGGGGCTGGGCTACAGATGCTGAGTGGGTCATGCAGGATGTGTAACTCGTAAAGCTGAACATCCACCCGAGGGACAGCGGCACTCCATGGACCACCGATCGTGATTAGCCCCATTAACACACCAAATTAAAAATAACGAGGATGGCTGTGCTAGCTTGCCAGGGCTGCTGGAACCAAGCACTGCCAACTAAGTGGCTTGGACATCAGAGATCTCTTGTCTCAGTCCGGGAGGCCAGAAGTCTAAGACCAAGCTGTCCCCCAGGGCTGGTTCTTCCTGAGGCTGGGAGGGAAAGGCCTGCTGCAGGCCCCCTCCCAGGCTTGAGGAGGGCCTCTGTTCCCTGCCTCCCCTGGGTCCAAATTCCCCTTCAGGAGACACCACCACATTGGATCAGGCCACCTCCTGCCTTCATTTTCACTTGACCACCACTGCAAAGACCTTTTCTCCAAACAAGGCCACATTCTGTAGTCCCCAGGGAGGGACTCCAGTGCATCTTGCTTAGGAGGCACAATTCACCCACAGTGACCTGCGGCGAATGGCTGTTAGGAACCAGGCACGGAGAACGGAGGCTGCAGTTATTTTCTTTGTGCACTTTACAATGCAGTTTCCAAAGGTTTTTCTTCATTCTGGCATTGCTGCCTTAAAGGGTGTGAATGGAAGAAAGCATAGAAAGATCCTGGAAAGCTCTCACAGGATCATTCAGAGAAAGAGAGGGAGAGAGAAGAAGAACAACAACAAGGAAAAGGAGAAGGAGGAAGAGGAGAAGAAGAGGTGGGGGAGGAATCTCACTCTCTGACTTTTTAATTGATTATAAGCATTGCTTATAAACCTTGAAACCAACTTTGATTCTTCTTAAAGCAGCTACTAAATCCTAGTTCCCCCTTCCTACCATGAGGTACTTATCAGCTTTAAGATGTGTCAGATTTATGTCCCAACCCTTCTCTCTTCCTGGAATCTACCTTGTAACAGGAATTTTTAAGTTAAACATTCAAGGCTGTTCATGGCCGCACTGCAGTAGCCACGACCGTGGAACCCTCTAAGTGTGCCTGCAGAAGAGAAGTCCCCCACGATAGCGCTGTGCTGGGAGCACTGAGGAAGAGGCAGCGCGGTGCAGACAGCCCGGTGTCCCTGGGCCTCTGCTGCATGCAGGACTGAAGGGACTCAGGTGAAGTACCTGCCTAGCAAGCCAGCAGGGCTGGACTCAACCCCAGGAGGTGCGTGAGCAAGAGAGCTTCCTGACACCAGCGTGTGAGCCCCGGCAGGGCTTGTGAAGAGGCGTCCTTTCTGTGTCATGAAACCAAGCTTGCGTCTCCAGCTCATCCCTGCCCTCCTTTCTGCCTCCTCCAGCCCAGGAGCCCAGGTCTCGCCTGCGCTTGGTGTACATAAGGCTCCCGACACCCCGTTCTCCTCTGCACACCCTGCACAACCCTGAACCTGTCCTCCATCCCCAGTGGATCCTGCTTCCAAGGAAGGCCCAGCTCTCAGCCTCAAGTACCTGGCACCCCAGTAATCCCAACATGTGTCCCCGTGGCTTGGCCTTCCCAGCTGTGCTGCAGAAAGCTCCCTGCTTCATGCGCCAGCTCTGCACCTCAGCTGAGCCCACCCAGCAGTTGCCTCTCGGTGGTGCTCACAGCTCCTGCTGCCAGCCTAGTGCAACCCCTCCAGGACGCTGTGCTCATTGGCCAGCCCTCAGGGCCAGCTCCTTCCGTGACCTCCATCATGCGGTCATTCATTCCACTCTCTGTAGGTATGTCCTTGTGTTTTCTTCCCTGTTGGGCAGGTAGCATCCATTTTTATTTTTGAAACCATGAGCCACTTGGCGCAATGCTGCCTGGTGTCTGAGAAGCATGTTTAATAATGCAGTGAGCGGAGGTAGTGTGTTCAGATGCATTCTGTCCACAAGCAAAATCAGAGACAGCTTGCCTGAGGTAAAATATGAAGCATGACGTTGTCCCCAAGACATAATATAAGTCATGCACACACCTGTAATACCAGTGACTGGCGGCTGAGGCAGGAGAATGGCAAGTTCCAGGATAGCTCAGCAATTTAGCAACACCCTGTCTCAAAATTAAAAATAAAAATGGCTGAGGATGTAGCTGAATGGTAGAGGCCCCTGGGTTCAATTCCCGGAAACAAAAAATACACACATGGTGATGACATGATGACTCATTGTGTTGTTGGACATGGGCCTCTCACACGTCAGACCAGCACCATGCCCAGTGGTTTGCACTTTCAAAAATTGAAATAGGTGCTGCTTTCCCGTGTGTGTGTGTGTGTGTGTGTGTGTGTGTGTGTGTGTGGTGTAGCAAATCCCGCTGGGCTGAGGTGGACATGTGGTGTGATGGCCTTCTCTTCCTGTAGCCCCATATGCTCCTGACTCACCTAACTGAAGTCCCCTCCTCTAAGTCCAGCCCTACTCTAGGGGGAGCAGAGGCATGTGGTTAGTTGTACAGGTCAGTTTTAGCTTGTCACCTTGACAGCCTATAGCTTTCACCTTGATATTCTGCAGCTGAGTCTCCTGTTGTCCAGGGACAGGCTTCTTGCCTCTTACCCAGAGCCCCAGTAACTGGCCTTCCCATCTCTGGGCTGACCCCTCTCTGGGGCCGAGAGGGGCTATACCTGCTGCCAGATACCCTCCACCACCTGCCTATCTAGTCTAGCCTTCCACAGGAGCCACCCTGACTCTGCTTGGATTTGGGGCTCAGTGTGAGCCTCAGTTAATGGAATCTATGCCCTGATGTGGATTTATCTCCTGGTTTTATTCCTAATTTTGGATTCAAGGCAGAGAATTGTTGAAATCTCAAGTAACAGGTTTCTGTCCTCACTCCCATCTCCAGAATTTGAACCTTGCCCTTCTCTGCCCAGAGACCAGCCCGTGGTCTGCAGCTTGGCCTTCGTGGCCCCTGACCCTCTCTGGGCCACCACAGCTGAAAACTAGACCCTGCTTCAGTTGGCCCTCAGAGCAATGGGGCAACCCAGATTTTGAACCTTGGAGGAGACTGCAGGAGACCCTGAAGGCAGATAGGGGAAAGGAGCCCTCCCTGCAGGGAGCGGCATTATCAGTGGGCGAATCTTGTGGGTGGAGTTCCTTGGACTTGACCTGCACAGAGGGAGGAGCCACGCCTAGAATGAGGGTGTGGGACTGTGGTGACTTCCTGTTTACTGTGTTGATCTGTTTACTAGTGTCTGCGGTCCCTCAGTAGCAGCGTCAAAATCCCCTGTGTACGGGTTTGGGATTAGGGAGGACTTTTTTTTTTTTTTTTTGGATGAAGAGGCTGATGAGCCTGAAATCACTGAGTGAAGACACCAGCGAGGGACCAGGGCCACGTGGGCAGGAACAGAGTAGGGAGCCTTGGTGGCCCTTGCCTCCAGCCTGTGGCCGGGGGTGGCAGCACCTGGAGACCTGGCTGCTGCCCTCCTCTGCCTGGCCCCTGCCCCAGCGAGAGGACTGGACGTCAGAGAGCCGTCCAGGTAGAGACGGACGCTCCTGGCACAGAAGCACTGCGGCCCCCACCTGACGTCCAGGATGTGCCCAGGAGGAAGATGAGCTGTGGCGGGAGCTGGTCACGTGCAGACAGCTCCAGGGAACTGGCCCTGCCACTGCGTGTGAGCGCGGGGCCGCCCAGCCTCTCCACGGAAACAAGGAACCCATGGCCTCTGCTCAGGACTGTGACACTAAGGAATGTCCAGGGTGCCTGGCCCTTCACGTGGGTGTGTCCTTCCTGTTCTCTGAGCAAGCTCGGCCCGGGACAGCCTCTGCCCTCTGCACACATCTGTCAACAGGGGACAGTTCAGAGACGTTTTTCTGTCCCCACCATTTCCTGTTCTTTTCCACAGGAATTCTTTGTGAGTTCACTCGAACTCCGCTTTTTTGTGTTGTTTTGCTTTGTCCTCGGTTCCCTTCCTGGAGTCACTCCTGGCTGGGGGCGTGGCTCTGGCTCTCCGTCTGAACCTCCGAGGCCTGCTCCCCAGAGCCCAGGCCCAGCCAGCTCCGCCTGGGCGCCTCCCTCCACCTGCTGTCCCTTAGTTCCTGGAAGCCGCACACGTCGTCCAGCTCTGTTCCCTCAGAAGGAGGCCAGGAAGAGCAGTTCCGGGTTTCCTTTGCGGCTGTGTGACGAGTGTCACCACAACAGGCCAGGCCTTCCGGCGTTTCCTTTGGCAGGACAGGGTTCCCAGCGCAACCGGGACCTCTGGGTGGGCCCCATGGCTGTTCATCACCTGCTGTTGACGGGACAGCACTCCACCCAGCTGACGTCCACTGTGCATCCTCAGTGGGTGCCCCGGGTACCAGATAAGCACTTGAAGTGCTCTTGATGTTAAGCTTTAGAACAGCCCGGCCCAGCCCGGCCGGCACTGCACGGCCCGCTGCACACGCACAGCCCCAGGCAAGCAGCTCTACTAGTTCCCATCTGTTCGGTTCAGGGAAACTGAAGACCCGCCTGAAGCCACCTGGTTTGCAAGTAGGACAGCCAGGGTCCCGCCCGCAGCCTGTCTTCTAACCATGGCACAGACGCCTCTCTGGCTCGGGCTCTCTCACTCATCATCAGCCTTTGGCCTTGAGAAAGTCTGGCTCAGTTTCCTTAATCACAAGAAGAGGAGCAGCAGTATCGACAAGGATTATTATGAGTGAAACAATAGCAGGGAGGGCGGGGCCTGGGCTCGTGTTCTGACCCCTGTGCTGTAGCCACACCTCCTGCGCCCTCCAGCTGCCCCGTCCCCACCAGCCCACCTCACCATCAGTGCACTCTTAATGAAGCTGAGCTTGTGCTCCAGATGCTGTTCCTCGATGGCAGGTCTTTCTGTGAAAGGCACCTGTGCCTCAAGGGAACACGGTGTCCCTCCCCGTGTTTTATGTGTCTGGTGAGTTTTCTCAGTAACTCGCACATAGGAGCCAGGCTTGAAGTTTCCTGAGTTCTCTAAACACCCAAGACTGGGTCTCCCACACCCTAATCACTCAGGAAACACTCAGAGAGTGCACAGCTGTGTGTCACAGGCAAATCAGCTCTCCCATGTGGTGTCTGGTAAAAGACGCAGGGCATGGGCTGGGCCAGGACAGGCAGGGAACGCATTCCACAAGGGTCCTTTCCTCCCTGCAGAGCGGGCCCCTGAGCGTTTCTTGGAGTGAGTGGAGGCAGCAGCAGCCAAACACTGCCCCTCTCTCTGCCGAGCTCCCCCTCCACAGCTCGCTGCGTGACATTAAAGCAGAGGAGACGCTGTGGCCAGAAGGAAAGGAACATCCCATTCGTCTGGGCCACTCTGCTAAGCCTGGTCTCTGAGGAGTCCCCAGGAAGAAGGGAGAGGCTGGACTGGCCTTGGCCTTGGAGTGAGTGTGAGTGTGTGTGTGTGCGCGTGCTTACATAGCCATTAGGACCTGCAGATGTGGAGGGGTAGGTGGTGGGCTTCACCAGACAGCCAGGGTGCTTAGGAAGCAGGCTGTGCTGAGGGAGCCCTGCCCAGGCCAGGACAGGCTGGGCCCAGGCAGGAGTCTTTGAGGCAAGACAGGGAGGGTGCCCTTCGGCTGCACCCAGTCTGCGTGCCCTGCCTTCCCAGGACTTTCACAGCTCCAGCGCTAGAAAGCAAACAAAGACAAGTCGACTAGTCTGAAAGTTGGTCTGCAAAACCTCAGCTGGGAGATCGCTTCTTTTCTGAAATTAAGAGACTTTCCAAATTATTGGTCTAGGAAGAAGTGGAGTGGTGTCGTGTGTGGCTCTGAGACATTTTCACTTGCAGTTTAATGGTTTCAAAATTAGCAAAGGCTGATTGTCAAGTTGTGCTTCCTCCAGCATCACCTCCGTTTGTTAAAAGGGGACAGAAACAACGCTCACGGGAACAAACTGCCCTGGCGTATGTGGCCCTCTGTCCACACTCAGCAGTGTCCCCCTCGGGTTTGCCAGAGGTCAGGAGTTGCTCAGCTCACACTGTACACAAGGAATGTCCCTCCCGGAGGCGGGGTTGGCGTTTTCCTCTGAATTTCCCTCTCGGCCTCTCTGGGAATGGTGTGGCCAGTGCTGGTGTTGTTTACGGGGAACCACGTCCTGCTTTTCTTTGTGTATTTCTAGCAATGGAAACTGCCTCACAGGAGCTCCACTCTGCTGGTGGAAGGGAGCAGGGACAACAGCTGACAAGCAGAAGGCCCTGCTTACTTCATTCAGCTCAGGCGAGGCCCAGAGGCCCAGAGCGCCCCACGGGGGAGCAGCCTACACCTCCTTTGTGTTAGGAGTATTGGTTTGGTAATTAATGGATGATAAAAATGCTTTTTCTGTTTCTAGAAATCGGAAGTTGCTCCTCTCCTCACTTGTTTCACAGGCCCCTCGTTGTCTGTAGAGCCACAGTGGGACACCACCTGGCACTCGCTGTCATCTGCTGGGTGTCTCCAGGGTGCAGCTGTGGAGCTGGGTGGTGAGTGAGCCTCTGCCTTCGCCCCACCAGGAGGTCTCTGTTGTTCCTGGCCCGCTCTCATGACCCACCAAGCCCCGCCAGCTCCCTTTCCTTCCTCCCGTGAAGCCCCAGAGTGATGGCGGCTCTCCTGGGAAGAGGCTGCAATGTTAGGGCAGCTGTGGACAGGCATCAGAGGATGCTTTGCAAGAGTGTCCACTAGGACCCAGGTTCGAGGAAGTGCTTCTCCACCACAGGTCAGAGCATCCTGGGAAAACCTCCCTACAAGGGCCACATTCAGGCAACTAACTGGGGGAGTAAGGGCCTGCACTCAGGAAGTGCCCACCACAACAGCAGGACAGTGTGGTGCCACTCCGTCTCACCCAAGTCCCCAGGGTTCCTTATCCATCATGACACTGGTCCCCAAACAGGTTTTGGGAACCGTTGCTCTGGAGCATCCGGGCCACCTCTAGGCCCAAGGAAGTCATAGCAACTCAACAGAACTATTTAACCAGGCCTCAAGGAGATGCATGTGGCCTCTGTGATATTCAGACTTTCACAAAGTCATGCAATAATAGACAACACCTGGAAATCAGATGGGACTGTCATCCTTCAAGCCCACTGTGCAGAGACAGCACTGCCTGGTACATGAGGAAAGACCATTTCCACCAAATCTAGGTGTGAGATCAGGAAAAAAAAGTTAGGAGCATTGTAGGATAGGACAGCTGAGCCAGGCCATCTGCTAGGAAGCAGATCGGAGCTCACCTGCACTTTGTCGGCCCGCGCCCCCAGAGGCCGTCAAGCTCAGAAACACTCCCGCTAAGCAAGCTGGCCCCAGGTGGAGGTGTAACAGGGTGCTGGTGCCTTTGGTGAGGAGGGACAGGTCACAGGTACGCATGGCCATCCTTGCTGGCCAGCCCTCTCTCCTGTTGGGAAGCTGCACGGGAAGCTGAGTGAGCAGGAAATCTGACAGGAATCGCCCTGGACAGTGGTGTCCATGGTGTCCACAAGGGCTGTGGACAAGCCACATCGAGGGAGAGCTCCATGGCAGACCCACACGCTGAGACCCCTGGGAGCAGGGGAGGCCCGCTGCACCTGCACTGCCCTGGGTCGTACGGGGGCCTTCTCGGGACTTTCCTGACCTGACGTTTCCAGCATCCTCCTGACGGGAGCTTCTGCAGGGGCTGGACCCCAGCCCGAGGGGCGTGGGGTGGAGCTGGCTGAGGAAGGGGACCCCCAGCCCGAGGGGCGTGGGGTGCAGGTGGCTGAGGAAGGGGACCCCCAGCCCGAGGGGCGTGGGATGCAGGTGGCTGAGGAAGGGGACCCCCAGCCCAAGGGGCGTGGGGTGCAGGTGGCTGAGGAAGGGGACCCCCAGCCCGAGGGGCGTGGGGGCAGGTGGCTGAGGAAGGGGACCCCCAGCCCGAGGGGGTGGGGTGCAGGTGGCTGAGGAAGGGGACCCCCAGCCCGAGGGGCGTGGGATGGAGCTGGCTGAGGAAGGGGACCCCCAGCCCGAGGGGTGTGGGGTGCAGGTGGCTGAGGAAGGGGACCCCCAGCCCGAGGGGCGTGGGGTGCAGGTGGCTGAGGAAGGGGACCCCCAGCCCAAGGGGCGTGGGATGCAGGTGGCTGAGGAAGGGGACCCCCAGCCCGAGGGGCGTGGGATGGAGCTGGCTGAGGAAGGGGACCCCCAGCCCGAGGGGCGTGGGGTGGAGCTGGCTGAGGAAGGGGACCCCCCAGGGGCGTGGGGTGCCGAGGGGCGTGGGGTGCAGGTGGCTGAGGAAGGGGACCCCCAGCCCGAGGGGCGTGGGGTGCAGCTGGCTGAGGAAGGGGACCCCCAGCCGAGGGGCGTGGGGGCAGGTGGTGAGGAAGGGGACCCCCAGCCCAAGGGGCGTGGGTGCAGGTGGCTGAGGAAGGGGACCCCCAGCCCGAGGGCGTGGGAGGTGGCTGAGGAAGGGGACCCCCAGCCCGAGGGGCGTGGGGTGGAGCAGGTGGCTGAGGAAGGGGACCCCCAGCCCGAGGGGCGTGGGGTACAGGTGGCTGAGGAAGGGGACCCCCTAGCCCGAGGGGTCATGGGGTGCAGGTGGCTGAGGAAGGGGACCCCCAGCCCGAGGGGCGTGGGATACAGGTGGCTGAGGAAGGGGACCCCCAGCCCGAGGGGCGTGGGGTGCAGGTGGCTGAGGAAGGGGACCCCCAGCCCGAGGGGCGTGGGATGGAGCTGGCTGAGGAAGGGGACCCCCAGCCCAAGTGGCGTGGGTGCAGGTGGCTGAGGAAGGGGACCCCCAGCCCGAGGGGCGTGGGGTGCAGGTGGCTGAGGAAGGGGACCCCCAGCCCAAGGGGCGTGGGGTGCAGGTGGCTGAGGAAGGGGACCCCCAGCCCGAGGGTCGTGGGATGGAGCTGGCTGAGGAAGGGGACCCCCAGCCCGAGGGGTGTGGGGTGGAGCTGGCTGAGGAAGGGGACCCCCAGCCCGAGGGGCGTGGGGTACAGGTGGCTGAGGAAGGGGACCCCCTAGCCCGAGGGTCATGGGGTGCAGGTGGCTGAGGAAGGGGACCCCCAGCCCGAGGGGTGTGGGGTGGAGCTGGCTGAGGAAGGGGACCCCCTAGCCCGAGGGGCGTGGGGTGCAGGTGGCTGAGGAAGGGGACCCCCAGCCCGAGGGGTGTGGGGTGCAGGTGGCTGAGGAAGGGGACCCCCAGCCCGAGGGGTGTGGGGTGGAGCTGGCTGAGGAAGGGGACCCCCAGCCCGAGGGGCGTGGGGTGCAGGTGGCTGAGGAAGGGGACCCCCAGCCCGAGGGGTGTGGGGTGGAGCTGGCTGAGGAAGGGGACCCCCCAGCCCGAGGGGCGTGGGGTGCAGGTGGCTGAGGAAGGTCTTCCGACCTCAGTGTCTGGACCAGCCTGCTCTCCTGCTCTACCTACTTCCTGAAAGATCTGCCTGACTCCAGGAAGAACACCTAGGTCTGTGCTTTTAAATATGGATTTGTGTTTAAATGTCGGCATGAACTACTTCTGTGCTGAGTTTTCCAACTCATGTTTTTGAGCCATATGCAGGGGTACCCTGATTACGAGATCTGAATTGTGCCTTCAGTCCTAAGCCTTGGGGGTGCCCTGGCCCTTTCTTTCGCTCTTAGACAGATCCTTGACTTGGAGTTCCTGCTGCTGGCCTTCCCCAAGCATGAACCTCTGCGCTCTATTTTATATTTGCCTTGAAGTAAAATAAACATGATTATTCCTGTTTTTATAGTCAGAATACTTTCAGAAATCTCATGTTGATGACCACACTTCCTGGGGCAGCCTGGGTGACTAAGGAGAGGTGAGTGAAGGTGGCCCTGGCACGACCTTGAACAGTCCTGACTCACTGGGGCAGACAGGTGGGCGCAGGAAGGGGTGGCCGGGCGACCAGTCCTGGTACTCGCTGTGTCCAGTCCCTCCCCTTGAGGGCCAGCTTGTGCTGGCTCTGATGAAGGGGATACAGAAAAGGGCTAGGAGGTCACGTACCCACTTAGACAATGAAGACGGCTGGCAGACTTTCAGTCTCCTCTTTTCTGGCTTTGAGGAAGCAAGCAGCCATGCTGGGGAGGCCCTCGTGCAAGGCGGGTGCAGGGGTGCAACCCGCAGGAAGCCATCGCTGACCACCAGCTGCGCCTCTATGGTTCATTCCCCGTGGGAGGGGGACCCTCAGCCGCTGACCCACCTGTCAGTCAATAAGAAGCAGGAGGTCTTGTTCCAAGTGGCTGGCTTTGTGGAAATCCTTCATGCAGCAATGGCTAACACTGAAGGCCAAACAGCTCTAAGAATTAGTGAATACAAACATTGGAGAAATCCCCGTGAGCAGAGGACATCCTCTGTAAGGAAGACTACTCCCTGTTAGCTTTAAAACTCACAGGTTAGTGCTGTTCCTGTGAGCGCCATTCCACATACACTGAAGAAATTTTCCGGGAAACTCATTGGAAACGCATGGCCAAAGCCCCAGGAACGCAGCTTTCTCCGTCAGCACCTCCAACACCAGCTCAGGGTGCGCCTGCCACACTGCTTTCCCTGCTCGCCTCTCCTGTCTCTGCCACAGAACCTACTGTTTCAGATTCCTCTTGGAGACCACCCACCTGCTCATTGCACAGCTGGTCCTGGATGGAGTTCCTGAGAGACGGAGTGACACCGCCAACCGCAGAGGCAGCCCCTGCGCCCTGCCCTGCCTTAACCACCAAGGTTGTCAGTCCTTCTGGGCTAGGGCTGGGGCCCCTGTCTCTATTTCCACTGCCTTCTTCCCACCTCTGTGCTGCGGGACTCCCAGGTGGCCCCTGCATCCCTTCCACCCATCTGTCCCCACTGTCGGTGACAACCTCACTGTCCCCCTGGCCTGCCTCCCCTAGGCCTGTCACCAAGGCTTCCTGGATCAGACCCCAACTGCTCTGCCTGGTTCTTAACCCCACGCCCAGCGAGCGTCCACTCCTCTTCCCCCAGGCCTGCAGCCCTCGGGCCCTTGGCATGCCAGGCTCCCCCCACGCGCTGGTCAGGCTGCCCCCCAGCTCCCCTCCTCTGGGCTCCTCCTCTGCCTTTCTCAGCCCTTGAGCAACCCTTAATCTCCGCGCTCCTTGGCACTTCCTGCCACTGGCACAGCCCGCTCCCACGCTCTCCTGTCCCTCGTAGAGCCAAGCTCCTCAGCTCATGGTGGCCTTCTCCACTGCTGCTGCCCCAGGGCCTTGAGTAGCACCTGGCACAATATCCAACAAATACTTGAGTGACATGGAATCACGCTTGCTCTGTGAGGGCTCCCTCACGTTTTCTTTCTTTCTTTCTTTTTTCTGCAAACTTGTCAGCGTTTGGTCTGTTGAGCACCCAGTGGAGCATAGGTCACACCCTGTGCTCTGTCCCGTCTCTCTGTGCTGTAGGACCGTCACACTTGTGCACGCCCAGCAGCCTTCCTGGCTTGCTCTAGAGACACATGGCCACTGTCTTCTCCCTAACTGTTCCCCAGTCTCAGGCTGGGTACGGGGAGCAGGCCGGGAATCAGAAAGCCCTTCCCTGGCCACAGAGAAATGAGGGGGGAGTGGCAGGCACGCTGGGAGGTGGAGGCCCCGACGCCTGGCCACTCAGGGCTCTCCAGCTTTTCCTTCGATCCCACAAGCTACCCTTCCAAAGCAGGCCTTTCTGGTCATGTTTGTAGGATTTCTGTGCCGTACTCCATGAATGTTCTTTGTCCTCTGCTTTCCTTACTTCTGCAGTGGCAGGCCAGTGATGGAGTCGGTTGAACACACACACTTCTTCATACTCCACATCCCAGTGCTCAACATAAGCCTCCCCCTTGTTGTGCACGTGCGTCTGAGGCCTGGGATGGCTTAGACGAGTGCTGGCATGTCTGCAGCTTGGATGTGATTGAAATAAAGTGGGATGAAGAGCAGACACCGCGAGGTGGCTCAGGAGGACCCAGGCGGATGCCAGCGCTAGCGTTGAGAAGACCAGGGGACACACCTGAGCGCCCAGATCAGCGCCCCGTCTGTAAACGCAGGGTCTAACCTTGCCCTCCACCTGGGGGGCAGGCAGATTGTCAGCCACATGTCTGCCAAACTCTCTTTTTCCTAACCATGGCCAACAGTCTTTTGGTTTTGTACTTGTGCTCAGCTTCTTGGACATCCAGCCCTTTGCAGTGGACCCCTGGTGCAAGGAGGCCTTCCTGACGTTGTATGGCCTGGGGCTTCCTGACTTGTGCTTCCTGCGGAGCTTAGAGCTGCTCAGCTCCCGCCTTCCCCAGAGGTGGTGGACTTGGGAGAGTGCAGAGGTGAGCTGCTAGTCAGACTCTGGCTGCCCACGTGTCTCAAGTTAAGGACCTCTTCATGGACTGGATGAAGGGGCGGACAGCAACAACTTCTGCAAGCTGGGCGACCCTCAAGGCGCTGTCACCACATAGGCACAATTCCTCACCTAGATGATTTCCTAAGCAACTCCACTCGAGGTCCCCCAAGCCTAGCCACTGGCCAAGGAGTGTGAATTGCCAGCTTCTTCCTCACCATGGGCTCATTCCTACTAGTTTTTAAATACTGCCTCAAGCTGGGTGTGGTGGTGCCCGCCAGGTGGATCAAAACTGCAAGGCCAGCCTGGGCAGCTCAGCAGGACCCTGTCTCCAAATGCATACTAAGGGCTGGGGTAACGTAGCTCTGAGGTAAAGTGCCCTGGGTTCAATCCCCAGTCCCCCCCACCAAAAAATAGATACAAACAACCCCTCAAACTGCCTCCGTGTGTGTTTCCTTGGAGTAGGAAGAAAATAGGACATAAAGTTTCACCTGTCTACTTTAAAAAACAAAATGAATTGGACAAGAACGTCACAGCTTGTGACTCATGGCAAACAAACACCACACACGTGCTATCTTGCTCACGCTGGGCAAAGTCAGGAAATTGTGAATCTAAAAAAGAATTATCCATTATCCAGAAAGGACAAATGAGGGTATCCAGAAGACAGATGTGAAGCTTTTGTTTTTCAAATAGTCAATTTGTGTAACTTCAAACAGCCACATGAATCAGAGTCAAAACACAGACATAAGAACCTTGAGGTATCTTCAGATCTGCCTTGGTTTTAGTCTATTTGGAAATTCTCCAATTTTGCAATAGTATTTTGAATAACCAGAATTATAACCCACTGCTCCCATCACTAGCAACATCTGTAAAACGGGTGGAGCAGTGTAGTCTGTGCGCATGCTGCCACTGATCCAGAGACCCCATGTGTGTCGCAGGGGAGTTCTTCCTCTAGCTCAGCCTGATGTCTCCCCGGTGAGGGACCACGCACCGCATGGCAGCCCTGCAAGATCAGACCTGAGCTAAGTATTCCTGTTGCCCAGGGGTGACCTAGCCTTCGTAGTGTCACGGTGCAAGGTTGCTCACGCTCTGGTGCTGATGCTGGCAGTAGCCGCCCCCTGCACGGCCAGTCCTGCAAGTGTAGCTCCCAAGTCGTGCAGTCTGTCATACCCGATGATGACAGTAAATGGCCATGCCACTGAACTATACGTTTGCTGCCCCTACTTCTGCTTGTTACTTTGGGGAGTACTCCTATTCATAAAAAAGAAGGTTGCAGCCAGGCATAGTGGCGTGAAGGGCAAAAATCACAGTGGGGACGGCCGTACAGCCAAGGGATTTATTAACTGGCCTTTATGTCTGGTTAAGGGTAGAAAAGGAATGGGGAGAGGGGTCAGGGAGAGGGAAGTGTGCAAGTTCAGGAAGTGTGCAAGCTCTGGTGGAAGAGTGTTCAAGCTCTGAACAGAAGGTGGGAGTCTGGTTGCACCGCCTGTGGTCTCTGGAGCTATCAGCTGGGGCAGCTGCTGTTGGGCTGGAGACGGCGGGTAAGTGTGCAGTGGCTGCCTCCTCTCCATCTCCGTCGCCTTCTGTCTCGTCGTCTCTCTGGCTCTTCGTCTTGCTGGCTCTCCATCGGCGCCTGGCTCTCTTGTCGTCTCGCTCACTCTTCTTCTTGCTGGCTGTCTTCGTCTGGCTCGCTGTCTGGCTCTCAAAACTTCAAATGGATGGGAGTTTATATAGGGATTACTGGTGGGGGGTGTACCAGAGCAAACTTTAAGCCTATTGGCTCCTGCTTGTGGTGTGAGGGCAGCCTTCAAGCCTATTGGCTCCTGCCCGGGGATGATGAAACATCCTGCCCAGTGAGCAGAGCAACCTTTTGGCCCTTTGCCAACAGGGCAAACTTTTGGTGACCTTTAAGCCTATTGGTTCCTGCCCATCTATCAGGCCGCACCTGTAATTCCAGCGGCTGGGGAGTCTGAGGCAGGAGGATACTGAGTTCAAAGCCAGGCTCAGTTACTCAGTGAGACCCTAAGCAACTCAGCAAGACCCTGTCTCTAAATAAAATACAAAAAAAGGGCTGGGGATGTGGCTCAGTGGTTAAGCACCCCTGGGTTCAAGCCCTGGTACCAAAAAAAAAAAAAAAAAAAGAAAAGAAAAAGAAGAAGAAGGTTGCCCTAAGATGGCATGCCTCACACAACTCCTGCTTACCATGTCTCTCAATTATAGCGAGAGGCCCTGGTGTGCAGTTGACCAGGGTTTGTGAAAGTGTACTCTGCGGTGTTTGCACAAGGGTTACAACCTAAGGAAGCATTCCACAGAGCATGTCCTCACCATTGAGTGACATGTGACTATATGTGGGTGTCATGTGTGTAGTGATGAATTTTATGTGTCAGTTTGACTGGGCTGAGGGATACCGGATAGCAGCCAAACAGGACTTCTGGGTGTGTCTGCCAGCATGTTTCAGGAAGGGATTAGCATTGGAATCAGGAGAATGCATAAGAAGAACTGCCCTCCCCAGTGTGGACACCTGTCTGAAAATTAAAAAAAATTAAATAGGACTGGGCATGTAGTTCAGTGGTAGAGCACCCCAGATTCAATCCCCAATACTGCCGGGGGATAAAAAAAGATAAGAGATCAATCAAGACTTCACAGGACACAGACACACAGGAGGAGTGCGTGCATTCCCATTCCTCATCAGCAGAGACCCTGATGTCAGTCTCATGTGGCTGCAAAGTGTGTGCTTCTTAGCCAGGTTAGCGCAGCCTGGGTGCCTTGAGGAGCCCAGCCTCTCCCTGCTCACACCTGGCCTCCAGGAAAAGCATGCTCTGAGGGGCATTCGTGACACTGCTCCTGCGGCTGTGGTCAGAGTCCTCCAATGACTCAGGATGGCCCAACCTGTAGACAGCATGAAATCAACGTGCAGGAGAACTAGGACACTCTGTTTCTGGAAAAAGTAAGCTCGTCATTTCCATAGAGGCCACTGAAGGCTATGGCGGACGGACACCAGGGCTGGGATGGATTGTATGCATGAGTGTGGATTGGTGACAGGCAGGTACCTGACCCCAGCATGGCTTTTTGGCACAGAATTCCTGGGGGCTGTGATTCCCAGGGTGGGGGAATGGAAGATAAGTGGAGAGGGGTGGTGTGCAGGTAGCTCAGATGGGAAAGGAGGCCCAGTTCATCAGCGCCACATAGAGGAAAAGGCCCCTGGTGAGCTGTAAGGAGAGGACCAGCTCAAGCCTCTGACAGGTGCATGCCCACGTGTGGGCAGAGCTCAGGTGCTGTGCCCAGACTCCTGCGCAGTGCCAAGCCAAGGAAGCATCTGGAAGCAGTCAAACAGAAGGCCTCAGAGCCGCCAGCAGAAGTCCAGGACAGTGCTGGACACCCTGCTGTGGGGGACTGTCCAGCCTGCTCTGAATGGAGCAGCTCCGCCAGCAGGACGGAACCCAGGGCGCCTTGGGGACTGAGCACTGGCCAGCCTGGACTGCTGTCAGGTGTGGATGCAAAGACAGCAGGTTTCCTCCTCCTTGTGCCACACTTCCAAGTCGGGCACTAGGGTCAGGTGCGCTCTGCGACCTCCAGGGAGGTCATTTCACAGGTTGCCACCAAGGCCGGAGTCAACACGCAGTCCTGTTGGGTACAGGCCAGACTCCCGGGAGCACTGTTGTGCGACATCCTCAGCGGTGGGACCGGTGTCTCTGGAGCTGAGCGGATGCAGTGCTGCAAAGCCCTGCCCTGCACGTTGAGGTCACCCACAGTGGCCCAGGTCCAACTGGTGGATCTGACATGTTCAGTGCTGTGAAAACTCAAGTGATCCTCCAACATTTCAAAACCAGGGGACTCCACATTAAGAACTTTGATTTGTAAGTTTTTTTTCTTGTAAAATATTGGGGAGGCTGCCCAGGCTGGTCTTGCACCCCTCAGGGGACACTCAGCCCGAGCTGATGGCAGCTGCCCCTAGGACAGGGAGACGCGTTCCAGTTCCTCAAAGGCCCCCCACACTTGCTGGGGAAGACCTCGAGGCTGCGGAGCTGCGTTCCTGGGAATGTCTGGGCTGCTTCTCTCGGAGCAGAGTGGGTCCTGCACCCCCTCCTCCTGAAGAGGAAGCCACGGCAGGCGAGGCCACACACCGCTCACGCGCGCCCACGCACCCCTCCTGCCTGGACCCCACAGTCTCCGGTGTCCTGTGACACTCCCCCCGAGGCACTGTCACCAGAAATGGGTCTGAGGAAGTCCCCAGAAGGGAGAAGGGGGTCTCAACCCAGCTCTGGAGGTTCTTGACGTGTGTCACAGAAGGGACCCCCGGGCGCGTCAGGAGAGGCGCCAGGTTGACGTTAGAGCAAAGCCAGCGACAAGCAGGACCCTCCTAAAGGGAGAGGAGGGGCGTCCAGAGCAGCGCCTGGGCTCCACCCTTCTGAAGGAGACTGGGAGCGTGGGCGCCCCGGGCCCCTCTCTGCCCTCCGCCTCGGGTTCTTTCAGGGTCTCTGTGGAGGTCGCCTGGGCCACAGGTAACACCCGCCTCACCGTAAGTTTTCTAACGCTAGGTGCCCCTTGGCCTTATTCAGTCTGAAGAAGATGTTCCGCATGAGCTAGCCCTTGGCGCAGGCGTGACCCCTGTCACCAAGCTTTGCGCAGGCGTGACCCCTGTCACCAAGCTTTGCGCAGGCGTGACCCCTGTCACCAAGCTCTAGGACAGACTCACAGACGGGGAGCAAATGGCGGGCGCGGGTGGGGGCTCAGGCTCACAGTCAGCCTTTCCTCGGCCCGCGGGCTCCTGTCCCCTCCGCACTGCGTCCTCCCTGTCTCAGGACGCCCCCTCCTCTCCAGGCCCCACCCCTGCTCCTGGGCTCCAGGGGGAGGCTCATCGCCACGGACGGATCCTGTTCACCAAGACCCACGCGCTGCGGTTCCCACAGATCCCAAGGCCCAAGTGGGCACCTCCTTTCCTCCTGTTGGTAGACATGAGGTGGAGGGCAGGAGGTGCCGGAGTTATCTAACAGCCTGGCACCTGCCACCTGGCTGGGGAGGCAGTCTCTTGAGGGAACAGGAGGGGGCAGGAGGGGACAGGAAGGAGGGGCCCATGCACAGGGCCACCTTGCTGCCACAACCTCTGACACCAGACCTGCATCCGGGGTTGCTAGTCCAGTTTTAAAAGTTCCATGTGCTAAGGGTCCCTGAGGCTGAGGTCAGAGTGGCAGAGCCACCCGAGGAGAGACTGGGTGCCATCCACGTTTTACCAGGTGCCAACATGTTTCTGTTGGGACGAGCTGCAAATAAAAAACATCACTTTTCTTTCTAGTCACCATTCAACTTTTTTCTCTGAAGACCTCTTCGTGGTGGCACTAGGGGAGGCTGTCGGGGGGATTGTGCTCAGGGTCAGCGTGCGCTCATTGAAGGAAAGGGAGGCAGGGCAGGTGGCCACCAGGGCAGCTGGCAGCCAGGGCCCTTGTTGGGAGGCTGAGGACGTGGTAGCAGGGAAGACAGCTTTTGTGGGGACAGTTGCAGGGACTGTGCATCCAGGGGATGGGGACAGTCCGGGAACTCTGCTCACCCAGAAGCTCAGTTGCCCTCCGAAGCTGGTGGGGAGGACACAGGCAGAAAAGCGAGAGGACAAAGAGGGAGAAGGGGACTTGCTGCTGTGGTCACTTGCCTGGTGTCCTGCGGTCTCTGTCCCTACAGAGTCGTGGCGCGCTGGCCCGTCACCTGCTGCACAAGGAAGAAGGACAAGAGGGTTGAGTTGGCCTACTCACCGACAGGAGGGGCCCGGCAGACTCCACACACAAAGCTCCAACCTCTTCCACATCTGGCCTTGGTGGTGAGTCCCCCAGCTTCCGCCTGTGGGCCGCCTGTATTCCGCTGTGGATGCCGTGCCTAGGGGGGAGATCTGTTGGTGCCACAGAAATGTGCATCTAGAGGGGCAAAAGCTGTCCCGCGCTGGGAGAGGCCTTCGGCCCTTCCTCCCGTGTCCTTCCCACCTGGCCCTGCTGCCCCTTCCTCAGCAGGACCATCCAGCTGAGGCCCACGGTTCCCACCGCTGGCCTCAGGCTTGGCCGTGACCTTGGCTTTGGCCCAGCTCTGGGGCCCCTCTTGCTCTGCCAGGATCAGGGTGCCCCAGAGAGGCTTCTGCTACAGAGGCTGCGCTGCAGAGCAGCCCACCCCGGGCTCCAGGGGGCAGTGAAGCTGCGAGAAGCCAGCTTTGGTGTTAGCCACTGAGATCTGGGCACAGCCTCATGGCGCAGCAAACCAACCCAGGTGTGGGGCACGGGGGACGGGGTCGGGGGGGCCGGCGGCGGGGGCAGCAAACGTGACAAGCTGGGCTCGCAGCTAAGGCTCTGTGGGCCAGGCTCGTGCCCAGCAGCAGAGAAGGGGCCGCGAGCAGGAAGAAGTCTCCAGCCTGCAGAGCTAGGGGACCTACCCACTGTCACGCTGCTCGGCACAGGCACCCGGCTCTGCCTCAGTGCAGTGCGGGCCGCCTGAGTGCAGAAGGGGCTGTGGCTTCTTCCTGAGCAACTTTTGGAGGGGAGCGTCATGGCCTTAAATGCTTACAACAATCAGCAAAAAGCGTGCATACGAATTAAGCAATTCCAGGGGCTGGGGTTGTGGCTCAGCGGTAGAGCGCTCGCCTAGCACGTGTGAGGCCCAGGTTCGATCCTCAGCACCACCTAAAAATAAACACATTGTGTACAACTAGAGAAAATAAATAAAGATTTAAAAAACAAACAAATTAAGCAATTCAAAAACCAAATGCCAGGTGTGGTGGCTGCACCTATGATCCCAGCTACTAGGGAGGCTGAGGCAAGAGGATCGCAAGTAAGAGGCCAGCCTGGACAGTTTAGCCAGACTCTGTCTCAAAATAAAATAAAAACCAGAGGAAGTAGCTTAGTGGTAGAGTGATCGCCTAGTGTGTGAGACTCTGAGTCCAAATCCCCAGCACTGCAAATAACAACAAAACACACCAACCGAGAAATGCAAAGGACAGCAGAACACTTACAGAAAAGCAAGTAGGTGCAGCCGATACTCTGAAAGGTGCACAGCCTGCTTCTTCTAACAGGAGGATGTAAGTTAAACCCTATAGAAGTTCTGTTTTCACTTACCAGGTAGGCACAGGTCTGGGCACTTGATGCACCGTGTAGCTGAGGACTTGGGGACACCAACTCTAACAGTGCTGACAGGCGTGGATGTTATGCGACACCTGTAGGTGGGCCAGGACACATCTGAAGCCACCAAGCCATGCCAGCCCACGCCCAGGACTGTGTCCCATAGATGCCTTCAGGGGGACACTGCATTCCTGGGTGTCACCTCAGAGCTGGACTGGGGAAGAACCCAAACTGCCTGAAGTGGGGGCTGGGGAACTGCCTGGCACGAGGACACAGGGCTGCGGGAAGACATGGAGACACGCGCACAGTGCAGCGAGGTGGGGGAGGTCAGGCGGGAATGCGGTGCTGAGCACCCTGCAGCCTGTGTGGAAGGGGCGCCCAGGGGACCACACAGAAATACGGACGCGCGTGTCCCCAGGACAGCAGGAGGCTGGGGCAGGAGGGTCCCAAGTCCCAGGCCTGGCTGGGCATCTTAGTGAGACCCTATCTCAAAATTAAAAAAACAATCTTGGTGTATATACCCAGTGGCATATGCCTCAGTCGTAGGAAGAATGACTTCATGACATTTACTGGGAAATGAACGGATCTGGAGACCACCATGCTCAGAGAAGTTAGGCAAACCCAACACCAAAGGTCGGATGTTCTCTGTGATATGTGGGTGCTAACCCACGGGGAGGGAGGAAGAGCAGTTCACTGGGTTAGACAAAGGGGAATGAAGGGAAGGGAGGGCTGGGAACGGGAAAGACGGCGGAATGAGTGTGGTGTTCACACATGCAAACCCCACAGTGAATCTCACCATCATGTACAACCCAAGACTGGATTCTAAGGAGATGAAGGTCTACTCCGTGTTTGTATAGCTATGCCAAAATACACTCTACCATCACTTGTCACTCTGGCTTCTGGATTTGACTTCGAGTAAGGTTTGTGTCTCTTCCATTCCAGACCGTCATCATCATGTTTCCCATGTTGATGAAGTTATCATAGCCAATAGTAAGAAATTACTGTAAAACATTAAAATAGAAATTGATTCTTGAAAGAGAAACTACCCGGTGAGTTCAGCAGAGAAAAGAAAATAGGAATGCGTACTCACTCACGAATATATTGCTAACTTGATATTCCAGATTACCCACCAAGATCAAAGAAAAATGGACATAATGTATAATGAGACTTTCAGATGACACCATCTTCCAAAAGGATATTTGGCAATATTTCCATTTATGTTACTTCAAATACAAATATAGATAAGTGTGCTTGTTAGTTTTACTAGAGCCACAGTTACATTGCTTGATTCTATACCTGGATCCAGGTGCTGGCCAGGCAAGCCCTCTGCCACATCTCCAGCCTCTTCATGTGACCAAGGATTTAGAGAAAATAAAATCAGAAAGAATAGACTCAGAATCTTCCCCTGGGAAACAATCCAAGAAACTTGACTACAGTTTGCAGGGAGGGCGTTGCAGGGCACAGGCGTGGCCATGTGGAGAACGCGGGCTCCTACGTTCTCCTATCTTTTCAGAGATGAGGGATCTATTTATTTATTTACTTATTTATAGTTTTTGAAGCCAATATTTGCTTCCATATAATTATGAAAATGTTTTCAACGAATTTAAGAAATGCCCTTATAACTCAGACCTAGCTGCGGTGACCACGAACACAGTATGTGTAGGTCTGGCCAAAATCACCACTTCCCGTCTTAACACCAGAAGAAGTGGCGAGGTGGGGTGAACCCCTCCGCCAGCCCCCTGCCCCACTGCCACCCGAGCCCCATACACAGCCTCCCCAGACATGGAAACCGCGTGTCCAATTAACACACTGTGAGCGGATTTGGGCAAATGATCGCAACTACTTTACAACCAGGGAATTACACATGTGAAATTGATATGTCTGTACAGACCAGGGACTTAATTACATCTGGATTATAATAAGAAATATTGACCCCAGATGGCAAACATATGCTCAGTAGCTTCATGTCCCAATGGCCGCTTTGTAAGCCAGTGACAGTGTATTCTGTGCCTGTGAGATCTTCCCCCACCTCTTTTTTGCCAAACACTCCTTAAAGAAGAAGTGCATGGAACCCCGTGTTGGATTTCTCCTGGGCTCCCGGCGGTGGAGTCAGCGGGCCTGGCTGGGCTGACTGGGAGATTCCTCAGCATTCGCAGGGGTGGTTTGTTTAATCTGGAGGGAGGCAGCCATGGGAAGTCACCACGTGGCACCTGCCTCTTCCTCCTCGTGAAAATCCAAACCTGGGATTAAGTTGTGGTTTGTCTCATTTCTACCTTTATGTTTTTAACTTGCTACGAATGAAGCAAGGTGAGGACTCATAGATACCCCTGCCCTTGTGTTGTCGATGGAGCAGGAGCCCACCTCGAAAAACAGAGGAGGTGTCTGTGCTCAGGACAGCAGCTCCTGTTTCTGGCTTGCTGAGTCCATAACGCAGGGCACAAGGGCGCTGTGTCTGAGGGTAGGAAAACTGTGGCACAGCCTCAGGGTGGACCCCAGAGACTCACATTGGTGGAGTGCAATGGTTGGGTGGCTGGAGAGGGTGGGACCCAATAGAGGGGCCGAGGGCCTGCTGCAGAGTTGGGGCTGGGGCCTGCCTGGGGAGACGGTCGGAGTCCTTGTGTTCGAGGTGAGCAAGGATCAGGGCTGTGATCACAGCCGCGCTCGGGATGTACACTGTGGCCAGCGTGCCCAGGCCAGGAAGGGGCTCACTCCAGGGTGCTGGGTGCTGGGCAGGGTGCAGGGGTTCCAGGAGGTGGGAGGGGCAGATTGGTGGCTGGGAGGAAGCAGGGAGTGGCGTCTGGCTGGAGCAGCAGATGGGAAGAAGGGCCGTTCAAGAGACGGGGAGTGGCCCCCCGGCGGCGCCCCTGGAGTTCCTGGGCTCCAGGCCTGCAGCATCTGGGCCAGGCACTCACTTAAGGGCTCTTGTGCCCAGAGGTGAGGTCCAGGCTGCAGGTGGAGGGCCCCCCCCCCCCCGTGAGCAGGAGGACGACCACAGGGAAGAGCCCGGGAGAGGTCGGGTCCCTGGGGAGGGGAGGTGGCACGAGAGGAGATGCCCCCAGGAGTGACCATGGAGCCCAGGTCCAGGCAACACTCATTGCCCAGATGGTTCCCATTGTGACCCCCTGCTCCAAACAGCACCCCGCTCCTCCCTCAAGCCTGCCATCTCTCTCAACCAGTGCAGCAGTGCGCACTATTGGGGTTCACTGTGACAAGGTCATGCGACCTGGAATGTAATGGGCTCCTATTCAGTTCCCAGCGCTTCCCCTTTCCCTCCCCTCCTTCCTCTTCTCTTCCCTTCCTCCACTCTACGGGTCTTCTTCTATTTATTTGTAGGTTTTTAAAAATAGTGCATTCTGAATATACATAAAAAATGAACATACAAAGAGGTGAAGCCACAGTGAAAGGTGGAAGGGAGCACACGTGTGTGTGTGTGTGTGTGTGTGTGTGTGTGTGTGTGTGAATATGTGTGTACATGGCGTAGCTTGGTCCACGTCATTCCACTGGTGAAGGAGCCCTAATCAAGGAGATAGCTAAGATTGCGGTTAGCTGAGAGCCATAAAAGATGTTCTAGTTTCCACCTGATATTCACACATTATTCAAAGAATCTTTGTATGCCCGTGAACACTGCGTGACGCACCTGTAAGCTCGAGCTGTAAGCACGTGTCCTTGTTAAAGCTAAATGTATATATCCGGGTGAGGTTGGTTAGAGGTGAGAAGAAGAAGGTGGTGGTTGAAAGGAGTCAGAGCGGTTAGAGTTTGAGAGGTTGCTGAAGCTGGAGAGAGAAGAAGAATAAAAGACCTTTTTCATTTTCATCCTGCCTCCCAATTTTTCTCCCGCGGCGTCATTGCTCCAAACGGCATTCGCTTCAGGCAGCAACACTCTGGTCCTTCCTTTTCCCGTCCCTGCCCTCAATCCTCTATAGACTCCACTGATCTCCCTTCTATTTTCATGGGATTATGTCCCCATCCCGCTCTTATTTTTTTTTTTAAACTTTTTTTTCTCTCTAGCTTCTGAGGATGAGAGAAAACACTCAGCCTTGACTTTCTGGGTCTGGCTTATTTCACTTAGCACGGTGCTCTCCAGTTCTGTCCATGGACCAGTCAACACCATAATGCCATTCTGAAGGAGCCCCAATTAGGGAGATGGCTATTGCGGTCAGCTGGAAGCCATAAGTTCCACCTGATAATAAGTATGTATGTGACGCACCTGTAAATGCACGTGAGGCACCCGCAAAGCTAAAGGTATATAACCGGGTGAAAGCGGTCGGAGTCAGGAGAAGAATGAATTCATTCAGTCAGTCATGCAGTCGCTCGGTCGGAAGAAGAGTTCGGGTTGGAGAAGAAGAAAAGAATCAGAGTGGCCAGAACGTAGGCAGAGCGGTTACAGAAGAGAAACCAGATAGAAGAAGTAATTGCTGGTCAGAGTCAAGCCGAGGCTCCCGAGGAAGAAAGAAGAAAAAGAAGAAAGAAGCTCTAAAAGCTAAGCTCTCTCTCTCTCTAAAGAAGAAATCTCTCTCTTTCAAGCTCTCTCTCTTTCTCTCTAAGCTCTAAGAAGATGAAGAAGAAAAAGCTCTATCTTTCTCTCTAAGCTCTAAGAAGAAGAAGAAGAAAAAGCTATCTCTAATCTTTCTCTCTAAGCTCTTTCTAAGAAGAAGAAAAAATCTTTCTTTCTCTCTCTAAGCTCTAAGAAAGTAGAAGTAAAAGTAGTAATAGCTTTACTCTGCCTCCGAGTTTTTCCTCCCGCGGCACCGTGGCTGGCCATGACAGGCAGCTTACAAGTGGTGGCCTGTACGGGGAATTCAGCGGCAAGGTAAGAAAAAAGAAAATTTAAAAATATGGGAGCGAATATAACAAAAAGTTGGTTTCTAAAAGCCACGAATGAAATTTTTGATAGCGAGAACTCAGAGGATAGTGAGAAAAGTGAACAAGAAAGCATATCCTCTGACTCAGTTGAGACCAGCAAGGAGAGCAGTAATATAAATTCAAAAGTAAGAACTGCAAAAGCCATCAGAAGCTTAATAAAATTAGCTGAGGAGTATGTACTCTCCTTAGAAGCTGAAACTCAGGATACTAGTGAAAGTGATAATAGTAACAAGGAGCCAAACCATGAGAGTACGGTCTCCTCCACTGAGCCAGTTAGGAATTAGTAGTGAGGAGGAATCAAAAAGCGATTCAGGGAGCACAGTCTCCAATAAAAAGAACAAAAAGAAATTAAAAAAGAGAAAAGACCATCAAATAGAGGAACCACTAGTGCCCTCTGCTCCTTCATGGATAGAATACCTAACAGAAACAATAAGGAGTATTGATCAGAGTGTACGTGCCCTTGAGGTAGAAATTGGCAGCCTTTCTGAGCGCTTATACGCTCTCGAACAACATAGACCGCAGGAGCACCTAGAACTGCCAGTATTTCAAAATGAAGAGGGACAAAGATATCACGAGTCCCTAGACTTTAAAACAATAAAGAATTTTAAAGAGGCGGTAATGACCTATGGGCCTCAAGCTCCGTTCACATTAAGTATGATAGAGTCACTTAACACCCTAACCTTAGCCCCCTCAGATTGGAAAAGTCTATGCAGAGCGGTACTAAGTGGGGGACAATACCTAATCTGGAAAACTCAATTCCAGGAACTTTGTTCAGAAATAGCAAAGAGAAATGCTGCAGCAGGTTTCCCTCAACGCAATATAGATATGCTCACAGGGGAGGGTCAGTTCGCTGAACTACAAAATCAGCTACAATATGATCCCGGTGTGTATGCCCAGATACACACTGCAGCTGTGAAAGCCTGGAAGATAATATCAGGCACAGGGGATCTGCAAGGCAGCCTATCAAAAGTTATACAAGGGCCTAACGAACCTTACGCTGATTTTGTAGATAGACTCTTAAAAACAACATCTAGAGTTTTTGGCGAAGTCGAGCAAACTATGCCTCTAGTTATCCAATTAGCATACGAGAACGCTAATAAATATTGCCAGGATGCAATAAGGCCGTGGAGAAGTAAAAAAGACTTATCAATTTATATCAGACTGTGCAAAGACATTAACGAGGCTGTTATCACAGGCAACGTAATTGCTGCAGTGATGAAAAATTCCTCCCCTCAAAATTCCCAAAGGATTCAACCTAGAACAGGATATTCCAGACAAAAGTATTATAATCAACCAAGATATGCTAAGCAATATCCCCCAAGGGTAATAAGATCAAATTCATACCGTGCTCCAGGCCGATGCCCCAGGTGCAAAAAGGGTATACATTGGGCCAATCAATGCCATTCTAGATATGATATATATGGAAATGATTTATCAAGGATTTCAAAAAACGGGGCACGGGGCCCAATGCCCCGGGGCCCACAAATGTACAAGGCACTAGAGGAGGAATGAGCACTAGAGGAGGAATGCCCTCAGATCCAAATGATTCCTCGTCACAGTCCCTCCTACCCATTAACTCCCTTATCAGAGGGACAAGAGGAAGTGTAGGATTAGATCTCTGTTCTACTGCCTGGATGGTCCTGACACCTGAAATGGGGGTTCAGCTGATTCCTACGGGAATCAGGGGACCTCTCCCTTCAGGAACTGTGGGACTAATCCTTGGGCGTAGTTCCAAGAGTTTATTAGGCTTTAATGTTATACCAGGGGTTATTGATTCAGATTATAATGGAGAGATTAAAAATAATGCTAAGTACACACAGGGGCATCATCTCCGTAAATCAAGGAGACAGAATCGCACAGCTGCTCCTCATTCCCAGTCTCCATAGTTCTTTTAAAAGCATGCCACACAGCCGGGCGCGGTGGCGCACGCCTGTAATCCCAGCACTTTGGGAGGCTGAGGCAGGAGGATCGCGAGTTCAAAGCCAGCCTCATCAATGGCGAGGCACTTAGCAACTCAGTGAGACCCTGTCTCTAAATAAAATACAAAAAAGGGCTGGGGATGTGACCCAGTGGTCGAGTGCCCCTGAGTTCAATCCCCAGTACCACAAAAAAAAAAAAAAAAAAAAAAAAAAGCATGCCACAAAATAGAAATAGCAGAGCATTCGGTTCCATTGGTTCAGGACCTATGGCTTTCTAGGTTCAGGATTGTTCACGGAGGCCGATGTGCAAATTAAAAATTCAAGGTATAGAGATGGAGGGGCTGATTGATACAGGAGCTGACTCTTCCATCATAAATCTACAACAATGGCCTAAGCACTGGCCTCTGCAGAAAGCCTCAACCAGTTTAAGAGGCTTGGGATATAGTAATACCCCAGCACAAAGTGCTGTAATCTTAAATTGGCAAGACAATGAAGGCCATACAGGAACATTCCAACCTTATGTTTTAAACAGCTTGCCAGTTACCCTATGGGGAAGAGATATCTTACATCAAATGGGGCTATACCTAGCAACCAAGCCTGCAGGTGTTAAGAATAAAAATCCTAATCATAATAAAAAAGGCAAAGGACATTTTTTTCTAGGGGCCACTGAGAAAACAATTTTAAAAATACCATGGCTCTCTAATAAGCCAGTTTGGGTCCCTCAGTGGCCCCTATCCAAAGAAAAATTGCAAGCGGCCCATCAATTAATTAAAGAACAATTAGAAGCAGGACACATAGAGCCTTCCACCTCTCCCTGGAATTCTCCCATATTTGTAATTAAGAAAAAATCGGGAAAGAGACTATTACAAGACCTAAGACAAATTAATAAAACAATGCAAATTATGGGACCTACCCAACCTGGACTTCCTAATCCTGTAGCTATTCCAAAAAACTATTACCTTATAACTCTTGATATAAAGGACTGTTTCTTTTCCAGTCCCCTACATCCTCTGGATGCCCCCAGGTTTGCTTTTTCAATTCCTTCTATCAATAATAATGGCCCTGATAAAAGATATCAATGGAAAGTATTGCCACAGGGAATGGCAAATAGCCCTACAATGTGCCAACTATATGTGGACAGAGCTATACAGCCCATTAAAAACAAATATCAAGACTTCATGTGTCTACACTACATGGACGATGTTTTATTAGCTCACCCTAATCAAAAAATCTTATTTAATATATTTAGTGAAATAACAAAAAATTTAAAAAAAAAATGGATTATATATAGCAGAAGAAAAAGTTCAAAGCAGATCACCTATACTATATTTAGGCTTTAAAATCATGGATACTTTTGTTAAACCCCAAAAATTCTAATAAGTAAAGAACATTTGACCACCCTCAATGATTTCCAAAAATTATTGGGAGACATTAATTGGCTTCGCCCTACACTAAGCCTCACTACTGGACAATTAAAACCTTTATTTGACATCCTTCGCGGGAACCCTGATCCATCCTCACCGCGAACATTAACTCCTGAGGCCAGGAGAGCTCTAAAATTAGTAGAACAGGCCATTGAAAGATCCCATTGCAATAGATTTGATTTTGCACAACCACTAATATTGATTATTATTCCTTCACAATATACACCAACAGGAGTATTTTGGCAACAGGGACCTATATTATGGATACATTTTCCTGTCTCTCCTAAAAGTACAAGTGAGTCTTATACCTCCATGGTGGCTAAACTTATTCTTCAAGGACTTAAAACCTCTACTAAAATATTTGGAATTCATCCCGCTACTATTATTACTCCTTATTCATTGTCACAGGTTGAATATTTGTGCTTCAGTGATAATGATTGGGCTATAGCTAGATGCTCTACTTCTGCAAATTTTGACAATCATATTCCTAAATCTCCTATACTGTCCTTTTGTATCAATCATCCTATCATATTCCCACAGGTAATAAAAACTCAACCCATTCCTAAAGCATTTAATGTATTTACAGATGGATCCTCTAACGGTACTGCTGCAGTAGTCACTCAAAATGAAAAAATGATTCATATCACTAATCAAAAATCAGCTCAATTAGTGGAACTCGAAGCTATAATAATAGCTCTGGAAAATTTTAAAGAACAGCCTATGAATATTTTTTCAGACAGCCACTATATTGTACATGCTGTCCCTAAATTGGAGCTAGCAGGTCCAATAGCACCACATACTCCAGCTTTTAAATTGTTTTCTCAAATCCAAAATCTCCTATGGCAACGAAAAGAACCTTTATTTATAGGTCACATAAGAGCTCACACTAATCTGCCTGGTCCTCTCCATGAAGGTAATCAAAAAGCTGATGCCCTCACTAAAACAATATTTATATTTACTACAGTACAACAAGCTACTTTATTTCATTCCCAGTTCCACGTTAATAACTCTACCTTAAGACAAAAATTTAAAATCACAAAAGAACAAGCTCGTAGAATTGTAAAAGAATGTCCATCTTGTGTAACACTTTTGCCCAATCCACATTATGGGGTTAACCCACGAGGTTTGATGCCCAATCATTTGTGGCAGATGGATGTCACACATGAGCCAAGTTTTGGAAAATTACGATTTATTCATGTCACCATAGATACATGCTCCGGCATGATTTTTGCTTCTTTACATTCCGGAGAAAAAGTTAAAGATACTATATCTCATTGTCTGCAAGCTTTTGCTGCATTGGGCATCCCCAAAATGCTTAAAACAGATAATGGCCCTGCATATACATTCACATCCTTCAAACAATTTTGTACAAAGTTCAATATTATCCACAAAACAGGTATCGCTTATAATCCTCAGGGACAAGGAATAATTGAAAGAGCAAATCGGACACTTAAAAATATGTTACTAAAGCAAAAAGATGGAAACTGGAAAAATCCTAAGGACAGATTGGCAGTTGCCCTGTTTACCCTAAATTTCTTAACTTTAGATTCTAATGGACATTCGGCTGGAGATAGACACTGGAACCCACACCAACAACATAAACCTTTGGTTTACTGGAAGGATGTTCTCTCAGGTACATGGAAGGGTCCAGACCCAGTATTAATTTGGGGGAGAGGATCTGTTTGTGTTTTTCCAAAGCACGAATCCTCTCCAATATGGATACCATCTAGATTGATAAAGCAGGTACAAAGTCAAAAGGATCAAGACGAAGTTATTGAGGAGTCTAGATTGAATAAACAAGTACAAAATCAAGAGGACCAAAATGAAGGTATGGAGTGATTCCCTTAAGAGTCCTCCATTAAATTTACAACTTAAATTTCATCTTCCCGGCAGGGACAAGAAGATCTCTCTTCAGTGTATACACAATTGTATTTTTTTCTTTTATATATGTCTTTATGTCTGTGCATTTGTCTAAATTTCATGTTAATGTGATGTCACAAATATATGTTTATATGTGCGTCTGTCTAGTGTGACGTCACAAATAATTAAGCGCTTAAAAAAATAGGTAGATAGATATAGATCCAAATAACGTTAATTCATTTAAGCTTAGAATATTCTAATTAGATAATCAATAGATAGATAGATAGATAAATAGATATTCATATAAGTTCAGAATATTTTAATTAGATAATCAATTATAATGATAATCCATTTTGATTTATAGTTGTCTCCGGGACTTCTCTTCAGCTGTGAATATGTTTAATGTTGTATAACCTGATATTTTGGTGTTCCGACAGAGGATCGTTTATTTGTTATTAACTTCATTTGTTTAATAGCTGATTAATTTGAATTATTTTAACAGGTATAGGATTGCTGTGTATATAGAGACTCGAGGATTCCAGCTAACAAATTATTTTTCCAAAGTGCCTTTAGCTTTTCTTTATCTTTAATGCAGTAAACACCCTCAGTTTCTCTTTGATTATTTCTGAATGTGATATTTTGCCAGCTTATGTTTGTGGGAGCTTAAGCAGCAATGTGTGTGAGCAGAGATCAACTTTTATTTTCTACTCTAATAATTCTTTTTTTTAGTTTGATAGCTCACCTTTTGATCTCAGTGCTGGAATAGCACTGCCTTTCCCTTAATAATGGATGCTTGAGATTTTAGGTAGCGGGCCCTGAAGATTTGCCGGTGGAAATGTCTAGACATAAAAAAGACGGCTGCTGCTACAACTGCAGGGACCGCGGTCGCTGCAAGCATCCCTGCTGCTCAAGCATCAAACAACCTAACCAGCAGTGTGGCCTCTGCTCTGCATGCATGGGGCCTCCTGAATCTTTGTGTTATAACTTATGGACATTTTGATTTTCCATTATTTTGGGACATTACGGGTTAATGCCTTGCGGGTATTTGTCTAAGAGAACTCAGTGCGTTACTTGATGAAACTAAGGGCAGCTGATTGGCTTAAAGAACTTGATACGCTATGGAAACTTGGCTCGTCAGCAGTAGGCTTACCGCCTTAAAGCCGCAGCATTTCCTGAAAATTGGACGGCTGTTAGTCAACACACAGTCGATCCTGAAGGGCTCTATTGGACGGCTGATGGCTGGTTAGCCTATGACGGGTAAGATCCCCAGAAGGGGACAACCTAAGACACGGCACAGTCGCACGGGACAGTCTAATGTGGCCGGCATGTCAACCTAAGCCAGGAGTCAGGACAGCCTAGACTCCCATAACGGGTAAGAATGTTGGTTGCACATGGACGTCCTAGAACATCCCCTCTTTTAAAACTAAAAGGGGGAAATGAAGGAGCCTATAATCAAGGAGATAGCTAAAGATTGCGGTTAGCTGAGAGCCATAAAAGATGTTCTAGTTTCCACCTGATAGTAATACATTATTATTTTTTTTTTTAATATTTTATTTATTTGCTTTAGTTGTACACAATGCGTTTTTACATGGTGCTGAGGTTCGAACCCGGGCCGCGCACGTGCTAGGCGAGCGCTCTACCGCTGAGCCACAACCCCAGCCCCAGTAATACATTATTCAAGGAATCTTTGTATGCCCGTGAACACTGCGTGACACACCTGTAAGCTCGAGCTGTAAGCACGTGTCCTTGTTTTAAAGCGATATGTATATAACTGGGTGAGTTTGGTTAGTGTGTGTGGGAAGAAGAAGGTGGTGGTTGGAGTTAGAGCGTTTTGGAGTGATTGCTGGAGCCGGAGAGAGAAGAAGAATAAAAGACCTTTTTTCATTTTCATCCTGCCTCCGAATTTTCCTGTGGCATTCGTTGCTCCAAGCGGTTTCCGCTTCAGGCAGCAACACCATTCTTCTTTATGGCCCAGTGAAACACCATTGTGTCATCCTTGTGACTTTTGCCTTCCTCTCTCATCTCTCAAGACCAGGTCCTGAGCCACTTGTCCCGGGAGCCCCCTGGGGCAAGGCTCTTCTCTGAGGTGGAAGCACCTGCTGCGTCACCGGGAAATGGCCTGTCTCTCCTTCACTAGATTGTAAATTCTCCTTCCTGCACTTTGAATTCCTTAAAGTCAGGGAAATTGTCTTATTGGTATTTATCTTGGTATCCTAGGTCACCACATAGGGTTATGTATGTAGCAGAAACTCAGTAAATATTGAGCTAAAGTGTAGGAGAGAAGTTAGACTCGTGTTCTTTTTATTGAGGTAAGATTTATACAAGTGAAATACAGGAGCCTTTTTTTTTAATGTTTAGTTGTGATGGACACAATACCTCTGTTAATTTATTATAAATAAAATTTATTTATTTTTATGTGGTGCTAGAGATCGAACCCGGGGCCTCACAAGTGCTAGGCAAGCGCTCTACCACTGAGCCACAGCCGTTTCCTTCATCCCAGACAGTCTCTGTGCCCCTTTCTGGCCAGTCCCTGTCCTAGGCATCACTATTTTGATTTTTATTCTTACAGACTAGTTCTGCCTGTTCTTGAACTTCATGAACAGTGGAGTCTCACAGTACGAGTGCCTTTGTGTCTGTTTTGTTTAGCATCATGTTTGTGAAGTTGCTCGTCCTGAAGTGCATCAGGGGTCTGTTCCCTGGCATTGGTGAGAAGCCCCTCATTTCTGAAGCACCAGGATTTGTTTACAGTCTCTGTGGATGGACGTTCAACGTTCCCAGTTCGGGGCTGTTGTGGGTAACGTTGTTCTGAATGATTGTGTGGAATCATTTTGTGGACGTGTGTCTTTACCCTCTTCGTGCACCAGGAAGACCCTGGGCCGAGGGTGGTATTTAACTGTGGAATGTGGCCTCACTCCAGAGGGGCCTGCTATTCTCCTATTTACCTAGCTAGGTGCTGTGGGCTTGTGTGTCCTTGGGTTCTGCATCTGTGAATTCAACCAATTGTGGATAGAAAATAATGTCGTAAAAAACTTTGTGTCTATACCACACATGTGTAGACCTTTCTCTTGTCATTATTGCCTAAACAATGTTGCACGGCTGTTTAGGTCACACTTCATTCACAGGCATCCCAAGTCACCTAGAGATGGTTCAGAGTCTATGTGAGGATGTGCTCAGGGCATAGGCAAATGCTGAACCCCTCTCACCAGGGACCTGGGCATTGCAGATGTGGGCATCTCCAGGCCCTGGCTCCAGTCCCCACAGAGAGAGTGGCACTTTACAAGACTTCCGGTGGCTCCATGCCCTTGGCACCATGTGGTCATCAGTCTTCTATGATTTCAGCCACTCTAGTCGTTACAGAAGGCCTCTCCGTGGTGTCACCTCTGCTCCCGTGGACAAATGATGCCAAGCAGTTACTAGGAGCTTATTGCTACTCTGACATCATTCATGATGTGTTGAAGTCTCTTATCCACGTAGAACCTTACTGTGGACTTAGGATTGTTCATACTCTGGGCACAAGCCCCGGGTCAGATACGTGCATTTCCAGCACTCCCCCGTCCACTCCCCCAGCAGTGTGGACATGCAGCTGTGATGAAGTGAAATCCACCCGTGTCATCTGTGAACAGAGGAGGTGTCTGTGCTCATCACAAGACCATGGCTTCATCAAGACCATGTGGATGTTCTGTGCTTCATTCTAGGTTTATAGGGTTAGCTTTTATAGTTAGGTCTCCAGTCCATCTTGATAAAATCAAGATCAGATATGTTTTTGATGTTTTAGAACGTACACTGGTGCCACATTTATTAAGGGGGAAAGATAAACTATTCTCTTGTACAAGAGACTGTCATCATTATGAATACCGTGTGGCCCCTCTGTCGGTAAAAGATAGTTCATCCACCTTGAAAGAAAGCACATCCACGCACTTGGGCAGACAGCACCAGACAGGACCTCAGTCACGGCGGTGTTTTCTGAACTTTTATATCAGTGAAGAGTTACTAGATTTTTATGCCTGTTTTGATAGTAAAATGTGATGCTTACCATCTCACTTAATAGGATTGGATTGAGCATGTTAGTCTTCCTGAAATACAAAATGAAATCGTCGAGCTGCATCATGTACCAGTGATGATCACTGGTGACCCGTATGACAGATCATAAGCTAGACTGTCCTTAAATGGAAAAGAGGGTTTGTGCCGCATCTCTCTGAAAACTACAGCGAAGATGAAACAAGTATCTTTGCTTTATGGAAAAATAATCTTGTTGGTACCGATTGTCCTACAGTAATGCTCAGTGGCTGGATGCAGTGTAGCAGAGCTGCAAGATGTCGAGAGACAAGCGCCTCTGACCAGACCTGCACCAGCCCTCGGTCCCGCTGCACAGGGAGCAGTTCCAGGGTTCCCTCGAGGAGCAGGGTTGCGGGGTGTGCCTGCTCGTGACCCACACCATCACTGGGCTCCGAGACACTGCCGTTGGGTGCAGGGCCACCACTCATTAATTAAAGTCCTACCCCAGGGTTGAATTCCCTGCATGGCTTCTGAAACCTCATTAACCTCAATCCAGAACCATCTGGGAACTTGTAATAACTCCCATCTGGTGTGTGTGGTTCTTGCTCAGCAGTCAGTTCACAGTTAAAATATAAGGCGTCGCTCAGAATGACTGCTTAAAAAGTAGGGGAATATACATGACCGTGAATTTAATTTTACTCTTCATGGGTCTTTTTTTTTAATACATAGTGTACAAGGCATAAGCCTGCACTTTTTTTTTTTTCCTGGTACTAAGGATTGAACCCAGGGGTGCTTCACCATTGAGACACAACCCCAGCTCTTTTATTTTGAGGCTGGCCTTGGACTTAAAATCCTCCTGCCTCAGCCTCACGAGTCGCTGGAGTTACAGTTTGTGGGCACCGTGCCGGGCTCTGCATTTATTTTTAAGTGTAAATTACTGTGGGGCCTCTTCACCAGTTAAGGTGTCCTTTCCATCCTCTTCCTGCCTTTCTTTTCCCTTCCCCACTTCCTTCACCCCAAGCATGAAGCCCCATTGTTCCTCGGCGCTCACAGGCACAGACACTCTGACCTGGACCAAGGAGCCTCACCTGCAAGGCATCAGTGAAGTTTTCTGTATAAAATCAGTGTTTGAATAAGATGCAAAGGCCTGTTAAAAAGGAGACCCAGCACCCACTTGAACACGTCACTGATGCTTGCTTGGTTCTTCCTGAGCATTTCCCCCGGTAAGTACCTGACTGCTCAGCACCCATGGGGCGGGGTGGGGGCTGGGGGTGGGAGCACAGGTTCACTGCTGACGAGTCCCACAACGCACAGCGTTCCCAGGCCACCACCGTGGCCCAAAGGCCTGACCAGTTGTTCCTGCCGAGAACACAGGCAGCTTAAGCTGGGAGAGGAGAGCTCTGTTTCCTGGATGCTGGACACTTCAGTTCCTGGGTCACATCTTCACAAGGACACCATCAGTGGTGTGGCACAAGGAAGGGGATTCATGTAGCACGCAACTTAGTCAGGAAAAACAGATTTCTCACGCAGCCTAGTGCCACATAGAAAAAAACGCGAGGCGGCTCCTGATTACCAGGTGGTGGCTGGTTTGCGTGTGCTCAGGCTCGCTTGCTCCTCTGTCACGTGGCGCGAGGCAGCAAGTTAGTTAGCTGAGGGACTCTTACACCCAGGCGCTCCCCAGGTTTCTGACTTCATATCTCCTAGGGACCATGCTTCCTGTATCTGGTTATCAGTACTGGTGTGTGTGTGTGTGTGTGTGTGTGTGTGTGTGTGTGTTAAGTGCTGGGGACAGAGTTTCCCAGCACAGCCTTTAGCTGCTAACACATTGTTAGGGTTTGGATGTGAGGTGTCCCCCAATAGCTCAGGTGTGAGACAATGCAAGAAGGTTTGGAAGAGAAAGGATTGGGCCATAGCCTTAACCTAATCAGTAAACTGACCCCTGAGGGGATTAATTGAGTGGTAGCTGGAGGCAGGTGGGTGTGGCTGGAGGAGGTGATCCACTAGGGCGTGGCAATGGGTATATATTTGTATCTGGTGGGTGGAGTCTCTCTCCCCCCCCTCTCCCCCTCCCCCTCCCTCCCCCTCCCTCCCTCCCCCTCTCCTCCCCCCTCCTCCCTCTCCCTCCCCCTCTCCCTCCCCCTCTCCCTCTCCCTCTCCCTCTCCCCCTCTCCCTCTCCCTCTCCCTCTCTCCCTCTCTCCCTCTTTCCCTCCCTCCCTCTCCCCCTCCCCTTCCCCCCTCCTCCCCCTCTCCCTCTCCCTCTCCCTCTCTCCCTCCCTCCCTCTCCCCCTCCCCTTCCCCCCTCCTCCCCCTCTCCCTCTCCCTCTCCCTCTCTCCCTCCCTCCCTCTCCCCCTCCCCTTCCCCCTCCTCCCCCTCTCCCTCCCTCTCTCTCTCCCTCCCTCCCCTCTCCCCCTTCCCCTTCCCCCCTCCTCTCCTTCCCCCCCCTCCCTCTCTCTCTCATTCCTGATCGACACACGAGCTGCTTCCCTCTGCCACACTCTTTCCCCTGATGTCTACCTCACCTGAGGAACGGAGCCGCCTTCTGTGGACTGAGACCTCTGAAACCGTGAGCCCTCAAATAAACTTTTCCTCCTTTAAAATTGTTCTGATCAGATCGTTTAGTCACAGCAGCAAAAAAGCTGACACACACGCACAGGGACACATGAGCTCTGGCCAGGAATGCCACTTTCAGTGGTGTGGGCTGGACTTGTGACCTGCCCCACAAGTGGACTGCATGTGAGATCCCATGAAAATGCCCCGTGATGGGCAAGGAAGAAGGAGGAGGTGGATGGAAGAACCAGGGCAGCTGAAGCCCAGGTCATGGTCTTTGACAGGAGAGATGTCCCCTTCCAAGGTCACCATGGCTTCCAGCAAAGGTGATTTAGGAAGCAGGATGAGGGGAGGTGGTACCCTGGAAAGACAGTGAAAATCAACCCCACGAAGTCTTGATATCAGGAGTGAGAGTCAGAGCCTTGGAAATATGTCATTCTTCTTCTTAAAATTTGGGACTGGGATATTTAAGATCGTGGTATATTCTTTGATGCTTATATTTATCAGACTGTTGGTTGTAAGGAGCAGAGACTGAGTCAGGTCATCTCAAGCAAAGATGGTAAAAAGAGGAAGGAATCTCGTGAATCCAAGAAAGAAGCCGTGGTGTGCTGTGCCACCCTGAGTTGTGAACTTCAGAGTTGTCCCCACTGTTTGCTGTGGGTCTTTGGAAACTGCAACCCAGGTGCCCCTCTCTGTTCACTTCTTCCTATCAAGCAGCTTCCTCGGTCTCTACACACCGGGGCTCAATCCTCAGTCTCACCTGCCAGCTGAGTAGTCTTGAGCATGTGATCCGACCTTTTGTGCATATTTGGTACAAAAGGTGAGGTGGGAAGTTGAAGGAGGAAGCATTAGCTGCTGTGGTCCTCAGATTCCAAAATGCACGCTTTCGTGCACATCTTAAAGTCTGGGATGGGCTGGCCTTCCACAGAGGCTCTCTGTCCAGCAGGGCTGGAGTGGTGGGGTCGTTCCCGTTGCCCTGGGCAAACGTGGCAATTGTTCCTGGCTGTTGATGGAGCAACTGTGGCTTTCCCATGGGACTTGAGGACCACCGGAGGCAGGATAGGAGTTGTAGCTGCTGCTGGGAAACCCACTGACGCTTTTGACAAATCCAAAGTGCTGCTCATTCCTAGCAGTGCTTCCCTGTTGCATCGTTGTGCTTCTCGGGATGGCTTATAATGCTGACTTACACGTGGCTTTCATCATTTACCATTTCTGTGTACACCTGAAAAGGAAAATAGACGCAAATGGATTTATTAGGGTTCCTGAAACTTCTCCACGTCCCAAGTCTGATTGTGCTGAGCTTCTCTTTGACTCTGTGGCCCACGCTTGGCTTTTCTGCACAGCTTTGTCCTGAGGCGGTCAAGAGCATTCAGCCGCGTTCTCAGCACCATACCTGGTGTCCTGGGTGGCCTGCCTTCAAGGTGTGCTTGGCTTCCAGGGAGGCTGTTGCCAGCGAGGTGATGACACGCCGGGTTTGACTGCCACCCACTTTGCTGTTGGCCCCACTGGTGCTTCCTTTAGGTCCTTAGCAAAGCCTCTGTTGTCTGCATGGTGACTTCGGTCCAGCTGCTGAAGGTGACCAGTGTGGGTGTGGCAGCGTGTCACCCATAGGGCTGAGCAGGGCTGAACAGGGCCAGCCACAGGCCTGCCACCTTCTCTGCATGGCTCTGCACTTTCCATAAATGACTGCCTGTTCGCTCCACAGTCCCCACAGTCCCCAGCTGGGACCAGCCTCTTCTCTCTGTCCAGACTCCACCAACTTCATCCAACCAAGTGCAGAGTAGAGTTTTGTGACACAGATGTGACTGCCTGTGGCTTACTCAGGAGTTTATGTCTTTGTATCCCTGGTACTTAGCACAGTGCCACATGGGACCACACATAGTACTGGAGGACCATGCACAGTACCACGCACAGTACAATGCATGTTTGTTACATGGATGTACAAACCAGATGATCTTGTAAGAGAATGAAGTCCATGGCTCCTCCACCACCTACAACTTGCCAATGAATTGTGAAGTTTAAATTTTTTTAAATCAATTGCATCTCCCACTTACTTGCCATATAAATATTTGGTCTCAATTTTCTGAAAATGTCATATTTGAGATCTTTCATGGATTCAGGTTTTCTAGTATCTACAGATTCTTCTGACTTGGAGAATTTTTCGTAATCATTTGATGCCCTAATTGATTAGCTCTCTAATGGAGCATAAATGTATATGATATAGCAGCATGATATATTGAACATCCTGTTCCTTGTAATTATTACTGATCTCTTAGGACCAGTGTCTCCCTGAGAGTGTTTTCTTCCTCCTGCATCCTTCGCAGATGAACTGAAGGGGACAGGTGGGCATCTCTGGCTGTTCTGGAGAACAGATCCCCGTTCCCCCACAGATGCACGTCACTGAGTCAATTCTCTAACTGCTGTGTTGAAGACTTATGTGACTGGTTTCTTCCCAAAGCCAGTGTCCTCGGTGTGGCTGACCAAATGAGGTGGACTTTCCCAGTCCTCCAGGTTTGGTGCCAGCCTGCGGGCATAACTTCAGTCCTCTGTCACTGTGCCATTTGCTGAAGGGCATGCAAACACCATCCACAGTTACATAAGCTGCCCCTCTCCTTCTCCGCTGCCACCACCACCTGCACCAGAGCCTCCTGCCTGCCACTCGGATGCTGTTCTGGTCCCCAAGCCAGCGCTCCCACTCCAGCCTGCAGGGAAGTTCCCTCGAGGGCCAGCCCCTCTGCACTGGAATGTCACTGTCCTTGGGATCAAGCCCAGATCCTCAATGTGGCATTGACACGGCTCTGCAATCTGTCCTTGGCTTACTTACCCTCTGTGACAACTGTGGCTTTACAGAGACACCTACCTTTCCATCACACGGTGCTTAAACAGAGCATGCTCCTGGTGTTGTGGCATCTCTCGTGCTGGCTGCTGGAACTGGGCTCTCTTGTTCTTTTCCTAGTCTATGAAGCCAAGATATTCTAGAATCGGGCTCAAAGTCTTCTTCCTGTTACAATTAGTACCGTGTGTGTGTGTGTGTGTGTGTGTGTGTGTGTGTTTTGTTTTTGGTGCCGGGGATTGAACTCAGGGGCACTCGACCACTGGGCCTCATCCCCATCCCTTTTTTGTATTTTATTAGAGACAAGGTCTCACTGAGTTGCAAAGTGCCTCTCCATTGCTGAGGCTGGTTTTGAACTCAAGATCCTCCTGCCTCAGCCTCCCAAGTGCTGGGATTACAGGCATGCCCCACCGTGCCCGGCTTAGTACCTTATATTTTGTAGCAACATGTAATTTATATTCTGCGCTAACAAATAATGATCCCCCTCCCTGCTAATTCTCCCTACAACTGCCTTTTAACATTTGACCTGGCAGATCTTTTAATGTTGCGCACAGGTGTCCCCCGGCTAGAGCATCTCCTGTGACTTCAGAACACACTCCGGTCTCCCGTGGGCTACGGGTCTGAATGGAACAGCCTCAGCCTCCCCTCCACCTCTGCCCTTTCCCCTCTTGCTGCCCCCTCGGTGCTCCCCAGGGCCTTTGCTTGCCACTTCTGCTGACTTGTCCTCACATACTTGGTGTGAATGTGGCAGCTCTGTCCAACTCTCACCTCCTCAGGGAGGCCCCTGGCCCGGGCTCAGCAGCCATCGACCTCGGGTTCCAACCCAGTGTAGGTTCCTCCCTGACGGTACTTGGTGTTACCTCCGAGGGCTGCGGTCTGTCTCCCTCCTGCTCTCCAGCTCCAGGAAGGAGTGAGGACAGTTTTGTCCTTGTTCCCCGTGTTCACGCTGCTTGCCATGACACAGATACTTGGTAAGTGTTGACAAGGGGCTGTGGACATGAGTGGGGTACACTTAGCAGCTGCAAGGCCTGGGCTCAGTCCCAGCACCCGGGAGAGCAAAACCCAAACAACCAGGAATAGGTGAGTGGATTATTGGTCTAGTGAATTAAGACTTTGAGTTGGGGCGAGTTTGCATGTGTCTGTTTTATAGGCACCCTTTTGGAATTCAGGGAGGGCAAGAGATTTGCAAGAGCAGCTTGGCCAGTAAAGGGGAAGAGCAAAAGAGGAAGGCCTTCCTGCTGGTCCAGCGGCCTAAGCCTTTCCCTGTCCCTCACTGCCCTCCTCTGTGTCCTCTGTATGGCGGGCCATCCCAATGTATGCAGATAAACATGCACGTTAAAAATGTAAACTACATCCTTTAAAGTACAACTTTAAGAGGTTGTGCTTTTACTTCGGTGATTCTGCCATTGCTAGATTACTTTTAGACCTCTTGGTTTGCAAAGGCTTTTCATCAGATTATTAGTAACCAAAATAAAAAATATCAGTTTTGTTATTTATATTCAACAGATTCTCAAATTGCTACTCAGCCTAAGCACATACTGCATATATTTAGTATATACTGCATATATTTAGTATACCCAGCTTCTGTGGACTTACAGGTCAATAAAACCCAAGTCCATCTTCTCAAAGGAGATATCTTTCCAGTACCAGCCTTATTTACAATATACACAATATCCCACAGATAATATACAATATTAAGGTTCTTAAGTGTTTTCCCCAAAAGAATGTGATGTAAGCCTAGATGATATTTACAACACAGGATTTTAAAGAAAGATTTATACAGTTGCGACATGTCTGGAATGAGGGTAGACCTTTTCTGATCACTATATTGGGTGGGAAAGCACCTCTATGGATGCATCAGTTCTCCTGTGTTAGTCGAAAGTCATCTGATCAATAATGTGACTTAGATTCTTCAAAAGGCAATCAAGGGCACATACTGCATTTCCCCAATTTTAGTGAAAACCCACACCCCTGATATGGCAGTGTTGTAAAACAGAAGGGAAGAATGCAGAATGCTGGTGAATGTGACATGGATTCCTAGAGGGCCCATTTTTCTCGTTTGGATCGAAATTTGAAATGACTTATTCTCAACAATAGGTGGCGCTTCACGGGGTTTTTGTTGTTAATTGCATTGGCTATAGGAAACAACATCTTTCTGCCATCAATTAAAAAATTAATACAAAAACATTAAGATTCATATGATACTTCGGTAGTTTTGCACTAATACTGCCATCTTTGCGGAGGGTCAAAACTTAGATTCTTGGAGATTATAAAAAAGAGCAATAAACATGCTTTTTGAAAATGTGTAGGAGCACCATCTGTATACTACTTTTTAATTTATTTTCAACTTCTTAAACATTATGCAGTCATTTTTAAAATACATAATTGACTTTTTTACTTTTAATCATCACAGTTTACAAATTTTATAAAAGGGTTCTTTGATATTTGCAATGACTTTTATCTTAACTAGAAGCAAAATGTCAACAATGAAAAGTTGCAGATGAATGTTAAGGTGATCAAGACCCAACACATGTCTTCATCTGAAATTATCAGTAGACAGCTGCTCCAAACTCCCATGCACATGCACACACCCACACACATAAGACAACACATGTAAACCCAAGAGGTCTCAGCCTTAGAAAAACAAAAATGAAACTAATTTAATTTGAAAAAGTGATAAGGCAAGGAGGCTCTTTATTCAGGAAGGAAACTCCTGGGAGGGGACCTGAGAAGTGTCCTTGTAGACAGTGTGCTTTGGGGCAACAGATTCTCAAAGGCTACGAGGCACTTGTGCCAGTTTGGTCCCTCAGTAGCACTGGGCTGGGGAAATAAATCAGGATTATTAACTTCAGGTAATTGATGAGAAAGCAGCTCAGAGAAGCCGAGTGAGGTCCCTGGCTAGGAGGTGGCACTGACTGGCCCTGTTCTGGCACTCTTGCTGCCACCTATGGTATTGCACATGAGCTGACCTCACAGTCCACAATACCCGGCGGGTCCTGCCAACCCTCAGCTCTTCAATACCAGTACCCTCAATTATCAGAGACCAGAATGCTTTTATAAATGGGATCATTTAAAATACTCCAAGAAAATTACAAATTATGGAAAACTCTCTATTGTAAAAAGTCTCTTTGAGCTGGGCGCGGTGGCACACACCTGTAATCCCAGCACTTTGGGAGGCTGAGGCAGGAGGATTGCGAGTTCAAAGCCAGCCTCAGCCGTGGCAAGGCACTTAGCAACTCAGTGAGACCCTGTCTCTAATAAAATACAAGAAAGGGCTGGGGATGTGACCCAGTGGTTGAGTGCCCCTGAGTTCAATCCCCGGTACCACACACACACACACACACACACACACACACACACACACACACACAAAGTCTCTTTGGGTGAGCTTTGTATGTTTTCTTTTTTCACTATTAGGCATTCTTAAAGAAGGGCCTGCTGGTAGTTGTTTCATCAATATCCTTTTCCTTTTTTCACAAACAAAGGATAAACCATAGTTTTTGGCCTAAGTTATTTCAATAGGAAATACAGATGAAAGTAGACAAGCGTCAGGAGGTATTTTAATGAAAACATGACTTTATTTTTTTGCTGTTCTATCTTGGGGGTCAGTTACAGGTTTCAATTAACCCAGGTTCTTCTATGTCAGTCTCTAAGGATGGGGAAGCAGTTTCAGAAGTGAGAGATCAGAATCAAAGGTCTGAGGTGGTCATTGTAAGGACCACTCCACCCCTCACTGCAAATGCCAGATCAGCAGGAGAGACGGCTAATCTTACCTTACAAAAACGAAGAACAAGTCAAGGCTCAGAAGGGAATATGAACATCACTGGAAGAGGAGCGAGGACAGCACTTATCATGCAACTGGCTAGATAAGAAGTGAGCACTGGTTTGTGTTGCGGCAGAGTCTCCGGGCGCCGCCCTCCCACGTGGGGCCAGTTAGTGGACGCCTGACACACAGTGTCCTGCCTTTGGTTTCCTTTGCAGGAGAAGGCCTGTCAGGACGGAAGGGCACCCCTTCAGAGTCCCTCCATGTGCTCTGCTGGCTTTACTTACAGCTTGCCGGGGAACAGAATCCCTCATGACAAAGCATGCCGATGGTTTGCTGTGGAATGACAGAGTGACAGAAGCTGCAAATCCTCAGGGTAACTCCCCCGAGGAGTTGCTTGAGTCTCCCAGTCCAGAACTGAAGCCAGTCCACAGTGCTTCAGAGAGCCCAGAGGACGAGGACGGTGCTCCTAAAGACCAGGCGTGTTTATGGAAAATTTACAGAATAGGTTACTCTCTTCCTGTCAACTGCAAAGACTATTTACAAAAGAAAACTGAAAATAACATGGCCCAGCCTTGCCAGCTTTTCTTGGGAAGTAGAATAATATAGTGACTATTGCCCTAAAAGGAAAGTGAAGGGACTTCAGTCCCCATTTCTGGTCCTTCATTGATTTACTAGATTGTTAGGTGCTAATGCCTCAACTTCTATGACTACTGTTTGGGTGTTGCTCAGTAAGAAAAATGGTTATAGCTGAATAATACAATAATGAATCTTGCTAGCAATAATGTAAGTTATATTAGTCATAATACAATTGACTATGACTTCACAGAAGCATTGGATTAGTAAGGGATGATTTTTCAAAAGTGTGGGATACATTACAGTTGCTGCTATTTTTATTTTGGAAAATAAGATGAATAAATGAATAAGGAAAGTCTTTTTTCTTAAATTTCTAGCAGTTGTAAGGAGATACAAGGCCTTTTTTTTTTTTTTTTTTTTTTCCACCTTTTACTCTTTTTCAAAAGTCAAGTGAGAAGAGATGGCTAGCCTTGTTTCCATGCGACCAGGAAGAACAAGTCACGGACGCCATTCCACTCATTTAGACTTATTTGGACACAGTGAATTAAAAATTATTGTAAGATTTCCCCATTGGTATTTACATTGCTTTTCCTTCCCAGAAAAATCTCACATGTTAAATATCCATTTCTATCAAGGTATGCTGTAACTAAACTCACTAAATAAAGAACAACATCTATTTTAAACTAAAAATCTAGATTTCTACAAAGGCATATAGTCATAGGCAATCAAAAGGAGAAGCAGGTTTCATTAAATGTCTTCTTGATCCAAGGTGGCAAGGCCATTCTTATATTTGTTTATAATGTAATATTTAGAGAAAAACATTGATGTATTTTGGAACTAAGTGACGCAAAGGGTCACTGATCAATTTAATATGGCATATTTGATTTCTAAATAGAACATGACCCACAGTAACACTGCTGTAGATAAAATCTCATGGATCTTATTTATTATTATAATTTGAAAATAATCACATGAAAATTGTTTAATGCACCTCTGGTTGATATAGTTTGAAGTGTACTGTAATAGAAATCTTTCAAATATATTTTTGTAGGATTGATGGGATTAGAATGTTCAGTGCTCCCTCTCCTGGTTTTATCATATTGGTGAACTGACCCTCTCATCCTGAAACTACGGTGAGAGGTGAGAATACAATTTCAAAGAACCAAAAAAGATGCTCATGTGATGCCCTGTTTCTGATTTGACTCTTCAAATCCATTCACAAGAATACCCCAAATCAGATGAAACCTATGGAAAAGACAAAATATATACAATAAAATCAATTTTATCTTTTATATTATTTTAATACAATTCACAGCATTAAGGGTGCCTGTGTAGCTCATTGGCTCATTCTTGTTCTATTATTTTCTAGTGATTTTTGTTGGTGTCCTCAGAAATGCCCTGGGTTCCTTGGAAGCAGTTCTAAAGATGACTTTAATTTTTAAAAGTATTCAAACATTTGAAGGTTCAGTATGGGGTGGGGGTGGAGTTTCGACAGAATCACTTGCTATTATAAAGCAGGATATTTGAACTGGGACTATCCATACTGAAATCTACATTTGAGTTTCATGTTTGTTTGCTTTCCAAATGGACTTTATGCTATTCCTGATACATGCTACCTGGGAAAACGTTTCCTTTCTACTTTGATTTTGGGTTTGGGGTATCTTTTAAAACCTTAAATTTCACCTATAGTTATCTTCACTGTAGCATGAACTTTATGATTTTGATAATAAATATCCAAAACCCCAGTCTGTAAAAAAGCAAAAAGCAAGATTCCTACTTACTAGGGTTTTATTTTTCAGTGACACATCATATGTTGTTAAGAATTATAAGATTTGTGAATTGTTTCTATTTTAACTGATTTAAAAATATATATATTTTTTAATTATACAAATATATTACAAGACAGAAGGAATCTGGGATTTTTGTTTTCATGTGATTGACTTTTGGGAAATACTATCACAAGCCAAAATAGAGCAATTATTTTAAAACTCACAGCAGGATTTCCCCCTGGTGAACCTATGGTTATGGTACATTTGCCAAAAGGAGTGCCACTTTCTTTCTTTCTTTTTTCTTTTTTTTTTTTTTAATTTTTTTTTTTTTTAGTTGTCAATGGACTTTTGTTTACTTATCTTTATGTGGTGCTGAGGATCGAACCCAGGGCCTCACATATGCTAGGCAAGCACTCTGCTACTGAGTCACAACCTCAGCTCCAGGAGTACCACTTTCTGAACCTTCAGATTTCACTTTCTCTCAACTTTGATTTAGACGGGAACTGTAATGTTAAATTATCATTTTTGAAATGTCAACACACATTTTTCCTCTAGTTGTTTCAATGGGATGGCTTGACATACAGTTTTTTTTCATCTTTTTAAAAAAATTCTTATTTTACAATTATTTACTAATGCAACTTCAAGGGTGGAATTCACCAATCCTTTTAAATTGGGATGGGTAACTAGAGATTGATAACTAAATCTGAATGTGTTCCTTCACGACAAATTGTATTTGCAGAATTTTTTAGACGCAATCCCCAATTTAGAGGATGTTTATTACAAGAATCTATAAGTTTAAGTTTCCAAGTTGGTACACACAAACCAAAAGCCAACGGAAACGGGAGGAAATCCTGTTCCAGGTTTTCGGGCAGCCGGTGTGATTGACACATGATATCACCGGGGGCGTGTCTTGGAGTGGAGGTGGAGGTGGCCGGGAGGAGCTGAAATTCTGCGGAGCCGGAGTGGGATCTCCCTGTAAGGCACACAGTTCCTTGCAGAGGGATAGCAGCGGACCCAGCTCCGTGCCCTGGATAAGGAACAGCTGCAGTCGCTGTAAATGTGCCTGAAAAGCAATTTCCAATCTTTGCATTAGGTAAGAACTGTTTCCTTCCTTTCCTTCGTAGACATTTTAGGAAAGATAAGGTGAGAAATGTCGGTTTTTGCAAGGAAGTGCACATTTCTTTGAACTTGCTCTAGAGTTGAGATTACTGGCTGCATTTCAAAACACCGGCAAGCGTTCCCACTACTTGAACGCTCTTAAAACTCTACCGCCAAAAAAAAAAAAAAAAAAAAAAAAAATACAGGGTCCCTTTCCCTCGCCCCTCACCCCCACCCCCTTAACCGAACAGCAACAAGTTTAAACTCTGGGACTGTCGGATGTGTGAAACACGGGCCGTTTCTGCCGAAGAGGGGCTGGACCAAATGTGGGTCTCTTTAGGCATTGTTGGCGACCGAATCAGGAGCGAAGCCGTGTTCAAAACCGGAATTTCTTTCTGCGTGTTGATTTCCTGCGCGCACAGGCGCTGCTTGACGTTGTTTGAACTCCTGGGTATTCCAAGGGGCAAAAGCACTTCGGCAAAACGTGCTAGGCTGCATGTTACTCGGGCTTGCTGCTGACACGAGACTGCGCCGGCCTGTCAATCACCGGGCGCGGGCACATGGCAGGGCTGCGGGCGCGGGCGAGCTGGCCGGCGGCGGGCGCGCGGCGCGTCCCAGGCCCCGGAGAGAAGGGAGACTCACGTGTTTCTCTGTGATCCTGTGGCAGGCGTTTCGCCGTGGAACCGCAGGGGCGGAGGACTGGAAGTGAGCGCTGCCCAGGAGAGGCTGACCTGCCAGGACCGCGGCTCCCGGGACGCGGCGCCCACTGCCCAGCTTGCGGGATCGGCGGAGCGCCTCGGCCTGCATCGGGACCGGGACGACGTCTGCCCGCCTCGCCCTGAGAAGGACCCGAACTTCACTCCTTTCGCCCCTCTGAGGCGGGTGGAAGCCCCTCCCCCACCGGCATCGGCCCGCCGACGCCCGCGACGTGGACCCACTCGTCAGGAGCCGCCCCTGCCTGCCTGCCCCGCGGGGAGCGGAGGAAGCCGAGCGGCGCCCGGCACGCACGCCTCCTCGCCGCGCGCCAGCTCGCGTTCCCGAGTCTCGGGGAGCCCGAGCGAAGGGACTTCCTCAGCCGGTTCCCGGAGGGGGCTGCAGGAGAGGAGCCCCAGGTGGATGCTGCTGAGCCGCGGGGCGCACGCGAGCCGGGAGAGGTCGCGGGAGAGCCGCGCGCGGCAGCCGGAAGGGGGCCGCGGGGCGCGCAGCGGGGCGGCGGGGGCGGGCCGGCGCGCAGCGGCTCGGGCGATGCCCCCGCGTCCTCCCCGCCGCGGTTGATGCGGCGCCGTCCGCCACCCGCCACCCGCACCGGGACCCGGGCCGGGCCGCACGGCGAGGACCCCCGCCGCCGCTCCGGCCTGGGTGAGTGTGCTGCAGGTGCGGGGCGGGACGGGCCGGGGGCGGGCGAGGGACACCTCCGCGGCCGTGGGGACCGGGCGGAGGGCCGTGCCCGCAGCGGGCGCCGCGCGTGTCGGGGCGTCCCGGAGCGCGCCGAGGCCCTGGGCGGCCCGGGTGCTGCGCGCGCGGCGCGGGCGAGGCGAGAGAGGGCGCTGCCACTTTAAAAGCCGCGGCGGGGGCCTCGCCCCCCCCCCCAAGAGCTTGTTTTCATTCATAACTTTTTCCTCTCCTTCCCCCGCGGCGACTATTTATTCGCGCTGCCCGAGGAGGAGCACAGAGGGCGCGCGCCCGGGGACTGGCGAGGTGGCTGCGCCGCCCGCCCGGGAAGCGGGTCTCGAGCCGTGGGGACGCGGCCGGCGCTGCGGACCCGTGGGAAGCCGGCGTGGTGGGCCGTTCGAGGAGGTACGGGGGTCCCCGCGCCGGAGGGCGCCTGCCATGCCCGGGCGGTGCCTTGGCCGGCGGCGTGGGCTCGGCCCCAGCCCCGCGGGTCGGCGGACCTGCGCTGGGGTGCGTGGCCGCTCGCGGGTGCGTTGCGTGCAGTGCGTTCTTAAAATGCCCCTTGCCTTCGGAGGGCCGGCCTCGGCGCGTCTCGTGGGCAGGAGCAGCAGCCGATTTTAGCAGCCCTAAGGACTCGGACCAACCCGGGGTGGTGAACGTGTTTCTCTCCGCGTGCAGGAAGGTGGAGTAGTGGGCGCGGGAGAAGCAAACCTGGGGGAGAGTCGAGGGTCGCTCAGTGCAGGCGACTTCTTTCTGCTTTATTCCTTAAGATGGGGTTTAGGGCATGGGGTAGTAGTGACAGTGGGCATTTTTGTTTTCTTTCAGTCTTGATTTGGATTGTATCTGTAGACTTTGTGAAGAGTATATGTGAAAAATAGTTTACCATTGACTGGAAATGGAAGCGTTTTTATATCTGGAAGTTTGTTTTATGAAGATTACATTACAAATTAGAAGTTGGTCACCATTAGCCTGGAAACACAAATGCTTATTTTGATCAGGATATTAGTATGCTTATTACAAGAAGCACATTGATTGAGAGTTGGCAGTGCTTTTGAAGAGCAAGGTCTGTCATGTAAACAGATTTTTAAATTAAAGGAAATTCGGGTGATGTTTTAATTACCAGGATTTCCCCACCCTGCTTGAAGGCCTGACACTTCTGCATAAAAGTTATCTTGTTATGTGACTGAGCCCTTGTTCAACTTTTAAAGAAGTCAGATGTGAATACTCTGTTACAATAATGACAGAATGGTGTGTGTGTATGTGACTGTTAACACACCAAGAACTCTTGTGCTTCTTATCCTTTATTGTGCATCTCATAGATCAGTAACAAGGTGGCCTTTGACTTCTGATTCTACTAAACGTGACCGCTTATTCTGAGATTCCATTTTAGTTTGGAATAGCTTGAGTTTTTAGGAAAATGCTTTCTTTAATTTCCTTTAATCCAAAGCGTATAATAGCCTACAGCTAACAAAGGGTCTGGGCATCAACGCCATTCTTGATTTTTAAGAAGTAGTAGACATTTTCCTTTATGGAGACCACCAGTGAACTGACACTGTCCCAGAGCTTGTGCCCAGTATTCTCCACCAAGGCATATATCATTTTAATTTTTGTTAGAGTCACAAACAGGAAGACATTACTTCCTCTTGACTCTGCTTTTTTAAAGTTGGAAAAGCATCTGATTTTTATGGCATGGGGTCTCTTGCTTACATTTCCCTATGATGTGTCCATAGCTTCTTGGAATTGGATGCTGGCCAGGACCCCAGCATCATTGTATTGGCCGACAAAGGAGACCATTACCAGGTGGTTTAGGCAGTTTATGACTTGACAGGACCTCCCTCCCCCAACACATGCTTCCTGTCATTTATTTTCTCTTTTTCCTTAATTTTTCGTTTCTTTTCTAGGATTTCAGATGCATGCCAGGTTTCCACTGACCGCTAGAATCCAAGGTCCACACACATGGAGCCCCCAAATCAGCATGGCAGTGGCAGTTCCTTAGTTGTGACCCAGCAACCTTCTTTGGATGGCCGTCAGAGGACGACAACGAGAGAGAGGTTCCGCAGGCTGCTATTTTGTCCCTAGACCAGATCAAGGCCATCAGAGGCAGCAATGAGTACACAGAAGGGCCTTCGGTGGTGAAGAGACCTGTTCCTTGGACAGCACCCCGGCAAGAAAAGCAAGAGAGGACACATGAAATCATACCAGTCAATGTGAATAACAGCTACGACCAGAGACCCACCGGCCCCCCGGGCCACGCGGGATTCCCAGGCAGTGCCCGGGGCCCGGTTCTGAGCAGGTCCACCAGCACTGGCAGCGCAGCCAGCTCTGGCAGCAGCAGCAGCAGCAGCAGCGCCTCCTCTGAGCAGGGGCTGTTGGGAAGGTCCCCACCAACCAGGCCTGGCCCCGCTCAGAGGTCAGACAGGGCAGTCCGCACCCAGCCGAAACAGCTGACTGTGGAGGACCTGAAGGGCTCCTCGAAAGAGGACCCGGCCCAGCACAAGTTCATCTGCGAGCGGTGCCGCAAGTGCAAGTGCGGGGAGTGCACGGCACCCCGGACCCTGCCCTCCTGCCTGGCCTGCAACCGGCAGTGCCTGTGCTCCGCTGAGAGCATGGTGGAGTATGGGACGTGCATGTGCCTGGTCAAGGGCATCTTCTACCACTGCTCCAACGACGACGAGGGGGACTCGTACTCGGACCACCCGTGCTCCTGCTCCCAGTCACACTGCTGCTCCAGGTACCTGTGCATGGGCGCCATGTCGCTGTTCCTGCCCTGCCTGCTCTGCTACCCTCCCGCCAAGGGGTGCCTGAGACTCTGCAGGGGCTGTTACGACTGGGTGCACCGCCCCGGGTGCAGGTGCAAGCACTCCAACACCGTCTACTGTAAGCTGGACAGCTGCCCCTCGGGGGCCCAGGGCAAGCCCTCCTGATCTTTGGAGGACTCGCCGCTCCTGGACCTCGGCGCTTGAGCTGTGGCTGTGGAGGAAGATCCTGTCGGAAGCCGAGCTGCTTTTTCGGGGGTTCCCATGCTTCCTGCCTCTGCTCCCCATCCCAAGGTCTGACTCACGGAGTGTACGCTTCTCTTGTGGGTGATCTTCGGTGAGAGGGGACAGAGACTGCGCAGACTCCCACCAATGGCAAGAGCACCAAGGGCTTCTGGGGAGCCTTTTTGTTCTGCAGGTGGCTCTCCAAAGTTGTGCTCCCACACACACCCCCCAGACTGCACTGACCCACGGCTGTCTTTCACTGGCTCCGGTGGGAGCAGGGAAATCGGTTTTGGAAGAGGCAGCTGTTGCGCTGCTTGAAGAAGCCACGTCTCCAGTGTGCCTGCAGTTGGGGGCATCGTCCTAGCATGGGACCGTGAGTAGAAAGGAGGAGCCATTTTTGCCATGCCGTGAAAGTTTCCTTTAACCACTGCCCCTCTGCTCCTCGGTTCCTCCCTCAGTCGGGTGCTGCCTCACCGAGGCGTCTGGGGGCTGTTTCCTCCTCTCTGGGTGATTTTAGGTCTGCTTTGCAGTGTGCATCTTCACACTGGACATGCAGCGTGTCCCTCCCTCATTCCTGCTCCCGCTCTCCTGTCTGAGAAGCTCTCGGCTGCCTTCCCGCATGCCCCATACTCTTCACCAAATCTTTGTTACCGTTCGGGGCTCTTGGTGACAGGCTTGTTGCTGGCCCGTCTCTGGGTGTTGCAGAGCTGAGCTGCCTGGCATGGTCTTGGCTCCTTTGTGGTTGCTTCTTTTGGCCCCCTGGGTAGTTAGCAGCTGGGTGATTCTAATCTTTTCTGTGTTTTCATTGCCTTAACCACAAATTGTGGTGCTTTTTGTATATTTTATGTATAAATCACAAAGTTGAATTCTGACTATTTTTAAGACAAAAGTTTGTTAAACTTTTTTATTGTAAAGAATATTTATTATGCGAATCTCTATTATTTTATGATATTTATTGCAAAAGACTGTTGAAATGTACTCCTGTCTGAATATAATAAAATATCAATACTTAATGGAAAATAAAGTGACACAAAGAAAGTACATATGTTAACTATAATGCAGAAAATATATTAATTAATGAAACTGTCTCTCGATGCCTTCATTTATTAGTCTATGCTGTTATGGTGATTTTATTATTTGCTTTGATTTTTTTTTTTTCACATATGCTCATTTTACTTCTTTCCCTTGAGCTGTTGAATCTAGATGCAGGTGACCTTAAATTATAAGCTAGACGTTTCCTGCGAAGTGCATCAGTCAAAATCTTGTAGTGCACGTTCTGTTCCAGCAAGTGCCCAAGTGAATCACTTTATAAAGTGAAAATTTTTTTGTAACATTGGCGGTGCCTCCCTACTTTGGCTATTTTGTGAGCGCGAGGTTTTGTTATGTCATAGTTTCTTGAGATGGGCACGTCTATGTGTTTTTAGAGTTTATCTTAGCTGTCTTGGGTTATTTGGAAATTGTCAGCAAGACTTGAGGAATATCGTTCAGTGGACACCCTAGGACTCTGGTATTGTCACTTTAAAAAGCACTTAGAAGTTGGAGAGCACCAAAGGAATAGGTCACACGGTCAGATGTTTTGAAAACTTTTCTGTCTCCACCTTCTGTTTCCTTTAATAAGTCTTTAATGTGACCTGTTCAGATTGCACTTCATGTGGCCTAAAACTCCACATAGATAAGTAAATATTCTGATGCCTTCTGGGTTTTAGTCTGATAAAACCACTACAGAGCTGGCCTCCTGGGTCTGATGAAATTCTTAATATGTGAGTCTCCACTCTCAGTCCCACCTTTCCCTGTGGCTAAACGATATCGTCCATGATTGTTGGCATTTGAGAATAAGATGCTGACACAGTCTGAACCCACGTTACCAAAGCCCTTGTCCAGGTTGTGTCTGGTGGTCACTGAAGGATGGTGCTGCTAGCTGAGGAGTATTTGTCCTCCACTGACAGGTGCTGGCTTTGCTGTGTACAGGCAGGTGTGACTGGTAGAAACTTGCTTCTCCATCAAGCCACTGACCCTATCAGTTGGCAATGTGACATCTATCAAATATTTTCTCTGCACTGCAAGCAAAACATTTCAAAAAATGTGTTGCAAAACTGCTTTGCAATCTCTACTATTTCAGAATGTGAACTTAATTTTCCGCATACATCATGTGATGTCATCGCGGTCTCAGTGCTCACAGTATTTCCTTCAGATTTGGCTCCTAATGAAGTATATAAACAGCCTCCCCCAAAATGCTGTGTGGTTTTGGTGTTATTTTTTCAGACACTGGTCTAATTAGGAGCTGGTGTAAGAGCTGTCTGTCTCTGTGATAACCAGACTAGGAAGCAGCAGCTCAGTGTGACGAGGAGAGGGGGCTGCACTGCGGGCTTCAGCTTCTGGCTGTGCGGAGCTCTTGGACGTGGTGGACAAGGTGGTCGCTGCTCCAGAGCTGAGCGTGGACTCTAGCAGGCTTGTCGGGTGCCAGCACTCACTGCAGACTGCCTCCCTGGTGTGCTTTAGACCTGGGGTTGTCGGGGCGGCGTGTCCCTAGAGCCGAGTCCTGGGCTTTGGACCTGTAGTGGTCCAAAGCTTTGAGAGGGCCGGGGTCTCTGGCTGTGCCTCTGCCCCTCACTTGGGCTGCTAGGTGACACAGGGAGCATCTGGGTGGCCTTCTTGCTCCAACTTGCTCCTTCTCTGCTCATGCAGCCTGACAGTGGTGTTTGTGATAAGTGGTGCTTTTCCAGTGTTTTCTTACTACCGTTGACTTTTCATCTTGAAGAAGGCCTGCTTATTTAGATAATCTAATTGTGAATAAAACCCAAACAGGATTTCTCTAATTGGGTAGTTGCCAAAAAACAGAGTTTATAAAATGTGACCTAGCAGGAAAATGGAATGTGACACGGTGGATGTGTTTTTTTTTGTGATGTGCTAAGGTGAATCTTTAAATAGACTCTGTTATAATTATGTCATGGGTTTCAAAATCCAAGTCATAGAACATTCCAGTTGCTACTTATAGACAAAACCCCCCAAATGGTGGTCTTTAAAACGAAAACTAGTTATTTTTACCCTCAAATTGATATTTGAACCAAACTAAGAGGATTGATTTCCAGAGAATTAATTTAATTGAAATGATCTCCTTTTCCTAAATCTTTCCTTTTATTAATAGAGTGATACATTTCATGGCCAATTTTATGTATAGCCTTTTATACAAAAACACAATCCCCTTTTGAAGTGTATTGAAATATTGAATCAAACAGAAAAGAGTGGGCAGCCAGCTCCCTTCCACCCTCCTGTGAGCTGGGTGTGGTCAGTGGCGGTGCCTGGCCCTGCGTGCACCAGGCCCTGGGTTTCATCCCCAGCTCTGCAAACAAATGCAACCGGATTCCCAGCGTTTTTTTTTTTTTTTTTTTCTTTTTTCTTTTTTTCTAATTGGAAGAGTTAGGTGTTTGAAAACAAAACTTAAATTGATAAAAGCCTGTTTATTTTCCTCACTATTCCACGGATCAGATGTGATCAAGCAGCCCCGTGCTTGCCTGACAGGTCCTGGTTCTGCTCATTTTCTCTGAGACTACTACCAAGCCATCTTGCTGCAGTCACCGTGGGCCTCCGACATGTGTTCTTCTCTGTGCAGTAGAATCAGAGCTAGAAACACCTCAGAGGGGGTCTTCATGTTTCTCAGCTGTGTATGAAAGCAAATAGGTCATCGGTTCACAAGCCTGTGTAACAGCCTGGACCTGTCGTGGCTTTTTGGGTGATTTTATCAGGCAATTTTGTAGTGGATTCATTTAGTCCAATATCTTCCTTTTGAGATTGTGAGAGCAAGTCACCCGCCCAAGAAGACAGGCCAGGCCCTTCCACCTGGTGCAAGGTTCTCTTCCTTTCCTGGCAGCCAGTGGGGCCTTCTGCTGCTGGGGGCTTCAGCACTCTGCTCTCCAGCAGGAAACCTCTGCATTGTCAATAGTGTCTTTGGCTGCAAGGCAGACGGTGGGCTGTTGCTCTACACACACGGTTTGCACCTAGGTGTCCCAAATAAGCAGGAAGGACTTCATGGCCATGGTTAAAATGGACGCTTGGTGAGGGCTGAGCACGTTGCTTCCTCTGTGCAGGTCTGTAGGGGAGGAAGAGAAGGCATTGATTTGAGCAGTCTGTGAAGGGTGGCAGTAGGTTGGCATCTGACTTAAGACCTCTTGTGACTGGTTCTCGCCGTGTTTCTGACTGCATTAGGTGAATGGTGACTAGAAGTCACTGTTGCGTGTTCATTATTAAAAAGACTGATGCTGTCTGTCAGATGATATCACACTAGATGCAGTCCTCTGGGAGCACACGGCTGTTTGAAGAGGGCATTTAAGCAGACCATTCTGGAAATGTCATTCTCCGTGGTCTGAGAGCTTATTGTGATAAAATGATAACAGAATCATGCTTTTGTGTAGAAAGAAACTTAGAGGTCATCTAATCTAGTCTTTCATTTCAGGGATGAGAAATCCAAATTCACAGAGGTTATTTGCATACAGTCATGATCTAGTTGCCAACATAAAGTGAACTTCATTAAACCAACAAACAACTTGCTGCACATGCATGTGGTAAATGGCCAGAAGGAAAGAGAGGTTGGCTGGGGTTGAACAAAGGGTTTTGGTGTTTTTGGAGGGGCAGAGGGATGGGGGTACTGGGGTTTGAACTCAGGGGCACTTTGCCACTGAGCTATACCCCACCCCAGCCCCTTTTTTTTTTTTTTTTTTTTTTTTTTTTTGGATAGTGCTGAGGATTGAACCCAGGGCCTTGTGCATGCCAGGCAAGCACTCCACCAACTGAGCTCCACCCACCCCCCACTTTTTAAAAATCGGAGACAGGGCCTCGCAAAGTTATTCAGGCTGGCCTCCAACTTGCCATTCTCCTGCCACAGCCTCCCAAGTCACTGGGATTACAGGTGTGCGCCACCGTGCCCAGCAGGTTGAACAAGTTTCACACATTAATTTACAAGTATGAAAATGGAACACATCTATTAAGAGTGAGTTGATGGTGGTCCACAAGAGAAATAGGTGCCATCAGAAGGGAGTTAAGGAGAAGCTGGTTGAGTAAATTTGATGTAAGAAAAGAAAAACTAGGTATGCATTTGCCTGGAATTCCTGAGCCCTGGTTCAATCCCCAGTCGACCAAAAATAAAAATAAAAAGGAAAGAAAGATAACCAGGAGTACTTTGAGAAAGCCCAGTTCTGGCTGGCCATCATGGGTCTGAGCCTAAGTTGAATTGCACATTAAGATCAGCTGAGAGCCGGGCGCGGGTGGCGCACGCCTGTAATCCCAGCTCTTTGGGAGGCTGAGGCAGGAGGATCGCGAGTTCAAAGCCAGCCATCAGCAATGGCAAGCCACTTAGCAACTCAGTGAGACCCTGTCTCTAATAAAATACAAAAAAGGTCTGGGGATGTGACCCAGTGGTCGAGTGCCCCTGAGTTCAATCCCCAGTACCACACACAAAAAAAAAAAAAAAAAAAAAAAAAAAAAAGATCAGCTGAGGGCCAAGAGGCCAGGAGCTCAGCAGCTCAGCCAGGGTCTCGGGGGCCCGCGCGGCACATGGCTGGCTTCTGGGGGTGAACACCTGAAGCGCGGCAGTGGGGTGGCCTGGAGTTCAAGGGAGGTGACCTGTGGCCAGGCTGCGGTGCAGGGTCTGCAGGATGGGCCCCGCAGGGAAGGAGTGGAACTCGGAGCAGGGCAGCGGGAGGATCTACGGCCGCGCACACCTGTGTAGAAGCAGGTGCCTGCGATCCCAGCCTGAGGAGTTCGAGGTGGAGATTAGCCAGCACAGTCAAAAGCTGCAGGAGGCCCAGCTAAACTGGGGGTGGTGCTGGGGCGAGATGGCAGCTACAACTCAGGCCAGGGGTGGGGACAGGCAGGCAGGCTCTTCCCCTAGGGACCTGAGGTGACAGGAAAGGGATCAGAGCAGGCGGTTCAGACAGCAAGCCAGGGAGCCCTTGAGGAGGAGGCAAGGGCAGGGCCAGCAGAGAAGGTGGCTGCAGGATCCCATCTGGAGGGAGGAGGAGGACCCAGAGCAGCGCTGACCTCCGCAGGGGGTCCTTCACCACAGCAGGAGAGCCCACAGGACAGGAGGCATCTGACGGACACGCCCCGTTTGGGTAAGTGGAAGGTGACCTAGAAGCTGTTACAGTGCCTGAGGCTGGTTTGAGAACAGAGGTCTGCATGGTGGAAGGGCCCGGGAGGAGGCGGGAAGGGCTGTGAGGGGCAGCTGGCTGGGGACAGGAGGGCTTGGGGCCTCTGACACTTGTCAGATGGCAGCTGGCTTTCCCTGAAGCTGGGAGGCCAGGTGAGGCCGATAAGTGTCCCCTGGGCGTGGTAAGAAATACCAAATATTAAGGGGGTCAGTAGCTTTGGGGGGTGGTCCGAGTATTTGCCAAAATGACAAGAACTGTGGTGGTTCCCATGAGGGTGAGATTCGTGCACTAGAGAAAGGAAGCAGGAGGGGCGGGGGCGTCTCCCTCAGGACCTCAGGAGGCGCCAGGCTCCTCTGAGCTGAGGGAGGCTGAGGATAGAGGCCATGGGGAAGGGAAGGGACCACAGGAGCACGCATGGGAGGGTTGGCACAGGAAGAGCCTGGAGAACCTGGAAGCTGGCGCTGATATTGGGAAAGGGTGTGTTTAGGGCCTTCGCTGTGTTAAGCTCAGGGCTGCGAATCAAGCCAGGAAGAGCTGATAGAACGTGGGTCCCTCAGTGAGGGACGCTGTTACCGAGGAATGAGCGGAGCAGGAGAATTTCTGGCGGATGGAATGCGCTGTTTTACAGCACAGATGCTCTGTTAGCAAAACCTAATGTGGAACCAAGAAAATGGGTGGACTGGTCAGTTCAGTCAAAATGCCATGCAGAGCCAGGAGAGCGTCTCCCCCCCCCCCTTAAGCTGTGTGCACTCAGCAGGCAAAGGGAGGGGTCCGAGACCCCAGTGCTGTGTATGTCAGAGCCCGGAGGGAGATGGCGGACCTTCAGCAGGAGCTCCGGCGGCTTTGATTCCCTCACCGAAGGCCATGTTGGTCTTCTGGCCACCCAGAACCTGCCTTCTACTCCAAAGTAAGGACACCCGCTGGGCTCCGACCTCTGCACAGTGCTGGGGTACTGCCCCTGGCTACGAAGCCTGGACTTGGAGTTGCCTGCAGCTCCCCTTTATCTCCACCTGTCTGTGGCTGTTATTTTTGTTTTTGTCCTTTAGCACAGAAATGCAACTCAGGGAAGAAAAAAAAGTGAAACAAATTCATCACCTAAACTTGTTGCTGTCTGTGCCTGGACCAGTAGCTATGTATGACAGGAGGGAGGAGCTCGGGGAGGGTTGACCTGCAGGATTGATTCTTAAAGCTTTAGAGGAAGGAAAGATGGAGTTTCAGGGTTTGCAGTGGCTTTGATATTGTTTCTAATGCCAAAAATATTGGCAGTTTTGAAAGTGAGAACAGCTCGACTTGTCAACCGTCAGTTGGTGGATCCGACAGCCACGTGTCCCCGGGTGGCAGGGACAGTCTCCGAGCGGCCGGTCGTGCTTTCTGGCGATGTGGTTGAGTGGGGTCCAGCAGACACGTGGGAGCAGGTGGCCACAGTCGGGGGAGGCTTCACAGAGAGGACAGAAAAGCTGCCTCAGGCAGCCTGGAGTGTGGGGGTGATTCAGGAAAGCCCCCCAGGGGTGAGTGGGAATGACCGTGCTGCTGGGAAGGTGCAAGTCTTCAAGTGTTGGAGCACAAGTCACCTGTGAGGAGGACAGGAAGGTGACTGCCCTGTGGAAAGCCAGCTCTCCTCTCAGGCACAGGCAGTCACTGACAGCACCCTCAGGAGGGTGGCAGGACCAGAGAGTTCCAGGAGTGCAGGAGCCCTGTTTGGGGAGATGGCTTAAATTGCGGTTGACTATGGGCCATGGAGATTTGGGCATTGCTGCCTTCCGTAGTGTCACGGGACTTGGCCTGGGATCTTGCGGGACTTGGCCTGGGATCTCGAGTGACTTGAGCCGAGATTGCTGATCGGGTTAGCGCCATTTTTTGGTGGTGTGTGTGGTGCGTGTTAAAGTCGTTGTTAGAGCCAGAGAGAAAAGTTATCAGAATAAAAAGCTGTTTGTTTCCAGTTCGCCTCTGAACTTCTTCCCGCGGCTTCGTTGCTCCAAGCGGCCATCGCTTCAGGCGGCAACACAGGAGGATCCCTCAGCGGCAGCACTGCCTGGGAGCTGGGGAGCCGCTGGGCTGAGGGGCGGTGGGGACAGTGGAGGCTGAAGGAGGCTGGGGAGGAAGAGGACTGTGGTGGCCTGGCAGTCAGCTCTGGTGCCCTCAGCAGAGCCGGCCTTCAGGCACACGAAGCGTGGAAGCAGAGTGTCCTCCACCAGGGCTTCGCTGGGTGCGTGGGGCACCCTCCCCCCGCCCGCCCCACGGCCCTGGAGCAGGGACGGCCACAGGAGCCAGAGGCAGAGAGGAATGGGAGGCTCTGAAAATCAAACCAAAACTAAGTTATAGACCCCATCTTGCATGCCCTCCCAGAGTACCCATCCCCCGCCCCACCCTGTGAATGACACGGTCACAGCACTTTGCACAACTGGCGCGTCGTGGGAACCGTGCTGGCCATGGTCCTGGCTTGTCCTCCTTGCCTAGGCTTTTCCTGAAAGTCAGGAAGATGGTGGTGACAGTGGGACCGGAAGAACTGAGAACGTGTGCTTGGTGATGGGGAATTAGGACCCCCAAAGAAACAGCCGTCACTCGGAGGCAAACCTGGCGGGACCTTAAGTGACTCTGTCCCCCACTTAGGTCAAAGCTGTGGCAGCTCAGAGAGGCCAAGTCTCGCTGAAAGACAAACGGCAGCCAGGAGCAGAATCAAGGCAGCGAGAAACTATGAGGATGTTACAAGTGCAGGGCTACTCCACCACCCGGGCTGCTCCACCACCCGGGCTGCTCCACCACCCGGGCTGCTCCAATGACCTGGACGGCGGCTGTCCTCCGAGCTGCCAGTCATGTCACCGTTCCTGAGCGGGCTCCACCATGGCAACAGGCTGACGCAGGCCAATCCAGATTTGTACAGAAACCACACAAACCTAGGTTAAAATAAGGTTAGGTTTGGAATTGGTCATGTTTTCTCCCCGCTAGTTTGAACTGCTGGTAGCAGCGGTGTCCGGCCGTGTGGGAATCAGAGCTTCTCTACGTCCTACGGGTGGTGCGAGGTGCGCGGGGAGGCTTGGAAATGCCTTTTTCAAGGGGTGATCACTGAAAGGCAGTGACAGGTGTGCAGGCAGCCACCCGCGTGCCTTCAGAAGCTCAGTCACATGTGGCTGGTGTGGGAGTCCACCTCTCTCCTCGCGCCACACCCAGCGAGGCCAGGTCCCTGCCCTGACAGGAGGGGCTCCTGTTTCCGGGGAGCATGCCTGGCACGGACTGAGAAATCTGGCAAGTTCTGGAAAGAAGGGAAGCAGGCTGTACTCTTGGGAAAAAGAGAAGTCTGCTTGGACTGGCCTTTCTTGAAGGAAACAAGACCCGACATTCTTTCGTAAGGCATTTTTTTTCAAAAGTATTTGCCCTTGAGCATTCTTTCCTACTTACCCATGCTTATCTTTCAAAACAAACATTTATTCCTTTCCCTACAGAGTGTGAGGGAGTTCCTTTGAGGTTATGCCCTACTAACGTACCCAAGCAGCGGCCGCCTCCTTCCCTGGCACCGCAGATGACTAACCCACCGCAGGCCCGGCCTCCTGGTGGGGGCTGCTCACGCGTTACTTGGGGGGCGGATTCTCAAGGGGAAAAAAAAAATGCACAACTGTATTTTTGTGTGCAAACGCCTGGTCCTTTTGACCCAGTGGAAACTGTGTGTCTGTGGAGGCTGGCCAGCTGGAAGAGGTGATTTACACTCGGAAACACTGTGTCATTTATCATAAGGTGTCATGGGCCTGCAGCAGGCCTGCAGAGCAAATAACCGTACTGAAAATTAATCTTTTCCAGTGCATCAGCCTGCATGTCTCTGGGAAGGCCTGGTTCCTCCTCCCTGCCTGCCCTCCTTTCCTGCAGCCGCTCTCTACAGCCAGTATGGGGTCAGGCCCTGGGTGACCCCGCCCAGCGTCAGACCCCAACCCACCCTTTCTGACTCCTGCCTTCCAGCCAGTGGGTTTGGTCCCCTCCTGCCCCCGAACACACCTTCAGATCCACAGCAGAACCTGCCTCTGCCTTTTTTAACCCTGTTCACCTGTGGCCGGGTCGAAGCCCCACTTCCCTGATTGGGTCAGGCCCAAATAATTCCTCCCAGAAATTCTTTAGAGCGTTGTGTAATCTGCTGGTTCTTTTCCTGTTTCCTTCTTAATGCTCATGCCTGTCTCCCTTCCTAGGCTGTCCTTCCTTGAGACGGATTATGTTTCTGAATTGCCTGCCACTCAGGCGCTCTGCCCCTAGTAGGCCCTCGATGGACAGCCATCAATATTCTTTCCTGCTCTTTATGGTTGTCACAAAAGCCCATATTTGGCTCCTGTTGTTCTGGCCTGAGTGCCGTTTACTATATTAATTAGGTTTGTATTCCGACAGGATGTGTAACCTGGTCAATGCTATTTTAGTCTTGCAAATATGAAATAGAGTCATTTTTAACATTAGGTAACTGTGCGATGCTGAGAGGTTTGGGCATCCCATTGACCATGTTAAGGTTTCCAGGGAGAATGATTTTAGGAATCCTGGCAGAAGGCCTCTGGCGCTGCAGGAAGCAGGCTTGGAGGACCAGGCATGTCTTACCCGCCACTCAGCTGGTCACACAGCCTCTCCATGACACCGTGACTGGATAGGAAGACCCTGGAACATCTGCCCTTCAGTGTACTAGGCTGGCCTTAGTTGTTTGTAGAGCAGACCACGTGCCTATGAGGGCCAGAGCCTGCCTCAGCCTCTCATACACTAATGCTCTTTCTCCTGGATGCTAAATCACAGCTTATTCTTGCTGAACTTAGCATAGGCACAAAACCCCTCAAACATCCCTTCTTTCAAATGTACTTTGCCTCATAAATATTATTAAATGGTCTTTGGACAGATATATATTATATAATTTAAGTTATCATACAAATCAAAACACTATAGTTAGTAAATCTCTCAAATTGTATACAGTTGTCCCTCCTTATCCTGGTTTCAGGCAACTACTGTGGGTCTTGGAATGTACCTCCCTACAATCAGGATGGATGGTTGTACTGAATGTAACATTTTCTCCAAGTACCTAAGTTCATACAATTTGGGGATTTCAATATTCTTGCAAATTAAGGAGGGGCCAAATTATCAGCATAGTTTCATAGATAAGGAAGTCAGCATTTCCACACTGCCTGGAGACGCAGGGCCAGGTCTCAGCCTGGCTCTGCTGTCCTGCTACCTGCTTGATGCTCCTGGTGTGGGGTCCAGGGGTCCTTCCACTTGGCCCCTAGGCCCTGGTGTCTGGTCCAGTGACTCAGCTGAGGTGAAGCATCCAGTTGAGAAGGCAGCTCCTATTTTCATACTTGAACTCAGGAGTTCACTTTGCATTGTGCTACGTGTATGGAAGACAGTCTGGCCTGTTTCTTCTGCATTCCGTCCCTAGGGTTCAGGAGCAGTGCTGTTCACAGGGAAGGTGCATCACCCAGCACACAAACCTCAAGTGGCCTTGGATTACTATTATTTTATTACTCTGGTTTATCGTAACTCAGTGAAGCTCTCTGTAGCGAGCAGCTGACCTCTTATTAAATTGTCCCCTTCACCCCTACCCCTGCTCAGACCATTAAGCAGGAAGGTTCTAATTATATAGTCTCATTCTAGAGGGGACATGGGAAGACTGGGGGAAATCTCGAGGAGGCACGTCACTCTCAGGGCCGGAACTGGAGCCAGGTCTCGGCATGCTAATTAAAAACTTCTCTTTCTGCAGACTCCTCCCGGCCCTCCCTGGCGGCTCTGCTTGGGTCTCTGCAGAGCTCGCTGCAGGAATGCAGGCCTTGTTTCTTTGAATAGCTGAGTGCAGATTAGTGGTCTGCCAATTTCCTGTGGCCTTTCAGACCTGCAATTTGAGCCCTGTTTGCTCCGGGCCCTTGCACAATTGGAGACAATGGGTGACTTCTTTCAGGTCTCTCTCCAGGGCTCTCAGAACCAGGGGAAGTGGCTAAAGCCCTACTTTACAGGTAATTAACAATAGATAATGTTTGCTCTGCATTTTTTGGAGCCGATAAAAGGCAGAAGAACATAGTCAGCTCCTGATTTAGACACTGTGCGGTGGTTTAGTGGATACAGTAACTGTCTCATGGTTAGCAAGGTGGCATGGAGGGTCTGGGTCACAAATAGGGCAGCACGGAACTTAAAGACTAGAAGAGCAAAGAATATTGTCCCAACAGGGAGGGGCGGCCAGGGGAGGGCTCCTGGAGGAACAAGCTCCACACGCCCTTGACTCGGAGTGGGTTCAGGGGGCGGGGAGGAGGGCCCTGGGTTGTGTCTGCTTTAGGAGGGGAGTAATTTTCACAGTCTGTTGACCCACACACAAGGTATTTTTTTGTTTTATAAATTCAGTGCTGAAATTCGCCTGTTTGTTAAGATAGTGTCAGCTTAAGAAGTGACGTGCTTTCACATTTGCTTCCTTAGCCACTTTGTGACAAAGTCAGCGTGTGGCCCTGCGGAAGGGCGAATGGACTCAGGACTTATGGGCCCAGCAGTCATTACATGGCTTCCATAGCTGCTCTGCCTCACAGAGAGGCCAAAGTGACAGAGGCCTTGCCCTTAAGGAGATTATGGGAAAAAGGATCTTAGTTTTAATGCAGCCACATTGACACGTGTAAGCAGCTCTCCCCCCTCTCTTCTGGGAATGGAACCCAGGGGTGCTTTACCATTGAGCTCCATCCCCCCCTTTTTATCTTTTGAGACAGTGTCCCTAGTTGTCCAAGCTGGCCTCCACCTTGCAATCCTCCTGCCTCAGCCTCCTGAGCCGCTGGGGGATTGCAGGCCTGTGCCACTGCATCTAGGAAGCAGGGTTCTTGATGATGATGTAAAGGCGAGGTCATGTTTGAGGTCCCCAACTGACATATTTTTAGAGTGAACTTAAGTCTAAACCAGAAGTTGGTGGCTTTTTATTCTAAGTCCCTTCTAACCAGCAGCAGCATGAAATGTCACCTTACTCATCCGCTCTTGAGAGATGAACAGAGAGAAGTTCCTTCCTGGGTAATTTACATACTGTTTAAAACCAGAGCTTTTCCTTCCAAGTGTGTCCAGACACTCCGGAGATCAGGGTCTTCAGTGCAGAGCCCTGTAGGGGTGAGGGAGCCCTGTCCAGCCCTGCTGGGCTCCAGAGGCAGCAGCTGCTGATGTCCACTAAGGGCTGCTCAGGAGGGGACAGAGCACGTCCAGCCCCTCTTCTGCCCACAGGAGCAACGGGTGTTCATTGTAACCCAGTTCTCGTTTCCTTCTGTTTGTTTCCTTTGTGGTCCTGGGGATGGAGCCCAGCGCCCTGCAGGTGCCGGGCAAGCACTCCACCACTGAGCTGCTGCCCCAGCCCCTAACAGTTTTGGATAATGTTAGAGAAGTGTAAGGATGGAGAGAAAAATCACACATATCCCGGTTATCCATTTCTTGGGACTTTTTAACAATTAATTGATATATTCTTCACCTGTCTCCTAGATTCTTTACTTTCTAAAATTCCAAATTGAGAAGTAGAACACACCTCTGTTTTTCTTCTCTCTTTATTCTCTCGTGACTCCCTGCACCTTTTAGAATAGAGGCATCCATCCAAAATGGGGTGTAGACCAGGGTGATCATTCAGAAAACAGCCACTCTGTAAAGCCCAGGGTCTGTATTTCATTTCCACCTTATCAGGAGCTCTGTCCAGAGGTTGAGGGGCCAGGAGACCTCAGCTCTTCCTTACCAGTGTCCTGCTTCTCCCCGGGGAGGTGTTTATTGGACGGAAGCTCACGAACAGAGAGAACTTAGAAGGTTCGACTTGCAGGGACATTGTGGAAGTTCTGTGGCAAGGATTCGTGACTTCTACTAAAAAGAGATCACAGCAAAATAATTCAGTAGACAAAAGGCTTTAAAAAAAAAAAAAAAAAGTGACCCTTGGTCTTGCCGTGAAAGCCAGGTGGTTGTCCCTCCTTCAAGTCCCCATACTCATAATTTAAGAACTTGGTCTCTGAAGACTGGTGCCCATCAGTTCACCCACGGCGGTGGCTGGCCTGGAATCACCTAACCAACTCTATCCTCAGTGTTATTAAAATCAGCATGTATTTCCGGTTGTACAGGAAATGATTGATTAAAGCATCTGTTTAAAATAGGACTCATGTTTAGGTAGCGCACTTGTATGCTTGAAATGTCAAAGGCTCAGAGAAATAAATGTTCTATGTTCCCAAGTGCCCTGGGACTGCGATTGGCTGTGATCACGTCCATGCACGTGGTCATCAAGAGCTTATGGAGTCCATCAGCCTTTTGTCCGCAGAAGAAAGGAGCCTTGTAGTTGTGGGTGGAGCCCCACCTTCAGGGTCATCCTGAACCATGACATTGCTCATCTTTTCCGAGGAGAGAACTCCCTCACCGCCACAGCCAATGTGCCCAGGAAGAAGTGACGAGGCCATCAATTTTATTTAATTAACCTTTTACTCCTAGATAGGTAGGTGTTCCGCCCCAAGTTAAGGTGTTTTGAAGCAGCAATGAGCTCACTTGATTTCTCTGTCCTGAACAGAGTGCTTTTGATGGTCTGGCAGACACGACATCACAGCTTCCTGTTCCACACTTGAACGCAGCAGGCTGGGCAGACTGTCTGCCTGTGGCCGAGACTCTAGGGACAAGAAGCCCCTGACCAGAGCTTCAGGAGCTTGGTGGCCTGCGCTGTAGAGGAATCACGCCCAATGCTGATGCGCCACATAGAGCCTCCCTCACCCCACCCCAAGAGATTGAAGGATGGAAACGATCATGTCACCTGTCACTCAGGAAGGGTCCTGGGGTTTTACGGATTTTCCTTCCCAATCACAACCAGCCTAGCCTTGGCATCTTGGCAAAATCGTATCTCGTATTCTCGACTGAGAAAGGGAAAGTGAAGGTCGCGTAGAGCCACCTGCAGTCAGAGCCGAGGACTGACTGTGGCCCAGGGACAGGGCTTTTGACTACATTGGTGAATACAGAAAAAATACTGAATCTCTCCTGCACTCCCTGGTGAAAACAAATGAAAGAGAAAAGAAATGGAGACAGACCTCGCAGGGTCAGCGAGGCTCTGTTAAGCACTGGGGGGCCACAGTTTCAAGAGGAAAATGGCCACTGGCTAGAGTAAGTGTCTGGGTTTTCTAGGGTTGAGCAGGGCCAGGTCACGGGCAGGGTGGGTCAGATCTTTGGTGGCCTACCGTTGGCGGCAGGGGCACTTTGGCAGGTGAGGGAAATGGCGAGAGGCGGGCCCTCCGTCTCCTGTTCCCCCAGGGTAGTGAGTGCCGCCTCCTGGAATCAGGACACGTGCTCGGCGCTGCACGTCGCCCTGTGCATCCTATTTATTATTTTTAATTTTATTGCTTAAACAAGAGATTCCTCTCCAGAAGGCACTGATTAAGAGTTGCACTCGGTTTTCCGAGAGGATACCTATTAAATTAAAATGATGACTTACGATAGCTTTTAAAGATGGGAAAATAGCAATTTTAAACAGTCGAGCAGCTCAGCAAAAATGCTGCGTGAGCCCCCTCCACAGGCCCCGCCGGGGAGGCAGGGGGCTGAGCCGAGGCACCGTGGGCGCCCTTCCTGGGGCAGGGCGCGGCGGGCAGAGGCCCTCTGAGCCTGGACGAGGCGTGTGGGCACTTCACACTTGCACTGCCCCTTCTCTTCTCTTTGCTGTGTGGGCAGAAGAACTGCCTTTCTTTTTCTGACCTCCATATCTCCTGCCCCGGTTCCCTCGGGGCGCTGTGTCCCCCATGCTTCCTTCCCCGTAAGGACGCAGGCCTCGCTCCTCTGAGGGCCGTCTTTTCTGACAGACTCAGAGGCTAGTCACTCCCGCTCATGCAGGAACCCAGGTCCCCAGCCTTCAGCCACCCTTTCAGTCCTCGCCGCCCCCACCCGGCATTCCGGCTCTGCTGGCTCTGCGGGTGAGCGTGGCTGCCTGCCGGGGCTCCTGCGGTCTTGTGCCCTGGCCCTGTCTGCAGGCCGGCCAGCCTCTGCTTGCTCCTGCTCACTCCCAGGCAACTCGCTTTCCTCAGGGTTTGCTTTGCTCCCGAGGACAGCGCTTCCTGTCCCTATCCTTCAGTAAGGTCACAGCTCACCACCTGCAGAGCTTCCCTCACACGGGACCTGGATGCCATTCTGAGACCTGGGCCTGGGTCAGCAACTCCACAGCTCAGGAGGGGGGTCCACCGTCCTTTCTGGTAGCAGAGGAGACTCCAGCCCTGGGGACCCATCTCGATGGGAGATGGGGACAGGGAGGCCAGGCCACCGAGGGCTTTCTCTGACTGCACCCTGTGTGGCCTTCGTGGCTCCTCCTGTGCCCGCCTGCTACCTGGCTCCGGCTCTGGGCGGTGCCCGGGCTCTGCTGCAGCTGAGACGCAGATGCACCCTAGCTCGGCACACCCCTGGTTGTCCTCCTACTGGGTCCCTGTAAACCACCCTTAGTGCTCTGCAGGACGGCAGGCAAGGGGTGAACTCACCTGTAAAATGTCGCCTTGGCCTGGGTATGCAGGGCCAGGGCTGTGTGGGTTCATCTCTTGAGGCCCTCTCTCTTGCCTTCAGATGGATTCCTCATTCCCTGTGACGTGCTGACACAGTTCCTGCGCAAGTCTGGCCACCCAATGGTGAAGGGCAGAGCTACCAACATCCTGTCCTCACAGAGCTGATGTTCACCAGAGACACAGATGTCACCTCAGGTGATGATGGCAGGTGCCAGGCAGCTCTGTAGGCTGCAGAGGCAGAGTTGGGCGGGCAGGCGCTTGGGTAGAAGAGCAGTGCTTTCTCCCACCCATCTGGGACATGGGGAAAATGCGTCACCGTGTCCTCAGGGAAGTCATCAGCCCCACCCTTCCTTTTCTAATGGCATATTCCTAGGGGGCAGCGACTCTGGGGAATAGTAGTCTTTGCCACTAGCCTTGAAGGACCTGCATGAAGTCCTGCAAATTTTACCATGTCTGTGTGCTGACACCTGGAAGTTGTCCCCTTGCCATCTCTGTATTCTTTGGAAGGGGGATTTCTCTAGTTGTTCCCTCCTGGCCCTGGGTTAGCCTCGCCCTCCACCGATTCATGAACTTTCTTTCTCCAGAGACCCTGTAGCCCTCCGCCACCGTCACAGTAGAAGTTACTGATTGACTTTTTATGGTCCGTGGAGACCACAGTACGAGAGGCCTGCCGTATTTGTGAATAACTTCGGAAGACCATGCCCAGCTGTGAATGTTAGTTTCTGCCCGTGGACGGACAGCAGGCCACTTTTGGCCGGTCACTCGTGACTGCTGTTCCAGGGTGTCGTCCTACCACGTGCTGCCAGGGCCTGGTGCCCGACCCTCTGGGGTTTTGCGTATTGCAGCATGCTAGTCCAGGGCGCTGTTTTTCCAACCACAAAAAAATACCTAAATATTTTTGTTTCTGATTTCGTGGGCTTTCCCTTTCAGGAGCCACAGTTTCCTCCTGACACTTAAGAAGCCAGCTCTTCCTGAGGCGGGAAGCCCACCAAGGAGAGGCCTCGTGGGTATATGCAGCCCCAGTGCAGGGGGGCTGTTCTCTGTCCAGCCCCAGCCTGCACTGCCCAGCTAGTCACCACCGACCTGCGTGAGGCTCATCCCTTAGCAACGGCGGCTGCTTCACCCAGACCACCACCAGCCAGTCTGAAAGCTGGTTTCCTCGTAGTGCCTTGAAATTGTCCATTTACTATGCTGGAAAAATTGGTCTTCTGTCTTTAAATGGGCTTTGCTACTTTTAAAGTTTGATTTTCAAACTAACTATAAACATCTTGCAGCTGTGGAACCTCCCCCAACACCCCCTGCAAAATAATAAATAAATAGCCATAGGATTTGGACCCAGAACTGCAAACAGAGGAACAGTGATGAGAAGCCCTCAGTAGCCGCCATCGTCCTTAGCAAGCCTTTCTGTGGAGGTGGTCAGGCCAGACTGTGATGTTGCTGGGAAGCAGTTCATTGAGTGACAGTTCTATACAAACACAGCACTCTGCTGCTTTCACAAACAGGTCCCGGCTTCATATTCATCCCCAGGAACTCTCCTGGGCATCTGGGCGAGGCCGGTGAAGCTGCAGGGGCAGCTGCTTTTCTCCATTTTAGTGATGACTCTTTCTTTCCCCCTATGTTTTGTTTCACAGAAACCAACAACTGCCATTTGACTTCTAAATAGCTGGTTTAACCTTATGTAGGAGCCCTAAGTGGGGAGATAGCTAAGATTGCGGTTGGCTGTGAGCCATAAAGATGTTCAAACATCACCACCTTCCATGATCTCGCGAGACTTGGCCCAGGGCATTGCGGATCGGGTCAACACCATTTGGTGGTGGTTGGAGGAGTGTGATTTGCGGGTAGGAGTGGTTCTTGGAGCCGGAGAGAGAAGCTAGCAGAATAAAGAGCCTGTTCGTTTCCAGTCTGCCTCTGAACTTATTCCCGCGGTTTTGTTGCTGCAGGCGGCTACAGCTGCAGTCAGCGACAACCTTATGAAAAGCTTGTGCTGGGATTTACTTTGACTGATTTAGACACTCTTTAAGCCGGCCGGGTGCAGTGGCACAGGCCTGTGATCCCCATCACTTGGAAGTCTGAGGCTAGAGGATTGTGAGTTTGAGGCCAGCCTCAGCAAGGTAGCAAACCCTGTCTCAAAATGAAAGACGAGGAGGGCTGGGTTCCATCCCCAGTGCCAAAAATAAATAAACAAATAAGCACTATCTCTTTTGGGAAGAAGGTGTTTCTGAGCAACTAAAATATAATAAGAGGAGTATTATTGAACAAATATGAAGATCAGTATAAAAAGCAGAACGTGGAAGAGGGTGGTCGAGCCTGACTCTGAAAGGCCAATGGATTTGCTCTGTTGGGTCCCGGATTCCTTCCAAGCTGGGAGGAAAGGTGAGAGCACTGCGTGTGAGACTCGAGCGTGCCTAGGGACCACAGGACATTCCTGTGGGGGATAATGTCGCCGTGGTGCTAAAATCCAAAGGCCAGCTCTCAGGGAGCTGAGCATAGGATATGGAACAGGGGTGGGCGGAGTCTTCACAGAGTTCAGACGCGTTCAGGGGGCTGTTTCAATGTGGAGGCGGCCTCACTGGAGACCAGAGATGTAAGACCAAAGCAGACACTGGTGAGGGGCTGAGGTTTCCCCCAAGGAAATGTGCAAGGGCCCCAACGTGGTGGCCAGGTGTCCTGATCCTGTGGTTGTCACGTCTTCCACGCTCTCAACTCAGGGTGTGTGTTGGGGGGACCGACCGAGTGAATCCCCAACGTTCATGTGCTGCTGTCCCAATCTTCAATGTGACCGTGTTAAAAATGGGTGTCAGAGAGGGAACAGAAGTTAAGTGGAGTCCTAAGGGTGGGGCCATCTTGCTGTCTCTCTGTCCCTCCCGCTCCCTGTCTCCCTGCTGGAGCCCTGGGGACAAGCCACGGACAAGCCAGGGAGAGCTCCACCCTGCTGGCTCCGTGATCCTGGACCTCCAGCCTCCAGACCTTGAGAACAGGAATGTCTGCGGCTGAGCCTCTGGGCGTGGAATTTCTGCAGCATCTTTAGCAGAGGAATACAGTGTGGCTTCTAGAAAGATCCAGGTAAAGCAGGTCTGCCTCCAGCTGGCCTTGCAGAGCTGCTGTGGGGTAGCGTCAGTTCTCCTGCCAGCCGAGAAGCTCCTTCCCGTGGGCACTCAGCCGTGCGTGACTAACCTTGGCCTTGCCGGGCACCTCTTCACCATTCAGCCACGGGATGGCCGCGCTGCGTGCATCTGCATGGCCCGGGGGACAGGGATGGCAAGTGTCTTATTTTCCTCCCACATTTTCATCAGGTATTAGAGACGCGGGGATGAAGGCAGGAAGAGGCCCGCACTCAGGAGGGCAGGGCTCAGTCTTCTTAATTCTTTAATCTTTTGAATAATAGATCCAAAGAAATAAGGATAAGAAGGGTACAATAAATCCCTTACGCTAAGTTTCTTTTAATCTTATAATTTGTTGTGGCTTTTGCTATTTTATATTACGAATATTGGCAGTGGGGAGAAATGTGCCCAAGTTTACCTAAAATTTGCAGGCTGGGGATTTAGCTCCATGGCAGAGTGCTTGCCTGGTGTGCATGGGGCCCTGTTTCCATCCCCAGCACCAAGAAATAATAAATAAATAAAAATTTAAAAATAAAATAAAAAGGGCTGGGGATGTGGCTTGGTGGTAAAACCCTGAGTTAAACCCCCAGTACCAAAACAACAACAAAAATAATCTGATGCAAAATGCACACAAACTTGAAACTAAAATTGTGTTCAATCTGGCAGAATTTAGACAGAGTCAAGAATTCTAGAGGGAAAAAAAAAAATCATGAAATGGATGTGTTTTGATGCCCAGACAGCACTTTATCAACTCCTATTAAGCCCTGTGGGCTGATTGTTCCAGAAGCCAGTTTTCCTTGAAGGGGAGGGAGGGATGGAGGGAGGGACGCGGCTTGGCTGCACCCTAAGCCATCAAGCCTCCTGGGTGAATTTTTGCAGGAGCCAGTGAGTTCTTGGCTGTCCCGTTGATGGCTTGGCACGTGGCTGGGCAGCCCAATGGAACCTTGCTGGGGGGTTCAGTCAGATCAAACTCCCTGCTGGCCTTGGCCGGGGACGGAGAAGGACCACACCTGAAGCCAGGCCCCGTCCAGACATCACCAGTCGCGAGGGGCGATGGGAGGCAGGACCAGGTCTCTGTGCTGCCCTCAGGGGTGGGGTCCCGCAGGTGCTCCCTGCACACCCTCACGGTGTGCGTGGCTGAGAGACTCGGCCGTGCGGCTGTGGGCACCAAGGGCTTTTTGCCTGTGTCAGTCACGAGGTGTTCTTGCTTATTTCTACTTTAACGACCCGGGGAAGACGCGTTTTCCCCATCTCCATGCCCTGGCCTCCCCTCCGCTCCTGTCCTCCTTCAGAACAGGCCACCCCGACTCGGGTGACATTTTCTGGTATTTGAGCATTTGCTACTGAAATGCTAGGCTGTTCACCTGGCGTGTGTGGGTGACGGGGGAGGAGGCTCAGACCTCCCTGGAGACTGTGAGCTGACTAGAGTGTGCTCCTCCCAGCCTCTTCTGTGTCACCTGCCCTTGAACATGTTGGAAAGAGCGGAACCGGAGTCACCTTGGGGAGAAACTGAGGAAATCACTAAGTTCAGAAAGAATCACCTGCTGACTGTGAGAGACGTCTCTGTGTCCTAGCTATGTGGTCACCACTGTGATTGAGGACTTAGAGTCAAGAAACTGTCACTACTTTTTTTGGTCCTGGAGGTTGAAGCCAGGTCCTCATGCGTGCTGGATGAACGCTCTGCGGCCACCCAGTTACAGCCCCAGTCCTCAGAAATTCTTCATCTGTCTGATACTTCTTGAGAATATCTTGTTGAGAGATTCAATAACCAATAAATCCCAGGTTGGATAAGTTCACCTTAAAAATATTCTAACACATTTCTTCTGAATTCCTATATCCTGGGTTCCCTGTAATCCAAACCTCACAGGTTAGAACTTAGTAACATTCTTTATGATTCATTTTCATAAACTATTTCAACAGCTATATTAAAACAAATGCCTTACCATCTGTGACTCCACCACAGGTCTGAGACGTCTGGACCCCACATTCTGCAGTGCCTGGTATGGGGCAGAGATTGATTTCCAACCTTTCTGACCTTGTTCGCAAACCCCAAGGAGAACACGTCCTTGAACATCTGTGATAGCCGTAGGTGGACTAAGGCCAACCCACATTTTTTTTTTCTTTTCTGTAGAATATACCTTGAGAGTCTTATGTTACTCAGAGTAATTAATTATCTGAATGTTCTCTGCTCAGCAATTAGAAGCAGGATGAAGGACGATGGGAGAGGGGGTTTTTGGGAGCAGACAAAATGAGAATACTGAGAAATAAACAGTGTCAACCCAAAAGACGTCCTCTGCACCTTGCAGTGAAGGGTCCCAGCACTTTAAGCACAATATTGTTCCCAAGAGTATTGCTGTATGTTGACATAGTGTGGTATTTTATTCTCATCATAACAATCTTGAATTTACCAAAGAGATTTGTTTTTATAGTCTGTCATAAAAAGGGCTCTAGATGGAATCTGAGATAAAAATTTTAATTCTTGATGGAGTAAATTTCAGTTATTTAAAACATTAGCCTGTGCATAGTAATTCATCATGGTGGATATCAGAAGTGAACTACTGAATTCATTGATCAGTTTGGAATACTATGAGATGCATATTTCTTAGGTAAAAATGATCACTTCTTACTCAGGTACCTCAGGAGGCTGTTGATCCTGTGTGTACACCTGGCTCACTGTTTCCTGAGCTTGCTGTGACGGTCACCCTATAGGGTGGCTGCCTGGCCCACGGCTGTCCTCCCCTCTACCATGCCCCTGTCCCTGGCATAGCCACAGGGGTTGGCCCAGGGGATGGGCCTGTGGCCAAGGATGGTCCCACCAGAACGTTTCCTTGGGGCGTTTCCCAACAGGACCAGAGGAAGCAGTCCTGCCTATCTGGTTGCAGAGATGCCGGGTGTGGGCCCTGGCGGTCAGAGAAGCTGGCCTGGAGCAGCGGCAGGCCAGGGTTCTGCTTCAGCACGTCCTTAGGTTCTCCACGCCACACAGGGTGAGCGCCCAGGCCTGGCACGCTGAGGACGCAACCCAGGCTTCTCTCGCCAGGCAAGTGCTCTACCACTGAGCCACCTCCCCGTCACGCGGGTCCATTTCTTGCCACCAGGAGCTCTAGCGAATCCACTCCCCAAGTTCCAGGCACTGTAGGTGATGCCCGTTTATGACTTCCACTGTGGGCGTCACCCTCCTGTTCCACAGAGGAGCAGACTCAGCCTCCAGGAGGAGCACTACCCTTAAGTGGTAGAGGTAGTCAAGCCAGCCTCACTGACTTGGAAACTCACCTTTCTTTTTCTTTTTCATTTTAAAAATTCTTCATGCATTATTAGTTTTTGTGTGGCAAAATATGTATAAGTTAAACTTAACCATTTCAACTGTGTTGAAGTATACAGTCCTGTGGCCTCAAAAGCGCATTCATATTATTTTGTTGCCACTCCATACTTCCAGAACTTTTTGATTATCTGAAACTAAAGCTCTGTACCCCTTAAACAATAACTCCCCATCCTCCTAGTGACCGCTGTTCTACTTCCAGTCTCTGATTTTGACATTCCAGGGACCCCGTATAGTGGAGTCCTACAGTGGTTGTACTCCTGTGTCTGGCTTGTTTCGTTGAGCACACTGTTGTTCATGCATGCTGCCACATGCATGGGTCAGGATTTATTCCCTGCCCCCATACAGGGATTGAGCCCCAGGCCTCACGCATGCTAGGCCAGTGCTCTACCCTGAGCTACACTCCGACCCCGAATTTCCTTTTCTTTGAAAGGCTGAATAATATTGCACTGTGCCTGAACACCAGTTTTGTTGTTTAGTGGACACTGGGGTTAGTTTTGCCTTTGGCCATTTTGAGCACTGCTACTGGCAACCTTATTGAATGGACATCCACCACGTCCCTGCTTTCTGTGGTTTGGGTGCACACCTACAGGCAGAACTGTTGGGTCTCGTGGTCAGTCTGTGTTTGACTTTTTGAGGTCACTTCATGCTGTTTTCTGTGGTGGCTTCACCATTTTATGTGTATTAGTCTTCTGATTTCTTGGAATCCTCACCAACTCTAGTTATTTTCTGATTTTTTTTTTTTAATAATAGGCATCATCGTGGGTATGCAGTAGGCATCAAGTGGGTATGCAGTGGTATCTCCTTGTAGTTTGGGTTTGCATTCAAAACTCACTATCTTGGAACCACACCTTTGTGCCCTCCTCCCTGGGCACTTGTTCCCTGAACCTCATCTGATAGTCGCTCCCCTTCAGAGCATCACATTCAGCTGACGAGACACTGGGATGATCAATCCTCCTTGAAGCGTCCTTGGCCAGGAGGGACTGGTGTCCCCTCTACTCTCCGCCAAAGCTGTGTCTACCTTCTGAAGAATTGTTTCAGATTCATCCTGCCATTGACCTCTTCCTGAAGCAATCCGACCTAGTCCTGAGAACCCTTTACACCACACCCTGGAGGTCGGTCAGCACTGGGCTTGCCTGTCTCTTGCATGTTTGGTAAGTGGGTTAATCTCGGCTACTTAGGGGTTAGAAACTCTTGAGGGAAAGGATCCTGGGTAGCTTTGGTGGCAATCCCCTCAAACCCATTTTTCTCTCATGGATCTGCAGAGGACACTTCACTAGAAGTTCTTGATGACATTTATAAAGTCATTTTATTATTTTTTTCCTTGTAACATTTTTCTCCTGATTATGTGAATGTCAAAAAGTGAACTCCGGTTTCCTTATCTGCTTCTGCTTCCCGAGCAGTTTCTCCCTGTGTTCTGCTGGGACAAAGATGTAGTTGTCCTCAGAGAAGCAGATGTTGGGACACCCGTTTCCTTCCCAGCAGTGCTGCGGTTCGGCCGGCACACATCGATTCCAAATCCCAACTTTTGGACACAGCCATTTTTCAAAAGATGTTCAGATTTAAAAACATGAAGATCCCGTGGGGACCCATCCCCAGCAGGCTCAGGTCGGCCGGTCTTTAGCCATGCTGTGCCCTCTAACTAGAGGGGAAGAGGGAGGAAGGTGACCAGGCTTTCTGTCCTGGGACTCTAAGTGACCCTAGTGGGGGCTCCAGACACAGCCAGCAGCGGTCTTGGCCTGGGCTCTTCGGTTCCAGGGGTGATTACTCAGAGCAAAGAAGTCACAGATGGAGAATCGAGGACGTGGCTTATTTGGCGCTGGCTCTTATGGGAGTTGGGGAGCCCATACCTCCTGTGGGTCTGGGTTCCCTCAGACCAAAGCGGTGGTGCCCAACGCCACCTGGCCCAGTGAAGGGTAATGAGAACAAGTGAGGAGACTTGCTGGAGGGTGGGCCATGAGGGAGGGGACCATGGAGGATGTTAGGACAGCAGTGTCACTCAGAACAGGTTTTATGTTCTTTAGAAATGTTGTGAGCCTGGTTGTGGTGTGTTTTTCACTTGAGGTTGACTTTGGATGATAATCAACACGGGTGCCGGGGCGTCTGCTCAATACTTCTCGAAAGAGTTTATTTACTGATCTGCTGGGTCCGGAAGCAGCGTGTCCTCTGGTCAGCTCTGCTAAGATGCATCCCACTATTTGGGGGAAAGATCTCTCCCTCCTCCCCTCTCTCTGTTTTTTCTGTGCCTGGGAAAGCTGGTTTTGTATTATTCAGAAGTTGGAATCGCACAGCCCGGAGTCGCTGCCCCGCTGAAGGGCTTTCTCTCTTGTCTCTGCACAGAGTGGAGGGGCCAGCTGGTTCCCGTCTGCTGCCTTGAGTCAATGCACTTCCTCCCACTTGCGGGCCCTTCTGCCCTCTGTCCTCCCTAGCTCCTCCCGTTGTCCACCCCCCACTACTGGACCTCTCTGTTTTGTCGCTAGAAATAATCTTTTATTGCCCAGTTGTTCGGAAGTGACCTTTTGCCCTTGATTAGATAGCACCAGGCTCCATCACCGGGTGGCTTTGGAGCTGGCAGTTGCTTTTTTGTGTTGGCTGATCCGGTGTCAGGGAGAACAATGCGGGGCTTTGCAGAATTTCAGTATAGCTCAGGCCAGCGCAGAGCCGGCGGCAGGGCTGGGGTTATAGAAAGCAGCCCAGCAGAGCCTGCTTGCAAAAATAGCAGCCAGTGGATCCCGGTTGGAAAAACATCTTTTCTTTAGCAAACTAAAAAACAAATGGCATATTTTAAAATTCACTTGTGCACATTTTTAACTTACTCCTGTTCGACACCATGCATTTCAGAGGACTAGGAGATTACTGTAGGATTTCAGTGCATGTTGTTTAAGTCTACAATTATATTATTGAACTGACTTCAGTGTATAGTTTTATGTTAAAATATTAATCAAAAGAACTATTGAATTTCTCTGAGAACAATTTTCCAGAAAGTCCCAATTATTCTAAATAACGTGTAATAAACCATATAATAGGGAACGTGCTTAATCACTGAAAGCCAGCTCATTTTTAAATTTTAAACCTAAGGGAAAATGTCCATGACTTTTCTTGCTTCCTGGATAAAATGAAAGAGTCTGTGATATAGTAACTCTCCTAATAGTCCTCAGGCTCTTTTGATTTCAGATTCACAGGAATATCTGCTGGTAGTAGTACACTGGCTGAGTCTGAAATTTTTGTTTTAAAACTTTCAGTTTCACTGTAAAGGTGAGCATTTTGCTATCCAGCTATAGAAGAATTCGAAGATTTGATTTCTTAAAAAGTCTATTGACATTGTGAGCATCTAAACTTTGTCGATTTCCCTGATGCCCTCTCAACGTCTTGTTAAGTGCAAACCTACATTTTGCTGTGATTTTTGGTGACAGAGGCCAGGCCGTTAACCTGGGCCTGCCGGTTGTGGCTCCCAGCAGAGCTGCCTGTTTGCTTTAACCTGGCCCATCTCTGGTGCCTGGGCTTGTAGTGTTGGGGGACACCTGGCGGGCAGCCCCCTCCGCTTTCCAGTGTCCCACAGAGGGCCACATGTGCTGCACCCCGTGGAAAGCACACGTCGGCCTTCACCACGCAGGAAGCTAAGCCCATCAACAGCCAGCGAGTGAATGTTAGCAGCTGGAGCCGTGGACCACGGACAGGAACCCACAGTCATGCAAGGTAGGGCTCAGGAGGGACCCGGGCCAACGGCACGGTGCCAGCTGCTTGGTTTCCACGTCCAAGAGGGGCGGCGTCCAGGAATATTATGTGTAGATGCCACAAAGAACAATGGCCGCCCTTCTGCCTCGTTGCCACTTGTGCCTTATTGGTTAAATATATTTCTCCCAAAAAAATCAACAGGAAACGTAAAAGCATTTCAAACAATTTTGAGAATACAGAGACACTGTGTGTATAGATACTGCGATATCTCCGTGTGTTTTAAAGAGCAGTGGGTTTCGCTGTCAGCTTTATTAGGGGACAAGGCCCACAGCTTGCCAGGCACGCTGCCCTTTGCCGGCTTCCCTGTGGAGCCTAGGAAGTTGGACATGACCAAGGGAAGGAGATCGATGCTTGGCATGAGTGAGATGAAGACACGCTGCAGGGGGTGGTGGCCTTCTTTGGCTCCAGTCCATCTCCTGGCAGCAGAGACCGACCTCTGTCCCTGTGCAGAGGGAGCTGAGGGGCAGCGCTGGCCTCTGAGGTTTTAGGAAGGGACAGGAAATGGTTCTGGTCTTGCACCTTTTCTTCCCCCAAGAAGTTACTCCCTAGCTGTGGCATCGTCCAACACAAGGCTGGTCCATCTGCCAGGATAAGGAAGAAAACGGGATCCCTTCCTGGCCCTGGGTGAAGCGTGGCTCTGCTCAACGGGCATGCCCGGGCCTACAGGCAAAGCGGCCAGGGTGGTGCTTATTTTATTTCCTTTAAAGGCCTCCCATCTCAAGCTGCCCTGCTTTTCTGAAATGAAACTTCTTCTCCTTTTATTTCACGGGTATAAAGGATAGCAAATTCCCGATTAGGGGAAATCATCTCCTAGTGAACTTGAGAAAGAGCAGGAAGGCTGGACTCTGGGTCTCTCCTATGCCTGGGCCTGTCTAACCGGGGCTGCGACTTCGCAGCAAGGCCTGAGGGAGACGAGTGTGTGGCTACGCCGTTGCCCATTGAAGCTGACCGGCACTTATCACCTTAGCTAGGATGCACAAGTCCAGCGATGCCATGCAAAGTTTGAATCCATGGTGAAAATGGAGGCCATGTTCTTTTGTGGCTCTGTCCAGAAACTGATGCTCTGCATATTTAACGCTGCAATGTCTGCTTCCAGTTCTACACCTAGTGCCGCAGTAATGTCAATGGAAACAGTAATGTACTAGCAAATTGTTGATGAGGTTAGTCTGAGGAGAGGCGTGGAGGCGGAGTCGGAGACCCACAGAGCCATGGGCTGATGATCATGCAAAGGATCACAGGCAGCCTGAGTAGATTATTATTATTTTTTAATTAAAACTTTTTTTTATTTATTTATTTTTTTTTGTACCAGGGATTGAACTCAGGGGCACATGAACACTGAGCCACATCCTTATAAAATATATTTTATTTAGAGACAACTTGCTAAGTTGGTTAGGGCCTCTCCAAGTGCTGAGGCTGGCTTCGAACTTGCAATCCTCTTGCCTCAGCCTCCTGAATTGCTGGGCCCAGCTAGCAGATTCTTTTGATCAGGGGGAAAAATTAAAGTTTGTCCTTAAAAACTGATTTGAAGTAAAAGAGTGAATTGGAAATAAAGCCATGGCAAAACGTCACATGGATAGGACTGTCTCTAGCCAATCAACCAGATACTGGCTTTGTCATGAAATAAACAAGCAATTTGTTGAATGATCATATTTGCCTGTATTTCTTGACATTTAATTTCATGAAAACCACCCCAAAATTTGAGTTTCATTCCTGTCACTGAAACAGGGCTCCCTGAAGTTCCCCAAAACCCTCTGGCCAGCAGGCTCCCAGGTCTCTTCAGTTGGCTGGCTGGCCTGGGACACCAGGGTCTCTGGGCCTGTTCCTGTGAATCAGTGCCCACCTCTGGGGAGGTCTTTCTTCAGAGCTGGACTTCCTTGTCCCCTGTCCTGTCACTCTGCTCCCATCCTCTGTGACATCCACAGAGCCCCCTCTCAGTTCTGGTGACCAGGCTGCCCTCTGCCTGCCCTTCCTTAGGCCTCCTGTCCAGCTCTGCACGAGGACGGGCACTGCTCCCTGTTTCACCGATGACCAAACATAACATCCCTAAGATGAAACGTCACTGTATCCTGCAAGAACCTGTTCTTGCCACCCTCGCTATCTACTGGGGACTCTGCAGAGGGTGCGCAGTGACTTGCTGGTGGAGGAGGCAGGGAGGAGGGAGGAAGCTGCCCCCAGGACTGAGGGCTCATCGGGGGATGGAACCCAGCACCCCAGGGCAGGAGCCCCTCTGTGGAGCCCGCTTCCACCTGGTCCTTCGCCTCCTGGAAAGAACACTGGGGGGGTCGGGATGTGGGGCCCGGTGTTCAGGACCTGGTGGGCCACCTGGCTCTGTAGAGCTCCTGAACCTCTGTTTCCTCTCTGTGGAATATTTGACCACCGACCTTTGCAATTAACCCGAAGTAAAATACAGGAGAACCCTGGGGAGGTGCCGAGCATGCTGAGAGGGGTGAGCGTGCTCAGTCGTCACGTGGGGCAGCTGACCCCTGGACAGCAGTGCACCCCGTGACTGTGGGGAGCAGCTGTCCTTGTCACTGCTGGTCACTCCTTTTCTGCCCTCCTCCCCCTGGCTGTAAGTCCCACCCTGGGGACTGCAGGGGCTTTGTGGACCTCTGCGGTCCTGTTACCCAGTACAGTCCCCGGCTCTGGGAGCACCCCAGAAATATCTATTGGGGGGATGGACAGGTAGGGAGGGACGGAGCTCAAGGACATGAGCTCTGTGAGGTCACACCAGGGCCGTGAGCGTGGACACTGCGGCCCTCCCCATCCTTCCCTCCCACTCAAAGTTTGTTTTAGGGGCAGTTTTAGCAGATGTGGGCACCTGGTGTCTCAGTGACGAGAACCGGGGAGGTGACAGAGCGGCACAGGGAAGGACCCCAAGGGACACCTGTTAGCAGCAGGGAGTGACAGCGGTGACCCGAGAGAGGACGCACAGAGGCTGCTGGGGGACCGGAGCCCTGCAGGTGGGAGTGCTTCAGACAGGCCCCCAGAGCCACCTGCCCTGCTGCAGCCCGGGCCAGCCCAGGGAGACCGGAGGGAAGGACACCGCCAGGTGTTCCCGCTCATCATGATCAGGGAATGGTGGCCACTTTCCTAACCACACAGGGAAGGAGCAGGTCGCTTCTGATCCGTGAAACCAAACGCCCTGTGTCTGATAAAACTGGATAAATGAGGCGTCATCGTCCTTACTAACCCAGTGACCTTTTGAAACTATGTACAAATCAACAAAATCCTGAAGGGAAGCTGTTTGCTCTGTATAAAAACATCCCTGAGGCCTGCATATGCAGGTGCCGAACAAGGGAGAACCACTGTGTTAAAACTACAGGTCATCTTACCAAATCCAGCTATCCAGCTCCTTGATTGGAATTAGTGACCCCTTCCCCACCCAGTACTAGGAACTGACCCCAGAGGCACTGTACCCGCCTCCCCCCTTTTTTTTCTTAAATTTTGAGACAGGTTCTTTCCAACCTGCCTCCAACTAGTGATCCTCCTGCCTCAGCCTCCCTAATAGCTGGGCTTACAGGTGTTAAACATCACATTATTTCAAGACTTTCTATTGACCACCCACTATGAAGCCAGGTAGCACTGGAGGTCGAAGATGAGGAAGACAAGCCTCCTCTCTCAGGGAGCAAATGGTTCTGATGTCCCCAAGTGCAGAAAGACCTTTCTGAGGGCTCGAAAGGGCAGGAGGCTTGGGGAGGAAAATGACAGGAGTTACTCTAGTCATTGTGGGAAAAGAGTGATTCAAGAAGGAATAGCAATGATTTAATGATCATAATGATAATATGAAATTTAATAATAATATTTAATACTAATTTTAAAATTCAAAACCCACAGCTAAAATAAATGCATTTGGACTGTGCATGTCATCAACTGTTAAATGGTTAGAGGAGTAGCAATGATCTCTGAGGATATATTTTAATCCTGCTTGCTAGCGGGCCTTCCTCGTGGTTACTGAGGTTACAATATGCTTTTTATTTTTTATCTATTTGTTTTTTAAGCAGCAGCAGCACCAGGTTTGTCATGACTACATTTTCCTAAATTAAAATAAAAGAATTGAGAAGTTCATGTTCAGTGGGGGAAGGATCTCGGATGAAGGTGACTGCGGGCACAGGCTGTCTCCCACACGTCTGCGCACACTTCCTCACCTGCGAGCTCTCCCGTGTTCGAGGTCTGCGGTGGGGGATGCTCAGAGCTGCTGAGAAGGGTGTGAAGGTCAGGTTTTGATGTCCCCCCTGTCGCTCTAACCCATTCGACCCCCAGGAGCACAGCAAGCCATTCAGACGGGAAGGAACCGTCTGAGAAGTGATGATTTCCTACACTGAAACAAGTCTTGCTCCACCAGCAGGAGGGCCCGCGCAGGCCCTTCCCTGGAGCGCACAGTGGGGCTGCAGTCTTGGAGGCTGGTTCAGGAAGTCGGGGACATTGGCACTGACTGGGCTTTCTACATCCAGGAGGTCACCGGCATCCTGCTCTGTCCCCTCCAGTCCCTTAGCCTCTGCTGGCAGGTGCTGCTGGGGCTGGCCCGAGCCTGCGTCTCTCGATGGGTGACCGAAGTCCACATGGGAGCCCGTTCCCCGGGCGTGACCACCTGGGCTGAGGGGAGGACACCTACTCTGGTCTCTGTGTTGCCTCCCGTGGACATGTGTGCTCTAAGTGGAGCTGTGAGTGTCTCTCAGTCACAGGTGTTTGGAGCAGAAAAAAATGATCCCAATGACAATGAGAAGGTCAGGTCAGTGGTAGTGACAGCATCACTCTGGTCGAGGTTAGCAAAAATGAGGAATGCTGCAATAAACAAACAGGGGAAAACCCCATACCAAAATGGCCTCCTTGAACAATGGAACAGAGAAGTTGCAGCGCCTTTAGAAGGAAACACAGCATGACTTTTTTTTTTTTTTTGAAGCATCTGAATGATAATGAGAGAAAATAGGGGAACGTTAAAGAACAAAGACTGAAGGAGCAGTCCTGTTTTCCCCATTTCAGGGGTGAGGGACACTGACCAGCCATCCTCTGACCCTGTGAAGTGCGGGGAGGGGCTGCCAGCACAGCAGGAGGCTGTGGAGCCCTTCCAGGCTTTGGGGGTCCTGCTGCCCCCCCAGCTCTGATCCAGGAGTCCTGGTGGGAGGTGTTGGGCAACTTAGATCACATTTCTACTGTGGGCATTGGCCCCAACGCAGGCCGCAGAGGTGTGGGACAGCACCTCGCCGGCTCCTGACAGCCTTGTCATGACACACTGGCCACTGACACCTCTGAACCCCCTGAAGCCCGAGTTTGCAGGGGAGATCTGCATGGAGAAAAGTCCACGTCTAGGAAACGTGGGTTCAGCGGCTCGGTGTTCTCAGCAAAGTAGTGCGGCAGAAGGAAGAGGAGTTTTCTGCACCTTGACCTCTTCTGTCTTCTTTTGTTACCTTGGAGAAGCTCTAAGACTTGGTGGAGTACCTTCGCCCACGGTTTGAAGTCACTGTGCCTCTATAAGGTGCATACACCCCAGGCTAGTGACAAAGACACAAGGATGGGCTTAGGGCCAGGCAGACCTAGGCCAAAGGCCAGTCCCTGTCGCCGCCTGAAGCGATGGCCGCTTGGAGCAGCAAAGCCGTGGGAATAAGTTCAGAGGCAGACTGGAAACAAACAGGATCTTTATTCTGTCAGTTTCTCTCTCTGGCTGTAACAACTCTAACACGTACCACACACCAGCAAACGACCAACAACCAAAATGGCCCCGACCCGCTCCGCGCTTGGCCCAAGTCTCTCGAGATCCCGGACCAAGTCTCGTGAGACTACGGAAGAAGGCAATGTCCAAACATCTCCATGGCCCGAAGTCAACTGCAATCAATACCCATCTCCCCAAGCAGGGCTCCTGCAAGTCTCCACCTCCAATGTGGCTTCAGACCCAGGCGACCAGCCCCTCCCTGTGCTCTGCCCTCCCACCTCAGAGGACCCCGCTGAGCTCCTCTCTGTCCTCGTCTTTCCTGTGGCCCTGAGTGTGTGGGTCCCAGGAGACACGGACCCTCCCGGAGCCCGTGGCCCCATGCTCCCGGCAGCCCGGAGCCTGGAGGCTGGGCTGGAGCCACAGGCCTGCACTCAGGGCCACAGGACTCTTCCTCAGGCCTGCCCCACGGGACAGATGGCAGAGTTCTAACTGCCACGAGAAAGGCCCGCGCAGGGGCCTGGAGTCTAGATGTAGCCAGGGTGGGGAGGCCCCGTGTCCACACGTGTGCCGGTCAGAGCGGGATGTGGGAAAGAAGGGGCCCTAGGTCTATGTGACAGCTCCCACCTGTGGCCCGACCTGCAGGTATCCGAAGCCAGCCTGTGCATCCAAAAAAAAAAAAAATTATTGTGATGTTTAGATAAGCTATGAATTTGAAGTGCTTGTACAGAGATGGCCAGGTTGCAGGCATCTGGCCTGCTTTTGTCTGTAATGACTTCTGTTTTGAATTAAACCTGACTTAACTTCTTCTAAATTCCCATGAAAAACATGTACCCAGAGGCTCAAAATAAGATGAAATCTGAAAAATAAGACTAATAGCTCTCCTAGCACCAGATTCTAGGAGGAATTTATAAATACCTCAAAACCTATGGAGGAGAATAAGGAATCACATTGGTGTTTGAATCATTTTGAATTGATAAAAAAACCCTCAACCTTCAAACTATGGAAAAAACCCACCCACCTAAACTGAATAACATACATATCATGATAGGAATCAAAATCTATATAATCTAAAAAATACCAGAAATACGTACAACAGTGGACACATAACAAAGACCATAGAAGATAGCAGACCTTTTTTAAACTTTTGAGAGATCAAGTAATGATATATAGATGTGGAATTTGAATACAGTTGAGTGGAACTTATAGACATTGAAAAATTCAAAGAACATACTTTTTAAATGTTTGTGAAGTATTTTCAGAAATTGATTGTACTGAGAAAAGAAAATCTCAATAAGTTCTGGCCGAGTAGAAACTGAATAGCCATATCATCTGACCTCAATGTCATAAAGCTAAAAACTAAGTGCAAAAAATTAAACAAAATGATTAATTGTTCTGATAATTAAATACCTTAGTTCTGTGAACTGAAGACATCTTTGATTGTCAGACACATCTTTAGAGCTGCAAAATGTGTTTTTGACAGAGTATGAAATGTTTTAACTTCTGAGTCAAAAAGAACAATGAAAAAATTACCAATTATTAGAAAAAGAAACAAAAGCACTATTAGGACTATGACATTAGACCAAAGCTACATAATGAGCCATATTCATAATCTTAATTTGTCTTCATTGTAAAGGAGAAATGAACTGGATATTCTATTTAAGAATAGTTTTTTGGTAGGACAAACACCATTCCCTTTCCTTAGAGACTGTCACTAACACTAAACACTATTCTTCCCCTTTGTGAGTTTCTTTAATCTCAGAGGGCCCACCTTGTCTCCTTGAATTTGAATTTCAGTTGTTTAACTTTCCCTCCTCACAACCCAGTCCTTCAAGCATGATTACATATGGTTAGCCTCAATTATGTGAGATTTGGTTTTAAAAATGTGATTCCTAGGCCTGATTTAACTCAGTTGGTGAGTTATATAGCATCATGGAAGGAATATCATTTAATATCACATGCTGACTTATCTGAGTTTCAGTTCTGACTCTGCCCACAGCCCTGAATGATAAAAATTATCCATTTTAAAGCAAAAGTCAAGATAAAGTTCAGCAGTAAAGTATTAGAGGGAAAATCAGGAATCAGAGAAAGATTGCTTCTAAAATTCATTATCCAACATCATTCTTTCAGAAGTAGAAATGGGAAATATGACATATAGGAAAAAAGGGGACCGAAGTATTGTTATTTATGAGGATAAATAAAGTGTAAAAAAATCAACTTTGAAACATTTGATATAGAGAAGTTCCATAAGGTGGCCAGGTAACAGATCAATCTCAAAATCATTAGCTTTCCCATTGGCAGCAATAACTGCTAATGAGATAAAATGTAGGAAAAGATTTAATCAATAATAACTAATATTTTTTTTTTTACTAGCATGTTACAGAAACAGAAAAATGTACTTTTCTTCTGGATGGAAAAGTTGAACAAGAAAAGCTTGACAGTTATTTCTAAATTAACATATAGATTTAATGCATTTCTAATCACAGTATTAATAGTTTTCTTTAAGAACATGACCAAATTATTCTAAATTCATTTAGAAGACTAAATGTGAAAATATGTGGCTTACTCTTTTGAAAAGAGTGGTTATTAATTCTTGTATGAAAAGTGACAAAAATTAAGTAATGTGAGATTGAAACAAGAACAAACTAGCCAAGTAAAACAGTCCCGAAGAAGGTCCTCATGTCTACAGTGACAGCTCATCATTTAGAAGAGCCCTAGATAAGGGACAAATTGATCAGAGACTGGACCAAGGAGGTAGAGAAAAACAAAACTAGTCTCATTCTTTCACCATGATGATAAACATGGTGATTAAAACTATAAAACATGGTAATTAAAACTATAAAAATCCTCAGAAAAACATATGTATTTAACCAGTTCTGAGATGAAGATGGACTTTTTTCTTTGTAGCGCTGGAGATCAAACCCAGGGCCTTGGGGAAGATGAACTCTCCAAGCATAAAATGATAAAATGGAAAAAAAATATTTGCAAAAATATTACTGGCACAACATTAGTTACAAATTGAATAGAGAAGGCTATTATACTCAAAAAGCCCATGACAGAGGCTGGGATTGTGGCTCAGTGGTAGAGCACTTGCCTCGGATGTGTGAGGCTTAGGGTTTGATCCTCAGCACTACATAAAAAATAAATAAACAAAGTAAAGTTATTTTAAAAAAAATCATGACAATTCCACCAACAAAAAAAATCTAGTCTCACTAGTGATCAAAGAATGTATGTTGACTGTGTGTTTATCATTGGGAATTGAACATTATAGTTAAAAGTTAAAAATATTTCCTTCCCTTTTCTGCTTCCTAAGAGCTATGAGTGAGTATAGATGTGATTTCTCTCATTTTGGTCTTTCACTTTATCTCCCAAGACACATTTTGTATTTTCTCATAAGGTCCTATAGCTCCTCAGTAAAGAAAAAGATAACATTCCCACAATTATAAATGTTTGCTTTAACTGCTTTATATAATATGGTCATCAAAAATTCCCAATTCAGGGGGGCTGGGGTTGTGGCTCAGCGGTAGAGCCCTCGCCTAGCACGTGCGCGGCCTGGGTTCGATCCTCAGCACCACGTAAAAATAAAAGCATGTGTACAACTAAAGCAAACAAATAAATATAAAAAAAAATTCCCAATTCAGGGCTGGGGATATAGCTCAGTTGGTAGAGGTTCAATCCCCAGCACCACACACACACACACACACACACACACACACACTCCCAATTCACATTCATTTTAGCATAATATCTCCAGCTAAACACTGAGCAGATCCCAGTGAAAGTGGCCACGTAAATACTTACGTGAGATCATTTTTGGCAAACACACAAAGGTAAAATTAGACAGTGCCATAAGAATATTTTAAAAGATAATTTATGCACATTCTTTCTTCAGACTGGTAGACTTCAATAATTTCAGCAAAGAAGAAATTTTCCAAAATTCAGTTTATTGAAAGTCAATTTCTCACTCTCTTCGTGGTCTCCATTTCAGTTGATATCTGTGGGTTCTGAATATCATGTGGTTAAAAAAACTGATTGCAACTGTGACCTTAAACCCATCTCTGATAAAAGACATCTTTCTCTGTGCTGAGTCTAGCATTTCATTGAGGATGGAGGGGCAGTTTTGATGATCACACTTACTTGTGAGAAGGGAATGTGGAAAGCTTGCTCCAGGCTAAATGTAGCCAAACTTTGTAGGTGTCCCTTCACTTTGTGGAAGTGCTATTGGGTTGACTATGTACTCACTTAGGTATTTATTTACTTACTTGTTTTTATTTTTTATATATATTTTTGGCAGTACTGGGGATTGAACCCAAGGGTACTCTACCACTGAGCTGCATCTCTAGACCTTTTTGTTTTTTATTATTTGCAATCCTCTTGCCTCAGGCTCCCCAGTCACTGGGATTATAGGTGTGTGCCACTACACCCTGCATCCTAGAATTCTTGGTAGTGGGGGCAAACCTGTGTTGGTCTGGTTTGCTCTGGGAATACTGTTGAGTGGGTGCCTTATGTCTTGGTTGCATTAGTGAAGCCACAGGTGCCTGGAGCCAGAGGGCTCCTGAGTTGTCTGTTGTGCAGTGCATTGTGTAGAATACCTCTTGGCTTTTGGTGAACGACCAGGAAGCTTCGACTGAGATGGTGGCTCGTGAAGCAAGTGGAAAGATTTCCTCTTACAGGTGCTTCCAAGTTCCACTTTGATGTTGGAGCCTGTTACATAGGAAATAGGAAATATTATCATTTGCTTATCACCAGCGATGGAGGAGATGGATGGGACGATTTGCAGGTAGAAATAGGATCCTAGTGACTAGCAAGTGAGTTTTAAAAATAAATCAAGTGGGAGTTTCCATACAGCATGATCAGAGTTTCCAAGCCTTTATGGCATTTCCCCCACCGCCCTGTCCTTGTTTTTCTTCCTATGACAAAATACAAAAACTAAATCTTGCAAATAGCAAGTCACACAGAAAAAATGTCTCAAGTGAACTTTGAGTCATGTGTGTTGTTGGACCATTTTTCCAGTTGCTTTTTTGAGCTTTTAGGAAACAATTCATTGAACGTTTTTCTCTTAAACCTATAAGAAGTGGTGTGTGTGTGTGTGTGTGTGTGTGTGTGTGTGTGTGAGTGTGTGTGTGTGTGTGTGTAGAATGTCCCTAACACCAGCGCTATTTGCATTGGTATTTCCAGTGGAAATGTCAAGTGTGACCTTTTCCTTGTCTGGGTGTCTAATCCTATTTTAAAGCCCTGTCACGCCCCTGCTGAGGGTCAGTGCCCCCTGAACAGAGCGTCTGCACCTGCTCCCCTTCCTCCTCCCCCACCCCCAGAACAACTGGAGGATGTTCCTGGTGGCAAACAAAACAATACCACGCTTCAGTGGCTGCAGTGTGGAAAATAATTCCAGACTTGGGAATTTGGTGGAGTGAGTTTAGAAACCATGAGAAAATAAGCACAAAAATATGCAAACCTGAAAAGATGAAAGGAATGAAAAAACAACGTGCAGAAATATTGCAGTCCACGGCCACAAACATCAGGCTGACATGCCCTTGAACTTTTCAATTGATAAGATGGATGCAAGAAGAAAGACCAGCTCTGGCCAATACAGGGGGCTCCAGCCAGTGCCACCAACACTGCACCCAAAGGAGATGGATTATTAGCACGAGCAAATGTAACTTGGAAAATCCAAAGTACCACACCGAGTGGAGTGGGTTCCCCCGTTTTCCAAAGTGAAATCCTGCACCATCAGAGCTGCATTGAGCAGGAGGTGAGTGCAGACAATTTGAATGGTAAAAGGATCACAGCTTCACGTTCATTTCCAGGTAAAATAATGTTCTACAAAATCAGCCCTCTGCTAGTACTTTGGGCTGGATTATAATTTCCCATCATAGGAATTATTAGAGAATTTCATGTTGAAACATGGCCAAATAGAAAGATGTAACTCGTCACTCTATTTGTTTTGAAGCAAGGTAAAAAGTTGGAATTCGCAGTGACACCCTGTAACACTATGAAAGTTCAATATCAGCAATTTGACCCAAGGATCCCTCACTGCAGAATCCCTAAGGACCATCTTCTTTCCCAGCCGTATTAATGTTCCACTGTTTTCGTAAAGTCATGCCATTTTCCGCTTTTTCTTAAGGAATGTCCTGGAGGAGTTCTCTCAGGCCTACTCCAGGTGTGCCTTCCTTTTACCTTGCACCTGCTGCAAAGCACAGTTTAGGGGCAGGTCTTCCGTCCACGTCCCGCTCTCCCCGGGCACCTCTGCACCCTGCCACAGCTTTCTCATCAGGCTCCTTCCTGCAGCATCCCACTGGGACGGGACCGGCTTCCTGGGAGACAGTAGGATGCCCAGCAGCAGTGTCCTGGGGTCAGGCGGGGCTTGCACCAGGCCTTGCAGACAGGGCGCCCTGGACCAGAGGGTCACTGGACGGGGATTCCTCAGATGAGGCAGAGACACTGGCTGGAAGAGGGTTGCTGTCATCCAGGCCTGGAGAGCCTTGACTGGGGCAAAGGAGAACAGAAGAAGGACGTGGGGGACACTGGGAATGGAAGGACTTACAGGACCTGGAAATTAAATGAGTAAGAGGGAGAGGATTAAAAACAGACTCCAGGACTTCAGGTCTGACGGCCAGGAGGAGAACCCAGGCTGTGCGGGCTTGGACACGGACGGAGTTGAACGGCTGCAATTTGTGTCACTGAAAATGTTACACACGCAGTTTGGGACACAGTTTTTGAGTTTCCGACAGAAGCCTGGCTTGAAATGTTCCTGTGGAAGTCGTCCCAGCAGCTGAATGCTCGTCGAAGTCGTGAAAATGATAAGGTCACGAGCATGACCTCTGGCTGGTCCTCCACATCAGGAGACAGGAAAGAAAGGAGAAAGCAGGGAGGAGAGCAGCAGTTGGGGACCCCGTGGGCCCCGTGCTGGAGGCAGTGGGGAGATGGTGGTGAGGAAGGTGGCACAGGCAGACGGGAGCATCTGTAGAGGCTGACGGCTGCACACGGGAGGACCATGGCTGACCTCTGCAGACGACGTGGGGCCTGGAGCCACAGGGTGAGGGGTTGGGAGGAGCAGGTGCAGAGCGCCGAGGGCAGAGGCCGTGCCCCACAATCTCCCCAACTTCTGTGCTGAACAGAGAGAGAAAGGGGAGGCGGCAGGGCCCCACGTCCTGAGAAGGACAAAGCCAGGAGAAGTGGAGACCCGCGGTGTGGGGGACAGGGAGGCTGGACCACGGTGGGATGTCCCCTCAGGGGGAGCAGTGCCCGAATTGAAGGAGGCTGGCGTCCACTGGAGCCCACAGGTGTGGAGCCAGCGCCCGGTGCCCAGGGCCACCCTGACGGGTTCCGGCTGCAGCAGAATCCTCCTGACTGCACCCGCCAGCCCCGCTTCACTCAGGTGGCCTTGTCTCTGGGTGCCGCCCCTCAGTCTGCGCTGGCCCTGCCCTCTCGTGGCCCCCTGTGTGTGGCGCTGCGCGTGGCCGGCTGCAGGCTGGTCACTCTCCCCTGTGCACTGGGAGCTCCTCTAGAGCAGTTCCTGGCTCCGACCTCTGGCCCTGGGGGCCTGGGACGTTCCTGGGTAGGACAAGCAAGGCTGCTGCCTGCTGCCTGCTGCCTGTGTGGCCGGGGCGCCTTGGCCCTGGGAGGCCAGCGCTGCTCCCCTGAGGGCATCGTGCAACAAGAGGCTTGTCAGAGGGGACGCCACACCAGGGTGACTGGCGTTTCCTTGGTGAGGTGTGTCCAGGAGGTTCTGAGAGTGGAGACGGCAGGCCTGGCCAGCACCTGGAGTGTGTTCTGGGAGGCAGGCTCCGCGCAGAGCCCTCTCCGCTCCCGCTTAACCCTGCAGCAGCCCGTGCAGCCGCGCTCCTCCCGTTGTCTGATAAGGAACTAGGCTGAAACAGACACTCAGACCATTTTTGTCCTAAAATCCCCGGTGCCTTGACGGTGACGGCCGCACTTCTGTCCATGTGCCCGTTCAGGGAACAGTTGTGGGAATCAGAGATGAAGAAAGATGTCTGGGAGGCAGCTGGCCCGGGAGGCCTGGGGAGTGGAGCCTGTGGGCGGAGGCTGCAGGGCCTAGGCCCGGAAGAGCGCCGAAGTGCAGGCTCCGCTGTCTGGTGGGGCAGGCCTGAGTAGGCGGGCCTGGCCGAGGAGGCTGGAAGGGCTCTCTTCTCCAAGGCTGGAAGCTTCTGGAAGGCTTTGGCACTGAGCCCTGCGGAGTGGCAAGGGCCCTCGACCCTCAGCATCTGCTGGTGGAACGGTCACACGAGGCGGAGCTAGATGAGGATGGGGACGTGTGTGACTCCCCGACGTGGGTGCTCTGCCTGGTAAGATGCCAATAAGCCCAATAGGAGTCTGACTGACGCAGCAGTCAATAGAGCTCTTTGTGAAGTGCCTCATCCCCAGACTGGCCCCGGGGCACACGGCACCCTGACTCCTGTCCAAGGAGTGGACCTGAGACCCCAGACCTCGAGCAGTGCTCCCAGAGCCAGCAGGCAGCTGGACAGCGACCCCATGGGCAGCGTCCATACTCCTAACTGCATCTCAGCATGCTGCCGCTTTCTGTTTTCTGGTACAGGCAGCTTCTGTGTGGCGAGAGACACGAGTGACCTCTAGCACATCTGAAGCTCCTCCGCCACGGCCGTAAGGTGACTTCCCTCTGAGTCGCACCTGCCCTGACAGCTGGGTGCAGGGGACATCCTCCTCCTCACTCACGGTTCCAGCCCACAGGAAAGGACGGTGACAAGGGCTGCCTTCCTGCGTCCCCCCACAGACCAGAGCTAGGCCAGCCGCCAGCTGCAGAGCCCCTTGGTCTCCTGTTTTGACCAGCTTCCACTGGCGTGGCTTTAGAAGTGGCGTTTGTGAAATCTTTCATGAAGGAACTTAAACTGAGGCCCGTTGTAAAATAACCACTTACCAAAGCAGTTTCCTAGCACGACATGTTGACTGGGACCCAGACTGGAGGAGAGCCTCCATGCAGCCTCTTTGTGTTTGTGTAGCCAAAGGACATGGGAGTCCTCGGAAGCAGCCATTCTGTCCTGTGTGCCTCTTCTCACTTCAACAGGCAGACACCAAGAAATAGCACACACATGTGGCTTCTTCCTGTCCTAAAGGTGCCATTCAGAGAATGAAGAGAGACTTGGAGTCAGTTTTGCAGATCGATGCAAGTCTGCATCTTGTCCTTGTGGTCTGTGAAGTCTGCCCTGTGGACTAGACTGCAGGATGCATCACAGCAATAAAAATTACGTTGAAGAATGATTCTCTCGGACTGATTACAGCTGGAGCATAACTCCTTGTCAAGTGTTCTTGGAGACCTTAGCAAGTTTTCAAGAGTGCGTTCACTCTAATGTAAGGAACTCAGTGTCATGGCTCATGCTACCTGATGGAGTGCTGCATGACGTCTCCACCTTTCCCAGGAGGAATGTGCTTGTCGCGTTTCCAAAGCCCAGAATTATGCCTGGCATCCACGAGGATTTGTTCAGCTGCCTGCACACAAGCTGGGTTCTGTCGGTCGGGTCCGTTGTCGAACAGAAAGGCGTCTATTATCTTCAGGGGCTTTTCCAATTCCCTGTGTTTGCTTGCGCTGCTGTTTGCACCCGCAGGCCCTCTCCATGGCACATGCACACAGCCCGACACGCTCACCTGTGCACACACGCTGCTGTGCTTCCAGGAGGCCCAGGAAGGACACACGTCATTCCTGCGTCCACACCTCAGCGCGCACGCCGTCACTCCTCTTCTCACAGTCTCAGGTACTGTCAGCCGCATGCTGGCGGTATGTAATAAGCTTCGTCAAATTTAACATACATTAAACATTTTTGTTCTAAAATCCCTAAAAACACAAAACGCTTGACAGGTAGTGCTAAATAATAGATGAATAAAATAAACATTGAATTGCCTGACAAGTAGAATCCCCACCACAAGTTTCCGAATTTTATACTGGAATGATTTTAAACATATGTGGTGATGAGCTTATCAGATTTCCAGAAGTGAACCTTCTGTAAAAATCACACTGGGCCCTCAGCTGTGTTTTCTTCCATTATTTATAGACAAATTGGAAACAAATGTTCTTTTGAAAAAAGTACAATGAGCCGAGAGCAGCTGTCCGGATGCACTTCTCCCCCAGAATTCATCTGTGACACAGAAGGGCACAGCAGAGCTCCGGCCTCGTGGAACTGTGCCTCGTTTAGTGGTGGTCTTAGCATCGATTCAGAAAAATAAGCATTCTTGTCTTCCGGAACAAGACACAGTGGCTGTTTTTATCTGCTGAAGGTCACAATTAAAACAAGTGATAGCAGGCGAAACCCAAGTATTTCATTTTGGGGTATTTTAAACACAAACATACTTTATAATCAAGATGTTGTTTGAAAAGTCATTTCAAGTGTTTTGATGAATTACACAGGTGGTCCTGGACATCTCCCCCTGCGGCTACTCAAGTCTGGAGCGAATGCTCAACCTGAAGCGAGGTCACAGAAACAGTGCAAAGATGATCAGGGCAAAGGGCTGTCACTCGTTCCCAAAGGGTTCCCAGTGACCTGATGCGAGATCACAGAAACAGTGACCTCAGAAAATACATGCATGAGATGCCACACAGCTCACATCTGTTCTGAAAAGACATTTCTTTTATTTAATAAAAACACTTCTCTTAATTTAGAAAGGACACATTAAGCTAATAGAATTTTATTTTAAAATTGAGCATTTAGTCTAAGATGCAGATTTTTTTTTTTTAAACCTAGACAGTGGTGTCCATTCTGGATGAACTATTCGAGAAGAATGTAAGAACACCTGTATAGAATTCCTGCCAGGGCACACGATCTGGGTTTAATCACGAGGAAGCAGCCAAATGAAGGTCACTCCATTTTGAAAAAGAGAATACATTTTTCAAAAATGCCAACATCATAAAAGACAAAAGAAGCTAAAGAAATATTCAAAATTAAATGACACAAGCCGGGTGTGGTGGGTGCATGCCTGTAATCCCAGTGGCTTGGGAGACCGAGGCAGGAGGATGGCAAGTTGGAGGCTAGCCTCAGCAACTCAGTGAGGTCCTGTCTGGAGACCCACAAAAATTAAAGAACATTAAAGACACACAGCAACTAAATGCAATGCCAAATTCAGTTCTGGGGGGAAAATGTCACAGAAGACATGATGGAGCCAGGAGACAAATCTGGAACTCAGATGTAGGCTAGAAGCTCTGCGTTCAATTCATTTCCCTGATAATGGTGGCCTGAGAGACACCCCCCCCCCTCCCCGGGGAAGCACCAGGGCGAAGGGCTGTCACTTGTTCCCAAAGGGTTCCCAGTGATGAGAAAGACAGGAGGAAGCATTCACATGGGAGGATCTGGGCTAGGCGTGTGATGTCTTTTGTTCTAAGGTTGTGACTCTCCTGTAGCCTGAAATCATTTCCAAATTAATTTATTCACAAGATCATTTTATAGAGAAAGTGATTTCTGGGACCCTGGAACTCCTTCTGGGTAGGAGGTGTTGTACGAACTCCACGCCTGCAGCCTCTGGACCTCCGTGAACGTTGGTTGAGTGAATCCATGGGAGTGCAAGAGCACAGTGGCATGTTGAAAGGCTTCAGATTTTGGTTCACATCCTGTGGTAACTGATAGGAAATAATAAGCAGCCCACTGACTTGGGCTTTCAGTGATGGCGCACCTCATTCCGTTTGTTTCAAAGGATTTTTTCACTTAGCTGACCATCAGTCTTGAAGGAGTCCAGTAGCCCAAATTTCTCTCTAGGAGACACATGCAAATTCGTCTTACAGTTACATTTTCTCTTTTTGGTTAAAAAAAAAAAAAAAAATTGGGTGGGGGTATTGGGGTTTGAACCCAGAGGTGCCTAACCACTAAACCACATCTCCAGCCCTTTTTTATTTAGAGACAGGGTCTCCCTACGTTGCCAAGGGCCTTGTTAAATTGCCGAGGCTGGCTTTGAACTTGCGATCCTCCTGCCTCAGCCTCCCAGTGGCTGTGATTATAGGTGTGCACCAGCTGTCACGTCTTCTTTACAATTTTATTAAAGTGTTTGCCTGCTACACATTCCACGAGAGACAATTCCAAGCATTTTAAGTCACACTGGAGTTGCCTGCTGAGGAATCTTTTCTCCATCCCCCCCCCAACACCCCCCCCCACCGGACCTAGCAGGGATGGTTGCCCCTGGTGAGATGGACAAAGCCCTCTCCGCCAGCTTCCTGCCTCTTCCTCTCACCAAGCTGCGGCTCAGCCGTTCTCCTTGCTCCTTCTTTTTTCCTTTTTCTCATTTGTGGTAAAATAACAAGTTTCAAGGACATTTAAAGGTGTGGCTTATTCATTCTACAAACCAGCTCTTTTTAAAAAAAAATTAAAAAAATTTATTTGCTTTAGTTGTACACAATGCATTTATTTTTACGTGGTGCTGAGGATTGAACCCGGCTGCCCACGTGCTAGGCGAGCGCTCTACCGCTGAGCCACAATCCCAGCCCCAAACCAGCTGAGGAAAGGCCCCCGGGTGGAAAGGCTGGCTGGCCTCCACCCCGCGGTCCTGGCGTTTGCACCGGGACCAGCAGACGGCAGGGCCTGGTCTTCTGGAGCACACCACAGGGTGGCCTGCAGGGCATCCAGCAGGCCTCAGGGGCAGGGGCGCCCGGGCTTCTCTCGGGCTTCTCTCCCTCATAAGGCTTAGGAGACCCAAGATGCCCAACAGCAGGTGTGTGTGGGGGGGGCTGCCATGCCTCTGCTCCTGCCAGGCCTTGCCCCCCAAGGTCTGCTCAGAAAGGCGGGGGACACTGTGGCTCTTGTGGCTCCTTCCTCCTGTCTGTGTCAGCCCCTCCTTCCTAGGACTCCTGTCCTTTGCTTTTCATTGTTTTTATTGCTCATTCTTTTTTCTTTTTTCTTTTTTTTTTGGGGGTACCAGGGATTGAACTTGGGGGCACTGGACCACTGGGCCACATCCCCAGCCCTTTTTTTTGGTATTTTAGTAGAGACAGGGTCTCACTGAGTTGCTAAGTGCCTCGCCATTGCTGAGGCTGGCTTTGAACTCGCGATCCTCCTGCCTCAGCCTCCCAAGTGCTGGGATTACAGGCGTGCGCCACCGCGCCCGGCTCCTACTGCTCATTCTTAGTGGTGTATTTTTCCTAGACAGAATTCTCTCGGACTTTTTTCATTTCCTGCCTCCATGACGACTCAATGCTAGTGTCATGTGTTCCTGCTGTCATCAGGGAATGCGTGCTGTAGATTTAAACCCTCTGAAACCTCCCGGGTCACCTCTGTGGCTCCGAGTGGTCCCTCTGGGTGATTCTCGTGTGCTCTGTGTTGTGTTCAGCAGTTGCTGGGCGTGACGGTCACACTATCACGTCAATCTGGTTGTGACATTTGGTCTATCTCCGTCTGTGATGTCTGTCTGGTGCTGGTTCTTTGGAAGACCTGGCAGAGGGTGGCTGAGCTCCTGACTCAGTGGGTTGGTCTGTTTTTCCTTTCTAGTCTGTCAGTTTTTGCTTCATGAATTTTCATGTTTTGCTGTGGGGTTCCGTGCATTGGGGGACTGCTGTCTCTGTGACAGACTTCTTCCTTCATCCTTGTGTGACATCCTTCTTTATCGTGACGGGTCTCACTGTACCGAAGTCTCCTCTGGCCCAGGGGAAGCAGCCTCTCCAGCTGTCTTACCCCATCCACACAGAACCTTCAGCCTCCTTTGTCTCCCAGTCTCCTGTGTCTCTGATGTGGGCCTCTCCCGGGGAGGGCACCGTTGGACGTTGGGGTCTTTGGTCCAACAATGTCGGCTCTGCCCTGAGGTGTCCGCCTCTGTGCACTGGATGCAGTGATCAACACACCTGGGGGGAGCCTCTTGCTTCCTGTTCCTTCTCCGTTCGTCTTTGCTTTGGTTTTCTATCCTTCCTTTTCCACTTCTGTTGGGTTCATTATTCTTTAATGTCACATTTTATTCATCCATTCCTGTTGGTATCTATGCAACTGTCGTTATCCGCATATTATACAGCTTGCCTCACAGGTCTTGATTGTTGCTTTCGGTAGGAGTCTCCTAAGAAATTGCAAGAAGAGGTGAGCCCCAGTCTTGTCACGGGCCGGTCTGTTCCTTCATTATTTCTGGTGCGCTTCATTCCTACCTGTAGATCCAAGTTTCCAGCAGATGTCATTTTTCTTTGGTCTGAAGGACAATTAAACATTTTTTCTCTTTTTTGCTTTTCTTTTTGTAGTATGTCTTCTTTTTTATCTGAAAACTTCTCTTCGTGTCATTTGTTTAAAAATCCTTCCACATTTTAAAATTGGTGACTTATAGTGGTACATAATGGTGGGATCCGTTACACATTGGTACAGGCACGGGATTTGACAATGTGATTTGGCCAACGTCCCTCCCCAGCACGTCCCTCCCCCTTCCCCCCACTCCCTGGGGCCTTTCTTCTGTTTTATTGACCTTCCTTTGCTTTTCATGAGATCCCTTCCCCCCACATCTTTCTTTGTCTTTTCCCTTTTCAGCTTCTACATATACACTTCATCTCATTTCTGATGAACATTTTTGCTGGATGTAGTGTTCTGTTTCTCCCCCCTCCAGCACTGTTCCATTGTCTCTGGCCGCCATTGTTTCTGATGAGATGTAGGAACAATTCTGTCTCTGTGGGTGTTGTGCCTTTTTCTCTGGTGTTCTTGAGATTTTCTCTTAATCTTTGATTGGAACAGTTTGACAATGATGTGCACGCGTGAGTGTGTGTGTGGTTGGACTCCTTGACTCTATAGGCTAACGTCGTCCTCTGAACAGTGGGGATTTTGATCGTCATTTCTTCAGATTATTCTCTGTCCCCTGTCCCTTGCCCCAGCTCCCAGGACTCCATACCATGTTATACGACTTCATGTCGTTCTGCAGATTGCAGGGCCTCTCTGCATTTTATGTTTTCCCTCTTTTTCTGTTCATGTAGTTTCTTTCACTCCGTCCCAAGTTTACTGACTCTTTTTTGTTCTCTACAGTACTGAATCTCCCATTAGGCTGATCGGGTGCCTTAAAAAAAAAAAAAAAAAAAATCAATTATTTTACTTTTTAATCTCCAAAACTTATTTTTTATTTTATTCCTCTTTTGAACTTCACTATTTTCTCACTCATTCAGTCTATACTTTCCTTTATTCATTTTTCTTCTTTTTTAAAAATTCTTAATTTTTTTCCCTTTATTCATTTGAGAATATTTCCATTTACTTTTTAAAACAGATGCCTTAAAATCTGTCCTCTGGGTCATCTCTGGTCCTGGACACGTGGATGATGTGCTGTGAAGACTGGGTTGTCCTTCTCCTGTGAGGAAGGCTGATTCTTGTCTCAGTGGGCAGCTCAGTTCCTCGCCAGTCACCTTGAGCTTGCTTGGACCTCTGGAAGTCCAGAAGTGAGCGACCTCCCCTCTGGGCTGTGTCTTCCCTGTGGACCTTGTGCGGGCAGTGCCTTAGGTCCCTCCTAGTGCAGGCTCACGGAGGTGAATCCCAGGGATGTTGGTGGAGGTCACCGGGTTCGGCTTGCTCAGCATCCGTCCTCTTCTCAAGCCTCACGCAGCTGCTGTCGGTAAGCCTCGGGTCCCCTGGTCCTCAGCCGCCCACGTGGGGGCCAGGCCTCACTCCCCAGGCTGCCTTGCTCTCAGAGTGCTGCTGGCCCTCTGCCCTGAGCCCCGGTGTCCTGCGCGCTGGCTGGGCACTGTGCTCGGCCAGGCCTCCCCTTCTCTTCACCCTGTTCAGGAACCCCCCAGGGGAGAGCCGCGTGGTCCCACAGGACTCCAGGAGGGGCCTCTGCTCCCCAGGGGTCACCGCCTTGCTCTTCCTGTTAGCCATTTCCTGGAAACGTCATTTTGTTCAACTTTACATATGTTTTGGTGGGAGGGAGGGCCACTTTGTTTCCAGTGACTCCATCGTGGCCACCCCCCTGGTTTTCACATTGTGGGGGTGGGAGAGAGACTCCCCACCTTGATGCTTATTTCAAGATGAGTGACTAAAAAGTGGCAGAAATTTGTTCCTTAAAGCCCTTGCCTAATGTCTAGAGTTTGATAATATCAATCATGATGATTTTCTATTATTAATCATTTGTTCTTCATTTAAGAGTTGCACTTTTCAAAATCATTATTTTGCTAGCATGTTATTTCAATAAAAGTAATGATTATTTTATCCCGGATTATTTTTACTGCTGTCTCCATTAATTATCTGAGCAGTGCTATTTTAAAAAGAAACTAATTAAATATCTTTGATTAAATGATGCTCATTGCAGTGTACTGATACCAGAAACCTCACAGAGCACTGTGAGAGGACAAACGCCGGGCCCAGGTTGGCGGGTGTCTCTCCACGGGGGGCTCTTGGTGGCTCTGAAGTCTGAGGCTGCTTGACACTCACTCTCTGGGGGCTGGAAGTGCCGTCACTGAACACATGCCATTGCACAATGTCTGTGGCTGGGTCAGACCCAGGGGTCCGATGTCCAAGGATGCTGAGAACCTCTAATCAAATTATCTTTCCCATTGTTTGGGGAACATTTGCAGACTCCCTGTGAAGTTACGTCTGTTGGCAAACCAGTCCCCCACGGCAACTTTCTAATTTTCCTAAAAAGGACCCAAAAACCTGGTGTCATTGATAGAGAGCTATTATGCGATGTTTTGAATCTTAATATAAAAATTGCTGCCAGTCTTCGATTCCTAGAACTGGGCTGAGTGGGGACTGTTACCTAAGAGTTTCCTTCCAGGAACCAGCGGCTCCTGCAGCGCCTCCAGGGCCAACCAGGTGTGGCCGTGAGCTTGGTGAGGGGTTCTGGCTGGGGGTCATCCCAGACACGCTCCCTGAGCGCCGGCCTGCTCAGGGCCACTGAGGGTGGGGGACGCAGGGGCTCTGGCCAGAGCGGGGCGTGGCCCCATGTCCCAGGCAACACCTGCAGTTATTCTTTGTGAAGAAGAGCCCCCAGCAACAGGAGGGAACGTTGTTTCCAGACAAGGTTAAATAACACAGGAATGCTTTGATAGGAGTTGAAACAGTAGGACCCCAACCCACACTTTTAGAATTGGAGCTTTAGTAACAATTCAAAGTAACATTTTAGAATATCATATGCCATAGCTAGGCATAAGTATGTGGGGAGCAGATCTGTAGATACACACTCAGTCACAGAATTAAAAAAAATATTTGTTTAGCAAGAAATGCTTCCCAACATCCAGAACAAATGATCCGTTTGAAGATCTCCAGGGATGGAAATACTACAACGGTCCTAGAGTTTTGTAACTCTGATGGTCAAGAATGTTTTTGTTTTCCTTCAATTTTGGTTGAAATAGTCTCAATTTAATTTAAACCCACGTCCTCGTGTCTGCTTTTTGAAATTGTGAGAGTAATTTTCAACATTCTCCTCCAAGGAAAATACAAAGACACGTCAGCCATCTCTTTGATAAGACTGTGTCTTCCCAGTAGTTCCTCATTATTGACCATCATTTTTTTTTTTTTTTTTTTTTGGTACCAGGGATTGAACTCAGGGGCACTTGACCACTGGGCCACATCCCCAGCCCTTTTTTGTATTTTATTAGAGACAGGGTCTCACTGAGTTGCTAAGAGCCTCGCCATTGCTGAGGCTGGCTTTGAACTCGCAATCCTCCTACCTCAGCCTCCCAAAGTGCTGGGATCACAGGTGTGCGCCACCGCGCCCGGCTATTATTGACCATCTTACTCGTTTTGCTGTCTTTGTTCTCCCCCTCCTGAGTGATCAGACAGTGTGACAGGAGGAAGCCCTTGTGCCTGTCCAGAGCCCCTTCCCACCCACTCCCCCTGCGCTGGCCGCCGGCTCTGCTGCAGGCTCACGGGGTTCCCAGGAGCTGCAGCACCGCAGCAGGGGTTTCTTCAGACTTCTCATTGCTCTTGGGTGATCTAGCTGTTGGAGGGAGAGGGACAGATGCATGTGTGCCAGGGACACCAGGCAGCATTGTAGCGGGCACCCTATTTCATTTTACCCTTTCTTGAGGTAAGAACCAGAGATTGAACATCAGTTACCTAAAATGCTTAGGACCAGAGCAGTTTTGAATTTCAGATTTTTCCAGATTTTGCGATATTTGCAAGTCATGAGGTATCATGGGGATGGGACCCAAGTCTAAGCCCTGAACTCACGTACGCACCTTATGCATGGAGTCTGAACGTACATTTATAGAGTTAGTGTGCTTGACGGAGGCCTGTCACATGAAATCAGGTGTGGAATCTTCCACTTGTAATGCCACGTCAGGCTCAGAAAGTTCATGATTTTGGGGTGCTTAGGATTTAGGACTTTTGGATTGGGATGCTCAGCTTGCATCATGATTCTCTGAATCACTGGTAAGGAAACCGGGGCGGAAGGAGGTGAGTAACCTCCCTGAGGCCCAGAGGAGTCCGTGATGGAGCTGGGATTCTGACCCAGGACTGTGGAATTCCAAAGTTCGTGCTTTTATATATTATTGCAGCTTTTATGGTCATTTTGTTTGGAGAAATTTAGTTTAAACCCATGTCCTCTTGTCTGGTTTTTAAACTTGTGAGAGTATTTTTCAACATTCTCCTTAGAGGAAGCACATTGGGGATTGGTCCAGGGGTGTTCTGCCGCTGAGCCACACTCCAGCCTTTTCAAACTGTGATTCCCCTGACTCAGCCTCCTGGTCGCTGGGGTGATGGGCGTGGCCCTGGCAGCCCGCTGACCCTAGCTTTATAAAGTGCTGCCTGGGCAGAGTCAGGAACCCACCCAGGAGCCACACGGGACGGACACGGACGATGGCCCCTGAGAACTTCCGGTGGAGAGAGGACGACTCCCTGATGACAGCCCCAGAGGGCGGCAGAGGCGCGCCATGTAAAGAAAGAGGAGGAACCCCGGGCTTGCTTTGGTAGCAGACCCCTGACAGCCTGGGACGCGGGGTGGTGGCAGAAGTCCCTGTGAAAAAGGCCACGGAGGCCGTGCTGGGCAGAGAACTGCGGGGGGGTGGGCCCAGTGTGCCCATGGCTGCATGGGGCAGGGGGCACCTTGCCACGTGGAGGGTCTGCTCAGGGGGCTGCTCGTCGTGGTCCTGGTCTCCGTGCCCCCTCCCCCAGGCACCGGGGAGGCAGCATGGGGCTGAGAAGCCCTCCCCTCGCAGTGGGGACGCCGCTCGTTCCTCTGATGCCCCAGCCTCGGCCGCTGTGCCAAGGGTCCTGGACAGCACTGGGAGGGGGCGTGGGGGTCAGCTGTGCCCTTCGGACTTGGAGGATGTGGAGAGTTAGAGGTGTTTGTTTTGTGACCTAAAACAAGCCAGAAGGTCACCTGGGTTTCACCGGGGTGCCGGGGTGGTGACTTTCGGGGAGCTCGTGTGCCAGGCCAAGGCACCCGGAGGGTGCTCACCCTTCCCGCTCACGCTGCACCTCTTCAGCCAGCAGACCCTTCCCTCGAGATGGTGGAAGGACTGGAGGATTGGAGACAGGAATTATGGGGCCAGGTAAACCGTCTCCGCGGCCGAGGAGAGATTGCTGCCTCCCTGCTCAGAGCGGGCCTGGCTCTGTGGGACGAGGAAGGGGCTGGACCTCGCAGGCCCCCCTGCGGCTGTGGCTCAGAGGGCAGGGGTGGATGCGCCTCCAGCAGGCTGTGGCTGGGCCTGGCAGGCCGTGGTAGGCACCGGGGAGGGTTTCGCAATGCTGGCCTATCAGCGGAGCGCTGGGCAAACATTTCCACCGCTGGCTGTTCCCCTGAGGCCTGACACTTTGTGCAACCTGTGGAAGCCATTCTCGAAAGAGAGGAGCATTTGTTCAACTCACATAACTTCTTTTTATATCGTAAGGTGAGAGCAGGCCTTCCGGGCGCGTGTCCTGTTGAGCGTGGTCCAACTGAAACTTCTTTTCCTCTCCCCGTTCAGAAACCTGGCTACCTGTGCGAATCCGCCCGATGGCTGGCTCAGCGTTGGCTCTGGGTCCTCCACTGGCCCTGCTACACCAGCACTTCACAGTGACACTGCTTCCTCTCCTTGGAATTCCACTGAATCATTAAATCACCAAACAAAAGAAGGAACAGCTTGTGAGTGAGCGATTTTCACAGTGTTCTCACACTGTGTGTTAACTGTGTATGCTTGGGGGCCATGGGAGACGAGGGGCTTCTGGAATTGCAAGGGAGGGGGCTAGGGGAGCATTCACATGCACAAAGCTGGGGGGTGGCCCTCTGGGAGCGTGAGCGGTGCCACCACCACCGCCCGCCCCAGCCACAGCGTTTAATGAAGCACGTGCAGCTCAGTGCTCTGGATACGGTGCCGATGGCTCAGCCCTTGATTTATTTCTACCTGAAGTTCTCAGGGAGCTGCTGTAAGGCCCTGTGACTGAGAGCAAGCCCCGGGTCACCACTGCACACCAGGGCCCCCAGAGCATCCTGTTCTGTGGCCCCACCTTGAGCAGCGCAGCAGACAAGGAGGCGACTCTCACCAGCGCAGGTGTCCTCGGACTTACCTGGCGGACTGCTACATCACACTGCAGGCCACCTCCTGAGAAGCTGGTGCTGCTGCACCGGGCTGGTTTCTGTTGTGGTGGCTGCTCCACCACCTGCCATCCCGTGCTCACTGCTTCCTGCGCCTGAGTCCAGAGGGTGCTCACTTCTGAGGACAGCAGGAGAAACGGGGTCATGTCACCAGTGGGCCTCTCTCCGCAGTGAGGCCTCTCCGCGCGGCTCTGGGGCTCTTCCAGCTGCAGCTCTTGGGAACATCGGTCTGTGTCAACACCCATCAGGAGTCCTTCCTCACCCCACATCACCTGCCGGGCTGGACAGGCCTCTTGGGGTCCTGGAGACAGGGGGGAGCAAAGGTCTGCGGGTGTGGCACCTCCGTGGTGGAGTGACTGTCACGGGCTGCTCTGTGAGGGCTTCGAGTCGTCCACGTGGGAAAGGAGGCCCAGCAGACCCCGTGGGCCTAGGACAAGGAGGGGCACCCTGCAGACTGCAGACAGCAGCCCCCCAGGGAAGAGCCAGGGCGGAGGTCAGATAAACCAAACCTGAGGCCTGGACGTGGCGGGGAGGGCAGCTCCCAGCGTGGGCTGGGCTCCCCTCTCTCCCTCCTGCAGCCTCACCTTGGCATCACCCGCCAGCAATCTCAGTAGATCTGGCAGAGACTGAGACCAGCTTGGACTGGGAAAAGCCAGGAGTGGAAACTTTGAGTAAAATCTTTAGGAAAATACGATAAAGTGTTCCTGAGAATCGAAATTAATCACTTGAATATGTGTGGCTTGTATTTCTAAGTGTAAAGCTGAACTTTAAGGTGTGGCCCCTTATAACATTCTGAGGCTGGCTATAAAAAATCGCCATTATTTTTGAAACTTTCTATTTCCAATGAGGTCGCTTTTTAAAATGTTATTTCAAAGAAAGAAATGTGATACATTTCAGAGCTGCTACTGGCTCTTACGTGTCTCAGCTTTTCCACCAAGAAATGGGGGTTAAAGATACCTGCTAAGAGACAGGGATTCATTTTAAATTATGGGAGATGCCACCAAAGCTATCAGGACAACATTGGAGAGTATCACTATTCACAAGTGTAGACGATCTGATCTGTAAACAACACTAGCTTTGCACTTTAAGGGATAATTGACCAAATCCACATGGCGTATGTGGAAAAAAAAAAAAAAAAAGTCTCGCCTCTGTGGACTGGTTTCGTTTTGTACAAAAGGGGAGGAATCTGACACCACCGAGATGGAAGTCCAGATGGAGACTCTGTGGAGCGTGGGTCCCGGGGTGCAGGGTGAGCACTCACCCTAGGGTGGGCCAGCGGGGTTGGGTCGGGAAGGGAGACGCCATTGGTGTTCCAGGCCTATAGAGCTTAATTCAGAACTAGGAACTTATGCTACTTTTGGAAGAGCTGGGTGTGTTGGGGGTGTACCAGGCAGAAGTCACAGAGCTGCCTCTGAAGGTCAGGGAACCACCCCAAAAGTCAGAGGAGTTGACCCCAAAGTCCACAGTAGTTTTCCAACCTAGTCTGCAGCAGCTGTGACTCGTGAGGGTCCCTGAGAGGACTGCCCAGGCTGGTGCAGTCTGCTGGGCAGGGCAGTGGCCCTCAGGACTGTGCCTGTGCCTCCAGGGTCCTGGCCTCACTGTCAGCCTCTCTACTAGGACCCCTCCAGTGTCTCTGAGGTGATTTCTGCACCAGAGGGGGTGGCAGTCACGCCACGCTGGCAGCAGGTGATCACACACACCTCTCCTCCCGCCAACTCCCACAGAAGGAGAAATCCGCAAGCATCACCAGACAAAGATGGAACCTGGGAGGGCTGGGGCGAGCTCAGCGTAGAGCACCTGCCTAGCCTGCTCGAGGCCCTGGGGCCCATCCCCAGCACCAAAAAATAGATAAGTAAGCTAGAATGAAACAAAGGACCCTGGGGTGAGTTCCTTCCTTCACTTATTCATTCAGCAAGCATGCTTTGAGTACCTGGTAAAAGTCCCTGCACAGAGAGACACCAGTCTCTGATATTCTAGTAGCGGGGATAATCAGCATTTGGGCCCCACTCACAAAATCCACGAGATCTTTCAGCATGTGAAGGACACAGAGGCTCCCCAGGGCTCCTCGGGCGAGTGGGCCTCTCTGCTGGCAACTTTGCACAGGGCCCTGCACTGGAAGCCTGGATCAGCAGCCGACCCTTGCACAAGGGGGCTGGAGCCATGTGAGTCCACTTGTGCCAGGACTTTTAAAAAGATTCTTGACAATTTGAGAAAACCTGCAAATGGTATGATCTAGAAATGTCAAGGAAATTAAGGGGATGTGCCACAAATGCATAATGTGTATGTAGATAGTAGTCTGATATTTACTACCACAGAGCAGACACAAACCCATTGTAAAAAGCTTAAATTCACTGATCCAAGGGCAGATCCTACATACATGGCCCACCCCCAGCAGCTGAGAGAAATGTAAACAAACATGAAGATACAGTATCAGATCACAGCTGCAGGAAATCAGCTGTAGACTCAGCTATGCCACCTTGATAACATGCCCCCTCCGTCTCTAGTAAACTGCTTGTTACAGTAAAAAGTGATCTGCAGTGGCTCCTGCGCGTGTGTCACCATATGGACTACATATTCAAACACACCATGGTCGGCTGTCCACGAGGCAGTCAGCTCCTGGTCGACAGCAGGCCACCGGCAGGCAGATTCGCCACGCTCAGTGGTATGCGGATTTGTGACTGTGCCCTCACCTCTGCCCTGCTCCAGGGTCAGCCGTGTATCCCATCTCCTCTGTGAGGTTTCCCGCTGTTGGAGGACAGGAAAGCTAGATTGCTTCTGCTTTTGTTCCTTGTAAGTCTTGTACTAAGTAGGAAACTAGGCACAAAACATATTGGCTGGACAATGTGGACCACAGCTCAGAACCCCACGTGGAGCCGGTGGTCTTGGGAAAATCAGACTGCTTCCGTTTTGCACACAATTCACATGCTCATGGGAATAAGGCTATGCCATAGGGACTGGCCATGGAGTCCTCTGATCCCTGGACCTCGGCCTTGACCTGGCTCTCCGAGTTCTGATACAACATCCTTCTGCAAGGGGATGGAGTCTCAGTCCTACTGCCTGGAGAGGGCAGAGTGGACCACCAGAGGAGAAAACACGCCGCCAGCACCACGGCCAGCCCTGCATGACACGGCACCCTCCCATCTACCCACAAGTTGTCTTTTCAGAGAGGTTTCCCTGAGCAGCATTCGGCTTCTCAGAAAAGATGAATGCGAGCTGGGCGTGGCAGTGCACTCCTGTACTCTCAGAGGCTCAGGAGCTGAGGCAGGAGGGTCACAAGTTTAAAGCCAGCCTTAGTAAGTTAGGGAGGCCCTGAGCAACTGAGAGAGACCCTGTCTCAAAATAAAATATAAAAAAGGGCTGGGGAGCCAGTGCGCAGTGGTGCACGCCTGTAATCCCAGCACTTGGGAGGCTGAGGCAGGAGGATCGCGAGTTCAAAGCCAGCCTCAGCAATGGCAAAGCACTTAGCAACTCAGTGAGACCCTGTCTCTAATAAAATACAAAAAAGGGCTGGGGATGTGGCCCAGTGGTTGAGTGCCCCTGAGTTCAATCCTGGGTACCAAAAAAAAAAAAAAAAAAAAAAAAAAAAGGCTGGGGATGTGGCTCAGTGGTTAAGCACCCCTGGGTTTAATCCCCAGAACCCTCTCCCCTCTGCAAAAAACAATGAATGTGAAAAGTTAAGGCAATCTAAATTCAGGAGGATTCATGTTTTACTTTACATTATTCAGATTAAAGAGTTATGTTGAAGGCAACGATTGACATTTTAGTGAAGTGATTGTACATCTCAGAATGACTCACAGGGTAAAATTTATTATTAGGTAACTGGATTAATCATTTTTTTCCTTCTTCTTTTTTTCACTTAACCTTTGTTTTTTGTTCACTTTTTTAAAATGTAGTGCTGAGGATCGAACCCAGTGCCTTACCTGTGCTAGGCAAGTGCTCTACCACTGAGCCCCAGCCTGAATCATTTCTTCTTACCAGTTGCTTATGAATGGAAGTGAGATTTGTAGTCTACTTTTTTTTTCTTTTCTTTTTTTTTGGTATTTTCTCAAAATTGAATAATCAGAAGGAAAGCTATACCAAGAATTTAGTTTCTCACCTTTTCTGGCTATCTCTCATAGGAAACTGTCCCAAATCACCTCTTCTCCCCATGGCTGTGTCCTGTTGAGGAACAGTCATGGAACCTGGAATTGACCGGAAAGACCAGATTGCAATTTGGCCACTGTTTGCAAGCAGTCTTCAGAGGGCAGCTCATCCTGGAACCTTTCTGGGCAGCCCCCTCCCATGCCACACCTCACACCTCCCCTGCACAGCGGGTTCTGCCCCAGCAGCCAGGGCCAGGAGCTGGGCGATCTGCCTGGGCACAGCTTGGTGCCTCTTCCTGCCCGGCTGCTGCTGCGCCCCTCTTTACAAGGCCCGTGGGAAATGCAGAACTTTGCACTGCAACCTAGAAGGTGGCTTCTGCCGTCTCCTTCTCTTTTTCTCCACCTGGCTGTGGATTATGTCCCCAGCGGTGATTGATGCTGTGTCTTGGAGCAGGGGATCTGTCCCTGAAGCATGTAGGGAAAGGTCTTCAGGAGATCCCTGGGCCAGGAGCTGAGCACAAAGCCAAAATTTTCTTAGATTTTTTTTTGACTGTGAAAGATAAAAAAAACTTATTCCCTCTCACACATCCTTCTCCCCTCTTCAGTCCAAAGTGCTAATTATGTCCCCTGGTCACATTAAGATGTGCTGATAATGACGGTGCAAACAACCAGCTTAGACCAGAGCAGTGTGTGACCAGATCAGGCCCTGTGTCCCTGCGCTCTGTGGTATTAAACCACGCAGGACAGTCAATCTGTGAGTTGGGGTTCTTTAGTTGGTCTCCACAGGCATAGAGTAACATGTAAGGGAACATTTCTGGGTTGCTGAGCCGATTTCACTTTATTTGCTGCGACAACTGATTATCACAGCATTACTGGCACCCACTCTGGGCAGAGCCATTGCCGTGCTGTGGTGAAATCTGCACTGCACCTAGAACCCTGGAGTGCAGCCACCATCCCATTATCTAGTAGACTCTTTCCTTTTTCTGTGATAGGTGTGAAGACCCAGGTCCCTGGCACCCCAACTTTGGAGTAGTGTTAAGCACACTGCAACCAACCGTCCCCCCAGTGCTGAGGATTGGGCCCTGGAGGGCTCTACCACTGAGCTGCATCCCCAGCCCTTTTAATTTTATTTGAGACAGGGTTTTGCTAAGTTTCCCAGGCTGGCCTTGAACTTGCCATCTTCCTGCCTCAGTCTCCTGAGTCCCTGGGATCAAAGGCCTGTGTCCGGCTCATTGTAAGCAATTTTGATTGGCGGGTGCCACAAGGGATGAAGAAATGATCTTCTTTTATAAGATCAACAGCTCTCGAGTCAGAAGGCTCAGAGTAAACCTGGGTTTGTACAAGGGGAGTGAGTTTCGTATGGAAGGTTCAAATGTGGCAAAGCAGAAGACCTAAAAAAGAGCAAAGAGTGTCTATCAAGGGGCCTCATGGAATGGCATTGATTTTTATGACTTTACGACTTGTAGGATGAGAAGCTCAGCTTCATCTTGGTTTAAAATGCTTCCTTCTGTAGAAACTAACTCATTAGTCCAGATCATACAGACTGATGTAGAACCACAATGTCAGTTTATTAATTTACATTAAGAAATAATCAGGTCAGGCACAATGGTGCATGTCTGTAATTCCAGTGACTCAGGAGGCTGAGGCAGGAGGATCAAGAGTTCAAACCCAGCCTCAGCAACTTAGCAAGGCCCTAAGAAACTTAGTGAGACCCTGTCTCAAAATGAAATAGGAAAAAGGGTTGGGGATGTGGCTCAGTGGTTAAGTATCCATGGGTTCAATCCTCAGTACCAAAAATATAGTATAAAGAAATAATCAGCAGGTAGATACAGATCCAAATACTTTGGTCAGTATATTTTTTCTTTATAAGTAAGTGTTCTTCTCTTACTTGATATAAATCATCTCCTATTAGTTTAGACCCCTTACTCCAATATTTCTCATCTTGTTCTTTGACTCAAAATATTTTATTTTTCTTGGCTCTTTGCTCTGCCCCATGAGTTTTATTTCATTTTTTTATTCATATATATATATATATATATATATATATATATTTTTTTTATATTTTTTTATTATATATTATTTATTTTGGAGGTGCTAGGGATCTAACCAAGGCCTTGGGCATGCCAGGCAAGCACTCTACTAATGAGCTACACCTCAGCTTCCATATGAATTCTAGAAACAGCTTGAGAATTTATACACCTATACATCCAGAGCAAAAGAAATGAAGAAAGACAAAAAAGAACCTGTTAAGATTTTTCTTAAGCTGGTCGCAGTGGTGCACGCCTGTAATCCCAGCACTCGGGAGGCTGAGGCAGGAGGATCACGAGTTTAAAGCCAGCCTCAGCAATGGCGAGGCACTTAGCAACTCAGTGAGACCCTGTCTCTAATAAAATACCAAAAAGGGCTGGGGATGTGGCCCAGTGGACGAGTGCCCCTGAGTTCAATCCCCAGTACCAAAAAAGAAAAAGATTTTTCTTAATCACGTGGAATCAGAAGGTGCATGTGTTTCTGATGTTGGGTTTCTCTTCTATGAAGACGACACTACATATAAAATCAAGTCTTATTTTATGTCTTTTGAAGAAGTTCAAACTTTCCTCACAGTGGCTTTACCCACCTTTGGTGGACACTATTCCAGAGTCACTTAGATCGTGTTTTTAAACCCTTATTTTCTTTAGTTGCTGCTGGTGCACAGGAACGAGACTGGCCCTCGCGGGCTGTCCCAGGTGACGGTCCCCGGCCAGTTGTAAGGGCTCCCTGTGGTCTGATGTGCACCCACGCTCCACTTGCTGCTCAGGGGTCATGTCGTCTGCGAACCATCACACCTTATCTCTTTTCCTTTCCTGTGTGGCAGGGCCTCGTGTGAGCACACGGACTCCCTGCATGCCAGCAGGTCCCCACCTCCAGCCCCTGTGCAGCGACAGCTGTGTGACAAGGGGGCAGTGGAGTCTAGTGCCGGGTGCTGGCTGTGGACCGTGCATCGGGGCCCTCACCCTGCCCTGCCCTCCCCTCCCTGCCCCGTCCTGAGCTGCACAGCCTCAAGTGACCCTTAGAACTGTGCCATCTGCAGCAGGACCCTCCATGGACACGAGCAGACAGCAACTTCCCCCTTAAGCCCCTGACATGTGGGGCTGCATGTCACCGCTGCCGAGCCCAGGCTGTCCGACCAGTGCCACGAAACACCCATGCCAGGCGGGCAGACCAACCTCCTCTGTGTTTGGAGTCCAGCCGTGGCAGGAGGGCTGTTTGTGTCGCTGGCCAGCTTCCCAGGGACTGCTTCTGCTCCGTGCCAGGGGGGCCGTTGGCCGCTTGATTTTGCTAGGTGTCCATGATCAAGTTCAGGGACCTTCTTTCTTTCCAGTTTGCAGCGAGCTTCTATCACGACCGAGGGTTGACTTTTATTTAATGCCTTTGTGGGATCTATTGCGCTGACACTTTTTCTTCTTTCATCCATTGAGTGGTGAGGAATGTCAAGCGTCTTCAAGGATTAAATGCCCTGTGCTGGTTAGCAGTTCCTTCTCATTTTCTGCTGAATGCAGGGGCTGATTTTCATTTAGGATTCTGGGATCCAAGTACAAGTGGGATGGGCCTGTCACTTCCTTTCTTGCATTGTCCTTGTCTGACACACACTGGTTTCATAAAATAACGTGGGGAATGCTTCCTCTTCTTCCTGCAGGGAAGGTTGGTATAAATAACTTTGGAATTATGGAGTTTTAAAAAACCGCCTGGTAGATCTGCTGTACAAAACCGTCCAAACCTGGTGTCCGTGGTGTGCCCAGGAGCTGAACTTGGTCATGACTTGTTCATAGGTCGCAAAAGGCTCTCTTGGGGGTCTGTTGTGCTTTCTAGGTAATTAGCTGTGGTTCTAAGTTTTCGAGTTGAGTTATTCATTTCTTTTTCTTTTTATTTTTTAGTTGTAAGTGGACGTAATACCTTTATTTTATTTTTATGTGGTGTTGAGGATCAAACTCAGTGCCTCATGCATGCCAGGAGAGTGTTCTACCACTGGGCCCAGCCCCAGCCCCTCATTTCCTTTTTTATTTATTTTTGTTTAAGATTTAAAACCCCGCCGGGCGCGGTGGCGCACGCCTGTAATCCCAGCACTTTGGGAGGCTGAGGCAGGAGGATCGCGAGTTCAAAGCCAGCCTCAGCAATGGTGAGGCACTTAGCAACTCAGTGGGACCCTGTCTCTAAATAAAATACAAAAAAGGTCTGGGGATGTGGCCCAGTGGTCGAGTGCCCCTGAGTTCAATCCCCGGTACAAAAAAAAAAAAAAAAAAAAAAAAAAAAAAAAAAAAAAAAAAAGATTTAAACCCCCCTTGTCTGTAGTTGCCCTCCCCATGTACCCTGCACACTCCCACTTGAGACTTCGCATTCCCTTTAGTACCTACCTTAGCTTATCCCACATGTCTTGGTGTCAGAGACAGTACTCTAATTTTTCTTTCAGTTTCTAAGTATTTTACAATGTGCCTTGTTATTTTTTAAGTCCATGCTTTAGAAATAGTTTCAAATTTTCAAACATGAGATTTAGTGTTTTTTTTTTTTTTTTTTTTTTTTTTTTTGGTACCAGGGACTGAATTCAGGACACTTAACCACTGAGCCCCACCACCAGCTCTTTTTATTTTTATTTAGAGATAAGGTCTGCTAAGTTGCTGAGGTTGGCTTTGAACTTGTTATCCTGCAGCCTCAGCCTCTGGGATCACAGGCCTGTGCCACTGTGCCCCACTTTTCATTTTAACTAAATTATGTTCAGGAAACATGGGATACCAGATATCACTACTTTTTTTTTTTGGTACCGGGGATTGAACTCAGGGGCACTTGACCACTGGGCCACATCCCCAGCCCTTTTTTGTATTTTATTAGAAGCAGGGTCTCACTGAGTTGCTAAGTGCCTCGCCATTGCTGAGGCTGGCTTTGAACTCGCAATCCTCTTGCCTCAGCCTCCCAAAGTGCTGGGATTACAGGCGTGCGCCACCGCGCCCAGCTCAGATATCACTACTTTTGTAGTTGAGATTTAGTTTGTGGTTTCCTGTGAAGTAAGATGCTCCCAATATTCCATTGGTGCTAGAACATTTTTTCCTGAGTGGCAAATGCAGGATATTGTAAAGAATCACAAGGTTTTCTATGCTGAATTTTCCTTAGCACTCTTAGTGAGGCATAATTCATGTACTATAAAATTCGCTTGTTTGAAATTGTACAACTTAAGGTTTTCAGCAACTTGATGGAGGTGTGCAAACATGGCAGCCAGCTTCCAGCCACGTGGTCTCCGCGGTCTCCGCAGGGTCTGGGCCTGACTGTGGCGCTCCCTGGTCACTGGCGTCTGGAAGCTCCACACAACATCTCCGGGTAGGGCATGAATCTCCACCCCACTTCACAGCTGTGGTTTTGTCTGTTTCTCTTTGTGATACCTCAACACTCTTGCTTGCCACTTTTTTTTCCTTTTTTTTTTTTTGGTACTAGGGACTGGACTCAGGGGCACTCGACCACTGGGTCACATCCCCAGCCCTTTTTTGTATTTTATTAGAGACAGGGTCTCATTGAGTTGCTCAGTGCCTCGCCATTGCTGAGGCTGGCTTTGAACTCGCGATCCTCCTGCCTCAGCCTCCCAAGTGCTGGGATGACAGGCGTGTGCCACCACTCCCAGCTGCTTGCCACTTTTTATTACTGTTTTATTAAGTACGTACAAGCGTAGAGGTATCCTGTGTTAGAGGCAAGTTGTTCATTGTCTCATTAGGATGATGGAGGAAATGGTGACGGGCTTAGGGCATCCCGGGGCGGCTGTTGCAGGAGGGTGTCAGGAGAGCTGGTGGCCCCATTCTACCTTATCTGACAATCCCATGGTTTTAGGAGACATTTATTGTATTAGCAGGAATTCTTTTTTTTTTTTTTTAAAAAATATTTATTTACTTACTTTAGTTGTACACAATGTGTTTATATTTTTATGTGGTGCTGAGGATCGAACCCGGGCCGCACACGTGCGAGGTGAGCGCTCTACCGCTGAGCCACAATCCCAGCCCTGGTAGGAATTCTTAATTGCAGGCAAGAGAATTCACGTAGCTGGCTGAAACAAAAAGGGATCTATTAGAAGACTAGCCAGCTCATGGCTCTCCAAGATGATCTGAGACGTAGGCCCAGCAGCTGCACAAGAGAAATGCCTGTTTGTACGGCAGTGCTTGTCTAAACAAGCCCACTCTCACCATCGCCTGCGTCTATGAGCCTGTAACACAAAGGAGTGTCATGGACACCATGAGCTCTAGACTTTCCAAGATTAGGGACTTGCTCCTCCAGCTGGTGGAAGTGCCGTGGGCTGACCTCCCACTACCACCTCTCTCCAGGAATTTCCAAGGGCAGATGACCTTGCCACATCTGAGGTCAGTGTCCCTTCCTAGTGGCAGTCTGCATCCAGTGACGGGCTCACCCAGATCATCTGGGACAATCACCCTTACCTCCGGTTAGGAACAACCTCATCTGCCAAATGCACCAATGTCTAGATTAGTGTTTGAGTGAGTACGGTGCAGGGGCACAGCCCAACCAAGCTGTCACGGAGCTGACCGTCTGGGGTATGCCCTGTGGGGGTGCCCAGAGGACAGGGCGTCCACCAAAGCAGTCAGATGAGTGCACCGTGGGAGAGGGGCAGTGTTGCCGAGAGAGGCTCAGTGGTGCTTTCTTCCCTCAGGCCGGGGTTCCAGAGGGAGGCGGCTTTGGTGAGCTGGACTCTGACAGTAATGGGGATGATAGGAGCTTGAAATAATAGGGCCCCGTGGGGTGCCACGCACTCAGCAGCAAGATGACGGCAAGCATGGTCTAGTGGCTCTGGGCGTTCGAAGGGCACCTGCATGAAGGAGCCCCAATTAGGAAGGGTTATTGCGGCTAGCTGGAAGCCATAAGTTCCACCTGATATGTATGTAACGCACCTGTAAATGCACGTGAGGCACCCGCAAAGCTAAAGGTATATAACCGGGTGAAAGCGGTCGGAGTTAGGAGAACGAAGAATGAATTCATTCAGTCAGTCGTGCAGTCGCTCGGTCGGTCAGAAGAAGAGTTCCGGTTGGAGAAGAAGAAAAGAATCAGAGCAGCCAGAACGTAGGCAGAGCGGTTACAGAAGAGAAACCAGATAGAAGAAGTAATTGCTGGTCAGAGTCAGGCCGAGGCTCCCGAGGAAGAAAGAAGAAAGAAGAAAGAAGCTCTAAAAAATAATCTTTCTCTAAGCTAAGCTCTCTCTATCTTTCTTTCTCTCTAAGCTAAGAAGAAAAGAAGAAAGAAGAAAGCTCTCTCTAAATCTCTCTCTAATCTTTCTCTCTAAAAATCTTTCTTTCTCTCTCTAAGCTCTCTCTAAGAAAGTAGAAGTAAAAGTAGTAATAGCTCTACTCTGCCTCCGAGTTTTCCCCCCGCGGCGCTGTGGCTGGCCACGACAGGCAGCTTGCACCTGCAGGACGTCACTCTGGTCTGCTTATTGATGGCACCGGCTGGACTTGATGAGTGAGTGGCTAGGATTCTGGAAACCTCACTAACGTTCTTTCTCTAGGAGGTGGCAGTTGAACTCTGCAATGACTCGGGTGGCCTTTTCAGTGAGGGTTCCAGGAGCCCGATGGCCTGAAGCCTGTTACAGCTAACCTGTGATCGCACCACCCACAACGCACAGGCCGATTCTTGCACCTCGTGCTTCACATCACACAGAGTGACAGACAAAACCAGGCAGGACTGATGGGGCTTGGGGTCATCCTGTCTAGATCCTAGGTGACCCCAATACTTCTGGCTTTGAGTAGGATCTAGAGCACAAGAGGCTGTGCAGGGTGTCCAGGCTGGAAGGCGCTGGCCATGGGGGCAATATGGTGCGGCAGGCCCTATGATTTTGGAGGGATCTCTGGTGGGAAAATGTGATGGTGAGGAGCCGATGGTCAGGCCCAGGAGGGGGACCATGGGGTGAATGGGGTTCTGAAGCAAGACGTACCTGGCCTCAGATAAACAGCAGCCAGCTTGCTACTGAGCCCTGGAGGAGATGGACCCCTGGCCCTGGTTGTCACTGCCATTTCCAGCTGAGTTCTGCAGGTCATCCAACCAGGCAGTGCCAGCAGGGCCCACTGTGGAGTGGGGGGGTCCATCCAGGATCAGGCCCGCACAGAGCCGGGGCACCAGTGAGCAGAAGAATGGCCCGAGGAGACCCCGGGCACCTGCCCTCAGCTCTAGTGTCCCTCGCAGCCCACACTGGGCACCTCTGGTCATGCCGGGAGCCAGCTGAGGGAAGATGGGCTAGGTGGTGGATGGTGTTGGGTCCTCCAGGTACGCGAGGCCAGCTGCATGTGTGGCCGCAGCTGTATGCGCCCAGAGGGCCCTGGGGGAGTGCGGAACACCGCACCTCTTCCCAGCCCCGAGCCGGAGACAGCGCGTGCAGGCGTGGACAGCCATTGTGGGAGACAAAAGCAGCAGGTGTTCCTGAGCAGGAGCCCGCCCCCAGGTGGTGGTGAGACACTCACCCCTACACAGCTCTGACCACCCCGTCTAGAAGTGGCCCTGGAGCAAGAGGTGAGAGGACACTCTCTTAACAGGTGGTGCTTTGGGCACTGTACCTGGGCGTCCACTTCATGTGGACAGAAGCAGTCCAGACAAGCAGACGCACGGACGCAGGGACAGCGACAGGATGGAATCAGGGATGCGCAGGAGGTGAGGGAGGAGGGGCCTGTGGTGAGGGCCCGGGTGGACTCGGCACCTGAGTGATGGCCGTCTGAGAGTGTCCACCGTGAGCGAGACCTCAGCAACCAGGCTGAAGTCACCTGGCCACGGGCCACTCCGGTGCTGGTGTGATGGCAGCCACGAACAGAGTTGCCAAGGTGGCCAGGATGAAGGCCAGGTGCCCCCAGTGGGGCTCCCCTCCCTGGCCCATGAGCTACTACTGCTGCCCACGTGGCCGTGGACCCTCAGGGCCCACCCTGCACTGCTTGGAAGCTGCCGGCCTGCGGGGGCCGCGGATGACTGTGGGGGGCACAGCGAGACCCCGCCTCACGGACGGTACCTGTGACGAGAGGCGCCATTGTCTCGAGTGTGCAACAGCCACTCCAGGGGGCGGTGACCCAGCAGAGAGACCCCGGAACACAGGGAACGGGTGTAGGGTGGGCCCGTGACCAACACACCGAGTGACCCGGGGGGACGCAGCTTTCTCGTCCTGTAACTCGGCCTGCTGGTTAGAGGTCCGGATCCCAAAGGGACCGGGAATTTTGAGGGGCACAGCAAAGGTCCTGCTGAACTCAGTCATGGCTGCTACTGGGCACTTCATGCTCCGCGTACCAGGAGCCCGTGGACACAGAGAAGATCACCGTGGCAGGGGTAGCTGACCCCACACGGGGGCAGGAAGGACAGGGAGGTGGCCCCTCTGCCGCGCTCAGTCCTCCAAGCAGCAGGTCTCAGTGGCCCGAGAAGGGCTGTGTGTCTGGGGTGGCAGCCCTCAGGGATGAGGGCCCGGGTGACGAGCGTGACGAGACCACGCGAGGAGAGATGCCGAGAGAGCCCTGCGGGGGCAGGTGCCACTCTCTCTACCCCTTTGCCCCAGGAAGAGGCCACCATAGTCCTGAGGGAGCTGTTCCCAGAATTCACACCTGTGGACCCACGAAGAGCAAGGGGCACTCAGTGGACGTCACCACGTGCCACCCAGCCCTTCACAACCGGCAGGTCTCCTGCTGCCGTGAGTGCTGCTGGCCTCTCTGCTGTCCTGGTCAGGAGTTGCCCGTGGCCTGAGCGAGCCCTGGCTCACATGGCAATACCTGGCACCCAGTCTGCACTCAGGCTGGCATTGAGGGGTCTGGTTGCTGAAGCACTGGGGTCAGGCTACCAGAGGGCCTGGACAGGTATAGACGGGGTGAGCCGAGTCTAAACACCTGCCGGGGTCTGTCCCGTGCTGTAAGCTGCCTGTCATGGCCAGCCACAGCGCCGCGGGAGAAAAACTCGGAGGCAGAGTAAAGCTATTACTACTTTTACTTCTACTTTCTTAGAGAGAGCTTAGAGAGGGAAAGAAAGATTTTTAGAGAGAAAGATTAGAGAGAGCTTTTCTTCTTGTCTTCTTAGCTTAGAGAGAGAGAAAGAAAGAGAGAGCTTAGCTTAGAGAAAGATTATTTTTTAGAGCTTCTTTCTTCTTTCTTCTTTCTTCCTCCGGAGCCTCAGCTTGACTCTGACCAGGAATTACTTCTTCTATCTGGTTTCTCTTCTGTAACCGCTCTGCCTACGTTCTGGCCGCTCTGATTCTTTTCTTCTTCTCCGACCCGAACTCTTCTTCCGACCGAGCGACTGCATGACTGACTGAATGAATTCATTCTTCTCCTGACTCCGACCGCTTTCACCCGGTTATATACCTTTAGCTTTGTGGGTGCCTCACGTGCATTTACAGGTGCGTCACATACATACTTATTATCAGGTGGAACTTATGGCTTCCAGCTGACCGCAATAGCCATCTCCCTAATTGGGGCTCCTTCACCGTGCTCTTTAACCCCCGCTTCTCCTCCCATACCCCGCCACCCAGATGACAGAACAAGAGCAAGAGCGACCTGCCCCTGACCAGGGTCTGCACTGGTTCCTGCGGATGTGCTCCTGCCTTCCCCAGAGGCAGGCAGAGACGTCCGTCCATCACTGCGTCTGAGTGACCTTCATCTCCACTCCAGTCTGGTCACAGTCCCGCTTGCTTAGTTTGTTTCCTAGGGACTAAGTCACAAAGTCAACAGCACCTCATAAGTTAGTGGTGGTGACCTGAGCAATGAGGGAGAAAAGGACGAGCGGGTGGAAGTCCTCCTCCGTCCCCGCCCATCCCAGGTGTCCCCTGGGCCTTTCGGGTTTCTTCCCTCCGAGGTCACCCCATTTTTTCTGTGCTCTAGTCCAGCGTGGCCACTGCCCAGGGCTTTCCTGGTGAGATGCCCTTGTGGGGTCCCAGATGCCTGGACTCCAGGCGATCCTGCTTGTATGACCTTGCTATTTCTTGATTTTTAAAGTCGTGGTAAACTAAAGGTGACATAAAACTATGATTTAAGGATTTGCGAGTGTGCGATTCAGTGGCATGGAGTGTATCCACAGTGTTGTGTGGCCAGCACCACTATCCATTCCAGAACCTTCCAGCACACCAAACAGGAACTCTGCACCCCTAAGCAATGCCTCCTCCCTTCCACTCCTCCCCACACCAGTCCCCAGTGACCTCTACTCTACTTTCTGTCTCTGAATGGGCATATTTTGGGTTCTTCATTCAAGTGGAACTGTAAATATTTACTCTTTTGTGTCTGGCTTGTATTATTTAGCATGGCATTTTCTTTTGATTGTGACGATTAAACCCAGGGACACTTCACCGATGAGCTATCGCCCAGAACTTTTTATATTTCAGTTTGAGACAGAGTCTCACTAAATTTCCCAGGCTGGCCTCAAACTTGCAATCCTCCTGCCTCAGCCTCCTGAGTGGCTGGGATTACAGGCGTGAGCCACCACACCTGGCACAGCATGAGGTTTCCAGGCTCATTTATGTTGGTCGTAGTGTGCATCAGAATTTCATTCCTTTTTGTGGATGGATGACATTTTATTGCATGCACATACCACATTTGTTTATCCATGCACCACTCGACATTCCCACGGGCAGTGCCCCGTGTGCCGGTTCCTCCACGTTCCCACTGACACGTCTTACTGCCCATTTAAAAAAATTTGTTCCAGAATCCCAAAGAGAAAACAACGGCTTCTGCACAACAGACACAGGGACACATCTGAACGAGGACCCGCCTCGGGGCTTCACCCACAGGAGGCCCAGGGCTGACCAGTGAGGGGTCGTGAGAAAGACGCTTGCTTGGGGTCCTCCGTTGTTAGGGTGTCTGTCAAGCCCCAGTGAGATCCACCTCTGCCCTCCTGGCAGAGCGTGGAGGGCGGTAGAAGGGCGTGGGGGAGCAAGGGTAGGGAGCCAGAGGGTCCAGAGACAAAATGTGCCCTTGGAAGGCACGCCCAGCGCTCTAGTGGCCTGCTCAGCAGTGGACTTACCAACGGCCACTGCACTGATGAGGGCAGAGCCCGGTGACCACTCACTTTCCCAGAGCCCAGCTCTGCACATTGCTGAGCGGGGGACCAGCCCTTTAGCACCTGAGCCTTTAGGGTACACTTCACGGTAACTGTTTTTGGTGGTAGGTGCTGAGGATTGCAGCCAGGGCCTCACGTGGGCTGGGCAGGCCCCCCAGCGCCTGCGGCACATGCACACCGACCCGAAGCAGGCCCCGTGGGTGGGTAAGCATTCTTTAGCACATGTAAATTATTGCACAGAAAGTACCGCAGGCTGGGCGCAGTGGTGCACACCTGTAACCCCAACACTTGGGAGGCTGAGGCAGGAGGATCGCGAGTTCAAAGCCAGCCTCAGCAAGGGCGAGGCACTTAGCAACTCAGGGAGACCCTGTCTCTAAATAAAATACAAAAAAGGGCTGGGGATGTGGCCCAGTGGTCCAGTGCCCCTGAGTTCAATGCCCGGAACCAAAAAAACAAAAACAAAACAAAACAAAACAAAACAAAAAACCACAACAGCAGGCGGGGGACGCCAGCCGTATCCTCACGAGCGCCTGTGAGGACAACATGTGCCCTCCGTGGTGAAAATGGCCCAGCGTGACCGGCCTGCCCTGGTGCCTTTGGTTTGCTTGCCCTCTTGGGGCTCAGCCTTGGTGTCTACTGCTTGGAGCTGGGACTCCACCTACCGCCTCTTGTTTTCTAACAGAGCTGAGCATGGCCGGCCCCCAAGCAAAGGTAATGAGCAAATGTCCTGAGGCAGGTGGTGGCGGCAGCCTGGCTGTGGAAAGCTCCCTTTGCCTCGAGTCCGCTGGGTGTGCTGACACAACACGGCGGCCTCCCTGGTCATCCTCACGGTTCTTCCACAAGCTCCTCATTCCATCCTTGAAACTCATTCTTGCAGGATGCCGAGGTCTGGCCAATCCAGCAGCCACGCCCATCACCAGATCCGTGCGCCTCCTGTCCTCGGGTATTCTGAGGTGGGGCTGCAGAGCCGACTAGCAGACCTCCTAGAAGCTTCCCTAACACGGCCTGGTTCCTCCTCAGCCGGCTGCCACGGGAGCTGCGGACAAGGTCTGGGCTGCGCTGGTGAGTGCGCGGCTGAGCGGAGGGCGCGCACTGGGGCGCAGCGGCTGCCGGCCTCCAGGGGACAGGAGCTGTTGCTCCGAGTCCTCGGCACGCTCACCGTGATGTCCCATCCCCACAGAGCCGACAGAGGGTCTGCATCCCCCAGGCCTAAAGAGAGGAGGGGTGGCTTTATGGTCAACCCTTCTGTCCCTCTGGACTGCCACTCAACTTGGGGGTTATTCTGTAAACGGGGTGAAATCCACACCTGGATCTGAGGAGACCCACAAGCACGAGGTAGGGGACAGGGCGTGGAGCACGTTGTCGTCTACTTTGGAATGACACTGACACTTTGGAGCTACTGGAAGCCCAGACACCCCAGGGAGACAAGAGATCTCTGAATCTTCCTGGGACTTTGGCTACTCTGCTGGGGCTCCTCCACGCCTTTCTAAGACACGGGGTGGGTGGGCGGGGTGCGTTATTCTGACACCTCGGTCCTGACAGCACACTGACACTGCGGGATGCCCTGGGGATGGTGGGCCAGGTCTCAGCAGCCTCGGTTCTGTTAGGGAGCCCGGGAGCAAGGGCGTCTGGGGAACCTGGGGTTTTCTTCTGGTCCTCAGAGCAGGAGGCCGAGCTGCAAGGAGGCTGCAGAGATGCTGGGGACACACAGCACCGTGTCACTTACAGGGCAAAGGAGCCCTGAGGCTCTCACCCTCTCCACCTGCCCACAGAGAGGCCGCTCCAGGGGGAGCAGGAGGCCGTGTTCACTGCAGTCGTGTTAGAGACAAGGATTTTCAGGGAAGAGTGGGAAAGGTACTGGTAATCAGGGTATAGAAGCAGAAGCAGACGGGTCAGCTATTATAGCAGGGAAGGAAAAGAGTCAGTGTGTAGGAGACAAAGAGCCAGTGGCAGTTCTCTTGGTTTTTTTCCACTGGTGTGACAACAGCCCAGCCAAGAACAACACCCGGCAGGAACCTGGAGACAGGGATCATGCCCCGCTCAGGCTCATTCATATCTACGTCCTCTGTTCTTAGGCTTTCAAATAAAAACAGCAACAGGAACTTAGCTTTGGGCTGAAACTGGAGGCAATTCAGGTGGTTCTACTTTTTTGAAAATGAGATTTCATTTTTTTTTGGGTTCTAATAAACATAATCCAAAGTACTACGACAATGGCCGCGAATGTGAGGAGAGGTGACAACACCCCACGGTGACCATGAGACAGGAATCATTCTGGGTGAAAGTTCAAGTTTTCTACAAATGAAACATTAGAGTCCTGAAACGGAGCTGTGAAAACCGAAAGGACCCAAGCTACAGGTCCACTTGCCTCCGCAGGACAGCCGTCGACTCGGTCCCTGACACATGCCTCCTCTTCTCTCCTGCACTCGGGTATCTCTGGGAACAACCACGGTGGTTGTCAAAGGAGAGGCTACCGTCGTTCACTGTAGCTGCTCCTCAGTGGACTCCACTGTTATCTATGGTTTGCTTTTCCAAGTTCTCACAACCTCTGTGATCTGTATTTTACTTATTAATGCAGTGTTAGAGGCAGTGGCCTCTCAATAAGTATGAGAAGATTTCCCCAAACCACTTCCCATGTGACACCTACATCCATTTACAATGGACCAACATTAACTATATCAGGGGGATTAGCACCTTGCATAATTCCAGCCTTCCTAGAGGAGGGAAGACACGACTGTCACAGTTGACACTCCTGTAACAACGTCTACCATAACCAAAAGGAAAAAAAATTTAGAAATTTATTTAATCATAGGTTTTTTTTTTTTTTTTTTTTTTTTTTTTTTTTTAATTTTGGTACTAGGGATTGAACTCAGGGGCATTTGACCACTGAGCCACATTCCAAGCCATTTTTTGTATTTTATTTAGAGACAGGATCTCACTGAGTTGTTGAGTGCCTCACCGTTGCTGAGGCTGGCATTGTACTCCTGATTCTCCTGTCTCAGCCCCGCGAGCCGCTGGGATTGGGTGGGTGGCTGACTTTTTTTTTGATGCAGCTTTTTTTTTTTTTTTTTTTTAAGTATAGACACTGATGAATAAACAATTTGTCAGAAATTCAAGAGTTAGAAGAAACAGAGAGAGCTTTGGTTGGAGGTTTTTTTTTTTTTTTTTTTTTAAATTTAATGGTTTGACTTCAAACAGTAAAAAACCAGAATCTTGGGGCTGGGGTTGTGGCTCAGCGGTAGGGTGCTCGCCAGCACGTGCGTGGCCCGGGTTCGATCGTCAGCATCCACGTAAAAATAAATGCTTTGTGTACAACTAAAGCAAATAAATAAATTTTAAAAAAAAAAAAACAGAATCTTTTTTTTTTATTATTATTATTATCATTAGTCCTTGGACAGGTGTGAGCGAGGGCATGTTAAATTCCTGGGCTTTCTTTTGACTTTACATAGTGGCCCTTTTGTGGATTTCGCTATAGCCATGTTCTCTCCCTCTGAGGCTGATCAAGCCACACGCTGGTGTCTGCAGGTTGCTTTGGGAGGTAAGTGGATCTAGGCGATGGAACTCTAGGCCATGGTTTGCTGTGGCCTTGGAGGGACCAGCCCAGCCAGCTGGGTCTTGGTTTCCTTGAACCTGGAGCTTCATGCTCACACACAGTTAGTAAATGATGGCATTCATGTAGCTCGGGGACAGGATGGGGTCACCCACCCACCACCGGTGGAAAGTTCCCAGGACGCACTTAAGGCCAGTCTGAGCCTCTATGAAGGGCCAGAGACCGAGACCTCAGTGCTGGCCCTGATCATGGGTCTGGCTTGGCCAGCTGGGACTGACTCCAGTGGCTTTAGTCATGAATCAGTTCCTTACAGTCAGGCCGGGTTGGAAGTGCTCACGTTGGCTGTCACGGTAGTCTCTGCGTTGCTTGGTTTGTCTGAAGTGGACGTGATCATGGTCATGCTCCAGGCCAGGGAGAAGATTCTCTGGAACCGAGCACCGTAATTTCCATTCAGGTGTGGAATGGGTTAGGAAATTTCTCCATGTCAGAAGGTGTTTTCCCCAAAGTCAGGATTAAGTTGCAGTTGCCACTTCTAGGAAGGTTTTTATGGTATGGTGGTCGACGGGATCAGCCATTTCCTCTTTGGTAAGACACCTGGTTGGTCTTCTTCCTTCCTCGCCTTTCTCTTAGTTGTCCTTCCAGGCTTTGCCCTTTGCTTGTCCTTGATTGTGCGCTCTGGGGTTCTGTCTTTGGTTCCACTCTCCCTGTACATTTTCCCTGGGTGAGTATTCTGGGAAATCTCACTAGAATGTGCCATGTGCTTTCCTGCCTCGGGGCCTTTGTATGCATTCTCTACTTCGAATGCTTTTTTCCAGACACAGGCCATGTGGCTTTTTTCTACTTAGCATCCTACTCCAATGCCACCTCTCAAATGAAGCCTCCCTGGTTATCCATGGAAAACAGCAGGTGTCCAGACAGGGCTGGGATGAGGGTCAGGTGCCCATGCAACATTGGTGGGGGCATTCGACTGTCCTGCAAGCACCAGGTCAGTGCTGGAGAGCGAGCGCCCCCCGGGCTCTGCTTGCCTGGTCTGTCTCATCTTTGCGACATTATCACCAACTCTGTCTCCCCGTGCCCTGCTCCTGCCACTAGAGCCCTGGGGAGGACAGCCCTCGTGTGTCTGGGTTTTGTCGTCTCCCCAGAGTCTAGCACCGCAGAGTGCAGCCCCTCAGCAGTGCACGCTCAGGTTTCAATGAGCACAGGTAAAGATAGCACATTCTTAAAAAATAGTTGGAGATGGTGCCTGTCTTCCATTTGTCTGCCCATTCCTGCACCAGTAACTCCCTCATTTATATTTTCTTTCCAGAATGTCCTTTGAATTTTGGTACTGAGATTTTTGTGGATTTTTAACAGAAAAACCTAGTTAAGGGTTTTTATTGGAGCAATTCTGTGATGCCAGAAAATTAACTTGGAGAAAGCAAAACTGTCATTTTAATTTTCTCATCACGAAGCTGGTTAGTTATTTGCTAGTTTAGGAGTAACCAGAAAGTACCAAAACCACATCAAAAGCTGGCGTCAAGTGGTAACCACAGTTTTCAGCCAATCACTGCACTTCCTCTGTTTCTCTGCTGTAATCCGCGCGCCTCTTCCCATGCACAGCTGATCTAGCCACCAAGCTGACGTGCGCCTAAACTCCAATGGAGACGTGCAACACTGTTCTTGCATAATTTCAGTGGTGGATGGAATATCATGGATGGAAAGGTCTTCCGTTTGTGCACCCGACTATTTAGAAACAAATGCAGCCCATTTCCTATGTAAAAATGAAAATAGCTGCCCCCACCCCCCACCCCATGTATTTTTCTTCTGTTTTCAGCTGGTAACAGTGAAATTCATCTTTAGCTTAGTTTGCCTCAGAATTTACTTTGTGAGACCTTTTAGGCAGCCATAAACTGTACCCTCACCCTCCAGCACTGGCATGGTCCATCCCTGTTGTTCCTCTGACATGAGGTGCAGCGTCCTGCCCGAGGGCCCTGCTGGGCGTCTGAGCTGTGTCCAGGGGGACCTCAGCCTCTCCCACCCTGTTTATGCTGCGGGATTAAGAGCAGGTGTTTTGCTTTTTACCTTGCTTACCTTAAATCCCTAGTGTTTTTTTTTTTTTTTTTTTTTTTTTTTTTTGTTTTTGTTTTTTAAATAGAGTCCACTTTCTAATTTAAGCGAAGGGCTTCACCAGCCCCTGGGGCCAAGATCTCGCTCCCCAGCCCTGTCGTGGGAGCAGCAGGTGATCTGGTTCACTGGCTGCTTTCTGAGCGTTTCTCTCCAGGTCTCCCACCCGTCCCTCTCTGCCGGGGGAGTAGTTAATCATTTTTCTCATATTGTCTGGCTCTCAGTTAATGAGTGCCCAGGTTACCTGATCCAAGGCATGGTCTCTAGAGTCTGCCCAAGCCATTTACGTGATCCTGTAACTACCATTCTTTTGGGTAGTGATAACAGAATCTGGTTTACGTGATCACAAAAGCATCTAATTCTTAAATCTGGTTAATTTTACAAAAGTAGATAGAGTTGCTTTTTTCAAATACCTTGGATCACGGCGGCGGCAGTCCACCCTGTCCGTACCGTACCTGCCGGCCGTATATTTTCACAACTACTTGAAACAGCTCAGTTTTATACTATATATCAATCCAAAAAAGAAGGGGGAGGGGAGGCAAAAAAGAGAATAAATATGCCAAACATACCTGCTTGACCCTCTGTTGACCTAACGTGTGTGCACGTCTCCGACTGGAAGCGCTCAGCCTTTCATAACAAAGGACTCCGTGTGGACACATTCCAGGTGCACCTCGTGGGGTGCAGAGCGCCACAGCGAGGAAGCAGAGGACAGTGTGGGTCCCTCCGCAGGGGGACCCTGGGGATGCTACACCTATTGGGGGGATGCTGCTATGACTGAGATCCCCTTCTTGTTTCTGGCACTCCCCTTTTGATACACACCTTTGGACGTTTTAATCACCAGTATTTTCCATGTGTGTCTACTTCCTGTCCCTTTAGCCTGTGTCCTAACATGCATGCCCGCCACCTCTTAATCTTGCCTGTGGCGGCAGCTCACTGGGTCCCAGCAGGTAGTTCTGCACACTGCTGCTGAGCCCCCCACCCCTGCTTTTGCTCGTGTGGCGATCCGTGTCCTCCCCTGCCTGGGCTTGTGCGGGGGGTTCTGGTATTCAGCCCCCACAGGAGTATCAGAGCGCAAGTCTCTGTGTGTGTGTGTTCAGTCCTCTGGGGGACACCGAGGATGGGATTGCCCAGCCACGTGGTAGCTGTGTGGGCATTCTGAGGATCTGCCCCCCGCTGTTCTCCGGAGCAGGTGCGCCTGGTGGACCCCGCTGTCTGGGTGTGGCGGATCCTCCGCCTCCTCATCCGCTCAGTTCTGACCATGGCTGTCCTCCTGGAGAGCGTGCAGCTGCAGCTCCTGGTGGTTTGACGTGCGTGTCCCTGGTAACGGAGGCGTGGAGCATCTTCTCACAGTCACAGCTGTTCACGTGTCTCCTTTAGAGAAGTGTCTACCAAGTCCTTTCCCATTGGCAGGTGGGGTCATTTGACTTTTCATGACTGAGTTGTCAGAGTTCTTCACGCATTCGGAGCACAAGCCCCATATTGGACACATGATTTGCACTTTCTGGATGGTCTCCTTTGAAACACAAATGTCTCAAAGTTTTTATTCAGTCTGACCAGGCTTCAGTGGTTTAGCTTGGGTGTCCTACCTACAAAGTCATTGTCCAACGTGGGGTCACAAAGATTCACTCTTGAATTTCCTCCTAGGAGTTTTGTAGCTTTTTAAAAAAATTTTTTTAGTTGTAGTTGGACACAATATCTTTATTTATTTTCATGTGGTGCTGAGGATCAAACCCAGTGCCTCACATGTGCGAGGCAGGAGCTCTACTACTGAGCTATAGGCTCAGCCTGAGTTTTGTAGCTTTACATCTTTCATTTAGGACAACGATCCACTTGGAGTGGATTTTGTGTGTGGCGTGAAGTAGGGGCCCAAGTTCATGTTCTGTGCGTGGATTTCCATTTCTCTCACCACCACTTGTTGACAAGACTATTATCCCCACCATACAAGTGCCTTGGCCCTCGACCCATGCACTTTTTGTAGTTTAACGTCCTTGTTTATGCCATCGTCTAGACCTAGAATTATGTTCTCTTCTATCATCCTTCCATCCCTGTTGACATCTTTTCAAGTACAAGCTTCATCTTACCATCCCAATGAACCCTCTCACCACCCAAGCTGAGTTATTGCTCCTTCCTTTATGTTTCCATAATAGCATCTATTGATTTATTATTAGTATCATAATTTGGAGGGGAGGCAATAGAAATTGAATCCAGGGGCACTCTACCCCTGAGCTATATCCACAGAGTCTTGTCAACTTTCTGAGGCTGGTCTGGAACTTTCCATCCTCTGCCTCAGCCTCCTGAGTCCCTGGGATTATAGGTGTGCATGGCTACATCTGGCTATAGCATTTATCTTGTGTCTTGATTATGGCCTGCATCTTCTTGCACTCTAATTAGCTGTATTCACTTCTGTCTTTGCTACTATGCTGTGTTCCTTCTGGAAAGACTTTCTTATGTATACATTCAGTATAGTGTGGGGAAACTGATAAGTGCTCAGTAAATAGTTGCATATTAGATAAATGAACAAAGGAGGAATTGAATGAATGAATGAATGAATGTCCCAAATGAGAACACAGTTTCATCTTACAGGAAGGAGTGGATTTTGTTTTTTAAAACACCAAGAGCTAGATGTGGTGGTACATGCCTGTAGCCCCAGCTACTAAGGAGGCAGAGGCAGGAAGATGGCAAGTTCAAGGCCAGCAAGGGCAACTTAGCAAGACCCTGTCTCAAAAAATTTAAAAAAAGGGCTGGGGATGTAGCTTAGTGGTGAGAGCTTCTGGGTTCAGTCTGCAGTACTGCAAAGCAAAACACAAAGCAAAAACAAAAACCAAGAATCTTCAGTGAATAGGGAGATAGTGAAGATAATGGTAGATATTACCATTTTGGATCAGATACAAACTTCAAACCCTGTTCCAAAGGAGCAGACCCACAATGCTTTGGCCAATGTTAACATTATTGAAGTAAGTTCTCCAGGTACCCTATTACAGAGGACAGCATAGGAACAGATGAGGAGGGGCCATAGGCTTGTTTTGGAGCAATACTTAGTTGGTACTTTCACACCCACAGTCCCATTTTAGTAATTTGAGGTGCAGCGCCAGCATTGGGGTTCTGACCTGAGGTTCTGCAAACCTCTGCTTAGCCTGTCTCCCAGTCCCCACCCTGCCCTGTCAAGGTGCTTCTCTCAGACCCTGAGGCCCTGAGCGCAGGCTTAGCGTCAGTGCTGCCCACCACACACCAGAAGCTCAGGCATTGTCCCTAGAGACCCAGCACTGGGGTGGAGCACCTCCTGTCTAGGCAGTGCCTCGGTCATTGCGGGCTCCGCTGCCTGGACTTGGTTGTCACTATGTAGGCTACACTGCAGGAGAGAGGTCACCGAGGAGCCGGGCTGGCAGATGGCCGAAATCCCAGGTGCTCCTCACAGAGGTGTGTCTTACGTGGGTGCTATAAAAATGCCACGCTGTTTGCAGGCTGTGGAAATGCAAGCCCAGAGCCCCAGTGGTCAGGAAAATCAGGCTCGACTCTGAGCCTGTGCTTACACAGGACTTCCAGTGTGTGGCAAGGATGCTGAGGTTGTGGAAGTCCGTTGTCCCTGTTGTCCAGAGAGGGGAAGCACCAGAGCTTTGGCTTCCTGTGTTACCCTGTGTGGACTCACGTTACACCCCCTGTACCCTGGGAAGGTGATCTGAGCTGCAACATGACCAAACCCACAAAGAAGCCAGGTGTGGGTCTCGGTGGTGAGTTTTTTACTCTATTTATTCCAAGTCAAACAGCAGAAACCAACAAGAACCTTTTGCAGACTGTGAAAAGAAGAGGTGAAGTGTCAGCTGTGTCAAAGCCCATCCTTCTCGAGGGGTGCTCGTGGCCTCTGAACTCCGCAAAGCATCACGGCCCCGGGGTCTGCTGGTGCTGGGAGCCAGGGAAGGGTGGCCAGGGAGCAGGGAGAGCAGTGCACACTCTGGGTTCCTAGAGTCTCAGATGTGGTGTCTGCCGAATGACCTCCACCCATGGCTGGCCAGCAGGTGGTAACCACAGGACACCTGCCCTCTCCTACATTCATATGTATTAACCAGTTGCTTGTTACATAACAAAAGTTTAATTCTCATAACCATTTTCCAGAATCCGTATGAACCTCGAGATGGTCAAGAATTGCATTCAGTTGAAGAACATAAATCTGCATCCAAGTTAGAGGTCAAGTGCTAACCACTACTGCCAGGTGAAAGGATACGTTAAAAACTAACCGAACTTTTAGGCTTCTGCTATTAGAATATTGCAGTTAGAATGACTAACTCGACTAGACGTGTGTGGCAAATCAATGTCAGGGTGATTTTCACAGTCTTGCCATTGATCCAGGCATGATGTCACTAGCAAACCCCAGCCGGGGAGAAGTTCTTATAGGACAACGAATTTGAAAAATAGAGAGCAAAACTCAAAAAATAACCCAGCAACTTCCTACTTGTTGAAACAATGATCCCCTACTTGTGGAATCATGGGGAGAAGGGGAATGCGGACCTTAGACACGCACACCCATGGCCAGAAACGCTTTGGTCCGTGCACAGCGATCGTTCACCAATTTCCCAGTATGAGTTCACTCCATTTGACGCTGTCTGCCAAAGCTAGTGGAGGGTGGCCTGTCAGTCCCAGTGCGAAATGGGGACTGAGAGGAGGCAGGTAGTCTCTGAGGGTGGGTGCCACGGAACACCTGGGAACTTGTTCCAAATTCAGATGTCCTGACCCACGGGGCGCACACAGAGTGTAGTCACCCAGGTGATGCTGGCGCACACCCCTATCTGTGAACTATTGAATTAGGGGGCCGGAGGTCTTAAGCAGGGGTGTCCTATGTATGTGTCTTGGGACATCCCATGACACCGATGCTCACCAGGAAGTGGAAGGCGTCCTGAGTGTCCCAGGGAAAGAGACCGGTGTGCAGTCCTCCTTGGTCCCCGTTCTCCTGCTGCCGTTCACTTGTCTCCCCCTCACATGCGACTCCCACGTGTTACCCGGGGTCTTGGGGCTGTCAGGAAGCGTTATGAAGTGCTCCGTGTCTTAGACTCGACCTTCCTCCCCTCCCCGCGTCAGTCCACCCCTGAGAAGGGACAAGGCTGGTCCAGGGACACTGCTCTGACTCCTGCAGAACCGAGAGGTGCCCCTTGCCTTTCAGAGCTGTTGGCGGGGCCCGTGGACAGCCGCAGCAAACTGCGGGGGGTTCCGATCCGAGGCCCTGGGGCCCAGGGCAAGGCCTGAGCCAGTCCAGACTGTCCTGCCAAGGCCGTGTGGCCAGGACACAGCTCTTCCATTTGCTCCTTTCCAGAGGCTGGGGCCTGCTTTCTGTGTTAGTGGAAATTAAATCCACACGACATAGCAGTGTAAACTAAAACTCCGTGAGGGAGGCCACTGTGGCTTAAGCAAACTCCCTCTTCTCATCGACACTGGACTGCCCAGGCAATGAGGGAGTCACTATGCCAGAGGCCACTGGTTGTGCCTCTGCCGCGGCGTTCTCCCCAGTCCTGGGAAAGAGGACACTCTGGTCGCAATGTCACCGTGACTTTGCCAGATGAGGGAGGGTCACACAGCCTGTTGGTCAGGAGGAGATCTGTCACTAGTTCCCAGCGGTGGGCCCGCAGTGACGCACCTGGAGCTGCTGGCACAGGGGGGAAAGGGTTGGTTCTGCACAGACCATCGGCGTCTCACCCGTGGAACCAGAATGCCACACCTGCTTCTCCCCGACTCGCCACCACACCCGGTTGCTCTTCATGCATTAGGGAATCTGTTGTGGCGGGAATCTTTTATGCAGAAGGTCAGGTTCCCAGAAAGCACAGTCACGTGCTCCCATGCATGTCTGCGTGCTTGCGACTCTCAGGGAGGGAGGAGGGTCCCTGTGCTAACGGGGCGTAGGCAGCCATGGCAACAACGAGCACTGAGTAAAGTCGCCAGAAAACTCATTATGGAGCAGAAGGAGGTGCAGCCTGTGGCGGCTCAACTAGTGACTCATGAAAACAGGACAGTTTCAAACTGGTGGGGGAGGAGTGCACAGGATAAGCAGATGCATATAAGGAGTAAGCCTCGCTTCCTTTTCAAAAAATACGTCAACTTGTTGATCAAAAAAGTTATTCATGATTCTTAGCCAGATATGAGTCTTGCTTGTAGGGCTTTTAAACCCTGGCTCCCCACCCTCTGCACCTGTCTGGCATCCCTGCCAGGAGAGCGGCTGCTGTTGACGGGCGAGCGCCGAATCTGCAGGTAGGCGCGGCAGGAACCGAGACTGGGAGTTACCGGTGGAAACTGGAAGGCTTTAAATATCTTCCAGATCATTTTTTTAATGCCACTCCATTTCTTCATATGTGGTACTATAAAAGTATGCTGCTGCCAGCTGCTGCACCAAGGTGCTCATGCAAGACTGGGGTGGTGGGTGATGAAGTCGTAGTCTAAGTGGCCGGCAGCTCTGTTGAGGAGCATGCGTGATATGCCGTAATGTGGGAGAGCAGGTAAGTGATAGGGAGGAATGCACCACCCCCGGCCCCTGGCACATGTCCTTTAGGTGTCCGCTGGTGGCAGCTAGTCTGAGGCTAAAGCTCTCTCTGGCCTGAGAGGTGTTTGCTGGACATGGAAGTCCTGGCAAAGCGGGTTCCATTGGGCACTCTGTGGTCATCTCCCAAAGGAGACCAACCCGGGAACTGCTCCTCTGACCTCACCGCCCTCAGGCAACCAAGGAGACAGGTGCAACAGCCAAACGGTGGTGGTGTTGACCCACAGTGTCAGGCCATGTGGCCTGCTCTTCCTGCTTCCCGCCTCCTCTTCCTTCTGTCCCCTCCCCCCTCTCTGGTGGACTGGAAGTAGGACTCTAGGTGACAACCAGCTTTCCACTGCTGCACAAATACCTGAGGTAAATCAGCTTAGGGGGAGCAAAGGTGTCAGAGGTTCTGTCTGTGGCCCTGGGCCCTGCTGCCTTGGGCCCGTGGAGGTGCAGGACACTGCGGTGGGAGCACGGGTAGAGGAAGGCAGCTCACCTCGAGCAGCTGGGAAGCCAGAGAGAGACAGGCAGCCAGGCACCCCGCCCCCCTCACACACACACTGTGATCCAACTTCCTCCCAGCAGGCCACACCTCCTGAGGCTCCACCCCCTCAGCAGTAACACAGCTGGGGCCAAGCCTGTAATATTCGCACCTCTGGGTGACCCTCAAGAGCCAAACTACAGCACTTTGTGATCAGATTTTTGAAATAACATGTTGCGAACATATCTGCATGTTTTATTATGCTTCTCCACCAGGTTAACGTTAGTGACCCCTGAGATCCCTTCCGAGGGCTGGACCACAGTCCACTCACCTGCTCCTATCACTGGGCATTTACTTCACTGCCAGTGTTTCTCTTATACACGATGCTCTCCTGAATGTCCTTACAGCTAAGCCTTTGCATTCAAATTCCACAACCACTTCTTTAGGAGAACTTCTTAGAAATGGGATTTCTCAGTCAAAGCACATTATTTTGAATGCTTTTGATGATATTGCTGAATTTCTCCCCTTAAATGTGCTGATGTACAGACATGTCCCCAGACTCTGTCAGCCTGCAAATCGAGTGAGACTTCCTCATGTTCTAGAGTCAGCCTCAGACCCAGCGTGGAGAGATTCCTCTGCTCAACTTAAAATTGAGACTATGCTCTGGGCAGCATTGTCTGACGTTTATATAAGTCATTACTTAAGCCCTCAGCAACATCAAATATTTACGTAACATCCACCTTGTGTTAAGAATCACAGCCCAGGGCCCAGAGCAACTGGGAATGGCAATCACAAAAAATTAAACATGTGATGTGGTGAGATATAAAATGCTTTCACAAAACATGTGAATGTTAACAAATGGTTCTATATTTTTTTAACTGTACCTTTCAAAGTTAGGGATCAACGAAGAACAATTTCTGAATTGTGTGCTTCAGTTTCCAATAGGATTCTGAAGTCCTGGTGGGAACTCTGTCCAGGGGACCATGTCCTGAACTTGGCAGGAAGATGGCCAGGAGCAGAGGCTGCTCTGAGCCTTGCTGACTCGCCTGCAGGTGGTTCTCGCATGCGCGGTGAGCTGCGTGGGTGTCTGTAGAACAAGTACAGCAGCTTACAACCTGATACCTGCAGCAGGTTTAGCTCGTGCCTTACACAAAAAGCAGGTTTCATTGCTGAATACCAGGGACCTGGCAATGTCATCTTCATTGCTCAGAAGGAGAGGAATGGCTTGTGAATTACTACTAGGTCACGTGGCCAACAAACTGGCCAAAAATTCAGACCAAAGTTCTAAGGCTAGACAGACGTGTGGCTCTGTGCCTGACTTCCTGTTTGGTTGATTATGACCCTAGCAGGCTCCGTCCTGCCTGGGGCTCTCCCCAGATTGTGCCCAGGCGTCCTCCCCCTTGACCATGCAGACTGGAACCTGGGCCCCACAGGCGGGCTTGGTGTCAGCAGCAGCTGTGGATGGAGAGGCTGGGTGTGTGGCGTCTCCTCTGCACCTGTCAGTACACGAACCTGTCATTCCAGAGCAATGTGCTGATGCCAAGGGTGTCCAGTGACACCTGAGACGCACCTCCACAGCCTGCCCACCTGTGCAATCAGTCCCAGGTTCTGAATGGTGCTAGGAATGCTAGACAGGTTTGCAGCTTGAGCTGCCCACGCTGCAGAGTTGGGCTTCTCTCACCAGGTCTTCCGTTCTAAGGGAGCAGCAAATTTCCTGTAAAGGACCAAGTGATCAATTTTTGGAGGGCTTTGCAAGTTGCATACAGTTTCTGTCACATAGTCTTCTATAGTAAATAATCCTCTGAAAATTTACAAGTCACTCACTGTGGGTGAGGTGGTGGGGTGGGGAGAGGGACGGTGCTCATACAATCCAGCTTTACGGGCTTTGGACACCCTGTGTGATGGACTATTTCCCATTCCTGACTCATTGGGTAGTGGGGCCTAAGTGGCCTGGGTCCATGACGGCCCTCCTTCGTGGCCCTCATCATCAGTGAATAAACGTGAGATGAGAATAAACTCTTCTTGGCTGGGCAGAAAGTAATTCACCAGGAGGAGTCCTGTGGTAACCATTTGTGAAGTCCCTGGAGGGGAAAGGCAGAATTGTAGATACGACTTACAGCCACTGTTTTGATGACAGGAGGGCGGCTGAGCCTCTGCATCTCCCCACAGAGCTGGCCTGGCTTGCGAGCCCTCCAGGGAAGCGTCAAGTGTGAGAGAAAGGGGTCCACGGAGTCCCTTTGCGCTCTGAAGCCTACGAAAACCTCACTTTTCACAGACGGTATTTCAGGAACACCTCCCAAAGCTCTCAGAGCCATTTTCCTGAGGAAAAAAAAATCTCAATAAAGAAACGTGAAGCCACTAGTGCCTTCCATGGGGAACGCAGAGTTCAGACTCAGCGTCCCAGAGGACTGTCCCCAGGAGATGCTGAGGCCTCGACACACCCTGGGCTCTTGGAAATGGTTATGAAAGGGAAGAAGGAACTCGAGTAGACATATTTTTTATATTTTATATGTACTACAATGAGGAGAATAATCATAAAGTTAGTGAGTGACTTCACTTGGATCCAAATGTTTCTTTCGCATCCTGTCGCACTAGCCAAGAGCCAAAAGCCACACTGGTTGAAGGTGCTGAATATTTACTGTTCTTATAAAGATCACCTTTCAAGTCCCAGAGGTTGACAACGGAAAGGAATGACCAGTCTCCTGCTGAAGGAAACTCACCTAGAAAGAAAATTCAAAGTGAATTCAAAATTCAAAGTGAATGACTGAGTGATCGGGGTTTTTTTTTTTTTTTTGTGTGTGAGTTTTTAATTTGTTCTGATATATGACAGTAGAACGCATTTATCCACTTTGATATATCATACCTAAATGGGGTCTAACTTCTCACTTTTCTGACTGTACATGTTGTAGAATCACATGGGTCATGCAGTCATGTTCGTACATAAGGGAATGATGTCTGATTTGTACTGATGGCCCCAGGAGAGGATTGGACCAGGGTTGGTCTTTAACACCATTCTTAGTATAAAAGCAAAAATTATAAAGTATAGAAATTTATTTTTTTAAAAAAGCACATATAATTCCAATATCCAGAAAAAAATTATGATTAAATTTTTACTGTCTCTAGTTATCCACCTAATTTTTAAAAAATGAGTTGATAGAGTGCATATTGTTTTGGAACCATCTTCTTGCACTGTTAATACGTAGGTCATCTTTGCATGTCATCCTTAAATTCAGTTTTTATTTAAAGCTCTTCCTTGGCAAGATCTTTTTTTTATTTTTATTTTTTTTTTTGTGCAAGGGTAGTGGTGGGAGCGTCTAACTATACTGTCAGGCTGGCCTCACGCTCATGATTCTCCAGTCTCAGCCTCCTGAGTAGCTGGGACTCCAGAGGCACACCACTAGCGCAGCTGGTAAGCTCATTAACAGTCACACACCTCTGATTCTGTGAACATACTGTCGCTGGCTGAGGCAATCCTGTTAAGCCTGGACACAAGATGCACTGGCCAGAATGCATTTTCCTGCAAAACAGAAACTGATCTCCACAAGTCTTTCCCAAACAGGGGGACTTGGTGACTCTCATAAGGGGGAGACATGGGGGTGGGCCTCAGAGCCATGGAATCCAGGGCTGGAATTACCAGGACCATTTGTTCATTTCTCTGCCCTAATTCTTGCTTTTCCTGAGTGGAGGTGGCCCTGGGCAGCTCCAGGGCGACGGGGCGGTCCTGGGGAGGTTTAGGAGTGCTGAATGGGAGCAGGGAGCTCTTTCTCTCAGCCTTGTTTTGGGAAATCTTGAGAAAAGAAAGGCTCACCATTGGGTAGGTGCTCATTCCTGGACCAGATGATGGGGTTGGATGCCTCCAACGACCTGGGCCTTGGTTAGGGGTCTTCTGTGGTCAAGGAGCAGGGGGTGGGGGCTATAGAGGCCCATTCAGAGTGGAGAGGCCTTGTTTTTCCTTACAGGATGGGGGAGGCTGGTTCTAGAAGACTGCTGACCAGGTAAACTCAGACCTTGTTCACGAGATAGGCTGTTACCAGTCTATGCAATTAAGTGTTTATACTCCTAGCTAACTCTTGGGGACAGTTTAAAAACAGAGGTTAAACGGGATTCTCCAGATATCTATTGTATTTTCTTCTAAATAAATTCAGAGGATTATAGTAACACATTACAGTGATAGTATAATATAAAAGTGAAGAATTATAGCTCCCTAAGTATACCATTTCAAATCTTCTTAAAAATCAAGTGTTCTAACTCCTGAGTGCTTTGACTGTATCTGATGTTTCCTTTATTTACTCAATAAATTGGTTTCAATTTCACCAACTTCTATTTCCTGGACTAAGAACTTCCTGCATCAAGACGTGCACCACCTCAATTACAACTTGCTATAATCATTCCATGTGTAAGTCAGCAAAACTGGAGGTCGCCTGGAGTCTGAGCAGGACTCCTTTCATCTGTGTGTTGAATAAGTGTACTGTACATTACTGCTTTCAACTCCTCCTTGTTACTAAGTGAAATGTCTTTTATGATATTGCAAAAGCCGATGAGGAAATTGGGTGCGTCCGGGAGGTCTGGGAGCTCTGTGGAAGAGGCCCTGTGGGATGAAGCCCCTTCCCTGCTCCTCCTCCCTTTTCCCACCCCCAAGGAGCAGTGGAAGCCACCACACCTCTCTCCGCCATCTGCAAGGAGCAGCTGCTCTCAAATGGTCTCTGCCCTCCCTCTTCTGCCTAAAATCGGGGTCAGAATTTCTCTTTTGTAAAGGAAATTTCCGTTTGTAAATTCCCCCTCCCCCATGGCTCTGAGGATGACTCACAGCCTGAGGGGCTTGAGACCCCTTGACAAAGGCTACCCCACCAACCTCATCACCACACACCCCAGGGTCACCTTCCCGCGGCCTCCCCCACCCCGGCAGCGCAGCCCTCTGTCCCTTCATTCCATGTCTTCTCCACATGTCATCACTCTTGTTAAGAGTATAGAAGCCCCTCCCCCATGCCCACCTGTGTGTGTCACCTCTTTGGGGCTGGCAGTGTCAGGTAACGTCCCCTACATAGCCGGGCCACTCGCCACTCGCAGTGTCCGAGCTGTCTGAGAGGAGTCCTCACCAGCTGAAGTTAATGTAGGAGTCTGCATGGACACAACCGATGTCAAGATTTTCTAAACAAAATGATCTTATCTTTTCAAACATCATTTGTTGAGTGCACACACGTGCAGCACACTCAAGCCACGTGTGGAGGAGGGAAAACCCCTTCTCCCTACCTCGTGGGCTCAGGGACTGGAGCCTGTGGGTCAGTCCACCACCTCAGATTGCTAGGGGACGAGTCTGCTCTGTGTTCACACCAGGGACCTCGCGGAACGGCACGACCCCCGCTGGCAATTCAGGAAAGCAGTGGATCGACCTTGCTTCAAAATCACGAGGATGTGGAGGATCAGCTCATCCTTGATGAGTGGCAGACGTCCTTGATGAGTGGCAGATGTCCTTGATGAGTGGCAGATGTCCTTGATGAGTGGCAGACGTGGTTGGTTTTAGACGTGCTTCTGCTGATCTTGGTACTTGGGAGAGATGTAGGGCTTGACAGAGGTGATTCCCCGAATTAAAGGAGAACAAGATGAAAGCCCAGGTAAGGTTTGGGAGACAGGGTTCAGTGGGACGCAGGCGAGGAGCGAAGCTCGGTGGAGCGGGGTGGGCTCGGGAGGGCACGGGGGCTGTGGCGCAGGGCAGCTCGTGGGGCAGGTCTGGGGCTCCGAGCCCCTGATGGAAGAGTGAGTGGTGTCCAGAAAAGCCAGGAGGTTTTGACTTGGGGGCCAGAGGGCACAGAGCTCCAATCAGCACCACGGGCTGGACCTGCAGTCCTGCATGGGGACCCCACCCACCCACGGGGCGTGAGGACTGGAGAACAGCAGCCCCTGGGAAGAGATCTGGAGGCGAACTAGAAACGGGAGTGTAAGGGCACACCCTCACCGGGGTCCTTGCAGGCCTAGCTGGGGACCAGCTGCCTACAGGTTACCCACGATGCATCTCTGTCGGCACCGCAGGGCTCAGTCGAGGCTAAGCAGTGACCACGTGGGTGGTTCAGGAGCACACAGGACCGCGTGGTGGCCGATGGTCTCCAGGAGAACCCCGATTCCTCGGGTGGCATCATCAGCTAAAGGGCTTTTGTCACTGAGGGTTAAATACTGTGGTTCTGCTGTTCAGATAGTGAGACTGTCCAATGCTGGGGAAAAAAGCAGAATTTTTTCTTGCCGAGCGGAGAGACTGGACATTGGAACTCAGTCTCCCTGAAGTGTTCCTGCACAGAGACTTCCATGCATTTCTGAGCAAGAACAGAGGGTTTCCATTAGTTCTAAAAGAAAAGAGAAAGCTTTTTATTAGTCCTAGTAGAAGCAGGGAATAATGTTGATTGGCCCTTGGACCAAAGCTGAATTCTTTTAAACTACTCAGCGTAAAGCTGTTTCATTTTCGTCTTGTAACCCCTGATAGGGCTCCAAAGAGCCAGCTTTCTCAAGGGCCGTGATTTTAAAGAATAAGATTCCTTAGCACCATGTCCCTGATGTCCACCAGCGGAAGTTTTGTAGTTCTGAGCATATTCAGTCAAACCAAGAAGTAATTTGAATTATGTGGTTTAACCATGTTTGCTGATTAAATTAGCTGTAAAGTTTTTGAACCTCTCATTCATTTTGTGATGTGAAGACTCACATTGAGCAAAGCAGACAGTCCCCGGGGCACTGAGGATGAAGGCTAACGCCAGCAGGCTGTGGTCCCAGGTAGGGCCCAGGGGCTGTGCTGGCGGGGCCGGAGGCCCTGCAGAAGTCGCTAGATCCTTCCAGCCCCTTTCATGAACGTTAGTCACTAAGCTCACAAGGAGCCGGCACCTCCTGCCACGACCAGGTGCCAGCTCTGTGTGCTCGTGGCTCCGGTTCTCCTCAGTCCCGCAAGAAGGTGCGAGGGCCACTGTTACTATTTTACAGACGAGAGACCGATGCTTAGACTGCCAGCCTACCGTCATCTGGTGGGAAGCGTCTGAACAGGAAACCCGGGTTCCCTGATCGGCTCTTGACCTTGACCTTGCTCACTCACTCTCTGTGGCTCTGCTACAGGTCAGAACGGATCCCCCTAGGTTTGCCCTTCTCCTCAAGGTAAGTAATCCATCAAGAAACCGCCACTGTCCTTCCTAAGCCTCTAGGGCGCATGCCGTCTTTAACAGCCTCGTGGCTGTTATGGGACAGATTCACTTCAACCCAGTCCCCACCGCGCCTGTCCTCTGGGTATGAAAAACTGGGACCCCTCGGGGTGAATGGTGTGGACAGACTGGAATGTTGGTGGGGAGTTCTCCTTGGTGGCCCCACTGTGACTTTTACGTCCCTCTCTTTTGTGCACTCTCAAGTCCCCCAGACCTTCTATCTGAAAAGGATCGCCAGCTCTAACAATTCACGATGAACTATCTGTGAATAAGAACATTGCTAAGCATTGTGTCCTCTTTTCAAAAGAAAAAAATATTTAAGAGAAGAGAATGGTTAACAGAGAAAGAAACCATTTGCAGCAGAGATCTTGACAAAGATTCTTTGCTTGACCAGATTTTACTGAGGCCTGTCTGTGCACTTCCTTATTGCATTATTCTGTTTTCTCTTACTATAACAAAATGCCTGAGGCTGGGTAATTTATAAAAGTACAGTGTTACCAAGGAAAATCTACATAACCCCTGCAGAGCTTCACTAGCTCTTAATTGGCTTGAAATTGCTAATCTTTGAGGTCATACAGCTGGGCAATACATTTTGAGTCCCCCACTAGATTTGCTGGAGAGGACACCTCTGCTATTGGCTTATGATGATAACCTTGCCTGGGTTACTCTTCAGGGACCCAAAAGCTGATTTTCCTGAAAACGCTGGCTCTTTGTGTGGACCTGCAGATGTTCCCTGGGTGGCTGGAGTGACGGAAAGGCTTGGCATCTGTCTTCACGTTGTGCCTGCCTCGTTGGTACCCTGACCTCTGGGTCAGTCTGCTCAGCCATGTGTGAGGACAGGTGTTGCCGCCGGAAAGGGATTTGCAGCCCGGAACGGCGGCACCGCGGGAAGAAGCCCGGAGACAGGATGGAAATGAAAAAATTCTTTTATCTTTCTCTCTCTGTCTCTTGTAATTTCTAACACCACATACACACTCTCACAAGAAACCAAGGCACGTACTCTTACAAAAAAACTACAATATATATACACAATAGCGTTAACCCCGTCCATTCTCTCTCAGGTCTCATCTCACGCGCCCGAGCAGGAATGGTGCTGGCCCGATCTGCTGAGTCATGGCTCAAGTCTCTCGAGATCCTGGGCCAAGTCCCGCGAGATCCCAGGCCAAGTCCCGTGAGACTACGGAAGGCAGCAATGCCCAAACATGTCCATGGCCCGGAGTCAACCGCAATCTTAGCCATCTCCCCAAACAGGGCTCCTGCAGACAGGTTGATGGCTTGAGAAGGCTTCATCCCAGACTACAGCACAGGGTGACCTGGGTCTAGACGTGCCTCGTCTCTCCTCTTCTCCCCTCTTTGAGCTCAAGACACCTACCTGCTGCCATGATGGAAAGCCGGCCGCGGGCAGAGTGAAGGGAGGCGGCTCCCGAGCTCCTGGAAGAGCAGACCGAGAGTTCCTCCCTGCACTCGCTGCCTCCTTCCTCGGTGTCCCAGGCTGTCCTGGAGCCTCAACCCTGGAGGCGAGAAGCTGGCTTCTGAGCTTGGGCTCCCACAGTCCCTTCTTTGGCCATGGAATCGCGCCTCTCTCCCCAGTGCTCCTCTCTTGGACAATGGCTTTCCGCGGGATGAGCTTCCAGGGCTGGGTGGGGCGGTGGTGACAGTTCACGGGGCTCCCGGATCTGGGGGGTCTAGGAGCATGGTGTCAGCATCTCCTCAACCCCTGGGGATGGTCCTGCTGTGGCACTGCTGGCAGAGGACATGGCATGGCAGCCGGGCAAGCGTGCCAGCTCTGGTGCCGCTTCTTCCTCTTATAAAGCCACCAGTGCCACCATGGGCCCCGCCTAACCTGAACCGCCTCCAAAGGCTCTGCCTGCAAACTCCCTCGACCTGGGATCTGGGGATTAGGCTGACGCCTCAGGGATTCTGGGAGAACACCTTGAAACCAGAGCACTTAAACAAGATCCAGGTGAGCAAGAACGGGGGGACGTCAGTGTAGCAACGCCCCACCCTAACTGGGTTGCCCACCCTCTGCCACCCCTCGGGGGAGGTCTGACCACGCTGGCTTGGCCTGGCCAGTCAGGTCAGCTCAGTCAGAACCCTCTGACCCCTGGTGCTCCTCTTAGCAATTCTTTCGTAGCCCATCCCCCATCTAGGTGTTTCTAGCCTGGAGATTCCCGCTTGCCCACGCTGAATCAAGAATCGATCTAGTTTTATGCTGAGTTCTCTCTCCCTCTATTGCAATAGTTCTGAACAAAATCTGATTCACCAGTAGGACTGCTTTCCAGCTCTGGTTTCCTCTGACGGTCTTTATCCACTCACCAGTCACCAGCACCGAACCCGCTAATGCACCTGGCACCCTTGCCCAGCCTGGAAAGTGAGGTTGGCTGAAACCCGCTTCCTGCACTCGGTGAGCGCTCGCCACAGGAGGCACGTGAGTCCACGCAGCCCCAGTACACGGGCGGAGGGGTCACTGGAGTCCCACACGTGCCCTGGGAGAGCACGGGGGGCCTCTGGGGTGGCAGGGAGTGCCACAGGAGGAACAGCTTTCCTCTGCCCTGCCAGTCACTTTCTGCCAGGCTCACATTCAAGTGAGATGTGAGGGTCAGACCTCTCAGCTCTCGGCTATTGGGCGACTTCAGCGGAGGCAGGTTGGTTCCAAAGTGCCCTGTGATTGCTAGGGCGTTCTGTGTCATTGGGGATGGGAAGGTTATTCTAAAGGTCAGGAGAGTTACAAGCACCATGGAAGAAGTTTCCAGAAGTCCCTCCCAGTCCCACAGTATGGATGTTAAGTACTGTGACCTCTTTTGAAAGAACTCTCAGTTAGGATTTGGGGCCAAGGCGGCTGCTTCTGGCTTCTAAAGAGCCAGGTGAGCCTGTCACCCTCTTGGCTCAGTGGGCAACTTGTCAGGCTCATAGTCTGAAGAACCAGGTGGGCCCTGTGCGGTGGCACATGCCTATGGAGGCACAGGAGGCAGAGGCAGGAGGGCTGCAAGTTCAAGGACAGCCTGGGCAAAGTAAAAATAAACAGGACCAGGGAGGGAGTTCAGTGGTAAAGCACCCCTGGGTTCAATCCCCAGCACAAAAAACAAAACAAAACAAAAAACTCCAAGACAAAAATGTCAAGATTGAGGACAAACTTGGCTCATTTTGTAGTTTTGCATAGGGCAAGACTTTCAAGGTGCTTACAGCAGATGGTTTTATTGGATTATTTAGGAAGATGCTAAAGTTATAGTAAATAGCCTCTAATTAAATGATGGTATGGTCAGAAATTCAATTATTTTTTTTTTACATTCAGTTTTTTTTTTTTTTAAACAATACTAAGGATTGAACCCAGGTCGCTCTACTACTGAGCTATATTTTATATTTTATTTTGAGATGGGATCTTGCTAAGTTGCCCAGGCTAGCCTCAAACTCCTGTCTCAAACTCTGGAGTAGCTGAGAGTATAGGCATGTACCACGGTGCTTGCCACATTTAGTTTAAAAATTGTTTTTAATTAAAAAATGAAAGATCGGGCTAAGGATGTAGCTCAGCAGTAGGGTGCTTGCCTAGCACGTGTGAGGTATTGGGTTCAGTCCCCAGCACAGCAAAAATAAATAAATAAACAAACAAATATTATGAGAAAATAATGTCTTTATAGTACACTTTTCTTTTTTTAAAAGTGTGGATCAATTTCTTTTAGAGGAAAAAAGTGTTAAATTCCCAGTGTAAAAAATTAGTCTACTTCTCTTTGCTTGAACCCCAAATTTCTGCTCACATACCTTAGAGCAGTGGTTTCCCCAGTGCGCTGATGATCAGAGAACATGAGATTTGAAGGGCAGATTCCCAGATACTGATCTAGATCCACTGCACCAGGGCCAGGAGTGGTCCCAGGAATCTGCATTTTTCAAAAAGCCATCAAAGTGATATAGATCCTCTGGCAGATCTGGGGACCTCTGCATGAAACAAGCAGGGACTTAAAACTCCTGGCCTTATCTCAGCCCCTCACTGAACATGCTCTGGTAGTGGTTCAAGGTAATAAAGACCTTGTTGTAGGCTATTTCCTATTGATTAATGACCAGCTGGAAGAAGTTGTCTCTAGGCTCTTGCAATCAATCCAGACCGGCAATAATTACCTGACTAAATATAGGCTGCACTTCAAATGCACCATGTTGTCCCCTGCAAGGAACACTGCAGTTAGGCTGTCTTAATCACATTCCTTTTCTAATTCACCTCTCAACTGCCATAGTTGCTCTTAAACAGAACAAACAAACAGGAGGTTCAAAGTGTACACCCCCGCCCCCCTAGAAGCAACAGAAGGGAGGGGGCAGGGGAGAAGATTTAGCTGTTGGGTGGATTTTGCTGAAATGTTCTATTTGTTTAGCAGTGATTTGCACCAGCTAATGGAACTCTGCTACTCCGGTCTCTTTACAGATCACACCCCATTTCCTTTACTGGGTTGCTAGGTAGTTCTTAGGAGTTCTCTCCACCTACTCCCCTCTGCTAATAAAATGACCTGCCCCGGTGCTTCCAGTCCTGTGCTGTGCTGCTGGTGGGCTGTGGCAGCACCAGCTGCCATGGTTTCAAACTCTGCAGCTGGGCAGGCGACTCTCCCCACCCCTTCCCTGCAGGTAAGGAGAGACTCATGCCTCAGGTTGTTACCAGGCAACAGAGTTCCATTTGCCAATTGCCACTATTTCCTTCTCATAGTATTACAGGCCTTATTATTAACATTTAGTTCAGAGAAATTGCCGTCATTATGTGAAGCAACTTCCTTTAGAGGTTATTCATTAACCTGAGGGATTTTACTGTGTAATTATAATTGCCAAGTGCCGCAGGCTTGGGAAACCTTTGAACTCCTCACGGTATTCAGGGATGGCAGAAAGGACATTATCTGATTTTTTTCCTTCCTTTTCCCGTTAAGGTTTAATCTGGAAAGTGTCCCGTTTCCCCTGTAGAGGTCTACCTTCAAACCTGAGAACTCCCGGGTCCCTTGCTCCAGGTTGCTGAGGAACCAGCTCTAAACCCTGGAGGAACCCACCCGCTAGTGATCCAATTCCCCAGTACCACAGAGGAGTGGGAACTCTTCCTCTTTTGTCTTGGGGGAAGTGCTGGGACAGGACGAAGGTAGTGGAGAGCCAGTGGCGGGTTGCATTCCCCTGGAGCTCGGGAGACCCTGCGCTCTGCCTGGAGCCCTCGGCACAGCCTTGTTTGGACAGGACGGAACACCTTGATCCTGTTGCTCACTCCGGGGCTCCCTGAAAGCAACTTCTCGCTCCCAGGCGCCTCAGGAGCTAGTGTGCGTTCCAGAATTCGCCTACCAGACCCCTTTCTCAGCAGCCACTGCTTGTACAAGGGCCCTTCTGATTTGTCCCACGACGGTGAGCATGCCAAGACGTGGGTCCCCACCCGGTATTACTCCAGTATGCATTTCACTTATATTTGCAGGAAAAGCAAAAAAACACAACAGAACCCCCGCCTTCCTCCTCTTTCCCTTTGTTTCAAGACAAACAGGAGCAACTGGCATCCCCCGCCCCGCCCCCAGCTGGTGAGCCGCGGCCCGGGCGCCAGGGAGAGGAAACCTGTTTTCCTGCCGCCGGGTTCTGCGCCCCGCCCAGGCTCCCCTCCGCCCCGCGCTCCCCGCACCCAGCCCTCCCGGCTCCCGCGGCCAGCATTCCAGGTAACCCGATCCCCGGCGCGCACGTGACCCGCCGCGGAGGCTGGCCTCACCCCGAGCTGGGCACAGGTGAGCCCAGAGCAGTTTGGAGCCGGGATTTTAAAGCACAGATATTAAAAGGGTGCTCGCTTCTGCCTCAGACAGCTACCACTTTGATCATCACAAATGAAAAGGCACGCTTGGCCCGGGGTTTTATGGCGAGAACCGAGCTGCGAGACAAAGGCGGCGCGGGCGCGGGAGGCTGGGCGGAGCGCGTTTTATGGAGCGCGGCGCAAGTCTGGGCCCGAGCTTCGCGGCGAGGCCAGCGCCGCTGCAGGCCGCCTGCTACGCCGGGCCGGCCCGCGCGGTCCCTGGCACGCGGCCCTCCTTCGCCCTTGACGGCTGGCAGCTTTGATCTGGGGCGCGGGGAAGCGGGCCACTTTGATAGACCTTAAAGGGTGCGGGGATCTGCTGCTTTCCCCCAAATGAAGGCCCGTGGAGATGCCTTTGAGACCTGGAAGAACATGCTGTCACATGTAGTCTAATGAGCTCAGCCTCCTCTTCCAGGGCGCATTAATCAATCAAGCAACACCTTTAAAGCGCCTAGGATGTAGCGAGTGTGCGGTGGAGGGGTAAGGCAGCGCTGCGCCCCCAGGAGTTTATGGTGCGGCTGGAGAGGTGGACCCAGTGTCGACCCTGGTGATAAGCAAACAGCTGTTGCCTACTCCCGCTGTGCCAGGCTCCGTGTGGCGCTTCCCAGCACACTGCGTTATCTCCACTCTGCGGGCATTTTAAAGAGGCCACTTGCCCAGGTCACACAGTGTGTGGCTGTCGGGCTCCAGAGGAGCTGGCCCCATCTATTAACATCCGGCCAGGGTGCATGGGCCCGACGCTCTCCACTCCTGCTGCCCTGGCCCTCTCTGGACAGCAGGGACATCCCCAGCCTCCACTCAAGCCTGAGAACTTTGTTTAGGGGCCACTGGCCTCTGGGCCCCCACACAAGTTCTGTTTTGTCCCTTCCTCTGTCTTTCTGGACGCCACAATCACATCCCGGTATTTCTCCTTAGCGGGTGTTCATCTCACAGGTGCCCTTTGCTCCATCCTGAGAGCTTATTGTTGAAGCAGAGATAACAGACCTCGTTCAGTTAAATACACAATGCCGAACTCTGCCACTGTGATCTTCAACAGAATGTCCTCTCCACCCCTACCTGGGGCAGCAGCTTCCTGGAAACACAGTTGGGGGGAGTCAGGGTCCACCCAGGACCCCAGAGCAGGTCTGCAGTATGGGCAGCCCCAGCTCCGGTCACCACTTAGAGCTGCGGAATTCCCTCAGGCTGACTATGGGGACCACGCAGAACCCGGCTCTCAGGCAGGCCGACATTGGGGTGTTTTTTAATAGTGTGAAACACCAGACAATGGGATTTTATGAGTGTCATGGGGAGACACATCATCTCACTTCTCTGGATGCTGGGTTAATTATGCCAGCTGCTGAGGTGAGGTGTGGATCAGAGTGGGAACCGTTCTGATGGAAAATTCCAGAGGGATGGGCATGGGCCCTGGGAGGCTGTTCTCATGTTGTTTCCCTAGTCAGCCGGGTTGGCGGGGCTTGGGGAGTCCTGAAGGCTTGTTCAGTGTACACCCTTCTTCTCTTAACTAGAATCATAACTAACAGCTTGCGCTCAGTTCTGTTTTTATTCAGCATCTCTGTTGGCATCACCTATTGGGACAGAGTAGGCACCGGAGGAGTTCTAAACCCGAGTTCTAATCTTGAACTTGCTACTAACCACCCTTGAACCAGCTCCCACCCTGTAAATTTCAGTCTCCTCACTTTGAAGGAAATAATGGAAGCATTTGGACCAGGTGAGTGGTTTTCAAATCAGGGTGGTTTTTTAAACATCTTTTATATATTGGAGTTTGTGTAAGATATTAGTTTAAGAGCCAGGCATGGTGGCGCACACCTGTAATCCCAGCACTTGGGAGGCTGAGGTAGGAGGATCACGAGTTCAAAGCCAGCCTCAGCAATGGCGAGGCACTTAGCAACCCAGTGAGACCTTATCTCTAAATAAAATACACAAAAGGGCTGGGGATGTGGCCCAGTGGTCCAGTGCCCCTAAGTTTAATCCCCGGTACCAAGAAAAAAAAAAAGATATTAGTTTAAAAAATAGAAGGGGGACTCATTCACAAAAACCCTTCTGAAGCCCCTGCTCCAGAGCCCTGCTGGTCCTCTTCCTCGTCTGCTCTGATGACCTGCAGGTCTCCTAGACACTGTTGGTGGTGGCTGAGCCCCATGGGGAACACAGTTGTGTAGTTTGGCTTGAGTGTGGATTGCACGGGGGAAAGGAGTGGAAGAGGAGCCTGGAAAGGAAGGTTAGTCCAGGTTTGGGGTTGGTGTGGGTGCTGAACAGAGGAGTCTAGAATTTGGGAGCCACCAATGATTTGTGAGAGTGAACTTTTGTCAGTTACCGTTTGCATAAAGCTGTGAGTAATGTTGACCTGAAATGTAGAAGAGTCATTTCCTCGTGAATGAGACTGTGGCGATGGGCAGTTCAGAGCTGGTGTATGCGCTGCCCGCAGTGGGCAGGGACCTGGGCTCCTCCTATTTTCCTGCTTCTCTGTTTGAGGGAGGCTGGCTCCCATCCTCACAGTTGCCTCATGGTCTGAGGTGGCTGCTGGACACCATCCACCACAACTCCATTGCAGGCAGGAGAAGGGAGAAGAGAATGGCAAGAGGGACAAGGCTCCCCTCCGAGACAGCCATCCCAACTCACATCCTTACAAACCAGGGGCCGAGCCAGGGCCGGCCGAGCCAGGGCCGGCCTTCAGCATGACTAGCTGAAGCCAGGGCAGAGTTGCTAAGAGGAGGGAATGAGAGCCAGCGGGGACCCTGCGTCAGGCTGCACTGCTTCATTTATTTGGTGGCAATGAATGGGAAACTGTGGGCCCGAATGGGAGGGACCATGGGCTGAGGGATGGGGACCTTCCGGGTTGGACAGGACTTGAGCAGTAGGGCTGAGGGAGTGGGGTGATGCAGAGATTGGGGACCCCCGTGAGGGGGAGGCTGGCGACGTCACTGACTAAACTGAAGTCCAAGAAGGAGCTTAGGAGTGAAGGTCATGGGTCAGGATTGGACCTGTGGAGTGTGTCCAGCAAGCTGCAGGAGAACTAGAGCCAGGGGTTGTGCTGCCCACGTGAGTGTTCAGTTCACCTATTTTATTGAATCCTACCGTTTTGATGTGGATGTCCCAGATGCTTCTTGGGACTTCATGAGGGACTCAGGGGACTGTTGGTTATGACGGAGTGGACAATAGTGTTACGTCTTCTCTGCTGGACTTCAAGTTTCTTTCCCAGCCCTGGACTTGCAGATCCTCAGCATCATGGCGAAGGTGGTGTTCTAAGCAAATGGCTTCTACCCAGAGTCCCAAGCTGGTCTGCTCCCTGGAGAGCCTGACATGTGGAAAGCCCCACTCTCCAGGTCTAGCTGAGGCACGCCTTTGTAGCAGATTCCTTTCCTCCTTTTGCTCTAGCCTCAACCTGGCCCCTTCTGATCTGGGCTGTCTTGACCCACTGTTGAGTGGAGCAGCCTAAGTGGGTGCTGCCTGTGCATTCAGGAGGAGGGACGTGGAATCCTGTGTAGCCACCATGAGTCCAGGAGAAAGGCTTGCAATCAAAGTGTGGAAGGGAAGGGCCCCCGGCCTGGGTGGGAGGCGGGGACAGACAGCAAGGTTAATAGCAGAGGTGGCCAAGAAACCCAGAATGAAGACCAGGTTCGTGAGCTCAGGTTGCAGGATGGGAATCTGCGCTCTGTGGGAGCACTTTGCCTAGGCTGAAAACAGGTCCCAGGAGGAGATGACCCAGGGGACATCATCCCAAGCCAAGGCCTCATAAGAGATGTGTGCAGCAAGGGGCAGGAGGTGGTTTCCACCAGCCTGTGTAAGGCCTGGTGTTGGCTCTGTGATGCCGAGGCTAGAGAGCCCTCTCCTCCAGAGGGTGGCAAGAGCCTTCTGGTGTCTTAGGCTGCGTGTGCGGCCATGTAGCTGTGCAGGGGTGTGATAGCGCTTCACACTGCTGGTCTTTGATCTGTGGCCTCTTTTCTGTCTTTCTGGAAGCTTTGAGGATCTTCTCAACTTGGCATTGAATGCTTTCCTTTAAATCTTTCTCAGCAGCACTCACGGGGACATCGTCACTGCGTCACTGCCGTCAGGTATGGGGAGTTTTCTCACCTTTTTTTCTTTGAAGATTTCTGCCGGTTGAACACTCTCTGTTCTCTCTGGAAATCCTCTTAGCCACGTGCTGGGTCTCTTAGAAATCATCAGTTTCTGCCCTTTGCTTTTTATTCTGTGGCTCTCAATGTGGCCTTCTTTAAAAGATTAATAAAAAGTTTTTAAGTAGCCTTATAAATGCAGTTTATTTGTGTGTTGTCACTAGAAGGGTGGGCATGGTCAGGTGAGTGGACATGGGGCTGGGAAGGCTTTTTGTCGCTGGGACTTGGTCCACTGGAGAAGCACTCTTGGTTTTCCCTTCACTCGTAGCTGGCTGTTGCCCACCCACCCTGAGTCTCCCATGTGACTTGACACAGCTGAGGTTCGGAGTCTCCTAGATTCTGCCTGGAAACGGAGGTGTCTGCAGCCCGGGCTCTCGGGCTCTGTGCCTCTGAGCTTTAGACCCCAGTCCACGCTTCGGGTCTGAAACGTAGGTCAGAACTTGAAGAGGGGGACGATTTCCACCTGGATGACAGTCCCTGTGGTAGGCATGTTTTAATACTATGTACTGAGGTCTACTCGTAAGAGGTAGCAACAGCTGCAGGTTGACAAGCTGATGACTTCCCCATGGTGGACAACGGCTTTAGCTGTGAGCTTCCTGGTGAATTCAGACGTATGGCTACCTACGTGGTGTGAATGAGCTACTTTTCTCAAAGAAGGTGGACTAATCTGGGTGTTAGAATACTTCTACTTGATCATCATATCAGCTTAATGTTTTAAATCTTATGATAAGTGCTTTCTCATACATTGTATATTTTTTGGTAAAATGTGAGCATTTGACAGCATATGCCAAAACGGCCTACTCTCACCCATCGACTGGCCCATCTTTGACTTAGAGTAGGGGGTTGTGCAGTGCTCCCGAGGCCTGGCCCTACCAGAAGCTGCAGTCCTGACCCAGCGCGCCCTTAGCAAGCCCTCCTCTCTGCTGATGCCGTCCCTCGGAGCCGCCTCCCTACCTCTCTGCTTCGCCCTTCCTGCCCCTCTTCCTCTCGCTCCCTGACCTGGTGTTCACAGATGTCCAGCTGCAGGATGACCTGGGCCCTGACTGGTAGGGCTGCCCAGGGCCTGCCTGCTGGGCAGACCAGGACTCCAGGGGCAGCGCCCTCGTTACTGTAAGGTGCACCAAGCTCAGCTGCTGCCTCTGCTGTGCCTCCGGGACCTTTCTCTTCAGGCTCTGCCCTCTCGGTCTCTGGGTCTTCCCTGGGAGTCCCTGCATGCTGGGAGGGCCACTCAGAGTTGCCATCGAATGGAAAGACATCCTCAAGAGTTGGGTATTTTTTTCTTTTTTTAAATCAGCCTGTTTTATAAATGAGGACACAGAGTCCAAGGGCAATATATCAAATGAAGATTTGCTCTGTCAGAGACGATCGTAAGCGCGTACTGAATACATGGGTGAGAATGATTCACCCCGACACACACCCTGGTTTGTGGCCTTTTCTTATATCCACCAGAACCCCTGGGAAGGAGGAGAGGGGGAAACAAGGGGTAAATTCTGGGCCAGAGTTCTGCATTAACAATCAAAGGGGAAAACCTGTGGGAACCTCTGGAGAGTGTGCCAGGCCAGCCAGGAGTGCCCTAAAGTGAGACTGCCTGGTAGCACGTGTGTGTGCGTGTGTGTGTGTGTGTGTTTTAATTGTGTGGTGTTCATTGACTGTTGATTCTTGCAGAACTGGGTCAGTCCGAGGTCAGGCAGGCCGGGAAGGGGAAGCTGTGGGCTTAGAGATGGAATAAACAGCTCTGTTGATCCATGTGAAATCTCTAGGGCTTGAAAAGACGCACTTAAGACATTTTCTTTATAAAATAATCAGAAGAGCAGATGGCACTTTGCATATGCAACCACACAAGGATTGCAGGAGAAGAATCCAAGTGGGGGAAGTGGTTAAAGTAGTTGCATGTTAAGAGCCAGGTCCCTGCCAGCCAGGTCTGGCTGGGACACCAGTGGGCTCAGAGCTGGAGAAAGGAAGGCTGAGGGTCGAGCTGGACTTTGTGCCCAGCTGCTTTCTCCTCCCCAGCTCCCCCCCCCCCCGCCCCCACAGGCTGCTGTTAGATCCCTGGGGGAGGCTACTTCCTCTCAGGAGCCTCCCTGCAGCTGGAGAGAGGCTTGGTTCTCCAGCTGACCTTTAGTTTTATCTGCCTCTTGGTGACCTCTTGGTTTTATAACGGGACAGTTTATTTGCCTGTGCAAATTGAGTTTTCTTAGAAATAGAACAGAGCTAGAAAGAGGCCAATGTTTTGATTGTTTGCTCTTAAGAAGGAGAACCAGCCATGGGCTGTTCCTTCCATGACAGTCGCTGGTGTTGGTTTATTTTAATACCTTGAAGTGAGGTTTACTGGTCAGAGAAATATCGTGTCCCTCGGCAGAGGTAGAAGTCTCTGTGGGATTATGAGTTGATGACTTCTCCATTCCTGGGAGTTCTTAGAATTTGCTTAGCAACTGGCCTGACCAGTACCCCTCTACCCCCAGCCCACACCCCAACAGGCCTGCACCCCTGGAGGGGCTGATCAAGCAGTCTTCGAACTAAACAAACATTCAGTGAAAATGGTGCCAGTCCTTTCCTCGACGGGACCCGCGCCTGTAACCCGGTCCAACAAAACGAGGGAGAACAAGCCAAAAAAAAACCTTTTTAAGCAACAACCCAGGCAGTAGGAAGTCCTGCTGGTCGGGGCTTGTTTCCCTGGCTCGGCCTCATTCCAACCTGCAGGGCTCAGCTCTGGAGTGTCTAGGGGACACCCTGGTGCGGCCCTGGGAGGAGAGGAGCTTTTACATTTCTGTTTGACTGGGCTGCTTGCCAAAGGCAAGTTCAAAGTGCAGTTTCCAGAAATTTGCTGGGACTTCTCTGAGGGTTTCATAGGCCAGGTCAGAAGCCTGCAACCCCAAGCAATATTTCCTGATTTCTGTCATTCCTTGAGAAGAGAGGAGGGTTGCTGAGGGGCTGGGGTTGACTCGGAGCCAGCGGGGCCTCTCCTGTCTTGTGGCCCCTGCCCTTTCTCCTCCAGCACCACCAGTGGCTGGCCTGGCATGGACTTGCGTGGGGTCCCTTCTGGAGCCAATGTGAGGTTCCCATCCCATGCGGCCGGGAAGGCGTCCTTTGATTTACTTCGTGTTTGCGTTATTTGGGGCCGTAAAGTTGTCGAGGAATGGCAGCGTGTTCTTGTGTTGTCATAGCTGTAGGATGAAAGGGAACGTGTTTCTAACCCACCCCTCACCACGTTGAGTTCCCTGGTGTTAGCCACGCGGGCCGGATTTAAGGGCAGCCTCGTGCAGAAGTCGGATTTCACCTCCTGCTGCGCGGTTCCTCTTCCCCAGAATGCATCTCACCGGTCACCTCCTCCTCCCGTCACCCTGGGTCCATCAGGGCGTGCCAGCTGGGAAGGGCTCTGGGTTGAATGACCCGGCAGGTCGTGGTGGCGTCTCACTTCCGAGGAGTGTTTGCAGGAAGCGCGTGGTTTCTGCTGTGGAGGCTCAGGAATGTGCGGTGTGGACTTGACCGCAGCTTATCGGCCACAGCGAGGAGGAGGAGTGGTGTTCAGGAAGAGTTTTCTCTGGTCTCTGGATGATTGCCCTTGACCAGCGGAGGGACCAGCAGAACCTCGAGGGCAGCATCGGGCACCCAGGAGAGAAACGAGAAGCCGTGGGAGCCAACCCGCGGGAGCCAACCTGCCAGCACACATTAGCTGGGTCACTGGTTGCGGCAGGACATCCTGATGTCCCAGGACAACACCCAGAAGCACACCAGAGGCCTCCAGGTTGTGGAGTAGCTTGTGTCAGCACCCCTTCTTCCCCGCGGAGCTTCTCCCCTCTCACTCCTCCTTCTTTTCATTTGCTAATTTGCCTCTCAAAGACCTGACTCCTGCTTTTCCTCCACCCGAGACTGAATTATAGCAATTTAACAGTATAACATAATTCTACTGCAATAAAGCAGTTTGGTGTCCATGATGGTGATGGAGTGGGTGAGATGGGAGTACGGGGCAGAGAATTCACTGGAGGGGAAGTTTCTGCATTTGTTTATGGAATGCTAGAATAAAGCCTTGTTCTTCAACTTTATTTATTTATTCATTCCTTGCACCTGCTCTGCCACTGATCTGTGTCCCCAGCTCTGAGCTGTTATTTTATTAAAATGAATCTTTTTTCTGAGAGCTCCCTTGCTCCTTCCACCACATGAGGAGACAGCAAGAAAGCACCATCTTTGAACCAGGAAGTGGGTGGCCCTCATCAGATGCTGAATCTGTGGGTGCTGTGATCTTATACTTTTCAGCAGGCGGAAATGTGAGGAATAGATTTCTGTTGTTTGGAGTGTTCTGTAGAACAGCCCAAACTGACTAAGCCGGCGGAGGAGGGATAACCAAGGTATATACAAAAGGAGTTAAGCATTAAGGTCAAAACCAGAGAAGGGTCAATAGAATTGCAGTCAGGAGGCGACTAGCCTCCTTTGTGGGAGCAACTTTAGGAGAAGAGCCGGGCAGAAGCCAGGTGCGCAAGACCAAGCAAGAGGGGATGGTGAGGCAGAGTCAGCCTTTCCTATGCTCTCCAGTGAGGCAGCAGCAAAGAACCTGCAGGCACTGGGAACCAGGAAAGATGTTTAAAAGACAGGGCAGATGCACAGAGGGTAGCTGGGAAAATTGCTTTCACTTAGATTATTCTTTAAAATATTCCGGCCCACTGATAGGAAAATAGAGAAATAAATTATGGTATATTCATAAAACATACCAATTGGTGAACTACTGTTATACACACAATAAAACACATGAATAAAATACATTTCAGAGACATAATTTTGAGCCAATGAATGCATAATGTATGATTCTAATTATGTCAAATTCAAGGACAGACAAAATAATACATAGTGCTGAAGATTAGAACAGCGGTAACCTGGGTGGGAAATGGGCAGAGATGGGGAAGAGGTCCCAGAAATGTTCTAGAACAATTTCAGTGATGTATCCATACATTTAAAAAATTCATCAAGTTGTACATGTGTATGTGTAATCATATACTTTATGTCTTGATTTGTAAAGTCTTTTAAGTGAAAAAATGAACAGAAGAGCTGCATATGTATTATCTGTTACTGTGCAATAAACAACCTCAAAACTTAAAAAAAAAATGAATCTTTTTAAAATTGTTGATGGGCCTTTATTTTATTTATTTATATGTGGTGCTGAGATTTGAACCCAGGGCCTCACACATGCCAGGCAAGCACTCTACCATTGAGCCACAACCCCAGCACTGCCCCAAAATCTTATTTAAATATTTTATTAGAGAATTGGTGCCACTTGAAACCATATAACTATACATCTTTATGATGTTTCAAAAGAATCCATTAAAAGTTTTTTCAAAAAGGAGGTTTTTGGTTGTATAGGCTTATAATATACAAACAGTGGTTTGTATCATTTTTCTTCTTCACTGAATTATTTTTTAAAACTGACATGAAGAAATCGATCATTTGTTTTTACAGTGTGATATTAAAAAAAGAGTCTCAAGTGGCACACACCTGTAATCTGAGCTGGTAGGAAGGCTGAGGCAGGAGGATTGCAAGTTTCAGGCCAGCCCAGGCAACTTAGTGAGACCCTGTCACAAAGTCTAAAAAAAGAAAGAAAGAAAAAAAAGCCTCAAATATTGATTAAGGAAAAAAAAACACACCTTGTGATAAATTGCTCACAAAGCAAGTTACCTCGTTAACTCTGCAGGAAGCAAGTTTCAGGGAAATGGAAACAAAAAAGAGGAGACATTGAAATCTTCTTTGTCAAATGACATTAGGAAATGACATCAAGTCATTTAGATTCTCGAATGAAGCGAGTTTTCTCATCATCAGGTAAATCTAAGTCAGGGGATGGGGTTCTGATTGCTGTTTGCACATCTCTGTTCAAGAGGACAGACGTCTGTCACGGGGTGGAGGGCATGTGTCCCTGCCCCCTCTCTGCATGGCCTCCCATCCCTGCTCCGCCACTCCTGTCCTTCCTGTCAGGCTCACGGCTCCTGAGGCCCCACCCAGGAAAATGTTCCGAGTGAGGAACTGTTTTCATACTATTGTTTTAACCTTTATTTATTTTTATGTGGCGCTAAGGATCGAACGCAGTACCTCACCCATGCTAGGCAAGGGCTCTGCCACTGAGCTACAGCCCCAGCCCCTGTTTTCATACTATTTTTAATCCTGTATGTTTAACTTGTCGACTTTAAGAGGGCTGAAGAGTCACGTAGGCCTTTTAAACATACTTTCCTAGACATCATATTGGATGCCAAATGCTGTCGTGACATTTGAGAGTTTGTATGTTAAATGAGCTTCTTGGGATCATGCCTTTGGGTTTTTTTTTTTTGTTGTTGTTGTTGTTGTTATGTGTAGTGTATCTTGGAAAGTGTTTTGAAAGCTAGTGTGCTGTGGGAATGAGCAAATATTCCCGAGCTGTTTGGGGATAAGAGCTGTCACTGGACTAGAACATCTAAATGAGCAGTATTCAGATGAGTGACCTACGCGACGTCTCACAGCATCTCCAATCTGCAGGGAGCAGCTACATGCGAGAGGGGGTATGTCTGGCTGAGAAGGGCTCGGGCATGAGAGGCAGGAGGTGGGCTGGGTGCCGCTCAGTGGTCGGGCGTGGGCTTAGCATGGGTGAGGCCCTGGGTTCTAGGCCAGCACCAAAAACAGCAAACAAACTGAAGCCAGGCAGGGAAAACACCCTCATGTGCAGGGAAGCTCAGAAATATGAAGTTCTTAGTAGCTCCTGAGTCCCACGGCAGAAGGCAGGGTTTGGTGCATGTTGAGCCTCCTGGGACAGGGCTCTTGCTCCCCGTCCCCTGCAGCCAGACCTGGAGGGGAGGAGTGGAAGCCAAGAGTCAGCCTGTTTGTGTGATTTAGTGACCTGACATTTTGTAATCTTGTCCCTCCCCACCCCAGGTCTGAGCATGTCCTTTTGTTCATAGTGAGTTTCCCCGATACACTGAAACATGGAGTGAAGAATCTATGGCATAAAACGAGAAGCATCTGCATCCTTTCCCTGGGCCTCTGAGCATGTGGGTCTGGGGATTACGCTGTCCGTGTTCTTCCAACAAAGCAGCTCCTGTGATGCCTGCACCTTCCTCCTTGTTTTCAAAACAACTCGCAGACATCTCAGCCAAAAAGCGGTACATCTAGGCGATCCTTGTGAAGGGCTTCAAGTCGACGCTTTCTCTCCCCCAGTAAGTTCACACACCATTACCTACTTACTGGATGGAGATGGCGAGTTGTTGTAACGTCTACGGTAACATCCTGAACATTCCGGTTTTCTTCCAGGAGTCCCATGTCTATCGCTTAAACATGTAACTTTTAAAACTCCAGTGGTTTTCCCTAGCCAGTGCTCTAATCATGCACATAAATTTCACTCCATTAAGGAGAGGAAACCAGGCAGTTGAGTAAAGTTAGGAATATGATCAAATTTCAAGGGAGGGAGGAAGGAAAAAAAAAAAAAAGATCATGCATGGAATTCTTTTCATTGCTTTTGCTTGTGATACGCGGGTAAAATAAAACCCGCTTTCCTGCCCACGTGAAGCATGCAGACCTCTAAGGGGGAGGCCAGGTTTAAACGGCGCTGTCATTCACACTCTGGTGTGTAGGTGGTTCACAGGGGATGGTGGCTGAATGCTGTCACACCATGACAGAGGGGCGGCGGGCTGGGGACAGCTCAGGAGAAGCCTCTCCTTCCTCCACCTTAAGGTGGCTGAAAGCTTTTCAGTTGCATTTTCTCCCATGAAATACCTGTCACGTATTCGTGAGTCCTCTAAACACTGACAGCTCTGGACAACTCACAGGTCTATCAACAAGGACAGGGATGTCAGGTCAGGTCCGCTCGTAGGCCACGGATGGCAGATTCCGTGGTATTCTTTTGATTGCTATTCCTACAAATACCTTAGCTTCTCAAGGGCTGCTTTTTAATGTTTATCAAGGTTTTTCTTCGTAGGAATCTCTTCCACACCATTACACTTGCTTCTTGGCTTTTTGAAAGACTCAGTTTTGTTCGACCATCTTTTTTGTTTGCAGTATGGGGATTGAACCCAGGGGTGCTCTACCACTGAGCTATACCTCAGGCCTTTTTATTTTATTTTGAAACAGAGTTTTGCTAAATTTCCAAGGCTGGCCTTGAACTTGCGATTTCCTGCTCAGCCAGAATAGACATTTTAAAAAGATAGTTGAACAGCCGGTGTGTGGGAACACACCTGTAATTCAGCTACTCAGGAGGCTGAGGCAGGAGGATCAAAAGCTCAAGGCCAGCTTCAGTAACTCAGTGAGACCCTGTCTCAAAATAAAAAGGGCTGAGGATGTAGTAGAGTGCTTGCCTAGCACGAATTAGGCCTTGGATTCAATCCCCAGAATTACCAAACACACACACACACACACACACACACACACACACGAAGAAAAGATTCAACTCCTCTATTGTCTAGAACAAGAACATGAGACAGTTCTTTCCTCACCTCACCAACAGACAAATGCATACATTTCTTTTGTTCAGTGAGGTACATTCTTGAACTGACAGGCATACCTAAGTGTGTGCCTGTACATAAAAGTATACAAGACAATGGGAAGTGGTTTTGATGCTTACCTCACAGCCAATTTGCATTTATGTGTATAATTTGAGACACTGTTGTCAGCTGAGAAGTCCTCCCAGTTAGTTGTACACAATGCCTTTATTTTTACATGGTGCTGAGGATCGAACCCAGGCTGTGCACATGCTAGGCTGAGCCACAACCCCAGCCTAGTCCTCCCAGTTAGTCAAAAAGGAAGACAAGAAAAACTTTTTAAACCTACATTTCCATTGTTGGGGGACATGAGAATCATTGGAAATATATCTTTTGAAAAGCAAGTAGAATAACTGTTAAAATTGAAAGTGCTCATATCCTTTCAACCTGGCCGTCTCACGGTTGTCACAAGTGGATCTCCATCACGGTGCCCTATGAAACCCTCTGCACGGGACCACCTCTGTCTCGGGGTTTTCTGCCAGTGGTTGTTGATTGCTTAATTCACTCTCTCTCTTCTCCCATGAGAACGTGAGCTCCATGGAAAATGAGGACCTCCTCTGTCCCCTTTGCTACCAGATTCCAGCCTCCAGGACTGTCCCTGGTACCCCACAGGCACTCACTGGGTATTTGTTGAATGACAGGAGTGAAAGCACCAATGGATTCTAGGACAGTACTGCTGCAGTGGCAAAGGGGAGCACGCCCAGGAGCATGGCTCAGGGAGGGCTGGCACCCCACTCCAGGCGGACTGCGCCGTCCGGCTGATGGCACAGTCTGGGAATTGCAGGACAGGGGCTCCCCAGGTGTTGTCAGTATCATGCTACCTAAATTCTGAAAAGGCCGGGTAATGCCAAGGTCGGACAGCTCTTCAAGGACGGAGACAGGATGGGACTCTGGCTGTCGACCAGGACTGCCACGCTTCCTGCTCCACTCTCCTGGCCCTGGAGGCCTGGGGGACACTGGGAACTGCCCCTAGAGGCTGAGAGAGGAAAGCAGCCATCTCTGGGGGTCAGGGTGAGGATGATACGGCCGTGAACTTGGTTGGGAGCAGCAGGCGGAGTGTCCGTGTGTTGAGAGCTGACGCCGGTGTGTGTAGCCTGCTTAGCTGTGGCTGGGGACGGCGGCTGCTGGGTTCCTGTCGTGCTCTTCACTGAGAAGAAAGGATAACCATTTCTCATGAGCCATCTTACAGGTTTTGATGCCCAGAAACCCTGCCACAGCTTCCACCAGTCGACCAATTTCGTGATACCAACATCATGATAGCTAACGTTTAAGTGTTTGCTGTTTGTCAGGAACCAGCTGGGTGCCTCCCTGCAGCGACCTCACTTAATTCTCACAAGAAGCCATCAAGGTAGTGACTGGTAGTGTCACTCCATTGCACAGGTGGTGGCTCAGCTGTGGAGAAGCCACTGGCTTGCTGCAGCTTGGTCATGGTGATGCTGCGCTGGGGTTCAAGCCTCCCGCCTGGGGAGGGCTTCCTTCACGGTCCCCTTCTGTTTTCCTTACTGAAATGGCCTTGCATGGGTACCTCCTCACGTCCCGTCAGCTTACTGGACACCTCGGTTCTGACCTAGCTGTGCAGTTTTCTTGGTCTTCTCTCTTGAATAGCGTCTGCAGATGTCCCCCAGCCCCGCTGAGCCGCACGTTTATTCTGCCAGTCCCCAAGTGATGGACATCTGAGTCATTCACAGTCTCAGAGGTCTGTACATATGTTGGTCAAAGTCCAAAGGCATCTCTATCAGGAAACATCCGACTGGCTCACAACCTCCCATTCATCATAGCGTGAACAAGGTCAGGAGGCCCCCCTTGCTCCACTTAGGGAGGTGACACTGGGAAAATAAAGGCCATGTGCTTTCCCATCTGTCTGGTAAGCCCTGGTCTGAGAGATCTAAATTGGCGAGGTTCTCCGACCTTAGCTTTTGCATGTAGAGTAACGTGCCAAGAGTGGCCACCCATCATGTGCTCCTGGGACACAGATGCCACCCATGTGCTCATCTGGGGCCCTGGTTTTCTGACTTTATCTTTTAAAGACTATTTCTACCTTGTGTGTTCACACATCACTTCTATATACAGGACCTCAAAATAGTCATCGTGAGCTCAGGTTCCTCTCTGAGCGTCCTTAACCCAAGCATCTAAAAACATAGGCAGTGTCCCCCATGGAGTGCAGCTGTGTGGAAACACCTGTTCTGCTGCTGTCCACTCCTATTTTCAGCCGTGTGACCGTTCTTCCAGGGTTAAAGCCACGGGTGGTATATCCTCAATTAGCTTCTGTACTATCTAATTTGACCAAATCTCCCAGATTAGATATTGATTTACCTGGAGTCGTGTGAAAACCAGGACATGACACTCACACCCTAAATGGAGTCCTTGGAGAGGAGTCATGGTACAAGAGACTTTTCCTCAGCCCCTTCCCATGGGTCAGTGGGTTCCTTAAAGAAACTGAAAGTGTCCTGGTCAAATGTGATCTTTGGAAGAAACATTGAATGTATCAAATAAAGCAAATAAAAGTGCTTTTCAAAGTTGGTAAGAATGAGATCCACTTACATGCTCTTGGGGGAGGGAAGGACGACGTGCGAGGGGCGGGACCAGGCCCAGCAGCAGCTCTGGAGCACTGGGCTGAGGGCTGGAGGAGAGGCGAGAAGTCCATCAGCCCGGGCACCCGGTGCTCATGGATGGGTGGAGCTGTCCATGTCCTCCGGTGGCCGTAGGAGGCACAGGAGTCAAGTGGTGGCAGCTTCTCCAGGGTGCTGCAGGGAAGCAGCGCCACTTTGAGGGTGGCTGGGGCTTGTGTTGCAGGAATTCAGGCTACAATCCTGGGGAGATCAGGGAAAAGGGGGCTTGGAGAGGGGCTGGGGACTGGAGAAGGAGCCACCACTCAGACACAACTGCAGCGCTGGCCCAGGGGTGAGCCAGAGCTAACAGGGAAATCTGAGACATGAGGCCACTTGGCTGGGCCTGGGGCTGTGAGGGTAGCCGGTGGGGAGTCTGGGAGGGTGTCACCTCCAGGCCGCTTAGGTCTGTGACCCGTGACGGGCCACTGTTGGTCATCAGGACCAAGAGCCGGAAGAGCTACAGTAGAGGACCTCCCTGGGACCCTCCAGCCTCCCCTGTGGCTCTCTATCACCACGCCTGACAGCCAGCCACACTGTCTCTGTCTCAAGTCCAGCAGAGTTCCTCTTTCTGCACCTCAGCCACATCCTAGCCCTGGAGGGAGGGGAATCCTGCCAGAAAGTAGTGCCAGACCAGCCACGCCAACTTCAGGCACCTGGCACCAAAAGGCGGGATTTTTGCTCAATAGGAGGAGAAATGGCGTGTTTGAGACGCCTCTTGTGGCCTGGGCAATGCAGGTGGCACTTCCTCGTGCGGTCCCTTCCCTTTTGCTGCTCCAGTTCTGCTAGCTGGGAGCTAGATTTAGGCTGGATCTCCTTCAGGCTGGGGGAGATGGGTGCTGAGCGGCAGTTCAGGTGGGCTGGTCCCGGCTGCCTGGTTTGGGATGTCACTGGCTGCCTCCTGCTGTTCCCACACTCGGGGAAGCCAGTCTCTTGGCCCCTTGCTGTGGCTTTTCTGTCAACCCTAACAAGACTTCACCGGGCAGGAAGAGTGGGTGTGGCCTAGGGAGGAGGCTCCTGGGGCCCCAGGGGCTCTGGGCAGGCTCCTGCACCCCCCTGCACCCCTCGCTCCCCCTCACAAAGACCAGCCACTCCTGTGCCTTACGGAGAAGCCAGGTGGCCTTCCTCAGCACCCGTGGGTGCCAGGCTGAAGGGACCCACAGGAGGAAGAGCAGGAGCCTGTGGCAGGGGTGCAAACGGTGCCACCCCAGGACTGAGCAGGTGGTCTTGGACCCCTTCTCTGGTGCTGGTCTTTGTGCTGTGCCTCCCAGGGTTGACCAAGTCCCTCCCTTTATCCTTCCCAGCTGGGCGGGACCAGCCACAGGAAGGAGCGGCGAGGCCTGAGAGGAGGGATCAGGCATTGCTGTCCTTGCCCCTGGTGCCAACCCAGCCTGGGGACCTGGGGGCGCCTTTGATGCGTTCACTTTATGGGTGTCTGTAAACACAACCAGGTGGAGACGGGGCAGGACCCAGCTAGGTGGGGATCTCAATCACCTGTGCTGTCTTGAGGGCGGTCTTCGTCAGTGTGGATGGGCAAACCCTGTGCTGAGGTGGGAGAGCCTGAACAAGCGTGCTGGGAGGTGATTTTGTTGCCTCACAAGCTGGGAAGGCCAGGTTGGTTTGTTGTTTGTTTGTTTCCTCATTATTTCCTGTGGCTTTGGAATCATCTGCTGAAAGGAGGCTGGATTTTTCTGCTTTATGGTTTTTCTGACACAGAAGGTGCCAAGAGTGTTGCTGTATCATATGGGAAATCCAGTCACGGGCCTGGGAGGAACCTGGGGACCTTTGAGGGAGACACTGAACCCCCAGCTCCCCTGGTCCCTTCCCTGCATAGAGACAGTGTGGCACTCTGGAAGCCCTGGGCATTGTTTGTTCTGTTGGTTTGATGCATAGCAAATGACTATTTTTATATATTTAAAAATTGACTAACTATTGGCTATTTCCTATGGTTCCATCTTTATAGTTTAAAGATATGTTCAGCCACTGTCCTTGGCATGAAGGGATCTCAGGGATTCTGAGTGTGAAATTAAGAAGACATACTGGTGGGTAAAATTGCTACAAAGTGTATTAGTCTGTCCTTCCCTTGCTGTGACTAAATACCTGAGGGTGGGTACTTTATGGTACTTTATAAAGAAAGGAGGTTTAGTCAGCTCACAGTGCTGGGGTTTCAAGAGCATGGCACCATCTTTTGCTCAGCTCTGGTGAAGGCCTTGTGGCAGATGGTGCCACACTAATGGGAGCTGTGAGATGGAGACCACCTGGTGAGACCCAGAGCCACTGGAACCAGCTGCGGTCCAGTGTGAACGGCCTACTCCTTTCAATCTCCTCTTATGAGGCTCCGCCTCTTGCCAGGCTCCACCCCTTAAAGGTCCCGCCCCCTCCCAGCATCACCCTGTTAGGACCGGGCTTCCAGTGCGTGAACCCTGGCGATGTTGTGCACCGGGCAGCAGCACTAGCCCGCTGTTGGAGGAGGGAACCAGACCCCCTGGCTGAGCTCACACCTGTCCTGTCTGCTCCCTCACGGAAGCGTTTCAAGGCATATCCGCTCTTCACTGGAAGGCGGTCATTGTCCCTCTGGGCCTGGTTGTGGCCCTGCAAACAGCAGAACTGACCTCCTGCCGGGGAGGCCTGAGAATCATGCGCTCCAGGGGTCCCACCGAGCGATGTGGGTATTCGCTCCTTGAGTCCCTCAGAGACAACAGACCACGGTGTGAGCTCGGGCAGGTGTCTGTCCTCTCCTCCAGCAGCGTGCTTGGTGCTGTGGTGTGCGCAGCTTTGCAGAGTTCCCCAGGCTTGAGGTGCTGGGAGCTCGGTCCTCTGTGAGGTGCTGCTGGAGTGGTGGGACCTTTAATCTTACATGATTTTTAAGGGACTGAATATTATCTTTTTCCTCAGGGGTGCTGTACCACTGAGCCACACCCCCAGCCCTTTTTATTTTAGAGACAGGGTCTCACTAAGTTGCTGAGGCTGACCTTGAACTTGCGATCCTCCTGCCTTAGCCTCCTGAGTTGCTGGGATTACAGGTGTGTGCTACCATGTCTGGCAAGATATTAATTTCTTTAAAATGTTCTCCATTTATATGATGCGGAGAACAAGTATTTCCAACACACGTAGAGTTGTACTACTCTAAAGGCTCTTTAAAAAAATGTCTTTGTTAGAAATAACTGTTAATATAATATAGATGTGACTTTTAACAAAGAGACGAGATATCACTTTTACTGCACGACTTGGTGCGTTTTCTGTCGCTGGGGTGAAGTGCCTGAGACTGCGAGATGGACAACGAGGTCTAGTGAGCCTCCAGTTCCAGAGGCTGCCAGCCCAAGTCAGGCTGCTGGCTCCTGGTGAGGCTCAGGTGGCTTCGGCTCATGGTGGTGAGCAGAAGGGCGGCAGGAGCGTGCAGAAGAGAGAAAAGGAGCTGAGCCCCCTCGAGGGCTAAGCCACAGGGAACATTGATCAGACCCCAACACGGTTTCACGGGGAGCCCTCAACATGAGCTGTGGCAGGGACTCACCCAGCTCAAACCAGGGCCCTGTGCGCGTCTGGCTTCTCACTGGATTGTCTCTGTACGTGTCGGGTGGCGGGTGTCCTTTTCTGAGAGGGTGTGGCGTCTTGCCATTGTTGGTGGTGCCTTCCTCTCAGCTGACGGCGGGGGACTCCAGCCCTCTTGCTCCGGTTTTGGTTAGTTGGCCCTTCCCTGTGGCCTCCGGGTGAGGGTCACTTCTGTGTACTTGTGCTTTCTGTCCCGAGCTCTCCACTTGGGGCGGGGGGTGCTGTCAAAGGTTTGGGGCCACTGAAAGCTTTGGGAAATAAATCTGTCTTGGGGGTACGTGGCAACTTCTCTTTGAGTAATAGGTGATCTAACATCTGATCTGACTTCACTGTTCTTCCCTGTGGACTCTTCGCCCACCCTCGATAATGCCAAGAGGTTCCTTCAAAGCCCCTGTGAAGATAAAAGAAATACGACATAATGTGTGCGCGCTGTGTGTTGCTTCACCAGGGTTTCTTTTTTTTTTTTTTTTTTTTTTTTTAAAATATTTATTTATTTACTTTAGTTGTACACAATGCAATGCATTTATGGTGGTGCTGAGGATCGAACCCGGGCCGCGCACGTGCGAGGCGAGCTGAGCCACAATCCCAGCCCCTCACCAGGGTTTCAGAAGAAACACCGACAACCGAGAAGCCTTTTTGTCAAAGATCTGGAAAATACAACTTTTGGGAGACCTGTTTTGCATTTAAATACCAAACAAAATGACGGATTGCTTTGGCAGGGTTCGTCTTGTGCGTGTGAGGAGAGCTGTACATAAAAGACAGCCAGCTGTGGTTTTGGGTTTTGGGTTTTGTGGTTTTGGGTTTTGCACAGGTTTTGGGTTCTGTCTACTTGTTCAGTATGGCAAAGTCCCTGGGGCAAGGAGCTTTCCTGAGATTCCCATGCCAGCAGCCGCACAGCGCTGGCTGAAGTTGCCTTTCTAGTTCTGCAGTGACCGGTGAGCTGCTGTCCTGCCTGGGGCCGTGTGGTTCCTGTGACTTTCCGTGTGACGCATTATCATTATTGACATGGGTTCTTCCTCTTTCCAGAATAAGTTTTTTTTTTTTTTTTTTTGTTTTGTTTTTGTTTGTTTGTTTGTTTTGGTACTAGGGATTGAACTCAGGGGCACTCGACCACTGGGCCACATCCCCAGCCCTTTTTTGTATTTTATTAGAGACAGGGTCTCACTGAGTTGCTAAGTGCCTCACCATTGCTGAGGCTGGCTTTGAACTTGTGATCCTCCTGCCTCAGCCTCCCAAGTGCTGGGATTACAGGTGTGTGCCACTGCGTCCAGCTCAAATTAAGTTTTGAAGGTGCCTTAAAGTCTTGGTCAGATTCTAGCAGGTGGTGGGCCAGAGGTTTCCAAGTGAAGCCGAGCTCAGCTGAGGAATGTGGGCACTGTCTTGGGGCAGCAAGGGCCTGAGACCAGCTGGTGCCCAGGTCTCACCTGGGGGTTCCCTGAGGACCTGGGGAGGTGCTGGGCCTGGGGGAAGGCTTTCCAGAGCAGGAGCTGGTGCCAGCACGGAGCCCGCGAGGGTCCATTCTGACCTGATGAGCTCGCGTTGGGTCTCCTAAGGGTCCTTCCAGTGAGGCAGAGGATGAGAGGAGGCGTGGATTGGGTGGAGGTGACAGCAGGAAGTACAGGGGACATCGCTGTCACTCTCCACACACTTGGAACACAGGTGAGGGGTGTTACCAAGGGGTGCTATTTGCAGAGCTGCTGGTAGACACAGGAGACCCTGCGTGGGTCCAGGCTAAGTGGGGAGAGACCGTGGGGCTCGCCTTTGTGTTCATGGGCCCTGAGAGACTCTGCCACTGCACACAGTGGGCCTGGGTGGAGGCTCTCCTGAGAGGCCATCTCTGAAGCTCGAAGGCCTTCAGCACCTCGTGCAGTGTCCCAGCTTCTCCTGGTTTATAAACGCTGCCGACTTTCACTCACTTCGTCTCCACAGCGGTTCTGTAAAGAGCTCCTGAGCAGGAAGAGAGTAACTTGCAGAGTATGGAGGCGGCCGTCCGTGTGACAGTCCCTGTCCCCTCCTGCCTTGGTAGTGCCTGCTGCTGCCTCGGGCGTACCTGGTGAGCATTATTTGCAGTTTGGTGAAATGTCTTTCTGATGGGGCCGCCTCATCACTTTCATCAAGGTAACGCTGAAAGCCCTCGAGGCCTCTTTGTGCTCCTGCTCGAGCTTCTAGCGACGGTGGGAGAGGACAGCGCAGGTACTGCCCATGGAAGGGAGGGTGCCGCCATGTTGGGTCACATATCTGAGTGAGGCCCTGTCGCACTTCCAGCAAACGACAGGTCACAACCTTTAAATGCTGAATGGATGTTAGTTGGACGTTGTTCCTGGGAATAAGAGAGATGCTTAGGAACTTGAGGAGGCTGGAGCCCGCCCCGATCCCCCAGGGCTTGAGAGTCACTGCACTTTCCTGAAGTGCCTCATCTAGGCACAGCCCGGGGAGCTTGCACGTGGCTGTTTGCAGTGTTTGAAGCAGAACAGAAGCACACCTCGAAAGGCTTCTTTCTGCCTCTCCCGTCTTCTCATCCTGAACACGGTTCTCAGTTTAACTGAACGCCTCATGTTCAGCCCAGCTCCCAGAGAGAGGGTTTAAAGTTTGGCTCTCAGTGGCCCCAAGGAAACATGCCACAGAGCCTGATTTGGGTGTTTGGATCTGAGTTCCAGCCAGAGCCTGGCCAGAGCTGGTGCCTGGTGGTGCCTGGTGTGCTGGCATGCTGGCGTCTCAGGAGCGTCTCCCTGGGGGACGCAGGCGGCACGGACAGCACCGTGCATTTCTCAACACAGCAGCCACCTTACAAGAGGTGGTCTCCTTCTCCCTCCTGGAGTCTGGGATTGCCCATGACTGCTTAGAAGGAGAGAGTGACAGGGGTGCTGTACGTGTGGGACAGGGTGCTTTACGTCAGCTCAGTGCAGCGCTTGTCCTGGGACCCTGAGGCCACCACCCCGGCCATCCTCCTGGGGAGGTCTCGGTTTCTCACAAATCCGCTGAGAGCCTCCTTCCCGCGGTTCCTAGGAGGTGCAGGCGGTGGCGTGGAGGGTGCCCTCCAGAAGAGCCCACTGCTCACTGAGTGCTGGCGAGTCACTGCACTGACACCTGTAGCCAGGCCCGCCCACGCCAGGGACTTGGCATCGTGAGGTGTGAGGGGGCCTCTGCTTGGTCACAGTTTGAGGTAGTCTGTCACACAAACCAGAAATGGGCAGATGGAATGGAATTTGGTGCCAAAAAGTCAAGGCTTTAAGTGTGAAATGGTTACGTGTTCCCAGGTGTGATGTCACGCTGCACAGGGAGCTGCCTCTGCTGACCTGAAAACACCTGAGAGTGTGTGCACGCATGTATGTGTGTGCATGCATGTATGTGTGTGCCTGTGTGTCTGTGCATGCATGTGTGTGTACATGTGTGTGCATGTGTGTGCGTGTGTGTGCATACGTGTATGTATGTACACGTGTGTGCGTGTGCATGCATGCAGACGTGCGCCTGTGCATGCATGCATGTGTGTACATGTGTGTGCCTGTGTGTGCATGCATATGTGCATACATGTATGTATCTACACACGTGTGCACGTATGCGTGTATTGTGCATGCAAGCAGGTGTGCAGGCGTGCATGTGTACATGCATATATGTGTGTGCACGTGTGCGTGTGTGCATGTGTGTGCATGTGTGTATTTGCGTGTGCGTGCGTGGTGGTTGGGTAGCACTTAAAGAACGCTCCTAGAATGAATCACTATGGGGGGTGTCTTCCTCACTCCTGGCAGTCCTTGGTTTAGAATATCTTGGCTGCTTTAGAATATCTTGTGTGTGTGCATGCAACCGGTCCTTGGTTTAGAATATCTTGGTTTAGAAGATATTCTACATCCGAGGACCGGTTCTGATTTTTCCTGGGAGTCATTAGGAGACAGCATTCTAGGTGGGCACAGTGGCCACGTCTGTTATCCCAGTGACTCAGGAGGCAGAGGCAGGGAGACTGCAGGTTGGAGGCCAGTCTAGGCAACTTAGAGACCCTATGTCAAACTAAAAAAGTAAGAAGGGCCGTGGATGTGGCTCAGTAGCTTGGTGGTAGAGTGCCCCCCTCCAGTTCAATCCCCAGTACAAATAAAAAAGAGTGTGCCCTTCAGTGGGTGCCAGTGGAGGTCCCGTGGAGGAAGTCAGAGGAACCTGGTCTCAGGCCCACTTGCTCCCTGTCGTTACTGCTTCCATTAAAGTCACCGCCTCTGAAGCCAGGTGCGAGCACCCCCCGTCGCACTGGCTGATGCACACTGCCGCGTGCCGTTCCACTCTCATAACAAACAGGGACATGGAGGTCACCGTCCCCCTTGTGACATGGCCACACAGCTGGTGTGTGCAGGGACAGAGGGAGCTCGGGCCTGCTCCAGGAGGCTGCACACCATGGACGGCCAAGACCCAAGATTGGTGTTGTGGAGGTGTCCCCAGGAGCGGCAGGGAGTGGGGCCGTGGACCAGGGAGTGGGAGCAACAGGGCATGCGTTATTCAGCCAGTTACCATCACGGGCAGCTGCGGCCTCATCCCTGGGGATGCTGGGGCATTGTTTAAAACATGCTCCTGGAGCAACGAGGGGGCTGGGGTGTCAGTACAGCCATAGGGAGCATCTTCTGGGTGGGGCCGAACCTCCGGCAGCCGCCCACGGGGCAAAGCCCTCACGCAGAGCAACACCCATCCCCACCAGTGGACGTCTGTCCAGAATTAGGGTGAGTGGGTCTGGGGCACTCACAGAATCCCTGCCCCATGCCTGCTTGTACCTTGTAGGTGATTCTTCCTGATTTTTATTTATTGTACCAAATCTATTTACAGGATCAAATAAAATATACACAAAGTCTTTATTCTTAGGGATACTGGCATGTGGTTGTTCAGACATTAAAAGAAAATCTGAATAATGAAAGAAAAATAAGCTTTCCTTTTACCCTCCCCTCCAACAGCGCTCATCTTTCACAAAGGTATTCCCGCACTCTGTTTTAAACTTCCTGCATTATCACCACTTTCTCTGTGGCTGCCTGGTCTGCAAGGGTAGTTATGTGTGGCCGTGAGGCTGAACAAGGCCTCCATTGCTGCATGTTGAGGTGGAGGAATGTCTTCGTGGCACGAGCACGGAATAGATGCTTCCTTTGTCCTGTGAATGCGACTCCATGCATCTCCATGGCTGTGGCCCTTGCACAGGCTTTATTTCACTCAGGCCACATGTGTTGAGGAGCAGGGACTGCCCCACTGGGTCTGGTGGCAGGATACAAACACAGCATTCTGTCCTCCATCAGATGAGTGGATGGCGAGGCAATTGGTGAAAAGTTAAGCAGCAGACATGAAATTTAACTCCACTGGAGGAGATGTGATGCACCACCAGTGTGTGCTAAGCCTGGGCCCTGTTTTGGTGAACCTAGAAGTATGGGTTATTCCAAAGATCATTGAGTTTGTGCTTTATTGTCCTATAATCCTATAATTTATTGTCCTATAATTCATGAGTAGAAACCCATAATAATTCTAGTGAGACTCATGATGGATCTTGGACATTTGGGTGCATATGCAACAGGGGCATGTTTGATGGGAACGAGCGAGGAAGGTGACTAAGTGTGTTAGTCAGCTTTTCCTCATTGTAGCAAAATGCCTGAGATAAATAATTTAGAAAGAGAAAAGTTTTATTTGGCTCACAGTTTTGGAGGTTTCAGTCCATGGTCGGCCAGCCTGGTTGCCTTTGGGCCCGTGGGGAGGCAGCATGTCCTGGTGGGGAGAGTGTGTGGCAGAGCAGAAGGCCTTGTCTCTCAAGGCTGATGTGTGGGAGAGAGACTGAGGAAGGGGCTGGGGATTCAGCACCCCTCAGAGGCACACTCCTATGACCAGAAGGCCTCCCAGGAGGCTCTGCCTCTTAAAGGTTCCACCACCTCCCACTGGACAGTGGGCTGGGGACCCCTTGGGCTGGGGACCAAACCGTAACACCTGGGCCTGTGGGGCAGGGAGGGCTACGGACTTTCCCCTGGATTTGCTCTGATGCAGGCCGAGGTCTGAGCCTTGGGCCACCACACTGCAGAGCTGTGGCCACACCTACGCTGCCTTCCTGCTGAGAGAGCTGTGGGTAGGGTGCTAACGGGGCTCACATGGGGTCTCAGGACCGATAGAGAGGGTCTCGCTGCACAATAGCTGTTGCTACTCTAAAGCCCATATTAGCTGATTTAAGCAGGTAAGAAACTAAAAAGATAATAGATGACTTTAGATTCTAGACTCAGTGGCCACGTATCTAGGACCGTGCCCCAAACCACACAACTACAAAACGGATGACTGAGGACACTCTGGCTGCTGGCCACGTGGCCCCACTGCCCTGGCTCCTGCTCCCGGAGCCCTGCTCTGGCCGCCTGCAGGGCTGGACGCAGCCTCCTCGCTGCCCACACATGCGCATGCTGGGCCTCTTCCTGCCAGTGCTAGGCGTGGGTACTTCTTCTGGGGCAGGTAACTCCAGTCAGGTCCTGAGTTCGTCTCCTTGCCGCGGAGACTTGGGAGCAGGCGTCTGGTAGGTTTAGCACCTATGGCGAGCAGGTGCCTTCAGAAGCTGGGGCACCAAAGAGTGACAAATTCCACAGCCGCCCTCCTGGACTCTTTGCGCTGTTCTCTTTGGTTAAGCAAAAGCGACGCACCCTTCGCGGTTCAGTGTACATCCCGCTTCCCCTGGGAACTTTTCTTGGACTCCTAGTCTTTGGTTGTATCCCTCTTCTGAGCATTTCTTACAGCCAAAATGAGTTGTCAAAATGTAACGCTTGTGATTCGCCTTCCTATCAGTGGACCTGACCCTCGTTGTGCCGGGGGCTGTCACGGTGAGCGCAGCTTTGCTGTCCCTCTTGAGTAGGTGTGAAGGCGTGTCCTCAGACAGCAGTAGGGGTGTGTGGTCAGCGCCCCTCCTCCCGCCCAGCCCTCTGCCTGCCCTGCCTTTGTCTTTCTCTAAAGGTCAGCACCCCTTGGTGATGCTGTCGACATTTCATGTTACCTTCTTGTCTCCTTAACTACAGAAGTTCCCACTGAGGGTCACGGCCGTGCCTCGTGCGTCCATGATGGCCACAACATGTGCTTGTGGATTGGTTTGGGAGAAAGAGGCCTGAAGGCTGCTGCACATTGACGGCATGTCAGGATCCAGCCGGGTCTCCACTGGATGACAGGGTGTGTCACTTATAGGAGCAGCCGGGACACCTCCTCCCTCCTGAAGACCTTCCCTCCGGTGGGAGTGACAGTGGAGCACATCACTGCGGGATGTCGTGTGCACAGCCCCCTGGTAAGAACCCTGCCCGGGTCCACACTCACAGGCCGACAGCAGGACCCCGTGGGTGCCTCCCTCAGGCTGAGTTAGTGTGGAGCAGGTTGTACTGTGGAGCCGCGGACTGTCGGACTCGTCCTGGTCGGGATCAGTGCCTGTTCTAACAGTGGACATCGACGGCAGGAATCACTTGAAAGACGAGGCTCTGGTTTGAGGGAGATGCATGTGATGTATACTTTCTATTGAAGTTTTCTTTCAAAACAAATGGAAATAAGTCATGGTTTTAAAGTGATCTGGGGGATGTGCGTGTAGCCTACACCAAGTCCCCCACGCGCTATGCTTAGGTCATTTACAAATGTGTGGCTGGTTTAGATCTGCTACTACCGAATTTTTTATTATATTATTCTAAGCATTGTGAAGATGAAAAGTCGTGAATCTGCATCATTTGTGAATTTAAATAGTCCTTTTCAAAAGAACTACTTTTCTTACATATTTCTTCATTTAAAAGTGTATTAATTAGGCGGGCTGGGGCTGGGGCTCAGCAGTAGTGCACTTGCCTGGCATGTGTGAGGCACTGGGTTCGATTCTCAGCACCACATAAATAAATAAAATAAAGTTCTATCAACAACTAAAAAAAAATCTAAAAACTATTTATTAATTAGGTTGGAGGAAAATATGTGTGATTCACATATCTGGTGAAGGACACACATCTGGGCAGTAGGGAAAAAACTTCCAAACTCAACGATAAGAAAACACCACCCTGAAGTGAGCAACACCGCTGAATAGACATTTTACCTGTGAAGTCCAGGTGCAGACATGCACCCTCAGACACCCTGAAGTCACTCGGTCTTTAGGGAGATACAGAAGAGACCGCAGTGAGGTATGGAAACACGCTGGTCAGCACGAGGGACATGTAAAGCGACTGGCAGCATCGCGGGTGGTGAGGGTGTGGGAAGTGGCCATTCCTGTGCAGGGGTGGGACTGGGAGGGGACCGGCCTCTAGCAGCCAGGCCATCTCTTAGACAGTTGGCATGCCATGCTGAATCCAGCATCCCATCTAATCATTTATCCAAATGAAATAAAAATGAAGGTTTATAAAGCAAACAACCAACCAAACCCTGAACGTTGTTTTGAGCTGTTTGATTCACTATCGGCCCAGTCTGGAGGCTGGGCAAGGGCACTGTGGCCTGCTGACCCTAGGAAGGTTCCCCAGAGAAGGCAGGTGCTACAGCAGAGCCACGGTGGAGCCGAAGCCACACCTGGCAGACCTACACCGCCCTCCTCCCTCACTGTGCAGAGCTACGGGAGCAGTGGTCACCAGAGTCAGGCGAGGGGAGTGCTGACTCCTGGGGGTTGGGGGGTGGACACAGGCTCAGAGCTGGCCTGGGTCCTGCCCTCTCCAGAGGGGCCCAGGCTCAAAGCTGCACGCTGAGCAGAGTGTGCTTTACTGTGGAAAGTGATTCAGTCCTTCGTGGGCCGGAGATGGTGGCTAAGCCCTGGGAACAAGGGCCCCTACGGAGGGCGGGGACAGGGAGGTGAAGCACGGGGAGCTGTGGGGGGCTGGGGAGCTCTACAAGCACCTCCGATGGTCCCAGTGTTGTGGGGTGGCAGGGACGGCCTGGCCAGGGCTCTCCAGAGGGGAGTGGGCATCTCCAGATCATAGCCACCAGTGTGGGCAGAGTGGATGGACTGTAAAAACAGAAAGAGCCAAGGAAGAGCTTTTAACCACGGTTACCTTTTGTTTATCCAGAGGGGAGGAGACAGAGCTGCTGAATCGGCAAGAACCCCAGGTCGTCCTGGGCTGTGGGGACACGCCTTGCACCCGAGGAGCAGTGGAGATAACAGCAGCTCCCCCAGCCCACACCTGGGAAGGGCTCAAGGGGAGGAAGTCCGTGCTTACATACTTCTGGGCAAACATTAACCAAGATTGAAACCCAGATTCGAAGGGAAATAGCAGGCTGGGCCTCAGGCCACTGTGCCGCTGCTCTGTGGGTGGAACGCAGTGGCCTGGGACCCTCGGACTGCACCAACCAGGCCTGTCCAGAGGGGCAGCCCAGAGCTGGGAGGCCTTTGTCACACCTCCCCCAGGACACGCCCTGTAGCACCAGCACCGGCCACGTGGGCTGGTGAGGGGCCATCTGTGGTCACAACGGTGCGGTCTTCTGTGCCCTCTGCAGGGATGGCCGGGTCTACTCACCCACGTGGTCTGAGAGCCGCAGCAGCTCCCCAGCCTCTTCTTGGCCACATCGCCGAGAGTCCCTCAATCACGGTTACTACACTCGGGAAGATTTTGGTTCCACTCTGTGGTTTTGTAATTTCCATTTTTAAAACTTCTTAGGCCGAACCCTGGCATGCCAGTCTAGGATGGGCAGACTTAAAATGAAACTGCCGAGCTAAGATTAGCCCCACACCAAGACGGAGCTCGCTCATCCCTTCTATTTAGAGCTGACCACAGTCATTATATGGAAGGCCTCTGGTCTTTCCTGTGCACTCCAGGGAGCAGGAGGGGCAGTGGTGGGCAGTGGCAGTCACCAAAAAAAGAACTGGAAGTCCTCCCAGAGGCAGAGGGCCTGGCTGCTGCCCAGCCGTGGGAGCCTGGTGGTGGCCAGGGGAGCTATGGAGGCCTCACTGCAGGACTGTTCGCCTCGGGGGCCGCAGCCCCTGATGGACAGTGAGGGCACTTCTCACATTTGCCCCTGGTGGTCCAGAGTCTAAGTGACAGCACCTGATGCTCCCACCCAGCTTCCTCCTCTAAGTGGCTGACCTGTGACACCTCCAGCCTGCAGAGACAGCCCGGGCCGGCGTGATGTGGAGGAAGAAGCAGCTCCGAGTTCTGGTTCTGTTGCTTCCTGACTTGGAGCAACAACGCCGCCGGAGAAAAACTCGGAGGCAGAATGAAGATGAAGGTTTTTTTATTCTTCAGCTTTAGCAATCTCTCAAAACTCTACTTCTCTCTTCTAACCGCTCTGACTCTTATTTCTTCTTCTGACTACGTTCTGGCCGCTCTGACTCTTTTCTTCTTCTCTGACCCGAACTCTTCGTCCAACCGACTGAGCGACTGGCTGAATGAATGCCGCTTCTGACCGCTTTCACCCGGTTATATACCTTTAGCTTTGCGGGTGCGTCACGTGCATATGATTATTATCAGGTGGAACTTATGGCTTCCAGCTAGCCGCAATAGCCATCTCCCTGATTGGGGCTGCTTCATGATTCAGCTTTTCTCTCCGGCTAGTTGTGTGGTTTGGGCTCAGTGTCGTCTAGTAAACTCAGAGGGCTGAGCTGAGAGTCTTCCCATCCAAGTTTCTGGTGTTCCTCGACTCTTCTGAGGAAGACAGATTTTCGTGCCCTGGTTGCGTGCCACATGGAACAACTGTGCAGAAAAGGAGAAAACCACCTGTTTGCCCAGATAACCCACAATTAATTTTTTTTTTTCAATTCCAGAATGTCATGTGGCAGGTTGTCACACTGCAGGGCAGGCTCGCCTCGAGCTTGTGTGGTGTTTGCTCTGGGATTGGCGCGGCACACCTCTGGCTCTCTCCTGTTCTCCTTGCTCCAGGGGCGTCTGTGTGGCGAGGTGCTCTGGGAGGCAGAGGCCTTGCGGTCATAGCTGGGCTGTCTCTTGTGCTTCTTGCGGGCCACCGTTGGTGTTTGAAGGCCCGGCCTTAGGTGGGTCCTGGAGGGAGGCCTGACAGTCTGTGCCCAGCGTCCCCTCTGCAGGGACAGCAGGTCCTCTCACCGCTGAGCGGCGGGTGCCTCGTCCGCGGCTCTGCACCACTCTCTCGTCACTGTGTTTGCTAAGGGGGAAAACGAGGGGTGGGTGTCCCGCTTGTGCTGTGGGTCATCACGGATTTGAAGAAGAGGCTGATGAGGAGGAGATCAGGCCCACAGAGGCCGGAGAGCTGAAGGGGGACCGGTGGATCGGCAAGAAGACACGAGGTTCTGAGGAACGTCTTCTCAGGCTGAGACCTGCACGTGAAGACCATGGTGGCCATCAGGCCTGCCTCGTGACTCGTGGGCCCCTGGATCAGGGCTAGTCAGACCTCTGTGAGGGGCCAGGGGGTCAGCAGGTGTGTGGCCCGGTGGTCTCTGTTCCAGCTACCCAACTTTGCTTTTGTGGTACAACAGCTGCTGTAGACAACGTGAAGGAGCCCGTGTGTGGTCCTGAGTAAGCTCTATTTACAAGGACGGGCCGTGCTCCGGGTTCAGCCTGCCGCCCGTGGTGTTGAGCCCTGGTCTGGATTTACTGGGATCATCTACTAGGTTATGGAAGTCCAACAAACACTACTGTGCCCCTGTTATGTGATTTACGGTAGAGCTGGGATCAGTGACAAGGAGAAGGCTGTGCCCTGAACGCCTGTGGCCCACAGCTCAGCCTCCACTTACCTATCAATGCAAAAAGACCAGTTTTTAAAAAACTATGTGCAGTGTGAGGGCCTAGACAGGCCCCCTTTGGATTCCTGGGTGCACTCATTAGTCAGAACCCAAACTTGTTCATGTCCTCAGGACAGATCTCTTTTCAATTATCATGAACCATTTATTTTCCTACCACTCTATGACAAAAAAAAAAAAAAAAAAAAAAAAAAAAAAAATCTGGATTTAAACCAAAGTCCTGAGCGCTCGCTGTGCAAACTGTCTTTAGGGGCCTACAGAAGGTGTTAGGGCCCCCATGTGCCAGATGACGGGTGCAGCCATGCTAGGCCGAGTCCAGAGGCGCTGGGAGCACCCCGGCAGTCCGGCCATTTTCCCTGTGACTGACAAGCTTACCTCTTGGGCTCAGGGTGACTAAAACATACGGGCACCTCAGCTATTGGCTTCTCGCCACACCTGTGGATACAGTGGGGGAAGAAACAGGGTCCTGGGAAAAGAAGTCCCAGAAAGATGCTTTTAAAAAGTTTTATTTTCTTTCTCTCTCTCTCTCTTTTACTCTCTCATTTTTTCCCTCTTATCTCAGTAATACCAAATATGCTGAGCCTTTTTTGGAACCTGCAGCAAACTCCATGTGTGCCTCCTGGGATATGCTGATCAATAAACAATATTAAATTACAAAATGATCGACTGTCTTATTTTCTCAAATTTCATGCCTCAGATACATGATGTTCTGGGTTCGTTTCTTGCTGTGCTGGGGTGGGACCGGGGCGTCTTGCGTGCTGGGCAGGTGCTCTGCCACCTGGCTGCATCTAGCGAGTGTCATCTTGACGCAAAGTGGCCTCAGCGGTGTGACGCAGGCTGCTCACGGACTGGACGAGAGCTCTGTTCCAGTCAGCAGCCAGGACACAGAAGGACGTGGAAGTGGTTGGAGAGGGCTCGTGAGCTGACTCTCTGGCGAGGTCTAAAGAGGCCGTGAGAGGCCAGGCCAGGCATTCCACGTGTGGGTCACTCTCCTCCCATTTCATCTGCTCTTCTGTGCTGCAGACATTGCGGTGGCGGCTGAAACTGGCAGGAGCGGGGACACGTGTACACAGACTTGTCCTCAGGGGAGAATTTCTCCCGAAGAGCGTAGGTGGGACCACCTTGGCTCTCACCTGACGTCCAGAGACTTCTCAAGGGTGGCTAGCCAGGTGACAGTGTGATTCTTCAAGGAGGAGGCGCCCTTTAACCAACCTTGTGGACAGCCATCCCTTGCGGGTTTGGGACGACGACAATCTCTGAGACGTCGCCAAGTTGTTTTTTCCCCCTCAACATTCTCTGGGATGACAGGTAGAGATCCTCAGAGAAGGGGTTCTGAGGTCTTCCAGACGGGGGCTTCTACAGGGCAGAGGTGAGAACCTGCCGGGGCCCCGCCAGTGTCCGTGGGCCTGTCCTGTCCACAGGGAGTGCTCTCCTGCAGCCGCAGGGCAAGGGCAGCTGGGGAGAGGGATGCCCACCCTGGGGTGTGAGGACGCAGCTGGACCACGAGAACGGCCAGGGTTCCTGTTGAGGATCACCCTCAGCCAGTGTCTGATTCTCAGCTTCCTTACCTGGTGAAGATGATACCTGGCCTGCCTGCCCAGGGCTCACTGGGGGAGTGCAGGGGACGGGTCTAGGGAGCAGTCTGAGACCTCCCAGTGTTGGGAGGAGAGGCTGCTCCTCCTCTCCCCTTCCGGCCCTGCGTACCTGTGCGTCAGAGTGACAGGGGCAGATTGGTGGCAGGGAGATGGGCAAGTGCTATTAACATTCACACGCTCGGTGTTCACAGAAGAGAAACTCAAAGGAGCCGTTAGATCCAGGGGCTTACACACCCTTTACTGAAAGAAGAGGGCTTGGGGTTCAGAGGATGATGAATTGTGGGAAGTAATTGGAAGACCGTGGAGGTGGGGGCGGTGGAGGGTGAGAGCTGCTTAGAAGGTGCTCGTCTGTGCCCCCCAGCTCTGGAGGTAAGAGGGGCTCCTCCTTCACAAGGGAGGTTTGTGCCCTGTGTTCGGGCACATCAGTGGGGACACGCACAGATTCTCAGTTGCCTTCCCATCAAGGTGATCCTCGTGCCAAAGCGGCGTGTTTGGGGTGGCACCGTTCCAACCCTTCCGGAGAGTTCTACAAATGTGCAACTTTTACTCTTCTATTTTAGGTCACATTTTCTTTCCTTGCTTTGAAATCTCAGTTTCTAATAAATTCACAGTGAACTGACCCAGTTGAAGAAATGGAAGAGAGATGACGAGACCCTTTAAAAATACCCTAGTGTATCCTGCTCCCGACGCTCCTGTCTTTTGCTGGCAAGAAGCTGCCACTTTAGAAGATGGGACAGAACTAACCATCCGTGAATGTCCCTCTGGAGCTGACCTCTTAAACAACAGGCCGCAGTGCATCTCCACTTGGCATCGTTACTGCAATCTCCTGGCGCCCGGGTGCTCACGCACTTCCTCAGCTTTGGAGTGCGTGTGGGAATTTGTCCTGTGGTTTGGGGACAGCTAGAGGTTTAAGAGTTTCCTTAGCAGATGCTGAGAGTTAGCCTCTGTTGGAGTTCAGGTTGGAATCACCTCAGCAACGCAACCCGTGATTGTCAGGACTGTGAGTGGTGCTCCGTTGGTGGGAGGAGCTCTGACAAGAAAAGAGTTGCCCTTGACTCAAACAAAACTCAAAATCCACAGATTTTTATTTGAAGGATCTTGAAGGTTTTCTCCATTTAACAACATTAAAATTCTTTTGCTTGGCTGTAACATTTTGACACTGATAGTATGAATACCAAAGAGGAATGTGATATATGTAGAAGTGTTTTGGACCAACTGAGATAAATACAGATAAAAGGTATTTATATGAGTGTCTCTTAATGATTTTTACTGGGGCTTGAACCCAGGGGTGCTTCATAGATCTTTTCTGTTTTTTATTTTGAGACAGGGTCATGCTAAGTTGCCCAGGCCTCGAATTTGGGATCCTCCTGCCTCAGCCTCCTGAATGCTGGGATCACAGGTGTGCACCACCACGCCGCCGGGCTGCATTATTCATCTTGAAGTTTCCTACACATTTCTAACACTTTTGCCTGGATCGGACCTTGTCCAATACTAATGCTTTAACCAGCACTTATGATGACATTCCAACTGTAATAATTATAAATTAGATGGACAAAGAAAATGTAGGTCTTATCTTTTTAGCACCTGAGCTGATTTTCTTCACAAGATTTTGTGGGGTTGAAAGGGAGAAAACTGGAATTTTCCAACTGCTGGCATCTGGCCTCCTTAGGATGACCTAGTCTTGGAGGGAGCTCAGGGGTTGGGCTACTGCTGCTCTCCTGTGGGGTCCAGGATGGCCTGGGGCCGGGCTGTCCCCCACAACCCTGCAGCACCTGTGGCTGCTCTCAGGTCCTTCGTGGTCCCTGGGCGGGCTGTCTGTTGAGGCCTGACTGTGCCTGTCGGGCCCTGGGTGTCCTGGCACTGGGCTGAGAATCTTCGCGTGCTGTGGTTGCTCTCGTTTCCCGATTCCTGGTCTCGTGGCTCTGCTGGCCAGCTGGCTCTGCTGGGCCCTTGGCCAGGGCACGCGCACCCTCTGGGCCCCTTGCATGCTACATGCAGGCTTCGGGGGACAACCTGCTAGCCCAGGCTCCAGGGCCTGGCTCCCTCTGCCCACCATGCTGCTGGGTTTTCCACGTCGTGTTGGCCTGGGACCAGCACTGAGAAGGTCCTCCCCAGAGGCCACGCCTGCTGCAGGCCAAGGAGGAGGCAGCCACTGGGCCCTGGTTCTCAGCTCCCCCTATCTGGCTGGGGAGTCTCTCTAGCTCTGTCCCTTTCTGTGGTCCTTAGAGAACTTTTAACTTTGCCGAGCCATTTTGGGCTTTGGAGATGAACCTAAGGCCCAGCGTTAAGAAAGCATGACATCTTTACATATCTCTGGTTGTATGCAAAGTATATTCACACCATTCGTGACTTCATACATGCACTTAGGGTAATGATATCCATCTCATTCTACCATCTTTTTTTTTCTTCACCTTTTTGCTCCCTCCCTTCCCCTCCCTTCCCACTGGCCATTCTAGTGTTCCTCTAATCCTCCTAAGCTCCCCATCCCAACCCCACTGTGAATTGGCCTCCTTATATCAGAGAAAACATTTGGCATTTGGCCTTTTGGGATTGGCTAACTTCACTTAGCATTATATTCTCTGACTCCATCCATTTACCTGCAAATGCCATGATTTTATTCTCTCTTATTGCTCTATATGTGTAATATGAAATGTAATGCATTCTGCTGTCATTTATAACAACTTAGAATAAAAAAAAATAATTACAGGGCTGGGGATATAGCTCAGTGGTAGATCACTGCCTCGCATGCACAAGACCTGGGTTCAATCTCCAGCACTAAAAAGAAAAATCATTCTGATTGTCTTCGAACCTCCGACTTTCACTCTTGATTAATGAAAACATTCTTGGCAAATGCTTTCTCTCTTGTAGAATAAGATGGATATTATTATCCTAAATGCATGATTGAAGACTTGAATAGTGTGAATATACTTTGTATACAAACAGTGTTATGTAAAAAGATGCTCTATATGTATATTATGAATTGTAATACATGCTACTGTTATAAATACAAGTTTGAATTTTAAAAAATGAATAAATAAAAAAAAATGAAAAAAATGAAAAAAAAAAGTGTGACATCATCTGTGCGGCTGCTCCTTTAATAAGCACCTTCCCCCCCACCCAGTCCTCTGTGTTGTGGACCCGCCCACACCCTGAGGCCTCTCTTCAGAACCCACCCTCCACCTCCCTTTGTCTCCCTGTCCCTGTCCAGTTTGGCTGCCTTCTTGCTCCTCGGTTTTGGTTGGATCATGGCAAGGGCTTCCAGATTCATCTCCCCCATTCCAACCCACATGGCAGCCTGAGCGTCAGTCAGTTTGCAGGACAAAGTCACCCTGCACGGCTGCTGCGCACGGCCTCCTGCCTGCCGGCCTCCTGGCCTGCCCGTCTCCCCTCTTCCTCCCTGACTCCACTGCGCCAGAGCCCACGGGCAGTCCTTCTGCTCTGGAGAGAGATGGGCTCTTGCTGGGCTCCGGGGCTGGCCTCTCTGTCTGCAGAGGCTCTCCCCTGGACCCTGCGAGGCCGGCTTCTTCAGCACGGAGGCCTCTCTGCGTGCTGTCTAGAGGGGTCTCGGGTGCCCCTTCTTGGCCCCTTTCCCTGTGTTCTTCAGGGCACATGCGTTACCTGGAAGGGTCTCTGTCCACTAAGGAGGGTCCGCAGGCTGGGTGGGACTCACTCGTCCTCGCTGTCACGTGCCAGAAGGTGTCACGATGGCTCGGTCAGGCCCTGTTCTGAGCCCTGTCCACCTATCAGGTCTTCGCTGCCTTAGGACTCATGAGGTCGGCACCAGTGCTGTCCTCATGTTATGGTTGGAAGAACTGAGGTGCAGATACTTTCAACGACTTATTCAGAGTCACACGGCCATTAAACGGTAAGGTTGGGTTTGAACCCAGGCACGGTGACTTCAAAACCGCAGGGCTCTGGGCCAGTCACGGTGGCTACAGGTGGAATGAGGCAGGGGCCTTGCTCCTGAGCCCTGGGTAGTCGGGAAGCTGGCAGAGTGGCCAGGAGGTGTGTCACGGGCATCGAGGAGGGCCAGGAGGCGCGCTGCAGGGTCTTGTCTGTCTCTCTGGTGGAAGCCATGCCTGAAGGCCCTGGGGGGCTTCATCTGGGCATGTGGGGCCTTGATGGTGACTGGTGCAGGCGTCACTCACCCCACAGACGGGGTGCCGAGGTGAGCCACTACTCAGTTCCAGCTCTCCCGAGGAACTCAAGCCTGCGAGGCTGGCCTCGTCGCACTGGTTAAGAGAGAGAGCGTTCCACCCCTGCAAGGTGATGTGGGGGTGCAGGGAGGCAGATCCAGCCATCGGGAGAAAACCAGCATCTGCCTACTCTGAAGGAAGGATCTGACATCATGCGGCATGATTAGCATCAGCGCTTGGGCTGCATGAAAGTTTGCCAGGGGGCCGTGTGATTCCCATGGCCAGAGATGGCAGTCTGCCGGGCGTGCCCCATACCTCCCATGCCTCAGAGGCAGTCAGACCGGAGTGAGATTTACTCCGCGTGTTAGGTGATAAGACTGCCATTACCACCAACAATGGTTTGTCTTCACTGGGTTTCAGGGCCAGTCTGAAGACCTTGCAGGAGGTTGTGCACTTGATCCTCACAGCAGACCTGGTGAGGTAAGTAGTACTGTGATCTCTTGTTCTATGCTGAGGAAGTTGAGGCCCAGAAAGGTTAAGTAGTTTGCCTAAAGTCACACAGCTACAAAGTGGTAGCTAGAATTTAAACAATATCATAGGGTTGTGTAAACAGAGCAAGTGAATACTGACCACTCTTGAGTGGCTATCGTTTGCTCCTGTGCTGGGCACTTTGGCGTGTTGTGTCTCTTAATGCTCATGAAGTGAGTGTTAAGCTCATATTATAAGGAAAGAAACTAAGGCTCTGATAGGATTAGGGAATGTTCCGGAGGTTATATAAACCAGCTCATTTGCTCTGAAGTCTTTACAAAATAGTAACTTATTGAACTCTTGAAACTAGCAAATGGGATCCTGTTCTTCCTTTCCCACCCTGAGTCTTTTCCCTCTGGTAGGTTTCTCTCATCCTTTGTGCATGTAGGATACACAGCTCAGTAACGTGCCCGGCATGAAACCTGCTAACATTTGCAGAGCTCAGGTCGTGTGCTGGGCATTGCGCTAGAGTGTTTTCCACGAATCACCTCCTCCAGTTCTCCAGCAACCTCATCGGGTTGGTCCTGTCCTTGTCACTCTTTTATACAGGAGGCAACTACAGTTGAGAGCTGTGCAGCAGCTTGGTGAAGCAGTTTTCTGGAGAGAAAATGGAGCATTTTATAGCCTTATTGTCTTTCCTGCACAAAGACTACATGAGCCCGATGCAGAATTCTTTTACTGTTTGAATATTAAAAAATATGCATGAGCCGGGCGCGGTGGCACATGCCTGTGATCCCAGCACTTGGGAGGCTGAGGCAGGAGGATTGCAAGTTCAAAGCCAGCCTCAGCAATGGCGAGGCACGTAGCAACTCAGTGAGACCCTGTCTCTAATAAAATACAAAAAAGGGCTGGGGATGTGGCCCAGTGGTGGAGTGCCCCTGAGTTCAATCCCTGGTACCAAAAAAAAAAAAAAAAAAAAAAAAAAAGCACATTGTCCTATTTTAAATCCTATTTTTAAGATGGTTTTCTTGGGGGGGAAGCGGAGGCTTGGAGTTGCGTTCTTTGTGGTGTGTTTCTTGAGGGGAGCTGTCGGGCTGATCCAGGGTCAGTTCTGGACACTTCCTCTCCCTTCTTTCTCTGTTCCAGGGCGGCCACTGGCAGCAGCCCGAGGAGGGACCTGTGGGGGAGGGTGCTGGGTCTCTGGGAAGCTCATTTGCATACTGCTTGTTCCCGAGGCCGCCCACATCCTGCTTGGGACAACGTGCTGTCTGATAAACAGGCTGCATCCCTGTGTCTGCCTGGCTTTGGGCCAGCGCGCGGCCGCCAGGCGCTGTTTGTTCTGCCTGGAAGGCCAAGGACGGGCCAGACCAGCTAAATGGACCTTTTATTCCCCCCATTCCCTGGCAGAGAGTCCGTGGGCCAGAGCATTTATTAATATCAGCCCAGGGGGGAGCGTCAGGACCCTCCCCAGGAGCTCTGGACTGCGGAAGGCTTGAGCGCCCTCTCTGACTGTAAATGTGGTGGGGCTTGGAAGATGGCGCGCAGGCGCCCTGAACCTCAAGGCATTTCCATGTCTGTTTTCTGCATGTTCCTTTTTCTCCCCTTCTGCCAGCCCAACACCAGAGGCGGTGGTGGCTCCCACCACCCGCCCACTGCGGGTCCCGCTGTGTAAGATGGGTGATGGAGTCCTTGTTACTCTGTCTCCCTACCGTCCGGTAGATTAAAAAGTGAGAAAGGTTTTGGGAGCCAGTCTCGTTGACGCCTGTGAAGGCTGAGGCAGTTTCTCTGCTTCCTTTCACTCCTGCAGCCTCAGCATCTCCCCTCTGCCTGAAGGACTGCAGAGCTAAGCCTGGCACCCACTTTAACCAGCACGTCTGATGGCTCTGTGACCAGGAGGGGAGGTACCCCGGGGCACAGAAAGGGCTTTAACATTTCGAATCAGTAATCTGTATGAAGGAAGCTTTTCTGGAGGGAGCAGGATCTGCAGGGATTTCCCTTCTGCATTTACAGTGACCTCTCCAACAATCACACCACGCATCTGTGGTGAATCCCACACCCACCCGCTTGGAGACCGTCCCCAGGTGTGGATGGGACCCTCCGGAGGCACCTGCGTGGCAATGGAGATGGTGTCACAGAGCAGTGTGGAAACGACGCCAGTTGGTATTTGAAGGTGACCGTGTTTCTGACACGGGATTTCTGATAGCTGAAGAAGATTAATGAGATAGAGAGGGATCATCGTGAGGCTTGGAGGTTGAGCACTGGCCTGTGATGGTGTTGAGGCTCATGTGGAAATGGAGGGAGACCTGCCTAGAGAGCGTGTGGAGAAGCTGCGACAGCTGGTCACCCGCTGGCCCCTGGGCGGGCACAGGGGACTCGCTGGGTTGGTGGGGGGAGCTCACTGTCCTTGGAAGATTCCAATTGCTGCTGATTCTGAATCTCGAGGACCGTGTCACGTGGGAGGGACATTCCTAAACTTCCATGATCTTTCCTAATCTAGAGAAGCTGGTGTGGCCTGGCAGACAGCTGGTGCTCAGGGTGGTGGAGTGACCAGATCAAGGGGGTTTCATTTCTTGAACATCTCCCCAAGCCAGCTTCAGTTACATTGATGTATTTATTTATCTATTTTGGTACTAGGGGTTGAACCCAGGGGTGCTTTACCCCTAAGCTACATCCCTAGCCCTTTTTTATTTTTGACACAGGGTCTTGCCAAGTTGCTGAGGCTGGCCTTCAACTTGCGATCCTTCTGCCTCAGCCTCCTGAGTCACTGGGATCATAGGCATGCACCTGCCACATTATTGTATTTATTACCATATAATCAAGTAGCAGCTGTCTTCATAGGCCTTCCAAGAAAAGAGGTAGGAAGGTCATCTCTCATCAGATTTCTTCATTCTGCCTCTCCGGGCTTCTACTTCCTGTATCCTTGGCCCTGGGGGCACTTTGATGAAATGTGTCCCACCAGGTGCTTTCTGGTCTGTAGCTGTCAGTCTTATACCCAGGTCCTCCTGTCCTGCTGGAACTGGCTCAGCCGTCCTCAGGGGGAGCTGTGTGGTTCCTGCTCTCGGCCGCTTCCAGGGCCCACTCTCTGGATTCTCTGGGGAGACCACGGACAGCCTCTTGGAGAAGTCGCTGCTGAGAGCTGCTGTCCCCAGGGGGAGGAGCAGAACCGCCCCCCACAGGCCTGTGCTCCCGGGTTGCAGTTCTGGTAAATGACCGGGTCTGAGAAGGAAGCGGGAGCTGTGGGTTGGCAGTGCCACGTGGCTCTGGGCCCAAGGTCTTCCTGGCCAGGGTGCTTGAGGACAGGAAGTGGCGGGGGTGTGGCCTCAGACAGGGGCTTGGCAGGGAGGATGGGGCTAGTCTGCAGGTCATTCCTGTGTTTGAAAGAAGAAGCTCAAAGTATGATTATTCCTGGGCGTGCTGCCACCGGTGTGGCTCTGCAAGGTGGCATGGTGGCTAGTGACACTCAGGCCTGGGGACAGGCACACACAGTTCTGGTTTGGCATCCTGTCTCCCTCCAGGCACGAGTTTTCCTTCCTCTTCCTATGGGGCAGTTAAGGTTTAGATTTTCTTTTTACCACTGAATCTAATTTAATTGTGGGTTATTTTATTTTATTTTTTTGTATATGTGCCCAGAGCTTTGGGGTTATTGGTAAACTTTAAAAAATACCACAGCACATGTAAACATATATAATTTAAGAGCCAGTCATGATTGAGGCCACGCTATCCTTCGGAAAATTCTTACTTGGAAGCAATTCTAATTAACGAGGCATTTTCTGGTTTACTTCTTGCATGCTCTGTTAATAATAAAAAGATAGAATCTGTTTTCCTCCTATGATTTAATTTTTCCCTGTTCTGTTTCTCAAGATCCAATTCTATTATGGTTACCTTTAATAAAAGATGTGGCTAACTTACGATAACAAACAGCCAACATGACAGAGATAAGAAGAGTTGGGCCCTTAAAAGTCAGAATTTTCCAGATGTTCTTTTGTAATAAATGCAGTGAAAATGAATTGCAGAGAAACCGCACAAAACTACAATTGGTTTATTCAAAAGAATCTCACCACTTAAAGAACATGCCCTTCCCTCAGTTAACCAGAGGTCCCCTCCTTTTTAAAAAAAGGATGTTGGATAAATTGCTCGGCCACTCTGGACTGTTTCATTTGTCCTGCCACTTGAGTTCCAGGTCAGGATGAGTTAGTTCCTTCCAGAGTGAGCAGATCCAGGTCTGCCAGACACTGACAGAATGTTCTCCATACTCCTGACTCTGCTCCGGACCAGTGAGCCAGAGTGACCAGCTGTGGCAGTGTGGTATTCAAAAGACATGGTGACCTAGTTCTTTGTTCTTGAGCGTGTCAGAGTCTATGAGGAAGCAGTGGTTTGTTCAGGAAAGACGAAATTGCAGCTGGGTTCTGCTGTGCGTGCTGCATGGGGCCCTGGGACACGGCAGGTGACTGTTGGTGGACGGCGTCCACTTCTGGGGTGGGAAAACCCTTGAGGAGGAGGAACTGGGTAGATAAAATATTTATTTGCCAAGTAAAATGTGCACTGGTCTTGTAATATGGCTTGGAGCTGTTTGATGCTGTATCTTGGAAACTGAGAACTTCTTGTACTTTTTTAAGGAGGTCACATTTACCAGGCTCCACAATGCTCTTGGAGGTTGAGGAAGGAGGGTCACATGTTCAAGCTCAGCCGCAGCAAGTTAGTGAGGCCCTGTCTCAAAATAAAAAAATGAAAGGCTGGGGTGTGGCTCAGCGGTAGAGTGCTCTCCTCAAGGGTGAGGCCCTGGGGTGTGCTTCCTGGCACAGCAGAACAAGCAATTAAACAAAAACCATGTGTAGCCAGATGCTGTGGCACACATCTGTAATCCCAGCAAGTTGGGAGGCTGAGGCAGGAGGATCTCAAGTTCAAAGCAATCTAGTGAGACCCTAAGCAACTTAGCAAGACCTAGTCTCTAAATAAAATTAAAAAAAAGGGATGGGGGTGTGGTTCAGTGGTTAAGTGTTCCTGAATTCAATTCGTGGTACCAAAAGTTAATAAATAAATAAAATAATAAAAGCTTCACTCTTGCTTTTGTCAAGGACCACCACCAGGGGAGGGGACCTTGAAACTGTCAGGGGGAAGGATTCATTTCTGATCAGAACTGAACAGCAAGGTAGAAGTGGCTCAGGAGGAGAGCGCAGAGTCCTGGCTCTGCCTGGGAACATGCTTGCAAGCAGCCAGCCCACTCAGGCCTGCAGGGGGCCGGAGGCCTCTGGGTGTCCAGCGTTACAGCCTTCCCTCTGATGGTCTCAGGTCCTCCTACCAACATTTTGTTCGCTTTTTCTTTTCTAAATTATGTAAGGCATTTATATTGTTTTAATAGAAAAGTTAGCAAAAATAGAGAAGGACAGAAAGAGAAAAAGAACTCTAAAAGGAAGACTGGCCCAGAAGAAGAACATCTGATTTCCTGACATGGGTCAACATCTATTAAACACGATGCCACCTACTTTTTCACTGCTGTGGTAAAACGTTTCTTGCAGCACTGATCAGTTAACACACTGCGCTTCAGTTTCTGTGGCTACATTGTAAATTTACAGATAGTAAATTTACATCACAAGCTTGGCCTGATGTTTTCCAAGGAATTCCCTTGTATCAAACAAATTTTAAACAATACATAACAACTGTCTTTCTCCAATGGCTTAGAATTGCAAATCCCAGAGCAAGCCTAGCTTTTCAGAAGTCACAGAAATGACCTTGAAGTGGACACCACGATGTGGGCCACAGATGTGCCCTTCTCTGGGGCCAGGGCTTGGTGTGCCTTGAGGACAAGAATCAGACCCTCTGAAGGAGAGGGCAGAGGGGAGTCTTCCCTTCTCTAGGGGTGCTGACCGAGCACCCAGGTTGGGAAACGGGAGCGTCTGCTGCGTCCTCCCTGGGAAGCTCATGCCTCGATGGCTGGGACACCTCGAGGAGCTGGCTGGTCACTGGCAGAGTGGGGACCAGCTGGCCCCCAGGATCCTGTCCTGGGAGGAAGGGCCTGGCCTTGTGGGGCAGACTCCACCTGGGAGAAGCCCTGCTCTCTCGGGCACCCCTCCTGCTGGACATGGGTGAGTCCACTGGTGTCAACTTCCCTGTTGATCTTTTAAAGGCCGTGGCCATGGGCTGCACTGGGGACTGCCTAATCTTACCAGAATAAACAGAATAAATTAACAGGGAACTATGTATGAAGAAGAAGTGAACTGTAAGGTGAGCGGTGGGTGAGAGGAAGCTAGTATTTATTCCATGTCTTGTAACTGATGCCATCATTACTACTATTTTTTTTTTTTCCCCCGATTCTGGGGACCAAACGTAGGGCCTCAAGAGCAAGACACAAGGGCTCCACCACTGAGCTACACTCCCAGCATTATTACTATTTTAATCTCTGTTTTATAGACAAGGAAACAGAAGCAAGAAAAGTTAGTACTCTTGCTCAAAAATCCCATGAGAACGGTATCCAGGTTTTCTTGTGACTTAATCTAGCATGTGGCACGATCCATATTTTCTTTGGTATAAATGCAGACAATAGCATTTCCTGTCTTGCTTTCCTTTTTTCTTCTGCAAACCCGTTTTCTCCTCCAAGCCCGCAGTCTCTCCATTGTCCTTGGAACACGCTGCAGATACTACTCTCCGGGTCCTCTGGGTCACACCTTCTCCCTTCTCAGGCCCACTCTTTTCTGGATGCTCAAATCCACCTGTGTTTCCAGGGCAGCCTCTGCTTCTCTCCTCTGCCAGCCCAGGGCGGTCCCTGAGAGACCTGGGAAGTTTGTACTGGTCCTTGTACATGAGGACCCGGTACCGTAAACTCTGCAGCCTCTGAGAGGAGCGGCCACCTGGCTCATGTCAGAACTCTACAGACGCAGGCAGCAGGGAAGCTGCGTGAGAACCTCGGGTGGGACATATTTCTACCAGCTCTTTTGAGCCAGGTACCGAGCTTTGAAACTGCTGTGTGCTTTATTTTGTGCTATGTACTTAAGCAGCACTAAATTGAAATCATGGATCAGAGAAGCAGGCCAGACACACTTCTGTTTCCTGAGTCGGGCTTCTACCTGGGAGTTGAGCTCCTACCAAATACGTCTGTTTGATCAGATTTGTTTCAGTCCCTTTCTTAGGGTCAAACTAAAGATGTGGATAAACCCCAGCTATCTACAACTTAATCCTGTTGATTTCAAAACCCTCGGCGTAATGGGAAAATGAAGAGGGCTAACTGGACGCGCACACACCCTGCCTACATTCCCCCGAGGCGTGGGGACCCACGCGTGTGTCTGCAGCTTGGAGAATGAAGGGTGTTGTGTTTCCACAGCATCTGGTGTTTAAAAATTCCTCACTTGAGCCAGGTAAGTTGGTGCACACCTGTAATCCAACCACTCAGGAGGCCAAGGCAGGAGGATTACCAGTTCAAGGCCAACCTGGGAATCCTTCCAAATCGGTTGTGTAGAGAGCCTGGATGTAACAGAGATAATTAGACTGTTCTATGGGGGAAGGACTGCAGTTTTGCCTTCCATAATGCCCTTCAGATACCCAAATTTCCAGTTTGGCAACATGCATTGATAGAAGCGAATGAGTGATTTCTAAATCTCCATTTCTTTTTGGTCCAGGTAGACAGGATGTTGGTGAATTGCCAGGAAGGAAATGATGATCGATGCAGTGAGGGTTTGAGCTCCCTGTGAAGGGGCAGGAGGCAGGAGCAGGGCTGGCAGGGACAGTTCAGAGGAGGGGGCTTTTCTGTGGAGAGCACAGCTGGCTCTTTTCCTGGCTGTCCCTCTCCAGGGCCCAGGACAGTCACACAGCCTTGCAGGGGTCCCATGCTTCCCTCTTGCTTTCACAGGTTTTATTCCCACGTGACCAGAGGGGTCTGCTTGGTGCTGAGAACCTGATCCTGAAATGAATCATTTACTCTACGAGGATTTAAACAGGTCTTTCGGATTTAAAGTATATTACATATTTATGAGCTCCGATTTCAAGATCCACTTTGAATGAGCTATTGATGCTGCTTTATGTTAAAGATTTGTGCTTGATCTCTTTTGATTCAGCCTTGGTTTTATTTCCCAGAGGTTCCAAGCCATGTTGTTAAATCTCTGAGCGTCCACCTCCTCCCTGTGAGAGGAACACTGTTTAGGTCCCTGTCAGCTACTATGGAACCGTCTTCCACTGGATCAGGGAAAGCAACTTTCTGAAATTAAAATGGCAGCCCACCTCGCCAGGCAGTGCCGGTGAGGACGGTGACATGCTAAGGAAACTCCAGGGTGCTCATTCAGTGTGGCAGGAGAGATGATATCATGGTCTATTAAAGCCACGTTCCTTCGTGTCCGCGGCGAGGAGGGACCCCAGAAAGCGTTATTATTCACTTTTAAAATGCATCATTGCTTGAGTGTCCCTGATTCCCTTTTCATTTTTTAAAATATTTTTTTTTAGTTGTCGATGGACCTTTGTTTTATTTATTTATTTATATGCGATGATGCTGAGAATCGAACCCAGTGCCTCACACGTGTGAGGCAGGCACTCTACCACGGAGCCACGACCCAGCCCTGATCCCCTTTTTATTTACAGAAGTCATTGCCTTTCAATGACTGGCTTCTTGCACGGACAGATCTCAGGCGAGCTGAGAGAAAAGAAAATACAGTTGAGAGAAACTAAAATTATTTTATGAGCTCTTAGCAAGAGAGAGAGAGTCGAATGAACATCGTTTCCTAATTGCTACAGTTTAAATACAATCAAAGGTTTTGCTTTTGTTAAATCAAAAATAAAATTTCTTGGGGAAGGCATTTCCCCCTCTTTGAAGAAGGGAGAGAAAACCACCCGGAAGCAGGGGCACTTTGCAGGCCTCCTGGTGCCTGAGCAGAATTGCTAAGTGCGTCCCCCTCTCTGTGCCGGGCTGTCTGTATTCACCATATCACAAGCTGGAAACCAGACCTCATTTGACGGAGCCAAAAAATGGTCCTTTTGTTGCCGTTTTTTTACCCCAGTGTCATCTCTCATGGTTGCCCGGGCAACCAGTGTGTATCCTTTCAGCGTAGGTTACTGGGCCCGGAAGGAAGTGCCCCAGTGCTGGCCTGCTATTTTTATAGAACCGTTACACAATACAATCTATTAAAGCTTCCTCCTGGTGTTTTATTGCACAAAGGGGAAATTAAGTTTGATGATTCCTGAATGTTGGACGGAGGCTGTCAGGTGACTGGGATTGCTGCACTCGGTATTCCCGTACACAGTTCGCAATTGGAGGAGGACTGGTGTCCGTGTGTGCCCTTGGCAATGTGCGCCTGCCCGGGGGTCATTAGAGGAAACTGAGCTCTCAGTTGCTCAAGGGTGCAAGTTGTGTCCGACCACACAATGCTCCCTCCCTGGTAGGACGGCAGCAGACAGTGGAACCCTTTTCACAGCGAAGGGCAAAGGGAATTTTAAAGGTGTGGCACATGTGCTTTTCATAGCCTGGATGGCTACTGGCAAAGAGACCAGGGTGTCTCCCAAAGCCTAGCACTGAAGCATCCCGCAGTCGGCTTTGCCTCTGGGTAACTGCAAGCTCCTGGGATGGCAGGCGTGGGGCTGGGGTGCAGTAGGCAGATGGTGTCCGAGCCTTTGCGACTTGCTGGAGGAACTGAGGGAGGACGAAAGCTCTCTGCTCCTTGATCCCATCTCACTGGCTCCAGCTCTCTAGCAGCCTGAAATACGGCACAAGAGTCCATCATGTCAGAAGTTCTGTCCTGGAGCAAAAAGGAACCCTTGTCTCTAAGGAGGCTTAAGGCCACATGTGGCCTGGGTTCCCTGGACGGACTCAGTCTACACCACCATCCCCTCTTCCCCACAGCCTCCCTTGCTGTTTCCTGCACGTCCGTCGCTGCAGCTCAGCCACCAGCCCTCTGCCTCTTCCACCTGCGTCCTCGCCTGCTTTTCTTCCAGGCTCAACTGCCCTGGGTTCCCAGCTGCCCCTGGACAGCTCTTCTCAGGGTCGCACTTTGCCTGAACCCAAGAAGTTTGAATGGAAACCTCCTGGTTCTTCCTGTATGCCCTCTACGTTTCTCACACCACCCTGGTGGGTTCTCTCCTCCCGTGTCACCTTGTTCTTCAATCTCGTGGACACTGACAGCCTTCCTACCCTTTAAAGTTTAAATCCATTCTACTCTAACAGCCTGGAGTCAGGCACAGCCCCTGAACAGGGCTCAGCCCCTCCCTGTGGGGGGAGGGGAAGAAAGATGTCAGTCCAGAGACCCAGTTAGAAAAAGCATAAGGGGTTGATTTAGGGGATGGAAGTACCTACACGGGGAGCAGGCTGTCTCCAGGAGAGGACACGAGAGTTTTAATACCTGGTCTGCGACCCTCGCTCTGCAAGTATCATGGCTTTGGGGTTACTGTGGTTTCTGCCGTGGCTTAGTGAACCCACACCAATTTCACCATGTTGGAGGTTTTCCAGCAGAGACCGCGTCTGTTTTCTCCAGATTGACAGGGCTGTCTGACCCCAAGGTATCCCTAGGCAGCATAATGGGCAGTGGGGAACATGACCCAGGGCGCAGCCTGGGTTTCTTTCCCCACCTCCTTGCTCATGTCTATTCAAGCCACCTACTCCCCATCTTAGGACATCAGGAACAAGTGGCAGGTCCCCAGCTTGCCACGACTTCTGTCCAATTTGGCTACAAATTAGAGGTTCCAGGAATCTCTCCCCAGAGTTGAGAGTTTGCCAGAATGGCCCCAGATCCCGGGGATGTGGTTATCATAGATCTATTAGATGGATATTTTAAAGGATGCCGATGAACAGCCAGATGGGGAGACACCCAGGAAGAGGTTCAGGACAGTCCCAAGCACAGGAGCTTCTGTCCCCACGGGGCTTGGGGGTGAAGGTGCTCACCAACATGAAAACTCTTTGAATCCCAAATCCCTTCCCTTAGGGTTTCTCTGGGAACTTGACTATGTAGCTGCAGGAGCCCTGTTTGGGGAGATAGCTAAGATTGCGGTTGACTACGGGCCATAGACATTTTTGGGCATTTCCGCCTTCCGTAGTCTCACAGGACTTAGCCTGGGATCTCGCAGGACTTGGCCCAGGATCTCGAGAGATTTGAGCCGTGACTCAGCAGATCGAGCTAGCACCATTCCTGCTCGGGCGCATGGGAAGAGACCTGAGAGAGCACGGACAGGGTTATCACTATTGTATAGATATATTGTAGTTTCTTGTAAGAGTAGGTGCCTTGGTTTCTTGTGAGAGTGTGTATGGGGTGTTAGAAATTACAAGAGACAGAGAGAGAAAGATTAAAGAATATTTTCGTCTCCATCCTGTCTCCAGACTCCTTCCCGTGGCGCTGCCGTTCCAGGCTGCAATCCCTTTCCGGCTACAACAGTTGGTGGCCCGTTCGGGGCATTCAGCACGGCAGGTAAGAACTGAGAAACCTCGCAGGAGTCTCTAGTCAGAGCGGTTAAAATGGGTTCAAAAATAACTAAGACCCAAGTGTATAAGGCTCTTGATGAATTCTTTGATATAGATGAGTCTGTCGTTAGTGAGGAGGATTTAGAAAACAGTGAAGGCGATCCTGAAAGCGTAGATTCCGCTGAGTCAACTAAGACCAGTAAGGAGAGTATTAGAAGCGTCCCCAAAATGACAAAGATCCGAGATGCTAAAGCTATTCAAGATTTATTAGAGATACTTCAAGGATACATGCTCTCAATTGAACCTGGGACTCAGGATGTTACTGAGTCAGTTAGGACCAATGAGAGTAGTAGTAGTGAGGAGGAATTAACTAAAGGTGATTTTGAGAAAATGAACAAAAGAAAATTAAGGAAGACCAAGATAAGGGATCGACAAGAGGAGGAACTTGTGTCCTCTACTCCCCCATGGGTGAAATTGATTACAGAAAATATGAAGGGTATCACTAGACGTTTGCATACCCTAGAAATAGAAATAGAAAGTCTTTCTGAGTGCTTATGCGCTCTTGAGGGTAACTCACAGATACATTGGGAACTGCCAGTATTTGAATATGAAAATGGACAGAGGGGCCACCAGCCAGTAGATTTCAAAACAATAAAAAATCTCAAAGAGGCAATAATGACTTATGGACCCCAAGCTCCTTTCACGTTGAGTATACTGGAGTCCCTTAACACCTTTAGCTTAACCCCCGCAGACTGGAAACGTCTATGTAAAGCAACATTAAGTGGGGGACAATACTTGGTTTGGCGATCGCAATTTCAAGAACTTTGTATAGAAACAGCTAAAAGAAACGCAGATGCAGGGTTTGGAGACCATAATATAGAAATGCTCACAGGAGAAGGGCAATTCGCAGACATACAGGATCAAAAATATTATACCCCAGGAGTATATGCTCAGATAAATGCAGCTGCCTTAAAGGCATGGAAAACTGTACAAGGACCTGGGGATCTACAAGGTAGCTTGTCCAAAGTAATTCAAGGACCTAATGAACCATATGCTGAATTTGCTGATCGACTTTTGAGAACTGCAGGTAGAGTTTTTGGAGACATTGATCAAGTTATGCCATTAGTTGTTCAGTTAGCGTATGAAAATGCTAATAAATATTGCCAGGAAGCCATCAGGCCATGGAAAAATAAAAAAGGATCTTTCCATATATATACAACTATGTAAAGATATAAATGATGCCTTTGTCACAGGGAATGTGATTGCAGCAGCTGTGAGAGATGCTGCCCCTCAAAATTTTACAAGGGCTCAACATAGACATTATAATCAATCAGGATATTCTAGGCAAAATTATCATAATCAATCAGGCTATTCTAGGCAAAATCCCAAAAGAGAAATAAGACCAAATTCATACCGTGCTCCAGGTTGCTCCCCCAGGTGTAAGAAAGGAAATCATTGGGCCAATAAATGCTATTCAAAATTTGACATCCATGGAAATCCTTTGTTCAGGAATTCAAAAACGGGGCACGGGGCCCAATGCCCCGGGGCCCACAAATGTACGAGGCATTGGAGGAGGAGTATCCTCAAGCATCCACTCAGATGCTTTCCCGACACAATCCCTACTACCCATCCACTCCCTCGCCAGAGGAACAGGAGGAAATGCAGGATTAGACCTCTGTTCCACCGCCCGAATAGTGTTAACAACTGAAATGGGGGTTCAACTGATTCCCACAGGAGTCAGGGGACCTCTTCCCTCAGGGACTGTAGGACTTATTATCGGGTGAAGTCCTGAAAGCTTATTAGGTTTGCAAGTGACCCCAGGTGTAATAAACTCAGACTACAAAGGGGAAATAAAAATAATGCTTAGCTCACCCCAAAATATAAGTTCTATTAATCAGGGAGATAGAATTGCTCAGCTGTTCCTCCTTCCAAATTTACATAATTCATTTAAAATGAATATGCCTCTAAATAGGAACAATAGAGGATTTTGTTCCACTGATTCGAAACCCATGGTTTGCTGGGTTTGGGACTGTACAAGGAGGCCTATGTGTAAAATAAGAATCCAAGGAATAGAAATGGAGGGTCTTATAGATACTGGAGCTGATTCTTCCATCATTAATTTACGTCTATGGCCCAAACACTGGCCTCTGCAAAAAGCTTCAACCAGTTTAAGAAGCTTGGGATATAATAACCTCCCAGAAAAAAGTGCGGTAATTTAAAATGGGAGGATGATGAAGGACATAAAGGCACGTTTCAGCCTTATGTTTTACCTAATCTACCGGTTACTTTATAGGGAAGAGATATTTTACAACAAATGGGAGTACACCTTGCAACCAAACCTGCAGGTGTTAAATGTAAAAATATACAGAGTAATCTTAACCCTATAAGAAATCATCAAAAAGTACAGGGTAAGCTTAACCCTAAAAGAAATCATTATCATATAGGAAAAAGACATTTTTCTTCGGGGCCACTGAGAAAATAATTTTGAAAATACCATGGCTTTCTGATAAGCCAGTGTGGGTCCCTCAGTGGCCCCTATCTAAAGAGAAATTACAAGCGGCCCACCTACTAGTTCAGGAACAGTTAGAAGCAGGACATATAGAACCTTCCACCTCTCCCTGGAATTCCCCCATATTTGTGATCAAGAAAAAATCAGGAAAATGGCGATTATTACATGATCTTAGACAAATTAATAAAACCATGCAAGTCATGGGCCCTACTCAACCTGGACTTCCGAATCCTATAGCTATTCCAAAAAATTTCCATGTTATTAGTCTTGATATAAAGGATTGCTTCTTTTCTATTCCCCTACATCCTCTGGATGCCCCCAGGTTTGCTTTTTCAGTTCCTTCTATTAACAATAATGGCCCTGATCAGAGATATCAGTGGAAGGTTTTGCCGCAGGGAATGGCTAATAGCCCCACCATATGCCAAATATATGTGGACAAGGCTATCCAACCCATTAAAAATAAATATCCAAACCTCATGTGTCTACATTACATGGATGATATTTTACTGGCCCACCCTAATCAAAAAAATCTTATTTAATATATTCAGTGACGTGGTAGAAAATTTTAAAAAAAATATGGATTATATATAGCAGAAGAAAAAGTTCAAACCAGATCTCCCATATTATATTTAGGATTTAAAATCATGGATACTTGCAGGAGCCCTGTTTGGGGATTGGCTTGAATTGCAGTTGACTATGAGCCGTGGAGATTTGGCCATTGTCGCCACCCGTAGTCTCACGGGATTTTGTTGCGGGATCTGGAGTGACTTGGCCGAAATTGCTGATCGGGTCAGCGCCATTTTAGTGGTGTGTTTGGCGTGAGTTAGTTGTTAGAACCAGAGAGAAAAGTTATCAGAATAAAAAGCTGTTTGTCTCCAGTTTGCTTCTGAAGTTCTTCCCGCGGCTCCGGTGCTCCGAGCGCTTCAGGCGGCGACAGGTGGCGGCCCGTACGGGGAACTTCGGAGCGGACAGGTAAGAACTGAAAGGTCTCTAAAGATGGGTTCGAATATAAACTGAATCCCAAGTGATAGAGGCTATGCAAAGACTCCTTGATATACCTGACTCTGTTCTCAGTGAGGAGTATATAGACAAAAATGAAAGTGATCAAGAAAGTGTAGATTCCACTGGGCCAACTGAGACCAGTAAAGAGAGTATTAGAAGAGACCAAAAATGACAAAAATCCAAGCTATTAAAGCTATTCGGGAGTTATTGGCAAAAGCTGAAGGATACTTGCTCTCACTGTTAAAGATGTTACATCTCATTGCTTGCAAGCTTTTGCTGCATTGGGCATCCCCAAAATGCTTAAAACAGATAATGGCCCCGCATATACGTCCTCATCTTTCAAAGAGTTTTGCGCAAAATTCAATATATCCCATAAAACAGGCATCCCATACAATCCTCAGGGTCAGGGCATTATTGAAAGAGCAAACCGAACACTGAAAATTATGTTATTAAAACAAAAAGAAGGAAATTGGAAAAGTCCTAAGGACAGATTGGCAGTTGCCCTGTTTACCTTAAATTTTTTAACTTTAGACTCTAATGGTTATTCTGCTGGAGACAGACATTGGAATCCACACCAACAACATAAAACCTTTGGTTTACTGGAAGGATGTTCTTTCAGGTACATGGAAGGGTCCAGATCCAGTATTAATTTGGGGAAGAGGATCTGTTTGTGTTTTTCCAAAAGACGAATCCTCTCCAATATGGATACCATCTAGATTAATAAAACAGGTACCACATCAAAATGATCAAGATGAAGTTATTGAAGAATCAAGATTAATAAAAAGGTACAAAATCAAGAGGACCAAGATGAAGGTATAGAATGATTCCCTCAAAAGAGTCCTTCAAAATATTTCACAACTTAAGTGTCATTTCTCCCGGCCGGGACGAGGAGATCTCTCTTTAGTGTGCACACAATTGTATTTTTCTTTTCTTTTTATACATGTCTTTATGTCTGTACATTTGTCTATATTTCATGTTAATGTGACGTCACAAATATATGTTTGTATGTTTGTTTGTCCAGTGTGACGTCACATAGAACAAAGCGCTTATGAAAAGAAAAAAGAAAAAATATATATATATGGATCCAAATAACTTTAATTCATTTTAGGTTTAGAGTATTCAATTTAGGTAAATAATTTTATAAATGAAGGTACTTTCAATTTTGATTTATAGGTGTCCCTGGGACTTCTCTTTAGCAAACAATATGACTAGTGCTATATAACCTGATATTTTGGTGTTTTGACTTAAGATTGTTTATTTGTTATTAACTTCATTTGTTTAATAGCTCATTAATTTCAATTATCTCAACAGGTAAAAGATTGCTCTGTATACAGAGACTCAAGGGTTCCAGCTAACAAATTATTTCTCTAAAGTGCCTTTACCTTTTCTTTAATCTATCTTTAATGCAGTAATTACCCTCAGTCTTTCTTTGTTTTGTTCTAAATATGATATTTTTCCAACTTATGTTTGTAGAAGCTCAACCAGCGATGTGTGTGAACAAAAATCAACTTTAATTTTCTAATCTAATTATTCTATTTTGTAGTTTGACAACTCGCCTCTTGACTCAGTGCTGCAATAGCACTGCCTTTCCTTTAATAATTGATGCTTGAGTTTCTAGGTAGCGGGCCCTGAAGATTTGCCGGTGGCATTGTCTAAACATAAAAAAGACGTCTGCTGCTACAGCTGCAGGGATCGCGGCCGCCGCAAGCATCCCTGCTGCTCAAACATCAAACAACCTCACCAACAGTGTGGCCTCTGCTCTACATGCATGGGGCCTCCTACATCAACATGTTACAACAAATGGACATTTTGATCTTTCATTGTTTGGGACTTTACGGGACAATGCCTTGCGGGTATTTGTCTAGAGAATTCAGTGTGTTACTTGTTGGAACTTAGGGCAGCTGATTTGTTTAAACAATTTGATATGCTATGCAATTTGGCTCATCACCAAAAGGCTTGTCGCCTTAAAGCCGCAACATCTCCTCACAATTGGACGGCTGTTGGTCATCATATATAGTCGATCCTAAAGGGCTCCATTGGATGGCTGGTTAGCCAATGACGGGTAAGATCCCCAGAGGGGGACAACCTAAGACAGGCACAGTCGCACGGGACAGTCTCATGTGGCCGACATATCAACCTAAGACAGGAGTCAAGGGCACAGCCTTGATTATCCGATGACGGGTAAGAATGTTGGTTGCACATAGACGTCCTAGAGCATTACCTCTTTTAAAACAAAAAGGGGGAAATGCAGGAGCCCTGTTTGGGGATTGGCTTGAATTGCAGTTGACTATGAGCCGTGGAGATTTGGCCATTGTCGCCACCCGTAGTCTCACGGGATTTTGTTGCGGGATCTGGAGTGACTTGGCCGAAATTGCTGATCGGGTCAGCGCCATTTTAGTGGTGTGTTTGGCGTGAGTTAGTTGTTAGAACCAGAGAGAAAAGTTATCAGAATAAAAAGCTGTTTGTCTCCAGTTTGCTTCTGAAGTTCTTCCCGCGGCTCCGGTGCTCCGAGCGCTTCAGGCGGCGACAGATACTTTTGTTAGAACCCCCAAAATTTTAATAAATAAAGAACATTTGACCACCCTCAATGATTTCCAAAAACTACTGGGAGACATTAATTGGCTTCGCCCTACACTAAACCTCACTACTGGCCAATTAAAACCTTTATTTGATATCCTTTGAGGGGACCCTGATCCATCCTCACCACGAACGTTGACTCCTGATGCTAGGAAAGCTTTAAAGGTAGTAGAAAAAGCCATCGAAGGAGCTCATTGTGACAGATTTGACTTAACTCAACCGCTGATATTGATTATTATTTCTTCACAATATACACCGACAGGAGTATTTTGGCAACAAGGGCCTTTATTATGGATACATTTGCCTGTCTCTCCTAAAAGCATAATTGAGTCTTATACCTCCATGGTGGCTAAACTTATTCTTCATGGACTTAAAACTTCTACTAAAATATTTGGCATTCACCCTGCTACTATTATTACTTCCTATTCATCATCACAGATTGAATATTTATGCTTCAATGATAATGACTGGGCTATAGCTAGATGCTCTACCTCTGCAAATTTTGATAATCACCTTCCTAAGTCTCCTATGTTATCTTTTTGTATTAATCACCCTATTATATTTCCACAGGTAATAAAAAATCAACCTATTCCTAAGGCATTTAATGTATTTACAGATGGTCCTCAAATGGTACTGCTGCAGTAGTCACTACAAAAGAAAATATGACTTACATAACTGCACACAAATCAGCTCAACTAGTGGAATTGGAAGCTGTGGTAAGAGCTCTGGAAAATTTTAGAGACCAGCCCATAAACATTTTTTTAGATAGCCACTATATTGTACAAGCCGTCCCAAAATTAGAGTTAGCAGGACCAATAGCACCTCATTCTCCAGCCTTTAAATTGTTTTATCAAATACAAAAACTTTTGTGGGCTAGAAATGAACCTCTATTCGTAGGCCATATTAGAGCACATAGTAATTTGCCTGGCCCCCTCCATGAAGGTAATCAAAAGGCTGATGAACTTACAAAAACAATATTTATACTTTCAGCACTACCACAAGCTACTTTATTTCATTCCCAGTTTCATGTCAACAGCACCACCTTGCAACGTAGGTTTAAAATCACAAAGGAGCAAGCCAGAACAATTGTAAAAGATTGTAAATCTTGTATGACACATTTGCCCAATCCTCATTTTGGTGTTAACCCTAGAGGATTAATGCCCAATCATTTGTGGCAGATGGATGTTACTCATGAGCCACGTTTTGGAAAATTGCGATTTATTCATGTAACCATAGATACATGCTCAGGCATGATTTTTGCTTCCTTACATTCCGGAGAAAAAGTTAAAGATGTCACATCTCATTGTTTACAAGCTTTTGCTGCATTGGGCATCCCCAAAATGCTTAAAACAGATAATGGCCCCACATATACGTCCTCATCTTTCAAAGAGTTTTGCACAAAATTCAACATATCCCATAAAACAGGCATCCCATACAATCCTCAGGGTCAGGGCATTATTGAAAGAGCAAACCGCACGCTAAAAGTTATGTTGTTAAAACAGAAAGAAGGAAACTGGAAAAATCCTAAGGACAGATTGGCAGTTGTCCTGTTTACCTTAAATTTTTTAACTTTAGACGCTGATGGTTATTCTGCTGGAGACAGACATTGGAATCCACACCAACAACATAAACCTTTGGTTTACTGGAAGGATGTTCTTTCAGGTACATGGAAGGGTCCAGATCCAGTATTAATTTGGGGGAGAGGATCTGTTTGTGTTTTTCCAAAGCATGAATCCTCTCCAATATGGATACAATCTAGATTAATAAAGCAGGTACCAAATCAAAAGGATCAAGATGAAGTTGTTGAAGAATCAAGATTAATAAAAAAGGTACAAAATGAAGAGGACCATGATGAAGATATGGAATGATTCCCTTAAAAGAGTCCTTCAAAATATGTCACAACTTAAGTGTCATTCCTCCTGGCTGGGATGAAGAGATCTCTCTTTAGTGTGCACACATTGTATTTTTTTTCTTTTTATATATGTGTTTATGTCTGTGTATTTGTCTAAATTTCATGTTAATGTGACGTCACAAATATATGTTTGTATGTGCATCTGTCTGTCCAGTGTGACATCAAATATAACAAAGCGCTTGTGAATATATATATATATTCACAATATACATATATATATATATATATGTATATGGATCCAAATAACTCTAATTCATTTAAGTTTAAGAGTATTCAAATTGGGTAAATAATTTTATAAGTGAAGGTACCTTCAATTTTGTTTTATAGGTGTCCCAGGGACTTCTCTTTAGCAAAAAATATGACTAATGCTGTATAACCTGATATTTTGGTGTTTTGACATGAGGTTGCTTATTTGTTATTAACTTCCTTTGTTTAATAAATGATTAATTTCAATTATTTCAACAGGTAAAGGACTGCGGTGTATGCAGAAACTCGAGAATTCCAGCTAACAAATTATTTCTCCAAAGTGCCTTTAGTTTTTCTTTAATCTATCTTTAATGCAGTAATTACCCTCAGTCTTTCTTTGTTTTGTTCTAAATATGATATTTTGCCAGCTTATGTTTGTGGGAGCTCAGGCTGCAATGTGTGTGAGCAGAAATCAACTTTAATTTTCTAATCTAATAATTCTATTTTTTAGTTTGACAACTCGCCTCTTGACTCAGTGCTGGAATAGCACTGCCTTTCCTTTAATATTGATGCTTGAGTCTCTAGGTAGCGGGCCCTGAAGATTTGCCGGTGGCATTGTCTAGACATAAAAAAGTCGGCTGCTGCTACAGCTGCAGGGATCACGGTCGCTGCAAGCATCCCTGCTGCTCAAATGTCAAACAACCTCACCAGCAGTGTGGCCTCTGCTCTGCATGCATGGGGCCGCCTAGATCTACATGTTATAACAAGTGGACATTTTGATCTTTCATTGTTTGGGACTTCATGGGACAGTACCTTGCAGGTATTTGTTTAGAGAACTCACTGTATTACTTGATAGAACTTAGGGCAGCTGATTTGTTTAAACAATTTGATATGCTATGCAATTTGGCTCATCACCAAAAGGCTTGTTGCCTTAAAGCCGCAGCATCTCCTCACAATTGGACGACTGTTAGTCATCATACATAGTCGATCCTAAAGGGCTCCATTGGATGGCTGGTTAGCCAATGACGGGTAAGATCCCCAGAGGGGGACAACCTAAGACAGGCACAGTCGCACGGGACAGTCTCATGTGGCCGACATATCAACCTAAGACAGGAGTCAAGGGCACAGCCTTGATTATCCGATGACGGGTAAGAATGTTGGTTGCACATGGACGTCTTAGAGCATCCCCTCTTTTAAAGCAAAAGGGGGGAAATGCAGGAGCCCTGATTGGGGAGATGGCTAAGATTGCGGTTGACTACGGGCCATAGACATTTTTGGGCATTTCCGCCTTCCGTAGTCTCACGGGACATGGCCCAGGATCTCGAGAGATTTGAGCCATGACTCAGCAGATCGGGCGAGCGCCATTCCTGCTCGGGCGCATGGGAAGAGACCTGAGAGAGAACGGACAGGGTTATCGCTATTGTATAGATATATTGTAGTTTCTTATAAGAGTAGGTGTCTTGATTTCTTGTGAGAGTGTGTATGTAGTGTTAGAAATTACAAGAGACAGAGAGAGAAAGATTAAAGAATATTTTCGTCTCCATCCTGTCTCCGGACTCCTTCCCGCGGTACCGCCGTTCCGGGCTGCAATCCCTTTCCGGCTACAACATGTAGCGTGACGGCTTCATCTTGAGTGTGGACGGTGAGTTCTACCTTCAGCTCCTCTCCCCTCCCAGGAGATCTGGGGTCGGGCTAAAAGTCCAAACCCTCTAATCATGGTTGGCTCTCCTGGCCCTCAGCCCCCAGGTGCCCCACCCCGTCCTTATGGGCTGTCCAAAAGCCACCTCATTAACAAACTCAGGTGTGGTTAGAAGGGTTTATGAAGGAGGAAAGACGCTCCTCTTGCCTTAGTGAGCCTGCAGCCGTTTCAGAATCCAGGACAAAGGCCAAAATGTGGATTCTTGTTCCATCACAACGTCCAACACAAAACACGAATCTTTCGTCCCCCGAGTCAATGACTTTTACTGACTCCCTGGTAACTGAATTCGAAGAACCCTGAATTTTGACCTTGGGCTGTCTAGGCTTTCATTGTACACCTGGAAAGAGTGACCCAAGGAGGGGAGGTGGTGTGTTCAAGGTCACCCAGAGAGCTGGGGCAGAAGAGAGGGAAACTTCTTACCATGCCCTGAATTCCTCCCGGGCTTGATGGGCTGTGTTCTGTCACCCAGGGCAGTCGGTCCTTCTTCCCTGGTCTCTTAGAAGCCACACCTGCTTTCCCATGTCCACTCTGGCCACAATAACTGATAACTGAGGCCCTCATTTACGTCAAGCCAGGACTATTTTAGTTTCCTAATTGGTTGTGGCCTTCAGCTCTACTGCTTGAATCAATTTTACTTCTGAATTCTTCTCACAGCTTTATTGTGTCACTTTATTACACAACAGTTTTGATTATTTATATTCAAGCCTGAATTTAAGTCTCCATAACCCGACTTCCTCCTTGCCCTTCCAATTTGCCTGCCCAGACTTATGGCCCATCCCTACCAGTGGCTTTCTATTGGGAAGGGTTGGTTTTATTCACCATTTTCTTTTCACAGATTGGAGATATGTTGACTGCTTCCTTTCTTAATTCTATTATCTCAGACAGAAGAGATTCCCAATCCTTATTCTGTAGTGTTTCCAGAAAACCCAAAATGACACGTAGCTGATGGAATAGTAATAAACACTTGGTGCAAATCTTCATTTACTCAAGTTACCAATTTCTTATGCCAAACTGGATCCTTTTTCCCTCTTGGAATTTGGAACCAAGGACAAGAAGGAGTGCTGTTTGAGCAGACAGGGCAGGTATGCTCTGGGCTGGAGAAGAGGAGGAGCAGGGAGACCACCTCCCGGATCAGCTTCTCAACCTGAACAAAGGGTGGGTCCTGAGGGTGAGGGCAGAACTTTAGATAACCAGTAGGAGGATTATTCATGACTTTTCCAGGGAGGGGGCTGGGTCAACCTTGGAGACAAGGAACCGCCTTCCTCAGATCCTTCTGTGGGCCAGTTGCAGTCTGGGTGGGAAGCAACTCAACCAAGATGGCGCTGCTGGGTGGGAATTTTACTGGGGCACTGTGTTAGGATGGATGGTAGTGAGTCTGGGTGTGAACAGTAGGTCAACATGCTGTCCTTTGCGGCTGAAACTGGTTTTTGCCTGGTTCTATCCTGTGTCCTGTTTTGCAGGAGCAGCTGGGGTCTCTGACATCTGTGTGACCAGTTAGGCCCCAGTGTCTCATCAGAAACAGAATGCTGGCTAGCAGAAAGAATTCTTTTTTGAGAGGGTGTTTGTCTAGCGACTAAACAGGCGAGGCACTTCCCTTGTGCTCAAGAGGTGACCAAAAAGGACTTGCTGCCTTGAAGTTTGTGAAGAGCAGTGAGCTTACGTGAAACTACATCACTCCTAAGACGTGAGTGCACCGAGAACCCACCTGCCGCCCGTGGTTTAGGGCAACAGGAGATGCAAGTTACAGTGCCTGAGAGCAAACTGGTGGGCTGGGATAGCTGGGACCTCGGGAAAGATGTCCCCAGCAAGTGAGACGCCAAAGCCTCAAGAGTGAACCGGAGCCGGAGCAGCAAAGGGGGCAGGGGCTGGGTCACATAGAAGGAGCAGAAAGCCTGGCGGGGTGGGGGACAAAATTAAAAATTCTTTCTTAAACACTTGGACCTGAAGAAGCAACTCCACACAGGAAGGGGACAATATGGGTGGGAAAGCTGTGCGGGGGCGGAAGTCCAGCACATTCCTCTTTTCCCCCTGGGCCTGCTCCCTGGGAGGACTGGGCAGGGACAGCTGGGTGTGGCGCCCTCCAGGCCTCCTGTCACCAGCCTGGCAGGCAGAGCACCTCCTTCCTCCCCTCTCGGTTTTACCCTGTTCCTTCTCAGAGTTGAGGGTGAGGCCGCAACCTGTCGTCAGAGTGAGGTGAACCACAGGGGCTGGTTTCCCCAGGGCGCCAGCTGCCAGCCTGGTGGGCCGCCACCATCCTCCCGTCACTGCCACCGTCACTGCGGGCGCTTCCTCTGAGAGCAAGACTTCCTTCTAGTGAGTGCACACTCCTGGCCACACAGTCAGGGGCCTGCCCCGCGTCTCCTGTCTGCAGTGAGATGGAGAAAGAGCACCTTTGTCCTCACCCTGCTCCCGTTCCCTGTGGGCCGAGCCGCCTGCGTGGGCCGAGTGACTCCTGAGGGCGTCACCCTCCTCTCTGGTGTTTCATGGTGACCCACCAAATGTTTTTCTGTGGCTTCAGCTAAGGACAGGATTTCCTTCTTCTATTAATGAACAGAAAAAGTAACCTACCATTTAGGACAGGATTTCCTTCTTCTATTAATGAACAGAAAAAGTAACCTACCATTTACTAAGTCTTTGGAATTCCTGAGGGGAGATTTGTTGCCACTTGGAGGCTCGCATCAGGCTAAGCTGTTTGGAGGGACTGAAAGAGGCCGAAGTGACGAGGCTCCCCATAGTCACCCAGCTGATGACAGTTCACATCAGAACGCAGTGTGTACTGTGAATAGGCAGCAAGCTGCTGTAAAGAAATTTCTTTAACATTCTTTGTTTCACTTGGGAGAAAAGATAATTTTTTGCGGGGGGACACTTTTCCATTTGAGGAATCCACACATCTGTTTTTTTACTGAAATTAGAACATAAAAGTCTTCTTCCAGTGAGCTTGGTTCCTGTGGACCAGGTGCACCAGCAGGCCTGGCCGCCTGGGCGCCACCTCTCCCATCTCCTGGCTGCGGGTCCCTGGCGGTCCTGTCCTCTTCCTGCCGCATCTGCCTTTGAGGTGCTGGGACACTGAGAGCCGTGGCAGGTGCTCTGAAGTCCCGAATGCCCGCTGTCCCCCAGCCCAGTGTGGAGTGAGCGCTTCTCTGTGCACCTGGTGCTTTCTGGGTTCTTGTGCTCAGCCTGTGGCAGCTGGGAGGATGTAGTTTCACAGGTGTCTGGCTTTAGGCTTTAAATACTGTGGTCTTTTGGGTCCCTTCTGCTTTAACAAGGCATGCCGCCTCATAAGAGAAACTGCGGAGGTTGAGTCACAGTCCAGGGATGGGGTAGCCATACACACCATTAGATACCTGGTTTTACTTGGTCTGTGATGATCTCACTCTTGAGGGCACAAGAGTAACATTATACACTTTGTATCTGGCTTCTACTTTGTAGGTTAAGACAAAGGAGAAAAGTACAATTTTATAGAAGTTTTGCTTATTGAACGTGGGTCACATTAATAGTTGTCTGAGATTGATAAAAACTTCCCAGAGCAGCACCTGCTTTGCAGCGTCCCACCCTGCTGCAGACCACTTCAGTTTTGCAGATGATCAGTGCGTTGGGGTGCTGGTCAACCAGGAGGAGGCGAGAGTCTTAACCATCTTCAATTCCATTGTTGGGAGTAGGCCCAAAGTCAGAGCAGTTGCCATCTGGAAGGTAGTTGGAAGGTCGAGTGCAGTTGCTCACCTTGCTGGGGTCACCGGTGAAGCTACAGGGCTGCTCTGAATGCCAGGCTGCAGGCTGGGGGACACACAGACCCATGTTGTCCTGGGTCACAGCCTCCAGCTGCAGGAAGCCCCATGCAGGAGCGGGCATCAGGCCAGGTGATTGACATGCGCAATGACCTTGTTTGACTTACATGGTGACATTGAGAGCACACCTGGGGGGATCCTGTGCTGCTCCTCACAGAAGAGGGACCTTGCGGGTGCCTTCAGCCTGTCTGGGCCTCGCTCTGTCTTAGCTGCAGAACGTGGTGATAGTGGCCTCTTCCTCTTAAGATCAACGGGGACAAGAAACCAGGGAGCACAGCTAAAAACTTAGCATACAGTAGGGAGGCTATAAATGTGAGTTATCGCTATTACTGGGCTCAATTTCATCAGTCATTTAAAATATTTTAAAACCCATTATGTTATAAATTATAGCTATCAAAACTAGTAGCTCATTGTAAGTTCAAGGCATTCATTCGAAAGGAGCACTAATATCTGCTATGTCTAAAACCCTGTGCAGGTCCTTGCAAAATAGAAATTGGAATAAGAAGTAATCCTTTCTCTCAGTGTGTGTGTGTATGTGTGTGTGTGTGTGTGTGTGTGTGTGTGTGTGTGTGTGTGTTGCAGATTGTAAGCATCACAAGATGGGGATAAAGGGAATGGTAAAAGTGAAGCTTGGTGACATTTTCTTTTGCTCTCTATTCTTCCTGACACTGGCCGGTCAGTTACTATTTTGTTTTTTTTTTTTTTGGACTGGGGATTGAACCCAGGGGCACTCAACCACTGAGCCACACCCCCAGCCCTTATTATGTTTGATTTAGAGACAGGGTCTCACTGAGTTGCTTAGGGCCTCGCTAAGTTGCTCAGGCTGGCTTTGAACTCATGATCCTCCTGCCTCAGCCTCCTGAGCTCCTGGGATTACAGGTGTGCACCACCACGCCCATCTGTTATTTATTTATTTATTTACTTATTTACTTATTGTAGTACCAGGGATCGAACTCAGGGGCACTTGACCACTGGGCCACATCCCCAGCCCTTTTTTGTATTTTATTAGAGACAAGGTCTCACTGAGTTGCTAAGTGCCTCGCCATTGCTGAGGCTGGCTTTGAACTTGCGATCCTCCTGCCTCAGCCTCCCAAGTGCTGGGATTACAGGCGTGTGCCACCACGCCCGGCTTGTTATTTATTTTTTAGGAGTTTCCCTCCTAACAAATTCTCTGGATCTTGACAATTTTCAGCGAGGTCTTACAGCTCTTGATTATCTCTGATGGAGGCCGGCCTGGCTTCAGAGAGCCTGTTAGGCCACCGCCCCCACCATCCAGCCTTCGCTGCTGTGTGCACACAGGAGCAGGATGCCTCCCCCCCCCCAGCCCCCCCACTCCCCACCCCACCCTTGGGCTGCTGTCCGACAAGCCTTTCTGGGAAATAACTCCTGAGGGGAAATTTTTAATAAAGGCCTGTGTTGTGAGACTGGAGCAGAGACAGAGATGCCCTCCTCCTGGGGTCCTCTGTCCTGCAGTACTGCCCTTCCTGGTTCCCATCGGGTGGTGTGTAAAAAACACTGCATTCTTTCGTTTTTCTCTTTGGTACTCTCTGCTGCTCTTTTACGCATATTTTCTTTTTCTTGCTGTTACAAATATCCTGGGTCTTTCTTTTTTTCAAGAAAGAGCCCAGTGGTCTCCGCCCCTCCCGCTTATGTCACCATCTCACTTAGAAGTGGCACCTTGCTCTCCCTTTAGACGCAAGCACCTAGTTGGTGGATGTGAATTTTTGGACCCGCACTTCCGTCTGTTGCCATCTGGCAGACACAGTTTGTACTGTGGCCATCTTTCTTTAAAGCTGCAGATTTTGCTTCCAATTCTGCTCCCCTAAATGAAGTGCTTCTGGCCCCAACACAGCGCCTGCAGTTTCTTGCTTGTTCATGCCACTGATTTCTTTGTCTTTTGTAGCAGTGAGCTCCCTGGGCAACTGTCTTCTTTGCTGCCCTTGGAAATGCAGCAATGCTGTGTTGGATGTGTGTCCCTTACACCAAGAGCCCTGTAATACAGACTTAAGAGGCACCCAGATGGGGCCAATGACTTCAGACCACATCAGAGGTTGCATTTCCAAGGGCAGCAAAGAAGACAGGAAAGGCTGTGAGTTGATGCCACCCTGCATTGCCACAGTGAGGTCCCTACACTGTGATCCACGCCCAGAGGCACTGATCCTTAGGTGAGGTAGGCCCGTTTACCAGCCCCTCTTTGGACAGTTCTTTGTGATCCATCTCTTGTTTGAAGTAAAAAATGCTGATGATTAGATACAAGATTCTTTTCTTGCTTGGATTTTCAGCTTATATCTCCCACCTACCCTGGTTCTATACTCTAGTTTAATAAACCACAGTGTCATTTCAGTATATTTTAGTTTCTGATCTGTTGCTTGGGACCAATAGTACCAATCTCATAAGGCTGTGGTTTACATTGCTTTCATACTTACAAATACTTACAATAGACTGGGTGGTAGTAAATCCTTCAGAACATTTATTGTCATCTTGTTTTAGAATCAAAATTTTTATTGTTTTCTATACTTTTTATAAAAGAAAGAAAGGAAGAAAGAAAAACAAATAACTATACCCCAAATCCACAGTTTTAAAAAAATTCATGCTTAATTCTGGCCTGGCTCTGTAAAAAACTCTTGGTTGATTCTTACTTGTCTTGATTAAACTTTATCCTCCTTAATGATAGTGCTTTGTAATGATTATTTTAGTGTCCCCCCACACACAAAAAAATCATGTGTGCTTTAAGAGGCATTTAATATCAAGTATCTATATGAAGAGAGTCTTTTGGTAAAGGCGATTCTCAAACTTTAGTTTGCCTAAATGGCCCAAGAAATACACCAAGGGATTTGCACTGCGGTACTGTCTTTGAAGTCTTGTCGCCTGCCTTTAATTTTGCAGTAAGCGCCTAATCTCATTAGATTTCATACACTCAGTGTTTGCACTTGCACAAAAGCTGTCCAAACAAAGCCAAAATGTTGACACCACCATCCTCTGATGGCATTTAGAATGAATATATTAAACACACTTGTACTAGCATTGCATTAAGCTAAGAAATAAATTTTGAACTTTGAACTCAGCAGGATAAAAAAGTTTTCCTTGATAGCTGAGCAATTGTGTTGCGGTATCGTGGAGGGAATTCATTGTGTCATTCAGAGAATCCAAACATGCAAACATTCTCCACATACAGTAGACTCTGCAAAGAAAAGAACTAAAGCACAGAATGGTCCTCAAACCCTGTTGTTAGGGACCAAAGGGGAAGGTAAAGTGGGCTGGTGGATTTGCTTTGAAATTCATGAATGAACTTTGATTAAATTCACTTCAGAGAAGGGATCTGAAAGAATATCTCCTAGTTACTGTGCAAATGAGAGCATGCCTTCCTTCAGTCCACTCTGCTCATTTACAGATTTACAAATTTTCTTTTAAAATCTGGCGGTCAATCTTTGTATTAAAGGCTTGGAAGCTGGGGATTATAGAGCGCTCCAATTATCACACTTCTTTGACTCCTCTCATGAAACAAAGATAGCAACGAGGCTAGGATTGAGAACTAACTAAATCTAATGGCCAGAGATGTGTAAAGTTTAATAGTATCTAAAAGAAAGAGGTTTCCCTGTAAAATGGTGCCCATCATCGTCCATCTCTGGAACATGGCCATCAGTGAGGGGCTGTGCTCTGATAGCTCTCCATAAGGAAAACAGGACCACAAAACTCCCCTGTTTAGGTTTGCACATGTTACTTAGTGCAAATCTCTATGTGTCCGGGGTACTCTAGTTTTTCTGAGTAGCTGGCTTGTTTTTATTTTCTGAGCATGGTGATCCTGTAACTAACAGATCACCTTTTCATGTTTGCTTGGCCTCCAGGCCGCCCACAGCTCCGTTTTCTAGTGCTAGCAACAAGAGGGGCTGAAATGTATTCAGTCTCTGTGTTGCCCACCGGTTCCTTTATTATTTATCTACTTTTATTTTTCTTTTGTTCAAATTTCCTCAAAAATCATGATTCTTTCAATTGCATAGCTTTTAAAAGAAGCCACAGGTCATCTGTGGAAAGGGATGGGAGTGCACCCATTCATAAATTCATAAATTCATACATAAACTCATCCTCAAATTCATACTTACAGCATGAATCGTTCTACAGTTTCCCAAACCACAGCCAACGAGAAGCCTCAACTTAGGAGCTGGGTGGTTATTAGAGAAAGGACAGTGAGACTATCAGTCAGTATGACCCTGAGGAGCCTCAATGAGGACATCAGGAAACTGTCCTGAAGAGACAAGGGAGGGAACCCAAGGCACATGTAGCACAGGGCTGAAAATCCCGACATCCCTGTAATCCAGGGCCCATCCAGTGTGGCATCTGTGTTCTCCTAAGATGACTGTCACATCAGGTACGGTTCTATCATATACCACGCACTTGGTCTAACTAGGCTGCGCTGTTTATTATCAGTTGAAAATATGCACCACAAGATGGCTTGTCTCTGAAAGGCAGAACTTCAGGTATCCGAGCATGGATTTGGCAGGAGAAACCCTTCCTTCTCCCCAGGCTGGATTAAGGTGACACAATAGCAGGGCACATGACATCCCCACTGCAGGACGGGCTGTCATTCCAGTGTGTCGCTTCTCCATGGACCTTTGCCAGCAGGTCTGGGACAGTGGCCTGTGGCACCACTCAGGTGGTCCTTCTTGAGGGATGCAGTAGCCCTTGAGGGTGGCACCAGGAGGAGCAGCGTCTCCGTCTTCTCATTTCATATTATTCATGAGCGTTTTCCTTGTAATTGTGAATTTTAGGAATCATTACGAAAATCTTTCAAGTGTACCTGGGAGAGAAGAAACTACAGTGAGGTCCAACATGTGCCCCGCATCCTTCCTCACTCTCCTGTCTCTCTTCTCTCACTGTGGCAGAAGCATTTGAAAGGAAACCTTGACCTTGTGACATTTGGACATTCTACCTCCAGAGACAGAGTGATTTCATCCATGACCACACACCTCCGTCGTGATTAACGAAAGCAACGCCCAACTCAGGCCACAGTCAAATTTCCTTGAAACACTCACTCAGGTACTTGGCGGTCATTTGCTGGCTTCAGGAGCCAATGTCACCCCCCACAACACCTCTGGCTGTGTGTCTCTGAAATCCTTGAACTCTAAAAGGGTGTCATCCAATATGGTAGCCACTGGCTACAGGTGGATTTTAAAATTAAAAGTAAAGGGGATTATGGGTTCAGGTGGTAAGTGATGTGAGCCACATTTGGAGCACGCAGTGGTGACCGCCCTGCTGGACAGAGCAGACAGAACACTTCCAACCTTGTAAGAGGCCCTTCTGAACCGGGGGCTCTGGACAGGGAACTCTTCCCTGGCTCTCCCAGATCACGGAGCTGCTGAAGACATTAGGTCAGATTCCATAATTCTGGATTGCTTGACTGTGGGCAGTTTAACTTGTTCCTTTCAATCTAGTTTTTTCCTCCCTATAAATTGGAAGTTATCAAAAGTGTGGTTAAAGTTCACTCATTTTTGTGAGGGTTGGGGGTGGACTATTTCGCATCAATCATAGGATTGGCATGGTACTTTTTCATTTCAGTGAGTGTATATGTTACAATACTTAAGTTGTATTTTATTATTGCATATTTAGTTTGTGTTTTTCACTTTATTAGTATTGTCATGAATATTTCTGCAAGTAGAAATTTTTCCATCTTTAGGGTATTCCTTTGGGGTAGATGACCAAAAAAGAAAAAAAATTTTGTGCCACAGCTATTAACAGTTTTATGGCTTTGGACACATATTGTTTAACACTTTATCAGAAGGATTGTAGCAACGGATGCAGCCCAGTTATTTGTGAGCACAAGTTTTACCACATCTTTACCAGCACTGAGCATTACTACGGAAATGGTCACAGGTTTTCTCCATGTAACAGTGCCCTGCAAATTTTTTTCTTTTTGTGGTACCGGGGATTGAACTCAGGGGCACTTGACCACTGGGTCACATCCCCAGACCTTTTTAGTATTTTATTTAGAGACAGGGTCTCACTGAGTTGCTAAGTGCCTCGCCATTGCTGAGGCTGGCTTTGAACTCGCGATCCTCCTGCCTCAGCCTCCCAAGTGCTGGGATTACAAGCGTGCACCACTGCGCCTGGCTTGCCCTGCAATTTGAATAACTTTTTCTTCCGTTCTTTCTTATTCCCCATGTCTCTGGTGTTTGTACCAAAATGACGCTTCAAACAGGGTCGGGTTTGCTGCATCTCAGATGGAAGAGGGGATGCAGCAGGAAGCTTGACCCTGGCCCTGCCTGCCTAGATCCTGTGGGCTAACAGCTGCTTTCATTCCCAGTGGGATCAGTAGCCAGTCTTCTAGTTCCAGGTCTGTTCCTCCCGCTTGCCTAGATCTGAAGCATCCTCTCCTTCAACAATGCGGATGTCCCGGCGGCTACCATCCCTCTGGGTTAGAGGGTGTCAGTTGTCAGCTCTGTTCCCTTATCACAACAGTCTGGGTTCTTACTGGCTTGTCAGGCTGCCTGCCTGGCTTTCTTTGCAAGTGCTCCTGTGTCGAGTTCTTGCCTCCCAGGAAGCCCACTGTAGCATCACATAATTAAGTAACAATGTATGAGGTGCCAGGGCTTTGCAAGCACTTAGTGACTGGTTGCCAGGTATATATGCAAGAGGTGAAATCAAAGAGAACCAAATGCTCCAGTTCTCTATAAATAATAATAATAATAAAAAAACCAAGCGTGGTTCAAACTGTTGTTGAACAGTCTGTTGAACAGTCACTCGAGGAGAAGTAGATGAAGATGTGCGCGTGAGAAACCTGCGGCTGCAGTTGCGCACTCCCTCACACCTCCGTCCGCACCTGCACTTCCCCTCCGGTCCCGGCTCTGTGCTCCTCCCTGGCCTTCTCCTCTGGCCAGTTTTCCAGTCTGCCTTCCAGCCTGCTGACCTCTGGCCTGGCTTGGGTTCTTCGTTACCCTCCCTTCCATTTACAAATTATAAATAAAGCAAGTGTGGCTGAGCTCAGAATCTGGCTCCTTCTACAAAGCTGCACGTGCAGGATGCTAGCTAGGACTGAAGCCTTCTGTCATGGGAAAGTTAACGCTGCAGGGAGAAACTCGGTCTTGGAATTTCCTGCTGATCTGTCTCCTAAGCTAATGTTTTAATCTGATGTCCTTATTTGGCTTTAAAGGAAAAGCCAGAGCTGTGTTCTCTAAGAACAACTCCACAAACAAACACTGAAACCCTGCGTGCAACTTCCTACAGCTGTGATGGAGTCAGACCACAGGACAGCGCAGGACCGCACGCAGCTCTCACGCGGCTGGTAGAGGCTGCAGGGTCCTGTGAGCTCTGTGGCACGTGGCGGAACACATCTAAGGACTGCGCTGTATATGTGCAAAGTGTTTTTTGGATCCCTGATTCCTGTATCAGAGCTACAAGACACACTTCCATTTTTTCCATTTTCTCAGGAGCTCAGAAATAGGCATGTGGAGAATTTTATATATATATAAATTTATACATATTGATCCTCTATATACAGCACTCTGATAATGCATTTTCTTTTAAAAAAACATTTATTTTTTTAGTTGTAGGTGGACACAATACCTTTATGTTATTTTTATGTGGTGCCGACGCTCGAACCCAGTGCCTCACGTGTGCCAGGCAAGCTCTCTACCTCTAAGCCACATCCCCAGGCCCCTGATAATGCATTTTCAACCCAAGACAATACCTGCACTCCCCTCTACCTCAACGTGGTCCAATGTCTTGCCTGAGGTTGGAAGCAGGTTTGCGATTCTATTCTGAGCTGTTTCCTTCTTAAAGTGGCCCTGGTAGGAGCAGCCTCACTGGTAGATGTGGCATGCACCTAGAGACCTCTCCTTCCAGTTCTGATGATGAGATTTTAGGGTCAGCTACTCAGAGAGGAAACCTAGGCTCTGAGAACTGTCCACCTTTCCTTTCAGAAGGGGAAGAAGGCTGGGGTGTGGCTGTGAGCTTTGGTCCTGATCAGGCCTATTGTGGCCTGGCCTCCAGGGCTCTTAGTGCCCCGAGGATATTTTCAAGGTGGTGTTCTGGCAGGTTCCACTTCCTTCCTGCCCCAGAACGTCTCAGGGAAAGGCTGTGGGGGTCTGAGCCTGGCTACCAAGGCAGACGTCGCTGTTCTGGTGTCTAGCTTTGCAGGTGCTGCTGGCTCTGCTGGCTGTGGGGGCTTTGTCACAAATTTACTAGGGACTTGGTGAAAAACCCAAATCCCATATTTCTAATGTGTAGGTGGAGACCACTCTGCTCCAGGACACGTCTAACCTCCCACCAGTGAGGATTGAGCCGGAGCCAAAACATTTGGGTGTCTGTGGCGGGAATTTCTGCTAACCCATGCTCATGGTAACCATGCTCTGCTAACCCTCATGCTCATCCTTCTCAAGGGACATCTTAGACACAGAGGAGGGAACGTGACCTGGAAGTGACATCGTCTTTACTTGGGGTTGAAGGTACTGACACTTTTCTTCCTATGAATCAGTCTTTTATTTTGTACTTCAAATACTGAGTCATGAAAGTTTCCTCTTGTGAAAACATGGCCCTGTCTGTCAGTAGCACAGGCACGGTGGAGCAGACGCTGCCCCTGAGGGTGGCTTGGGAGTGGGTGGTGGGGTGAGGGCGTTGGGCTGCAGAGTCACCCGTGGCATGGCGTCATCTCCTGGGGAAGTCCCAAAGACGCCGACACGGTGCACTCCAAGTCTGCCAGGTAGGAGTCCAGCAAGCACTCCAGGGGCTGGAGGGGCCCTTCCCAGGCCCACAGGGAGGCCCTGGACGATGACGGGATTCCAGCTCCTGGGTGTGGATTGATCTGCCTCAAACTGCAGCATGCAAAAACTAGAGAAGAAAGGGAGGAGGAGGGGAGGGAAGGAGTGATATTCACTCTGCATGACCAAGCCCAGAACTTTCTTCTGGGTGGCAGGTCTGGGCTCCTCCGGTAACAGCCCCAGTGGGCACTTCAGGGGCCAGCTCTGCCCAGGGCCCTCTGCCTTCATTGTTGAACAGTGGTGGTGGCAGGGGTGGGGGCCACAGTTGGGCGAGGACCTCCGTGGGCCGCAGACTCCCAGTCGCAGCCCCACCTTATTCTCTGTGGCACCTGCTGGCCTCTGCGTGTGGTCCCCATTCCTCATAGCGGATCCTCGACCCGCTTTTCTGGACCACCCGACTCCTGTGGGCCTCCCCATTCCTCCTCAGAAGCTGGCTGTGGTGCTGGAGAGACTCTCCTCCCACCTGAGAGTGGGCTGGACCAGCCGCCTGCGGCCCCTGTTCCGTGTCTGCAGAATTCCGCCAGATGCTGGTTTCCTCTGGGTTACCTGGAAGTTAGGCACACGCTTCCTCTTTTTTTTTTTTTTTTTTTTTCCAGAATTGCTCAAACTTTTCTGGGCCTCTGTCCTCCCAGGGATACAGCACAGGGTGGGAAAAATAACATTTTCCTTCTTAGAGAGTCACCTGAGTAGCTCAGTCAGTGGTGCTGGCCCCGACCTCTGGATTCACCCTTGAACGCTCCCCGACCCCATCAATCAACGGCACCACTGCCCCTGTTCTCTTTACAAGTTACATGTTTGTTTGTTTTTCCTTTTTTTTTTTTTTTTTTTTTTTACCCAACTGTCTTTTAGTTCCTTGCTTGTAAGGAACTTTAAAATTTACCACTGAATCCCCAGAAGTGTATCTGACCCATTATTTATGTTCCAAAAACTTAGTTGAATTAATATGTGAATAAATCTATTGTTAAACTTTATAAGTGGTTTCCTTTTAAACTGTATAATTATAAGCTACTTTCCAAGGGCGTCTTCTCAGGTACTGCTTTGTATCCAAGCTTACATCAGATTATGCATGTAATACATGAAAATTCTGATCTTCCTGGCTTCTTAGCAGTATTGGGCATGAACCTCAAACTCTTTACCAATTTGTTACTCGAAAGAGAAAAATAGAACTTGATCAGTGTGATTTGGGCATGTACAGTTTTGATATTCTTAATTCAGAGCACAGTGTCCTATCTCTCGCCAGATTCTGGGTGAAGGGGAACCTGCTGTCACAACAGGATACAGGCTGCATTCCCGCGGGCCCTGGCACCTACCTCATTTGCTGCGGAGGCTCTCGCAGAGGCATCTGGGCTCTCAATCTGTCATGCTTTTAAAATGTCACCAAATCATAAGGAGGGCAGGGCTGTGGCCAGTGGCAGAGCACTTGCCTAGCATGTGCCAGGCCCTGGGTTCAGTCCCCAGCAACCCCTCTCAAGAAAAGGCACGCGTGTTTTGCTGTAGAATAGCTGTATTTGTGGGAGTCTAAGTGGTTGCACTCCAGGGAAGAGGAGTCATGGCTTGTAGAGTCCCTGCACACAGTAGCAGGCCTCTGAGGGGGACAACAAGGGGACAAACAACCCTTCCGTGGTAGTGGGCACACCTGCCTGGGCTCTGCCGCGTGTGGCAGCTGTCCCCGTGTGCCGGGAGCAGGACAGGTGGTAAAGGACAGAAGCCCTTCAGTCTCGCTGCCGTTTCTCGCTGGGTAGGTTGATGCTCGCTTGGCTATTTCTCCTCGGAACCGATGGACCCGCCATTCCCTAGACTTGGAGGCCTGAAGAGATGACCTCTGTCTCAGGCTCCAAGGGCCCTAAAACCCGTGGGCAGATGGTGACACACCCTTCTCTTGCGGCTCCCTCTGGAGGTGTGAAAAACAACCTTAGCTGGATGTGCATGTGTGCGTGTACCTGTGTTCACAAGCTTCGGGTCGGAAAGACTGAGCATTTAAAAGAAAAAAAGCCTTTGAGTTACCTTATCTGGACTATGTGGCTTTATTTAGGATATTGGAAATACCTATTAATCATCTTTCTTTTTTTTTTTTTGTTTCTATGTTTACATTTGACCAAGGAATATTTCCACATTGGAATAACTTGTGCCAGCATCTCTTCATATATTTTCAAAACAACAAAAGATCTTGGAAAAACAAAGAGAAAAAAGAAAGACAGAGAAAGAACAGGCCACATTGCTGCTGTCATTGACTATTTTTGGCTTGAGTGTGGATGTTCATGGACGGCGGTGGAAGCCCCGTGGGCGAGGATTATGTCTCAGGCGTAGGTGTAAACACCAGAGCTTACTATAATAACTTGGACCAGGCTCCATCCTAGGAACTGAGGTTATTTCCCAGAGACACTTGAGTGGCTGGATCAGTTGCCAAGCAACCTGCATTCTTCTGGGGCCTGGGGAACACAAGGGCACCAGGTGGTACCACGCAGGAGGAAAGTGACAAAGACACGTGGAACCATAAAGCCTCCGTCTGGGAACCGGGGTGCGTGACCTTTTAGAAAGGTGGAGTGTGTTCCCCTGAACAGTTCATCCCGACAGCGTCAGTCTGAGCTGACTCCTCCCCACCGACAGCTATCTCATCACCACGCCATCCATCTGGACAAACTGACTTTGAGATTAGAAAGAACAACTAGTAAGCTAGGACTGTATACCTAGTAAATCAGCCATTCTGCCAATCATCATCCGTTGGGCTGCCCCTCAGGGCCGCCGTGCCCGGTTTTACCTGTTCATGGCAGAGTCCTCCTGCAGTCTGAGAAGGGCCTGGTGGCTAGGTCTCAGCTCCTTCAGGTGACCCTGAAGTAAGCCTCCTCAACCACGGGAGTCCCGCACGGTGCAGGGGCCACCAGACTGGTGGAGGGGGATGATGAGAGCCATTCTCATCAGGGCGCTGCCCGCAGCAGACGTGGGATCAGCTTTTCCATGGTAAGCCTCCACCCTCCTCCCCAAACTGTGACCGGCCTCCATCTTGAAGGAGGCGGGGTAGACTGGGGTGGGCTTAATGTGTGCCCTTCCTGGGTGGGAGGGGTCCTGGGGGTGCACTCTGATGCACACTCTTGGTGTCTAACCACTGGCCCCTCCCATGCCCATGCCTCCCTCCCCTGGCCCGCTCCTGAGTGTCCTTCAGAGGCCAGCCTTCAGGGCCAGCCCAGGGTGCCCGACCCGAGAGTGTACATTGCCTCCTAGGCCACTGCTTCCCAGGAGGGGGCCTGCCAACTCGGCCTGCTTGCCCTCCACGGGACAAGCTCTGAGACACAATGTGCTCTGAGGGCTTCTCGCCAGGTCAGCCGAGGGATCTGCACACGTGGCTCTTGGTTTGGCTTCTTCTGTTTCTCTCCGGGGCCCTCATTTGCGTTTTGGAGTCTTCCCAATAAATGAATAAAACTTCTCTAATCAATGACTTGCAGAAGAATGGTGGTCCCAGGGGTTCACTTCTGAGAGCCCAGGCTGACACCCCGCTTTTCCATTCCCAGTGGAGCAATGATGCAGCTCTTCTCAAGCAAACCAGGCCTACCAGGAGGGAGAAGAATGCTAATTCCAAAGGGTGTGAAATGAGTCACGTTGGTGGTCTCCAGAGCTCAAGGACATTGTTCCCACGGGTACAGATTTCACGTGTGTCATTGTGTGTACAGCTGACCACAGAGGGAAAGGGTTTTCTCAAACAGGTCATATTTGCTGCAAATGGTTGAATGCAATTCTAGTTGGCCATAGGCAATTGTGGGTCACCAGAGCTTGTCATGAAGTCCCATCTGTTGCCTCAGTTTGCTTCTTAGATCTATCTGCTAATATGATCCTTTTCACTGGACACAACAAAGTGTGGTTCATGCATTTCTCCCCGCCCCCAGTTACTTTTTACTCCTCTGGGAGGGGCAGGAGGAGGTCACACAGAGGTGGAAGGGCTGCAGGTGCAGGAGGCTGATTGCTGATTAGGGGGACCCACCTCCCCTGTCTTTCTCTGTCTCTTAGGACAGTGGTTTTCAATGTGTACATTTTGAAACCACGCATGAATATTTCTCTTTGAATTCTCAATGTATACACACATGCTTCCATACCAAATCTACTCACTTCTAATCCTGTGGGCAGGTAGAGAGGTGTAGATGCACAGTTATTTTTTTCCAATTTTTAAATATGAGGAATTTTAAGCATAGAAGAAAGTTTAAAAGGACAGTACAATGGCCCCATGTGCCTCCACCCACAAAACCCGCTGCACATACTTTAGATGAAAACCCTCAGGTGGTTCTGAGGATGACTGTCACTCTGGGCCTTGGCACCCACATTCTGTCGGCTTCCTCTTGGGCTGGGTCAGGGTGGGGAACGGCTTTGCCACTTCTGGTAGCCCACATGCTAGGTAAATCCCTGCCAGAGTCCTGGAGAGGCTGTTGGGGTGCAGCTGACACCCAAAGAGGAAGCACTGGCCCTTTGTTTACCTCACTGATGTTTCCAATTGCAGGTGCTACTAGGTCTTGACGTCGGTAATTCAACAAAAATGGAGGATTGTAAATCGATTGGTTAAAGTATAGGGAATTAAGAAGTTAAAGCTTTATCTATGTGTGTGTGGGGTGGGGAGTCCTCAGTCAACTTCTGGAAGATTCCAGAGCAATGGAGCACTTCAGACTCATCGTCCGAGTGGCTGTCCCCTTTCCTGAGTCATAGAGCCTTTTAAAGTCTAATGAAAGTACTAGATGCTCTCGCTGGTGATTGTACCTATGACCTAAACATAGTTTATTTTGCATGTGATTCAGGGTGACCCCAAGGGCCCCCATGACCCTGAAGGTTAAAAACCCTTTTCTCTCCCCTCTGCTTTAGCAGAGGACAATCCTGGTTCCTCGGTGTGGCTCAAACGCCCACTCCAGGTCAGCAGGTGACACTGGTTTAACCATGTGGCAACCATTCTCCACCAAATCATCCTAGTCCATCTTCCGGAAGACTGAAAAGTTTAAAATGTGCCAGAGTTTATCTGGCGTCCCAAGTAGTCGTGAGGGGCCCTGTCTTGCAGCGGGCCTGTGCTGTCACCCAGCAGGTCACATCTTAATGTCACTCAGGGACGTTCTCACACCTGTGCCTGAAGATATCCTGTGTGGCTCTCATGGTGACTTCCCGACACTAGTGTTTGTGTCGCTCCTTGCCTCCTTTGTTGTTGTGACCTGGCTTCCCATGGAATTCAAGCTCATTCTGGGCAAACATCTGGCATCTTGCACATCACTGTGTCCTTAGTGCTTTTTATGGTGGCTTTCACAAGTTAAGAGCTAAGGAAGAGCTGGGCATGGTGGGGCATGCCTGTATTCCCAGTGGCTCTGGAGGCTGAGGCAGGAGGATCAAAAGTTCAAGGTCAGCCTCGGCAACTTAGTGAGGCCCTAAGCAACTCAAAAGGACCCTGTCTCCAAACAAAATGTGAAAGGACTTGAGATATGGCCCAGTGGTAAAGCACCCCTGGGTTCAATCTACGGTACTGGAAAAGAGCGAAGAAAGACTGTGGAATGATTGAAAATGAATTTGCGGAGTTCATGGTAAGAACCAAGTGTATGCCGTTTTCTCCAGGAAAGCTATCCAAGCAGTTAATTGTGTTTGTCATAAATTTTCTTCCTGAGAAGGAAGAAGACTCTTGTGATGAAGGCGTCACCATCAGCACTGCGTGGGAAACAGCTGGGTCTCCCTAAAGAGCACAGTTGTAGGCACATCTTTAGTCTCTGACCGTGGGGAAGACTGGCCACAGGTGACCTGGTCTGTGTGCTAGGATCCCCTGGGGTGGACGGACTCCACACAGCGAGTCGCTGAACACCACGGGTACTGCAAACAGTGCCAGGGCTGCTAGGAGAGAACGTGGCAGGGCAGGAGACCTCCCCTGCAGCCTTCCAGCAGGTCAAGGCAGCAGCCCTGCCAGCACTGCCGACCCAGGCAGGGACAGGGCTCGCGCCCATTTCTAGCTGCTTTCTTACATAGCTCTGGTCTACCTAGAAAGACAACAGAGGTGTTTGTTACACTCATTCTTGCTGCTACCCCCACGTACTTTCCTTTTTGTTCTAGGGATTGAGCCCAGGATGCTCTGCCACTGAGCTATACCCCAGCCCATTTTATTTTCTACTTTGAGACAGAGTTTTGTTAAGTTGCCTGGGCTGGCCTTAAACTTGCTATCCTCCTGCCTCAGCCACCTGAGCTGCATGTTCCACTGCACCAGGCTCTCCCCCTTACTTTACAATCTATTTTCTATAAGGTGAAAGGGCATGCTGTGTGAGTGACCCCCACCTCCCACCTCCCTTATACGGCGAGTCTCAGTTCACTGTTGTTGAAGTGTTCATCCTAAGCATTAGGAGATCTACCTGCTTCCTGCTGTTTACACTTACAAACAGAACAAACCTCAAATTAAAAAACATCAGACACCTTTGTAAAGTTCACTCCACAATTCAGTGTGACACTTTTATAACCCAATAAACACCAATGCCCTTACGAACACATCTATACAGTAGGAAGGAAAAAGGAAGGAAGGAGGGAGAGGAGGAGGAAAGAAGGGAGGGCGGGAGGGCGGGAGCTCCTTGCTGAGTCTTACCCTGACTTGATTGTTTTCTTGGCCCAAAGCTGGACTTGGAAAGTCATGGCTGATTGTGTCAGAGGCTAAGCCTGTGGTTTTTAATTTCCTGCTTCAATTAGAACCAAGAAGTCCAAGGGAGCACTGGGAGGCCTGCTTCGCAACGATTTCTACGTGCTGTCCCAGGAGAAGCTTGAGTAGACTCCAGAAGACCAGCTCCACGTGGAGACCCTGGGCCTGGGTCCCTGCTTGCCTGGGCCCCTGTGGTGAGGGGTGGCTCTCTGGATGATGCAGTCTGTGAGACCCAGAGACCTCAGAGACACTTCCCTAACCTGCGGCGTCCAGCAATCTGTCCCGAGCTGGACTGCGCTGGGGGGGATATCCGGACCTCGGTGACGGGCGCCTGTGGGCTGCGCTGCGCACCACACCACAGTGTACTCAAAAGCAAAAGTGGGTGCAGAGGCAGCAGTCCTCTTCCCTCCCTAGAGCCCCAGGAGGGGCCCTAAAGTGCTCTAAACGTGCACCTGGAGCACAAAACCACGCAGGACCTGGCTTTCGTTTCCCTGGGGGTCTGCTCTGACTTCCGAGGCTCAGCACACACTGCAATATATTCCTGCAGCCCCGGGGTCCCCAGGGCAGGTTCCCTGGGGGCAGTGGCTCTGAGCACCTTTGCTCCCTGCCTTTCCTGCTCAGGTGCTAGCTGTTGGGATAGCCCAGATGGTGCTTAGCGCCCCAGGTCCCTCGCTCAGTTGATTGCCAAGTCCCCAGCTTGGCCTGTCAGAACTTGATAGCTCTGCTAAGCTGAAATCCTGTTGCCATAACATCAGGAAAAATAATACAGGATCCTGCGTATAAATATAGTGGAGGCCCTGGGGAAGGGGAGCATTTCTAAATGACGTGCAGCCCTGTCACGGCATAATCTCTTATAAATAAATGTCAGCGCAGTCACTGGATGCAGACTGGATCTCTGCCTGACTACGGGCTCAGCCTTCTGGACGATCGTTATGCTAAGGGATTAGCTTCTAACATAGTGCAGTTATCTCTTCTGTTTGTTTTCTTTTTTCATTATTCACATAAGCCAAGGGAAATGAAAAGCATCTTATTTCAGGCGCACGGGCCTGTGAGGGCTGGACCCTGGTTCCAGGCACGGGACTGTGCAAGCAACCCTTTGACTCAGAACTAGGAACAGGCCTGAGGCAGCAGCAGCCACCCAGGGACCCGAGACCAAGCTCTCCGAGTCATGGTGACAAGAAATGGACTTGGTGTGAGCGTGTGAGCGCTGTGGGTGTGGGCAGCAGCCTCTGCAGAGGGCTCACTTCCTTTTGCACTGTGGTGCTCCTGGTGGAGGGTGTCTTGCTGACCTGTAGTTGCACGTGTGTGCCTGCCCTCTGGGTCCACTTGAGAAAGAGAGAAACTGGGCCATGATATGGCTGGATCTGGCTTAGGCCCCCATAGTTCAGGTTTTCTCCCCCCAAACTTTTCCAAACTGCACAGACCCTGGCTAATTTTATATTAAAATATGAAATTAACAGATAACTCCAGAAAGGCTTAAAGTTTTAATTTCCACTCAGCTAGAATTCTGCTGGCAAATTTTAGCAGGCTTGGCCTTTATAGACACAGAGCCCTCGACGAAAGAGAGAGAAGCAGATCCCAATGTGAGGAGTGGAGTCAAGACCAATCCCATATCTTTGTGTGTGGACATCTGGTTCTTAAATGTTTATGCAACAAGGTCAATTTCATGGATAAAAAAGATGAGTTAAAAGAGTCAGAAGAAAAAGAAGTGTAAGCTAAGGACAGGAGAAACATTTCAGAACTTGAGCAAAAATATTTAGGACACTTAAATTTAGCCTGCAAGTCAATCCAGATGTTTATTTATTAACGTTAATAATGTTTCCAGTGTTGTTATAGAATACCAAATCCCGGGGGTCCCACTTCTAAGTTTAAAGACAAATGCGTGGGCTTGATCCTTCCCAGCTCTGTTTTAATTTTAGGGGTTTTTCTACAGCCGTGATTTTCCCGTAAACGTGTTTGCGAGATCTTGAGCAGGTCCTGATGCCTTGCAGAAAGCCCGAGCGAAGCGCTGGTGGAGCAGAGCATTCCCCTTCCTGCATTTCTCCACTCGCTTCCATGGCAACAGAGAAAGAAACTTGGCATGGGAATATAATCTGTTCTTGCCTGTTTCTCATCTGAAGTCATAAACTTCTGCCATCCCACCCGGACTAGAATTTCAGCTGGCATGAAACAGCTGTCTGCTTGCAGGTTTATTCCGGTAGTAACCAAAGACAAAACTATTTTAATTGAAGGCCCCAGGCTCTTCTCCAAGCCCTCACAATCTCTGGGTCAACACCAAGGAGAAGCCATTGAGGAAAAGACACGCTGGCTTGGTTCTTGCAGTTTTTGACACTGTGTGTTCGTGGCGTTGAGAACGCTCTACCCTCTGATCTCTCCCCATCGGATGCCATGGAGGGAAGGAGGGGAACAAACGCCAAGGCCCGGGGGGGGCCCAGGCACGCAGACTCAGCCAAGGACAGGCGGTGCCCTGGAGGAGCGCTGTGTCGGAAGGGCATCTGCACGCGGCTCCCAGGTGGGAACGGAGAGCCCCATACTGCCAGATATTCTGACTTGTCAAAAGAAGTTCCCGATCCTGCCTCTTACGTGAATCCTGCATAGTTGTAAAGGTTGGCAATTAGTCTGAATTAAAATCAAAACATTATGGAGGTCAATCCAAACATGGCCCAGCTGTGAACACGGCTGGTCCCCAGCCCCTAGCCTCTGGTCTTGACTCACTGGGGACAGACTGGAGGTATTTCAGCTGCTGGGTTCCAAAGCTGTTGGTGGCATGCCCTGGCTCGGTGAAGTGCCTGTTACAGGCCTGGTGCTCCTGGTGGTGCTATCGGGAGGTGGTGGGAGCTGGAAGAGGTGGGGCCCGGCGGGAGGTCTTGAGCTCACGGGGAGCTGTCCTTGGAGGGCTTTGTGGGGCCTGGTCCCCCTCTCCCTTACTTTTGCCCCTTGACTGTGAAGTCAGCAGTTTCTCTCCGTCATGTACACTGCCATCACGTGCAGCTTTCCCCAGGCCAAAACAACAGGGCTGACCACTCATGTCCAAAATCTCCAGCACATGGTAATTAGAGAGATGCAAATCAAAACCACTCTAAGATTTCATTTCACCCCAGTCAGAATGGCAGTTATCAAGAACACAAACAACAATAAATGTTGGAGAGGATGTGGGGAAAAAGGCACACTTATACATTGCTGGTGGGACTACAAAATGGTGCAACCATTATGGAAAGCAGTGTGGAGATTTCTTGGCAAACTGGGAATGGAACCACCCTATGACCTGCCATCCCGCTCCTGGGTCTATTCCCAAAGGACTTAAAAACAGCATATTACAGTGACACAGCCACTTCAATGTTTATAGCAGCACAATTCACAATAGCTATGTTGTGGAACCAACCTAGATGCCCCTCAGTAGATGAGTGGATTAAGAAAATGTGGTATATATATATACAATGGAATTTTACTCAACAATAAAAGAGAATAACATAATGGCATTTGCAGGTAAATGGATGAAGTTGGAGAATATAATGCCAAGTGAAGTTAGTCAATCTCAAAAATCCAAATACCAAATGTTTTCTCTGATATAAGTGGTGTTGGGTCAGGGTACATACGAGGATTAGAGGAACACTAGAATGGTCAAAGGGAAGGGAGGGGAAGGGAGGGAGCAAGGGGGGATGGAGGAGAAAAAAGAAAAGGTGGATGAATAAGATGGATATCATTATCCTAAATGCATGATTGAAGATTTGAATGGTATGAATATACATTGTATACAAACAGTGTTATGTAAAAAGATGCTCTATATATTTATTATGAATTATAATGCATACTACTTTTATAAATACAACAACTTTGAATTAATAAAAAAAAACTATTAGGGAAAAATGTCATCTGTACTGAACAACAACAACAACAACAACAACAACAACAAAATCACCAGCACAAAATGGACCTTTTCCTGTAAATGAGTTGATTGCATTCAGTATCTGTTATAGGAGCAGAAGACCTATTGATGCACAGTATAATTTATTTATATATTTCACTTTTATTCTGGTCAGAACTGCATAAAGTACAAAAGTTTTAGATTCATGGAGAGATGTAGAAGGTTCTAGATTTTACCAAACTGTAAGCTGCAGTGGCTTAAACTCTTGAAGCCTCTGTCGTCACAAGTGGGAATGAAAATCTATTTATGTGGCACTTGGAGGGTTAAATAACTACTGTATGTGAAATGTGTAGCTGGCCCTGGTCATTACTACTCTGAACACTACCACAAGGTGAGCTGTTTCAGAAGACTTAAGGTCTCCATCAGAATGAGTTTCTCAGCACAGGCAAAGGGGCCTCTCTGTAGATCTAATATGTCATGTAATACAAAGAAATTCTATCAGGCGCCATCTCTATGGCCCTAAAGAATTTCAGAATTTTGGAACCAGAAGAGACCATGAAGAAAGAGAAACTCCAACAGCTAGAAATTATAAAAACATCACTTTTATCTCAGACATGGAAGTTGGAACCATGACAAATGGCTACTTTCACTGAAATGCAGTGTGACGTGAAGAACATGATTTGTTATGAAAATAGAACAAGGCCAGATCTGAAATCGTGTTGTGAAGTGGAGGAATGCAGGCTAGATTTTTTTTTCCTATCGATTTCTATGGGATGACTTACTTTGGAAATGAATGGATGGATGACATCTAGAACATTTCCTTCTGCTCTGCTGTTGGGGAGAGTCCTGGGTCCTTGATTGGTGGCAAGAGGTCACCTAACTAATTGAGGTGCACAGAATGGCCTTTGGGAAGAGAACTGATGTTATTATCTCCTTGCTTTTGATTCACAATGGGATGGAACTAAAGCATTAGTATTCAAAGGGGGAGGCTTCCTTCTTTCCTGTTCTGAGAACAACTGCAAATAATAAAAGAAAAGCACTCAACCTAACAAATAGCCCAGTGGCAAAAATGAACCAGGTTAATCGTAAGGTGGCTCAGGGTAGCTGGTGTCCTTCACATTGAGTGCTGTGGGTGTGTAATGGGTTATGGGAAGTGCTCATCCCTGAGCCACTGACACATTTGGCAGGACTCTTTTATTTCTACGACTCAGTGGCGAATGGTGCTGCCCACACGTGAGTCTCAGACAGGCTGATATGAAGAGAGGTCCTGTGAGATAGCACCAGGCTACGCATTAGTGGACATCGTTTATAATCCTCAACACCTTCTGTGAAGGTGTTTGTGTCTGTTTCACAGAGGGTTAAATTGGGTCTCGAGTATAAATGGCCTCCTGTGGGCTGGTAGCTGGTTAGATGAGGTTGGACCTGAAGGTACCCATCGCTCGAGTCTGCTCCACTCCCTCATTTCTCAGGTGTTTCAGGGAGTGACTTGCCCTACTTGTGGGGACAGTGTTATCTAGAAACCATCCACAAGGTCAGACCCAGTAGCCAAAGCAGGATTAGAACAAGACCTGTCCAAGCACTGGTGCGTGACGGTTGAAGGCCCCTTGCTCCTTCTCTGCAGAGAAGGAAACAGGCTCTTCCCTGTCTCACGCACTCAGTTTACAACATTAAAGGAGAATGAAACCGAGTGGGAGAAGAGAGTGGGGTGAAAGGAATAGACCAGCCCCTTTTGCACTTTGGAAAGGGCATTGGCTGTTCTCTGGCTTGTGCACCTAAAAAATTATTATTCTTTGTTGCTTCAGAACACCAGAGCAGGGGGCGGAGGGGTGGCACGTGTGACGAGGGCTCCTGTGAAGAAGCCAAGGCACAGCCCTGCAGAGGACAGTGGTGCCTTGCCTACTGGGCACAGGGCAGCTCCAGGCACCTGTCCCTCCCGTGGCTGTGGACGTTACTCTGGAGAATGCTTCAGGCTGGGCAGGTAGCTCCATGGTGGACCGTGTGCCTTGGGGACACCAGGCCCTGGGTTCTGTCCCCAGCACGTCCCAGGGAGAGGAGATTTTTAGGTGGGTGGTTCTGAGCTTCCCATGGAGTTCCTGAACTGGACTCCCCAGGAGGAGAGAGGCAGGTCTGGTCCAGTTTAGATGCCCCACAGGTGTTTCTGAGCAAACCGAGGCTGGACAGCTTGACCCTATGGGCAATGCACCCCAGGGTGATGTCCCCTTCTGTCACCCAGTCCAAGTGATCACACATCACTGTGCCACGTTCATATGAGGTTCTCAGGTCACAGAACAGGAGTAGGCAAAGGCATTGAAAAGACTCTGTCGGAATACACTTCCTTCCAATTCCATTTAGGAACTTGACATGATAAAATGGAAATGGGAGATCAAAACAATATCAGTCTAGTGAGATCCCTGCCAGAATTCAGGAGAGGCGGGTGGTTGGAAGTTCTTTATCATATGTGTCTGGTTTGTGCCTGGCAATTTTTCATCCAAGAGGTCAGGGACGTTGGTGGCAGAGTTGCAACTAAGCTTGAAGATTCCACAGAAAATATAAAAGGAGAGATAGGTAGTGGAGAGGAGGAGGAAGAGGAGGAAGAGGAGGAGGAGAGAAGAGGAAGAGGAGGAAGCAGCAGCAGCAGTGCCCCAATATGAATGGACCTAAGTACACATGCTAAAGCAAGACCTCTTTTGAAAGGAAGGTCAGAGAAGGTCAGAAGGAACTGAGAAGGAACCAGTTAATGTGGGCTGCTCCTGAGTGGCTTAGGCACCTGACGGGTGGGCCACTGGGAAAAGGCCCAGCACTGCTGGGAGTGGAGCTGGGCTGACCTGCAGCAGGAAGTGAAGGTGGAGGAATCATGAGGGTAGTGACCCCCGAGGGTCAGGCTCAGGACCTCGACAGAGAGGCCTGATGGGACAACACATGGACCTCCGCCACGCCACATGGTGTGCTGTCCCTTCTCTCATCTCCATGCCGCTGGCACCTAAAAGTCCTTATTGTAAGAAGAACAGCTGAGGGCTTGAAAGGGTGCCAGCTGGACCCGTGGACACAGTGTGGCCAGTGGCCAGAAGAGAAGGAAGGGAGGAGGTTGGGGCTGGTCTTTGTCCTTGGGGGCTGCCAGGACTCAGGAAAGGGAAGGAACCTGTGAGGACCCAAGGAGGAGGACCAGCCACCTGAGATGGGGACCTGCTGCTCACACGTTCAGAGGAAGACCCTGAGACGGCCAGAGGCCTGCCTGTGAGACTGGGAGGGAGCAGGCTGGGGGGACTTGGCCTGAAGGAAAGGCAGGTCCGCCAGGAAGCCTTCCCGGGGGTGGGGGTGGGTGGTGTGGCTGCGCGTGGTGCACTGTCCTGCTACCACCAGTGCCACTTGTACCGCTGTGGCTTGCAGGGGGGACGGTTCTCACTCCTCACAGCAGACCTCCAACGGCAGTCGTGTAAGTGAGTGGCACTATTTACGAGAGTACTCGTTTAACCCAAATGTTAAATGAGCGTCACACGGGGGAGAGTGAGAGATCACTCATTTTTTACGTTTAAATGTCCATTAAGAAGGCAGGCTGAGGGAGGAGTGGAAGGACAATCCACAGAGCACCGTTTCTTGGGAGGTGGCCGTCCATCCAGATGGGAAAGCGGATTGTAATGACTTGGAGCAGAGAAGCCATTCTTAGAAATTAAAGGTGGAGGAATTGAGGATGCTCCTTCTGGAAAACACAGCAGGAGAGGCCCTCAATCGTCCAGATGCAGATTAAACTTGGATTATTTCTTGGAAAAAAAAAAAAAAAAATCTCGGAGGAAATCCAGCTTCTACCACCCCCTACTGGTGCCATGCTGACCGCCCTGTCCTGTCCTTTCATTTCTCCCCCTTTAATTGGCGAATGTTGTCATTAAGATGAAACTTTTAATTAATTATTTGGAAAAATATATAAATTTTAATCATCCTAATTCTAAATTTTAAGCATTGTGTTGTGATATATTCTTCCAAGATTGGGAGGTATAAATGGTTTATCACGGATGAGGAATAAAATCTGAAGCTAGTTCACCTTCCGTGAGCAGTTTTACAGGACAGTGGATTATAATTGGTTTATGCAATGAAAGTCTTAATACATATTTATTATAGAAAATTTGAAGCATACCCCAAAGCAGAGAGAATAATACAATGAATCTCTATGTACCCATGATCCAGCTCCAACAGACGTGTCAGAGGTAACCTGGTTTCATTTATTCTCCCCATGATATTCCGCAGCCAGGTTGCTGTGAAGCCAAGTCCAAGCATGGTGCCCTGTCCTGTGTAATCATCTCAGTATGTGCCTAAAAGGTGAAAATGCTTAAAATATCCCCCAAACACTGCCACACCTGACCAAATCAGCAGTCCTTTCAAATTCCCACAATGTTTTAAGATTTGCAATTATTTATTTTATGGTTTGTTTGGAACAGACTTTTAGTAAGGACTATGGATTATAATTGTTTGATAGGTTAATTGTTTGACCTGTGGCATTTCCAGGTCCCCTCCTCTATCGATTATTTCTTGAGCAGTGGTTTTGTGGACGACGCTGCCTCGTTTCTCTTCTGTGAAGTAGTTCTCCAGTGCTCCTCAATCTGGAATTTTCTCCCTGGATCCCGTGGTGTTGTGAAACACATTTCTCTGTCCCCATATTTCCTGCAGGTTGGTAGATCAGAGGCTTAGCTTTATTCCGGTTTGATTTCTTTCTTTCTTTTTGTTTGGTGAGGAGCGCAGGCGTACTTAGCCACTCAGCGTTTGGCAGGCATCGACACCCATTGTCTAGCGGGGACTGTGTAGGGCAGCCTCTGACAGCAATTTCCATGGTGATGGAAAGTGATGGAAAGGTCCTGTCTCTGTGCTCTTCAGTATGGTAGCCGCTGGCCCCCGCGGCTGCTGCACACTTGAAATCTGGCTACAGTGACAGAGGAAATGACTTCTTAATTTAAAGAAATTTAGTTGCTAATTTAAGTTTAAGTAGTCACGCATGGCCGTGGCTACCACACTGAAGAGTTCAGCTCTGGTCCTGCCAATTCCTGAAAGGGTGCAAAACGATAGTGCTATTCTGTCATCTTTATTTCTTAGTTGAGTATTTTTCTAAAGAGAAACTTCCTCTTATCAACTATGATATTACTGTTCAGTTCACCCATAAAAGGCAGAAAGCCTACTTTATTATTTGTATTTGTCAGTTGTTAAACAATGAGTGGATTCCCCAGCCTTCCCCAAAGGAGACCCGTGAGGATTTTTTTTGTTGTGAGGTTATCGTGCTCGTCATTTTGGTCACTCTTTCTGGGATGGCCCATCCTTGGCTGGAGAGAGCCTGCTCAAACCGTCTCCAGAGTCCTGTGGGGAGTCTGATGGGTCCTGGTTTCTGGAAGGGTGTTTCGGGTTATCTGGTGTATCCTTGTATCCTGCTTTAGTATCTGAAACTAGCCATGCCCTAGAGATCCTGGTTCCACTTGGTGCTATCTGAAGAACACGCAGTCTGGGCACGTGGGCTGAGCACTTCCATTGGGTTGATTATTGTTTCCAGCCTTTACAAACCAGAACTAGAAATAGAGATTTTATAAGAGATAAGCTGTATCCTGAACTCATTCTGATACATACATACATACATTTAAAAATCTGATTTTAAAATCTAATTTCTAATATTAGATTTTTCCTTATTATATTGAAACTATAGTTTCTCAGTTATACCAAGATAAGTGAAGCAAGATAATTTTTTTTCTTTTGAGATGAGTTCTAACTGTGTTGCCCAGGCTGGCCTCGAACTCTTGGGCTCCAGGGATCCTCCTGCCTCAGCCTCCCAAGTTGCTGGGACTTCATGTGTGTGCCCTGGCACCTGGCTCGATGTATAAATAATCTATTTCCTTTAAACCACAACACATGCACGCGTGCACGCACACACACGTTACTTTCAGAATAACAGCACCAATAACATCAGCAAAAAAAAAAAAAAAAATGACTGTTGAAGAAGAGCAAGTTCCTTGTTTTGACTTTGCACAATCTTTAATCCTTAGGGTTCACTTCACTGATGTCTTGTTGATTTTAGGTTATTTGAAGTAGATCCTCCCTTTGTGGTTTTGCCATAAACTGGATACACATTTACATTTACTCACTTCATGTTATCTTTACAGATTTCTTTTTCTTTAAATGCAGTTTCATCTTATAATCATGTGAAATATTTATGTGGTTCCAGACTCCAAAATGCAAACCAAGTTACACTTAAAGAAGTCTCTGGCTTCTTTCCTTCTCCCTGTAACTGATTCCTCCCTTCCTCATTAGTATTCGTTTTCAAGAATTCATGATTTCATTCTCTCTGATGCTGTGAACAGATGAATGCACACCCTCCCCCACCTTAGAGGACCCGTCTCTGCACACACTTTCAGGAGATGCTCGATGGTGAGACGTGCAGCTCAGTCTCCTTCCTTCTCCCAGCTACCCAGCTCACCCAGTGAGGACGCTCCACATTTCATACAATAAGTGGACACTTAGGTTGCAGAAAAGATTTTTTCTTTTAAAAAAATTGAATGATAGCAGCAGCATCAAAAATGCATTCAGCCGGGCGCGGTGGCACACGCCTGTAATCCCAGCACTTTGGGAGGCTGAGGCAGGAGGATCGCGAGTTCAAAGCCAGCCTCAGCAATGGCGAGGCACTTAGCAACTCAGTGAGACCCTGTCTCTAAATAAAATACAAAAAAGGGCTGGGGATGTGACCCAGTGGTCGAGTGCCCCTGAGTTCAATCCCCGGTACCCACAAAAAAAAAAAAAAACAAAAAAAAATGCATTCACTTCCTCTATAGTGTTTGATTATTCCCTGGGTTCATGAAGGTGCTCGTAAAAATTAAAACATGAATATATTACATTAATGACCTAACACAAACATTGGTGAGAAATCAAGGAAAATTTACTGAAAGAAACAGGGCTTGGTATTCTAGAACTAAAATAATAATAATCTTCAGTAATTATCCCATTTAGGGGCTAAAGCTCATTTTTCTCCTCTTCAGACTGCTTGGGATGGAATTTGCAAAGGCTGGACATGTAAGGATTTTGAACTTGAGAGCTGTGAAAGAAAGGAGAAGTATGAGATGGTATGTTTCCAAAGGGGGTGTTGTTTTACCTTCCATTCTTTGACTCTGAATTGTGCAGAAATGTGAGCACAGTGTAACAGTGAAGAGCTGGGCGGTGGCTTGTCCTTCAAGGCTGAGGTTTGAGGGTACCTCCTGGCAGGACGGCCGCTTCAGTGGCTCTGCTCCTTTGCCATATATTTTTCAGATATTTAGAGTTAAAAAAAAACAAAAACAAAAACAAATGGCAACTGAATAGCCATCAATAAACCCACAAGGAAAGAGATACTCTGTTTTCTAGAACATTCTCTTTCCTCTCTGACCAGGACAAGAGGTGAGGTTTGGATCCCATCTCCCCTAACATCAGTTACCTCCAATTCTGTTTGGGGGTGAGGGTTTTGGCAGGTTTTCACACCCATTTCTTTACTCATTAGAAACTGTCATCGCTTTCTTTTCCTTCTTTTGTGATTCTGGGGAATCAAGCTCAGGTTGTGTGCATCCCGAGCAAGCGTCCACCGCTGACCCTCAGCCCCAGATGGGCTGGACTCTGTGCCGTTGCCATGGTAGCCCTTGAGCGCTGATTCCATCATGAGTTAGTTCTGTGTTTGCAGCAGACTGTTACCAGGTAAAACTACTGTGTTAGGGGAGTCAGGCCCACAGTAGATGACCGGAAAGAGAGTCCAAGGCATACGGACACGTCGAATTCCACATAACAGCCTTCAGAGTAAGTTGCGAATGGTAAAGTGCAGGAAGCCGATAGGAAGAGAGAACCTGTTTTTCTCATGCAGTTGCATGTACAGCAGTGTTACCAGTAAATCATGTGTAGATTCTGCATTCCACATTAATAAAATTTTATTTATAGGAAAGAAAGAATGAGTATGCAAAGGGACCTAATCAAGAAGGACCTAATCAAGTTCAGCAACTGTGTGTGTGTGTGTGTGTGTGTGTGTGTGTGTGTGTGTGTGTGTATGTGTCTGTGTCTGTGTGTCTGTGTGTGGGGCATCTATGGAAAAGGTCAGGACAGACGCTTGAACTTCACTTGGTTAGCAGGGACAATAACCACCAGCTGCTTGCCCTAAGTGACAGGAGCAAAGGCAGAAGCAGCGGCTGCGGATGCTGGTGCTAACGGAGGCTTGCCCAGCAGCCTCTGCACTAGCCTTAGGAGGGCTGGGCCTCCTCGTGGAGGTGTTGCCTACAATTATTGATGATTGTTGAAATCTGACTCCTTGCATATATTGCCAAACAGCCGGTTGGTGATATCGCTGTACTCTCAGTCTTCCAGGGAAGAACAGCCTTGCCAGAGCCTTCCTGGTCCTGGGGTCCTCATGAGGTGTGGGGTGCAGAGTGACTTTTCCGATGCAGGTTATTAGGGTAGGGTTAGGTAGATAAAAGCCACGAGACAAGGGTGCCGAGGGGAGGAAATTCAGAGAGTCCTGGAAGCCAACTCTCACCACACAGTGTTTGGTGGAGAACATGTGGTGTGAATTCCGTGGTATCTTGAGAAGTGCCTGGATGAGCAGTAGAAGTATTTCGTCTTCCCGGGCTCCAGTTTCCTGGAATAATAAGATACTGATGAAAAGAACAGGAGAGTGAATGGGGCTGTTGGCCGTGTTACCTAATGTCATGATTTCTTCATTTGCTTCCAGATCTTTTTAGAAATTAAAGATCCCAGAGGAATCAACAGGGTGTGATACAGCATTCTTTCCTAAAATGGCATAGGTTCCCCTCAAGGGCTGGACGTTCTGTCAAAACTGGCTTTTCCCTGGCCCACAGCCTGTCTGGTTTCCAGAACCCCTCGGCAAGGGACCGTGTCACGGGGGACACTAATTCTCTTTTCTGCACTGGGGCTGTAGGGTCCTGCATACTCTCTAGTCCTCCCCACAGCCCCTGCGGGGTTGTCAAATACATTGCAACATTTTGGTGGTTTGTGTCTCCAGGCAAGGATGTTTGCATCTCTGGGATCAGTTCCTTGGTTCAGAGGCCAAGAAAAAGAGGCTCACTTCTCAGACGTGCGGAGATGCTGCAGCCTTCAAACTGAACCATCTGCTTCTAGTTCTCCTCCCATTTGTTTCTGCCAGCATTTGGATGCAAAAGCAATCTCCCACAGAAGGTTCCGGGATGCTCTTTCAGTGGAGCAGGAATCTTCCTTTCTACATCCAACGTGAAGGGGTGGGTGAGACGTGGGGAGATCACTGGCTGAGCTGTTGTGCTGTTGTCTTGCTAAAAAAAAACTTGACCTTACCATTGAATCCAGTTGCCTAAGAAACCAACTGATTTGTTACAAAGACCAGGACGAAGGAAAGCTAGGTGACCCCAAATGTAGGCGCACACACACCTACAGCAGTTTGTCTGTGTGCTTTGGCCAGTTGGTGAGGGAATCCTTGCCACTGGTTGGACTCATCATGAAGTCCTAGGGGTGCCCGGACAATAAGAACAGGAGCCTACAGGTCATATGAGGACAACACAGAGCAGGTGGCCTTAGGATGGCTGCGAAGGAGAGAATCAGACTACAGGGGGACAGCCGGAGGATCCGCAGTGGAAGCCGCCCTTTCTCTCGGTTTCCCCGTGGTCTGCAGTTCCCCAGTCTTGGGTCTCCCTTTGTCACCTCTCTGCTGCGGGGGCTTCCTACCTTCCACTCACCTCCTCTGTGCTTCCCAGGGCAACGTCTCCTGGGGACTGGAAGAAGGGTGTGTCCTCTTTAATTCAGTTTAATCGTGAGTCTTGGGATTCCCTGCTGCGTCAGTTCCTGTGAGAACCCGCTAGGGTCCTTTCTGCCAGAATCCAAGGGCTGTCCTTCCCTGGCCCTCCGTCCAGAAGGCCAGGTCTCCAGGTTTCAGATCACGAGAGGACGCTGGAGGGAGGTGCTGTGCTGTAGGTGGGAGGCCGTGACGCTGCGTGACTCCTCCACAGGGTCTGGCCACCTCCGCGGCAGCGTGTGGAGTCCAGAGCTGGACGCTGGGAGTAGGTGAACGGGCTGCCCTGTTCCTGTGGGGGTCTGGCAGGGGACAGTTATGAACCCAGAGGAGGAGACCTTATTGTCACTGAGGGCACTGACCTTGGACCAAGGATTGGGACTTTTCCTGTGAAGGGCAAGATACGAAGTGTCCAGGGCTGAGCAGGCCCGAGGGTCTCCGTGGCAGCTGCTCAGTGCCTTGCAGAGAGGAGTCTACAAACGCAAGCCGAATAGGGCCCCGGGTCCTGTTTTGTGAATCCCTACCTTAGACTACCTTGGCTATCGCCTGCTTTTAGGTCTCTGATGTGCACTGGGTACTGGGGATAGATGCGGGCAGCCTTTGGGAAGATCCACACAAGGCACACGGAGCTGTGTGCTTGACCCTGGAGGTGGAGGGAGGTAACTAGTGTTGTTTCCTAAGATACGGAGGATGTTCTGGTTTCCTTCATTAATTCCATCCTATAAATCTACTGTGGGAGGACTGGATCTGCAAAGATGAAAGGGAAGTCCTGGGATGATCTACATCTGCAAGATGAAAGGTGAAGACCTACTGTGGGACGAGTCCTAGATCTGCAAAGATGAAAGGTGAAGACCTGGGTCCCCAGAGCTTTCTTTGCATAGAGGATCACAGCAGACCATCACAGCACAGTAGGATGTATCGGGAAGGATGTGCCATTTGCAGGCGTCCACGGGTATCCGATCGCGTGCGTGGACAGGCCTCTGCGACACTGTGGGCCCCTTCCTCCCTCTCCTCACTTCCCACAGATGCTAATCTGCCCTTTGAGGGCTCAGTTGCAAATACCTTTGCATAGATGTGAGATTTCATGTGTCTTGGTAAAAAATGTCATTTAAAAGATGTTGAAGCCACATGCTTTGCTAAAGCACCTTCATCTGTTGGCAACGATGACAACGCGAGGCCATTTAGGGAAGAAAGCTTCCGCGTCAGTGGGGGCCTTGCGTGTGCAGAGGGGAGGGAAGAACCCGTTCTCCAGAGCTCAGGCTCAGGCTCAAGCCCTGGGGACACGCACACCTTCCCGCACTTCCAGTCCCTGCTGGGCACCTTGCTGCCCTCTGTGGACCTGTGACAGGTGACCTTGGGACACAACATCTGCAGGGCAGGGAAAGCCGGATCTGGATGGAAGCCAAACCAGAGAAATGAGGCATTCACCTGGACTCGGGAGAGAGTGTGCCTCTTAAGAAAGGCAAGGACTTCAGTGGCAGTGTCCCCGGGTACCGCACATGCACATCTACATTTCACCAGCTGACCTGCCTGCACGGTCCAGCACTCAAGGGTCTGGCCAGGGAATGGAACAGCCAGACTAAACACCAGCCAGTCACACCACGACGGCAGGAAAACCAAGAACTGGCTGCCGGATTCGTCAGGCTTTTATTAATAAATTCTTTTTTATGTTTTACTGCCCTGTCTGTAGCCATGGTTTTTGCTTTGAGTCTTTATAGTACGAGTCTGCATTGGGATATGTGTTTAAGGTGGACTTTAATATCTATGAGATGTGCAGGCTACTTGCTGGACATAATTTCAATAATTTATTATGTATGTGTTGCATTTTCCTTGTGTGTTATTTTCTCTTAGAGTGTCGTGGGGCTGAGATTAGAGACACTCAGACACAAAATGGAAGAGAGTTTCAAAAACCTCAGTAAGGAAACCTTAATGACATTTAAAAAAATCAAAATGAGTGCAAAAAAAAAAAAAAAAAAAAAAAAAAAAAAACAAACAACCCAAAAAACGTGAGCACCACAGCAAAATTTCAGGTACAGACTGTGACAAGCTTCTGCCTGTTGCCCCGGCTCTCCACAGCGTCCCTTGAAACCTAAGTGGGGGCTGTCATGGCCTCACAGTGACTGCTTCTGTGCCTCTGCAGAGTCGGATAGCTCGTGCCCATAGGGGTGACAGCCAGGGCCACACCTGGGGCCACCTGCCCACCGCTGGGGTGGGCAGGGGTGCTGTGACAGAGGGTGGGCTGGGCATCTGCAGTGGTCTGGGCAGTAGGGCTGAGGTAACCTCGCCCTCCAGGCCCCACTCTGGGCCTGTGCTGGGAGGGCCAGCCTCGAAGACATGAAAAGCCTGGGAGTCCTTGTCCCCCGTCCTGAGGAGCAGCACCTGGCTCCCTTCCATGGGAACTCTGCTCCTCAGCCAGGGGCTGCGCGGCCACACCCTTGGCCTGCTTTCCTGAGCATACCAGTCTGCAGAATTTCCAGATCTTTTCGTTTTTCTCTCCTTTTAGTGAGAACTTATATCTTTAAATTATTTTCCACTTTCACTATAAATCCTTAGCAAGAGCCCCAGCTCCTCAGGGCCCCCGGTGTGGGCGTGTCTGCAGTCAGATGTCCATTCGTGGCTCTCTCCTGCCTCTCACGGCCTGTAGACGCGAGCCTGACAGCCAGGTCGGGCAGGGCTGGCCTTTCCCTCAGCCACCAACAGGCGCGTCCTCGTCCCCCAGGGCCTCATCAGGTGGCTTTGCTGCTCAGCATTCTGCAACGTCCTGGTGGTGATCACAGAAGCCACCCTCAGCCCTGGACTTTCCCACGGCCCTCCTCTGAGTCCCCAGTGCCCCCTCCCTCTGCTCCTGGCACTGCAGGCCTGTCCTGCCTGTGCCTCCAGGTCCTCCAGCTTGGGTCCTTGCCCAGTTCAAAGCCCCTGCTGGGTTTGCAGGTGGCTGTGCTGCCCACAGCCCACCTCTCGGTACCAGTGGAGCTTCTGGGGTGTTATAAGGAATATGACCGAGGGGGTGAGGTATAACAAGGAGAAACTTGATCGGCTCATGATTCTAGAGGCTGAGAGGCCAAGATCCAAGGGCGAGCCTCCAGGAGGGCCTTTTTGTCAGTCCTGCCATGGCGGAAGGGGAAGGTGGGAGAGGGCAAGAGCTGGAGAGTGAGGGCCAGGCTCGCCTGCACAACAGACCACTCCTGACTGGTCCACCCACGAGGCTCTGCCCTAAGCACCTCTTAAGCTCCCAGCTCTCGGGACCCTTTCCTTCTCTTCCCTCTCCCTCCCTCCCTTTCTTACCTCCTCTTCCTCCTCCTTTTTTTCTTTTTATTCTTCTGTGCTGGGGACTAAACCCAGGGCTCTACCATTGGAGCTACATCCTCAGCCCTTTTGATTTTTTTTTTATTTTGAGACTGGGTCTTGCTAAGTTGCCCAGACTGGCCTCTAATTTGCAATCCTCCTGACTCAGCCTCCTGAGTGGCTGGAATTACAGGTGTGTGCCACGGCGCGCCTGGCTTCAGCAGTCTTTCACTGGGGATTGAGTTTCCTGCCTGTGAGGCTTGGGCCACCTTCTAAGCACAGTGCCGTGTCCCTGGGCAGCCGCCCAGGTGCATCCTAGTCTTAGCGTCCTGCTTTTCAGCTCCCCGTGGAGTTGATGAGACCCCACTGCACCACTTTCACAGGTGCAGCTTCTGTGGACCCCCATGGAGATGACACGGCTGGACCAAGGTCAAGCACAGAAGAAATAATAGAGGCTCAGTATGATTTTGTGTGGTCTCTACCTCACCAACTGAATTCCTTGAGGAGAGTTTTGATCCCTGTTTTTCTTTTGGTGTCTTTCACTGTGGGTAGTGTCCTGCCCCGCCCGGTGAGGCTGCCACTCTGCTCCCTGGCAGAGTGTGACCTTAAAGAAAGTGCTTATTTTTTTTATCATCGAGCTGTGTCTACATGGCTTCCCGTCTCGGTGAAGTCAAGGAAAGAGGAAAGAAATGAAAACAAAACCCTCCCCCGGAAATGGAAACCCATGGGTGTGCCAGTACATGGACAGAATGGCCCCCGTTAAGTGTTGGATTCTTTTAAATCTCCTCGTTTGTAGTGGTGCGTAGATACAGGCAGAGTGCTAGTGTCTCCTCAGCAGAGTTTGTGGACTTAACCGACAGTGACTGAATGCCACGTGCTGGTAATTATCAGACGGGGACGTTAGTACTTCCTTGTTGTCTCAGAGGTGGGAAGAGGATGAGAATTTCTGGTCTAGTAACAATCACACAAAATGGCCCTGGGGCTGGGGGCAGGAGCTGGGGGAGGCACAGTCCTCTCGTGGCTTTGTGGTGATCAGGGTGAGGGGCTGGCTGGTTTCACTGCGGTTAGCTTTCTTTATTCTCCTTCCCATCTTCTTTGATTCCCATGGATTCAGTCTCTTTCCAAACATCTTTTGTTCAAAACGTCATGGTCACGAGGCAGAGCTGTTGGAACTGTGGACAAATAGTTTGGGAAGCAACCACTGAACTTTGTACAACTTTAGTAGCAGTGATTTTTGGTGTGAAAGAGGGTATTGCTTTGTATTAAACATGGATAGGGGTGTTTATGTCATTATTAAGGAGCCACTTAAAGAGAGAAATGAGACCACAGGTTACATGTGTTTTCTGAAAATGGAATTTATTGGAAAACTGAAATGTGGAGATTATATTTATATGATGCATGGGCAGATCAAAGAAGCATTGTTTCACGGTGTTGAAAATACCAAGTGCCTCAATTGGAGAAGAGGTGGCTATTTGGAAGGCCACTAAATATATTGGACATTAGATTTTAAAAATTTCGCTCTAAAAGTTTAAGGTATCTTTTGAAGCCCATACATGATTTTCATCATGAAATGAAATAGGGTGAAACAGAAAAGTTATTGGGAGATGGAATCTCTTTGCTTGTGGAATCTATGTGCATGGGCCTTGCTTGTCTGCTATTCCCTTGATATGTGATAAATTGACAACTGAGTCAGTTGTGTGCAGGGCATATGTAACCCTTTGTGGGGACAGAGGCTATCCCCATTGTCATCCAGAATTATTTATGGGGTGATTAGAAGGGCAAAGTGCTGGCTTCACCTTGCCAGTAAACAGAATTTCTACTTCTAGAAACTTAGAACCATGTCACCTGAGCAAGGTTAAGCAGACAGAAGGCTCCCTGCGAGACGCACAGAGGGCACAGGAGAAACCAGGCGGCCACAGTCCTGCAGCCCATTAGTGAGGAGCCTGCAGGGAGCTCAGGAGAGCAGCGCTGTAGCACCAGCTCTTCTTTGGGCCTCACTGGGGGTATTTTGCATTTTCCTAGCCACGGTGGAATGGAGACCACAGGAAGGACATCATGGTGTGTGAGGGAGGAGGTGGGCTTTCACTCAGGAGGACAGTGGGAGAAACAGGGAGGAGCTTAGTGGGACAGAGGACAAGGTTCTAGAGGGTCGTTTTGGACAGCCGGCTGAGCTGGGGCGCGGTCACAGAGGTCCCTTAAGTGAGTTGAGGTGTGCGGCCCTTTTTTTTTTTTTGGTACTGGGGATTGAACTCAGGGGCCCTTGACCACTGGGCCACATCCCCAGACCTTTTTTTTTTGTATTTTATTAGAGACAGGGTCTCACTGAGTTGCTAAGTGCCTCGCCATTGCTGAGGCTGGCTTTGAACTTGCTATCCTCCTGCCTCAGCCTCCCAAGTGCTGGGATTACAGGCGTGCGCCACCGCGCCCGGCTTGTGCGGCTCTTTTTATGTAGGGGAAGGAGACCTGGGCTGGTTTTGAGCACAGGGAGTGACTTGCTTAGAGCTGTATGTGGCAGAGCATGGGGACAGTGGGGCCACCTGGAGACCCAGGGAGGGGCTAGCGGTGCCCTCGGTGAAGGCCGAGTTTGGAAGGCTGTCCTTAACTAAGCTTTCTTAAAAGAGCCCGAACAGCAGTGATTTATTCATTTAATCATCAGTAATTCAGAACCTGGTTCTCTGTCCATCTGGAAGCCCGACTACGTGGAACAAACGCTAATCATCAGGGAGAACGTTAGCTGTTTCAACGTGCGGCTCTTCAGGCTCAGTCGGGATGACAGGACAAAAGTAAACAAGAGCCTCTCTTTTCCCTGTGAACATCACTCTCATGCAAGAGGAGGCTTGTGGGAGTTTCTAGAAGTGAGGGAGGTGGCACTGGGGCATCTGTGCCGAGTTGGGGTGGGGGTCCCCGAGTCTGCACCCACACAACCCTCTTTCCCCCGCTGCAGTCCCACCTGCCCCTTCTGTGCTGTTCACACCACCACCTTGAGGTCCTCCACAAGACGCTTCTCTCTTGTCCCTCTCAAGAGTCCCGTGGCCTTCATTCTCCTGTCCACCTGCTCTCACCTCTCTAGCCACGTTGCCCTGGATCTCCAGATCCTTGTACCCCCTAAGGGGGTCTCTCTCATCAGCCTTTGGAGCTTCCTCAGGGCAAATAGCTTAGTCTTCAGGACTCCTTACTCCTCTCAGACTTCTAAAGTGTTCTCTCTATAAACCACGATTGATGCACAGACTAAGCATTTGCAAAAAACAATTTCAGACATCAGTCTCCTTTCCACTGACAGGGGCTCTGTGAACTTCAGGACAGTGCGCGGCTCCTTGATGCTGTGGAGGGATTCCCCAGCAAGGCACCTCGTGCTCTTGGTTTATAAAGTTCTCCTCACCTGAAGTTGGTTCTCCATAGCTCACTGAGGACGTGGACTGTGACTGGGTCCCCAAGATTTAACCCAGGCATCTATTAGGAACACAAGGGGTGTTTTTGTTGTTGTTGTTGTTAATTGATCACACTCTGAGGACCTATTCAACAGTGTGTGTGTTATCATCAAGAGGCCCATAAGACTGTGGAGCTGGAAGAGGGAGATGGATGGAGAGCTTGGTTCTAGGGCTGGTGGCCACTGCCCTCTAAGTGGATTTGGACATCACCTCACCTCACCAGGCCATCTGAGGAGTCCCGAAGACTCCGCCAAACCAGGGTTCCAACCAAACTGCTGCAAGAACTCTGAGCTCCTTGGTGCTCTGAATTGCTTTGGGGTCTTTGTCTCTACCAGCCCAGCGTGGTGGTCCAACCAGGGGTGGCTGAAGCTGGGGGCTGGCGGAACCCGGCAACGCTGGGGTGGGCCTCGGCTGACAAACCTGGCGCAGCTGATGGAAGCCTCACATCTTCCTTTTCTTCAGCTCAGGCCTTTTGAGAGATGGGCCTCATTAGAACAATACCAACGCCACACGAGCAAACCAACATGGAACCAACTGCTGTCCTTCCTGAGCCCTCACAGAAACAACAGCCGGGCTTCTCCGCAGAAGGGAGATTGTACTCTGAGGCTGGCTGAGTTCAGGGAAACCAGTGGCTTACGTGGGGTTGAGGAGTTTAAGGACAGTGCGGGGGGCTCACGTGGGCATCCCTGGTGGGAGCCGGCACGGAGAGGGCTTGGTCGGGGCCACACTGGAGACACAGCCACTGTGTCCTTGGGGAGGACTCAGTGCTGGGGGGTAGGCCCCGGGAGCGTCTTCCTCCCAGGCTTGGAGGGAAACCCAGCATTCCACATTCTCGGACTCTGACATATCATTTTGTGAGGGTGGTCAAAAGGGATTTAGGCTATTCACTGTAAAATATCATGGTGTGTTTTTATAAGGCTAACCAGAGAGGGGTGGGACTCCTAAGTGGCACCTGGTTTTCACACTTTTGGTGAAATAAAATTTAATGGAGTTTTCAAAGGAAGGAAAATATTCTCTTGCCGGGAAATACAGCATAAAGATCTCTGCAAGCTTCCTCTGGGTTTTTCCTGCAAACTTTAAATGAGAATTTTCTGTCAGTTTTCTGGCAGAAGCAGAGGGGACTTAGCCGTTTTGCCAGCGGTTTCAATCATGGATTGTCTATATGGCATCAATAAAAGTAACGAGAGTAGGTCTGATGGGCACTGAACTTGCTTAAAATGCTAATAAAAACTGCAAGAGAAGGGAATAAATCTTAAATTTTAGATATTTTTTTCTTATGATACATATGGAAAGACCATTTCTCAATATTTTAGTGTTAAAAGTACAATACCTGGAGAAGAATATGTTCTCTTCAAAGTGCCAATAAAAATTCAAAATGTCATTTTCCAGTGCAGTTCAGCCTAAAATCAACCTGTTTCATGGACATTATGGGCTCTGGCACCAGAATATAGCAGAGCTTTAGGAATGAGCCATGGAGTTTCCCCTCACCCCCCGCCCCGCCCAAATGTGAAGCATGTGAAATGGGTAGTGTGAAGTAAGACCCACGGAGCACTGTCCCTCCCCCACCCAACCACAAGTCAGGCTTCATCAGCGCCGTGGGGTGGTCACTTCTGAAGGAGGCATGGGGAGGAGGAAAGTGCTCTCAGAGCCACAGAAATGTGTGGGAAGCCATCTTGCCAGGAAGGGGCATTCCCTGCAGAGGGGTAAGCCCTGGGAAAGATGGCAATGCTGGAGGGGACGTTGCCTCCCATTGACAAGATTCTGCTCTCACTACAGAAGGAGATCCACTCCTGTGGTGTCAGGCACGGGGACCAGTAATGCACCATCACATGAGCCTGGCAGTGGCCAGGAGCTGGCTGCCAGGCCCAGGGAAACATGGCGGCACTTCCCACCATCTCCCTCTTGAGCCTCTTGTGATACGGGTGTCTTGGCATAAGAGTTGTCTGAGCTGGATCTTAAATCTGTTGAATGGAGTGAGGAGAGACAAAGGCATTTAAATCTTCGAGTTATAACCTGAATCTTCTTAAGTTGTATTTATTTTTGACCAGATTCTTGAATAGTATCATAATCATTATAGATGGTTTTCAAGCCAATGGCTAAAAAAATTCTGCAAGGAAAACTTAGGAACCGGATTTTTTAAACTAAAGAATCTTTCTAAATAAAGAAGTACTAACTCAGATGGTGCACAAATTTTTCCAAGGTATAGAAAAAAAGGGGAAATCATTACTCATTTTATGTGTCTGGCATAACCCTGAAACAAAACTTGACAAAGAGAGTACAATGAATGAAAATGATTTATTAGCCTCATTCATAAACATAGACGCCACATTCTTGAACAAAGTATTTTAAGCCAAATCCAACAATGTATTTGAAAAAAAAAAAAAATCCCATCATGACCCTGTTGGGGTTTTTCCATGAATGTAGGTGTAGTTTAGCATTAGAAAGTCACTTAATGTAATTCTCCATGCTATAAATTAAAAAGCCAGGTAATCATTGCAATAAGGAAGAAAAGGTATTTGATAAAATTCAACATCCAATGATGTTAAAAATGAGATGGATATCATTATCCTAAATGCATGATTGAAGATCTGAATGGTACTTATATACTTTGTATACAAGCAGTTGTATGTAAAAAGATGCTATACTTGTGCATTATGAATAAGTAAATAAATAATTAAAGTAAAAAAATGCTTTGTGAATTGGGAGCTGAACACATATGACTGATAAAAGGTATTTGGGGAAAAAAAAAACTGTGCTAAATGTAACACTAAATGGTGAAATCTGGACACCACCCTCAATGGTGTTGAGAATAAAACAAAATCAAGGCACTTGGACTCTAATCTGCATTCAGGAAGGGAAGGGAAAGAGTGCATTTTACATAAGAAGGAGGAAAGAAAACTGATTTGAAGATGATTTGGTGGTGTATCCCAGGAAATTCTCAATAATCCACAGAAAATTGTTAGAATTTGTAAGAGAGTATTTCAAGATTGCTGGATATAAAATCAATTTAAAAATAAATTATTAGGTGGGTGTGGTGCTACATGTCTGTAATCCCATCAGCTTTGGAGGCTGGGGCAGGAGGATGTAAGTTCAAAGCCAGCCTCAGCAACTTAGAGAGGCCCTGTGCAACTTTAGCAAGATTCTGTCTCAAAATAAAAGATAAAAAAGGTTGGGAGCCGGGCATGGTGGCGCAAGCCAGCCTGTAATCTCAGTGGCTTGTGAGGCTGAGGCAGGAGGATCACGAGGACAAAGCCAGCTTCAGCAAATGTGCAGCACTAAGCAACTCAGTGAGATCCTGTCTCTAAAAATAATAATCATAAAAAAATATATAAAATAGGGCTGGGGATGTAACTCAGTGGTCAAGTGCTCCTGAATTCAATCCCTAGTACCAGAAAGATAAGTAAATGAATGGTTTTTCTAACAAATGAAACCTAAATTGTCACTAACGGTAGTATAAAAAATATCAAACACCCAGAAATGTCTCACAAAGCAAAATATTTATGGAAAAATTATAGAAATATATTAAAAGACATAAAAATCCCAATAAAATGGCATTTATGTTCAAGGTTTAGAAAAATTAAAGTTTCAATGGTCTTTTTTTTTTTTATTAATTTGACAAGTTGATTCTAATAGTTATGTAGAAGTGCCGAGGTCTAGAATAGCTAAGATTTTTTGATGAAGAGCAATTGCCCTCCTAGATACCAAACTTACTATAAAGCTGCAGTAGGTAGTCATTTTGGTATGGTCATAGAAATAAGCAAATAGGCCAGCTGATCAAAGCTAATCCGTGTATGCAGATGCACACACATACGGACACTGTCATGGTCTCAGTGCAATAGCCACTTAACAGGCAGAGGAGCTACATTTTCATCATTGTGAAGTGATTGGTTACCAATATGGAAGAAAAGTGGAATATCACACACCATATACAGAAGTCAGTCCAGGTAGATTAAAGTTCTCGATTTTTAATTTTTTTAGAAAAAACTATGGGCAAATTATCTTTATCCCCTCTCCTCTCCTTTCCCCTTCTCCTCCTCCTCCTTCTTTTCCTTCCCTCTCTCTCTCTCTCTCATTCCTCTCTTCTTTCTCAATGGGTTTTCATGGGTATACAATTCTGGGTTGGTCTTTTGGAATTTTTCATGTCTCCCCTTGTTTCTGTTGAGGACTCTGGCTTCCTCTTAGCTGTTTTCCAAGGTTCTGTCCTTCCCCTTGTTTTAAAATGTTCCTGCTCACTCTGGGAGTTGTCTTGCTGTGCCCCGGAGTGGGCACACTTGGCTGCATTTACCCCATCTTGGGTTTAGGGTGCCTTGGGAATCTGCATCTCAACTGTTTTCTGAAATAATGTGGAAAGTTCTCAACCGTGGTCCCTTCAAGTACTGCCTCAGCCTCATTCTTCCTCTTGTCTCCTGGGAGTTCAATTGTCATTCTAGGCCACCCCACAATGTCCTCTAAGCCCCCTTCCTCTGAAGTTTTTGTCATTTGTCCCTGTGTGTGTTGATGTTTCTGATCTGTCTTTTAAATTCCTTCTTCATTTTTTTCTATATTGATATATTTAAAACCTATCCATTAAATTTAAACGTGGGTTATCTTGATTTTCAGTTCTACAATTTGTATTTGACTTTCTACAAAATTTCCAGTCTTTTCCTGAAGCTCTTAATTCTGCCCTTGATCTGCTTGGGAGAAGAAGGCATGGATATTTTCAAGTCTGTGTCTGGTATTTCTGATGTCAGAAGCTCCTGCGGGTTGATTCTCTCCTCTGCTGTTTTTCTACGGGTGTCCATTGGGATATCTTTCTCCTTGTGTGGACATTGCACTTGTAAAGTTATTTGTAGAAATAATTCTAGGCCAAAACCAATGTTCTCTTTCTCCTAAAAGAATCTTTATTTATTCTCCCAGGACTGAGGTCACTAGTGCACCAGGATCACCTCCTGGGGGCCAGCTTGGGTTCCTGCGGGCTCTGGTCCCCTGCTGGCCTGTGCTTGTCCTGGGGTGCAGCCCTCCGTCATCCCACTCAGCAGGACACTGGCATCTTGCTTGGTTGATCACTGGAGTTCTAACCTCTGCCTTCTTCACCCTCATCCTGTCAGGACAGCCCCATCTCAGGATTCTGATCATTTAGAGCATGCCTGACTCTTGTGTTGTAGAACGTCACACATTTGTCTTAAAAATGATGTTTTCCCAATTATGACATTCTTTTGTGAGTTAAATGCTAATACTTTTGTACATTTGAGCATTTTAAGCTTTTATCAGTTTATTAAAAACTCTCTAAACTTGTCTTTTTTTTTTTTTTTTTTTTTTTTTTTTTTTGTGGTTGGGGATCAAACCCAGGGCCCTGCACAAGCTAAGGAGGTGCTCTTCCACTGAGCTCCATCTCCAGCCCAGACTCTGTACTTTTGTTATTGAATAATAGAGCTCTTTCTATGTTACCGAAAAAGAGGGATTTTTTTTAAAAAAAATTGTTTTCCACTGTGCACTTTAATCTGCAATTTGCTTCCCTTTAAAAAAATCCGTAATGCATGTTTCTCTACAACAGTCATTAACATAGTTATTCTTGTTAGTAACTATGTACATTTCCCACAATGTATTAAACTATTTTCCTATTTTTCAGACATTCCAATTAAATGATAAATGAAATAATGACAAATTACACATAAGTACCCATAAATAACAAGGTACCCGGCCTGGCCCCAGCCACCCTCCCCCACACCATGGAGTGCAGCTTCCCCAGCTGCACTTAGAACACACCCTCCTCGGGCTGGGAGGCTCTGTCGTGCAGTTCCTCGGCCCAGAATGCATGTCTTCTTCTTTCTTTTTTTTTGGTACCGGGGATTGAGCTCAGGGGTACTCAAACACTGGGCCACATCCCCAGCCCTTTTTTATATTTTATTAGAGACAGGGTCTCACTGAGTTGCTAAGTGCCTCACCATTGCTGAGGCGAGCTTTGAACTCGTGATCCTCCTGCCTCAGCCTCCCAAGTGCTAGGATTACAGGCGTGTGCCACCACGCCCAGCCAGAATGCACTTTTTATTTAGCCTGTGCCTAGCTAAGTCCTCAAATGAGGGCTGGCTCCCAGAGCCCCCTACTCGCCTCCCTCCTTGAGGACACTCCTGGTTATCACCCTTGAATTGCGCCTCTCTCTTCCCTAAAGCGGCATGTAGGCTCCCTGGGAGAGCGGGCAGCCTCTGTTTTGTTCTCTGCATAAGCTCTGTTACTTGAAGAGTCCGTCATGCTCTACATGTCCCCTGAACCATGGATGGTGGCATTGCTGGCTGGCCAAGTGACCTACATGAGGCAACCTCTAGTTCAGAACTATTTACTGGTGAATCTGGAAGCCAGTCACATGTCTGATGACCCCAAGGTCACTGTTCTGAACACCAAGAAAGTAGTTTTTATATGCACAAAATAAAACATTGGCCAATATTTTAAACTTTTTTTTAAAAATTTCTATTCCTCCTAGTAACAGGCATCAGAGATGCAAATGTTCCTCTGGAGGATTAGATTCTGTTTCCTTTCTTCTACATTAATAAATTCCTCACTTGGATCAGAATCTGTTCATTGTTCTGCATGTTCAATTTTTTTCTATAATGGATGAATCACATTTGGTGTTTCTTGTTTGAATAAGAAACTGGATTACAACTGAATTCCAGCAAGTTCATTGAAACTGGTTTACTAGTCTACAGCCTCTTCTGAAATGTGATAAAATGAATTTGCTTTTAAGAAAAATGTTTTTCTAAGGATCATCATTCCCAAATTTTTACTTTTTTATTTTCTAGCAAAGAAAGAAACTCATGTGGAGATTTACACGTGGCTTTTGGGTGAAAATTCTTGACCTGACTAGGAATTGTGTCATCTGGTATTTTTCCATTTTTCTTGGACCAAACCAAGGAGAAATGCCTTCTTGTCTGCTATCCTAATTTGTCTATGGTTAGTAACACAGCCACTTACTTGTCAATTTAGTTCAAATGCAAAGATTGCTTCTAATCAGTTTTGCATTTGGCAAAAAATACAGTTTTTCTTTACCTATTTCTTTAAAGGACTGAATACAGAAGAAATTTGTTCTGAGGGGCAGCAGCCATACATACAAAGCTTAAAACACAATCAGATTCTGCTCAACTGCCCCGGGTAACATAGACCTATTTTATGAATATATATCTCTATGCGTCAAGTTATCTTCCCAAGTTTTCTAGCCATTTTGTGGTTGGACAAGCCTCTAAAATTTCTGAGTTTTAGGAAAAGTAGAGAGAAAAGCTAATATAATAAAAATAGGGTGAGCAGACCTAGTTAGTAGGTGGGAAGGGCAGGGAAGGTGTGGGCATCTGCTTTTAACCACTGGATGTAATAGTAAGAACTTAGGGGAGCAATTGCAAAGTATGTGTAGAATAATGAGAAAGGCAGTAAGCAGAACAAGTTTTTTTTTTTTTTTAAATATTTTTTTTCACAGGCAATTTCTCTTTTTTTTCTTTTTCTCAGTACCAGAGATTGAAACCAGGGCCTCGTGCATGCCAGACAAGCACTCTCCCACTGAGCTACACCCCCAGTCATTCTTTTGGAGGAATTGGTGTTTTTTTTTTTTTTTTTTTTTGGTGTGTGTGTGTGTGTGTGTGTGTAGGAAGAATACAGTTTTTCTTTACCTATTTCTTTAAAGGACTGAATACAGAAGTAAAGCATTTAAACATTTTGGTGGCTGGACTGTTTTCACCTAAAGCATACTGTTTTGAGTCAATTTATAGGGCCTCAGATTTATTTGGGTAACATGTTTAAGCTTGGGCAAGATGATTGCTAAAATAGTTTCTTCCAATGTCCTGTGTAAGTGTCATAATCCTGAGCTGCATATCTAGGAGCCTAGAATGTGCTTGCTCATTGCAAGTATAAGAATCGGTGTAATATTCTCATTAGTAAAGATATTTCATTTTTGCATCTGAGATAAACATGCTGTTAGCTCATCGACACAGGCTCCTATCCCATCTTCTTCCGGTTTCCAATAATGGCTTCATATTTCCAGGATCCTAAACGGGGCTTTAGTTAGGTTTATGCCAGAATCTATCAATCCTGGCTGGCCATTGTTGCATCTCAGACACATTTCATTGGCATAATCTGGGATAGACAACAGAATTGAGTGGCTGATACGGACACAAAGAATCCACCTCTTGGAGGTCATGCGGCTGCTGCTAGAGCTCTAGCTCTAGGTGGCTGTTTCCCGAGTGTTGAGCAGCAGCTGCTGAGGCTGCTGGATTCCCAGAGGGTGCACTGCGGTATGTTTTTAATTCAGTGTTTCCAGGGCAAACTCCTAACTCCTGCTCTTCTCCATTTCCGGTGATTTTGAAAGCATCTTATTTCCTGGATCAAATATTTTACTGCTTATAACAGTGTCTTCATCCAGTTTCTGTTGCTGTAACATAATATTGCAGACTAGGTAATTTATAGAGAAAAGAAGTTTTGGGGGCTCACAGTTGTGGAGGCTGGGAAGTCTGAGAGCATGGCACTGCGCCTGAGCATGACCCTCCCACTGTCACGACGTGGCGGAAGGCAAGCCAGCACACGTGAGCACAGAGAAAACTGGGGGCCTCCTCCGTTCTGTCACCATCCGGCTCCCGTGATGATGGCACTGATCCATGGGGCGGCAGAGGCCTATGACCTGGCCACCTGCTGCGGTTCCACCTCTGAGCTCCCTGACAAGGGCAAGTAAATCCCGATGTGCGTGTTGGAGGGGTAACCCCAACCCCAGCACGTGGTCGGGATGCTTTTTGCTTCTTGAGTTGAAACTTGGAAGATAGACTATATCATCCTAGAGGTCCCGGGATGACAAAAAAGCCTGCCACACGGGACGCTGGCTGGTGTCCTGGCTGGATCAAGTCAGAGCCTGGTTGCCACAGGCAACAAGATGCTTGTGGTGCGTGACAGGTGGTGGCTGAAGCTACCTAAAGCAGGACTGTGATAGCCTTGAACCAGGTGTGCTGTTAGGTGTGTGTCGTCAAACCATCGATGTCCCCCTGCTAGACATGAGGGCAGTGACGAAGGTCCAGAGAGGCCCTGGAGCCCCGGGCCCAGGCGGCTCTTACAGATGTGCCCGGCTGCGTTTTTGTCTTATAAGTCACTTGGAGTGTTGGCTGCCTTCCTGATGATGCCTGCTTTCATTTTTTTTTTTTAGTTAGGAGTTTCCTATCTGTTTTACACATGGGGGTTGTTTTTTCTTCAAATCGTTTTTGTTTTGTTTTTGTTTTTGTTTTTGTGGTGCTGGGGATTGAACTCAGGGCCCTGTGCATGTGAGGCAAGAGCTTTACCACTGACCTACGTCTCAGCCATCAAAATCCTCTTTTATTTCAGAAAAGTTTCTTGCATTATATTTAATTATATGTCTTATTTTACTTTTCTGTTTTCATCATGTTTGGGTTATGAAAGATTTCTTTTGACCATTTTTTCTTGCTAACATCTTTTCTAAGTCTTCTTATCTCTTTATTTCCCTCTTTTGGTTGATTTTGTCCTTTTGCCCGATGTCCTTCACCGTACCTCAAGGGTGTCTGCTAGCTCTTGTACCATACAGTCACGGTCACTTCTGTGGTCACCGTATTCTCCTCCACTCCTTTTATTTTTTATTTACTTTTTTCTTTTGCAAGCTGGGGATGGAACCCAGGTCCTCACATGCCAGGCGGGTGCTCCCCCACTGAGCCACCCCCAGGCCACTTTCCTGTTCCTTTCTTGAGCTGTGGGTTTGTCTTTTGTCACCCTGGTGGCCTCCCTCTCCCTGAGCCCCTGTGTCTTCCACCCACACATCTGCTCCAGCCTGGCAGGCACAGGGACCTCGCTGGGCGCCTTCCTACCGGTGACCAGAGTTAGTTACAGTGTTCATCTCCTCCTGGCAACCTCACTCTGGCCACTCTTGTTTGTCATTTGCATTTCTGATCCCTTGACTCCTCTTTTTTTCAAGAAGTGAGTTTTTCTTCTCAGTTTTCCAGCCACTTCTAGAAGGAACACATGGGGGATAGGTGGGCTTCAGGATCATTTATTTTTATTCCAACCGTGGCTTTGGCGGGGGACTCTGGTCAGCTTTCGCGGTTCCTGTGGACGCCGGCAGCATTGGGGAGGCTCCTTCTTGTGTGTGCCTCTTACAGTGCACAGCTTTTCCCTTACTTCCTGTCTCTGCAAATATGACCTATTGGCGTGGCTTCTTGTCACTCCCCATTTCTTCTACATCTTGGAACCAAAAAGGCACCCAGAGACTCCTGACACCACATGGGAGTTTTTCCTCCGACTGCTGCAAATACAGGCTGGCATTCTGCAGATGCCCTCACCTGCCAGAGGCTGGGTGGCTCTGCTGCCCTGCCGCAGCCCCCAGATGCCTCCTCACGGCCCCTCAGCCGCCCCGGCCCTTCTCCTCTGCATTTGGGAACCCTTTCATATATTTTATCGTGGGTTTTGGCCATCTCCTAGTGGCTCTGAAAATGAAATTTGTACTTGAACTTCATTCTTTAAAAGTTAAATTAATAATCATTGAGCGTGGCTGTGTGCCAAGTTGTGGACACTGGGACTGTAAAGACAAAGTCCTCATTTGTTTTTGTCCTTCCTTTCCTCCCTCCTGCTCTCCCTTCCTCCCTCCTTCCCTCCTTTCTCTCCTTCCCTCCCTCCCTCCCTTCTTTCCTTCTTTCCTTCCTTCTTAATATACTGGGACATGAAAAATAAACAGCAATGATCAGCCCTCCACCCCTGGACCAGGAAGACAAAAAAGACACCCAAAAGGCAAAATATGCTAAATGACAAGCAGAATTCCAAAGTGGTGAGCAAGCCCAGGGGACAGGAGGGCGCGGCAGCTACAGTGGTAGGGAGCGATGGCTGGGTGCTCAGCATACCTGCCTGTTCAACGAGCACCAGAAGAAGATTCCTTTCAACCAGGGCACAGAGGGCCACACTCTCTTACCCTCGGGCCCATGTGCTGAGGTGTGGGCTCAGGTCACTATTGCTCATTCTGGACTTGGTCCTCTGCCTGCGGCTCTTGTTCTCTTTGTGAGCCTGGCCTTCAGTAGACTTGGAGGGTGGTCAGGGTTCACGGGGGATAGAGCCGGGAGACTGTGCAGAGGACAAAGGGGGCCCAACCGCGTGGCTGGGCAGTCAGGGGGTGGCACCGGGCATTGTAGGACAAAAGCATGAAAATTTTGCATAGGGCCACATTATTATTAAGGTCCCAGAGTTCCACCAAAAAACTGTGTCATTTTCTCGAAGAATGATTTTGTTTCAGTAAAAATCAAAGTTAAATAGATGATTTTCCCATAAAATCACCCCATTTTCTCCCTTTACCTTAAAAAATAGCAAGATGTTAATTATATGAATCTACTAAAAAATCCTGACAAGATTTAATTTTATAAAGGGCCAAGTTTCCAATTGATAGGATAGTCATTAGTTGTTGGTAATCAGAGTCATTTATTCTTGTACTCTTTCAGTTTTCCTCACTACCAGGGATTGAAAATATCATTTGATCTATTTACTATGATAAGCTCGGCCACCCCTGCTGCTTCCCCAGACCTCTCCCTGCTCCTTTTCTGTCCCCTCCTCTCCTCCATCAACTATCAACAGATGGCTCCTTCAGGGGGACCAATGCTAGAAGCAATATGGTAGTGATTCATTTTTATTTTGATGAGGTGCCAAATCTTTACCATCACAAGTACAGTGGTGCATTTGTCACACCACATGGTTTTTGAAATACTTGTAATGCTTTCTTTAAAAAAAAAAATATTTATTTACTTTAGTTGTACACAATGCAATGCATTTATGTTTATGTAGTGCTGAGGATCGAACCTGGGCCACGCATGTGCATGGCGAGTGCTCTGCCGCTGAGCCACAACCCCAGCCCCGCTTGTAATGCTTTCTTTTGGCAAAAAGGATTTGTTTACAGATGTCATAAAGTCAAGCACAGCTATTCTTGGCTCGCACAATCATAATTATGCCCTCTGTTGCCACCACAATAAGAGTGACCTTTGGGCTGAATGAACCAATCAAATTTATAATGTGCCAGTCTTGTCTTCTGATTTTCACTATCAGGGGTTTTACGCTTTCCTGGGGAAAAAAATAAAAATTTAGTTTACATGCTGTAAAGATTAAGAGGACATGATTTAGGATTAAAGGAGGGAATGATTTGATTTTGGAGTTGCTGAGCTAAGTTCTGGTGGTCTGGGGATCTCTGGGGAAAATCCAGATACTGAAGTGACAGATTTGGGCTGAGCATTTTGTGACTGCAAAAGCAGATGCACCCATGGAAGGCTTCTCAAATCAAGATGTTGCCTCAGATGACCTCTGGCTCTCCGAAGATTCAGATTTGATAAGAATTTTCTGTTTAGCCCAAACGTGAAAATTATTCCCCTTCACACAGTATTTTAAAAAGCATGTAAAATCACCAGGCACTGAAATTTTACATAGTTGTAAAACTTATACAATGGTCTTTAAATCAGCAAAGTAAACTTACAGTCTTTAAATAGCTTGCATTGAGGTAAATATCCTTTTTTTTTTTTGTACCAGGGATTGAACTCAGGGTCACTTGACCACTGGGCCACATCCCCAGCCCTTTTTTGTATTTTATTAGAGACAGGGTCTCACTGAGTTGCTAAGTGCCTCGCCATTGCTGAGGCTGGCTTTGAACTCGTGATCCTCCTGCCTCAGCCTCCCAAGTGCTGGGATTACAGGCGTGCGCCACCGCGCCCGGCTGAGGTAAATATTCTTTATGCTAATTTTCCTGTGTCTATAAATATGGTTTATGTGTCTCTGTGCCTCTGTTTCCACTGAAAGAGTTGAAATAGCTCGTGGCTGCCAGCAGACTGATCAAGGTACACTGTGAAAGGAGGTTGGTTGTCTAGGATTCACCCAGAATTCAACAATGCTTTCAAAAGTTCTGAAAACTCGTACTCCTGGTAGGCGATCGCTCCGGTCTTGCTATCGGGGCACTGTTGATTGTCTGCAGGCTGAGCTTTTCCTTGTCATTTTCTTTTTTTTTTTTTTTTTTTAACTTTCAAACACTAGTAATAAATAACATATAGCATATTGCATGGGCATGCACTAGTTGGCTCAATTCAGGACTGATCTACAGGTAACTGTAATTAAATATATCTTATTAACCTCTATAATCTTCGAGTGGATCTTTGAGTCATGACTTGTAAAACTTTTACATCTCCTACTACAATACTGCTTAAATCCCTGTTCAAAATAGATTTTGAAGGCAGGACAATTCTAAAAGTTATAAAAGTAAATAGAAACCTTGATTATTTGTTCAAATACTAGAAACCGCACATGAACAATGACTGTTCATACTTTGTATTCAGATCTTAATTTGACAGGATGGTATTTTTTTAGGCTTGTTTGGATTCACTGTCAAACCCTAAAAACATTAGCAAATGGTACCCACACTCTTAAACCATAAAAAGAAACCTAGGGTTTGTTTGCAGTTTTTTAATCTGTTGTTAATAAACTTGAAAGAACACAGACCTGTCTAATAAACACATCAAGCTAATGGGTACCAGAGCAGTTGAAGAGTGTTTGCTGTTTGGTGTTTAGATCTCAGTCAGAATCAATCAACAATGGCCGGGGCCTGCTGTACTTATTAGCAGCTCAGACCCTGTGATGCAATGCCAGGTCCCTTTGACTCACCCCAGTGAGCCTGGCAAGTTGACAGCACGCACACATACTGGCATCCTCGGGTCTCGGAGAGGAAGGGAAGGAGCCCAGGGTTGGCAGGACTTTCCGGAGGGCCCTTGTGAGCGTGGCCCATGCAATCGCCGTGAACAGGAAGCGACTGACTGGGGAACAGTGGGGCCTTTTCTGCCCGGAGAAGCCTGAGCCGTGGGGATTGGCTGGCAGGCCCAGGCTGCGCTTGGTCCTTTATTTTACGTGTCAGGCTACTTTCTTCTCACCCTTTACATGCTTTTATTTTCTCTCTCCACTCTCAGCTTCCACATTTCGGGGCTGGGGAGAGGCTGCCGTGTCTGGGCAGGGTGGCTGCACTGTGCGTGGAGGAGTTCCCACAGATTGATGGGCTGCTGGTGAGTCTCTGGCGGTGCAGCCTGCGGGCCACGGGCAGCCGGGGTGTTCTTTGTACCAGAGCGTCAACTTCTGAACGAGGCCTCTGGAAGCAGATGTAAAGATGCATCTCGAGGAGTCTCCAAAAAACCGTGCCACTTGTGCAATGCCCACAATGCCCGCAATACCTGGGTCTCTAGACATTTGTTTTTCAAAGTGATCTCACTTCTTTCTCCATCACAAAGACTGCACTGCACTTTTCTGTTCAGAAAATTCCAGGGCCCTCGCCACTCCTCCTGCCCCTGGCCTCTGAGGGTGGGTCCAGTGTGGGGAGAGGCATCATGTGCCTGGAAGCTCTTCAGTGAAGCTGGGGGAGCCACTGTTGTTCCAGGGCCACTGGCTCTTGGCAGGTAAAGCCCCCCCCCCCCACCAGCTTCCTGCAGGAAGGGCCCCAGCCCTGATACGCAGCTACACTGAAGCCTTGGGGTCCCTCCCGTCCCCTTTCTCATCCTTCTCAGAAACACACTCCTCTCTTGCTCTAGGTCACAGAGTCCTTTTCCTCTCACGTGGAAGTGAATTTTGAAGAAGAAATACAGGTCGAAGCCGGCATTTGTTCAGCTATTTCCACGTTAAATACTAGGGTCTCCCTTCCAGGGTCTGAAACATCTGCAGTTCAAAAAGCACCGAGCGTGTCCCTCACGTGCCTCTGCCTTTCTGTCCTGCGACACGTTTTCTTTCAGCCAACGCAAGACTTTGTAGGAAGGATCCAGGACTGTTCCCCACCCCCCACTTGAAAAGGTTCCACGCGCAGAACAAATAGCACAGAATCTGCCACCGTGCTGTGAGTCAGCATCCCTGCCTTCCCTTCTTGAAAGTCGTCTCCAGCGCAGTGTGGGACGCGGCTCATGGCTCGCAGGGTCCTCCTTGTCACCACTGGAGGATGCGTGATGTGCTGGGCTGCGGACTCAGCAGGAGCCCGCCTGCGTCCTGCAGGGCAGGGCGTCCTTCTCTGCCCCCAGCACTTGCGTCTGTGCAGGACCTTTGTTTTGGCGTCCACTGCCACACTACATTTTCTCCCGGGACCTCTTTTGAGTTGTGTCTCGATTGCATCGCCTGGAAGGAGCCACTTGGCTCTCCATGAAAGATGGTTAAAGACCAAATACGGCCTTTTGACTGCAGGGCAGAGGAAATGGGTGGGCAGCCCAGGGTGCTCCTTGAAATGATAAAACACAACCACAACAGCAAAAGCAGGCAAGGAAGACGGTGTGTAGTGAGGGGACACAGCCGCGTGCGGAAGTCGTGACCGTGGACTGAAACAGCGGGTCCAGGGGGCGAGGACAGCCGCAGCAGGTTGGCAGTGTGCGGAGGCTCAGGTGGCAGACCCTCCCCAGGAGCCTCCAGGGTTCTTCCCTGCAGAGCTGGGGCGCTGGGGTGGGGTGCTGGAGGGGGTCTCTGGTTCTGCAGTGAGGATGCTCGGGGTGCACCCAGCAACGCTGAGCCGTGATGCTTCCCCCCGAGTGTGCAGGTGCCAAGGGGAGAAGACCGAAGGCGAAGGCTGGCAGGAGCCAGAGGCAGCTGGGGGCTCACCCCTCCCCTCGCCCCCGCTCCCCAGGGCCCACCTGCACATTTTGATAGCACAGATGTTACTAAAAATCACACTGTAAACTTATGATGAATTATCCTAAACACAAAGGCAATGAGTACTCAGAAATTATCAGTCCTCAGCTGGGATTCTCAGTGCTCCTCAGGGTCTTCACCCTGAGGGAATGCGCCTGGCGTGGTCAGCTTGTATCACAGTGGTGGCTTGAAACCAGCTGTGGTGGCAGTGGCTATGCCATGCAGTCAGCAAAGACTACAACTCAACACACACAGAGTTGCCTTGTTTACTACCTGGACTACCTGGTGATGGAGAAGATGCTCATAACACAGAGTGAAATGAACAGCGTTTCGTCTGTGGCTCAAAAGAAATGAAGAATTTTTCTTTTTTGAAAAAAATCTTTATTCTTTTTGGTTCTACATGACAGTAGAATGTATTTTGACAACTTATTCATACATGGGATATAACTCCCATTCTTGTGGTTGTACATCATGTGGCCTTACACTGGTCATGTCTTCATAATGAACACAGTAAGGTTTTGTCTGATTCATTCTACTGTCTTTCCCATTCCCATCTCTTCTCCCTTCCCTTATTCCCCTTTATCTTATCCAATGAACTTCTATACTCCCTTCCCTTTATTGTATGTTAGCATCTGCATATCAGTGAGAGCATTCAGCCTTTGGTTTTTGGAATAGGCTTATTTCACTTAGCATGATATTCTCCAGTTCCATCCATTTATGGGCAAATGCCATAATTTCATTCTTCTTTATGGCTGAATAATATTCCATTGTGTATGTATACCACATTTTATTTATTTATTCATCTGTTGAAGGGCACCTAGGTTGGTTTCATAGGTTGGCTATTGTGAATTGAGCTGCTATGAACATTGATGTGGTTGTGTCACTGTAGTATGCTGATTTTAAATCTAAAAGATTTAAAAATCTAAAAGGTATATGCCTAGGAATGGGATAACTGGGTCAAATGGTGGTTCCATTCCAAGTTTTCTGAGGAATCTATCTCCATAGTGCTCTCCAGAGTGGTAGCACCAATTTGCAGTCCACCAGCAATGTATGAGTGTATCTTTTCCCCCCATATCCTTGCCAATACTTATTATTGCTTATGTTCTTGATAATTGACATTCTGACTAAAGTGAGATGAAACCTCAGTGTAGTTTTAATTTGCATTTCTCTAACAACTAGAGATGTTGAACATTTTTTCATGCGTTTGTTGACTGATCACATTTCTTTGAAGAAGCACTTTTCTAGCATTCCAACCACCACCTGAGCCAGCAGAGAAGCTACTCAGTTCATCAACAAGGGAGTGAGCTGCTGAGGTCGAAGTACCTGTTGCTTCACTCTCATTTTACTTATTAACACGAATGGATACAGTTGAACATCCTAAATCTGAAATCCAAACTCCAAAATGCTCCAAAATCTGAAACTTTGAGGGCTGACATGACCCAAAAGTGGAAAATTCCACACCTGACCTCCTGTGTGGGTCACAGTTAAAATGTGAGAATACCACATGGTTTATTCAGCATCCCCAGGACACCACCCTCCCTGCCCCCTTCAGCTGTGATGTGTCCCTTCCACACATACACAAGTCCCCCAACAAACATGTGCAGGCCAAACCTGCTAATGGTGGGTTCCCCATGGTGCCCCCAGAGGGGCCGGATTTGTGTGCACTGTCACTGTGCTTCTTGCTTATCCTCTGCTCTGTGATGTGGACACATTATTGAAACCATTTAAACAGTCTGGAGATATCCCTAGAAGTAACCATGATAAGCACACGAGGGACACTTGTGTGGAACTCTGGCACTCAGAGAATCTGGGCAGCAGAGTTAAGTATGGAATGGCTTATAGAAGACTGTGGCATGGGAATGACCGCCACACACCACCCGAAGACACAGATAATAAGCGCTTAGGGGTCTGTGCTGAAAGTGGTGGGCAGAAGTTAGCAACACACTGAGAAATGCTGTGCAAAACTAACGGTGGAGATCACGACTGTGAGTTGAAAAAGCAGATGGGTCAGAGCTGCGGAGAGCACAGGCCCCTCAAGGATATGCTGATCATGAGCCAAGCAAAGAGCCACCACAGGGACCAGAAGCCAGGGGCACTGTGGCTACTGAGCAAACAGGTTGCAGAAGTTTAAGACGTGGTACTGAAATCTTGAAGATGTGATCAAGTGTCTGCTGCTTACATAGCAGTGCCTTCATTGACCGGTTTGCCAAGGTCATTGCGCGAGAGAATCTGATGCCAGAACACACCCTTAACGCTGGGAAAACCCCACCTTTGTGGTGCTATTGCCTCAGAAAGGCACTGGCTCGGCTAGCGAGAGCCCCCGGGAGTCAGGGAGGCCACTGGAGCTACGGAGCCGGATGTGCTAGTGCCTCAGGCACAGGCACACGTGAGCCCAGCAGGCTTCCGGGCGGAAGCTCCCGTCCTGCTGCTTTCTGGTGACACCAGGCTTCCTAGGGCAACACAGGGCTCATGCTGACAGAGGCTGGTTCCCCAGGCACATCTTTTCTGCTTGGTTTTCTGTTTCGTGCTCGCCATCGCTGCTCCCTGCAGGGGAGCTGGGCCCCGCAACAAGGCGAGGTTTTGGCATTCTTTGACAACTGTTCTGCTCAGCCTCCAGCTGGGCCTCCTAAAAAACCTGTAGTGCCACGTCCTTTCCCCCAAGTGTGACTTGATTCACTCAGCCCTGCCAACGGGTGCTCCTGGATGAATGAAGGGTAAGGATAACCCCCGTCCGGGAGCAGCGGGGACAGAGGCACTGGGTGGGCGGGGTTTTCAGAACTTCACCACCACAGAGGCCCCGTGCTGTTGCCCTGCCTGGAACTCAGAGGCTGAGGACAGGCGGGGCGTGCATGGCGCACACGCGGGCCCACCGCGGTGTGCAGTGATGGGACGAGCAAGGCGGGGAGTTTGAAGGACTGGATGTCCAGGAGGACGAAATCGCGTCGGCCTCCTTACACACGCAGAAGCGCACCCCAGAGCCGTCAGTGACGGGAGAGGTGCAACGGAGGGGCCCCAGCTCCCTGGTTGACGGATGGTGACTGATGGAGATGGGAGTGACAGCGCGGATGACAGCGTAAACACTGTGGAAAAGGGGCCCAGGTGGACGCGTGCGGTGGGCTCACTGCGGGGCGGAGCCTGTGACTCCAGAGCCTCCCCAGGAGGCAGCCGAGGCTGACCAGACCTCTGCCGCTCCGCCGAGGGCCCGCCCCCGCCTGGGCACCACCCCCGCCCGGGCCAGAAGCTGCGTCTCGCCCAAGGACCCCACACTGCGCGGCTCCCTCCGTGCCCCGCGTGGCGGCGGAGGCCGAGCTGCCCCGTCCGCAGCGGCTGCCCGAGGGCAGGAGCAGCCTGGGCTCCTCCGCAGGCACCTGCCCGAGCGCGTTCATGGCGAGCCGCATCCCCTGCGGCTGAGGCTCCCGTGAAGGTGAGCGGAAGCCGCCGCTGCCGTGGCTGCCCTGCAGGTCCACCAGGAACAGCCGGTGCCTGATGACCCAGGCGCCCCCGGCGCCCGAGACGCCAAGACGCCACACCTGCGCCTGCCCGCGTGTCAATGGACGCAATTTTGCTTCATGTTATGAAATTAGTAAAGATGTTGCGAGATTTTACCGTCAGGCTTTGGGTGCTGTGTAAGGTGCATCCGAAACAGAGGAGTTTCACGCTTCAGCGTGATTCCCCTCCCCAGGATAGCTCATTACGTATATGCAAACATTCCAGAACTAAAAAAGAAATCCAGATCCCTCTGGTCCCAAGCTCTTCAGGTAAGGGCTGTTCACCTTGGATCACTAAACATCACGGCATGGTTACACTTCCAATCACAAGCATAGGTTGGGTTTGAGTTAAACACAACTCAAAAGAAGCATCCTGTGACAATCAGTTGACTATATGGGCTTTACAACAATTATTTTGTCATTTTGTAAGTGGTGTGTTATACATCCTTTAATAAAATTTATATAAGACTTTTGTCTATTGTATACACAAAATGCATACATTGGTTTTAGGATAGTCAACTGTGGTTACCAGGACCCGTTGCACTTTGCAAAGCCCTGGGGGAATTCCTCCTAAATTGCATCTGGACCTGTCAGGAAGACTGAGGGTCCAGCAACTCGAGAGCACGGATCATGTCACTAAAGCACATCTGGGTCTCGGAACTAGGAAGAAAATATTTTGAGACAATATTTTTAAAATTCAAAGTAGTTGCAGTCTCAGTTTACCTCCCTGGCTTCTCCTACGCCAATCCCAGCTGTCCTGAAAGCACTGTCCCCATTCAGGGGTGCCATACTATGGCTGAGCTGTGTCCCCACCGGTCCATACACTGAAGCCCTAAACCCAAGGGGACTGTTTTAGAGACCAGCATTAAGGAGAAAATAAAGGTTAAATGAGGTCATAAAGGAAGGTCCCTAATCCAACAGTATGGGAATTCTCATAAGAAAACGAAAAAAAAGACCAGAGCTCGCTCTTTATCCTTGTGTGCACAGAGGAAAGACTTGGGAGGACAAGTCAAGACCTCCATGAGAGAGAAAGAGAGGTCTTATGAGAAACTACAATTGTCAGAACTTTAATCTTGGGCGTTTAGCCTCCAGAACTGGAGAATGTGCATTTGTGTTGTGTAAGCACCCTTCTGTGGTGATCTGTATGGCAGCCTGAGCCAGCTAATACGGTCTGGAAAGAAAGAGCACAGGATCTGTACACAGGTATTCATACACAGAAGAGAGAAAGAGGACTAGGAGCTTGTCTTTGCTGCTATAACAAAATGCCCAAGGCTGGAAAAGAAAAGAGGTTTATTTAGCTCACAGTTTTGCTGGCTGAAAGTCTGAGATTCGGTGGCCCCATCTCTTCGGCCTCTACTGAGGCCCCCTGGCTCACAACATGGGGGAGATAAGGAAAGAGAAATGACGACCCAGAGAAGGTGCCAAGCACATGGGGGTGGTCTCTTTCCTTCTATAACTACCCTCTCTCAGGATTTCCCACATGAAAGCAAAAGTGCCTTCCTGGTGGCAGCACTCCAGGGATCACCAGGCCCCAGCTCCTACAGGTTCTGCCCTCTCAACACCACCACACAGTGACCAAGCGTCTAGCAGGTGAACCTTGGGGGATGTGCTCACACCACACCTGAGCCTTAGCAGAGCTCACCTGGTCACAGACACTGCCATCACTGAGTGAGAGAGAGAGGAACAGTCACACTGGGCGGTGCCAGGGAGCAGACAATGTGGTTCCTGTATCAATGGTGCATCCTATCAAACAAATCAAAGACGACATGACTTCACTGAAATGAGAGTTTACAGAAGACAACAATGGATAGAAAAGGAGAGAGTTGGGCCAGGTGTGGTGGTGCACATCTGATTTCAGCGACTCAGGAGGCTGTGGCAGGAGGACCACAAGTTTAGGACCAGTCTTAGGCAACTCAGTGAGGCCCTGTATCTCCATAAAAAGGGCCACAGCTCAGTGGTAGAGCACCCCTGTGTTTAGTCCCAACACTTCCCCTCATAAAACCAAACCAAATCAAGCCAAGGTTGTGAAGGAAGGACACTGTTGCCAGAATCTGATGATTTTGGACCAAGTCGAGCTGGTGACATGTAAGGAGCACAGACAGACAGAAAATCACAGACACAGGAGACGGCAAAGCATGGAGCACCAAGGCCTCTTGACTTGAAATCAAAGCAGCGGTCCTGTTTGAATGCAGTTGGAATGTCAGACAATGACAACATGTATCTGGACACAGATGAAACCATAACAAATTCTATGAAGTAGAAAGAATGCAGTAATAGATCACAGCACACTGAAAAAAATATTTAGCATAAAAATAAAATAACAAAATCCAAACCCACGTGGAATTAACAACAATTCAACAGAAACAACCAATTTTTAGGTCAAAGAGAACTGAAATTGCACAGTATATAGAAAGTAAAATGACTATAAAAACATTGTGTATGAGAACATCTGTTCTATAGCTAAAGTCATACCTGTCCACCAAATAATCTTTTAACATAAGAAATTAGAAAGAGACAATCAAAATTATCTTTAAGAAATCAGAGGAGGGGCTGGGGTTGTGGCTTAGCGGTAGAGCGCTCGCCTAACACCTGCGCAGCCCGGGTTCGATCCTCAGCACCATGTAAAAATAAACACATTGTGTACAACTAAAAGCAAATAAATAAATATTAAAAAAAGAAATCAGAAGAGGTTAATAAAGACAATAGCCAAAAGTAATACATCAGAATACACTAGACCTAGCAAGTAAATAAAGAGCCCCCAAACAACACAGAGAAATCACCAGTTAATGTCATTGGAAAAGAAGATAGCAAGAACAGATAGTATTAGAAACCAAGAGGAAAAGGCGATTCTAAGAAATGTTTCTCACAAATATGTCTGAAAATCTGTGATACGCAGATGAGTATCAAAGAAAGTAGGCATGACCAAATTGACAAAGGTCACGGAAAACTCCAACAAGATGATCATAAAGAAGAAAATGAAAAGGTTGTGAAGGTGCTAGCCCTTTTGAATGAATTTTAATTAAAATTTTTTTTTGTAGTTGTAGATGCATAGCATGGCTTTATTTTATTTGTTTATTTTAATGTGGTGCTAGGGATCGAACCCAGTGCCTCACATGTGCTAGGCAAGTACTCTGCCACTGAGCCCCAGCCCCAGCCCCTAACTTTAATTTTTTTAAATGAGAAAAGGAGTTTGATTTAGCACATAGTTCTGGAGTCTGAAAGTCCAACCAGATTAGTGCTATTCCTCCTTTCAAAGATCAAACTTATGGTATTTTACATATTAATCTTTCAAACCATGAGAATAGATACCAAAGCACCGACAAAGGTTTCCAACTGATTTTCATGAAACTACCATGACACTGAAACCACATCCTAAGAAAAGGAATTTCATATCTGGCTTAGTAAACTGGAACCAATCCAAAGTTAAATGATTACATAAATTTATATAGTAGAATACCACACAACCATTAAGAAGGAAAATGTTCAGAGCTATTTTATGTGCATATGGAGAAATCTTCGAAGTATATTATTAAAAAAGCAAGATTCAGAACAATGTATATAATATGCATCATTTCAATAAAAATATTCATAGACTTGTCAGTGGAAGACTCGGGGAGGCAAATGGTGGTGGTGGTAATTCACATTAGGACTAAGAGGAAGAACCAGGTGTTACTCTATCTTCCTTTTTATACTTTAACACACTTTATAGGCTTGTGTTAGTGTTATTTTCATTTAATTGTTCATCAGATACTTGGCCACAAAGTAGAATTTGCATAGTCAGTGAATTGTATAGCTGCCACTCTTGGATTCTATCACTGGTCTAGAACTTGGGGCCTGACATTTATCTTACCCATATGCTTTCACAGGACAGCAGGTCTTTCCTTCTTTATTAGATGGAATTTCCAAGTGGAACCTGGCTCAACATTCCATGGAGAACTGGCCTGACTCCCGGTCCCAGGATGGAAGCAAGTTGGTCCGGTGGTCATCAGAAACGCAGGGCTGCTTTTTCATCATGAACATCCATTTTTCCTTCTAGCTACTTAGAGGAGCTCTATTATACCGCACATCAGCACCACAAACTTGCTTTTCTTCCTCCATATGCTAGAATTCCTTCAGCGCGCACAGAACACTCTGGAGTTTCTGAGGGCCCTGGTTCTGTGGCAGCCTGCAGTTCGTGGTGACTTAGCCTGGCCAATGGACTGCTGGCCAGCTGACCACCACGTGAGACGCACCTGGGAAAACGTGCAGGGACTCCGCTCTCTTGCAGGGTGCGGTGTCAGCAGATTCCATGTGCAAATAATGGAGAGCACTCTGCTTTTCATGAGGAAAGGGGGTCTTGAGCTGTGGAATGAGAATTCCGGAGCCTGCAAGGTGCCGGTGTGGTGCTTTGGCTCACCAGATTAAATGACGTACAAGTGACAGGAATTCCAATATGCAGAAAGCACGAGAGACCCAGAGGTTATTGTAAAGGTCTGAGGTTTGGGGCAGAGACTTATTTTCAGTTAAAGATTGGGGACCCAGGTTGCCAGAGGCTCCCAGACCTGAAGCCCACTTTTCTATATTTTTAAAGGAAGATTTGTACACATGACACTTGGGTGTTAGGATTTGCTGGGCTTGCTGTACCTGCCTAGGTGACCATCGGTACCAGTGTGGAACTCAGATGCATATGATTTTGGGGGCAACTCAGACACATCCTAGAGCATTTACAGACGTGGTGAGAGAATAGCAGGAATCCTCTTGGAGTCAGCCTGGGTGCTTCCAGTTCTAGCCCTGGCTAATGAGGTGCTAATGGGCTGTCATTAGGGAATGCTGGGCCAAGGCATGGAGGCAGGCTGGTAAACACCCTTTGAAGTGCTGCCTGGTTCTTTGAAGTGTACTTCTAACGGGAAGATAAGCGCATTTCCTGTCTTAGACATCCTTAGCGTTGGGTCTGAACCTAGGCGAGGGCCAGCTCTGCTTTCTCAGGTGGTACTCAGGGAGGAAGTGTTAGAGGGGTGGTCCCAGGGCTTGCCCCCTTGGGTTGAGGGGCTAACAGTGCCCATGTAGGGAACCTATAAATAGCTCATTGCTAACCTGCTAGGGTGACTTTTTAAATACCAGGTCTTCCAAGAGGGAAATAGAAAAATAAGTAAAAGCAGGGGAAGATAAACCCAATGTTACTCTGAACCTTCCTCCTCTGGGACTTCCTCTCCCTCTGCCTTCTCCAACACTACAATTAAATGAGGCCAAAAAACTGCCTCTTTCTTTCTTTCTTTCTTTCTTTTTTTTTTAAGGTCCCAATCCTGCCTTGGCTGGTTCCATAATTTGGCTATTGTTTGACCTTTCAACTCTGGCTCCTACCTTCCTTCCCAGCAATGTGTTTCCCACCCTCTGGGCAATCCTAGCATGCTCCTGGACGCTCCTCCAAGTCACCTTAAGTGAAGCCTTCCCGGGATGGTTTTATCCTTCCTCTGTGTGCACGGAAGGCCCCTTCTGTTTGCTTCCTGCACCTTACCTAGGAATCTGTAAATGCTTTTCCAGTTTTGCTTCTGTTCAAATGTAGGCTCACCTGCTGTGAGCTCCTTGGAGGTAAGAATGGTATTTTAGTCATCTTTATTTCCCTTAGTGCAGAGCCTTGCACACAGTAGGTGCTCAGCCCAAGTTTTCTGGATGAAGGTTGAACGTGGCATATGCTGAGGGGGCAGAGGCCTCCCGTGGCTTCATTATACCTGAGACGCACAGACCAGGGGTGGTTTCTCTGAGGGAGAGCGGCAGGGGTCCCTGCAGACTCTTGCAGTTACGTGCAAATAAACTAGAGAGAAGTTCTAATCCCACTGGGGGCCTGGGACACACAGTGGTGCCTTTCAATGGATAAAGTTTAAATCTTGAGTCATATGGATCTTATTTCTCAGGGTTTTCCCCCAAGACTATAAACATTTAGCCATGATTAGGCAGATACTTAGTCCAAAAGAGAATCCCAATTTGTATTCTAGTTGCTTGGAATTACTTTATTGCTGTAATTTTTAAAATCAATTTTTGATGCTTTCAGTTAGTTGACTCTCAAAATATCAATAAAATCTGGCCTTGGTGATGTCAAAAGCTCCTCCAAGAAGCCTGCCAGCCCTCCCCTCTCCTCCTCCTGACACTCCATTCCCCTGCCCAGGGACTGTCACTTTCTCGTGAGTTTTCTCCCTGAGGGCCCAGGAAGACTCCAAGGACAGAGATGTGCTGGGCAGATAGGTCATTTAATCAGACCTCACAGGCAATGCAGAGATATATTGAAAAGCGTTAGTAGGTGATACTGTTTAGGCGCTATAGCTGCTAAAAATTCAGTTTTCTGTAGCAACATGCACTGGACTGGGAGAATGTTTGTGCAGTTCGTGGGAGGAAGCTGCTGGAAGGGAACGGAGCCCTGTTGGAGGGAGGCAGTAGAAAGACAGCGCGTCCTCAAGGCGGCTGTCTCCTGGCACTGCTGGGCACGGTGCAGGGCGAGGAGGCGGCTCCTGCCCTGAGTGACACCCCAGTCCGCGCCCACAGACCCGCCACAGTCAGTGGGCCAGTTCTGATAGACGTAGAAGATAACACCTTTCTTTAAAAGCAACTCTAGTGAGGTGGTTCTTTCTTTTCTCCAGGAAGAAAGGCATTCCAATTTCATACTCGGTGGGTTGAAAGGCCTGGGTCTTTTTGGTTAGAAGGAGCATGGCTGCAGGGGACAGTTTTTCATTGTGGAAAGTGTGACGTGAAGACATAACATTGTAACTTAAAGAAACCAAATGGTTTTTGCTGTTGGTTTTCTGCCTCCACATAAACTCTTAGAGCCTTGCTGCCTTTAGAAAGAAAAAGTAGAAACATCAGGCATCTTATTCACCATTGCCATAGAAATAGAAACCTTGTCATATGGATGGGGTGCTTAATACTGTGATTAAAAAAAAAAAAAAAAGACATTAGGAAACTAAATTGAACAAAACTGCCCCTCAGGAGACAGGCTGTGCTTAGGGGTGCACATTATTAGTCAAGGATTGGTTTGCTTGTTTATTTAAAAATGAACGCTCTGCTTGTGGAATGAGAGGGAAAGAGGTGCCGTCGAGGCCGCGGGAGCTGGATTTCCACTCCCTGCTCCTTAACCGAGGACCATCCTCTGCAGTTTGTCCACCCACCAGCCGTTTAGTGAAGATCTGTGGGCGGAGTGAATTTTCAGCCATCTGGATACGTTTGCGTTAATCCTTCGAAGATTTCAGGAGCACGGCAGTGAAGGCACTCTTCTTCAGAAAGGTTAATCCAGATGGGAGGTGTTGAGTGACGGCCTCACCTACTGCCCTGGTGCAGCCAGGTGGCTGGTGTTTGAAGCAGGCTGGGACGGGACCCAGGAAAGAAGCCTACAGGACAATCAGGCTGGCCCTCAGATGGCCTCCCCCGGATGCGAATGCGCATTGCCCACGTGGCCTCAGCTGGCCAGCTCTCCCCCGCCTGGGCTCCCAGAGCCTCAGTGCCCTCGCTCCTGACACAGTGCAAACAGCAGCGGGGCCGTCGAGGGTCCAGTGAGACGCGAGCGAGCAGCTCCTTGGAGCAGCGCTGACAGTCAGCACAGTGGTGCCACCACCGCAGTGGCACTGCTCCTTGCCTTTCTTTCCCTTCGTTCAGTCTGTCTTCTCCTCAGATCAAGTCTCAGCCACTTTCCCAGTGGATCAGTCTCCGGTCTCCGGATGGTTCACTGTGTGCACAGGACGTTGCCCTGGTGACCAGCTTCCCGGCAGGCTGGGGGACAGCTCCTTAGTGCCACGACCTCTAGGTATTTACAGCAATGGCTTCTTGAAGCACCAGCACTTTGCACGTCAAACAGTTCTAGGCCTGCTGTCTTCTGGGGACTCGGATTCTGTTCTGACTTCTGAGTCTCACCAAGGGCGTCGTCTGCTCATACCTGCAAACGTGCTGGCTCGTCACTCCCACCCCACCTTCCTTCCCAGCCTCCCAGCTCGCCTCTGTTTTCTCCTTGCTGTGTCTCAGGGTCTGCGTTTGTTTTCAACAGTGCTTCCACACGAAGCTCCTTACTCTCCCATTCTGTGCCCTCAGTGTCCTGTGTCCCACCCTGTGAAGCTGCGCAGGGAGCAGAGTTAGCATCAGCTCCGGGATGGTGGCAGGAGGAGAGACCTGGCTGGTTCCTCCCCGCACCCGCCTGTCCTGTGTGCCAGTGACAAGGAGGGGCAGTGACAGGACTGGAAGATTTCTGGTTTCCAGATACGTCCCAATACCCCGAGGACGATGTCCAGGGTTCTGAGCCTGGAGCACCTGTGCCCCCAGGCCTGGGCCGGGGCCTGACCTCTCCATGGTGATAAGTGGCTGGCAGACCCTGGCACACCCCACTGCTCTCTTCTGCAATGGTCCTCTGTCGTCCTCGCCTTGCTGGCTCCAAGCCTCCTGGTCCCTCAGTGCTCAGCCAGGGCCTGTCCCCACCATGGCCTTGGCTGGTGGCCCTCCCTTGGTCCTGCTGGGTGGGGTTGTTCCTCTCCTCCTTGTTAGCTAGGAACAGCACTGTCACTGGGCCCCCTGGCCGTGCAGGGTCTACTGAGGGTCTGGTCTCTACTGGGGTCAGGTCAGTGGCTGTAGAACACACCTTCTTCACTTCTGTGTCCCCGTGTCCCAAGGTGTGCTGAGCAGCACCAGCCAAGGTTATTTGAGGCGCTCTCTGCTAACCTGCTGGGGATCTGCGCTGGCATGGAGGCTGTGCTGAGGCCTCTCTTCCCTTACAGGCCCGCCTGGCGGTGGCTGCGACACTGGGGCAGATCACCGAGCCCTTCTGTAGGGTGCCGTCTTATCACGGGGGACCGTTTCCAGCCCGAGACCCACAGCTCTGCGTCCCTGGTAGCTCCTCTCCTGTGTTGTAAGGGACCCTCTCTGCCAGCCTCGTGCCTGTCCCACCTAGGCACGGGCCCTCCAGAGCACCTTCAACATGACGCACTTTCAAGACGCAGGAGACCAACGCCTAGAAATGCCTGAAACACAGCAACCGGCCAGGCAGGGGGCTTCCTCCCAGAAGAAACCTGCTGGCAAGAAACAAATGCCTCCCCTGAGAAAGTGACCAGCCCCCTTGAACCGCTCCTGCTGGGGACCAGCACCTCCCTCCTAGGGCCCCGGCTTCTGGGCTTCCTTCTGCAGGGGCTGCTTTACCCTAAGGAAATTCAGTCCTGTGTTTTTCAATAGACTGACGTTTTATTTTCTTGGACAGAGAATGAAGCATATGTCTTTGTTCAAGTTTATTTTCCTCTTTCCACTTTGTTTCTAAAAATGGATATTAAATAGGCGGTTTAAAAGTTTTTTTTTTTTTAATTTTAAATATGCAATTTTGAGCAATGTGTATAAAAGACTGGCTGGTGGTTGTTACAGACTGACCCGTGTGGTGGGGAGAGAAGTCGGGTTCAGGAGTCATCTGGAAGGGTTGGGACGTGGTGGTTGCCTGCTCATCTGCCCCTGCGCTTCCACACTAATCTGTGAGCTCTGGAATTCCGCTCTAGAATCAGGATATGTTCAATTCAGATGTTGTTGTTACTAGTCTGTATACATCATACCCTCAGACTAAAAAATTAGGAGAATCATCAATTCATGTTGAGCTTTTGGTAGAAAATTACCTATTTTAATTAAAAACTCTCAAATGTTACTTTGTCCTGAAAATTGTTGTACCCATTCTTTCAGTAATAGTACTTTCAACAAAGTAGTTTGAATGAAATTGGTGAAATTGGAAGTTTAAGAAAAGATGGCTAACTTAGAAAAGTGCATTTTAAACATATGAACTAGAGACAAATGTTGAGGGCGTTATGCATTTTATCCTGAAAGGACTGTACGATTTTAATAGGATGTGTTTAAGTTTCATTTCATAATTAATGTTTTTCTAGTATCTATGGAACATCGTCTTACTCTTGCTGAGGAGAGCCCCCACCCAGGTCTGTGGTTTTAATGGTCATCTCTGGTGTAAGGTCCACTTCTCACCCTTCTTAATCCTCAGCAGGGGATTAAGAGAAGGTGATCTGACCCTGTGACTATGGGTTAGATACCAATAAGGACCCATTTTCTGCTCGTCCCTTACAGCAATTAAGAGAGGGGTTTTACCTGGGGGCTGTGGTCTGGTGGAGGGGGGCGCAGGAACAGCTCAGGGGGAGCTGGAGCCGTGGAGTCACGTTTCGGTCCCGTGAGGCTGGTGTCTGAAGGCGTCAGGAAGCCAGTCGGACTCCCGATGAAAGATGAGGAGGACGAGCCCTAAACGGGGCTTCCTGTTTGCTTAAACCCCCACCCAGGAGCAAATCGCTTCCAGTCCCCGCACACACTCCCGCTCACGGATCTTCTTCTCAGATTGTCTCAGTCACAGTGAAAAAAGAGAGACCCAGAGAACGCAGTGGACTCTCAGAAGGACTCTGCGAGGGGACAGACCTTTTGAGCTGACCTCGGCTGCTCGTCCCTCTGTCTAGAAAGCATGCTACCCGCTGCATCCTGTGCTCTGGTCACTGCTCTGGGGACGGGTTTGTCTGGGTGGCGTGAGGGATCTAAAAGAAAACATGGCCCTGTCCCCGGAGCCCACTCTTCCTGAAAGCTGCCGGTGGGAATGGAGGTAGGAACGTGACTGGTGAGGGGGCGGCTGCTCCGAGGGAGGGTACGTGGTCCCCTCCGCGGGAACACTTGCTGCGTCTTGTGGGTGGGTTTTGGATATTAAAGAGCAGACGGAGGAGGAAAAAGGACCAGGAGGAGCACAGACACTGGGGAAGGCCTTCACGCATCCCTAGGAATCCCCAAACTGCTGGGGCCAGGGTTAGAACACACCCCAAACATGAAAGGTTTCCCAGCTTTTATGCAAGAAAAGGTTCTTTTAAAGAGTTGGCCTAAATGGCACCGAACTATTATATCTTGTGAACTGATTGGGTCGTCACTGTTTTTTTCTTCTATTTCTTGTATTATAGACTTCAGAGTACTTGAGTAAAAATGCTTAAAAAGGAAAAATGGTTAGACTTGACCCCTAGAATAATCGATTTTTTGAAGCTGATAGGTGGGATCATGAGAAATGAGGGACTTAAATTATTAAAATAAGTTTAAATTCTGTAATCAATGCAAATAATAGACTCAGGACCCAGAATGGAACTGCCTGGTGGAGCGAGCGTGTGGCATCTGACCCTCAGGGTCAGCTCAAGGATGTGGCCAGCATGGAGTCCTGGGCCCACTGATCTCCGTTCTGGCCATCTGAGTAGTTTACCTAATGAGGTTAAGAAAAGCCCAAGGACGTTTTTTGATGGAACTGTCAGCAGCAGGTACTGCAGGTTCACTGGAAGTGATGCAGGGACGTGTGCTGCTGACCTACCTCTGCTGTCCCCTGGGCAGCTTAGGAGCCCAGGAAGGATGGGCGTCGCGATAGCTAAGCTTTCGTCTAGTTTCTGTGTACTGGAGTCCACGTATACCTTTGTTGAAGAAAACCGTGCTGCTAAAATTATTTAAACATTCACCATGGTGAATGAAAGTCTGATACCAGGGCCAATGTCCATTCATACAAGCTGAGAAAAGAAGGCGGTAAACCAGAAGATAGGCCGGGCGCGGTGGCGCACGCCTGTAATCCCAGCACTTGGGAGGCTGAGGCAGGAGGATCGCCAAAGGATCGTTCAAAGCCAGCCTCAGCAATGGCGAGGCACTTAGCAACTCAGTGAGACCCTGTCTCTAATAAAATACAAAAAAGGACTGGGGATGTGGCCTAGTGGTTGAGTGCCCCTGAGTTCAATCCCTGGTACTAAAAACAAAACAAAACAAAACAAAACAAAAAACCCCCCAGAAGATAGAATGAAACCAGTTCTGTAAAAACAGGACAAGCAAAGCAAGGCAAGGCCAGCATCACTGGAAAGGCAAAAGCGCTGACTCTCCATGGTCTGTCTGTGTGCACACGTGCCCTCACCCACCCCACCTCCCCCCAGAAAACCCAGCCCAGACGTGAACTGTTTGTTCTGCTCCGTCTGGCTCAGTGCGTAAAGGCTACAGGAAGAGAGTGTACTTATTGCTCAAGATGATGATAATTTATATTAAAAACTAAATACAGGCATATGAGCAGGAAGGGGAAATGGCATCATTAATCACCTGGTTATCTTATCGGGCCGGAGCTCTGGGTTTTCTGGAATGCAGCGCTGCGGCAGGAGCCTGGCAAGGGCTCGGAGGCAGCCAGTGGAGAGGGGCCGCGGCTCCGCCGGCTCTGTGGGGCCCAGGTGTGCTCCAGGGTCACAGCAAGCACCGCCGCAGGCCCTGCGCACACCCTCTGTCCAGAGCCTGGTTCCATCCCCCTCAGTGAGGCTGACTCCTGAGGTCTGGAGGGGACCTGGGAAGAGGTGCAGTGGTTGCAGTGGCTTTCCTCTGGGGGAAGTTCTGGACAGTTCCAGAGCCCTTCGTCCAGCCCACCAGGCTGCTCAGTGCCCCTTGCTGGCCAGGCCCTCTTGTCATATCCTTTGCAGAAATAAGCTGTGGGAATCATTAATTCTAGTGAAATATAACTTTATGTTTGAAAAGGGAAGTGAATAATAAGAACACAAAGTGCAGTGTGTGCACCCATGTATTCAATGTTAAAAATATTTTTATTCCCTTGAACTCAGACAAAATAAATTCATTGTATGGAAAATGTTTATTTTCTAATTTAACTTGAGATTTGGATGGAATATCTATGCTCAGAATGGAATGTCTATGCTCAGAACCCAGTTTCTGTTTCTTGATCTTCTAAAGTCAAGAATATTTGTGGCAAATGTGCCTACGTGACATGTCACATATATGCCTTTATTTCATCACATACAAACCCCGTAGGACAGATTGGACAGAGAATACACATTTTTACGCAGGAGAGTAAAAGGAGTAGAAACAGGCTGGGCAATGTGACTAACAACAGCACTGCTTTAGGTGACCTGGCTCCTGACCTCAGCCCAGGCCTCCTGTCCTGGTGGCCTGTGGCTGAGCTGGCTGGCTCCGGCTTCCCCAACCTTTAGCTCAGCCACTGTGTTGTCACCTGCAGCGGTGACAGACTGTCTTCTTCTCTCCTCTCCTTAGCAGTCTTATATTTGGTGGCAACTAAGGAACTTCTTTTTATAAACCATGAGGACTTCCTTCTTTCCTAGCCTCTTCTTCTTCAGACACCAAGTAGAGGTCCAGGCGCAAAAGCAGGCCCGGGCTGCAGGCCAGCGCTCTTTCTGCTCCATTAATCGACACCGTTGTCACCAAGAGAAACAGACATTCTGTCTTAAAACACAACTAATCATAGCTGCTTCTGACCCCAAAGGAGGGGCTCACTTCCCACTGGAGGTGACGACTTTACATTTAGACAACTTCCTTGTTGTCTCCTTGGGTGACAAGCTCAGGCACCCTCCCTGCCTGTGTGTGGTGGTGCCGGGAGGTCTGGGCAGCAACACCCGAGGCAGAGGGGCAACCCTAAGAGGCATGGGCTGGGCGAGAGGAAGTGTCACAACCACTATGAACCCGAAGGGCCACCTGTGCTGAGTGTCCCCAGGAGCTACACAGGAAGTTTCCTCTGAGTCTGCATCAGAGAAGTGGAGGTAAGGGTGCTGGAGGTGGCAGTCCAGATCTCAGCAGCTACAGGAAAACTGGTGTAGACCATGTAGCTTAAACCACGCGGACCTGCACAGCTTTTATGAAAGGCAGCAGCTCTCTGATAGGACGTGCATTTGCCAACATGCCGGAAATCTCAAAGTGTGTGGCCACATCCGTTGACTTTTTCCTTACAAGAAGAGGAGGCAAGAAATGATTACTGATTACTTTTGGAGAACCTGAGGAGAGGCCATGGCCAATCAATCATCTGTTAGTCAGTTTTCTATCACCGTGACACAATGCCTGGGGTAAATCAACTTAAAAGAGGAAGGGAATGTTTTGGCCATGATGTCAAAGCTTTCAGTCCTCGATTGCTTGGCCCTGGTGTTCTGACCCTGTGGCAGGGCAGCACATCGTGTCAGGGCTGTTCACCTCCTGGTGCCCAAAAAGGGGAGGGGAGAGAGAGAGAGAGAGAGAGGAGGCAGAGGAGCCCGGGTCCTAACATCCCCTTCTATGGCATGCCCCCAATGACCTAACTTCCTCCCACTAAGCCACACCTCCTAAAGGCTGCATTACCTCCCAACAGCACCACAGGCTGGCCACCAGGCCTTCAGCATTCAGGCTTTTGGGGTCCCCTTACGGTCCAAACCATAACAGTATCCTCAAACGCCATTGGATATAGGGAGCTGTAGAAATGGGAACTTAAGAGTCTCCTGTTTCAACCCCCAGGACCCCCTCCTCCTTCTCACTGCTTTTGTAATAAGGGAACCTGGAGACCTGGAGACATTGTCTAACCCAGCCAAGGTCAAACAGCCTGGGAGTGGCCACAGGTACAGGGTTGGGTTTGGCTGGGCTGGGAATCCACAGCCATGGGTGCTGGCCCCTGATGTATTTCCTCACTCCCTCACCTTCTCGAACCTCAGTTCTCCCCTGTAAAATGGGGAAAATAAAATCGCATCTCCCAGAGATATTTAAGGATCAGATGAGTTCATGTGGGATTCAAAACGGTAAAGAACGAACATTTAACACCTTGTATTGGTATTTTTAAAGAAGGCTATGTTGGTGCCAGCAATTGGGTTATTTTGGCTTTCTTGAAAAATTCAGGGAGCTGTAGCAGTGGCATAATTGAGGTGACTTTGCTGTTGGTGTGGGCAGCCACAGGTATGGTCTCGGGTGGGGTCTGTTGTGTTCTTGGCGGGACTTCTAAATAATACATTGGCTTTCCTCTCCTCCTCCTCCTCCTCCTCCTCTTCCTCCTCCTCCTCTCTTCTTTCTTCTCCTTCTCCTTCTTCTTCTTCTTTTCTTCTTCTCTTCCCGCACGAATTAAAATAAGATAAAACATTTTCTCACTTTTTCTTGTGGAAGCCAGGGATATGGCTAAGTAAATCAAGAAATCCACACGCGTCATCTGTTTGGGCTTGAAGTAAACTCCTGTTATGCTTCACTGTGCCTCTGACCGTCACTTTGCAGGGGACTCCTGGTGGGGCAGGCTGAGGAAGGCCAGGTCCCGAGTGCCCCCAACCCTCACAGCTTTGCTCTCTCCTCTTCTCACTGTAGCTGAACAGGACCCAAGAGATGATCCCAGGCAGAGGGAGGAGAAAGCCGGGTGAGAGCCACCTGGCGTCCATCCTGTGAGAAAAAGCACCAAGTCAGTTTCACCTCTTCCAAGCACTTTTTCAAGGCTGTTGTATCAAAGGTTCCTTCCTCACTCCCAGCCTCTTCCATCTTGACTACAATGGCACCTTCCCAGTGTGACAGGTTTTTAAAATATAAACACACAAAAGCTGCACCTGTTAATGGGGGTTCCCTGTGATGTTTTGATGGACGACTACCTTGTGTATTCAGGTTAAGCTAATCTATCTCCTTTTCTTTTTTGCATATTATGTGATTTTATAGATATGTATATATATATAAACTTTCTGGCTACACATAGTACTTGGGTTCTTTTCTTTATGGTGAAAACATACAAAACCCCCCCTTTTTTTTTTTTGAAAATTTTTTTAGCTTATTGAGATGGAATGTTCATGATCTCTATCTATAGTGACCCCCTGGGCAATACACCCTTCTGTGGTATCTAGTGTCACCCTGCTGTCAATCTATAGTCCCCCTTCTGGGCAACCTAGGGTCACCCTACTGTGCTATTTATGGTCACCCTACTCCTCTTACCTAGTGGGAACTCAGTGCTCACTGATGCCCCCCATTCACACTTTTGTATTTGGTGGGAAAAAAATGAGAAAACTAGAGGAGTTATTTATGATGGTCATGCTTCAAATTTTATCTTAAGTTGGATTTTCCATTTTCAATCTATTCCACTCTTTTAAAACCTGAGTATTTTAATGGAAGGAAATTTCTTCCGTGAGAATGACATTCCCCAGCTTCAGGGCCTGAAGAGAAAAGAACCTGTTTTATATCTTGGAGCTGTGAGCACCCCCTGGGTCCAGCCATGGTGGGGAGGTGAACCCCTTGACTCTCATAGCCAAGAAGCTGCCCAAGCTGGGGAGTGGGCAGGCTTGCTGGAGGCTGGTGGCCATTGGTGGCTCCCAGGGGTCAGCCTGGCAGGAAGCTGGATGCTGCTGCACGGTCTGGTCATTAGTTTGGAAGAGCTGAGGGACAGGTGACTAGTTTTTATAGCTCTGCAGAATTCATATATTCTGGCACAGGGGAGCAAGAGACCCCAGATCTCCCCGACATCTGGTCAACCCTTTCCTTCCTCATCTCTCCAGAAGCTTAGAAAGAAAAGAAAAACAATCAAAACAATATTTAAGTACTGTGAGAAATAGGAAGTCCAGGTGGTCCATTTCCAGAATATAGTATTTGGCCTTATTTGGTATGTAAACTCCAGTTACGGCCATCTCAACTACAGCCCTTCCCTCCGTCCACCCCGATTTTAAAGTTAGCCAGTCGTGCAAATGGTAACTCCGAGCTCTCCCGCCAGAGCTGGGGCAGTGCTGCATCAGGGATGAGCGGGTGCACCACCGCCCAGGTGTGCTTGCTGGCCAGGGTTGGCAGCACGCCCTCTGCAGAGGTCAGGTTTGCCTTGCTGAGCTGCTCTGAGCACGTTTCGATTCCTTGCGGCCCCCTGGTATTTCTAACTGTGCCCAAGTTGTTTCTTTGTTTTCATTTCCTTTCACAACACAGTTTTCAACCTCTCGATGAAACGCTCAGCACAGACGTGAAGAGGTGAAGTACGGCCGGGCCGCGCACAGGATCTCTGACCTCTCCGGGTGGGGTGTGAAGAGCAGCAGGTCAACGCTCGCTGAGTCAATCTTCTAGGTAACATCAAAATGGCCGGGAGTTGGCTACTGGCCTGCAGGGCGAAGGGCAGCTTTGGCAGGGGCATTGCCTGGAGGTCCCAGGAGGAAGGTGGGGAGGCAGAGGCAGCACCAGGCCTCGGGCTACTTCCTCCTTCCTGCTTAGTGGGCTCTGCAGGCCTGCGGTCACCACCCCAAGTGCCTGGGATCAAATGACAGCTCTGCTGAAGGATGAAGAGCAACCCTACCCTCTTGGCTTTGGAATTTTCGTTAAAACCACCCAAGGCGTGGTGAGGGGGATTCAGGCCACAGGGTCCCATTGTGTGAAGACAACCAGAGGGCTCCCTCAGGAAAAGCCCCTCCCTGCGCTTCCCATGCAGAGCGATCCCCTAGGTCTGTGAGAAGGGAGGAGCTGGAGCCGCAGGCAGGCAGAGGAGGCAGGACGGCACTGGAGGCTGGCCTCCTTCCGCTCAGAGCCTCTGGCCCCGCCTTCCCCTCTCACGGGCCGTTCTTGTTGGGAGGTGCTGGCGCTCCCTCTGCACATCCTGACGGGTAGTGGGGAAGATCCCCCGTGCACACAGGGTGGGCCTGGCAGGGGCAGAAGCTGCAGCCCAGCACACGCGGGCGGTTGGCTGCAGGCCTGAGGCTTAAAATGGTAGCCTAGAGACAGGAAAGAAGCCAGGGAAATCTAGTGATGCTCCCGGTGGGAGGACTTGGGAGAAAACTCAATCCAGCGGTGGCTACCAAAATTTTCTGAAAAGACGATAGATTTCTTCAAGTGATTCTAACACCCCTGGAGTACTGGGGTGGACCTAGCTGAGGGAGGGAAAGTCACGGGAAAGTCCTGCGGGGTCACTGAAAAAAATCAGTGGGCACAGGCTAGGAGAGAGCATTGGAACATGGCCAGGCAGTGGGACTCTGCCAGGGAAAGCCACACAGAGGTTCTGTTGGCTTTGCTTATGCCCAGCAAGGTGGGGACCTTGACAGCTCCCGCATCTGGAACCCCTCATCTCAGTTCTCAGATCGGAGGGCCCAGCTGGAGCACGGGAGGGGTCCTCTGCTCCCCTGAGGTTTGGAGAGCCAGGAGGTGAGAATCTGTCTCGATGCTTCTGACAGTGCCAGCAGTTCACTCCGGTGACTTCAGATCCTGAAGGATTGCAGGCTGCCAGTCTGGCCACGGCCACTGTATCACTGTGATGGCCACCTACCACAGGAGGACCTTCGCACTGGACAATGACATGATGCACCCACGCGTTCCTCCTGGTTTGGGGAACCAAGGAGGTGAGAGCACCCCTCTGTCGGCAGAGGCTCTAAAATGCCTGAGCTCAGGGGCGCTGAGGCCAGGGCTTCAGCTCCGTGCACCAGAAGGCCCGGGGAAGCATTCTGTAGAAAGGGAGAACGCAGGGACAGAGGTGGGTGGGGGAGATGCCAGGGAGCGAGAAGGGCTCGGTGGCTCCTGTCAGCCTCGAGTGTATCCACAGGTTCTGTGACACACCGCGTTTCTCACAAACAAATTTCCCTTTTGCTGAAGTTCCTTAGGCCTATCCCATCTGCACAGGGACCTGAACTGCGGAACATCAGCACAGCCAAGGCTTTGACCCAGAAAATGTCACAAAGACAGACTGAGTGATCGTGGGCGGTCCCTAGAAGGGGTGTAGGGGAAGATGGCTTATTGGTCACTCCTGCCTAAAGCAGAGCTCCCCAGTCTGCGTGGAGACAGTGTCATCCCCCGGTGCAGACCACACTGGCCAGACACGGGTCCACACCATGGGTCTCACTCGGTGTCTGTCCCTCCTCAGGAATGCTAAATGGCATCGGGCCCCACGTCCTAGGCAGACCTGCTGCCTTTCTGAATCTTCTGCTCTGTCCCTTTCAGGTTTGAAGGGTGAGACCTTTGTCCTTTTCTGTAGTAGATGTCGCATTGATGACACACAGGCAAGTATGAGCTGTTTGGACTCCCTCCCCTTGGGGACAGCTCTGGGCCTCCCTGTCACATGATGATACTCCGATATATGTCCATCTCACTTAGTCACTAAGGAGCACCGTCCTCCACCACAGGGAGTGGCCCCGCCCGCAGGCCAAGCCAGAGAGCGGTGCAGGCAGGTTCCCGAGTCAGTAGGATGCGGAGCTGCGGCCGGGTCCTAGGGTTCACAACACGTCTGTCTTGGGAAGTCACCCAGGGTGAGCACCCCACGACCGTCACCAGGAGCAGTTTATGCTGGGCACCATGACGGGCAACAAGGACCGCCTGCTTCCCAAGAGTAGCAGGGACCCCATGTGACAATCACAGCAAAGGGCAAATGTACTGAAATGAAGAGAAGCAGGGTGGCGAGGACCCGCGAGGTGAGTCCGCTCATCCAAAGCACTGACACATGTAATGAGTCTTGATGTCAATCAGACGGGAGGAAGGAGACAGGGGAAGAAGGTGTCTTAGAAGAACCCAGCAGGGCCCAGGGTGGGCAAGAGTCCACCGTCTCGGATCCTCCTCGTCTTGGTACTCCCAGCATCTTGGTTCCATTCACAAGCATCCGTAACCACCTCAAGAACTGTCTTCACTCTGGGGTGTCTGACCCTCAACCCCTTTGCCCCTGGATGTGCCGTGACACTGCTTTCTGGCTCCGGGCACTTGCTGCCCATCCCAGCACTGAGGTGCTGCCCAAGGAGAAGACGGACACGTGGGAAGGTGAGGAGGCAAAGGCAGGAGACAGGTGGTGTGGTCCACACCGGGACCAGGGCCTGCATGGAGGCTGCCGTGGTGGTGAGTGGGGAGGAGAGGGTGGGTACAGGGTGACTGGCAGGATGGAGGGACCCCGGGGACTGATTATGATCAGGGCCTCCTCTTTGATGAGTTGACAGTGGCCATTTGTTTCTGCTCTTTTTCTCTGCCCCAATAGCATAAGACTCAGGTTCTAAGTCTCCAGCGGCAAAGTAGATGAAAGACGGAGCTCACTGTCTCTTGGAGGGTCTTTGCTCCCCGTTAGCTGTGCACTGAGAAGGGGGAGATCCTGATATTCTTATCACATAATCCACTGCCTTTGGGCAGTTGGTTGCCTCCAGGAGGACTGTCCAGCTGTTGGCCTTGAACTTCAGAGAACCTGCATTTAAAAAAAAATTTTATTTATTTGCTTTAGTTGTACACAATGTGTTTATTTTTACGTAGTGCTGAGGATCGAACCTGGGCCGCACACGTGCTAGGAGAGCGCTCTACCGCTGAGCCACAACCCCAGCCCCTGCTTTTTGTTTTTAAATGCAAGATCAGAATTCATTTTTGAGAAGCATGAGAGCTACAAAGCTGTTACAAATCTTTCTCATCTATGTTCTCTTCACAAATAGCTGAGTAGGTTCTCAGAATTGTTCCCAAACCTGCATGTAGAGAGGCAGGGTGTTGGATTAGTACAGGAATTTTACTCTTCTGTCCAAGGTGAAGCTGGGTTGAACCTAATCAATCCGGATTCTTCTTGCTTTCTTCAATATCTCTACTTCATTGTTCTATCTATGGTTTTCATTTTTTTTTTTGGCTGTTAATAAAATTTGGTGAATGTTTCATAGGAACTATTTTCATTTGTAAGTGTGGTTTTAAGAGTAAAATATGGGACCCCTGCAGTCCTGATATAATTTTTATTATGTTGCAAATGCTAAAAGAGGCCAATTAGGGTTTTTTCTAGTGGTAATATTAATAATATCATAAAAAATAATAATTATTATATTATATTAATAATTATAAATAATTATTAATAATATTAATAAAAAACTAGGTTTTTTTCTAGTGGTAATATTAAAAAAATTTTTCTTCATAGACAAATGTCTAAAGGAGAAATATTTCTGTTCTAAGATGGTTTTGAATTCTGCGGGCAGTGACATTGCTGAAACAAGCTGAAAAAAAAAAAAAAAAGTCCCCAGGCACAAAGCCAACTCTGGAAGCAGGAACCTGCTGAATTTCTGTCACACCCACTGACGAGGCGCCCCAGGTGGAATGAAAGGTGACCCTGAGCGTCAAGCTGACAGTTCTGTGTCCACGAGCTATCTATTCTTCCTGACTGTGACCCGTGCATCTGGTGCCCATCCATGCCCGCATTGTTATTGCAGGAGCTTGGATTGCTGCAGGAGGGGTCAGGAGACTCTCCGCTGGAGAGAGAGGGCAAGTGGCCTGAGTATGTGGACAAGGGCCAGTGGCCTTGGATTACCAGGGGCCCTGCTAGAGTATTCGAGGTGGCTTGGGGATCCCCACCTCTGAGAATAGGATTAGCGAGGACTAGACTTCCAAGAGGACCAGGGCTGCTCCACCTTCTGGGAACTGTAGAAGCCCACGAACGTTCTGCTGCTGGAGACTCAGGTAGGTCAGGAGAGAAGCCCAGGCCATGCTCCTCTCTGTCCACGCCCAGGACAAGCTAGAAACAAGTCATCTGGCAACAGAAGATCCAAAACAGAGCCAAGAGTCAGTGCCCAGTGTGGAGGAAGCCCCACTCAAGGGCTTGGGATCACTGACATTTCGGGGTTCCAGTCTCAGCCTGTTTAAACCTGTTCATCAGATGCACCATCTTGACAGCTCCTCAGACCTGACTCACATAGGCGTCCGTCCCTGTTGTCACTTCTGTGGGTGGGGAAGGGCCTTGGGGAGAGCCACGCAGGCCTTACGCTTCCTGGTGGAAGGCGTGGTGTGGTCTTGGGCGGGGGAACAGGGCTGGTGGTGGAAGCCGACGCAGAGCAGGAGTTCTCAGTGCTTCTTTGACTCCGCTGACCAGGGCGAGTTCTCAGGAATGGCTGGTTGGCCTCTTTGATCCTCAGGCCGAGTCCTCTCCCTGTCCTGCTGTCCTCCAGTGGCACGGTGGGGTCTGCCCTTGTGCTGGCATGTCATGTGTCTCTTCCTTCCTTTCCATCAGCGGTGAGCTCTCCCAGGTTATAGATTCGTTTTTCCTTGCCATTTTGCAGATGTTCAAGCATTGGCGACTTACCAACCTCTGTGGCTTAGTGTTTTCACCTAAAACATGTAGAATGTGTGTGCCTCGTAATGTCCTGAGAGGCAGGTGAGCCACGCTTGGAACAGCCCCTGCCACATAGCTCGCGCGTCAGGGGACACTTCTTCTCCTACTGAACAGGAGATGAGCCACTGGAAATCGGCGCTGCAGCTCTGTGTTCAAGTGCCATGGATTTTGTAGTTTTACTGTCTTTGGACAGACGGGCTTGAGAGCAGGAGTGATCTCAGCTATCAGTGCTGTTCATTCGCCACCTGCTATCTGTAGCGTAGGACTAGGGACACGCTTAGGACTCTCTAGAGAAAACTGACATCTACGTATCCAATGGCTGTGGTTGGACACCCAGTGGGATGACGTGCCATCTCTGGGTTTCTGGAGGGTGAGCGCCTCCTGTTGGAAGTGCGTCGGGACTTGCCCCCTCCCACCTTGTGGAGGAAGGGCCTCACTCACACCCGAGGGCTGAGCATGCCCTGGGCACCACCAACCTAGCTCTGGGTGTGGAGGGCACTCCCTGACCCTGGTCAGGGCTCACACCCCAGCTTGACCCTGGAGTGCTGGTGGAGTCTGATGGTCCTTGCACCGCCACTAGGGGGCGCCGCATGGACACAGCCAGGAATGGCCATCAGTATTTCCGAAGGTGGGGAGTCCCAGGCTGGAGTTGGGAGCTCTCTGAGGAGGTGAGAGAACTGCTGAGGAGCCAGGGGCCTAGAAAGGAGAATTATTTGAGAGAAACCACGGTGATGGTAGCTGCCATTTGCTGAGTGTGTGTTGAGGGAGCATTATCTCATTCAATTTCCCAGTTACCCAAAGGAGGGCCCACTGCCTTGATAAATGGATCAAATGGAGGCTTAGGGTCCCACGGGCTTTAAGAGGAGCCCCTGGGTTTTGACCCAAGGCTGTGTGAGCCCAGAGGCTCTTTTACCTGGAATCTTAAGTCTTCCCTTTCCTGTTGTGGTGAGGAAGGACTGAGGTCATCTCCGAAAGAGGACAAAAAGTAACAGCAGTGGGCAGCTGGGACAGGTCTCGGCGTCCTGCAGCTTGGAAATGTTCCTGGGTTCTCCTCTTTCTGGAGATTTGAGCAACAGGTCTGCATTGTAAACTCTTCTCCAGAAACTGTGGAATTCCATCCATCCAAGAAAAGGTCTTTGCAGGAGGAAGGAGGTCAAACCAAGGACCCCAGAGCATCTGCCTCTTGCTTGATCTTCTCATCAGAAGCCCTGGCAGCACCCCAAGTGCACATGTTGGTAAACTCAACTCAGGCTTGGGACGATCCAGGTGGTGTCATGCTGGTGAGGGCCAGTGCTTGGTGGTGGAGGAAGGACCTTCCCTGTCGCATGCTGAAGCTGGATTATGGACGGCCTGCACTGAGGCGGGAGGAGGAGGAGGAGGAGGAGGAGGAGGAGGAGCTCTTGTGATGAGGGAGGCAAAGGGTGCTGGCCAGTGCAGCCTCTGCAGCCTCTGTCCACAGACGGGCAGTCCTCTCAGGAGGCCCTGTCTGTGGTACCAAGTGGATAGAGGTCCCCACCCTGTGATGAAGGGAAGCTGTTGAAGGACATCTACAGTGACAGGGTTGGATTTGCTTTTTAGGAGAATGGACCTTGACTGCTGAGAGACCAACTGTTCACGCTGCTGCTCAGCCCGAGAAGCAGTTAGGAGGCTGTGTGGGATTAAGGGGGCCGAGGAGGTGGCAGGCAGGAAGGAGCGCCAGGCCTACTCCCATCGTCCTTTTACGTAGACTAATGTGACTTCCTCAAAGTCCAGCGCAGGTCCTCGAGCATGCTCTATGGCACCCTGAACTCTAACCCATCATGTGGCCATCTATGTGGCCTCTGTCCTGCTTTCTACACTCTGGGACCCCCAGTGCCCTGGGTCAGGGAAGTGGAAACAGCTGCGCAGGGAGGGGCACTGCAGGAGAGGCACAGGGACCCTGCTCTGCAGCCCCAGAGGCTGGGGAGCGCAGCGCTGTCACCACCTGGAGGAGGCAGGAGGCCCTGCCCGCTCCTGGGACAGACAGGTGTGCGCAGGCGCAGCGTGAAGCCCAGGTGGGTGCCTGTGGCCAGGCCTCACATGGGGGGAACTGAAAGCTGGGGGAGTGTGGTGGGGGGAGACCCTGCGCTAGTGCTTTGGGGGGCGGGTACTGCTAGAGGGATGGGTGCAATTGGGGGTCCGGGTTGGGAGAGCAGATGGGAGGAGAAGCGAGGGGCCCCTGGAGCAGAACCGCAGGGATCATCAGGGCTTCAAAGGCAGGTGGGAGGGTCCTCGAGGTTCGGAACTGAGAAGGTGAGAAGACAGAAGAAAGCAAGGGAGTGAACCCCACCCACAGTCGGCGGAGGCCTGAAGCCAAGGTCCTCAGGAGCCCTGGCAGCCCAGACCTTGGAGAGAGCAGTTTTTTTTTTGTTGTTTGTTTGTTTGTTTTTGTTTTTTTTTTTTTGGTACCACGGATTGAACTCAGGGGCACTCGACCACTGGGCCACATCCCCAGCCCTTTTTTGTATTTTATTTAAAAACAGGGTCTCACTGAGTTGCTAAGTGCCTCGTCATTGCTGAGGCTGGCTTTGAACTCGCGATCCTCCTGCCTCAGCCTCCCAAAGTGCTGGGATTACAGGTGTGCGCCACCGTGCCCGGCTCTAGTGACATTTTTTGATAGGAAAAGAATAAAAGCAAGCAATTCCAGCTTCATTTAGATGATCTTTATTCTTCTCAAATCCATCCTTGCCTGAGACACTTCATTCAGTGATTTTATGAAATGTCTTTACAATGACACATATCACATTTTAAAACTTTCGTCGGTATTTTAATTATGGTCTCTATAAATGTTTGTGAAAATGTATCGACATCAATATCATTAATTCACATACTTACAAAACAGAAAAAAGAGAGAAACTTTTACTTAATATACACTCTGTTTCACAGTGGTCCCCAAGCTTCCAGTTGTGGGATGTTGTTAGAAAGGATGTTGATTTTTCTTTTACCTAATATAAATTGTTATTTAGTTAGTCATGAACAAGAAGCCTATTTCCATGGTTAATTATGAGTTTATCTTCCTGAATGTTTTCTAGTTCCTCTTCCTTTTCAGATGGATTATTTGCTTAAATGAATCCCTTCAGGACCTAAACCAGCAACAGTGCACTAGTTATGGCCAGAGTAAAAGTCCCGGTAGCTGCTGCGTGGTGTCATTGACTGTATTTCTAGATCCATTCTTGTTCATTTATTCATGTGGTGGCTGGACTGTGCTGGGGAGCCAAGGATATAAATTTTAGCATTCTTTTTTTTGCTTGGGATTTCCAAATGTGAACAAATGCCCATTTAATTAGGCAGTAATCAAGATAATTTGGCTGTGTCATTTATGTATTCAGTGGGGCTGGCTCAATGCTGGGGACACAGCAAGACTGATCTGGTTGATTGGAATCTGACAAGTATATTTTGTAGCATATAGTAGATGCGCACTTAGGCAAAATACAGCTAAGTGAATTTCTCCACTAGAAAATGAAACATATGTAATCAGGATTTTCTCTCCATGGTGGGTTCATTCCTGACCTTTGCAACCAGGGCACTGAACGAAGACGTAATGTGGTGTATAATTAGATATTTGTTTCTGGTTTGGGGAAGATTTGCTTAACTCAAGCACATTTCAGATGGCCAAGTTAACGTCCCCAGCGTGATCCGTGCGGGGCATTTGTCTTGTTGGCCCCATGATGTCCTGTGGCTGAGTAACCCAAACATGTGCTCCCGGCCAACTCAGTTGCGGCTCCGAACGGTGCTCCTTATTTGTTCAAGAGTTTCTAACTAGTGTTTTTTCTTTTCCACTTTGAGCATGCAGGCTCCGTGTGCTGCAGGGACGGCAGCCACCGCGGGTCGAGTCTGCTTCAGACTTTTAAAGCAGAAGCCTGAGCTGCCTCCGGTGGTTCTAGGAGTGGCAGGTGGGAGGACAAATATTTCAAAGGACAAAATTTTGGATGCTGCAGGAGCTGCGTGCAGTGTGGACGCTTCCTGACACAGGACGGGGGGGGGGGGTCGCCTGGACCCCTGGGCCAGAGTCAGCAACACGTGACCTGTCCACACCCTGCGCTTCTGAGACTCCCAGACCTTGAATGGAAAAGCCTTTAGCATAATCTACACTCTGCCTCAGAGAAAGATGCTTTCAGAATCTCTGTGTACATACTTATTCAATACAAATGATGCGGGACAAAGATAATGAGACATTTTAGGTAAAAAAATAATTTCCAGCCTGGTACTGTGGAGCATGCCTGTAATCCCAGAGACTGGGGAGGCTGAGGCAGGAGGATTGCAAATTTGAGACAAACATCAGCAATTTAGTGAGACCTTGTCTCAAAACAGAAAATAAAGAGGGCTGGGGATGTAATCCAGTGGTAAAGCACTGCTAGTCAATCCCCAGGACTGAAAAAAAATTTTTTTTTCATGAAGGAGAATTATATATTAAAATTTAAAAATGATTTCAGAGAGCATGGGATCATATAATTGAGGCAACGAGCAGCTCTTCTGCATGAATTTCTTCTGCAGTTGTTACTTGGTTTTCACAGCACTCCTGCTGCTCATGTGAATCACAGGATTCTCAATGATTTGATAAATGTGAATATGAAGTTTAATATATTTAGGCTTGCCCTAAGTCATCCAACAAATGAGTCACAAGTGAGAAAAAGCCAACACAAATATGCTCTTTCCCCTAAATTCTGATTAAGAAAAAAGAAATATGTGTTTAATATTTTTTTCAATTATTTTAATGAGTCATAATAACGGACTAATCAGATGCTAGAGTTGGATACAGGCAGCTGGAAAGGACCAGCTTCCAGCTCTTGATTCTCAGAAGGGAGGGGGACCTGGAGAGCAGGCTTGCGCAGGCGCCTGGGGACTTGAACTGGCCTAGTCCCCCGAAGTCCTGCAGGGAGACCCAAAGCCTCCACACTGCTGCTCGATCACTGAGCATTCCATGTGCCCGACAGTGTGTTGCTGTTTGATTTAATCCTTTCAAAAACCCAGTGGGGCACTTAATGTTATCCCCGTTTACAAGGAAAAAGAGGCCTGGGCGCATGCCTGTAATCCCAGCAGCTGGGGAGGCTGAGACAGGAGGAGCGCAAGTTGAGGCCAGCCTCAGCAACTTAGCAAGGCCCTAAGCAACTTAGTGAGACTGTCACTAAATTAAAAAATAAAGAGGTCAAAATAAGCAACTAAAAGAGATTTAGAGAGGCGGTTCACTTTCTCTTCTCTTCCTTGCAAAGCTTTCTCAACCGCAAGACTCTTTGCGATGCTCTGTCATTAATGACAGCAGCGCGGTGAGCACAGAAGGTCCCAACAGTCCCAACAGTGAGCGTCTAGAGTGACTCTGCCTGATGGGGGTGGGGGGGGTAAGGGGGGGGGCTGGAAGCTCCACTGGTGTCCACTGGAGGCCCTTCCAGTGGGCAGCTGGGGTGGCCTTGCTGGGGACCCTCCGCTCTCCTATACCCGCTGCCCGCCTTCCTTGTTCTCCCTGCTCGCAGGGAAGGAGAACAAGAAGAATAGATGAGCAGACAGCGACACTGGCAGCCTGTGAGCCTTTGCACCAGGGTCTGCTGGTGAAGAAGAGGCGGGCAGCTCCTGGGGACCTCAGGAGCGCGCATGCGCATGCTAGCCTGCGAGTGCTCGAACACCGGACTACTGGACACGGGGACTTCCCCCAGGGCTCCTCCTCCCCGCAGCAGGTGTGGGCAGGGTGGACTCTCCCTGGCTCCTGGCTAGTTCCGGGGCTTGGGAGCTGGATCCTAGAAGCTTCTGGTGCTGAGCTCTTCCTTGACCACAGGCCCGGGCCCCTGCAGGGGCTGTTCTAAAAGGGCGTTTCCAAAGACCTCAGCCTCCCCACTCCCCCTTTTTTTACGTGCTTTAGCTGTTTGCTAAAAATCAATCCTGAAGCTGGTGGAGGTCTCCGGGGCTATAGACTGGATGGGGAACTAAAATAGAATGTGGGAGGAGAATAGATGGCAAAGCCAGAGAGAGGAAGAAGCTCTTAGTTTTCTTCTGCCTGGAAGATAAATATTCAGGAAGCTTTTATATCAATGACAGATGTAGATTTTTTTTGAGGTAGAAAGCTATGGAGATACTTGAGCAAACAAACAAACAAAAACAAAGTGCATCTGGAAGCATTTCAAGCAAAGGCTTGTAAGGAAACGTGTTGGATGACATGCTAGGAAAACAGCCATTGAGTAACACTAAAACTCAGAGCAGATTGCGCCTCTCTGTTGTCATCTTTGTCTATGGGAAAGACACTGAGCTGGTATCTCTATGGTCCAAACAACCTGGGCGCCTCTTGGCTCTGTGCTTCTCCCACAGCCTCTATTCTTGAGATCACCTCATAGTCCAATCAGGCTGCTTTAGCTCAGGTCATCACATCAGTTTCCAGGAAGCAGGGAGGAAGGGGATGAGCTGCTCTTTTAAGGACATTTGTCATAGGTTGCACAGACTACTTCAGTTTACATCCAGAAATTTGACCAATGGCCACAGCTAGCTGTAAGGAAGCTAGGAAAAAAGACCACTACAGAAGGCCAAATGCCCAACTAACATTCGGGGCTTCCATCACCACAGATGAAGGGGCTGTTACCGAGCCACTGCAGTGTCCGCCACAGAGGGCGCTCCCTCCTCGCTCCCATCTCCCAGCACTGTAATTGTAAATCCAGTCTGAGCTTGTCTTCAATGACAGCTGTTCTTTCCAACTCGTTTCTGACAAGCGACAGACTCTGGTGGGCGAGGAACGCGGGCCTTGGAAAGAGGACGCAGGGTGGACTTGCAGCTTGCTCTGGGCCCCTAGACCTCCCAGAGGGAGACCCCTGCTCACACGACCAGGGCCCCTCCGAATGTAGAATCTGAAGTTGCAAAACAGCCCAACTGTGCCGGCCACGCCTGGCCCAGCACCGCAGACGAGGAACAGCGGAGACTGGCTGCCCTCCTGACCTCCCCAGGGCTCCTTCCTGGGTGTCAGGAGGGGGCACCCCGGCACGCTAGGGCCTTGCCTCCTCTGGAGGCCACGGACCCTGCCTCTGCGGAGGCAGACGAGAAGTTTCAGAAGCACCACGGGGAAGACTGCTTTGCCGCGCTCTGAACATTGACCTTGGTCATAAAGCTGGTGTTTCCAAACATGGCATAGGAGTCCTGTCTTCAAACGATTAGCAAGCGGAGAACCCGGGGCAGGGGTCACTCAGCGCCTGGAGAAGGAAAACGGAGTCCACTTGTGTGGGTGGAAGAGGGAGTCCGCGGAGGGACATGGCACCCGCCAGTGCCCTGCGGTTCCCTTCCCAGACCACGGGTGGACCCGGGCCGCAGCCTGCGCAGGCCCCCGGGGACACCTGGCCCCAGGAGTTTCGCAGGTCCAGTGTTTACGACCCTGGAGAGCCGCCCTGGCCCTCAGCTTGTTCCTTCTCTCTTCCTTCGCACACTTTAAGACTGACCCATGCTCTCGGCACCGGAGCAGGAGGAGCAGGGCGGCCCTGGCACCTCCGCCAGGAAGAGCTGGGGAAGTTGGTGACCCGGGACCCCGGACACCAGCGCCTCTGCCGCAGGGCGCCAGCTGCCTGCTTGGGCTGGAATGGCCTCTCCAGGAGCCACACCTGGGTTCTGATGGTCAGTCCGCATACATGGTAATGCGTGGACAGCTGGTTGTCCTTTTTAAAAAGCGTCACGTGTTACACTGCAGAGGCCTCCGTGCCTCATCCTTCCCAGCTGAGGTTATATCAGTCTCCAAATTCAGAATGGTGACAGATGCCACCAGAGTACCCAAAGTTGTTTTCACAGCCTAAGGCGAAGGATGAGGGGGGCTGTCCCTCGCCACAGAGGACAGCGGAAAACAAGGGGCTGGAAAATCAGTGGTGCCTGGACTCCCCGGGCAGCTTCCTCCGCGGGCCCTGCGGCCTCCCTGCTCGCAGACCCGGGGCTGCTCCTGGAGGTCACGCGCTGTCCTGGACGCTGGCGGATCTCAGCGCACAGCCATCCTGGTGGCTTCGGGCAATTTCCAGTGGACAAGAATCACGTGGTGCTGGGGCCACGGCGCGGCTGGAGGCGGCGCCAGCTGGTCACCGCTGGGCCCAGAGCAGTGTGAGAACAGAGCTGGTCAGAGAAAGTGATTTAAGAAGTCTAGGCGAGTGGACCAAAGCCTGGGCCCCAGGCCGGTCTCAGCCAGCGGCTGCGTTAACTTCCGTGGGCATGGCCCAGCCATTGGTGTCACTTAGAGGGAACTGGAAAGACACCGGAACCTCGCCGGCCGGTGGTTTCCCTCGGGGCTTTCTCAGCCCTCAGCAGCGGTCACACTGGTGCCTGGGGAAGCCCCCCCCCCCCACGCCTCTTAAGGCCTTCCATCTCATTTCAGCCTCCTTTGTAGAAATGCTCAGTGGTGACAGCACAGTTCCAAGGACACGACAGTGTACCTTACAGGCACTCTTTAAGTAATTCCTGTGCCGTTGATTCTGAAAGGCATGGGGGAGGGAGGAGGAGTGCTCCCCCTTTACCCCAGCAAATGGCTGGCTGTTGCTGTCATTTGGGCTGCGGCACAGGGGATGGTTAAGATGTCAAGGACAGAGTGTGACTTGGCAGGAAGGAGGTGGAGGGCGAGTGTGGTTTTAGACAGGAGGAGGGGAGGAGATCAAATTCTAGGCAACGTAGTCATGGCTGGAAGGAGAGGAAGCAGGTGCTGATAATGAGCAGGATTCTGCTGAGGTGTTGGGGTGGGGGACATGGCTTAGCTCAGAGACCTAGTTCTGCCCGCACCAGGGAGACACTGAGGCAAACTTCCCACAAAGCAGAGAACCTTTTCACTTTTTCCTTTGGCGTCCTCCTGGCTTTGCATGGGTGTTGCCAGGGGAGAGTCTTTAGCTGCCCCCCCTTGACGCGGGGGTGTCAGGGGTGGGTGATCTTGGGGGAAGACCTTAGATGCATCTACCCTGAAGTGTGTAGAGGCCTAGTGGTCTTTCATTTTGAAAACTCACTGCCAAGGGAAGTAACTTTAGAATTCTACTAAATTTTTCCCCAATATAATCAGGGGGTAGTGTTAGATCAACATTCAAAGTAGTAGTTAAATTAAGCATTGTTTACCTACTCAATCTTCCTCCTCGTACTGAATCCCGGAGCTTACTAGTAAAAACAGACAGGATTTTAGGGTACTTTCAGTCAAGTTTTATGTCTCATGTGGTATTATAATGTGGCATTTTCCTGAGATACCTAAGTGTAAGAGCCCTAATAAGGAGATAGCTTAGATGGTGGCTAGCTGTTTCAGTATTTTCACCTGATATTCATGCATTTATCTAAGAATCTTTCTATGCCCATGAAAACTATGTGACGCACCTGTAAGTTTGAGCTGTTGACACGCGTATACTTGTTAAGGCAAAAAGTATTTAACTGGGTGAGGTTGGCTAGAGGGGGTGGTTGGAGTTGGAGAGGTTGTTGGAGCCGGAGAGAGAAGTTAGAAGAAGCAAGAATAAAGAGCTTATTCATTTTCAGTCTGCTTCCGAATTCTTTCCCGCCGTATCGTTGCTGCAGGCGGCAACAGCTAAGTAAGCCTGGAAGGACTGTTAAATAAATTAAAGTAGAAAAGGATATTGGAGTTCAGGAAGGAGCCCTGATGGCAAAGCTGACCAAGGCTGCACTGTCTCTATGGTGCTAACCAAGATGGCGCAACTACATCTCACCTGGCCTACAGAGTGTGTGGGAGGGCTGTTCTGTCTCTCCCAGTGCTGCATCTCTCTGTCACTGTCTCTCCTGTCTCTCTATCTCTCACTATGTATATTTCCAGGGCTTTTACAGGTAGGTATGAAGTGCAGGAGGAGGTTTTCCTGGAGGCTCAGTGGAAGGACCAGCCATCCAGACCTGACGTGGCATCTTTCCTGGCTGTGTCAAAGCCAGCTTGGATGAAGGCCAGGACCACCTCTCCAGGCCTCCCAGGGGATCAGGCTGAGAAGTGCTCCCAGTCTCCCTGTGGGTGACGACACAGGTGGGCAGTGGTGTTTGTACTTGTTCATAAACATCTCATCTTCTGCTCCCGTCCAAAGAACTACTGAACCTTTCTTTTGAATTCTTGCCTCAGAAAAATTATGTAAATTTCAAGGCTTTTAGGAAAATGAGTTCTCATTAGTGCTTCTGTGTGCCTTGAAGAAACTGAACTTTGGCAGTAAGAAAAATTAAAAAGACGTGATTCTTGTCCAGTTTTACACTTAGTGATACTGAGGTGTGTACACCAATACAAGACCTGATAAAAAGTAAGGCCAGGGTGAGGGGAATCAGAAAGGCAAATGTCCATGAAAATCTAACTAAGTTTTCCCGGCCTCTGAGTCCTGATTCCCCTATATGCACTTCCTGATGTCACTGGAAGCCTTGGGGACCTGGGCGTGGGAGGATACATGACTTATGGGATGACGGTGGACATACACACTTGTTCCTTTCCTACAAGTTGTTTTAATCTTCATGAGGTCAACAAAGTTAGTGGGAAAAGATCAATGTGGAGATTCTTCAAAAAAAAAGAAAAGTCCATACATCATATTTGCATTTCCAATGAGAAAACCCAAAGGAAACGAAGGTCCTGGAGGCACAGCTGTTCTGCAGTGATGTGGCCTTGACGAGGCTACTGCTGGGATATGATTCCGGGTCATCTTTTGCTTTCTCTTAGATACTGTCCGTTGTGGCCCCTTTTTCTGTTCTTTGCAAACTTGTGCAGAAACACACACTACATGCTCTTCTGTATTTATAGTAGGTTTAAGGAGAACACAGGTCATTCCTCCATGAGATTTTGCTGTTAGGTTCAGAGAAATTATTGTTCTTTGTTCCAAAGGATGAGTCAGAGGGCTAGAGCCTGGCTGGTGGCATGTCACCATGTCCATGGGGCGACGTGGTCACCAGAGATCAAGGAAGCGCGTTTCTGTGGTCCCATGCATGGAACAGGAAACGCTTTCATCCTTACTTGGGACCACTGTCTCCTCGTGTGGCTGGCTTATGAGCATTGCCACCTCATCCATTCCACCCCTTATCCTAACCGTGCTACTCTCCAGAGAATGAAATGGACGTGACCAGAGTGAGAGATGGTTGCTGTGGGTAAAGGAATCATTTCTACATATCTCTGCAGGAGAAATAAAGATTTTTGCATGGGCATTTTTTGTCATTTGGCACAAAGACATTCAATGTCCCTCAGCTCTGGTTTCGGCTTTGTAACCTCATGCACAGGCAAGGTGTGGGCCTAGTGCCTGGCTGAACCCAGACACGGCCCTGCTGTAATGGCTGCAATGCAGTGTGAGTGTTGGAGCCAGAAGGCTTCTTTCTGAAGTCTGAAAGCAGCTGAGAACAGATGGGGGTAACAGAGCAGAGCCTGCATCCAGCCATGGCTGCTCCTGCTTCCAGCACATTCTTCTCCTATTAGTTCATGTGGGCCAGACAGGAACAAAGGTGCTCTGAAGATACCCCATGCTTCCTGCTAGTAAGCAGAGCCAGATATCAGCTTACGCATCAGTGCAACCACATAACTGGGCTCAAAACTTGCTAGTGATATTCAGCTCGAAATTACAGCAGCTTCTCAAACTTTACTGTGTCCACAAATCCTTGGAGAGTCAGTGGACCTGCGGCGGAGCCCAGATATTCTGCAAATTTAACAAGCTCCTGGGAGGGGCTTCTGCTGCTGCTCTGCAAACCATTCTTGGGTAGTAAGGAACTAGAGCGTGGTGTGAGCTTCCTACAAGTTGGGACTAAAAATAATACCACAGGTTGATGCACCTCGGACCCATGGAATCAACTGCATTCTGAATCGTAGTTAACCTCCTTCTAAGTGCTTGCTGTTGGTCAGGGGAGGACTTGCTGCGGATGGGGGTGACTGGGTCAGGTCTAGTGGGCATCAGGAATGGTGTTGGGGTGCAGGGATGATCCTCAGGCCTCACAGTTCCTCAAGCCCTTCCAGCTGGAGAGTCACTTGTATTGATAAAGAGTCTATCTAAAATGTTGGATCTTAACTTAATTTAGTTTAACTATTTGGTTTGTTGTTGCAAACAAATTGCCAATGGAGAGATGGGATGTTGAGGGAAACACAGGGTAGGAAGGGGTTAGGGAGCAGAGGGGCTGAGTAAGTGGCATTTCAGGGAACAGCTGATGTGTGAGAGAAGATGGACCGTCCAGGAGCACCTGGTGGGGTGGGCTGTGGGCCCTGATGAGGATTAAGGCATCCAGAGAGTCAAGTGGTGAGCCCTGGTACAGATGGAGGACATCACTGATGACCAGCTCCAGGGGCATACCCACACTGGTGCACCACCTGCACCATCTTCTCCCTGGGAAATGGCTTGCTCAAACCAACCAGCCAACCAACCAACCAGCCAACCACCAGCCAATCAACCAACCAACCAACCAACCAACTAACCACCCAACCAAACAACCAACCAGCTAACCAACCATCCAAACAACCTACCAACCAACCAACCAATCAACCAGCCAGCCAGCCAGCCAACCAGCCAACCAACCAACCAAACAACTTAACAACCAACCAGCCAGCCAGCCAACCAACCAAACAACCAACCAAACAACCTAACAACCAACCAGCCAGCCAGCCAAACAAACAAACAAACAAACAAACGAATTCTTCAAAGTAAAATTTCCCATCTTTCTTTTCAGGTCCCTCTGGGTTTGGTGAGAAGGGTTAGTGCCTACTTGCAAATTATGGGTTCTAGATATTTCACACAGTCCAGACCAGTTTCCTTTCCAAGTCTGGGAGGCAGCACCCTATTTTAAAAAGACCAAGAGAAGTCACTTCTCTGATTTGTGTTTATACTTGTTTTATTTCAGTTGCACTAGGGAGGACTGAATGCTTGAAAAGAAGCAGTGTTCCTAGAAATTTTAGAAGAAACAACTATTTAAAGAAGATTTTGACCATTGTGTGGCTGGGTACACCATAACCTTCAAGTTGTTTTTTTCTTTTCTTTTTCTCAGTGAATGTGGGAATGAGAAGCTTGGAAGGAGAGAAAGGAAAATCTGGTGCTCTGAGCCCACATACTGTGACTCACTGTGTTTAATCATTGTCATTACACTAGTGTGAAACTCCCCAGGACCAAAGGCAAGGGCAACTCATGGAGTAAAGATTAGGAAACCAGGATTCTGATTACTATTTGAATTTATAATGTTTAATTACTTCAAATCCATCACAAAACTGCATCTACTTGCCTGATGAGCATGGGCTCTGACCTCTAGTAATCACGTTTTAATAATGACTTAATTGTAACCATGACCATTCATTGGAGACAAACTAAGTGCTGTTTTTAGGCACATTGTAATCAGTAATTTAAGATGTTCCAAATTTCCTTTGTCTTGTAAAATGATTATAATAACAGCCACTTGTTAGAGCTCACATGCATGGAACACTTTATAACTTACACAGTATCTTCTGTGTTTCCATCAACTACGTGATTCCCCTGGAAGAAATTCTAATTTCCTGATGCATATGTCACTGATGTGTCACAGACTATGTACAGCAACTCAAATCTTCCCTGCTTATAGGATGGAGAAAGTGAAGATAGTGTTGCCTTTTCTTTTTCTTGAATTGGATTTGAAGTAATTTCCCTCCATTCCTGGCTTGTTGAGAGCTCTTGTAACAAGAGGATGTTGAGCTGGATCTAGAGCTGTTTCTGCCTCTGTTGAGGTTCACGACATCCCACACACTGTCCTGCTAGTGTGGTGGGTCACATTAATCGACTTTTATGTACTGAAGCTTCCCTGAGTCCCACAGGCAAACCCCACTGGTTGGGGTGTGTGATGCTTCTAAGTGTGGCCGAGCTTGGTCAGCTAGGATTTTGTTGAGGGTCCCTGAGCTCATCAGGAAGACTGGCCTACAGTTTTTCCCGTGTGGAGTTTTGGTCTTGGAATAATGCTGGCCTTATAAATGAATTTGGAAGAGTTTGAGAAGGAGTATCACTAATTCTTCTTTAGCTCTTTTTTAGAATTTGCCAGTGATGTCATCCAATCTTGAGTTTCTTTTTGGAAGATTTTGATGACCACTTCAGTCTCCTTATGAGGGACAGGTCTTTTTCTTCATGACTTCACTGCAGTAGGTTGTATGTTTCTAGAAACGTATCCGTTTCTTTTAGGCTGTCCAGTTTGTTGGTGCATAATTGCTCAGAGTAGTCTTCTAGGACCTTATTCCTGTGTCCTATTCTGTGGTTAACGTCACAGAAGAGTAGACATGTGTAATATCTCCTCCTTCATTTCTGGTATGATTTTTGAGGCTTCTCCTTTCCCCTTAGTTTAGTTAATGGTGTTAATTTTGTGTATCTTGTCAAAAAGCCAACTCTTGGTTTTGTTGATTTTTTTTCTGCTTGTGTGTTCTCTGTTTTGTTTATTTCCATGCAAACCTTTATTATATCTTTCCTTCTGTTGAATTGGTGCTGACTTTGTTCTACTTTTCCTAGTTCCTTGGAGTTTAAAGGGAGGTTGTTTATTTGAGATCTTTCTTCCTAATGTGGGTGTTTGTTGTTATAAACTTTCCTCTTAGCACTGCTTTTGCCCTATCCCATAAGCTTTGGGATGTTGTGTTTTGTTTTTTGTTTATCTTGGGATATTTCTTAATTTCTCTCCTGTATTTCTCCTTTTACACAGTGGGTGGTTAAGTTTATTGTTTAATTTCCACATATTTTTGAATTTTCTGTCTTTCATTCTGCTGCTGATTTCTAGTTTCATTTTACTGTGGTTGGAGAGGATACTTAATATGATTTCAATCTTCATGAACTCATTAGGTCTTGTTTTGTGACCTACTATGTGATCCATCCTGGATAGTATTTCATAGACAGACAGATCCAAGTCAAAATCCCAATGAGATAGCATCTCAGTTAGATGGTTGTCCCCAAAACCAGAGAAGACAGGGGTTGGCAAAGATGCAGAAAGATCGTACACACTTTGTGGGAGTGCAAAATGGCATGCACTAGGAAAACTTGTGTGGAGGTCACTGAGGAGTGAAACTAGAGTGGCCACGTGCCCCAGGGGCCTGTTATGGACACCCACCCAGAGGAATCGCAGTCAGGATCCTGGAGAGGGGTGGTCCCTGTGCCATGGAGGCCACACAGATGTCCCTCGGCACCAGAGTGGCACATGCCATGAAGGTGACTCAGCCAGGAAAAGCAGGGACCCTTGCCAGATGCAATGACTGGACGAAACTCAAGGACGTCACACTGAGTGAAGTGAGTCAGTCACAGAAGGGCAGTGCTGCGAGCTTCCACGGACGGGATGCGTTCAAGGCAGCCAAACTCACAGAAGCAAAAGCGGTGGCCGCTGCCAGGCCTTGGGGGAGAGGGAAGTGGGGAGTCCCCAATCCGTGGGGCAAGATCGTGCTTGTGCAAGGTGGACGGTTCTGGAGATCTCTGATGAGGAATATCATGTCCCGAGACGATTTTATTACATACTTAAAATCTGATGAAAGGGTAGACATTATGTGCAGTGTTCTTTACACACCACCACACACACCCCACACATGCATGTGTGTGTGTACAGCTTTTCTAAACTCTCATTTCCTTTTTTTTCAATGCCCAAGAGGAAGCAGCTTTGGCAGGGCCCAACATGTCTGCTCTGCATAGAACAGGTGATTGTGAGCTACCCAGGCCGGGAAACCTTTACATTTAACTATTGTTTGTTTCTTTCCTTTAAATGTATACACCTTTTTTTTTTTTTTTTAATAGGAGGTTTGATTGTTCCCCTGTGGTGATATTTGGGGTTGAATTCAACTGTGGGATCTTTCTCGTTCCTGAACTTTTGGTTCTGTTTTTCGTCACAGGTCTGTTGCTCTTGGAATATTTTCTTGTGTCTAAAATACTATGATAGCTTCTCTCGTTGTACTTTATTTTCACCAGTGTCACTTAACAATGAAGCTAGAACTCAGCACGTGCTGAGTGTTTCTGGTATGAATGTGTTTTTATTTTTTATTGATTTAATAGAAAAGAAGTAAGAACTGAGCTCAAGAATAATGACTGGATGTATAGAATGTTTAAGGTGAGGAGTTTATAGAAAAAAAGTTAGAAGGAGATGAGAGAATGAGGGTGGAGAGAAGAATTATGAACAGGCAGGAGGTGTGTGTGCACACGGTATGTGTACGTGTGTCGTGTGCCCAGGGTGCGTCTGTCTGTCTGCTCTTCTGGTGGTGGAGGGTCCCTGCGAACGGAAGAAAGACAGGTCTCTCAAGTAACACACTTAGAGATCTTTCCTTACATTGTCGTTTTCAAATAAATAACTTTATGCTAATACTTGTTCTGTAGCAAACCTATAGGAAGCTCTTGGATAAAAAACCTGAAAGATACCAAAGAAAGGATCCAAACGTTTACTAAAACAGCTGGGGGGAGGCTGTCTGGTGGCAACAAAGGCTAATGCCCAGAAAATATATTCTTCAGAAAATTATTTATATGCCCAACAATGCCAAGCCCAGGACCACCATAAAGACAGGGGTAGGAATCTACCTATAAAACTTCCTAGAAAGGGAGGCCAAGGACACTGACACAGAAGAGACAGGAAGATGAAGGGCTAGAATGGCGTGTCCAGGAATAGAGCCACAGTGAGTGGTGGGTGATTCTGACCGAGGCGCAAAGGCGGTGCAGCACACAGCAATGGACGCACGGGGAAGGAAAGATGTGCATGTGCGTGTGTGTGCGCGCATGTGCTGGAACTGAACGCGAACACTGGATCCGGTCCATACTTTGCATCATATATAAAAACGTCACAGAACCTGATGCAAGTGAAAACCCACCCCAACAGAAGAATAACAAGTGATCCACCATATTCATAGACTGGAAGATTCAATACTATGAGCAGGACACATTGTTTTCCTTCAGGGTTATCCTGATACAGTGTAATCCTAACAAAATCCCAGAATGGTGGTGGTGACAAGGTGGCAGAAAGTGACACTCTAAAACTTAAATGGAAATACTAAAAGCCAAGTATAGCTGAAGGAGCCTATAATCAAGGAGATAGCTAAAGATTGCGGTTAGCTGAGAGCCATAAAAGATGTTCTAGTTTCCACCTGATAGTAATACATTATTCCAGGAATCTTTGTATGCCCGTGAACACTGCGTGACGCACCTGTAAGCTCGAGCTGTAAGCATGTGTCCTTGTTAAAGCTATATGTATATAACCGGGTGAGTTTGGTTAGAGTGTGTGGGAAGAAGAAGAAGGTGGTGGTTGGAGTTAGAGCGTTTGGAGTGATTGCTGGAGCCGGAGAGAGAAGAAGAATAAAAGACCTTTTTTCATTTTCATCCTGCCTCCAAATTTTCTTGCGGCGTTCGTTGCTCCAAGCGGTTTCCGCTTCAGGCAGCAACAAGTGGTGGCCTGTATGGGGAATTCGGCGGCAAGGTAAGAAAAAAGAAAATTTAAAAATATGGGAGCGAATATAACAAAAAGTTGGTTTATAAAAGCCACGAATGAAATTTTTGATATCGAGAACTCAGAGGATAGTGAGAAAAGTGAACAAGAAAGCATATCCTCTGACTCAGTTGAGACCAGCAAGGAGAGCAGTAATATAAATTCAAAAGTAAGAACTGCAAAAGCCATCAGAAGCTTCATAAAATTAGCTGAGGAGTATGTACTCTCCTTAGAAGCTGAAACTCAGGATACTAGTGAAAGTGATAATAGTAACAAGGAGCCAAACCATGAGAGTATGGTCTCCTCCACTAAGCCGGTTAGGAATTATGAAGCTAGTAGTGAAGAGGAATCAAAAAGCGATTCGGGGAGCACAGTCTCCAATAAAAAGAACAAAAAGAAATTAAAAAAGAGAAAAGACCGTCAAATAGAGGAACCACTAGTGCCCTCTGCTCCTTCATGGATAGAATACCTAACAGAAACAATAAGGAGGATTGATCAGAGTGTACGTGCCCTTGAGGTAGAAATTGGTGGCCTTTCTGAGTGCTTATATGCTCTCAAACAACATAGACCGCAGGAGCACCTAGAACTGCCAGTATTTCAAAATGAAGAGGGACAAAGATATCACGAGTCCCTAGACTTTAAAACAATAAAGAATTTTAAAGAGGCGGTAATGACCTATGGTCCTCAAGCTCCGTTCACATTAAGTATGATAGAGTCACTTAACACCCTAATCTTAGCCCCCTCAGATTGGAAAAGTCTATGCAGAGCGGTACTAAGTGGGGGACAATACCTAATCTGGAAAACTCAATTCGAGGAACTTTGTTCAGAAATAGCAAAGAGAAATGCTGCAGCAGGTTTCCCTCAACGCAATATAGATATGCTCACAGGGGAGGGTCAGTTCGCCGAACTACAAAATCAGCTACAATACGATCCCGGTGTGTATGCCCAGATACACACTGCAGCTGTGAAAGCCTGGAAGACAATATCAGGCACAGGGGATCTGCAAGGCAGCCTATCAAAAGTTATACAAGGGCCTAACGAACCTTACGCTGATTTTGTAGATAGACTCTTAAAAACAACATCTAGAGTTTTTGGTGAAGTCGAGCAAGCTATGCCTCTAGTTATCCAATTAGCGTACGAGAATGCTAATAAATATTGCCAGGATGCAATAAGGCCGTGGAGAAGTAAAAAAGACTTATCAATTTATATCGGACTGTGCAAAGACATTAACGAGGCTGTTATCACAGGCAACGTAATTGCTGCAGTGATGAAAAATTCCTCCCCTCAAAATTCCCAAAGGATTCAACCTAGAACAGGATATTCCAGACAAAAGTATTATAATCAACCAAGATATGCTAAGCAATATCCCCCAAGGGTAATAAGATCAAATTCATACCGCGCTCCAGGCCGATGCCCCAGGTGCAAAAAGGGTATACATTGGGCCAATCAATGCCATTCCAGATATGATATATATGGAAATGATTTATCAAGGATTTCAAAAAACGGGGCACGGGGCCCAATGCCCCGGGGCCCGCAAATGTACGAGGCACTAGAGGAGGAATGCGCACTAGAGGAGGAAGGCCCTCAGATCCAAATGATTCCTCGTCACAATCCCTCCTACCCCTTAACTCCCTTATCAGAGGGACAAGAGGAAGTGCAGGATTAGATCTCTGTTCTACTGCCCGGATGGTCCTGACACCTGAAATGGGGGTTCAGCTGATTCCTACGGGAATCAGGGGACCTCTCCCTTCAGGAACTGTGGGACTAATCCTTGGGCGTAGTTCCAAGAGTTTATTAGGCTTTAATGTTATACCAGGGGTTATTGATTCAGATTATAATGGAGAGATTAAAATAATGCTAAGTACACACAGGGGCATCATCTCCGTAAATCAAGGAGACAGAATCGCACAGCTGCTCCTCATTCCCAGTCTCCATAGTTCTTTTAAAAGCATGCCACAAAATAGAAATAGCAGAGCATTCGGTTCCACTGGTTCAGGACCTATGGCTTTCTGGGTTCAGGATTGTTCACGGAGGCCGATGTGCAAATTAAAAATTCAAGGTATAGAGATGGAGGGGCTGATTGATACAGGAGCTGACTCTTCCATCATAAATCTACAACAATGGCCTAAGCACTGGCCTCTACAGAAAGCCTCAACCAGTTTAAGAGACTTGGGATATAGTAATACCCCAGCACAAAGTGCTGTAATCTTAAATTGGCAAGACAATGAAGGCCATACAGGAACATCCCAACCTTATGTTTTAAACAGCTTGCCAGTTACCCTATGGGGAAGAGATATCTTACATCAAATGGGGCTACACCTAGCAACCAAGCCTGCAGGTGTTAAGAATAAAAATCCTAATCATAATAAAAAAGGCAAAGGACATTTTTTTCTAGGGGCCACTGAGAAAACAATTTTAAAAATACCATGGCTCTCTAATAAGCCAGTTTGGGTCCCTCAGTGGCCCCTATCCAAAGAAAAATTGCAAGCGGCCCATCAATTAGTTAAAGAACAATTAGAAGCAGGACACATAGAGCCTTCCACCTCTCCCTGGAATTCTCCCATATTTGTAATTAAGAAAAAATCGGGAAAATGGAGACTATTACAAGACCTAAGACAAATTAATAAAACAATGCAAATTATGGGACCTACCCAACCTGGACTTCCTAATCCTATAGCTATTCCAAAAAACTATTACCTTATAACTCTTGATATAAAGGACTGTTTCTTTTCCATTCCCCTACATCCTCTGGATGCCCCCAGGTTTGCTTTTTCAATTCCTTCTATCAATAATAATGGCCCTGATAAAAGATATCAATGGAAAGTATTGCCGCAGGGAATGGCAAATAGCCCTACAATGTGCCAACTATATGTGGACAGAGCTATACAGCCCATTAAAAACAAATATCAAGACCTCATGTGTCTACACTACATGGACGATGTTTTATTAGCTCACCCTAATCAAAAAATCTTATTTAATATATTTAGTGAAATAACAAAAAATTTAAAAAAATATGGATTATATATAGCAGAAGAAAAAGTTCAAAGCAGATCACCTATACTATATTTAGGCTTTAAAATCATGGATACTTTTGTTAAACCCCAAAAAATTCTAATAAGTAAAGAACATTTGACCACCCTCAATGATTTCCAAAAATTATTGGGAGATATTAATTGGCTTCGCCCTACACTAAGCCTCACTACTGGACAATTAAAACCTTTATTTGACATCCTTCGCGGGAACCCTGATCCATCCTCACCGTGAACATTAACTCCTGAGGCCAGGAGAGCTCTAAAATTAGTAGAACAGGCCATTGAAAGATCCCATTGTGATAGATTTGATTTTGCACAACCACTAATATTGATTATTATTCCTTCACAATATACACCAACAGGGGTATTTTGGCAACAGGGACCTATATTATGGATACATTTGCCTGTCTCTCCTAAAAGTACAATTGAGTCTTATACCTCCATGGTGGCTAAACTTATTCTTCAAGGACTTAAAACCTCTACTAAAATATTTGGAATTCATCCCGCTACTATTATTACTCCTTATTCATCGTCACAGGTTGAATATTTGTGCTTCAATGATAATGATTGGGCTATAGCTAGATGCTCTACTTCTGCAAATTTTGACAATCATATTCCTAAATCTCCTATACTGTCCTTTTGTATCAATCATCCTATCATATTCCCACAGGTAATAAAAACTCAACCCATTCCTAAAGCATTTAATGTATTTACAGATGGATCCTCTAACGGTACTGCTGCAGTAGTCACTCAAAATGAAAAAATGATTCATATCACTAATCAAAAATCAGCTCAATTAGTGGAACTCGAAGCTATAATAATAGCTCTGGAAAATTTTAAAGAACAGCCTATGAATATTTTTTCAGACAGCCACTATATTGTACATGCTGTCCCTAAATTGGAGCTAGCAGGTCCAATAGCACCACATACTCCAGCTTTTAAATTGTTTTCTCAAAACCAAAATCTCCTATGGCAACGAAAAGAACCTTTATTTATAGGTCACATAAGAGCTCACACTAATCTGCCTGGTCCTCTCCATGAAGGTAATCAAAAAGCTGATGCCCTCACTAAAACAATATTTATATTTACTACAGTACAACAAGCTACTTTATTTCATTCCCAGTTCCATGTTAATAGCACTACCTTAAGACAAAAATTTAAAATCACAAAAGAACAAGCTCGTAGAATTGTAAAAGAATGTCCATCTTGTGTAACACTTTTGCCCAATCCACATTATGGGGTTAACCCACGAGGTTTGATGCCCAATCATTTGTGGCAGATGGATGTCACACATGAGCCAAGTTTTGGAAAATTACGATTTATTCATGTCACCATAGATACATGCTCCGGCATGATTTTTGCTTCTTTACATTCCGGAGAAAAAGTTAAAGATACTATATCTCATTGTCTGCAAGCTTTTGCTGCATTGGGCATCCCCAAAATGCTTAAAACAGATAATGGCCCTGCATGTACATTCACATCCTTCAAACAATTTTGTACAAAGTTCAATATTATCCACAAAACAGGTATCGCTTATAATCCTCAGGGACAAGGAATAATTGAAAGAGCAAATCGGACACTTAAAAATATGTTACTAAAGCAAAAAGATGGAAACTGGAAAAATCCTAAGGACAGATTGGCAGTTGCCCTGTTTACCCTAAATTTCTTAACTTTAGATTCTAATGGACATTCGGCTGGAGATAGACACTGGAACCCACACCAACAACATAAACCTTTGGTTTACTGGTAGGATGTTCTCTCAGGTACATGGAAGGGTCCAGACCCAGTATTAATTTGGGGGAGAGGATCTGTTTGTGTTTTTCCAAAGCATGAATCCTCTCCAATATGGATACCATCTAGATTGATAAAGCAGGTACAAAGTCAAAAGGATCAAGACGAAGTTATTGAGGAGTCTAGATTGAATAAACAAGTACAAAATCAAGAGGACCAAAATGAAGGTATGGAGTGATTCCCTTAAGAGTCCTCCATTAAATTTACAACTTAAATTTCATCTTCCCGGCCGGGACAAGAAGATCTCTCTTCAGTGTATACACAATTGTATTTTTTTCTTTTATATATGTCTTTATGTCTGTGCATTTGTCTAAATTTCATGTTAATGTGATGTCACAAATATATGTTTATATGTGTGTCTGTCTAGTGTGACGTCACAAATAATTAAGCGCTTAAAAAAATAGGTAGATAGATATAGATCCAAATAACGTTAATTCATTTAAGCTTAGAATATTCTAATTAGATAATCAATAGATTGATAGATAGATATTCATATAAGTTCAGAATATTCTAATTAGATAATCAATTATAATGATAATCAATTTTGATTTATAGTTGTCTCCGGGACTTCTCTTCAGCTGTGAATATGTTTAATGTTGTATAACCTGATATTTTGGTGTTCCGACAGAGGATCGTTTATTTGTTATTAACTTCATTTGTTTAATAGCTGATTAATTTGAATTATTTTAACAGGTATAGGATTGCTGTGTATATAGAGACTCGAGGATTCCAGCTAACAAATTATTTTTCCAAAGTACCTTTAGATTTTCTTTATCTTTAATGCAGTAAACACTCTCAGTTTCTCTTTGATTATTTCGGAATATGATATTTTGCCAGCTTATGTTTGTGGGAGCTTAAGCAGCAATGTGTGTGAGCAGAGAACTTTTATTTTCTACTCTAATAATTCTTTTTTTTTAGTTTGACAGCTCACCTTTTGATCTCAGTGCTGGAATAGCACTGCCTTTCCCTTAATAATGGATGCTTGAGTTTTTAGGTAGCGGGCCCTGAAGATTTGCCGGGTGAAAATGTCTAGACATAAAAAAGACGGCTGCTGCTACAACTGCAGGGACCACGGTAGCCGCAAGCATCCCTGCTGCTCAAGCATCAAACAACCTAACCAGCAGTGTGGCCTCTGCTCTGCATGCATGGGGCCTCCTGAATCTATCTATGTGTTATAACTTATGGACATTTTGATTTTCCATTATTTTGGGACATTACGGGACAATGCCTTGCAGGTATTTGTCTAAGAGAACTCAGTGCGTTACTTGATGAAACTAAGGGCAGCTGATTGGCTTAAAGAACTTGATACGCTATGGAAACTTGGCTCGTCAGCAGTAGGCTTACCGCCTTAAAGCTGCAGCATCTCCTAAAAATTGGACGGCTGTTAGTCAACACACAGTCGATCCTGAAGGGCTCTATTGGATGGCTGGTTAGCCTATGACGGGTAAGATCCCCAGAAGGGGACAACCTAAGACACGGCACAGTCGCACGGGACAGTCTAATGTGGCCGGCATGTCAACCTAAGCCAGGAGTCAGGACAGCCTAGATTCCCATGACGGGTAAGAATGTCGGTTGCACATGGACGTCCTAGAACATCCCCTCTTTTAAAACTAAAAGGGGGAAATGAAGGAGCCTATAATCAAGGAGATAGCTAAAGATTGCGGTTAGCTGAGAGCCATAAAAGATGTTCTAGTTTCCACTTGATAGTAATACATTATTCAAGGAATCTTTGTATGCCCATGAACACTGCGTGACGCACCTGTAAGCTCGAGCTGTAAGCCCGTGTCCTTGTTAAAGCTATATGTATATAACTGGGTGAGGTTGGTTAGAGTGTGTGGGAAGAAGAAGAAGAAGGCGAGGGTTGGAGTTAGAGCGTTTGGAGTGATTGCTGGAGCCGGAGAGAGAAGAAGAATAAAAGACCTTTTTTCATTTTCATCCTGCCTCCGAATTTTCCTGCGGCGTTCGTTGCTCCAAGTGGTTTCCGCTTCAGGCAGCAACATATAGCCAAAATCACCTTGAAAAAAGAACAAAGCTGAAGGAGTCACATTAATAGATGTGGAGGCCGAGTAAACAAAATGAACCTTTTTATTAAGGAAATGTGGTATTGACTCAAGGACGGACTCAAAAACAGACTCACCTGGGCATGATCGTGAGGTTTGGTCATGAAGATGATGACAGCTAACGGGGAAATATGGTCTTTTCCAGTAAATGGTGCTGATCACGTGGATACCATATTGATGTAAAAGGAGAGGGATCTTAACTCCGACTCACACCACACCGATTTTAGATGGATTGGATGAAAATGAAACAGTGAATTTAGAATAAAGCAGCATCATATCTCCTTAACCTCAGGCCAGGAGATATCTATTAACACAGGTAAAAGAAAAACTAATAGATTGGGTCACATTAAAATGAATACCTATTCTTTTAAATACTCTGTTTTGAAAATGAAAAGGCAAGCTGCAAGCTGGGATAAAATATTTGCAATTCCTTTTTTTGACTAAGAACATTTTTTCCAGAATATGCAGAGAATTGCAGATAATCCGATTTTAAAAATGGGCCAAAGACTAGAAACAGATACTCCACAAAGTGAATATCAAAATGGCTAATTACCCACATGAAAAATGTATTCAGCAGCATTCTTCCTCAGGAATCGAAGCAATACCATGGTGCCTCCATTAGATTGGCTGAAATCAAAATCAAGATCAAGTGTTGGTGAAGGAGAACGTCTGGGGCCTCCAGGCACCATTAGTGAGAGTGGCAACTGGTATCGTCACTTTGGAAAAGCGTTAGGCAACGTGTATGGAAGTTGAATCATACACACAATTTACGTCCCAGCAATGTGACTCCTAGGTATTGAAATATGTACTCAGCCAAAGACCAAACAACAAGAGCCCATAGAAGTACTATTCATAATAGCCCCAAACTGGAATCAATTGTAATGTCCATCAGAAGGAGAACTAATAGATAAATTCTGGTATATTAGTATAGTGGACTACCATTCAAAGGTGAAGAAGAACAGGCCACTGCTGCACGCATTGAGACAGACAAATCTCACAAATGGAATTCTGGTGGAAGAAGCCAGACACAGAACTGTACGTACTGTCCCATTACATTTAAGTAATGTTGAGCACAGGCTGGCTTCAGGCTTCAGAAGCCAGGAGAGTGGTCACATTGAGCGCACCAGTGGTTGGAAACATCAGGAGAGGTATTTTGGAGATGATGATTGTATCAGTCAGTTTTCTGTCACTATCACCAAATGCCTGAGGTAATTAACTGAAAAAGTAAAGGTTTCCATAGTGTACAGAATAGCAGTTCTCAGGCTGTGCTCAACCCCAGTTACTCATGATGTTTTTAGGCTGTGCCTGCCCTGAGAGACTCCATCTTGTAAAGAAGTAGTTTGCCGTAAGTTTCCTTATTTTGAATACATGTATCGAGGTAGAATGAGTCCACGCCTTGTTCGTACAAGTCAACAACCCTCTGCCTGGCACAACCCTAAGGTGCAAATTGATAAATAAGTTATACGTGACAATTTACCAGTCTGAATCTAGGAGCACCTGGACATGTGGACTCCAGTCACATCAGGAACACCAGACATCAGAGGTTATGAACCTCATCAGACACAATCCCCTCACCTGAGACCCATAAAGGGAGGTGCTCCCCCAAGGGACCCTGACCCCGAGCCCTGCCCAGGAAAATTGCCACTGTTCAGTGAGCTGCACTGCTGGACGTGGGTGACCTGTGGATTCACTGCTGTTCACGTCTGACCCTGTGGAGAGACGAGCGTGGTTGGTGTGTGTTGCGGACACCACTCACCACAACAGAAACAGACTGGGGAGACCATCAGTCCAACCCTCTCTGTACATGGCTGTAAAATGAAGCTGACACAGTTATTCTCAGCCCGAGCTCCAGTTGCCGGCGTCAGGTTCCTACTCCTGTGGATTCTGAGTTACTTGATCCAGAGCTCACAAGGTGATGATGATGCTAAAGTACACTTGGAGTAAAGAATGATCTAGAAAAAAAATAACGTGAGTTCATTCTTAAAATTCTTGAATTCTAGAGACAGAAAAATCACAATTTTCAACAACTGAAAATAAATGACTAATGGACCTGCATTACTAAATGTCATGGAGCCAGGTAAATAGTTAGCATGGACCCACGGAGGGGTCAGCTGACGACAGTTCTTGATGAACATGGACATATTGCAGGCGTGAAAAGCCTGGGTCCCAGCAGTGAGTGTCACTGAGGATAAATGCTGTGAAGTACCTTTATGCTCAATATTGGGGTCACACTGCTGATCACCCCGTCTTTGTTATGTGGCACCTGGAGGGTGGAAGAATAACAGGACATTGTAGGAAAACCGGTGATGTTTGCACAAGGTCTAGTTTGGTTCCTATTTCTTGCCAGTGTTCATTCCTTAGTCTTGCAGATGCAGCGTGGTGTGTCAGGGAAACACAGGGAAACCCGGGGAAGGCCATGATGGAGTTTTCTGTGAACTTTGTGATCCTCGTGACCTTCCTGGAGGTCTATAATTATATCAAATAAAGCAAAATACTAAAAATGTCTCAGACCAAAAATTGTCTACTTTCTCTTTATCTTCAAAATAAGAAATGTATTGTATGCTGTGAACACAACATAATATTTTAATATCCTTCAAATTTTATTTCACAGCTTTCTGTCGCTCACTAGTAGAGAGAATTCACCAATCACAGTCACTAAAGAGAGGAGAAGCTTATAAACCTGTTATGATGAAGTCCTGTAGGAAACATCCACACAACTTGGGGACACGCCCAGCTCATGGCAGCTGGCCACCTGCCACATTTGGGCTTTCCTCATCTGGATTTTGCTTCCTATATTCCAAACTTCTCAGAAAATGTGTTAAGGAATTTAACACTTAGATGACAGATAAACATCCTTCTGGGTTTTAACCACTGAAACTGTGGGGAGATATGTGTGCATTTACACACATACACACACACACACACACACACACACACACACACACACACGTCGCCGCCTGAAGCGATGGCCGCTTGGAGCAGCAAAGCCGCGGGAATAAGTTCAGAGGCAGACTGGAGACAAACAGGATCTTTATTCTGTCAGTTTCTCTCTCTGGCTCTAACAACTCTAACACGTACCACACACCAGCAAAGCCAACAACCAAAATGGCCCCAACCCGCTCCGCGCACGGCCCAAGTCTCTCGAGGTCCTGGGCCAAGTCTCGTGAGACTACGGAAGGCGGCAATGTCCAAAACTCCATGGCCCGAAGTCAACCGCAATCAATAGCCATCTCCCCAAACAGGGCTCCTGCACACACACACACACACACACACACACACAGACACACAGACACACACTGGCAACTAGGATGAGGTATCAATGCTTAAGTGCATTGTTGGAAACTCCAAACTGAGTCCTAAATCAACCTGCTGGCTATAAACCCCAAAGCAAACCCTTAGTCTAGGGGTTCAAATACAGGATATGAGTTACGTGTGGAGACTTCAGACAACACTGGAAATGTGTGAGGCCCTGGGTTGTGCAGGGAGATCACTGGTGAATGGGCCAGTGAAGGGCGGCATGTCCAGGTCAAGGTTGCTCCCCGCACTTCCATTACTTGCACCTGCTGAGGGACAGGGACATGTTGAAGCCATGGGACTGAGGTCCACAAGTTAATTTGGCTCTCCTACTACCAAATCTGCGTCCTGCTGGACTCAGGATGGCAACTGTGGAACTTCAGATCTCAACTAGTAGATGTTTATCTTGAGTCAGATATGTGAGGGCTGGAGATTTTAGGACCCTTGAAAGCACGCCCCCAGCTGTGTCTGCTCTGCTGTTCTTGCTCCCAAGTCCGGCCACTGACAGAGCTGCTGAGTGACAGGTGCAGGGAGAACGGACACAGGTGTGCACCTGTCTTTGCCTGCAGGAGGAAAGGCCTTCAGTGATGTGAGCTGAGACCAGACCAGCAGCGCGCTGACTCCAGCCCTGCAGATGCAACCACCCGCGGCCGGTCGTGTGGGAGGGATGGGATTCTACAGCAGTGCTGGCCCGGGTGCAGCTGTCACTCTGCTAGGAACTCGATCCCATGACAGCTCCAGGTGATGGACATTTACTGCCACATATTCTATTTCATGATCAAGAATATAAAAAAAACACTGCTGACAAGAGGCATGTTGAAATCTGTAATAAATGTCTATCATTTTTCTTTGGGACCAGTGATTTTTTTTTAAGCCAAAAAGGACTCAATTTTTATCCTGGTTCACCCTGCTGTCTCCACGATCTCGGGAAGCTGCTTACTCATTTGAGCCCTTGTTCCTCCCCTGCCAAATGGAGGGAGCAGGGGAGCTGGTTCCACAGGGTCGTCGAGGGGGCCGAGAGGGTACGTGCCAAGGCCCAGGGCACAGGGAGCCGTGCATTGGAAGGGAACCAGTCTGTAAGACCCTGGCACACGCGCTGCTCCTGCCCACAGCTCCTCCACAGCAGAGGAGCGTGAACAGCTGTGTGCACACCCAGGCACACGAGCGTACGCCTGGAGATGGCTCCCCAGGCCCCCCTGCAGTGTCCACTCCATTCCCGACTTCCTCTGCGGCTTCCTTCCTCCTGCTCCTTCCTTCTTGTGTCCCATCCTTCTCTCCTTCTCTCCCTTTCACGCCTCCTCCTGGGGTTCTTCAGGCTTTGTGACAACACGGGCTGTGGAGGGTGCACACGCCAGGGCACCCCAGTGCTGAAGTGTGTTGCTGAAAACTCCAAACTTGGTCCTACAGCGGCCGGTGGCTGCCAGTGGGACAGCAGCACAGCCAGTCCACGGGAGGATGATGTCATGTCGTTACCATCAGTGGAGAGACCGAATTATGCCTTGTACGGCCACGTGCTGGACTGGTTTCAGAGACAGTGTCACTGTCAATAATCCGTGGCAGGTTTCTATTCTTACTTTCCCACGAGGCCAAGGGCAGCATGGTCTCGATGTTGGGGAGTGAGGCAAGTTTTCAGCTGTATTTTTATCCCCTGGTTATTCTAAAGTTTCCATGATTCTCGTTTCATTCCTTTAGTTAATTCTGATTACAAAACAAGTAACCCCCAAGAATCCCCCAAATTAAAACCATAAAGGACATTGCAGGGTTGGAGTGAGGCCACTAGAGGAGAGGCCCCATGGAGAGAGAAGGGGAGGAGGTGCAGGTCAGGCCTCTGACCCGCGTTGGAGGAGCAACAGGCCCCAGCAGCACCTGGGCCCGCAGTCTCCATCTCTGCAGGGCTTTTACAACCCACACGTCTTCTGAGCTCACAGAACGCGGACACTTACTTATTAGAAAAAATGTGTGTTTTTCAAAAAGGCTCAATTTGTTCTCCAACCTCCAAGGCCACAGCACAGTGGACTCTGGGCAGAACCCGCTGCCCAGCTGCAGAAGTCCTTGCTCCTGGGGGAGAGCATACTGGGCACCTGTGAAGTGTTCAACACGCTGTAAAGTGTTAGGTCCAGGCTGCTTTCTCAAACCCTTACAGCTATGCACGTTGAGAAATTAAGACGCCTCAGACGGACAAACACCTAAAACAAGTACAAATGTGAAATAAATGACCAGCACGTCAGCTGTGGGGGTTCAGTGAGTTGGTGGGGGGAGGGCTGCGACTTCAGCAGAGGTGTGGTGGCAGATTACTGGGGAGTGGGCACCTGTGGGGCTGGAATGCCCAGAGGCAGGAGGGCAGGCACGAGGACAGGGACCTTGACTAAGAGGTGGCTCAGAGAGCGAGCACTGCATCCAGCCTGAGGGGACTGCCAGTGGGAAGCCAAGGAGGCCAAGGGAAGGGCACTGGCTTTGCTGGTGTCACCTGTCTAGGTCTCCTGCACTCACATCATCACCCAGCTTCTGGGAGAGCCGTCCACGGGGTCTCCTCAGCTGGACAAGCCACCTGCTGAAGGTCAGGCCCTTCTTGGGTGGCCCCCACTCAGCGACTGGCCAAGCAGCAGGTGTGAAAGTCCAGCCATTTGGGCTGATGGTGGGGACATTCTAATGGTCCATTTCACTCTGAAGCTCCCCAAGGGGTCGGCCAAGATCAGTTTCCCTTCTTCCCTGTCCTGTTTCCTTCCCGACCTCTGCACTGGGTGATTTTCCTAAGGGTGCTCTGTAGTCAGCACCCTGAGCCTGACCCCTCTCTGGCGGCTCTCTGGAGAACGCACGGCTTCAACACAGCGCGCTGTTGAACCTGTGTCCAGCTCCCTGGGCCGCTGGTGAGAGACCAAGGCTGGCTCACTCTCTGGAAGTCACACCCAGGGCACCCTCCACTGGCCTCTGACCACAACACCCATGCCACGCCCTGTGTGCTACTTGCTCAGGGACTCCCAGGCTTCCTGCTTGGGCTGTAGAGCATGGGTCAGCCGCATGTGCTTTCAGGCCACTGGCCTTTCACTGGACACTCAGGGGCCAGAAGTCACGTTGTCCCAGGAGGAGGAGGAGACACGAGGCATGAGGTAGACTTGCCATGGACACGAGGGCTGTGTGATCTTGGGAAGGAGTCACTTCTGCTCAGCAAATGCCACCCTCCAGGATGTACTCTAAAAAGTTGCTGACGAAACAGTTGTGACCAGGACAAGTACAAAATATTGGAAGCAATTGCAACTCCCTGGGAAGGGGATGCACTGTACGCTTCTCGGGTATGTTCGTCTTCACTTTAAAGAGGGCAAAGGAGCCAGGCACGGTGGCGCACGCCTGTAATCCCAGCACTTTGGGAGGCTGAGGCAGGAGGATCGCGAGTTCAAAGCCAGCCTCAGCAATGGTGAGGCACTTAGCAACTCAGTGAGACCCTGTCTCTAATAAAATACAAAAAAAAAAAAAAAGGGCTGGAGATGTGACCCAGTGGTCGAGTGCCCCTGAGTTCAATCCCCGGTAACCACACACACAAAAAAAGAGGGCAAAGGGGAATCTAAGTTGTTATATTGTGAGTGTGGTTCATGCTACGGAAAAATGGGTGGATTCAAGCTAAGAACAGAAAAAGTTATTTAGGCCCAATATCAAAAGGTTGGCAAATAAGTGTATGTTTTAAGCTAGAACAAAACGTTTGGGGTATGTGTGCATCCTGTTTTAGGATTCCCTGCTTCAAACTACTTTTTCTGGTGGCCACACTGGCTGTTAGAGCCAGGTCCTCTGTCATGTTGGAAACTATGTGTCTTCAAAACAGGGTGCCTCATAAAGAATGCCTGGAATTGAAATTTATTGTCTGTTTGACTCATCAAAATGTGTGATACCACACTTACTTTGTGTAATAGAACATGTAGATTTTGTGCAAGTGTCATACGTGCATTTCTGTAAAACTTCTAGTTTGTTTACTGGAAACAGAGTCTTTGACCTTTGCTACTGTGGAAGAGAGACCCCTTTCTTTGTTAGTGGAACACTGGATGGGTTTTGTGTTTTTACCTCTTATTGTTTTAACTTTTAGCAAAACACTTAAAATAGTTATATGATGAGGGGAAAATTAGCAAAACATCATAGTGGAAACTTCCTATTTCTAAGCTAAAGTTGATCAGAACCTGAACTAAACCAGACTCCATCTCATATAAAACACAGCCATTTAATTTTTCCTCTAGGTATGCTGACCTCCTGCAGTGACCTGCCATTGCACCACTGCTTTTATCTTCAACTTCTCTTGCTGATCCCTGTGTAGTGAGAAGCCGCCTTTCACGGGGGCTCATCTTATTTTCCACACACAGTACCCTAGAACTACTCCAGCCCTCACATCAACTACACAGAGGCCGTAGGCTAACTTGACTTGCCCTGGGTTGGTAGTGACAGGCTCTGGAGTGAGAAAGCAACAGCTCACAGCCCTTTCTATCTTGGTGACTGAGCAGTAGGGACCAAGACCACTAGCTGGAATTCCTTTCTAACTGAGTACTTCACCATGTCCAGAGAGGCTGAGGAGTGACACTGGCAATAGATGGAAGATTTTCAAATAAAATTGCAGTACAAATAGAGTGCAGATTTGTACTATTTTGTTTCATATCTAAATCAAGATAAAAATTGTTCAAATTCAAATAAATGAAATCATTTAGGAATATAGCATGATTGTCTCCACAGAACATCAAGATTTGCATCATTGCTTATCATTTGTAGAGCTAAGTCTACATCATCCTGACTCTTTGCTCAGGTCCACACTTCTCGCCGCATGTATTCTGCTCCTAGTTGGTAATGGAAGAGCCCCCAGCTGCAGAATGATCCTGTTTCTCTTCATAGCTTCTTGGTCTGTCCTTTGGGTCTTTGTGTTGCCTGACTTACCATGGCCGCTGCGGAGGGCTAGAAATATAGAGCTCCACACAGTGCAAATCTCCTACACATCTGTGTGGGTTGTTTAAAGACACTTTTTTTTTTTTTTTTTTTTTTTTTGTGGTACCGGGGATTGAACTCAGGGGCACTCGACCTCTGGGCCACATCCCCAGCCCTTTTTTGTATTTTATTTAGAGACAGGGTCTCACTGAGTTGCTAAGTGCCTCGCCATTGCTGAGGCTGGCTTTGAACTCGAGATCCTCCTGCCTCAGCCTCCCAAAGTGCTGGGATTACAGGCGTGGGCCACCGCGCCCGGCTTAAAGACACTTTCTTTAGAGCGAAACACCAGGTAGTTTTTGAGATGCTATTAAGTGTGACATGCTGTGGTCAGATGCCAAAAGGTGCACGAAGACGTGGAGATATGATCAAGGAGTTAGTGACCTAGCCAAAGAGACAAAAAATATACCAACTCACCCTTTTTCAATAACAAAGGAGAACTTAATAAGCAAGTTTGTCAGAGGCCTAGGAGGAACACAGAGAAGAGGAGGTGACAGAGGACTTTGGGTGGGTTAGAGGTTTGGGGAGGAGAACACTGGGTTAGGTTAGGGGTTTTCTGTGACAGCATGGCTGTTTTTCTCAAATTGTGTCCCATGGAAGATAAATTCTGAAAGGTATGAAGAGGTGTGCTGTGGTGGAGGAAAGACTGGTCCCAGAGGAGGAGGATGGGCACATATTGACTTAAGGAAGGCCAGTTTCTTTCCTCTGTGAACTAACAGTCTGACTCACGATGCATTGTGCAGTTTCCAAAAGCTGTGGAGATGGAAAGGAAGCTCACGGGATAGACATTCTGAATCCAGAAGCCCCAGGAGTGATCAAGCATACAAAAAAGTATACATTAAAGTGCAGACTGACGTGGAGGGAAGTTGAGAGGTTACAAAGGCTCTTCCAGAAACGGCTTTCCCTGGCAGGACTGCGGTCACACCCCAGATCCTGCAGAGGACGGATGCGCACCAGGAAGCTGAGGTGGTTGTGCAGGGTCACACTGTGTGGTTGTCACTCCAGTGCCATCCCACTGTAATGAAGGGACTGAGAGAGAGATGCCAAAGCAAGGGCGTGAGGTTTCTCCACTCACTGGGATGCGGAGGCTCAGGCAGGGTCCCAACAGGAGGTCGCTGGGAGCCTCCCGGGCGCAGACACTAATACGCACCTGCAGCCCTGTTCTGCTGGAGGGGCTTTAATCTTCGCACTGTGTGTGACCACCTGTAAGTCACTGTATGAAGTAACCCCAGCTTAACGTCCAGTGCTTTTTGTGGGGCTGGGGCGAACGAGGTCAGGGCCCAGGAACAGCGGCTCTTCCCAGGCGCCGCCTCTCTGAGGTCCATCCTTGCGCAGTAGCGAAGGAGCAGGATTCGAGCAGGTCCGCCCTCCTCCAAGGCCCCGCCGCCGCCCTGTCCACTGACGGCGGCCACGTGGAGAGGCGGAGCCGTCAGCGCACCCACCGCCCGCTCCTGCCTGAGGATACAGCCTTGGCGCGGGCGTCAGCCGGCCCTGCGGTTCGCTCCCGTTTCCCAGTCCCCAGGGGTGGGCTGGCTGGCGTCGGGGCTGCCTGTTTAGAGAAGGGCGGCTGCGGCGGCGCCTGTCTGGTCCTCACCCGTGCACAGCCTGGACTTGGCCAGCACGGGTCGGCACGGGAAGAGCTGTAGCTCGTGACAGGCACCGCTGAAGTCCTCATGTGTACCTTCTCGCTAGCCTCTAGCAATGGCCCGGAGTCAGCCGACATTGTCCCACTTTTTATATGTCACACAGCGGATAAGTGATTTTCCTAAGTTGATCTGCAGTGAGGTGGGACACGGTCTTGGGGGTGGGACTCAGTCGGGGCCTTTGTGTCCCAGGCACAGGAACGCTTCCACACGCTGCTGTTGTGACCCAGTCTGGTCGCCAGCTCTGTTGTGGATCCTTCTTTCTCTTCCTCTCGGCGGTCTCTGGAGGGGGTTTAGTGGTCTCTCCTGTCTTCATCTTCAGACTTTGGTCCCTCCTCTATGTGTGAGCGTAACATCCTTCTCTTGGTGACCGAGTGACCTCAGGGTGGGGTGACGCGTGTCCCCCTGTGTAGTGCCATGCTGCCTCTGGAGGCACGCTTTCTGGAAGTCTGGGTCACCATTGCTCCTCACAGCTTTTAGATCCGAACGTCCTCTTCCCCTCTGTTGAGGACCTGGGGATGGGCTGTCAGGCGTGGGCGTCTGGTACGTGTTCAGATCTGTACACGATCCTCTCTCCACTAAGAGTTTAATTGTAAATATTTCCCCAGCTGTTCAGATTGCGTCATCCTTCTTCCTATAACACCAACATTTATTGACACCCCCCCCCCCCCCCCGCCAACATGCTCTGCAGTACACTAGTAACACAAAGGTAAATAAAATCTCCTGTCTCTGGTGCTGTCCCGAGGACAGGTGTCTCCAGTAAACAACAGCTGGCCCAGTGTGGGACGTCCACGTGGAAGACCCCGAGGGCTGGGGAGAGAGCACTGGAGAAAGGACATCATGTTTGATTTGGTATTTGGAGAAAGGAGGTATCTGCTGGCTGGAGGGGGAGTGGGGCACCATGGGCAGGACCAGCCTCTGTGCAGACGCCCGGCCTTGTGAGGGCAGGTGGCCTGCGAGTCAGCCGGCTCTGAGGTGCGTCAGTCACAGGAGGCTGCAGAGACCCTCAGCCGTCCACTGGCCACTCGCTGCCAACCTCTGGGCTCGCGTAGATGGAGGCGGAGCCTCCCCCAGACCTGGCCTTTCTGCGCATGCGTGCCCCTCCCCAGGTCCTCCCTAACTCTGCTCATGAATGAAATTGGGGAAGGCTGGGTGGGCTCTGTAGTCGTGGCCCCTTATGAGGCCAAGAAAAGCTGTGACGCCTTGACCGTCCAGTATTAGAAAAATCCTCAGCCTTTGCCAAACTGGGGTAACACGGGCCATGCCAGCTGCCCTCTTGGAGGTATTGTGCAGGATTTGGGGTCGGGACACCTTGCACGTTTGGAATACTGGGTGGTGACGGTGGGGGCTTCTTCTCACGTCCTTCATAAGTGTGTCTACTAGGTGGAATTGGAAGCTGTGGTAAGAGCTCTGGAAAATTTTAGAGCACCAGCCCATAAACATTTTTTCAGATAGCCACTATATTGTACAAGCCCGTCCCAAATTTAGAGTAGCAGGACCAATAAGCACCTCATACTCCAGCCTTTAAATTTGGTTTTATCAGATACAAAAACTTTGTGGGCAAGAAATGAACTCTACTTCGTAGGCCATATTAGAGCACATACTAATTTGCCTGGCCCCTCCCTAGGTGATCAAAAGGCAGATGAACTTACAAAAACAATATTTATACTTTCAGCACTACAACAAGCTACTTTATTTCATTCCCAGTTTTCACGTCAACAGCACCACCTTGCAACGTAGGTTTAAAATCCACAAAAGGAGCAAGCCAGAACAATTGTAAAAGATTGTAAATCTTGTATAACACATTTGCCCAATCCCCTCCCCCCTCCTTTTGGTGATTAATCCCTAGAGGATTAATGCCCCAATCATTTGGGTCTCCCTAGGTGACACCCAGATACTCAGAAACCTGGTAGTTTTTGGACGTCTGTCCAGTGTGTCATCAAAAATAACAAAGCGCTTGTGAATAGTATATATATGGGATCCAAATAACTCTAATTCATTTAAGTTTAAGAAGTATTCAAAAATGGGTAAATAATTTAATAAGTGAATGGTACCTTCAATTTTGTTTTATAGGTGTCCCCAGGGACTTCTCTCTTAGCAAAAAAAATATGACTAGGGCTGTATAAACCTGATATTTTGGTGTTTTGACATGAGAGGTTGCTTATTTTGTTATTAACTTCATTTGTTTAATAATATGATTAATTTCAATTATTTCAACAGGTAAAGGACTGCTGTGTATGCAGAAACTCGAGAGTTCCAGCTAACAAATTATTTTCTCCAAAGTGCTTTTTAGTTTTTCTTTAATCTATCTTGAAATGCAGTAATTACCCTCAGTCTTTTCTTTGTTTTGTTCTAAATATGATATTTTGCCAGCTTATGTTTGTGGGGAGCTCAGGCTGCAATGTGTGTGAGCAGAAATCAAATCTGGGTTACCTTTTTTCCTAAATGTATGAAGAAACATTTCTGTCATTTTCATGCTTTTCCTTCACAGTGCCTTTATAAATCCATTGTCTGCCCAGGTCAAGTACTTTACCATTGCCGTAGCATAGTGTTTGGCAAAGCAGCATGACCCTGTGACCTCCCCTACTTCCAATTGTTGTACAAACTCCTGACCCAGGACCAGTCACTTCCTCTGCTGGCCAGTGAGAAATTGCCCCTCCTTTTTCAGATGTTTTAAGAATTACGAGAGATAAAGATGATAGGTAATGACGCATACATTGACTCCTCTTATCCACTGGTATGTTGGAAAATCTTTGTAGAATTTACACACACACACACGCACGTCTCACTGCTCTCTATTCAATAACCTATCAGGCACTTTCTGTCTCCAGAGCACATGGTGCTGAGGATGTTCTCACAGATCCCAACCCTCTAAGGCAAGGTGTGAGTATTTCCAAACCACCTTTGTAAAATGTTTTCTGCACATTGTTTTCAGTGCGGTGGCAGGAAGGCACACAAAATCCTTCTTTTATCAACTTATATTTACCAAGTTATTTAATATGTTGACTTCCCATTGTTGGTCTTAAATCAGGCATGATTGTTAGCTTTGTGTCATGACCCAGTGAATGGAGAAGTGGGCTTCCTGCCAGGTAGAAGGAACACACACACACACTCACACTCACACACTCACACTCTGCCTAAAGGACTAAGTGGTACTGAGTAAGGCACTTGAGATGCATGACCAGAAGTGTTGCTTAATTTTATTTTTCTTATGACATATGCATGTTTATATAATTCCAAGAAATTAAATGAACACACAGAATTGCTCACACCTAAAGTTCTTTTATATAAACAAGGAATCACAGGAGGAGGTAGATTCGTGGCCTTCCTCGTGTTCAAATATACTGATCCCTGCAACTGAAAAGATGACCCAGTAATTGCACCAACGGTGCCCATGAATGCTCTCATTCCTTGTTTACGGCCAGCTGGAAGTGTTCTTTGCATGGTGCTATAGGCTCAGGCACTCTGCTGTTACTTTTGCTAAGCAGAAGCCTGAGTTGGAGCGAGGCTTAGAGATATTTTTGGTTTCCTTGCGAGCACATTTGGTGCATTGTAACATCAGCTTTTCATGGATTTATGAGTTCTTTGGATTTTTTTTTCTTTCTTTGGATTTATGAGTTCTTTTCTTACACTGCAGAGATGCACTCACCAGGGACATGCTGGCCTTCAAGGTCCCCTTGGGTTATGGTGTGGGGCTAATAGACAGCCCTGGCACTGTTCCTCCTCGCCAGGAGCTGGCGGCGAGGATGCACGGATTGCGTGAGACTGCACAATAGACGGGATTATCAGAGAACAAAACTGTCTTTGCTCTATTTATGGCGTCGTTAAGGATGAAAAGCTGTCAGTCAGCCCACCCGGGTGTGGACTTGCAGTAATCCTGCTCAAAACTTGGATTGTTCCTTGGACTTGGACTTGAAGGAACTTCTGCGCTCCTGTGAATGATAGACACTTCATGAGGTTTGGACAGACATCATTCACAGACGGCGAAGCCCTTCCGCTTGCATCCCTAGGTGAAGACCCAAGACACGAGGGCTAGAAACAGGCTTGTGGAGGTGACAAGGTCCCAGGCTGCCCGAGGACTCAGGCTGTGGTTAGACAGGGCAGCACAGTGACCTCTCCAGCTCGGCTTCTGGGAACTTTTGGCAACGCAAGGTTGACACCTCTTGACACCTGGAAAATGAGCTGTTGAAAATCTGATGAGGCTCGTGAATCAGGATGTTGAAGTTGGAAGCTGCGCAGTTGTACGAGTTTTCATAGTCATTTGAGAACTTTTTAATCTTTTCAAAATTTATCAGAGTTTAAGATGGGACCTCTTTCAAACACCATGAATAATTATTTTTAATTTTTATTATGGATTTTTAACATAAGTGTTTGAAAATTACTGATAGTTAATGTCCAAGGAAAATCTATGTTACAAAGGTGAAATACATGTAATATTGTGGTTTTTTGCTTTACTCTCCGTAGGGGTGTTTTCTACCCATGGTGCCAATGCTGGAGGCTGCTGGAATAAATTCATGACCCCAATCATGGTTGTTATTGTCAACTATACAGCATTTACACCAGATTCTCAGGGTGAGAACACAGTAGCTCCCAATATTGCTCGTGTGTTTTTATCTGATAATATCTGTGTTTACATGGTGAGTCCTCAGAACATGTCAACATTTTTATTAAACTGAATGATTTGAAATGGCACATGAAATAACCTAAGAGGAACCTCATTTCTAGGATTATTTTAAGTATTATGACCAAGAGCTTGTTCCTGGGGAATTTCATTCATAAGCTTCAATAATTCAGGCCAATTTGCCATGTGCACAAATCCAGCCAACTAGAGGGGTTTTAAAATACGCTCCTTTCCCAGATTACCTTAAAATTAAATCGACAAGTTACCTTTTGATGAATTTCTTTTGTGAATGATTATCTTTGCAAATATTGCAATGGTGTCCTAGGGCTAAGGAAATACTCGTAACTAGCCTCTGCTCGATGAGAAGGTAAAGCTCTGTACATGAAGAGAGCTTTGGCATATGCAGGAATCATCTTCCCGTCTATTAGACTGGGTCGCTGGCGTGTCAGATGACTCACCAAGCGCACAGGAAAGTCGTGCTCTGGAGGACAGAACCCTCAGTAGGCCTGCCTGTGTCTGGTTCATACCAAACCCGGTGGGCCTGCCCTTGAAGATACACCTGGCAGATTTCACTTTCAACTGACATTCTGCACCTCCAGAATGGGTGAAGTGGACATTTCACCCTTGTTCCAAGGTGGACTGGCTCCTGCATGGGTGACTGAGGTTGCTTGTGTCCCCTCTTGGTCCTCTCCACCTTTAAACCTCCTGAGACTGGAATTCGGCATTTCTTGTAGGCGTATAACTCAGCCATAGACGCTCTTCCCATGATCCTGTGAGTCACTGAGTGTCCGCCAGCTGTGTGTCCGGCCTGCTGTTCCATCCATGCCCCGGGAGCACTCATGTGGAGGGCAACTGACGTGGATGGCCGGCCCCTCCAAACGTGCAGGAGATGGCCTCGTGTTTGGCTCTGCTGACTGTGCAAAGCTGCTCTGCTCACTCAGTTCACCTGGAACGTTGGAACCCAGTCCCCTTACAGAGTTCCAAAATGGGACCCCCACAAGGAACCTTGCCAAGGTGGAAGAAACAGGGCTTTGAAGTCTGAGAGACCTGGCTCTCGGTGCCATCTCTGCCGTGCATCCCACTGTCTTAGCGGAAGGAGGATGGGTGTCCAGCGCTGTTTTTGGCATTTGATGCAAGTCCAATAAGAGAGAGCTGTTATGGAAAAACAGCCTCATTCTCCCCATTTCAGCCTTTGACTCCTGCAGTTTCCATTCCACTTTGTCCAGAAACACCATGTGGCCCGATGCCTCTCTTGCTTTATTTGGTTGTGGATGTAGAAGGAGGCAGGGTAGGGACAGAATGACGGGAGGTGGGCGAACACCAAAGGCCAGGGAAGTACTGCAGAAGTCTCAGCCATTTGTCGGTAGGTCTTTGGTTGAAGGAGCCCTAATTAGGAAGGGCTGTTGCAGCTAGCTGGAAGCCATAAGTTCCACCTGATAAAGCTCTCTTTAATCTTTCTCTCTAAAAATCTTTCTTTCCCTCTCTAAGCTCTCTCTAAGAAAGTAGAAGTAAAAGTAGTAAAAGCTTTACTCTGCCTCCGAGTTTTCCTCCGGGTTACGGTACCAGGTAGCTTACAAATGGTGGTCCGCCCGGGGCTCAGCAGGCAGAGAAGAAAAGCTAAGAAATAAGAACAATGATGCTAAGTAGAAGTAAGATAGTGAGGAGAGCAACGAAAAAGTATAGCCTCAGACTCAGTTGAGACCAGCAAAAAGAGTAGTAAACAAGAGAGCATAGCCTCTGACTCAGTTGAGGCCAGTTAAGAATTAAGCCGAAGCAGAGTAGCCAGCGAAAAGCCGAAGCAGAGTAGCCGGCCAAAAGCCATACAGAGAAAAAGCCTTGAGCTTTAGCAAAAAGCCATACAGAGAAAAAAGCCTTGAGCTTTAGCAAAAAGCCATACAGAGAAAAAGCCTTGAGCTTTAGCAAAAAGCCATAAAGAAAAAAGCCATGAGCTTAAAAGAAAATAGAGAATTAAAAAGCACGGTGAAAACCATGCAGAGAAAAAGCCATTGAGCTTTGGCAAAAAAGCCATAAAAATAAAGGAGAGACAAGAAAAAAAAAAAAAGTCAAAGCCGCTTATGCAGTTGTGCTTAATTAAGTGCGTTAGCTGCTCTTCAGCAGTAGGCTTCCTTAAAGCCGCAGCACCTTCTCAAAAAGGGCTCAAATATCCACCCTTTTAAAAACAAAAGGTGAAAAGCTAGGTAGGGACAAGAAAATAAAAGAAAATAGAGAAAATAAAATAGAGAAAATAGAGAAAATAGAATTAAAGCACCTTTTTAAAACTAAAGGGGAGGAATATGAAGGAGCCCTAATTAGGAAGGGCTGTTGCAGCTAGCTGGAAGCCATAAGTTCCACCTGATATGTATGTGACGCACCTGTAGGCACCTGCAAAGCTGAAGGTATATAACCGGGTGAAAGCGGTCCGAGTTAGGAGAACGGAGAATTCATTCAGTCAGTCGTGCAGTAGCTCGGTCGGTCAGAAGAAGAGTTCGGGTTGGAGAAAAGAATCAGAGCGGCCAGAACGTAGGCAGAGCGGTCACAGAAGAGAAACCAGATAGAAGAAGTAATGGCTGGTCAGAGTTAGGCCGAGGCTCCCGAGGAAGAAAGAAGAAAGAAGCAAGAAGAAAGAAGAAGCTCTAAAAAATAAGTGCGTTAGCTGCTCCTCAGCAGTAGGCTTCCTTAAAGCCGCAGCACCTTCTCAAATGAAGGAGCCCTAATTAGGAAGGGCTGTTGCAGCTAGCTGGAAGCCATAAGTTCCACCTGATAAAGCTCTCTTTAATCTTTCTCTCTAAAAATCTTTCTTTCCCTCTCTAAGCTCTCTCTAAGAAAGTAGAAGTAAAAGTAGTAAAAGCTTTACTCTGCCTCCGAGTTTTCCTCCCGGGTTACGGTACCAGGTAGCTTACAAATGGTGGTCCGTCCGGGGCTCAGGCAGGCAGAGAAGAAAAGCTAAGAAATAAGAACAATGATGCTAAGTAGAAGTAAGATAGTGAGGAGAGCAACGAAAAAGTATAGCCTCAGACTCAGTTGAGACCAGCAAAAAGAGTAGTAAACAAGAGAGCATAGCCTCTGACTCAGTTGAGGCCAGTTAAGAATTAAAAGCCGAAGCAGAGTAGCCAGCGAAAAGCCGAAGCAGAGTAGCCGGCCAAAAGCCATACAGAGAAAAAGCCTTGAGCTTTAGCAAAAAGCCATACAGAGAAAAAGCCTTGAGCTTTAGCAAAAAGCCATAAAGAAAAAAGCTTTAGCAAAAAGCCATGAGCTTAAATGAAAAAATAGAGAATTAAAAAGCACGGTGAAAACCATGCAGAGAAAAAGCCATTGAGCTTTGGCAAAAAAGCCATAAAAATAAAGAAGAGACAAGAAAAAAAAAAAAAAAGTCAAAGCCGCTTATGCAGTTGTGCTTAATTAAGTGCGTTAGCTGCTCTTCAGCAGTAGGCTTCCTTAAAGCCGCAGCACCTTCTCAAAAAGGGCTCAAATATCCACCCTTTTAAAAACAAAAGGTGAAAAGCTAGGTAGGGACAAGAAAATAAAAGAAAATAGAGAAAATAAAATAGAGAAAATAGAGAAAATAGAATTAAAGCACCTTTTTAAACTAAAGGGGAGGAATATGAAGGAGCCCTAATTAGGAAGGGCTGTTGCAGCTAGCTGGAAGCCATAAGTTCCACCTGATATGTATGTGACGCACCTGTAGGCACCTGCAAAGCTGAAGGTATATAACCGGGTGAAAGCGGTCCGAGTTAGGAGAACGGAGAATTCATTCAGTCAGTCGTGCAGTAGCTCGGTCGGTCAGAAGAAGAGTTCGGGTTGGAGAAAAGAATCAGAGCGGCCAGAACGTAGGCAGAGCGGTCACAGAAGAGAAACCAGATAGAAGAAGTAATGGCTGGTCAGAGTTAGGCCGAGGCTCCCGAGGAAGAAAGAAGAAAGAAGCAAGAAGAAAGAAGAAGCTCTAAAAAATAAGTGCGTTAGCTGCTCCTCAGCAGTAGGCTTCCTTAAAGCCGCAGCACCTTCTCAAAAAGGGCTCAAATATCCACCCTTTTAAAAAACAAAAGGTGAAAAGCTAGGTAGGGACAAGAAAATAAAAGAATTAAAGCACCTTTTTAAACTAAAGGGGAGGAATATGAAGGAGCCCTAATTAGGAAGGGCTGTTGCAGCTAGCTGGAAGCCATAAGTTCCACCTGATAAAGCTCTCTTTAATCTTTCTCTCTAAAAATCTTTCTTTCCCTCTCTAAGCTCTCTCTAAGAAAGTAGACGTAAAAGTAGTAAAAGCTTTACTCTGCCTCCGAGTTTTCCTCCCGGGTTACGGTACCAGGTAGCTTACATTTGGTGACAGTCCAGCAAGGCCATCTCCCTTCTTGTCCACTTCACACCCTGCCCCATGGACAGGGAGCTGCTCAGTCCTAATGAGCGTGGGCAGATCCTTCTCCGGCTGCCTGGAGGAGGGAGCCTCACCTGGTGAAAACATGTGCTTCAGAAGATAGGAGGCTTCCAAGGGCCTTTTCCACCCACTTGCCTGCACTGGCTGCCCGTCACATGGTGGCATCATTTTTAGACACTGAACAAAAAGCATGTGTGGCGGATCCCGAGATGCAGGTTGGTTCCACATCGCCATGGCAACGCCCACTGTGACCTGCAGGTCTTCCTGAAGGCGAACACTCTAATTATTACATGCAGCTTGGAAACATGAATATTTATACAATTAGAAACTTGGAAGCATAGCACAAATTCTTTGTATTTGGACTCCAACACAGGCATTTCTTTCCCCCATTTGGTCTATAAGTGCAGATTAACAGATGAAGAACCGTGGCAGCCCTGAAGTCATTGGTTCTAGAGAAAACTGCCTCAAAATTGAGATGGAACTATTTGTAGGTACTGTTCCCCTAAGTTGTTTAGATTGTTTTCTCCCTTTCCATTTTCACTGGAGTGATGGTGAGTAGGTACTTTTGTTACTCACAACTTTTTTGTTCTGTTCTGTGTGATGAGAATAAACACACAGGAAGGAAATATGTAGCTTATCAGAATATTTGAGGAGTGCTCTTTAGTTTGTAAATTAGGTCTTATTATAATCTCCTCTTAATTGCTTTTTTCATATTTTCCCCTATGGGCTCTACTTTTTCAGTACAAAGGTAGATCTTCTAAAAATTTCTAAAAATTTCCCCAAATTAATTCAATGTATGTGGAAATGAGTAAAACATATCCCCTTCATTTAAATTGTACACAAATACATGCACACAAACACACACAACTGAAATTCAAAGGATGAATCATTCTTAGGATTTTGAGGATATGGGATTCCTCCAGGTTGCCCTCATGAAGTTGTAACTTTCATTGTAGACAGTGAAATATCACATTGCACCCCAAAATATATACAATTCCTGTGTTAATTAAAGAGGAAAAGGTTAAACACATACCTGCATAATATAGCTGTCCCATCCCTGGGTGTTTATCCCATAGAAATAAAAAACTATGTCCATACCCAAGACAGTCATGACTTTGTTAATGGTCTCATCTTTAAATTTCTAGATGAAAGTAATTAAGAGACGTGATTATTTTCTAGTGTTATTGTTTTATTAGTTGATCCTTTATTACTGTTAGAATAAATTTATTTAAGGTCTTGTACTATAAGCTATTGGATGTTGCTGCCTGAAGCGGAAACCGCTTGGGGCAACAAACGCTGCAGGAAAATTCGGAGGCAGGATGAAAATGAAAAAAAGTCTTTTATTCTTCTTCTCTCTCCGGCTCCAGCAATCACTCCAAATGCTCTAACTCCAACCACCACCTTCTTCTTCCCACACACACTAACTAAACTCACCCAGTTATATACATATAGCTTTAACAAGGACACGTGCTTACAGCTCGAGCTTACAGGTGCGTCACGCAGTGTTCACGGGCATACAAAGATTCTTTGAATAATGTATTACTATCAGGTGGAAACTAGAACATCTTTTATGGCTCTCAGCTAACCGCAATCTTTAGCTATCTCCTTGATTATAGGCTCCTTCATTTCCCCCTTTTAGTTTTAAAAGAGGGGATGTTCTAGGACGTCCATGTGCAACCGACATTCTTACCTGTCATGGGAGTCTAGGCTGTCCTGACTCCTGGCTTAGGTTGACATGCCGGCCACATTAGACTGTCCCGTGCGACTGTGCCATGTCTTAGGTTGTCCCCTTCTGGGGATCTTACCCATCATAGGCTAACCAGCCATCCAATAGAGCCCTTCAGGATCGACTGTGTGTTGACTAACAGCCGTCCAATTTTTAGGAGATGCTGCGGCTTTAAGGCGGCAAGCCTACTGCTGAGGAGCCAAGTTTCCATAGTGTATCAAGTTCTTTAAGCCAATCAGCTGCCCTTAGTTTCATCAAGTAACGCACTGAGTTCTCTTAGACAAATACCCGCAAGGCATTGTCCCGCAATGTCCCAAAATAATGGAAAATCAAAATGTCCATAAGTTATAACACAAAGATTCAGGAGGCCCCATGCATGCAGAGCAAAGGCCACACTGCTGGTTAGGTTGTTTGATGCTTGAGCAGCAGGGATGCTTGCAGTGACCGCGGTCCCTGCAGTTGTAGCAGCAGCCGTCTTTTTTATGTCTAGACATTTCCACCGGCAAATCTTCAGGGCCCGCTACCTAAAATCTCAAGCATCCATTATTAAGGGAAAGGCAGTGCTATTCCAGCACTGAGATCAAAAGGTGAGCTATCAAACTAAAAAAAAGAATTATTAGAGTAGAAAATAAAAGTTGATCTCTGCTCACACACATTGCTGCTTAAGCTCCCACAAACATAAGCTGGCAAAATATCACATTCAGAAATAATCAAAGAGAAACTGAGGGTGTTTACTGCATTAAAGATAAAGAAAATCTAAAGGCACTTTGGAAAAATAATTTGTTAGCTGGAATCCTCGAGTCTCTATATACACAGCAATCCTATACCTGTTAAAATAATTCAAATTAATCAGCTATTAAACAAATGAAGTTAATAACAAATAAACGATCCTCTGTCGGAACACCAAAATATCAGGTTATACAATATTAAACATATTCACAGCTGAAGAGAAGTCCCGGAGACAACTATAAATCAAAATTGATTATCATTATAATTGATTATCTAATTAAAATATTCTGAAATTATATGAATATCTATTTATCTATCTATCTATTGATTATCTTATTAGAATATTCTAAGCTTAAATGAATTAACGTTATTTGGATCTATATCTATCTACCTATTTTTTTTTAAGCGCTTAATTATTTGTGACGTCACACTAGACAGACGCATATATAAACATATATTTGTGACATCACATTAACATGAAATTTAGACAAATGCACAGACATAAAGACATATATAAAAGAAAAAAATACAATTGTGTATACACTGAAGGGGATCTTCTTGTCCCGGCCGGGAAGATGAAATTTAAGTTGTAAATTTAATGGAGGACTCTTAAGGGAATCACTCCATACCTTCATTTTGGTCCTCTTGATTTTGTACTTGTTAATTTAATCTAGACTTCTCAATAACTTCGTCTTGATCCTTTTGACTTTGTACCTGCTTTATCAATCTAGATGGTATCCATATTGGAGAGGATTCATGCTTTGGAAAAACACAAACAGATCCTCTCCCCCAAATTAATACTGGGTCTGGACCCTTCCATGTACCTGAGAGAACATCCTTCCAGTAAACCAAAGGTTTATGTTGTTGGTGTGGGTTCCAGTGTCTATCTCCAGCCGAATGTCCATTAGAATCTAAAGTTAAGAAATTTAGGGTAAACAGGGCAACTGCCAATCTGTCCTTAGGATTTTTCCAGTTTCCATCTTTTTGCTTTAGTAACATATTTTTAAGTGTCCGATTTGCTCTTTCAATTATTCCTTGTCCCTGAGGATTATAAGCGATACCTGTTTTGTGGATAATATTGAACTTTGTACAAAATTGTTTGAAGGATGTGGATGTATATGCAGGGCCATTATCTGTTTTAAGCATTTTGGGGAAGCCCAATGCAGCAAAAGCTTGCAGACAATGAGATATAGTATCTTTAACTTTTTCTCCGGAATGTAAAGAAGCAAAAATCATGCCGGAGCATGTATCTATGGTGACATGAATAAATCGTAATTTTCCAAAACTTGGCTCATGTGTGACATCCATCTGCCACAAATGATTGGGCATCAAACCTCGTGGGTTAACCCCATAATGTGGATTGGGCAAAAGTGTTACACAAGATGGACGTTCTTTTACAATTCTACGAGCTTGTTCTTTTGTGATTTTAAATTTTTGTCTTAAGGTAGAGCTATTAACGTGGAACTGGGAATGAAATAAAGTAGCTTGTTGTACTGTAGTAAATATAAATATTGTTTTAGTGAGGGCATCAGCTTTTTGATTACCTTCATGGAGAGGACCAGGCAGATTAGTGTGAGCTCTTATGTGACCTATAAATAAAGGTTCTTTTCGTTGCCATAGGAGATTTTGGTTTTGAGAAAACAATTTAAAAGCTGGAGTATGTGGTGCTATTGGACCTGCTAGCTCCAATTTAGGGACAGCATGTACAATATAGTGGCTGCCTGAAAAAATATTCATAGGCTGTTCTTTAAAATTTTCCAGAGCTATTATTATAGCTTCGAGTTCCACTAATTGAGCTGATTTTTGATTAGTGATATGAATCATTTTTTCATTTTGAGTGACTACTGCAGTAGTACCGTTAGAGGATCCATCTGTAAATACATTAAATGCTTTAGGAATGGGTTGAGTTTTTATTACCTGTGGGAATATGATAGGATGATTGATACAAAAGGACAGTATAGGAGATTTAGGAATATGATTGTCAAAATTTGCAGAAGTAGAGCATCTAGCTATAGCCCAATCATTATCATTGAAGCACAAATATTCAACCTGTGACGATGAATAAGGAGTAATAATGGTAGCGGGATGAATTCCAAATATTTTAGTAGAGGTTTTAAGTCCTTGAAGAATAAGTTTAGCCACCATGGAGGTATAAGACTCAATTGTACTTTTAGGAGAGACAGGCAAATGTATCCATAATATAGGTCCCTGTTGCCAAAATACTCCTGTTGGTGTATATTGTGAAGGAATAATAATCAATATTAGTGGTTGTGCAAAATCAAATCTATCGCAATGGGATCTTTCAATGGCCTGTTCTACTAATTTTAGAGCTCTCCTGGCCTCAGGAGTTAATGTTCGCGGTGAGGATGGATCAGGGTTCCCGTGAAGGATGTCAAATAAAGGTTTTAATTGTCCAGTAGTGAGGCTTAGTGTAGGGCGAAGCCAATTAATGTCTCCCAATAATTTTTGGAAATCATTGAGGGTGGTCAAATGTTCTTTACTTATTGGAATTTTGGGGGGTTTAACAAAAGTATCCATGATTTTAAAGCCTAAATATAGTATAGGTGATCTGCTTTGAACTTTTTCTTCTGCTATATATAATCCATATTTTTTAAAATTTTTTGTTATTTCACTAAATATATTAAATAAGATTTTTTGATTAGGGTGAGCTAATAAAACATCGTCCATGTAGTGTAGACACATGAGGTCTTGATATTTGTTTTTAATGGGCTGTATAGCTCTGTCCACATATAGTTGGCACATTGTAGGGCTATTTGCCATTCCCTGCGGCAATACTTTCCATTGATATCTTTTATCAGGGCCATTATTATTGATAGAAGGAATTGAAAAAGCAAACCTGGGGGCATCCAGAGGATGTAGGGGAATGGAAAAGAAACAGTCCTTTATATCAAGAGTTATAAGGTAATAGTTTTTTGGAATAGCTACAGGATTAGGAAGTCCAGATTGGGTAGGTCCCATAATTTGCATTGTTTTATTAATTTGTCTTAGGTCTTGTAATAGTCTCCATTTTCCCGATTTTTTCTTAATTACAAATATTGGAGAATTCCAGGGAGAGGTGGAAGGCTCTATGTGTCCTGCTTCTAATTGTTCTTTAATTAATTGATGAGCCGCTTGCAATTTTTCTTTGGATAGGGGCCACTGAGGGACCCAAACTGGCTTATTAGAGAGCCATGGTATTTTTAAAATTGTTTTCTCAGTGGCCCCTAGAAAAAATGTCCTTTGCCTTTTTTATTATGATTAGGATTTTTATTCTTAACACCTGCAGGCTTGGTTGCTAGGTGTAGCCCCATTTGATGTAAGATATCTCTTCCCCATAGGGTAACTGGCAAGCTGTTTAAAACATAAGGTTGGGATGTTCCTGTATGGCCTTCATTGTCTTGCCAATTTAAGATTACAGCACTTCGTGCTGGGGTATTACTATATCCCAAGCCTCTTAAACTGGTTGAGGCTTTCTGTAGAGGCCAGTGCTTAGGCCATTGTTGTAGATTTATGATGGAAGAGTCAGCTCCTGTATCAATCAGCCCCTCCATCTCTATACCTTGAATTTTTAATTTGCACATCGGCCTCTGTGAACAATCCTGAACCCAGAAAGCCATAGGTCCTGAACCAGTGGAACCGAATGCTCTGCTATTTCTATTTTGTGGCATGCTTTTAAAAGAACTATGGAGACTGGGAATGAAGAGCAGCTGTGCGATTCTGTCTCCTTGATTTACGGAGATGATGCCACTGTGTGTACTTAGCATTATTTTAATCTCTCCATTATAATCTGAATCAATAACCCCTGGTATAACATTAAAGCCTAATAAACTCTTGGAACTACGCCCAAGGATTAGTCCCACAGTTCCTGAAGGGAGAGGTCCCCTGATTCCCGTAGGAATCAGCTGAACCCCCATTTCAGGTGTCAGGACCTTCCGGGCAGTAGAACAGAGATCTAATCCTGCACTTCCTCTTGTCCATCTGATAAGGGAGTGAATGGGTAGGAGGGACTGTGACGAGGAATCATTTGGATCTGAGGGCATTCCTCCTCTAGTGCGCATTCCTCCTCTAGTGCCTCGTACATTTGTGGGCCCCGGGGCATTGGGCACCGTGCCCCGTTTTTTGAAATCCTTGATAAATCATTTCCATATATATCATATCTGGAATGGCATTGATTGGCCCAATGTGTACCCTTTTTGCACCTGGGGCATCGGCCTGGAGCGTGGTATGAATTTGATCTTATTACCCTTGGGGGATATTGCTTAGCATATCTTGGTTGATTATAATACTTTTGTCTGGAATATCCTGTTCTAGGTTGAATCCTTTGGGAATTTTGAGGGGAGGAATTTTTCATCACTGCAGCAATTACGTTGCCTGTGATAACAGCCTCATTAATGTCTTTGCACATTCTGATATAAATTGATAAGTCTTTTTTACTTCTCCACGGCCTTATTGCATCCTGGCAATATTTATTAGCATTCTCGTACGCTAATTGGATAACTAGAGGCATAGCTTGCTCGACTTCGCCAAAAACTCTAGATGTTGTTTTTAAGAGTCTATCTACAAAATCAGCGTAAGGTTCGTTAGGCCCTTGTATAACTTTTGATAGGCTGCCTTGCAGATCCCCTGTGCCTGAGATTGTCTTCCAGGCTTTCACAGCTGCAGTGTGTATCTGGGCATACACACCTGGATCGTATTGTAGCTGATTTTGTAGTTCGGCGAACTCACCCTCCCCTGTGAGCATATCTATATTGCGTTGAGGGAAACCTGCTGCAGCATTTCTCTTTGCTATTTCTGAACAAAGTTCCTGGAATTGAGTTTTCCAGATTAGGTATTGTCCCCCACTTAGTACCGCTCTGCATAGACTTTTCCAATCTGAGGGAGCTAAGATTAGGGTGTTAAGTGACTCTATCATACTTAATGTGAACGGAGCTTGAGGCCCATAGGTCATTACCGCCTCTTTAAAATTCTTTATTATTTTAAAGTCTAGGGACTTGTGATATCTTTGTCCCTGTTCATTTTGAAATACTGGCAGTTCTAGGTGCTCCTGCGGTCTATGTTGTTTGAGAGCATATAAGCGCTCAGAAAGGCCGCCAATTTCTACCTCAAGGGCACGTACACTCTGATCAATCCTCCTTATTGTTTCTGTTAGGTATTCTATCCATGAAGGAGCAGAGGGCACTAGTGGTTCCTCTATTTGACGGTCTTTTTCTCTTTTTTAATTTCTTTTTGTTCTTTTTATTGGAGACTGTGCTCCCCGAATCGCTTTTTGATTCCTTCTCACTACTAGCTTCATAATTCCTAACTGGCTCAGTGGAGGAGACCGTACTCTCATGGTTTGGCTCCTTGTTACTATTATCACTTTCACTAGTATCCTGAGTTTCAGCTTCTAAGGAGAGTACATACTCCTCAGCTAATTTTATGAAGCTTCTGATGGCTTTTGCAGTTCTTACTTTTGAATTTATATTACTGCTCTCCTTGCTGGTCTCAACTGAGTCAGAGGATATGCTTTCTTGTTCACTTTTCTCACTATCCTCTGAGTTCTTGCTATCAAAAATTTCATTCGTGGCTTTTATAAACCAACTTTTTGTTATATTCGCTCCCATATTTTTAAATTTTCTTTTTTCTTACCTTGCCGCCGAATTCCCCGTACGGGCCACCACTTGTTGCTGCCTGAAGCGGAAACCGCTTGGGGCAACGAACGCTGCAGGAAAATTCGGAGGCAGGATGAAAATGAAAAAAGGTCTTTTATTCTTCTTCTCTCTCCGGCTCCAGCAATCACTCCAAATGCTCTAACTCCAACCACCACCTTCTTCTTCCCACACACACTAACTAAACTCACCCAGTTATATACATACAGCTTTAACAAGGACACGTGCTTACAGCTCGAGCTTACAGGTGCGTCACGCAGTGTTCACGGGCATACAAAGATTCTTTGGATAATGTATTACTATCAGGTGGAAACTAGAACATCTTTTATGGCTCTCAGCTAACCGCAATCTTTAGCTATCTCCTTGATTATAGGCTCCTTCAATTGGACTTAGTATAAATTGTTGCATAGGCTTTAAGACTAATAATGAAGCCAGGCATGGTGGCCATGCCTGTAATCCCAGTGGCTTTGGAGGCTGAGACAGGGGGATCATGAGTTCAAAGCCAGCCTCAGCAAAAGTGAGGCGCTAAGCAACTCAGTGAGACCCTGTCTCTAAATAAATACAAAATAGGGCTGGGGATGTGGCCCAGTGGTCAAGTACCCCTGAGTTCAAACTTTGGTACCCTTTCCTCCTGCCAAAAAAAAAAAAAAAAGATTAATAATGAGTCTTACATAAACAGTAATTTCTTACATTAACAGTAATTCCACATCTTGATAAGTACCAGGTTGGTAATATCATTTAACAAGGAAAAAGAACTTGTGTAGGTATAAAGACACTTTAAAAGCCAGAAAGCTGGGGCTGGGGTTGTGGCTCAGTGGAAGAGTGCTCACCTTGCACGTGCGCGGCCCAGGTTCGATCCTCAGCACCACGTAAACATAAATGATTGCATTGTGTACAACTAAAGTAAATAAATAAATATTTGAAAAAAAAAAAGCCAGAAAGCTTTTGAGAATCCAAGTTGTGCTGCTACTTGTAACTTACCTTTAGTAGCAGGACAGCAGCTGCTATAGTCTCTTTTCGCCCACACAAGGAACTTACTTGTTCATCTGTGAGGCCTTTTCTGGTAATGGAGTAACACCCAGCACACTTTTGCTAGATCCATTTCCTACTTTAATTTGATAGATAATCTGGAGAAAATTTTTTTTCAGGAACCTAAAGTTAGAATTGGGGATCTTTTGAATACTTTGCTTGAAAGCATACCTTCCTGACTCTATATATAACATTTTTTTTTTCAACATTTCAATTGAGACAATGAGAATAAAAAGCAGAAGCATGAAACAACCCATTGAGCCTGTTGATTCATTGTAGTGCTGTATTTGTTGAATTGACTGCATTTTCCTGGGAAGTGACATCATCCTTGATGATGTTCAAAGTGGTGTCAAGGTATTAATCACCGTGCAACCTGACAGCAGTGTGGAGGACCAACTCACTGGGGCTTCAGGAGCACAGAGTTAATAAAGCCCCAAATCCCTGTCCTTAAGGTTGGCTTGGGGTTGAATCAGCAAAGAAAGACAACCATTTGGTTTGTTTCTCAGTGGGGACTATCAGTGGTCAGATAGGATGATCTGAATGTCATTTGTCCCTCACTGCCAGCTCTTCTGGTCTCTTACTGGTATTTTTGGTAGCTGCAAGGGGAAAGAAGCCCAGGTCTTGGGAGAAGGCTCAGGCTAGGTTGGCTGGCGTGTGTGGCTCTGGCAAATGGCCATGGCTTCTTCAAGGACACACTCTTCCAAGTTGGACAGGAATGGTGCAGCGCAATCCCCTCCATCTCCTCTCGCCTGCCTGGGCCAGGCTGCTGCTCAGGCCATGCTTAGGAATATGGAAAAGGGGTTTAGATTTGAGCCGATGGGCCACCCCTCAACCTGGCATCTGTCCTTGCAAAAAATCTTGTCTTCCTGGGTGTAGACCCCAATATTACAGAAGACACTTGCGTGTTCCCTCCACATCAGGGCATTTTTAGTTTTACTTAAGACATTAAGGAAACCTGAGACCCTTTTGAAGTGTCTTGTCAATGAAATGCTTTGCAAATTAAAATTAGAAATTAATTTTTTTGAAAATTAGAAATTAAAAATAATTTTCAAAAATTATTTTTAATTATTACTGCAGAGCATGAGTTTATCCAGGAGAGAGTTTTCTCCAAACTTCAACAGAGAAAAAGTTTTCATAAGAAGAAGGGCTTTGAAGCCGTGCCTGAGTCAAGCGGTAGGTAGGAGAGGCTTGGCCCAGGTGGGAGGCCACCAGCTCCAGCGTCAGCAAGGTGGAGGTGAGCTGGCGCTGTGCAGGAGGGGCAGGTCCAGGGCTGAGCCCCTCCACCCCAGCCTTACCTACGTTCCCTGGGAATGCAGAACAGCTGCTTGCCATCCGCAGGACTCCAGTATTTAATTTGCCAATTTTTTCTGGGAATGAAATAATCCTGATTCCTTTAGACTTTCATCATGGAATGTGTTTCCTGGCTCTTGAATCTTTCTCACCGCATTTTGCTCCCCAGCTCCCCATCACAATGACAACGGGAAGCTCCACAGGGCTAGGAGGTCCCCTCCTGGAAATACGGTGAGACCTTCTTCAGCGACCCTCGTGGCACAGCTGGATGCTGTGGTCTTCATCAGGTGGTCTGACCTCAGTCATGGGGCATAGTGGAGACCCCGCCTGAACAAAGGGAAGTCACCACTTTTAATCAATTTGAAGCAAATTTCCAAGGGGGGGAATGCGGGCGGGTCCTGTCTTTGTCTGTCTTCTGTGTCCCTCTGTGTTAGCTGCTCTCTATGGACAACAGCTTGCACAGGGTTCAGCTGGCGTTGAGTGGAGTGGCGGCTCCTGAGGCTGGTGACTCAGCCATCCCTCCATCCCTACGCTCAAGAAAGAGTTTTGACTGTAGTTCATGAGAAGCTGCATTCTAGGAGTCACGGTTAGAATGACGACTACAGATAGACCCCGTGCCTACAGTCTCGAGATGGAGAAGGGTACTGATATATAACTATATAGCCAAAAATCAAAATAGGTGTCATAAAAGAAAAAGACGAAGACCTCAGGCATATATGAGAAAGGAATGTGCTTGGGATGAGCCAAGACTGGGAGGAGCAGGCGTTGCCATCTGAAGGAAGAGGAAGATGAGCTCACTGCAACCTGTGTGGAGGACAGAGCGTTCAGAATCGCCACGGGAGAGCAGAGTCCAGTGGCCTTGGGTTGGCACGCTCTCCTTTCCACTGTCGGGCTCCCGAGTCTCCCTCACCTGGCTATCAGACGCCCTCAGTTGAGTTCCACCACGTCCTGATCCTCCAGTAAGGGATCTGAATGCTTCCTGATTAAATAACACCATTTTGTGTTGAGTCATATCGGCTTTAATTTCAGAGCTGAGCAAATTGATTGATAGATAAAATGGAGATTTCCAGGTAATCTTCCATAATAGTCCATTGATCCAACCCAGGTGGGCACGTGTGGCTGGGACTTCAGAGCTGTAGCTTTTGTGAGTCTTGTAGGATATTTTGGGACTTTGGCATATGTAGCTAATCAAAAGAATTGCTGTTTAAAACTCACCCCAACTCCTTTAGCGCTCCACTCTGGTATGTAATCAAGAAATAGCATCAGGTTTTCACCTTCAAATCTAGACTTCCTTTAATGCAGCACCTACTGTGTCCTCCATCGGTCCCCGAGGACACAGCTGTGAAGACGTGTTGTCAAAGATGCACACTGTTCTTTCTCCTGCTTGTGGTGAATAGGTGCTAACGTTCCTCGAGTTCTAAGGTGGGGGCTGGGGTCGTGGCTCAGGGGTAGAGTGCTCGCCCAGCACAGGAAAGGCACTGGATTCGATCCCCAGCACCACATAAGAAAAAATAAATAAATAAACAAAACAAAGGTATTATATCCATCTACAACTAAAAATATTTTTAAAAATTCTAAGACCATTCTGTTGACTGGGACAGCCTGCTTAGGACGTGGGCATCGCTGTGGGTTTCTTCCCCTTGTTCTGACCCCTGCTGATCCCCAGGGTGCTGTAGTTTTGCGTTGACCTGATCTGCTGGTAAGCAATGCTCCCTAAGTTCCTGCCTGATTCACTAAGGTTTCCCAAATTCCTGCCTTTCCTTGGATTCTACAGTCCCTAGAATCTGACCTGCCTGCCCTGACCAGAGGTCCTCTGCTGCTTTAATGTCTTAGCCTGGAGCCCTGATGGACAGTGCTTCCAACAGAAGTGACTCTCCCATTCTCCTGGGCTCTGGGGCCATGGCCATCACTGGACCTCTGTCAGGTCACTAGAAGAGGGAAAAATGCAGGAAACGCAAAGGAAAGAGAGGATACGGTGGAACAATAGGCAGAGTATGAGCTTTCTCCTCAGAAGAAGGACTTATGGTGTAAAGGAATGTCCCTTCTCATTGGCATTACCTTTGATTTTGAAGGGTGTGACATAAGATGTCTGAGGCAGGGATTTATAAGAGTCCTTTGTTATGGGAAGAATATATTACCTATTTCAACGAATCCATTCATCCTTCTACTGGAATCTTAGATGATATGAAGACAACTAATCAGATCTAGACAACTTCTAATTAGCAGTCTCCTGGGGCCACCCTACTGCCCCCGGCCCTGCCAAGAGATGGACCTGGCTTCACCCTCTACACAGTCTGACTACTCAAACAATACGGCAAAGGCTGAGCCATGAATTTTATCTGTCTCTTAACTCTGGAACTTCTCTGTGGTCAGTTGTCTTCTGGGCCCCCTTCATTACCCACCTAGACCTCTTACTTACTTTTGAATTTTGTTAGATTGCCTGCTATGATAGTTTTCCCCTCTGCACAAGTACAAAAGAAATAAAATAAAAATAATATTTCCTCTTAGTAGCTGTAAGGAGTTTGCCAAACTGAAAAATCAGAGGGAACTGTCCTCACAAGACTGCTCTCATTTCAGACACCAGCTGCAAGTTTGGAGATTTCCCCAAATCACCCTCAAGTTTGATAATGTGCTATTATGACTCAGAGGACTCAGGAAAGTGCTAGACCTGTGATTATAATTTTGTGATGTCAAGAGGAGGTAAACTGTAACTGGCCAAAGGAAGAGATGTAAGGACAGGTTCTGGGAGGGACAACCTCCTGTCGCCTTCTCCCTGTGGACGCCTAGATGGCACTGCCTCCTCCTGGCCACCAGGGGAGACGGTGTTCAGAGAGCTGCCAATCAGGAAGCTCGTCTGACCATCAGCTTCTTCCTGGAGGTCACGTTGTGCGGGTATAGTCGATTGAACCTCTGCCCACACCCCAGCCCCTCTTCCTCTCTGGAGTTTGGATTGACACCAGGTGCTCCAAGGGGTCCACAGTGAGCCACCTCATTAGCATAAACTATTGGAGAGGTTGGTTGAGTGTCCAGTATGAACACCAGACCCTACATGATGAGGGTCTGGTGTGGATAAGGAATAAGGCCTGACCTATCTTTGGCCTGAGATTAAATTCATTATTGCAGAGTAATTTATATAAATTTAAAAACTTTCCTTCTTCAGTCATATGTATTAACGTGACCTACTAATACATGTATCTATTTGTAAATTTGCATACTTTGCAGTCAAGGGACAAAAATCAGGTGTCATGGATCAGATCTGGAATGTCCCCTGGAGACACATGTGCCTGGTGGCTTGGCCTCTCATGCAGCAATGTGCAGAGGTGGGGCTTCTGGGAAGTGATTGGATGATGATGAAGATCCTCATCAGTGGATTACTCCATCATGACTACAGGGGCTATGGGAGGAGGAGGAAACTCCAGGAGGTGTGTCCTAGTTGGAGGAAGTGGGCCACTGGGCATGCCTGGAAGGTCTGTCTTGTCCCTGGGCCGTCTCTTGATCTTTCTCTGCTTTCTGGCTGCCATGAGCCGCTTCCCTCCACCATACCTTCCGCCATGATTTTCCACCTCACCTCAGTACTAAAGCAATGGAACCCCAACCCTGGGCTGAAACCTGTGAAACCAGGAGCCCAAGTAAATCTTGCCCTCTTTAAGTTGTTCCTGTCAGGTATTTTAGACAGGACATGTCACAGCTTTTCATAGCTATTACATAAGGCAAATCACCTTTGTACACACAACATCAACAAACTTTCATTTATTTGTTAGTTGGAAATATCTCATTCCTTTACAGTTTGATACTTATTAATTGAGAATCTGAGGTGAGTCAGACACTCCTATAAATGTGAGAAGAACGACATGGTTCTCTGTCATTAAGGAGCTGCCCATTCTATTGCAGGAGACATAAAAATTATAACATGATAAATACCATAATAGTCATGAGCTAGGTACTGCGGGAACCGGGATTGTTGCCGCCTGAAGCGCTTGGAGCAATGGAGCCGCGGGAAGAAGTTCAGAGGCGAACTGGAGACAAACAGCTTTTTATTCTGATAACTTTTCTCTCTGTTTCTAACAACGACAAACACATGCCACACACACCACCAAAAAATGGCGCTGACCCGATCAGCAATTTCGGCCAAGTCACTCGAGATCCCGCAACAAGTCCCGTGAGACTACGGGAGGCGACAATGCCCAAATCTCCACGGCTCATAGTCAACCGCAATTCAAGCCAATCCCCAAACAGGGCTCCTGCACGGGATAAGCACTTACACTGAATTCCTGGGTAGAGGAATAATTCTGGAAACCATACCTCACATTTGTCACAGCATACATATTGCACTGGACAAATTCCAACATGAAATCAAAGTTTAATTATGAAGTTGGCAATAAAGTTCTCTTCTATGTAGCTACTAACATGGCCGTTTCTGGTATATGTAATGGCTCCTCTTATTTAAAAAGAATCATGGTCATATTTTTTCACCAACTCTCAACAGAGTCTGCTTGTACTATAATTCCAAGGAGCTGTATCTTGTAACTATGTCTGTATTCAGGGCATATTATGTAAATAGAATCATCAAGTCTGGGAAAGACACACAGGATACTTGGTTCTGGTCATCTAGGTATCTCATATCATCCTATTAACTTCCCAAACACATGCAAAAACACTCCAGGAAGCTGTAGGTTCAAAATGAAAAGGGAAACACATATTTTGACACTTGGTTAAATACAGCTGACACTTGTTGTGTGTCTTTTTCTCTCTTATTATTTCATGTGTTAAACCATTAACATTACAGAGTCTCAGGAATATAATAAAGACCTTGTAGGAGAATGACAGGTAATTTTATATACACAGATTTTACTGAACACAGGAATAAAAATGGATTTTGATAAAAAATGCATCCTCCTAGAAGATTTTTCAACCAGGTTATAGCAAAATAATGAGAGAATATTGGAGAAATTGCTCCCACAGGGCCCTGCACGTGTGAGCTCATCTGATTCTCCTAGCAATGAAGTGGGCATCAGCCCTATATATTATTTCTTAACAAGGTCTCTGAAGGACATACTGTCTATTTTGGATTCAATTCAAGTCTCAGATATTAACGAAAAAACCCTCCAGGGCTTGGAAGGGCGGAGAAAACTGTGTGACCAACTTCTAGCTCTGGCACCGTCCCGAGAGCGCTCCTGAAGGACACCCTGCTACCTGGTGAGGAGAACAACGTGGTTCCCTGTCTTTGTGGAGCTGCCGTTCTATTGTAGGAGATGGTGAGAAGAATTATACTCCCTTGGTCTACCATCTATGGCATCCATGAGGACATTTCTCTTCCTTATACTGCAGATCTTAAGTTGTAGAAAGCCTTGAAGGTATACATGTGTATTTTTCTGGTAATAACACAGTTCAACCCAGTGAAGAAGATAACCTTAAAGCACAGTGTTTCTGGCTCTGTTGGAAAATAATGTGCTTTTGTTGTTCTTTTTTTTTTTCTTTTATTCTAAGTTATTATATATGACAGCAAAATACATTACAATCCATATTATACTTATAGAGCACATTTTTACATACCTCTGGTTGTATACAAAGTATATTCACACCATTCGTGTCTTCCTACATGCACTTAGGGTAATGATATGAGCAATCTCATTCTGGATTTCTCTTTTTCCTTCACAGACTCTACGTATGTGGGTCAGCATGTTTCAGTATCAGGATCCAGCGAGATAAACTGAGTTTGTTCTGCTACTTTCCTTATGAATAAAGTCAGCACAACTCTACGTGTCTGTGCGAGAATGTGGTTGTCTTAAGATGCTGAAAATTAGACACTTGACAATAAAGAGCCATTTGTTTCGAATTATTATAATAGCTTAGATCATTTGGGCTGCTATAACCAAATGCTATGAGCTGAATGGCTTAAAAACAACAAACATTCATTTCCCACAGTTCTGGAGGCTGGGAGGTGGAAATGGAGCGTGGACTCTGTGTCTGGTCCATCCCTGGTGGGCAGTAAGGGTCTCCTGCTCATAGGTGGTGCTTTCTGTGCCCTCGTGCAGGGCAGGGTAGCTAGCTTTCTGAGCTCACTTTTGTAACAGCACCAGTCAGTCAAGGGGCCCCTCCCTCAAGGCCCAATCACCTCCCCAATGCCCTCATCCCAATCCCATCCCCTCAGGGGCTAGGATTTCAACAGGTGGATTGTGAGGGGGCACAAACATTTCAACTGCAGCTCTTCAGGCAGGTTTTTGTCCCTGACACCCCTGTCCTAACTTGCTCTCGATCTCATCTTCCACATTTAAAACCTTCTTCAGCAAAATTAGACTCCCATGAGAGCGACCTGGGATAGGTGTAGAAGTCAGGGTTAGTTCCTCAGAGCTGCTATAACAAACGGCCACAACTCGGTGTCTTAACCACAGAACTTTATTCTTTCACAGTTCTGGAGGACGGAAGTCCAAAATCCAGGTGTCAGTGAAGCCAAGCTACCCAGGGGCTCTAGGAGAACCTGTCCTTGCCTCTTCTGGTTTCTGGTGGCTGTTGGGATGACTTGAGGTGGCTGCAGAATTCCCAGGTCAGCCTACATCTCCCAGGGCCTCCGCTTCCTCCTCTGTCCTCTCCTCTGTGTTGAGCATCTTCTCTGCGTCTCTCTCAGGAGGGCACCTGCCATTGCTGCTGTGTTCGGAGTTCATCCTGATAATGGGATGACGTCCCTGCCTCCAGATCCCTATTCTTTTTCCAAATGGGAAACATTCACAGGTTCTCAGGATTGGGACCCACCTGCAAATCTCCGGGGCTGCTGGTCAGCCCTCCCAGTGCTCCCCAACAGTGTGTTTCTGTGTATTTCTTGATCCCTCCCTGACCCCCGGCCACCCACTTGGCCATGAGGACCCTCTGCTGTTGTTCTGGTGGTTGCCCCGCGAGGCGTGGCTGCCCTCTGCTCTTCACAGGTGCATATCCAGGCTTCCTCAGAGCTCCTCCCGGCTGCCTCCCCGCACCCTCACCCCAGGCTGAGCCCATGCCTCCTCTCTGCTCCTGCTGCACCCTCTGAGTGCTCCTACTGTGAGCTCACTGCATTTCACAGTCTCCCCTCCCCCAGGGGACTTTCTCTTGGCGAATCAACATCCTCTTTGATTCTCCAGCCGCACTTGCTGCCTGTCCATGACACGCATCCGCCAAGGGCTGCGGGTCCCTCCACCCTAACTCAAGACCCAGGAGTTCTTAAGATTCTAGCTCACAACTTCCTGTGTGTTCTTTGACTCCTGTTCCATTCCTACCATGGTGGACGTGTCCTGGGCTCCGGGTTCCTCGTCCACGCTGCTGTGCTCCGGGCGTTCACCTGGATGGCCAGCGGTGCTATGTCATGTGGTGCGTGCTCCCGGAACGCAGGCACAGCTGGCTCAAGACCCCCAGTGGAAGCTTCAAGAACATAAGCAGAATTTGGGAAGAAGAAAGCCTGGCTTAAGTTCATCTTTTACTTTTCTCCCTCTTCAAGGAATTGTTGCTTCTCAGCAGTTTTGTGCTTTGGAAGCAGGAGAAGTGATGTTCCTATGGGACCTTCTCATTTTCAGGCTGTAAGAAACTGGTAGCCGCCAGGAGTCAGCTTAGGGGATTCCTCTGTATGGCTCCATCTCCTTCCTGGATGGAAATAACCTGGAGTCCTGCTTCTCAGCATTCACTCTCTGTGTTTTGTTCTTGTTGACCTTGGCTTATGAAGGGGGAGGGAGCAGTCACCAACTAGGAGAGGGCCCTTGGTGCTGTGCTTCTGTGTTTCAAGCAAAGTCTTAACTGAGACTTAGGTCACTTGGAAGCTCGAGATAAGTTCCTGCTTCCGGGGGGACCACCAGTCTGAAACACAAGGGGGCTGTGGTATTTAGCTTAGGCTAGGCAATACTGTTTTCTGTCTTTAAGTATTAAATGAACATTTGGGCAATGGAAAGTTATGGTTTCTATAGCTTTATGAAATGTTAGCATCAAAATCATTTTTAAAGATCTACCTTGTCTCAAATGTCATTAAGAACTCATATCTGTGCCAGATTAACTGAACATTTTGGCCCCAGACATGCGGAGGGATTCGGGCCAAGTTTTAGGCAAACTTAGGTATTTCTTTATTTCAGGTAGAAAGTACATAAAACTTGATGGATTCTTGTACTCTGACCCAAAACCAACTAAATCTCAACAATTTGGCTATGATTTCCTTTGAGGTTTTACATATTTTTCAGCTCTAAAATATGAACACAGGTCAAATACTAAAGCCTCAATTTTAGCAAGAAACATATTTATGAACTGAAAGTGGAAATTCTACAGAATTCCACAATGACAGAGTATTTGAGAGAGGTGAACATTTCATGAAATATGCTCTCATTTAAAAAAAATCATCTTTTCATAGAATTCCCACTAACAGGTTCTTCTAAGCTGCATTTTAACTTTTGATAGGTTCTATAGAACTCCTCTTCATTTTTCCTTGCCCTTTAATTTGAACCTCTCTTTTATTATTTTAAAGCCCCTTTTTTCATGGGGACTTAGCAGATTTCCCTCTAGGGCTGAGTCAGAGGGCACTGTGAACCAATCCAGGCACAGCTGACCTCTAGATTGTGCTTCCTGGGGAATCCTGGGTCAACTGCTGTCTCTGACCAAGGACGTAGCCCAGCAACAGGCTGACCTCAGGATGTGTGCTTGTGTAATACTGGCAGTGATGCCAGGTTGGATAGCATTTCTTGAGTAATTATAGTTCTTAAGACTTTTGATTGTTTAATTTCCACTTTGGAGAATTCTATCGAGGTTACCAGTCAATAAAATTCTGAAGACAGTATTTGATTATAAATAATCATAGATGTTACACATCCCATTTCATCGTTTAATAGGGAGTATTATGAAAAAAAAATCATTCTCATAAAATTTTACAAAGTGATTTAATTTCATTTTATAAAACGTTGTCAGTAATAGTATTATTCTTTTGCCATGAGTTGTAAGTGGCGTCTAAATACATGTGAGGGTGGGAACGATTGGTACCGCTGGCCTGTGTGCTACTTGTGCACCTGCCACTCGGCTTCCACATGACCTTTTGCATATGTGTGACGGTGTCCAGACACCACCCCTGGAACTCACGGGGAAACAATTCCTGACCACAGCTGGGAACAGAGGCCTCGCCATGCCAGAACCCGCTGCTCCCACATGGAGAGGGCTTGGCGAGGTGGTGACCAGTGGTCTCACCCCCTCTCTGCCCCTCAGCCCTGCATCTCTGAAGTTCGCAGTGGTTGACTGTGGGGCATTCAGAGGTCATCGCTTTGTGTTTGGGGGACAGATGACCAGAGATTTGAAGAAATGATGATTTGGAAAGAGGTTGGATTTAAAAGGCCAGGTTGGGCCCGGTCAGTACTGCCAGGCATCCACGTGCCCTTCTGTGGGTCTGGGTTTGCATGTGTGTGCAAGGCAGGTGTGTTTCCTGTCCAGGCCTGACAGCTTAGACTGGGAGAAAACTATAATTCGTCTGAAATCTCAAAGCACTGCATTTTTTTCCTTATGGCTGCAAAAGGTGTGATAAATACCATGATAGTTTGACTACATGCCATATCTTGTCCTAGAGAAAGGAGCTTTATGAACTTAAAAGATATCTATTTTTTTTTAAATCTCCTATCAGTGCCTAGCACAATAGATGCAAGATTGCAGGGTCTCAAATTCATTTTTAAAATACTGAATAATTTAATTAAATGAACAAAAGAAAAATACAAATAACCAAACTTAATATCCTTGTTTGTTTGTTTTTAAAAGTTAGGAATACATTTTGCATACCATGACAGGGTAATTAATACAACCACTGTGAGCTCGGGGTTGGAGTGACCAAGAGGATGATAATGTCATGAACCAAATTGTGGGCGTGGTCTGCAGTGTGAGTGGGGAGGAGCAAGCAGTGGATGGAGGAAGAATGAGGTCAGTGTGGTTGAAGGGGTTTGGGCCATGACAATGGGAGGAGAGACGTAAGATCAGAGCACAAGACAGAGAGCAGGACTGGCCAGAGATTCTGCCTGTGATTCTGCAAGAGCTGGCTGTGTTGGGAATTCTAAGAAATGGTCTATTCACTCCGCATGATGTGGATGCCACCATGTCACCTGCGGAGACCTGGGTTTTGTTTTATGTCAAAGCCCCATCTAGGGCAATTATCATGGCCAGCCTTTGCATAATGTGCAGCACGCTTAGACTGGTGAAGAGTCCGTGTTGTCAATGAGGGACTCAGGCATGATGTGGCTACCTTGGGGTTCATTAGAAAAGAAAAACTATTAGAACAAACTGATTGTGCCAAGAATTTAGCAATTTAAACAAAGGGTAGCAGCAGTCCCAGGAGTTCCAGGAGACACCAGGGGTCTTTGGGTCTTGAGATGATACATCAAAATTTCAAGAGTAGGATTCTGAGGTCAGAATCAATAATGTAGTTGGATGTCAGTCATTTGGCTTAAGAAGGGAAAATAAAAGCCCTGGAGCCCACCCCTGTGATGAAGCCAACAGTGAGGTGCATAAAACACACAGAAAAGTTTTGAAAGCCCAGTGCAGACAGACACAGCCCTTAGCAGTAGTGCAGGTCTGATGTCGAGCACCTCTTGGCATGATCAAGGCTCCGCCTGCTTCTGACATCGATGGGCTTTTGAACAGGAGAGTGGGTTTATTGCTGCGTCTCAGCTCCCAGTTGGATACTAAAGAAAGTGCTCCCTCAATTTCCTGTTCTTGGGCCTCATGGAGAGCATCCTGTCACCCAGCAGGCCCTGCTCCTTCTTTCCACCTCATTTTTTGGTGAAGGGCTCCGGGACAGGCAGAACGCATGAAATTGGTGAGGATGAGATTGTGCCCCAGCGCCAGTGTGTGAAAAATGAGTGCTGGGAAGGGAGAGCGGGACGGAAGGAGGGAGGGTCCGTGCAGAGTTACGACTTGTACAGTTATTTCTAGCTTTGAATTCTTTCCAAATCTCGTACATTCACAGACGGCCCAGCCGAAGCCACAGCTGCCACACATTTTCAACAGATTCCACGGGGCCGGGATGAGGTTGGCAGGCATTCCTTTGCTCTTACACATTAACAAAAAGGAATTACCGTAACATCTGATATTGTAGACACGGGACATTTGCCATCCTGACCTTGCCCAAAGCAGTCCGGAAATAGGGGTCCAAGAATGTATTATCTCATAGGGCTTCAAAAGGTCACTGGGGGCCTGCGGGGGCGGGGTGGGCGTTCCACAGACCCAAGCACCCAAAGCCTCTGTGTTCAGAGACGCTGTTCTCTGTGTGGACACGGTGGCCGGCACATGTTCCCCTGGCCCGCTGGATGCTTGTCATAGGAAAGGCATGTTCCACTGGAGACATTCCCAGCTGTCAGTGCGGTGCTGATACACTACAGCCCATCCCCAGCACCAGCCAGATAAACAGGGTGCTCACCGCGACAGCGGCTGCACGAGTCGGGCGCAGCCCGCTGCCTGTTCCCCAGCCTCCTAAAGGGATTGACGGGCATTGCTTCCTCTGCGTTGCCTGTTTAGGGCAGGAGCACACAAACACCATGGAAGCCACACAAGAGCAAGCCCCTTCTTGGGTTCCCTGGGCGGTTGATGTGACTAGAGGCATCTGGAATGAACTGGGGGAGCAGGGCTTCAGTGCTCTGATGAGTTTCCTTGCTGGGAGCACCTCTAGGTCACCCCAGCACAGATGAGATGAGAAGGAACAGTCGGAATCTCAGTGGTCGTGCAGGTGACGGAGCGTGAGACTTCCCCAGTGCCTTTCCACTGTCCACGCACAGACCCGAGGTAGCCATCGAGGGGGACCGGGTCCCTCATCATTTGCATATAGAATGGGTTCTCCGAAAAACAACCTTAGGGACCTTGTTGTGTGTCAGACCTGTCACATGTCCGAGCGTCCAGATCTCTGGCTCAAGTTGGTGCAGCCGTTCCGGACAGTAATAAACAGCACCTACTGTACATTCTGTGTGCTACGCATTCTCACACAAATGACTAAGGTTGACGCTATTGTCATCAAGACTACATTAAGTTAGCAGGCTTGTCTGGGAAGACAGAGGGGTGAGGCCGCAAGCCTGACCTCAGGTCTAATGGAGTGCGCAACCCGTGCCTTTCACCACTCCTGGATGCGGGTCTTGCGTGTCTCCGTTGAGGTGCCATCTGGGTCTGTTACGACCTCTCCCGGGGGTTTCAGTTCCTCTAAAGCGTGACTCACATTTCCTTGAACAGGATTAATGCGTGGAAGTGATCTTGGCGTTCTCGGTCCTTTGGTGCAGGACACTTCTTGCTGACTAGGGAGCACAGCACTGAGGTGCCCTGGTTGTGGTTTCTCTGTCACCTGATTCTGGTTTTCAGTTGTGGAGGCTGCGCTGCTCTTGAAACATTGCCCAAGATGCACCAAACCTTCTGTGTCAGGATGCTACCTCTTAAAAAAAAATTTGGATACTCTTTCAATAGTTTTTATGCAGAAAAAGGAAGAGTTTTAAATGTGAAAATGTGTGTGTGCATTTTGGTTTGCTAAGCGGCGCAGACTTGTCCCATTTCACCTGGTGGAGGCAGTGCCCCATAGTGGTCAGAGCTCAGGCTCTGAAATTTCACTACTCACCACCTGTGGGACCTCAGGAAATTTACTTGCTGCTTCTGTATGACAGGTGTATTGTTAGGATAAAAGTGAGGATCTTTGTAAACTCTAGCGCCTCTGGGCACGGGTCCTTGCTGATCCTCCTGCAGTTTTCCTGCAAGGTCTTCTTCACAATCAGGCCTGCTGCGGGCTCAGATGTCCTCTCCCTGGGCTGGCTTGTCAGCTTCCAGAAGCCAGCTCTGTTCGTTCTCTGTGGCGCCCTCACTGGCTGCCTGCTCCGGCACCAGCGTGAGCCGGGCCCCCAGGATATTGAACTTTAGTGATTACTGTTATCAGCATTATCACTAATACTATGATCGCCATCTGTGTTAGAATCAGATGCCATTCTTAAAAAAAAAAAAAAAAAAAAAAAAAGAAAGAAAAAAGTCCTCTAAATGCCGTTTAGGTTTGCATAGTTGCCACAAAGCTTACAAAAGGTTGGACTCCTGATCATGGAAAGATAGTGGAACACAAGAGCGCAGCAAGTTCGACCTGTCTGATTTATAAAAAAGAAGAAATTAAAGGTGTGGAGATGTTTGGTGACACAAGAATTCCCCAGTGGCAGTTTGAGACCTGGGGAGGAGGCTCTGACCTGGTCCCGTGAGGGCTCTTTGGCTATGCTCTGCTGAGTCTAAGGGGGACTGCAGAGTTTGGCCCAGGTGAGGGCCTGACCCTCGGGACCCGTCCATGCACCCAGCCTGCTCAGCCTCTCGGGGCCTGGCATTGGCTGGTTCCCGCCTTTGGCAGTGATGGTATTTCTGCCCTGGGTGACAAAACCAGCTCCGGGGACAAGCCGTACACAGAGAACTGAGAATCGCAAGGTGCTGCCAGCAGCAGGGAGAGCCACTTCTCTGGACACCTCAGAGAGAACTGGGCACCTCTGCTCAGCCCCACGTGGAGCCCCTCCCTGGACTTGGGGGTCTCCAGAATGAGGGGGAGCTGTGTGAGTCCATCCCCCAACACTGAGTGATCACTATGGTAAGAAATGTGCAGGGGTGGTGTTTTCAAACATAGCAAAGCCGCACCTTTTGCCCTCAGGGGGCTTGCAGTCCAGCTGTCCAACGGATTAGCCAAAGTGAGTCCCGGCGGGGTCCACGACACAGCAGAGCGAGAGGGAAGGTGCCCACAGCCTTGCCACAGCAAAAGGAGAGGGGTTCTCGGGGCCGGGGGAGCCTCGTGGTTTCATGCTGACAGCTCGAGAGAGCCGGTGTCACCAAGCCCACGCTCTGTCTGCTGTCATTGCTTCTTACACCAGTGCCAGCTCTTAGGTCCCAGCAGCCATTACTATTTGAGCAGAGAGATCAATTTTTTGGCAATATCTTGGGACAGGTTTCCTGAGGTCAGGAGCATGTGAACACAGCAAGGAGCATGGTTATTGCCAAATATCTATGAGCTGTTTTGATGTGAAAGGACTCATTTAAAGGGTAAATATTTGAGCAAGACACAGCCCCTGCCTGGGGAACTTGTACAGCGCAGGTGCGGCGGGAGTGCGTCTCTCACGGCTGAGAGAAGTCGGGGTGAGGACCTTCTGGTGGGATGGCAGAGCTGGATGGGCTGCCAGAGCCAGCCTCGCCTTGGAACCCATCTTATGCCTATGGTGATTATAATTGTGATCTGCCCAAGGTCGCCCAGAGGGTTAGCTAAAATGGTCAGATGTAAGCATACTTATTTTTCTCCTTAATCTGGTGATTTTTGTTGCGATAGGACATATGTATTTATACTAATTTAAGTAGATCAAATGTGATGTGATTTTGCTTAGATTAATGTAATGGTTATTCTCAATTGTTTTATTTTTAAATGTGTTCAATCTGGTTTTTCTCTGGATTGTTTATTTTGGGCTACAGAAGGCAGGGCAAGAAGAAAACTTCCTCTATTTTTTAAAAATTTTCATTTTCTATTACTTCAAAAATGTAGGGATTTTTCATTTTTTGTTGCATAAGTAATAAATATTAATTACATAAAACCAGGAAATATGGATAAGAATAAAGAGAAAAATCAAATCTAATTGTAATCCAGTCTTCGAGGAGAACTATTTCTCTGTGGGTATTTGTAAATTCAAAATTCACATTTCTTTGCAATAAAAATTGGATCACATTTAACCTACTCTTAACCTACCTTACTTTTATTTTTTTTTAATTTATTTTAAAATTTTTTATAGTTGTCAATGGACAGAATGTCTTTATTTTTATGTGGTGCTAAGGATGGAACCCACTTCCTCACACATGCTAGGCAAGTGCTTTGCCACTGAGCTACAGCCCCAGCCCCATACCTTACTTTTAAATGTAACTATAATGTGAACATTTTTTATGTGAATAAGTGTGTCTAGAACATCATTTTTATTGGGATAATCTGTTGTATTCATCTTATATTTTGAGGCACTTCATTTATCCTTAGTTTCTGAATACTTTGAGGATGATTTTTCTCCTATAAGTTATTATGCAATCAAAGTTTGCACAATTATATATTTATCCTGAACCATTTCCCTTGCATTTGCACAAGCAGAGTGTCAGGTGGAAGGAAGGACACATGTGCGGGACCTGACACGCAGCGGGCCACCGATGCTTTCTTTCCCATCCCCATTTCAAAATGTATAGCTTGTGCTCAGAGCTGCAGGACTAGAAAATCTGGAAAGGATAAATAGCTTTATTCAAGCAACAACAGCACACAGAGCCCCTCCAGCTGGAAATGCAGTCACCACGGCGTAGCCTCCACTCACCAGGGCTGTTGGTTCCTGAAATCCATTAGATGGTTAGACAGGCGGCATCAGTTAAGCTGGAGAAGATAAGTGTCTGAGATAGGTGGCTTCATTCCCTCCACAGAAGACAAGAGGGCAATGATCTTAAATTTAGCAGTGGCTTCAGTAAGTGGCTTTGGGTCACATCTTCATACATTCTTGCTGGAGATCACTGACTCCTGTCTGCTGAATTTGGTGGTTCTGTAACTGCCTGTCCATCTTCAGAGGTCAGAGAGGAAGTGTACTTACCGCCTAGGGACTCAGAGATTATTCTTTGTTTAATCTGTTTCCTATGTGTGATTGCTTATTAATATGATTAATGTAAGAATAAATAATAGGCTCAGTTTTAAACTTGCTGTACTGAATGCTACTAGATGTGTGTGATGGAAATACTAAATTCAGTGAGGTTTGCTTCTGTCTTTTAAAAGACGAAGTAAGCATTCTATTATAAAATATTTTCAGTAAAAAAAAAGCACTGTGTTCATATATATGTATATATATAATTTCTTTTGCAGTTTTATCCTCTGACATTTTGGTGCCTTAAGTAGTATATGTTCTTTGGTTTTCTTGGGTGAGAAATAGTTTAACCAGATGTAGTGGCACATGCCTGTAATCCCAGCAACTCAGGAGGCTGAAGCAGGAGGGTTATAAATTTGAGGACAGCCTTAGCAACTTAGCAAGACCCAGTCTCAAAATTTAAAAATTAAAAGGATTTGGGATGCAGCTCAATGATAGAGTACCCCTAAGCTCAATCTCAAGTACCAAATTAAAAAAAAATAGAAAGAAAGAAAAAAAGAATTTATCAATAACCAATTTCAAGCATATTGCATTTGGGTGATGTTTTGAGCTAAAGGTCCTTTGTGAGCTTAGTTGCACAGGGTTTCAAGCATGATGTGTGTGTAATAGCTGATCCCTACTGTGCTTCTGTAGCAGTCTGAAAATTCAAAGGGAGATTTCTTTATATGGGATTGTTTTGTACAATTTGTGATTTTTAAATTACTATAAAATATCTCCAGAGGTAAGATTTTTTTTCCAGTTAAGTATTTGATTATCTAAATAAATGTTTAAAGAATTTCAGATTATACAACTGAATTCATAATGTTTTCAATAAATACATGAAATTATTTTGTCATGTTTATTATGTCTGAAGTACATGTTCAGATTTTGAAAAGGAAAACTGTCAATTTTCAATTTTTGTTTAAAAAAAGAGCTTATTTTGGTTGCTGGATTATTTTAGAATAGCTCAAGAAACACAGAAGTTTTTATTACTGTGACTTTTGGATAATGTCGATTTGCCCATTATAAATATACTCATCACATACTAGTAAATATAATCACATCAGATGAGCCTCATCTACTTCAAGAAGAGAAGTCTCTGGAATGCAGGACAGGTGCTTTTTTTTTTTTTTTTTTGTGGTACTGGAGATTGAACTCAGGGGTACTGGACCACTGGGCCACCTCCCCAGCCCTTTTTTGTATTTTATTTAGAGACAGGGTCTCAATGAGTTGCTAAGTGCCTCACTATTGCTGAGGCTGGCTTTGAACTCGCGATTCTCCTGTCTCAGCCTCCCAAAGTGCTGGGATTACAGGCATGTGCCACCGCGCCGCAGGACAGGTGCATTTTAAAAAAAAAATTTTTTATTTATAATAGCAGTATGTATTACAATTCATAATGCACATATATAGCATCTTTTTACATACAACTGTTTGTTTACAAAGTATTTTCATACCATTCAGGTCTTCAATCATGCATTTAGGATAATGATATCCATCTCATTCAACCACCTTTTCTATTTTCTTTTTCCCCCTCCCTCCCCCCTTGTTCCCTCCCTTTGACCATTCTAGTGTTCCTCTAATCCTCCTATGTACCCCCTCCAACAACACTGTGAACTAGCCTCCTTATATCAGAGAAAACATTCGGTATTTGGATTTTTGAGATTGACTAATTTCGCTTAGCATTATATTCTCCAACTTCATCCATTTACCTGCAAATGCCATTATGTTATTCTCTTTTATTGCTGAGTAAAATTCCATTTTGTATATATACCATATTTTCTTTATCCACTCATCTACTGAGGGACATCTAGGTTGGTTCCACAGCCTACCTATTGTGAATTGTGCTGCTATAAACATTAAAGTGGCTGTGTTACTGTAATATGCTGTTTTTAAGTCCTTTGGGAATAGACCCAGGAGTGGGATGGCTGGGTCATAGGGTGGTTCCATTCCCAGTTTTCCCAAGAAATCTCCATACTGCTTTCCATAGCGGTTGCACCATTTTGCAGTCCCACCAGCAATGTATGAGTGTGCCTTTTTCCCCACATCCTCTCCAACATTTATTGTTGTTTGTGTTCTTGATAGCTGCCATTCTGACTGGAGTGAAATGAAATCTTAGAGTAGTTTTGATTTGCATTTCTCTAATTGCCAGCAATGGTGAGCATTTTTTCATGTATTTGTTGATTAATCGTGTATCTTCTTCTGAGAAGTGTCTTTTCAATTCCTTAGCCCATTTATTGATTGGGTTATTTGTTTTTTTGGTGTTAAGTTTTTTGAATTCTTTATATATTTTAGAAATTAGTGCTCTATCTGATGTGCAGGTATTAAATATTTGTTCCCAGTTAGTTGGCTCTCTATTCACCTCACTGATTGTTTCTTTTGCTGAGAAGAAGCTTGCATTTTGATGGAGCCACTATGGAGCCTGTCGGGTGGAGGGCCTCTGGCTCCGGGAGGCTCAGGGAGGGCCACCCTGAGGATTTGGGGTAATTGCCATGAGTGGCAGGGCCCTGAGCACTGCTGGCCGTTCCTCAGGTGGAGAGCTGTGTCCCCTGCTCTTGGTGTTCTCTGTGCAACACAGTGCTTGCTGTGGGTGGTGGCTTCCTTCTGCTTCATCTCTCCCCATTCTTCCTCAATGACAGCTGAGGCCCCACTCTTCCAGGACAGTCTCTCTAATTAACATCCAGTGACCTCTGAACTCTGAGATAATTCTGGATCCTCTCAGTCACTCATCACTTTGCAATCACCCGGCTCCTATTTTTAGACAGGATGTGCGTCCCTGCCACTTCCTTTATTAGACTGCAGACACAAGCTGGGGCCACATCTAATCAAGACTGTTGTTCCCTGAAACACTAAGCCAAGTAGTTATATACCTGAGCATTTTAATTTTTTTATTTTTAAACATTTTGTGATTTCCATTTTTATTCCTTTTTAAAAATATTTTTTTTAGTTGTAGATGGACATAATACCTTTATTTTTACTTTTATGTGGTACCAGGGATCAAACCCAGTGGCTTACACATGCTAGGCACTCTACCACTGAGCCACAACCCCAGACCTACCTGAGCATTTTAAAATAAAACTCCCACAGGGAATTTTACACCAATTCCTTAAGAAATAAGTGGAACTGTTTTTATACCTACATATTTTAAAACGTGTATTCGAAAAATAAAGTGCACTTATTTTATCACAGGTTGAGCATGTTTAATCTGAAAAATCCCAAATCCAAAATGCTCCAATGTCTGAAATGTTTTGACAACTGACATGAAGCCACAAGTGGAAAATTCCACACCATAAAACTTTGTTTCATGCACAAAATTATTTAAAATATTCTATAAAATTACTTTTAGGCTATGTTTATAAAGCGTAGATGAAACACAACTGATTTTAGTGTTTAAACTTGGGTCTCATCCCCAAGACATCTCAGTATATGTATGCAAATATTCTCAAATCCAAAAAAATCCAAAATCCGAGATGCCTTTGTTTCTAAGCCTTTCAGAGAAGGCACACTCCACCTGCCAGGGGATTGGAAGCTGGGGACAGGAAGAGAGGGCCTAAGCCCTGAAATAGTGGTTGGAGGTTTGCTCTGTGTGTGTTGTTTGGAGCTTTTTGTTACAAGAGTAGCTGAGGCACCTCTCTGCCTACATGTGCAGTTACTGTGAAGTCGATTCTACAAGTGAGGGAATTGAGAGGTTTTCTCTGAGGAGTCAGACTCCAGAGCCTTGGTCTAAGGCACTGTGTTAGTCAGTTTTGTGTTGCTGTGACCAAAATATCTGACAAGAACAACTTAGAGAAGGAAAAGTTTATGTCGGCTTCCAGTTTTAGGGGTTTCAGTCCATGGTAGGCCAGCTCCATTACTCTGGGCCCAAGATGAGGCAGAAGAGCATGGCGGAAGGACACAGCAGAGGAAAGACGCTCAGTTCATGGTAGCCAGGAAACAGAGAAAGTGAGGCGCTAGGGAGGAAACATAGTCCCTAAAGGCATGCTCCCCCAGGAACCCACTTCTTTCAAGTCCACCTGCCTAGAGTTACCACCATTTAAATTAGTAAATCATCCAATGGATTAATCCACCTATAAGCTTACAACTCTCACAACCTAATCCTTTCACCTCCAAGCATTCCTGCATCGTCTAACATGAGCTTACTGGGGGAAACCTCATATCTAAACCTTAACAGGCAAAAAACATAAGTAAGTAGTAAGCAGAAACTTTGGGGCAAGAGCCCAAAGCAGTGTAACAGGACAAATCCATGCTCTTAGCCATTCTAATATCTTCTTATTGATTTGATACTGAGCTTATTCCAATGAGGTGATGTCCTGCTTTAACACCTCTTTTATATGTTAAACATGAGGTTGATAGTTCAGCAGTTAATCCTAATCCACAGATTGAGAATTGTAGAGTGAATCATTCCACAGCAGATTCTTTCTTTGCTCTTTCTATAGGACCATAGCATGTTGAATGTGGAAAGGATTCTAGGGATCAATTTATTCTATAAAACCGTTCTAGGGATTCTAAGACTCTTTACAAAAATATGTAGTTCAATGCTCTTGTGAAAATGAGTAGGAGTCTGTGTAAAAAATCACTTCATAATTATTCTTAATATTGATATTACTATTACATTGGCTTTGTAGGCATTCCAGCCAATATGTTCCATTACTTGGTTATTGTATCTTATTTGAAGAATGGTGACTATTGTAAATGACATTCATTTCTCATTACTGTAAGTCCCATTTGTTTTCAAATGAGGTCTGACTCAACCAATCTTTGTCAAGTAATACTTAAATTGTAATGTTTTATGGTATTAAGCATAACTTTGAACCAGCATGGTTTAAAACATAACACCAAGTAGCAATGAAATGGAACCCATGAAGAAAGAAGGTGACAGTTGCAGAAAGATGTCATCAGGGGCCAGACCAAATGAACTGACAACAATTTCCCACCAAATGCAAACATCCTTGACTTAAAAGAAAAATCTGCCTCATAATGTAATAAACATATCCTTCCCTGGAACAGTATTGATAATTAATGCCACAAACTCTTGGTTAGAAATATATGAGTTTGGTCATAAATGTTCTCATGCATTTTAAATGTCAATGAAATGAACAGCCTTTATTATTTTAGAATGATAACTTGTTCCCAGACATTGCTACTTTGCAAGGGATGATGACTACTTTGGCACATAGTGAAGTCTTACGGGAACAGGCTGAGCATGTGAGGACACGCCCTGGCTCTGCATCAATGCAGCCAGGGCAGGAGGAAGGGGCTGGAGGAAGCCCAGTCGCAACATGTACCCTCATAAACCCATCCACGGGAATATCTGAAGCTTGGGCGTACATATATATATTATTTTCCTCTGTCTTCGGCTCTCAGGGCCAAGTGCTCTGTTCATGATCACCTCTGCTTTCTAGACCGCAGCTTTCTCTTGCTTTTTAGAAAACCTCCAGATCAGAATCTCAGGGCTCAGATTCAAGGTGGTGGAGCAGAGGGTGAAATGGAGTGCCCCGGCACGGGTCACGCGGCAGCATGGTGAAGGGTGGAGGAGGGTAGGAGCGGGAGTCCCATGCCTTCCGCTGGCCCAGGAGTTGGCAGCTCGTGGGAGTGTGGTCTGAGCAGCCGTGGACTTGGACTCTGCATAGCCAATGGGCTCGCGCAGCTCTGCGCACTTCCTGTTGTACTCCCAAGGACTGCTCCAGGGAGCCCTCTCAGAAGGTCTCCTCTGATCCTGTGAGTCAGAGGCCCAGCATCTTCCTGTGTCTGGGTCCTCACAGATACTGATTGTTGCACCAGCATGGAAGGCCTGCAAGGTGGGTTCTCTGACCCAGACCCACCGAGGATACTGGGCAGTGGGAACCCGCCTGGGTCTCCTAGGGAATGGAGGAGGCACCCCTTAACACCAGGGGTCAGGAAGCCCACTGAGAAGAGGGAGTCGGGGGAGGATGGGCGGGTAGCAGGATCTTGCTGGGGAGCTAGGTCCAGGAGCACAAGATGGGTGGATGGTGGGTTATAGGGGGTCACTCCCAGCACATATGGTTGCCACTCCATGGCTCCTTGCCCCAGATGGACACCATGAATAACTCTGGGATGAATCTTTGCCTGGGGGCTGTTTTGGTGTGCAGGGCAGCTGAGAGATATTCCAAAGGCTCCCCACAGGCCACTCCCACAGACCACGCCCACAAGCCTCTAGTGACCACAACAAAGGAAAGACGGAGGTGACCTGAGCCATCCTCTCTCCAAAAGGGGCACGGCCTGGAAAGACACAAAAAGAAGCTCTGGGGGCAAAGGCTCAGTCTTGCCCTGGAGCAGGTTGGCGGAGAGGATATTGTTATTTTTTATTTTTTGGTGTTGCTGTTTTTTATTTGCATATAAAAAATTCCATTTTCTCTTTCTTTTAATATCTATTTTTTTTCTGTTCTTCTTTTTTCTATTTTGCACCTTTTACCTTCCTCCTGCTTTCCCCATCTCTTTTAAAATATTTCTTTCTTTCCATTTTTTTCTTTTTAAATTCTTTTTTAAAAATTAATTTAATTTTTATTACTTTTACTTTTTAATTTATTATGTATTATTTTTCCCCTTCTCTTTTCTGTGGTGGTGTTGTGGTGTTTGTTTTTATTTAGTTTTTTTTACTTCACCTTGTTTTGTTGTGGTTGTTATGGTGTTTTTCTTTATTTAGTTTTTTTTACTTCACCTTGTTTGGTTGTTGTTGTTGTTGTTGTTGTTATGGTGTTTTTCTTTTCTCTGTGCAGTGCTGGGGATCAAACCTGGCACTTTGAACTTGTTGGGTGGGTGCTGGGCAGCTGAGTTACACACTCAGCCCAGCCCAGCTCAGAGAAACTGTGCCTACTCCAGCCATGGTAGAGCTCTGCTCAGGTCTTGCTCAGTCCCTCAACTGAAGGAACAGGGGAGATCAAAGCACCCCGGGTGGGCATGACTGGGGCATGGCTGAAGTCCTGCTCCTGGAATGTCACCCCTATAAGCAGTAGAGAGGAATAGCATGTCGGTTTTGGACACTGGACCTGTGAGGTCCCTCAGCATAGGTCACGCCCACGCCCTGTCAGGCCGCATGCAGCTGGTCAGACTGGAGGAGTAACCACAGAGGGTGCACCTCCTTGCTCTGCTATCTACAGCAGACCTGCCTCAACTACCAGAGGGACTCCACTCCTATGAGACCTGAAGAGAAAGCAGGTCCCTCAGGCCCCAAAATGGTACACATTGTGCCAAAACCCTACTCACGGTCAGAGGAGCCACAGGGAAATTCCACTAAAATGCCTATTAAACAGCACAACATGACACTCCAACATCCTAGGACTCACGGTTAGACAAAACTGCTCACTAAGAAGTTCCTCATGTGAAAGTGGAGGCAGTATCTGTCTGACGGACACACAGATCCCAGTGCAGAAATGCACTGGAGAAACAAGGCACCGCGATGGCCCTGGAGTCCATAGCCCTGGGTAAGTGATTCCAAAAATATGGAAGTGCATGGATGTGGGACAAAGAATTCAAAACCGTGGTTTTTTAAAAGCTCAAGGAATTTCAAGAGGATGCAAATAAACAGCTGAATGAATTAAGAAAGACAAGGCGGGATATAAATGAACAATTCAATAAAGAAAAGAGATTTTGAAAAAGAACCAAATCTTGGAAATGAAAATTTCAGTAAGTCAGATTAAAAAACTGTGATGGTCAACATTACCCTAATTACATGTCTGAAGACATGAACGATGTGACTCTACTTTGTGTACAACCAGAGATGTGAAAAATTGTGCTCTGTATGTGTAATATGAATTGTAATGCATTTTGTTGTCATATATAACAAATTAAAATGAAATAAAATAAAACTCCTTTGAAAACCTTACCAAAAGACTACATGGAGTGGGAGAGAGACACTTGGCTTGGAGACAACATTGAGGGATTCTGACACCCAAATGATAATAAAGAAAAAGAGACAATGAATAGAACATACAGAATCTCTGAGACAACTAGTAAAGAATCAAATAAATACACAATTGGAATTAATTATGAATAGTTAAACATTAATTATTAATAATTGGATTAACAAGGGAGCACCATTATAGGCTGAGGGCATAGGAAACCTATTCAGCAAAACAATAGTAGAAACTTTCCTAAATCTTGGGAAAGGCATGGACACTCAGGTACCTACCTTTCAATGATAACCCCAAATGTAAAAGGTCTTTTTCATTCTCCAATTAAAAGTGGCAGGTTGTCTGGTTGGATTAAAAAGCTAGACCCAGAGAGATGCTGTCCACAAGAAACTTATCTCACTGGCAAAAATGCAGAGACTTGACAGTGAAAGAATGGAAAAAATATCCCGAGCAAATCATACAAAAAGTAACGAGGAGAAGCTATACTCTCGGCAAACAAAACAGACTTTAAGCCCAAACTGGTCAGGATAAATAAAGACGGTCACTAGGACTTGATAAAAGGAAGAATTCATCCAGAATATATAACACTTATATGTGCACCAAATATTGGAGTACTTCTATCAACTGAGTTTTTAATCTGATTTTTTCATTATTTTGAATTCTTTGTCCAGCAAAATACAAGTATTTCATAAATTACAAGAGATTGTAAAATATCCTTGTGCTAGATGACTTTGCCCAGTGGTATGATAATGTAAGTGTTCTGAGCACATTTAACATAGTCTGGGCTAAGCTAAGGTGTTTGGTAGGTCTGGTATATTAAATGCATTTTCAAAGTAATGATATCTTCAACCTGTGGTGGGCTTAGCTGGACATAAACCTGTTGTAAGTCAAGTAAATTGAGCTCAGATTACTTAAAAATGTGTGTTTGGAACTAGCTCAATTACTAGAAATGTTTTTAAAAGAAATATGATAGATGTTAAGATAGAAAGATAAAAATGAAAGGATATAAAATGCTCAGTTGAAACCAGAGAAGACATAAAAAGAAGGAAATAAGAAGCAAAAACAAATGCAGTAAGTAGGACACTTAGAACGTGGGAGATATTAACCACTAAATCAAATAGTCTTCATAATTTCACTAGCAGACACAAATCTATTTCTTGCTCTCCTAGCAGTTGGTCAGCATGCCCAGGCTGTGGGCAGGAGTCTCCACTTTTACACGACAGGGTCCAACGTCTTCTCTCTCAAGCCCTATCATCCTGGGGCGTCATGAATTCTGCATCTAGGTGCTGCAAAGAAGAGAGGGAAAGAGAAGGGTAAAACAATCATGGATGTATGATTCACAAATGTTTCTCCAAAATGTTTTTGAGAATGACAACTTAATTAAAGACACATGTACATTCAAAGGGAAGGTATGAACTAAAGGGATTAGAGAGCATTCCTCTCCAGAATAGGGCATTCTTTCCTATCAATATAAACTATAATTTATAAAATCAAAATACAGGATTTTGGATAAGTTTGGCAAAAAGAACTTAATACCTAAAGAAATGTGAAAAAAATTAAATCATGTTCAAAATTATTTGGACAATATTTGGAAACCAGTTTTAATAAATTGTTTTTATTTATTTTGGCAAAAAGCTTTGCTTTAAATGTTAATTGGTCCAATTTGGTGAAATCTAAAACTAAATTCATTAAACACAAAACACACACACACACACACACACACACAAATTTTGGCCTGAAAACTTGCCTTTCTCTTAAATTTATGACCTTTATTTCCATCAGTTACCACGTTTCCATGTGGATGGTCCGAGAGATAATTGCAATCATATGTCCAAAATTAAAATAAAATGAGAATCTGCACTAAAAGAATGTTCAATGTTGAAAAGGGAAAATACAGATGATGTTGTCAATTCTCTAGAATATAGAAGAAGAAGAAAAAAAGTATAAACATAAAACATAAAATTGTAGAGAGGAATCCAAATATTAAAAATATTCCAATAGATGCAACTAATTAATCACAGACCAGTTAAAGCCAAGCGTTATTTTATTTTTAAAATTTATGTACTTTTTTTTGGGTAAGAAACAGAGCAAAACAATGACAGAAAGTTGTAAGTAAACAAACAAAAATACACCAGATACATACTATATTAATATAATGCCAAGTAGACATAGAACTAAAAAAAATATAAAAGGATTCATTTACAATGACACATCTGCTATTTCCCAAGAGGGTGTAGCAATCTTGAATTTATTTGTTACTCACAACATATCTTCAAACACAGGAGCCAAAACTGGAATAATCAAAAAAGAAATTAATGTATCTGCAGAGAAGATCTTAACACAGCTCTGTGATGTATTGGTGGATCAAACATTCAACTTTCATTTCATATACAGACAAACTGAATAACACAATTAGCATGTTTGGTTTAATGTGTGCATTTAGAATCTTTCAGCTAACAATTAGAGCACAAGCCAGGCCATGAAGCAAACAACAAATATCCAGTAGTCCATGCTGTCTGAACCTGGGGCTAACCATTATACCTGTGTCCCAGAGGAGCCCCTCCCCCACAACTCGGGTGTTTTGAACTTGAAATCAACACTCTCTAAAATGCTGCATGGGTTTAGCAATGAAGGTCTGTAAGAATGACGTTGATGTTGGCAGCCAGTGTTGACATTGGTCATTGTGGGTCAGGTACTGTTCACAAGTAGTATAGACCTCAGAAAGCCCCAGGAGTAGTTCTGTTATTATCAGTTATTATTTGCTGATGATAAAATGAATGACAGAGCTGAGATTCAAAGCCAGACAATTTGATTCTAGATACTGTGCAAGTTAGAATTGAAAGCAACAAAACACTGCATATCAAAACTTGAGGAAAGCAATCAAAATAGTTTTATAATAGTAAGGAGTTTTATTTTAAGTTTGTATAATAGGGTAGAAGACACACTGAAAATTAATGTTCTAATGTTTGGGTGCAAAAGTTAGAAAGCAAAGCAAAGCAAACTCAAAAATATCAGGCAGAAGAAAATACTAAAGATAGAACAAAAATTAAATGTAAGACAAACAAGTCTTATAGATGTAAAATACGTTTCTTTAAAAGAAATTTCTTAGACAAAACTGATCAAGAAAAAATAAAACAGTAAAAGTATGTTAATAAAACAAAATATGGCTATATGTAGTACAGAGATATTAAAAATCAATGTCAAGTTCCATAAAAGAAACTTCATACCAATACTTGGGTGAACTGGCCAATTTTCTAGAAAAATATGTATTACCAAAGTTGACAGAAGAAGAAAAAATTTTAAAAAGCTAATTAATCTGGGGCTGGGGTTGTGGCTCAGTGGTAGAGTGCTTGCCTAGCATGCGTGAGGTGATGGGTTCAATCTTCAGCACCACATAAACATAAATAAAATAAAATAAAATAAAGGTATTGTGTCCAACTACAACTAAAAACAAAGCAAAGCAAAACAAAACAAAAAACAACAACAAAAAAACTATTATAGTCACTTAATTGGTGGTCAAGAACCCTCCCACAATATGGGCAAAAAGACATTATTTCAGGTACCAATGTTACCAAACCTCCAGAGAACAGATCACCTTTGTCTTCCATGCTCTTTCAAAAATCAAGGAATAGAGATTGTTCCTGCTTCAATAAAGTCAGAATGAGCACAAGGAAAAAAACCAAAAAACAAAAAACAACAACAACAAAAAAAAACAAGACAAATCCATGGGTCAATTTCATTATAAGCATAGAAGCAACACTTATAAAATATTAACAAATTAACAAACATCATCTATTTCTACAATATATATCAAATTCAATTTCCAAAGCATGCAGATGAGTGTTTTATAATTGACACACTTAAGTTGTTTTCAGTAACAAAGTTGCATAATGATGAAAACTTTGCCAAACATCTGTTTTATAAACTCTGTCTTGATAGCAGGAATTATTTTCCAAAACAATAATTTTCTCACTTCTTATTAAAAATGCCTCTTTTGCATTGGGACATATTAAGGGTGTGTGTGTTTAAATACTGCTAAGCAGGCATTTTTCATTACAGAAAAGGTCAGAAATTTGGAACAGCTGTTTCTTTCTTTCTTTTTTTTTTTTTTTAAATAAAAGAAAAACATGTAACTCATCTTCAAATTCTCCAACTTTTTCAAGGACTTTTCCATGAGACAACCAGCAAATTTCCATATGGTACATATGATTTTCATGTTACCTATCCATTTTAGTACAGATAATCGTAATTTTTTTTCTATTCAATGTAACACAACCCTAATATTCGCTATAATTCTAAGCGCTTTGACCTATAGGCAGTTTCAGTCTGCCATACTAAATACGAGTAAACTAAGTTGCTTTCTTAATTTTTTGATTAAGCATAAAAACAAAGGACCATCTTGCATGCCCTTGGGATGTAGGCTTTCCACCTTGGCTGCTGCTCTCTGATGAAAGTGGGTTGTTAGATCAGAGCTGGGCAGTGAGGTTTCGAGATGGGGCCTCAGAGACGTGGCCAGGCATTGGACGTCTCCTTGAGGATTCATGGTCTCATCCAGAAAGAGCAGTACTGCCCTCAGTTACCCCAGGGAGGTTGCCTGGCAACCCTGTTCAACACTCTGGTCCAGTGACACATTTTTATGGTGTATTTTGAAATGTCAGATTCACGCAAGCTTTTCTTAAAATGTTTCTAGCATAAAAATGTATTCTGTTCATCTCAACTAATTTGCATACCAATGGTCCGTTCCTTAGGAAAGATACAATACAGCCAGGATGTAGGGCCATTTTGAATAGCAAGGCAGAAATACTGCATGAGCAATTGCCCTTTCCAAGTCTCTAAATCCAGTGCAGGGCTCCCAGGAGCACCAGGACTTTTATAAACCCTCATAGAAACTTCAACCACCATGACATCAAGCCTCTCAGAAGACTTTTAAAAAGAAACATCTTTTTCCATTTTAACAGTGGGCTAGACTCTCTAAAAGCATGTTATACATTAGAACTTCAATTACTTTTATTTGCATTCATTAGTACTGCTATTGCAAACAATTTGTCTGAGTGGAAGGAAAGAAGAGACTGAAGTCCTTCAATAACCCCTCTCATTAATTCCTTGTGCAAACAAACTCTAGTTTGGTATAAAGCAAGATAACCTAATGGACGTTTTGTAGAGGATGTGCAGCCACTTTGTTTACCAGTGAAGTTTTATCAAATAAGATGGACCAGGAAAAGCCAAGCAAAGCTTGAAGCTCTATAAATCTCTAGCTATATTTTGAACATTCCTGAAACACCCCATCTCCAGACTTCAGCTCTGAACAGATTTATAAGAGTCAAAGGTCATAGCTTTTGCAAACAGAGGAAACAGCACATAGAGTTTGTGTTTATTTTCTGTCTCTTAAAAAAATCAAATATGGCCATCAAGGACATAAGACACTAATAATCAACTACTGGTGCAGAAGTTGGGCCTGTGTGTGATTTTGTCTGCTTGGTTACCATGTGAAACCAAGGCGGATGCAGAATAACCTTTAGGTTTTCTCTATCTTGTTTTAACAAATGTCCTAACACATTTGTTTTAAATAGTAGAGAAATTCCACAAACATCTGCGAAGAAAAGAAAAGAACATCAGTTTGGTTGCCGTACACTTAAGAACATGCACAAAATGGCCTGGGATTCCTCGAGCAGAAAGATATTTTCCAGTTCAGGTTGGAGGACCCCAGTTTTAATTCTGGAATTTCTACTTATTAGGTCTTGGAACTTTGGCCAAATCTTGCAAGTTTGTGAAGAACTTTATTCTTTCTGTAAAATAATTGATAACTTGTCTGCCTCATAGTGTTTCTGAGAAGATTGGGTTAGGTCTTAATGAAGAAACTTTTCTATTTAGTCCACTTTTGTTTCTTAAAGTTGAAGACATAGAAATTTAATACTACCTTGTGGCTGGGGGTCCTTGACCTGGGGTCCCGTCCCTGCTCTGGGTGCAGGAGGAAGGAAACCCTAGGAGAGTGGCTTTAAGATGAGCCACTATTGTTTTATTTGAAATATAGTTATCTGAATTAACTTGAAAATTTTTAAAAATTCCATTGCAGCAGGGGAATGGCTCCTATGGTCTTTTTGGTGGACGTATGTATAGTGGATGAATTCTCTCCTGCCCATGACCTTCTCTGTGACATTTTAAGACACATTAGCACTCTTGATTTCTGTAGCTTGAATAGTAAAAGGCAAAGTGCTCATGTAACAAGGGTTCAGTGCTTAATGAATTTAAAGAATGTAATGACATCAGTGATCCATTTATCCTCTTAAGGTGTTACAAGGATAATGTCAATTTTTGGAAAAGTTCTGAGTTTCTTAAAATTAACAAGCTTGACAAAAACAAAGGACATCAAAGGTCTTTATAAAAAGACACTGTTTATTCCATAGCTTGGCTATTGTGAATTAAGCCTAGGTGCCTTTCAACAGATGAATGGATAAAGAAAATGTGGTATATATGTACATATATATGTATGTGTGTGTGTGTGTGTGTGTGTGTGTGTGTGTGTGTATGAAAAGAAGAATGAAATTCTGGCATTTTCCAGTAAATGGATGGAACTGGAGACTATCGTGCTAAATGAAATAAGCCAATCCCAAATAAACCAAAGACCAAACGTTCACTCTGATAAATGGATACTAACACACAATAAGGGGAGGGGAGGGGATGGAAGAATAATCTTTCATTGGATTAGACAAAAGGAAATGAAGGGAAGGGAGGAAGGATTAGAATAGGAAAGACAGTAAAATGAATCAGACAGAACTTTCCTATGTTCATATATGAATACATAACCAGTGACACTCCACATCATGTACAACCACAAGAATGGGATTCTAATTAGAATAAGTTATACTCTATGTACATATAATATGTCAAAATACACTCTGTTGTCATGTACATCAAAACAGAACAAATAAAAAAATAAAAAAGCTGTAAAAAAAAAAACAAAAAAGACACTGTTTACTGGTGGGACACCTTGACCCCAGGGAAGTCTTCATGAAATGAGCAAAGATTGGTTTCCCCAAGGCCAGAATGAACTTCTGCTCTCCAAGGATGTGCCATAAAATGACGGGGACTTCTGGTGCAGACCAAGCGACCAGCTCTCCACACAGTGTGTGGCAATTTTATTTTATGTGCTAAATGATAGAAAAGCTTAGTAAGAAAATGATCCTTGTTCTAACTAGTTTAGTTCTTCTTTTTTTCTTGCACTGGGGATTGAACCCAGAGGCACTCCAACACTATGTCCCTGGTCTTTTTTAGTTAGTATGTGAGCCAGGGTTTTGCTAAGTTGCCAAAGCTGGCTTTGAACTTGTTATTCTCCTGCCTCAACCTCCGCAGTCACTGGGATCACAGGTGTGCACCACCGTGACCAACTTCTAAGATTACGTGGAGGCAGCAAGACTCTAATCTTATTTCAGAAATTTCTTTGGTTTTCCAGATAATCACAATGATGGTAGAATGTGTGGGACTTTTTCCCCATAATGCCAATAATTCTTGTTGTGGGGCATGTGGTCAGCCGTCTGCATGCCAAACAGATGTCCATTCAGGTGATATATATACCCTGGTCCTTCTAATTCCTGGGTCCACTTTATTTCAGCACAAACTCCTCCTCATCCTTCAGATCCTGTGCCTGACAAGCGCTAAGACACCTTTGTCACAGCACTCATCTCTCAATATGCAATTATTAATACATATGCTTTTTTTCCTCAAGTATGAGCTCCTCGGGAATAGAGACCACCTATTATTTGTCTTTATTTAATTTTGACTGATTTCTTTACACTTTCAAATATATTTACACAGTTGGATATTCACAATTGATTTAAAAAATGGCTGCTTTATTTTCATCTAGGAATAATTTTCAAAAGAGGGCTTCCTTCTGTTTCTTCTTCAAATGTGTAGTTGCTGACAGCTCTTTACGTCAAGTGGCATTTTTAAAAATCAGTGACAGCTATGACTTGTGTTTTGAGACAATCTTTAATGTTAATATTTCATGGCATGAGCACATGAATCCCTAATTGCCCAAACCAAGAATTCAGGAATGTTTCCTGATTTAGGAAGATTCAGAAGAGCATGTGCCAGGGGCTTCGGAACTGAAGCTCAGTGTGATGTCACTTAAAGTGGCTTTCTCCCTGGCCTGGATGTTTACAGCTAAGCAAGTGAGGCCTGAAAGTGAGGATTGAGTACCAGTCATTGGTTTGCATAGGTGGTTTTATTTTCTGCGTACAGTCGACTCAGTTTGAATCCTGATTTTCTGGGTGAGAAAACTTTGAGGGATTAATAACAAGCCCCAGGTAATGAAGGTGTCAAGGGCTGGCCTGGGCTCACTCCATCCCCTCCCCTCCCACAAGGCCATGGGCTTGGCCTCTCAGCCACACCCTGTTCCTCTCTCCCCCATGCCCCTGCACCCCATTTTCCAATTTCTTGACTCCAGAGCACAGTGGGGGTCTTGGCCAACCTGTCACCAGGGAGGTCATCGGGGCTCACCACCCTGCACCATGCAGCAGCTTCACGCAGAAGCCACCAGGGTGGCCCCTCTCAACTCTGGGGCCAGCATCAACAGGTGGCCACACCTGGGCAGGGTTTCTATGTAAGTGACCTTGTTCATGACTCTGGGCCACTGGCCATCCTGCTCGTCAGTTAAATATTAAATTGCCCCTTCTGAACCCTCCCTTTAAGCCTGTCTGGAGATTTTTCTCTTCCCTGTGTTTTATGGGGTGTCAGAGATTCAGGACTCTTTGAAGACTGAGCAGGAATGCACCTTTTGGATAGCATCATTTCATTGTTAGATATTTGCTGTGTTAATTAGCATTTTCTTTTAAAGAGTAAGTTCCCATGTAGTTCCTTCCCTATCTGCCGATGGTTAGAGTACAAGGTGAATTCAGTGCTTAGACCTTGACATCCACAATCTATGGGACAGGAATTAGATTTCTGATAGATGATGAAAGCTATATGGTCTGGCTGCCCTAAACCAGATTGGACAAAGGTCTCTCCTTCCCAGTCCCACCATGCTATAACTATAAATCAGTAAATATTTTTGGGTGGCCACCAAGGTACCCGTGCTGTAAAGAATCCAATATTCATGCACGTAAGGAACTGGTTACTAAGAAAAATTCAAATAAGCTCTAGATGACAGACATTTTGAAGGCACAGTTTTGCTTTTGTAAATGGTGCATGCAAAGATGACAGAAAATAAAATAGCTGAAATCTACAATGAGCAATGATATCTGAAAGAGGAAAACTGGATACACATTTACTTTGGGACACCTCTGAAATGCCAAAGGGTCTAGCAGATTAGCAAGAGTCAAACCTGAAATTTAGTTCTCAGTGAACAGACGGCATGTGCAAAGGGTCTGAGGTAGCTGATAGGAATGAATCCTGAGCCTGCAGCACTGTTTTCCAAAGAGGCTGCTGGCATGACCTGGTGCTGTGGAAGATGAGGTTGAGGGGTAAGAAAACGGAAGTTAATTCTACCTACTAAAGCTTTAGAAAATATGCTTATCACATTTATCAAACAGAAATAACTCTAAATGTGTATATAAAAATGCCCATGATGGATTTTTGCAAAAAGTAGAAGAAAACTAAAAATAGGAACGTTCAATAGTGCCATTTAAAAACATAGGTGCATAGAGGTGAAACCATCTTTATGCTTTTTCTCAAGGATTCAATTTGGGGATTTGTCTACCATCTTGCATAACTTGATTTTTATTTTACATAAAAGAAGGCGGATCAAGTTTTCTGTGTTGCAACGTTTTTAACATTTTCAATATGCACTTTTACTTTATCTAATTTATAGCTACATTTTTACTACCTAATTGCAGTGTTTTATTCCTAGTATAATGTGCTTCTATATTTAAGGGCAATTTGGAGCACAAATGTTTTTAAGCCCATAAACTGATGGCATAATTTGACTTTGACCTTGGATCTTGGTAGTTGCTAGAATACTGAGAGAGAGCTATTTTTTTGGCCACTTGGGAGACTACCAAAGGCATTAATTTTAAAACTAGACTGGAGTAATTACCATTTATGTTAGAGGTTAACGTTTGTGTTATTTCCTCTTACGGCTGGGCCTTACAGAATGTTATGCCCTGCTGCTTTTATTAAATTCAGGTAATAGAGGAAATAACAGTGTTATTAACCTCTAACACTGATGAAAAATTAGGCTTAAGTATAACATGATTTAAAATCAGAGCAGTTGTGCCAGTCCTCTGGCTGGTTCCCTGACCAAACACAGTAAAGCTTTGTACGCTCAGGTGCCCATATCGATTATGATGATAAAATAGAAACAAAGTATAGCATGAAATGAATCTCAGGGGAAATCAGGATTAGATTTTAATACATACTGTATTCTTACTAATAAATGTTATAGGTCTGCATAGCATTATAAAAATAAATATTGATCGAGAAGGAACTAATTTTCTGTGATTGAAAAAGGAATTAGTTTTGATAACCTGATTACTTTTGCAGAAAAGCACTTAGAAATTTAATATATAATAATTGACCCCCATTTCCAATGGAAGACTTCCAAACACAACTACTTTTAATCTGGAGATTACTTTAGAAAAACTTTTCTTTTCTATGCTTTTTTGCATCTAAAATAATAATATTCTAAAGCAATTTTTAAAATGTAGGCACAACTTGTCTCTCTAGTTATATAACCAATACACATGATTTTGTTGGTAAATTTATTCAAATTGAAACCATAAAAATCTCACATAATTTTAGATAAATGTGGAAATATAAACCCAATGAATAAAGTTAGAAAAAAAAATTGCTTCAGGACAATATTCTTTGCTGAAGAATTTGATGTCATAGGCTATCAGTTAAATAGATTAAAGAAACCTAGAGGTACTGTATATGTTTTGATCCATAGATATTGCATTTAAATTTAGTATTAGAGCAATGCATCTATTAAACAATGCATAAGTGCCTTAAAGCAATTCTAATTGCTTTAATTGATTGTTCCTTTGATTTTTGAGAAAATTTTTTTTCTGACTCATTAGTAAATCAACGATTTATTTGAATGTAATTTTTCTCTTGTGGAATAAAATATATCTCTTCAATGTAAGCACGTTGTTTTCTAAACTAAATGCATTTTCCATTAATTTGAAAATAATGAAGTATTAAGATACATCTGTTAAATCTGCTATTTCTGTTTTGAATATATAATTAACATAATTGATTGGAAAAGATATCCTAATGAGAGAGAACATTGCATTCTATGTATTTATTCAAAAGATTATGTGTTTGGGAACATTAACATATTCAAGGGCTTTGTGTGAATTAAATGAAACCACATATATGAAAGTGTTTTGCAACTGTGTCAATAGACATAATAATAATAATAATAATAATAATAATAATAATAATAAAACATGATAGCATTGTTCTCATGACTAAACTTTAGAACAATCATAGTATTTTTATAGTATACATAGTCTGATAGAAAATAATAAAAAAAAGTAAGCATTGTACTTTAGGTAAACACAAGGTCCAGCTGCCTGAGCAGTCCCACGGAGAGGCTGAACACCCCGTTTACCTTTTAAATTAACAACCACTTCCATGGTTAATTGAGTATTTTTAGCCAATAAATTGCCCCTCAGCACACTGACTGGGAGCTTGGTTACATCGAAATGCGCCTGCGTGAAGGAACTTGCGCTCTGACCAAAAGCAGCGGAAGCTGCGACTGCGCACCCAGCCGCGCTCGGGCCTTATTTTAACACACTGGCACACTGTATTCCCCACTCGGGGAGGCTTTTGTACACGGAGCATGTGGCTGTATTAAACGTCCCAGTGGGACACCCAAAGGCTGCGGAAAAGGGAAAAAAATATTTGGAACAATTTGCTGTCGTCCAAGGGCAACGTGGAGCACTTTGCAGCTGGTTTATTGCTATTCTCTTGCAGTCTGAGGTGTCTTTCATGTCCAAAGTCCTTGCCTGCTTGCGGATAGTCAGGACGCACTGTGCGGCTTGCTGTTTGCCCAAGTCCCTCCAGAGCTCCTGCCTTTGATCACTGCCTTTGATCAGTGCTTTATTAAATTTCTGGTTAAAATGGGAGGCTGCTGAGCTCAGCTTGAGTTCTCCGGTGAGGAGAGGGCCTTCTCCGTTTCTTCTGACTTGTCCTTGTCGTCTTGCACTTCAGCATGGGGACACAGGAGCCCAGCACAGAGGAGCTGTGCTCACAACCCAGGGCGTGCTTCAAAGTGTAAAATGTTTAAAGGTGAAGAAAGTTAGTAAAGAGCTCAACTTCCTGAAACCAGACTCGTCTTTCAGTAAGTTTTCGGTAGGAGAAGCCAGTGTATTATTCTCTGAGTAACACTGATGTGTTGACACTTAAGAGACACTATTTGTTGCAAAAATTTCAAGGCTCCTAAGGATGGCTTTTTAAACAGAGGGCATATCTTGGAAGCAGAAAAAAAATTGTAATGTGTTTCTTATTAATATACCTAACATAAAAAAACCATGATAAAATTACAATTGCAACAAGATGAGACTGATTAAAGGATAAAGCCAGAATTAAAGTGACTCACATTCTGGATGATTTTTTTTACTTTTGTATCAGTGCTTTATTAAATTTCTCTTGAAAACAAAAGTATGAAGTCGACTCTCATCCATGATTTCTTTGTTTTAGTTTTTCTAAGAATTTCGATGAACAAGATTATATAAATCTTAGGATGTAGGGACACAGTGACCTTCATTACTGTATGTTTAAGCAAGGAAGGTGCCCTGAGCAGGGAAATTAGAGCCTAATTGGACATGAAATGTGAGCTAGATGGTGAAGGTACATCAGCATGGCACAGAGCATTTGGTCTGAATGGAATGTTCTAGAAGGACTGTGGGAATTTAATGAATTTCTCTGCCAATAGGCAGGAACAGTACGGTGTAAATTCACCCCCCCAAAAAGCATGCAAAGCGAACTTCTGTAATGGAAAGCAGAACACAATGGTGCCGTCACAGAGCGTAAAACCATGTTTAGGTGACACCTCTCGCTCTTGGCAGTCTGGGAGTAGGTGTCTATTTTGGAAGGACAACGAAGAATCAAAGAAATAACAGTGGATGCTGTGCCTTGAATTATATTAATATTTTTCTTTGATCATAGTGTACACTATATACATATAGTGTATATAGTACACTATAATTGCTGGTTTAACTATATTTAGCTCATGTTTTCAAAATTCCTATTGCCTTTCAAAATTTAACCCTCTACAGTTTCTAAAACAAGCAACTTTACAAATTGTTCTTGTATTCGTGTTCAAATACCACAGGTGTTAATAGCTCTCCTTCCAGCGAGCCAATATTGTGGCTTAATCAGAGCACGTTTTGTATTTCGGTGTTACCAGTAATAAATGTTCCAGTCCACAGCTCCAGTGTGGCCGTAGTCCTCTGCTCCGGGTTCCTTCCTCCTGTAGGTCCAACAGGGCAGGTTCTGAGCTCGGTGCCCAGTTTCCTGCTGCTCTGAGTACTAGACCTGCAGTATGGACACCGTGTCACACGTCAGTGTCCTACAGTGGGCGACTTACGCCTTGGCCCCCAGTGGTCATGGAGTTAGGTTTACCAGAGAAAAGATGCAATGTGCATGTGTACTCATGCCTGAAACTGGCAATCACGCCAAGTTACTAAGCTCCATAGTGGGAATTGGGTGATGTTTGCACTTCTCTTCTGGGCTCAGTGCTGATAAGTGCATTTGCCCCTAAGCCTCAGCAAGTCAATCGGATCTCTCAATGAATGCACTCAATTGTTCATGATTTAGAAACTTATTAATTTGAAAGTTATTACTGTTCAGACAATAGCATTGGGGTGATAAATTCAACTTTTTTATTGAGTGGGATTATTCTAAATTCACTGACTTTATGGTTCCTGTAATAAAAATGAGCATGAAGGACCAATTTAAATCAAACAAAACAAACCTATCTGTGTTTCTCTCATTTCCATGTCTAGAAAATAGGCTTTATATAAATCTGAATCTGATTTGGGCTTTTGGGGACAAGCACAATAGCATTAAATTGGGCATCTGACATGCAGCAGAGGAAGCCTCTGAGCGACAATTTTGTGTGCCAAAGGAGCCCCTCTTCACAGCCAGCAGGCTGTGCAAAGAGTGGAGGAGGCGGGAGCCCGAGGCGTGACTAAAGCAGACAGTAGTTGCCCCATGCAATTCTGCATCTCCTTTCCTCGCCCCCCTTTCCTTCCTCATCCCCCGGTTTTCCTTTCTTTTTGCACCTGTTCTTTGCTAGAGCGCTAAGGCAGAAGCTCTAGTTTGAGATCAAGTCGTTTACAGAAGTACCAGAGGAAGCAACACTGTGACTTGATCAAAGAGCTTTCATCTGAAGATTGTCAGTAGTTGTGAAAAACAAGTAGAAAAAAATGGGATCAGGACTGAATGGACAGGGAAACTTTGGTATATATACACAATGGAACACTACTCAGCACTAAAAGAGAATAAAATCATGGCATTTGCAGATAAACGGATGGAGTTGGAGAAAATAATGCTAAGTGAAGTTAGCCAATCCCAAAAAGCCAAAGGTGGAATGATCTCTTTGATATGAAGATACTAACTTATAAAGGCAAGGGAATGGGGATGAGAGGAATGAAAGAACTTTAAATAGAACAAAGAGGGGGAGGGGAGGGGGCAAGGGGATAGGAATAATAGCAGACTGAGTTATCCATGATTACCCTAAATACATGTATGAAGACACACTTGTTGTAAAATGTAATATGAAATGAAATGTACTCTGCAAACATGTATAACAAATTAGAATACAAAAAAAAAGAAAAAAAAAATGGGAGAAGCAAAGTAAACACCGAGCCTCCACCCAGGTGAACCCTCCTGCCCCGCCCACAGAGCTCCGCCCTCACAGATGCCAATGCTGCCCCACGGAGCTCAGTGGTGCTTGTGAATTAGCGACCACTTCACTTCACGCCAGGTCGGCCACAGGCCAGGGCGATGTCACGCAGTCGCTCTCAGCTCTGCGTCCCTCGCTGGACAGAGAGCAGGGAGCTGACCTGCTCTTGAAAGAAAGCCGAGGAAAGGGCTTGAGTACTAAGAATGCTGGCACACTGACCTTGACCTTCAGGCTACAATCATCCTGCCTACAGACTGGACCCAGATGCGTCACATGTAGAATTTCACTTAATGGAAATTAAGTGAAATTCCTACTGTTTCTAACGTCCTACCTTTTCTACTTTTTCTAATTTTCTAGGAAAATTTACTCCAAAGGAGCCCATTACACGGATGTGTCAGCATGGGTGCGGTCTTAGGAGATACCTTCCTGAGGAAGAGAGAAAAGTATTAATTATCTCCATTACAGTCATCCATACATGAAAACGTCTTCTTGATATTAAGGAATTAAACCTTCTGCAAAAAAAGACACAAGGGATCCTAAAAGTGGTGGCCATACTGGACTCCACAGTTTTAGAAGAATGATCTACAAGGCTTTCCTTTGCTTCAGCCCTCACATCTCTTAGGTTCTCTGTGGTTTGGGGTGGGTATTAGGGTCTCACGCATGCTGGATAAGTGTTCTACCACTGAGCTACATCCTTAGCCCTTTTGGTTAGATTTTGTTTTGAGACAGGGTTTCACCAAGTTGCCCAGGCTGGCCTCCAACTTGCAATCATCCAGCCTCAGCCTCTAGAATGGCTGGGGTCACAGGCATCAGTTGATATTAATGGCATTTGAATTCTCAGATGGGAGGGGTGGAGAGCTGTAGAGAATCTCCAGGTACTAAGAAGAAGCTTTATAGCCAGGTGCAGTGGTGCACACCTGTAATCCCAGTGACTCAGGAGCCTGAGGCAGGAGGATCCAAAGTTCAAAGCCAGCCTCAGCCACTTGGCGAGGACCTAGGAATTCAGTGAGACCTGGTCTCATGTTGCCGCCTGAAGCGCAATGCAGGAGCCCTGTTTGGGGATTGACTTGAATTGCAGTTGACTATGAGCCGTGGAGATTTGGCCATTGTCGTAAATTAATAATGGAAGAGTCAGCTCCAGTATCTATTAATCCCTCCATTTCTATTCCTTGGATTTTTATTTTACACACAGGCCTCCTTGAACAGTCTCGAACCCAGCAAGCCATGGGACTTGAGTCAGTGGAACAAAATCCTCTATTGTTCCCTTCTTGAGGCATACCCATTTTAAATGAATTATGTAAATTGGGAAGGAGAAGCAACTGAGCAATTCTATCTCCTTGATTAACAGAAGTTATATGTAAGCTGCCTGTTGTGGCCAGCCACGGCGCCGCGGGAGGAAAACTCGGAGGCAGAGTAAAGCTATTACTACTTTTACTTCTACTTTCTTAGAGAGAGCTTAGAGAGAGAAAGAAAGATTTTTCTTCTTCTTAGAAAGAGCTTAGAGAGAAAGATTAGAGATAGCTTTTTCTTCTTCTTCTTCTTAGAGCTTAGAGAGAAAGATAGAGCTTTTCTTCTTAGAGCTTAGAGAGAAAGAGAGAGAGCTTGAAAGAGAGAGATTTCTTCTTTAGAGAGAGAGAGAGCTTAGCTTTTAGAGCTTCTTTCTTCTTTCTTCTTTCTTCCTCGGGAGCCTCTGCCTGACTCTGACCAGGAATTACTTCTTCTATCTGGTTTCTCTTCTGTAACCGCTCTGCCTACGTTCTGGCCGCTCTGATTCTTTTCTTCTTCTCCGACCCGAACTCTTCTTCTGACAGACCGACTGCATGACTGACTGAATGAATTCATTCTTCTCCAGACTCCGACCTCTTTCACCCGGTTATATACCTTTAGCTTTGCGGGTGCCTCACGTGCACTTACAGGTGCGTCACATACATACTTATTATCAGGTGGAACTTATGGCTTCCAGCTGACCGCAATAGCCATCTCCCTAATTGGGGCTCCTTCAGTTATACTTTGGGGTGAGCTAAGCATTATTTTTATTTCCCCTTTGTAGTCTGAGTTTATTACACCTGGGGTCACTTGCAAACCTAATAAGCTTTTAGGACTACGCCCGATAATAAGTCCTACAGTCCCTGAGGGAAGAGGTCCCCTGACTCCTGTGGGAATCAGTTGAACCCCCATTTCAGGTGTTAACACTATTCGGGCGGTGGAACAGAGGTCTAATCCTGCATTTCCTCTTGTTCCTCTGGCGAGGGAGTGGATGGGTAGTAGGGATTGTGTCGGGGAAGCATCTGAGTGGATGCTTGAGGATACTCCTTCTGCAATGCCCTGTACATTTGTGGGCCCCGGGGTATTGGGCCCCGTGCCCCGTTTTTTGAATTCCTGAACAAAGGATTTCCATGGATGTCAAATTTTGAATGGCATTTATTGGCCTAATGATTTCCCTTTTTACACCTGGGGCAGCGGCCTGGGGCACGATATGAGCTTGGTCTTATTTCTCTTTTGGATTTTGCCTAGAATTGCCTGATTGATTATGATAATTTTGCCTGGAATATCCTGATTGATTATAATATCTACGTTTAGCCTTTGTGAAATTTCGAGAGGAAGCACCTCTCATTGAGGCTGCAATCACATTTCCTGTGACAAAGGCGTCATTTATATCTTTACATAGTTGTATATATACGGAAAGATCCTTTTTAGTTCTCCATGGCCTGATGGCTGCTTGGCACCATTTATTTGCATTTTCATAAGCTAATTGAACAACTAATGGCATAGCTTGGTCAACATCTGCAAACACACTACCTGCAGTTCTCAAAAGTCAATCAGCAAAGTCGGCATACGGCTCATTAGGTCCTTGAATCACTTTTGACAAGCTACCTTGTAGATCCCCAGGTCCTTGTACAGTTTTCCATGCCTCTAAGGCAGCTGCATTTATCTGAGCATATATATCTGGGTCATAATCTGTTTGAGCCTGTAAGTCTGCGAATTGCCCTTCTCCTGTGAGCATGTCTATATTATAGTTTTCAAACCCTGCAGCCGCGTTTCTTTTAGCCGTTTCTATACAAAGTTCTTGGAATTGCGATCGCCAAACCAAGAATTGCCCCCCGCTTAATGTTGCTTTACATAGACTTTTCCAGTCTGAGGGGGTTAAGCTAAAGGTGTTAAGGGACTCCAGCATACTCAACGTGAAAGGAGCTTGGGGCCCATAAGTCAGGGCTCCTGCAGTCTCAACAAAAAGGGCTAGGGATGTGGCTCAGTGGTTAAGCACTCCTGGGTTCAATCCCCAGTATGAGAAAACAAAAAAAAGAAGCTTTGCAAAGTGCTTATGGGACTGATTTATAGGAAGGTGAACTACAGTTAGAAAATGAAGAACTTTCCGGCTGGGAAAGGTGGGTCTCTCAGCTCTCTGGAGAGCTACATGGCCGCTTCTGGAGACGCTCCCAGCGACCTGATGCTGAAAGGCGTCCCCTTGCCGGGGATGATGGACTTCCAGACAGAGCCCTGCATGCCTCTGAGGGAGGCGAAGCACCTGGGGGACCAGGGTGGGCAAGCCCAGGAGCTCTAGAATGGGGACTCCGGGAGGTCCTCCCCAGAGGAGCCCATTGTGGCACCTCCAGGAGTCAGATCTCACTGAGGACAGGCAGCGTCCCAAGAAGGTCGCAAGTGAATCTCAACCTCAGGAAGGGGCTTACGTAGGCAGAATCAGCACGGGAGGCTGCTGAGTCAAGGGCAAGTTCTTTGAAACTGTGTGGGGAGGGCGGGGAAGAGAAAGCTTGGTCTCGGTCAACTTGTAGGTGGCCCGGTCTGTCACAGCGCGCTCTTCCTAATCAGAGCAGCTCTGGCGAGCCATGGCTACTCTTCCTTTTTCTTAGGCTAGGGAAGTTTTGAACACACGTAGTCGTGGACATTTACAGATGAAGCACTTCCTCCCTTGTCCCCTGACTTGTGGCTCAGCTGTGTGGTTTACTGCCAGGGACATCCCACAGCCGAGCACCAGTTCTGCCCTGTGGCCCTGCCACTCCAGCGGCCTGCAGCGGATGGGCCTTGCTCCTTCAGCCGCACCCTTGGCTGGGAGGCCACCAGGTGCCCAGGCCACTGCAGAGCCACAGCCCCTCGTCCTCACTTGATGTGTGTGAGTTGGGGTGCCGGCTTGTTCATTACCATGACAAAAACCCTCCAGGGTTCTAATGCTCCCCTCAAACGACTGTCGTAAAGCCCGCTCCCCACGTTGTGCAGTGTTAAAGACTGGAAGCGGCTGGCCCGGAGAGGAAACGGGAGTCGCGGGAGGAGAAGGGAGGAACGCTCCCCAGTGCCCGGGCGGGCGGGGCGGCAGGACGGGAGTGAAGTCCGGCTTCCCCAGCTGGTGTCATCGTGTTGTGCACCTCAGTTTGCTGGTCTCATCCACGTTGTGACCTTCCCAAGGCGCGCTCAGGGCTGCACGCCATCGCTGCTGTCCATCATCACCTTCCAGCGGCCCTGTCTACACAGGCGCTTCCTCCCCAGGAACTCCCCCGCGGGCATGCCCACAGAGATCCTCCACACTCCACACACTCTGCACCGCGTCCCCCTCCTCGGCGTCCTCCAAACTGCTCTCTGCTTGCGGCCACTCTGACTCCCCGTCCAGGTGTGGGCGGAGCTCCTGCCCCCTGCCCCCCCCCCCACGGCTGCCACCTAGCGCTCCTCCCTGCCCAGACGTCCCCTCCTGCCCTAGCCCTCACTGGGTGCTGTCTCCTTCCACCTCGCACCTCAGACGCCTCCTGCTCCTTTGGCTCTCTGCTCCGTACCCAGGGCCAGGAGACCTCCGTGGCCTCCCTGGTGGCGTCAGTCCCCATTCTCTGGAAGGACACTGGCCTCTGCCTCCGCCGTGCCCAGTGTGGTGCCCGTGGACAAGGCTCAGGTCTGCCTTCACTGTACCTCTGCGCACTTGTTCTTCGCTCACGCTGGCACCAGGCTCTCGCCTGGCACGTCCTGGGTGTGCAGCAAACCCTCGCGAGGCCGGGACTACCTGACGCCACACCGCGCAGTGATCCCGGCAGTGGGGGTGTGCTGGAGGGGACGGAGGGCCGCGAAGCACCGGGTTCTGATGAGGGCAGGGACCTGTGTGTGGGGTGGACTTGGAGAGAGTGACAGAAGAAAACTGGATGTGCAGAAGGCAAGAGGTCACCCGTGGCCAGCAGTACCTCAGCAGTGGTATTCAGAGGACAGGGAGCGTGCCCACGAGGCTCCCCGCTTCAGGGAGGCTCTGGTAAGAGGTCACACCTTTTAACGGCTTGAGTCCTGCAAGCGTCTCTCCAGGTTTCCTGAAGGTTCTCTTTGCAGCCTCTGCGACCAGCTCACCTAGAGGCTGTGTCTGCCTTGCCGCCTTCATCCCAGGAGGCCTTTATTTCCCGACTCTGTTCTCTGCTAGGTTTTTTCTTTTTTCTTTTATGAGGAGCAACCTTCAGGCTGAGCAGAACAGAGCACCAGGCATGCTGCACGAGTCGCGCATGGCCCTGGGCCCGGCCTCGTGGACGGCCGCTCCTGGCCCTGCGTCCCCTCCTGGGGCTGCGGGGCCCCGTGTCTGTCCCCTGGAGCACCCTCTAGTTTCAGCACAGATGTCTAAAGGGTTTTCCACTCTCTGTCACTGTCCTGCTTTATGATATTATTTCAAGGACAGCAATATAAGATTTCTGTGGAAAAACAAAAAACAGACGTAAAACTCCTGCCAAGGGTTTTGTGACAAAGCCAGGTGTGTGGTGGGGAGGTGTTGGCTGGAGGCCTTTGGAGATCACAGCTTGGTTCCTGAGGACAGAAGCAGAGAGACGAGGCGGGAGCAGGAGGAAGCAGCAGTGCCGGCCTGGGAGAGACCCGGGCTAGACGCAGGCCCCAGCTCGAAGGACACAGGGCCACGGGGAGGGATGTGGGTCGACGCACCCGGTCACTAACAGGCGCACCCATGGGACTGTCCTGACGAAAGCCGGAGCTTCGGGAAGGAGAGACGGGCGCAGTGCTGTGCACTAGCCATCTCTGAAGACATTGTCTGGTCATTCTCAGCCAGGGTGTGATGGGGCCTCCTGACCACGTATTCTTCATATGACATAAAATATCATGGCAATTCTAGGAAATCAGACATTCTTCTTTGTTAAAAGTACTTATGACACTGCACATTTCCCCCTGTGGTGACAGTCCTGGAACCTGGGGCCTCAGGCTGCTGAGTGCGTCTTCTGCCCCTGAACTACGCGCAGCTCCTCACACTGCAGTTCCTCCTCCCGTGGCTGGGGACTGCAGTGGCACATCTGGAACCCCCCCAGACCAGGGGTCCAGGCTCTTACAGGCGGGAATGATCACAAGCACCCTCCGTGCCACAGCCCCACGTCTGAACAGGGACAGAAGATGTACCAGCCTACAATTCTTGGTTAATTCTCTTGTAAATATAAGAAGAAAGAGACTTGAATGAGGGTTTACTATCACAAGTTTGGAGCCAAGTGACCGTCTCTTTCATTGGGGGTAACTTCCCTTGGGTTATTCTGATGCTTCCTGAAAGTAAAACAAGCAAATGATTTTTCTCCGTTTCAGGCAATAAAAAGAGCAAAGAGATTCTTTAGGCATCTTCACTATAACTTCTTTTTCTCTTTGGTCCAAGCAAAGGAATGGAATTATAGCACTACAATTCGGAATTATGTAATGACATAAAATAATTTTATTCAACCCAGCAATTCCACCTTTGGGTATGCTCCTAAAAGAGGTGAAAGTAGGGACACAAGGAGGCAGAGCACCTCTGATTTCATGGCAGTATTTTTCACGGTGGCAACTCCTGTGCTCAGAATGGCTAAACGGACAAACAGAATGAGGTGCAGACATACGGTGGAATATTACTCAGCTTTGAAAAGGAAGGGAATTCTGACATATGCCAGAACACCCGTGAACTATGCAAAGTTCACGCTATGCAAAGTCAATAAACCAGACACACACATGTGCACGTACACACACACACACACACACACACACACACACACTATTATGCCAGTCCACCTAGGATAGTCACATTCACATTCACAGTGACAGGAAGTGAAATGGTGGTTGCCAGGAACCAGGGGGTAAAGCGAACGGGAAGCTGTTGTTTAATGGATGCAGTTTCCGTTCTGCAAGGTGGAGAGGTGTGCAGGCAGACAGAGATTCACAATGGGAATGTACTCGATGTCACCGAACCTCAGGCTTCTGTAGTGCTTAGGATGGCAAGTTTTATGTTATTTTTAACCCAAATTTTACGTGTATTTTACAGCAACTTAAAAAGTAATTTTTGATCATACCTCCAACATGTGACATTAATTACAGGTCGTCTGCCACGTGCCAGATGGTGAGCTCTCCACTTTCCCTACATCATTCCTGATAAGTATTATTATCACCTTGCAAGTGGGGAGACAGAGTTCGCAGGAGCTGCGACTCTTTGATGAGGTTTTGTAACCAGGCGCAGAGGTGAGGTGCAGGCCCTGCGCTCCGCCTCTCACTGAGGTGAGGCCCTGTGCGCATGTGCAGGTGTGCTAGTGTGCTGCTCCGTGAACTGCATGAGCTGCGACTTACTGTGGGCGCACCTGCTGCGCTGACCCCTTAACCAATACTGCAGGGTCCGTCCACAGAACCACCTCACGGTCAGCGGCCAGGGGCGGTTCTCCCAGCCAGTGGATCCAGAGAGGAGCCCTGGGCTCAGCGCAGGCAGGTTTGCTGGCTGCCCAGGAAGCAGGGAGTTGGCTTAGGCTGAGGCTCCGCCCTGCACTTACCTCCTGGCATTTTAGTAACTACCTTCCTCCAAAGGCCAAGGTCCAGCCCATCCTCTGACATTCTTTTCTCTCCTAGTTTTGGGGAAAGAATGAACTACCTTAGAATGTTTCTTGTAGAACTCCTAGAACATTTTTCTGATTTTTTTTTTTTTTTTTTTTTTTTGCCCGAAATGAGCGTAATATGTGTTCATTGTGTAAAGAAACAGCCTGTCTGGTGCAGGCAGAAATTGGGTCCCCAGGGTGAACAGAACCCGGAGCCTGGCTTGGCTGGGGCATGCACTTGCAGATCAGGGGCATGGACATGGTGAGTGGCATAGGTGTGCTGGACTTGGGCCGAGGGGTCCTCCATCCTGGACTGTAGCTTGCTGTCAGGTGAGGAAATCACTGGACACCTCCACCTGCCACCACTCAGCCACCTCCTCAGCCTGGAGCCCTGTGGGAGAGGGTTCTGCCCGTGCTATGAAACACAAGAAGACGGAGATGAATGTTTTCTGGCCTCGAGCACCAGCTCTACACTTTCTCTGTCCTGACGTGCGTGTTCACATTGATTCAGCCTCTGCCCGCAGCCTGCCGTCTATTCTCCTGGAAGACTGACAGCTGTACGTGCTGAACCCAGCTCTGGGCAGCGCAGTCAGCTTGCAGACACTCAGGCCGGAGGGAGGGGTGCAGGCGGGAGGCCGAGTCTCCTTAACTCCTCTTTACGGGGTGCAAAGCGTGCCCATCGACACCCACTTCCTCTCCTGCTCTTTCTTTATTCCTTTTCTGTGTCAATGACTTGATGTAAAAGCCTTGACTAAATTCCCCGCGGGAGAAGCACATCTGTCAGGTGATGTCAGCGCCTGGCTCCGTCGTCTTCCTGCTGGGCTGCCAGGGATTGTCTCAGGGTGCTGGAATGCTGCCGCCGTCCAACACAGGTAGGGTCAGGCCCGAGCCTCCCGGCCCTTCTGTCCGCAGCTTAGCACCCGAGGGGCTGCAGGGGCTGGGGGCAGTTTATTGTCTTTGCTGCTCTGTGAACTCAGAGCGGGGTGATGGTGGAGGTGAAAGGCTAGACTGCAGGAGCCCCTGGCCAGGGCAAGGACTCCAGGCCAGGTCCCCAGCGCTGGGCAGTGGGAGATGCTGGCCTCAGGACAGCGGGCGCTGGGCTCTGACCCTCACCCCAGGGTTTTTGGAACCGGATGAAAGTGCGTTATCTCAACATGTAAGAATATTTCTGGCACCGAAGGCTGAAGACAAAAACTCCAAGTTAAGATAAATACTGGGAGAAAGAAAGGCAGCAGCAAGGTCAAAGGCTTGATCCAAGAGGACTGCGAGCCTGCTGGGGCGCCCCACGCCGGCGTGGTCCTCGCTGGTCCGTGGACTCCTGCGCCCACCGGGCACCGAGCCTGGCTCTCGTTTCCTGTGTTGTGTGGAAGGGCAGAGGACGACGGGCCCGTTGATTCATGTGGACAAATAAAAACAAAACAGGCAAAATCGAGAGGGCAGTGCAAGGCAGAGACCAGCCGCAAGCATTTCCCATGATTGGCCGTGGGTCAGTGTTTAGGGACGAGTGGTTTCTGACTCTACCGAGTAGTTAGATGATTACCCAGTGATAGAGAGGGTTTTGAATGGTATTTTTAGAACGAATTTGTTATTTTATGAAGAAAGAGAATCTGAGGAAGGACATGGTTCACACACACTCACCCACACACAATGTGTTTGTGTGACACACAGTATGCGTCACTCTAGCACAGACCACATTTCAGGCGCTATGCACCAGTGGCTCTCCAGAAGGGTCCTCTCAGCCTGCTGTCCATGGGGGTCTTTACAGTGTGGGCAGGCTGGAGAGTCCTCAGTGGCCCCGAAGTCCTCAGGTCCAAGTGCTGGATGGCCCTAACCACAGGTCTGGGCAGTGCCACCCGGGCTGCTCTGGAACAGGACCCGATGGCCCCGGGGGCAGTGAGGCACTTGGCACCTGCAGCCGGGCAGTGAGGGACAGGCATGGGGCATCCTTCAGTTGGGCTCCAGCGCCGCCTCCATGTGGTGCTGGGAGCTTTGAGTCTGTGCCCTGCCAAGGTCAAGGGTGGCTAAGAGGATGACCCCACTGCTTTCTGTGACAACTGAAGTTTCTTTGATGAGATTCCATGAAAATGCCACTTGAAACAAACCTTGCTCAGTGTGAAGACTTGATGGAGCACAAAACTACTGTACGGGATCTTGTTCTGTGGCGAAATCTCTTTTTAAGGGGCATTAGAACATATGTATATAAATGACTTAGTCATTTAAAAAGCTACCTTTACTTTTGTAAATGTAATAGTAGAAGATTTTTAACATTCTTGGGAGCGAGGGTGTGTGTGACCACTTGTTCTGAATCCAAGATTGAGATACACAGCAGCCCTCCCCTATCTGTGGTTTTTCTTTCTGAGATTTCAGTTATCCATAGTCACTCACAGTTGGAAAATCTTGAAAAGAAAATTCCAGAAATTTACAATTCACACATTTCAAATTGCACGTGATTCTAAATAGTACGATAACACTTTCTGCTCTCCCTGCTCTGTCCCACTTGGGATGTGAATCATCCCCTTGTCTAGCATATCCACCAGGTATGTGCTACCTACACATCAGTGACTAGCCCTATTGGATAGCAGGTCCATTGTTACGGTATCATGGTGTTTGTGTTGAAGTCAGCCCTTATCATGGCCCCTTTGCAAAAAAAAAAAAAAAAAAAAAAAAAAAAAAAAGATGCTGGCAGTTTTTTATCATACATATTGTTAAAATTGTTTTATTTTATTATTAGTTATTGTTGCTCATATCTCACTGTACCCAATTCATAAATTAAACTTTATCATAGATATGTATGTATGTATGCACAGTAAAAAGCAGCGTATGTGAGGGCTCAGTACTATTCTCATACCTGATTTCAGGCTTCCAGGCATCCATCTGGGCTTTGGAGACGTTCCCTGTGGATAATGGGGGAGTACTGTTCATTACAAAACGTTAGGACTGTCTCATGGGAATCTCAGAACAGACTGTTTAAAATCGAGAATTTTCCATAAAATTAGAACAAGTATTTGCCTGAGTAATAGCTAAATACTAAGTGTTTTGGTAGCCTTTAGTCATATTTTATTTATGCATGTTTTTTCCTCTAACAAAGTAAAATGAAAATAAACCAGTGAAAATATTTGTACTTGGATTATCCAAGGAAATCTCTCAGGAGTGGGAGCAGAATCTAGATGGAGGAAGAATCAGTGATCACACTGGCCATCCTAGTCTCCCACTTTCTTCTCGCTGCCAGGAAGTGAGCAATCCAGCGTGGACTCCTGGGTGGACGCGAAGCAGGAGGATGATCAGCAATGACAAGGAGTTGCAGTCCAAGACTAGAGACCTGAGCATCGACGTCTCTCTTACACAAGCACACCGCTTCAGGCAAGACCCCTCCGTGATCATTTTTATTTGAATGAAATGCAGTGTTTGCACACACCAAGTCTTGACTTTTCTGGGGTGTGGCCTTGTTATGAAGTACTGTTTAATTCTTCTCCATCTGAACCTAGGAAAGATGCTTGTGAATAGTAGAGAGGGCCCTTATGTTATGAGGAGGTTCTGTGTTTCAGAGAGGCACAGAGGAGAGTACTTACTAAGGCAAATTAAATTTTACTGTTAAGCACAAATCATCACATCAAAACTCATTTATGTTTTCTATTCTTTTTTGACGTACAGTATTCACTGGATGGACTTTTGTCTTTTCCTGGTTTTATTATGTACGATACCATTAAAGGGAACCAGTACTGTTGACCAAATAAAAATGACCCTCCAGGTTGGGTGACCTCAGACAGTTGTTAGGCTGGGCCCTGTGCTTAAAGCCCTGGGTCCTGTCTGCTGTGGGTGCCGCCTTGGCATCATGGTAGTAGGATGTGTAAACAAAGAAAGGGCTTAGGCTGAGGAAGCCACCGAGGAGGAGCGCACGATGACCCTGGAGACTGTTCCTTTGTCAGGGCTGTGACTGAGCCAAGTCCAGAGGCAGGAGGAGGGAAGTGAGCTGTGGCCAGCTCCAGTGTCTGCACCTTGGCACCAGGAGACCACGCCTCTCTGTGTCCCAAGCGCACACCAGTGAGCAGCTCGCGGGCAGGCGGGGACACTTCTGTGTTGTTGCCTGAAGCGATGGCCGTTTGGAGTAACGAAGCTGCGGGAAGAAGTTTAGAGGCAAACTGGAGACAAACAGCTTTTTATTCTGATAACTTTTCTCTCTGGCTCTAACAACGACTAACACGCACCGCACACACCACCAAAATGGCGCTGACCCGATCAGCAATCTCGGCCAAGTCACTCAAGATCCCGGGCCAAGTCCCGTGAGACTACGGAAGGCGACAATGCCCAAATCTCCTTGGCCCATAGTCAACCGCAATTCAAGCCATCTCCCCAAACAAGACTCCTACACTTCTGCCTCTGGAAATCTCCATCATCCAATTGTGCACGCTTCAGAGCTGGGGTGGGCCAGGACCAGGGTCACTTCCATCTCATCATCACGGTTAATGAGAGCTCATCTGCCTTTCTGTTCTGTTTTTCCTTTCCTTTTTTTGTTTATACTGCACTTTTGAAGAAATCATTACAACAAATATTATGATAGAAATGTAATAAATACAAAAATATAATGGTGAACGATTACAATAAAGGTGGGTGGAACTCTCTTTTGCAGCCACCCTGTGTATACCATGCAAGGATTTCTGGAAGAGCTGGATAGAGGGAGGGGTCCTTGGGGACATTCTTTTGTTTTAACTTTGAGTCTGAAATTTAAAACATGAACTTTTTATGTCTGGCCATATCAAAATATCTCTCAATGATTTGTGATAATAATTTCTCTACTCCTAATCATCCTATTCCAGAAGGATTCAAGAAATGAAACTGGAGATTAGTGAGAGAGCATATATATATGTAGGTATATGTATGATATGTGGCATGTATATTATATACATGGAATATATATTATATATGAATTATATGCATATGCAGCACATACATGTTAAATATAATATATACATATGTATAATATACATGTATGTATGCATATTTATGTAAAAAATTATTTCAGTGGTTATACATATTACACATATGTAATATATATAATTCACACACATATCCATAATACTTTCCCTTGGTATGTAAATGCAAAATGCCAAAACAAAGTGAGACAGATTGCCTTTGTGCTTAAAAGTTATTATTTAGATTTAGTATGATTAAACAAATATTGATAGAATGATAATTACACATTAGGTGTTATCAAGAAAGAAAATCACACATACAGATTATTGCTCTTAAGGTACTTGTAGTTTACTTCAGGAGCCTGGAAAGAATATAGAACATTTTATTGCCCTGCAAGATAAACAGCAGGAAGAGCTATAGTGACAGTTTGTGCAAGCATGTATGCCACAGGTGCACAAGCTATCCCAGGGGATTTATAAAGGCAGAGAGAAAGAACAAAGGAAAATCTCATCTAGAAGTTTGCCTTTTGAGATGAGGTTCTTCTTTTGGATGATCCCAAGATTCATACAAGAACTTTTTAAAATGCTACATTGTTTTCTAAAATTATGTCTCTGGTGAGCCATAGTTTTTTTGTGGTGAATTTCATAGACTCCAGCTCTGCTAGAGACAGGTTGAGAGATTCTGAGAATCACTCAATTGATCACTCCCTTGATGCTCAACTTTGACTTAATGATCATAATGTCAATTAATGCTTTCAAAGTTGCTGAGCTTTGGTTAAGTCCAGATTCTAACAACCTGAGTTATGACACCTTTTAAATCTTGTATGTTAGTTATCAAAACCATGCTCATTTAGCCTCCAGGAAATCTGGCCCATTTTCATAAGAAGTGGACTCAGTCATGTGAGGGTGACCCTCCACAGCTGCAGCCGTGTGCCAGAGGCAGGCAGTTTACCTGTAGGTTTGCATCAAGAAAAACTCCTGCAATATGCTTGATCTAGATCTCAGAATCCTTTCTATCACATTAGCTCACTAAAACTTGCAAAAACAGTGCATGCAATGATGAATGAAAATAATGCTAATACTAATAACATGCGCATAGTCATTTTTAATGTAAAACCAAATTATAAGCCTTATTATAAACATTGTATTTTTTTCCATAAAATTCACATGCCAATTTTTGAAGTATGGCACAAAACTTTTGTGAAAGCTTTTAAAAACATAATTCTAGTAATAAATCCTATGTTTAGAAGAAGCCTGTGTTCTTTCTGGTCATAGTTCCCATAAAAATGTTCCTCTGTGGTTATTTAAGGTGGGCATTGAATTTTTCATTATAAATAGGCTAGATGGAATTGTGGCTAAGAGCCTGAGCTTGCATGGAAGTTGTGAATGTAAATACTCCTCTCTGTCTTCATATTTGTTGAATGCCATCGCATCAACAAAACCAACACATGGAAGTGTGTGTTTTCTCTCATCCTTATCTGTGATTGAGATAAGAGCAAGGGGGAATTAGAGATTGCTCTGGCGTGGATCCAATCTCCAAGGAAGCTCCAGTCCTGCTGCACTTAGAAACAGAATATGTGTTACTAATAAGAATGAGAATGACAATCTCAAGGTACTAGGACCACCTGTGTCCGGGGATAGTAGCTCAGGTGCTTGTAAAGCTACGTGGAAGCTGTTGGTGACAGGCTGACTCAGGAGGTGAGGTGTGCTGAGAGATGACTTCCAGAGACCTTACATGACACCTCAGAGCCACGAACACCCCAAGGCTCACTTCATCAACTGGAAGGGCCTTGCAGGGTTGCAGTTCTGACATGGAAAAGGCCACCATCACAGACATAAAATTCTACAGTTGACTGAACTGCTTCCTCGAGCCTCAGAGATGGATAGTTCTTTATGCTTCAGGAAGGCAAAAGATTTTTTCTAGATGCTTGAAAAATGATGTTTATTTAGCAAATGGATTTTTACTTTGGTTTGCGCTTGGAGGAAGCTCAGAAGTGTCAACCTAATTAGCTCCTGTGTAGTCCATCCTGAAGTTCAGTTTCAGGCGAGTGTGACGTTCTTTCCACTTCCTTCCTTCGTGGGCTGGTGGTGCCTTTCAGAGACCGTGTTGGACGCAGCACAATCCAGCTGATCCACGCTCCCAACTTCCTACTTCCACTCCTCGGTAGCGATTAGTCCTGGCCATTGACGTTCCTCCTACCTGCCAGAAGCCATAGTGGAGAGTAAGATGGCACTACTACCATGCTTTTGTTCCCTATAAAAGTAGGAAAGTGATTATTCGATTGAGAGAGATCAGTGTAACTGAAAAGCTAAGACTATTCTCAAGACTTCACATCCTTACATTGCACAATCATTTTGTGAATGCGTGCAGTTAAGGCTACCGGGTAAATACAGGTAATGAGTGTGTGAACTACTGATTATTACACAATGACAAATATCGTAGGCAGGTAACTGAGATCCAGATATTGAGTGCTAAATATCCTTAAGGGCTATGAAGCCATTAGAATACAATTTTGACTTGCCTACCTAAATTTCACCAATATTTCAGAATTTCAAGACAGTTTAATTTTAGGAGTTTGTGGTTGTTATATTGATGTAATATAATTAAAAATGTAGATCATTTACTAAAATGCTATAGATCATTTTAAGTTGTCTCTAATTCAGGCTATTCGGTTCATATTCTTTGTTTCCTCTAATAATCTAAAATGGAAGGAAACTGTAGAAAATCACTACCTAATTCATGTAGGAAAACCCAAGCTGGAAAATCAACACCCCAGCTCACAGGCTAGAGACCTAGCATCTAAAGCCTCATCGAGACTCAGAATCCATCCTAGGCCCAGAGGTGGCCTCAGGCTTGGTGGCGGAGGCTGGTTTAGGCGTGGCCTCTGCAGTCTTTCTCAGGGTTGTCTTTCGCCACCCATCATGTGCCTCTGACAAAGTGCCATTTCTTCTTTTCTCTCTAAAAAGACAGGTTGCTAATTGACCGGGAAGGTGGCTGGCCTGGGTTAGGACTCTGTGATTGAATTCCTGCGGTGGGAGTGAAAACAGAAGATCTGGTGGCTACCCAGGCCATGCCAAGAATGGACAGAGTCAACATCTTCACAGGCAGGCGTAGAAGACACAAACAGATGTTCTCGCTGCCAGTCTGTGAGAAAGTGGTGCCCACCGGGTCCACTCTGGCTTGGCCTCAGAGACCTCAGGGAGTCTCCCTCCCACAGGGATGCACTGATTTACTGAGCTCAGTGCAGTGGGCATTTCAGAAACTAGCAGCATCTTCAGAGGTCAACACAGCCCTACAAAGGTTAGCGCTGATTTGCGCTTGCAGAGCCCGCTACCTGCGTCACTCACACCGGCCACAGTCCTGCCCAAGCCCCAGGGAAGGTGGCAGTGACTGCAGGGTTTCCTGATAGGGAATGCAGAAACAAAACCTTAGCACAGAGTTTCTTTTTCTTTCTTTATATGTTTTTATTTGTTCTAATACATGACAGTAGAATGCATTTAGGCACTTTGATATATCATACACCTTTTTCTTTCTGTCTTTTTTTCCCCCCACAAACTGAACAGAAATGAGGGAGATACCAATAACAGAAAATTCCTGGTTGAAACACCGAATGTTTTTAAAATATTTTTGGTACCCATGTTTGAACCCAGGGGCACTTATCAATGGGCCACATCCCCAGCCCCCTTTTAATATATTTTATTTAGACACAGGGTCTTGTTGAGTTGCTCAGGGCCTCACTAAGTTGCTGAGGCTGGCTTTGACTCACAATCCTCCTGCCTCAGCCTCCAGAGCTGCTAGGATTGCAGGGATGAGTCACCATACCAGGCTAGCGAGTGGTTTTGATCAGAACCATAAAGATGTATTGTGGGCTTGAGAAGCTTAATTTTCCAGTTGTCTCTTATTGTGATACAAAAGATCACTATGCTGTTTTGAATATTTAGCTGTCTTGTTGTTTCTTAGAAGGATTCCAGTATGAGACTGAGAGGTGCTTTGGACACTCATGGTTTCTCTTTTCCTCATCATGCTCACAGATGTCAGTGTCCTGAGAGGTCCTGTGTAAGTGTTTTAAACAAAGTATCTCTTTAAAAGAATACATTAGCTGGGCATGGTGGTGCACGCCTATCACCTCTGCAACTCAGGAGGCTTAGGCAAGAGGATAGAAGGTTTGAGGCCAGCCTTAGCAACTTAGTGAGACACTGTTTCAAAAAACAAAACAAAACAAAACAACAAATCAAAGCAAAACAAAAGGATCAGGGATATGTTTTAGTGGGTAAGTGCCCCTGGGTTCAATTCCCAGCATCAAAAAAAGAAGAAAAGAAAAGAAAAAAAAAGGAATGCTATTATATAAGATGTAAGTATGAGTCATCATGACAGACTATTATTTTGTAACAAATGCAAGCAATTCTTTATCCTAGCTGTTTTAAGTTTTACTCAATTATTGGTCATTTGCAGTAAGATTTGGCTCATATTTTTCTTCTTGAGATTGAAAAACAGTAGTGGATAAGAATCTTGTGGAGGCTGGGCCTCCTCATGTGTGTTTTGTGTCTCTAGATGGTACAGTGTGGCCCAGTGGCTGGCTGCTGGAACCCCAAGCATGACGATTTCAGTTGAAAACTTAGGTTGTAGAAATTAATTAAAATTTCATTTTATTTTTTTTTTTCATTACATGTGGAAATGATAATCTTTTGGACATGTTGGGTCAAATAAGTTGTATCATTAATATTAATTTCATCTGCTTCTTTTCACTTTTTACAATGGGATCACTAGAGGGCTTCAGTCTTAATAACCGTGCTTCCTGTTTTGGTGGAGCAGTGAGCATTCTCCCGTCTGGCAGGAGGGTTGGCGTGGCAGCTTGTTTTCCTACTGACACTGATTTTCTCATGGCGCTTGGTATCTCTCATGGCAACCGCAGGACCTCCAGCTTCACAAAGGTGACTTCCCTTAAAACGGCAGCATGATCTAACGTTAAACTGTCTCATAGCCATGGGGAGTCTGTTGCGTGTAGAGTCTCACTACAGTCACTCAGACATTTCCTGTACCCAGGGGTGCCCCTGAGCAGTCACTGAGGTTCTCTGGTGTGTATTGGCACACTGTTTGGGAACCACAAACATCTGATGAGTACCTTGACAGATTTTCGTTGCCTGCGGTGTGGAACATGTTACACCTTTATACTCCTTCATCTGTTCATTCAACCAATCATTTTCAAGCCATTCTGATTTAGTACCTAAAACATGCATGAAATCTGGTTGCCGGTGATACGGTGGCAAGGACAGACAGAATCCCTGTCTCATGCAGTTTGCTGTCTGGGAAAAATACACAGATAAACCCCTCAGGTAAACAAGTAAGCCAGGTGACTGCAGGTCCGATGGGGGCCGAGGAAGAAGAGGGGCCACAGCCTTGCTGGGCGAGGTGGGGAGGGTGCCATGTGTGGGTGGCCCGAGGAGCCTCCTCCAAAGTGACCTGGAAAAGACCCTTAGTGGGAATAGCCAACCAGAGCAAGAATTTGTTTTTAAATATTTATTTATTTGTTTTGGTTGTACACAATGCCTTTTTATTTTTACGTGGTGCTGAGGATCCAACCCGGGCTGCACACCTGCTAGGCGAGTGCTCTACCACTGAGCCACAACCCCAGCCCCCAGAGTAAGAATTTTAAAGAGAATTCTGGAAGAAGCAACAGCAAAGATGAAGAGTCGAGATAACTGAACAGCAGAAAGGAGACGCCCTACCCGAGTAAGGGGAGGCTGGTGTGACAGGCGGGAGGTCGACGTGACAGGCAGGGGCATCATCAGGAGCCAGACTGTTCATGGCTGTGCTCGCGGTGGTCGTCAGCTCTGGGTTTGAGCTGACAGCACAGTGCTGTGCACACTACAGGCACCAAGGAAGTGTGTGTTGGTGGAATTAATGTGGATGGCAAGTGGCGGGTGCCTAAAATAGATTCGAGATCCAGCTTTTCAAAACAAATTTTGTTTGTAGTTGTGAATGGACAGCATGCCTTTATTTTATTTGTTTATTTTTATGTGGTGCTAGGATCAAACCCAGTGCCTCACACCGGCTAAGCAAGCCCCCTGCCACCTAGCTTCAGCCCCAGCCCAAGACCCAGTTGCAGAGTGAGGCCTTTGAACCTGGGACATGAACGCCACACAGGCAGGCAGGTGCAGAGTCGGCCTAAGCTAGCAGCCCGGCCTGCCCGATGCAAGGCGGAAACCACACGTCCAGTTCTGCTTGGAGGCTGGCCTTCCTCATCCAGCTGCGTGACCTGACTCCTTGGCCTGAGTGTCTATCCCAGGCCTGGATTCCATCCAAGTGGTAGGCCTCTTTTCTTTTGGTTTCGAGTGTCTACTGAATTTAAATTGATTTTTATATCCCCTTCAGACTACCTGGATGTCAAGTTAAGACTTTTCTGATTGATTTGAACTTTTATCTTTTCAGAAATACCTTGATTTATCCCAGGAATAAATAGATGTCTCACTGCTTATTTTATCATTTGTAATTGTTATGGTTTGGATGTGAGGTGTCCCCTGCGAGCTCCTGTGTGAGGCAATGCGATAACGTTCAGAGGCAAAATGGTCATGATAGCTGTAACCAGTCAGGAATCAATCCACTGTATGAACGGATAATTTGGAAGGACCACAATACTGGTGGTGACTCTAGGCAGGGAGGGTGTGGCTGGAGGAAGTGGGTGTGCCTCTGGGGTTTGTATTCTGTCCTGGGAAGCTTGCTTTCTCTCTCTGCTTCCTGGCTGTCACAAGTTGAGCCGCTGTCCTCCACCCGCCCTTCCTCCATCATGACGTCCTGCCTCACCCCAGGCCAAGCAGTGGAGTGGACATGGATGGAACCTCTGAAACCAGGAGGCCAAGTAAACCTTTCTTTCTCTGTTAGTGTTGGGTATGTTGGTCACGGGGGGCACAAAGGTGATTAACACAGTAATTAATCACATTTTACATGTGTGAGCTGGTGAGGTTAGGAGACTGTTCATGAGGACCAGCCAGGATGGAAACCCCACTGTTGGGGAATCACCCTGATGCAGTGATGGCTTCCGGGTTTCCTGCAGGCAGGCCATCCAGAGCACACGAGGAAGAAACACCGGCACACTAATAAGGTTGAAATGTTCATTATGTAAATCGTAAACATGCAGCGAGAGCAAGGGGCAGGAGGCCGAGAAGACTGGGAACAAGTGGCGTGGAGGTCACATCTAAGCCAGGACATGTTTGGCACCTTCCCCGCTGACAAGCATCAGAACAAAGGTGTGGGAGCCAAAGTGGTGGCCCTGAAGGATGCTCAAGCTGGAGTCCTCACAGGGCGTGCTGCCTTACTCGGCAGATGTCATCTGTTAACGCAGATGCCAGGGTGTTAAGGACTTTCAGGTGGATCATCCAGGGGGACCCCATAAAATCAGATGAGTCCTTGAAAACAACCAGGTGTGGTGGTGCATGCTTGTGATCCCAGTGGCTCGGGAGGCTGAGGTGGGTGGATCACAAGTTCAAAGCCAGCCTCAGCAAAAACAAGGCACTAAACAATTCAGTGAGACCCTGTCTCTAAATAAAACACAAAATAGGGCTGGGGATGTGGCTCAGTGGCCAAGTGCCCCTGAGTTCAATCCCTGGTATCCCCCCACCAAAAAACCCCCCAAAACTTGAAATATTTTCCAGATGCCATCAGATAGAGAAGAGGAGATGGATAGACAGAGGGTGAGGAAGATGTGATGGTGGTGGTGATGATGGTGATGGATGATGATGATGATGATGATGGTGATGGTGGTGATGGTGATGGTGATGGTGATGGTGGTGATGATGATGGTGATGATGGTGATGGTGATGGTGATTGATGATGGTGATGGTGATGATGATGATGGTGATGATGATGGTGATGATGGTGATGATGGTGATGGTGATGGTGATGATGGTGATGGTGATGATGATGATGGTGATGGTGATGATGGTGATGGTGATGATGGTGATGGTGATGGTGATGATGGTGATTGATGATGGTGATGGTGATGATGATGATGGTGATGGTGATGATGGTGATGGTGGTGGCAATGATGATGATTTTAGGAATGGGTTGGTGATGGCAATGAAGGTGGGGTTGGGGGTGGTGATGGTGGCGGTGATGATGATGTAGTGATGATGGTGGTGGCAATGACAGTGATAGAATGGTGATGGTGATGATGGTGGGGGTGGGGGTGGTGATGGAGGTGGGAGTGGTATGATGATGGTGGTGGTAATTATGATGGTGATGGTGGTGATGGTGGTGGTGATGATGATGGGTTGGGAGTGGTGATGGTGGTGGTGATGGTGGTGGTGGTGATGATAGTGATGGTGATGATTGTGGGGGTGGTGATGATGATGGTGGTTATGGTGGTGATGATGATGGTGGTGATGGTAATGATGTTGCTGGTGGTGGTGTGATAATGATGGTGATGGTGATGATGGTGGGGGTGGGGGTGGTGATGGAGGTGGGAGTGGTATGATGATGGTGGTGATGATGGTGGTGGTAATTATGATGGTGATGGTGGTGATGGTGGTGGTGATGATGATGGGTTGGGAGTGGTGATGGTGGTGGTGATGGTGGTGGTGGTGTGATGATAGTGATGGTGATGATTGTGGGGGTGGTGATGATGATGGTGGTTATGGTGGTGATGATGATGGTGGTGATGGTAATGATGTTGCTGGTGGTGGTGTGATAATGATGGTGATGGTGATGATGGTGGGGTTGGGGGAGGTGGTGGTGGTGGTGATGATGGTGGTGGTAGAAGTGATGATGAGGACCTGAAGATACAGGAAGGAGCCTGCCTGCTGAGGTGTGTGGGCGAGCTCTGCTCTAGAAGATAGGACAGGAAGGAAACAGACTTTCCCCTTCCAACCTTCAGAAAGAATGGCAGCCAGCCTTTCTTGATATTTGCCCAGTGAAATTCACATCCGATGTGAACCTTTATGCTCTGAGATAAAAAATGAAATGTACTCTGCAAATGTGTATAACAAATTAGAATTTTAAAAAATGAAAAAAAAAAAAAGTTTATTTGTTTTAAGCCACTAAATTTGTGACAATTTATTACAATGGAAATAGTAAAGTAGTATGAGAAGTGAATCAAGGCTCGGAGGTGAGAAGTTCCTTTGACCAACACACACTTGCTCCCACAGAGAGAGGCAGGGCAGGACCCTGGCCATGGTGCCCACAGTGCAGCCCCCTGTAGAGCTGTAGACTTTGTCTGCATTTTGGAAGCAGAGAACATGTGGGCAACACGTGGGTGTCTGGGTCCAAGATACCGTCGATGTGAGGTGACATGAGCTGTGCCTGACACATATTAAACATTTACTTGGTCTTCCCATCCCTTCCTATCTAAAAATAAGACTCTCATCTGGTTCATTAAAACAAGTCTATATCAAATGCCATAAATTCTGTTTATTCAGTTCATGTTTAGCATGCTTTGCTAACTCATCTCTGACATTATTGCCAGAGTCTGAATGTTTTATGTCTACTTCTTTACCCTCACTCGTGTGTTAAAGTCCTCCTCTCCAAGGTGACAGCACTAGAAGTGAGGCCTTTGGCAGGTGATTAGGTCACAGGGAGGCATTCTCATGAGCAGGGTTAGCACTCTTATGTAAGAGGTCCTGGAAGCCTGGTGCAGTGGTGCACACCTGTAATTCCAGTGTCTGGGGAGGATGAGATAGGAGGATTGCGAGTTCAAAGCCAGCCTCAGCAATGGTGAGACGCTAAGCAACTCAGTGAGACCCTGTCTCTAAATAAAATAAAAATAGGGCTGGGGATGTGGCTCAGTGACCAAGTGCCTCTGAGTTCAATCTCTGGTACCAAAAAGAAAAAAAAAAACAAAAAAGGTGCTGGAGAGGCCCTTTACTCCTTCCACCACTGGGGACATAGTGGGAAGCCGCCATTTTGAACCAGAAAGTGGGCCCCAGCCAGACCCTTGACCTGCCCAGGTCTCCATCCTGGACCTCTAGCCTGCAGCACTGTGATCATGGTATTTGGGCATGGCAGCCCAAATGGGTTAAGATAATTATTTATGAATTTTACCCATTCCATTCCCCCCTAATTTCTATAATGGACCCACACAGTGAGAAGAACAGACCCACATATTAAGAATATCTCCAGGAGGATTATTAAAAAAGAAAAGAAGGAAAAGAAGGAAAATAAAACAAAAATTAGTGCTATAGTTTGGGTCTAGAATTTTCCCAAAGGCTATGTTTCCAAGGCGTAGTCCCAAACTTGGCCCTGTTGGGAGGTGTTGGGACTTGAAGAGCAGGGGCTAGTGGAAATCTTCCGGTCACTGGGATCATGACCCTGGAGGAGGCAGTGGGACCTGGCCTCCTTCCCTCCCCAGTGCTGTCCTAGTGAGTGGCTTCACTCCTCACATGCGTTCTGATGAGATGTGCTGCCTCTCCACAGGCCCCAAAGCAACATGGGTCCAAGGAACCATGGATGGAACCTCTGGAACGGATGGGTGAGGATGTGTGGACGAGAGGACACCTGCACGCTGCTGGTGGGAAGGTGCATTGGAGCAACTGCTGTGGAGACTAGTACAGAGGTTCCCAGAAAAGTAAAAGCAGAGCCACCACATGACTCAGCAATCCCACCACGACCACCTACACAAAGGAGTGGAGATCAGGATCCCAAGCAGATATCTGCAAACCCATGTTCACTGCCGTAGTGCTCACAAAAGCCGAGACTGGGAGCAACCTAAATGTCCATCTGCACATGAATGGGTAAGGAAAATGTGGCTCATCCACAAAGGAATAGTATTCAGCCTTTAAAAAGCAGGAATCCTGCCATTTGTGGCAACCTGGATGAACCTGGAGGATGCTATGCTAAGTGAGACCAGCCAGACACAGAAGGACAGAGACCACAAGAAACGTCACCTCTATGGTGCATCCAGGACTCAGACTCACAGAAACAGAGAGTGGAACACTGGTTTCAGGGGTCAGGGTGGGGAGGGGGGAGTGGGAGAGGTTAGTCAAGAATATGGAATGTTCTTTATATAAAATGAATGAATCCTAGAGATCTACAGAGCATGTCTACAGCTAACAATAATGTAGTATACACTTTAAAACATGCCAAGGAGGTAGATCTTATGTCAACTGCTCGCCCCTCCCTCCACCCACAATAGTAATGGTAAATAAGGAAGAGGGCACAAACTCTGGGGAGGTGACCCAGATGGCGGGGATGGTTTCATGGGTATAAGCTCATCTCCTAGATACCTAAAGTCACATACACTAGGTATGCACAGCTGCCTGTCAATCATTGCTTAATAACGTGGTTAAAAAAATAATTCCACAAAATGCAACACCCCCCAGGTGTGAAGAAAGTAGGTGCCTTCAACGTTGACCCTGCGGGAGCACTCAGGATTCCTGCGTCCTTCATGCACCACACCAGTGGACCGCGGAGGGCATCTTGGGGACTTGGCACCCTCCAGTGAGGCAGACTGTGGATAGAGGCACCGGATTTCCAGTTGCTGTGAACTTGCAAACTCCCTGCTGACAGGCTGAAAGTGGAGCTGGTGGTTTAGTTATGTCAGTATCTTGGGGAGCACAATCATTTGTGTGCAAAGGCAAACTACATCTGTTATACATATAATGTACAAAGAGAAGAAATCCATTTGCACACTTGAAGAATCATGTGCTGAGATTTTTGTAAGAGAAGAAAGGCCAGTCTAAAACTACTAGTTGACTTTTGGTTCAAGTTTGAAACATTTTAAGCAATAGGCATTAAATTATTATGTTTTCTGGGTAATAGCAAATCCAGGAGACTGTTTCCTGCTTCCGTAGCTCAGAGAAACAGTAGCATCTGACAAGGTGTCGATCTCAAAGCTAAGGACCCGGCTGCTTGGGAAACTCAGTTAATAGTCTCTTGAATCATAATACTTGCCATTGAATAGGTGAAGCCAAGCTTTTGTTTCAAGAATCCCTGGTTAGTGTGAAGTACAGGCCTATTTCTTTTTTCTTTCGCTTTCTTTTTTCTTCCCTTTTACCCCTCCTTCCTTCCTTCCTTCACTCACATTTCTCAGATGGCTAATAGTGTTAAACTTTTTTTTTTTCATGTATTTGTTGCCATTTGTATTTCTACTTTTTTTTCCCCCTCTGAGGAGTTCAGACTCTATTTCAACGGAATTTAGTTTATTGGCTCAATATTTTCATTTAGAAGTTCTTTGTCTTCTCGTTTAGTATATGAAGAACGAGAAAAAGCTTCATTATATGTAGTTATCTTAGCAACATTTTTTGTTCTAATACAGAGGTCACTGGTATTTTAGTCTCTCCTCAAGCACATAACTATTAAATAAACCAAATTTTCCAACTATTTTCATTCAGCAGTTTTCTTAGAGAATTGATCCATGGATGATATAATAAAATTATTTTCTTTGGGTTGGAAAAATTCAGTTGAACCATTCAATGTCACAGTAAAAAGTCAGTTTTTAGGCAAATGTTATAATTGAACTGGATAAGTATTAATTTGGTTCCAATTTCCTAGGGGCCAGCCAAGGGGCCATTACATGCTCTTCTTACATGTGGGCTGGACACCAGGTTTTCTGTCCCCGTTGTCACCAGGTTGTAACTTTCTCAGAGATCAGACCTTGGAGAATTCAGTGCAGGCCATTGTAGTAATCAGCCCGTGAGCTGTTAAAATTGTCCTGTGGTCGCTAGCTGCACCTGGATGTATCAGCTTCTACTTACTAAATCAAGGTTTAGGCAACAGGGAAGGGGCCTTATTGCAGCAGAAAATCATAAAAGAGAAAAAAGAGTCATAACAAGCTTATCAAGTAGGGGTAATAACATGAAATTTGATTTTAAGCACTTTTTATGAAGAAGTAGTGTGAGAGATGGGAAAGAGTACCTTGAAGTCAAGCCCAGAGTGAAATCGATGGTTACGCCAACCCTCTCCAAATAAACAACACCCATCACCAAATACAGGACAAATATCTCTGTGTCACTGTTTTATTAAGAGACCCACATCCAGGAAGACTTGTCTTAGGCCCTGGGTTTAGAGTTCTAAACACTAGAATTTGTAACTAGCTCTTTCATTTAAAAAAATAGTCAGTAAGCGTCGTCTTCCTTGGGCAGCCGCAGCTCACGTGCACTGGGTAGAATTCCCTGCAGGGGCTGTTGGGATGGTGAGCTGGGCCCCCACTGGCAGGTGCCCCTCAGCATGTTTGGGGAGAATGAAAGGAGATAGTGGGGCTCTGGGGCCTTGGCTGGGGAATGGGAAAAGAGAGGAATCGAGTCACAGAGCTGTACTTGTCCCTTGCCTCTGTCCTGTTCTAGTGGTGTGGACCAAGGTCTGAAGTTACGTCTTCATCTCTCCCTCTTCCTGTTACCCACAGAACCAAACTCTTCTCCTAAGTTCCAAGATTATCTTTGTCCCTTTTAAAAAACATCCTCAGTGAATCCTTACGTGGTGCCACATTTAATTTACACGATTAAATCGGCTTCAGCTCTCTTCAATAAGTTTTCCTCCTGAAGTCCCCGTCTTTGTGCGCTGAAGTGTGCGCACCAGCCTCTCAGGCTGCTGAAGGAGTGAGTTGGCAGGAAACCCTCAACTCTAAATACCTCAGAATCACCAGGGCCGAGCACAAGGCTGGGTTACGGGGACATGAAATATTGTTCAAAGTTTCAGTACATTTGTTATGTGGCATCATTATTAATATTAATTCTATAACATGCGATTTAAATTTACTAGTTGTACTTACCTCACACATATGATGCAAAATTCTGTATTTTGACCATTGACCATTGATCACTGTTATGATTTGGCCCTGGAATATCCCCAAAGGCTCAGGTCTTGCAGGCTTGGTCTCCAGTGCAACGAGGATCATCCAAGGTGGGGCTCTTGGGAAGTGATTTGACTCCATGGCTCTGACCTCATCAGTGGGTTAATCCATTGATGGATTAATAATTTGATGGCTTTATTTGAAGCTGGTGGAAACTTTAGGAGCTAGGGCCCAGTTGGAGGAGGTAGGTCATTGGGGGTGTCCCCTGGAAGGGTACTCTCTGTCCCCAGCCCTTCCAACTCTCTTTCCTTCTCTGCTTCCTGGCTGCCAGGAGGTGAGAGGCTTCCCTTCAACACGTCCTCCTCCCACCTGGATGTTCTGCCTCACCTCAGTCTCAAAGCCACGGAGCCTGCTGACCATGGACTGAAACACGAGCCCAAATAAGTCTCTCCTGATCTGAGCTGTTTTCCTCAGGTATTTGTCACAGTGACATAAGAAGCTGACACAATCATCACTGCTGGCCTTATGGGAAGACCTCCAAGGGATCCCCTGTAATTACCGGGCAGATCTTTCCTTGGGCATCGAATGCTCACGTGACGTCTTCAACATCCAGGGGTCTGCAAGCTCTTGACTGTGCAGAGACACCAAGGAGGCATGGTGGCCAAAACTGACCTGTGGAAACGTTCTTCTCCTGGAAGGCCCCTGAGGGATATGTAGGGTCTTACTGGGACTGATAAAAAGACACCTTTCAGAATTTACACTCTCCATGTTCTAATCTCACCACTTGGCAGTGTGGCCTTGAGCATCTCTGAACCTTAGTTCCTGTCTTCAAAAAATCAAAATAAAAACCAGGACAAAGAGGTAGTTAAGTGAAAGCATTTGGATACTGAACTGGGAAGAGCTTTGTCAATAGTTATTTTGGGAGCTCTAGCCTAAGTCAAGTCCAGGGAATGAGAAGTAGCTTGGGGTGAAGGAATTTGTACTTTGGCATATAGAGAGAGACAGCTGTTGGTGATTGAGCCCTCGCTGGAAAAGCTCTATAAAAAGATACTTTATGTAGATTTGCAGATGCCTCGTAGCCACTTAATCCTAGCTATGTTTTCATACTCTGGGAAGAGCAATGTGGAAAAATTAGTCACAACCAAGAGTTGGGAATGGAGGTTATAGAAGTCGATGCTTCTGCTTTGAAACTACAAATATTAGTTCTCTCATTCTGAAAATATTTCAAAGATAGCATTTAGATGTTATCTATCTGATGGATACTGCATAGTAAGTCACATATTAGTGCAAATATTTATACTTTCCCTAGGATAAGTGATAAAACGATATGCCTCTGTTTTGAAGGGTCCACTAGGCATGTCCCTTTATAGATATATTAAAAACTAGCTGATCTTAGAGTAGAAATGAAGTATTCATGCAGAGCCTATTGGGCATTTTGTTTTATGCTAGATACTGCTTTGCTATGTTATTTAAAACATAACAAAATAATATGATAGAATGATGTCTGAGCCCTAGTTCTGCAGATAGAGGTGCTGGGGTGAGGCTGGTGGGCTAAAGTTTTCTAGAACATATAATCCCAAGAGAAGGAAGGGGAGGGAGGAAATGGATGAGAAGCAGAGATGGAGGAAAAGTAAATAAAAAGTGTGACGTTGCTGGGATGGCCAGAGTTGAAAACAGAAAGAGCTGTACCAGCAGCCTGAGGGACAGGCACCCTCTGGAGCAGCCTGAGGGACAGGCACCCTCTGGAACAGCCTGAGGGACAGGCATCCTCTGGAACAGCCTCAGAGACAGGCACCCTCTGACAGCTGCAGGGCTGGTGGGGTGGGAGGAGTTCCTCTTTCCTCCTTTACTCTCTCCATCTCTTTCTTCCTCCTTCTAATTATTCCTAGCACCCCCAGGAAATCAGGGATTTCCTGTCCCAGGACTCATCCCCCAGGTGAGCTGTCACTCCAAGGAGGCTGTGTGCATGAAGGTGAGTGGATGCTGGGCCGGATGTCCAGGCATCCAGCTGTGGGAAGTGGGCAGGGGGCACCCACCAGGGAAGGGCAGAGGAAAATGTGTGGTTGGGAGGTCCACAGACTGGGCAGCACAAATAGCATTCACCATCAGGCCACTGTTAAAAATAGTGCCTCAGGCGTCTGGAGAATCGAAGATCACTGGCTCTTCTGGGATTGTCTTTGAACCTTTATTTTAAGAAAGGGGAGGAAACGAACACTGAATGCACGCCTCAGCTATGCCAGCAGCCATTTTTCAAAAAAGAAAGTGAGAATAAACACCGGATACACCAGCTTAGCAGTGGAGGATGAGTGTGTTCAAAAAGGAACAAAGAAACGAAGGAAGAGCAAAGGGTCGTGTGAATTGAGTGAGAAAGTGGACTTAATCATAGTTAAATACAGATTTGTCCAAAGAGCTAGCCAGAAAAAAACAATTCAAGTTCTGTATTTCACAGTTCTGATGTGAGAAGAGATTCTCTTTATTACTTTAACAATCATTCTGACACATAAGAAAAAAATACAAAGTCTGCCCAAAATAAAGTCCTCATCTGCCAGTGTCATGGAACAGAAATAGCCCAGCTTCTCGATTATTTATATACTCCTGCGCACTAGGGGGAACACTTTGGTTGCTTTCTCATTGCTCTTTGAGGAACAGAAAAGCATTAATAGACTTTTAATTTTTAAAAATTTATTACTTCAAAGAACCATACAAGAGTGCATTTGGAGAAAAAGATTCAGAGACCCAGGCAATGTTACAAGTAGATAACTAATAATAATTATCCTAGAATCGCAGGAATAAGAGAACCATAAGTTCTATCCATCCTTTTTTATTTTCTTCTTCTTTTTTGTTCTTTTTGTTTTTGAGGCCCATCTGTGTGTCTTCCAGGAAATGTCGTACCTCTATCACTCGGTGCTCTAGCAAGGGTGATACATTATTTGACATTGAAAAATGCAGCAAAATTTGTATATATAAAGTATTGTTTAACATAAAGAATAATTCATTCTCTAAGGAAAGACCAAGTAGTGGGCAGGCTGTGACATGTTAATCGTGCCGCTGGTGAGCCAGAAGGTTGGCGCAGGACTGGCAGTGGAAGATCTGTCCCTCTGCCTGGGTAATGGCCTCAACCTCTTCCTCGTGAGTTTTGGGTGGTATTGATGCAGGCGTCTGTGGTCTCCTCTTCTCTGGGACTCTGCTGTTCTTGGGCTTTGGTAAGTCCCCTGTGCCAATTAACAACAGACAGTCAACCCCGTGACTCAGGGGAAGGCCATTCAATCCTCTCTGCTCCTGCATGGTTCACACCAGCCGAATCCCCTGGGTGAAGAGGAGGGGACACCGAGGCCCCTGGGTGACAACTTAGAGATGTAGAACTGCATGTGGTAGGTGACAGGTCTACCTGGAAGACACTGTGTGTTCCTTCCAGCTCATCCCAATAGAACGTGTTTGTTGTAAAGAAACCTTCGGAATCAAAGAAACTCTCCCAAATTGTGCAGCATTATTACTCCCTAATTCCGAACTTTGTGGAGACACTTAGAAACAAGTAGTTCCACAGACAGCAGAGGTTACAAAGCAGGGGTGTGCGGAGCCTTAACTCACTTGGGATGTGCAAGATATTTTATGATCCGTAAAAATCTCATCAACATTACTATTATAGAAAATGTGGAAAAATCCAAAAAAATTATGGCACTGAAAAAGAGACATGTGGCACTCAGAGATGTAGATGAGCAAGGTTTATTCAGCAGCAGTGCGGGTTCAGCGGGGTCTTCTCCAAGGCTGAGAGCTGCCCTTTGTTTTCAGCATCTTCTACACAGTACAGACTTCCAGGTCTGGAGACTTTCTCCTGCAAGCCTTGACATCTCCCCCTTTCTCCAGGCAGCTCTGGTTCCTGCCGTAGCTGCTGAGCAAGTCTGAACACAGGAGCAGAAATGAGAAGGTTGCAGCTATTAACAGAGATAGAAAGAAACATCTTAGGAAGCAGGTGCCACTACCAATGTTTGTCTCTTAAGGACAAAATACTGAGCGTTATTCACCTCACTGTGCACATCATGCCCACGGCATGCACCCCGGTGGACCAATTGCTGCTACACATATTGTTGAACACCTCATTTGAGCCCAGGGGTGCAAAGATAAGTAAGTGGAGCTATAAAGGGGGCAGAAATCTAAAGGAAATGAGAAGAACCAGAAGAAGATAACGCTCCGTTGGCTTTGGACATGGGGGAAGAGCTCTGTGGTAACACGAGACCCGGAGGCTGTTGTTTCTGAGTTGGGATATCAAGAACTCGCTGATCTCTGTCGGCATACTGTGTGTAAGGAGGCGTGGGCACAGTACACACATGTAGGAAAACGTGTTAGTCGCACACAGAATATGTGTTTTAATCACAATCCAACAAAAACAAGAGGGAAGCCGGGCGCGGTGGCGCACGCCTATAATCCCAGCACTTTGGGAGGCTGAGGCAGGAGGATCGCGAGTTCAAAGCCAGCCTCAGCCATGGCGATGCCCTTAGCAACTCAGTGAGACCCTGTCTCTAATAAAATACAAAAAAGGGCTGGGGATGTGGCCCAGTGGTCGAGCGCCTCTGAGTTCAATCCCTGGTACCACACACACACACACACACACACACACACACACACACAGAGGGAGGCGGTGGGAGCTCTCGAGCAGCCTCAGGGCACCAGCGCCTCCTGCCCGTGCCCTCCCACTGCTCCGTCCTTCGCCGGCATATTGGTTGCTGTGGGTTCGGGGAGCTCAGCACTTCTGTGTCCGGCTCTCTGCTGTCTGGTGGGTGTTCATGTACTGTCAGACTCCTTTGTACCTCGTCATTATTTGGGTGAATAACTTCCCATTTTATGCATGATGTTAAGTACTGGCTCATTGCCTGATGCTCTTTAAAAATATTTACCATATGATTCTCATTCTAGGTCAGTGCCACATTCTGCAGTCTCATGTGAGAGCTAAGTGCTGCACCGTCATTTTAAGAAGCGCCTCCTGTCGCATCATGGTTTGGGGACTTTCTAGAACACTGTTGGCGGGGAGATTCTCCCCAGCAGCCACAGATCAGGAGCAAGCGCTGGAGACTGCAGCACCTCAGAGCCCCAGGCCTCTGCCTTGAGCAGTATGGAACTTCCTCCTCAGCAAGCAACAGATGGATTCTGTGGTCAGAGAGCCAGTGCTCAGATATAACGCAGGTTAGATGCGTGAATGCGTGCAGCTTGGAGAAAGCAGAGAGATAACGTCAACTCTCATTCCTGTTTTTTTCCAAACACAGAGAATAGGTCAAAGGTCACAAGTCAAAATTAAAGAAAAATGGAAAACAGATGTTAAAAAACCCACTATAGGAATGGAAGCCCAAGCAGTGAGGAAATTATTAAAAGGAAAACACTGTTAAGGGTGTGCTCGTATGTGTGTGTGTGTGACATACACACACACACACGCACACACACACACGAGAGTCAGAGAGTGAGGGGCTCAGGAGGTCTTATTTTCATATTTTCATAATGATGTGTTTATAGTAGTTTGACTCTTAAATATTTTTAAAGTGACTTAATTCCATGTATTCTCTTCTTTAAATCTAGAGACAAATAGAAGTTCTTAGAATCTACTCTTTGTAGTGTTCTAAAGACATGATGCCTGGGACCAAACCTCTTTTGTGAAAATATAGGCACTTTATCCTTCAAAGAATTGCACTTAACTAAAAAAAGAAAAATACAGGTTTGTCTTTCAATTGACAGTGGTTTTTACTTTTAAAAACCACTAAATTATCTTCCCATTTATCAACTCTTGAGTGGGTCTCGATATTAGTAGGAGCACAACAGATTTATTATGGTAAGAATAGGTCTTAGACAGAATCTCAGATTATAAAATACATCACAATGACCTTGAATGGATAGCAGATTTTTCGTATTTAAAGAAGAGCTATGTGTTTTGATAGGTTTTGACTTCTACAGATAATCTTCAGCTAAAAGAAAGGAAGATATTGCCAGGTCAAGGAAAGTTCCTAGATGTAGGTATGATGCTTTTGGAATTCTAGAAGAAAGCCCACAACAGTCCTCTGTCCTGAAGCCTTTTCTTGTGTTATCTTTCAGAAAGTCAGATTAAAGTCATAGAAGTGAGAAAGAGGCGTTTTCACGTGACTGAAAAGCAATTCCCAACATTTAAATAAAACCAAGAATTAAGAGAAATAGTTAAAAATACATCCTCTTCAGCATGTGTTTTGATCCAAAGCTCCCCGGTGGTCTCTCGGGTATCGACACACTCCTGGTGATCAGCATTGACCACCGGCCTTCGAGGAGGGAGGGGTGTTGGCAGCATTGGCAGTAGGTTTGCAATCAAGAGCTGGTGGCAAAGGCCACTGCTGGGTGCTCTCGAGGGAGGGATGTGATTATGAAGATGGAGCATCAGCACCAAGCACAGATGGGGCCAAAGCCCGTGTGGGAACCTGGAGCCTGCTGGGAGCTCCAGGAAGCCCGCTGCGTCCCCTCCACGAGCTCCCAGGGTCAGGAAGGGCTGGAGCCATCGCCTCAGACTCAGCCTGGAGCGCCTCTTCTCCCCAACTGTGCTGCTCCCGCCCCCCTCCAGGGCACACCACTGTGTACCTGCATCTTATTTTCTTGTGAGAAGACGCGATTAACTGGATGAGCCGCAGTCCATTTTACTTGTGAGCCCGGGTCAGTGCTGATGGCTGAAGTCTAACCTCCAGCACAAGCATCTGGGAGCTGGGCTCACTGCCCACCCTGCCCGTGTGTTTCTTTTCTTTTAGTTTTTAGTTTTAGGTGGACATGGGATGTTCAGTTTTTTATTTTTATGTGGTGCTGAGATTCGAACCCTGTGCCTCATGCATGCTAGGCAAGCGCTCTGCCGCTGAGCCATGTTTCTTCAGCTGTTTCATGTTATTGAGAGTGAGCACGTCAGACTCATCACATCCCAGGCACTGTTCAACATAGTGTAGTCATCTAATCCCCATGACAACCACACAGAGCAGCTGCGGTCACCATCATCTGCGTTTTAAAGTTGAGAGCACTTTAGAAGCGATGGCCCCAACGTCACCCAGCAGAGACTGGCACGGCTCTAACCTGTGCTCTTAACCGTCACACCTCTGTGTCTTTCAGAGTTCCCAGGAAAAGGGTGGAGATCATGAGATGGGGGGGTGGTGACGCCTTGCTCTCGGGTACAGGTAGTGACGGGAGCTCCCCAAGTCTGCTTCAGCGTTGAGTGTGCACTACACCCACGACTCTCAGGACTCCACGTGCTGCTTAGTGTCAGCAGTAAGTCCATCGTCATCCTGTCTGTGCTGTAAAAAACCCGCATCTCAACATTAGCACGATAAATGGATTCATAATGAAACAGAACATGATTCTATTTAATGATGAATTAAAAAGAAGAAGGCTGATTGTGGGTCCACGACACAGCACCATCTGCTTGGAGAATATCCACGACCCTAATGGGTGAGCCTCACAGAAGTGTGGAGGAACTCAGGACAGGTGGGGACTCAGAGAGGGTGACAGCAAGGAGGAGAGAAGTGTGAAGGCAAAGACTTTCCAGAAGCAGCGCCTCGCTGGTGCAGGGCTGTCCGCGGAGCACAGTTAGCCGTGAGATCTCGGCTCTCGCGCCAGCAATCGCTGTTATTGAGACACAGCAACGTCGTTCCATAATCATCTTCTTCCGGCCAGCCAGCTGTGGTCACTCAGGGCAGACTAACCAGAACCTGATGGGTTTCGGCCCGCTCAGCAGTGCCAGCTAGGTGCTGTGATTCCACGGGATGCACGCCGAGATCAGGTAGCCTAGAATTTAGACATCGCCCCAGATGAGTGCGACTGTCAGACCTGCGGGTCGGGCTTCCCATGGCTGGAGTTGTCTGTGAAGAGACAGGACAGGAGAAAAGCAAACAAGAGCAAACCCAAGTCCCTCCGGTGGCACTGACAGACGCAGGGTCACGTGCAGACCCATGGCCTAGGATACTTGCTGCCCCTCGTGAGCCAGGGCCACCGGGATGTGGGGTCTTCCCCTTTTGCAGCTTGCGCAGCGCACAGTGAGGTTGTGAGATGAACATTAAGTTGAAAAGACAAACTTCTGGAGGAAGCGGATTTCCTCAGCAGGAGCCCTGCTTCATTTCTCCATGAATTCAGGCTCGGAACCTGTTAGCTGCCTGAGGTACAGCCACAATGCCGCCGCGGGAGAAAAACTCGGAGGCAGAATGAAGATTCTTCTACTTTTACTTCTACTTTCTTAGTGAGAGCTTAGAGAGAGAAAGAAAGAGATTTCTTTAGCTTAGAAAGAGCTTTCTTCTTAGCTTAGAGAGAGCTTAAAGAGAGAGAGAAAGATTCTTCTTTCTTCTTTCTAGAGAGAGCTAGCTTAGAGAGAGCTTAGCTCAGAGAAGGCTTCTTCTTTCTTCTTTCTTCTTCAGCTTAGAGAGAGAGAGAGAGAGAGAGAGCTTGAGAGAGAGAGAGATTCTTTCTTCTTTCTTCTTTCTACTTCGGCAGCCTCGGCCTGACTCTGATCAGCAATTACTTCTTCTATCTGGTTTCTCTTCTGTCCGAACTCTTAACCGCTCTGACTCTTATTTCTTCTTCTGACTATGTTCTGGCTGCTCTGACTCTTTTCTTCTTCTCCGACCCGAACTCTTCTTCCGACCGACTGAGCGACTGCACGATTGACTGAATGAATTCCTTCCTTCTAACTCTGACTGCTTTCACACCGGTTATATACCTTTAGCTTTGCGGGTGCCTCACGTGCATTTACAGGTGCGTCACGTACATACTTATTATCAGGTGGAACTTATGGCTTCCAGCTAACCGTACTAGCCATCTCCCTAATTGGGGCTCCTTCAGGAACCCACTCCTGGGTCGCCTTCAACCAAACAGGGGGGCTGCCGAGAATGGCCTAGAATTGACCCGCCTAGACTTTGACCCCAGAGCAAAATGATTTTGGTTCTTTTAATGTGGACATGAGTGTTCAAATCCAGATTTCAAGCACCGAGGCTTGTGGCTGTTGGAGAGAGACGAAGAGGAGGGATGCGGGGGAGTTGGATGGATGGTGTCTTATACCCTTTGGTGACTAGCCTGTTCCTAACCCTGCCTCCAGCTCCCGTGGCCGTGTTGAGCGGGGCCAACGCTCCCTCGCTGAAGTGAACTGCAGGTCCACTGTGAGCCTCGTGCAGTGTTGCAGCTGTGCCATGCTCTTCCTGGGTGCAGCATCCCAAGGCAAAGCGCATCCTGTGTGGCCGCCTCTCCTGTAGACGCCCTTCTTCAAAGGATGCCTATGTCCCCACCCACCGTCTCCCCATGAACTCCTACACATGTGTCAAAGCCTGCACCAGGGGAACAACCTGGGTGGAGTTCTCGTGACGCATCTCTTTTTTTACAGTGGTCCATTGCTCCTTCACTCCGGGGCTCACAGTGTCGTACTCCTGCCTTACGTATCCCATGGATCCCAGCTAATCATCACTACTGGGTCCATCAATACTAGGTCCTTTCTCCAGCTGGAGTCTTTAAGGACCTTGCTGGTGGCTTGTTTGTCTTTGATCACCAGCACAAAAGCCAGGAGCTTGATGGGTCTCTAGGCCATGTTGCTGACAGCCTGGATGCATGTGTAAACAGCAGAACCAAACAAACCACCTGAAGGAAGAGTCTGGGCCTTCCTCAAGTGTGACCTCTTGCATCCTTCAGAAGATTAAAGAAGCAACATTGTGTTTCCAACGTGTGAATCCAGCTGGGGATGGAGAGGACCTGAAGGCAGGCCTTGCCCTGAGGGTCGGACTCTCCAGCTCACTCCCCGGTGTCCGCTCCAGGTTCCGGGTCCTCTCCACATTTCCTGGGCTCTGCTTTTCACACCTTGGAAGCTCCACCAAACAGCCTGCATCTTTGGGGGCTGCATAGTTTTCCTGTGGAAAGTGTTCATTAGGTCTGCAGGAGAAGGTGGCTCTATCTGCAACTCAGTGCTGGCCTTTTGCTTGCTCTATTGTATTTTTAACTTTTGTGTGTGTGTGTGTGGGGGGGGGGTACAACATGACGTCTTGATGTGTGTACACTGGGGAAGGATTGAATCAGTCTAGTTAACATCTCCATCACCTTAATACTTATCATTTCTTTGTGGTGAGAGTTTCTAAAATCCACTCTTTGGGCTATTTTGAAATGCATGATACGTTATTATTAACTGTGGTCACCTGGCAAGAAATGCAAAAGTAGACAAATGGGATGGCGTCACTGAAAAGCTCCTGTCCCGCACAGGGAATAATCAACAGGGAGAAGAGACAGGCCAGATCAGGAGAAAGAAAATACTTGCAAATGGTGCATGAGATGCAGGCAAATGTCCCAGATGTACGAGGAGCTCACAATATTCAACTACAGGACACATCGTCCTGTGGACAGGGTAAAGGACCAAACAGGCATTTCTCAACAGGAGACAGAATGATCAATGGCCAATAGATATTGGAAAATGCTCAGCATCTTCGATCGTCAGAGCAAGGCAAATTAAAAGCACAGTGTGACAGCTCCTCCCGCCTGGTGGGTTGGCATTTACTCAGAGAAGGGTAACAGCAGTTGCTGAGGAGGAGGTGGAACAAAGGGGCCCCTGGCATGCTGTTCAACGTCACTGTAACCTGGTTGGTTCTGGCCTCTGACTCTGGGGCCCACCAAGGAAACCATACCCAGGTAGGGAGAAGGGAGTCACTGACTGCTCCCCACAAAAGCAATGTGTCTCTGGTTGTACCTTCCCTGAATATGGTACAATTGCGAAGTTTCAGTGATTCTCATTATGAACACACTGCAATTCATTCAAATTTGACATGTTTAAATATGAAGTTGAGGCAGAGGCACCAAATCATCTTATTTACTTAAATGGTTACCTCAGAATCATCCAGCTGCCTCTACTTCAGAGAATGGCATCAAGCCAGCAGGGCCCTGGAGGACATAACTGGACCCCCTTCACCGTGGGTGTGGAGGACAGCAAGCTTGTGGATGCACTAGACCACACTGCAGCGCCTGGGCCTAGTGTCCAGTCAGTGAAGCTACAGCCGCTCCACACTTCCTGTTTTCTCACTGCATAACTCAGGGATGAGAACACCTGATTTTTTATGCAAGAATTTGATTCTTTGCAAATGTCTCTAAATCTGCTCTGGTGGCAAAATAAAAGCAAATCTAGTTCATATTTTTTCATGATAAAATTGTAGGTTGTTAATGTTATTTCTTTGAAATATCCTATTTCATATGCGTTTTTCATGTACCTGTCCCCCTTTCTCTGCTTAGTAATATGAAACATCTTCTGAGTACGAGGCACTGCGCCTGGTGTTTGTCAGAGGAAAATGGGTAGGATGTGGTTCCTTTCCTGAGAAAGGAATGGTGCCTGTGTCAGGAAATGCTCAGGATCCGTGGTATGAGGCCCTGTGAGGGTGGTGTGTGAGCAGGGGCCGTCACAGGCTCCATTGCACACTGGGGAAAGGGAGAGAAGCCACATTGAGATGAATCTCATAGGCCAAGGAAAGGGGTGCCATTCATTAAAAGCATCAGCAAGCCATTGAGAAAGGTTTTGCTTCATCCTCTTCTGACTTGCTGAATGAGGGCCAGAGGGAGCAAAGTTAGCGGAAGATCAGCCACACAGGGCGAGGCTGCACCGGGGTGGGGGTGAGGGTGAAGGAAGGGCTAGCTTTAACAGGTTAGGTTCAAAGTTAAAAAACCTCCAGAATACCACGGGTGGAGATGGGTGGAGCTGTGGAGTTGGGGCTCCCTAACACGAGAGGAGTGAAGGAGAGGAGGGAGCCAGGCAAGGAAGGGTCACGATGGGACCCTGGGCAGGGTCATGACAGGACCCTGGGCAGTGCCAACACCGCCGGCTCCTACACTCCTGAGCTGCTCAGAGAATAAGAGAAAACCATGCGACGCCTGGGCTGCCAAGGCCAGGAGAGAAGAGATGTCCCAAAGTAGGAGAAGGTACCACTGTCGGGGACCCACAAAGGCACTGTTAGGAACAGCACTCGTAAACTGCAGGCACGGCTCTTGATGAAGCCATCGCTGATGATCTCACCAAGAGGATTGTGAGCGGGTCGGGACGGTGTGACAAAACAGCTCTCTCCAGCTGGTTGCCAGGCCAGAGGTGTTATGTACGTGAACATGCAAAGAATAAGTGAAGAATCGAGACCCTGAGGGTCCTTTCTTTGTCTGTGTGGTTTATTGTTTTGCCTTATCATCTTTTGAAAAAGATTAGGCCCCATAGACCTTAATTCAAGACTTCACATTAGGATGGGAATATTTAAGTCAGATAGAAACACCTGTGGAAATTCTGTTTCATGGGTGTGTTTTCCACATCCACTGTCATCCCCTCTGGGGAACCAAGTGGGACCTGCCACCGTCTCAGCCATCATGGAATAACAGCAGCCAACTTTGCTCCCTCCTGTGGGAGCTGGGGAGACCCCAGCATCTCCAACGTGCCCTGTGGCTTCCCAGAACACACATACCTGAAAGGTCTCCGAAGTTCAGACTCCACATGGAACCACCTTTCCTGAACACAAAATCTCTAACACAAAGAGCATTACTGGCATGGAACGTCCCAGTGGCCTGTGAAATTCTCTGTGAAAGATAAAGGTGGGCATTAAAAAAATATGGCACCCATTAGGATGTTTGAAACTTCAGTCTAGTATGTTAGTATAGTTTAAAAGCCAGGAAAGAAAGAAAGATTGGGAGGCTGAGGCAGGAGGATCGCAAGTTCAAAGCCAGCCTCAGCAATGGCGAGGCACTTAGCAACTCAGTGAGACCCTGTCTCTAATAAAATACAAAAAAAAAGGGCTGGGGATGTGACCCAGTGGATGAGTGCCCCTGAGTTCAATCCCCGGTACCACAAAAAAAAAAAAAAAAAAAAAAAAAAAAAAAAAAAAAAAAGAAAGAAAGAAAGAAAGAAAGAAAGAAAGAAAGACTAAGAAGATTAAGTGAGGACTGTCATCTATTCTGGTCTTTACAGAATTATTTGGAGGATGATATTAATGACTTGATAATGGTAATAGAAATTTCTGAAAATTAATTGCATTTGAAAGAGATTCTGTTCTTTTCTCCAAATTGCTAAGTAATGCTCAATTGTACGTGTTTATTTTGGGCTTTGTCATTTGGGAAAGATTTTTAAAAGAACGAGTCAAATAGCCAGGAAATTAGGTTTGCCGAAAGTACAGTAATTAAATTATCTTATTGCTGCACAGACTGATATTCTAGAAAATGGCATTCCATGATAGATGTTTTGTTGGCTTGTCGTAAAACTTGATTACAGCAGTCTTTAGGGCTAGGGGAAATTGGCTAGAAGTCACATTTAATTGCACTGTAGCTTTGTAGTTATTTCTAGCCTAATTTGTTAGGAATTGGCTCGATCTGTTTCATGAAAACAATCCTTATTTTTCTTTTGTGACCTGGTGGCCTCTTTTTGAAGATGAATCTCTTCAATGACAGGCTCATTCAGAGCTGGTCTCAGATTGTCCCCATTTCCTGGTCTTCAGCTGGAAACCTGCCTGAACAGCCCTGGGAGGTACCTGGGCTCAGGTCACTGCTGTGGACGTCCATTCTGGTTCTCATAGTTCGTCTTCTACTAAGCAGCTAATTTTGCCATTAAGGTGTATATCTGTTTGTAGGAGCCTTGTTTGGGGAGATGGCTTAAATTGTGGTTGACTATGAGCCATAAAGATTTAGACATTGTCGCCTTCCGTAGTCTCACGGGACTTGGCCTGGGATCTCGAGTGACTTGGCCGAGATTGCTGATCGGGTCAGCGCCATTTTGGTGGTGTGTGCGGCGCGTGTTAGTCGTTGTTAGAGCCAGAGAGAAAAGTTATCAGAATAAAAAGCTGTTTGTCTCCAGTTTGCCTCTGAACTTCTTCCCGCGGCTTCGTTGCTCCAGGCGGCCATCGCTTCAGGCAGCAACATCTGTTATGAGTAGGTGCCACTTCATTTGGTAGAAGGTCCCCAAAGGAGGGCTTCTGCAGGACCGGTGTTCCTTGCTCTCTGTGGAAAAGGAATCCATGGCACCCATCTGGGGCATAAGGTATCATGGGATGTCAGAGACCAAGGCTCCTTGGGTCTTGTGCTCCCCGCCCTGGCACTTGGTTTCTGCCTCGTGTTTCAAGAGAACTTTGCTTGCTGCTGCCATCTTGAAAACATTCCAGGAAGCAGGAAGTAGGAAGGGCTGAAGAAAGTCAGACCACTAAGGGTTTTTTTCCCAGAAAATCGCACACAGCCGTTTCACTTACGTTCTCTTGAACTGGAGCACAGGTCCCCACCTGTGCCGTGGAGTCTGGGAAATGGAGTCTTTACTCCAGGCGGCTAATCCCTGAAGGTTCTAGAACTGCAGAAGGAAGGAAGTGGAGACGGGGCCTGACCAGGCAGCGCAGCTCCAGTGCTCTTCCTCCTGCTCAGGGGGCCACGGGATCTCTCCCTGGAACCTGAGTTCAGGGTCCCCGCTGCCACTGAAGTTCCAGGTAGAGGGCAGGGGTGAGCGTGGCTGGAACCCTGCTGTGTGTCCCAAGAGGGGAAGGGTGCGGATCAGCGGGCCCTGGTCGCCCCGTGCCTTGCCTGAGGCCACGTCCGGGCCAGGGGACAGGAGCTCCAGTGGTGACTTTGGTGAAGGAGGCAGGAGGTGGCATGGACGCTGTCTGGTTGGCTCGCATGAGAAAGGCACGTGCTCCGAGGACTCACTCACCACCTCCAGGAATCACAGGTCCCCGGAGCACAGTCTGTCCGGGATCATCAAGGACCCCAACTTCAGAGCACCACACGGTCGTTTAGGAAGTAAAAATCATGACTAATACCAATCTGTATGCCGCTTGTTCCCGCTAACAAAACCTTGCTCTGGCAGGTTAAAATCAGGTCTCTCACAAATCTGGTATTGAAAGGGAGTTTCGAGAGATGATTTTTGAAGCTTAAAACTGCACAAATCATTAATCAATCTTCCCTTGACTGAGCTTTTCCTCTTTGTGAAGCACGCCTCGACCTCAGTGGCTGTGAAGCCAGGAGGATGGCTGTGAGCCGAAACACAGTGGAGAGTTTCTCAAAATACCATTCCACAACAAAAAAGCAAAGTCATTTTAAACCATCGGCTGAAATAAGAGCTAAGGACAAAGTATTCATTGCACGCTCCTGTCTTGATTCATTGCTATGAAGGGCAAGTTGACATGCACAAGGGAGGGACCTGGCACACAGTTCACCTGCAAGTCCAGTGTCACACCGAGTCCAGCTCAGTGTGGTGCTGACCACTTTCCTGGTTGGCATGCTGATGCCCACGTGCCGCAGGACGCCCCTCGCTGAGAAGCACTGTGGTACACACGCGCTTCAGCGGAAGACGGTAAGGGTCCTGGTCACTCCCTCCTTGGGACTGTGATTCTACAGCAGGAGTCTGAACACCACCTCTCACGGGCCAATTTGGGATGTCATCTGGTTCTGTAAACAGGTTCTGTTGGAGAGCTGCCGTGCCTATCAGTTAATACGTTGTGTATCTCAGGGTTTGGGCTATGGCTGTGGCGTTGAGGGGACACAAGGGACTCTTTCATTCAGATGCTTGATCCTGGCAGGAAGGACTCCCTACCCAAGGCTGCCAGCCCACGTGTCTACGCCAGCCCCTCCACACGGCTAGGCTCCCAACAGCGCTGCACTTGTCCTTGGAGGACACGGGGGCTCAGGACCCAAGTTCAGGTGGTCCAGAGAACAAGGTGGAAGCCACACTGCCCTGCTGGCCTGGCCTCAGAAGCCATAAGCTTCCGCTGGTCCTAAGTGGGTTGTAGGCCTGCCCTGTCCAAGGAGGAGACTCACAGGCCCACCTTCTGGTTGGGGTGCAGGTCATGTTACAAAGGGAACGCGAGGGAGGAGGCATTTCTGTTGCCATTATCGGAAAATCCCATCTGGATGTCCCTTGATTTCTAGCTATGTCCTGTTCAGCTGGTCGGTGTCCAGGCTCCCTTTGACTCGGGAGCACTGGAGACAGTTTCAGCCCTCCCACCCTCATGCCCCTTTACTCCAGCTCTCTGGTTGGTGGTCTCGCCAGTTTAGACCTATTCTGTGGTGCACGGCTGAGACCAGGTGGAAGGTCAGCTCATTTTGGGGGGTTTGTGTTTATTTTTGGTGGCTTTGCAGGCTGACGAGGAAACGCACACTGAGGAGTTCTGATGATGAAGATTTCTGCGGATGTCCCCATGCTCAGGAAATTCACAGCGAACACGCACAAAGCACTGCTGATCCAACAAAGGAAGTCTGATGATCAAGAAATGGTTTCTCCCCTTAAAGTTATAATCCCGAATTAGATTTCAACGAAAACAGGAGTGGTAACAAGCCACTCTTTATACAGGTCATGCACTTTGTGATTATGTTTTGGGTTGTGAATTTCAGTTGCAAACTAACTCGTCCTACCGACATTCAGAGACCCTGTTAGGTACAGTGTCTACGCAGCAATCCCAGCCTGCGGCCCTAAGGCACTTCCAGGTTAGCCTGCAGGACACAGGAGAAAACAGCTAATTCAGCACGTGAACGTACAGTTCCAAACCCTGGTGAGTACAATGAAAGGGAAGGAGAGGAAGGAAAAGGAAAGCTCATTAGATGACTCAGAGGAGAAGAATTTGAGAATCTGAGCTCACCTGATACCTGATGCTGGGAAATTATAACCTGTGAGGCAGATTTAGGAGGAAAAGTTTTTTTTTTTTTTAAGAAAGAACTTTTTAAAGAGGCCCTGAGTCAGATAAAATGTTGTTAGATTTCATTTTATTTCAGGCATTGTTAATGTGAGAGGCTCACAGTTGTGTTTCCAGAGACCTCTGGCTGCTGCTGTATGCAAAATGGATTGAAGCAGGGCAGGGTGGACTTGACCTTCTGAACATCTTGGCAAAATCAAAGAAAAATCCACTTGGGAAGTAATTTACCAAGAAGAAATAAATGAACACCTTAAATTTCCTATTACTGCAAAGGAATTGGTCAACCCATGACCTCCCCAGAGAGATACAGAGGCTGGTAGGGGTCTACCCGCACACATCGTCCCATCCAGAAAGTTCCCCGATGCTGCTTCTCACTGCCTCCTGGCACCTGCCACCCACCTGGCACAAATGCCCATCATAATCCTGTAGAGACCTCCTCTCTCTGCACATTGAGATCTTAGTTGCAAATGATGTTGCCACCTGAAGCGATGGCCGCTTAGGAGCAGCGAAGCCGCGGCAAGAAGTTCAGAGGCGAACTGGAAACAAACAGCCTTTTTATTCTGATAACTTTTTTTCTCTGGCTCTAACAACGACTTTAACACACCACACACACACCACCAAAATGGCGCAGACCCGATCAGCAATCTCGCTCAAGTCCCGCGAGATCCCGGGCCAAGTCCCGTGAGACTACGGAAAGCGGCAACAGCCAAACATCTCCATGGCCCATAGTCAACCGCAATCTTAGCCATATCCCCAAACAGGGCTCCTGCAAAATGAAGTGCTTCTTTCCCAGGAAAGCTGACCCGGCCCACCACCAATGCTCCTCTCCTGCTCCAACACCCTTGCACGTACGTTTGAATGTCTCTTGTGTTGTGTTTCTTGGAGAGTGCAGAGCTACATCCACGTGTGCAAGGTGCCATTCTGGGTTCCACTGACCACTGCACCCCATCTTGGGGAGGTGGATGCGACCAGGTAGTGGATGGAGCCAAACACAGCTGAAATTCACATTTTGAACAACAATCATGGAGCACTGACATCTCCATCTTTTAAAAAAGTGACTTATTAAAACTCCCTTTCTAATAAGCCATCTCCGACAATCAGCTCCCCAGCATGTATTTTCAATGCTGCCTCTATAAATGTTTATTGAATTAAATTCAACTTTAAATGTAAATAATATTCTAAATTTATTTTGAATCTGGCTAAATGGGATTTATTCATTTACTTGGATAACATGCTTCTTCTTGCCATTTTAAAAGAAAAGTCATATGGATTAAAAACTGTATTAAAATGACACACAATTCATGAAATGGAAGTAAAAATCAAACTTAAATATTATGCCGACTCCAGGATATTGCCAAGTGAAGTCTCAGTTGGGATTTGTTACTTGAGAATCCAGTTCTACTGTCAATAAATCGCTTACCTGAGAGGGAATACTGCAATATTGTGTAATGTTACTTGGTGTTTAGGATTAAGTCAACACATTTAAGAGATTTAAGAAACAATGAATGGGTGAGTTATCAAATAATGTCTGTATGATGGACACAATACGAAGTCCACTGTATTTAAAATGTGATGGAATGCTTAATTCAGGAAGCCGTGGCCACATGGTGCTACAAGCACAGTGGAGTGTCCCTAAGAAGCTGTGACAGGTGGCACACCAGCGATGGTTAGCTCAGGGCTTCCCCAATCTAGTCCAAGCCACCACCTCTCCCAGATCCCACCTCAAAGTCCACCATTATCAGGTCGTCAAGGTAACTATCACCTCTGGGCCTCACATTTTTTCCTCCAAATTTACTAAGCTTATAAAAGAAAACAATAAGTGTTCTCATTTGTTAAGCGATAAATAAGCGATTAAATAAGTCCTATACAGAGCTCTTCAAAATTTCTTTCTTCTGTTCAACTAATATTGGTGACAAGTATGTGTTCATCTCATAATTTCTTTTTCTTTTCACCATTCAGCATTGGGATTTCACACTGGCTGGTGCCACATCTCTCTCTTGACCTATGGATGAGCAAGGCTTTCTGAGGGTGGATGGCGCAAGGCGATTATCCTCTAGGGAGATGTGGCATAAAGATAGTGTTGGGATGATTTGTCATTGTCTTTTCTGTTCTTGAAATTCTCTTTACAGCTCATATGACCACTAAGTCTGATGCAATGTCTCTAGGGAATGAGACTACGTGTATAAACTGCAGCGAGGAGGACTCTGTGAGTTCAGATATGAAAGTACAAAGTCCCAAACAGAGTTTTCTTTGATAAACTTAGAATGGCTATGTTGCAAGGCCATAAGACTCCAACCCCTCCTACTCTCCCCCCCCCCCCACCCGGAATAGAAAGGACGTTATGACCTTAAGTTAGGACTAGTAGTTAGAGTTAATAGAATATAAATTTAAGCAGAAACACAATAGTGCTATAAAACCAGGCAGGAAAAGTTAACTTTAATCAGACAGATAAACAGGTGGTGCAGAGAAATGGCTTCAGAGACTCCATGGCTCATAAGGAATAAATCAGACTAGAATGGTTACAGATAAAGTTTGGGGAGATGCAAAACATTCAGATAGTGTGTGACCATGGTCTTCATAAGACCTTGAAATATGTTGGGTAAAAGATCAAAATGCCTGGAATGTGATCGCCAAATGTTGTTACTTCCCTGGATCTTATGACTATGATTTTCTTAACTTTCTTCTGATGTAACCACAAAAGTTAATGTATGCTGCCAAGAAATGTGCTATATAACACATAATGAAAAAGTAAAGATTGGGAATTCAGCCTCTGACTCGTGTGCCTGTGTGCTGTTTTCTCCGCCATTCCTGCGGACTCCTCACCATCGGTTCGTGACTCCCACACCCCCTGCTGGAGCTGGACTCTGGCAGGCTGGAAAGGTAACAACACTTGCTGTGGCAAAAAAGAAAGAGCTACAACGTGGTGGTATGTGATTGAGCACCTAACAGGCCACCTGAGCCCTGTCTCCCCTGGGCCCAGCCTCCCATCCCGCAACCCAGCACTGCTTCTTGTCTGAGAAAGAGCACAACTGAGAAGCCACCCTCTCCTGGGGGTGCCATGTGGGGGTTGCAGGGCCTCCTGGCTCTGTTGCCTCCTCTCTTCTCACAGATTGCTTCTGGCTATGAGAAAAATCTCAGCTCCCACCTTCTGCTTGGCCACTGCCACTCCTCAAGACTTTGGTCCGTGAATTCACTTGGTGATTTTCTTCCAAATTATGGTCATTGCTCAGTTTTATTTTTATCTAGGCTGATTGTGGATTAGTGTATTTGGAAAAGGGATGAAGTATTTATCTGCCTGCATCGTAAGTGTGCAGAGAAGCCCTGCAGGATCTCAGGTGACAGGTGATCAGTATGGCACCTGACCAGAGTGAGGTCCTGCTGTATTTTATTTCTTACGGACATAGGGAGCATTCAGCCCTTGGTCAACTCAGGTATCTGAAAAGCAGCTCCTCAGACACATGTACAACCTGGAGAACAAATTTATGCAATTTTAGGTCCTCTGCTGATTTACCTGGAAAGCTCGATACACAAGCTAATGAATTCAACAGATGAGCAGTGGTAAATGTCACTCTCCGTCAGAGCTGGCGTTTCCGCCCGGAGACATGGCCAACCTCACGTGACCAGGTATCGGAGATGTGGCCTCTTCTTTTGGATTGAAAACTTCCCTTGATTGATTTCCCCTTCAATAGTGTATGCATTAAACAGAGTATTTGTAACCTAAGTCTAGAGCATCTGTTAGCCAGATATCTTCAAATATTCAGGGTAAAGGGCAGTAATCGTGCAAATACAGAAATTATTCTTCTTTCCTTCATCTGTATTTTGAAAGACAGATGAAACTCTGACCAAAGCACTTCTTCAGATGGAATTAAGAATGGGCTGAGGGCTGAGGTCAGAGTTGGAGAGCACAAGTGACCAGCTGAGGACCTCTTTTTCTGTCTGCACCATGTACTCTTCAAGAAGGACCTACCGTGGGTCAAGACTGGCAGCAAACCTAGGCTTACCAAACACACGCAGTTCCTGAGGGTAGATAACAGAAAAGACTACAGAAACAGAAACTGGGATGATGCAAATCCAAGTTTCCAGGAGAAAATAGCACGAGGCTATGTCAACTGAAAACCAGCAAATGCAGGAAGTGTGTTTAGATTAAGCGCAGAGATTGAAAACAGCCCCTGAAACCCTCCCGAAGAGTTAGGGAAGAAGAGTGGGAGGAAAAGGAGGAAGGAGATGAAAAAGAGTTAACCATTTTAAGAAGATGGATTCAAATCCCTTTCTGAAGGACTGGTGCTTTGGCAATTTCTGTTAATGGGACTGACAACCCTGGGACATTTTTAGCCACCTTGTTGGTAGATAAACAATAAAGAGGCATTGTCCTTAGTGTATCTATTACATTAAAATGACCTCTAAACAGCAATTGTGAGCTTTGTCATTTTCAGATCATTATAAAACAAGATCCAGTGACCAGCTGCTGATTTGAAACTTTCCATTTCTATATTTCCTATGCCTCCGTTTCCATGTCCAAAAAATCAGGTATAATTATTTCAATCAACTCTTAGATGTCCTGTAGGTTATCAGTGCATTAGTGCACGTGAAGTCCTTGAAGAACAATCCTAACAATATGCTGCTCTCCGAGCCTTGTGCCTACTATCTTTGCACAAAGTCTTATAATGAGTTATCTATTATGTTTTCCCCTTCTTCACATATGTGCTGTTTTTTCTTCCTAAGATATTATTTCCTAGATTTTTTTTGTGTGTGTTTATAATTTGGACTGAGGTGCTTATGGTTTCAAAAATATATTTTAATTATAGAGATTAGAAGGCAGTCATTTTGAAGGGTTTTGTTGTACATAACTAAAAGCAAAAGCAGAGTGTGGGGTGATGAGCCTAAAATCATCCTCTGTACTCTCTGAATGCAAGAGTAGCCACGGAAAACGGGGCTGAGTTGGCTCAGGAGTTGAGATCAGCCCGCAGGAGTGGGAGGTCCGTGTGCTCGGGGCGCTCCTCCTTGATGTGCCAGCCTGAGGAGCGGCGTGTGATGAGACCGCAGGGACAGTGCCCGTGGGGGGTGCAGTCCAGACCTGTGCTGGAAGCAGGGTTTCAGCTGAATTCTGATGTGAGCTGATCAGAAGTCAAGGGGCACCCGGGTGTGCAACAGGGCCGGGCACAGCGTTGTCAGATGGCACAGAGAAATCACGTCACCTGCAGTCTTTGCCGTTGCGATTCTGCATGGGACCAGTGTTGCCGCCGGAAAGGGATTTGCAGCCCAGAACGGCGGTGGCGGCGCGGGAAGGAGCCCAGAGACAGGATGGAAATGAAAAATTGCTTTTATCTTTCTCTTTCTGTCTCTTGTAATTTCTAACACCACATACACACTCTCACAAGAAACCAAGGCACCTACTCTTACAAGAAACTACAATAGCGTTAACCCCGTCCCTTCTCTCGCAGGTCTCAGCTCACGCACCCGAGCAGGAATGGCGCTGGCCCGATATGCTGAGTCATGGCTCAAGTCTCTCGAGATCCTGGGCCAAGTCCCGCGAGATCTCGGGCCAAGTCCCGTGAGACTACGGAAGGCGGCAATGCCCAAACATGTCCATGGCCCGTAGTCAACCGCAATCTAGCCATCTCCCCAAACAGGGCTCCTGCAGACCAGCAATAAAAATGTTTGCCCTTTGTTTGTCCACAATAGTGTAGAAAGGCACGGCTTGATACCACGCGTGGCCTCTACTGCCGTTATCCCCCAACCAATGCCGCAGCCACAACCTTGCTGAACAAGTGGGCTCTGCCGCTGGCCTGGTTAAAAGAACTGGGAATAAAATTCCAGGGTCCTTTCAAAACTCCAGTATAGCCTCTAACTAGCCTCGAGGGAAAGATGAGGATTAGAGCTATTAAGTCATTAACACAGTCACCCAGGTGGTAAGAAAAGGAGCTGGGATTTGAGCCCCGTCTTGTATGACCACCAAGCCACATGCCCCTTCTGTTGTACTCAATCTTTGTGTTGCCTTCCCCCCTTCCCCAATCTTCTATTCCATAGATTTGAAGATTCCAAAGCAATTTTGCAGACTTTCATAGGCCTGAGTCAGGATATTTCTAAAAAGTCAACAATTATAACCTCAGAATAAAATGAACACAGTTTTCAATTTGTGTTTATGTATTTCTGCAACTGAATGTGTCTGGCCTCACAAGAACTCAATGCATTGTCCTTATTTCTTATTTGCATAGATGCTGCTGGAAATTCTTCTGAATTGGCATCAGACTACAGGTTTAGCATTTGGAAACTGCCACCTAACACCAGAGGCCTTATTTTTTCTGGCTCCAGATTACATCCACGTTTTATATGAAAAGAGTGACTGAAAAAAGACGTGTGGAAAGTGACTCCGCTGATGTTAGACCACATCATCTCCTTTATTTCTATTATCAACTGAAAATCTGTTTCGGGGAAGTAATTTGACCCTAACTCATGGTGCATATGAGGCTGGGAAGTAATTTGACCCTAACTCATGGTGCACATGAGGCTGAGGATGGGGACTCCTCGTGGTTTAATAATGTGAAGCTGAGACACATCCATTTTCAATCACTGCTTCTTGGTTAAACACATACTCAGTTAGTATGATTCTGCAGGCTTCTTTTTAAAATAAAATATTTGCATAGTTGTCATCGCAGACTTCATACATTGATAGCCAGTTCCCAAAGCAATTGTACCAAGAGGTGGGGCCATCTTGGCAGTGACTAGGTCCTAAGGGCAGAGTGGGCACCACTGTGGACAGGGAGCAGCTGTACCCAACACAGTGCCAGTGTGTTGGCACCTTGGCCTTGGCGTCCCACACCAGGCTAGGAGCAATAGACTTTTGTTGTTTCTAAATTACTCCGCCTGAGGTATTTTGTTACAGCTGTCCAAACAGACTAAGACAATCTTTTAACTATTTTCATGTCAATACTTTGAATATTTAAATATTTTCATTTAATTTCAAGTTTCATTTGACTTCATGTAACTTGAATTTGGAAGTAACTTGAAATAATGGCATTTAGCTAGAGTCCTAAAATTTTCTTGTGATTTTTCGAAGGGCACACGTAGGCAGCACTTGATTTTCTAACTCGCTGAAGTGGAAATACATGTTCACATTATTGTTCACACAAATGAAGTGTTTGCCAAAACGCTCTCTGTGGAGAGCTCAGTACGCTTTTATGAGTTGGCTTTTCTGAGCTGATCATAGATTTTCAGTATGTCCCCCTCTGCCACCAAACACTGCTACACGGAGCCAGCTAGTTGGTCTTTTCAGAGCAGATGATGAGAGGGTCCTGTCCACCAGCCAGAGGGCAGCATCGCGTGTGATTCCAGTACTCCTAGTCGTGACTCAGTTTACCCCTAAAGTAGGGCTCTTTCCTCCAACCTTTGAATATTCACTAATCTTAATTTTAAACCATCTTACATTTGGAAATAGAAAGAATCAAACACTCTCAAGAAAAGATCTTTAAAAGAGCTTCAAACACCTGGGGCCACTAAGAACCAGAGCACCCTTGAGGTCCAGGGAGGTGACCTGCTCTAAACCTGCATCTTCACCTTAAAAAAATCTGTGGAAGGAAAGCAAAGATAGTGTTTGTTTAAAACCAATTCTTAAAATAGTGAAATGTCTCTTTGGGAGGAATGTATTTTAATAGCCTTAATGTCAGGCAAAAACTTATCATTATCCATTAATTAAGGATCAGCTGGTTCTGATATGAATTTCCAAGTGGGTGTGTCTAATAACAAGAGCACCAGCACCCACCTCTCAGGTGGTTGTGAGGGCTGAGCCCGGGCCAGGCGGCCCCTTGCTGTGTGGTGGAGCAGGCACTGGGCTGTTGCTATGACGGAGGTGCCCATGCAGAGACTGTGAGTGGGTTGGTGCTTGCAATGGAACAGGCCCACTTAGCATACTTGCTTTTGAAATAGATCTTTAAAACAGCCCTTAATTTTTATGAAGGCTCTAGGCTTATGCCCAATGTAGACTGATGAAAGCTCTGTTATCCCAGAGCTTTAAGTGACAGCAAGGGGACAGGGAACAAACTCACGAATCACAAACACAGCACTAAGAAGTGTGTAATTGAGTTGCCACGTGGTCTGAGTACCATGTGGTATGCAGAAGAGAAGCAGGGCCTGAAGTACCCAGAGGACCCCAGGAGTGCCAGGAAAGGGGCCACTGGTGGAGGGGCAGGTAAAGGGTGTAGGTCCGCAGGGAGCCAGGCCTGCGGCACCTGTGGGAGTCTCGCCACAGGCATATCACCCCAATGTTCATGCCTTTCCCATCGCCATGACAAGCACCTGGCAAAACATCTTCCCATAAATGAGAACATAATTTTCCAACAAATCCCAGATCATGGTTTCTGTCAGAGTCAATGTTACTTTCTAAGTAAATGCTGGAGACGACTGGCTTTATAATGACATTTTTACAGACTTCGCTTATTTAAATAACCTCGTGGCTATTAAATTACTGCATTGGATCTGGCAGATGAAAGTATCTGTATTTTGCTTTTCAAATTTGTTTAGATTGATAACTGCCTCTTAAAAAAAAAAAAAAAAAAAAAAAGGAATGATGACCTTAGGCTGGAGCGATCATGTCACCCCATTCTAAGTAGATCTGTGTCTCACTTGGTGCACGGTAGTGGACCTATGTGCAGAAAAAGTAATTCATTCTGAGATACCTAGGCTGGCATTCATTTGCCAAAAATGTTCAGGAAAAATAGAGAACATTTGCCAAGAGAGGGCAGTTTACGCAGGGGTAGAGTGGGTAGGCATGGATGGATGAACCCTCTCCTTCTCTTCCATCTTGTCTCTCCTTTCTGTCCCTAACCTAAGTGACTATTACTTGCACACTCAGCCACCAGCTTTATTGTCAGAGTCTAAGTCCCACAGAATGTCCGTGACCTGGGTCAGAAACTCCTGAGCCAGGGCCTCCATCTGTGCTCAAAACAAGACTCCCGACCTGCTCCGCTCCCGCCATCTTCCCAACAGTCCTTCTCGGAGAGGACTCCTGCCTCCTTGAGTCTCATAGTTTTCTGGAAAAGCTGTCTGCAATTATTCATCACCACAGTCACTGCTTCTTTAGACTCAGGAAAAAAATAATGCTGTTACTTGCTGGGACAGTTGGTCCTTTTTTATGTAATTTCCTACACATTGAGAGAGTTTGTGGGATTTTTAGCAGGTTTATGTTAGGTTAAGGAACAATGGAAAGAAAATACATCAAGAAATTAGCTCAGAGCTGCTGCCCAGGCCCAGAGCTATGTCTTGCTATCACTCTGTCTCTAGGTGAGGGGGTGGCTCTCCTCCCGTGCCTGGGACTGTTCCAGCCATCTGCAAGTCAAACCACCCCAAGCTTCCCTCAGGTTAAGATTTGCTGCCATTCACATTGTCATAAATACAGACAGGATCCCCCCATTTCTGTCTCTCTCAGATTTGCAGTTTTGGGGGAGAGGGGAACTGGGGATTGAACTCAGGGGCACTAGACCACTGAGCAACACCCCCAGCCCTATTTTGTATTTTACTTAGAGACAGGGTCTCACTGAGTTGCTTGGCACCTTGCTTTTTGCTGAGGCTGGCTTTGAACTCGAGATCCTCCTGCCTCAGCCTCCTGAGCTGCTGGGATTACAGGTGTGTGCCACTGTGCCTGGCAGATTTACTTCTTTTTAAAGGCAGAACGGTATTCCATTGCATACCTACTCCATGTTTTCTTTGTTACTTCATCCACTGATAGACACTCAGGTTGATTCCGCATCTTGGCTGTTGGGACTGGAGTTGCAATGCCCATGGGGTGCAGGTATTACTTCCACATTCTGACTTTTTTTCCCTTCAGATAGATACTCAGTAGTGGCATTGCTGGGTTTTATGGCAGTTCTATTTTTAGTTTTTTTTTTTTGAGGAAACAGCATACTGTTTTCCATAATAGTTGTATTAATTTGCATTTCCACCCACAATTGGGTTATTTTCTTACTATTGATATCTTTGAGTTACTTGTATATTTTGGATATTAACCCCTTGTCATCTGTATGGTTTGCAAATACTTCTCCCATGTAACAGGTTTTCTTGTCTCTCTGTTGATCCTCTGATTGGCTATGCAGAGACTTTTGTTAGCAGTAGTCTCATTTGTCTATTTTTGCCTTTGTTATATGTAGGCTCATATAAAAAAAAATATTTGCCCAAAAAACCCTCATGGAGTTTTTTTTGTGCGCTGTTCTAGTGGTTTTAACATCTCAGTCCTCTCAGTTAAGTCACCATCACAGTAGACACTCCTGCTCAAATGGGGAGGAAGGGGAGCTCCCGGCAGCCACAGGTCCAGAGCCACTCGGAAATCCAGCCAGTGCCTTCCGTCAGGGATGCCCGCTCTGAAGGCAGGGAATGTTTCTTACTAGAGTTCAGCTTTGCTCTTGGCTCTGCACTTGAAAGGAACGTCTTTTCTATAAGAATGGCCTTTCCTTGCTGCTGAGTGGTCATCCAAGTCTGGTTCCTGGATGCACCAAGCTGGGGGTGCAGACATCTCTTCACATCGAACCTCCTCAGTGTCTTCCAGCTGGTGTGCTTTCACTCACCTCCTTCTCTTGAAAACACTGAGGGTTTCCTATGAATCCTATTGGCATTGGCTCCATGTCCCACAGCCACATCCATTCTTTTCAAGAATTTTCTCCCATAGGCAGAATAATGGCCTCCCAAACGGTGTAGCTCATGACTGAAGTACTGTGGACGTGCTCTGTCATGGGAATCAAGGTGGCAGATGGAATTCAGGCTGCCAGCTGGCTTTCAAGTAGGGAGATTATTCCACAAGGTCCTTAACAGTGGAAGAGGGAGGAGACTCAGCACTGAAACGGAGTGATGCGAGAAAGGCTAGAGGCCATTGACTGTGAAGAAGGGAGGAACCGTGAGGCAGACAGCCTGTAGCAGCTGGAAAAGCTCAACACTCGAGTCCCTCACTAGACCTTGGAAAGGAGTGTGCCTTCTAACACCTTGATTATAGCCCAGTGAGATCAGCTGTGGATTTCTCACCTGATTCTGCATTTCAGAACTGTAGGAAAACACAATGTGCTGTTTAAGAGACCAAGTTTGTATAGAGATCTGTGATAACAACAACAGGAAACTAAGGCATCCATCTGCACTTGCACAACAGGCTTATGCTACCTAGGGGCTGGTTTGCTCCAAGTACCTGCCATTGGTCAATCTCCCACATTTAGGTTTCAGAAGATGCTCTCAAATGCCTTGTTCATGGTAGCAGAGTATTGAGAAGAACCCACATGCCAATTATGAGCAGGATGGATAAACAAATTCTGGAATATTTATACAATGCATACATATTTTCAGTTAACATTGCATAAATATCTATAGCATTATCATGATGGACAGAAGCAAGCTCTTTCCCAGAGTGTGATGTCAGAATTCTTTTTTATATAAAATTAAAAAAAATAATATGGACACGTGTACCTGTGTTCTGAGACTATACAGAGAAGCAGGGGAGAATTTGGCCACAATTAGGTACAGTAGAGACCCTAAGGCCACCCGACCTCTGGGGAAATGTGACCAGGGAGGTGGTCACTAGTTCGAAGAGGTCTGTTAATGCCCTAAGCCAGGCCAATCTGTAAGTGGTCATCATTACTCATTAAACTAGATATACTTACATAGGCTCATTTATATAGAGAATTCACAATAGAAATTCAAAAATCATAAATAGATAATAAAAAGTATGAAAAATGTACCAAATATTTCCCAAAGGAAGCTGACACAGCAATGTTGCTATTGATCAGATACAAGATATCATCAAGGAGAGAGAAGAGGTCCCTTAAATACAATAAAAATATCAATTCACATAGATGATGTATTCCTTAGCCTACTTTCTGATTTAATTCTTTACAAATTTCCACCCAGTGAGAGATATTGAGAACATTTGAGATTTATAGTTGCTTTCAGAAAACCGAGGAATGATTCTTGTTGCCGTCATTACATTCCTTTTGGGCAGTTCTCATATGTGTCGAGAGAGAGATTCAAGAGATGATAGAAAAATACTTTCTGTAGAATGTTATAGTGTTAAATAATGTAATTTTATCATTTTAAGTAGTCGATTCTATAAAGACTTTGGAAATGAATGAATTAGCTATGGTTGTAGCTGAACGATTCATAAATCCCGATTATTTACAAACTAAGAATGAACAGCAAAACATGTTGTGACATGTCCTAAAACGAAAAGCCAAAGAATATCCTTTTGAAGGCTTAGTTGGTAAAGTGTAAAAGGAAAATAATTCAGGAAATGCCATTAAGAGTTTTAGATGATAGGAATTGGGTTTTAAGAGTTTTCGATGACAAGAATTGGGTTTTAATAGTGAAAGCTTTAATATTAAAAAGTACCATTCTCATTCCAAAGTCATGTTGAGCTCAGTGTGGACTTTGATCATCTCAGAAAACAGCAATGTGACAATGGATATCAGTAAACTAAGTGGCCAAATTTTGGAGATTTTTGAGATGGAAGTTAACATGTCACACATGTTTTAACTTTAGTCCTAAACAGAAGCCGGACGATGGACCAATGACCCTCCTGCCTGGCTCCCCGCCACCTCTCTGCTGTCCTTTTGGTGTTCCATGAGGCTCCTGTCCAGGCACCTGGGCTTATGTTGAGCTGGGATAAGTCAGGAGTGTTCCTGAAGGTTCTGCTGCCCAGTGGACATGGTGCTGTGTTCCCCGCCCTCCTCCAAGGAGCTCTTAGAGTGCAGGTGTCCTCGTCACTGTAGCCTCAACATACTACCTCCAGCAGGGCTGGATACGAGGTGCCCCCAAACCTCCTGTTGATGCAGGAATGCGTGGAGGTGAAATGACTGCACTGTGAGAGCTGTGACCTGGTCAGTCCATCCTAGTGTGAGTGGGCTGACAGGGTTGTAACAGAAGGCAAGTGGGGCATGGCTGCAGGTGGGCCGCTGGGGGCGTGCCTGGGAGGGTGCATCTTCTCTGTGGCCCCTTCCCCTCTCTTCCTGCTTCCTGACTTTACCATGAGCTGAGCAGCTTTCCTTCCTTGGGCCCTTCCGCCATGATGTTCTGTCTCACCTTGGGTCCAGAGCAATGGAGTCGGCCCACCATGGACCAAGACCTCTGAAACCATGCGCCCCAAATAAACTGTCCCTCCTCTGAGCTGTTCCTCAGATATTTTGGTCACAGTGCCAAAAAAGCTAACATAGCATGTGTTAGGAATTTAAATACTCATCTAGTGACTGGTTGATACAGTACATATTAATAACATAATAAAAGGTAGTGACATTTGAAAAGAAGTTACAGTTATAAGTTTTAAAAAGCATACAGTTATTTAAACACTAGTTGTTGCGAATTAGGTGAGAGGCCTACTGTGGTGTATTGAGTACCTACGAGTGATATTAATTTACTGATTTAGTATTAATTTAGTGTTTGATGTTTGGAGATTATATTGAGTGCTATGCATGTCACAAATATGTTTCCCCTGTAAAACAACTTCTGTCAAGACAAGTTGGGACAGGTACAGTGAGTATCCACGGCAATGCTTGCGAGGCACCCTGCACGTGGAACCCTGATAACAGTGTGCGCAACCCTGATATGACGTAATGAGTGATGTAAAGACCTAGCTAGAAGTAGCATATAAACCCGCGTCCCTCGCTCACTAAGTGAAGCGCCTTCAAGACGGTCAGACCCCAGCGCGCTTCCCGTCAGACTGATTCACTGATGGTGCTGGCTGCTTGCTGAGTTCCTGGACCAGACTTCACCTGATCCAGCGAGCGGCTAAGAAGACGTGGCTTGGTGAGCCCCCTGGGACTCGGGGAGATAGAGGCTAGCTAGGACTGTGTGGATTTGGTTGTGAATAAATCCTGGCATTCCAAAGACACATCTACCTCTGTCTACTTAATGTACTTGGGACATGTGGCATAGTTGGCAGGATCTGCTAACATAGGGACGAAGGGTCAAGAGGTCTGAAACCCCAAAAGGCACCTGCTGAAAGGTGGAAAGACCAGCAAGGACACTTGGGTAAGCCCGAAAGGCACCTGCTTCTTCGGAGGTAGTAAGACCGGCAAGGGCGTTTCTCCCACGGTGCGAGCCCATATTCCCACCATGCGAACCCAGTCCAAGGTGGTGGATGATCCCGACCCAGACTCCTGACCATTAGCAGTTCGGTCCGATGAAAAATTGGCTAGCAAACCAGCCTACAATAGGGCAGGAGTTATTCTCAACCAAATTGTAACTGAAGGATTAGAGTGGAGGGCTCCCAAATTTTACCTCAAAAAGAAAGAAGCCAAGGCCTGGCTGTACATAGCACTTGCTTAAAGCTCCTGCTCCAAAATGGGTCTGATAGAAAAATTCAAGAATTTGAATTTATTTAAGGAGCAGCCAAGTAAGGAATTAAAACCTCAGTCAGACTGGAGGACTTGTGAAAGGATAGTACAGGAGAAATTGCCCAAGTTTCAGAAAGGAACTACAGTGGATATCCCATTGACCAATGCTGAAGCATTGAAACCCATCCTGGCCAGGGCCCTGGGAAGGAAGTACCAGCATTGCTCATTAAGACCATAGATGACTTAGATCAAGACAGAATGAAGGGCAAAAGACTAGTCAAAAATGCACTGCAGCGAAGTAAGAATAATCTTTTTTTTACAGGATATTATTAATGAGAAAGTTAGCAGGAATAGTTGTAAACAGGCATTCCCCGCCACAGTGACGCGTTTATCAATAACACCCAGTCTGGGTAATCGAGCGGAGTCACCCAACAGACTTGAGGAGATGCCCAAAATAACTGTAGAACAGAGAGACTTAACTCGGGCAGAAATTCAACAATATAAACAGGAATTTGCACAAACAGAAAGTAAAGACATAGAATATCTTTTGAAACTATGGGACAAGGGAGCAAATACCATTATGCTCAATGCCCATGAAATGAACTCATTAAAAATTATTATAGAAAATCCACACATCTACCAGGCCCTTGAAGCTATAATAGAAGTGAATAGTGACCAGGAAACTCGTTTGATGAATTGGGTAGCCCGAGCCTGGATAAATGCTTTCCCAACACTGGATTGGACTCAATTTGAGTCCTCTGCTAGATGGGATAATCTAGAACAGGCAATAAATATCTTGAGGAAACTTGGAGTTACAGCCATGGTGTATACAGATGCTAAAACACCCAAGGCTGTATAACTTACCCCTGCAATGAAGAAAATAGTTATTTCAGGGTCACCGCCACACATGAAAATGACCATCGTATCTGCTTTGGCAAACATTAAAACTTCATGAAGTGGTAGAATATTTCAGGCAAGCTAGAGAAATGCAAGGGGGTAAAATATTGACCTTCATGGCACAAAAACTGAAACCAGTGGCCAAGGTAGCGCCCGCCTTCCTGGCCCAGGTTAGGAACAGGACATTTCCTAGCAGAAATCCTGAACCTAACAGGACCCCACAGAGATATAGACCACCATTTCCTACCACAACCAGGAACCAGCAGAATTGCCCATGGCAAAATACAGTAATGAGGCCAAAAATATGGGTATCGGGGGGCCACGAGGCCCCCGATGAGACCCGAAGACAGGAGATATTTCCAGGGGCCACAGTTAGGAGTCAACATCAGGAGAATAGGAACCAGATTCAGGCAACAGACCAACCAAATGCGCAGTGTGCACATGTACGCATAATGTGGGGTAATCAAGACAACAGACCATATGTACAATTAGCAATAAGAATAAAAAAAGCAGAAAAAAGGGAAAATTTTTTAATAGATGCAGGAAGTCAAGTCACCATCTGTAATAGTATAACCAAAGACTCCAATGCTAGAAACTGGGTAAGAATTGAAGGAATAGCAGGTGATGTTCTGGCAGAACGAACCAAAATGCCAGTATTTAATTATAACAGGCCCCCATTAGAAGGGGAAGTGCTACTAGCAGAAACCCCAAGCAATATTTTGGGTATGGATTGGATCCCCATGGTTCAAAACTGGCTGCACCTAAGGAGAAATAAAAGTAATCCATTGGAGATGCATTTTTGTGCTTTAGCAGCAGTAAAGATGGAACCTGTGGTATTGCCCAGGATTCCCCTTTCTTTTACAAAGCAGTACCCTTAAAAAGAGGCAATGCTGATATAACTAAAATTATTGAAAAACTACTACAAGAAAATATAATTGAGAGAACAGCTTCATTTAATAATTGTAACAGCCCAGTAAGGCCAGTTTTAAAACCTAATGGTTTTAAAAACATTAGGACATGTTGGCACTCATGGGCTATGTTAGTGGTTTATGAAAAGAAATCTAAAGGTAACTTGGCTAAGATGCAAACAGGCCATAAGCAGATGCACAGAATGTCCAAAACTCTCACTCAGATCCAATATTCATAGGCAACAGGACGCCCCCATGACTAGACATTTCAATGAAAGAATATGGATCGATTATATAGGACCTCTCAAAGGTTTTAGGGACAAATGGGTATGCACAATGGTCGATGTGCACTCTGGCCTGGGAATGGCATTACATAGCAACAATGCAACCCAACATCATACTATAGAAACTGTATGGGAATGGTGTAGTAGTTATGGAATGCGTAAGTTCGTAGAATTTGACCAAGGTAGTCATTTTACAGGAAAAATAATAGAAAAGGTGGCCAAAGACTTAGGCATGCAGTGGGATTTTCACATGGCATATAATCCCACAGCTGCAGGAAACATTGAAAGATGGAATAGTTTATTGAAAACTTCACTATGGCACTTAAAGAATTTACCCATTCAAAAGTCATTATGCAGAGTTGTGTTTGAGCTAAACTCAAGACCCAGACTACACCGCAGATCACCATTTGAAGAAGTATTCCCATTAGTTGATGATGTGTTCCGTATTACAGACTCTGAACCTACTAACAAACCACTCATACCTCATAAGGTACTGATCAGAAACCCCAAGGACAATTCCATCAGAAGAGGAGAGATAGTGGGACAAGCAAGAAACAATACCTCGTGGACTAGTGGACTACATCTGACAAAGGTGAGGTAATGATCACCAAAGATAAGAACATTGCACACATATTGGGACATGACTGACATAATTAAGAAAGTCTGTAGGGCAATTAAGGCAATCATCTTGACCATTTTGATATTGCTTATATTTAAGGTGGTACTACACTACTTGGTGTGTGCACCAAGGCATTGCCCAATGAACATGACCCCTCAAAACACATTGGCCATGTGCAACAAGCTTACAAATTACACACTATGCCTGCTGGACTCCACGTGGACCTAAACTTGTGGCCACATTTTTTGGATATAATTGTTGTTCTTCAAAAACTTAAAATTGAAGATGCCAACAAATTATTCAAGATTTTGGTTGAAATTTACAATGTGGACATTATTTAACGTTGTAACATTCACAACAAACCCAGCAACCAAAACAGATACTACAACTACTGCCACCACAACTGCACCCACATTTAAACTAAACTATCATTTGGGCAGAACAACATTGTAATGCTATTGAGCATACACATATCTACACATACCTGGACCCTGAAGGAAAGGTTGCTGGTTATTGGTTACAGACACCATTTTTTCAGAACATGTCTCAAACAGAATTGTTTTGGACTAAGTATGCTTACTGCACAAACAAATGTGCTTCACAGAATTGTACAGATTATTGGAATGCAAAGAGTTTTTGGTCACATATATATAAAGGTACAGTAGACAATGAACATGAAGTGGTGCCTAACACAGAACAAAATCCACTCAGATGTCAAGGATCAGAACTCCTCACCACTATATGGGCAATTCACCAGTATATTTATACCACTACTGTGAACCAGGCGTTAGATACTCAGTAACATCAATGACCATAGGCAGTAATAAGCATAATGTGACCTTTATCCAAGAAAATGACACAGAGCCACTATTCTATTGCTCACATATAGAGAAGTTTAATTTTCTGGCCAGCCAATTGCTTTTCTGGGACACTTCTGCCATTGGAGGAGGAAAAGTTTATGCTTCTTATGAGTATGATGCTTATGAATCAACATCAGAATAAAGCAATACAAGCTATATCCAACTCATTGCATACTGCAAGCACCATGATACATAAAATAATGATTGAACAAGAAATAATGCAAGAAGAAATTTTGGATTGAGGAATTGAATAGTTATATTAACATTGAGGATACCTACCCCTATATTAACATTGAGGATACCTACCCCTATATTAACATTGAGGATACCTACCCCCTAAGCCCAAACACAGTGTTCACCACAGAATTATATCATAAGCAACTATAAACATCAGAAGTAAGACTTGTGTCTATACCTACCAGGTTAGTGGACTTGGGCACTTACAGAATTGGACATTGCTACAATGAAACACATGGGGTATACAGACATCAAAATACCTCATATAAGGACTTTCTGCAATTAGATGTTGGTTGCTATATGCACAGCAATATTTTAAAACTAGAAATCCTAGACCACACCAACTAGACTAAACATGCAATCTTGACTTCACTTCAGTATGTCTCAAACCATACATTTGGACTTAATAGTTTCTGGTTACCACAATCAACAGATGAAGAATTGCTAAGAAAATGTAGAGCAGCTACCCAACATTTAAATGAAATTATCCAACAAACTAAGAAGGTATTTACCAACATACACAATCATGTGCAGGAGGACATGAAATATCTGGATGCCTCAGTCACCACACTAGACAACATAACACACGTACTTCAAACAGACACTCTCGCTTACAGTCATATCATGGACTCAATACACAAAGATTGTAGCATTCTAGATATATTTAGGAGAATGATTAAAGCAGATATTTCTTGTATTACCAGATGAAACCCATGGCATTGGTTCCATGAAATCAAACAATACGCAATATATATACTTACTGTAATCATTCTACTCAAAATAATGTCTCACATATCATGGAAAACAACTAAAAATCACCTGCTTTTATTTTAACAGATGTACACGGAAAGCCATAAGAATAAACTCTTCAAGATCCATCGAGAACATCAACTACTTTGTGGACCATTATGTCTTTGGAAGAGGAAAGAAGCCCTATTACATGAATTTCTTCCACATGATACGAAGAAACTATTACAACACCTATTCAAATGCAATACACCTAAAGTCTGTACCCTATGCTTTAATAACATCTTCCCAATTGACTCTTTGAACCTCCCACTTGCAGAGGTCATACAACATTTTTTCTTTCACGAGTGGCATACCACCAATGTCATCAGACAATCATACAACAGATGGGAATTCCACACAGGAAAACCACTGGAAATAGTATTTATTCAACTCTTGGACATTTGGCACATACTTAACCACAACCCTGGATATGTGTGTTCTGAATTGCCATATATTTCTTACTTTCTCTTAATAGAAGAAAAAATCAAATTACTTTACAAGGAGGTGGTCGTGGAACAGGGAGAACAGTGGGACAAATGTCTAGTGAACTCACCACCTGATTCAGTTTACTATTGGCTACCTTTACCTGAAAATCCAAAATTTTTCCCAAAATCACTACAAGACATTTGCCTTCTTTCTATCCTAAAAACACCAATGATACAAGCTCACACACACTTTTCAAGACACTTGGACCTAATTAAGCCAATCCCATACGACATTCTTGTAGATTTGAGACCTTATTTGAATCTTTAACAATACCATCCTTTCTTATTCTGACAGACAAATGCCATGGAGGAAAAATTCAAAAAGTAGAAGAAAGATGAGAAACAGAATAAACTTGATAATTGAAAACCATGCTGACATGTGCATTAAACTACACTATTATAATACCTATCCACCTATGTTTTGTCCATGGAAAGAGAATAATTTCTCTACATCCTTTTTGGATAACCAAACAAGATACATCTTGAAGAAAGTTCTTAAACTACTAACCCCACCAAACTGTACAATCTGTGTTAACTCATTTAACCCTATGCAAGCTACTTTTACCTATTCCTGTTATAATGCAACACTTTCTTTTTCATGATTGGTGTAATAGTCATACTATGAGAAATATACCTTTAGAATTGTATTTTGCTGAGTTGTTTACTATATGGCACTTATTGAACCATATGTTGGACAAATATGTACTGGTGTCCCACAGATGTTTGGAGCTTATACCCTACAATGGTATAAGCTATGGTATAAGCTACAATGGTATAAGCTTATACCCTACAATGGTATACTCAATTATATCTTGAATGTAAAAATGATTGGAAACTTTGTGTTACAAACTCTCTTGGTACACTTCTTAAGAAACATTTATTTAGACCTAAATCCTTGACTTATCTATGTATTCTATCTCTCTTGAGAAATGTAATGATAAATGCCTATGTATGTACTTACAAACATTTTCAAAATTGCTCTAACTTAACTCAAAACACATACAATAACATTTCCATGCATTACCTACATGTACATCCCTTTTGATTGCAGATGACTCTTTGGGACTGTTTGAAGACTTTGGAAATTGGATCATGAACTACTTTCACCCCTTTGGGGAAAATGCAGAAATATATTGCAAATTATATGTAATGTTACATCATCCTGTGTGTAACACTGATGATTATTATACTTTGTATCCCTAACTTGCGACTCCCTCAAAGACTTGGATGCCTCAATCCTTTTGGGAATGGGGTGGTGGTGGAATGTATTGAGTACCTTAGAGTGATATTAATTTACTGATTTAGTATTAATTTAGGGTTTGATGCTTGGAAATTATATTGAGTGCTATGCATGTCACAAACATGTTTCCCCCTGTAAAACAACTTCTGTCAAGACAAATTGGGGCACGTACAATGAGTATCCATGGCAACGCTTGCAAGGTACCATGCGTGTGCAACCCTGATATGATGCAATGAGTGATGTAAAGACATAGCTAGAAGTAGTATATAAACCCGAGTCTCTCACTCACTAAGTGAAGTGCCTTCAAGACGACCAGACCCCTTCACACTTCCCGTCGGAATGATGCACTGATGGTGCCGGCTGCTTGCTGAGTACCCGGATCAGACTTTGCCTGATCCAGCGAGCAGCTAAGAAGTGTGCCTTGGTGAGGCCCCTGGGACTCGGGGAGACAGAGGAGGCTAGTTAGGACTGTGTGAATTTGGTTGTGAATAAATCCTGACATTGCAAACACACATCTGCCTCTGTCTACTTAATGTGCTCGGGACATGTGGGGCTGCTATAGACTCGTAGTGTCTTCTCACAGGAGACACCTGACTTAAACAAGAAACTGAGACTTCTTAAACAGCAATCTTTTCCTTAAGTTCTAAAATTTCACAACTCTTTACACTCACTTGACTTCCCTTTGGGAATTTCAGTACATGTGGCTTCAATAGCTTATTTCCTCTGCCTTAGGTGGGAACTGGGTTAATGATTGTGCTACTTCCCACGTATGAGAACAGAGAAACGGGCACCTGACACCATCCTGGTTTTCCCATCTTTCTGCTCATTCTGTAGAAAAAGAGCAATCTCATAATTTTCTAATTAACAAATACATGTCCGATTCAGAAAACAGAAAAACACAAACAAACATGTAGTCACTCTTCTACCACACACAAAGCACACACTTTAAGGACTTTACATAGGCTCTACAACTTTTGTTCATTAAGCAGTACATCAGCAATGTTCATAGTTCACTAAATACTTAGTATATAATGCTGATTTTAAAATAATGCAATTAATGAATAAGATCTAATAATATTAAATTATAGCGATCACAAAACTACCTTACATCAACCTCCTATATTTGAACATTTGGCTGTGAGCTGTCATCTCCTGGAAAATTGTGTATTGAGTACTGGAGTCGTGTTGGAGGACTTCCTGGTAGACTGCATCAGAGGCCTCAGCTCCTCGCCGTGACTTCTGGCACCTGTTCCCAGGCTGTGATCTTGTCCTCACACCTCTGGGTGTGTTTGGAGTTGGCTTCTGGCCAGCGGCAGGTGAGCGGATTTCCCAGAGTGTGTTCTGCATGCAGGTGCCCGAGGCCCCCGTGGTGCTGAGGCCTCTCTGTGGTGCTGGGGTCAGACATACCGTGGATAACCCTCTGGTCAGCAGAGCCACCTCAGGGAAACAGCAGACATGAAGCCACAAAGGGAGCTTCCTGGTTGAGCCCACCAGTTCTTACAGACTTGTAAAGCATGAGAAACAAACAAACAAAAATTACTTTCATTGCTTTGGTTTGTTGAGCAGCCAATACAAATTTTTTTCCTCTAATCATTTTCAAAAGTATTTTTTTGTACTTTTCACAGTATCTCTTTTGATAATGTGTCTATTAGTGCATCATGATTACATATAATGGTGGGGTTCATTTTGGCATGTTCATAAATGTATATAACAGCTCCATTTCAATCCCTAGGTCTTAGTGTTTCCCTCCACACCTTCTTCCCTGATCGCCTTCCTGTGCTGTACTGGTCTTCCTTCCATTTACTTTTTTTTATTTATAATTTTTTAGATGTTGATGGACCTTTATTTTATTCATTTATTTATATGTGGTGCTGAGAATCGAACCCAGGGCCTCATACATGCTAGGCAAGTGGTCTTACCACTGAGCCACAACTCCAGCCCCAGAGCCACAACTCCAGCCCCTCCGTTTACTTTTGATTGGTGCAATATAGTTACATATAAAATTTGTACATGCACGTGACTTAATTTGGCTAACATCACTCCCCAGTTCTTACCCTTTCTCTCCCTCCCTCCCTCCCTCTACTCTACTAACCTCCTTTCTATTTTCATGAGTTTCTTTTTTTCTCTCTAGCTTCCACATGTGAGAGAGAACATTCAACCCCTGGCTTTCTGGGCCTGGATTATTTCAATTAGCATGATGTTCTCCAGTTCCTTACATTTACCAGCAAATGCCATAATTTCATTCTTCTTTATGGCTGAGTAAAACTCCACTGTGTATATATATGCCACATTTTCTTTATCTATTCATCTGTTGACAGACACCTGGGCTGGTTCTATAACTTGGCTCTTGTGAATTGTGCTGCTATAAAAGTTAATGTACCTGTGGCAAAGTATGCTGACTTTAGTTCTTTTGGATAAATATTGAGGAGTGGGACAGCTGGATCATATGGTGGTCCCATTCCTAGTCTTTTGAGGAATCTCCACACTGCTTTTCAGAGTGGTTGTACTAATTTTCAGTCTCACCAACAATGTATGAGTGCCCCTTTTCCCCACAACCTTGCCAGCAATCATCATTATTTGTATTCTTATTAACTGTCATTCTAACTGGAATGATCTGAAACCCTGCTCTGCCAGAAAGCAGGCCCAGGCAGCAAAATCTTCTTGTGCATTATTCACATGCTCAAAGAAGGGGCTGTTTAGTTCTTGTGTTGGCCTGAACCTCCCAGAGCAGATGTCCTGGTTCTACCTGGCCCACTGCTGGTCCTGTTACCTGCTTTCCTGAGATACCACCTGCTGCAGCTCTGGGAAAGCCCGTGCTGCGGGCGCCCCGTGTTGGCATAACTACAGCCATCTACCCTTTCTCCACCCCACTTTATGAATACTGTTCTTATCCTCAGGAGATAGAAACTAGCCTGAGATGAAACTAGTCTGGAGACGGGCTGGTCTCTCTGTTCTCTTATGGAGAGATAGGAGGACTGCCTGTCTCTGTTCCCAAGTAACAAACTTGCCTTCCATAAAACCAGGTGATGCTTGCTGTGCCAGTCACCAAGACTCATCCTGCCTCTAGTGCGGCCATGATTCTAGCTAATAAAAAGTGACGTTCAAGGGTGGTGGGGGTGTTACTGGTACCTCCTTCTGTGTGGAGCAGCCTTAACTCTCTTCTCATCCCAGGAGAGTGTGTGAAGCCCTGCACCACTTTTCTTTCACTCTGCCTCTCTGCAAGACTGGCTCGCACTCACACGCCTCCTTCTCTCCCCCTTAGACACTGGGCCAGCCGGTGTTTCTCAGTTTTCTTCACCTGGGTTCATGTAATTAATTTTTAAGGAAGAGAATGTGAGTAGAAGTGAAATTGTCTCTTCCACATCTGGTTTATGAAATATTCCATGCTCAGTTCCTAATTTTCCATCAGATTAAAGAAGCGGAGAAAGTGCCCTGACCAAGGACTGCATCTGACCCAGTCCGATGAAATAAACTTAAAATTTTACTGAAATAAGCTTAAAGAAACAAGCTTAAAAATGCATCCAAAGACGGAGATACAGTAGATCTTTCAGAGAAGCACAGCACCTGTCCGTGCTGTGAAGATGCAGCTAAGGCAGCTCTGGAGGTGGCCGGCCATTGCAGCAGTCGCCAGCTGCCTGACAGGGCTCCTGCCAGAGGGTGCACCTTGAATCTCACCTGGGCATCTCCGTGTCTGCTGACTGCCCTCGTCTAATGCACTTCCTCCTTTCTCACACCGCTGAAGCCCACTTAGCTTAGGTGGCAGTGTCTCTGGCTCAGGTGGGACAGGAGGGTGGCAGGGGTGGAGCTGAGCAGAGGAAGAGCTACAATCGTGATGCACAGAAGTGGCAAGTGCTCTGGGGTGAGGGCTGCCACCCTGCCAGCATCCTGTCTGGGGACACGATGGCTCTGTCTTTGTGCCACGTTGGGTGGGAAGTCAGGCCTTGGTGTCTCCACCTTACTCAGGCACCACAGTGGCTGCTCCTGAGGGCTCGGTCTTGGCAGGGCTGGGAGCTGCCTGCTGGCCACATTCCCTGTGCTGGCCAGTGGCTTCCACCAAACGCATCCCCTCGGTTTGCTCCCTGTGTGTAGCACTTCCTTCCCATCTTTAGTCACTTTTAATGTGCTGTTTTTCACTCCATGATAATGCCTGGTGTGACTCCAAACTGTTTTCCTTTTCGTTAAAAGAAACACCATGCTCAAAGTCTGTGCAAAGAAGAGGCACCTTGAGACAGATAGCTATGGCCCATCAACAGGCCTCTGTGCTGCAGGTGTCACATCTGTTCAAACAAGGGTGAGTCAAAACCACAAGTAACTCAATCAAAAAATAACATTGGCACTGGACATGCTCAGATTTTTTTTCTTGTTGTGATTCTAAACAATTCAGCATAACAATTATTCACACAGCATTTGTGCTGTGTTAGGTGTTACAAGTGATCTGGAGGTGATCTGAAGTACATGTGAGGATGTTTGTAGCTCCTACAGAAATACTGCAGCACTTCATAGATGGACGTGAACATGTCCAGATTCTGGAATATTCTGGGAATATTGAAACCAATCCCCTAGGATACCCAGAGATGACCATAGTTATTTAAGGAATCGTTTCCTTTAGTTGCCAAATCTCTTTATTATACATAATATATTTGATATCTAAATTAAATCATTTAAATATCCCTTTTCTATTTAATAAACTTATTTTTAATCAAAATAAATAGTACCAGTTGACACATTTTTCAATTAAACTTTGTATGTATGACCATATAAGCTTAAAAATATAAAACCAATGTTAAAAATGAGCTAATTAAACAAGAAGAGTGAAGAAGGAAGCATCACAACACCAGACCTTAAACGATTCACAAGCTACCAGAATGGCATGGTATTGGCACCAAAATAGACATGTAGACCTGTAAGCTGCCTGTCACGGCCAGCCACGGCGCCGCCACGGGAGGAAAATTCTCGGAGGCAGAGTTAAGCTTTTGCTACTTTTACTTCTACTTTCTTAGAGAGAGCTTAGAGTCTTAGAAAGAAAGATAGAGAAAGAAGCTTAGAGTCTTAGAAAGAAAGATAGAGAAATATTAGCTTAGAGTAAGATTCTTAGCTTAGAGTAGAGCTTAAAGAGAGATCTCTTCTTTCTTCCTTCTTCTGTCTTCTGTCTTCTGTCTTCCTCGGGAGCCTCGGCCTTACTCTGACCAGTCATTACTTTTTCTATCTGGTTTCTCTTCTGTAACCGCTCTGCCTACGTTCTGGCCGCTCTGATTCTTCTGACCGACCGAGTGACTGCCCGGCTGACTGAATTCTCCGTTAGCTTTCACCCGGTTATATACCTTCAGCCTACAGGTGCGTCAATACATATCAGGTGGAACCCATGGCTTCCAGCTAGCTACAACAGCCCTTCCTAATTAGGGCTCCTTCATAGACCAATAGTACAGAATAGAAACACAGAGACAAACCCACATAAATACAGTTATCTCGTACTAGACAAAGGTGCCATAAACATTTATTGGAGAAAAGATAACCTCTTCAACAAATGGTGTTGGGAAAACTGGAAATCCACTTGCAGCAAAATGAAGCTAAACCCCATCTCTCACCATGTACAAAACTCCAGTCAAAGTGTACCAAGGACCTAAGAATTAGACCAGAGACCCTGTGCCTAATAGAGGAAAAAGTAGGCCCAAATCTTTATTGTTGGATTAGGCCCTGACTTCTTTAACAAGACTCCTAAAGCCCAAGAAATAAAATCAAGAATCAATAAATGTAATGGTTTCAAACTGAAAATCTTCTTCTCAGCAAAAGAAACAATCAATGAGGTGAAGAGAGAGCCTATATTTTGGGAGCAAATTTTTGCCACACGCATGTCAGAGCACTGATCTCCAAGATATATAAACTTTTTTTTTTTTTTTTGGTACTGGGGATTGAACTCAGGGGCACTCTACCACTGGGCCACATCCCCAGCACTTTTTTGTATTTTATGAGAAACAGGGTCTCACTGAGTTGCTAAGTGCCTCGCCATTGCTGAGGCTGGCTTTGAACTCAGGATCCTCCTGCCTCAACTTCCCAAGTGCTGGGATTACAGATGTGCGCCACCACGCCCGGCTCTCCAAGATATATAAAGAACTCAAAAAATTTAACCCAAAATAAAAGCAACCCAATCAATAAATTGGCTAAGGAGCTGAACAGACGCTTCTCAGAAGAAGATATACAACCAATCAACAAATATATGAAAAAAATCTTCAACATCTCTAGTAATCAGAGAAATGCAAATCAAAACTACTCTTAAGATTTCATCTCACTCCAGTCAGAATGGCAGTTATCAAGAATACAAACAACAATAAGCGTTGGTGAGGATGTGGGGAAAAGGCACACTCATATATTGCTGGTGGGACTACAAATTGGTGAAACCAATCTGGAAAAATGCATGGAGATTCCTCAGAAAACTTGGAACATGCAGTTATAGTCTGACATAGTAATTCATGTAGATAATTCATTAGAAACCAATAAGTGAATTATAAGAAAAGCAAAATATCTGTCAAAGCTAAGATTTATGCCACTGATTCATACCCTGATGTAATGTTTTATTTTCATGATTTGTTCCTTAATTTCTTTCTTTTTTCTTTTTCTTTTTTCTTCTTCTTCTTCTTCTTCTTCTTTTTTTTTTTTTTTTTTTTTTTTGGTACCAGGGATTGAACTCAGGGGCACTCGACCACTGGGTCACATCCCCAGTCCTTCTTTTGTATTTTATTAGAGACAGGGTCTCACTGAGTTGCTAAGTGCCTCGCCATTGCTGAGGCTGGCTTTGAACTCCTGATCCTTCTGCCTCAGCCTCCCAAGTGCTGGGATTACAGGTGTGCACCACCACACCTGGCTGTTCCTTAATTTCTAAACAAACAATAGTTTCTTAAAAATTCAAACATCAATTTACCATGTGACTCAGTAATTCTACTTCCAGGTATTTATGGATGAGAAATAAAACCCCACGGTGCACTTGAAGTCTTGTACACGGATATTCTTAGGACTTTATTCACACAGTCGTGAATAGAAAACATCGAATGCCTCTCAAATGGGAAAAGAGGAAGGGGACACAGCTTGTCTGTGCAGAATGCCACTCAGCAGGAAGAAGGATGATGCCACTGGACTAGAGGCCCAGGGGCAGCTGAAGTGGGCGTGGACGGCTGGGCCATTTGAACTTGGCCGCAGAGGCTACTGGCGGGAGGGTGTGTGACTGGATGTCCCCACACCAGTCTCCTCCTAGGACTCCTGCTTCTATTAAACGTAAGTGATGGAAATGCGCTCATTTAAAACTTCACAGGTGCCTTATCAAAGCACCTGTGTTCCACAGCAATCCTTCAAGACGTGTGTGGTCTCAATTAACAACACAAAAGAGCAAGAAAACATTTCAGTGGATGTAACAAAGTGTCACTTTAAATTTCACATCCTAATTTTTAAATTAATGTAATAGGAATAAATAGGTTAGGTTTTAATAGACAGAAACTAACTTTGCCTCAAAGGAAAGCAAACATTTTGCTTAATGCTCAGTCATTCAAGAACTATTATTTCAACTGTTTGATCGTAGGCAATAAAATTAGAAAATGTGAATGAATAAAGTAGTACAAGCTTTATCTGACAAATATATGTATAGCAACCCAGAATTTTTCAAAATTGTGGGATTGGATTGTTCATGAAGAAAGTCTTTAAAAAGTCAATTAAAAAATCAGACGTTGGGAAAAATCCGAGAGGCAGCTATTTTCGAAAGTGTTCATTAGGAAGAAGTTTTTTCTATATGAAAAACATATATTCACTAGATTCTATGATTGGAGGGATTTTCCCTTTAGAATTCCAACCCGAAGCATGAAATATGTTTCCTAAGAAACTTGTAGACCTAAATGAAGAAGAGATGAGAACCTTCTAGAAGGAAAAGATCCTGAAGTCACTGCAAGCTGCTCGTGGCCAGAGAGGGTAGAGCCCACATGAAAAGATGCCAGCCTACCTGATGCCATCTGTGGACTCCAGGTGACATCAAATGCCAGTGTATCTCTGATATTTCTCCTGATAATCTAAGGTAAAACTCGCTTGGAAGAATTAATAGGCAAGAGTATTCAGGAAAATTCTCAAGAAAAAAATCAATATGGAGGAATTACTGTTTCTGGAAAACAGATATATATATATATATATATATATATATATATAGTATATAAAATGTATTATATCTTTATAATAACAAAACTTTATTCTTTATGAATAAAAAAAAAAAACATGACTCAGGAAAAGCCCCAAATGTGAAAATTTCACTTACAGTAAAGTGACTAAATAGAAAAAAATCAAGTAAATTTGGTTCTTCACTACACTAAATTTTATACCAAATCTTTAAACAGTTTTTAAAAGCCCATAAAAATTGTATAGAAAAATATTAATTTTATATATGATTTTAAAGGAAGAGAGGCCTTCTGAAGTGCTCCAAACTCAGAATTTATAAAGTATGCGTGAGAAACACAACAAATCATTTTTCCACACAAAACAAACTTCTGTCTGACAAAATAAACAAAATAAACAACTGACAATATTTTTTGGGGGTGCTGTAATATATATGACAGAAAAAATCCCTGTTGATTTTTTGATTTATAATGAGCTCAACCAAATATCATTGCAGTAAAAATTAGACCATTTAAACCAGCAAAGAATTAGGGATATATAATCAACAAAGTAGCCATGGAATGTGAAAAAGGAAGGTCCCTAAAAATGTTAGTAAGTTTATCTTCAATGTCTTCCTCTTTGTTTTCCAGAGTACACACCCGACATTTTCCTTCTGCACTGCAGACTGTCCCTTTGAAATGCCCCTGCGTCTTAATTTCCTGAGCTGCTGTGTCCCCCTTTCTGTTGCTGGTTATAAGGAAACTTGAGGACAAGAAACACACGTTCTCTGTGTTTTTTATGAAACTTTCAGGAGAGCCAGGATGACAGTAATAGCTCTTTCATTATCTCTAGGAGTGTCCCTGAGCTCCTTCAATTTCTCGGCTCCCTCAGGCAGCAGAAGGACATAAAATCAGCACACTACATTGATGTAGTCACATCAACGTTTATAGCAGCTCAATTCACAATAGCTAAACTTTGGAACCAACCTAGATGCCCTTCAACAGATGAATGGATAAAGAAAATGTGGTATATATACACAACAGAATATTACTTTTTAAGTAATATAATTTATACATAAATATTTTTATAATTTATGTAATTATAAAAAAGAATGACTTTATGACTTTTGCCCATAAATGGATGGATCTGGAGACTATCATACTATGTGAAATAATCCAATACCAAAGAAACACAGGTTGAGTGCTCTGTCTGATATGTGGATGCTAACACACAATGGGCAGTGCGGCAGTAGGAGGGGAAGAATAGAAGTCAGTAGATTTGACAAAGCAGAATGAAGGGAAGGTAGGGAGGATGGGAACAGGGAAGACAAAATGAATCAGACACACTTTCCTGTGTTCATGTATGAATGTACAACTAGTGTAACTCCATGTCATGTACAACCACGAGAATGGGATCCTAATTAGAAAAGTCATACTCCGTGCATGTATAATATGTCAAAACATACTCTACTGTCAAGTGTATCTAAAAATAACAAATAACAACAAAAAAGAAAGCATTGACTCCATTTGTAGACAACAGATTGTACAAAGTTAAAATAAGACGTTTGTAAGACGCTGAGACAGCTTATTAGTGGAGTCAATAAACAGTATTAAGGTGTGAGCTGCTCTGCACACCATCCACCAAGACCTTAGGAACTGGTTCTCGAGGACCAGAACACGGACAGGAGATTCATGGTTCCATGTGGCTGAGGTTTGGGTCTGGACCGTCCCACAGAGGCCGTGTGATGAAGGCGTGTCCTGGGCGTGGCCTATGGGGAGGTGGTGGAACCTCAGGAGCGGGGCCTGGTGGGAGGTTTGGGTCACTGAGGTACGCCCTCCAGGGGACTGGGGACCCTGCTCTCCGCTCTCCCTCCTCCCATGGGCTTCCGGCGGCAGCTCTGCCAGCTTCTTGCCACCACGTGTGGCTCACCAAAGGCCCAAAGGAACAGGGCCAGCCGGTCATGGACTGGACCTCTGGACCGCCCCGCCAAGAGGCACTTCTTTATGTGAGTCAGTCACCTCAGGCCTTTGTTATAGTGAGGGGAATGACAAGATGCACAAAAGCAGGTTAAACTAGAGGGATGAAACGAAAGCCGGTGACTGGTAGTTGAAATCCATTCATTCACAGAGAACGTTCACACCAAGGGACTCTGACAAACGGCGACTTTAGAGAGAAGTAGGAATGCATTCTCAAAGCAGGTGAGGAGTCTGCCTCCTGTGATTTCGGAATCAAACGCTTGTTCAGTCGGTCTGGGGAGGGCAATTAGCATCGTCATCAGGTGAGGACAGAGGCGTAAGTCAGGGGTGTGGTAGGGAGAGCTTGGGTCCCAAGGTCCCCATCCTGCATCCTACTTTTTTGGTTGGTTTGTTTGCTTTGTTGTAGGGCTGGGGTCAAACCCAGGGCCTCGAGCTCACCAAGCAAGTGCTCTCCAGGAAGCTACGTCCCTGCCCCTGCCCCGCCCCTGCGTGGGTCTTCAGGCACACCCTCTTCATCAGGCTCTTGTGTGTGTCCTCCTGCCTGTCCTCCCCCCCCCCCCACCCGCCTAGGCTTGCTCTCCTCTCACAAGCCTGTACCTGCTTCTCCCTTTGTTGGGTCTTCTCATAGATATGCACATATTACTTTCTCCATGACAACCTTCCCGACACCCCACCTAAATTTCACCTTCTGTCCCTCTACTGATTTATGAACTTTTCCCCTGGGTCTTTCTCATAACCTAACATACTCTATGATTTGTGTATTTCTCTGGTTTCTATGTTAGAATGCAAGCTGACCTCATGGGTGCTATGGTTTGTATGTGTGAGACAATGCAAGAAGGTTCAGAGGAGAAATGACTGGGTTGTGAGAGCCTTAACCCAACCAGTGAGTTAATCCTCTGATGGGATTAACTGAGTGGTAACTGTAAGGCACGTGGGGTGTGGCTGGAGGAAGTAGGCATTGGGGGCAAGGCTTTGGGGTATATATTTGTATCTGGTGAGGGGAGTCTTCCTCTGCTTCCTGATCATCATGTGAGCTGCTTCCCTCCACCACACTCTTCCACTGTGATGTGCTGCCTCACCTAGAGCCCTGAGGAATGGAGCCTGCTGTCTATGGACTGAGACCTCTAAGACTATAAGCTCCAAAGAAACTTTTCCTCCTCCAATTGTTCTCATCAGGGCTTTTAGCCATAGCAGTGAAAAAGCTGACTAAAACAATGGACATAAAGATTTTAGTCTGTTTGTTCACTGTTGAATTTTGAGTGTCGAGAACACAATAGGTGTTTCGTTAATGTGATTGAATGAATAATCTTGTAGAGGTAAATGTGATCTGCACTACTTGGTAGAATAACGTGGGAATTCTGAGTTTTGGTCCCTGGGTATTCGCCTACTGGCTGTGTTACATTGGGCAAACTCATGTTTTCTTTCACATCCATAAAATGAGGCTAATAATATCGCCCTGGCTACCTCTATGATGTTAGGAGGAAGAAAAGAGAATGCATCTGTAAGAAGGCCAACACCCAACACTTAGCCTAGAACTGTTTGAGTCAAGCATCATTTTACAGCATGACTTTGTATATTTTCTTGCTTAGTTGCTCAGAAAGTAAGTAACATTCCCTCCTCCAGGTGATTAAAGATTAAGGAGGTTCTTTTGGGAGGGGCGTGTTTGCTGTCTGGGAGACCATCCTCAAGGTCAGCTGGCAGATGCAGTCTGTCCTTCACAGAAGGACCTGGACTCGACTTGCCCCTGAAGCTGCAGCTCTATCTTCACCTGATGGTTTGCACCTCCAGATGTCAGTGTTTTCAGATGTCCCTGCTGCCCTGGCTGGGTGGAGGGTGGCCACTGGACCTGGGGTAGAGGCTGGGGAATCTATAATGCCTGGCACAGTCCCCCACATAATTTCCCAGTCCAAAACCTTCTAGGGGCTTTTGGAGCTGAATAATTACCTACTTTCGGAATCATCTTCCAAGACCATTGCTTAGGGGACAGAGGATGGGTTCCCTTCTATGGGGAAGGCTGGCAGTGCAGGCAGGGCCCTCAAGGGAGTGGGGGTTGTGGAGGAGCACGCAGGCCCCAGAAAAGAGGGCAGAAACTCTGCTTTGCATGAACAGTCACTGAAACACGCTAAAGAGCTTACACATCCAGTGACTATGGCTTGGGCCATTTCTATGTTTTAAGGTCTACAGAAGGCACTATGAAATTAGGACTTCTTTTACAAGGAAAACGTGACTTTGACTTCTCATGGCTTCCTCCAAGGGTAGGAGACAAAGGGATCGCCGTGGTAATTGCCAGTCTTTTTTTTTTTTTTTTTCTGGTACAAGGAATTGAAATCAGGGGCACTCAACCACTGGTCCACATCCCCAGCCCTTTTTTGTATTTTATTAGAGACAGGGTCTCACTGAGTTGCTAAGTGCCTCACCATTGCTGAGGCTGGCTTTGAACTCGCGATCCTCCTGCCTCAGCCTCCCAAGTGCTGGGATTATAGGTGTGCGCCACCGCGCCCAGCTAATTGCCAGTCTTTTAAGTCAGAATTGTGGGGTTTGGGATTTGGGCTTACTTATTAAAAATGGTTTTTGTAAGAGAAATGATGTTTCTAGGTGGTTATGAATGTATCTTCTGAAAAGAGAGTGATAATGATTCCAAGGGCTCTCAGTTCTGTTCTTTTTTTTTTTTTTTTTTTTTTGTGGTACCGGGAATTGAAACTCAGGGGCACTCAACCGCTGGGCCACATCCCCAGCCCTTTTTTGTATTTTATTAGAGACAGGGTCTCACTGAGTTGCTAAGTGCCTCGCCATTGCTGAGGCTGGCTTTGAACCCGCGATCCTCCTGCCTCAGCCTCCCAAAGTGCTGGGATTACAGGCGTGAGCCACCACGCCCGGCTAGTTCTGTTCTTTTATTGGAATAACAATTCTCCTTTCATATCCTAATAGCAAGTTGGGTTCAAGTTGGGAGTAGAAGAAATATGGGATGAGCTACCAATTTAGAAGAACAATTGGACATTCTAAATTGTAAAATCAAGATTTATTTATTAAACTGAAATAATTGCAGCACAAATGTATTTAAACAGAGCTAACCTTGCTGCATAGTAATTCCGGGTAAAAAGGGGCCTTGTCTTCACAGAATCCTAAACCACAAGAATCTGCAGTTCTAAATTCTTTTTCTTTTGTGACTAACACTAATTGAAGAAGTAGAAGGAATGAAGAAAATGCTATTGCTTGGATGGACTTTTATAAAAAAGAAATATTAATTTAACTTAATTTTATTTTTAAAATATTTATTTTTTATTTGTTTTTTTGGACACAATATCTTTATTTTATTTATTTTTACATGGTGCTGAGATTCGAACCCAAGGCCATGCACGTGCTAGGCAAGTGCTCTACCGCTGAGCCACAACCCAAGCTGCAGAAATATGAATTTTAAAATAGAGATAAACACATACCTGAAAGTGCACAATAAAGAGTTTTTAATAATGATTATCAATGGAGCATATGACTTTTGGTCTCTGATTTCTAAGAGGACATGCAGATGACGACTACTAAAGTCTTGCCAAATCCTCAAGTGCATTCTGTGGCATCTTTTGCAAACTTGTTCTTTACCTATTTTTATACGACTTCTAGAGGTGTGTTTTCCATGCCACAGTGCACACTGGTTTGAATTTTGCCTCCTTTCTTTCTTAACTAGGGATTTGTTTTGCTTGACTGTTTAATAACATTGAAGGCATTGTTCCTTGCTCCTTCATGTTTGGGATGTAGTTAATGAATATTTAACTCGGGGCAGCGCTGGGGAGATCCCAGTTCATTAGGACAAGGCTGAATCTCATAACTGCATTAGTATCTTGTGAATGTGCCTTATCACACTGGTCTGGGCTTTTGCTGTTCATATCCTCCAGATAAGATTCCTGGGCAGAGTGAGTTTTCGGAAGGAAGCCCACGGGGCTGCCTGGCAAGTTTATTTTGGGAAGGAAATAATCAATTCCGAGCCATTACTGCATTACTGCGGGGGCCCTTATCAAGCTCATTTCCTTGTCCCCTGCTTCACAAGCTAATGTCACATGCTTACAACAACTTCAAAGGCGCAGCACTGTGCTTTGTAGGTTTTATTAACACACAGTTTCTCTGAGGGCACCAAGTGTTTGTCATTAACATGACTACAAGTCACAGACTCGCCAACTTAGGTCATAAAAGCTGTAGCAAAGGCTTGTGCAGCTGTAGTACAAGACACTGTTAATAGGAATCTGTGTTCCTGTTGAATGACCAGGGCTGGGGCTGGGGCAAGGAGGAGGGGAGCAGTATTTTGCACCCCATCTGGACTTTTCTGTATTCCTCTTCTCTTTAATGGTCCAATGTATTGAAAACAGTGATCCAGCCTCACAGTGGTACCGTCACAGCAGCTGGCAGGGGCATCTAGGCATCGAGCCCACACCCAGGCAACAGTGACCCCCCCTCCCCGCCCCTGCAGCACGTTCTAGTTAGCCACACAGAGGAAGAGTTAACCTCCTCAAACAGAACAAGAGAAAACATTTAGGTAAGGCCAGGGGACACTTATATGAAGGAGAGAGTGAGTTTAGACAAGAGTCTTGATCTTCCAGAAAATTCTTAACTGGAAACATGTTATGTTTATGTTTGCCAAGCTGAAATATCTTGGCACTCATTTTAAGACCTTGCAGAAGGGCGTCTCCTGACCCTGGGCCTTTGCATGTCTTTGAGGAGACTGGCCTGGCAGGCCCTTCTCTTCATCAGCCATGGTGGGCCGCCCCTGGGCACAGCAAGAAGGTGGTTGGAACTAAGTGCTGCCTGTGTGCGCTTCATGCTGAGCACACTTCCTTCCTTTGCCAGCTACTGCCGTTCTGTCCACCTTGGGGTTTCCTTTCCACGTGCAGGTGAGCCAGGCCCTACAGTCAGGGGAGAGGAGGCTTCGTGGACACTCCTGCTGCCAATGAGCTGCAGCTGCACCTCAAGGACGTTCTGATGTCCAGGGAGGCTGGAGGACCAAGGCATCCCCTAGAACTGGCTGGCTCCCTAGGAAAAACAGAACAAAAATATGGAATTTGTAGGAAAATCATTAGCAGTTGTTTGGTTATTTTTCTGTGTCAATAGACTTTTGTTTAATATTTTAGATATTTGAGCAGTACTGTAATAGCTTTTGTTTAGTTTCCTTCACGTTAAAAATAGACAGTCCAGCAGCCAGCTTTCCAGAGTAGGGTTATAAATTAGGAAGAGAAGAGAGAAGAAAATGATATGGGAACTCTATGCTAAAATAAACTTCCCTGTCCAATTTAAAGTTCATAAAGGGAAAAAGATATATCATGAGGTTGATTTTTTTTCATCTTACAGTTAGTTATCAAAATACCCCTGATTAGTATTTGTTTAGAACTCAAAATGTTTTTCAAAGGAGAATATTTTTGGAGAGCAATCTCCTTCCCAATTAAAACAAGAATTGCAAAACCCTAAGTAAAATCCATGATGGAAATTAAAGACAGGAAGTCAATTTTGTTTTTTTTTTTTAGGAAAATCATTACTTCATATTTCCATACAATCCTTTGCAGGAGGTATTTTGGGGAGCTGTAATGAAACTCAGATGTCACAAAACTCAAACCGGGGTGAGTTATTTTCCTGTGGAAATCACATAATGGCAAAATTCGAAGAGGGAATTTAAAAATGGAACGTATTTTCCCTTGATTTAGTAACTTATAATTCTCCTACACTGAAATAATGCCGTGTTTGGTGTGGCACAGACACGAATCTCCTCTGTCTCCCTGTTAAGGCGCCCACCCCTCCTGGGCTTCCAGGAAGGGGCCAGAGCACCTGAGCACAGCTGGACAGACACAGAGCCGCCTCGGGGGCTCCACTTCCTGGACTCTGTCAAACTTTAATTTCACGGGGCTTGCAAGGAAACAGCAGTCTTAAATAACCACCACCCCACCCCTCCTCGCTGGGACTACAGAGAAGTCTGAAAGGAATCACTGCGCGCTGAGTCCAGCTCCATCCTGAAATTTCCCACTTCTTCCAAAGCTTTCAACGTCCCCTTGGCTTTACTTTGAATCCAAGTATTGCCACCATTCCTGGGGACTTCCTGCTTTATATTTATAAGAATTTATCTATTTTTAAGATGTAGTTATCTTTGTGAGCCTCTTTGCCTCCGATTTTCTTGTTCTCCTTCTCTTCCTCCTCTTCTCTATGTTGCTTTTACTTCTTCTCTTGGAGTTGGCAAAACGCTTTTCTCCCAGCTTGTCACAGAACGACAGATCCATCACCATTACTGCTTCCATGGAGTTTGGGGACAGGAGAGATGATACGGAATTTCCACTAAAAATGGAAATAACTTGGACACACGTTTAGAAATGGGTTTGCATGTCATTTTCTACATGTGTAAAGTCTACCATTGTACACATTAGGTTATTAGGGAAATTGTCCTCTGGATGGGTAAAGAACATACTGCCAGTTTTACAGGGTTCATTAGTTACAATGTCACACCTGCATTTATCAGAGATGCTAGGCAAAATTTTTTTTTGTTTTTTTACTTCAAGAAACCCCCCAAATATGTTTATTTTGAAACAACATACTTAGAATCCTTCCTAGGCTAACTTCTTGAGAAAACCGCACTAAATATAATTAGTGGCTTTAGATGTCTAATTCCCTGATGCACCACTTTACAATGGCGGGTTGCTTTTCTACAGCTCAGGTGTTTTCAGTGGTGGTCCTCAAAAGTGGGCATTCATCACACCATTTGCCGACTTTAGTTCAGGCTTAGTACCAGAAACACTCTAGAAAAGCTGCACATGTTGCACAATTCGATGGCTGTGGACGCCTCAGCGTTACAGGTGTCCTGCAGATGTCCTTGTCAGCAACTTAATGAGCAGGACCCAGCTCCCTCCCCTATAGTGCTGGTGGCTCATTGTCCCCTCCTACCTCTTGATCAAGGCCACATTTTACCAAGAGAGTCCTGTTATACCCTCTCTTGTTTAGTAGAGAATTGCTCCAGCAATGGTTTTTGTTTTGTTTTCCTGTTAGTACCTGTACCAAACTGTTGAAAAAACAGGTTTCAAAGCACTCCTTGAAAAAGAAATTTTTGTTTCTTCACCTTAAAGGGGGTACATTTCTTCCAAATGGGAAAGACAATGTTTATAAAGCCAAAATTACTCATGGTCTCAGCTAAACATTTTGTTTTAGTTATATGCATAAGTTTACTTATTATAGTGAGAAAATGTCATGAGCACACCACACCGAAAAGAGAACCAGTGGTTCCATATGTCCTCTGTCTTATTTCAATGACATTTATCACAATATATTCATGAGTGCACATGTTTTCTATATTCGATAGGAAGAACAATTATTTTATAATATTTTATGTATAGGTACCCAATATTTGCAATTGCTAGCTTATTGTGAATCTCATCTTTGAGAATGCCCAAAAGTACTTTGGAAATGTATTCTGAATCCACCTTTTTGTTCATCCCCTCGCCCGCCATCTTTCTCATCTACTCATTGTCCATCCTTATGTAGGATGCTCTGGGTGTAGTGACAGTTTGACCTTGAGGATTTGTGCAGAACACGTCTCACTTTCTACATGGTTGGAGAAAAGGGAGGTTGGCATTAGACTGGGAAATAGAGGCTGGAAGCAACCACTGGGCTCTTGAAGGATACGGCCATTAAAACTCAGGAACAGAGAAACAGAAAAAGATACAACCCTCTGTTGAAAGAAACCCCATCTCAAAACAAGGCTTACTGCAATTTTCATTTACAAACAGATGTGAAATACATTGCAAAGGTACTGAGTAATGATTTCCCCTTGGAGAGAGCTAATGGACAACATAGAGAAGTCCTCTGACATCTGTCTCTGCTATACTCGTAGAAGCAAAATCTTGGTGGCAGCCAAAGAAGAGACTAAGCCCCCACATCAAGGTCTATAGAATGGAAAAATAAGTGCAGTAGACCACTTATCTACAGTTTCACTTTCTGTGATTTCAGTTGCCCTCAATCAACTGTGGTCTGAAAATATTACTATTAAACAGTATACCTGGAGAGAGAGAGAGAGAGAGAGAGAGAGAGAGAGAACATTCATGCAGCTCTCACTGAGATGCATTTGGTGTGGGCTGTCCTGCTTGCTACTCTGGGACTATGCCTGATTCATACGTTAAGCTCTATTAGAGGTGTGTCTGCACAGGGAGGAACGGGAGCATGCATATGTCTCTAACTGTTTGCAGCTCCAGGCTGGGGTCCTGGAACCTCCCTCATGAGCAAGAGGTGACAACTTTACATAAAAAATAAACACAGATACAAAGAGAAAGAGAGGGTAGATGCAAAAAGCAACATATTTAAAAATGAGAGTAAATATGAGGTCCACCAAGAAGGAAAAATATGGACTCAAATAGCATTGGATCTCAATCTCTGACTTCCATGGTAAACACAGGCCAATTATTAAAATGTATCCTGATATATATTTTTCTAATTGTCCAATGGATCCAAACATTTTCTTGAGAATTAAGTAGGCTAATGTATGAAAAGTTCTTAGGATTGTATCTTAACATACATGTCACTCAATAGTTATTAGATTTCTTGACTGCATTACTTTTAGTGTGAATCTTAGGACTTCTAGAAAGTTTTCAACAACGTGATTGGACATGCTGTAGTCTACCAAGCACAGTTAATAAAAGTGTGAATCCTCAGGTTGGACTTTCAAAGGCACATTCAGGCACACCAGTGACTTCCTCAGTGTTCCCTCTTCAGTGTGTGCGCACGTACGCTGGGTGAGATGGAGAGCATCTTCTCTTCTTAGTGATAAACCTATCTTCCTCATTTTTCTCAGAGTGGAAAAGGGAAACTGGGGGAGAAACCTGAGAGAATCCTCGTATGCAACCCCGAGGGGACGCTGGCTAGGGAAGGGGTGAGAATTTTGTGCCTTAACTTGGACTTGTCCTGAGCTGAATCCTGGGGCAGGAGGACCCTGGGTCTTCCTCCTCCCTCCACCTCTGCACCTTGAGCTGGGGTTCTCTCCTGCTGTGGACTGTGATGTTCCCCAGCACACCAGCGGGCTTTCTCTGCCTTCTCCTCACTCACTGTTTTATCAACATTTCCAAGAATTTTATTATTTCTGTTGTCTTGCCTCTCTAAAGATTGCTTGTTGTTGCTTTTTAAATTTCTACAATTGAACGCTAATTGACTTATATTCATTCTTTCTCATTGAATCATGAAACCTTTCTAAGCTGCAGCATTGCCTCCAAGGCCAGTCACGCCCTGTGCCTGCTGTTGGTACCAGTGTTGGTTCTGTCCTTCCTTCTGCTGTGGCAGAGGAGAAGCCTGCACACATTCTCGCTCAGGTCACTTCTTTGAGATCACCTTTCTGTCCCAGGCCTGCCTTTTCTCTCTGCAACACGTCACCAGGTGTTCACCAGCTTCTTGGCATGCTCGTGTTGGATGTTCCTGGTATTGACCTGCGGGAGCGGCCCTTGAGTTAGTGGCAGACGGCAGCTCTGGTGTGCGAGAGGCACACTCTTGGAGTTAGGGTGTTATGAAACGAGAGGACAAGAAAACACAACTAGAAGACAACAGACTCCTGTCCATTCAGAGTCACCTCCTCCTGAGTGGCCGTCCCCCCCCAGGCTGCCAGGTACACCTTAGTTCCTGCCAAGCATTGAAAGCTACAAAATATTCCGAGTTATTGGGAAAAGTTCGTGGAGGAAATTGTATTCTGCAGGGGTTTGGTTATTTTTTTTCAAGTTCAGAGAATAAAACATCCTTGGAATTGCATATATACGTGTAACAAATCTTAACATTTGTTACAATTTTTACATGTGACTTTGATGTAGGACCCATGAGGCTGGACACCTGAGGTATTTTCAGGAAGCAGGTTTATTAGCTGCAGCATCCCACAAGAGGCTGATGCGTAAAATAAAAATCTCTGGACCCTGAATCTGGAAATTCTTTTAGATTTATACTCAGTGGATGGTTACATGATTGTGGGAGGAGTCATATTCTTTGTGCCATACTCTTAGGTCAGACAGAGGTTTCACAAGTCTTGTTTCTTTTTCCTGCAAACCTGGCATTTACAAAAATGAGGAAGCTACAAAGCACAATGCCTTCTGCAGAAATTTTTGCTGATATCCCATTGACGCCCTTTGTAAAAAGCTTTCTGATAAGAAGAGAAGCTCAGTTACAGCAAGGGTCCTTGGGTGGGGGACCTGTTCTGCTTCAACTTGGTACTCTACAGTGGCCTGGGTGCTCCAGACCCATCTCATCAGTGGTATTACCACCAATCTTTCCATATTTTCAAACCCTTTTTGTTATACGGATAGAGACCTACACAATCCATAAAGGCATGTGGGTAAAGTTTTGTTGCTGGATATATTGTTTCCAGTACATAATTTTATTGAGAATTATACCTTTCACAATGTGAAACAACCATCTTTTATTCTTGATTACTGAGCCTGACCTTAAACTCTACTTGGTCAGATTCAATATTGCCTCTGGGTTTTCTTATTTTTTAATCTCAGAAACCTAGTGGTATTCTTTCATAGGTAACTCTGTATATATATAGTTTTAAGATACAGCTATTTTCATAATTGACAATTGGATTTTTATTTAAACACTAATCCAAGTGTTTTGTCTTTTTTTAAGTTTTTACATTAATATTTATTTAAGTAAGCAATGCATTCAAATGGAACAAACTTAAAGGTGTGGTGACACAGGTGAAACCCCTCTGCGTTCTCCAGCTCCTGGGTCTGGTTTCCCTTCCAGAAGTAGCTGCTGTCATTGATGCCCTGGGTGTCCCTGCAGAGATGATTTATGGCCATACCACAAGCATATTCTGTGCTTACACAGTCCTGAACTTTCTTCTTTTCTTAATATTTAACTCTGTGGATTGTTCTTTATGCATGATATTTCTTTACTCTTTTTAAATGGCAGCATAGGACTCCACTCTGTGCAAGAACAATATGTTTTATTGTTACACTACCTTGTGCTTAGGTTCATTTTAATCATTTGATTTTGAAATTTTGAATAATTTTTATTTTGAACAACCTTGTATGTGCCCCAGTTTCCACATTACTAATATATTTATAATATCCTAGAACTGGAATTATGAGATCAGAGGGCACTTGTAATTTCCTTTTTTAAAATTTATTTATTTATTTTTGTTCTAATTTGTTAGACATGCTTGCAGAGTGCAATTCATTTCATATTACCTATAAGGAGCACAGTTTTTCAAGTCGCTGGTTTTACATAAACTATTTTCACAACAATTGTGTCTTCATACATGTACTTAGGGTAATGATGTCTAACTTATTCTACCATTATTCCTATCCCCTTTTGTAATTTCCTTTTTAAAGAACACATTAAAAAAAAATCTTAAGTGGATAATATGCTGCACATTGTGAGTTCAAAGGAAGCAACAGGATAGGCAGAATAACGTCCTCCCCAGCCAAAGATGTCCATGTTCTCATTTCCAGTGTTGACACAGAAAGAGCATGGAAAAGACACATGACATGTGTGGAAAGAGCACATGACCCAGACTTGGCAGACGTGATTAGGGTTAGTCACCTTGAGATGGGGAGATGACCCTGGATTACTGGGTGCTTCCATGGAATCACATACATCCTTACATTGGGGAGCGTTTCCATCTGCTCTTAGTGCAGAGGGAAAGGCAGAGAGACCCAGGTGTCCTGGCTGTGACATGGAGGGAGGGGCTGCCAGCCAAGGCACAGCAGTGACCGCGCTCCTGGGAAAGGCAAGGGAATGGTGAAGGATCCCTAATTAGGAAGGGCTATTGCAGCTAGCTGGAAGTCATAAGTTCCACCTGATATGTATGTGACGCACCTGTAGGCACCCGCAAAGCTGAAGGTATATAACCGGGTGAAAGCGGTCCGAATTAGGAGAACGGAGAATTCAGTCAGTCGGGCAGTCACTCGGTCGGTCAGAAGAATCAGAGCGGCCAGAACGTAGGCAGAGCGGTTACAGAAGAGAAACCAGAAGAAGTGATGACTGGTCAGAGTTAGGCCGAGGCTCCCAAGGAAGACAGAAGACAGAAGAAAGAAGAAGGAAGAAAGAAGAGAGAAGAAAGAAGCTCTAATCTTTCTCTAAGCTGCTCGCTCTAATCTTTCTCTCTAAAAATCTTTCTTTCCCTCTCTAAGCTCTCTCTAAGAAAGTAGAAGTAAAAGTAGTAAAAGCTTTACTCTGCCTCCGAGATTTTTTCCTGGGTTTTGGTACCAGGCAGCTTACAGAATGGCTCTCCCCCGCAACCTGCAGGAAGCCTGCAGCACTCTGACCCCTTGACCTTAGCTCAGGGAGATGCTTGTCAGAAATCTGCCCTGCAGAGTTGCAAGAACAAACCTGTGTTGTTTTCAACCCCTAAATCTGAGGTTAGTTGTTACAGCAAGGTAGGAAACTAATTCAGGAGAAAAAAGAAGAGGGAATCTGCCCTACTAAGTCCTCCCTGAGTGAACTAACTCCTCCCACCAGCTGGAACCTCCTAGTCTCCTTTCTCCACTTTCAGAGGCAAGCTGTGCATCCACACATCACCTGTCCCCCATTCCAGGGTGCATGTTCTTTTTCCCTTTCCAACCATGGTGCAGTGGGAAGGTGTCCTAGGAGCAAGTGCCTGAGGCTACCAAGCTGAGAGGACTCCACGTTACCTTCTTGAGACCTCCAAGTCAAATTACGTGAGAAACCTGCTGGATTTTGAACCCCGTGGATAATGTGAATTGACTCTGCATACCTGTGGGTCTGTTTCAAGTTCTTGGGGGAAATGATATTTTTCCATCCCAGGGAGCTTCGAGGTGGAGACAGCTAGTTATCCTGTCATGTCTCTGCATGGCGGGTTCAGCTTTCATTGCGTCTGTGAGGATGCAGCCACGTGGTGATTTAGCTGCACCTGTGTTTCATGGTTGGAGCCCCAAACCTGGTGGCCCATCCTCCTTTCCTGGGTGAGTTGCAAATGACAATTCACAGCTCTTGGATCTGATGACACATGCTATGTAAGAGTATTTCATCCAGTCAGGTCCCTGTTTTCTCTGCACTGTGGTCTAGGTGGATGGGAAAGTTTGGCTAAGTCATCAAAATGGGAGAGACGGTGGCTATTACAGCCTCCATTCCAGCTAAGAACATTTTTTATTGTCTCCCATCTGGGAGATATCCTATGCTTTTTAGTCATCAGATTTCTTGGTTCTGTAATTTTCTTATTTTAGTCCTCATTCCAATTCTGTCCCTCCTTGTGGGATTATTTCTTAAAAGCAAACCCCTTAATGAAGCTTCATTGTTTTTATTTTTCATTTTTATCTCTGCCTTTAATTGACACACAGTGATTGCACACATTCATGAGGTACAGTATGACATTGTGAGACATGTATGCAAGGTGAAATGTCAGATTAAGCTCATTGGGTCACCCATCACCTCCAGCATCGATTCCTTTTTTGCATTGGAAACATTCAAAACCCTCTCTATGGGCTATTTGAAAATACAAAATTAATTGTTTTCAACACAGTTGTCCTCCTGTGCTATAGAATGTTGATCCATAAGATTAACTTCTTTAACAAAGGAATCTTCATTTTTGAGAAAGGGAGAAATTAGTTTGTGTGTGTAGGGATTCTCACCCTGGAAATGTACAGGGAAACCTTCCCCTGTAAGCAAACTCCCAGGGGGTAACAGGCACCCTGTTTCCCACCCTTTGGAATGCCCTGCAATCTCTCTTAGGATCTAATATATAGCTAATATATGTGCAATGTCTAGCTGGTATGGCAAAGCCCTGAGAAGCCTCTGTGTTAGAGCCTCATCAAGCCTCTACATTAATTACAGGCAGATAGATACTGGAATAAAATAACTTGCTTGCTCGATAACCACAATGCTTCATCAAGCTCTGGTGCTCCTGGTTCTGCCTCCCTAACAGTAGCTTCAGACAATGGACTTTCTTGAGTACTGCACAAAGCTCCTGACATTGCATATTGTAACTGTAGAAGGTGACTGCAGAATAAGCAACCTTGCTGATACTCTAAACAATAATGTAGTCATGGCACTAATTGTCACGAAGTTATAAGGGGTTGGGGTCTTTAGCCCCCACCACCCCCCCCCCCCGTACCCGGGATGTACCTCTTCTGTTCAGCAAAAGAGGCCAGAGGGGCCTACCTCAATGAGGAGACTATATTGGGAAAGTAAAGGCCGCCGATATTCCCTCCCTCGCCCTCAAAGGACACAGGAACATACCGGGGAGCCGGTCACCGGTCAGTGCAGGAACTCGGTTTATTGAGGAAGTTGGACGGTCTTATAGAGGATATGGGCCAATCAGCAGAAAGATTATAGGGACACATAAGGAGCATGGGCAGATGCCATTGGCGGAGCCATTGGCCTATCCTTGGGGTGGTTTCAGTTCTCACAGCCACGCCCCCTGTTTAGCCTAGGTCCTGTAACAGGGCGTGGTAATGTGGCAAGCAGCCAGAAAGCCAGAGCTTTTCCATCCCCTTGGCAGACAGTGTTAAGGCCCGACACTAATGACCTAATGTAACCTATTGGTATAAATAAAGCTCGGCAACCTGGCCCCTCAGCCACTCTGCCACCTTCCCTGCCTCTGCACCTTGTCTCTATGAGTGTGTGTGCAATCAAACTGTAGGATCAAACTTGACCTTGTGCATGCTTGGCAAGCCCCCTGACACTGAGTTGTACCCCAGATCCTCAATTTGATCTTTACTCAAAATTTTAGTTTTAAGGAGTGGAATTTTAAATTTTAACTATTTGCTTTCCCTTTAGTGTGGCAGACTGTTGTAACTCCTGAAGTATGTCCATTTCTTAATCCCTGGGACTGTCACTGTTGCCCTACTGAAAAAAAGTGTTCTTGCAAGCAGAGGCTATGGTGAGGGAGGCTGAGATGAGATCTTCCTGCAGTGCCCAGGTGGACTTCAGCTGCAACCTGTGTGCCGTCACAAGAGGAAATCCGACTATTTTGCACAGATAAATGAGCAGACAGCAAGGCAGAGAGCGGGGCACTGTGGATACAATCCAAGGAGTGCCGAGGCCCCCGGTGGCCCAAGAACCCAGCAGAGGTGGGGAGAGGCAGAAGATGGTTCTCCCTGTGAGTCTCCTGATAGTTGCCCCCACACAGAGTTCACCCCATAGGCCTCTAGAACTTTCAGAGAACAAATTTCTGTTGTTTTAAAAGAATATCTTGTTACAAGAATTCTAGAAAACGAATGTAACACAGAGCGTGATGTCAGGTGAGTCCTTTATCTTGCGCATTTGAAGAATGAGATTCATGTGTAGGAGCCCTGTTTGGGGATTGGCTTGAATTGCGGTTGACTATGAGCCATGGAGATTTGGGCATTGTCGCCTCCCGTAGTCTCACGGAACTTGTTGCGGGATCTTGAGTGACTTGGCCGAAATTGCTGATCGGGTCAGCGCCATTTTAGTTGTGTGTTTAGCGTGTGTTAGTCGTTGTTAGAACCAGAGAGAAAAGTTATCAGAATAAAAAGCTGTTTGTCTCCAGTTTGCTTCTGAAGTTTTTCCCGCGGCTCCGTTGCTCCAAGTGCTTCAGGCGGCAACATTCATGGACCAGAGGAGGACAGAGTAGCAAGCTTTATTTGAGGCAGAAAAGGCTCCCCTAGTTTGGGAGGGGTTCCAAGGCAGGGTGCTGCTGGCTTTTCTGATGGCCCAGTGCAGGTGATTGGTGGAGCCCATGCCAGCAAGGACCAGCCAAGGCCTTGGGGCTCTGGGTTCAGTAGACCAACCAGAGTGCACGAGTTCAATCCTATGTACATAATCAAGAGGACCGGCCTCAGCCTGGGGGGTCTGGTATGTCCTGGGTGAGAGCAAGTGCTTGGGGTGGGATGGATTTTGTGGTTGGCACTGCTAGGGCTGGCTAAGGAGGAGCCCTGGCCCTTGTGCTGTGGGGACTGCCACAGGATGATCTCTAGGCCAGGGTCTCCCAGGATGGCGAGACCGTCCCTGTCTGTCTGTGGGTGGTCCACCTTCCTGACTCACTAGCACATTCCCCAGTGGATGCTTGTTGGGGACGTTAACAACACTCCAGTAGATAGAAACTCTCTGGCTCTCTCCCACTTCCTGATACGGGAACTTGGCCTAGCCAAGGGGTGTTCCCCTGACGTATGTTGAGAGGTCAGACTGCCACTAGGATAGGCTAATGGCTCCGCCAATGTGATTTGCTCATGCTCCCTGTGTGCCCCTATGACCCTTCTGCTGATTGGCCCATGTCTTCTATAAAGGCTGTCCAACTTCCTCAATAAACGAGCTCGTGCCTTGACCGGACTCCCTGGTGTAGGCCTGATTGTCTTCCATTGTGAGGGCTGAGCGTGGCCACCAGCCGACTTCTGCCTCTTCCTGATTTCCGCCTCACCGCTGGGGCCTGTTCCCCAGCCTCCTCCGCTGGCCGGAGGGGGTTAACCCCGGGTTCAGGGGAGCTAGGATCCCCAGCAGATGCTTTGGGCTTTCTCTTCCCTGGGCACTTTGGCTTTTGTTGTCCTTGCTCCTGCTGCTTCCCGGAGGCCTTCACACCAGGACCTCTTCTCCTGCCCGCAGCTCTGAGTCAGCTTCCAATCAGCAGTCACATGCCTTGGGGTAACGTTTTCAGAAAGGTCAGTGGCTGATGAATTTTCTAAGCACTCACATATTTCACAATTTCTTACTTTTTTCAGGTATGCACTATAATTCAGTAATAAAAGGATTTCTCCAAAACCCTAGAACATTTGATCATCTCTGGATTTCAAAATGACAGGTGAAATGTATAATGCTACCAATTTTTGTTCCTTTCGTAATTTTATTTCCTTCTATGTGTTTCAGAAATTTTCTTTATTTTTAAAATTCAGAAAATTTTGTCTTTTTCCTCTGTATTTTAGAGTGACTTTTCAATGACCTCTTCTATTACATTGAATCAATCGTCTTCGATGGACGTTTATTCTTGAATATTCATTTTAATTTGAATATTACAATATCTGCTTTTCTACCATGTCTTCTCACCTCATTCTCTCTTTAATCTCTCAATCCGTTTTTTGTTTTGTTTTGTTTCATCACTGGGGATTGAACCACCCAAGGACTCTTTACCACTGAGCCATATCCTTAGCCATTTTTATTTTGAGTCAGAATTTTGCTAAGTTGCTGAGGCCGGCCTCAAACTTTCCATCCTCCTGCCTCAGCCTCCCTAATTACTGGGCCTGTGGGGAGCACCACCACACTTGGCTTCTCAATCTATTTCTCAGCTCCTTTCATCATCTTGTCATCTCACTCTGTCCCCCATGGCTTTCTCTTCTTGCCACATAGAATTTATTTTGTTGTTTTTGTTTCTCATTCTTGTTGAATACAGTCTGTAAAACTTTCTGCTGGTTTAGGTTTCTCCAGTTAATGCTGTTAGAACCACCAGTGTTTCTGCCATGTTTTCTTTTTCTCCCCGGCCCTCCCAGGTGGTCCTCACGACTCCTGTTCTAATTCTGCTGGAGGTTTTCTGCAAGAGCGTCTCTGCCTCGCTGTGCATGTGTGTGCCCCGTCATGCTGTCCGCTCCTCCTTGGAGTCCTGGGGAGCTGTCTTTGCCAGCCCACCGATGACTGAGGCACCCCACGGTCAGTCCCCAGTACTTCCAGCATCACATGCTGCGCTCGCTGCTGTGCCTCTCGATTCTGGAGAAAGCTAGTGTGCAAAGCAGGACGGAGCCTCGCGTGACTCTTGCTCTGTTTTTCTGGAAAGCTCCTCGATGGCGAGGTCTGCGCATGCACGCTGGGGTTCCTTCTCCTGCCCACAGGTCTGCAGTCTCTTGTGAGCTCAGGACACACAGCACGGCAGCACTTGGCAGACTCCGGGAGCAGGCAGACTCTGCCTGTGCTGTGCAGTACAGACACCATGCTTTTTATTCAAAGGAGTCGTGGCGTTTTAAGGTTTTTTTTTTTTTTTTTTTTTTTTTTTTTTGCCAACTATATTTTTTTCTGTGACGTAGGCCATGTTATTCATTTCTTTCAAGCTAGTCATAGCAAACTTATAATGAGCAGAAATTCCTCTTCTAATCTGGCAACTATTTGATTACGAGTCCTTGGTTTTGATTATTGGCTTGATCACAGAGCATGAATGTAGTTTGTACAGACACTTCAGGGAAAAGTTGGGAGCTATTTCATCAGGACTTGGAAAATAAATTCTATACTAGTTTACAATTAGGCTTCTCACACATGTGTAAGTTGGTAAAATCTAGTATCCCTTCACGACCCCATTACCACCTCATGCCTCTAGCAGGCAACAGACAGGTTAGCAGAGTTGGGGACGTACTGCTGTAGATTGAAGACGAACCCCAGTTCAGGGGCTTGCAGCACCTCACATGTGACTGATGACGCGCACAGCCCTACCTAGAGGTTCTCAGCTCCTGGGTCAAGGAGAGACCACCCTGAAGAGCAGACCCTGAGGGCCAGACCCTGAGGGGCACCCTCGTTTTATCAACAGGTAAGCTGAGGTCAAAAGAGCTTAAAAGAAAGAGCCCAGGTATTGAAGCTAATTGAATATGGAAACAGCAGGAGCCAGCGCTCTCCCTCCTGTCCACACTCTCCTCACGGGTCCCAGTGTTCTCTGTAGGGTGGGAAGCCAGGACGAGGGCCTTGCTGGGGGCTTCCTGTCATTAAAGCAGAGATATCTCAGGAACTAGCCCAGCAGGGGATTCTTTGTTCCAGGGCATGAGAGTGACAGGAGGACCCTCCAGGGCTCGAGACCCCTCCACCAATGAGTTGAAGCCTAAGGGCTTTACACAGGGTTGCCGTGGGGCCCACCCTGAGATAGCTCGGGGAGTGCGTGGCATATTTCTGAGAGAAAAGTCCAGGGCTTAGTGGATGAGCTGTGTAGAGAGAAATGTTGAAAAGTCCACTGTATATTCTGTCTCTGTCTTCTGAGTCTGCCGGTCAGCCTCACACCCAGAGCACCCTGCATCCTGCCTCGCTCAACACATCCTGAATCTTGCTGCATAGCCCCAGTGCCCAGATCCTCCCCGGAGCTCCAGTACATCCTTTATGGAAGAAAGTCAGTTCCAAATCCTCCTAATTTCCCTTTAAAAGGCCTTAAAATGGCAGAACAAGCAATGGTGATCCTGCCTCGGATCTGTGATATGACACGCCCGGGGAAGCTCCAGGGTCACCAGTGTCCAGCTCGGCCGTGCCTGCTGTGGGCAGGGTCTCCAGGACCGCCTGCCTACCACCCCCATTCAGAAGCTAGAGCCGACTTCTTGGGGTGAACAGAGGGGGAAAGGAAGAAATCAGACTGCATGACTCTGGGAGAGGGGCTGGGAAAAGCCACTACCAGAGAACACGTCTGAAAGTCAGGGTTTCAGCATTTGCTATCGTTATGTGTTTGTTGATCTTGACCTTAAGCCCAGTTGATCCGGTGAGGATGTTCAAAGCTTTGAAGGACCAAAGGACCAAATGTTGTTCATCTGTTTCTTAGTGAAGTCATTTCACTCCTTCTGTCGTCCTCCATGTGGTCCATCTTAAAGCGCCTAAGTTTCTCCACACCTCACTTACACAGCTGTCTGGAGACCTATGCAACACCACGGGGGGAGGAATCTCCTGGGTTAGTCACCTTTTTCATTGATGTGACCGAAAAACCTGACAAGAATAAGTCATGGGCAAGAGAAGTTTATTTTGGCCCACAGTTTCAGAGGTTCAGGACAGCTGACTCCAGGGCTCTGGGCCCCAGGCAAGGCAGAACCTCCTGGTGGAAGGGTGTGGCCAAGGAAGGCAGCCAGGAGCTGACAGTGCTCTCAGCAGGGGCAAGTCTATCCCAGAAGTCAGGCCCAGTGAACTCCCTCCTCCAGCCACACCTCACTGCCTACTTATCAGTGGAATGAGCCACTGATTAGGTTGATCTGATGATTTCACCTCTCACACATGAGCTTTTGGGCGACAGCACACTTCCAGACCGTAATACATTCATAGCTTTCTCTTTAAGATGTGCATTCTTAAATTCATCTTAAAGAACATACATCCTGGTGCAGTATTTCCTCTCGTGGGCCGTGCGCTCTGCCGGGCATATAAATTTTACTAATTCCACTGCTTCTACTCTCAGCAGATTTATGGTCCAGCTGGGGAGACCACAGCTGAGCAGATGTTTCAGTCTAATGTGATACAGAAGTTTATCAGTTGTGCTTCACAGAAAGTGGCTTAAGTACAAAATGGCATTGGTTGGCTCCCGTAAATGCAGCATCTGGGGGTATGTCTCCTTTTCCTTGTGGCAGGCATACATGGACTCAAAGTCACAGCTTCAGGCCCCACCGGGCAGCAGAGGCTTTGCCAGCTCCTGTCGTGACCACAGCAAGTCCATGTGAAAACAGGGCCTCTGACTTCCCGACAGGCCGAGCTGGACTCATACCTCAGCATCTCCAGTGGGTCTGATGTGTCTGGTGAACACTGGCCTCGGTGCTGCCCCACCCTGGGGCTGTGCAGTACAACTGGGGCCTGAAAGAGTCGTACCTGTGCTGAGCCCCAACCCCTCCCCTCTGGCCTCAGCAGTTTGTCCTTCTTTCACCCCGATGTAGCATTCTAATGCCATTAATTTTTACGTGGACCATGTCATGAAGAAAGACTGGGAAATGCTGCCTTAGCCGGTTTTCATCCTTAGAGAGATTCTGTGCTTCAACTAGTCACCCTTGAATTTGGGTGGTGTTGATTTTATCTGTGTTCTGTGAAGGGGGAGTGGGAGGTGGGAGATTTCTTGTTTCACAGGCTTAATGGTTTTCAAAGCAACAGTGACAAAACATTTGGGAGGATGCAGCCTTTTCTTCTGATGTTACAATTGTATCTTAGGATTTTCTTCAGAGAAAATCTGTTATTAACTAAAACACACACACACACACACACACACACACACACACACACACACAAACAATCTGTCTCAGTTAAAAGTTGTAAGAAAGGGATAAAGAGAGAGGGAAGGTTCCCTATGGAATCTGTCAGTGAGAGGTCAGCCCTGTGTGGGGGCCGCTGTTCCCTGAGATTGACAGATCTCTCCGTCACTGTCATTTACAGGTCTGGGACATGCTTCCAGTGGTCTGGGGATCACCAAGAAATGGGTTCCTTAGGGTCATTACAAATAAGAAGAACTGATTAGCCAATTATCCCTTTGTCTGAAAAAGGCCATTAAATTTGATGAAGGAAACCGTCGGTGCACTGAAGGCCCAGCTGAGTGGAAGGTGGGAAGAGACACCGACTGGTCTAGGAAACACAGGGCGCACCTGAGAAGACCCGGCCCAGGCCAAGCAAGTGGCCAGTAAAGCTGCGTGGAGGACAGGAAGCCCTTCCTTTCAAGGGGTTCGACTTATCAACAAGCATTTATTTGGAGACAGCGTCCACTAAGTAGGGGGCTACGGGTTGTTATTAGAGTTTACAGACACAGGTCTTGTGTGATCATTCTTTCTAATGGCACCAAATCTATTAAATGCTTATAGACATTTTCCCTTTATGTAAATATTTTCTCTGACTAAAATCAAATATCCTCTCCTTCTCCACCGCAGTGATTGCTTCTGACAGGAGGTCTTCTATACATTTTAAAAGTCCTGCAGAATTGGGTTTCTGTTGTAGTGAAGGTTGACATAAGGTCATGGTTTAGAAATAACGATAAAGCAGAAGGGGACTGGGGACGACCCGTGACCTCCCTTCTGCTAAGAAATTTTACAACTCCTCTGGTCACAAATGATTCCATCCCATAACCTCTATAATAATATAATATTATAATAATATTATGAATATTATAAGGCTCTAAGGCTCAGAGAGATTTTGTTTTAAAATAAGCACCCAGACAATTGGATGTTTGTTCAAAGCTTACCTGAGCCTCGTGGGTCTAGAAAATGCTTAGATTCATGAGCATTTAGAAGTTTCCTGCATGATTGGTAGTTTTGGCTCTTTTTGGAAGACGTGACGCCAGGTTCCCTGGGAAGGCGTCACGGTGGTTGATATTTTCCCCTGGCACTTGTAATGGGCTGAATTCATCACCACTGGGCGTGGGCTGCTCCTGGTCCTTTCTGTTGTTAGCAACGCGATGCTACCTGAAGAAACAAAGATTCTCCAGCTGCTCTGTGGCTGCCGTCAGAGAATCCTCTCCTCTCCAGGCCTCACCGGAGCTGGCTGTATGCCCTGTGGCTTACAGGACTAGGGTTCTGACACACCCAGGGCCAAGACCACCCTCTGCCTCAAGTGCAGCCTGCAACAGGGGCGCAGGAGCCATGGGCCCCTCCAGGAGAATCCGTTGACAGCATCTCTCTGCCCATCTCCCCTCAGTCCTTCCCAGACGTGAGGCCCTGGGAAACGCAGTTCTGTCTCAGCCACGGCACACCAGGGAAGACAGCAACAGCGTCTGTGCGCAGCTGGCGGTCTCTGCCCCACGCGGCCTGGCTAGGAGCTCTGGGCTGCGGTGCCCAGGATGTGTGCCTGCAGGATGAATTGCTGTAGAACCAGTCGGTGCCCGAGTCCCAGGCCAGAGACCTCATTCAGGGGATCCCACCAAACCAGGCCTGGTGCCGGTCACGCCATATCCAGCCACCTGGAGTTCAGGCAGGGAAAACAACCCCCACCCGCGATTTTTTTTTTTTTTCCACTCCCAGGGTTTCAAGGGACAGCAAAAAGGAAATCTTCAAAGGCCCCTTGTCCAGCAGTTCTAGGGATCGGTGCAACCTGACCACATTTGCTCTCTGCAGGGGTCAGGCCTGAGAGGGACCGTGCCAGCCACCTGTGTGGTGGACCGTAGCCTGGAGGTTTGGCTTTTCAGAGGACTTCAGGTCTCCTGAGTTCTAGCCACTTGCTGGCAAGTGTCAAAGGTTCATGTGAAAGTAATCACTTGCACAAACGAGACCAGCACCGTAAATTCTTAACTGGGAAATTCTTAAACTAATTCTTAGCTAATAAACGAATTCTTAAATTCTTAAGTAGGGGAAGAGATTTCTGTTTAGCATAAGCCATGTGATCACCTTCTCAGTGCACTCAGTGCTTACGCTGCTGTTGTTGGTAGTGATAGTCTGACCACTTACACGGAGCCCTGCGTGGAGCACCTAGAGCTATTAGGTAATGCAGCTGTCACCATCACTGCATTTTGTAAGTGAGCTGCCAAGGCTCAGGGTTCTGCCACATCAGACCTCCAGGACGTGGGACAGGCAGGGCTCTGAACCCAGGGTCTGGCTCTGGAGTCTGGGCTATTGACCACCACCGTGGGCTGTCTCTCTTTGGGCCCCTTTATTAGCTGGCTGGATCAAACTCATTGCATAGCAAACTTTCATTTACTATGTTATGAGAAGAAAGGAAGTGTGCTAAGATGGGCCTCATGATGAATGAAGGGCACTTGTATTTCTAACTCTGGGACCTGAAGTCATCTAACAGGTTTGGGATGGACTGGGACTGGGAGGTGCCAATCATAAAAGAGTTGGGTAGCAGGGCGTTAAAGACGTTTGATAGGTGAAATGAAGTCAGTGTGCGGTGGAGAAGTTCCAGCTGCAATCTGGCAGACCCAGCCTGCCTACAAATGATTCTCTGTCCCTTTATCCCCACCCTCTATGTCTGTGTCAGTCAGCTTTCCTTTACTGTAATAAAGGACCTGAGGTAAATGACTTAAAAAGAGAAAAGATTTATTTTGGCCCATGTCTTCAGAAGTTTTGGTCTCTTGGGCCTGTGGAGGGGAAGAAGATCATAGGGGTGTGCCTGGCCGAGGAAACTGCTCACCTCATGGTGGCTAGAGAGCAGGAGAGCCCAAGGGCCCAGGGTCCTAGTATTCCCATGCCAAGGCACACCCAGGACCTGACCTCCTCCCATCAGGCCCTGCCACCTACGGGTTCCATCCTCCCCACAGTGTCACTCGGGGCCCAGGCCTTGTGCCATGTGGGCCTTTGGAGCACATCTGAGGCCCAAACCACAACCCCCTCTTCTCCCAGGGCTCTTCTAGGGCAGTTTTGTCCATCTTGGCGTCTCCCTCTGCTAAGCACCTCTAGTCCTTGCTCTTCTAAAACTGCTGTTTCTCAAGAACGAACACTGTACAGCCCTGTCGTTCCTCTCAGATCACACTGCAAACGTACCAAAGGTAAAAACGAAACAAAACCCCACTTTTACCCACCTTTCGTCTCCTTGTATCGTTTAGTGGGATGTTTGATTCCTACCGTAATAAAAACCGTGGCGAGGTCTGCCTAGGGAGAACCTAGAGCGAGCCCTTCACCTGAAGCAGGGCCCCACACAGATGTTAGCTCCCTGCTAGTGGTTTCCAGAGTTCTCACTTCACGATGCCTGCTGAACGCAGTACTGTCAACAGCTTCCTCAGATGGCCTGGGCCCAAAACACACACACACACACACACACACACACACACACACACACACACACGAGACCAGAATGTTCCCTAGACAGACTGACTGAGCGTTGTCTGCCTGGTCAACTGGAAGACGTTCTGACTCGACCATGAAGGCATCTCTAATTGTCACAGCAGCGAGAAACACAACGAGAGAACAAGGTCAAGATGCCTGGACTCCTCGCAGGGTCAGGCCACAGCAGAGGTGCCCGCATGGCCACAGGTGTGCTGAGATGGCGTGGGCGCTCACCAACGCTGCAAGTAACGCCACATGGCCCCTCGCCCTTTCAGACCTGCCACGCATTCAAACGCCTGTTCAAAACCAGAGTCGGCTGTCCTCTTTGACTTTATTTAATATCTATATTTAGAATGTAATTTTACAGGCAGAAAAAAAAGAGCTCTATTTTATTCTTTAGGTCAAGCAAACAACAATGATGATAAGAAGAAAGTGAAAGAGCCTGGCAGACACCCAGGAGTGGCTTTCCCATTGAGTGGGTAGAGGACGCAAGTCCAGTGCGCTCACCGCAGGCACTTTGTGGAGAATCTTCCGGAAAGGTCACAATGATGGTCGGTTACATGTCAGTTACAAGTCTAGGGTGGTTCAGATAGCAGTCATTCTGGGGAACCTGGCACAGTACTTTGGAGGCTCATCAGGTGACCCATTACTGGTAACACTGCCTGTCGCACAGACCCCAGCCACCTGCTCCATCCTTGACAGTGTGAGATTCTGACAGAACCGCTGACCAGCAAATGTCACGACTCCGTAAAAAAGCTCATCTTCTCCCAGAATTTTATTCTTGTGTTTGGAGTCAAGCTAAGTGATTATAAATAGTGATGTTGTGTACTGGTAGGAACTTTCTGTGAATAACTTTCTGCATGTGTTTACCCAGAATTATCTGCAATTCTGTAATTCATAAATGTTAAGTCACGAGTTCTTTATTTGTATGACAAGTTCAAATGGCTTGAGATGCAAGGTCACATTTCTCTCTGAGGCCAAGGTCCTACACAGTCACTCATCAGCAACTGTTTGCTGAGTGCCTCCCACATGCCAGGAGGTCTAGGCACACGGAATATGTCCCCAGAAGAGCCTCCGTTGAGGTGACAGGGCAGCTCAGAGACAGACCACAAGCAAGAAGCACGATAAACAGGCAAACCAGAGTTTATTATTATTATTATTATTATTATTATTATTATTATTTGGTACCGGGGATAGAACTCAGGGGCACTTGACCACTGGGCCACATCCCCAGCCTTTTTTTTGTATTTTATTAGAGACAGGGTCTCACTGAGTTGCTAAGTGCCTCGCCATTGCTGAGGCTAGCTTTGAACTCGCAATCCTCCTGCCTCAGCCTCCAAGTGCTGGGATTACAGGCGTGCACCACCACGCCTGGCTCAAACCAGAGTTTATTAGAGTGCGCTAGACACTGTGGAAATGCAGCAAGCAGAGCAGGACACAGGAGTGAGTCGCTGAACTGGTGTGAGGAGCACCCCTAACCTCAGTGAAGCAGGTGCTGTGGGCAGAGCGAGGGGCCTCTCTCCCTGCAGCTGCCTGGCAGGTGTGGGGAAGTGCAGGAGCCCTGTTTGGGGAGATGGCTTAAATTGCGGTGGACTACGGGCTTTGGCTTTGGACATGTTTGGGCATTGGCGCCTTCCGTACTTGGCCCGGGATCTTGCGAGACTTGGCCGGAGATCTCGAGGGACTTGAGCGAGATTGCGGAGGAGGTCTGCGCCATTTTGGAGGTTAGAGGAGCGTGGACGGCGTGTCGGGGTGTAGTTAGAGCCAGAGAGAAAAGTTATCAGAATAAAGGGCTGTTTGTTTCCAGTTCGTCTCAAAACTTCTTCCCGCGGCTTCTTTGCTCCAAGCGGCCATCGCTTCAGGCGACTACAGGTGGTGGCCCGGACGGGGAATCGACACGGCAGGTAAGAACTGAGGAACCTGGCAGGAGTCTCTAGTCAGAGCGGTTAAAATGGGTTCGAAAATAACTAAGACCCAAGTGTACAAGGCTCTTGATGGATTCTTTGATATAGCTGAGTCAGTTATTAGTGAGGAGAATTTGGAAAAAAGTGAAAGTGATCATGAAAGCTTGGCCTCGGCTGAGTCAGTTAGGGCCAGTAAGGATAGTATCAGTGCGGGCTCAAAAATGACAAAGATCCGAGCTGCTAAAGCTATTCAAGATTTATTAGAGATAGTTCAAGGATACATGCTCTCAATTGAATCCGGGACTCAGGATGTTACTGAGTCAGTTAGGACCAGTGAGAGTAGTAGTAGTGAGGAGGAATTAAGTAAAAGTGATTCTGAAAAAATGAACAAAAGGAAATTAAGGAAGACCAAGATAAGGGACCATCAAGTGGAGGAACCTATGTCCTCCACTCCCCCATGGGTGGAATCTATTACAGAAAATATGAAGGGTATCACTAGGCGTTTGCATACCCTAGAAATAGAAATAAAAAGTCTTTCTGAGCGCTTATGTGCTCTCGAGGGTAACTCACAGATACGTTGGGAACTGCCAGTATTTGAATATGAAAATGGAGAGAGGGGCCACCAGTCAGTAGATTTCAAAACAATAAAAATTCTCAAAGAGGCAGTAATGACATATGGACCCCAAGCTCCTTTCACGTTGAGTATACTGGAGTCCCTTAACACCTTTAGCTTAACCCCCTCAGACTGGAAACGTCTATGTAAAGCAACATTAAGTGGGGGACAATACTTGGTTTGGCGATCACAATTTCAAGAACTTTGTATAGAAACAGCTAAAATAAATGCAGATGCAGGGTTTGGAGACCATAATATAGAAATGCTCACAGGAGAAGGGCCATTCGCAGACGTACAGGTTCAAAAATATTATACCCCAGGAGTATATGCTCAGATAAACGCAGCTGCCTTAAAGGCATGGAAAACTGTACAAGGACCTGGGGATCTACAAGGTAGCTTGTCCAAAGTAATTCAAGGACCTAATGAACCATATGCTGAATTTGCTGATCGACTTTTGAGAACTGCAGGTAGAGTTTTTGGAGACGTTGATCAAGTTATGCCATTAGTTGTTCAATTAGCATATGAAAACGCTAATAAATACTGCCAGGAAGCCATCAGGCCATGGAGAAATAAAAAGGATCTTTCCATATATATACAACTATGTAAAGATATAAATGATGCCTTTGTCACAGGGAATATGATTGCAGCAGCTGTTAGAGATGCTGCCCCTCAGAATTTCACAAGGACTCAACCTAGACACTATAATCAATCAGGATATTCCAGGAAAAATTATCATAGTCAATCAGGCTATTCTAGGCAAAATCCCAAAAGAGAAATAAGACCAAATTCATACCGTGCTCCAGGTTGCTGCCCCAGGTGTAAAAAGGGAAATCATTGGGCCAATAAATGTTATTCAAAATTTGACATCCATGGAAATCCTTTGTTCAGGAATTCAAAAAACGGGGCACGGGGCCCAATGCCCCGGGGCCCACAAATGTACGAGGCATTGGAAGAGGAGTATCCTCAAGCATCCACTCAGATGCTTCCCCGACACAACCCCTATTACCCATCCACTCCCTCACCAGAGGAACAGGAAGAAATGCAGGATTAGACCTCTGTTCCACCGCCCGAATAGTGTTAACACCTGAAATGGGGGTTCAACTGATTCCCACAGGAGTCAGGGGACCTCTTCCCTCAGGGACTGTAGGACTTATTATCGGGCGAAGTCCTCAAAGCTTATTAGGTTTGCAAGTGACCCCAGGTGTAATAAACTCAGACTACAAAGGGGAAATAAAAATAATGCTTAGCTCACCCCAAAGTATAAGTTCTGTTAATCAAGGAGATAAAATTGCTCAGCTGCTTCTCCTTCCAAATTTACATAATTCATTTAAAATGAGTATGCCTCAAAAAGGGAACAATACAAGATTTTGTTCCACTGATTCGAGTCCCATGGCTTGCTGGGTTCGAGACTGTACTAGGAGGCCTATGTGTAAAATAAGAATCCAAGGAATAGAAATGGAGGGACTTATAGATACTGGAGCTGATTCCTCCATCATTAATTTACGACAATGGCCCAAACACTGGCCTCTGCAAAAAGCTTCAACCAGTTTTAAGAGGCTTGGGATATAATAACCTCCCAGAAAAAAGTGCAGTAATTTTAAAATGGGAGGATGATGAAGGACATAAAGGAACGTTTCAGCCTTATGTTTTACCTAACCTACCAGTTACTTTATGGGGAAGAGATATTTTACAACAAATGGGAGTACACCTTGCAACCAAACCTGCAGGTGTTAAATGTGAAAATATACAGGGTAGTCTTAACCCTGAAAGAAATCATTATCAAAAAGTACAGGGTAAGCGTAACCCTAAAAGAAATCATTATCATATAGGAAAAAGACATTTTTCTTCGGGGCCACTGAGAAAATAATTTTAAAAATACCATGGCTTTCTGATAAGCCAGTGTGGGTCCCTCAGTGGCCCCTATCTAAAGAGAAATTACAAGCGGCCCACCTACTAGTTCAGGAACAATTAGAAGCAGGACATATAGAACCTTCCACCTCTCCCTGGAATTCCCCCATATTTGTGATCAAGAAAAAATCAGGAAAATGGCGATTATTACATGATCTTAGACAAATTAATAAAACCATGCAAGTCATGGGCCCTACTCAACCTGGACTTCCGAATCCTGTAGCTATTCCAAAAAGTTTCCATGTTATTAGTCTTGATATAAAGGATTGCTTCTTTTCTATTCCCCTACATCCTCTGGATGCCCCCAGGTTTGCTTTTTCAGTTCCTTCTATTAACAATAATGGCCCTGATCAGAGATATCAATGGAAGGTTTTACCACAGGGAATGGCTAATAGCCCCACCATATGCCAAATATATGTGGACAAGGCTATCCAACCCATTAAAAATAACTATCCAAACCTCATGTGTCTACATTACATGGATGATATTTTACTGGCCCACCCTAATCAAAAAATCTTGTTTAATATATTCAGTGACATGGTAGAAAATTTTAAAAAATACGGATTATATATAGCAGAAGAAAAAGTTCAAACTAGTTCTCCCATATTATATTTAGGATTTAAAATCATGGATACTTTTGTTAGACCCCAAAAAATTTTAATAAATAAAGAACATTTAACCACCCTCAATGATTTCCAAAAACTGCTTGGTGACATTAATTGGCTTCGCCCTACACTAAACCTCGCTACTGGCCAATTAAAACCTTTATTTGATATCCTTCGAGGGGACCCTGATCCATCCTCACCACGAACACTGACTCCAGATGCTAGGAAAGCTTTAAAGTTAGTAGAAAAAGCCATCGAAGGAGCTCATTGTGACAGATTTGATTTAACTCAACCGCTGATATTGATTATTATTTCTTCACAATATACACCCACAGGAGTATTTTGGCAACAAGGGCCTTTATTATGGATACATTTGCCCGTCTCTCCTAAAAGTATAATTGAATCTTATACCTCCATGGTGGCTAAACTTATTCTTCAAGGACTTAAAACTTCTACTAAAATATTTGGCATTCACCCTGCTACTATTATTACTCCCTATTCATCGTCACAGATTGAATATTTATGCTTCAACGATAATGACTGGGCTATAGCTAGATGCTCTACCTCTGCAAATTTTGATAATCACCTTCCTAAGTCTCCTATATTATCTTTTTGTATTAATCATCCTATTATATTTCCACAGGTAATAAAAAATCAACCTATTCCTAAGGCATTTAATGTATTTACAGATGGGTCCTCAAATGGTACTGCTGCAATAGTCACTACAAAAGAAAATATGACTTACATAACTGCACACAAATCAGCTCAACTAGTGGAATTGGAAGCTGTGGTAAGAGCTCTGGAAAATTTTAGAGACCAGCCCATAAACATTTTTTCAGATAGCCACTATATTGTACAAGCTGTCCCAAAATTAGAGTTAGCAGGACCAATAGCACCTCATACTCCAGCTTTTAAATTGTTTTATCAAATACAAAAACTTTTGTGGGCAAGAAAAGAACCTCTATTCGTAGGCCATATTAGAGCACATACTAATTTGCCTGGCCCCCTCCATGAAGGTAATCAAAAGGCTGATGAACTTACAAAAACAATATTTATACTTTCAGCGCTACAACAAGCTACTTTATTTCATTCCCAGTTTCACGTCAACAGCACCACCTTGCAACGTAGGTTTAAAATTACAAAAGAGCAAGCCAGAACAATTGTAAAAGATTGTAAATCTTGTATGACACATTTGCCCAATCCTCATTTTGGTGTTAACCCTAGAGGATTAATGCCCAATCATTTGTGGCAGATGGATGTTACTCATGAGCCAAGCTTTGGAAAATTGCGATTTATTCATGTAACCATAGATACATGCTCAGGCATGATTTTTGCTTCCTTACATTCTGGAGAAAAAGTTAAAGATGTCACATCTCATTGTTTACAAGCTTTTGCTGCATTGGGCATCCCCAAAATGCTTAAAACAGATAATGGCCCCGCATATACGTCCTCATCTTTCAAACAGTTTTGCGCAAAATTCAACATATCCCATAAAACAGGCATCCCATACAATCCTCAGGGTCAGGGCATTATTGAAAGAGCAAACCGCACACTGAAAATTATGTTATTAAAACAAAAAGAAGGAAATTGGAAAAGTCCTAAAGACAGATTGGCAGTTGCCCTGTTTACCTTAAATTTTTTAACTTTAGACTCTAATGGTTATTCTGCTGGAGACAGACATTGGAATCCACACCAACAACATAAACCCTTGGTTTACTGGAAGGATGTTCTTTCAGGTACATGGAAGGGTCCAGATCCAGTATTAATTTGGGGGAGAGGATCTGTTTGTGTTTTTCCAAAAGACGAATCCTCTCCAATATGGATACCATCTAGATTAATAAAGCAGGTACCACATCAAAATGATCAAGATGTAGTTGTTGAGGAATCAAGATTAATAAAAAAGTTACAAAATCAAGAAGACCAAGATGAAGATATATAATGACTCCCTCAAAAGTATCCTTCAAAATGTTTCACAACTCAAGAGTCATTCCTCCCGGCCGGGATGAGGAGATCTCTCTTTAGTGTGCACACAATTGTATTTTTTTTCTTTTTATACATGTCTTTATGTCTGTACATTTGTCTACATTTCATGTTAATGTGACGTCACAAATATATGTTTGTATGTTTGTTCGTCTGTCCAGTGTGACGTCACAAAGAACAAAGCGCTTATGAAAAATAATATATATATATATATATGGATCCAAATAACTTTAATTCATTTTAGGTTAAGAGTATTCAATTTAGGTAAATAATTTTATAAATGAAGGTACTTTCAATTTTGATTATAGGTATCCCTGGGACTTCTCTTTAGCAAACAATATGACTAGTGCTATATAACCTAATATTTTGGTGTTTTGACATAAGATTGTTCATTTGTTATTAACTTCATTTGTTTAATAGCTGATTAATTTCAATTATCTCAACAGGTAAAAAATTGCTGTGTATACAGAGACTTGAGGGTTCCAGCTGACAAATTATTTCTCCAAAGTGCCTTTAGCTTTTCTTTAATCTATCTTTAATACAGTAAATACCCTCAGCTTTCTTTCTTTTGTTCTCAATATGATATTTTGACAACTTATGTTTGTGTGAGCTCAAACAACAATGTGTATGAGCAGAAATCAACTTTAATTTTCTAATCTAATAATTCTGTTTTTTAGTTTGACAACTCGACTCTTCACTCAGTGCTGAAATAACACTGCCTTTCCTTTAATAATTGATGCTTGAGTTTCTAGGTAGCGGGCCCTGAAGATTTGCCGGTGGCATTATCTAGATATAAAAAAGACGGTTGCTGCTACAGCTGCAGGGAACGCGGTCACCACAAGCATCCCTGCTGCTCAAGCATCAAACAACCTCACCAACAGTGTGGCCTCTGCTCTACATACATGGGACCTCCTACATCAACGTGTTATAACAAATGGACATTTTGATCTTTCATTGTTTGGGACTTTACGGGACAATGCCTTGCGGACATTTGTCCAGAGAATTCAGTGTGTTACTTGATGAAACTTAGGGCAACTACTTTGTTTAAACAATTTGATATGCTATACAATTTGGCTCGTCACCAAAAGGCTTGTTGCCTTAAAGCCGCAACATCTCCTCACAATTGGACGGCTGTTAGTCATCATACACAGTCGATCTTAAAGGGCTCCATTGGATGGCTGGTTAGCCAATGACGGGTAAGATCCCCAGAGGGGGACAACCTAAGACAGGCACAGTCGCACGGGACAGTCTCATGTGGCCGACATATCAACCTAAGACAGGAGTCAAGGGCACAGCCTTGATTATCCGATGACGGGTAAGAATGTTGGTTGCACATAGACGTCCTAGAGCATTACCTCTTTTAAAACAAAAGGGGGGAAATGCAGGAGCCCTGTTTGGGGAGATGGCTTAAATTGCGGTGGACTACGGGCTTTGGCTTTGGACATGTTTGGGCATTGGCGCCTTCCGTACTTGGCCCGGGATCTTGCGAGACTTGGCCGGAGATCTCGAGGGACTTGAGCGAGATTGCGGAGGAGGTCTGCGCCATTTTGGAGGTTAGAGGAGCGTGGACGGCGTGTCGGGGTGTAGTTAGAGCCAGAGAGAAAAGTTATCAGAATAAAGGGCTGTTTGTTTCCAGTTCGTCTCAAAACTTCTTCCCGCGGCTTCTTTGCTCCAAGCGGCCATCGCTTCAGGCGACTACAGGGAAGCTCTCATTCCACTGGAAGGATGGGAAGATAAAGAGATGCCGGACACCAGGTCACACGCACAGTGTCTGCCTTTAGACATTTCTCACAGACAGGAAAGGAAGACCTTGTAGAGGGCCACTTAGGGCAGGCGTTTCTTAGGTTCTGCCACTGTTAGCTTTTTGTTGTCCTTACAGTCCTTGAAAATAATCACATTAGATATCCTATCCATGTCTAATCACATTAGATATCCATATCCTATCCAACAAGGGGAAAATGGAGGTTTAGAGAAGGTATAAAATTTTCAAAAGTTCACAGCTAGTAGTTACAGATGAAGTCTCTGGCTCCAAATGCAAAACATTTTGTCAGGTGATATTGGAACTGTTTTTAATATTTGCCTAAGACTCATTTCAAACCAGAAAATAAGACAAAACATATAAGAATTCAGGTACACTTCCAAGATTGGAAAGATAATAATCTTTTGCCATTTTTGCTAGTCTCCTTTTTTTTTTTTTTCCCATTTAGAATATTTTCCCACTAGACAGACAGTGTTAGGTTGTCATCATGTTAATTGGAATTTCTTTAGCATCTGCTGAAACCTTTGGATGTTTGTACCTGTTCCGTGAGCGGTGTGGTGGTGTCTGAGCCTGTTTTCCTCTTGACGGTCTTTTCCTTATTCGCTGTGAAAGCTCTCCATATACTCCTCTCACTCATCTGTTCGAGTCCCTGCAAATACTCCCACCCATTCTATGGCTTTCCCCCACTGTTTATTATGAAATACACACAACAGTGTGAATCAAACATACAAATGTATGTTTCAGTCACTTTTCTGATCACAAAGGTAGTTTGGTTACCATTCCTCATTGATGTATATCACCTTTAGGGGTCTGGAAATGCCATGTATATCTTATTCAGGGGCTTTCTGAAAGTGAGTTATGTAGGAGGAAACCTGTTTTCTGCATTCAGAAGGTGATCATAAAGTATTTCCCTTAGTAGGTTGATGTGGTTTCTTACTCTAATTGACTCTGGTGTTCCAATAACCCACCGTTCCTGGGAGGGACCCAAATTGCTAAACGATACATTCACGTACTTTTTTAAAAAAATATTTATTTATTTACTTTAGTTGTACACAATGCAATGCATTTATGTTTACGTGGTGCTGAGGATCGAACCCGGGCCGCACACGTGCGAAGCGAGCGCTCTGCCGCTGAGCCACAACCCCATCCCCACATTCACGTACTTTTTAAATTTCTCTTTTCCTAACATTTAACATCTGAACGAGATGGTTGGTATTTTCTCCCAACTTCCTTCTTAGTTTTGTATTCCATGTTGCAGCAACTTTATGGAATAACTTGGGGCTTGGTCCTGGTGTTCTGTCTTCTAGAAGTGTCTGTGTGGTGGGAATAGCTGGCCCTGGGTGCAGCTGGCTTGGAGGCCAGCTTGGATCTGGAGTCTCATTTGTGGGAAGATTTGTGACTTTTTTCAACTTTTAAAACAGACTCTCCTGGTTTCTGTTTTTTTGTTGGTTCATTTTGGTAAGTTACATTTTTTAGCAGTTAGCTTAATTGCTGAATTTAAAATATTTCTATATCAGTTTTTTTGTAAGGTTATCCTTCCTTTTTAACATGTGTATTAATAATTATGACATCCACTTTTATATTACTGATATCAGTTGTTTTTTTCCCTTTCTATTTTTCTTGCTTAATCCTTCCAGAAGTTGGTCAATTTTATTGGATTCTTAAAAAGCCAATTTTGGCCTTGGTGATCTTCCTATAGCAACTTCATTTCTGTTTCACTGACTTCTGATCTCTACATCTTTATTATCCTCCTCATTTCTTGGCCTTTGTTTTGCTGAACTATTTCACAAAGTTAATTCTTTTTTTTTTTTTTTTTTTTGGTAGGTGGACACAACACCTTTATTTTATTTATGTGGTGCTGAGGATCAAACCCAGGGCCTCACTCATGGGAGACGAGCGCTCTCCCGCTGAGCCATAGCCCCAGACCCACGTTAATCTTTAGTTGTCGATGTGCTGTCTTTTCTCTTAGGCACATGCTAAGCTGTTGGTTTTCAAGTCCTGCTTCAGAACCAACCCTCAGCTTGGCTTGTATTTCAGTTCAAAATATTTTTAAATTTTGATGTGAGTTGAAAAAGAGGTACATTACCTAATTTCCACACTTGTGAGGTCTTTCTAGTTTTAAAATTTGATTTCTAATTTCCTGTCATAGAAAATGGCCTGTGTGATTTAAATTATTTGCAATTTGTTGAGCTCGGTTTTTAGTTCAGAATATGGCCAGTTTGTACAGAGAGACAGGTGGTAGGAGGATGCCCATTCTGTGCTTGTTCTACACAAATCCACTGGCCAAGTGTTAAACCTGGGCCAGCCTTGTTCTTCATGTTGTTATTTCCCTCCCTTATATTATATTCTTATAAAATTTTGGTTAAAATCTTCCACCTTGATTTTTTATTTGTGTTTGTATCTTTCTGGTTTTATCAATATTTTATTAAATACATCAAAATTTAAAATGTGTAACTTTTTGGTGAGCTGGGATCTATTGCCTCTTTTCTTATTGTGAAGGGACCTTGCTAAAATACAACAGCGTGTCTTGCTGTAACGAGTCTCTTTTCGAATATTGCTATAAAAGAATATAGCTTAACGGGGAAGTGTTAATACTTACAAGGCGTATCTATTTTCAAATTTAATATTTTAACTTTTCCATATTGTTATTTTTATTTGTATCGTTAATAAAACATTTTTTTTTTTTGCATTTTAATCTATCTTTACCTTTTAATAACACAGGGCTCATTTATATTTAATGTAATTATTGGTGTGTCTTGGTGTAAATTCTACCATCCTCTTTGTGCTAGTTGGCCTAAGTTGTGTTCTTATTTTTGTCTGCTTTTTCTTTTGGTGTGCGTTTGTGTGGCTTCTTGTCATTGCATTTTCTTTCTACCTTCTAGTTGAAATTTATGATGTTCTATTCTTTAGCAGCTACTGTGCAAACTACAGACGTGTAACATCCCACCCAAACTTCTTCCATCTGTCTTTCCTGAGGGGACTTTGGAGAAGACCTAGACCGGCAGCCTCAGAGTCAATTCTTTCCCCAGCTCTCCCCATTTCTGCTGCCTTGAGACATGAAGGCCAGGGCACGCAGCTGAACTTGAACTCTGCTCTGGTGCCCCAGGGCCAGGTTCCTTCCTCAGCACCCTGGAGCTTACCTCAGAAGCCTTACAGAATCATGAGAATTAAATCTACCACTTTGTGTAGCAAGAAGATCAAAATCTCTTATTTGATTCACTGTGGATTTTTTTTTTTCAGAATCCCAGATGTTGTTTGTATTCGAGTAAAATCTGAAATATATTAAAAATACCTACTGCTGTGTTGCAGCTTTCCTTTTCTCCTCGTGAATGTCTTACTGAGATGTGCTGCAGAAATTCTGTCCTGACGTGTGGGGGCCCAGCTCCTTCCTGCTGCCCTTAGTCCAGGGAACTTGGCCCCCGGTTAGACTCTTCTGAAATTGTCCTGCTGCAGCTCATGTTTTGATTTTGGGATTTTCCAGATGCTTCTTAAGCAGATCCCATGTGTTAAAATTAGTGGAAATTTGGCATGTTTCTCAATGCGAGGCCTCCAACTAACCAGTACCTAAATTGGGGGCTGTCAGCCTGTTAACTGAGATGAGGAGATTTTTGTTTAATTTTATTTCACTCTATTATTTGCATATTGTATGTTTAATCTGTTTTCTATTCCATGCTTTATTTTGAAAAAATTTCAAAGGGTTTTTAAAAAGGCTCTACATTTTAACATTCTGAGTAATTTGAATTTTTATGTAATTATCTTCTTTGGCTCATTAAGTTAAAGACATATCCATATAAAGTAAATCAAGATAAATAAATGGGTAATGTGTTTACTTCCAACAGGAGGCTATTCCTCTGCTAAATCTCAATGCCTATTTTTAATCTCAGAATCATAGCATCACACAACATTCACAAATTGGAAAGCACTAGGTACCATGTCTGAAGCCTGTCTCCTTTTACTGAGGAGGAACCTGAGACCAAGACTTTAGCAGATAGGTAAGGGCTGCCTTAGTCCTAGAACCCAATATTTCTCATTTTTTATATAAATCCCAGAAACATCTACTATATGTTTTAAATAGAGTGGTTCCAAAGATTCATGAAGTTTCATTTTGAAATATGGCCATGTTCATGGAAGTCTAAAATTTTAGTCTTTGCTCAGGTACCCAGAAGTGAATCTCAGTGTCTCCAAATTTCTTACTGGGGAAGAGCCCCTCGCTACCCACTTGGATAGGCACCAGGGATTTGAGGCGAGGAGCAGATGAAGAGGTCTTCAACAAGTAACAAGTCATACAAATCAGTGTCAAATGCACTTACTGCAGAAACCCACCCATTTCCCCAGCTCTTCCCAGGTGCCCCTTACAAGTATCTTAGCCCTCAGATGGAAGCCTTCTGTCTAGGCAGGTCTCCAGCCCTGTAGGTGTTTCTGCTGACCATTGGGGACGGCCAGAGAACAGGGAGGGCCATGAGGTGCATGGACCAGGTCACAGAAGGCACTGCAGTCCAAAGGAAGGGCTTGTATTTAAGTGATGGGATGCCACTGAGAGGCTCAATAATGTCTATGTTTTTAAGGATTTCATAGGTGCCCTTTGGTAAGGCCATCAGTGTGACTGGAGGGAGCTCTGGAGAAGGCTCTTGGAGAGGAAAATGGATGAAGTCAAGAGCTATTTCGGCAGTGAATTGAGAGGCTACAGATGGGGAAATCTTGTGGGTGTAGTTTATGGCAAATGGTGACGACATTTCCAGGTTTTCCCCATAAGAGGTGGAGGCCATCTTTGCTCTGTTGAATGTGGACTGGACTTGTGTGACCTGCTTTGGCCAATGGGACACCAGCAAACTGGGGCTTGGAAAGCATTTGTACACAGGGATCTCTCTCACTGGAGGAGGAGGAATGTGGAGAGGGAAGCTTTGGCTGGTTGAGCTGTGGACTGCCAAGGCCAGGTCAGGAGGACACCTAGGCTGGGCACAACCACACTGCTGACCTGCTGAATTTAGAGCTAAATACTTGGTCCTTGTCCTAAAGCACTATATTGTAAGGTGTCATGTTATGCAAAAGATGCTAACTGGTACTGAGTGTGAAGGAGAGACAGGTCTATGGAATGAACACCACTGATATTTCTAAGGGATATATATTACATGAGAAGCTCTGTCTCCTCTCATCCTAATTTGAATAGTTGAAATTACACTATATCCATTTAGACAATGGCCCATTGTATACACATCAATTCTATTAGTCCAGCAAGTTTTTCTTTTAAAGATTTATGTTCAAATTCAACTTTTATTTATTGCAATTTGTTTTATTGAATACAGTATTTTGTATTATTAATTGATGTTTAGAGAGCATTAAAAATCAAATATAAGTATCAGTGATTGGAAATATGGAAAATGCTTTAAATTGTGAACAATATACATGTCAAGAGAAAGATTGCACTGTTGAAAGGTTTTGATGTGGGGGTCCTCGATGCCCATGATCTATTGTTCTTAATTAAAAACACCAACTTATAAATCTGAGTATTGTAATACAACAGATTGACAGGATAGAAATTTTTGAAAATGCACAGGGTTCTTTATGTATCTGAATGCAGGAAAAGGCTTTGTGTTCATGTTTGCTCTCAAGTCAGTTTAGATCCCCCGACAAACACACAAAGAAAATTCTGTCCTCCAAAACATATCCTTTGTAGATTTAGGATCATATTGGCTAGTTGTAGCTATCTGAGATGTGACTGGTTTATTTTAATACATAATAAGATGCAGCAAGAGAAAATGTTAGACCCAGAAATGAGTGTTCACTTAAAAAGGTGTAGTCCTCACTTTTGAGGTCAGTGGAAGGATTTCTTCACTACCCATGGGGCCGACCTGGAGTTCAGGACACAACGAAGGTCACCGAGGTGGAGAGTTCCCAGCCTTCCAGAATAAGAGAATCTCACATTTAGGAAGGGGCCTTGGTCTCCGATTCACTATGACTTTGCAATTTTATGTGGTCTCAGATGTTGACCAGTTTAATGGCCGCACGTTATCAAAATCAAATTGACAGATCCATGGAAGACGTTCTTTCAACAAATGCCACTAAGAATTATGGAGATTCTCTGATGTACGCTGCATGCAATGGGGCTGGGGCGCAGCTGGGGCAGAGCACGTGCCTTGCAGGCGTGAGGGCCCGGTTCCACAAAAACAAAAGCGAAAAGTGAAAACAGCAAGAGAACAAAACAAAAGGTATTTCAAAGAATTTCCTTGGCTCCCCATGTTAGTGCTGTGGGAGAGGAAAGCTGTGTCCCCAGACTCAACATCCCCAAGTTTAAAAGACTGAGGTTTCCAACGGAAAGGGGAGATGTGGCGTGCTGATTTCTATTCTTCGTGAATTTTCCTTCAAGTGTCTTTCTTTTTTAGATGACTCTTTCAAAACCTGGTGATGCTGATTATTTTTATCAGTTAAAAAAAAAAAAAAAAAAAAACTGTTGTATCAAGTGTTCCCTTAAAATATCTTATTACTTATTAGGGATTCTTTATTCAAAACCAAGTGAATGCTGCATTCATCAAACGAGGTGTTCCAACCAGCGTGTGACCTGGGGAGGGCGGGTAGGTCATCTCCCCTTCCCTGTCTTGTCTCCGTGTCTGTCTCTGTTTATTTTGATACCACCATCTTTTCTCCAACCACCACCATTAGAACCCAGACGGTAAAGTTAAGGTGATTTACGGGTTTAGGGTAAAATTAGACAGTACCTGTAGTCATCCCCAGCCAGTAAACAGCAGAGAACATAAAATGCACATCATAAAAATGTGTTTTGTGTGGTGAGGTATAAAATATTACATGATGAACTGAAATTTTTCTTGAGGTAAACAGTAAAGTTTACTGGGCTGGTCGTGTATTTTTTTCTTGGTTATGTAAATGTGAGTAACCGCATACTGTAACATGCGTAAATAAGGCAGAAACTTACATATGACTATGTAAACTTCAGTGGGAGAGGAATACCAGCCAATGTTCCCATTAATAGAAGGAGACTATTTATCTTGGAATATTTCCTAGATAATGACATTTGAGAAGACATAAAGGGAGGGCTGCATGCTGTGGTTAATTAATTTTAGAGACAATGTAACATGGCATTAAAAGTACCGAACATGAAGTATACATTACCATCTTGAAACTGGGCAAGCTTTTCTGTGTACTTTTTGCCTAACAGAGAGAGGCTGAGCTGTGAGAGGGGAGTTCACATCAAAAGAGTATTTTTCTAGTTCAGTCACGGGACATGTTATCAGGAGTCTGAGTATTCTCTAGGAATTTTTCAAATTTCTTTTTTAATTTTCATTTCAAAGCATGCATTTGAAAACCAATACAAGCACATTACTGATTGTTCATCTAAGAACTGCAAAACAATTCTTGCATCCAAGTGTAGTGGAAATTGTGACTGTAAAACAGTTCAGATAGAGTGAAACCAGGAGAAATTGAAGTTCATGGCAGGCAGCTCGGCCCATGGTCTCTGAGGCATCTGCTTTATAGCTGCTGCGTGAATGCAATTGAACCCTCAGGGAATCATGTTTCCGCTGAAACAACCTCCAGTTCTTTGGCTGTCAGGTTACCACTCAATACTCTGCACAAGGGTCCTCTTTCCTCCAGTACGCCAGCTATGCAATCAATGCAGATTTCAGCAGTGTCACACAGCACACCTTACCTTGAAGCAAGCAAGGCAATCTTAGCAGGTTGTTTTATTAAAATAGGCTTTAAACTTGGGAACTGGCAGGGTGTCAGCCTCAGATGAGGTCTGGTTATTCTGAACGTGAGAACATATTCTTATATTCATGATGCTCCTCTGCCCAACGCATGTTCTGTGAACCCAGTGTTTCTACATATACTTCCACTTAAAAGAGTCACATCATGCATCACGTTAAATTAAATCAGCTTTGAATTTGGGTGGTTATGTGGTTTTGCACATAAATAATGACAACTGACATCACTTGCTGAGTGCCGTCTATGGGGCACAAGCCCTTCTTCACCTGTATTTCTGTACTTGATCTCACGATGCCCAAGGTGGGCTTTACTATTAGATGAGGCTGTGGGAGGCTTGGTCGCCTGTTTGGAGGGAAGGAGCCAGTCACTGGTAGAGGGGGACCACACCAGGCACTTGATGCAGCCTGACTCCACCGGGAGCTGTGGAAGCCAGAGGCAGAGCAGCTCAGACCTTGCTCTCTGGTTGCAAAACTTACATAATGTTGTAGCCAGTGTAGTTCAAACCAACAGGGTAGGACCATGAGCTTAAAGGACAGTTCCTTTACCCATGTGTTCCTCACTCTGACACTCACTGCGCAGGTCCCAGCTAAGTTCAGGGGTCTCTGACTATGACTCTGCCAGCCCCGAGGGCTCTGGCCTGATAGGAACCCTTTCCAATGACTTGGGTGGAATTGCATAATTGCTGCCCTGGGAAGAGTTAGGCTCTGTCTCCACAGGAGGCTGCACTTATTCAACCCATCCGCACCCTGGGGTGTGTTTTTAAGCGCATTCCCTTTGTCTTCCGAAGGAAGTTTCTGCATAGGGGAGAGGGGTGGGAAGGCAGCCCCAATCCTGGAATCTGTCTCTGATGATTACAACTCAGACACAAAGACATCTGTAGGTCAAAGGCACCAGCTTTCAGCCAGCCGGGAGACTGCGGAGAGCATCCTGGGTCAGGAAATGTAGAAGCCCTGAGAGCGGATCCAACTGGGGAGAGGTTTGGAAAGACAAAAATATTGTTGTCCACGCTGGCATCTGCCCAACGCAGAGCACGTCAAGGAAGTGCACTTAGCTAAAGAGGATTTCTTTCCATCCCCTTTGTTTTCAAAGACCCCTGATTCCAGTTAAATAATTTGGGGCCATTCTGGGAAAAGCATGAACATAACAAGGCACCAAACAGAGGCCCTGCGCTGCGAAGGAGCTCTGTGTTTGTGACTCACCTGTTTTCCTCCTCCCTGGCAAGGAAACTGCGGGGGCGGGGGGGTAGGGGGGATGCTTGTGACACCCACTTAGCCTCCGCCTTGTCACTAGTCATCGTCTTTTCAATCTCCTCTTCATCTGGAGCCCCAGTTAATGAGAACACAGAGTCCAAACCTCAGAAGCCTCAGAACCTGCTCTTTTTCAGGGCTCCTCAACAGTGTCTTTGTGACACCAGTGGCTGAGCTTGTGTGGATGGGGCACCTGTGCCCCTCAAGGGTCACCCTGTCTGTGCCACCGTGGGAAGCCACCTGAGACGGATGACTCAGAGCAGAGCAAGTCTGGGCAGTGATTAAACATGGAAGGCTTCGATTCTGTGAAATAAAGGAATGACCAGGAATCCACATGGCCAAGACAGCACGTGTGTTTAGGAACAACCAGTAGGGAGCCAATGTACCTAGCTTCAAGCTTCTTTGAATCTTTGGAAAAGACAAAAATTACAACAGTTTACAAAACTGACTCTTCCATGATCAGAAGCAAAGCAACAGTTTCCTGCGAGTCTTGAGAATCTGGTGGGAATCTGCCATGCCGCCTCTTCCTTTCCCTCTGGGGGCCTCCTTCCCCGGTTTCTTTGCCCAGTGATGGTTTGGGTCTCCAACAGCCCACTCCTGTTCCCTTTCATAATTGGCACAGGACATAGAGGGGGGACAGGAGTGCTGCTGACAGGCTCCATCACCCCACTCTGGAGCATTTGGTTCATTTGTTGGGAACCTTGTGAAGTAGCAGACGGGCCTCTAACGGAGGCAAAGGAGCCCGCGGGAGGCCTGGGGGTGGGGTCAGGCCTTCAGCTGCGATCTTGCCAGGGAACACTGTGGACCTTGCACTGAGCAGCCTGCCCCCATGTGGCCTGTGATGTGGGATCTGGCTGGGTTTTCTGCTGGCTTTAGGACTTAGGCATAAGGCCGGTGGGATTTTCACTTTGAAAGATTGTTGCAGTTCATAGTGACACTTTTTTTTTTTTTTTTTTTTTTCAGGCAAGCATCCATTACTGTGGGGTGGGGGGGGGGGCTTAGGTACAGGAGCGGGGCTTCTTAAAGCACAACCCCTGCAAATGCAGGTGGGTTTTCAGAGCGTCACCGTATGCAACAGTCTGAGAAAGTTGGGACAGTTAGAAAAGGTGTGAGGACCACAAGGGCCTCTCCTGACCTGGAAGCCCAGTTTCCGATGCCTGGTGTGCCGGTGCCCAGGGGCAGGTGTGGGTCTGTGAAGTCCCCAGCACAGACACTGGGGCAGAGCTGCCGCCGCTTGGTGATGTGGGTATGGCTCAGGACCCTGGCCCAGGGGAAGGGGGCACTGTTCACTGGCACTTTCCTGCCTGCCTTTGGAGCCAGGAGAGGGAACGGGCAGAGCATGCGCTGGGATTCCCAGGGCCTGTCTGACCGGGGATCACCTCCCGCCACCAGGAACCACATCGCTGTCATTACTAAGCTCTAACAACATGAGACTTTTCATGATATGTTAGGACCTCTCTCAAATAAAAGTGGTAGATTTTGCTAATAACTCAGCTAAAGGAACAGGAGCCTGGATCACAATTTTGTTCCTGCAGTGAGTGGTTCAATCCAGGCTAGAGCTTTCTCTTAGCAAAATCTCCACCACCATCAGAGATGTCAGGGAGAAGCATCAGGAACACAGGAGCTGGGAGGCTCCACCTCAGGATTCACATTCAGTGTTTAACATTCTTTCTCCTAAAATGCCTTCTGTCGTCTCAATGATTATGTGAAAGCATCAACTACTTTTATAATTTAAGCAAAATCATCAGAGTTTGGCCAAGACATTGCACAAAACAATTAGCTTATAGGTCCCTGTTTTTTCTTTTAATATTATCATGTTGGCTCTTTTATTTAAAGAGACCCACAATCACATCGTGGCTCCTGGACTCTTGGTTCAGAGTTTAGTGGGGAAGTGTGTATTGACATTTGGAACTGAGTTTGTTTCCTTTGTGATGCGAATGAATTTATCCCATGCCTGCAAACAATAACTTAATTAAGTTGCCAAAGTCCCCGAGGGCGGGAGACAACAAGACTTAACAGATTTCGAGGCATTGCAGAATAACAAAAGAATCTGCAGGCATTGTTCTGCAGCTGTGCCAGGGCCTGTGGGGCCTCTGCTCTGAGGCCTCTTCTGTCCTTTGGAGTCTGCTTGAAAATGCACCTCCTGAAGGGAGTGGTGGAGCATGCTGCTGTCTGCCTGTGTCTCTGGGTTTAAAGGTGGAAACACGGGGCAGTAGGAGTAGGGTGTGTGGTAGAAAGGTTTATTTGTAATTTCTTCTATCTAAATTGTGCTCAAATTGTAGCGTGAGCAGGACTGATGGCCTCCCTATAATATCTACAAGGGGTCTTAGAATGAATGCATCTTTGTTCTCAAAATTCAGTCTCATTCTCATTTGAATAAATCTAATCAGAATAAAGGACCTGGAGAATCGGCTAACTTTTGTTCAACATCCCCCAGTTCTTGAGAAAGCTTGTCAGTGGTCCCCCCTCTTTGCTGATCCTCTTCACTAACCTGCTTTAAGCGTGGGGCCTCTCCGGGGCTGCATCTTCCTTTTACCATGGAGAAACAGGGGGGCAGAGGGGCCAGGGGCTTGCCCAGTTGCTCAGCCAGTGAGTGGAAGAAGCGGGAATTGAATGAGGGTGGCCACGGCTCCAGAGTCCTCGGTGACATGATTTCTCCCATCAGGCTTTCACTCCGGAAAGATTCAGGTTCAGCCAGTTTGAGTAGGAAGGGGCAATCCACCCGTCAAGCAGCCAAAATGTTGTGATTGTTATTCTGCAACACCTCCACATTCTCCTCATCAGAAAATGTTGGGAAAATACTTTCAGAGAATAAATGTACAGTGTCCATCTTGGAAAGAACAAAATTTAATAGTGATTTGGCTTTTCCCCCCAAAATGGAAAATCATCCCTGCAAACCTGAAATTGTTTCTTCTCTGGATCCCAGATTCTTACATAACTCTCATTCTGATATGTAATTTGGGAAAAATTGCTCTTTAACTATTTGGGAAAATAACCTGATACTAACAAAAATTGCCAAATAGAAATTAAGCAGTAGGTTAGAAAAAAATTGGCCCTGGGATGCTTGGTAAGAAATCACTGAGAAAGGGAGAAGCCAGGCCTGAGGACTGGTGTTTTCTCCTTTGCTCAGAATCTCCTGTGACCTGCCAGGTGAGCCCAGAACAGGAAACGTGGAAGTCTGTCTTCCTCCAGCAGGCTCTGGCCTTGGCCACACAGGAAGTGGTAAAGCTGTGTGGGGCTCCTTACAACTGAAGGGCCTTGGGCGAACCCATCACAGCGTGGCTGTCCACGCAGCAATTCAGGGCAGCAATTCAGGACTGTAATGCTGGCTCCACTTATTTGAATAGAATCTGGATTTACTTACTGGCAAGCGTAAAGTGTTTTCCAAATACCAAATATCACACAGGACATCAGGCAGCCTAAGCTCAGAGGCCCTGCCCTTCCCACGCTGCGCTTCCTCCTTGGCCTCTGGGGGTGAGGCCCAGTGAAGCCCCAGACGGGTGGGTCTCCACTCCCCCACCGCATGCTGCTGCCCTGGGTGCTCACAGTGGCCGCTGCAGACTGCGTGTCTGCTAACTCCTCACTCGCTGAGTTGTGGCTGAGGACACTGGGGCTTGGGAAAGGAGGAGCCTGTGAGAAGGGTGGGGCCCTAGTGAACAGAGTTAGTGCCCCTCTCCTTCCTGGAAAAAAGACCTGTCTCTGAGCCAGGAAGCCGGCCTTTGGCAGGCACGGGGTCTTTAGGTGCCCGGTCTCAGGCTTCCAGCCTCCGGAGCTGTGAGAAAGCAGCGACAGCTGTTCACGCACCACCTGGTCCATGGCGTTCTGCGACTGCGGCCAGGGTGGGCCCAGGTGTCCACCAGCCCCTGCCTGGGTGGTGCATGACCTGTGAGCCTGCGATCTCCTGCAGCCCTGGGGGAATTGCGTTCTCATCTTTGGTTTCCTAATACAAATACCGGAACATTCCAAAAGCGTAAAAAGTTCTCATTGTCACTGAGAAATTTTAACTTCCCTCCCACAGAGATTTGGGCACTCTTGTCCCCTCCCGGAGCCGGGCCCTGAGCCCGGGCTAGCCAGCCTACCTGAGGAATGCCCACGTCCCAGTGCTGACTGGGGACATCACCCACCATGTGGCTCTGCAGGCGCCACAAGAGCCCAGTCGTGTTGGAACCTCTGGAGAACAGGCAGGCTACGCAGCTTGGTACCAGCCTCCTCGGCTTCCTTGGACACTTGCTGCTTTATGTCGCTTTTGTTGTTTTTCTCATCCAACTAATATTAAGATTAACATGTTGTCTCTCCATGTGTCTTCAAGCTGCCCGAAACCCTTCCTGGCATGATTAAAGTAGGGTTGGAGGAGAAGTTCTAAAAATGGCTCAACAAATCTCCACCTCTCTCCTCCAGAGCTCCAGAGGCACAAAGATGCTCACGCCCCATCTTTCTGGTATTCTTGCCATGTTTGTTTTTCACTTCAGCCACGGAGATCAGAACATACCTTTTCTAGTAATTGATAGTACAATTAAACAAAAATAATGACAAAGAGAGAAAATACAATAATACTATTGACCATCTTTACCTTGCAGACACAGGGCACTTAACACAAGTGCAAAATCTGCTTTCTTCTAAAGTGCACATGAGTTATGAAGCAGGACAGCTCACACTGGGCCATAAAACAAGCGTCAGTGAATTTCAAAGGATTGCTAATATCAGTAATTATATTCTGTAACTATGTGAAATCAAGTAGTAAATCAGTAAGATTAAAAATGTTCTAAATTTGAAAATCAATAAATCAACTTCTGAATAATCCATGGGTCACTGAAGAGATCACTAAGAAATCAGAAAAGATTTTGAATTAATGCTAATAGAAGTACAACATATTAAAGTATGTGACATGCAGTGTGAAAATTGTACCTTTAAATGCTTGTATCAGAAGTGGAAACAGCCTTAAGATTAAAGGATCTAGGTTTCTACCTTAATAAACCATTGTCATTTCCTAAGGATTGTCACAGATTATTTTGAGAAATTAGAGAAAGATGAGAAAATTAAACCCAATAAATGGAAATAGTACTGATAAGAACAGGAAAAAAAACTAGAAAATAGACACAATTGAAAAAATTTGCAAAACCAAGAGTTGTTTGTTGAAAAGGTTGATAAAACTTATAAACCCCAGGAAGATTGATGAAGAAAAAAAGAGGAAAATCTCAAAGGTCTAATATCAGGTTTCAAAAATTGGATATTACTCTACATTTTCCAAAAATTTCCAAAAATATTTTAAAGAAGCAGTATAAGCAAGTTTGTGTATGTGAATTCAACAACATAAATGAAATGGACAGTTGGGCATGGTGGTGCACGCCTGTAATCCCAGCAACTCAGGAGGCTGAGGCAGGAGAAATGCAAGTTCAAAGCCAGCCTCAGCAACTTAACAAGGCAAAGCAACTTTTCAAGACCCTGTCACAAAATAAAAAATAAAAAGGACTGTGGATGTGGCTTGTAGTTATGTGCTCCTGGGTTCAATCCCTAGTACAAATACAAAAATAAATGAAATGGACAAATTCCTTAAAACACACAAATCAAACTTATCAAGACTGACACCAGGTGAAATAGAAAATCTGAATGTGTTATACTCAGGAAAGTCATAGTACCAATTGAAAAATAGAAGAAAGGGGATATCTTTCAACTCATCTTCAGAAGGCAGCATAATGGTGAGATATGATAAATACACAATAAGGAAAGGGAAAATCCTTAACAGAATATTAGCACATCAGGTAAAAGTATAATATGAAAGATCCAAGCAGGATTGACATTAATTATATTTAACCCATGGTAAAAACATCTATTTTTTTTTTGTATTAAGTCAAATTCAAGGATAAAAATGTTTATAAGTTTCTTTTCCCTTTCTTTCTTTCTTTCTTTTTTTTTTTTTTTTTTTTTTTTGGGTTCAAAGTGAAAAAAAAAAAAGCTTTATAACAAATTTTTAAAAATTTATTCCAGGAGAATGCCTGATCTTCCACTATGTAGACTGTCTATTTTACCCATCAGAAAAATTCCAGTGAGAAACTGGCAAGGCTTTCAGACACTACAATGTATTTAGGTCCGTTTGAGAAAAAAAACAAGAACACAATTTCCTTCTATTCATCCTTCAAAAATTCCTAAAATACTATTTAGATGATAAAGCACATTTTCCTACTTTGTCCTTGAAGCTTCCTCTTGAGACAGGCATTATTTTCATCCAAACTACTTGGGTCAAAAAAAAGTGAGGCTCAGAATGAGGAAAAGGAAGACCAGAGGGCTACAAGAAAAATAAGCTATGTGTTCTCCCCAGGCCTGCTGTGCATCCAGAGTACAGTTATCCCCATGGGCATAGGTGCTGAGGTCATGCTGGAGTCTCCCTAAACCTCTGAGGTTTTTGCTAAAGCCCAATATCTAATGGAACCATCATTCCCTTCTCGCTTACTGATTCTAAGGCCACATGTGAGTGCCTCCCCAAGATGACCACTATCTTCTTGGATTGGTCAGAATATGACCAGATTCAAATAATGTAACAGCCAGCAAGAAAAGCAAAATATCAGACTCTAAGGAGGAAAAAGTCAGATAAAGTAAGCATGGACCATGCGTAAGCTTAAAACAAATTCAATTTAACATTAAAAATAGTTTTTGAAAAACAGTAAATGCTGGTTAAATTAGAGGTTTAAATAATATTAGTTAAGTGAACATATTGGTTAAATTAATGAATGAGTAGAACAGCAGTGAGACAGTCTTGCTTCTCAAATGAGAAGAAATATGGATAGAGAGGTAAAGTAAAAATAACTAGATAACTAGACAGGTAGATGGACACACACAGAAGGGGCCTTCAGAGTGTCTGGAAACTGGCATTCTCATGCTTGTTTTTGGCCTTATGGAGTCAAGCCATGCTTTTGAAATGAATATAAAGGTTGGTAATGAAGTCATATGCTTTAATTGTGTAGGTCGATCATGAGTAAATCTATCCCAAAGAAACTAACCAACATAGAGGGAGCACATGTTTATAGAAAAGCTTTCAAAACAGCACAACTTAGATAAAAACTATCAAACCAAGTACATACACAGCAGTAGGAAAAATTAAATAATTGATGCCAGGTTCACTCAGCTATCATGCACCTTAGCGTGACTATGAGAACCACAACATTTTTAAACCACATTTGAATGTTCTTTGTTTTTTTTTTTTTTTTTTTGTTAAATTTATTTGTTCTAATAAGTCACACATGGAAGCAGAATGCTGTTTGATTCATTGTACACAAATGGAGCAGAATTTTGGACTTCTATGGTTGTACCCAAAGTAGGGTCACACCATTTGTGCAATCATACATGCACCTAGGGTAACGATGTCCATCTCATTCCACCATCTTTCCTACCCCCATGCCCCTCCTTCCATCCCCTTGTCCCCATCCGAAGTTCTTCCACTCATCCCACGTCCCGCTGCCACCCCCCATTATGGATTAACATCCACTTTGTAAGCTGCCTGTCACGGCCAGCCACGGCGCCGCCACGGGAGGAAAATTCTCGGAGGCAGAATTATGCTTTTACTACTTTTACTTCTACTTTCTTAGAGCTTAGAGAGGGAAAGAAAGATTTTTAGAGAGAAAGATTAGAACGAGCTTTTCTTCTTGTCTTCTTAGCTTAGAGTTAGAAAGATAGAGCTTAGCTTAGAGAAAGATTAGAGCTTCTTTCTTCTCTCTTCTTTCTTCCTTCTTCTGTCTTCTGTCTTCTGTCTTCCTCAGGAGTCTCGGCCTAACTCTGACCAGTCATTACTTCTTCTGGTTTCTCTTCTGTAACCGCTCTGCCTACGTTCTGGCCGCTCTGATTCTTCTGACCGACCGAGTGACTGCCCGGCTGACTGAATTCTCCGTTCTCCTAACTCGGACCGCTTTCACCCGGTTATATACCTTCAGCTTTGCGGGTGCCTACAGGTGCGTCACATACATATCAGGTGGAACCCATGGCTTCCAGCTAGCTACAACAGCCCTTCCTAATTAGGGCTCCTTCACCACTTATCAGAGAAAACATCCAGACTTTGGTTTTATGGGATTGGCTTACTTAGCTGAGCATGATATTCTCCAACTCCATCCATGCAAATGCCATGATTTTATTCCCTTTTATTGCTGAGTAATATTCCATTGTGTATATACACCGGTTTCTTTATCCATTCATCTATTGAAGGGCATCTAGGTTGGTCTCACGGTTTGGCTAGTGTAAATTGTGCTGCTATGAACATTGATGTGGCTGTGCCACTGTATTATGCTGTTTTTAAGTCCTTTGGGTATAGACCGAGGAGTGGGATAGCTGGGTCATAATGTGGTTCTATTCCAAGTTTTCTAAGGAATCTCCATGCTGCTTTCCAGATTGGTTGCACCACTTTGCAGTCCCACCAGCAATGTCTAAGTGTGCCTTTTCTCCCACATCCTCGCCAACACTCATTGTCGTTTGTATTCTTGAAAGCTGCCATTCTGACTAGTTTTGATTTGCATTTCTCTAAGTATTAGAGATGTTGAACATTTTTCATGAATTTTTGATTACTTGTGTATCTTCTTCTGAGAAGTGGAGAACTGTGACTTTTAAGTAACACTCCTTAAGATCACTTCCCTGAGGCTCATGGTTCTCACAGGTGGGCTTGGTCCTCCCCGGTTCACGGCATCGTACGGTCACTGGTTTCCCCTTTTGTCATTGGCTCCCTTGTATTTCCATGTGCCACTCCACAGTGTCCCCACCACAGTGGAGTACTCCACTTTATGGAATGTAAATTCTTGCTTGTATTTTAATGAGATGTCTTCTGCTTTGTGTGCAAGTATTTTTAATTCATGTCAATATTATATTCATGTTATACTCAATATTATATTCATGTTATATTTTATCTACATAAATGACGTTACACCAAATATCTCATTCTAACTTTTTGATTATACATTGTTTATCCATATTACTATGTGTACATCTTAATTCATCACAAATTATATGAATGAAAAGAATAGGAATATTTATTATATACATGTTTATTGAATATATATAGTTTTATATACCTGTCTCCCTGTTAAGATTACATAAACTCTCTTCAATATGGTAACATGAAATAAACTGGAAATAAAATCAATATTTTTTATGATTAACTTGGCATTAGATGGCTTCTTTTCTATTATTATACTGGTAACATCAATAGCAACATTCCACACATCTGAATTTTTTTTTTTTTTTTTCAGAATGAGACTTCTGTCAGATATTTTGGTATTTAAGTTCTTCAATTATCTTGTCTCTGAAAATCGTGTAGCATCCATAGTTATCAATCTGGTTGGACAGGGTATACTATCCTGAAATATATTTCATTTTCTGAAATCGTTATGCAAATGATTTCTATTACAAATACAAAGATTTCCACACAATGATATATCTTGTATCCATAGAATATTTCTTCCATACTCTTTCAATTCAAATGTTTTCCTTTGGAAAATAGTCATCCAGAGCAACATTCTAGTCTTTAAATATTTTAGAGAAATAAGATCTAAGTTTCATATCATCAACTTCATTTTATTTAACACTTTGCATTAAAATTTCATCACTTTTTTTTTGGTTCTTATCATAGACTTTATATTGGTATATCAACAAAAATATAGTGATTTCCAGTATTATTGTATGCTATTTTCTTTTGAGAATTTTTTTGTTCTCCCTTCGTTCTCCTTTTCACTCGTTCGAATTTGTAATTTCACAGCTTTCTCCTTCAGTTGGGTTTTGAAGCTCAGAGGTCAGGTGAGCTGAGGGGAGGGCCACCAGTCCTGGCCAGGAGCCCCTGCCCTGGTCTCTAAAGCACAGCGTGTCCACAGTCCAGCACCTGCTCCTCAGAGCAGTGACTGCCCTCTGCAGCTGTAGCTCCTGAGGACACAGTCTCTTGTGGGCAGAGGGAGGGGACCCGGCCCTTTCCTAACTCTTCTACTTTCTTACCCATTTCTTCAAAGCTGCTGGAGATAAATTTCAAATTTCTTTCTTTCTTTCTTTTTTTGTTTTTTTTTTGTTATCAAAAGCAATATCGTGCATATTAACACAAGGGTGCATATAAAAAGAACAGAATGATAAGAAGCACATCTAAATCAACCAAGTCTAAAATTCCGCTGGTCCTTCCTAGGAAGCCATGGGGATCTTTTCTTCCCTCTCCATCTCCTCTACTAAACTAAGCACCTAAACCTCAATGGGAGCCGCTCCCGGGAGTTGCTCAGGACCCAGCTCTCCCTGTGCAGGCAGGGAGTCTCCCGACTCTGGCCCACAGTCCGTGCATGTGCAGGGCCTTGAATGACGCTAGTCATTCATTCAACGCATCAGCGACCAATGAGTTTTATAAAACTCAAGAACACAGTAGTTTTCCCACCGCTCCCATATGGTAGTTTCCTCTTGCCTCCTTGGCCGGCCTTTGCCTGTGCAGCCATAGCAGTGAGCTGGGTGCTGAGGGGTGGCAGCTTCAGCTGGGCGCGTGGCCACGCTGGACAAAGCCACCGAGTTCTGCTAGAAAGGATGAGGGAGAAAGACTTGCTTGTCTGCACCAACCAGCACCTCCAGACTACCCCCAGGCTGAATGCGAGGAAGAGACAACACAGAGAAAATCAACCCCTCCCAGTCTGCTTTATAAGAAAGAAACGTGGGAAAATGGCAAAGAAAAAGTTTCAAGGGCTGTTTGCAACTCTTGTGAAGGCAGGGTGTAAGACAGCAGTGTATCAAATGAATTAACATTAGCCGTTAGCTAATTCATCTGAATTTGTTGTTCTTTAGTTATGTTTGAGATAAAAACTCTTTTCATTTGTTTAAAAAAAAAAAAAAAAAAAAAAAAAAAAAGACAGCAGTGAAAGCTGGAGCCATGCACGTGTGGGGGCGTCTTTCCTTCGCCCCCTCCCAGCCTTATTTCTTTTTCTCCTTCTAAATCACAGACGTGTAGCACCTGGTCATTGCTGGGGACACTGCCTGTCCCACCTGCTCGCAGCATCCCCAGAACCCCCCGGGGAGTGGACCCAGGCTGGAGCGCTGGGCACCGGGATTCAGCACCCCGCTCTGCAGCTGCAGCGTTCACTCCGCCAGGGTTGTGGAGCGGCCAAGGCCCGGGAAGAAGTGAAAAATGCCCATCTCCGTCGATTGATGGATTGATCGCTCTAATTTTACCGAAAAGGAAACCAAGCAAAAATTAAGAAAATTGACCTGTTAGCCCCCCCAAAACGTTAGAGGCTAAGTCTCACTTATATTTATTTTTCTGAATATTTCCACTAGTCGTCTTCTTTTGTTAATAAATTGTCATTAAGGGTATGATCTAAATACATGGGCCTTTTAAAGAGTTTGAAATAGAAATTTACCACCTGAATTTTGGTCTGATTAAAATGTCACGCTTCCCAGCTTCATCTCTGTGGCTTTAAGCAGAAATTAGTTTGGTTTGTGCAGATTAAAAATAGCAAATCCAATGATTATTTTCTCCTTAGAGGAAAATAACCCTGCCATGGCCACCTCTGCTCACAGTGGTGAAGAAGGTCAGTTGGAGCAGGTCTGATAGAGGTCTAGAAAAAAAATCTTTTGACAAGAGACTTGGTTTTTTATTTTTGGATTGAGGTTTCATTTTTTTTTTTTTTCCAAAAAAAATTACTCTGCAATAACATGTTACTACATTTTGCCTATTTCCCCAAGAATCTTGTGTATTCAAATAAGGATGAATGACCAATTCATGTGACATGTGCTGTGACGCTCTCTTATCAGACACCTTGGGTACTTGGAGATCTCAGCAACCCCTGTGTCTGGGAGGGGGGAGTCCCAATACCTGGTCACCTAATACATGCTCCAACTGACCTTCTTGACCACTGTGAGCAGAGGTGGCCATGGCAGGGTTATTTTCCTCTAAGGAGAAAATAATCATTGGATTTGCTATTTTTAATCTGCACAAACCAAACTAATTTCTGCTTAAAGCCACAGAGATGAAGCTGGGAAGCGTGACATTTTCAATTTCCCTCCCCAGATCAGTTTATAGTCTTGTTTTGAATTTGATATAGGATATGATGGGGGACTTCTTACTGGTTTTAATTTATTGGGTTTGTGATTTTAATTACACACTGCTTTTTTATAACAGCTCGCAAGTGTTGGGTGTCTTATCAGGATGACCAGAGAAGGAATGTGTGTTCCTAAATAAGATTTGCTCTGAATTCTACTGTTTATTCTTGCTAATAACTTCTTAAAATTATTATTTTTTAAAATCTTAATCAGAAAGAAGTTACAGAACAAAGAACCCCAGCCTCAGTCATAACATGAGGAACTGATTTTAGCCCTGTGAAAATATGCCGAAGGATGAGACCAGCAAAGAGAGGGCAGTGCTTTGGTGACCTTCTTTCTGCACAAACAACAGCTGGATGTGCCTGTTGCTCAGGGGAGGGGGGGAGGACGGGAAAACATATTTCTCTTTTCTCTCTCTCTCTTTCTCTTTTTCTTTTTGGGGTGTGTGTAGGAAAGGTTTACGGACATCATGATGTCACCAGGATGTGTTTTGTCTGTAGCTTTCATTTGCATACGTTCCTTCCCAGGGAACAATGTAAAATGGTTCATGGTCCATTTCCCCTCGATGCTGCCAGTACTCAAGAGACCATGAAGGAGAGACATCATGGACAAAGAATGTCTTTTGTAAATTCTCTCAAAGTTAGAACAAATGAGCAGGGAAAGGAGCAGGGCGTGCAGATGTTACTTCTACATTGTCCTCATGGAAAGAAGAAAGGGGTTGCTTTGCATTCCTGACTGCTGACTGATGTGAACTTTGTGCCCTGCATTTCTGAGAAGAGGTCCTCATCATCGCTGTACTTATGTTTCAAGAGGTGTTCCCAGTTTGTCCTCCTTCCTGTCAAAACTGCCTCATACACTTTGTCCAAGTCCTGTCCTAGAAAGATTTACTCATCAAGCAAAATATATTCAGGACAAACTTTTGGAGATTTGTTTTGATAATTTGTTTTGATAATTTGTCTTGCTGCACAGCAGAGGCAGTCAGTGTCCATTGAAACGTCTGAAATCAAGAGCCACCAGGTCCAGCTTTCTGCATGGGCAGTTTAATTCTGAAGATGCTCCTGTACCTTGTAGTTCAAGCTGGCACACCAAGGCCAGAGGGCATAAGCAAGAGAGTGGGAGGAGTGGAGCCCTGGAAGCAGGGGAGCTTCAGGTACCAGGAGCACCTGTTTTTCTACCCTCTCCAGGTGCTTGCAAATTGGATACTGGAAAACCATTTCTGACATTGATTGATGACTTCCATTTCTGGTCATATGGCCAACTAGGTTGTCTGAACTAATATTGAAAGCAAGTAAAAATATTGGGTTAAAAAAAATTTTTTTTTAATTCTTAAAAGCATCCAGTGACTAGCAGAGTAGAATGGTTTCTCAAGACAGCTTTCAACAGAACTTAGGAGCCTGAGGCTGCCAGGCCACAGCAGATGCCACTTGTTCAATCAGCTAACCTTGGCCTGAGGTTTCAAGGTTGGCACCAGGACCAGGCTGAAGTTGAGGCTCAAAGTCTACCAGGCAGAGGAGGCGAGTAGCAGCCCTTCCCTGAAAACAGAGGCAGCAACACCTCCATCCTCGGGCCTGAGAAGAGGGACCACGCCATCCCCTCCCAGCCCAGAAGGGGGCCACAGTTGGTAAGCCAAGGGAAGCATCCCTGAGAATCAGCCACATGCCCACTGTCCCCATGGTCTGTAGCAACAGCGAGCACTGCCCGGGCTAAGCAGATTGTGTGAACCGTGAGCTCAATTTAAACATGCTGTAACCATTTAGATGATTGATAGTGTCCCCAAGTACTCAATGTGAAGACATTTTGGAGGAATCTACCTTCTTCTTAGGCTTCAAAAAATGTTCCAAATAAGTAATTCCCCACCCCAGTCAAAATGGCAGGATTTGCTCAGTCAAGATGCCCAAGCACATCCAGGACAAAACACTGCAAGACAGAGCAGCAGGAATGACAGACAGCGTGACACCTGCAAACATTCCCTCCAATTCTGGAAGCAAACGTGAATATACAAAGCCCCTGGGTACTCCAAGCCCACCTCCTCTGCATCCCTTGGTGGATGGTAGTGACACCATCTGCAGCCTGCAGGGCCCAGGGGCCTTGTCCAAATTCTCTGAGGAAGATTGTGAGACGGGAACAGATAGAGACAATACAGACACTCAGATGGCCATTTCCCCAAGGTCAAGAACTACTGGACATCAACAAAATTAGATGGTCGAATCTCAGATAAAGCTGCTGTGGCAGAGGGCCCACCAGAGCAGGGCGTCAGCGAGACAGCTGAATTCCTCAAGTAATGCCAGACTGTCGGGTGTGGCTGGCGGAGGGACTCCCTCACCTCCACAATGTTATTTTCCAGCAATCTCCCCTCCAACATCTGTTGGGTTTCCTTCTCTTGGAACTCTGGTTTTCCCATGCTAGGTGTGGAAAAGTTGCCATATTCTATAAAATTTATCTAAGAATACAAATAAATTGTCAGTATAGCTAACAGTAGTTACTTGGTGTCCTCTTCCATTAAGGCTAAGTTACTGAACAAACTCTTTACTAAATCTTTCTTTGAAAACTACACAATGCCTGGATGGCCCAGTGGCTGGCGTCTGCTACCACCCCCAGGTGACTGCATAGCACCCCAGAAGGTAACTCGATCAGGCTGGGTTTGGCTGCAGAGGTTGCAAACAGCACCCACAGGTGGCATCTGGATGGAACGCTGTGCGTGGTACCCTAGCTATCGCGTTGGGACCATGGCCCTTGAGATTGATGAGGGGCACTTGGCCCAGGTGAGGAGGTCTCCAGCAGGTTTCATGAGGAGACCCATCCTGGCATGTTCTACGTGTGTGTGTGATAAGGTCAGTTTAGACAGGGTCAGGCACCCTTGCCGGCAGTCTGACGTGAACTCAAGGCCCTCAGAGTCTAGTCACTGCAGCCCACCTGTGCAAGGCCATTGGAGGCTGGCGGATCGCACCTCCCTTGGAGAAGGTGACTGATCTTGCTACTCTACTTCTTGTGTCTTTCTTCTGGATCGTGTTCATGGAAGCCACTAGTTTGGGATACCCAAGCAGTTTGGGCTTTGGACCTGACCTTCACTGGTTGCACAGGTGAGTAGGTTTACCACGTGGAACTCCTGCCCTACCATTGCTGTACCGTTGTGTTTTCCACATATTTATGTTTCTTGCTCTATGTCAGTTGACTTTTTTTCTCACTTGATAACTCAGTTTCATGGTAATCATATCCTCATCAACCCACCACTATTTGTTTAAAGCTAAAAGTCATGTTGTTTTCGAAGTTCACAAAGGGGCTGTGCGTGTGTATTAGCTTCTTCTCCGTGTAGGTTGCCTGTCCTGGGTCTTGTGCTGCTTCTCTCCAGGCACGTTGTCCCCTCAGGCTCATCACAAGTATTTTTGCATATTCGTCAGACAGTGCTGGACCCAGGTGTGGCGCCATCTTGTAGAGAGAGGTGTGGCAGTCGCTTCTGTTGGGACCTAGGTGGACTGGTCGGGTGGGTCATGTGCTGTTGAGGTCCACCCAGAGGGTCCCTTTGCCCCTTTCATAGCTCCAGGTGCTAGAGTTCTCCTGGCCTCACCGACCTGCCAGACTCCAGAGCAGGGCAGAGGGTGGGTCCTTGCAGAAAGTCTCCTGAGGGACAGAACTCTTGCTTCTGAGGACCTAGTTCTCAGAGCGCCTCTTGACAGGATGCACTTTGTTCCGCTCCTCCTTCCGCACCTAGGCTGACATCAAGAAGGGGAAAGCAATGAGCTTGTTCCCTTATCCAGATAGTTCTGAAAGCTCTTCATATCTGTCAGCAGTGCTGGGCTGAGACAGGATGGAAACTGCAGAAAAATAATCATGCCTTTATTTAAAACTTCGGTGTTTTGTTGATCATGGATTTTTCATTAATTTTGAGTTTTTAAAATACTGCACTGGAATATGTTTTATCCTGACCATTGAGATTTTTGGCACAATTGGACCTTTAGACCCAAAGTGAGTGCTTCACTTGACCCCTGTGTCCCAGCCCTGCCTGGCCCTGCAGCTCTGGGGGCTCCAAGCCCAGGACAGTGACTAGTCTTTGCACAGGAGCAAGGTGGCAATGCGGGCAGGAGGTTCCAAGCACCACCTTGGGCAATATCAAAAAAGTTTAGAAAAGAGAAAAAGGGGGGAAAGTACACATAATATCTCATCTCTTCCATAAATGTTTCATTTACATTGTTTACAAATTTATGTAAAGTCAAATTCAAACATTAATCATTAATCTTTTTTTTTGTAAATTCAGAAACAAAATTTTTATTTTATATTATTTTTTCTCTTTTTTATTTATAATAGTAGTATGTATTATAATTCATAATGCACATATATAGCATCTTTTTACATACAACTGTTTGTATACAAAGTATATAAGTACCATTCAGATCTTCAATCATGCATTTAGGATAATGATATCAATCTCATTCAACCACCAATTTTTTTTTCCTTTTTCCCCCCTCCCTCCCCCTTGCTCCCTGCCTTCCCCTCCCTTTCCTTTGCCCATTCTAGTGTTCCTCTAATCCTCCTATGTACCCCCATCCAACAACACTGTGAACTAGCCTCCTTATATCAGAGAAAACATTCGGTATTTGGATTTTTGGGATTGGCTAACTTCACTTAGTATTATGTTCTCCAACTTCATCCATTTACCTGCAAATGCCATTATTTTATTCTCTTTTATTGCTGAGTAAAATTTCATTTTGTATATATACCACATTTTCTTTATCCACTCATCAACTGAGGGACATCTAGGTTGGTTCCACAATGTACCTATTGTGAATTGTGCTGTTATAAACATTGACGTGGCTGTGTCACTGTAATATGATGTTTTTAAGTCCTTTGGGAATAGACCCAGGAGTGGCATGGCTGGGTCATAGGGTGGTTCCATTCCCAGTTTTCCAAAAAATCTCCATACTGCTTTGCATAGCGGTTGCACCATTTTGCAGTCCCACCAGCAATGTATGAGTGTGCCTTTTTCCCCACATCCTCTCCAACATTTATTGTTGTTTGTGTTCTTAATAGCTGCCATTCTGACTGGAGTGAAATGAAATCTTAGAGTAGTTTTGATTTGCATTTCTCTAATTGCCAGCGATGTTGAGCATTTTTTCATGTATTTGTTGATTAATTGTGTATCTTCTTCTGAGAAATGTCTTTTCAATTCCTTAGCCCATTAATTGATTGGATTATTTGTTTTTTTTTGTTGTTAAGTTTTTTTGAGTTCTTTATATATTCTAGAAATTAGTGCTCTATCTGATGTGCACGTATTAAATATTTGTTCCCAATTAGTTGGCTCTCTATTCACCTCACTGATTGTTTCTTTTGCTGAGAAGAAGCTTTTTAGTTTAAATCTTTCCCATTCATTAATTCTTGATAGTAATTCTTGCGCTACAGGATTCTTATTAAGGAACTTAGGGCCTAATCCAACATGTTGAAAATTGGAGCTTACTTTTTCTTCTATTAGGTGTATTGTCTCTGGTCTAATTCCTAGGTCCTTGATCCACTTTGAATTGAGTTTTGTGCATGGTGAGAGATAAGGGTTTAATTTCATTTTGTTGCATATGGATTTCCAGTTTTCCCAACACCATTTGTTGAAGAGGCTATCCTTTCTCCACTGTTCATTTTTGGTGCCTTTGTCTAATATAAGATAGGGGAAATTACATGTATTAGTCTCTGTATCCTCAATTCTGTACCATTGGTCTACCATTGGTCTACCAGCCAATACCATGCTGTTTTTGTTACTATTGCTCTATAGTATAATTTAAAGTCCAGTATGGTGATGCCCCCTGCTTCACTTTTCTTGTTCAGGATTGCTTTGGCTATTCTGGGTCTCTTATTTTTCCAGATGAATTTCATGATTGCTTTTTCTATTTCTTTGAAGAATGACATTGGGATTTTGATTGGAATTGCATTGAATAATCATTAATCTTATATACAAAAGAAAATCAAACCATCCAGAAAGATCAAAACAAAAACTAAAACTGAATTCATTTCTCTCACGCAAGCTTCCTTCCTTAGAGGAAAACATTTAACAGTATTTGGAATGCACAATTCCTATGCCTATGCAACATTAAGCAACCTTATTTAGATTCCATGGGGATCTATTTTCCTATTTATTTCATCTGTATTCCTATTTAATTAATAAAAGATCTCAATGTATGTTCAAGTCCTTATGATGATGTTAGTAGGTCTATTTATATTCTAAGTTTCGACTTTGTATATCTCTATAAAACATTATTCTGCACATAGTTTCCTAGCTGTTGTCTGTTGTCAGTATTAAAAAATTCTCATTTTCCTTTTTATTACTGTTTTACTTTGAAACATCTTTTGTTTGAAATGATACTATAACTTTTTTCTTTGCCTAACTAATCATTCTCTAGCTTATATTTTTAATCATCCTCTGTAACATTTAAGGAATCTGTAAAATTTAAATTTTAGATGTTTTTTCACTTAACATGAGAAATATTATTTTAAATTCAGACTATATACTAAACTAATATATTTAAAATTCCACATTTTATCTTTTAACACTTTTTTAGTAACTTTACCCTTAGGTTGTTTTGTTTTTTGTTTTGTTTTGTTTTGTTTGTTTGGTACCAGGGATTGAACTCAGGGGTACTCAACCACTGAGCCATAGTCCCAACCCTATTTTGTATTTTATTTAGAGATAGGGTCTCACTGCGTTGCTTAGCACCTCACTGTTGCTGAGGCTGGCTTTGAACTTGTAATTCTCCTGTCTCAGCCTCCCAAGACAATGGGATTATAGGCGAGCTACTGGGATTACAGGTGTGCACCACCACTCTGGGCTATTACTTTAGTTTTGTACTTAGAATTGTCTATGTGGTTAACTGTTTTCAATTATATTATGTCATCTGTATCCTTCTGTTCTTAACTTTTATTCATTTCTGGGTCCTCATATTTTAAAAGACCACCCATGACAGATGTCTTATGAATTTTTTGCAAGTATGTTGTGTTCCAATACAGAGAACATATTGATTGCTCTTTTCTCTCAAATTAAATCATCATTGCTCCATGCATCTGTTTTCTAGTATTTTTTGTTTTATAGCTGAAGTCTTAGCTTGATAGCTTTCCATTGTAATTAATATATCAGATCTGCCTGGATGCTTTTGATCCTTTCATTAATTTAATACAAAAATAAGGGAATTGGGGAGATAGTTCAGTTGGTAGAGAGCTTGCCTCACATGCACAAGGCCCTGGATTCAATCCCCAGCACCACAAAAATAAATAAACAAACAAACAAACAAATAAATAAATAAATAAATAAGACCAGGTCATATGTGGGTATAAATATGTTTTCCTAGAGTTCATGGTAAGCTCTTTGAATATACAAGCATAAAATAACATATGGACATGTACAGGTTCTTTTCTGTCATGCAATCCCAGGAGCACTTTAGCAAGTACTTCCTTCATTATTACAAGGCACAGTTTCTTCCTCTGTACCTGTTGCAAATACAATCTAATTCAGAGGCTTACTCTAAGAATTTAAAGAGACAATGTAGCTGTGATTGAGCAGAGTCGAGCGCCTGGCAAGGGGCAGGAGCACACATAGAAAGGCAGCATTTTTTGGTTTTACATAAACATCCCTTAATTGTTTTTATTCCTGCTGTTCAAATAATTCTCTACTCATTTCTCTACTCAGAAACAGCTGTAATTCTTTTCTCTTCACTCTTCTGTGCTTTAGATTTATCATCTATCATTTACCTCTTGTCATCTCTTAACTTTCTAACAAAGTCTCCAGATTGCCTTCCATTTCACTGATTCCATTTTCAGCCATGTCACTTTGCTCCTACTACCTCCTTGTGGATTGTAATTCTGCTCCTTCTTTTCTGCTCTCTTTCCTATCTTTTTTATGTTCCTGTTAAGCCACCTGGTTAGTAGTCCCTAAACATGACTGTTCTTGTTTCATAGAAACACCCATGACAGATGTCTTATGGTACATAAGACAGGTACAGAGGAAGAAACTGAGCCTTGTTGGCTTGAACTCTTTGGAAATTTTCTTGGAATATGTCCATATCCTGCAGTAGCAAGTTCATTCAGTTGCTTATTACAAGATGATTTTCCTTTCTGTCATATTTGTGGGTTCTTGGGAGCATTACTCATTTTGCATGGAGGAAGCTCAAGCCACACCTGAATCTTGCCCGTGGACCATTGATGGCATGTGTGTCTCTGCTTTCCATTTGGAAGTAGTTTGTTTTTCTCCTCAGGGATGTAGACCTTGCTCAGCCGTCCCTTTGTTAAGAGATCATTCCTGGGTAATGTCTCCTATGTGTTTTATTCCTAGAACATCCTTGTCCTGTGAAATGATAATATAACGGGAAGGTGGCCTATTCCCATTCACAAGTAATCATCAGTGTTGCAAACTGATGTGAACAAGTGTCTTTTCTTCAGACATCTTGGAGTTGACACAAGCTAATGTATGGTAAAAATTCAGGACTTCTTTTCCTTCTGTAAAGCACCTGATGATAACTTGTGGGAAATGGATGCTTCACAGAAGAAAGTTTGAGAAACTTTCTGTAGTTAGTAAGTCTGTAGCCTTAGCTCTGTAGAGGTGGAATGTCTCCCTTGGCCCCTGCCCAGCCCTGTTTTCTAATACACTGGCTTGCTAGCTATCTGGAAAACCACATTACATAACACCTTCTCTTACTGATGCTTGCTTTACATGCACCTGTGGGCCGTGGCTCTCTAGAAGCCCACCTTAGGCCTGGGGCTGCCCCTGGGCTGTGCCTGCTGGGCTGAGTCCAGCCCCCTGTCCATCACTGCACAGACTTGGTGCTGTTTTCCACCAGAAGTCAGGAGTGGTCTCCCTCTTCAGAACTGGAAACAAGGCACACCTACTCCTTGGAAAGCTCCCCTTCATCCCCAGATGTCTCACAAGGATTTCAAAGAAAGCATAGCTTGTTTCTTAAAGTGATTTTCATCACCTGGACTCCCCTCTAGCTAGAGCTCAGCTGCGCACTCCTGAGGTGGCCAGGACGTACTCAGATGGGCCTCTTCCAACAGCCTGGCCCAAGGGCCGACTCTCCCTTCTCCTCCCTCAGAGTCCTTGGTGGCCCCTGCACACTGGGTCCTCATGGCCCTGCTGTCCACCTGCTCAGGCGGGGCAGAGCTCCTCTGCCTGCTCTGGGGAGCGCACCCTGCATCTCCACCAGGGCCTGCAGAGGCCTCCTCCTCCCACGAGGAAAACATCAGCTGTGGGGGTTTTGTTTGAGTTGCTGAGGTTTTTAGTTCTTCCTGAACTGTGTTTAACTTCTTCTGGCCCGCGGAGAGGGCTAGGGGAAAAACACGCCCCAGCAAAGGCGTGATCGAGAACGGTAGGAGCCGGCTGGAGGCCCACGTCAGCCCTCGCAATGGGGGACACACAGGGAAGCTCCAGGGAGTTTGGGTCAAAGCACGAGCTCAGTTTATTGAGGAAGATGGACGGCGTTTATAGAGGACATGGGCCAATCAGCAGAAAGAATATAGGGACACATAAGGAGCATGGGCAAATCATATTGGCGGAGCCCTTACCCTATCCTTAGGGTAGTTTCGGTTCCCATGACACGTCAGGGGAACACCTCCTGAATAGGCCAGGTCCGTAACAGGGGGTGGGAAGCAACCAAAGAGTTAGAGTTCTCTATTCTTTCAGCGGATGTGTTCTTATGTCCCCAACAATCAGCCATGTTTTCACCAGACCCTCGCCAGAGCCTTGGAGGCTTGTGCACAGGCAGAAGAGATGGGGTCATCTCTCCAGTGCCACACAGTTCCCGGGAACTGCTTTGGGGCCAGAATTGAAAACTTTAAACTCTAGAACTCACTGCTTCTACACTTTTTCTGTTAACTGAGAGTCTACCCAACACAAATAACAGCCATTGTCTACTCTGACACGAGTCTGCAAGTGAGAATGTGATAACAAATAACTCTTTTCTGAACCTAATGAATCAAACCATCAAGTTCAGGGTCAGACTGCAAAACTAAATTAACCATAAGAGAACTTCAAGATAGACAGTTGAACTACAAAGTTTTCTTCCTAAAAAACGACCACAAATGTTAGCAATAAAATTCTTGCAACAACTATTAGTCAAATATGGGGAAACTTAAAATTCAGCAGATGTAAAAGGGTTATGTCTATGGCAGAGGATACCACCATTTATTAGCAAATGACAGCAACAGCATGAAGGGCGGAGGGAGAGGAAGCTGCATTGGGGAAGAAGCTGTTTCTTTGGCTCAAAGTTACTTTTATGAAAAAAGTCTGGTGCTCTTCAGACACAGCCTGTTTTAAACTGCCCGTAATCCTCCGGTCAGCACTGCTTTTAAGATTCTTAAAAGGAAATAACAACACAAATCTCATTTCTGTCTCCTGGCTCAATATCCTTTTCATTCTTTTCTTTCTGTGCGTAAAATTTCTTAGGTAAATACAACCCAGAGGAAATGGGTGCGTCAGAGGAGCCTAATTCTGTCAGTCTGGGTTGCTCTCTTTGAATAGGGAGCCACTGTAAGACAACAGGCTCTGGGCTGGGCCACCTGCTGGGCAGGACACAGCCTGACAGCTCCCGTTTCCAAGGCAACCAGAGAAAGCATTTGCCCCCATGGTCCTCCTTTTGTCTGGGCAGTTTAAACAGCAGCACAGCTTTACTTTCAAAAATGGATGAGGCTTTGAGAATTATGAGGGCTTGCAATGAAATGCTAATTTTGTCCACATTAATTGTTTTAATTAAACACAAATCCAAGTCCTTGAAAGCTACATTTTTGTGTCATCGAATCATTTGCCTACTGCTACGTGTCAAAACATTCATCCAAAGTGAAGAGTAATTACGAGACAGGGAATCTAAACTCCAATACGGGGAACCCGTTTTTCAAGAAGTTTACCCTATCAGCCAGTTTTCCCTTATTAATTCCAAATGCTTTAAAATATTGGGTGGCTGTGTTAGTTTGCAAGGCCTGCTATAACAAAACACTAGAGCCCAGGTGGCCTAAATAACAAAAACTAACTTTTCCACAGCTCTGGAGGCAGGATGTCCAAGATGCAGGTGTCGTTGGGCCAGGGCCTCTGACGCCTCTCTCGTGGCCTGCAGATGTGGTCTTGACTTTCTCACTGTGTCCTGTGGGGCCTTTCCTCTGCACGTGCACACCCCTGGGTTGCTCTTATGAGGACACCAGTCACCTTGAAGGAGGAACCAACCTTAAGACTCCATTTGACCTTACACAGCTGGAAATACAGTTTTTCAGGGTCTCCATTTGACCCTGGCCTGAGAACTAAATTGTCCAGGAAAATTTGAACTTGAATTCTTGGGAGGTTGAAGAATACAACTGGTTTTGCACCCCAAGCTGAGGTGGGGTAATGGATGGCTGGGAAGCTGGGGAAGTCAATGCAGGCCGTGAGCACTGTGCCGCAGGAGATGGGTTAGGTGAGCGGAGCTGTCTTCCCCAGGGACCTGCGGCCGGCTGGTTAACAGCGGGAGTGAGAGAGCGGCCAGTCCAGCAGGTCAAGACCACAGTCCCCATGCTTGAAACCCATTCCTGCAGAGAATGATCCTGGGCTGTGATGATTCAAACGTGGAGCTGACTTGAAGCAAATTCAAAGGAAATGAACTGAATTTTGCAGAGAATCATTGTGGCAAAACCAAAAATATGCAACAAAGCAAAACAAAACCAAAACCACCCCTGGAGCCTGGTGGTGGTTGGGTAACTGCTCCCCACTGCACTGTGGAAGATGGGTGGCAGCCAGACCTGGGTCACTCATGCCCACTCCACACGGGACAGGCAAGAGGCCTCTCGGGGCAGAGATGGCACCTCAACACACAACTGGTGAAGGGAAGTTGTTTTCGCTGTCCATGGTGCATAACCAAGTGCTGCAAAGCTAGTGGCTCACCTGTGCATGTGCTAGGGCCTGGCTCCTGGGCTAGGCGACGGGCCTGGCTTAGCAGGGTCTGCCTCAGAGTCCCACCAGGCCACAGCCACTGGGAGGCGGGCTGCAGCCTCACTGGAGACCTGACTCAGGATCAGTCTCCCCTGGGTTGTGGACAGAGTTCCTCTCCCTGACCGTCTGATGGAAGACTCCACTCACCGCTGGCCTCTGCCCTGCCTCCTAGAGGCCACGTGATGTCTGAGTATGCGCTTCTCCTTGGTAGCTTGCAGTGGGCAGGGAGCACCTGCAGAGGGTGACTTAGCCCTGCACACCGTTGGTTAGAAGCAAGTGGGGATCCTGTCCTGTCCACACTGGAGGAGAGACAATCACACAGGGTGAGGCCACCCAGAGGCAGGGGTTTCAGGAGCCACTGAGCCTGAGGGCTCTTCCAGAGAAAGCTAACAGGGCTAAGGGCTTCCTCTAGCATGGGAGGGCAGAGTCTTAGCTCTCCCTGTCTCGTAAAATTCGATAATTGTCGTGGGTCAGGGACTTCTGCGTGTTTTCCATTTGCTCCTTTGTTGAATTTAGTGAGTTTCTTTGTTAAGATTATTTAGTGCTTCATTCACTGTTTTGTATCGGGTATATTGCAAACAGATACCTTGCATGTCAGTTTATAAATCATCAAACCACAAACAGCACATTTGGACAGGGCTCCCAGAAGTCAGAGCTGGACACAGGGACGGAGTGGACTCCAGGGTTGCTTCCTGGGCATGGGACGGGGTTGTGACCCAGGAGTGGGATGATCTGGACGTCTGCTGGTTAGCCAAGGACGCAATTTTGTCAAAGAATGTGAGTTTGCTGACTCCAGATCTGTCCTCTCTGTTCTCTCTGCTTGGTTTTTAGCTGGGCCCACAGGATTTGTCATATGCAGGTTGCCCAGCAGGGGCTGCAGGGTCCTGTGGTGCATGAGGCTGTCCTGCACAAGAAGGTCCCACCTGTCACACGGCTCCTAACGTCTTCCCCTGTGTTTGTGTATGTGAAAACCCTGCTCATATTCACCCAAGCCCAATATCTAAGCCTGCTTTAGGCAGTCCAAATAAATGTGCACGGCTCTAGTGCACTCTGTGACACCCAGAAATGCAGTTGCCATGTACACTGAGAGACGACTGATTTTGTTTTGTTTGGAACTTTGCCAGAAGTAGGTTATGGTTGCAGGAGATTGCGTCGCTGAGATGGACGTAATGCGTGTGTGTGAGTTATCAGTGTGCTTACAGTCCACAACTCTGCCACACTCGCGGTATGCTGAGCCAAGGAACAAACGTCACTATTTCATGTGGATTTCCTTGTGACCATGGGCCCGAGGTGACACTGAAATCCACGGGAACTTCTTCCTTGTTCACATTGCACATGACCCTGAAACTGCTTGTGAAGCTATATTATCCAGGCAGCTTTTTCGGGTAGAAAAGGTATTGTGAAATATTCACAATGAAAAGGGCCTACTAGGCACAGCACAGTAGTGATCTACTGAGTTAGGGAAAATGATGTGGTTTTTAGCAGGTAGAGGGTGGAGCATGGAGATAATCACTAGTAAAAAGCAAATCTTTTGGGAAAAATGAAATAATATTTAAGAGTATGCTGTGGATTAAGCAACATTTATAAATAATCGGTGGGTCAAAATGATTACACAATGGAAATTAGAATATAATTTTGAATTAAGTAATTATAATAATACTGCATTTTGGAATTTATGAGGATAGCCCAAGCAGTGATTACAGGGAAAGTCATAGCTTCAAATGCTTCTATGAGAAAAGAAAATTGAGCAAGTAAACCAAAGGAACTCAGATGGAAGATATGAATAAGAATGAAGCCAGAAATCAACACACTAGAATACAGACTTTCTATAAAATCAACAAAGTTGAGCACTTATTTTTGAAAAGATATATGTAGTTATTAAATCAAAAGCAAAAATAACCAAGAAAATAAAAACCCCTAAACTTACTTAATAAAATTGAATGAAATAGATTATATTATTCCAAATCCTAAAAAATGTCAAAAGATAATTTTGAGTATTGTAAGCTGCCTGTCATGGCCAGCCACAACGCGCGGGAGAAAAACTTGGAGGCAGAGTAAAGATACTAGTACTTTTACTTCTACTTTCTTAGAGAGAGCTTCTTAGAGCTTAGAGAGAAAGATTAGAGAGAAAGATTAGAGATAGCTTTTTCTTCTTCTTCTTCTTAGAGCTTAGAGAGAAAGATTAGAGAGAGCTCAGCTTAGAGAAAGATTCTTTTTTAGAGCTTCTTTCTTCTTTCTTCTTTCTTCAGCAGCCTCGGCCTGACTCTGACCAGCAATTACTTTTTCTATCTGGTTTCTCTTCTGTAACCGCTCTGACTACGTTCTGGCCGCTCTGATTCTTTTCTTCTTCTCCGACCCGAACTCTTCTTCTGACCGACTGAGCGACTGCACGACTGACTGAATGAATTTCTTCCTTCTCCTGACTCCGACCGCTTTCACCCGGTTATATAGCTTTGCGGGTGCCTCACATGCATTTACAGGTGCGTCACATACATACTTATTATCAGGTGGAACTTATGGCTTCCAGCTAGCTGCAATAGCCCTTCCTAATTGGGGCTCCTTCAGAGTATATCATGAATAACTTTGTTATTTTATGGTAACTCACATAAAATTGACAAATTCTTTGATAAACATTTACCAAAACTGACTCAAGAAGAAATAGAAAATCAAAGTAGTTATCTATCTGTTAGAGAAATTAAATTCCAAACTAAAAACTTTCCTACAAAGGAAATTCCAGGAACAAATTACTGGAGAAGTTAATTATAGTGTACTTTTACAGAAGGGCAAATGACAACCACGCTCAAACTTTTTGAGAGAAAAGAAAATGGGGAAAATTCAGCTGACTTTGTGAGGCCAATATGATCTTCATAGCAAAAATCTCACAGTGAAGTAACAACAAAGAAAAAAGTGCACTCCAATATCCCTCTTGATCACAAATGCAAGAAGTTTAAAGAAAATATTAATAAATCAAGTCCAGTTTTAGATGAATAGCAGTATATTATGATGAAGTGGGTTTTATTCATTAGTGCTTCAGTAAATATTTAACAACTGACTTTAAAAATTAAAAAAAGATATGTATGTGCACAAATTCTTCACAAATTTGTTGATATGAAGAATACATTATCTAAAAATTGTAATGAAATACAGATTAATTTTATGGTAAATTATATATTGCTAATTGGAGCTCACTAATTTCTTTTCTTTTTTACTCTATTTGCAGAGAAGCTAGGAATTACTACAATTTCAACATGAATGTCAGTTGACATTTTAGTTTCTCATAGCAAATAAAATGAGGGGAAATTGTTTAGATGCATACTAGAGTTTCACTCATTTTTCAATAATGTGACTTCTTTGCTGAATTAATTAATGGATTTCAAATTCTGGAAGATCAATCAATATATTTTACTATTTGCTACAGACACAACACACCTTTAGATTTCAAGTACATTGGTAGATTTTTCTCCTTCATTTTCTCAGGTGTAGACAAAGAACAAAATAATGAATCATGGATTGATTAGTAGCTTTTGCCTATTTTCATGGAGCAAATGTTCCTGGCATGAAATTGAAACTATTTATGTGACATCATTGAACCAGAATCAGGAAGGAAGAGGCAGTCATATGCATAGTATGGAGTTTCCATCAAGTAAGTACAAGAGACGTGGCCGTGGGCACCATGCCACGTGCCTGGGGAACAGTAAGATGGAATTCATGATGTCTTGAACACTTACTTCCTTTGTTTTTAATATAACTTCTCTAAAATTTAAGTTTATAGAATTTGGTATTCAATACTGTCTATATTTCAACACTCGCCAGCAGGATTCTTGTAATTTAACAGCTAGCTCCATGGGCCAGGGCTGTTGACGCCAGCAGGACACTGGCTTTCTCCTAAGGACACAAGGTTGGTACAACATTAAAAATAAGCAACGCAGTAGCACACCATTTTTATCGGATCAGAAAGAAAACCACAGCCATATCAACAAATCACTAAAATTTTGCTACAATGCAACATTCATTCCTAATTAAAATCCAGTAGTCCAACAGTAGAAGGCAGCCTTGGGACTCTGACAAATACCATCTAGAGAAGCCCTTGAGCTTATACAGCTAATGTTGAGCAATGGTGATGAGATACTAGTGAGGCAGTGCTACTCCCGAGGCCAAGAGCGCCCAAGGGCAGAACAGTGGGTCAGCTGGTGCCAGTCACAGGAAAGCTAAAAGTTACAGCAGCACTACCAAGCCTCGAGCCCTGCTGAGTGAAAATCTGTGCGAAAGGCATGGACTGAGAATCCCATGAGGTAGCACTGAAGACTTAATTATATGGGGTTGGTTGGGGGAAGCCACAGCTGAAGAGGTAGAGGCTGAACCGGGACTGTGCAGCCGAGTCCCAGCCTCTACCCATTGCCTCCCCCATTGCACAGCACCCCCAGGTGAACATGGAGGTACTTCTCCTCCAAGTCTGGTAGGATTATGGCATTCTTAGGTAACTCCAGCCAATTATGAAAAGCAAATATTGCTATGAAGAATTAATTTTTGTTAATTGTATAAATATTGTGGCTACTTAGAAGAATGCTACTTAGTTAATGTTCAATAAAATGTTAATATTTAGTAAGATAAATGTATCTTAAAGAAGGTAGTAATGAATGTGTGTGTGTGCATATATATATATATATATATATATATATATATATATACATATATATTTCCATGCACCAAACCTACTCAGACATTGACAAATCCATCAAAAATATGGACAATGTTTAAATTCAAAGATACCCAGGACTATTCATAACATTAAAGGTCTAATTAAGAATTCCGGTTGAGAAGATTATCACACAGATATTGAACACTAATAAAATAATTTATAGACATGCTATGTAAGATAGACCATGAAGAACTATGTGAAGAGTAAGGACTAAATGGTGTGTATAATATAATATTTAAAATTTTATGACATACAGATGCCCAAACACATTTTTTATAAATTTAAATTAATGAATATAACTATACACACACATATACATATATATATATGTGTATATGTATATACATATATACATATATATATATATCTTTGGTTATAATGTCAAGTCAGAGACTAGATGACAAAAGATCTAATAATATGAAACTTTTCTGTTTGTAATTTTTCAAATTCTGGGTTCATGGCAGATATGTTGGTCTGGAAATTATTGGAAAGAGCAAAATTCACTTATTAGGAATATTTTTCAACTTAGATACATTGTTTTCTTATACAAACCCCCACACCTATTTCCTCTAACTCTCAAATTTTGCCACACAGATGGAAAGATGAGTGGATAAAATCGGATCAACCTCTACAATTATATATTTCTGTTATTAGTTCTCCATTGAAAAGCAGGATGCCACAGACACAACCAAACAGTTGCAAGAGCCTCGTGGCCCTGTGTGGCCACTACAGTTACATCTATTATGATGTTATTTTTCACACCTACCATCTCTATCTGTGACCTGTTGGGTTAACTCACCCATCAGGTAGTGCATAATAAGATGTCAAATTTTCTGTATGAAGAACATTTGCATGGACCTTAGAAAGTGTCCTCTGAGAGGCAAAGTCTGCACACGTCACTTACATCCAGAATGACACTTCTACAACGGACTCAGAATTCTGGAAATTGAGGCGCACATGATTTAAATATCTGTACTTCTGGCCATTGTGCTGTCTGTATCATGGGCTCATCGTGGCCTTTTCTCTGATCTTCCAATAAGTACAGGAGCCCTCAGAGACAACACAGTTCCAGGCCACTGTGATATGGCAAATGTCACAATAACTAAATATATTTGTACAATAACTCAAGCATGACTTATTGGGTTTCTAGGGCAGACAGAAGTCAGGTTTACATCATAGTGTAGTCTACAGCAGGCATACTTAATTACAGTACTTTATTGCTAGCTGCTCGTGATGTTGAGGTCCCCAGCTTCAGGTGTGACAGCACCTGTGCCGGCAGGGAGGCGAAGCACCAGGGAAGCAGGCGCCCTGGCCTTTTCTCCTCAGTGTTTCTATGTGAATCACTAAAGGAGACTAAAATGCCCAGTGTGATAACGTCCTTCTAGCCACAGGGCACTGACCCTTCCACAGGGGTTGCTGCAGCCAACTGGGACATTCACTGGGCAGTGCCAGCCGTGCCAGCCCTGCATAGCTAGCTGTGTGGGCACAGAGGCTGTTTCCCGAAGCACCGTGGAGGCTGCGCCTGGCACAGACGTGTCAGGTAGTGTCTGTCCTGGAGACGCAGGCAGGAATTTTGTCCAACTGGAGAAGAAAAGGCTCAGCAGTCATAATTTCAAAGCAAATGAATGACAGAAATGTTATTAGACATTCAATATACCCGTGGCTAGATTTCGGGTTACTGTGATTTGTTTTATTTATTCATTTTATTTTATTTTTGGCAGTACTGGGGATTGAACCCATGGGAGAATGCTTTACCACTGAGCCACATCCCCAGTCCTTTTTATTTTTTTTATTTTGTGACAGGGTCTCACTAAGTTGCTGAGGCTGGCCTCAAACTTGTGACCCTCCTCAGCCTGCTGAGCAGCTGGGATTACGGGTGTGCACCACTGCACTCAGCTTATAATTTGTTTTCATACTCATAAAGTCCCCTCAAATTTCAGTTTCATCATTTCTTTTTTCTATAGTAGGAAGCTAACTCTGAGGGAATTAAATAACCTGTCCGGAGTCCCTCAGCCAGCAAATTGGAGCATAAAATATGTGTCGCTAGGGCTGGGGCTGGGGCTCAGTGGCAGAGCGCTTGCCTAGCCCTTGTGAGGCAATGGGTTCAATCCTCAGCACCACATAAAAATAAATAAATAAAACAAAGCTATTTAAAAAACTATGTGTGACTTCGTTGATGTGAGGGAGGGACATGTGCCCCATATGTGATCCACATGCTGAGGTCCGGAGCCTCAATGTCCACCTCTGGAGACAGAATGAAGAGGTCACGCAGGTTAGTGAGGTCGTGGAGGTCAGACTCTGACCCATAGGACACCAGAGGGCTTTGCACCTCGCACAGAGGGAAGAGACCCTGTGGGGTCTCAGCGAGAAAGCAAGCCCCCCAGCCAGAGCCCAGCCCAGCACCGGGACCTTCTGGCTTGCCTCCACCTGGGGCTTCCGCCCAGGATGCCCTATTTTGCTCTGAGTCTGAGAAGATGGTACCAGTGGGGGAGGAGAGACATGGAGAGGAGAGAGCAAGAGAGAGGGATGGGGGCTGGGCGGGGCGAGGGCAGGGGACGGGGTGGTGGGGGAGAGGAAGAGCAGGACTCAGGCTGATGGCCGGACAGCATCTCCTATTGTGGATCTGGAAACAGCAAACGGTGGGCTCTTCCTCTAGACACCATGAGAAGGCCTAGGAGAGGGCTCACCTGCGTGGCCCAGAAGGCCTAGGAGAGGGCTCACCTGTGTGGCCAGAGACCTAGGAGAGGGCTCACCTGTGTGGCCCAGAAGGCCTAGGAGAGGGCTCACCTGTGTGGCTCAGAGACCTAGGAGAGGGCTCACCTGTGTGGCCCAGAGGCCTAGGAGACACCTTACCTGCTTGGTCGAGATCTTGCTCCCATGGACACAGCCGTGGTCAGATCACTCCTTAGTGCTGCTCTCTCTGGGAACGAGAACAAAGAAACAGACGACCCGTGCGCCGACTGCGTCTGCAGGAGGACCCTCGGCTTCCCCTCTTTCTCTCCCACTCCTGGTCCCCTCCTGTTTGTCTCTCACCTTGCCGCGTCCTGTGCTGGTGAAGAGCTTGTCACAGAAGGCGAGCAAGAGGGCCCTTTGCTGAGTGGAAACTATGTCATGAGAATCATAAAGGGTAGAACGAGGGCAGGGCACCCGGACACCCCATGTGGGTGGCCTGGAGGGAAAGGAGGACCCCCAATCCTGCATTCCCAGGCAGCTCCCAGAAGGGATTTGGAAGCTGGTGTCACCTGGCTCCACGCCTTCACAGCCCCAGCAAGCCCTGGGGGCACGTGGATGCAGAGTTCACGACAGGGCCATTATTCTCTCTGAGGCCTGGGCCCCTCAGGCACCGGGGCACCAGGTCAGTTCAGAGGTTTCAGCTTCTCCTAGCTCCTCTTGGGTCTTCCGTAGATTTATTTGTGAGGTGCCGGGCTCAACCGTCGGCCCCCGCACGTGTCATGCAAGGGCTCTGCCACTAAGCCCCATTCCCACGCCTTCCATTTAGTCCGTTAACTGACTTGAGCAGAGAGGAAAAGGTTTGGGCAGCGTGGACAGCTTGCCCTCTCTGGCCTGAGTAGGAAAGGTGCTCATGAGCACAGCTATCTACAAAATGCTGTCGGGGTTCTCCAGGTCAGAGAGGCCATCATGCCAATATCATTCAAGTCTGAACACGGACTCAGTGGACGCTGCGGAACTACACACACAAATGGACACGGGACAACCGCTTCTCCACCGCCGTCTTCCAGGAACACCTAGAAGACCTTGCCCGTGAGCCTCCAGAGGCTCTCCCACCATCCTGCTCAGCTGGACAGTGAAGGGCTCCACGTGTGGCGCTGGGGACCGTGAGCCGGGATCCCAGCTGTCCCCTGTTCCAGGCCCTCACCCACCTCCAGTGGGTAGATGCACATGTTGGAGTCCTCCGTTGGCAGCAGCACAATGCTGCCGTGTTCTCAACTCCAGGACAGTAAATTGGGGTCGGCCAGGACGTGCTGGGCTAATGAACCACCCAGCCAACAAAATTCTTGTGCTTCCCTTGGGTCACCTCTAATCAGTCCACTCTGCTTAGTGGTTACCTGTCAAGGGCAGCCCTGCCGTCCCTCCTTCCCTCTGATGACGCTGCTTGTGGCCCTGAGCTTCCCCCTGAGGGCTGGGCCAGACTGGGCATGGAGTTTCGCGACCAGGTCATCATCACGGCAGTTTATGTCTCTTGGTCAGAACTCAGTCATGAGCCCCACCTACCTGATCGAGGGCTCAGAAATGTAGCCTGGGAGGAGAAATGGGATCGCTTAGTCAGTCTACACCATAGGCCACCCTTCAGTTCACCAAATAGCCACTCCAACCCTCCTCCCACACCTGGAACCCCTTCCTGACAGCAGCAGCTCAAAGTCTTGCTGAATGACCAAGCCCAACAGGGCATTCACAGTACCAGGTGCTGAGCATGGTGCTCCAGAGACACACAGCCAGCAGGGTGTGTATGTAATTGTGTGTGTGTGTGTGCACAGATTTAAATGCATCATCCAAGAACACCTGCACAGAAGCCCTCAGGACAATACATGTCAAACATGTGGGCATGTGGCCCAGACAAGCAGCCATATAAAATTGACCAGCATGTCCATAATGGAACACTCCTCTTGACTGAGGGATGGTCCCTCTCAGCGCCACCTCTGAATTAAAAGACAGCTCCTCTGCTTCTTCATCTCTAAGCCCTTCCCTCTTCCAACTCCGGGGGCTCCTTCAGACTACCTGGAATTGCAAGAGAGGAGGAGGAGGAGGAAGATGTTCCTCTTTTCCTCAGATTGCTTCATTCAGTCGAGAAGGCTGTTTGTTTAAATGGGGCAGTTACTGCCAGAGCTCTTTCAAGTCTATTTCCATCTTCTGAGTTTTGCAGCAGTTAAACTTTGCAAACTTGCAGCCTCTCTAGATCTTTCCCCAGCACAGTGATTTGGAAGCTGGAAAGCTCTTTTTTACACTCATTCTTCTCCTGTTTTAACTTGTTCCTGCTTTTCCCTTAGAGCTGTTTGCCTAGAAGGCATATGACCTGCAAAATAATAGGTGTTTTGATTACAGGAGGCTCTGCGAATGTTTGAAACTGAGTGGGCAAGCTTCAGGATTTACCTGAACTGCTACTCAGGAACATTTGGAGAAAATCAGGCCAGAGTGAGGAGCAAACCCCCACATAGCCACGTGGTCTAGTCCTTTGATAAAATCATAACCTTGTCATTTAGTAATAATTTTGTTTTTAAATAGTGAGGTATGTGGTATGTTAATCAACGAAAGATGAGAAGGGAACTAAACCTTGTAAGATTTATAACTCTCCTTAAAGTAGTTATCATGGGCCAGGTGCCAGTGACTCTGGAGGCTAGGGCTGGAGGATCACAAGTTGGAGGCCAGCCTCAGCAACTGAGAGAGACTTTGTCTCAAAATAAAAATTAAAAATGGTCTGGGGATGTAGCTCAGTGATAAAGCACCCGTAGGGACAGTCCCCACTACCAAAAAATAAAATTAAATTAAATTTTAAAAAAGTATCCAATTTCTTTCTGGAAATTCATTAAACAGCAAAAAAAAAAAAAAAAAAAAAAAAAAAAAGTGTAAAAAATTAAACTTCCATGAATGTAGTTTCCCAGCTGACTAACTTAAATAAATGATTCTAACAATAAAGATAGGAATTTCCGAATGGTTAACTTGTCTTGAATGGTTTTTCTATGTAGGAAGAAAGCTTTTGGGGGTTGGTTGGGGGCAAATCTCCCTTTCTAGGATAGCTGATCTCTTTTTATTTTTTTGAGATAGGGTCTCCCTAGGTTGCCCAGCCTGGCCTTGAGCTCTCAGTCCTCCTGCCTCAGCCTCCTGGGTACTTGGGATTGCGGCGCCAGCACCAGGCCTGGCTGGCTGGCCTCTGAAACACTCTTGACGGCTCCGATGGCTGGGCCAGGCAAGAGCCCAGCCTAGCCCTTCCTGGCAAGTTTCAGGGAAATCACAGGACCAACGGCCCCTCCACTGGAGTGCTCTAGACCGGAGACCCCCAGCGGGTCCCACCACACTGGGGTACTTCTCGGAATTACAGGACATTCATAGGATAATTAGAGCGGAAATGACACCTTAGTAATATAGGGGGTTCTGATTCAGAAACACAGTATGTGCCTCCATTTAATCATCAAAACCAGACAGACAGATGTGGTATCAAAATCAACGTCTGTAACGTTTTGTCCTTAAATTTGATTCATATTCTCTGCCAGTTTTTGATAAATACTCATTGAAAGTTAAGAGAACGGACTCGCCAGGAGCCCCTCATCCTGGCTTGCCGAGGGCTGCTGAGGGGAGCAGGCGCTGTCCTTCAGTGTCACGAGGAAGCTTCTCCACCAGGCCCTCCACCCCCACCCACCCTCCTCTCATGACTTAGTGAGGACAAGTCCTCCCTCAGGTGGCCTGGGTCCTGCGACACTGCGACACTGTGGAGGGCTGCATCCATGATCGGCTGATGCCCGACTGACCGTGGCAGGCTGTGGCAAGGGCCTCCTGTGCTGAGGTTCCGCTGGCACAGGGACTCCCCGGCCACAGAGGCAGCAGGGCTACGTGGACAGGTGCCCCTGACTCCATGTTGCCCAAGCACGAAACAAGGTGCCAATGGGGTGGTCCCTTCAGGGGAGCCGCCCCCCAGGCCCTGTCGGGAGGTGAGGAGATGCGGAGCCTGTTCCCCTCTGGCAGCCTCTTCCCTTCCCATGCCTGGATCTGCCCCAGGGCCCACAGTGGAAGGTCTGCGGCCCCCTCTGGCCTCACACTAGCTCTGCCCGGAGCACGCCCCGTGGATGTTTCCCAGGTGTCGCTGGGGGCAGAGGCACGAGCACCTGGAGCCAAAGCCTGGTGCCCGCCCGTCCCTGCCCGTCCCTGTCCCTGGAGGTTTGCACTTGGGCCCTCTTTCCTGGACTTGAACAGAAGAAACATTTATGGTTGTTTTCCTTTTGAAGGTTCCGCTGGTCCTAAGATCTTCATTCCAGTTGTTTTGTTTGTTTGTTTTGCTAATTTGATCCCATCTGCTTCCTATCTTCCAGAATTTCCACTAATGGCTCCCTGCCTGTTTTCTAGCACTAACATGGTTTGACTCTTGGTTTTCAGTTAAAAAAGAAGAAGAAGAAGAAGAAGAAGAAGAAGAAGAAGAAGAAGAAGAAGAAAGAAGAAGAAGAAGAAGAAAGGAAGTCAGGTGAGCATGCGCTCACTCATCTTGGCCTCTTCAAATTTTTTACTTTGCACTTTCCTGGGCTCTCCAGTGGAGAGAGCGGGGTGATCACGAGGCTGCCGTGTTTCAAGGCCTGCTGTCTTTACCCGGGCGGGGCCGCTGCTGTTTTTATTTTTGTATTATTTATGTAAGTGCTATTTTTCCCTTCGTGCTAATAGATGCCCACTTCCATCTCATGTCTCCAGCTGCTGCAGCCCCACGGGATGTACAAGCCGTCCCAAAATTAGAGTTAGCAGGACCAATAGCACCTCATACTCCAGCCTTTAAATTGTTTTATCAAATACAAAAACTTTTGTGGGCAAGAAAAGAACCTCTATTCGTAGGCCATATTAGAGCACATACTAATTTGCCTGGTCCCCTCCATGAAGGTAATCAAAAGGCTGATGAACTTACAAAAACAGTATTTATACTTTCAGCGCTACAACAAGCTACTTTATTTCATTCCCAGTTTCATGTCAACAGCACCACCTTGCAACGTAGGTTTAAAATCACAAAGGAGCAAGCCAGAACAATTGTAAAAGATTGTAAATCTTGTATGACACATTTGCCCAATCCTCATTTCGGAGTTAACCCTAGAGGATTAATGCCCAATCATTTGTGGCAGATGGATGTTACTCATGAGCCAAGTTTTGGAAAATTGCGATTTATTCATGTGACTATAGATACATGCTCAGGCATGATTTTTGCTTCCTTACATTCTGGAGAAAAAGTTAAAGATGTTACATCTCATTGTTTGCAAGCTTTTGCTGCATTGGGCATCCCCAAAATGCTTAAAACAGATAATGGCCCCGCATATACGTCCTCATCTTTCAAGCAGTTTTGCGCAAAATTCAATATATCCCATAAAACAGGCATCCCATACAATCCTCAGGGTCAGGGCATTATTGAAAGAGCAAACCGAACACTGAAAATTATGTTATTAAAACAAAAAGAAGGAAATTGGAAAAGTCCTAAGGACAGATTGGCAGTTGCCCTGTTTACCTTAAATTTTCTAACTTTAGACTCTAATGGTTATTCTGCTGGAGACAGACATTGGAATCCACACCAACAACATAAACCTTTGGTTTACTGGAAGGATGTTCTTTCAGGTACATGGAAGGGTCCAGATCCAGTATTAATTTGGGGAAGAGGATCTGTTTGTGTTTTTCCAAAAGACGAATCCTCTCCAATATGGATACCATCTAGATTAATAAAACAGGTACCACATCAAAATGATCAAGATGAAGTTATTGAAGAATCAAGATTAATAAAAAAGGTACAAAATCAAGAGGACCAAGATGAAGGTACAGAATGATTCCCTCAAAAGAGTCTTTCAAAATATTTCAGTGTCAACTTAAGTGTCATTTCTCCCGGCCGGGACAAGGAGATCTCTCTTTAGTGTGCACACAATTGTTTTTTTTTTTTTTTCTTTTTATACATGTCTTTATGTCTGTACATTTGTCTACATTTCATGTTAATGTGACGTCACAAATATATGTTTGTATGCTTGTTCGTCTGTCCAGTGTGACGTCACAAAGAACAAAGCGCTTATGAAAAAGAAAAATATATATATATGGATCCAAATAACTTTAATTCATTTTAGGTTAAGAGTATTCATTTTAGGTAAATAATTTTATAAATGAAGGTACTTTCAATTTTGATTTATAGGTGTCCCTGGGACTTCTCTTTAGCAAACAAATATGACTAGTGCTATATAACCTGATAAACATTCTTCTTTGATTTTCTTTGATCATCTCTTCTCTCTTCCTTTTTTCCTTCCTCCCTCCATTCTTCCCTTCCTTTCTAATTTATTTTGGTTTATTTTTGTGATCCATTAACCCCTCCTTACAGTTCTAACTGTCCTGGGCTGGGTCCCCAGTGGGGGCCCTGCTATTTTATCATTTCATCAGAAACAGAGGACAGGAAACATTTTATCCACACAATGGCCAGGCAGCTTGATTATTTTGTTTCTAAGTTTGCTGTAGAACTGTTTCCCCAGAGACAGAGTTTATTCAAGAGTCTGTCTTCAGATGTGCTTAAGAACATTTTTGGTTAATTGGGCAGAGAGTGACTTATTTGCTATGCACTGAAGAAGGTCTAGGAAACAAATTGTAGTGACCCTGATGTAGCTTCTGAGGGAGAAGACACAGACCCCACAGCTCCATGGCCGTGGGAGACACTCTCCTGCCTGCTCTGCACACAGAGGCCGGGCCAGCCAGTGACAGTTGTGACTTTAGATGTTCCGTGCTTCCCCAAAACACGTGGAACAGAAGTGATCCCATCACACTAAACACCTCACACGGCCTCGCCACCCCGTGCTTTGTGAGTTCAGTAAGATCCAGAGATGACGCCTTCCCTCCTCCCTTCCCTCCTCCCTCCCCCCACTTCTTCACCTCTCTTTCTGTTTCTTCCTTTCTTTTCTTCCTGACTTTTTCTTAAAGGAAACAGTCCTGAAGGAGGCCAGGCCTGCCCTGAGGATGGTCCCCGAGTGTCTCCCAGGGGAGTCTGCCCAGGGTCCCAGACACAGAAGGCTGGAGCTGGGAAGGACACTTGGGTGGGAGCCAAACCAGACGTCCAGGGAATGGCCCGAGCCTGGTGACCTCACGGTGTCAGGAGTAACTGGGAGGAACTGCGCTGTCAACAACAGGAAGTTGGTGAAAAATGAAGAGGCCCTTGGGGAGTGACATGGAGAGCAGATGGCCTTAATTGTTAGCCTCACAGTGACAACTGACAAGAGAAATTCTGCTCTCTTGACCTTTAAAAGATACCAGAAATACCAGTGACCGCATTCCAGAGCTTCTCGGGGGTCTCCGTGTCAGGGAGTTCAGACTCCTCTCTGTTTTCATTACTGAACAGGCCGTCAAAGCTGCAGGTGATGAGGTCCCTCCACCCAGCCCTCCCGCGGGTGGGTGATTCCCCCAAGTGCACCAAGGCGGGAAGGCAGGCCGCAGCTCAGGTGGAAGGCAGAGCCACCTTCCTCTTTGCCAGTGTAGTGGGCAAAGATGTATGATACTTTTTCATAAAAAGAAAATAAAAGCAAGAATCGTTGCCGTGTCTCCTGAGCGCCAGAGGAAGTCAGGACCTGAGATGTTTGGCTTGTGTCCCGTCTTCAGTGGTGGGTGGAGGCGCACAGCAGCTCTCACCATTTCTACTTGCTTGAAACTAAGGAAATCCACGCCGTGCCATCGTCACCCAAATCCAGCCCAATTGTCATGGTGCCCTGGGCCTCTCCTAGGCGTCAGTGTGTGGGGCCTGCTCATGGTTCGGTACCCAGTGGAGTGACGTGCTGGGTTGGCTGTTGGGAGAGACCAGAGTCCAAGACTCAAAACCAGGAGATGTTCTGCACATTCCATGCAAGTTAGTTTGACTCTTGAGTCAGAGAAACACCTGACTTAAAGATACCAAAGATTATGCCCTTAACTGCAAATGTAAGTACCTCCATAAGATGATGTTACCTGAACAGGCACAGTGGCGATGCCTAAAATCCCAGGGGTTCAGGGGGCTGAGGCAGGTGGATTGTGAGTTCAAAGCCAGCCTCAGCAACTTAGTGAGGCCTTGTCTTGAAATAAAGTTGGAAAAAGGACTGCTGATATAGCTCTGCAGCACAGCACTTACCCAGCATGCACGAAGCCCTGTGTTCAGTTCCCAGCACGGCAAAAAAAGAAGAAAGAGAAGAAACCTTTACAATAAACATTTTAAAAATATTTAGTAGATTTTTCTTTCAGCAACATGCTGTAATTTTTAGTATAGGCTAACGTGGCTTCTGTATTTATTGCCTGACAACGTAACATTTTTCTTTATACATGAGCTGTGCGACTAGGAAGGAAAAAGAAAGCAGCCTCCTTAAAGTGAGGCTCCTGAGTGCTGAGGAAAAGCAAACTGAGGTGGCTAGAGGCCAGGAGAACAGAGGCCCAATCAGCAGCCGCCATGGGTGTGGAGCGTTTGAGTTTTCCTTTACTGTTTTTCTTTTCCTTGTCTTATATTTCCAGGAGAAGTACTGCGAGAGGGATGTTTCGAGGAAGTCCAGGCTGTTCTGTCCTGTTGGGCCTCTTCTAGGGCACAGGGTGGGAGAGGGGGAGAGAGAGAGAAGGCTGCAGAGGGAGGGGAGGAGTGGAGATGGTGGGGGAGGAGGGAGGAGCCAGGGCAGCACAGAGACCTCAGGAAGCTGCTCTGTGGAAGGGCTGCCATCAGACTGCCACTCACATGTTTTAACCTGGAGGCTGCCCTCCCAGTGGGGACCCCAGACCACAGGAAGCAAAGTGGAACCTCAGGGCTGGTGTCCAGGGAGGAGGGGCTTCCGGGCAACCGTCAGTGCGGCTTCATTTTGCTTAATACAAAGTGTCCCCTGTAGGGACTCAAGCATTTTATTTTTACGACAACTTTCAGAGGTGACTTAGCCTGGCACAGCCCTTTCTTGTCTTGCTTTGGTCTTGGATGAGGTGCCTGCTGATTTCCTTTTTGAAAAGAAGGCCCCGAGGTGGACTGCCGAGGTCTCCCCTCTATGCCGCTGGTGTCCCTGTGCTCCCAGTGTTTTGAGGAGCTTCTGTCCTTCCTGCTCCTGCAGTGATCTTATAAATCACTTCCAAGCCTCACCTTCATCATCATTTGTTGTTGTCATCATTGCCATCAGTCTTATTCCCAAGAGTCTGTGGGACCCTGGCCACCGTGAGGCCCTTGGCAGGAGGCTGAGTGACAGCTCAGCACCCTCCCAAGATGGGATCTCACGTGTCCTTCTGGGCCTGACCCCAGGACCTGGAGCAGGTCAGCCGCTGCTCTGGACACCTCGACTGCTCCCAGCTCTTCTCTGCCTGGACTGGGACCCGGCTGGCTGCAGAACTCCTTGACATTGCAGCCCGGGGACAGGAAACCCTGTTCTCCAGTGGCCCCTGGTCTTTCCTTACTTCCTTCACTCCCAATTTATCTTTGCAGTTTTAGGGACAATTTCCAGGTTCCTCTGAATGGGGCAAGCCCTGGAAATCCCTAATTCCCAAGCGAATCTTATAGCAGGGGACACGTTCTGGGCCTCTTTCCCACCCGCTAAGGCCACGTGTGCTCCTCCCCTCCCAAAGTGTGTTCTGTGTCCTGTGTCACTTCCTCCTCCAAAAGTTAATTCTCAGATTCACTGCATGCTTTTTGAGGCCCAGAACACTTGAGCCTCAGACTGCACACATTGTTTTTCTTATATGAACTCAGAAGTCAGCCTGTATTTTGATTTGACCTATAGAGCCTAAGTTTCCCTAAACTTGGACAGCATTTGAAATGGTGGGGTCCAGTGCACCCGAGGAGGAGAGCTCCTGTGGACAGGTCAGAGGACAGCATGCGTGCCTGCCCCTTGGTTATTCAGACCCTGTGACCCAGGTGTTCCTTGAGAACTTTCAGGTGTTTTACCCTGGACTGCTTTGCTGTTTGTTAAGATTGTCTATCCAAAGAACCAAATAAACCAGGTTATCTTCAAATCCCAACATCTACCAAGGTGATTCCTCAGCCAGTATTTATAGGCACAGAGAATAAATTTTTTACATAATTTGAATAAGTAGCATAAGTAAAATAACAATAAAAACAGATCAAAAGGCTCTAAACTTTTGATGGACTTTCAAAAATTGCAATCTTGTAATCATTTTGTATATGTTTCAATATCTTCATGTACAAATTATTTTCTTTTTTATTCTATGAATATTTCACATTTCCAATTATATGTATTACTTATAAAACATTGATCAGCTCTTGCTGATCATATAAATGTTGTTCATGATTGCAGCTAGTGTCAAAATGAACATTTTCTGACACCCTATAATACAATAGGAATTTAATTTTTTTCTGTTTCTATTAACACAAGAATCAATCAATATTCTCATTTTGTTCTTCCTTCTCTGAAAATTTCCATCCAAGACTGAGTGAGTATGTGTGGTGACAGGCTTTCATGAGAGGCTGGGCCTGTGGTGGGGGTGACATAGGAGAGGCCGTGGAGCAGCATCTTGGGCTTGGGGTCGCTACTGGGGACAGCAAGGTCTGCAGCAAGCGGTGCAGCTCCTGCTCCTAGCTGCTCTCATAGCCTTTGCCTGAGTGACAGGGACACCTCCAGGATCAGAGCAGGGAGCTCCCTGTAGGGAGGACTGTCTCTGTTCACTCCCCACCCACACCCTGTCCGATAGACCAGTTCTATAACAAGTTGCTGTGTTAACAGATGCTGTTCCTTGTCCACCAAAATGGAAGAGGATATATTGTCTGTGCAGCATACAGAGTATCAGGCAACCTTCTCTAAAGAACATGCACGCTAAAGCAAGACTCTTACTCATGAAAATAATAAAGTACTGCTATACCTATGTACAAACATCAATTATTCCTACAAAGTGAGTGAAAGTCTAGGACTATTATATATCACACACAGGAAAAGAAGAGTTTAATTTAAAAAAAATTTTATATATATATATACACACACACACACACACACACACACACACACACAGAGTTCTAAAAAAATCACAAAGAACAAAAAACAACAACTAAGTAGATTAAATGTCATTGAGCCTGAACAGGTTATTTCCCAATAAAGTAAATACAAATAGCCACTGACATTTTGAAAACATTTCAGGTTTGACGAAAATCAAAGGAACGCAATTGAACATTGAAATGCGTATTTTACCCACCAGATGGAAGAAGTCAATCCCCAGTGCTGGTAACGTGTGGGAAAGTCGGTGTGCATCAATGCACACATGGACATCAGCGGCAGTTCTGGGTAGAGACCTGGGAGGTGTCAACTGCAGAGCCACCTGCACCACGTGGCTGAGCGCCCAGAGTTCCTGCAGGGCTGTCTGCCTATCTAGGCTCCCAGGGCACAGACAGGGGCAGGCAGACACGCGTGGACACCACAGAGGTCTGAGGAGAGCTGCTCTCCAACCTGCCTGTTCGTTTCTTGACAGGGTTTCCAGGTGCTCTGAGTCTTCTTCCTTTGGAAATGTGTGGGGCTAGCCGCAGGGGCAGGCAGTCGCCGTCCTGTGCCCTGTCCTCCATCAGGGGGGCTACAGGGTGTAGTGAGGCCCCTGTCCCAGGTGGTCTACGTTCTGCGGTGAGACCAGGGCTGCAGGAATCCTCTGCTCTGGGGACGGGCCCTGTGGGCTTGGGATGAACAGCTTTCTCAGGACCTCGAGCAGACTAAGGCGGTCTCACTGCAGGGAATGTTCTTCCTCTCTGTTTTTGGGTAAAAGCAAGGGACTTGATTCTGTCCTTACACATCGCACTCATCTGAACACACTGTCCAAAAAGTAGCTTTCAAACTGTATGTTTTTAAATATTTCTTTTACTGGGCTGGGGTTGTAGCTCAGTTGGTAGAGTGCTTGCCTCGCATGCCTGAGGCCCTGGGTTCGATCCTCAGCACCACATAAAAATAAATAAATAAAAATAAAGATATTAAAATAAAAAATATTGCTTTTACTATGTAAGATGGGGGGAGGAGAAGAAAGCAAAGAAACAGACAAAGGAAATGAATGCACTAAAAAAGAAAGAACAATACATGGTTGTCATGTCATAGAACTTCATATACTAAGTGTCCAGCTTGTCCCCTTTTTCCCAGTCCCTCACCCATGACACCTCTAAAATTCCCTGAGTTCCCAGGCTGAGGCATTGATGTGTTCCTCTGTGCCTCCTCCCGGGTCTTCCTCAGATCACCACTGACCAGCGTTGCCTGTCAGCACAATGGCCAAGGGGTGCCTTGGATACTGGTCTGATTGGTATATTGTCTTTATCAGAACTGGGCAGTGCCCACGTAGCTGTGGGTCAAAAAACCTCTCATGGAGTTCATACGAGATGTGCACTCAAGTTCCAGTTTATATGATAAGCTATCTCGGTTGCATGGTCTCCACTTCCTTTACTCATTCAATAACAGTTTTTGGACACCTACCAAGTGCAGATGCTATGTGGGGACATGATGGTGAGCTGCGGGGCTCTTTCCCAAAGATGTTCTCTTTCACCCTCCTTATGCAATCTTTCCTTTTCCAAATTCCTGCACATTCTGATTAGACTGTGCAGTGTTACACCATTTTCAGATGATTTCTATATAGGATGTAACTAATTTGTCCTTCTTCTAGTTTTTAATGTCACCAGAATGCTTAACTCCTTATTAGTCACACAGGAGATACAGGTGCCAAATATCTGTATTAAAAAGCTTGAAATTGCACAGGTCTCTTGATCAAACATTTGAGGAGAATGTCATGAACTAGACTTTTCTGTTTTCCTTTATGTATTTTCAGACTGGCACTAACTTAAAACACCCCAGGACTGCTGGGAACTGTAGGGTTTTCATGAAAAGACCATCAGTGGTTTTTCCTGAACCTTTTTGAGAAGAGGAAAGAAGAGATTTTATTAATGAGAAAAAATAATGCATGGATATGTAATGTCGTTTCTTCAAGTACAACCCTCCGGGAAATAAGAAAACTAAATTTCACGGAGTCACTTTAACTTAGTTATGTGTTTTGTTTCTAAACATTCTGTTCTTTTGGAAAGCATGCCTTAGAGTTTCTGTGCAATGGAAATTCCATTGTGATACTGCCCTTGCCAAATTTCTGGAGAGTAACATATATAAAACTTCACTGGTGCCAAGTTCTGTTGAACTAGGAAAAAAAATGCAGAATTGCAAATCACATGTCTGCTAGGTCTGAGCAAAACTGGCCCATTCTTACAAGACGACACTTCCTTCCACCAGCCAGCAAACACTGCACTCCTCCTGAGAGTGGCTGGGAAATTGACTTTTAGGACGATTTGGAATTTCAAATGTAAGTTTTTATTTTGTTTTCTATACACTGTATACTCCCCAGGATATGACAGAATTTTTCTTGAAAAATCTTCAGGTATGTGGGTGTTATGTGAACTAATTTTCCCCTCCTTTTATATGCTTCATTAATAGCCCTCAAAATGATTCGTTTTTCTTTGTTCTTTTCCAGGTAGGTCCTTTGGAGAAAAATTATCTGGCAATGAAATTGCCAAGAAGTTAGCACAAAGAAAAGAAAGCAAAAAGGAAGACAAGGTGGAAGGGGGACTGTTTAATTTTCAAATTTAATAAAAGTCTGGGTGAGTGTTGGCTGGTGGCCCTGAGTTTCCAGGCCAGGCCTCCCCCGTGGGGAAGCCTCCACACCTGCTCCAGGTCCTCATCACAGGCAGCTCCGTCCAGGGCTGCGGCAGGAGTCATCTCTCCCCAGGACTTAAAGGGACATAAATCCATAGTGTTCTGAGTGACTACGTTTGCACTGAAATTTCTGTTTCTTTTTCTTTCCTAAGGAAAGTCAGTCAACCCTGTCTTAATCCTCAGGTTCCATTCTTGGACAGAGTATGAGTTAAAACAGGAATATTCAACAAAGCTATTTACATGATCTCAGAAAAAAATTATATACATGTATATATATATGTACATACATATACATATATATATTCACATATATATTTTAAGATCTGAGGTAGGAAGCATAAAAAATCAGAACAAAGAAAAAAATTTAAAATAGAAAAAGCACAGCATCAGGGTGGATGATAAATACCTTCTGTTCACTGGAAGTGCTTAGGGTCACAACATCCCTTCCTGGCAATTGCTAACCTTCCTACTGAGCCAAGTGGTTTGCTCCGCTGAGGTTTATTAACAAGAGCTCACACCCAGTTCCCTGCACACTGAGGCTGTTTTCCTCTCCTGAGTCTAAACAAAAAAGGCATAGAGCCCTTCCTGACCTGCAGGTTGCCCAAGGGAAAGAAAGGAATTCTATAAATTGCTCCTCACTGTTACCATCAGCAGTGGAGAGCCTAAAATGTTAGTTTAAAATATCTTTCAAAATCAATTGTTTTGATTGTTTTGTGTCTTATGCTAAAATGGAATCTCAAATGGGCCAAAAATCACCTACTGTGTTCCGATTGTGTGTATTTTATGAGATGTTAGTCTTCCTTTTGGGGTGTTATATGTTGGTTGGGTTTTCAATACCATTGCATAAAAAAGAGAAAATGGTTTTTAATTAAAAAAAAAAAACACACTTAAAATCATATGAAAAATTAATTATAATGTTTTTACTATGATTATATCACAACAATAATTAAATTGAGAGATAAATCTATTCATGATATTCTAATACAAATAATGTATCATTCCTAATTAATTATACTTCCAATGCATACACTTTTGGTGTTACTAATATGTAGATTTTGTTTGTTTTGATATAATAAAATCCTGGGGATATCTTGTATAGCAGTTGAAAAAATATTCAAAATATTTCAAGATGCAGTTCTTTTCTGTCATTTTCTCATTGTTATTTAGAAAAGAGCTATTTCCCAGAATCTGACTGTGGAATCTGATCCCCTTGGTTAAGAAGAAAATTAAAAACACCCTAGTTTTGTTTCCTGAGCAGGTAGGTGAGGGGCACTTGAGGCTGCCTCGTTCCCTTAGTCCTGAAAACTGGGAACTCAATGGCAGGAAGCCCTGAGGCTGGGTTCTTCCTGGGTGGTTGGGAAGTGTGTTCCCTGGCTCTGCAGAGATGCTCACTCACTCTGTTCTCTCAAGCTGTCAGTGGACAAGCCCCTCTTAATGGCATCACGCTGGAGCAGCCTCTCTGCTGGGTGTTGTGGGGTGTGAGACCCCTGGGAGCAGGTGGGGGAACTCAGTGACAGGCTTGAAGTCACTCACAGCTAGTTAGGATACTCAGAAGTGAGCATCCTGACCTCGGCATCACACTGTCTACACACACTACATTAGGTGACGGGCACACCCACCAGCACCGGAAGGCTGTACACAGAAATGGGATAGGAATATCAGCAACATAAGGCTACACGCCTCCTCCTATTAATCAGTACGGGAATTGGTTGATTGCAGTGCTGGGAATGGATCCCAAGGCCTCACACATGTTAGGCAAGCTCTCCACCACTGAGATACAACCCAGCCCTTTCTTTCAGAATTTTATTTTAAGACAAGATCTCCCTAAGCAAAGGTGCTGAGTCTGGCCTCCAATTGTCCATCCTTCTACCTGAGGCTCCCGAGTACCTGGGATTATAGGTGTGTGCCACTGCACCCAGCTTTGTCCTAATTTTGTGATAAGAGAACTAAAGGGACTCCATCTTGTCCTTCAGCAGCCATCTTAGGAGTTCCGAGAAATAGTTCTGTTTCTCAGAAATAATAGAACACAAAAAGTCCTGCCTCTGTACCTATTAATCATTACCTAGCATAATGTGCGTACTTGGCAACACAAAAGTAGCAATTCTTATACAATGTAAAATTGTTCTCTTTGATTTCCATTTTTCTTGGGCAACGTACCTTGTCAGAGATTGATTGTCTAGACATTAGTAACCACCCTCTGACGTGTACTCAACTGGGGTCGTTTTGACCCCCCTTCCCTTCTACTTGATTGTTGCTATGCCAACCTGGAAAGTCCCATGAGAAATGCCATTGTACCCATTGCATTGTCTCGCTAACTGCCCAAATTCAGCTTCTGTACCGTGGCTTGCTTGCATTGGCTGAACAACCAAATATAAACCCTTGAAAATAACTGCCAGTGCACCACCATCTTGTCATGCTGTGTAATGAGTGCGGACGGTGGCCGCTGATCGGCTTAATAAAGGCTGTTTTTTTTTTTTTTTTTTTTTTTTTGGCTCAAGTGTGACATGGCTTGGAGTTTTAATCCATATTTCGCTGGATACAACAGTTTTGGAGGCCCCAGCGAGATCCTTTTTCCTTGCCGTGTCACATCCAAATCAACCTCCTGTCCCAGTCTCCTGGACTCCCTCCTGGAGTAGAGGGGAGCTCCGGAGAGACATCCCTCAGCCTCACTCCTGGGAGGATTCCAGCCCGCCATCAGGACAGTTCACAAAGCCACCTGTGATCTGTGATCTGGTGAGTTAACTCTCTGGGGGACAAGGTCAGATTGGACGTAGTCCCTTGCGCTGAGTCCCAGGACCAGGTGAGACGTCTCCCTGGTTCACTGGTGAGCCGCCCCCCCCCCCACCCCCGTGTGGCCTAATCTGGTCACTGTCTGTCTGTTTGTCTTTCTGTTGTCCGTCTGGTTTGTGGCTATCTGTGCTTTTGCTTTGCTCTCTGTGCTGAGTCTCTTTTCAGGTCAGTCAACCGTGGGACAGAACCGGTCAACTCCGTGTGTCACAGTCCTAACCTGTTTCAGGACTCCAGAAACGTGGTTCTGACTACGGAGTGACTGCTAACAAATTAGATTTATAGCCCCAAAGAAACCTGTTAATCAGAACTCCCCTGGACCCCCGGTTTTAGATAACTCTGAAGCCGAGACTGCTTTCCTCTTGGAACCTCCTCCCTACCCGGCACCCAAATCCGTCCCCTCTCATTTTCCCTCCTCTGGCCCCTCCCTCCTCGCCCCTCCCTCCTCGCCATCACCTCTGACACCTCCCTCCTCACCTTCTCCTCCTTTGTTTCCGCCATCCCTTTCACCTCCAGCCCCTCCCTCCTCTGCTGGGGTCCAGGCCCAACGGGATCCAGGGGTGCCTGAAGGATGAGTGGCATGGAGCAAGGGATGGGACGAGGAGTCGTTCTCTTCGAGCAATCTCCAGAGAGAGAGCTAATCCTGCTTTCTCTGGGTCTTTATTTATATGCTCTTTCTTTCATTATAGGTATAGAATCATTCCAACAAAACGCATCATTAATTTACAGTTTCCAGATATGTGTAATTCTCCCAGAATGTACCATCCCCTTATTTAACAGGTGCCCGACTAGGAACCAGACTGTGTCTCCTAACCTATCATTAATCTTTACCTTTAAAGTATACCTATACCTGAAAGCTTATGAGTCTAAAAGTATTCCTATAAAAATTGATAACTCTTGTAGTCCTTCTTTTAAGAAACACATGTCCTATTCTAATTTGAACATGCAGTAACTGCCTTTTAAAGATTAGTCAAGTGAAGCAGTGGGAGTGGAGAAGGAATAATAGATCCTACCTGTTGCGTTGCTTTCTCAGAGAGTTTCTTTATTCTTTTGTTAACGTACACCAGGCCTTCAATCTTTGTAATCTTTGACTAAAAGGTAAGCTTTGTATGTCAATCCAGTATGTCAACCAATTTGCCATCAATATTAACTATGTGTTTTCCGTCCGCATCATAAATCCCCGTGTAAGGTAAAGGAGGGTCTGTTGGAAGATACCATAATCTTCCTTTAGTCAAGTAGGTTATGTATGGTGGGCCCTGAACTGCAGATAAAATAATTCTTTTTCTGTAATTAGGCCTTTGCAAGGGTTGTGGCTTTAGAATAGGAGGCTCAGTAGGAATTATTAACTGAGGGGCAAACAATTCTTGCTGTCCAAGTTTCTCCCAGACACCTGTGGAGATTTCTCAATTATGTTTTTTTATACCCATTCTGGGAATATTCTTACATGTCTGAACAACATGTTTTTCTCTCTTGGAATTGGCAAATTTCCTGTCATCCATATCATAAGTATCAATAATAAAAAACACATTGTTAAATTAAATAACTCCCATGATTCTGTTTTCCAGATACAGCGTCCTTGCAACTGTATTCCCCATACTGTGACCTTGTCAGACAGCAGGTGCTAGAACGCCTTCACCACTCCTTGCCTTCTCCATTGTCTCCACCTTCCCCATCATCAGGTGACCCCTCCCCGTCTCACAAAACCCCCTTTTTTTCTGATCAACTACAGAGACTCATCTTTCTTTTAGAATCAGTTTCTATACCCACCAGCCCACCTGGGATGACTGTCAACAGCTTCTCCAAACTCTGTTCACATCTGAGGAGCGAGAACGCTGAAGCTCAGAAATCTATCTTGGGTGCTGACGGCCGGCCCACAGATGACCTTGTCCTATGGGAAGCTATTTTTCCCTCCATTTGTCCCAACTGGGACCCCATTGAAGATACAGGTAAGGAGGCTCTAAACCAGTTTCGCCAGACTCTACTGTGGGGAGTTCGAGCCTCTGCTAGAAGGCCCACTAACCTTTCAAAAGTGAGTTAAGACAATCCAGAGCCCTAGCAAATCTCCAAGTGCATTCTTGGAGCGCCTCCTACAGGCTTAGAGCTCTTACACCCCTATAGACCCTGAGGCTACTCAAAATCATACAGTGATAAATATAGCCATTGTAACCCAGTCGGCTCCCGATATTAGGAAGAAACTCCAAACACTTGAAGGGTTTGAGGAAAAGGTTTTATTTGAATTGGTGGAAACTGCCCAATGAGTCTATAATAACAGAGATCCTCCTGAAGAAAGACAAACCAAAAGACTTACTAAGGTCTTATTGGCTACCACTGGATGACCTAACACCCGTTCTAGAGGGCCACCTACTCCAAGAGGTCAAAAATTAGAAAAGGACCAATGTGCCCACTGTAAAGAAAAAGGACATTGGAAAAATGAATGCCCACAGAAAGCCCGGAATTCCAGACCCTCCAAACCAAGGTCAGAAAAGATCCTTTCTATACTGGATGAGGACTGACGGGGCCGAGGCTCTATTCCAATAAGCCCCCAAGAGCCTATGGTCACATTACAAGTAGGAGGCAAACCCACAAAGTTTCTAGTAGACACTGGAGCTACCTACTCAGTGTTACAGCAACCTGAAAAATCCCTGTCAAAACAAAAAAAAAAATCCCTATACAGGGAGCCACTGGAAAAACCCAGCCCTGCTCTTGGACAAGAGCTCATGAGAATCACAGACTTGGGTAGGGGAATATGACTCACTCTTTCCTAGTGATGGCTGATTGCCCATACCCCTTACTGGGGAGACACTTACTCCAAAAACTAACTCTGGGGCAGGGGCTCCTGATCATTGCTCCTCATGCAGTTGAGACTATATTAAAGACTCCCCCAGAGAGATGGATAACAAATACCAGGTTGACACATTACCAAACCTTCTTGCCCACAATGAATGAAATTCTCAGCTACTACAACCTTAAACCCAGCCACTCTACTTCCTGATGATGATCCGTCTCAACCTGTACATGACTGTCTAGACTTATTCCAGCTTCCAGGGAACCACACCTGATCTGCAAGATGTGCCCTGGGAGAAACCGGAGGAAGCGCTCTTCACGGATGGAAGCAGTTTCATGATAGACGGCGTCAGGTATGCTGGAGCGGCTGTAGTCACCAATGACAAGGTAATCTGGGCCCAAGCGTTGGGACACGGGACCTCAACTCAAAGGGCAGCACTCATAGCTCTAACTCAGGCCCTCAGGTTTGGAAAAGACAAAACTGTCAACATTTATACGGACAGTAGGTATGCTTTTGCTACAGCTCATGTGCATGGAGCCGTCTATAAAGAGAGAGGTTTATTAACCTCAGGAGGAAAGACTATTAAAGTGTCCCAGAAATTCTGGCCCTGCTAGAAGCCATTTGGCTACCCAAAAGAGTCACTATCATACATTGCAAGGCCCACCATAAAGGAGAGGCGTTAGAGATACAAGGAAATAATTTTGCTGATCAAACCTCAAGGGAGGCTGCCCTAAGACCAGTGGGGCCATTAACTATTCTTCCAGTCCTCCCCACGTGGACCCTGCCTTCACAGCCTATTTATTCTGAACAAGATGAAATCAACTTGATGCCTACAAAAACTCTGATGGATGGGCTATACTCCCAGACAGCAAAATTGACCTGCCAGAGGACATCGGCTGAGCCTTCATCCATCACCTACATCAAGGGACCCATTTGGGTGAAACCAAAATGATCTACCTGCTCAAGACGAGGTACTACGTCCTAGGAATATGAAAACTAGTACAGTCTACTGTCTCCTGATGTCCCTCCTGCACACGGGTAAATGCACATCTGATCACACAGGTAATCAACAATCCCAGATACCAGGGATTGGCACCAGGAGAACATTGGAAAATAGACTTTGTTGAAATAAAAGTCAGCAGGTATAGATATAAATATTCATTGGTTTTTGTAGACACCTACTCAGGATGGACAGAGGCATTTCCCACCAAAACAGAAACTGCCCACATTACAGTTAAAAAATTATTACCAAAATTATTCCCAGATTTGGCCTCCCCTTATCTCTAGGGACTGACAATGGCCCTGCCTTCATGGCAAAAATAACTAAAGCTTTGTCTGAAGCCCTAGGGATTAATTGGAAACTCCACTGTGAAACTTTAACCACATTAAACTTGGAGACTGGCAAAACATGGGTAGACCTCCTTCCCTTTGCTCTCCTCTGTGTCTGCTGCGCTCCCTATAAACAGGGAATAACCCCTTTTGAAATTATGTTGGAAAGACCCCCCGCCACTTTGTTTCCTAAGTTAAATAAATCAATAGTCCAACAGGTAACTGCTAACCATTTTCTTAAGTCCTTGCAGGCTCTACACCGGGTTCAAACTTACATTAAAAAGACTCTGAGAGAGTCACATACAGATGACCAAAAAAAAAAAAAAAAATGCTTCCTCCCCAAGCCTCACCAATGAGTGCTGGCTCTGCCTCAACCTTGAGCCAGCTTATTATGTGGTGGTAGGGGCCAATATCTCCACCGATGATCTTCTTTATGTCAGTGCCCAAGAGGTTGAACATACCCAAATCAACACTGGGTGATTTACAAGATCGAAGACTTAGTTTTCATACCCCTAACTTCAGTCTCCAGTACTCGTCCTGCCGAGAGTCTTGTACCCAAAGCATCGTTGTAACAATTACCTGATTGCCCCTAAAGGGATGTGGTTTGCCTGTGTCTAACCCCTTGCCTTAATCTATGGTTATTCGACCAAACCGAGACAGGAACACAAACTCCATGGGCCAGATTCTGTGTCACTGTCCACATTGTTCCTCAAATCTATTCATTATAACGGACAAGCAGGAGCAGAACATTTTGAAACAAATAGAGTCCAAAGGGTGGCACCAGTATTGGTACCATTATTGGTAGCAACTGAAATAGCAGGCTCTACTGCTGTAGGAGCGACAGCATTAATACTCCAAGACCAGAATTATAAACTGCTCAGTAGACAGATAGACAAAGACTTATCAGAACTAGAAAAGTCTGTATCCAGGCTAGAAGAATCCCTAAACTCCTTAGCAGAGGTCACCCTACAAAATAGAAGAGGTCTAGATATGCCGTTCCTAAAACAAGCTGGATTGTGCATGGCATTAGGGGAACAATGCTGCTTTTATGCTAATCATTCGGGTGTCATCAGAGAGAGTTTGTCTCTAGTAAGGAAGAGACCAAAAGAAAGGGAGGAAACCCGCAAAACCCAGGAAACCTGGTATGAACGTTGGTTCTCCTGGTCCCCATGGCTTATTATTTTGATCAACACTATGGCTGGTCCCCTGCTGATTATTCTTTTAATACTTATGTTTGCTCCATGTGTCATAAACTGTGGAGGCCGCTACATCCAACAGAGACTCCAATCTGTCAAACTCATGGTATCGCATGCCCATTATGATCAGCTGACCTCTGAAGACTTAGATGGATTAGACACAGATGTGTAATGACAAAGATTCGTCTATTCCCATAAGACCAGTGGGGAATGTGATAGGCGAACTAAAGGGACTCCATCTTGTCCTTCAGCAGCCATCTTAGGAGTTCCGAGAAATAGTTCTGTTTCTCAGAAATAATAGAACACAAAAAGTCCTGCCTCTGTACCCATTAATCGTTACCTAGCATAATGTACGTACTAGGCAACACAAAAGTAGCAATTCTTATACAATGTAAAATTGTTCTCTTTGATTTCCATTTTTCTTGGGCAACGTACCTTGTCAGAGATTGATTGTCTAGACATTAGTAACCATCCTCTGACGTGTACTCAACTGGGGTCGTTTTGACCCTTCCTTTCCCTTCTACTTGCTTGTTGCTATGCCAACGCTGGAAAGACCCATGAGAAATGCCATTGTACCCATTGCATTGTCTCCCTAACTGCCGAAATTCAGCTTCTGTACTGTGGCTTGCTTGCATTGGCTGAACAACCAAATATAAACCCTTGAAAATAACTGCCGGTGCGCCATCTTGTCACACTGTGTGATGTGTGAGGATGGTGGCTGCTGATCAGCTTAATAAAGGCTTTTTTTTTTGACTCAAGTGTGACATGGCTTGGAGTTTTAATCCGTATTTTGCTGGGTACAACAATTTTAATGAGTTGAGAAGTGTAGTTTTAGACATCATTTAACAGCTTAATATTTTGCAGGAGCACTTGTAACAGAATTGTCTGTTAAAGTAGGTGACTCTGAAGTCTCAAGAGTGATCAGCATAGGACACATCCAGGCCTCATGATGGGCAAAACATGGAAAACCGAGGTTGGTTATAAAAAAAAAAAAACAAAAAAAAAACCTCAATATTATCTTCAGGGAAAGTTGCAAGCAATTGTGAAATCTTCAGGAGAAGTTCGGCTGAAATCACCTCTTATTTATTTTTCTCTGATAAGACTGCTAAAGTATTGTCTGCAGACTTCAAGGAAATATTTTAAAAGTCTGGAACAAAGAAGACCATGAACAATTAAGGCAATGGAAAAGGACTGAAATAGAAGACACAAGTCAAGCAACAAATTTCTTCAGGCCATCAATATGAACGGCCAGGCCCCACAGAAAAAGGATGTGTTTTTCAGCAAAGAAACCAGGACAGAAATAGCAAGACAATCGGTATATCCTGTTCAATGGGGCACGTGTGCCAATTGCAGGCAAAAATCTCTTGCATTTGTGTCTAAATCTGGCTTATTTCTGGTAGAATGACTAAGGGAAGAAATAATTGATGAACTAAGCATCTAATATATAAACATATCACTGAAAGTGCTTCTACTTCTCCATTTATCAGAAAGGGTATGGACCAGAGAAGGGCTAAGCTCCGGTTGTTTACAGTGGATTTGAAATTATACAGTCAGGGGAAACAAAGCATGTTCTTGGAATACTCTGTTTAAAATTTTTCAATGAGGATTCCAGAGCGACCATAATGTTAAACAGATGTATCACATTTCAGACTTAACACAGGAAGGAATGATAATTACACATATATGTAGAACATTTTGTTTTAATAGTTATTGTTTTCCCAGTAAAAATTGTAGAGATAAATCCCTGCTGTGTGCTATGTTTGAGACAAAGGACTGGTTAGCAGTTTATGACACTGTAAATCTTGAGTTCTGGTTAAATTATTCAGTTGAATGATTTTAAACACTGTCATTTCAGAATTACTTTGTAAGTGACAATTTCTAATAAAAGTTCTTCGTGAATCAGACTGAGAGCTGGCATTTATTGAGCCTCCCTTTGATCGTCTTGTACTTCCCATGGAGTTGAGCAGCCTGTGGGACTCTTTGTTTTGACATTATTTCTGAATTAACAAATCTATACTGCAATTTACAGCTTTGCGATTTCAACATGGAATGCTGTGTTTGCAGGTCCCCTCCCAGTGTCCTGTTGACAGGCCACTGCCATTAGTGCAACAGCGTCGGGAGGGGGGACCTTGGGGAGGACGGGTGGCCAGGACTCTGTTCTCGTGAATGGCTAAAGGCACTGTGGGAAGTGGGGGTTGTGCTCCCGAAGAATCGTTGAGCTTGTCTTTATTTCCTGTCTCTTGCTCTCTGTCATGATATAATGTGGCAAGAAGGTACTCATCCGATGTCAAGAAAACACTGGCGGCATGCTCTTGGACTCCCCCGAACCCTGAGTCAAATGAACTTCCCTTGTTTATAAACTACCCAGTCTGTGGTCTTCTGCTATAGCTGCAGCAAACAGACTAAAACACAAAATGAGCATGGAACGGCAGATACTCCTTAGAAATCCTGATTTTATTTCCTTTGGATTTATAGTCAGAAGCAAGACTTTTGGATCATGTGGTCATTCTATTTTTAATTTTTGGAGGAAACTACATACTGTCTTCCATAGCAGCTGTGCTATTTTACAACCATGAAAAATATATACTAACCTAATTTTCCCCAAGTTGTTTTAAGGAATTATCACGTTTGTTTGCCTATTCTTTGCTCTAAGATTTGTTAAAGCATTGAATGAGCATATACAACAGCCTACTCAGTGACTGGGAAATTCCCTTTTCCCCAAATCGCCAAATATTTTGTGATCTTAATATATTCCATGTATTAACCTTCTCTCAAGGAAGAGAACCAAAAGGAGACAGAGACAGGGGGTGGTGGGGGGAGAGGGGAATTGGCTCACGGGATCATGGAGGCCAAGAAGGCTCACAATACGCCATCTGCAAACTGGAAAACCAGGGGCCCATATGATGTAAGTCCAAAGACTCAGGGACCAAGAGGCCCAGTGTTGGAGGACAGGGGACGGATGTCCCAGGTCAGGAAGAGAGTCACCCTTCCTCTGCCTTGTGAGAGCGGGTCCTCGGCACCTAGTCTACTGATTCAAATGCACTTCTTCCGGACAGCAGCCTCACAGGCACAGCCCACAATGTTTTCCCAGCTATCTGGGCCCCGCACAACTCCTCAGGTCAACACATGCCGTTAGCATCACAGTCAGCCTCCTTGACGGCGGCCGAGTGGGGACTCTGCTGTTGCAGCCTGGAAGCTTCTGGGGTGTCTTTTCCTAGCGTATTCCCGTTCCATGGAGCCTCTTGCTTCTCATTGGTGTGGACAACTCAGAAATCAGTCCAAACGGTCCCAATATCACCAGGGAGGCTGCCTTTCTGGTCGGTCTCCCTCTGGTATCATCTTCTGGACTGACCTGCCCCTCAGTGTCACGTCCAGCATCCTGTGGAAGCCCCTCCCCCTTGCCCCCTGCCGTGCACACCTGCTGAGCTCCTGTTCACTGTGCCATCACCAGAGGACATTTCCTGGAGGTTTGGGATGGTGCATGGGGAGGTTCATTCATTGTCTTGAATAATTTGGACACACAGGAAATCGATGTTTTTAGTAACTAGTGCTTAACGTGTCAAACAAAGAAAAAACTCAACACAGAAAATCAACATGAAATGTTCAGCCAAAGCCTAGGGTGAAGTGCAGTTGGGCTGTGAGGTGGCTCAAGGCCCTGAGCTCAGCCTGCCACAGGATGGGAGCCTTGGCCACAGGGCACCCAGAGGGGTCAGACAGGTGATCTGGGAGAAGGAGTTATTCTTAAAGCCTTTAGTGCTTCCAAACAAACTTCCACCTTCAGGAACAGCTGCAAGGTGCTGTTAAAAGCACACTTATTTGAAGAGTCCCAGTAACAGGGCTTTTCATTTCCTTCTAGCTGAAATCGAAAGTGGCCTCTAGGACCTCTCCTCTTGAGGACTTTGTCACTATGAGCTATATACTCTAGACATCACCAATTACTACCAAGAGATTGAAGGTGGGACTCCACAGTCAACACCAGATTCGGCATTGAGAAACCCTGACCTTGGACAGCACATTAGGCACAAACAGACCAGCAGGGGCAGTACTGCCCAGGTGCAGGACAGTTAGAAGACAACTGAGGTCTGGGAAGAACCTGTAATTTGTTATGATGACAAGAGTAAATCATATTATAGGAAGAATTAGTTGTGAATCTGCACAGCCAATGCTTAAGAGGAGGGCGGAGAATTACCGTGTCTGGTTCACTCCACTCCCATTACTGGGGAAGAAAAGGAAGCCCAGGCTGCAGGACTGGCTCTTCACCTCTCCTCCACCTCTACATCATTTCTACAGGTCCATCCACGCTCTGCAGAGTGGCCATTGGCCAGCTGGGTCACGTGACTCGGTTGCTAGGTGACGGGTACTCTGCACTCTCTCCACTCCCTTGGGTCCTCCCTACAGCCCAGGATGACAAGGAGCCACGTGGCTCGCTGCAGCAGGCAAGGGCTCTGCCAGCCTCACTGTCCGTCCACTGACCCTGGCACCGGCCCAGGCAGCTGTTATCAGCTCAGTTCACTTAATCAAGGGACCCCTTACTCTTCTGAAAGGACAATCACTACAATTATGAAACAATGAAAGACTTAGTTGACAATGCACGTGTCCACTTTGTGGAGGGACATGCTGTGGCCTGCGCTCTAACTGATTAACATAAACAAACACATAGCCCAGAATCCTGCAGTGTGCCCGGGCCACCGTCATGCTCTTAGGTCTGACTGGAGGCCCATTCTACAGACGTTGGTAAGTACCCGCCCCCGGCGGCCTCTCCGGCACATGCTCCACATCCAGCTGATTCCTCAGCCGAGGCCCTTTTCTCATGCCCTTGAGCCGCTTCTGGAGCCTTCTGTCTCCCGTGTCACTCCATGGAAGCACAGGGATAGACAACTCTTTTCAAATCTCCAGCAAATAAAAAGGCATTCAAGGTGCGCTGTTCTCTCCACTTCCACAGGAAGAAACGTGGTGTCTTCTCTATGTTCTTGGAAAAAAAAGTCAAAGTCCTGTCAGCCACTCATTCTCTTCTGGTGAGATACCCTGTGCACGTATCACGGGCTGCATGGCGTCCCTGGCACGGAGAATGGACATTCTCCCACCTCCAGGCTGCAGTCTCCAGCCACATCTGTTCAGCGGTTCTGCCTGTTGGAGGAGAAACACAACAAAATATAGCACCAAATTCATCAGCTGGTGATTCGAAAAACACTTCAAACCATGGCGATCTACTCGGAAAACCTCGCCCCGCGGTGCCTCTCAGAGCTCCCCATCCACTGCCCTCAGCCTGCATGGCCTCCAGCCTCGCTCTCTGCTGCATTGGTCATCACTCTGCACCATGACAGCACCTGTCAGCAGCAGCTTCAGGCACAAGGCCAGGCAGCCAGTCACCCTCTGTGTTAACTGCTGCCCAAGTGACTTTTGCAATATGATTTACAAATTTCAGATTTTAGCTGTCATATTGGGACACCCAAGCCTCCACTAAGAGGCTATATTGAAAGGATGACAGCTTTTCTTCTTAATTCTGTAATAATAACCACATATCCAAGCAATTGCTCTGTTATGAATGGAAGTTACTTCCGTTTCCTTATTCGTTATAAGTTTAGTGACAATATGTTGAGTTCAAAAACAAAACAAAACAAAAACAAAAGCAGATCTGGATCCTTCTCTTAGAACCCTCACAGTCTTGTGGGTAAGGAAGGACTTCAAACACTCATAGTAAATATTCACAGCTATACTAAGCAGTGATTCTCACCCAGAAATGCACGGTGGTGACATGTGAGAGTTTCTTTTTAACATCACTCTTTTTCCCCCCAAAACATGCATGATTGGTTGTGTCCCTTGGGTAATCTGAGTTTCAAAAGACCTTCCTTTGATTCTGATGTGTACGTCTATCAGTCATACAGGATGACACCGGTGCTCTGAGAATGGAGTTCTTAACTGAGGCTGGAAGACAGCATTTGGTTTGGAGCAACTTTTAATCTGGGTCTGCTGAGGGGTGAACATGTCAGCAGAACTTGAACCAGCCAGTGGCACGACTGTGTAAGAGCAGACAGGAATCGTGGCAGGAAGGGCCTGGAGCTGTGGTGTGACAGGAAGACCACTGGCTCCTCCTGAGAAAAGTTTGCTTCTGAGCATTTGCTCTCTGGGCAGCCTTCCCGGAGGCCTGTGGTCCACAGGACACTCCTTCTTCCTGGTTCGCAGCGAATCCCAATGACAGACAGAGGCACTGAGGTTGGCAAGTTGGTACCTTTACATGTGCCACTCATCCCACTGGGTATTTAAGAACCATTGCTTTATTTAATTTTCATAATACTGGGCTTTATTAACCCTATTTACAAACGAGAAGCTTTACTGACAAGCTGAATTTAGTTTGTCTAAGGTAAATCAATATTTAAACTGAGGCCAGTTCCAAGGTCTGCCTTCTAATGACTCAGCTACGCAAGTCTTTTGTGTGGCTTAGAGACACTTTGCTCCTAAAGACTCAGTTTCTAAGGAGGACTATGGTGAGAAATGCTTACCAATATCACAGGATAAAAGTGCTGTGTACTGAGTGCACGGTAAGAAGGATCAATCAATCAATGAAGTCTTTACCTGCAGACATAAATTATGTTATTTTCTCTTTGAGACTACAAAAGAGAATTAATGATGGCCATCAATTAATTTGTCAGAATTTGAACACATATTCTTTGAAAATGCATTGAACTTGAGGATGCAACTTACTCTATACCAGAAAGAAATTCTTCTAAACAAATCATATTGAAGGTGCACAGCATGATGCTTTGGTACACATGCCGCAGCACAGATGCGCACAGCCCACCAGCTCACCTAGGTATATATCCTCCTCCACAGCTCACTTCCTCCGTGGGATAACAGCCCCTGAAGTCAGCTCTCTCAGCACATTTTCAATGCACAGTAAAATATCATCAACTCCGGCGCTCATACTGTAATTCAGCTCTCTTGATGCATATTCTTCTCGATTCCTATACTTCTCTCCCGCATCCCACATGGGCTGTGAATTTTGGGTTTCCCTTGCATGAAATGTGCTGGCTGAGAAATATGGTGAAAAATTACACGACACAAATAATTTTGAAATGTGGGGGTGGGAGGGCTCTGCGACCTTAAGGGTCCTGCTTCACGTTGGAAGGAGAGAGAGAGTGTGAGCCAGCGTTTGGTTTATTTTTATATGGGGGATACATAAAGGCTTTTCCATAGAATAGACTTCACCAAATAAGGCAGGGATGGGCTGTCCAAGCCCATGGGTCATGCCCAACTCCGGAGCTATGAGAAAGCAGACTTCCTAGGAGGGAAGGCAGCGATCACCTGTGTCACGCAGAGTGGGAGGAGCCACAGTGCTTTGCCAGAGCAAATCTTCTTGGCTCAAGGCAGAAGTAATAACTGTAATAATTCAAGCATGCCCCCCCTCCCGCCAGGCCTCTAGATTCACCCTTCCCCTTTCACTGCAAGTTTGTAGGCATTCCCTTGATGGGCTGATCTGAAGCTTTGTTGGTGTGTAACTGATATACACAGCATTGCACAGCTTCGTGCATGTATCTCCACGAGCCTGGATATCTGCACACACCTGTGGCCCCATCCCTACAGCCAGAGCTCCTCACCTCCATCACCCTCCAACATTGCTGCGTGTTCTCGCGTGTTTTTTTTTTTTTTTTTTTTTTTTTTTTTTTTTGTTGTTGTTGTTGAGGGGATAAGTGTGAACAGTTGGCCTGAGGGCTCTCCTCTTAATACTTCTAAAGTGTGCAGCACTATGTCATTACCATAGGTACTCTGCTCTGTGGTACAACTCTGGATCTTCTTTATCTTGCATAACGAAAATTTTATGCCATTAAAGAACCCCCTTTCCTTAGCTGCTGGCAATGTCCTCAGATGCTCTTCCTCGGCTTCTTCTGACTTTAGGTGTTTTCTCTGAGTGACCCCCTCTGTGTCTCTCTGTAAGTTCCCTCTCCCCTGGTGACTCCTGCATTCAAATTCATCTGCTAGGATGTGGGGGATGCATATAGCCAACCCCCACTAGCACGTTATTTTAGGTAAGTGTTTTCAGACATTGAAAATCTGTGCAGGGGCCAGAGATTATGATGAAGACAGAGAGTCTTCTGTCTCATTTTGAGTTAAGCTGAACAACAGCACAAAGATGAGGCTGGAGAGAAATTGGAGACATTGTTGGGGTCCTGGAGAAACATTCAGAGGTGTGGGTGTGGCCTTGAGGACCCTGTGGAGGGACGAACGGCTTCTGGTCATGAGGATGAACCTGGGATTAGAAAGATCAGTCCCAAAGCAAGACAAAAGATTGATTGACAAAAAGGCATGGACAGCTGGGAAATTTTACAGGAACCTGGATGGGAATTTATGGGAGTCTGAAAAAAAGACAATCTAAATGAAGATAAATGTACAATAAATTATTAATATTTTAGGCAGTAAGAACCTCAATTGATGTGGAATAAACATCTTTTTCACACATAAGTGTATTTAGTGGAGTGGCTGGAAATCATTTCTGGTGGACGTTCACCATGGGAACCTGTGCTTACCACATGAAATACATCCAATCGATTCATTCTGTAGGTTCTACTGGATTCCAAGATAACTGACTGATAAGTGAAATCTGAAAAACAAGCAAGTAAAATAAAAAAAGTAAAACCAACAAAAAATGGATTATCTATCTGCACCTTGTAGAAAAAACACACACACAAAAAAAAACAACTAAAAAAAATAGTCAAATTGTTCTAAATTATTGAACTTGAGCATATTAAATTTCACTGTATTTGTGTTACACCCCAAGATAAAATCTGTGTGCAAGCCAAAGGATGAAAACATTGATTTAATTATCTGCTTGATCTCACTGAGGAAAGAAAAAGTGATTGCTATTTTAGTACTCATCAAACATGCTGGCATGAAAGATAAATGTAAAAAAGAGAGTCCAACAATTTTATGAGCAGCGTCTATCTTTTCTCTCACATTCACAATTTCCTTTGGATACCAAAGATATCAATGCTGTTTGTGTTGAGTTGAGCAGATTTTATTAAAAAGTTGAAATGCCATTTGTCCCCAGCCTGGAACACGAGCTTATATACCTTAGAGTAAAGAAAGGATGACTGTTTGTCCCCACATATTTGGGTAGGAGCCTGCTCCTAGTAAGCACCCTCCAGGCCCTGAGGCTGCAGTGGCTGTGTGTTGTTGGGGACAGCTTTTGCTCTCAGTGGAATGAGAAGATCCCGGAGGAGCCTTGGGTCAGGAGAGATCAGGAGGAGAAGGCCAAGGTTCTGAGTAAAAGGCAGAGGTGTGGCAAGAAACGACTGGACGTGCATGGATGCATGAAAGTTGGCCAGGGAGGGCCAGGATGGGGATGGCCGCCCTCCTGAGTGGGAGAGTGGGCTGAGGCAGGCCAGCGGGGACAGGAGCTCTGCCGCCTTCATTTCTGAGTGAGTCCGTGTGGCGCGTACAGTCACCCTACGACACCCCAATCAGGTGTGCCTCAGGTAACATGTGCACTTATTTAACAAGACGTGGAAGAGTCATCGGCTTGGCTACACATACTACTTGAATTTTGTGCACATATTCTTATTCATTCCACGAGGCAGATCTCGTTGCTCAGGTGGCTTTCAGGGACGTTCACATTATTTTTCATTTATAGTTTCACCTGTTGTTTGTTTCTTTGAGGCTACCTGGCAAAAAATAATCCACACAGGATGTTGGTTTCATTCCTGAGATGAAGCTGCTCTAAGGAAGTGGCCCGGCCACGGCAGCATGCCTGGTCTAACCTGAAAGCCTCCTGGGGCACCGCGGGACGTGCTTCCTGACGTGCAGGGATGAGATTCAGCCTGGGCGTGGCTCTGGGCGTGGCTCTGGGCGTGGCTCTGGGCGTGGCCTGGGTGTCTGGGTGCTCGTCCTGCTGGTTTTGGCGATCACGGTGCTGAGGTGCGCTGCCTGTGGAGGGTTCCTGCAATCACCACCCACTGCGGCTTCCACAGCGGACGTGGCGCCCCTCAGGTCCTGGAGGCAGGAAGGCCAATTGGCTGCCCCAGGCCCGAGCAAGGGACAGTGGCTGTCAAGGCCCTGGAGAGAATATCTGCCCCTTCTGGGTTCTGCCTTTCTCTGTGCTCCTCGATCACTGGCCTCTTCTTGGCCTCCAAGGCCAGTGCACAAGGCGCTGTCTCCGAAGCTACAAGCCGTGGTGTCCAGCGCACAGCGCTCTCCTCCTGTCCGTGGTCACGTTCCCCTCCGTCCTCTCACCAGATGCATGTGACGTCACTTGTGGTCCACCTGGGAGTCCTGGGAGTCCAGGGGAGCCTCCCCATGTCAAGACCCTTGACCTCCTCTATTCTTTCAGGTCTGTTAGCCAGGCAGGGTCAAGTTCAGTGTTTTCTGAGATGATCCCCTGGCCACTTTGGGAGGCCATTGCCACGCCTACAACCTACAGTGACATATTAGTGCTAGTTAGTATTGACTCTCACTTTCTCCGTATTAATCACTGAGTAAGAAATGAGTTGTTTCATTTTCCAGTGTCTCCGTGTTGAATGCATGGCCAGGATCCGTTTCCTACTGTGTCTTTTTGGTGACACTGCCCTGGACAGAGAAAGCAGGAAATGAAGTGTTGGGAGCTGGGTCCTCCAGCCTCTGCCTTCTGTGTCATGGTATAGCAGGCTTGCTGTCCTTGACCCACAGTGGGGGAGAAGATGGAGCTGTAAGACTGGAGGGGGCAAAAGGGACCCTTGCCCTCCATCCCAGGAAGGCTCATTCTGCTGTCCTGTGCTCTAGGAGAGGGACTGGAGGCCCTGCGAGGCAGCCGGGCAGTCTCTGTGGTGGAGGCCTGGGGGAGGTGCCCGACCCTCCTGGGCTTCGTCCCAGCAGTTCTGGCCTTTGAAAACCCCAGTGGCTTGCTCAGGAGGCGGATTTTAACCCTGGTGGCCCAAACCACAAATTCCAACTACTTAATTACATTCTGCCTGGAGTGTCCTTCCAGGGCCCGAGCTCAGCGGTGGTTTTCATTTCCTCTCCTGAGCTGATCTGCAGTGGTGCTATTGTTATTGTTTAACATTCCTGAGAGCAGACAGATGCGCTGTTTGAAACAGGAATATAGATTTCCTATTGAATGAGCTAATAACCCCAAATCTGGTTGCCATATTCCATCTCTAAAGTGGAGTAGAAGAAATGCATTAAAGGAAACATAAAAAAGGAAACAGTGAAAGAAAATACAAGACAAAGCATCTGTCCTGGTCACAACCCAGACCAGCTGAGGTGCAGAATAGGCTGTGTTCATCTGAGCAAAAACAATAAAACACTTGTGCTGGTATTGCAAATGGGACAGGGTTATTGTTTTTCTAATGAAATGACTTAAACTTGTTTGAAGGGAGGATCAAGGAGGATGGGGAGCTTTCTTCCAGCAGCAGCATTCCATTTAAAGCAGCTCTGCCTGCAGTACAGAGCCCCACTCTCCACATCCTCCTTTCTTTCAAATCATCTTACAGGCACTCACACTTCGTAGCATTGGAATTCATTTGTTTCATTCATTGTTAGCATCATATAACTGCTACAGGGAAAAAAAATTAGGAAAGTTTGGCAGGAGGAAGGTAGCCCAGCCAGGGTTATGATGCCAAGCCTCTGGCCCTTCCTCTGTGTCAAGGGAGGGGCGCGCTGAGATGGTGCCTGGATACCTTCCCTCTGCCTGGGCCTTTCTCTCTACCATTGGCTCTCTCTGGGGTGATTCAGCCTCCTGTCTACTTTCCTTTCACGCAGCTCATGTAGATTCACGGTGATGTTTTGAAAAGGGAGGAAGGTTCTTTTCTCCTCTTGAGCAGGGCTCCCCCCATTCTTTGCCTTTGGGAGGACTGGAACTTGGGAGCTGGACTTCAATAAGTCTGAAGCTGTTACTATTCGGCTTTTGACTCTAGAACAAAATATCTAATTCTCCAGCAAGATCTAAGTGTCCAAAGCCAGGCTTGGGGTTGGGGAAAAAAAAAAAAAAAAAAAAAAAAAAAAAACAATCAAAAACCCTTAGGTTCCCACCATGTATTAAGCCTTTGGCTCACCACTGGAGAGTATAGATATTTCCTAGTTAATTTTCTATTTGCCAGGGATAATGACTAGTTAGGCTACATCATGAAGAATCTGCTGAGGGAAGAAGGGAGAGCCAGGCGGGGGCTTTGACAGCCCCTCTGGTGGCCACAGTTCCCAGTGCACGTCATTAAGTAGAAGATGCCCAAGGCAGAGTCTGGGTGAAAGCACTTCTCTGGGCTCGGGGGAGCGGGACGGACAGGTTCCTTCCACCTCAAAGAGTAGCAGGTGTCGCCACTGCCACTGCTGGACATCAACCTCAGAGTGAGCACGAGGCCCGATGGTCACTCTGCCCGGCTCCAGGAGGAAAATATTCCCCCAGCCCAAAAGCCATTTAGGGACGAGAGAAGAGAATGAGAAAAACAGCCCTGGTGGCAAATTGGATTTTAATAATTTCTTGATCCAAGACTGTTTTACACAAAAACAAACAAAACCAAAAAACCCTTTAGCCCATCTGGGAATGAGGTGCATCTACCTGGAAGTTTAAGTCAGTCTTTTGCTTGCCTTACCAGGTGGGTGGAGGTACCAGATACTTTCAAATGCCAAACACCTGTGAAAGACTCTAGTTGGTCTTGGAGAGCTAACCACAGCTCCAGCACAGCCTAGGAGACCCAGGCCCTGCCTGCCAGGCTTCCTTGCCACACGGACACATGTGCAGACTTTTGTGGGTAGTGCTCAGGTAAGAGTTTGATTCAAAAGCAACAAGGTGCCACTGACCTTGGCCGGAGGCTCTGCTGACTCCTGTGGGCCTGAGTGGGTCCTGCACCCTCGGGGGCTTCCTCACCACCAGCTGAGCTCAAGGCGGAGACTGGCCCCTGCATGGTTATCCTTCCTCCCTGTGTGACCTCTAGCTGACTCTGCCACTCTCCGGAAGTCCTGGGAGCTGTCCAAGATGCTTCACTAAATTGCTTTTCTACTTAAACTAGTCGTTGATCACTAGGAACCATAACAAATATGTAAATTTATGGAGTTCTTAGTACTATACTCTGGTTTAAGCATTTCGCATGTCTTCTTATCCTCACGTAATCTTCTAATCAATATTGATAAAACAGATGCTATGATAGACACATTTGACAGCCGAGGGAAGCGAGGGACAGCGAGGTTCAGGAACCTGCCCAGAGTCGGGATCCAGGCAGACCTGGGAGTCTGCCTCAGGAAGTGCAGCCGCCCAGCCCGTGTATCTTAGGCCTTTTAAAAAGAATTTTTTTCCTATTCCTGTAGCACATGAGCAAACCACTATCCACGGACGCGGCCGAGGAACGGTCTCACTTCTGCGCATGCGCACTGAGCTGCTTCCTGGGCCACTTGCTGCACTAAAGGAGTGAGAGCCTGTCCCTGGCTCTCCCGGCTTCCTCCTACGCTTCTGTCCTGGCTGGGGGGCTCCTGCTGCTCCCTGAGGCTGCTTGTCTTGGCGCTGAGCGGCTCTTTCTCACCTTTGTTCTCACCCCATCTCTACAGGAGTTGGCCTGTGATCCCTCACTTCTTTCTCATTCCCTTTCATGGTTCAAATTCATGATGTCCTGGACACCTTCTTTGTATCTTTGAACTCTGTCCAGTGTCCTGGGGCCCTTGGGCTTTATCTCCTCAGATGCACTTTAACCGTCTCCTACAACCTGGAGTCCCCCTTCCTCTCACATTGCAGGGTCCCCTGTGAAAGGCACAGAAGCTCTGGGCACGGAATCGTGGACGGGCCTCCTGCCTCCAGCCGGCACTTGAGCATGTCTGATTCTCCTGGGATCTATCATTACATGTGAAATTAACTCCTGGAACTGACCATGTTCCAAAGGTAGCTCAGGTTCACAAGTTTCCCCCAGTTAAACTCACCTGTCCTCTCCTCCCTGAACTTGTCCTCTGCGTGCCTCGGCAGATAGTAAGGGACTGCGAGGCCTCCCCATCCACAGCCCACAGCCATCCTTTCCTCCCGGCTTCCTCTAGTCCTGTCTCCAATGACCAGGAAGCCCCGATGCAGCACCTCCTTGACATGCAGCCCAGTGCTTTCTTACCTTCTCTCCCTGCTTTTCTCCTTCTGTTTTACAAATTGCAGTAGCATTCACCTGGGGGGTTCCTGTCCACATTTTCCACCTCTCAAGGACTGAGCTTTCAAAAGCACAGAGGCCCCAGGATACAGGCACACCCCTGTATCCTCTTGCTGAGGCCAGAGGATAGAAAGTTCGAGGCCAGTCTGGGGAACTTCGTGAGACAGTCTCAAAATTAAAAAAATAAAAGGGTTGCAAATGTAGCTCAATGGTAAACCACCCTGGGTTTGATTCCTAGTACAAAAAAAAAAAAAAAAAAAAAAAAAAAGCATAAAGGTAGCTCTTTGCTCCTCATTGAACTCCTATGAGGCATTTCCTGTTATCTGACTAGCGCCTGAGCTTCTCGGGCAGCCCCTGCTGGACCTGGTCTGTGAGTCTCTAGTATCTTACCATCGTGCAGCTCTGTCTACGGCTGTATCCCACCTCACTGATTTATTTGCTGGTCCCCCTAATGCACATGCTCTCTCAAGCTCGTATGTGGACCTGCTGTTGGACTGTCCCACGCTGTCAACTCACTCCCTCTCACCCATGGAGACGCATCTGTCTGTCTTCCTGTGCGCTGCTGTCCACCACAGCAGTGGTGACTGGGGTTGTCCCATGACCGGACTGTGAGCTTTCAAAAGGCGTACCTTATGTCTTTTATCTTAGGACACCGAGGCTTTCCAAGACGAACATTGTAGAAAGTAAATATTATTTTTCTCCAGTAAAGTGGTATCAGAGTTATGAATTAAAACGAGAGATGTTTTGGAACTGGAGGAAAAGAAGACTTTGAGAGGTTAAGAAGTTTGTCCAGCCTTATGCTGCTGGCTACGGGCAGGGGGCAGCTCTTCACTATTCTTAGTTCACATTCTCAGAACATCTTCATGACATGGATGAGAAGGGAAAGCCTAGCCTGACTGTTCCGTGGGCTCTGGACCGACATTCACCCCCACTCTCTTTTGTGGCTAATATTATTGTGCCCATCATGGTAGTTCAATATCTGTTCATTTAGGAAAGCAAAAAAATATCAAAAATACACAAAAATCACACATGTCAAGCAATGATTTTCAGTAAAAACAATGCATATGTCAAACACTTCTCAGGTTGTTGACCACCAAGTATCAAGATCTGCTTCTGAGTCGTTGTGATGGGCCAGCTCTTCCTCTCCTGCTTTCCTGTTCACTTGGTAGAGAGCAAGTCCCAGCTGTGGCTTGGGCGTGGTTCAGAGAGGTGGTGGAACTGCTGGGTGTAGGACCCAGCTTCAGGGAGTCAGGTCCGTGGAAGGGAGGAGGCCTGAATCTTGGGACAGAGTGGGCTGTCATAAAGAGGGCCCCCTGATAGGTTTGGTCTCTCCCCCACGTGAGGCTCATTGCTCTCTCTTTAACACTTGCCTGCTGTGGGATGTGATCCTCCATATTAAATGCAGCACGAGGCCCTTGCCAGTGGCCACCTGAGTATGGATCATGAGTAAGAATAACCCTTTTCTCCTTACGAGGCAACTAGACTCAGGCGTTTTGTTACAACAACACAAAAACAGATGAAGACATTCATATCAAAAGTAACTTGACTCTTTTACTTTAAGTATTTGTCACCTTAAATGTAAGAATATAACAAAATAAAGCCAAAAGAAAACAAATGTTGATAGAACCAAATATGTAATAGTTTTAATTCCTGATCTCCAGAATTAATCAGAGGGGAAAATACAAATGGTCTCTATGTAGTTTAGATTATCATATTCAATTTAAAAATTCAACAAACAACAGAAAGCTACTTGGAAATCTGGTAGATAGCATCTGCCAGGGTTTATCACAACCTGGAGAGGAGACCCAGGCACCTTAGATTAGGGACTCTGAATATTCTATTTATTAAAAATAAAAAGTGTTCAGAATTTAAATGCCTAAAATTTGCCATTTTATAAAACACAAAGCTCAAGCAATGTCTTTTATGGATGCCTAACTACCTCTCACTTGTGATTTAAAAATATTTAAATTCCTGAGAATTTAAGAAATAATTAAATAAAATGTAAAAGGTTCCCTCAGAGCTCTGTGAGAGGCCAACAGCTTTTTGTCACTGTGACATGTCTTATTCTTCCTTAGTCTTGGCACAGATGTTCCCACTTTGACATTCCCGAGGGCTCTGGGAGGCAATGACTTGATCCTGTGTTTGTGACAGGGTGGCTGGCCCCTGCTCCCTGGGGACTGCCATTGGCTTCCTGCCTCATAGCTTTCTGGGTACAATGTGTACCAACCATTTTGTCTCTGTTTTCCTTCCTGCAGCTGATCTGATATTAAAGTGCTGGCTTTGATACGTTTCCACTTTGGTTTAAAACAGATAATTGAAGAAATCCAGAAAGTGGCGGCTGCCAACGCTCTGTCTCCTGAAACCAGAGCGCTGGGGTTTCAAGGGTTTGACTCCTTGCTTTTGTGGGGGAGGCAGGCCCCAGTCCTGCCTGGCTCAGAGCCCCGCATCCACCGTGCCCAGCCTGCACTGCCCAGGGCTGTGGTGCAGTTTTTCTCTTTTGACTTTATTGTTGGGCTCTGTGTGTAAACTCTGCTGCTTTAGCATCTGGAGGGCACAGCTTTCATGTGGTATTGAAACTATGTGTCCAACACTGCGTCCGTCCGCCCTGTTTGCTTTCTGCCTTGAGTTTCTGTTTGGTAAACCTCTGTGGTCTGGATGTAGTGGAGCATGGGGGGTTGGGGGGGTGGGGGGGGAGAGAACTCCCCACCCACCTCCTCAAAAATAGTAGCCCCCGTCCGCCCTCTCCCTCCTCCCTCTCCTCCACTAAGTCAATGCCATCTACCAGGTCTATCCTGTGGATGTTCTAGAACATTCCCTCCTCTCATGTCTAAACCTTACCTGTTCCAGAGGCTTTTTCCACAAAAAGACTTTTACATCTATGCCATTAGCAAATTGAAGACTTTTACATCTATGCCATTAGCAAATTGAAAATGTTCGCCTCGGGCCCTGGTATTCTGAACTTTGACATATTTGCTTCAGAGAAACATAAACAATGTTATTTAAAAAAAAAATAAGTTAGCAACTGTATGTTTTTGGTTAAAATCAGAAAAGAAATATGGCTAAAGCAGTTTTTCAGTCTTTCCTTCAAATCAGTCATAGAAATCCTATCACAGATGAATAGGTTTTCTTGACATGTTGCATAAAATCATTTTTTGCAAAAACCATTGTTTAAACCAATTTTTTTTTTTAAGCAAAGAAATTTGGTTGTTCTTGGCATCTTTTAATTTGCGTACTTGGGGGTATGTTCTCCCCAAATCCACACATATAATTTCCTCTCCCTTTAAAAGGGGTGATGAACACACACATCTGAAGGAGAATCGACCTCTCAGTTTTTGAAGTTTTAAAGGCAGCTAAAGCATGAACCTCTGCTTCCTTTCAGATCCAGCCCTTTTCAACGAGAACAATGATTATGCAAGATTTCCTAGGGGGATTTGTGGTTTGAGGATTTAATAATCGAGGCTAAAATTCAAATAGGAACCACAGCTGCTTGGATAAGACGCTTAGACCTCTTTATTTGAACTGCACTGAACTTACCAGAATTTCTAAATATTCTGAGCAATATCTGATGTACTAGCGTGACATGTGGTAGTTATGTTTCCCCTCTGAGGATATGTATACACCTGCTACTTGTATGAAAATCAGATGAAATGATAGGCATTGTCTTTAAATATTCGTACATATGTTGAAAACAAATTGGACTTCATTAAAAAAGAAATGAATGTTGCTCTTCTGTTTTAGTAGGGAAGAGCCTGCTGAGAACACTTTAGAGCACCGCATTGGAAGGAGCTAGGGCTGTGCTTAAGACGTGCGCTGTGTTGAAGCGTGCTATGGTCTGGATGACCTTTGTCCCTCCACAAGAGCTCCTGTTGGAGGCTTGGTTTGCAGTGAGGCAGGAGGTGGTGAACTTTCAAGAGATGAGTCTAGTAGGAGGTCCTGAGGTTCCTGGGGGTCCGGCCCTTGGAAGGGATGAAAGTGGTTCTTGTGAGAAGGTTTGTATAAAAGGCTGATCTGACCCCAAGTCCCTCTTCCTATTGACGTATTGGTCACCATCATACACTGCAATTTATACCACATGAGACAATCAAGTGAGGTCCTCACCCAAACAAGCCAGTGCAGGCACAGTGCCCTTAAACTGCCAGAATTAGGAGCTAATAAAAAGCCTTTTCTTTATAAAGTTAGCTCACTCAGGTATTTTATTATAGCAACAAAATTGGCTAATACAGGGAGTATGTTTGTGAGGTTTCAGAAACTTGAAATATGTTAAATAACAGCCTTTGGGTATATTTAAATGAGGCCCCAATATCATATAGAAGGCAAAATTTTCAGAGGCTGTCACAGAGTTATAATGTTATTTACAACCAGCCCCCTTTAGAGCTCCTGTCTGAATTATGGTGAACTGTCACCTGAATGCAGCATCCTAGCCAGCACCTGACCATGGGCCTCTCCACCTCCCTTTGCTACAGCATTTACTAGAAGGGACTTTCAGCCGTGAGTCCTTCTTCTGTCCATGTGAGATGCAGGTGTCTCCTCTGACACAGGAGCTCGCCCTCAAGGACCTGAGGCCATCCTCCGCCTCACAGCCTCTGTGAGAGGACGAATCCTCATTTCCCAAGTGCCAGCTAGCAGACACAGCTGGCCAGCTCTTTCCAACATGCCCCGAGTCCCCGCTTGTCCCCCCACCCCACTTAAACTGCAGGCACCTCCGCAGAGGAGGGTGGGCTCAGCTCCTGCCTTACTGCCCATGGTCAGTGAACCCAATGCTGTCATCTCTTCCATGTCCAGCGTAGTCATCGAAACAGGGAAGCAGCCAGCTGGCTGTGCAGGAAATGACAGAGAATGGCCTGTGAGGAAAACTGGAGATTCTTTGGAGGGGCCTCGCTTCTCAGGAACTTGCTGGCCATGCTGGGGACAAGTCCAGGAGGGCGCTGAGGCCATCTGTGACAAGAATCCAGGGAAGGTGCAGCTGAAGGGTAGGGGCCTGGGGCAGGTGAGCCAACGCAGGGCCTGTCCCCCACGCCTCACCAGTGTGGGAGGCCTGGGCTCGCTCAGCCACATTTTGCCCACGGTGAGGAGAGTTCCAGGCCTGCAGGGACCAACAGACCTTAACTCAGTGTCTCTGAGAGCCCTAACCCCTGACGTCCTTTTCAGTGAGGGAGGCTGGCAGAGAGCGTTCCATAGCCCACCCTCAGTCCACGCGGGAACGACAGGCACCCCGTGGGGGGGGGGGGTCAGCTAGGCCGCGGTTCTCAGGGAACTGGCATCATTGCGTGGGAAACTCTGACGCTGTCATGGACAAAGCACAAGAAGTGATCACGAAGAACAAGCTTCTAAAGCAGCAATTCTCATGGAGAGAGATGCCAAGAAGAGGTCTCTTAGGTACTGAGGCCAGTGTCCCAGAGATAAGGGCGTACCAACTTTCCCTAATTGGTAGGCAAGACATTTTATGCTTTTGAATTTTTTTTTCCAGTAGATCACACCCAATATTGTATTTCCTTTAACAAATTGATCCAGCATGTATGAGAGGAAATGGAGGTCTGAACACTGGCCCTGTGAAACAGGAAAAATACTTCTTTGATAGATGAATGTTGCTGATGGAATTTTATTGGACTGTACGAAAAATATCTAATTTTACAGTTATCCAAATGGTTTGGAAAAGGAGGACATGGTCACAAATTTTGTGGCAGAAGCTAAGCTCTTCAAAGAAATGGTGTTTGGAGTTTTGTGGCTGGATTTCAGGATCCCTTGATAAGATGTGCGATCATCTAAAGTGACACCACACCTGAAGTGAAGGGGAGAGAGAGGGAGATGGGGAAGCAAGTTCCTCTTGCTTTGCCACGTCTGTCATTTAAAAAGATGCTGCAGAGAACGAATAAATGTCTTGGCCAGTGGAGGAACCCCGGAGCTGAGGCCCTGGAACGTCGGGAAGGCTGCAGGTAGAGGACACTGCTGGCCTCCTGGGGACCTCCGCTGCTCCTCAGCCATCCAGCGGTCCTCTCCCTGCTGCTCACTCAGGGCTCTTGCTGCGGCTTCTCCGTCACTCCTGGCCCTGGGTTCTGCTGACCTGCCTCTGTCCTGGTTCTCCAGTGGCCTTTCCCTAAGGCTGCCTCTCCAGTCTCCTCTCCCACTACAGCTTTTCTTTGAACCCGTTTGTTAACATCATCCCATTCATGGTAACAAGTGCAGCGAGTGCTCCAGCACTGTCCCTGCACACACCCCAGCTCCTGCAGGGCAGCTGAGACCTCCCACTTTCCTGCCACTGCTGCCCCCAAACCTGACCAGATTCAGCAGCTGTGGACGTGAAGTCCGCGCGGGCTGAGGGAAGGCAGTGTAGACCAGGTTCTCAGAGAACCTCGGTGCCTTCTGCATTTGTTTCTTCTTTTCACCTCCAGCATGAGGACGAGTCTCAGGTTGCTCTCCTTTCTTAATCTTTCCTTTTTTTTTTTTTTTTTTTTGACAGAAGCAGCAGTAAACACATAAATTGCTGCCATACACTCCTAATTCAAGTTCTTATTTTTTAGATGGACGTTATACCTTTATTTTATTTGCTAATTTTTTTTATATGGTGCTGGGGAACGAACCCAGTGCCTCACACATGCTAGGCAAGCGCTCTACCACTGAGCCACAACCCCAGCACTCAAGTTCTTTTTCAAAACCAAAAATCTCTGTGAGTATTCATATGAGAAAAGTATTTCTGTATGCTGAGTGGATTTCACCATGATATAGGGGATAAAAACAAAACAAGAAGTCGCTATCTTTCCACACACCTTTGCACCCTCTCCTGATTTTTCTCGGTTCTTCAAGAGTCCAGTGAACTATGTTGCCAGTGTAGAGGGCGCGGCCTCAGGGGCTTCTTTACTTTCTCTTATTACACAGCGATATCCATTCTATTACAGAATGTAAAGTTTAGAAAATATGGCACATGGAAAAACACTGAGATCTCCTGAAGTTTCACGACGGCAGAGGCTATTTCAGGGAATGCTCTCTGGGTCTGAGTGGTCCTGTGCATTGAACACACTGCTGCATGCATTGCTTAGTTCCCTTGAAACATGGAAATACCATCTGCATCAGCACATGGCCTTCCAAAATCATGTGTGTGGCTGATTAAAATTTCATTGAACTTGATTCCAATATTACAACAAATTTATAAAAATTTATAGCAAAATTTGTAATTGCCATTTTGACCTATTTTAAAGCTTTCCCCACCACATTCTAGTTTTGTTTTAATATTATTTGCAACTTTTTTCACATATAAATTTGTTTTCTGCTTCTACTGCTATCCTTCTAACGCATCCTTCTTACTTATGTGGGCCAGTCAAATAGAGCCATTGACTTCAGCTTGTTCATTGAGAATCTGCTATAGGTCAGATGCCGTGCCAGTCACTGAGTAAAGAGAGTGATAAATAGTACTTTCCCTTTACATGTTAGTAAGAGACACAGAAATGGGACTCTCAGAGCAGAGTGGCACATGCAATAAGAAACACCCACTTAAAGCAATTATCAAGGGAGAGAACAGGAATTATTCTTAGAAAAATAAAGTTTATAAATTACACATTTTGAAAGACACACGCTTACAAGCATTGTGGTATGTTATTGGTTGGCCTATTCTGAACCATTATAATAAGACAGCCAACATTATTATTAGACTCTTGATTAAGTATGAAAAATCAAACACCAAATCTCAATACATTAAATCTAAATAATTATTGCAATATTAATGAAGCACGCTTACAATCATAAAGGAAATGTTTGGGATTTATTTATCAGAGGAGTATTGAGTATTCCCTGTGGGGCCCATAGCCCGACCTATACTGGCCCCGAGGCAGGGACCAGACATAGGCAAGACCTGTGCATTACAGCTGTGAACTTGGTATTGTATCTGGGAGTCAAACTGGATTTCACATTTCCTGTTCTCCTTTCTACATCTGGCCACCCTAAGTCAGGAACATCACACTGAGGGGTTAAGACCTGAGATGTGAAGGTGGAGTCAGAGGAGAAGCCAGGCCTGCAGGAAATAGCAAGTGCAGGGAGCTCGTAGCAGGAAGGCGCAGCCAGCTCCGGAAAAAGACAGGGCCTGGAGCTGCCCAGGGACGGTGTGCTGGGAAACCCAGCACAAGAGTTCCCCAAGGTGGGGACAGGAGAGGAAGAAGGTTCCCGCCCAGTGAAATCCAAGGGACAGGTGGAAGAACGTGCTGGGGACGTCCCTGCACTCCGATCAGGGTCAGGAGCAAGAAGCCCACTTAGGGAGAGCACCGGCCCTGCGCTTCCACAGACCAAGGGGAAAAAACGAGGAGGGTCTGGATGAGCAAAGCCAGAGACCACGGATCCGTCTCTGCAAGTGCTGTCCATTAAGGAGGCAAAAATAAGTTTGAACTTGAACCAGCTAGATCCTATTCAGAGGCAGTGGGTTTCCAACGTTCTGTTTGTGACTTCCCATTAAAAATCCATTACAAACGGTACGCACTGTACGTGTGCATGCACAAAACACGCATCTGCACGCTCACAGAGGATATCACGAAACAATCACTCCCGAGCCCTACTACAAGATATTTTAAATTCTTGTAGTTTAGTCTCTTCTTTTTCACTGAAATCATTGGTGGTGATCCACTAATTAGCTTCCATGTTGACACCTGGGTTGTCACCAGTACCTAAGAACTGATTCAGCAGCATGCCGGGGGAGGCCGTCTCTTCCCCGAGACACTGAGTGGACAGACCCACCTGGGCAGAGCGGCTCCATGAGGGAGGCCGGCTGAAGGGTCCAGGATGCAGCTGTGGCGCTGAGGTGGGATCCTGGGGAGGGGAGGGGGGCTTGCCGCCTTGGGCCGCCCACAGGGCCCTCAGCAGGCTCCTCACCTGGGACAGAAATAGGGGCGGCGCCGCCGGTGCTTGGCTCCTCTCCTAAGGCTGGTTCACTCCATCTGACTGAGCGCTGATGGGACCAGAGCCAGAGCTGGAGGCCGCTGAGAAAGAGGTGACAGTTGCTGCAGGCAGATGCCAGGGAGTGGGAATCAGAGGAGGTCTGAGAGGTCCTAGAACACCCAGCTAGGCCTGTGTGTGCAGGTCCCCCCCTGAGCACCCAGGAACAGCAGCAGAATCTGCAGTCCTCTCACACGTCCAAGAAGACTGGGATGGGCAGCTGTTTTTCAAGCACTCTAATCACAGAAAGAAAAAAAAAAATTAGGAACCAGGCATGGTGGCACACTCCTGTAATCCCAGTGGCTCCGGAGGCTGAGGCAGGAGGATCACAAGTTCTAAGGCAGCCTCAGCAACATCAAGGTGCTAAGCAACTCAAGGAGACCCTGTCTCTAAATAAAATACAAAATAGGGCTGGGGATATGGCTCAGTGGTCCAGTGCCCCTGAGTTCAATCCCCAGTAACCCCCCCCCCCCGCCCACCACAAAAAAAAAAAAAAAGAAAAAGAAAATTATAGGATATAGAAATAAAAAGAAACAGAAATTGGTGGATCACAAGTTCAAATAAAACCAACCCTAAAGAAACACAAATCTGTGAGCTGTCCAACAAAAAATTCAAAGTAACTGTCATAAAGATATTCAGTGAGTTAAAAGAACACAGAAAGCTTAATGAAATCAGGAAAACAATACACAAGCAAAATGAGAATATCAACAAAAGATAGAAACTATAAAATGATGCAAATAAATTCTGGAGCCGAAAAGTACAAGAATTGAACTGAAACACTCACTAGAAGCACTAGCAGCACAATTAATCGGGCAGAAGAATCTGTGAGCTCAAAACCAGGCCATGTGAAATCATCAAGACAGAGGAACAGAAGGAAAAAAGAGAAGAAGAAGAACAACAACAACACCAACAACAAAATAGCAAAGAAAGCCTAAAAACTATGGGACATTAATGACAGGACCAGCATAGATACCATGAGAATTTGTAGGATAGGGAGAAGGAGCGAAATCTGAGGATGGAAATGAAGATACATATTCAAAACAAAAATACTCCAACTTGGATCAATCTAAAAAACAATCACAACAAGATGTTTTGCAATAAAACTGCCTAAAGTGAATGACAAGAGTCTTAAAAACAGCAAAAGAAAAGCAATCTGGCACATACAGACGAACTTCCATAAGTTCCTCTGGATTTCCCAAAGAAAAATTGCAGGCCAGAAGAGAGTGGAATGAAATGTTAAAAATGCGGGGGAAAATAAAGTATGAAAAATACACACACACAAAAAAATTAAAGATATGCTCTACCACTAGATATGCTCTCTAAGAAATGCTCACAGGAGTCCTTTGAGTTGGAACTAAAAAGATGGTACAGGGCAACATGAAGCCCATGATGACACAGATTCTCTATCCAAGTTAAAGTCACAGACAAATACAGCAGCTGTGCTACTGTGATTTTGACATGAAGCGTTTAAATGTCAAACGTTAACAGTTGTACATCCACGTTGGTGAGTATACACTGCATAACGATGTCACAAAAAACAGGTAACAGTGAGCAGGAGTGTCAAGCTGTACAGAAGCAGAGCTCTGTGTCTGATTAAGGTCAGCGTGTTATACCTTTAAAATGAAACGCAATGATTTTAAGATGTTTTAGGAGTCACATGGTAACCATACAATGGTAACCAGAAAGTCTCTATAGAATACCCACAAATAACAATGAGAGGGGAATGAAAGTATCACCTCAAAAGATCAACAGAACATGAAGGAAGGCAACAAGAAAGCAAAAGAGAGACAAAAAGCTATGAGAAAAGTGAGGCCATAAACAAAATGGTTGTATTAGTCAGAATTTTTGTTTTTGTTTTTGGCTACTATAATGAACTACCAGAGGCAGGCTAACTTTAAAACAAAAGATTTACTTTTGGCTCACAGTTCTGGAGGTGCAGAGTCTAGCAACCTGATGTGGTTATGGCTTCTTGCCAGCAGAGTCCTAAGACAACAGAGGGGAAGGTCAAAACACCAGAGTCTGACCATGAGGCTTTGCCCAGGGACTTTATCTATCTTAGTCACCTCCAACAGCTTCATTTCTGAACACCACAGTTGTATATGTTTCCACCCTCTTTATTCCATTGATATATGACTTTGGGGAGGAAAGTTCTGCATGAGTTTGGAGGGATAAACCATAATCAAACCAGAACATGAGTCTCCCCATCAGCAGTTATATTCAATATAGATGTATTAAACTCCCATACAAAAGACACACATTGGCTGAAAGGATTTTTAGAAAGGAAGTCGATCAAACTATATGCTGTTTACAAGAATTGGAAGTTATAGCCAATGCAATTAGGCAAGAAAAAAAAATAAAGTTATCCAAATCAGAAAGGAAGAAGATAAACTTTGTTTCCAGATAACATGATCTTCTGTTTAAAAAAAAAAAAATGAAATGAACAAACAAAAACCCTAAGATTCCACCAAAATATCTGTTAGAACTAAGGTACAACTTCAACAATGTTGTAGAATACAAAATTAACCCCCCAAACCAGTTTTATTTCTGTATACCACTAATAAACAATTAAAAATGAAGAAAACAACTGCATTTATAATAGTATCAAAAAGAATAAAACTCACCAAGGAGGTGAAATATTGCTCACTGAAAATTACAAATCATTGCTGAAAGAAATTACATATAAATAAATGGAAAATCATCCTCTTTTCATGATTTGGAAGATTTAATATTGTTAAGATATTCATTATTCTATCCAGAGTTATCTTCAGATTTATGTAATCCAGATTTTAATGTAATCCCTACAAAAAGTCCAATGATAATTCTTTTGCAGAAATAGAAAAATTCATGCAAAAAAATCATATGAAATTTAAAGGAATCTTGAAGAGGCAAAATGATTCTGAAGAAGAACAAATTTGGAAGACATACTTCCTGGTTTCAGAACATATTACAAAGTGACAAAACAATATGGACTGGCATAAAGGCAGATCAATAGACCAATTAAATGAAATAGAGAACCCAGAAACAAATTTTTGCATCTAAGTTCAAATGATCTTTAACAAGGTGCCAGTGAGGAAAGGCAACCTCTTCCACACACGGTGCTGGAAAAATTGGATGTCCACTTGCAAAAGATTGAAGTTGGACTTTTACCTTCACTATATACAAAAAATAACTCAAAATGGATTCAAGATCTAAATGTAAGAACTAAAAGTTGTAGAAAAAAAATAGAGGGAAAACTTCATGACGTTGAACTTGTCAATAGTTTCTTGGATATAACACACAGAGCATGTGCAATAAATGCAAAATCGACAAATGGGACCACATCAAATTCATAAGCTTTTGATAATCAATGGCTCCAGTTATCAGAGTGTTGACTTTTGTGCACCAAAGGGCACAATCAACAGAGTGAAAGGACAACCTGTGGAATAGGAGAAAATATTTGCAAACATGTATCTGATAAGTTCATATACAGAATAAAAATCTCTTGTAACTAAACACAGAAAACAAGTTTTCCAACTAAAAACTGGGCAAAGGACTTGAATAGATAATTCCCTAAAGGTGATATTCACATTGTCAACAAGCATGTTAAAAAATGCTGAACATCTGCAATCATCAGGAAAATAAAAATCAAGAATACAATGAGATACAAATTCACACCTACTGGGATGACTGCTACCAAATAAACAGAAAATGACAATTGCTGATGGAGATGTACAGAAATTGGGACCTTTGCCCCCTGTTGCTGAGATTTTGAAATAGTGCAATCACTATGGAAAAGAGTACAGAAGTGCCTCCAAAGTTAAAAACACAGTTACTACATCATCCATCAACTCAGCTTCTGGGTATGTACACCAAAGTATTGAAAGCAGGATCTTAAAGAGATTTGCATGCACATGTCCTGAAACCCCTTCCCTCTCATTTCTCCCTACTTCCTGGCTGCCTTGAGCTCATCAGCTGCCCTCCACCATGCCCTTCTGCGATGATGGGCCCAGAGCAAAGGGCTCAGCTGACCATTGACTGAATCTCTGAGCCATGAGCCAAAATGAACATTTCCTCCTCTTGGTTGTTCTTGTTGTGTATTTTGTTCCATATTTGGGCAATGCCGAGGTTGTTGGTTTTCAGGCTAAGTGCTGGTTGTTTTATACTCTTATTTCACAGTTTTATGTGGAATACCCAGGCCTGCCTGAAGATTCAATGGCTAGACAGTGGTGGGTTCTTGGGAATCACTCCCTAGCTTTGCCTAGTTTACCCCTGACTCCCATTCCTCCAGCTTTCTCAATGCAGTTGTAAACACTGTGTTTTCTGTAGTAAGTCGCTTTCTTTTGGAAATGTGGCTTGTGTTTCTTTTTCATACAACTGCACTGGACCAATAAAGGAAGGAAACACCCCACAGTAAAAGGTGACAAGATGAGACACAATCACAAGTTGGTTTTTGGTAAACGGCAGGCTCAGACCTGTGTTAGTATGCCTCGGTGAATTTATCCATTTCCCTAAGTATCTTCAACCTACATAGTCTTGCCCATTAGGTTTTCAAAATGTGGAACTAGATATCCAAAGAGTAAAAAAATTTCTTGATATGTAGTATACACAAGTACCATCCTCAGAAGACTAACTGTTTGAGAAAATGAGGAGGAAACGTGGAAGGAGGGAAGACCCATTACGTACCCTGGCTAGTAGCGTCTTCAATCCAAAATTCCAATTTTGTCAAATTTATCAATTCCTTTCACTCATGACAAACAGAAATCTATTTTGATTATTTCTTTTGACTTGTATTATAACTTGTATTATTTTATTTCCTGAGGATATCAGTTCTATATTTTTTGACAGTCAAAACAGTAAAAGTAGAAAAACTGTTAGAAACCCAGTACAATGCTTTTGTTTGTGCAAATTTTCAGTCTCATATCATTTGAAATAATGTTGGCCACTGCATTTCAGATTACCTATGGTAAAGATACACATTATCTGTAAGAGCAAATAGGTAATATGGATGGTATTCTATACAAATAGATTAAAATACAAAATCCTGGAAAACTGAACAAGATATAATCAAACACCACAAAGTAGCATGGTGGCTATTCTCAATAAATGCAGGGACTGATATTCTTTAAAAATTGATAAAGAGCTAATACTAAACTTTTTCCAAAACTACATTACCAGGGTTAAGGCTTCACTGTGAAAAGTAATTAAATATTAAATAACTATGTAGATTGCCAATCAATATGACATATATTTTACTAATGTCTTTCTATATCAATCTTCTACTATTATATAAGTTTCTGAACCAAACACTGCACTAAAAATAAATGTGCTTGTGATTTTTAGAAGACTAGATATTTTTATTTTGCACATACTGAATCAATTTTCAGACTTAGAATTTGGAAGGTGCTTTCGGAGTGGAGCACATCCTGCAGGTGCCCTTTCAGCCCAGCTCCTGCCCAGCTCTGCTGATGGCATTTGCACATGCACAAGCTCAGCTCTCTGGAGCAGCCTGCTTTAAGATAAAAAATATGACCAAGAGTGTCCAACATCACTGCGCCTGTGTGATCCAGCTATGTCCTAATTAAACCTCAATGTGTCCGATTCACATGGGACAAGATGGGTGAGGAACTAAGGAAGGCAGCTTAGATTTTACAGTTTTCTCAGTAAATAAAGATGACATGGTTTTATGGCTGGAAAGAAGATCAGAATGACATTTAATGACATTTGTGAGGAAGATGAACATTTGCAACTACAAATGCAGCTCTGGGAAGTGCGCTTTCATTGCTCTTTGGCACGTATCTTTCTTTCTGTTTTTCAATTTAACATGAGCCTCAAGCTTTTAAAATCCAGATGAGCAGCACATGAGGAACGTGGGCAAACTCAGCCAATCAGAGGAAAGCAAGAGAGCGTTTCCACCTAGTCCGTGAGCTGCTTCTTCCAAGTAAGAGTAGAAAACTGATACTTTTGCAAAGAGGTAACATACTGATAAATCAACATCAAAAGAATGCTAAATAAAGTCCAAGAAAACTAAGATTATGCTTATTAGTATTACACCATCAATAATATTTAAAGAACATTCTGGAACTGGAGAAACTGAAATGTCCATCTGAAATTACAGTCATGTCTTACGCATCTGCTTCCAGACAGAAACGAACCAGGACACCACACATAGCATTGTTCAGCTTTATTTAACTTTGTTTTCATCACTTCTTATCTCCAGGTCTAGCCAACAGCTGCTAAAGGTATAATTGATATATAAACAGTAAGTTTATATTTCACAATGAGTATAGAGCATAAGTATTGACTAGGGAGAATTTATTAGCTCAAAAATGAATTTTTAAAATACAAGTTAAAACTGTGTGAATGATCTGAACAGAGATTTCTCAATAGAAGAAAAATCAATAGCCAAGAAATCCATGAAAAAAAATGTTCACTATCATTGAGCCATCAGGGACATCAAAGGACGTGCAAATGAAAACCACAGCAAGGTGTGATCTCACCCCAATCAGAACAGCTGTTGTCAAAGAGACAAAGGATAACACACTCTGGCGAGCACATGGAGAAAAAAGAATTCTTACACACTCTTGGTGGTGATGAGCATTAGTCCAGATCTTAAGGGTAAAATATGAAGCTCTTCAAAATATTAAAATAGATCTGCCTTAAGATCAGCAATCCCACTTCTGGGTATGTCTCCAAAGGAAATGAAATCAATATACCAAAGCGACCCCCGCACTGCCAGGTTCACCGTGGCACTGTTCTCAATGGCTGGATACCTAGGCACCATCCACAGATGAGTGGGTGGAGGTAAGGTGGTATATACAGCAAGGGAATAGTATTCAGCCATCCTGTCATTCCTAGCAAACCAGATGGAACTGGAGGGCATTGTGTTAAGCAAAATAAGCCAGACCCAGAAGAACAAACGTGTTCTCACTCCTATGTGGAAGCTAGAAGTCAACCTGAATGCAGAACAGTGATTCCCAGAGGCTGGGGAGGATGCAGTGGGGGAGGGCAGGGGGAGGGTGGGGAATGGGTGACAAAGCACAGCTTGAAAGAAGGATTTGTTTCTAGGGGTCGGCAGCACAGGGGGTGACTGCAGTTTACAGCAACCTGTTCCATATTCTGTGGCTCACTACGAGGGTGGAGCTCCAACACTCCAAACATGAAGAGACCGCAAGGAGACACAACAGCTAGCTTGATCAGTGTGTGTGGTACACATGTGCTGAGACTTCATACTGTGAGCCATCAATAAGAATAATTATTACATGTTGATCAAAAATGTAGAATTACAAGGAGACACGTGTTCTGGGACCAAACCCATTCACACGGTGGGCTTGATCTAATGCTTAGTGGAGCTATTTCTCTGCACAGTGTCCGGAGAGTCCACAGACAGCCCGGGTGCAGGAGCAGTCTGATGAGACTCAGCTCTGGCTGGGAGCAGCGTGTCCTATGAGAATGTGCCCCTCAGTTCCCCGAGCGTCCAAGCCCACCCCCTAACAGTGGAGAGTAGACAGCGGGTTAGCAGAGGCTGGGCGGGCAGGCGGGGTGGGGGGGGGCAGCGAGCTGCAGTGAAGGCTCAGATGCCCTGCTGCACGGCTGCATGCTGCCAGCAACTAGGAAAAAGAGCCTTGAGTATGTTCACCATAACCGAAGGACCCCTGTTCGAGGAGATCACAAATGATAATAAACTAAGTGGAAGGCGTCACTCCAGCACTCTGTGCTTCTCATGGCCAAGGGCTCTGTGTGCAGCTCTGAGTGTTTTCTGTGCCACTCACGTGTTGGTGTTTCATAGATGAAACGGGTGTTTTCAAATGTAGCTGGCGACAGGCGGATTTTTAAGTCTTTTTCCTGCTTCTTCAATTGTCTTTCTTCCCTTTTCTTTCTGTTTTGGTCTCTGTCATGTTGCGGGCTCCCCTCAATGTCAGAGACCCCTGTCTCTTCACTGATCCTAAACAGAGGGCTCTAAAGGGGTCCTGCATGCCTGAGTGGCATTTGAAAGGGGGAATTTTCACAGCATGATTAGAGAGCAAGCAGACTTGCTCCTGGGAGATTTCCCAATTTCAATATCTAGAGGTCTTTTTTCCTGAAACTCTTAGGTTTTCCAGAGAAGAATCTCCTCGTTCCTGCCTGGAGGTATTTTCCCCAGTGACCCACATTGACAGAATGGCTGAGGAGGGTGGTTGGAGGCCCCAGCATCAATGTGAGACTCTCATAACTTTCTGTTTGTCTTTCTGTCCTTCTCCATGCCTGCTGTCCTGAAGTTTGGAAATCTCTTGTTCAGCTGTTCCAGATAGTAGAAGCTGCTGTCACAGCCAGGGGAGACTGAAGGTGTTGTGACCCAGGGGCAGGGAGCTCTAAAGAGAAGGTGCTCACTCAGTAGCACCCTAGTTTGGACACTCGATGGAAGTGGATTTGGGGGCCAGCAATTGGTCCAACCACAGATTTTCTAAGCAGTTCTGTTTTCACGTCTGTACCTTATTTTGCATTCTTCGACAAATTATTAGCCTTCGAGCCCAGAGTTCTTTAGGAGAAAATTACCTCCAATCCTTTCTTTCTTTTTTGCAGTGCTGGGGATAGAACCGAGGGCCTCACCCATGCCAGGCAAGTGCTCTCCCTGAGCTTCAGCCCAGCTCTTCCGTCCTTTTTGGTATTCCTCTCTGCAAGCTCTGTTTGGAACATCTTCTCTGACAAGACAGCTATTCTTTGATGTGCTTTCCATATTTCAAGAAAGCCGTAGTTGGAATTACTAGCCTGTGTTCTCTCCTGCTTCCATTAGCAGAATGTGGAACGAAGCCGTGATACCTGCAGGTGGCTGCCTCGCTGTTCACAGGACCTGCGTCCACTCCCTCCCTGTGCAGAGCCGACTTCAAAGCAGGCAGAGTCTGGAGATGGTGGCTGGCAGCCTGGTGGAGCATTTAATTGCTTGATTAAATAATGCCCTTTATTTTTTTAAAAGCTCATAGTTTTTTGTTTGTTTGGGTTACATCATCGATGTGCTGGGGGTTTCCCACTTCTCTGGCAGTACATTTTCTGGTCTCCATGATTGAGTTGATGTCAGCTTCTATTTTAAACCTATTGGTGTTTCTCATGTCAAAGAAACAGAGATAGACATTCTTTCTGCAAATCCCTTCCAGGCTTTTCCATGATTTCCACTGCAAGCCTATCATTCCGCCGTGTCCCTGTTTCAAGAACAGACACCCCCCCACCCACATCCCGCCTTTGATGTGCTCCTCAATCTTCCCACAGGGTCCCTGCCTAGTCCACCCTGTTTGCTGCCCCTCTCCACTCTGCTTGGTCCAGGCAGGTGAATCTTCAGCCTGAGTTCTCCTACCAAGGCGTGGAAGCTGCCCCTTCCCCAGGCTCCTGCCCATCTCACCTGCTCAGCCCCCTGGGGATGCATGCCTCACTCCCCCCAAATCCCCAAGCCCCTCCTCGAGTCGCAGACCAACTTGCTGCTTTCTCAAACAGCCTGAGTGCCCCCGGGTTTTGTCTGGTCTAATGATCTAATGATCATCTTCTTGTCTCTTGGAGTGGACTTGGTTTTGTTTTTCTTGCACCCTCACCGCTCACTTGATCTTTCCGAGGCTCCATCAGCTGAGGAACAGATTTCAGAAAGCTGTCTCCTCGGGTCTTTCTCACTTTGTGGTTAGGGGTTTCTGAGGTCCGTTTTATTTTCTGATGATAACATTTTGAAAGCTAGATTCTGAGATTTGGGAAGTTTAAAAGATTTCTTTCCTTGAATCAACGGGTGAAGGAAGAAATCTTTGTTCTCTGCTTATGGGGGTACACTTTGGGGCATGGCTGAGGTCCAGTTGGATTTACCATGGCTTGTTTTAACTTGTATGTTTGTAGGAGAATAAACTAGCTAATGATATCATCTACCCCATTTTAATTTTAATGGTATAAAATTTCTCAATTTTTATTTCCATTCCTTTCTCAAGTTTTGAAAATCAGTTTTGAGATGTTGGCAGATTTTATTTTTGATTTGTTTTGCTTTGTATTTTCATCTGGTACATTTAATAAAAGACCATATAAAGTAATTTTCTTAAAGCTTGTTCTTAGTTTATCCCATGTTTAGTTAGAGTAAGTGCCAAGCTATGTTTGGCACACTTGAGAAGGTAACTGCTAATTAAGTGAAGTTTATTTAATGATAAAAAGAAACCAAAGAAACTCCTTAACTAGGTGTCAGGAACTGAGTGGAGCACATTGGTCCTGTCAAAATGCTTCCCAGTCCCCTGCTGATGACTTCAGTAGTAGCAACTGTCATCAGGGTTATTAATGTCTTAGCACCTGTCCCTGGTGCCTTCAACTTGTAACTTCAAGCCCTTCATGTTCTGCTGTCATTAGAGCTTGTTAACAGAGGACTTCATTTGCTTGGTTTTACAATCTGTAAAAATAAGCTCTTTCCCCCTTTCTCTTCTAATTAAGGATCATATTTTCATATGGGTTTCTTTGCCACCAGTGGGAACTACAGAGCTTTGCTTGTGAAGACAGACATTCCCCTGGGTGGATTTTGAATCATCTGTATAGAGTGTCCATGCTTTATAGCCTACCCATCTATTACTCACTTAGTAGCCATCTTGGTTATCAGATTGTTTTGCATCACAGTGTTTATGTACAAACATCCATTATTTTACTTAATAATGACCCAAAAGCACACAGGACTAGTGATGCTGGAAATTTGGATATGCCAAGAATAGCCATAAAGTATTTCTTTTAACTAAAAAAGTGAAAGTTCTCAACAAGAAAAAAATGCTTATATGTTGAGGCTGCTAACATCTACAGTACAATAAGATATTTTGAGAAATACAATATTCACATAATTTATCCTGCAGGATGTTGTTATAATTGTTCTATTTCACTATCGATAATGTCTTACTATATCTAATTTATAAGTTAAACTGTACCACAGGTATGTACATGTAGGAAAAGGCTTAGTATATGTAGGGTTCAGTTTTATACCCAGTATAGGCGTCCACTGGAGCCTGGGAACTCATCCCCAGCGAACAGGGGGTGGACACGATCACATTGAGAACAAAAAATTTTAAAAAACAAACAAATATACCTCCAATGTTATGCCATGTGTCCTGATATCCAGAAAATCTGACTCAGGTGAATTCGAGATGCTCAGAATGGCAGACTCTCCAGGAGCAAGACAAAGATGAATGGTCATGAAGATCACGTCTTCCACATTGTGAGGATGTGAAAATCAAGGAAGAGTGAGAGCCACAAGGAAGAGGAAGGTACATTACTGTTTTGACAAGAATATAGCACGATTATGGATTACACCTTTGAATTAGTGAATAAGAATGTAAATTAAAATACCATTTAATTAATGCAATTTTAAAATAAGACAGAAAAGAAAGAAAACTAAAACTTCTCCATGACTTTAGGAAAAAATATGTCATGTGAGAGAGTTATAAATGTTCTTTAAAGAATAGAACAGCCAGGCACACTGGTGCACACCTGTAATCCCAGCACTTGGGAGGCTGAGGCAGGAGGATCTGGAGTTCAAAGCCAGCCTCAGCAATGGCGAGGCACTTAGCAACTCAGTGAGACCCTGTCTCTAATACAATACAAAAAAGGGTTGGGGATGTGCCCAGTGGTCGAGTGCCCTTGAGTTCAATCCTTGGTACCAAAAAAAGGAAAAAAAAGAAAAAGAATAGAACAAATTACTATTTGAGACATTACATGACATGGAAGGAATTTAGAGGTCATTCGCTAATGGGTGCCCAGGTGCTAGATAATGTTCCGTGTCCTTGAGCTTAAGGCACTGACTGCAGGGTGGCAATCAGGGTCACACACCTGTCCTGGGTGGGTAGTTTGCTGCTCTCCAACCTAAGCTTGATGCTTGGCTTCAGCTACCAACACTGCCCAGCTGACTCTTTGAACTTAAGTAGGGCCAAATTACACGGCTCTCCCACCCTTCCACCCTCTTCTAGAATGAGGAAACCTTTTTGTTTGTTTTGTTTCATTTTTTTTCTTTTATTCTAAGTTGTTATATATGCCAGCAGAATGCATTACAATTCATATTACACATATAGAGCACATTTTTACGTATCTCTGGTTGTATACAAAGTATAATCACACCATTAGTGTTTTCATACATGCAATTAGGATGATGATATCCAGCGCATTCTACCATCTTTTTTTTTTTTTACCCTTTTGCCCCCTCCCTTTCCCTCCCTCCCCATTTGCCTTTCTAGTGTTCCTCTAATCCTCCCATGCTCTCCGTCCCAACCCCACTGTGAATCAGCCTCCTTATATCAGAGAAAACATTTGACATTTGGATTTTTGGGATTGGCTAACTTCACTTAGCATTATATTCTCCAACTTCATCCATTTACCTGTGAATGCCATTATTTTATTCTCTTTTACTGCTGAGTAATATTCTATTGTGTATATATACACATTTTCTTTACCCATGCATCTACATCCCCAAAGGCTTTGAGGAGCTAAAACCAGACTCCTCATCTAATCTGACCTCACTTCACAGATGAACTAAAGACCTGCAGGAAATCAAATGAGCGTCTTCTTCTGTTTAAAGATCCTTAACCTTTTTTTAATCAGCTGAAGTCATATTATCATCTATGTAATTCCACCATTTCCCTGAAATTCTTCCAAGTGAGACATCTGAGCTGAACCCATGTAAGTTTCAATACAATTTCTTTGCCACCCAAAGTGCCTTAAAATGAGAAATTCAGTTGAATTTGTCTCGGAATTTAATTTTCTACTCATTTCCCTCCCCCACACCTGCCTCTGTCTCCAGACAAAACATAATATAGATAAAGTTAACTCACACTTCCTGTAACTGAGCTTGGGTTTTATAGCTTCCAAGTTTGGTTTCAGCCTGTTTTTAGAAAGGGAGTCTTGCCATCCAGCCCCTGAGACCGAGTTCCTGTCTTGGTACCTCGCTGTCCGGGCTCCACAGCCAGACCCAGGGAAAGGTCTGATGCTCCGTTTCACTCCGTTTTCATTGAGAAGGGCTCTTGTGAGTTTCTGTGGGTTTTATTTCTTAGAAATAAGTTTTCCATGTGCAGGCTGCATTAAGACAAATAAAACACTGTCTAAAGGATGACGATTAAATAGAGAAGCACAGGCTTCTCCTTCACAGCCAGCCAGTCAGTCCTGAGACGTGGCGAGGCCACCGCACCACCAGGCACCGCGGCGGGCCACCTCCTGCTACCGTGAGGTCACGACAGAGCTGGAGCTCGCTGCGCCTGCGCCTCCTGCTCGGCTCCGGGGTCGTGACCCTCTCATCCCCACATGTGCGTTCCACCGGAAAAGCGCGCTTGTCAAGTGCAGGTACCCCGTGATTCCAGCAGGAACCCCGGGGGAGGCACTGCTTCCTCGCCGAGGCTGTTGCAAACACCCACAGCCACGGCCTCTGAGCCTCGGACCTGATCTCTGAACACAGGTCACTGGTGCCTGGGGACATTTAGCAGGGAGACTGCAGCGAGCCCAAGGGAGCCCTGCACCCACCTAGCGGGTGCATCTCAGAGGTGAGGGAGCAAAGAAGACTCAGGAGTGAGGTGGGCGTCGGAGCAGCGGTGGTCAGCTGGTCAGAGGGTCAGCTCTCGTTTTCACCTCCTCCTCTTGTATTTGCTTGATGATTTCTAAAAGAGGCAAAATCTTCCGGGCATTGTTTGATCCAATAAAGAATGGTGAGGTCTCAAGTTCTGCGTGAATGGACTCAGTGAGGTCTCAAGTTCTGCGTGAATGGACTCTGGAGGCTCTGCCGTGCCAGTTCCCCAGTGTCCACTGCTGCTGTCAAGGACACCTGCCCTTTGGTGTCTGTGGTATGTAGTGGCCTTGGCCCTCGACCTGGCTGGAGGAGAGGACGCTTTGCCTGGCAGTCAAGACAGACTTCCTCTCCGAATGTTTTGCAAAGATTAAAAATAGTTTCAGTCGTTCGAGTGTAATGTGAAGACTGGGGACGTGTGTGTGGGGGGGGGGGGGCGGGGGAGGGAATGCCTTAAGGTCACTCCTCCGTGGAGTCCACCAGTCCATAGGCAGGAGGCAGGAGGTGGACCTCCACCTCCACGACTGGTCCTGTTTTTTGTTTTATTTTTTAATTTATTCATTGCTTTTAAAAATGAAGAGGATAAGATGGATGTCATTATCCTAAATGCATGATTGAAGATTTGAATGGTACGAACATACATTGTATACAGAGTTTTGTAAAAAGATGCTCTATATGTTTATTATGAATTATAATGCATACTAGTATTATAAATACAACAACTTTGAATAAAAAGAAAAAAAAATGAAGAGGAAAATTGTGGCCGCATAACTGCTGGTTGGCTGGGTGCCGGTATTATTTTTATTGGCAAGAGCCTCTGAGTGGCTGAAAGGTGGCCATTAACACTCCGACAGAGGGTGCTGACAGCCTGATTATGAGATTAACACCCTGCACTAGATGAGAGCATGCAGACCTCACTCTACCTGTCAGTGGAAACACCAGCAGGGCAGTGGGTGATGCCCAGCCCAGCTGTTCGTGAGACTGGGGGCCGCGCCTTGCTGTGTCTGAACTCTTCTCATGCCCAGGTAGCTACCTACTGGATTTAGCTGATGGTTGAAGGAATCCATTTTTTTGCCCAACAGCGGCGACTGTTATAGGAACTGTCCGTAACAGCCATCTTTATTTCAAGTGATAATATCACACATCATTTGGCCAGGAGAATCTGTGAATATCTTTTTTTTTTTTTTTATAAATTCAGATTGTACTTTTAAAACAGTTCTTTACATCAACTTTGAGAATATATTTGACACACCACCTATTTTCGAAATTGCCTCCACGGTGCTTACACCCCCTTAACTGAAAAATCCCTTAGATTCTGGCCCGGGGATCACAGTTAGGAAGAGTCTGTTCAACAGGGAATTTGTTTATTTATTTATTTGTTCATTTTTCATCAGAACCCCACCCCCACCCCCAGCATCACAGGCAATGATAGCTAAATGTGGGTGTGTGTAAATCAAACTAGTAAAACCCTCTAAGATTTCCGTGTCCAGGCATGGATGTTGACATGCTGAGCTGATCATTCCTTTGGCTGAGTTCTACTCCAGAAAACAGTAAAAATTCACGAATTATAGAACAAAGCCCATTTGGGGACGTGCTTAAACAGGAAGCCCTGCTCGGGAGGGGAGGGTCCAGGAGAAAGAACCGCCTGTCCCAGATCACAAACACCGCCCCAGCAGGCTGGTCTCATCAAGACGTCCACCCAGAGACCATCTAGGAATCCTGGGTTCAGCCTCAGCGTCCACTCTGCCCTCCCCAAGTAGATCCACCCAGAGAACAAAGGTTCTGATGGGAGAGAGCCCGGGACTTGAAAGTCTCAGGACATGAGAGCAGGGCTTCTGGGGCAGGCAGCAGTGGGTGGGAGCACAGGAGCTTGGCCTTGGCTCTGGGTGCAGCTTGATTTGCAGCTTTGAAACATGTTACTTCAAATTCACGGCCTATTAGTCTCTACATGCAGTCTGGCCTGTGGCCTCTGCTCCTCCATGTCCAAGGCCGGCCCTCCTGGAGACTTTTCCTACACAAATGTTTCCTTTTCTCAACCATGTACATAATTCTCAATAGCTCCATGAGTTCAACTCACTAGACATACATTTTATAGGTAGGATATTTATTTGTGATATGTTTTTCATGAAGACTGAAAACTTCCATTTCTAGATTAACTAAAACAATTTAGATTAACTAAAACAATTAATAGTTCCCCCAAAGCTTCCAAATTTGTGTTACCAGTTTTGCGACCAGGGAGTCTAAGCCATTGTGTGTGGTCATCTCAGAACTCCGTAGGAAGCAATGGGGTATTCCTCTGATTCATGCTAAAAAAAATCATTACAAAAATATCCAACCTTGATGGTGATTTGTCAAACAATGAGGACGAATGGTTACAAAATCCATAGTGAAAGAGTCAGACTCGGAAGCGAGACACTAAATGCTAGTGCCCTGTCGCCCTTACCTGCAGCTCTGCGTGTAGACCCTTGTTGCCGCCTGAAGCGCTTGGAGCAACGGAGCCGCGGGAAAAAGTTCAGAGACAAACTGGAGACAAACAGCTTTTTATTCTGATAACTTTTCTCTCTGGTTCTAACAACGACTAACACACGACAAACACACCACTAAAATGGCGCTGACGCGATCAGCAATTTCGGCCAAGTCACTCGAGATCCCGCAACAAGTCCCGTGAGACTACGGGAGGCGACAATGCCCAAATCTCCACGGCTCATAGTCAACCGCAATTCAAGTCAATCCCCAAACAGGGCTCCTGCAGACCCTGACATCACCTTTCTCAGCTGTCAGTTGGGGAAGGCGATGAGCTGCTGGGCCCATAGCCCCTGCACCCTCAGGGCCAGCACAGGAGTCAGAGGAGGAGCACTCAGGGAACCTCACATGCACGAATGTGACAGTGTGTCCCTAATAAGTACATCCTCCTGTGAAAAGAGGAGTCATTATGAAACCACCGAGTCCATTCCATCACAAGAACTCTCTGGTTTCAATGGAGAAACAAATATGGATGTTGGGTGGTCCCATTTAGATGGAGATGGAATTCTTCTTCTTCACATTGAATGATGACGAAGGGATGGGGACTGACGATATGTCTGTACTCCTCCTCCTCCCACTTGACAGACTCACAAACTGGTGTGACACTTACCTTTAACCCTCTTTCAGAAGGGTGACCTCTCCCTCCCAGCACATGCTCCCTGGGGGATTTCTAAGGGTCCCACAGGAAGAAACCTGCTGGGCAAGAGCAGACAGACAGCAGATTTGGGTCACTGAGAAATTCAAAGCCAAACGCGGGGAGAGTGGCTCTTCGGAAAATCGGAGGGGACATTGCTGAGAGAGTTCAGAGAGCTGAGCAGGGTGGACAGAGTGACAGGGAGGGGGGAGAGCAGGAGCAGGGAAAACTTAGATTGGAGAAGAGAAAAGCAGCAGGCAGGAGGCGTAGGAAGAAAGGAGAACCTGGTCCAGCTGTGAGATGACCAGGGCCTGGAGCTGGATTTGGCACAGGGACCACGGGGCCAAGAAGACCTGCACGTGGCCTGCCAAAGAAGACAAGTCAAATACGTGTCCGGATGGGAGGGGGCCGGGCGTCTCCTGCACCACACAGTTTTTCTTTGGGAAAATAACCTTTGTCCCAAGTGCTTTCTAATCATCCACATCCTCCTCTAAGGTTTCATTTTAATGGAAGGCAACTTGGAGACTTCTCCAGTGGCACGAAACTGTTTTCTTTCACTCTGCGGTTTAACAGTTTCTCCACAGTAACAGGGCAGTCTTTTTATTACCAGAAACATGGGCCTTATTTGTGGTCTTTGGCCATGGCCAAACTCCCACAAAGGCCGAAGGGAGTTGTGGCTAAGTGAACCTTAGTGAATAATGTCCATTTTTTAAAAAAACAAGGTTTGAAACATGAAGCAATCAGAACTGTGTTTGCTTTTTGTGTGTTGCTTTTGGTTCCCATGAAAGCATGACCACAAATGGGAAAGGGCTTTCTGTCTCTCTCCAGGCTCACAGGACGAATCTTGGAATCTCGAATACTCATCACATAGTCTTCAGGAAGCAGATACATGTCATTTTAACTAGCTCTTGATTATTGATTTACAAATTCTCTTTTCTTCGTCCAGTTGGATTTAATACTAGCAAGTATTTTTACAGTGCATTTTTCCTAGAAAAAGAATCATCGAGTCACTGTTTTACTACTCCTCACAAGTTCCCTGAGTCCTGCTTCACCATGAAAAATGAGGACAGGGCTGGGGGTGTGAACTCAGTGGTTCAGAGCCTGCCCAGAATGCACGAGGTCTTGGGTTTTAACCTCGGTACCAGAAAAAGAAACGAAAACGTGAAAAATCAGAAGTACAATGAGTGTAGTTCGGAAAAAAAGCAGTAACATTTAGAGAATGATGCAGAAACGTCTCCTAAATAATCAATAGGGCTGTTTGTATTGGTAATTTTTCCTATGCTTCCCTGTGCCCCGACGTAAGACAAAATTCCCAAATCCCACAGCCACCCAATCCTCACTGTGTCTGAGTAGTCGCCCTGTGAGTTGTTGTGGCATCAGGTTATACTAATGACATTTGCACACCACCCTCTCTCCGTCCTCTTAATTTTTCATATGATGTGGTAAACGCAGGGAGAAAGCATTATTACATCCCATTCATCAAGCACAGCTAAGAGGGCTACTTTTAATTTTTTCTATGTTGGATTATCAGAAAATTCAGGTTAGCTCTGACTGAATCATTTGCTTCCTGGAGGTGTGACTTTGGTAATCTGAGAGCACAAGACATGAGTGACCACATCCTTCTGCAGTTTTCCAGGAGCAACTCTATGCTGGCTCTTTCCCTCCATGTCTGACTACTCTCTTTTATCTTCCTCAATTATCTTCTTTCCTCACTCTTGTTGAACAGCTCATGCTTCCCTCCCTGGGTCTGGGTGGGCTAGTTGGTGGGCTGTGGATCAACTCGCCCCCATCCAAGTCTTCAGGCTTCTCCTCCAGCCCAGGCCTGTGAACGGCTACCCGTTCCTGGAGAGGAAGCCCAGCTGGAAGACAGACGTGCGGTTCACGCCCATGGCTGCTTCCTCGCAGCAACCGTGGAGGCGAAGAGCTGTGAGGGGCGCCCTGTGGCCCACAGAAATGTTTCCGTCTCGTGCTTCACCAATGAGAGTTCCCGGCAGCTGACCTAGAACACAGCTGAGGCTTCTGAAGACACGGCAGGAATTTGAAAATGCACCATGTTAAACCAAGTACTTGAATAATGTCTTTAGCTACTTTTTCCTTCATATTTCCCATATCTAAATAGTCACGACAGTCTGCTGGTCTTTCTCTTCGACACATTGATCTTGTCCATCTCTTCCCTGAATATTTTAGCATCTGGTCTCATTTCTATTACCATCCCTTTAAATGTATCACATGCTCTGTTGTTAGGAATATTAAATGAAGTACAGATCTGTTCATGCATCCATTATTGAAAGTCCACAGGTGCCTACCATGCTTCATGGCCAGGTCCAGTCCTGAGTGGGTCATTCGGGTGCAATGCCCTGTGCTCTGTCTCCTGCTATCACCCTCGCTTTCTGAGATGCCACTTCACAACACTTGACATCCTTTCTAGCTCATGCATGTCTTTGTTTATTATTGTCTCCCTGATTGAAATGCTTTCTCAATCTTTCTTCAGCAATCCTATTCATTTTTTTTTTTTTTCTGGATCAACTGAAATGTCAAATGCTCAGTAAAGCAATGAAGCCATTCTCAGCTGGCAAAATTAAATGTTATTTCATTCTGCTCCTATTTGGTTGAGGGTGCATTCAATATTCCTCTGTCTTCAGGAAGCATTCAAAATAATCACGGCAACTTTTACTATTGAGTCTATATGTGGTCTTATTTTCAGGCAATTATTACCAATCAACTAAAAGCGTTCTGAGAGATAAAAATGTGTATCAGCGCTTATGAGATATTTTACATTTTTTAAGAGCAGGGCAGCAGGGCTAGCAACTTCTTCATGTGTTTATTCCTAGAACTCAGAGCAATCATAGGCTCTTAAAAATCATTTAATCTGCTAGCCAGGTGTGGTGGTGCACACCTGTAATCCCAGAAATTCAGGAGGCTGGGGCAAGAGGATTGTAAGTTCGAGGCCAGCTTCAGGAACTTAGTGAGACCATAAACAACTCAGCGAATCTCTGCCTTAAAATAAAAACACTAAAAGGGCTGGGATGTGGCTCAGTGGTTAACCACCCCCTGGGTTCAATCCCCAATAGCCCTCCCCCCAAATCATTCAATGTGTTGTGTTGATTTGAACTGATTTAATTTGACATGCTAATGTTACTGCAGTGTTCCAAGCAGTCATTAATAAGGAATAGCTACTATTTCAATATGGCTTCAGAGACATACCTCACCCTTTAAGGGGTGAGGGCACACGTTTCTGTTGACAAGATGGACTTACATCAGCCTGGTAATAAATTGATAGTAATGATAGTGATTCCAATCTAGGGCTTATTTTCTAGCTTCACATTTGATCTCATTTAACTAGAAAACAATCTTCCTGTTATTGTTCTTTTCCTCCTCCTCACGATTCCATTTTATAGGTGAAGAAACCATATGTAGGGAACTCAGTTAATTTCCTCTAGGCTATGTAAGGAGTTAGGAGATGACCTGTGATTCAAGGTTCATTCTGACCAGGCCCAGAGCCTGGGTGCTTTATTTGGACATAGCTCTGCTGTCTCTCTGGAAGACAAGATGAGTGAAGGAGTCCTCCTTCATATGGTGCATGGGGAAAGCCACACCAGGACGCCTTCCAGAAGACCCTAGATTGGGGTGGATTTGTGTGTCTCCCAACCACTGTTGCACAGGCATTTCAGCTGAATCTGTCACATACAAGATGAGGCACTCAGTGGCATCGGGTGCCAAATGGCCATCTTCCATGAGTTTGTTAGAACACTCACTGACGCTAGGACACTAAGACACTGGGGACACTCCAAAAGGAAAACCATACACACACACACACACACACACACACACACACACATATATATATATGTATTTTGTTTTGTTTTGTTTGTTTTGTTTTTAACTTCTCAGCCCCAGTCTGTTGAGGCTGTCTACCTCCATAACCATCTGCACTTTCTAACCCCTGCTGTTTGCTGATATTACCTTTTGTATTTTCCTGCATGTAGAGAGACTTCCACTTCTAGTTGTCTTCAACTCAGACCTTTACCAGGACTTCTCACATTCTGCTCACCTTAGGAGCAAGACAATGATTCTCTTTTGCTGTGAACTATTTTTATAATGGCGAGGACATAGAGAATGGCTTCAAATGCAGGGTCTTCCCCCAGAACCAGGAATACATTGGCTTATGACCTTGAATGCAGAGGCATTATCTCCCTCCTGGGCAAAGATGTTGTGTTTACTATCCACTATAACAAATACAATTTCTTCCACTACAGCAAAGGGCAGGCCTGCTTACTGCCCATTATAAAACATTTGGGTTCCCTAGAGTCAAATTTCCTCTCCTGTAGTAAACCGTAGGTGTAGGTGACATGGGCCCTCTGCGCTGCCCTATGGAAACAGGCTGAGAGAGCCAGTGCAACATTGGTGACATTCTAGCTGATTCTATTCCTGTGAGCAGTTAGCCATCCTCTATGCATGTCCATGACAGTGTGGCACTCTGAGCAGGGCTGGCCGCTCTTCTTTCTTGAATGGTTCTCCTTTATGCCAGTTCACTTCCATGGTGGCCCCTGCCCTGCTGCCCTCCTTATTCCTGTCTTTTCTCTAGCTCCTCCTCCCGGGGCAGTACATACCACCCTTCCTCCTGACTCCTCCCTTTCTCCCGCTCCCTCCCACTGCACCACCCCTACCTACTCAGAGATCTCACCCCCTGGGGAACTCCAAAATGAGACTCCGCCAACAACCCCCAAATTGCTATTAACAGCACGAGGGTTCTCTTCCAGTGTCAGGACCTCACGTTCTGGAGTCCAACTTTGTAAGTGTTGCAATACAAAATGTACACAGGCTTCACGATTCCCCTGCCCTGCCACGCACCAGCTCAGCGTCTCCTCCGACATGATCACTCCTGTGCACTCGCATGCACCATCCCCACAAACACTTGCAGTTTTAGGTTATCTAAAATTTTTCATCATAAATCCAATATTTGCAAAGAATGTAGTTTTAGAAAGCTATAGAAAGTGACATGTGAAAACATTGCTGTGAACTTCTGTCTGCAGCCACAGAGGCATAACAGGTGTCACTTTACCCTTGAGCAAATAACTATAAATCTGGGCAAAATATATGAAGCAACTGTTTTTAAGCACTGGGCCACAAATAACTCTGGGCTGTGATCCTTGAAAGAAAGGAAACATATGGAGTGATCTCCAAGCTCACTCTGGCTTTCTGCCTAGGGGACATTTTTTCCGAGCCTCTGCAGAGGTCATTGCAGCCTAAACGGCATTGGTCCCCCAGGCTGAGGGGAGAGTGAATGGGCTTATTGAGGAGATCAAATTATCACTGGACTTAGGATAAACATAATAGCATAAAATCAAAGAAACTGCATAGGATTTGCTGTGTCATATTCAATATAAGAAAAATATTAGAAACACATTTCTTGATGACATGACATACTTTTTTCGATTATTAATTACTAGTTGATAAATATCATATATTGTCAGAATCGTTTTTCTTCCTAGTTTTAATTTTTAGAAGCAAGAAATACTAAAAAACCTAATTTGAACAAATAACAATACAGATGTGGATTTTTTTTTTAAAAAAAAACTATAATGCCACTCATTTTTAGTTACATTCTAGAAATCACAGGATGATCATCACAAAGTTATTTATTATTGATCTCTCAGCTGACAACCAGTGTATGAAAACATAGTAGGTTATATAATATATACATCTACCTTACTAAATTTTTCTACCATTTCTAATAATTTATCTATCAGTCTTTAGGTTTTCCATGTTAAGAATGATATCACCTGTGTTTTAGTCAGCTTTTTTGCTGCTGTGACTGAAGACCTGACCAGAACAATTGTAGGAAAGGAAGAGTTCATCTGGGGGCTCACGGTTTCAGAGGTCTCAGTCCATAGACAGCTGGCTCCATTCCTTGGGGCTCAAGGTGAAGTAGCACATCATGGTGGAGGAGTGTGGTAGAAGGAAGCTGCTCACATGATGATCATCAAGGGGAGAGAGAGAAAAGAGAGAGAGAGAGAGAGAGAGAGAGAGAGAGAGAGAGAGAGAGACTCCACTAGTCAGATACAAAATATATACCCCAGAGCTCACCTCCAAAGCCCACCTCCTTCAGCCACACCCAACCTGCCTTCAGTTACCACTCAATTAACCCCACCAAGAGATTCATTCACTGATTGGGTTAAGGCTCTCACGCAACTCAATCATTTCCCCTCTGAACTCTTTCACACTGTCTCACATGGGAGCTTTGGGGGATGCCTCATGTCCCGACCATAACAACCTACCAGTTAGGACATTTTCATCTCGTCTTTTGCTCTCCTCTTCATAGTAGAAAATACTCTTTTCTTATAGTTTCGTATTTGGAGCTCAAACATAATGTCGCATTGAAGTGGTGATATAGGGTACCTGTTTGTCCAAATGTTCAGTGGAGCACCTCCAAAGCTTCGCTTTATGATCTTATGTCTTGTAGGGCTTTCATACTTCTTGTCAAGTTTAAGAAGTTACCTCTTATTTCTAATTTAAAAAGATATTGATTTCTAAGTATGCCTTTACATTATGATCAAATGTTTTCCTCTATTTATTGGTTGGATGTAAACTGCTAGCAGTAACATAGAATTATTTTTACATACATGGGGTAAACTTAACTTGTCCAGAGTGTACTCTGTTCTTTTTTTTTAATATATTTTAAATTTGTTCTAATTATATAGTACACTCTTTACTACCTGATTAGGTTAGATTTTCTAATAATTTGCTCAGAAATTTTGTTTTGTGATTTTTTTTATAGAAATGGGCCTGTATAGTTCCTCTAATTTCCTAACTTCACTTTAAAGCTTATTCTGACCTCTTAGAATAAGCTAAGGAATGTTCTGTCTTTCACTATTTATGAGGCAGTGCATGCAGGTACCAAAGCCTCAGGTCACCACTTGATCTCTAGTTAGCTTGTGACTGCTTAACTCACGGAGGTGGTATGGTCAGATAGAGTCACATGGAATCCAGTGCATAGTTGATGACACAAAGCTTTTTGGGGAGATTTGTTTGGGTTTGAATGCAGGGACAAGGTGGGGTGACATATTGTTCTAGCACCTGGTTTGTGTTGATCACAGAGGTGGGGCGTGTTGACATCAATCTTAGAAGCAGGGCTTGAGGGAGTCCACTGGACACTCACTGACCTCCGTAACGTGAGGTTCACCCTGAGTAGTTGGCTTTCAGATGTTTGCAGAAGGAAGCTGTCATTGATTAATTAGATAGGTTTAAATCCACTTTTCCAACAATCATTTGAACCTGACTTGAGTGTCCTACAATTCATTTCAGGTCTGACACTACTTGGTGTCTCACACACCCCACAAGCTAGACCCCACTAGGGCCCCACTAGGCCCCCAATGCAGACACCTCTTACAAATCCTGGGTCTGCAATGACACCAACTCCCCGTGCTCCTTCCTGACGTAGCTGAATGCTCAAGGCCTCCTCGACCCCTCCTTTAGATCCGATCATCTGCTAGAACAATTTTCCCAACTCAGGAAAGCACTGTGCTTAAAGTGCCAGCTTTATTTCAAAGGACACAGCTCAGGAGCAGCCGCATGGAAGAGGACGAGGGATGGTGGGAAGGGCGGGGCACAGAGCTTGCATGACCTTCCGGTGGAACCCGGAGATGCCGTTCTCCCAACACTCCTGTGTGTGCCAGACCCGCCACTCCCCAAGCTCCTTGCTCAGGAGGTTTTACTGAGGCTTCAGGACACAGGCAGAATGGATGCAATCACCAGTCCTGGTTGAGCTGGGTCTCCAGTTTCCCTCTCCTCCTGGAAGTTCCAACCCTCAAACCCTGTGTGGTCAGCCATGCCCCTGGAAGGTTCTGTGGCCCCACCACAAATCACAATGGAAGCATCAGCTCACAACGGAGGCAGGAAGGCTGGTTATAAATAGTAAAAGAAACATCAATGGCTCAAGAATTTCCAAGGGTTTTTGAAGCTCTGTGCCAGGAATGCAGGGCAAAGACCAAGTCTATGATTTTTATTATACCACGCATGGCTATAGCCACATTCCATAAAACAATCAGTAACTTCCCCCTGTTACGGCGGCTTTAGAAATTCTCAGATTTCTCTTTTAGTCTCCCCTTAAATCTGCGCATGAGGCCATTGGGAACTGCCTGGCTCCCTCATGCCTGCTGATTCCTGTTGGAAGTGTGGATTCGTTGGTAGAAATTGGATTTCCATCGAGCTTCAGTCAATTAAGATTTTCCCCTCTTTTGGTTTTTGAGTATTTGTTGTGGCATCTACTGGGACAATAGTTATGTACACTCTCTTGGTGACATTAGATGGCTCAGAAAGCAGGTAAAATGAAAATCTAAAGAGACTGCTCTCTGGAAAACTTCCCAGGTCTATCAAAGAATAAAGTTACAGAAGAGACACAGATTGATCATCTCCTCTGCAATCCTAGGAAAGACTCCTTCTTGGTGTCTGCTTACCAGGAAAGCCAGCGGGGGCCAGCTGTGACAGAGGCCTCCTGGACCGGTTCCTCTGTTCCATTTGAAATTATCCCTTGTTATTTTAATCTCATGCATTTTATAGCTGGATTGTTCCCAGTGTCTCTTTTTCAGAATTTGGGGCCAAATCCTGAATATTTCCGTGGATTTGTTTTTTCTGCCCATGAGGGGTCTTTGTTTAAAGACTTGAGTCTGCAGCCTGCAAAGATTAATGATCTGCTAACGCGTTTCCCCTAGCTTCCCTGTGAAGCGTTCCCTTATATGTTCAGCATGAGACAATCCAAGGAAAACAAAAACATACGAGAGTAGAGTTCAGATAAATAGTCAAACAAGGGGGAAAGAAAAGACTAGGCAGATTAAGTGAAAAAGTCGTTATCAAATTCTGAAGAATAAAAAAGATTGAATAACTTTATACAAAGGCCACTATCTAATCTACCTAATTTGCCGGTATGGTAAACAAAACCAGAAAAAGTCCTGATTTTCTTATAGCATAATTTAGATTTGACTGACTTTTATAAAGTTCTCCTGGTTATAATTTTTTCTCTTTTTTTTGGTACCAGGGATTAAATCTAGAGGCACTTAACCACTGAGCCTCATCCCCAGCCCTTTTGTTATATTTTATTCAGAGAGAGGATCTCACTGAGTTGCTAAGTGCCTCGCTAAGTTGCTGAGGCTGGCTTTGAACTCATGATCCTCCTGCTCCAGCCTCCCGAGTTGCTGGGATTACAGGTGTGTGCCACTGTGCCTGGCCCTGGTTATAATCTTATAGGAACAAAATCAATGAGCAACAGAAATGCAGCAAGTCAAGCCAGCTGTTCACAGTCAGGCTCAGGGGACAGCACATTTGAAGGACAGATGGAGTTTGGGTGCAAGGTACCAGGTTAGCATGCACGTTAGGCTGAGGGTCCCACAGAACATTACCAAGCGAAGAACTGTGGGACTTCTCCATGGCCTAGCTCTGGTTGGGAAGAGTGAACTGCTGATCTCTGCGGGGCTCAGGCCAAGAGGCAGCTCCGGCTGGGCTGAGCCAAGGGCAGGTGTGGGCTGCAGTCACCTTGGAGCATGGGTGGTGTTGGTTCCAAAGCCAGGAGTGGGTCGCCACGGCTTTAAAGTACGTGTTCCATTGCTCACTGAAGTCTGTATGCCATTGTTCACATACAGGCAGAAGGTTCGTTTCCATTTTAGAAACATGATTTGCAGTGAGTCTGTTGCCAATGGCTGGCATTCAAAGGACAAGGCCGTCAAGGTTTTCAGACACAGGTTGGCCTAAGTTGTCACTGAAGGACTAAATACACTTAGAGCCCTTCTGTTTATTTGCCATAATAGCTATGAAACAATTCCCTTTATTCCAGGAGCGTGGGCTTTTAATTTTTATCAGTTAGGGGTGATCTCTCCTTTGGAAGTGCTTAAAGACAGCCAGTTAAAGTATCTGTGCCTGAAGTGTGACTGGGGGGTGTCTGTTCAGCCGCTGCACTAGCCCTTAGTCGTCATAGGACTGTGCTGGCTTTTTATTTCTTCTCAATTCTGGTTAGGTACCCTATAGCTTTCTAAGGATTTGTCCATTTTGAATAGATTTTCAAAATTGATATCCTGTATTTGTTGAGAATATTTTCCTGTTATCTTTTATTTTTTTGCTTCCTCTTTAGTCATGTCTGCTTTCCATGCACAATTCTTCTGTTTTGTTCTTTTTGTCTTTATTAATCTTGGCAAGAATTTGTATATTTGATTATTATTTTGTTCCAGAGAATCAACTTCTGGCTTTGTTGAGCCACTCTATCATATGTTTGTTATTCTATTGTATAGTTTTATTTTGTTGTTCTGGTTTCTGATGTGAGGTGTCCCCAAAAAGCTCATGTGTGAGACAATGTAGGAAGGTTTAGAGGTGCAGTGATCTAATTAGGAGAGCCTTAACCTAATGGTGAATTAATCTCCTGTGGGAATTAGCTGGGTGGTAGCTGTAGGCAGGTGGGGTGTGGCTGGAGGAGGTGGGTCATTGGAGGTGTCCTTGGGGGTTTACATTTTGTTCTTGGTGAGTGAAGCCTTTCTGTGCTCCCTGGTTCCACGTGCCGCGCTGCTCTTCCTCCACACGCTCGCCCATGATGTGCTGCCTCACGCCTCGCCCAGAGCAAGGCAGGGGCCATCTAGGGACTGAGACCTTTGAAACCGTGAGCCTCAAGTGAACTTTTCCTTTTCTAATTATTCTATCAGGTCTTTTGGTCACAGGAGTGAAAAACCTGACTAAAACAGTTGCCATTTAAAAATTTTCTCTCCTTCCATGATTCTTATATGTATTTTGTTTGTTTCTAATTTTTGACATTGTAAATTCGACACTTAGACCTTTTTTCTGTCTCTCTTTACTTCTCATGTATGTATTTAAAAAATGATACCCCCTTAAAGGATGGCTTAGCAGCTATGTACGTTGTGAGGGGTAATGTTATATCATCATGTAGTCTAGCTCTCTTATAATACATTCTGATTTCTTTCTAGCTCATGAATTATTTGGCAATTTTTAAAACTTTCCAAGTATATGATATTTTTTCTTATCTTTTTTTTGTTATTAAATTCTAAATGTAGTGCTCTGTGGTCAGACATATGGTCTCTGTCCTACCTGGGAAGGAGGGCAGGGGGAGCAGAGGGAGGTTTCTGTCTCCTGTTCTGCCCAGGTGCTGAGCCAGCAGAACCTGCAGGGCCCCTCCAGCACCCTCTGGCAATTCTAGATACACCGTCCAGAGACCCAGAGAACTCCCAGGCACCAGAGAGAGTGAGAGGTGGAAACTACAGAGAAAGTTCAGTTCCTATTCCTCTGGAAGCAGAGGAGAAAGAACAAAGAACCAATAGCATAAAATGGGCTTAATAAGTGAAAAAGGTAAGGTAAACTATTTGAAATATAAAACAAGGGAAAAAAACACACACGTAAGAACCAAGCAGGAACATTTTTATCTGAATATGAGGTAAAGAGTATAATAGGTGGCATAAATAGATAATCTATGAATTACAGAATTGAAAGATAAGTTTGAGGAACTTTCCAGGAAGAATCTGAAAAGGATAAATGAAGAAAAAAAATTTAAAGAAGAGTGAAATGATGTGTGGGAGAGAGACAAATACCAGCATTCTTAATAACATTTCCAGAAATAAAAATAAATAAGAGTTGAGAGAAGGAAATATTTGAAGAAATAATAGTTTTCCCAAATGAATAAAAGAATGGAAATCTCAGGATGAAAGGATCATGGCATACTATAGAGGAGAGAGAAGGGAAAAACTATATCTGAACACATTTTAGTGATTTAAGAATACCAGAGACAAAAAGAAAAATTCCAAGACTTAAAGAAGAGAACAAAGTGCGTGCAAAGGAGTTTGACTATCATTCAGATTGAAGCCATGTGTTGCAGAGACCCTGGGCCCAGCATCAAGGAGTTGGAACTCACTAAGGGCAGGACTAGGAGGAGGGCTGGACTTTCCAGGGAGCTTGAAAAAGGAAGATTTGTTCCCATGTCTACATCTAAGCAGTGGGATCATTAGTGAGCCCTTGAGAGGGCTCTCACTTGAAGAAATATCTTCCAGCTCCTCCTGGGATTCCTTAGCAAGTTGGCCAGGCTCTGACTGGTGGGGATTCCCACAGCTCTCTAGCTGAGGCCTCATGCTTAGCCCACCCAAGGCATGTGCCTATGGCTGCCTGTTGGGCACCCCCCTCATACCTACACATAGGTAGATAGATGTGAGACAGACAGACTCAGAGAGAGAGAAATGCAGACATACAGAGAATGGGAATAAAAATAAAAATAGCATACACCAGGGTTGGGGCAGGAAGACTGAAAATGGAAATGAGAGGAAACCTCAGTGCTGTGGCAGCCTCTGTGAAGACACGGGGACGGAACCTTCGTGTGTCTGTCTGGTGGCCTTTTACTGTTCAGGCCCCAGATCTGCTGAGCAGCCCTCAGGGCACCTCTGAGTGTGTGTGGATGTTCTGCAGTGGTGACCTGGGGAAGGTTCTGGGTCCGTGTGATCAGTCTAAATGTCCGTGGTGTGGCTTTGATAGTTACCTGTGTCAGTCAGAGTTAGTGTGGAAGGAGCTGCTGGATGTCACAGCTGAGCACACGGCCACTGCAGAGAGAGCTGAAGTGCAGCCCACCTCGTCTGCTCAACCCTGCTCTGTTACTCCAGTGGGTTCCGTCCGTACACAGAGAACTACCAGACGGGTTGTGTGCAGTCATTTCTTTTTGTAAAACTTGTAGCATTTGACTGATTCTTGATCACCGTCAGAACAGCTGTACTCTATCAAGTCATTAAAAAAAAAGGAAGGAAGGAAGGAAGGAAGGAGGGAGGGAGGGAGGGAGGGAGGGAAGGAAGGAAGGGGGAAGGAAGGAAGGAAGGGGGAAGGAAGAATGGAAAGAAGGAAGAATGGAAGGAAGGAGGGAAGGAATGAAGGAAGGGGGAAGGAAGGAAGGAAGGGGGGAAGGAAGAATGGAAAGAAGGAAGGAGGGAAGGAAGGGAGGGAGGAAGGAAGAAAGAAAGAGATAAAGAAAGGAAGGAAGGAAGGAAGGAAGGAAGGAAGGAAGGAAGGAAGAAAGAAGGAAATCCTCCTGGAGTCATCTGGGCCCTGCAGGGTCTTTACCCACAGGGCGACCCACAGGTCACAAGTGCTACTCCTCTGTCTGTTGGAAATGTGCTAAGCCTGAACTTTCCAGTGCCCAAGACAGCAGGGATTTCCAGCCACGTATGCTGACATATTGAGACTATCACAGATAAGTGAGGATTGCAAATATTTAAATTTTGGGGGAAATTACCTATTTAATAATTTTAATCCACATAGCACTTGATTGTATTCTCCTTGCAAAAATATTTTTAAGTTACCTAAAAATTTCTCAGATGACCATCCCTAATCCGAAGTCCTCATGGAAAAACTAGCTCACTTTCTCATTACTTCTATGTATAGATTGCACCATATGAAATGGCTTTCTTTGTGGATTAAAAATAGCTGAAGATCAGCAACTGTGTACTGTTTGACCTAATGTTTTTATTTTTAAATGTGTAAATACTATTCTATTCCAGTTACCTAATGGACTTTTAAGTCTCAAATATTTTAGAAAACAATTCTTTTTAACTTATCCATGAGAGGCATAGGATTACTTAGCTATTATCTCAATAAGAAACTTTTGTGTTGTTTAACTTTTTTCACTTTACCTTGCTGTATACTTTCTTAAGCAACTGAGTGAGTGTCTCCATAAGGTAAACCCCAGGAATCAAAATACCAGCTCCTAAAGAAATACTGCTCTTTTGACTGCTTACTGCCTATTTATAATACCAGCAAAATGTAACCTGGATTTTCTGCCATCTTTTTTATATTTTTTTTTGTGTGTGTGGTACCAGGGATTGAACTCAGGGGCACTCAACCACTGGGCCACATCCCCAGCCCTTTTTGGTATTTTATTAGAGACAGGGTCTCACTGAGTTGCTAAGTGCCTCACCATTGCTGAGGCTGGCTTTGAACTCAAGATCCTCCTGCCTCAGCCTCCCAAGTGCTAGGATTACAGGCGTGCGCCACCATGGCCAGCGATTTTCTGCCATCTTAATGTTGATATTTTCCCATTTAATTTCTTGTCATTTTTAGGTTTGATGATGGTTGTTTGGCTATTTTAATTTGTGCTCCTGGTGTTACTAATGATATTAAACATATAGATTGTCTCTTTGATGAGAGTTTCCTGTAAGTTGTGCAGAAAAAAATGTATTCTCTTCCCCAAGAAATCCAAGTCACTTAACTGTGAACATTTTCTAAATATCCCAAACCCTTCCGTATAAAAAGGAAATGACTCCTATATGCAGTGCAATTACTTTTACAGATGACCTAAGCTGCTGAATTCTTGGCAAGTGCTCTTCTCAAGCCCCCAACCCCTCTTTCAAAAAGGATAGTTACAATTTATTAACTCAGTAAAGGTTTGAGGTCTTGAGTGCATTTCCTAAATATGACTTATTTTTCTTTTAAGTAAAGCACTTTCATTCCAGGCCAGAATATGATTATTGGGTTTCACATCTGCCATGGATTCATTTTAAAATAAAGCTTTTATGAATTTTGGTGACTTTCCTGGAAGTGCGTTCCTGTGGAGACTCACACAGCTTTGTCTCACATCACTTGCTGGGACAGGCTGGGCCTTCTCCCGGAGCTAGACAGGTGTGCCAGCTGTGCGCCTGGGCCCTAGAATATTCCATCCCAAGCACACTGTTTGTGGGTGCAAATACGGGAGTTTTGCAGATTTTATACCTGAGCCCAGGTTGCAGAACTGGGCCGAGGAAATGGAGCAAGAGTGACCTTTAGTGGCCGCTTGGAGCAATCACAGAGGCATGAAGTTGATGTCTCAGGGGGACGCATGGTCAAATCCCTCTGCATGACCACTTAAAGCAGAAGCGTAATAAGTTAGAACTGACTGACCATGAAACTCCCATTTGACTTTTCTATTCTACAAGATCAAAACCCTGCGAGTCAGCGTTCAGACCCTTGAAAAGGTGCCCTCCTAATTGGTAAAGGGAAATCTAGTCACGCCTGTTAATGTGACTGAGGAGCTTCAATGACTAAATCCCCCACACAAATAGACTTGGGAAAGTACCATTTAATTGAAGCAAAAACCCTTTGCTTTCCATGGAGTGATAAAAGCCACCTGGTCGTCCTTTGAACCTCAGAGCTAAGCAGCAGGGAAAGGAATTATTTGTTAGCACTGCATCTGATCTCAGGAAAGGGGGCCGTCTCCTACTTTCAGTGAGAGTTACCATGGATGGGAATTAAGTGTTCAGAACATGCTTTTTCCTTGTGTTAAGGGACGTTGACGGGCCTCCTTCAGTGATTCCACCTTAAGATACAGAGAACCTCACCATAATGAAGTCGTTCCCTCATTTTATAATGGACAGATGTGTTGGGTTTTTGAACCGTGGGTGTCTCTCCAGTGTGAGGATGTCGTAGTAAAGGAAAGGTCAAGATACAGATGAATTTCTGCAATAGACCTGTTACAATCATGGTGAAACCTTTTTCCCCAATGAAAACTTTCAGCATTATACAAAACCTATAAGTTCACGTAAATGCTTTTCAAAATATTGTGCTTTGTCTTAAAAAATTATAACATTATTCATTATTACATCTACTTTTTTCCAAAATATTTTTCTGATAAAATCCATTATTGTATATGAGGATAGATTTCTTATAAGCGGAGACCAGTGAAGGGTTAAAACTTTAAGGGCGAACCAAGGTTTCTGAGTAAGGGTCTCTAATGTGACCACTTCTAAAAACACATGACTTACAAAGGACAAAAAGCTGAGTAAAGCAACATAGATTCGTGATAATACCATCAGGTCAAGAATAAGGAAACCCATTCTCTTTTTTTAAGTCTTAGTCGAGATACCAGTTTGCCCCCAGGTATTTGCCAAAGGAAGACATGATTTAAATTAGGTAATAATGTAATTTCTTTGAAATTTATTGTAATAATATGTTTCACACCTTATATTAGTAATTCCAAATAATTATTTTTCAAAAATTGAATGGGTCATTGAAATTTATTTCAGATATCTTCTCTACATACACACACACGTGTATATTTGTATGCTATGTATGGATTTGACTCAAAGCTTCCTCGGGGGAAACATGTATTGCTGCCTGAAGCGATGGCCGCTTAGAGCAACAAAGCCGCGGGAAAAAGTTCAGAGACAAACTGGAGACAAACAGCTTTTTATTCTGATAACTTTTCTCTCTGGCTCTAACAACGACTAACACGCTCCACACACACCACCAAAATGGCGCTGACCCAATCAACAATCTCGGCCAAGTCACTCGAGATCCCGGGGCCAAGTCCTGTGAGACTACGAAAGGCGACAATGCCCAAATCTCCATGGCCCATAGTCAACCGCAATTCAAGCCATTTCCCCAAACAGGGCTCCTGCACACATGGGACAGGTGCTCCACTCAGTACCGACCCTGACCTTTCCTCCCTGCTTCCAGACTGGCAGTCGGGACAGTTTCAGCCTGCCTGGATGGAGAGCATGGGTCAGCGGATGCCCCTCGCGCACTGTCAATGACAAGCTCCGTGACTTCCAGGAAACGGGCCCGCTCGCAGAGGTCGCAGAGGACGGGGAGGACGTGTTCTAGGATGCCCACATCCCTGAGGCTGCAGTCCTCTCCTCCACGTCTCTCCTGCCCACCCTGGCACCTCTGCCTGGTGGAGCGTGGGCCTGGCCTGTCTCCACGCTCCCCAGAGCCGTGTGGGCAGGATGAGTCGCCCGTCCTCTGGAGTCTTGGTCAGGGCATGAAATCCTCAGCCAAAGGTCACCCAGGCTGTGCTCCCCCACAGCAGTGCGACCATGGACCCAGGGGAGAAGCCTGATGTCTACATTGCTACCAGAAGTGACGAGCAGGGTGACCTTAAGGTGAGCTTGTTCTTAGAATGGACCCTATCCATCAGAGGAGAGCCAGACATGCAGGAAGAAGGACCAGTGGCCACACGGCAGATTGACCCCTGTCTTTTCACCAAGGGACCTGAGGCCCTGTCCTTTCAGACACTGGGAGTGATGCTACTCCATATACACTGTGCTGCCGTGGCCTTTCTGTTAAACAGGGGACGTGGAGGCTCAGGTACTGAGTGAACACTCACTGGGTCCGTCTCACACAGAGGCTGCTGGGCCCACAGACTCGCCTGCTGGGCATTGCCCTGATTTCTGAATGCAGACTTGGACTAGGTGCACTCTGGCGTTGGCAGGACCCCTTCATTGGCCCTGGGCCTGTGGAGTAAGAGCTATTGTAACAGGAGAGGGTGAGGAAACTCCCTGAAATAGGCCCCCTGCTCCCCAAGACAACAAATCAAAAACGGTTTGTTCCAGGGAGAATGCCAAAGACTATATCAGCTTCCATGATGTAAAGGACTTAAAGGACATGGGACTTAAAGGCTCTCCTTAGGGTGGTGATTACTGGAGTGTAATTAATACAACTGTCAAATTGCATCATCTAGCACACATACATTTTATTGCATATAAAATTCACATTTAAAAAGTTGATTTAAATGAAACCAAGCAAAAATTAATTCTACGTGTTTTGGTCAGCCCATGTGAAATAAATCTCTCTTTCAGCATAATACATTGGACTGTTTTCTTTTACAATTTGTGTTTGCTTATTGTGTTCAAAATGGCTACATTTTCCAGAATCTAGCTATCTACTACTGCAGCTGACACGGAAGCTGTGAAGATATCCTCATGTTTAAAAAGAACAAATGATACAAAAATCTATGGGCAATGTTAATGTACTGTATATTTCAAAAGCTGGAAGAAAGAATTTTGAAAGTTTTCTCCATAAACAAATGATAAAGGATTAAAGAAATAGATGCATTTAGCTTCATTTAAATGCTACAGAATGTACACATATATGGAGAACTTACATGTATAGAAACCTCTCATGGAATCCCATAAATGCGTACCATTTCTGTTTTTTTAATGCATCAGATTTAAAACTAAGTTTAGTCCAAATTAAATTTTAAAAACATAAAAATAAAGTGAAAAGAATGTTATGGACAATTAAAAAATGAAATTTACTTTTAAGTCAGATTTTTAGTTAGTTTTAACAAACCTGGTATAGATAAAACACCCTCCAGTATCCACATCTGAGGAAAAAGCACAAGGTGGGGTTTGAGGATCAAGGAGCCAGGCTGGGCTTTTGACCAGGTTGTGACTGTCCGAGGAAACCTATCTGTGAGCAGGATTACCCAAAATGGAGCTTTTCCGTGATGGAGCTACCGTGTTGCAAAGGTTGAGGGTGGCTTCCTTGTCCATATGTCCTCCTAATCACAGTGCATGATTTTGTGCAATGTGATTTTGGGGTAATGTGTGTAAAGTTTGCAGCAGAAGATCTGCTTTTAAGTCTGGCTGCACTGCCCCCGGTCCAGCAGCAGGCGTGTGTTTGCTTGTTTTGAGTTTTAGCATCATGTGAGTACGTGATTAACAGTTATATTCCTCTTAATCAGCGCATCTTTACACACTGCAGTAAAGACTCACTGCACTGTGAGCTGAGGAAACCCGCATCAGTGTCGAGCGGAGACACCTTCCAAACAGCTGTATGCGAGAGTTCTGATTTCTTGTAATGTCACCACGTGTGCATGTGAATTATTCACCCGTGTTCCTGCCTCTCCTCTCCTTAGCCCACCACCTTTCGTGTAGTGAGACTATAGAACCCAACATTTTAAAGTGCAGAAAGCTGTGAAGATCTTTTAACGCCATCAGCTCAGGCAGGGCTCACCGTCTCCATCTCACTTAGTAACGCCCGCCTCGGGCAAACACAGCTTCGAGAAGCTGGATGAAGTCGTGTGTGGAATCTCCTCGCATGTCAATGACACTTCATTTTCTGTCACAGACCTGGCTTTCGTTCTGACCACAGGTTGCTTGTTTATTAATTACTTGTGTGGGGGATGGGAAGTGGCGCTCTTGGCCCTTCACAGTGTCAGGCACATGCCCTGAAGGGCAGCAGTGGGGTTGGATCATGTGGTCGCTCCTCCTGCGCTGCTGGGGTGCCGGCCTCTATCTGCCCATGGTTCCCTGTGTTGCTGGATGCCAGCTGATCACCCACAGTACAGTGGTAGTGTGTGGCCGGGATTTCCTCCTGTTTCTTTTTCCTCTGTTAGCTTTTGAACTTCTGTGTAACATCGGTGAGGCTTGTGAGGTGCCCACTTCCACACTGGTACTGTGAGGCCTAGGAAGGTCTCTGAAATGAAGATGGAGCCCGGCCTTCCTGCCAGAGCCTGGGTACTGCGGTCCACGCCTCTCGCCTGCTCCTCAGCGAGTTCCCTGGCACAGTCCCCATGAGCTACCCATTGGATTAATCCAGGAAGCCTGGCTTGTGTTGCTCAGGGGGCTCCATGGTGTAGCTGCCTGCTGCTGCCACTTGCAGCTACGCCGCCGCGGAGAAAATTCGGAGGCAGGATGGAAATGAAAAAGTTCTTTTATTCTTCTCTCTTCTAATTTCTCTCTCCGGCTCCAACAACTCTCGAACTCCAACCGCAACTCCAACTCTCCTCTAACTCCAACCACTAGCCACTAACCCTCACCTGGTTAAATACATTTTGCTTTAACAAGGACAAGTGCTTACAGCTCAAGCTGACAGGTGCGTCACACAGTGTTCACGGGCATAAAACATTTCTTAGATGAATGTATGAATATCAGGTGAAACTTGAACATCTTTATGGCTCTCAGCTAACCGCAATCTTAGCTATCTCCTTAATTAGGGCTCCTACATTTCCCCCTTTTGTTTTAAAAGAGGGGATGCTCTAGGACGTCCATGTGCAACCAACATTCTTACCCGTCATCGGATAATCAAGGCTGTGCCCTTGACTCCTGTCTTAGGTTGATGTGTCGGCCACGTGAGACTGTCCCGTGGATGGGTGACGACCTCATCCGGATCGACTGTGCCTGTCTTAGGTTGTCCCCCTCTGGGGATCTTACTCGTCATTGGCTAACCAGCCATCCAATCGTGAGGAGATGCTGCAGCTTTAAGGCGACAAGCCTACTGCTGACGAGCCAAGTTCCATAGTGTATCAAGTTCTTTAAACAAATCAGATGCCCTAAATTCCATCAAGTAACGCACTGAGTTCTCTAGACAAATACCCACAAGGCATTGTCCCGTAATGTCCCAAACAATGAAAGATCAAAATGTCCACTTGTATTAACACGTTGATCTAGGAGGCCCCATGCATGCAGAGCAGAGGCCCACACTGCTGGTGAGGTTTTTTGATGCTTGAGCAGCAGGGATGCTTGTAGTGACCGCGATCCCTGCAGCTGTAGCAGGAGCCGTTTTTTTTTATGTCTAGACAATGCCACCAGCAAATCTTCAGGGCTCACTACCTAGAAACTCAAGCATCAATTATTAAAGGAAAGGCAGTGCTATTCCAGCACTGAGTCAAGAGGCAAGTTGTCAAACTAAAAAATAGAATTATTAGATTAGAAAATTAAAGTTGATCTCTGCTTACACACGTTGCTGCTTGAGCTTCTTCCACAAACATAAACTGGCAAAATATCACATTCAGAACAAATAAAAAAAAGACTGAGGGTATTTACTGCATTAAAGATAGATTAAAGAAAAGCTAAAAGCACTTTGGAAAAATAATTTGTTAGCTGGAATCCTCAAGTCTCTGTATACACAGCAACCTTCTATGAAATTACCTGTTGAAATAATTCAAATTAATCAGCTATTAAACAAATAAAGTCAATTACAAATAAACAATCCCATGTCAAAATCAAAATATCAGGTTATATGGTATTAGTCATATTCATAGCTGAAGAGACGTCCCAGAGACACCTATAAATCAAAATTGAAGGTACCTTCACTTTTTTAAATTGTTTACGCAAATTGAATACTCTAAACTTAAATGAATTAAAGTTATTTGGATCCAAATATATATATTTTATATATATATATATTGTTTTATATAGTATTAATTTTCATAAGTGCTTTGTTATTTGTGATGTCACACTGGACAGACGCACAAACATACAAACATATATTTGTGATGTCACATTTACATGAAATTTAGACAAGTGCACAGACATAAAGACATATATAAAAAGAAAAAAACCACAATTGTGTGCACACTAAAGTATAGTGCTAGTAACAAAGCTCCCACTCTCATGTGGCTACATCAGTTGCTTGTGGTCACAATGAAGTATAAAAGAGGATATAAGCTGCTGAAGATTTCACAGAAGAAACGGAGATATCAGAAACTTCGTGATCATCAAATTTAAACCATCGCTGTCTTACTGCATTTTTACAATAGGCAGTGTAGTGGCCTCCATCCAGCCCACCATAATGATATGAAACAGAAAACAAATTATATTTCTTTAAATTGTTCTTTGGACCAATAACATACTGTGACAGGTCAAGATTTTCTAAAGGGAAGTCCACAGATGTCTGTAATTTTTGCTTCCACCTGCCATCATAGGAAAAACATTTCAAATGTACTAAAAGAACAGGTGGTAACTTCCAGATTTCTATCTTTTTTAGAGAATCCCATTGAGCTCTGCAATAACTGCAATAAAATCTGTTGTTATCTGTGAGTTTTTTCTTCTTTGGAAAATAATCTAAGGCAATCCTGTAATGTACATTTACTTGTGGATGCTAGTGGTAGAGATAAATACACGAAGGCCTCAAATGTCCTAGGTTCTTTGTGACAGGTGAGGCACTGTACTGTGGATTTGAACTGACCCTGAAAAAAGTGCAACAATAATAGACTCATTAAGCTGCTTATGTTTCTGCCCAGCATGTTCTGCAGCTTTAAAATCATCGAGATGATCATTATTTTCTTCTTTATGTCTCTTTTCACTATCAGCTTTATTTAGGTCCTCATGGATTCCATCCATGAGGAACAGAAGCAATTCTTGTGAATCTTGTTGGCTATATCCTGCAAACTGGTTATTGATCTTTCCAATAGTGATTTTAAAGTTTTTTGGACTGATATATCTATACTGTCCTGTCCACAGGGCTTTCATGATTATACCAAACTCTTCTGCCACTTCACCTTTATGCCCCAACAAATTTGACCTGTTAATATCATCTTGATAACAGTTTTGGTTGAAATAATCAGCCAAATGTGGGGCATTACATAGGCACTGCAATATTGAGTTCATATAACAAGTATTTCCCAAATTACGAAGTCCAGTAAGAGCTGGCCCAGATCCTCCAAAAACAGGATTGAGGTTCCGGATGTGAGAAGCAGAAAGCCTTGGGATCTTAGCTTTAGGATAGCATACTGGCTTATCAGAAAGCCATGGTATCTTCAAAACTGTTTTCTCAGTGGCCCCTAGAAAAAAATACCCTTTGCCTTTTTTATAATGATTTAGATTTTTATTTTTAACAACTGCAGGCTTGGTTGCTAGGTGTAGCCCCATTTGATGTAGAATATCTCTTCCCCATAGGGTAACTGGCAAGCTTGTCAAAACATAAAAGGTTGGAATGTTCCTTTATGCCCTTCATTATCTTCCCATTTTAAGACTACAGCACTTTGTGCTGGGGTGTTAGTATATCCCAAGCCTCTTAAACTGGTTGAGGCCTTCTGCAGAGGCCAGTGCTTAAGCCATTGTTGTAGATTAATGATGGAAGAGTCAGCCCCAGTATCAATCAGCCCCTTCATCTCTACACCTTGAATTTTTATTTTGCACATAGGCCTCCGTGAACAATCCTGAACCCAGCAAGCCATAGGTCCTGAGCCAGTGGAACCAAATCCTCTATTGTTCCTATTCTGCGGCATACTCTTGAATGAGTTGTGTAAACTGGGAAGGAGAAGCAGATGGGCAATTCTATCTCCTTGGTTAACAGAGCTAATGCCTCTAGGTGAACTAAACATTATTTTTATCTCTCCTTGGTAATCGGAGTCGATAACACCTGGTGTTACTTAAAAGCCTAATAGGTTTTTAGAACTTCGCCCGAGGATAAGTCCTACAGTCCCTGAGGGAAGAGGTCCCCTGACTCCCGTGGGAATCAGTTGAACACCCATTTCAGGTGTTAGCACTACTCGGGCGGTGGAACAGAGGTCTAGTCCTACACTTCCTCTTGTCCTTCTGACAAGGGAGTCAATGGGTAGGAGGGATTGTGATGAGGAATCATTTGTATGGATGTTTGAGGATATTCCTCCTCTAATGCCTCATACATTTGTGAAGGAGCCCTAATCAGGAAGGGCTGTTGAAGCTAGCTGGAAGCCATAAGTTCCACCTGATATGTATGTGACGCACCTGTAGGCACCCGCAAAGCTGAAGGTATATAACCAGGTGAAAGCGGTCCGAGTTAGGAGAAAGGAGAATTCAGACAGTCGGGCAGTCACTCTGGGTCGGTCAGAAGAATCAGAGCGGCCAGAACATAGGCAGAGCGGTTACAGAAGAGAAACCAGATAGAAGACAGAAGAGAAACCAGATAGAAGAAGTAATGACTGGTCAGAGTTAGGCCGAGGCTCCCAAGGAAGACAGAAGACAGAAGAAAGAAGAAGGAAGAAAGAAGAGAGAAGAAAGAAGCTCTACTCTAAGCTAAGAAGACAAGAAGAAAAGCTCGCTTTAATCTTTCTCTCTAAAAATCTTTCTTTCCCTCTCTAAGCTCTAAGAAAGTAGAAGTAAAAGTAGTAAAAGCTTAACTCTGAAGGAGCCCTAATCAGGAAGGGCTGTTGAAGCTAGCTGGAAGCCATAAGTTCCACCTGATATGTATGTGACGCACCTGTAGGCACCCGCAAAGCTGAAGGTATATAACCAGGTGAAAGCGGTCCGAGTTAGGAGAAAGGAGAATTCAGACAGTCGGGCAGTCACTCGGTCGGTCAGAAGAATCAGAGCGGCCAGAACATAGGCAGAGCGGTTACAGAAGAGAAACCAGATAGAAGACAGAAGAGAAACCAGATAGAAGAAGTAATGACTGGTCAGAGTTAGGCCGAGGCTCCCAAGGAAGACAGAAGACAGAAGAAAGAAGAAGGAAGAAAGAAGAGAGAAGAAAGAAGCTCTACTCTAAGCTAAGAAGACAAGAAGAAAAGCTCGCTTTAATCTTTCTCTCTAAAAATCTTTCTTTCCCTCTCTAAGCTCTAAGAAAGTAGAAGTAAAAGTAGTAAAAGCTTAACTCTGCCCCCGAGAGTTTTTATCCCGGTTTACGGTACCAGGCAGCTTACAAATGGTGGTCCGTCCGGGGCTCGGCAGGCAGAGAAGAAAAGCTAAGAAATAAGGAGAGCAACGAAAAAGCATAGCCCCAGACTCAGTTGAGACCAGCAAAAAGAGTAGTAAACAAGAGAGCATAGCCTCTGACTCAGTTGAGGCCAGTTAAGAATTAAGCTGAAGCAGAGTAGCCAGTGAAAAGCCATAAAAAATATAGAGAAAAAGCCTTGAGCTTTAGTATAAAGAAAAAAGCCATGAGCTTAAAAGAAAATAGAGAATTAAATAGCATGGTAAAAACCATGCAGAGAAAAAGCCATTGAGCTTTGGCAAGAAAGCCATAAAGAAAAAAGCCATAAAAATAAAGAAGAGACAAAAAAAAAAAAAAAAAAAAGTCAAAGCCGCTTATGCAGTTGTGCTTAACAAAGTGCGTTAGTTGCTCCTCAGCAGTAAGCTTCCTTAAAGCCACAGCACCTTCTCAAAAAGGGCTCAAATATCCACCCTTTCAAAAATAAAAGGTGAAAAGCTAGGTAGGGACAAGAAAATAAAAGAAAATAGAGAAAATAAAATAGAGAAAATAGAGAAAACAGAATTAAAGCACCTTTTTAAACTAAAGGGAAGGAATATGAAGGAGCCCTAATCAGGAAGGGCTGTTGCAGCTAGCTGGAAGCCATAAGTTCCACCTGATATGTATGTGACGCACCTGTAGGCACCCGCAAAGCTGAAGGTATATAACCGGGTGAAAGCGGTCCGAGTTAGGAGAAAGGAGAATTCAGACAGTCGGGCAGTCACTCGGTCGGTCAGAAGAATCAGAGCAGCCAGAACGTAGGCAGAGCGGTTACAGAAGAGAAACCAGATAGAAGAAGTAATGACTGGCCAGAGTTAGGCCGAGGCTCCAGAGGACTGGTCAGAGTTAGGCCGAGGCTCCCGAGGAAGACAGAAGACAGAAGACAGAAGAGAAGTAAAAGTAGTAAAAGCTTAACTCTGCCTCCGAGATTTCCTCCCGCGGCGCCGTGGCTGGCCATGACAGGCAGCTTACACATTTGTAGGCCCCAGGGCATTGGGCCCCATGCCCTGGTTTTTGAATTCCTGGACAAAACATTTCCATAGATGTCAAATTTTGAATGGCATTTATTGGCCCAATGATTACCCTTTTTACAACTGGGGCAGTGGCCTGGGGCATGGTATGAGCTTGATCTTATTTCTCTTTGGGGATATTGCCTAGAATATCCTCGTTGATTATAATTTCTAGGTTGAGCCCTTGTGAAATTTTTAGGGGAAGCATTTTTCATTGCTGCTGCAATCACATTGCCTGTGACAAAGGCATCATTAATGTCCTTACATAATCTGATGTAAATTGATAAGTCTTTTTTATTTCTCCATGGCCTTATTGCATCTTGGCATTATTTATTAGCATTTTCATATGCCAATTGGATGACTAGGGGCATTGCTTGTTCTACATCCCCAAAAATTCTGCCTGCCGTTCTTAAGAGTCTGTCAGCAAAATCAGCATACAGTTCATTAGGCCCCTGTATTACTTTTGATAGGCTGCCCTGCAAATCACCTGTTCCTGATAAGGTCTTCCAGGCTTTAACAGCGGCAGTGTATATCTGTGCATACACTCTGGGATCGTATTGTAGTTGGATTTGTAGTTCAGCAAACTGTCCTTCACCTGTTAGCATATCTATATTATTTTCTGGGAACCCTGCTGTAGCATTTCTCTTTTCTGCTTCTAAACAAAGTTCCTGGAATTGTGACTTCCAGATTAGGTATTGTCCCCCGCTCAATACTGCCTTGCATAACCCCTTCCAGTCTGAGGGGGTTAAGGTTAGGGTGTTAAGGGACTCAAGCATACTCAACGTGAACGGAGCTTGAGGCCCATAGGTCATTATTGCCTCTTTAAAGTTTTTTTATTGTTTTAAAGTCTAGGAATTGATGGTACCTCCGTCCATTCTCATTTTCAAATACTGGCAGGTCCCAATATTCCTGCGGTTTTTGGCATTCGAGGGCGCGTAAGCACTCAGAAAGGCCGTTAATCTCTGCCTCAAGGGCACGCATATGTTCAGAAATACCCCTCATGGTTTCCGTAATGGATTCCACCCATGAGGGAGCAGAGGGCACTAGTGGTTCCTCTACTTGATGGTCCTTTCTCCTTTTTAATTTCTTTTTGTTCTTTTTATTGGAGACTGTGCTCCCAGAATCACTTTTTGATTCCTCTTCACTACTACTCTCATTGTTCCTAACTGGTTCAGTGGAGGAGGCTGTGCCTTCATGGTTATTTGGCTCTTTCTTACTACTATCACTTTTACTGGTATCCTGAGTTTTAGCTTCTAAGGAGAGTACGTACTCTTTGGCTAATTTCAATAAGCCTCTGATAGCTTTTGCAGCTCTTATTTTTGAGTTCACACCACTACTCTCCTTGCTGGTCTTAACTGACTCAGTAGAGGCTATGCTTTCTTGATCACTTTCCTCCTCACTATCCACCGAGTCAGCGATGTCAAAAAACTCATCCATGGCTTTAATTATCCGGTGCTTAGTTACTTTTGCACCCAGTTTTAAAAATTTCTTATTTCTTAGCTGCCGACCGAAATCCCCGTACGGGCCACCACTTATAGCTGCCTGCTGCTGCCGCTTGCAGCTACGTCGCCGCGGGAGAAAATTCGGAGGCAGGATGGAAATGAAAAAGTTCTTTTATTCTTCTCTCTTCTAACTTCTCTCTCCGGCTCCAACAACCTCTCGAACTCCAACCGCAACTCCAACTCTCCTGTAACTCCAACCACTAGCCACTAACCCTCACCTGGTTAAATACATTTTGCTTTAACAAGGACAAGTGCTTACAGCTCGAGCTTACAGGTGCGTCACACAGTGTTTCTGGGCATAAAAAGATTCTTAGATGAATGTATGAATATCAGGTGAAACTTGAACATCTTTATGGCTCTCAGCTAACCGCAATCTTAGCTATCTCCTTAATCAGGGCTCCTACACCATGGCACCTGTCATCAATGAGTTTATCAGCACCAATACCCACAGGAACCCAAAGAGCGTTCCTCTTCTGAGTTGCCCAAGGAAGGGAATGTGCTTGGACCACTTCCTCCTTCATCACCCAAGGCTGTGTTTCTTTAGCAAGCGAACATCGCTCCAGACTCCCCGCTCTCACCGGAACCAGGCCAAAACACACAGGCCCCAAACCACTTACTCCCCAACTCCCACATTTTCTGATCTACAGCTGTTATTGTAGGAACAGGATCTATCAAGAAATTGCCTCTGGTGCCGTTGGGAAATATCATGACACCTTGTGCAATAATCTGCAAACAGTGGCTGAGAAAAGTGGTACTAAGGAAATGCACCCAAGCCTTGGCCTCTCTGCGTGGTCACAGTGACTGTTTGGCTGGGCTTGCTTCCCAGAGAGAGAGAGAGAGAGAGAGAGAGAGACAGAGAGAGGGAGAGGGAAATCTCTCTGTGAGTTAAAAATGACATTGACATCTAGGGAGGTGAAGGGGGGATTCACTTTTGGTCTTCGGCCTCAGGAACACCCGAAGTCAAATCTCAGTTTATCTAATTAGCACGTGACCTTGAACACAAGAGTATCGTCTTTAAACCTCAGTTTCTCCAACCATAAAATATGGAAGATAACCGCAAGTGCTTGATCAGGCTGTGGTGACCCAGGAAAGGTCCTTGGCAAGCATGTGCTGAGTTAGTGGTCTGAACTCTGTGATGCATGTGACCAAGCTAGCAAAGCCCCTGGCGAGTGGTTAAGTTCCCCTCCTTGTTGGTGTTCAGAGGGTATTTGTGGTTATTTCTGCTGTTTTCCTGGTCTGAGGACAAAATGCCAAGGTGAAATGTGGGTCTCGTGTCTGGGATGATCAATGCTCCCCAGCAGAAGTCACCATTGGCACCTACTGCTAAAACCATGGTGCACAAATGTGACTCCGCAGCCTGCTCAGACGGCCCTCATTCCACAGTGGCTAGGAGAAGGCCCCCGTTCTGATTCTCCCATTGGACAGTCAAGCAGAGGATGGTGCGTGTGCACAAGAGTGTGTGCTACCCTGGAGCTTCCCTGAGGGTGAGGGTCACAGGAAGGTGGGACACAGTGTCGCAGCCTCAGCAACTTAGCAAGGCCCTAAGCTAATCAGTGAGACCCTGCCTCTAAATAAAACATAAAAAAATACTTTTTAAAAAGTCTGGGGATATGGTTCAGTGGTTAAGCACCCTGGGTTCAATCCCCAGTACCAAAAAAAAAAAAAAAAAAAAAAAAAAAAAAAAAAGGAAAAATGAAAATCAAAATAAAATACCTGGCCAAGTCTAAAGGCAGGCAGCCTTTCAGCACTCTAGGAGAGATGTACAGAGTTCAGCTTTTTAAATGACAAAACCACAGTGTGATAAAGTGAAAGAAGCAAGGATTCTTAAAATAATAAGGTGGATATCATTTATAAGACATCTGATCAATTTGAGATTCAAATACTGTATTTTTTTCTTTCAACTATTTTAATAAGACAGATAAAAGAAAGCACATTTATTATAGAGTCTACTGATTAATAAGCTTCTTATCCTCTTTGGTAAGATATCTCCTTGATTTTTTCTGTTACAGTTGAAAGATGTCTCTATGAGCAGCTTCATCCAGGGCAGTCCCGAGCTGTCGCTGTCCTCTTCCAGGGTGGGCAGGTGGACAGCTGAAGCAGTGTCCCCTCGGAGCTCACCTTCCAAGCTCCTTGACAAGTCAGATGGGAGGTCACCCAAGACTCTGATTCCCGCTGACTGTGCCGCCTCTGGACCATTCTCTTCTTTCTGAAATACTTTAAAAATACGCACCCATGCATGCAAACACTTACTGCCTAAAGATTACTTCTTGAGCCCTTTCCTCTTTCAGTGACCATTCATGATATTTTAAAAACGACTCAGCAGGAACACTTCAGGGAATCGCTGTGTGCTCCACACAGCAGGGCCTCCCGTCCTTCCCTCCTTGGCTGTCTGACAGAAGCACCAGGCAACGGCCTGGTCACACGCCCACAGCTACCTTGACCTCATGTCTCTAAACCCTCACGCATTCTTTTGCAAGAAAACATTTAAATTTACCTAGAGATGATACGGAAGGGCTTTTTCCCTGCTGTCCTTTGGAATTCTTGGTCAAAAATGAAAGTGACACGGATGGTTTGAAATAAATGTAAGGGTAAAAAGTGCAAAATCTCGCCTGCAGCCACACATGGAGGATAGGATCAGCATCTCTCGTAACAGGCTCTTCTGAGACAGTATGTGTGCACGCGCGGACACGCATGAACACACACTCTGCACACGTGGGTGGTTTTCAACCTCCACTGTGAATTCTGCTTTGTGTGAGAGAAGAGGACCCGTGGGGTACCACATAGAAATCCGGCCCAGGACCCCCCACAGCAGCAAAAGGAGGGAGGGTGGGAGGGAGCGGCAGAGCGTGCTGTGGGAATTGGGATCCTCAGAAGGGGTGTTTTGGTTTGGGTGTGAGGTGTCCCCCAAAAGCTCAGGTGTGAGACAATGCAAGAAGGTTCAGAGGAGAAATGATTGGATTGTGAGAAACTCAACCCCCTGATGGGGTGAACTGAGTGGGAACTTAAGGCAAGGAGGCTGTGGCTGGAGGAGGTGGGTCCTGGGGCGCGGCTTTGGGGTATAGATTTGGTGAGCTGAGCTTAGTCTCTCTCTGCTACCTGATCACGATGTGAGCTGCTTCCCTCCGCCACACTCTCCCACCATGATGTCCTGCCTCACCTTGAGCCCTGAGGAATAGAGCCTGCTGTCTGTGGACTGAGACCTCTGAAACCATGAGCCCCCAATACGCTTTTTCTCCTCTAAAATTGTTCTTGTTGGGTCTTTCAGTCACAGCAGTGAAAAAGCTGGCTAAAATAAGGTCAAGGTTTACAAGGATTGAAGGGAAAACAGCTTTGACTTTGCAGTCTATCTTAGGACATTGATTCTTCATGGATCCAAGACTTGTTGATTTTTAGTTTTTATTGACTTTTTCCTGTGCAGATGGGAGTGATGACTTCTGATATCTTACATGCCAGACCAGTCCCAGAAGTCCTTCATTACTTGCAGCAGAATTTAACAATAGCCTAAATATCTACCAATAGGGGTATTTTTAATAGACTATGATTGAATAGATAAGCAACAGAGAGAGGTTAAGGATTCTGTCTAAAATAGTGATGACATTCTGAGGTTGAGCTTACTCTACATCCATCAGGCCCATCAGTCAGAGTTTCCTGGGTGCTGAGGGAGAGCTCGGAGCCCTGGACCAGAATGGAAGCCCTGGGTTGTTCTCCATCAGCAGGGAATGGCTCCGAGTGCACAGGTGCTCTTGTTCTGTAGGTCCACGGTAGTGACAGGGGTGGGTCCCCTTAGATGTGGTACACATTGTAGGGTTGCATCCTGGCTTATGAATCCCAAACTTAGAGCACTCGGATATTTGACAATCAGCTGCAAATAAATCTGCCTCTCCCACTGCATTAATCAGGGTTCTCTAGAGGAACAGAATCAATAGGAAGCATAATCATAAAAGGGGACTTATTAGGCTGGCTTATGCAACCAGAAGCTGGAAAGTCCACAATGGCATCTGCTTGCTGGAGAGCTGGAGAAACCATTAGTTGTGCAGTCCAAAAGGCTGAAGCCCCACAACAAGAGGGATCAACAGTGCTACCCTAGTCTGAGACCAACAGCTTCTGGAAACTCCCTGGAGACTCACTGCCAGAATCCACTTTGGAGAGTAAGGACTGATATCCTCAGAGGATCAATCGCAGTAGCAATCAAAAATCCCTCCAAGAAGAATCAAGCTTGCATCTGCTGTTGCTTCTTTGTTCTTCCAACCTTTATTCCATCCAAGCCACCATCCTATTGGACGGTGCTGCCTACACTTGGGGTGGGGGGTCTCCATTTCAGTTGGCTAGCCCACATGCCAATCATTCCTAAACACACCTTCACTGACACACCCAGAAGCCTCTTAACCATTGGCATCTCTTAACCCAATCAAGTTGACAATTCAAATTAACCATGACAGCCATGGAGAGAGAGTATCTCTATTTTCTAAGGCTATCGACTCTACAAATATGCTTGTAAAGGTATCCTAGAAAGATAGCAGCCAGCATCTTCATTGATAAGATTTGCAGCACCAAGAGAGAACCATGGAGAATTGTCTCCCAACAAAACTCAGGATCTGAAAGGAACGCTCCCCATCTCTCTCTGTTCTTTCTGATATCTCAATCCTGCTTGGTGATTTTGTCCTGTCTGTTTCTTCTTATGTTAAATATGCTTAATAAAATGTTATTAGGAATTGAATTGGCTGGGGGCATAAAATTCAGCAGCTTGGGGGACTGAGGCAGGAGGATCTCAAGTTCAAAGCCAGCCTCAGCAACTTAGCAAGGCCCTTAGCAACTAAATGAAACCCTGTCTCAAAAATAAAAAGGGCTAGGGATGTTGTTCAGTGGTTAAACCCCCCTGGGTTCAATCCCTGGTCTCCCTCCCCATGAAAAAGAATTGAATTAGTTAAAACATTAGAAGAATGCCAGAGACCAGCTGAAGTTTAAAAACATTAACTAGTATTATAATTATGAATTTTATTTATCCATTGTATATGAATGAAACAAACCTATGGAATCATATCCAAGATGTGTTTTAAGTGAAAAACAAAAAAAAAAAATGAAAAACATTATAGAAATACTACCATGTGTCAAAATAAAATTTTTTAAAAAATGTAAACATCTAAAGACCCACATTCACAGATGTGTGATTCCTGAGCCTTGGTTGCTTCTAGAATACTCACAGAATGATAATCAGAATTGTCTCCAGGGAGAACAGCTCATGGCTAGGAGGTGGGGTAGAAAGAATGCATACTTTCCTCTCTACCCTTTAGCAACTCTTGAAGTATTGTACTATGTGGCTGTATTAACTATTTTTTTTTAGAAAATTAATTAAGTAAACAGTATCTGAAGGAAAATTCAACTATTTATGTGTTGAGATTTATCTGTTTTAAAAACAAATACAGGTTATTAAAACACAAGTCATTTGTATGATGTAGAGCTTGAGTTGATTACACAGAATTTTGACTCAAGCAGGTCTGCAGTGCAGTATGGGTGCCCAGTGGGACCATATCAGGGTGTGCACTTGGAGGCTTCAAGTTGCACCCACCTGGTTGACAGGCTTGGTGGCTTTCGTCCTGTGGAATTACCTCATTAAGCTTTCTTGAAATTTATGTTTTGTCCTATTCCAGACATCAAAATCTATATGCCAAAGAAAACAAGAACTTTTTAAAAGGTTCTATTGAATTTTCTGTGCATTTGTGAATGTTTGTGGTTTTTATCATCAAACCACAAAAAAAAAAAAGCAGGATGAAGACCCGTAGGCCTCACGGTGATGGCAAGGACTCCCTGTTAATTATGGGGAGGCTCAGCAGAGCCCAGAAAGCTCAGATGGAACCTGGCAATGTTTTCCAGAAAACTAGCCAAGTGTTACAGGGGGTGCCCATCATCTTCCCTTCCACCATGTTTCCCTCTGCTTCAATACACATCAAGACTTTGGCAATTTTGCTATGGATTATGTGGATTGGAGAGAAGTCTGATAGACTGAAACCTCTGTACTCTTTCCTGTGGCTGCCATTCTCATAAGTTCTCATTCTGAAGTATGTGATTGCTGGTATCTGCCTCTCATGCAAAATCTAACCCCTGTGATGTGGCTGCTCTTAGAAAAATATTGTTGCTGAGAAGCAGCCAGGAATCCTTAATGCTGATATAAGACTTTTGTAAGTCATGGCATGTTCCAAAATACTGCAAGAAAATGTTTTTCTATCTGCAACTTGCAGTAGACCTAGTATCTGCTATAGGTCAGTCTTTGTCCACCCCGTGCATGGCAACACCCATGGACTCTGTCATGGGGAAACTTGGGTTTGAGTCTGGAGTTCCCTCCTCTATTTGCTGAGTAAGCTTAAAAGTGCTCATTTTCCTGAGCATCATTTTTTTCTAAGAGAATCGGGGTCTATATAATAACCATATCCATATCAGCCAGAGTTCAGGAAAGAAAGAGAAGGAATCCTTAGTAGTGCTAAGAGAATTTAATGAAGCGATTACCTTGAGGGCTGCAGACAGGCTAAAGAAAAAGCAACAAGACAGAGGGGAAGGACCCGGATCAGCACCACCAGAAAGTGCCTGAGCAGCTGGAAGAGAGCACCAGAGCCAGCAAGGACGGGGCGGAGGAGATGGCTGCTCAGCGGGAGCTGAAAAAAGGCAGATAAAATGTGTGTGCAGAGTTCACAAAAACATGCTGGGGCATACAATTATTAGTTAAAAAAAAATGAAAGCATTCATAGAATGAGTTTTGTAAAGATGTCGATGTATAGACCAGAGACCCTGCACCTACTAGAAGAAAAAATAGGCCCAGCTCTCCATTAGGTCAGCTTAGGAAGCAACTTCCTCAACAAGACTCCTGAAGCACAAGAAGTAAAATCAAGAATCAACAAATGGGATGGTATCAATCTAAAAAGCTTCTTCACAGCAAAGAAAACAATCAAGAATGTGAAGAGAGAACCTACAGGATGGGAGAAAATCTTTGCCACCTACACCTCAGACAGAGTATTTATCTCCAGGATATATAAAGAACTTAAAAACCTTAACGCCAAAAAAACAAAAAACGAAATTAAAAAACAAGTAACCCGATCAAGAAATGGGCAAAAGAACTGAACAGATACTTCACAGAAGAAGAAATGCAAACAGTCAACAACAAATATATTAATAAATGTTCAATATCTCTAGCAAAAACACTGGAGTGAGAATATTTAAGAGAGATAGAGAGAAATTGTGTCTGTGCTGAACATGTCCTGACTTTTCCTTGTGGTCATTTGCCTTGACGATACCATGTGATGCTGGAATACCGTTCTTGCTGTGTTGGGTATCAGAAGTCATGTAGAGACAATGAGGCGTACACAGAAGTAGGCGTGTGCCAGCTCTGTGCCATTTCCTACAGGGATCTTGAGTGTCTGCAGACTGTGGTCTGCAGGGGTAGAACCAGTCCCTCAGGGGTACAGAGGGATCACCATACAAATGCCAGGGCACCATCACGGCTGTGCTGTGCCAGGGCTGGGGGGGGCCTGCATGCGTCCCCAAGGATTCATGCATTCAGAGTTAATCCCCACTGATGTGCTGAGGCGCTTGGTGTGACTACAGTTCTGAGAGATGATTAGGGTTAGATGAAATCAGCAGAGTGGAGCCGCCATGATTGAACCTGGAGGCATTATAAGATCAAGAGCAACTACAGGACACACATACACACATACCTCACTGTCCCTTGCCATATGATACCCTGCATGTCCTTGGGACCCTGCCAGTAAGAAGACAGTCACTAGATGTAGCCCCTCAACCTCAGAGCAGAATATAAACCAAAAGAACCTTCTTTTCTTTGTAAAGTCAGTCTACTTCAGGCATTTCATTATAGCAACAGAAAACAGATTAATATGCACAGGCATATTTGAAAATTGAAGAACCAAACTTGGCTTTTTGCATTACCACTAGCATATTGTTGAAGCACATTTGGGCTCCCAGGTGGTCACTCCACACAGATGCAGAAAGCTCCTGCCTGATGCTCCACATTCTGACACATTGCAAGTACCACTCAGCGTGGAAGTCAGTCTTTTCTATTCACTTCTGCTTTCTTCCAAACATCACTGAAATCAGCATATTAAGTTTTCTAAAACAGTGGCCATTTCCCTCTAGATAAACCATGCATTATGAAGTAATTTTAGCTATTAATTATTTTTATCTATATTCCTACATGAGTTTTTAACTTCAATTTGGGATTTGGAAGATGTATAAATAAACAAAATAGAGCAAGATATAATTATTTTGTTCAAAGTTTTTCCTTCAAATGTGTGAAAGTTTTCTAACCTCTGCTTGTCTTTTTGCTTTTTTGCCTCCAGAAAATATGTAGCACCTTTACCTATCATTTAGATTTTTTTGTAGTTGTAGATGGACAGAATGCCTTTATTTACTTTTATGTGGCATTGAGGATCGAACCCAGTGCCTCATACATGCTCTGCCACTGAGCTATAGCCCCAGCCCTTTACCTATGATTTTGAAGATTGCCTCGGGATAAAGAATATACCATTAAAATATAATATGTTTCTAGTGAACTACTGGTTAGTTGTAGCCTCTTGAAACTTTATATGCAATGGCTAAGTTAGCTAAGTTTTTTTTTTTGTTTTGTTTTGTTTTTGGTACTAGGGATTGAACTCAGGGGCACTCGACCACTGGGCCACATACTCAGCCCTTTTTTGTATTTTATTAGAAACTGGGTCTCACTGAGTTGCTAAGTGCCTCGCCATTGCTGAGGCTGGCTTTGAACTCGCGATCCTCCTGCCTCAGCCTCCCAAGTGCTGGGATTACAGTCACGCACCACCACGCCCGGCTTGCTAATCTTTTTTTGATCAAAAGTTTTTAACAAAAAAAATCTAATTCAGATTAGAAATTAAGGAATGATTTTACGTGAGCCTTGCTGTGGGTGAGGGGCTTATCCATGTAATAAACCGACTGAAAATCAAAGAGGAATTTTAGTTTAATATTCATAATTGAGGATGTTTTATAAGTCTTAAGGTAAAATTTATTTCCCCCCCCAAATGCCTATTTCCTCAGACAGAGCCTCTAACGGCACGTTGACTGATGAGTACCCGTTTCCATATGTCCCGCCTCTTTTGCTAGCAAGCCTATGGAGCACTTGGGTGAGCAATTTCATTTTTCCTCGTTTTGGGGTGGGGATCGACCCCAGGCCCTGCACATGCTAAGCACTCACTGGACCACTGAGCTATACCCCAAGCCCTGAAGGTGCTGTTTCTAACTTTAACCACTGGGTCTTTCGCCCCTACTCCTCCAAGTACTGAGAAGAGTTCAGTGCTTTGAACTTTGGGAATTCTAAACCATTTCTTTTAAAATCCATGTAATACACGGATCAGCGTCAGCAGTTTTTGTCCTTTACAGTGTACAGCAAGGACACACATCTGAGGGGTGCTTGGAGAGAATGGTGACTGAAAACCCACCGCATACCTTGCCTCTTAGGAGTCTTTGCCACGTTAAAAGGGGAAGAGGGAATTCTCCTGTTTGACTTGAAAATGATGTAAGGAATGGTAGCTCGCTGTTCTACATGTAGTAGATAATGAGGAAAGGAAAATAACAAGTTGAAAGCTGTGCTTGTTGATGAGGATGATCAGTACAAAACCTGGCATGTTCGGGGAGTGTATAGCCCCTGGGCAGCCTCTCTCCAGGCAAAGGCTGGGGAGGCTCACAAAGCCAATGACCAAGCCAGACGCAGCAGCGGTGCATGCCTGTTGCCCCAGCTGCTCAGGAAGCTGAGGCAGGAGGACTGCAATACAAGGCCACCGGCCCACTTAGCAACACCCTGCCTCAAAATAGAAAGTGAAATGGCTGCAGACATAGCTCAGTGGAAGCTCAATTGCCTAGTGTGTGCGAGGCCCTGAACTCAATCCCCAGTAGCACAACACAGAAAACAACTAAGTTTCACAAGCTGAACATTCAACATTTGAAGCCGGACCCATCTTTGGTTCAGGACTCATCGGTTACCCAAGTGGTGTGGCCAACGGCTGGTCCTCAAGCCCGCTGTGTGTACAGAGGGCACCATCACAATTTTACCATCAGGGTTTTCTCTTGTTGGCAATAATAGCTCAGCTTCTCTCTTCTGGGACTTGGCTACTTGATGTGTGCATCATCAGGTTCAAGAAGCAAGGCTGAATATACCAGCTCCAGGCTCCTTGGAGGGAAGTCAGTGAGAGTGACAGCTTCTGATTCAGTTCCCTCTACTCAGTCAAATTCAGTATGGGGCCCTAAGCCACCTCCAGTGAGGATGACATGCTGGTGGTGAAGGCCTGGCTGGCCTCACTGGTTCATCACGCTGATCACACAGGCCCCACTGAAGGAAAGGTTAAAGGTCCTCTTTAACACAGAGAGCTGATTGCTGCAGAAGGAGCAGGGTGCACAGACACTACGGACTGTGTTACCTGTAGGAAGAAGACAGGAAGGTGCGGAATCCAGGTTACCCGTCCTTGAGAAGCAATGCAATTGAGGGTCGGAGGACAGTGACACTGACTTCTTCCTCGAGTGTTCTGGCCAAGTTGCCACCAGCAGGTAGTTGTCATATTAAAAACAAAAGGCTAAAGCACAGAGAGTTGAAGAAAACAAAGCAAACAGTTTAGAATATTCCTAACTATCAGAGCATGCTTCCCAGTCCACCTCGCTAAATGAAAGCTGGGAACACTTAAGGAAATAGTCTGGATTTTGCCTTTGGGAAAGGCCAGAGGTATAGAAGCTCTCCTAATAAAGAATGAGAGGTCGGTTTTCCTCTGCCCTGGGTGCCTCTGATCCGATGCAGGAGAACCGCCTGCAGGGCCCAAAGACAGCCCCTGCCTCTGGAGGACCCGGCCGCACCACAGCACCTCCTGCACACCTGGACCCCGAGAGAAGAAAACATCCGCTTTCCTTTCACTTCCTTGGGAGGCAAACTCGCAGTCTTTGGATAGATTTCAAGGCAACTTTAATTCATTAAAGAGTGAAACAAGATCTCCGTTCACGTGCTGCGCCGTGGGCAGGGTTTGCTTGCCCTTCCGCCCTGCCTTGCGGGGAGCTTCCTCTACCCAGGCGATGCCGAGCGCGGTGGGCAGAGCCCAGGATGGCGCGGGAGGGACCCGCGGGCACGCGGAGCTGGGCCAGCACTGGCATGTGGGACCTCAGGACCTGAAAAGTAGCTGCAGGAAGCTCTGAGAGCCCCGATCCTGGGGAGTATGGGTCCATAAAGGAGGGTGGAAATATAGTTATCTTTTATTTTATCAATATATACACAAAAGCAGAACTTGCAAAGGTTGCATGCAAACAAAACCCAGAAGTGGGAGCTTGAAAGATTTCTTTAGGTTTAAAACACCGTTATTTTCATTAAAATAAAAAGAAAGCACTAATTTCCAGAAGGCTTGACGGTGTGACATGGGTAGGCTAGGGATAAAATCATAGCTGCTTTGTGTTCTGCACTTGAGGAAAGAAAAGCCTGGATTAAAATTCGTCCTTAGGAATGACTAGTGTGAATTTATTACAGTGCAGTTTCCTGAGGGCTTGAGCAGGGTCCAGGTTAATGATAAACATCAAGCCCCACAGTGAGACAAGATGCAGGGACCAGGTAACTGAATGTCCACTGCCTATCTGAGCCAGGCAGGCGTCCACAGATCCCGAATGGTTGTCTTTCTTACAAGGAGACCCGCAGCCTGTATGCAGAGATCTGCTGTTGAAATCTGGCCTTGTTGGGTGCTATCCCAGTTTGTCACTTAGTAGATATGGGACAAGGGGGGGCGAGTTAGTTAATCTCCCCAGGCTTAGCATCTTAGACCATAGACTGGAATACAGTACCAGCATTTTCCTCCTACAGTTAGAGTGAAGATCTAGTAAAATAATATGTAGTGTTTAAACAGCATCTGGCACATTGTAAAACATTCACAAATATCAGTGCTAATTATGACCATGAACTAAGGAATATTTTAACCTTCCAGAAGTACCAGTTCCAAGAAGACCATATTAGCAGCCAGGTGGAACACTTTGTCATCCGGGGCTACTCAGTGTGTTGCAGACGCCTGCTGGATGCCTTGTTCTTGCTGCTTTTATGTGGATTCAGAATTTAACTTAGAATCCCTTTTGGTTCATGCAGAAGGCTTATTGAAGAGGAACTGAAGCCAACTGAGGGTCTAACGGGGAACATGTGCTTTGCTTATCTTATGACTTTCACTTAGATTTTAAACCCCCAAATCAATGTCTCATTCCATCAGCATGTGTTCACAGCACATGATGTTTACATGAGGTGCATTTCTGGCCGCGGAGGATGATACCCCTGCCCCTCCTAAGGACATCCAGGAGAATACCTATTCACTTTCACACTGAGCCTTAATCTGACCCAAGAGGATTGCCAGATCAATGAGGCGGCTTTATTAAACTAAGAAACAGCTCTGGGCATAAGAAGCCATTGACCAGTCTTCACCATATTACGAGCTGCGTTGTGGTTGTATTACTCGACGGTGTTGGCCTCATGTCGTTCTGATTAGCTATTCTCACATGCCTGTTATTCCACCATTTCTACCCCTTTTTTCCCGTAGCAGTGAGGCTCGGAGCCACAACCACAAGCCCGAAACAGGACTAGTTTTGGCTCTGAAACAAAAACCAGGAGGCACCAGACCTTTCCAGCAAAACGCAATCGTTATGCGTGTGTTCAGCCTTTGGTTGCTCCATGTATTAGGCTAAGAAGTTCTTGAAAACAACAACCTTTAAAAAGCTGTCATGTTCTGTTTTTGCCCATGCAAAATCCTTTTTGCTGCAGTTTTTTTTTTTTTTTTTTCTCCCTCAATCTAATCTGAAACTTTGTGTCTCCCACTAAAATTAATTTGCAGACCAACAGTGAAGTGACTTCTGGTCATTATTACTTTTGTGTTCTTTTAACTGTAGGTGTGGGAAGATGCGAGGCATATTTGGTTTCCAACCAGACTTCCCAGTGCGAAGCTTAGTGGGTAATAAATTTTGGAATACGTTTTTAGGTATCAGGCAAGACCATAAGAGATTCCTCTAGAGATCTAGGAAAACTCCACTGGAAAGTACTGAAGTTTCCAGGCTGTTCCAGGATTACAACTCAACCTATGTGGGGCACACTGGAAAGGCAGAGTCACTCGGAACATCAGAGCAAGTCTTTCTTCTTTTCTGTGAGTTGTTGAATTTCTTTAGTAAGTGTACCTACAATCTTAAAGTTGTTGGTTTTATGCTTTATTTTCAGCATTGAGGTTTTGCTTAACAAAATAAAACCATGGTCTGCCAAGACTAGGAATAGCATGTTTTTCTCCTGCCACTCAGATTATTTACCAAATCCTGTCAATTTTTCATTTGCAGTGTGACATTCCTACAGCATAGTTTTTTGTTTGTTTGTTTGTTTGTTTTTAAAATATTTATTTATTTTGCTTTTAGTTGTACACAATGCGTTTATTTGTATGTGGTGCTGAGGATCGAACCCGGGTCGCGCACGTGCTAGACGAGCGCTCTACCGCTGAGCCACAGTCCCAGCCCTACAGCATAGTTTTTGAGGCAGGTGGGACTCACAGTCCAGCACATTTAGAGATGCTGACATGTTTTCTTGTCTACTTTCAACACAGTTACAAATGAATCCTGATACAATCAGAAATACTGTGGAATGGTGGAAAGTTCTCTGTTAAGCATGTCATTTTAGAAAGAGCTACCATGCAGATGGAGCACAAGAAGGGCCACCATATTGACACGGAACTTCAGAGAAAACAGAAGTTTCTTTGCAAAAGGCACCCATCTTTCTTTCTCTATCATTTATCTTCCTATTTATCTATTATCTGTCAGCATCTTTAATTACTTGACACTAATACAGAAAAATAGACTCATCTTACTTGGAAATAGTGAATACTCTTTAATTCCAACTCATTTGGAAGGTGGAGTTAAATTCAGGAGGAAAATTGAAAGAAATTACAAATACAGTTATGTCTTTACTAATAGTAACTTATAAATAGAAATGTGAACCTAGATCCTCCAAATCTACCCTGAAGGAATTTTTATATAAAATTAAGAGAAATAACCCCAGAGGATCCAACACCCTGCCACTAGGACAGACTCAGCATTTGCTTCAATAAATGGGAGAAATTTCTTGCTGTATCTTTAACTAGGCCAAGTTATTAAATGATGTTAGAATGGTGTTGTTATTAAATACAAATAAAAATATAAATAATGAGCACCTGGTACATGTGAAAATTTCTTCCTGTTCCAGGGCTAAGATTTAAAAACTGAACATTTTCTAAGGTCAATTCATCAGTTTTAAACTATTTTCCTATATATCAGCTTAGATTCATAAACCTAAATCATATGTAGCATTGAGTCTTTTTAAAGAAAAAAGTTCTATAAAAAATTGATTCATTTGCCCACAGATTGCATAGAAGTGCTAATGATTTTGCAAATATCTGTGCTGGCTATTAATAATGCACTTGAAGATCAGTTATGTCTCAAGAGTTCCATCCTTGGAAGAATAATCCCATAAAAGCTGAAGTTCATAAGGAAAGTGTACCACTAAGAAGCCAAGAGGATTTATTCCTAAGTTTTGAAATGTATCTCAGGGAGAAGTATTAGAAGGCTCTTTATTTAACATTTTGATGCATTTTAATCTCCAGGGTGATATAAGTTAATATTTCTGTCCTGTTGGATGGTCTATTTTGGTCACCATTGCTAATCTGCTGAGCATCTGAATCTTATGGTTCAGAACCTGTATTAGCTTGCTAGGATTGCCAGAGCAAAGAGCCACAGACTGGTAGTACCTGTGCTGCACAGATATTACCTGTCACCTGCTCTTTGCTCTGCCCGTAGGTTTTTTTTTTTTTTTTTTTTAACATAATAGGGTTGGGATTGGTTTATTTTTTATTTTTATTTTTTTTAATTTATTTTTTATTCAAAGTTGTTGTCTTTATAATAGTAGTATGCATTATAATTCATAATAAACATATAGAGCATCTTTTTACAAAACACTGTTTGTATACAATGTATATTCATTCATACCATTCAAGTCTTCAATCATGCATTTAGAATAAAGACATCCAAAGGTTTTAACTGCCACTTGTTTGTGTAGAAAATTTCTCTCAGTTCCATCATTAGCTCTGATGATGATGGTGCTGAGAATCACTTCCTTAATGACTCTCTGCCAAGATCTAATCATCAAATGATGCTGACTCAAAATGTTGAATATTTTCCATCCAAATACATGGAAACACATAAAAATCAGTGATTGTTGACAAAAATGTCAATTTTTGATAGGCTTATTTTCTGATTCTGGTGGCAATCAAGAGAACACAGAGGTGATGAATTTCCAGGAATGCAGCAGGGCTCTCACTCAGACAAAGGGTGGGACGCTTCACCCTTCAACAAAAGGAACACACCCTCGAGCAGCTCACCTGTGCTGACAGGACAGCTTGCTGGGCCTCAGGGAACAGGAGATGCGTCTTCTTTGACCTCACCAGTGCGAGAATGGAATCAGCTGGATCAAGTTGGGGGCAAATTTCATAACTTTTTAGGCAATTTCCATAATTTCCAAAATACAAAATTTCAGTTAGATAGGAGGGATATATGTTCAAGAGATTTATTGAAAAAATGGTGACTATGGTTGATTAATCAGAATATGTTGTATTCTTAAAAATCAAAAAGTGTAGATTTTTAAGTGTTTTCACCACAGAAAAGTACTAAGCATGTGAATATCTAAGCAATGAATATCCACTTAGCTAAGAACTAAGCAATGATTGTATATATATTTTAAAACATCATGTTGTCCACAATAAATATGTCCAACGTTTTTGTCAAAAAGGGAAGAAAACAATGAAAAATTTTAGCCTACTCTGTTTTAGAACTTTGGTATGATATTTCAAGAAGTGATTTTCCCTCCCTCATTGTGCTATGAGGAGCCGCTTCACAAAACACCCCAAGTCCTAATTTAAAACAAATTAGAGAGCTTTATTTCCTGGCCAGGGGCTGCCGCCCACAAAGACTGAAGCTCTTTGGGAGAACAGCAGCACTTCCTGGCTTTCCTTGGAAATTTAAGAATGAAAACCACTACCTTTTCAGCATCATGCAAGCAAGCCAATCACAGAAGCTAAAAACCTGCAAGCGCTAAGCAGGACTGGACTTTTCTAGTTAGCAAGCAAGCAAGTTACAGAAGCTAAAAAATGCTATTAACACAATCATTCAATTGACCACATCTTTGGGTTATCAAGACCACCATATTCTGAGTTGGGTGCATTTTGGGGGGTACAAAGTACAGAGAAACAATTCCTTTTTTTTTGGATTTAGCTTTCATTTGTTTTCTCAGAAATCGGCTATGCAGCAGTCTAAGATACCACAGCAATAGCTTCACACAACCAGTATTAATAACTCACTTAATGCTTAATTTATACTATAGTTAACCTATGGGCCTATACACACATATTTATTTATCATTTTTCTACTAATATCTTTAAACCTTATGTCCTTATCTTATGCAGCTATATTAATTACTTATCTATGCCTACATTAACCTCTTGACCCTATATTTCTCTAAACTGGTTTAGCCTACTAACTTATCCATATCATCTAACATTATCTTATTTCTTATATCTTAGTTACTTATTTCTATTGTCTTATTTTATTTATCAAAATCTTATTCCTATAGTCTATAGCCTGTGCCTATACCTTATTGATTGTATTGATCAGTTCACACCACAAAATTGCTGAAGACAAGAAGTTGTGTCTCATCATCTGAAGTTGTTTGCTCATAGTCTGATTAGTTCTTTCCTGGCCGTGCGGTTGCTGGCTGCCCGTGGGGAGGCAGGCCTGGAGGTCTCTCCCACCTCTGGCCCTGCCCTTCACCTTGGGGTGTGGCAGCCCCAGGGAGCACAGCTTAGCTACCTCCTACTCAGCCCCAGCACCCCTGCTAGGTTTCTATTTCTTTTTGTCTATAGGTTCTGAGAGAAAGGAATTTCCTTTTTTCTTTTTAAAGGCAGGTCATTGATTTCTGTGACCATGCTAGAATGATGCTGACCTCTCCTTGGGATACCACTTTTCCAGAGAGACAAACAGACAGATGGACACACACATGCACACACAGTACAATTCGCAAAGGAGAAAAGGAAACCTGGCCCCCATGAAGTCCCTTCAGCTCCTCTCAGCACCCGCCCTGTTCATGGACCCTGCCTGCCCCTCCTTCTTAATCTCCGCTCCCCTGGGCAGCATCCCTGTCTTGGGGGTTCAGGAAGGAAGGCTCAATCCCTCTGCTCTCCATGGTACCCACCTAATAATGGCGGGAGTACACTGTTCTGCCTCCTCTTACCCAAGGCCGGTCCATGCCTACACCCCACTCTCAGAAGGCCCAGGGAGATCCCAGGGTGTTCTTGGGGAACACCCCAGCTCAGTTCTCTGATATCCCCCACAGAATGGTCATTCTTCCAAGGTTTATTACAGATACTGCTGAAGAAGAAGGAAAAAGGGGAGTGGAGGTTACTGAGCCAGGAGGGAGGTTACCACTGGCTTTATTTGACTGCAGAATACTCAAGATTTTGTCTGCACGTCACATCTCTAGTTGATAAATTCAAGGCATTGGGCATCCTGCTGTATTAGTAAAATATTCATTAATCCAGAAAGAAACTACAGTGGGAATGGCCAGCTGGTAAGAAACTAAATTCTAACGATCGCCATGTAATTTCCTTAGAAATTAATTTTTCTAGATAATGTAGAGGGAGAAGAAAGAGTGACCATTCAAAGCAGACTTGCTGCGTTCTCAGAAGCTCCAGGAATGTCCAGGGCTTATAAGTGCATCTGTTTGACACTCAGGAGTCTAGGGTTCTGTCTTTGCTTCCTACAAGGAATTTGGCTGCTACTTGATGTCTCTTCATCACGTTTTCTGTAATTTCTCAACATTTAGGATGATCACAGTGTGTTCAGGGTCAGAAAAGACAAAGTGGAGATTTTTGTACTATTTATTTCAAAACTTATTTGTGTACAAAAGGGATTCTGCAAAGAAGAGTAGGCTTTGGAAAGAATAAAAACTCCCTCAGCTTCCAACTTTTTTCTCTTAGGAGCTTCAGTAAGCTGGAACAGAGATGTGGTCAGCAAGTTCTGGTGGACAGGAGGAGACCACCTCTGCCCTCAAGCCACGTGATGTAGATGGGAGGCAGCCACTGGCCTCGGCACTGGGACTGAGTCTCATCAGGCAGATGTCCTGAAGAGTTAGTGGCTCAGTTAGATAAGAAACTTGTATTTGGACAGTCCTGAGTCCCTGCCCCCCCTTACATACCACATGATCTTGGTCAAGTGGCTGACATGTCATTCAGCATACTGATACTACCCACTACCCCATGATCGACATCTGCACCCACAGGGTGCCTGCGGCTAGCTCAGGCTGTGCTGGTTTTCCCTGAAGGGTTCCATACACCTGGTACCAGGTGTGTAGTTGAAGAACGTTGTGTACTGTAGGGGCATTCTCTGCCCTGTGTCACTGCATACTTCGTGAGCTACGTGGTGGTTATCCAATAGAGACTGGCAAAACTAACATTTGTCTGGTTCTCCTTAAGACCTCTGTGTTCTCAACCACAGAGCTGGAAAGCCTGGGACGGGGGAGGAAGCGGAGAAGCTCTTGGGCGGTGGACCACAGGCCAGGGTTTTCCTCTGGCCACATAAATTCTGGCGTCTGCAAGAAGCCTGCTGTGGGTTTGTTGGACATAAGCTGCCTGCTAGACAACTGATCCTTTCTCAGTTCCATTCCACAGGACAGGAAGCTTGCTTCTTTTCTTCTTAGTATCTAGCTTCCAGCCCAAAGAACCTCATTGTTGCAGCTGGAAAAGGAAAAGCAGCCTGGAACGGTGGCGCTGTGGGAAGGAGCCCGGAGACAGGATGGAAATGAAAAAATTCTTTTATCTTTCTCTTTCTGTCTCTTGTAATTTCTAACACCACATACACACTCTCACAAGAAACCAAGGCACGTACTCTTACAAAAAACTACAATATATATACACAATAGCGTTAACCCCGTCCGTTCTCTCTCAGGTCTCATCTCACGCGCCCGAGCAGGAATGGCGCTGGCCCGATCTGCTGAGTCACGACTCAAGTCTCTCGAGATCCTGGGCCAAGTCCCGTGAGACTACGGAAGGCGGCAATGCCCAAACATGTCCATGGCCCATAGTGAACTGCAATCTTAGCCATCTCCCCAAACAGGGCTCCTGCACCTCATACTCAGGACTAGGAGGGAAGACACGTTTGCAGTCTCTGAACATATTGTAATGATGCTTCTTGATAAATCTCTTTCTAGCCACTTGTTTATAATGAGAGTTCGAGAGACTAGTAGGCATAACTAAATGCACATTTTTCAGAGTGTCCTGAAGGACCTAAATGTACGTTATGAGAAAACAAATACTTCTTGGTCAAAAAAGATTTGGGAAAACTTTGGGGTCTATGAATTAAATGAGATTGCTTTCTTAAAGGGTTTAACAGATTTATTCTTCTCTAATGTGCTCCAAAGTCTGCAAGAATGGCAGGAGCGGAGTTTGGCTCTCTCCCAAGAACACTCCTTCATGGACCTCCTCCTGGAAATAAAACTCCATGGAGTATGCCCTGGGCAATGACCACCGGGTCTACCATCCTCATTCACAAGAGGACACTCGGGCCCTGAAAGAGGACCCTGATCTCAAAGCAGCTGCAGTTCTAATCTGAAATCGGTATCCCTTCCCCTACATCTAAGTGTTCCTCCAGGTGTTCGACTTGAGAGTCACTGCCAGCTCCGTAGGAGAAGGGGCTGTTTCCTGAGACGTCTTTTTAGGATGATCAAAATCTTGTATGCTCCACATACAAGATTTTCCTTTGTCTTTTAACGGTGGTACGAAAATTACATTTTTGATGTAATTTTGATTGACGTCTTATTTCTAAACAATATAGGTCCATCTACTGTGTAGATAGAGGCCTCTTACTTATTCCTAAATTCATCCGTCTGGTGCCCAGCCACAAAACTCATTTGTAAAAGCCTCTGTGAAATAAGAAATAGAATCTCTTTGAATGGTCATTTGCTTTAGTTTAGTCATATCAAAGATTCATGGTTGGGAACAGGGAGGCTGAACATTTCTAATAATTAGATCTCAACCAAGGGGTGCGGCTGTGTGAGGGAGAGTGTATCTGAATTAGCAGTCTCTGCTACAAAGGGCTGCCACATCCCCCATCACTTCCAAGATAGCACCTTGGTGCACCATGTTTCAGAGGGGAGGAACACAGTGTCCTCACTTGAGAGAAGGCCGAAAGCAAGAGACCAAATGCCGCCCGAAGCCTCTTTCATAGGGGCCTTGATACCACTCACGAGAGATGAGCCCTCATCTCTTCAGGAGACCCCATCTCCTGAAGCTTAGTACTGTTACCTGGTAACACCTGAGTTTCTAAGGAAACACTTCAAGGCATAGCGAACAGTGAAACGAATCTTACACGTAACTTGTAACTTGTTTATCCTCTCTCTAACCTTTCTCAAATTATTTTCCAAATTGCCCTTACACTGACATTATATCCAGTAAAGTTGATTTTGGAGAGTTCTTCTGGAAGGTTAAAGATCCGTAAGCCCCAGAGCATTCCTAGAAGTTTGTGTCATTAATCATGTGCATATCCATCATATTTTATTGCAGAAATTCTTCCTGGTTACTTTTTTATTATTTAAAATATTTCCATATCTTTAGAAAAATGTGCATATGTGACCCATACAAAAGTTCAGGGTTATATTAAGTCTGCTTGTTCACTGTTTCATTCTAGGAAGACATTTCCAACATCACCTTCTGATTGACATCCAGTCTGCTGACCTGAAGGTCTGTCATCTTTCTTACTCCCATTTTCACCGTTTTGCTTTTTGTTTTTCCTTTAATAGATTTTTTTAGTTGCAGATGGACACAATACCTTTATTTTATTTATTTCTTTTTATGTGTGCTGAGGGTCAAGGCCAGTGCCTCACACGTGCTAAGCAAGCGCTCCAGCACTGAGCTGCACCCCAGCCCCACTGTTTTACTTTTAATTACTCTTTAAGCATCTACCTTCTTTTTCTTTGTGGCCACTCCCTAATTTCTCCTTTCTAGAATTCCTTCTAGTCCTCTAGACCTGAAGCCCAATGGAAGCCGTGTGAGCCCAGGAAGGCTGAGTTCAAGCTGAGTTCAAGGATAAGAAAGGAAATCACTCGCAAAATTCTGTCTGCTCAGAAGAGAGATGTTCCTTTATTTAATTGATGACCAAATAAGACGTTTTCTTGTGATGAAAATTTGTATTTAATATAACAAACTAATTGCATTAATCTACAAAGTCTTAAAGTTTGTTAAATGGTAAATTGATCGAGTGCACACAATGTTTATGTAGATCCATTTAAATTTTTATTGTGTAACTTCTTGATTTGGATCAGTGCTTCCTATCTGGGGATGAATTTACTCAATAGAGGATGTTTGATAATGTCTAGCTCTACTTCAATTTGTCACACTGGGGGGAGGTCCTGGCATCTAGTAGGTGGAGGCCAGGGATATTGCTGAGCACCCCATGAAGCACAGCAATGGCTCCTACAACACAGAATCATCCACCCAAAATGTCAACAGGGCAACCGTGCAGAAAGTCTGCTTTAGAAAATGAGAGCACGCTGTAGAGTCTCCAGTCACAGCCGAACAGGGGCTAGTGAATGTGCTCATCGGTGAGTGGACAGCAGGAAAGCAGTCTTGCCTGCAGAATACTGGAATCCCACTATTAAATGAAGAATAATGGAAGTGTCTGAGATTGTATTAAAAATAGCAAAGGTTAGCCAGCAGTGGTGGTGCCTGCCTATAATCCTAGCACTTGGGAGGCTGAGGCAGGAGGATCAAGAGTTCAAAGCCAGCCTCAGCAATGGCGAGGCATTTAGCAACTCAGTGAGACCCTGTCTCTAAAATACAAAAAAGGGCTGAGGATGTGGCCCAGTGGTCGAGTGCCCCTAGTTCAATCCCTGGTACCAAAAAAAAAAAAAAAAAAAAAAAAAAAAAAAAAGCAAAGGTTAATGGGAACAAAGTGATCTTTCCTTTCTTTTCTTTTTATGCATCTTTTCTTCACAATCGCTGCTCTTCAGTGTTTCCCGCTTTCTTCAGAAGGAAGTGGTTTGGCCTTTTGTCTATGACTCATTTGTTCTTAGGCACCATTTTAAAATTTTTACTTAAAAGTGGTTTTGAAGCCTCCAACCTCACGCCTTAATCCACGGAACAGACAGCAGATTATCCTTTAAAGCCTTAAATCCCAAGTTGCAAAGTCCCTATAAATGAATGTTTTCCTCGTGTTGGGAAAATGTCTTATTTAAAATGGAAGGAGAGCAGCGGGGCGCTCAGCCAGGACGCTGGCGGGGACGCTGGCGGGGACGGGGACGCTGGCGGGGCGCTCTTCAGCGCTCACGCAGGACTTTCCCACACTCGGTATTTTCCTTGCGTGCTGCAAACCTTCAAGAGTGGCCGTCTTGGAAACACCATGTATCGTGGGCCTGTTACAGCGATTAAGTCGTGGCAGCGTGAGGGGAAATGAATACGACCAGAACAGTTTACATCGGGGTGCGCTCCTCAGGGACGGGGTCAGCCTTGCGGCCTGTGGTCGACTCACTCAGGGTTATCCCGAGGCCCGTGTTTCAGCCACTGTCCACGTGGACATAAATATCTCCGCGATGACAGATCTTGTATCTCCCCCAGGTTTAAGTTGGGTGTGAGCTTGTATCTGAAACTTACTTGACCATAAATAATGCCACGGGAGAAGTGGGGAAGGCTCGCTCAGGCCAGGGCCTCGGCTCTGGAGGCCACCCTCACCCTGCTCTTTCCCGAGGGTGCTCCTGCTCCCCAGGCTCCTCTGCAGAGCCCCCATCGGGCCTGGAGCCCTGCACAGCCTCAGAATGTGCAGGAAGCCCCGCCCATGCAACTGCCCGCCCACTACCCCTCAACCCTTCCTCTGCCTGCAGACTCCTCAGTAGAATTTATAAGATGGAAGCAACTCTTCCCCAGAGGCCAGAGGGGCCCGAGCCCTGTGACCTTCTCTGCAATCTGGGGGAATTCTGTGGGCTCTGTTACAGAATCTTGCAACGGCCACCTGCCCTGGTGACTGCAGCCTGGAGCGCCAACAGGGTGGACAGGGAGAGGCGTGAGGATCACAAGACACCTGGAGCTTTCAACCCAGAGCCCACGGAGGCAGCCTCCAGGGAGGCGGGAGGGCGTGGTTATTTTGCGACATCTTTTCCTATATGAGAGATGACAGGGGAGGAAATGGCAAAAAGAAAACAGGAAAATATTAACCATATAAATCAAGGCTAAGTTACATAACCACATCTGTCCAACAAAGTATCATGCTAACAGTGCACCCCTGGTGCCCTGAAGAATCTCTTTATCCAATGGGATTAGGTTTGATAATTAGCTGACTAATAAAAATCCAGCCAACTTCTATAATCATTAAAAAAAGACATATCAATCTGAAAATTGTAATTTTAGCTGTATCTATCTTTTGATGTACAGAGGTTTTTCTTCCTGAAGTAGATATTTCCGTGTCATCATTCTTGAATAATAATAAAATACCAACTATAAATTCTGCTTGCCATTGGTCCTGTGATTTTCAAAGACCTATTAAGTCCTGTGCCCCAGCCAACCTCCAAGACCTCACCCAATCCTCAACCCTTCATCTCTACCTCTTCAGTCCAAAAAGAGCGAACCTCCTGCCTTGACCCCTGGCCCTCACCTCTGCCCTGCTTCTCTACCAGAGGCTGAGGACTATTCGCAAGGTGGGCAGAACTGGCCACTCACTCAAACTTTGTAATGGCTTTCACCTCCATAGAGCCGTACAGAAATCCCTTCCTGGGTTGTGCCACCTTCTGTGTGACCAGGCCTTCCATCCCTGCCCTCAGTTCTCCCCAGCATGTGGCCGGCTCCCCCTGCCTGGGGAGTTTGCTGAGCTCTTCCCTCAGGCCTTCCGGGCTGCACCCCATCTCCACGGCCAGTCTCTCCTCTTTACCAATTCACACATCACCACCAGATGGGTCAGACTCTTTCACGGGATTGGTCACCTTTCCCATTGGAAAGAGGGTTGGAATTTGGATGCTGTCTTTGTCTCGGACCCTCAGGACTTACTCCCTGATGGAACTAAGTGCTCAATAAATGTCGGTTTGAAAGGACAAGGCTCTGACTGAGTGAGCTCACCGGGTTCATCCCCGAGGCCCATGTTTCAGCCCTTGTTCAGGGGTTTCCTGAAGCACAGCCAGAACTCAGAGACGGGAGGAAAGCAATCCGAAAGGCCGTGGGCGTTCTCTCCAGGTTTTTATCATCCCCCTTCCATGTTTTCTGGTTCTCTTAGCTGCACTTGCTTTTTGACGGTTTTGCTATGGTTTGCACTGACACTTGGGGCACAAAGAGAGGCTGACTCTGGCAGGGCTCTCTCAGGTGGAAGCAGCAGTACCGCGGACAATGGGAGCACGGCAGGAGGGAGGGGGCAGCTGCAGACCCTCCCCTGGCACCATGGAGGCTCTGCCCCCTACATACAAATTCCTACATGCCACAGAAGGATGAGCGCCGCACACTTGAACCTTTAGATGCTCATCATCTTTAACAGCAGACGTTTTTGTAACTACGTGTGATGGTGGGATTCCTGGTGACATGTTCGTGTGCGCACACAACATGATCCAGTCGGCCTCGTCCGCAGCCCCTTAAGTGACCATGTTACAAGCAACTGTCTATTGTTTTCCACACTTTTCTCCATAAAGAATCTTATTAGAAAAAATAAATGTGACATTTTTCTAGTCTATAAGTTTTAAAAAGACATTTGCCTTCAAATGCCCTAACAAAGATAATTTGTTTAACATTACCATTTTAATAATTTTGGGGGGTACCAGAGGGTTGAATCCAGGGGCACTTAAGCACGGAGTCACATCCCCAGCCCTTTTTTTATATTTCACTTATAGGAAGGGTCTTGCTAAGTTGCTTTTTTTTTTAATTTTATTTTTATAATTTTTAATATGTACAACTCATAGTACATATATTTAGTATCTTTTTACATACAACTGTTTGTATACAAAGTATATTCGTACAATTCAGGTCTTCAATCATGCATTAAGGAAAATGATATCCGTCTCATTCAACCACCTTTTTTTCTTTTCTCCCCCTCCCTCCCCTCTTGCTCCCTCCCTTGCCCTCCCTTCCCTTGACCATTCTAGTGTTCCTCTAATCCTCCTATGTACCCCCATCCAACAATACTTTGAAATAGCCTCCTTATATAAAAGAGAACATTTGGTACTTGGATTTTTGAGACTGACTAACTTCACTTAGCATTATGTCTTCCAACTTCATCCATTTACCTGCAAATGCCATTAATTTGTTTTCTTTTATTGCTGAGTAAATAAAATTCCATTGTGCGTATATACCATATTTTCTTAATCCACTCATTTACTGAGGGACATCTAGGTTGGTTCCACAACCTAGCTATTGTGAATTGTGCAGCTACAAACATTGAGATAGCTGTGTCACTGTAATATGCTGTTTTTAGGTTCTTTGGGAATAGACCCAGGAGTGGGATGGCTGGGTCATAGGATGGTTCCATTCCCAGTTTTCCAAGAAATCTCCATACTGCTTTCCATAACGGTTGCACCATTTTGCAGTCCCACCAGCAATGTATGAGTGTGCCTTTTTCCCCACATCCTCTCCAACATTTATTGTTGCTTGTGTTCTTGATGGCTGCCATTCTGACTGGAGTGAAGTGAAATCTTAGAGTAGTTTTGATTTGCATTTCTCTAATTGCCAGCGATGTTGAACATTTTTTCATGTATTTGTTGATTAATCGTGTATCTTCTTCTGAGAGGTGTCTTCTCAATTCCTTAGCCCATTTATTGATTGGGTTATTTGTTTTTTTAGTGTAAAGTTTTTTGAGTTCTTTATATATTCTAGAGATTAGTGCTCTATCTGATGTGCATGTATTAAATATTTGTTCCCAATTATTTGGCTCTCTATTCACCTCACTGATTGTTTCTTTTGCTGAAAAGAAGCTTTTTAGTTTAAATCTATCCCATTCATTAATTTTTGGTAGTAATTCGTGTGCTACAGGATTCTTATTAAGGAACTTGGGGCCTAATCCAACATGTTGGAAATTGGAGCTTACTTTTTCTTCTATTAGGTGTATTGTCTCTGGTCTAATTCCTAGGTCCTTGATCCACTTTGAATTGAGTTTTGTGCATGGTGAGAGATAAAGGTTTAATTTCATTTTGTTGCATATGGATTTCCAGTTTTCCCAGCACCATTTGTTGAAGAGGCTATCCTTTCTCCATTGTACATTTTTGGCACCTTTGTCTAATATAAGATAGCTGTAATTATATGTATTAGTCTCTGTATCCTCAATTCTGTACCATTGGTCCACCAGTCTATTTTGGTGCCAATACCATGCTGTTTTTGTTACTATTGCTCTATAGTACAATTTAAAGTCTGGTATGGTGATGCCCCCTGCTTCACTTTTCTTGCTCAGGATTGCTTTGGCTATTCTGGGTCTCTTATTTTTCCAGATGAATTTCATGACTGCTATTTCAATTTCTTTGAAGAATGACATTGGGATTTTGATAGGAATTGCATTAAATCTGTATAATGCTTTTGGTAGTATGGACATTTTGACAATATTAATTCTACCTATCCAAGAGCAAGGTAGGTCTTTCCATCTTCTGAGTTCATCTATAATTTCTTTCTTTAGTGTTCTATAATTTTCGTTATAGAGGTCTTTCACCTCTTTCGTTAGGTTGATTTCCAGGTATTTTATTTTTTTTGATGCTATTGCAAATGGGGTATTTTTCAACATTTCCCTTTCAGAGTCTTTGTCGCTGATGTACACAAATGCCTTTGACTTATGAGTATTGATTTTGTATCCTGCAACTATGCCAAATTCGTTTATTAGTTGTAAAAGTTTTCTGGTAGAGTTTTTTGGGTCTTCTAGGTAGATTATCATGTCATCAGCAAATAGTGCTAATTTGAGCTCTTCTTTTCCTATCTTGATCCCTTTAATTTCTTTCGTCTGTCTAATTGCTCTGGCCAGAGTTTCCAGTACTATGTTAAATAGCAGTGGTGAAAGGGGGCATCCCTGTCTTGTTCCAGTTTTTAGAGGGAATGCTTTCAATTTTTCTCCATTTAAGATAATGTTAGCTCGGGGCCTTGCATAAATAGCTTTTATAATGTTAAGATATGTTCCTGATATTCCTAGTTTTTCCAGTGTTTTGAACATAAAGGGGTGTTGTATTTTGTCAAATGCTTTTTCTGCGTCAATTGAGATGATCATATGATTTTTGTCTTTAAGTCTATTGATGTGATGTATTATGTTTATTGATTTCCGAATGTTGAACCAGCCTTGCATCCCTGGGATAAACCCCACTTGATCGTGGTGCACTATCTTTTTGATATGTTTTTGTATCCGATTTGCCAGGATTTTGTTGAGGATTTTTGCATCTATGTTCATTAAAGATATGGGCCTGAAGTTTTCTTTTTTGGATGTGTCTTTGCCTGGCTTTGGAATTAATGTAATATTGGCCTCATAGAAAGAGTCTGGAAGAGCTCCCTCTTTTTCTATTTCTTGAAATAGTTTGAAGAGCAGTGGTATTAGTTCTTCTTTGAAAGTCTTATAGAACTCGGCTGTAAACCCATCAGGTCCTGGACTTTTCCTTGTTGGTAGCTTTTTGATGACATCTTCTATTTCTTCGCTTGTAATTGATCTGTTTAAATTGTGTATAGCCTCCACATCCAGTTTAGGCAAATCATATGACTCTAGAAATCTGTCAATGCATTCAGTATTTTCTATTTTATTAGAGTACAAGTTTTCAAAGTAATTTCTAATTATATTCTGTATATCTGAGGTGTTTGTTGTGATATTCCCTTTTTCATCACGAATGTTAGTAATTTGAGTTTTTTCTCTTCTTCTTTTCGTTAGCATCGCTAAGGGTCTGTCAATTTTGTTTATTTTTTCAAAGAACCAACTTTTAGTTTTGTCAATTCTTTGAATGGTTTCCTTAGTCTCAATTTCACTAATTTCTGCTCTGATTTTAATTATTTCCTGTCTTCTACTGCTCTTGGTGTTGGTCTGTTCTTCTTTTTCTAATGCTTTGAGGTGTGATGTTAAGTCATTTATTTGTTGGTTTTTTTTCCTCTTAAGGAATGAACTCAGTGCAATGAATTTTCCTCTTACTACTGCCTTCATAGTGTCCCAGAGATTTCTATATGATGTATCTGTGTTCTCATTTACCTCTAGGAATTTTTTGATCTCCTCTTTGATGTCTTCTTCAACCCCTTGTTCATTCGGTAACATGTTGTTTAGCTTCCAGTTGATGGAGTAGTTTTTCTTATTCCTTGTTTTGTCGTTGATTTCCAATTTCATCCCTTTATGGTCCGATAGCATGCAAGGTAGTATCTCTATTTTTTTATATTTGCTGAGAGTTGCCTTGTGACATAAAATATGGTCTATTTTGGAGAAGGAGCCATGTGCTGCTGAGAAAAATGTGTATTCGTTTACTGAGGGATGAAATATTCTATATATGTCCGTTAGGTCTAAATTGTTAATTGTTTTGAGGAGGCTTAAAGTTTCTTTGTTTAGCTTTTGTTTGGATGATCTATCCATTGGTGAGAGAGGTGTGTTGAAGTCCCCTAGAATAACTGTGTTGTGGTCTATTTTACTCTTGAACTTAAGAAGCGTTTGTTTGATGAATGTAGGTGCTCCATTATTTGGGGTATACAAATTTATGATTGTTATATCCTGTTGATGGATGGTTCCCTTAAGTAATAAGAAATATCCATCTTTGTCCCTCTTGATTAGTTTTGGTTTGAAGTCTACCTTATTTGATATGAGAATGGAAACCCCTGCTTGCTTCTGCCGGCCATGTAAGTGATAAGACTTTTCCCAGCCTTTCACTTTCAGTCTGTTGATGTCTTTTTCTATGAGGTGTGTTTCTTGGAGACAGCAAATTGTTGGGTCATTTCTTTTAATCCATTCTGATAATCTGTGTCTTTTGATTGGCGTGTTTAGGCCATTAACATTCAGGGTTATTATTGAGATGTGATTTTTATTCCCATCCATTTTTATTTGAATTATGGTCTTTAGCTTGATTTGGTTTCTCTTCTGGTTGGTATTTCCTTTAGTTTAATATCTCCCTTTGGTGATTTTCATTATCATCTTTCTCTTCTTCTTCATGAAAAATGTTGCCCAGGATGCTCTGAAGTGCTGGCTTTCGAGTTGTGAAATCTTTTAACTTTTGCTTGTCGTGGAAGGTTTTTATTTCATCTTCGAATCTAAAGCTTAATTTTGCTGGATATAAGATTCTTGGTTGACATCCCTTTTCTTTCAGAGCTTGAAATATGCTATTCCAGGATCTTCTTGCTTTTAAGGTCTGGGTTGAAAAATCTGAACATAGTCTGATTGGTTTCCCCCTATATGTAATTTGCTTCCTTTCTCTTGTGGCTTTTAGTATTCTCTCCTTGCTCAGTGTATTAGGCATTTTCATTATAATGTGTCTAGGTGTGGATCTGTTGAGATTTTGTTTGTTTGGTGTTCGGTATGCCTCTTGAACTTGGTTTTCCATTTCATTCCTCAAGCTTGGAAAATTTTCTGTAATTATTTCATTAAATAGATTACTCATTCCTTTGGCTTGAATCTCTGCTCCTTCCTCTACACCGATCACTCTTAAGTTTGGTCTTTTTATGCTGTCCCATAATTCTTGGATGTTATGTTCTTGATTTCTAACAAGTTTTGCTGTATGTTCTAAATTCTTCTCTAGGACATATATTTTGTCTTCATTGTCTGAGGTTCTTTCCTCCAAGTGGTCTACTCTGTTGGAGATGCTTTCAATTGAACTTTTATTTTGGTTTATTGCTTCTTTCATTTCTGGAATTTCTATTTGGTTTCTCTTTAGAGCCTCTATTTCCCTATTGAAGTAATCTTTTACTTCCTGTATTTGTTTTTGGAGTTCTTTGTCAAAATGATCTTTTGCCTCCTGTACCTGCTCCCTCATCTCATTTTTGAGTTCATTCTTAAGTTCCATAAACATTTGGCATATGTAATTTCTAAATTCCATCTCTGGCATTTGACCAACTGTGCTTGCCATGACATCTACCGATGAGGTATCTTGATTTGTTTGTGTCATTTTCTTTCCTTGTTTTTTCATGTTGCTTGTGTGTCTATTCTTCCTGCACTGTGGGACCTTAACTATTTCGATTTTACCTTAAAGCCTTATGTTGTTCCTGTAGTACAATGCTATCAGATCACCTTATAATTCCTTTACACTTTTAAAACCTAACACTTTCTATTCAGAAAATTCAAGTTTGATCACAATGTACAGATTTTGTTAACCCAGATATTATTTCCAATTTACTCTGTACGCTTCTGATAGGGTTTTATAGCTTCAAGTATTGGATACAGAGGTGTTATGTTTAGGAAGAAGGAAGTGTCTTGAATTGTTCTTTCTTGGAAAGTATGAAAGGAGATATCTATTGAAGTGGTTTAGTGGAAGTGGTTTAGTATCAGTAGACGATGGAAGAAAGAGTATGGGGTTGACAATTAGGTGAAAAGATCAATTTATATATAAAGTAAGTTGGAAAAGAAAAAAAATGATAAAAGAGTAGGATTTGGTGTAAGAGAGAGGAGAGAGAGAATCAAGGAAATAGAGAGTAAACTATATATAACACCACTTTGCTACCCAGTTCAATTGCGCCGGTTCTAGAAATCCCAAGTTCTGCATATAACTTGTTTTTGCCTCTGTTTAGTATGCACTGGCAGGATGTAAACATGAAAGATGAAGGAGGAAGAAAAGATACAAGAGTGAGAAGGAAGAAAAGAAGGAAAGAAAAAAGGAGCGGAAGCAAACAAACACACTAACAATCAATGCGGAAGGAAAAAAAAAAGCAGAACAAAACAAAGCCAAAAAAAGAAAAAGAAAAATAAACAAACAAACAGACAAACAAACAAACAAAAAAACCTCCCTGCAATCCAACAAGACAAGCAAACCAACAAAAAGAAAAGGAAAAAAAAAAAAAAAAGAGCTAAGTTGCTTTGGGCCTCACTAAGTTGCTGAGGCTGGCTGAGAATTTGCTATCCTCCTACCTCAGCCTCCTGAGTTGGGAGATCATAGGCGTGCACCACCGCACCAGGCACCTTCTCACTTGCTATTACAAAATCAACAGGTCTAGACGGGAAATTTGCTCTGTGTGTGTGTGTGTGTGTGTGTGTGTGTGTAACAGGAATGACTAGGTCAAGGACCTGGTCATGGTACTTGTGAATACACATACCTAAGCCATATAAGAAATAATAGAGCCATAAAAGAAATAGTAAAGGTAAGTGAAGAAGAAAACACCAGCAGAAGGAAATACAAGAGTCTGAAAGCCAGAGCGGCTACTAAGTAAAGAAGAAGGCCTGATTCCGGGGCCTCTGAGAGAACGCGCCGCAGGAGAGGGCTGCGAGGGGGCCTCTGTGCGGGAAGCTGGGAGGAGGCCTCAGCGTGAGCAAGCACAGGTGGAGGTCGTAGCTGCAGCTGGCTCCCTTCCAGTGGGCCCTGGCGACGTGTGGGGTTGGGATGAACCAAGGCTTCACTGCAGTTTCTGTAGAAATTCTATACCACAGAAGGAGACGCAGGATGGAGTTGCCCTTGGGTAGACCAAGAGAGAAAGTCCCCTCCCAAGCTGTGGTTGCCGCCTGCTGCCTTTGCATTGAAGCTGAGCTTCTGAAGGTCCCAGGACAGTGCCCGCCATCTGACCTCGGTGCCAACACTGAGCGCCCCACGTGGCAGAGTTGACCGTGGCACACGCTCAGTCATGGTCAGTCAGGAGTCTTCCACAAACCAAGACAGACAGCTGCCGCCAGAGCAGCGCCCTGCGTTCTGGGGACACAGTAATCTGCAGAGCCACCGTGCCCCTCAGACAGAACTCCCCACCCAATGCATCGCTTCACACCCGAACACTTGGTTCTTTCACAAAGATTCACTATAGCCCTCCAGCTACCACTACCACTACCTTATTCTGAGCTTTCGGTGTGAGTCAGTGGCTATTTTACTATTTCATGTGTCACTTTTCTAACAGAGGCATCATTATTTTTCCCATTTTGCTTATAAAGAAACTGAAGCTTAGATATTTTAAGTGTCTGGTTCTGAGACCCAGAACAAGGGAAAAGTGGGCAGAGAGTCAGACCTAGGAAGCCCTGATCCACAGCGCATGCCCCCAAGCCAGGCCATGTACCCTGCCGTGCCATGTTATTTAAGAGTGAGCTTTGGAATTAAGCTACTGGGGTTCATACATTGAATCGGACTTTTTACTGTGCAACCTGGAAAAGCTACGCAACCCTTCTGTTATGGTTTGAATATGAGGTATCTCCAAAAAACTCCTGGGTTGGTGCAAAAATATTCAGAGGTGAAATGGTTAGATGAGGGCTGTAATCAATCCATCCTAGTTTGAATGGACCGACCGGGAAGTCACTGTAGACAGGTGGAGTACGGCCGGAGGATGGTCACTGGGGGCTGCCTTGGAAGTGTGCATCTGTCCTGCAGAGCCTTCTGCTCTCTCTCCTTCTCTCTGGCTGCCTTGAAGGGAGCAGCTCTCCTCTACCTTGCCCTTCCGCCATGAAGTCCCGCCTCACCTCGGGCTCAGAGCAATGGACTTGGCTGACCATGGACCAAACCTCTAGAACCATGAACCAAAATTAATCTTCCCTCCTCTAAGTTGCTCTTATCAGGTATTTTGGTCACAATGGTGCAAAGCTATCACAATTTCTGAACTTTGTCCCCCACACCTAAAATTGGATCTAAAATACTCTTTGCTTTATAGTGTTTTATAGCCAATAAAGTGATTAGCATTCTAATCACTTTAATCTAATGCTCCGTCGTTAGCATTCACCAAGTGTTGGTTATTCCACACTTCCTAAGCCTGAAACAATATGGAAGTGTGCTTGGTCGTGTCCGACTTTACACACCAGGAGCAGCTTCGCTCAAGACTTTCCAGCGCCCTTCAGGTACTTTTTATCTGAAGACATAGAAAAGACTTCTCTTTCTACTTCATATTCTGTTTTTACATTTAAAAATAAAAAACGTTCAAGTTAATACGTACTTTTCACCCTAAACTGTTTTCCCATAAGTAGGCCTCTGTCTAAAATAAATGTTGAGCCCTTAGGACCATGTACTGGGCTGCTCTTCCGCCTTCATTTCAACAAGTGCCCTCCCAGTTCTGGGCAAGTGACTGTCACCCAAAAGATAGTCATTAAAATGGATGATTTTGAGAAAAAGAAATGGTTTGATTTTCCCCCCTTAGAACTGAGATACATTTCATGATGCTTAGAAATAAAGAAAATGAAAAATACAATTAGGGAGAAACCATAACCATAACTTTAAATAATCTTTTAAGTTCAAAAACAGTAATTTAATACGCCGGGTGCGGTGGCGCATGCCTGTAATCCCAGCACTTTGGGAGGCTGAGGCAGGAGGATCACCAGTTCAAAGCCAGCCTCAGCAATGGCGAGGCACTTAGTAACTCAGTGAGACCCTGTCTCTAAATAAAATACAAAAAAGGGCTGGTGATGTGACCCAGTGGTCGAGTGCCCCTGAGTTCAATCCCCAGTACCAAAAACAAAACAAAACAAAACAAAAAAACTCAGTAATTTAATAACGTTGAAGATGGTTAAGTCATTGTTTGAATGGCTCCATCACAGTTCATGTCAGAAAGGCTATCTAATCCAAGTCCATTAGAACAATTTACTGTGGGTTCTCTTGATAAATGGTTATAGAAAACACGAAGAGATTCCCACCTGTGTTAATTAAGAAACAAATGTACATTGATGGCTTCTGCCTTTTTGAGTTAATTGGGTAATAATTCATTTCCTAATCTGTGAGTCTCAGAATAGAACAGCTATCTGATTAAATCAAAACGCCTATCACCCCCAGATTTCAACCTGAAGCCCCATGCACCTGCGGCAGCCCCTCTCCCACATCCTCCAAGGAGTGACTGCCTCTGGGATCCCTATTAGCTTCAGTGTAGTGGAAACTGAAGCACCTGCCTCTTTTTCCTTAAAGTTCCTGACTTACACTGTGTGGGGAATGATGTGTGGCTTGAAGTTAATTTTTAACACACTTATGTAAAAGGAAGAAGCTACAGAAAAAAAAATGATGACTTTGGGTTTATCAAGCTTTAATAGAGAATTTTTGAAAATCATGTTTATTCATCTCTAGGCCCCTCCACAGAAGAGCAGTGCAATGCGGGCCTACCTCACGCGCACCATCTTTCTTCTGATGCCTTTGAAGCTATGAAACAGACCTTTGTTATTATTCTCTGGTTGTAAGATTACACAGAAGCTCCTGAGCAAATTTTTACTTTTATAGCTTTTTGTCTATCTTGTTAATTATTTTCTTGGAATAACTTCTGTACATATTTGTAACTTTAGGAGCACTCGTTTTGCTCAGTGAAGCCATGAAAACATCATTTTTTTTCTACCATTTTTTAAGTTCAAAATCATTTCCTTTACATTTCCTCATTCGAAATTTTGGACCATTTTGTAATACTGAAAGTTTAAAATTTCCTTTCATTTATTCAATGTAAGTATAATAAATTTATTTTTTTCTATCACAGTCATTATTTTTATTTTATTTTTTATATTTTGGTACTAAGGATTTAACCCAGGGGTGGTTTATCACTGAACTGCATCCCCAGATAATTTTTTAAAAAATACTGTGAATTGAACCCAGGGTACTTAACCACTGAGTCACATCGACAACCCTTCTTTTGTCTTTTCTTTCTTTTTTTTTTTTTTTTTTTTTGACAGGGTATTGCTAAATTGCCTAGGGCCTCACTAAGTTGCTGAGGCTCATTTTGAATTTGCAATCCTCCTGCCTTAGTCTCTTGAGCTGCTGGGATTGCAGGCATGTGCCACCATGCCAGGCACAGTCATTATTTTTAAAGGCTAGAAATGAAAAGCATATTTAGAGGGGTAAATGTTAAACTTACAAGTGAAGCTTCATTTGAAAATGTATGTTTTATTAGGTAGTAATAATTCAATTCATCTTAATGTATAAAAAGCAAACCAAAACAGTAGATAAAATACAGATAGAACGTATTTTAATTTTTTTTTTATATTAGTATGTAAGCTTTAATGATGTATGAATGGTTTAACTGTCTGTAAAAATTTGTCCCATGATTTTCTCTTTGCTTCATTCACAAATGTCTTAGGGAAGTCAATTTTATTAGAGTGTGTCATTGTACGTTTTAAGTTTTTATTGACATCTTGCATGCTATGTAGTCTACCAAAACCTAAAGAGAAAATTTGGGGGGTTTTCACTCACAGAAATAATGCACACAGAGCAATGAAGACTACAAAAAGATTCTGAGAAATTGCAAGGACAAGTCATGCGAAAGCCCCAAAGCGATCCCGCTCATGGTGGTCCTATCCTGGTGCACTTGGTCTCTGCGCATGTGCTCAAGGGTGCATGCCCCTCCCCCTCCTGTCCTACCCTGTTTCTCTGCACAGTTTGGGGGGGGGGGTACTGCTGATGGAGGAAGAATAAAGGATGTCCTTGGCTTTTGTTGAGGAAAGACCACTGGGCCTAGGCGCAGCTGGGACTGGAGGGCCACCCTCCCCACCCCCAGGTTTCTGTGTCCTGAGCAAAGCAACCTTGTTTCTTTTTCCCCAGGGCAAGAGCCAATGGGCTTGGAGGTCTCTCTGTTCTCCAGACAGGATGTTCTTTCCTCCTCAGAAAGGCTCCAATAGTCTTAAAGGTCTCCCTGTTCCATGGGCAAAGAGCCAATGGCGTTTGGGTTGCTCTGGTGCACCCCCCACCAGAAATCCCTATATAGGGTTCCCTTTGAGAGACTCACACACAGTGCTCCTCCTTAAGGAGAGTAGGAAGCCACTCACACAACAGCTCGTCCCGGCGGAGAAGCCACTGCACCAGCCTTAGACCTATTGGCTCCAGCTGACCCCCGGCTGACAGCTCCAGACCCACCACCTTTGACAGCTCCAGCCTCCAGCCAGACAGCAGCTGCTTTAGCTGACAGCTCCAGAAATCCCAGCCTGCGTGACCAGGCACCCACCTTCCATTCAGAGCTTGCACACTCCCCTCTCCCTGACTCCCCTCTCCCACCAGAGCTTGCACACTCCCCTCTCCCTGACTCCCCTCTCCAAGCACCTCTTTGTCCTCTGACCAGCCACAAAGGCTGTTGAATAAATCTCATGGCTGCAAGGTTGTCTCCGGTGTGAATTTTGCCCTTCAGAGGACGAGTTCTGAGTGCAGATGGCCTCCTCACCCCACAGCCAAGATCTGCTTGGAAGACACTGGAAGTAAGGAAAACAGCCTTTACTTAGCTACGAGGAGTCCAGTTCCTCATCACTCGTGTGCAGTCACCCACTTTGCTCCATCGTGGCCTTGCTGAGCTGGGCCTGCTGCAGGGGAAGGTCCCCAGGAGCGGCAGCAGCACCAGACATGGCTTGGCCTGCACTTTCCCAACAGTCAGTCTTGCAAAGCACAGCAACGTCCATGAAGGCAGGAGGCAGAGCCCAGCCCGCCTCCTCCGCCCTGATGGAACCGCAGGCTTCACACATGCAGCCCTGCCCATCCACGCGTGTGATGCACGCTGACCCAGAACCAGCCTACTTTCCACCACCCGGGCATGCCAACTTTCTTGTTCAGCTTCCTGGTCCTACACCCACATCCCACTGTCCTCTGTGACGGCGATGGTGTCCGCTCACCCTACAGCCTTTCCATAGTCCTTGGATCCAGCTTTAATTCCCCTTTGAACTTCCCAAGACTCTGTCATTTGAACTGTGGCTTGGGTTTGCGGATCTGCCCCCCCTGCCTTTACTTCTCCACTTGCTAAATTGTCTTTTTTTGTTTGTTTGTTTTCACTTTGGTCTTTGCAGTGAGGCTCACACTTGTTTGCTGGGTTTGTACTCCCAACCCCAACACCACAAATAATAATTCAGGCTGAAGGAAAGCAAAAATGGTTTGCTATTGTAGACTCAGCCCTTGGACTCGGCACATAAATGGACCTAGGGATGGCCATCTAGGTTGTCAAACATTATTTTGAGGAATCATACTGTTGGGAGATTGAGTTTAGATCCTGTCCATCATTTCCATCTTTTCTACTGTTTCCCAGTCCCACAGAAATTGGGAGAGGGAAACCAGAACACTGTGCGGTGGTTTCACTTGGACCTCCAACGTGCACATCACAGAATCTCCCACACTTGCTGCAGAGCCTGGGAGCCCGGGAGAAGGAGACAGAGTCCTGGACAGTAGGGGTGAGGGGGGAGCAGGCTCCATCCCCACCACTCTGGGAAGCCCTTGCAGTCCTCCAGGGCCCAGGGCTTCTGTGGTCTGCCCAGGAACTTTCCTCCTGGGGCTGTCTCTCAGTGAGCATGGGATGGGGCTGGTGCTTTTATTTCCATTTCCAACTCCATAAGGAGAGAATAAATGTGACATGTTAACAGTACAAATGAATTGCTTCTGTGACTGAAGGCTTATGTGTGATTGTGAGTGTAAAAAACTAATTGTATTGTTTTTGTTCAATTTTCATATTCAAATAAAGCTTAAGTTGAAATACTATAGGTAGAGAGTACAAGTAAGGTAAATTAAACTTTTATTTGATCTGCTAAGTGTGTGTGTGTGTGTGTGTGTGTGTGTGTGTGTAATAATATAATGTAGTACTTGCTATTTGCGTGAAAGTAAGATGAAGGAAGTTTAAAATCCCTTTCCCAAGAGATCTTTATGGTCCCTGGGCTACATCTGCTGAGATTTTCTTTTTTTTTTTTTTTATGACAAAATCTGTCTTTAGTCAGGGAAATAAATTCTGAAGACATTTTGTAGAATTTTGTATCCCCCAAACTGTGCAATTCAGTTCAAGCATTGAAAGCAACAGAATTACACAGTGGGTTCTCTTGGAGCTGGACGTGTAGCCTTGGCTTTGGTGTCTGACTGTGGGGCATTGCTGCAGGCAGAACAGCATCTCCTGACGTTCTTGCTGCAGAGGAGGGGTGTTACCGATTTTCTGAAGTTCATCTTTCAACTCTCTGGGGCCCATGGGTCCTAACGCTAAATACTAGAACTAATGATTTCTAGGACAGCATAGAGAAGTTTAGGTTGATAGTTTTAGACATTATGAGAGTGTTAATAAAATAAACAGAAGACATCCACTCTTAGGAAGGGACAATCTCGTGTGGAAGACGCAGCCAGCACACACCCAGAGGATCTAGGAATGCTTCCATGGGATGGGCACAAGCTCCAGTGCACACCACAGGGTTAGGGCTAGAGCACGGAGGGGCCGGGTTGGAAAGAGGAAAAGGGTGTGAGTAGATTCACGCCAGGGAGAATGCTGCTCCAGGTAGAGTCGAGGAAGACGAGGACAGTAAACACTCAAAGCCCACAAAGACTGTCACAAATAGCAGGTGAATTTTCTTGATGAAAGCAAGAAACCACATAAAAGAATCAAAACCAAGTTGCTGATTTCTGTAAGCATCCAGCAGAGGAGTGTGAGTTACTGTCTATCAGCAGGGCGCACAGAAGATCAAGTGCAAGGGTGAGAGGCTGGGAGGTAATTCAGGAGATGCTAATGTTGAATAGACAGGGAAAGAGTGAGGGCAGCGTACTGTGCAGGAATCCGCTTTACTGCCAAGAGAAAAATGAAATGATCAAAAAAGGTTTGCGAGATAGGGGATGCATTTAAAACTAAACAGTGACCCCATCAGGAGCCTAGACAGTCAAAATTATGGGAAGAAGCTCTCAGGTGACAGGGATCTGGGTAACCCCCATGTGGTGCCAGAGCCTGGCCTCAGCTTTTTGAAGTGGTGAGGCCTGGAGTCTGGGTGTGCTAACTGGGCCTCCCAGTGGTGAGACCTTGAAACCACTGGAGAAGATGGGAGGAGTACTAAGTGACCTGAGACCCGCCCAAGAAACGCATAGTTACCAGAAAACTGATTTTTTTTTTTTTTTTTTTTTTTGGTACCGGGGATTGAACTCAGGGGCACTCGACCACTGGGTCACATCCCCAGACCTGTTTTTGTATTTTATTAGAGACAGGGTCTCACTGAGTTGCTAAGTGCCTCGCCATTGCTGAGGCTGGCTTTGAACTCGCGATCCTCCTGCCTCAGCCTCCCAAAGGGCTGGGATTACAGGCGTGCGCCACCGCGCCCGGCTAGAAAACTGATTTTTATACTTGAATTTCTTACTATTCCAACAAGTTCATTTAGAATTTTAGCATTTAAATATCTATCTTACAGAACAGATATTGTGGACTTTTTAAAATTAAAAGTTGATTACTTGGCCAGGTATTTATTCTTTCTGTCATCATGGGGAATCATTGCAATGACAATTCTTTCAATCTATGATATTTTGCAAAGTAAAAATAAATTAAGCTTTTGTTTTATAGTGAAAACATTAAGGTGCATAAAATGTTATTAGGAGGAAATTCATCAATTCGCAAGAGATTTAGTTTTCTACATTGATTTTTTTTTTTCTCTATTGAATTGTAAACTGGGACAAATCCTGTGATGCAGTCATGTATATGGTTTTAGGAAAAAAAGGCATTCTTTAGACACTGGTAATTCAAGTTTATATTGAAAACATCCACACGGCAGATATATAAACAAACACATTTCATTGTGTGTATATGTGAGACACTATGTCTCTCAAAATCTGTGTCTCAGAGTCTTGAAGGACAGCGTTCAGAGCCTTCTGGGGAATGCTGGCGATTGGCAGGTGGACGGCACATGATAAACACACTGTGCCAGGTGGAATTCCCCAAATGTTTGGATTCTTTTCCAAAATCTTAAGGAATTCCTGACATCCACTTTGTGCAGTGTACATCAGTACTGAGTGTAGGTGTCAGTCAAAGTATCCAGGCTAAGGAAGGAAAGGCACTCCCCGTGGCTTGAGCTCACCCACTGAATTCAGACTCTGGCAAAACCACATTGGTACTGATAACCATGGATCAGCTGAAATTATGTTATTTCCTACTCGATCTGGTTCCTTAAGAATCTATGCTAACACAAGTTCTCCAGGTGTGTGTGTGTGTGTGTGTGTGTGTGTGTGTGTGTGTGTGATTACAAAATCTGACGGCTACTTTGGACGTATAAGCTCTTTCCTCTCAGATGTGACTTTGTAACTGGCCTTCAGAGCATGGTAGAAACTGACTCTAGTTAAAAATGTGGATGGACATGGGTGTTTCATATGGGTCAGAGATGCAGGTGGGAGTTTATGTATCAAATCGGGTGCTAGATTTCGATGGGGAATTCCAGAGTGTCCATGGCCAAGTGAAAAAGCAAAGGCTTGAGTTACTGAAGCAAGGATGGAAAGCTTTTGATAAACCAAATGTGTGACTCTGAGAGCCACCTGGCGGTGGCCTCTGGATCACCAGGCTCTTGAGCTCGCACCTACAAACCATCTCATGGATCTGACCTGCTCTGCAGAGACTCAAGCCTATGCTTCTGCCCTGTTTTTTCTGGCTCTGCTCAAACGTCACGCTGTCGGTGAGACTATCCCCAGCCAACCCAGCTCATGCGTGTGCTCCTGCTGGACTTCTTTGCTCTCACGCGATCGCTCCCTCTTCCACCCTGCTGTAGCACAGCTCTGTGAGGATGGACCCAGAGCAGGGCCAGCTCTAGGATGGACTCCTCAAAGGCATGAACATAAGTGGGTACTAAAATCTCATCAATCTAGACAGAAAGTATTTTGATGCAATAATTGAAAAAAATGCAAAATAATCCCCGATGAAAAAGGCTAAAGTTTTAAGCAAAGACAGTGCTAGTAGTAATCCCATGCTGAGCCACATTGGAGACTGAGGCAAGAGGAAGGCCATACCACAGATGCAGTGGTGTGGGATCTCCAAAACACGATCTCTTGTTGCCGCCTGAAGCGATGGCCGCTTGGAGCAATGAAGCCGCGGAAAGAAGTTCAGAGGCAAACTGGAAACAAACAGCTTTTTTATTTTGATAACTTTTCTCTCTGGCTCTAACAACGACTTTAACACGCATTATACACACCACCAAAATGGCGCAGACCTGATCAGCAATCTCGCTCAAGTCCCGCGAGATCTTGGGCCAAGTCCCGTGAGACTACGGAAGGCGGCAACAGCCAAACATCTCCATGGCCTGCAGTCAACCGCAATCTTAGCCATATTCCCAAACAGGGCTCCTGCATTTAGGCTCCTGCAATCTCTGGGTCCAGGAAAAGGCCAGGTGCTGCACCATCATCTCCTGCCACTAGAAACTTGGGCATCTGCAGCGCGGCTTTAGGGCTTGGAAGGAGGGTTTCCATGATTTGGATGCATTTTTCAGACCATTTACTCAGTTATCACCAAAGCTGCTGAGTTGCACTCAAGCTCAGAGGAAGACAAGTTTGCTCACCTGGTGGCTCATGCTACTTACATCTTGGACAGTCAGTGTCATTAGTGCTCCCCACCCCAAGAGGAGAAGAGCAACAGAAGCTCCGGGTGTTTGGAGCAAAGCTACAAACTTTTTGGCTAATGATTTTCTCCCACACCCCTTCCCTCATGTCCACCTCCCATTAGAGGCCGAGATGCCACCCACAGGCTTTCCTGGCTTTGCATGCAGCAAGGCTGTGTGCAGACTAATTGGGATCTGCCAATCAGGCCTTCCCGCCCTGCCACCCCGCAGACTCTTGTTCTGAATCTAATGCCTCGAAGAAGCAGGTGCCGTGCCAGCATCTTTCAGTGTCAGGTGGTGACAGCACAGTGTCTGTCTGCCCAGTGACAACTGCTCTTTGGGGACTCCCTTGGACATTCTGCAACATTGTATGTGTCGCTTCTGATCCTGTAGCCTGCCAATCTAGTTCCCTGGCCCTCCTAGAAGTTGTGTGAACTAACCCATGAACTCTGATTTCTATTTTTCAAATGAAATCACCATGAGGTTATTTCTGGGACTGACAGAGTCTTGACTTACACAGCAACATATGGATCATACCAAGGGAAGAAGGGATATCGGTTTTAATCTTCACTATAGCAGTTGGGCCTACTAAGAGAGACGCTATTTGATTAATTTTTCCTTTATGGAAAGCTGCTCAGATATCTCTTAATTGGCCTTCCCTTTGCCTGCACAGTGCCGGCACATGTAGCAGCGAGAGTTAGCTGAATGTTAGCTGAATGCACAGAAGTGATCATGACCCACTCCACTGATTGAACCACCCATTGTAAAGCATCCCGAATCCTTAACTTACCACCTACCGTATACAGACAAATAAGGAGCAGCAGGTGCTTGGGTGACATCACCCCAAGAGCCATGGAGACAGTGCTAGGACAGCAGCCCTGGGCAGGCGGGCACGTGTGAAATGAGGAAGAAGAAGACCACACTGTCAAGGGCACTTGGAACCCATGAAGCTTTGGAAGCCGTGGCCTTGACTCTGCAGAACGAGGTCTCTTTGAGCGATTAATAGCTGACCACTGTCCACTGTGGCTTGGTGGGCACGTGGAGACCCTGTGTGCCTGGTGTCAACTTGGGGCCATAGTGCCTGCTTGGCCCTTTCCTCCTGCCTGTCTCCAGCAGATCCCGGGGGGCTCTCTGGGTGCCTCAATCTGCCTGGCCTGGCTTCCCAAGGACGGGGTGATTAAGAGGGACAGGACCAGGAGGAATAAAGGATGTCTTTGTGGGGGAGGAAGGCAGGAGCCAGCTCCTGGTAGGCGCCGACTCTGATATCTGCCCGTTATAATGCACGTAGCAAGGAGCAAGAGGTTGTTTGGAGGATATCTCGAGAATCTTAGTGAGGACAGACTGCACTGATTTGTTTGCTCCTCGACACCATGTTTAGCCCTGGGTTCGAATGGCAACAAGGCTTCAGAGGCTATGGAAACTGGTTAGTGAAGCTCCCATCAAATGCATGAAGGGAAACTTGAGCAGACAGACTCAGTGGAAAGCTTCACGCAGCTTGCAAACGTGTGGCCTCTGCATGGTCCCGCTCCCTTCCTGGGGTGGAACACCACAGCCCTGTCACCAGCACCCGGGGGCGAGCTGGTCACCATGGCTGTTCCTGCAACCAACAGCTCCACAGGCCCCGGGCCCTAGATAAGGAGGGTCCCTCCCCTCACAGGAAGGCCCTGGGCAGGATTTTTCGAGTAAAGTGATCCACTGCTGACACACTAGTGACTCCACAGGAGTGACAAGCTGGCAAGTGAATGTTCTTGGAAACTGGATCCACGAGTCATAGATCTGGGGCCCCTGCTGTCTGACCCCAGCAGGAAACACGTTCCTGCACCACACCTAGCAACGCCAGTGCCAATCTGCGGTGGTACTTCTGGTCACATTTGCAATTTCCAAGCCGCCCATCCCCATGTCAGGGACACCCTCAGGCTACCAGCGAACATGGTGATTGCTGGAATTCAGTGCTGGCCCCGGGGCTCTCCTTCCACATCCTCTTGTCCTCGCCAAGGCGGGCAAGTTAATTCTGCTCCCAGCTGCCAAGCCAGCCACCTGGCGCGCTCTCCTGCCGTTGGAGGGGAATCTAGGTGTTCATGTCGCCTCATGTTGTTTTTCTCTCCTTAGTGTGATCTTGGGAACCTTGCCAAGGGGGCTGATGGCTGTTGTCCATGATGCCGGGAAGGCTTCAGTAAGCTTACATTTCCTGTTGCTGAGCTGCTATGTCTGACAGCCAAACCAATCAGTGCTTGGGCCCTTTGGACCCCAGACTCCATTCTGTCTCTCTCTTCCTTCTCTTGATCCAGTCCCAGACCTGCTCACCCTGTGCCTCAATCCAGCCTGGGTAGCCAGGCCATGCAGTCTGGCTGTTCCAGCCAGACTGAACTACCAAGCCTCCCAGGAGAGCAGGCGGGTGGGGGTGAGATGCTGCTTTGCTCTGAGACACAGAAGGGTAGACGTGTTGCCCGCGGGCTGGAGGCAGTATGGGAGGCAGCCTCAACTTTTGTCTTTCAAAACTTGTGTTACTGTTAATTGAAACATGACTAAAAATAAAAATGCTGATGTTTAAGAAAGTAAAATCTGGGAGGAAGACAATGAGGAAGAGTGTCACCGGCTTAATTGGCCCAAACAGCCATTCCCAGTGTTTCTTCCTGCATCACAACCATGATTATGTCCCTTGACCCTAAACATGAGCACCTGCTAGCAGAATTTGAGAGTTTAACTTTGTTGCTTAAAAGCATGGGTCAGTCTCCCTGGCAGGGCTGCCGTGCCGCAGGCAGGGGCTGCCCACCTCTCGGGCAGGTGAATGGCTCCCCCCACGGGGTTGGCAGGCGTGGCCTGGACAGACCACGAGGCAGCTGCCCAGCAGACCACCAGGTCAGGCTCCTCCACCATCCCAGGACGGTGCTCCCATGTGGGGGCAGGGGGAAACGGGAGAACAGGGAGCCATTTCCTGGAAAGGTGGTGAGGACATCAGACCCACTGTGTCACACCTTAGCTCCGTGTCACCCCCAAATCCAAGCAACTATTTATTATTTTCCCTCAACCCTTTCCACCAAGGCACCCCTCCCTCCGTAGAGCTACTCGGACTTTCTGATCCCTTCAGCTCTCACCTTTCTTCTAGTGATTTTTCCATGGGTCAGGAAATGTCTTTACTTTTGTTGTTGTTGTTGTTGTTGTTGTTTGAAGTTACAGATTTTGCTTTATTTAGGTCCACGCTGGCAGCGTTGACATTTTCAATGGCTTTTGGTGTAATGCAAACTACGTTTGATTTTTAATGCCTAAGCAATGGTTCACTGGATGAGACAGTTAACTACTGAGGATAAATATCTATCTAGAAATTAAAGAGCTAAGGCAATTGATTCAATCCCAAAATTCCTTCTGAAAACCATGTGTGCCAGTCTACTTCTAGTAGCATAACTTCCTTGAGCAAACAGAGTAAAATCCTGACAGTCTGTTATATAACACACAAGATAGCTTAATTAATCCGTATGTGCTTTTTGTTCATGAACCATGTATAGGCATTTTTTGATTTAAGAGATGGCCTAGTTGTGTAGACATTCTCTTGCAATACATTTTAAATGAACACATCAAGTTTTAGAAATGTATGTTTAAAACTCTCCCTGTAAAAATCCAGAATGACTGATTTGTAAGAAAATGTTCCTATTTAGGTAATAAAAGCAGTGATTATTAGAATCAGTAAATGGAGTGAAATTCCTTAAGCATTTACCCGAGATTAGCTAGCCTTTCCAACGTAGGCTAAAAGTTCATGAAGTTATGCTGAGCCTTGATAACAGATCTGATAATTTAGGAGTTGCATTGCAGCCAGAGGCTGACACTTCTGAGACTCTTGGGATCCCTGGTTTTCTCTGGAGGCTGGCCATTCTCCTGGGACTAATCTACTCTGGCCCCTTCCTTTGGCCCGTCAGGAAATCTGGCTTTGCTCAACGTGGCCATGTCGACTCAGCACCTGGACAGCTCGTGTGTGAGGATGGTGGACAGTGCGCTCTACACGGCAGCCTGGGCCGCAGTGAATTTTGTTTTTAATGTGTGGGCCAATGGCTCGACAGTCCAAGCAAGCACCATCAACAATAAGTGAAATAAGTTGAAACATGAAGCATGCTAAACCGCCGACATCTGGGTTTGGAAGTAGGCCGTGGGCAGAGAGCTACAGCAAGGGATCCACGTATGGGCAATATTCAGCGTCGATGGCTCAAAAGTCTATCCAAATGAGAGAAGCCCAATCCCCAGAGGACGGAGCTGGTAAGAATGGAGCTGACCATGAGCCATATGGGAACAGATTCATGAAGAGACCTGGACGGAGCTGGGGACATTAACCAGGCAGCAGAGCAGAGCCAACCAGGAGACCAGCCAAAGCCCTCCCAGCACCTCGGTGTCTAGGACTGAAGGATTATTGAGCCTAGACACCGCATGAGCCCGGGACTGGACGCTAGGCTGTGACCCTGAATCTGCCCACCAGGAACCAGATGTGAGTAGGCACAGGCACTTGGGCACCGGGAGTGACAACCAAACAGCAGGCCCCTGGGGCAGTGAGCTGTCACTCATTTCTGTTCACGTGGGCAGAGGACTGAGGCAGGAGAAGTTCCGTTGTTTCTTTGGTCTCATTTCCAGTTGAATATGTTACTTATCTTATAAAAGTAGAGAATGAGGAGAAACAAAAAGAAAAACAAAACAGTGACAGCGACTGGCATTTCAGAACAGGTGGCCACACGGACAAATCCCACAGAGGTCTCAAACCCAGTGAACCCCGGGTTTCGGTATCTCCAAGTCCACTCTTGAACACACAGGCCTGGTCTTAGGAATGCTGCTGCTTTCTAACCAACCCCTCAGCCAGGAATTCACTCGTGATTTCTCTGTTCCCCTTTCCTGAGCCACCACCAAGGCCCAATAATTCAACTGTCTAAATTCCTCTGGAAACCTTCTCCCCTCCCTATCTGCCTACGGTGGCCTCAAGGTCCAGCCTCACTGGCCCTCACACAGGTGACTGCACTCGTCTCTGATGGGTCTGCCTTTTCTGCTCTCTCCCACATCTGTGCCTCAGTCTCAGGTTCTAAGACACAGCGTCAACTTAGTTTTCTCCCTCTGAAGGTGTCTCACCCTTCTGGGTAATTGCCTAGTGGAAGTCAGGAAGCAGCTGCCCTCAAGCTTCATTCATCAGGAAGCCAGAGGTTGTTTGGACCAGCCAAACAAAGATGTTGGATATAGAAAAGTTTTTGCCATAAATACAGCCCTGATTAATTGGACTATATTAGAATTAAATACTTCCAATCACCAGAAAACAGCTTTCAGAGAGTGCGGCAGCCAGCTATGTAGGAGGGGGAGATTTATTTGCAACACATATTTCTGCAAAAGGATGCATACTTGGAATCTGTGAAGTTCTCCTAAAATTCAGCTTTAAAAAGCAGCCAGCCTAATAAATCAGATGGGCAAAAGACTGACAGGCACTGCACAGCAGAGGGTATCTCACTGGCCCAGGGGAGCCTGGAAAGGGGCTCAGGTTAAGGACACGATGAAGGACTGCCCTCTCCCTACCAGCATGGCTGAGATGACACCTGCAGACTGTGTAGGAGAGGGCCTGGAGCAGAAGCAATGGCCACAGCTCTTGGTGAGAATGGAAACTGGCAGAAACCACCACGAATGGAGGCTCCTGGGGTAAGACACGCAGGTCTTGTGCCACCACAATCCTATTCTAGATGCACGCACAGCAGCGTCCACAGCGTGGATACACAAACTGTGGAACACAGTTGGTTCCACAACCAGAAGAAGAACACCACGGCTGCGCTCTGAGCACGGATGCATCTCAAAACCACAACCTCAGGAGAGGAATCAGGTGCACAAAGTGTTTGTGCTGTGTGATTCCATGAATGTGCATTTCAAAACCAGACAAATCAACCTGGCGTTAGGGATCAGATCAGCAGCCATGCTTCACATGAGGTGCATTGTTGGAGGGCAGAAGGACCCTTCCACAGCACTGGAGACGTTCTGCTGCTCTTGTGGCTGGTCACGGGAGTGCTGACTTTGTGTAAATGGGGTGAGCATAACTCTTTGGATGGTCTACTTTCTATCAGCATATTTCCTTTAGTAAAAATCTTCAGGATACCAAAATGTTATACAGATTTAATGCAATTCCTATTAAGTTTCTGATGACATTCTTCATAGAAATAGAAAAAGCAGTCATGAAATTCGTTTGGAAAAATAAGAGGCCCAGAATAGCCAAAGAATCCTCAGCAAGAAAAGTGAGGCAGGAAGCATCACAATATCAGACCTTAAATTATACTATAGAGCTATAATAACAAAAACAGCATGGTATTAGCACCAAAACAGACATGAAGACCAAAGAACAGAACAGAAGGCACAGAGACAAATCCACATAAATAATTATCTCATTGGAGAAAAGATAGCTTCTTTGACAAATGGTCCTGGGAAAACTGGAAAACCATATGTAACAGACTGAAATTGAACCCCTTTCCTCACCTTGGACAAAAGTTAACTCAAAGTGGATCAAAGACTTAGGCATTAGACCAGAGACCCTGTGGCTAATAGAAGAAAAAGTAGGCCCAAATCTCCATCATGTCAGCTTAGGAACCAGTTTCTTCAACAAGACTTCCAAAGCACAAGAAGTAAAATCAAGAATGAATAAATGGGATGGTATCAAACTAAAAAGCTTCTTCCGAGCAAAGGAAACAATCAAGAATGTGAAAGAGCCTACAGAATGGGAGAAAATCTTTGCCACCTGCACCTCAGATAGAGCATTAATCTCCAGGATATATAAAGAACTCAAAAAACTTAACATCAAATAAATAAATAACCCAATCAGTAGATGGACAAAAAAAGTGAACAGACACTTCAGGAAAGAAGTTTGACTGGTCAACAATTATATGAAAAAATGTTCAACATCACTAGGAATTAGAGAAATGCAAATTAAAACTATACTGATATTTCATTCTCCAGTGAGAATGGCAATTACCAACAATAAAAGTAACAATAAATGTAGGTGTGGAGGTGGGAGAAAAGATACACTCATACATTGCCAGTGGGACTACAAATTGGTGCAATCACTCTGGAAAACAGTCTGGAGATTCCTCAGAAAACCTGGAGTGGAACCACCATTTGACCCAGCTATCTCACTCCTTGCTCTATACCCAAAAGAATTAAAATCAGCATACGGTAGTGACGCAGCCACATCAGTGTTTATAGCAGCTCGATTCACAATAGCTAAGCTATGGAACCAATCTAGATGCCCTTCAATAGATGAATAGATAAAGAAAATGTGGTATACATACACAATGGGATATTACTCAGCCTTAAAGAATAATGAAATCATGGTGTTTGCCAGTATGGATGGAGCTCGAGAATATTATGCTAAGTGAAACAAGCCAGTTCCCCCCAAACCAAAGGCCCAATGTTCTCTCTGATATGCAGATGCTGACTCCGAGCAGGTGGAAGTTCACCTGATTGGGGGAGGATGGGGGAGAGGGAGTGGGGATGGAAATGGGAAAGACGGTAGAATGAATGAGACATAAATTTCCTACGTTCATATATGAATATAGGACCAGTATAAATCCACAAAAATGGGGATTTATACTCCATGTATATATGATATGTCAAAAGACAGTCTACTGTCATGAATAGCCAAAAAGAACAAATAAAAAATCTTTAGAATGTATCTTTTTAAAAATGCATGAATACAGGCACATTTTTAATGATGTAGAGAACTCCTTTAAGGAATCTGATCAAAGCAATTGTGTCCTTGCTTGTAGACTATTTTCCTAGCACGTATCTAAGTGGCAGTACAAGGTCTCACTCTCACTCACCTCTTTTCTTACCGAGATGCTCTCCTCTGGCTTTCGAGGGCCTCCAAGTGGGACCCGTCCATTCCCCATGTAGTTCTCAGTAAGAGAAGCGCCTCTTGGGGGGGGGGGGGGGGGCTGTTAGATCACAGAAGCATAGTCCCCCTCCCTGTTGTCCTATCTGGAAAGAGGGGGTTTATAACCCAGGAGAATTTAGGTACCCACCTGACATAATGATGAAACCTATCTGCAGGGATTTGGTCATTGGTTTGTTCTCATTGATCTAAAAGAAAATCATTACAAAAACAGAATAAAGTTTGTGCGTGGATTTATACAGCCCATGATCATTGATCAAATCAAAACATGTACCATAGCACTTTTGCCACATTTTGGTAACTTATCAGTGTGGAAGTTATCAAAATACCAAAAGCGTGGGCTGAAGATGGAGCTCCGTGGTAGAGAACTGGCCCAGCCCGGAGGGGGTCCTGAGACATATCCCCAGCACCAGAGGGGAAAAACATCCAGAACGCGTAAATCAATCCCCATGTTCAGAAAACTCTGAAGAAATAAATACCTTGAACTGGGGAGTGGATAAACATTAAATTAATAAATATGGAAAAAACTAAATAAACTTGTACTTTCATTTAAGATTGCTTAAAAGGAAGTAAGCCTCACCAATTATATCTTTCTTAGGGAAAGAGTGAATTTCTGAGTCATCAAAGACCTTATCATGAAAAGATTCTTAATGTATTAGAATGCATTTGTCCCTGTTCCCAATGATAAGCTAAAAATATGTGAAAAGATTTCAGTCTGAAAACTACAGAATCCAACCCGCCAAACATGAAACTCAGATACAAGGACTGAAAGAATGTGATTTAGCCACAGTTGGGGAGCAAGTATTTCCTGTTTGATGTGCAGAACTTTGTGAAACTTTCATAACAAAATCGGAGACTCCCCTGGTTTCAGTGTCAAACAAACCTGAAACCCAGACAGGTTCAACAAACGTTTTGCCAGGGTTCATGAACTCGCATCAAATGAGGCCTGATTTATTTTCTAAGTTGGACCATCCAATAATTTTTACTGAGTTTAGACTTCTTTTCCAGTGAAAAGAAACTTTTTTTTTTTTTCCTGAAGGTTATTCATTGCTATTATGATAAAGAATGATCAATTCTTTCCTGGGAGGACAGCTCTCGATAGGATTTACACACAGGAGGACAGCCCCTGAAGAGTCACATTCGTCCAGGGATTCTCAGAGGAGGTTTTGAACATCTTTATTTTTGTATCTTAACCTCATGTTAAAGATACCATTCTTCTGAGTTGGTTTTGTTTTGTTTTTTTTGAGGGTGACACACCCACTCTCATTATACTGCTGTCTTGTAACGGTGGATCATGTTTTCAGAGTCGCCTTATTAGGCAATTTCTTTTTATTTTTAAAAATTTGCTCTAATCAGTTCTACATGAATCAGTTCTACAAGAGCAGAATGCTCTTCGATTTATTGTATACAAATGCAGCACAATTTTTCACTTCTTTGGTGGTACACAAAGTAAGGCACACCATTTGTGCAATCATACCTAGGGTAATGATGTCCATCTCATTTCACCATCTTTTCTGCCCCAATGCCCCCTCCCCTCCTCTCCATCCATTTTGCCCCATCCAAAGTTCCTCCACTCGTCCCATTATGGATTAGCATCCACTTATCAGAGAAAACAGTCAGCCTTTGTTTTTGGGGGGGGATTGGCTTACTTTGCCTAGCATGATATTCTCCAGCTCCATCCATTGACCTGCAAATGCCATAATTTTATTCTCTTTTAATGCTGAGTAATATTCCACTGTGTATATATACCACAGTTTCTTTATCCATTCATCTGTTGAAGGGCTTCTAGATTGGTTCCACAGTTTGACCATTGTGAATTGTGCTGCTATGAACACTGATGTGGCTCCGTCCCTGTAGTATGCTGATTTTTAAGTCCTTTGGGTATATGTTGAGGAGTGGGATAGCTGGGTCAAATGGTGGTTCCATTCCAAGTTTTATGAGGAATCTCCATACTGCTTTCCAGATTGACTGCACCAATTTGTAGTCCCACCAGTATGAGTGTGCTGATTAGACAATTTCATAGTGTGAACTTACACAAACAGGCCCTGCCCCAGAGTCACCTGGCCATACACTCTTAAGGGGCCACTTGCACAAGTGCAGTACCTCTTTGACAGAGACATCATTGGAGAGGGTGGGACTGGATATTGATGTAAAAGTCCTGCCACATGAGCAGAGCACAGTAAGGAGGGGTGCTGGGGAGATAAGGTTCACACACACACACACACACACACACACACACACACATATATTATTTTAAGCACTTTCTGTTTGAAGCACTAGGTTCCCAGTGACTGCAGTACTTTCATTACAAAGTAGAACTTTGATGTTGCTCAACCTTTAATCTAATATATTTTAACACTCCAAAAGAAAATAAGTTTATTCATTACTTGGTCTTAGAATACATGAGGAAATGAGATGTGTAATGCAAATGGGATTTTGAAAGAGGAGGCGTCAAAAGGGAAACCAGTCATTGAAATTCAGCTCTGATTTATAATCCTTTAAATGCTGTTTAAAAATACTATGCTGATATATAAACATAAATATTTTCACTTAAATCTAACAGTAAGTATGCATAAATATGCAATTGGAAGGTTTTAGAATTAGCAAAGTTAGTGTTCAGGTCAGCATAATAGAAACAATTTCCCACAGTATGCTTTAATACAAGATTTTGATTTATGGATTATTTTAGTGTATATATATTTCTTTTAGGAAAGAAATTTAAAATTGAGTAAAATCATTCTATGTAAACTTTTAGTAAGAACAATCATACAACAAATCAATTTTCTTAAAATAATAATGGAGGCAAAAATTCAAAGCTATTAATGGATAACCAGTTCATTCTTCGCTATAATGACAAACTTCTGCACTGAGGAGTTTTTGACACAGTGATTTCATTGCTAAACCTAGCCATCTTTGCCCGAGGGGGCTACCCTGCTTCTTAGCCATGACATCTGTGTTATTGCTGAAGCCCGCGCGGATGTTACACAGGCAGCCGGATGCACAGGGCCCTGCTGGCTGGGTCCTCTGATGGTCACCTGGGTACAGCCAGCCTTGCTTCTGCTTCACTCTTGGGGAAAGACAGCTGTTCAGCTGCGCCCTGCGGGGTCCCCAGGAGGGCGGTGCGTCATTTAGGCACCTCTGCGTGACTTGGGAGGGACGAGAGAGATCGGGGTCACGTCCTTAGTCCAGGAAGCCAGGGACCCAAGGTGGACTCGCCTGGTGACGTGCCCCAGGGCCGTGCAAGGCTGCCCAGGGTGGGCACCAAACGTGTCCTTGGGACTCAGAACTCATCCTACCTACAAAATAATTAACAAGTGCTTCGTGTTTTTCTCAAATTGCTAGTTCAGGTGCAAGCAAACTCAGCTGATGCACAAGTATGCGGCCTGTCTTCTTACACATTTTCTTGCGTGAAAAATTCCTGGTTAAAAATATTGCCTTACTCTGGACCCTGTCCTCTGTGGGGGCATCGTGAACAGGAAGCGCACAAGAACATACAATGGGCCGTTTTATAAATCCTGGTCCGCTGCCACTTACTTTTCATTCCCTAGAACAAATGGAAGCCTCTCGACACCCCATGTAGACTTAAAGGACCTTAAAATTTTATTTGAATTTTATTCCAAGTAAAATTCTTGGCTTTTAATAGTGTGTGTGTGTGTGTGTGTGTGTATAAAATCAATACATTCAATATATATATATATATTCAAAATCAAGCAGCCGAAGACCAGTTTCCCCCTCATTAGGACAGTGGGCTTTTGTGCCTACCTCAGGCTCCAGTTCTAAAGCTAGAATGCTATATTACTAGGTGTGTTGCTGGAACATTCTCTACTGCCCGAAGATCCAGGGGAAGAGGTACATTAAGTGGTTAATAAACCCCCCCTGGGTGGAACAGCTATCCAGACTCATAGCTGCCTAAACATGAGCTCAGTAAGGTTTATAATAAGAAAATTATAGTTATTTACTCAGGAAGTAAAACCAGTCATGTGGCCGGATTGCTCTCTAAAACAGATGGTGGCTTCAGTCTGCCATTTATTGCACGCGCGTTCCCATTTATCATGGTTTCCTGGCCCTTTGTAGTTCACCCCTGACAACTGCACATCAACAGAAAAGATGAGGCACGGCAGTAAATCAAAGGGAAGAACAATTACTTAAATAAGTGGAAAATACGCTCGGTATTGCGGTTATAAACAATTTGTATAGCATGGAGCAGGGAAACAGAGCAGCCTCCGAGCATGCCAAGAGTATAACTAATAGCATTTTCAAAGTCATGGGACCCTTTAGTTATTTGGCATAAATACATAGAACAGTAATTAATGTATGGAAAATATCAGTTGTATCGTGCCTTTTCCTAAGACGGCTTTTATAAGGAAATCCCTTAATCTTTAAAGCTATTTCCCATTTGTTTGCTTAACCAATGCCTGCTTTGGGTAAGAACTTCATCTTTCATGGGTCAGTCTTCTCACAGCGATCATGGGTTCCACTTGGAACCCTGTGCTTGGCCAAGACATTCATCAGAGCCGAAACATTCTGTTCTTGACAGTGGTCCAGCAGCTTGGCCTCAGTCCCTGAGGATTCGTATTAAACGTGACACCGCTGTGCACTGGGGAATTTCTCTTGGTTTAAACAGCACTTGAGGCATATCCTGTGTGTAGCGCGCCAGAGGTAAATGGTGGTCAATCATGTTCTAGAAGGCTGCGGGTCTGCCCGTCTTCAATTCAATCAAGTCAGTGTCTGGGCTTTCTTTACTTTTCCACAAGGGAAATGCTCTGAGCGCATTGATGCACTATATGGTTTATTCCTCAGTTAGCTATGCTGAAACTTTTCATTTTATATTTTTTTTTTTTTTCGGTACTGGGGATTGAACTCAGGGGGTGCTTTACCTCTGAGCCATTTCCCCAGTCTTTTCTTTTAATTTTGAGACAGGGTCTTGCTAAGTTGCTTAGGGCCTCACTAAGTTTCTAAGGCTGGCCTCAAACTGATAATCTTGCCTCAGCCTCCCAAGTTGGTGCACCACCATGCCTGGCTTGAATCTCTAACATCAGATCAAACTTGAACAAGTAGCTTTTCAATTCTATATAAAAGATCCTGTATTAACTCTTGAGCTGTATAGGATGAGAATCAATCAGAATCAAAACTGCTCTTTTGACCTATGATGAGTCTTCAGCATGTGTCCTTCCAGGATTTTCCACATAATTCATCAAGCCTCTTTACATTTTATTTGAAAAATATAGCATAAACTTTGCAATAATGCATGCAATCAGCACAAATGCTGTCTACATGAACTCAACAAGTCCAATTCGTGGAAAAACCTGAAATGTCAACAAGGCCTTCATCAGAAGCTTGCAACACTTCCTTGCTGTAATTATTATTATTCTCTCTCTTAGCAACACAGAGTATGGTTTGTTTAAGCTAAATAATTCTTCAGGAGGCGCGGACACCGAGATGGCTTGGTGCATATCACGGCTTGTGCTGCTGAACTGCAGGGTCCACCCCACCGGACTTCACCAATAGCACCGGCTCAAGCCTGCTGGAGCGGTCTGTCTACACCATGGGTTAGAGCAGAACCTGGCAGAGGCAGCAGAACAAATTCTCAAAAACCCTGAATGTTTGCTCTTTAAGAAACATGCTCTCTTTTTACCACTGAGTGTTTGTTTTGAGATTAACCCTTAGTTAGCCAATTTCAAATGACTGTAACACAACATGATTTTATACATCATCAGACATACAACAAGCAGCAGTATTTGCCCTAATGTTAATCTCCTAAGATACCTTTGGAGAGGGATTTAGAACCTTGTAGAAGGTCTGTGGACACGGATAGCAACTGCAACACTGAATGTCAGGGCACAGTGGTTGATATAAGGTATTTTGCAGGTTCAGTAGGTAACTTTTTCTCTTTAGTCCCAATCTCCACCCCTCTAAGACTGCTCTCTTGTAGGTGCCTGGTTCACAGATTCTGATTTCCAGAGATGCAGTATTTTTCCTACTACATGAATCCAAGTAGGACTTAAGACTTGCTGTGGCCTATAGAATACTCTGCCAGCATAAGAACTTGCATTCTGTCTTTCTCTCTCTCTCTTGCCCTGTCACCACCCCCACCCCCAGCACAAGTCTGGGTTAGCCTGCTGAAGGAAGACGAGCTCCTTAGAGTATAGACAAAATTTTCTTCCCTGGTCTTTGTAAACTAACCAAGTCCAGGTCACCTGCCAGGGGCTGTAGAGGTCCCACTGAGCCTGGCCGTGTGAAGCCAGCCTCACTCAGACCAGCAGGATCTCAACTGACTTCAACATAGGCGAAACAATACATTGGTGTTTTAAGCCACAAAGTTTTGAGATGAGTATTTTGTGCAGCAAAAGGGCTCACTGAGGGACGATGAGACCCTTTGGTCTTAGCAACAGCAGACACACATCACCATATTGGTCAGCGTGGCTGCCACAGATAACGCCTGAGAGAGCCTACTACCTGTGGCTCGCCTTCAAGCACCACATAAGCACAGCCTTGTCAGATCTGTGGACAGCGTGCACAAGTGTCAAAGGGGTGTCCCCAAGGGAGCACAGTGTGCATTCTGACTACTGAGAACATATATTTTTCTTTTCCTTTTTTCTTTGTTGTTCCCCTACAAGTTTAAGAAAAACTTATTAAAACATTAGTTAAATCACTAGATTCAGTTACCACAGGAGACAAAACACACAGAGGTCACAAAATTACTTTCAAAAGTCCCTGGACAGAAGCAACCCACACTACCAGCAGCAGCAAGCCTTGGGGTAAGGAAAATCTGACAGAATATTTAGAATTTCTATTTTTCCATAAAAATTATTGATCTTGCAAAGAAAGAAGAAAGTGCAGCCAATTCACAATAAATAAATAAATTAATAGAAAACATCCTTGAAGAATATGCTGGGCATCAAACTTACTGGACAAAGACTTTAAAACAACTATTTGAAATATGTTCAAAGAGCTAAATGAACTCATGGACAAAGGATACAAGCAACCAGGAGAACAACATCTCGCCAAATATAAAATGTTAATGGAGGGACAGAGCACCAAATAGACATTTTAGAGTAAAAAAGTAGAATGAAGAGCTTGCTGAGAAATTACCATAGCAGATTTGAGTAGGAAGAATAAAAGACCAGTGCACAGAGGACATGCTGGTGTGAGGAGCTGAAAGAGAAGGGGAGGAAGAAAGTGAATGGGTCCAGGAGACTGTAGTCTCCATTGAGCTGATGGCATGTGCATAGTAGGGAGTCCCTGTGGGAAAGGAGAAAAACAGTGAACAGAAGTGTCCCAAATTGGAGGAAAGACATGAGCCCACATGTATAGAAGCTCAACGAGCTCTAGTTAGGAAGAGTTCAGATAGATCCACACCCACACGCCACAGCCAAACTGCCAAAGGCCAAGGCAGCTCAGCACGTTCCCTTCCCACCAGCATCCGTGGGTGTTCTCGACAACACCTGCTAATGGCTTTGTAAAACAACTGTAGCCATCTTAGTGGACATGAAGTGCATCTAATTTATTTTTTTACCTGCCTTCATTTAATGACTAATGATGTTGAGCACTTTTTATGTGTTTATTAAGAAAATGTCATAGCAGATGATTGGGGCAAAACATCTCAGCCTCTGATGGAGCCAATGCGAAAACAGTCCAAGTGGATGTAGGGAATGTGGGGGGAACGGTCCCATCAGTCCCAGCACGCTCAGGGCTGATGCTCACACCCGACCTCTGCATGCGTAGGGCTGGGACACTCTTCTCCTGCCCCACATTAAGGGGGAGGAAGCTGAGTGGGAGCCCAGGAAGAAATCCCACCGGGGACTCCTGGGATGTCCAGCCCCTAGGGGCTTACTGTCAAACCAAAAGGGCATTCGGGAAGTAGGTCTGCCTCTCCAGGAAGACAGGAGGGGGCCAGGAGGCGGAGAGATCAGGATGGGGAGCCAGAACCTGAGAACTAGTTCAAACAATAAGATGAAGAAAATGCAGAAAGTTGACAGAAATTTCAAGATTACCAGAATTAGAATCTTCATTTGAGGCAATTAAAAGAAAAAAAAAAAAAAAAAAAAAAAAAGCAGCCATAAATGGCACTACAGGAAATTGGCATGAGGACAATTTTCAAGGGAAAATCTCCTTGAACTAATTGAAAGTGACAAAAAGGTAAGGATGAGGTCATCTGTGGAGACTGGGGGAGAGACTGAGGCCCGTGTCAAAGTGAGCAGGCCGCTGAGGGAGGCCCACAAGACCTGCTAAGAGGCAGTGGGGGTGGCCTCAGCAGGCCTCCAGGTCTCCCTGCCTCCTTGAGCATGTGGCTCCAGGCTTGCTGCCCTCCTGGTGACCCTCCCATCTATGATGGTCACACAGAGGACACTCCTCCTGACCCAGCCTCTTAGTTGCTCCTCAGCCATTTGCTCCAGCATTCGGTATTGACAAGGGATGGCCAATGCTACCCAAACTGCACCACCTCTGTGACTTTGGATTTGGAAATCCCACTCCCTGCCTGGCCCTAGCTCGCTCCCCCAACGCACAGCGCTGTCTGCCCCCATGAACCACATCCCTCTCCCTCCCCAAGTGCTCCCTGTCCTTCCTGGGTTTGTAATCCAGCTTCGACCATGGCAGTGAACTCCCGCTTCCCTAAACTTCTGGACTTTTGTCTGGTGACACTTAAACATCCCACCCTTCGCCAGCTGCACGTCTGTACCCACGCGACAAAAGAGAATAAGATGCAGAACCTTGCTGACCTCCTTGCTTTAAAGTCCTGGTGCAGAGCTGGGGTGCCCACGGCTGCCAGGCCGGCCCATGCGGGCACTGCCATTCCGTTCCCTGATTGTCCTGAGGACCGGTTTACATCGTCCTTCTCCAGTCTTCAATGGATCCTCATCAACTTCGCTTCAGGTAATGACTTTGATTTATATTGGGCTTAAAAAGTAGGTGATCCTGAAGAGCCCTCTGCACGCTCCCCGGCACGTCTTCCGACTGCCTGCACCTGCCGCCCTTGCGCACCGCTGCCCTCTTGTTACGCATGCGTGGCAGACGCTCCACCCTCCCTCCTGTTAGCTCTGTTCCCAGCTGTTCCCTTCCTCTCTCTCATCCTCGTCTCCTGCATCCTCTTTTCCCCCTCTTTTGAAGCATGCCATATTTTCCACCCAACACTGTCTGCTGGACCTGGAGCTTCCTGCAGGAAACCATCCGTGAAATGCGTAAGGACTTTTCTCAGGGCTTCGCAGACAGGGAAGCGACAGGCCTGGCACTGGGAACTTCCAGTGGCTCCTCCACGAGACAGACAGTCTAATGCCCGGGACCTTCTTAACAGTGCAGAGGGGAAGGTCACGGGCATTAGACTGTGACCTTCCCCTCTGCTCTGTTAGGAAGGTCCAGCGCAGTAGCACCGGAGATGGGCGTGACCCGTTAGGAACTGAGCAGCCTACCTGCCCCCACCTTTATCCTATTTTCGTGAAGAGCTTTCCATGGAAAGCCTTTGATGTTTTTTGATATAAATAAAGCAAACAGGGGCTCCTTTGTGTATTAGAAGGGGACCTACCCATCTGGTCAGCTTGCCCGTCCTGCCCCTGCTTTGAGACTACTGTGTTCTGTGATTATTTTGCTGTTTTATTCTTCCTAACTTTTATTTCTCAGCCAGCCCATTCCACGGAGGGGAGCCCCATTTCCATCCCCCTGGAGATGTGAGCGGTAGCCTCCTATAGCTACCACCCCAACTACCCACCAGTACTCTTCGGAAGGGCTTCTAACTATATTCCCAGTGAAGGTTTCAATGAACCACTCCACCAGGATGATTCAGGCCAAGGTCACCATCAGATTGCTAAATCCAAAGGTCAATTCTAGATGCACTGCATGCCCCTGTGAGCACCAAGACTGAGGTACACCTGCCCTGGAGCACCTCCTCCGGACTCCTGTCTGCTCCCTCTTCACCTCCGGGCTGCTGCTTCTCCAGCCTGTGTCCCCTCCTCCCAGCCACACTGCCTCTGAAGAGCAGCGTGTGCCACTCCCACCCAACTTCTCCAGGTGACTTCCCGGTGGCTGTGCATCTTGTCCCTGGGTGCCAACCCCCAACTCCAATCTCCCAAGCTGATGTGCTGGCCCCGTGTTTACTCCAACCACTCCAAGTCCACATCTCCGACTCTTCCTCACGCCTATGGGTGGCCCAGTGTAGGAATATGTGAAAATTTAGGTTTTGAGAAGATCGTTCTGTTAACATCATGGATTAAAAGAAGAATAAGTAGATTCAAAGAAGTCAATTACAAAGTTAAGAAAATCCTATGAAACCAAGGAGAAAGAATATGTGATTCCAAAGAAAGTGGTTGGAAACATCATTATTTTTTGAAAAGATCATGTTAGATCCTCACTTCACTATACAGCAAAATATATCCTAAATACATTTGCTAATAAAATAGAAAAGGAAGAAAAAAATCAGTGGCTGGGGTTGTAGCTAAGTTGGTAGAGCATTTGCCTTGCATGTGTGAGGCACTGGGTTCGAGCCTCAGCACCACATAAAAACAAATAAATAAAATAAAGGTATAACAAGAAAAGGATGTTATTTAAAAAAGAAAACAAAACCATCAAAAGTCATGTTGAGAGTATGCTGCATCCAACAACACAATTTTATATTCATTTAAAAGTATTTTTCCTGAGAATATTTAATAGCACAGAAAGATAATATTAAATTAACAAAAAATAAAAGATGCAAACTTATATGTTGCACATTTTGCTTTGATTCAATATTTTAATTTTTCTCTAAAAAGATACACCAAAATGTATGAATATTTCCAGGTAACTTGGGTTTTTAATTTATTTTTCTATTTCTCTGTGACACATTTTATACTTTTAATCTAGGTTCACTTTACAACTAAAAATTCACATTATTTCCTAAGAGGGTAAATGACTTCTTAGAGTATAATGAATTATTAGGCTGGTTAAGTATAAATATTAATGACGAGCATATCCTCAGCATTATCTAGCCAGGCTGACATTACGGGTGATTGCTTCTGTTTTTTAAATGAGACCAAGAAAAACTGAGGCCAATTCCTGTGACAGACACTTATCAGAGATTCATCAGGGATTCAGATGAATGGAAATCCCTGGATCAGCTGTCTGCTAGCTGTAGGATTTGGGGAACAATGGCAGAATCCCTGATGATTCTGTGGACTAGAGTCCTGAACTGAGGAATGCTATGAGGAAGTGGAAGTTTCCCACCTTTGAGAAACTCAGGTCTTAGTCCAAACCCAGGCTGCACTCGGACACAGGCTGCTACTCATCATGGTGTGGATTCATCCATAGTAAAGATTATTGCTTAGAATAAGATCAGAAGGAAAATTCTAGCAATAAGGAGATTGAATGTGGCTTCTCATGGGCTTAGGTGGAGAGAACACTAACAGGTGTATTTTAGTTTACTCATTTTTTAAAGAATAATTCCTCCTTGGGGCTGGGGTTGTAGCTTAGTGGTAGCGCACTTGCCTAGCATGTGTGAGGCATCGGGTTCGATCCTCAGCGCCACCTATAAATAAGCAAAATAAAGGTCCACTAACAACTAAAAAAATGTTTAAATAACAGAATAATTAATCCTTAAAGTGAACTCTTCAGAGCCCGCTGCCTTTCCCACGTCCTGGGCAATAGGGAGCAAGTGGAGGGGTATGGCAATCAGTAAGGCTTTGGGATGAGCAAATAAAGCAGGCCAATTTTATGTTCTTCCTGATGGTACCAACAGCAGACAGCCATTGGAAAACAAATAACAGGCCACCTACGCCACCTTCAGAAGCCTTTACTGAATAGCTTAGAGAATTCCCAGCCCACTGTGTCTGATTACACCTCTTTCCTACTGAGGAGAGCGCTGGCTCTTCGTCACTCTCCCTAGGTCTAGCCTACTGCCCTGCCACTGAGTATGTACTGATGGATGTTAATGACTGTTTACAGATCTTATCACCATGGCGACAGGGCCTTTGAAGTGAAAGGACATGATGCCTTCACACCCCCAAGTCCCCGGTGGGCCAGTGTTGCTTCCTTCCACACGTGTCCTGTGATGTGCACTCTGACAACTACCCAAGATGCTCAGCACCCATTGACCAGGTCAGTCCACAAGTTAAAAACCTTTCCTAGGCCAGGAATTCTGATTTTTCAAAGCACAACTGAAGTAAGAACTCTAGAAATATAATTTAGGTAACTTGAAACTGCTGAGTACAGCATATTACATAAAGTATGGTGTGGCCACTATCACTTAAATGTGCTCTAGGTGGATATGTGTGTGTGTGTGTGTGTGTGTGTGCATACATGCAAATGTATTTATATAGATATTATATTTATATTTATATATATACACACATATATGTATATCTACATATATACATATATATGTATATACGTATATATATACTTGGACTTCAGGATGACTTTAGATCAAGATCTTTGATCAAGAAAAGACTGGGCAATAGGCACACATAATAGAATTCTCTAAAATTACTTATTTAAAAACAGCTACAACAAAAAGAATCCTGTGGTTGATTTGTTTATTTAATGGAAGCTCAAATTCCAGGAGCATGAAAACCTTTAAGCTAAAACAAAAATCAATAAATTAAAAAAAAAGTGAAAACAAACAAAAAATTTAAAAGTACGGACTTGGCTTCCCTAGGTGCCCTGACCTGAGTCATATCCTGTGACTCACACCCCAATTACTGTGTCTGTCTTTCTGGTCCAAATTGCTGGGAGGAAGGGAAGTGCCGCTCAGACTTCCGAAGCAATTAAGTAAGAGAGTGTACAGAGTCTTGTAAAAGCCGTGCTTTAAGAACGATGTGATGTTTCTCATTTATCTGTTCCTATTTCACTTCTGTGATCCCTTCTTGGAAAGAAGGTACTTTTTTTTTTTTTTTTTCCCCTCTAGTGGAAAAAAAGATCTAAGCAACCATAACAGGACCACGTAAAAACGCCTAGTAGGTGTTTTCCTGAGGCACTAGAGGCTGCAGCTGGTCCTTGTTGAGACCCCTCTGCATCAGCTCCTCTGGAGCAGGTGAGAGCAGCTGGCCCTTCTCCTTGGCAGGAGACTCAGGGGTGAGCCCCACATCCTTTCCTGAGGTCCCTCCATGCTGGCCTCTAGAGGAAAGGCAATTTGGAGACAGCGTGGAATGCAAAATGGCACCAGGGAGCAAAACCGCATCCATCAAAATGCTTTTTGTGAAATAAGATAGGAAATTCTGAGATGAAAGTTCAAATAAATTTTTCTCACTCATTTCCAATTTTAAATAGCTCTTCTTATGATCACTCAATTGATAGATTCCAGATATTACAACATGGATTTTCCTCCTATTTTTCTTTTTTACATCATAGATATGCCTTGTTTTAAAAGATTCTGAGAGATGACCTCAGAAAATGCCAGAAACACTGACAACATGGAAAGACACTTTTTTAGATAAAATATTTCCACATAACTCTTTAAATAGAAATGATGAGTTTGCTCAACTTTTGGAAGTTCAAGAGTTCCCTTAGATGCTGCTGTTTAAACAAGGTACCTCTGGCCTGCCTCATTGCAAACCATGTCTGTAGCTGGTGCTTAGGTATTTTAAAGAGACATTTTCATTTTCAAAATAACACATTTCGTCTCCCCCCCCCAAGCAACTCTTCTATTACTAGAAAACCTTGACTATTCTCTTCTAAACACGATTTCAGATATTCAGTTCTTTCTGCCCGATTTCGTTAAGTCCCCAAGTGTCCCTCTGGAGTAGCTAGTTTTATCAAGCAGCAGTGGGTGACCAGCAAGGAGTGGTCTCAGCACAGAGCCTGCTGGGAGCACAGGTCAGCTCTCGCTGTGGATGGCCGTCCACTTTCAATTGACAGTCTGTAGACACGGAGGGATCAGGAGACCAGGACCTTACCCTCACCACACACACACACACACAGCCTGTCTTCACCACCAGGCTGTAGGTTTCACCCCACTGGTCCAGGGATCAGCGGCTCCTGCCCTCCAGTCCTGCAGACTCAGGTGGACCCAGAGACAGGGTCACGACTACGGCTGCTGGGAAATGATGGAGGATCTGATCACCTTTTTTTCCTTTTTAGCAGGTGTAAGTGCAACAGATCGTAAATCAGGTTGAGTGAAGAGACATATTCCTACTATTTGGCAGCGTTCTTGCCTTGCCTTCCGGGGATTCCGACTGTTGGTAAGGCTTCTCCTGAGCGATTTTTAAGGAGGAGCCACACAGAATTCTGCGGGGTTCTGTGGGCTCCGAAGATGGGTTCTGCCTTTGGATCTGGAGCCGGGCAGCCCCAGCCCTGCAGGCCACCTGGTCAGCAGAAGCAGCCGGGGCCTGCCAGTACTTGTCTCCCAGCACCTGCCCCGCAGTGGGTGCGCGCACACAGTACTGGGTGCTGGGTGTCCCGGGACCCCCACCCACCCGCAGGAGCACCGCCCTTCCTGCCCTTCTCTCGCCGTTTCTTTCCCCTGTTACCACTTTAAATCACCTGTGTCACAGCTTGTTCATGGCCTCTGGCTTGTGGGTAGGTGCCCTATAAATTTAGAAGACTGTTGTCTGTCCAGAGGCGCTTGTCCAGAAAGATCAGACTGTTTATTACCTGTCAGCTCCTATGATTTTTATTGCTCCACGACTCCAGACCTAAAAAGTATCCATTTTTTAAAAAATATATTTTTAGTTGTAGATGAACACCCAGTATCTTTATTTATTTTTATGTGGTGCTGAGGATCAAACCCAGTGAGTGCCTCACACATGCAATGCAAGTGCGTTACCACTGAGCTATACAGCCCCAGCCCCAAAGTATCCATTTTCAATCTACCTTTTCCTACCTACAAATGATCATGTCCATTTTAGAGGAAACATTTTGGGCTTTAAAATGATATATGGTGAATATGACGAATTCCTCAAAGAAACCATGGGCCTTTTCCTCTTGATCGTAATGCAGTTTTGACATTAGCAAAATAATAACTAACACTTATGGACCTACCTGATGTGCCAGGCTCTCTTCCAGGGGCTTAACTTCTACTAGTTGACTTAATCCACCCTGATCAGAAGGTGGAGAGCTCTGTACAACTATTATGCTGGTCTGCATGAGGAAATGGAAGAACAGAAAGGTTAAACTCCTTGCCCAAGTTCACACAGCTAGTTCTAAGTGGCGAAGTCTTGAATGAAATCTGTGTCTACAGCTCAATCATATTAAGAACCTCTTAAGGAAATCAGTTTCTTAGAGGTATAACCATTCCAATTTAGGTTTCATTAAAATATTAAATTATGTGTTGCCACCAGGGAAAGACCATGGTATTTGTAATAATAACTAGTAATAACATATCTTGTGTTAGACATTTTATAAACTGTTTATACATGGTAACTAGTTGATTCTCCTTAATAACCCTATGGGGTAGGTTCTATTGATGTCTCCATTTTATAATTCAAAAAATGAGCCACAGAGAAGTTAAGTAACTTGCACAAAGCCTCACAGCTAATAAGTGATGGAGAAGGAACTTGAATCAGACAACCTGGTTGTTTTAACCAGTTTATTGTCAGTGTTTCTTGAAAACAATAAGGAACCACTTCCTCAGTTTAAGTTAGGGCATTTCGTTTCCGATCCTGTGTGTACTTCCATTAGCATTTTTGTTATTCTAATGGACGTCTTTATTTCTACACTTACAGGGTCTACAAAGCCTTTGTCATCTGTTCAGCAATCAATAAATATCTAAATAAATGACATATGTGATGTGAGAGTGTCAAAATAACTTCTGCCCTGAGAGAAAGAGCACTTTCCTCGTTGCAGTGAATTACACACATTTATATCAAGGAAAGTCACTGGATGGCTACTTGGGTCTTTTGTTCAAGGAGCCATTTCCTGTCAGCGGTGCCCCTCCTCACTGCACCTGGGTTTGGTACCTCTCTGGCAAGGAAGGGTCCAGAAAGTCCTCTGCTCTTGGGAGTGTGGCTCATGCACACATTCAGAACACCAGCAGCGCCCCCTGAAGGAAGCCAAGAGCAAGACAGGCAGGAAAGGCGCCTCCTCCCTGGGCTGTTCACTTTCCTGATAAATACCTCTTCACTTCCTTTTGAGAGATGACTTTAAAAGCAGAAATTTGGAAATGTCACAAGATTCATTAGATAAGCTCTCTTCCTAACAAATCACTTTAGACTCTAGGCCGCAGGAAAGCTTGAGTGAGGCCAGCTTTCAAGATCTTCAAGATGGTTTAGATAAGGCCTGAGCCAGAGGCCAAATGTCCTGAACCGGAATTCCAAGGCCCTTAGTAATGATAATATTATTTAGCACTGAGATGATTCCCTGCAGGCAGTAACCATGAATCACTGGGATCCTGCTGTGTGAGACGCAAATTTCAAGATTATCAGTTTATAGAGGCAAATGCTGAAGTCAGAGGCCAAAGGCACATTCAGGGTCACAGCTGGGTTGGCTGGAGCCAGAGTTTTGCATGTAGTTTTTCTGACTCTGTCCCTGTCATATTCCACAAGACATCACCTTGTTTTTGTGCCAAGTTTTTTTTATGTAACCATCTGAATACACAAAGTCGTCAAATGCTGCTTTGCAAATTCTCAGATTGTTTATAGAAGACAGTGTGGAAAGGAATTAGAAGACGGGAAGAATTGCTTAAACACAAACTGTCTGTGGGATCTCAAGCAAATTTTCAATTATTCTTGAGCTTCAGTTTTCCTCTGTGCAAAACAGACTAATATTCTTCAACTCAAAGGGATTTAGGAGAATTAACTCTCATAACATATAGACAATTACTGCTAACTGCCATCTTTTGAGTACCCACTATATGCAAATGTTCAAATTCTCAGCAACCAGTTTATTTTTATTCTGATTTTATGGGTTTATTCATTTTTATTCAACAGCTATTTTATTGGATGCCTAAAATATATACTGTCTTAAACAATGTATACCACAATAAATTTTAAAAGTCCTGGTCTCATATCTATAAGGAAATGGACATAAAACAAACTAATAAGTGAACAAATTTATAATATGAAGTGTAGATTCCATGTGGGATAAATTGTGAGATGAATTCCATGAAGAAAAGTAAAACAGGTAAGAATACATGGAGGTGATGTGTATGGGGTCCTCATTCATAAGAGTGGTGGGTAAAGGGGAATGTAGGCGTGTTGGGAGCTTCCACATAGGAGTTGAGCGCCCCCTAGCTTAGGGTAATGGAAATGTGGCTTCCCTGACCAGGGAGGCAGGAAGATTCCCATCTCCGCTCTGCAGAGGAGCAAAGCTTTGGGAGTGGGCATTACCCAGTGGGAGTGGCTGCCCCTTGTAACATCACCCCTTTGCCTTATATGGATGGAATGTTCTTTTGAACAACCTCCCCCAATAAAACCAGGGTTCAAGATGTGCTCTTTCTCTTTTGTCTGCCTCCCTTGTCTGCCTTGTGGGAGCTGACGTGGAGGAGCCATTGCTGAAGAAGGCCCTGTCTCGGTGTGGTCATTTCGCGCTAACCCAAATTCACCTGGAGTGACCCTGAATGATCCAGTCACCTGATGCGGCATAAGTGTATTGAGGAGAGTCAAGAGAACTGTGGGAGATGGCCTTCTGATGTTGGGGGACTTCCTGGTGGGCAACAGAAAATGCCAGTCTCCCCTTCAGGACCCAAAGGACCCATGGGGGTCTGGAGTGTAGTTAGCAAGGAAGAGAATCAAGGGCAGAGGGACAGTAGACTCAGATCATTGAGGACTCTGCAGGTCACATAGGAATTTTGGATTAGACTTTAGAGACTTTGACATGACTTATATTTTAAAATTCTCACTCTGGCTGCAGTATTAAAAAGAGAATAAAGAGGGCCATGGCGAAAGCAAAGAGACAAGGTAGGAAGCTACTGCAACCAAAAATGATGGTGTGACATGGACGGTCAGCCCTGGGGGTCACATTTCAGGTGTATCTTGGCACAGTTGGCATATAAGAAAAATTTGATTGATAAGGTTAGAAATGGAGTTACTGATAGATAGGCTTGAGCTGACAGGCCACCTCCCCCATGGAAAATTCCACTAGGAGCAACCTGGTTTCAATTTCCCCAGGCAGGAGCCAATCAGCTTAAAGGTCACTCTGCTCCCCAGGCAGGAGCCAATCAGCTTAAAGATCACCTTGTTTACTGGGAAAAGAGCCAATGGCATTAAAGGTCGCTCAGCCACCCCCTCCCCCAGAAGTCCCTACTTAAGTCCCTGCCTGTCTGGAGCTCACAACACAACAGTTCATCCCTGCGGAGCAGAAGCAGCAGCTGCAGTGGCTCCAGACTCACCATCTCCAGCCCGAGGGCGCTGCCCCAGCCGACAGCTCCCAAGACCGCAGCCAGCCAGACTAGGCACCGACCCTCTGTCCAGAGCTTGCACACTTCCCTCTCCCTGACTCCTCTCCCCCCTGTACTTCTTCTGCCTCTGACCAGCCGTAGAGGCTGGTGAATAAATCTCTTGGCTGCACGGTTGTCTCCGGTGTGATGTTTGCCCTTCAGTTACAATGGACGCTGTGGGCCTGTCGATGTATTTAAAATCGTGAGGCTGGATATGGTCCCTAGGGAAGAACAGAGAGTGGAGAAGCTCAGGGGAAAAGCCCGGATGCCTCTTGCCCAGGGGAAGGGAACCAACAAAGAGAGGGCAGGGAAGTAGCCAGGATGGAGCAGGAGGGCACCTTAGCAATGACCTTTGGGCTCTTGGGTAACAGGAAAGGTGCTTGGTCACGGGATTAGTCAATGTGGTGGCCTTAAGAAAGTCATTGTGCAGGCATGTGTTCAGTCAAGTGACCCTAAAAAGAGGTTTTTTTTTTTTTTTTAATAAGCATCTACTTAGCTTATGGGTGCATAGGTCCACACAGCAGCTGCCCGTCTTGCTGGTCTGTGGGCTCCCAGCTGGGCAGCAGAGTTGGGCAGCTATGTGCAAACAGAGATCCGGGCAGCTGTGAGGACAAAGCCTGGCGTCCCCATCTCGGCCTTCATTCTAGCTGCTGTCCCTCCTCCGCTCTGCAGTCATAATTACTTTTGCAAAGCACAATCTGATCATTTTCTCTGGCTTAAAAATTCCAGTGCCTTTCAGTCTCTTTCAGTGTATTTTTGTGAAGCCTTGACCCATTCTCTGACCTTGGGCTCCATAGTGCTCAGCCACACCCCTGCCTGGAGCATTTCAGAGTGAGCTGTACCTTGCTGTTGCTTGTGCAGTCAGGAAGGGTGTCCCTTGATTGGCCCCATGCTCCCTGAGGACAAGGACTCAGCATTACTCTGCTTCACAGTGTGTCCCCAGCACTGAGGCCCCCAGCACACAGCAGGTGCTCCAAAAGCATCTGGGTGAAAAAATGCAACCCCAGTTCATGATTCTCATTTTGTCTAAGAATGACACAATTTCTTTTAGGCTCTTGGGGGAAATGGCTCTTTGTGGGACTATTAAGTGTGTTCTGTTACTGGCTATTAATGCCGCATATTATCATGCTTCTGGCACAATAAAAATATCTTAGAGGGCAACAGAAGTGTCCAGTCCTTCCTCCCTTACAGGTATAAGCAAGCTGTCGGGAAGCTCAGGGAGAGGCGTGGGGAATGCTTACTTTTCACACAACCACAGATAATGTCCACAACACAGTGACCTCCACAGCCGAGCTGCACTGACCAGGAAGTAAGGGCTGGAGTGCCTCTCATGCCAGCCTCTCAGGAAGCTCCTCTTGTCACCAAATACACTTTCCATTTAGGAGAAGGGAAATGGGAAGCATTTCAACAGACACACCTGTTAACATATTGTATTAGGCTAAAGTAGCCCTTTCTTCATGAAGCCTCCAAAATGCTCTCGGCTTTGCATAAGTGCCCGTGACATCATGATCTTCACTTGAAAGCACAGTGTCATACTAGAAAAGTAACAACGAAACCAAGTAATAAAAACATGCAAAGGGCAGTCTAGTGCTGTCATTGTGACAAAATACTTGAGATAACTGACTTAAAAGGAGAAAAAGTTTATTTCAGCTCCTGGTTGTTTGGCCCTGTTGTTTTGGGCTGGTGGCAGCACAGTACACCAGGGCAGGAGCACTCAGTGGAGAAAGCCTGTTCACCTCCTGGTGGCCAAGAAGTCCAGAGACAGGAGGAGGAGGGGCCAGAGCCCCAACATCCCCTTCCAGGGCACGCCCCCCTGAGGCCACACCTCCTATCACAAGCCCCGCCTCTGCACCCTTCCACCACTTCCCTATGGCACCTGGACTTGGGAATGAGCCTCTTCCACAGGTGGGCCTTTGAGGAACATTCCAGATGCAAGCTGTAGCAAGCAGTGAGTACGTGGTGGCTCCCCAGCAGATGACTGCGTATGATGGGCATGTGCTCCCCGCATCTGCTCAGGGCGTCCCGTGCAGAACTGCCTGCGAGGTCAGAGCACCGGACTGTGGGCACAACCAAAATATCCAACGGCCTTTCAGACTTAAACATACGTTTAAAATACAAAGCTTGTTTAGTCTTTTCAGTTAATCGTCATCTATCTAATTCAAACCCACTGTTTTTGTTAATAAACATCATGTCCAGTGGGGGCTGGGACCAAGAGAAAAGGCATCCGGGTACCGGAGGAGGACAGACAGGCGTCTTAGAGAATGTTCCAAGAGAAACCACGCACTTTGGGCTGCGCAGGCGGAGGCATTTTGCAGTGAATATGCTACAAAACAATTTGTTAAAGTAATCACCTGTACTATTTGGTGGTTTCCATAGCAGCTGCACAGCCTCATCAGGCTCTAATGAAGGGGACAGCCAGCTCTCTGCGCCAGACGATGACCTATCCCAATCTTCTCCGCGTGTGGATTAAGCCAGCGATTGCCTGCAACTGTGTTCTGTGGACTAATAAGCATGTCATATTATTCTGCCCTGTCCCCACATCGGCCACTATCACCTCCATTATATGCGTCTAGGGCCGGTGAGAGTTGAAGGAACTTGACCAGTCTCGCACCAGAAGCAAATGTTAAAGTTTGGATCCCACATCTGTGTAACTCAACTGCATTTAATTTCTCCAGTAATTCATGCTGATAAAAACTCCTCTGCAAAGTTGTTTCTGATCGTTTTAGTCTAAATTCCACATTTTTCAAGCTATAATGGAACTAGATCATATTTTACAAAATCAGGATCCAAGTCCTACAGGACAGGAGGTCTTTGTTAGGCCTTCCCATGTCACCTGTAGTCATCCCGACGGGTCGCCCAGGCAATGGCCTGTGGAGTCTGAGTCCCCACACCTGGCTGTGCGTCTGTCCCTGCACAGAGGCGCCGGCCAACTGGGCTCCAGGAGCCAGAGCAGGCGCACTCTGCTTTTAGGCTCTGGGTCCTGCCTGGGGCCCATCTCGGCCCAGGAAAGGCCATGTTTTCTAAGTGCTCTGCTAAGACAGGGCGCTTTCCAACAAGGTTTCCCATGTCACCCTGGCCTAGGTTGCTTGGGGACCTGGAAGTGTGCTGGCTGCAGGGGAGTAAAGCCCAGCACTTGCAGATTCACACCCTCAGGGGCAGGGAGTGCTGTGTGGGAGGCTCCATGCCAGCAATGCGGGAGGGAGGGGGCACAGTGAGCCCCAGGGCAGCACAGCCAAGGGCAGCCAAGGGTGCAGAAGTCCTGGCAGCCAATGCCATTGTGAACAAACCCGCGTATTTAAGGAGGCCAAACTGGATCCTGATATTCCATAAAGTTCTATTATGGTTTAAATGTTTTACAATGAGAAACAAAATTTATTTTAGACCTCACTTTAGGTACCTGCATTGCTTCCAAGGGACCATTAATGTTAAAATTAAGTTGATTAAGGATTCGGTGGAAACATATTTTATATGGAGTCACGCTGAATGGAGGAAATCCTAATACAGAAAATGAGAGGATGCTTTGAGACAAAGATAATGAATTTGGTGTCTTTCCTGTTGTTGGATGCCTTTACGTTTGTTAAAAAGTAAACACAGTGTGACACAAAATATAAGTTTTATTTGTAATTTTATCATATTTTTAGAAATTACCAGAACTGCTTATTTCATGATCGATGTGTTTGGATGCTTTGTTGCTGTGTCTTTAGTTGGTTAGATAGTAGGAGAAATGAGGGTTTAGGGAGATGAAATCCAAGACTGTGGACCATGAGTTAGGGGCTTCTTCAAAATACACATCTATTTTCACTGTCAGGTGACCAAGTTCTGATTTTCTCGAATTGGGCATGGAAGCTGTTTTGGAGAGGAGATCATTCCCTGAATGTGCTCTCACAGCCTTGGCCCACCATCGTGGAAAAGATCAGGACCTCAGCCTCGGTGGACCTGGCTGCAGATCACAGCGCCTTCCTCGTGGCCGTCTTTGGCCTTTGTTGGTTTTTCTAAGCTGTGAAAATATGCCATTGAAGGTTTCAGGTAACTGTGAAGTCAGGCTTGTGGCACCCTACGTCACACGTCATGAAGCAAACAGATGCAGAATGTGTAGTGGAAATCAGGGCTCTCAGATGCTTGTGACAGGCGTGCCCACCCATCTCCAAAGCTCTGACCAAACAGAGGAACACTGGCAGCTGCGCTTCTCCACATCAGCTGTCTTTGAGTGATTTTCAGAGCTCTGAGCTATTGCTAAATGTCTATGGAAAGAAATTAAGCAAAAAGAAAAAAAAAAAAAAAAAAAAACAACTTGGACAGACTTTCAAGAAAAGTTTCCTAATTGTGAAAACTTTAAAAATGTGCAATGTATACCCTCTTGGGGGAGGACAGATGCCAGGCTTGGAGCCTTTAAAAATAGGGTCGGGCCAACTGTGAGCAAGGAGAAATGAGCCAGCGGGGTGACAGTGGCCTTTGCCTGTTCACACGGAGCCTCTGCGGTGTTTCCTTGTTAGTGGGAAGGCAGGTTCTAAGGCACAGACCTGACCATGGAGAAGGCCCGGGCTTCAGTGAGGTCATCAGCAGAGCCAGGTGGGCACAGAGGCCAGTGCTGGTCAGGTATCAGCCTCACTTTTCTACTCCACCACGGAAGACACCTGGACAGCCCCCGTGCCTTTCCTGGCAGCCCCTCCCGTGCGAGGCCTTGCTTATCTCTACGTCCATCTCACTCAGTTTGGGCATCGGCTTCTCAGGAATAAATTACGTGCCTGAGCTCGTGCAGGCTGGCCCTGGTGTGCACAGCCAGCCTCCTGTTGCTCCTGCTCTCAGTGTGTCTGAGAGCTGGGCATCCCCGGGGCGGAGACACCCAGGGCAGCTCTTCATCTGGAAGCGTGTGACGGAGGCGAGTGGGCAGATTGGAACTGCCACCACCAATCAGTCAGCAGAGGTGGCTTTCCTGGGTACAAATGGCCTCCTTTGCTGGGGCCTCTTAGTTCTCACCTGGTGCTTAGTGAGGGGAGGCGTGAGGTTTACATGGGGGACACCCACATGAATCTCAGGAGAGCCAAAAAAAAAGGTCTCATGTGGGACTTTATTGAATAGGAAGGACTATCTTCTTTTCAAAAATAATTTTTATGTACTTATTTAAAAACTTTATCATCACTGTTAGTTAATCTCAACACTCCTGATCTGTTGGTCACCTCAGTGGACTGCTTGTCTTAGGGCGGCTGTAGGTGATGCCTGGGTTCCCAACCATTGGGCCATCCTTCCCTCCTCTTTCCCAGAAGACTACAGGAATAAAATTGTGCAAATACACGAACCCTAGCACACTTTGTCCTAATTACTCAATCGTCAAAATTAGGGTTTTAGCAGGAGCACTTTGGATGTTTCTGGCTAGCAAGTATAAAATTAACAGTCTTTGGTAACAAAATCACTTTTAAAGGTATGTCATTGCCTGCTTGTTTTTTGTATCTGGGTAAACCATAACATGCACCTGTTTTTACTGTCATCTGCTGCTCAATGGAACCCTGAAATACTCAGGAAAAAAATTCTGGAAATTAGAAGATGAGCAACCGCCTATCTCATACTTCCTTTCTCAGAGTTCCTGAATCAGAAGAACGTTTGTCACCTCCGCCACAAGTAAGTGCAGCATACAGCACATGCGTGATGTGGAGCAATAAGCGGCTCTTTCCCCCCGAGTCTAGTCATAACAGGGCTCTGTGTTGGGGTGCCCATGTGTATGGAACCCATCATAAACCCCCAGCTCTCCCTACTCTCTCCATCCCACCACTAAGAATTTCATAATTCAAAACCAAGTTAGAAAACATGTTTCCCAGAGACTAGGATCACCCCGCAGTAGACCTTAAACCCAGGTTACCTCAGACCCCTGTAGACCTGGTCCATCCTGAGACAAGAACCAGCCAAAACACTCCTTCTTGTTGACAGGGCTGAAGTTCAGGACAGAAATGTAAATCTGTTCAGACAAACCAAGGGACAAATAAATGCCCTTGAAGAGATGGGGAATGGGGTTTCCTGAGAGACAGAATGAAAAGACAGGTATGGAAGAGCCCCAGAGGGAAGACATCAGGTTGTCTGGGCCATGTGGACTCGTCAGACGTGGACGCTCCACCCAGTCCTAGGCCACGTGGAGAAGTTCCAGCCGTGCTCGGCAGAAAGAGGGGCTCTCTGTACCCAAGGAGGAGCCCCAGGTCCAGCCCTGCTCTGCCCGTCCGAGGCTGCGGGGTATGGGGTGAGCTACTTCCTTTTACGTTAGATGTTTGGCTCCATAGTCTCGCCCTGAGGACTTGAAATAAGAGGCAGCAGTGGGCAGTACCCGAGGCCCACTGGTAAGGGTCTCACAAGTTCTTGGGAACATAGCACGTGGCCAGCTCGCTCACAGTGGCAAAAGAGGAAACATTCAGTCCAGAAGGATCCTGTCCTTCAAATTGCCACCTGAATGTGGCTTATTAGCTGACACTCTGGTACGCAGACAGCTTCAGCTCCAGCATTTGGCCTCTGTTATGTAGGCGAATAATTGGATTAGGAAGAAACAGACCTTGGCCTTGAGTTAGAGAAACACTGAAACAGTGGGTAGCTGTGACAAACTTCTGAGTTATAAACAAACAGCTATGTTTTCTTCTGAATATCTTACTATTTGTGGCATTTTGGTTCAAATGATCTTCTGAACCAGGAAATATTTCTAAGTAGTTGATTATCACAAAAGGTGGAAGGTAGGTTTGGTTAAAGAAAGGACTTAGCCTAAGTTACTAGATTTTGAAACAAAACTGCAGTCCCCACCAGGCATGCCTACAGAGCCTTCCAATACGGTCATCAGGCATAGCCTAATAAAAGCAAGCCACTTTTCACAAGCCTGATGAAACTCTGTCATATTGCCCAGCCCTGATAAAGACAAGAGGTGAGAAAATCAGGGTGGGGACCACCAGACCAGATGCCTTAGCCTCAGGACGAATGGCGTCATTGAGAAACCTGGTAGTGGCTTGTAGGGATTGAAAGGGTGGTCAGAAGCCCCCAAGTTTAATATAAATGATGGAGCCAACGAACAGACATCCAGCCAGCCGGCACTGGTGCCCACCTGCTGGAGAGCCTGGTGAGGACCTGGACTGACCTCCCAGCTCTGCTCATCATCTGCCTGATCCTCTGCATCTTCCTCATTACCCTCAAACTCCACAGCCACATCTTGACCCTGGTGAGAACGGTGACTTCTCCATACGACCCTCTCCTCAGTCAGCCTCTGTCCGTTCCTGACCCAATCACTGTGGTCAAAGTTAAGTACACATCTGCTGGACTTACAGCCTAAGGCTTGAGACTTTAGATCTGGCACTTGAGCTTAGCATGCAGAGGGAGTGTCTGTCATGAGCCTGTCGTGATTAAGTGTGTTTGCAGTGCTTAGAATTAACCTAGAGGGCTGGGATTGTGGCTCAGCGGTAGAGCGCTCGCCTACCACGTGCGCGGCCCGGGTTCGATCCTCAGCACCATGTACAAATAAACGCATTGTGTACAACTAAAGCAAATAAATAAATATTAAAAAAAAAAAGAACTAACCTAGAATTGTTTGCTGTGAATTGATGGTGCCTATTGCAGCGCTCAGCATTAAGAATCGTAATTTTCTTGATTAAGAACCTATAGAATGAAATCGTATTGAGTGGCTTGAGTGAATAAAGCATTGAAAAGGGCAGAAGCACCTGGACATTCTCTATTTCTCCCCCTTGACTACATAAGTCGCACCTTTGCCCATTGTGCCAGTTTGACTCTCCAGACTCACTTTTGCAGGCAAGAACTGTATGTACCTGTGCTGTGGTTGGGAGCATCGATGTCCCCCACAGGCCCACATGCTAAGGCTTGGCTGCCCTCCCAGGGCCCTGCTGGGAGGTGGTGGAACCTTTGGGGGGGCAGGTGGGAGGAGCTTAGGTCACTCGTTGCGAAGGGGATTCTAGGACCCCAGCTCCTTCCTGGCTCTGTTTTTGCTTCCTGCTCACCAGGAATTAAACACACCTCCTCTGCCATGTGCTCTTGCCATGATGAGCTGTGCTGCCACAGACCCAAGGCAAAAAGATCAAGTGACTATGAACTGAAACCTGTGAATCCATGAGCCAAAAGAAAACTTTTTCTTTATAAGTTGATTTTCTCAGGTATTCTGTCATAGAGATGGAAAGCTGACTAACACCACCTGCATACATACATGCACCTAGATCAGGAAATTAAAGATTCCTTTAAAGTACAGATGTCCAGCATTATGTTGGTAATTTCCAAACATACTGGCTCCTTCCATGGGCAGCACAGGCTGCATCAAAGCCTAGCTCACAGGAGTGAGGACAAAATGCTGTGAGTGATTGATCCCTTAGAGGAGAAGGAGTCTGTTTCTCAGGTCAGTTGTTTGAGAGGCTGAGTCACATAGACATAAGTTCTATGACACGACATGAGCACGTGGTGGCCATGGCTCTGTGGCCTCTTCCTCCGCTTGGTTCTGATGCCAACTTTAATGTGCCCACAGATGAATGCCGGCTTTTTCAAGGTAAGACTGACACCTGTGCTAGGGACGCTGAGGTATGTTTGTCACAGCACAGTCCCTCAGGCCCAACAATCCTCAGCACTCTCTGTAGTTAGAAACGTTTCCCAGCTGGAGGACAGACCTGGTGACTCTTGCGTGCTGTCCTGCGGGGTCCTGACTGCGTGGTCAGGCTCTTGTCTGTCGCACAGTTTGTGGAGTCTTTTTCTTTAGTGCTGTATCTTATTTTGTGACTTGCTTCCCAGCTCACTGAAACAAAAAAATGTCCTGGCAACTTCCCCTGGTAGGACAGCTGCGTTCGGCTCTGGGGAACCTACCAATGGCACTGGGCAGTAAAGCATGGAGTCTGCTATTCCCAGTCCTCGGCCGCTCCTCTTACTCTCATGCATCAGATGGGCTTCAGTGGAGGAAAGCCAGCTTGGATACTTCCCTGTTCCTATCTTCACTGACCCCACGGCCCCATTCCAGAATGTTCGTCTCTCCTTAAAATGATGTTTCTTTGGTTTCCTCATAGCTTCACTCTTTCTTGGCTTGCTGAAGATTCCTTTTACAGGTTCTCCTAATGTGTTTGCTTTAAAATGTGCTGCTCCCTATGGGCAACACTTCTTCCTGGTCACATCATTCAAAACATTGGAAGTTGCTCATTAAATACATCCTAGGAAGCAAAAATTATGGGTTAAGATATGATATCATACCCGGGCATGGTGGTGCACACCTGTAATCCCAGTGGCTGGGGAGGCTGAGGAAGAAGGATCACGAGTTCAAAGCCAGCCTCAGCAAAGGTGAGGCACTAAGCAACTCAGTGAGACCCTGTCTCTAAATAAAATACAAAATAGGGCTGGGGATGTGGCCCAGTGGTCCAGTGCCTCCTGAGTTAAATCCCTGGTACACCCTCCCCCCCAAAAAAAAGAAGGATATCATGGCTTTGAAGTGTGAGGTCCTCCTAATTGCAGAATATTTGCCACATGGCTGATAACAAAGCAATTCCCACTTCCTCTGAGATGGTGACCACAGAGCCTCAAAGCCATTCCCTTGCTACAGGCTGAGGGAAAGAAAGCCCCTGTCACACTCACAGACCAGAACATGCCAAAGTGATTCCAGTTCTTCCTTCAGTTTTAATTGCAATGAAAATTCATAAAATCTTCTTCTTCCAAAATACCCATACCAGGTATCAAATCATTCGGGTCCTTTCCACAGGTGGAATCTGCTAGCTTCCTGCAGCACTAGCGTTTGCTCTGCAGAAGGCAGAGGGTGTTGTTTAATCAAGAAACCCCCAAGGCAGAGAATGTCACAACGCACACATTGAGTGCAGTGATCACTAGACTTCAGGCTACGTATAAGGGATCAATAGACCTGCCAATTGAACACCCAAGAAACGCTCTCATTTCTTTTTTTCTAGTTAAAAGTTACACCATGAACACAAAGGATTTCTCTGGGCTCAATACAGAGCCCAAAGGAAATTGTTGACATTGGAAACACTTTTTTGTTTTTCCTTTTTTAAGCACACCATACACCATTTTACACAATCTTTTCATTATTCATCTTGCAACATATCAAAAAAATCACATTTCCCTTTAATTCCAAGCCAACCATTTTGCTCTTCTGGGACACCAGACATGTGAAAGGCTTAGCTGCGCTTTATTTATGCATTCATTTATTTGGTTAAAAGAAAAACTGAGAAGGAACTTCTGAGTTCTCCTTTCACAGCTGTTATTAGAGAAAACCAAAACTCTGAAGCAATGAAATTTATAGAACTGTAAACCACATTCCATTTTCAGAGCCCGAAAACCTTGGAGATGAGGAGCTTGATGGAGATGATCATCCTGGCTCACGTGGGTGCACCTGGGTCCACGCACGCTCTCACTGAGCTCCTCAGGGGCCCCGTGGGTCCTCGAGCGACTGCATGCCCACACATCACTTTGAGAGATCAAAGGCTAACGATGAGAAGATACTGGTGTGAGATTCGGAGGGGGACAAAAATACAGTCCCGTTTCTATAGAAATCTTTGGCTTCTCAAAAAAAAAAGAAAGAAAGAAAAGAAAAGAAAAAGAAAAAAATGTAAAAAGCAGCCCCCAAATGGCTCTGTACTCCAGTGCGATTTTGTTTTAGAATTGCTTATGTTACTAAGATTTATGGAAGTTGCTTCCCATGAAGAAACAGCATCTCCTTCAGTTCTCAGTGTGGACTTAATGGAAATAGCGTGCTTTATGGAATAAGCTCTCTCTGAAGCCCTGCCTAAGGCAGTTTCAAAGCAGAACATCCACACAGTGTCTGGAAAATTACTAGCAGACAAAGTCCGAAAGGGAACAAATCTGGTTTCTCACTCTTTTTCAGGAACTTCCCATGCAACCTTCTTACTGGAATTTTAATTCCCTCCTTGCTGGAGAATAAATAGCAGCTATTTGCATTTTATAAAGCTGTCCTTCACGTTATTTATAACCCGCATCTCTGTTCAGTTACGTGTTCAACAGCTGCATTCCACCTGACCTCTTAAGGAGCTGCAAAAAAGCAAAACTTTTTACAGATAAAGTAGTATGTACCTGCAGTCATACCCAAAGCAAGACCTGAGGGGCTGGCGTTCTCCCACAGTGCATCGCCCTGACCAGGTGGCACGGGGACTTGCCCTGGTGTCATGCAGAAGACGCACTATCTGGTCATCAGGCACAGTGATAGTGACGTTCCCAGCACAACCGTGGAGGAAGGTCCAGCCTCCGGGTTCCCCCAGGTGGCATGGCCTAGAACATGTCACACCTCCTATAACCCAGAGTTCCCAGAGCTTTTCTTCATTATCCTTAGGGATGAAATACTTGCTGAAGATTATTATTAATGCAAGCCAACTTCTGTTAATCTAGTCACATCTATTTAACAAGGTTCCTAGAATCTTGGATTTGTCATCATCTCCCTTACAAATGCCCCAGGGCTGCCAGCTACCTCTGCCCTTCCAGGACGAGAAGTCCACCAGCTTGCTCACCGGGCTGTCCTGGTGAAGTTGCTGTCACGCAGGCTGAAATACGGTGTGCAGGTGTGGACATGCTAACTTTTCATCTTAAAGTAAATATCAATAACTAGTTCAACTAGGTATATATTTTACTTTATATATGACAATGATCTGCATTTTATTATTTATATAACAGCGTAGGACATTTTTAAGATGAAATCAATCTCCACAGTTATTTAATACAAAACTTACATAATAAAAACCGAGAGATGTAGTTGCCTCGCCTTTTCTTTTAACTTTATGAGACACGATTACTATGCTATTATGTAATAGTTCCTGCTATGCAGAGGGCGATTCGAGATAAACTTGCCATGTCAACATTCTGTGTTATGAATCATTGGCCTCCAGCTTACTTACAAAACCAGAAGTTTGTTTTGGATTTTTATTACTCTTTGGATTTCATCTTACTCTCCATTTTACAGAACAAAACAAAACAAAATATAGCAGGGTATTTTTGCCTCAGAAGCCCTCTCTCTTTCTCTTCTGTCTCCCTTGGTCCCCAGCACAAGATGACCTTCATTTGTTTTGTTTTATTGAGTAGATTCAAGATTACTTCTTCTCAACTAAAAGTAATAAAAACCACCAAATGCTTTCTGTGTTTTAGTACCTGTTGTGTGCTAGGAATCCCAATGAAACAGAGAGTTTGCCTGACTGAGATGAAGGAAAATATGTGGAGATAGCTTTCTTCTCCCAACTGTGGAACTCCTTTTTAGGTTGAAATTACTGAGGAAAATGGAAAGGAAGACAGAGTTCAATAGTAACATTCCAAACTCACTTTACCATGATTATTTCATCTATTAACATATGTCATGTCTTAGGGAAAATAGTTATGTAACTGTTTACTTTCAGGGCATGAGCCATATAGTGTACATGTTCAGGTGAAAAAGAATTTTAACTGAAATTATTTTTAATTGAGAGAGTCATGCTGAAAGTGTGCGTGGGGTTTAAAATATGATTGCTTTTCTACGTGTGGTGGTTTGTGTGGTGGTGTTCCAAAAGATAAACCCACATCCTCCTCCCTGGAAACTATGAATGTCACTTGATTTGGAAAAAGTGTCTTTGCAGACGTAATTAAAGTAAGGATCTTGAGGTGAGGAAACCATCCTGGATTATCCAGATAGGCCCAAATCCAAGGACAAGTGTTCTTATAAGAGAAGAGCAGGAGGGGATTTGAGGCCGGCCACCAGAGGACAAAGCTCAGCAGAGTTTGAACACGGAGGAGGCGCAGGAAGACTAGGCTGCCCACCGCCAGGAGCCACATAGCCCAGGAGATTCTTCCCAGGGCCTCAGGTGAGCTGTGCACCTGGCGGGACCTTGACTTTGGACTTCTTGCCTCTAGACCCATGAGAGAGTAAATGCCAGTGTTTTTAACTACTCTCTCGGATGACCTGCCCTGCCCGGCAGCCACAGGAAACAGCCGGTGAGCGTGAGAGTGCATCACTATTGGGGACTACAGAGTCCCAGGGGCAAGTGCCACCAAGATTTGGTTGACCACTGCTGGTCACAGCTGGCCTGGTGAATGGGAGAGGTAGGCACAGGACTGAGCAGAGGAAGACGGCCTCTGGGTCTCCTTTGCCCCTGAGACCCAGACTCCTTTGCCCCATGGCCCAGGGACTATCGTGAAGCAAAGAGATAAAAGTGCATGTGGCACGCACACACATGTCAGCTATAAGGAAGACTGAAATTAGGTCATTCTCAAGAAAATGAATGGAACTGTGGAGCCTCATGTCCACAGAAAGTCCCAGACTGAGAAAGTCCAGGGTCTTGCATTCTCTCATACTCTAGAGAGAAAAAAAGAGATGATGACAGGGAGGCTAGGGGGATAGAGAAAGGGGGTGGGGGGGGGAGGGCGGGGAAAGGGGAGAGGCTGGGGATTGAAAGTGATCCCATCATGTGGGGTGCCTGCCTGACAGGCCACGGTAGAGCCCACTGCTATGCATGATCCTTAAACCCAGACACCAACTTTAATTCCTTATCTATCATGCCGGTTGTACATTTTTATTGAAAAAATAAATATGATTACACCAATGCTTATCATGTAAACTCTCTAGAACTATATTTTCCTTCATTAATTATCTAGGTAGCCACCTTGCATAAATATACTTGAAAAAAAATTAATTTAAAAAAGCTGTCTTGGCAATGCACCAGGCTACCTGCTCTCTGTGGAAACCAAGACTCCCCACCATGTAGCAGTTGCTTCCTTCCTCCTACCTGCAAGCTGCTCAGTAATGCCAGTGGCACTGATTTGCATCTCTTAGCCCCTACAGGGAAGTTTCTCCCAGGAGCACTGTGTGACTGTGCATGTTCTGAAATTTAAATAAATTCTGCATCCTGCAGTTCATCTTGTTGTCACAGTGGGATGTAGACCCAATCCACCCCTCACAGATGATTTCCGTTTTCATTGTCTGTTGTTGAGACAATTTTGTCCGGGTGGTTGCCAGGAATAAGACAATGGATTGACACCTATTAGAAAGATTTGGGGACATAGAAGAGTTGGACATACACAATAAACAATGGGTTTCCTCTCTCTTATCTTTATCTTCATGTGCCTGATTCACAATCATCTTCCCATCCTCAAGATTCAAGCCAGGGGAACATCTCCTAATCCAGACAAGCCAAAAAGCCGCTCCTCAATTGTCTCACCACTGACTATAACAGTATCATTGCTTTAGTCAGCTTTGTGTTGCTGTCACCAAAGGACCCAACAAGAATAAATTGAAGGAAGAAACTTTATTTGAGGCACACGGTTTCAGAGGTCTCAGTTCGAGACGGCTGACTCCATTGCTCTGTGATTGAGGTAAGGCAGGACATCATGGCAAAATAAAGCAGCTCAGGACATGACAACCAAGAATCAGAGAGGGAGCCCTGCTCACCAGGGACAAAATATAAACCCCCAAACCCCATGACATACCTCCTCTACCACACACTACCTGCCTATAGTTACTACCCTGTTAACGCATATCGGTGGATTAATCCACTGATTAAAGTTCTTATATTTGAATCATTTCACATCTAAACTTTCTTGCATTGTCTCACATGTGAGCTTTCTGGAGACACCTCATATCTAAACCATAACATTTGACCCTGTCCCCCAAAAGCTCATACCATCTCACAATGTAAAATGCATTTAGTCTATTTTTAAGATTCCACATGGTCTTAACAACATAGGTCCAGTCAAGTCCAAAGTCTTCTCAAAGACACAAGGCAAGCTCTTAGATGTCTCTCCTGTAAAGGTAGAAAGCCAGTTACATACATCCAATATATAAAGGCACAAAATAAACACTTCCATTATGAAAGGGAGAAATAGGGGCATCAAAGGAAGGCATTCGACCAAAGCAACACTGAAATCCAGCCAGGCAAAAAAGTCCTGTAGCTCCACATGCAGCATCTAGGGCACATGAAATCATGGTGTTCTCTCCAAGGGCTTGTGTAGCTGGGTGCCTGTGACCTTGCTGTTTGCAGCCCACATGGCCTCTCCCTGGGCTTGTCTCTGCTCCATCCCCACAGCTTTCCAAGGCAGATATTCCATGATACTGACATCTCTTAATCTCAAGGGTCTTCATAACGACTTCAGCTTCCTTCTCACATCTTCGTGCATCACCCTCTCAGGCACTGCCTGCAGGGATTCTGACCAGCTTTACTTTGCCTGGTCTCTCAGGCCTTCCTGTGAAATCTTGGTATAAGCCTTATGGCCTTCTAACTCTATCATCTTGTATTCCTGCAGAACCAGAACCACATAGTTGAAGCCAAGGCCTGCCATCATCTTGAGCAGTATTCAAGCCTCCAGGGACCCTGGCTGCTGCAGCCTTTAAAGGTCTGAGTGACTGAGCACAGTGAAAAACTTCCTCGGACCCCTGTGCAAGCAGAGTAACCCCAAGGTTTCTTCTCAGAGGAATTTTTACTTTTTTATCCTTGAGCCTGTGATGGGCATGGTCTTACCAATTCCTAAGTTGCCCTCATGGTATCTTTCCTATTGTTTCTGAGTAAAATACCTAGCATCTCTACAGTGGCTCTAATCTCTTTAACAACTATGCTTCCCTTAGCCCCAGTTTTACTTACATTTTTCTGACCAAACTGAAAGTTTTTAAAATCTCTGCTTTGCTTTCTGTTCCTGATTATCATTATTAATGTGGCTAAAAGCTGCCAGCAAAATATATGCCACCTCCTGAATGCTGTGGTGCCTTAAAATTTCTTCCACCAGATTAATTAGTCCATCACCTTTAAATTCAGTCTCACAGAAAGTCTCAGGATACTGGCAAAATACACACAACTTCTTAGCCAGAACATAATAAAATATGGCCTCTAGTTCAATTTCCAATAGAGTCCTTCTCTGAAACCTCATGACCCCAGTCTTTACTCCCTGAAGTCCTATTGTCATTCTGGTCTTCTAAGATCCCACCAGAATCGCCCATTAAGCTCTGCACTTGAATCTCTAAACTTTTCAAAACTGTTCCCCCTGCAAACCAGCTCCAAAGGTTTCTGGACCACACAGTCAGGTTAGTCACAGCAACAACTTCATTCCTGGTAACGATTTTGTTTTAGCTAACTTTGCATTGCCATGGCCAAAAGACTCATCAAGACCAATTTGAAGGAGAAAAAGTTTATTTTGGCTTATGGTTCCAGAGGTCTCAGTCCATAGCTGACTCTATTTATCTGGGCTTGAGGTGAGACAGGGCATCATGGCAAAAGGGCATGGCAGAGGGAAGCAGCTCAGAACATAGCAACCAGGAAGCAGAGAGGGAACTGCACTCACCAGAGATAAAATATAAACCCCAAAGGCACGCCTAGTGACCTACTTTCTCTGGGCACCTACTACCTGTCTACCCCTACATACAGCCCAGCTAATCCATATCAATGGATTATTCCACTGATTAAGTTAAAGCTCTCCTAATCTAATCATTTTAGTTTGAGCACTCTTGCATTATCTCCCACTTGAGCTTTTGGGGGTGGGGGCACCTCATATCTAAACTATAACAACCACTATCTGTATAAGTTCTGCTTTTGTTTAGGAGATTTAAAAAAGAGAACCTACATAGAAGTTTTAATACATGCTAGTTTCTAAAGCCTACTGATACACCTGAATAACTCCCTGTAACAGAGTTCCTGGTGCCTGATCAGACAAGTAGAGCCAAAGAAGGCTTTGAGCACTGAGGGAACGAGGAAAGGGGCCAGGGGCTGAGCTGCTGGGCCGGAAGTCCCCCTGATGGGGAAGATGAATTGGCAAGAATGTCCAGCCTGTGCTATGATGGCCACTCACTCGAGAGACCTGAGGGAGACTAGCTTTATACACACTCTCAGCTGCACACGATGGCCCTAAGTATGTGGAAGTTTCATTACCAAGCTCTCTGGAGGGATTCACTTTATATAGATGAGTTCAGGAAAAAAGGAATCTCAACTTCTCCAGCCAGCATTCCTCAAAGAGAATAAAAAGTCATAAAGAAGTGTGAACGCACACGGAACATGAGAGCCCTTTACTCAGGCTACCAAGGGTTGCAACGAAGCATGCACTTTTTTTTTCTGTGTATGACTTGAAGTCACTAGGCATATATTAAGAATGGCAGTGCTCAGAGCATGGCCTTGAATCCTATGATTTTTTCCTTTTATAGATCTTTTTAAAGGAGTTTTCCTGTGTGCAATCACATTCTTGCCACTTTTCAAATATGTGAAGACAGTGTCCTTGTCTGGCTTCAGCAGTCTGTCTCACACAATTTGTAGTAATTATCATGTTCCATTATAGAGTCATTGATCACTTTTCCACATCAGCCTCTAGCTGAACTAGACACTGAAAATGGATTCTCATTGAGTCACACATGGCAACTTTGGGAGTTCTTTTGCTACAAAGCATTGGTGATGTTGACCTTATTTATTGCTCAACCACCTTAATGTAAAATTCAGTCCAGTCAGTTTCATAAAAATCAGGGCAAGAGCACAGACAAGCTGCTTGATCCACTCCCTACCACAAGAAATGGATATGCATTTTCAATTCCAACTAAGCATTTAACATCTGCATGTTAGGGCCTTTCCAAAAACCTGACAGAAATGTCATCAATGAAACTGAGAAGAAAATATTCTTGACAGACTTTTTTCTTTGGCTTTCCTGGTGTTCCGTTTGCCAAATTTAAAAGGGAAAAATAAAAAAAAAAAAGCTCTCCTGCACTTTCCAGAAATGTACTTTTAATTTTAAAAAATGAGGAAATCTGGGATCAGTGGATTGCAAAAGGAGCTACAGAAATAATCAGAACTAAGGAATAATGTATAGTCTTGGCCACCACTATTGCCCAGGGTACTGAGTTGCTCTGAAATAACAGGAGAAGCAAAGTGAAGGGTCTTTAACATTGTATGAAATATGCTTTACTTCTTGACCCCTTAAACTACCAAATACATACATTTTTTCAGAATGAAAATTTAAGCAATAAAGATATATTTTTAAAAATTCAGGATATAGCATATGAAAACTGCACTTCATCTTGAGGACTTAGACTGAGCCCTTTATAAAAAGGAAACCCTGATTTCCTGTTATATGTTATGGATGGGCCCTTAGGGTTAAAGATATTTATTAGTATAACAATATAACCATGAATCTTCATCACCCCACAGAGCCTGTGGTCAGGCTATTGCATTTCAGAGCTAGAATGTGAAGCCAAGTCTTAACTCCACAGTCCTGTGCCATGACCACTCTATCATGAGCTGAAGGAGAAGGTGAAATCCAGTTCCTCAGGTGCAATGCAAGCTGATAGCTACGTTTCACAGCCACTGACCCTCTTCCATTTATGTGGGCTCCTTACAATCCATTCCTTACACGGGAGCCAAGACCTGGCTTGAAAATAGACACATCAAACAATCTCACTCTTCTTTTTCACAGTAAATATTTTATTTTGTAATTCTGCTTATTTTTGTGATTATTTACTCTAAAAATTTCAACCATATCCCAAATTAAACAATTATATAAGAAATATCCAGTTGTAGTTTTCAACTCACAATTTTTCTTTGCTATTCCACATTATTTGAAAGCAAAACCTTCTCAGTGTATAATTTTATCCACATATATTTCAAGTTGTTTATCTATGATAAAAGGATTTTTTAAAGCAACTACAATATTAAAATCCTCTCCAATAATAAACAATATTTTTTAACGTCATCAAGTGTCTTGCCAAAGTTCATAGTCCCTTAGGTTGGGGTTGTGGCTCAGTGGTGGTAGAGCACTTGCTTAGCATATGTGAAGCACTGGGTTTGATTCTCAGCACTGCATACAAATAAATGAATAAGGATCCATTGACAACTAAAAAATATTTAAAAAAATATTTTAAGAAGTTCATAGCCCCTCAATTGTCTCATAATTTATTGTCAAAAGTTAGTAACTTAAGGCTGGGGTTGTGGCTCAGTGGTGGAGAGCGCTTGCCTCACATGCATGAGGCATTGGGTTCGATTCTCGGCACTGCATATAAATAAATGAATAAAACAAAGGTCCATCGACAACTAAAACAAAATTTTTTTAAAAAGTTGGTAGCTTGGAGGCAGGATCCAGTAAGTCACATACCTCATTATTGTTTTATATGTGTCTTAAATCTCTTTTTAATCTATACATTGATTTTCAAAATCTTTCTATCCCTTCTCTTGCAACTTATTTGTTGAAGAACCTGGTGACTAGTCCCACAGTCTGGGCTTTGCTGACTGCCTCCCTGCCCCACGGCATCCCTTTATACTCTGTGAAGTGGTGGTGAGCTTTGAGAGTCTTCCTGGGGTGGGGGTGATGTTGGAAAGATGGCAAAACAGGAAATGTTAGTCTTCACTCCCCAGCGGAGAAAGTTCAAGTAGTAGCTACCCACAGACCTGAATATCATTTTAAAAAACCTCAGTAGTTGGAAACAAGCCCAGGACACCTGTGTGATCCATAGAACTGAATGAAAATCAATTTATAAGGGTAAGAAGAGCTTCACTTTGACCACACTGCTCTGCCCCTTTCCCCAAGTCAGCATAACGTCAGACAGAGAGAATTCCCCTGAACCTATGGTCTGTGTAGGAGGAAAAGAGAACTGGAGGCACACATCCCACTTCCCCAGCATTCCAAGACACTGGCAGGAAGCCCACTCAGATGTCACCTCATGGGGAACCCTGGAGATAATGGCAAGACTAGAACATCCAGGGCCAGATGGAAACAAAAGGCAGAGGCCACAGTGACCAGAGCACAGCTCTTGACGGTACCTCTGTTTCTGCTAGCTGTGGTGGGCAACCAGATGCCACAAAATTTCAAAGCCCACCCACAAAGCTGAACTGGTTGCCTTCAGAAGTACAGTGGAAATTTCCGACTGCTTGAGTTGGGACAGCTAGCCCCCACACTAAGTCTTAAAGTCCATCCAAGGCCCTGCCAATGCAGGGAGGTGATCACCCCACTTACTTTGGAAAAGTTCAAGGACTAGACCATCAAGGTCAAGCAGTGCCTCCACCCAGACAAAAGCCTACCCTGTGGCCCCATGCTGAAAGGGAAACAACTCTTGATCATGTATTTTGCGGGAGCATGGCCTTTGTTCCAGCTCTGTACCTAACCTCACAGCACAGCTTGCTGCCCTGCCTAACTGCAGATCCAAACTGCAGAGCTCTCAGCCAAGGAATATCCCCTGTGACTGACCTGCCCAGAAGACACAGCAGTGTCCAGCCAGCAGCTCTGCCTGGTAGCAGAGCTCAGGCATAGCATCACCAGACAGCAGAGCCTGGCTAACAGCCCTACCTCATGCCAGAACAAAATCATTTGAAGTAGTGAATCCACAGTAAGTTCTACCTTCTTGGATCATTACTAACTGGCCATCTAGAATCACAGGCTAAATTAAACAGTAAAGGTCTGTCCTTGCCAAAGAACTCCTGTGAAGGTCTGAAGAGGGGGCTATCCCTTCAAATATTCAGATGAAAATGCTAGGACACAGGAATTATTAAGAATCAAGGCTTGATGATACCCACAAAAGAAACTACCAAGGTCCCCCTAATGGACTTTAAGTAAATTGAGGTTCACATGATGATCAAACAGTGAACTTAGAATAGGCCCCTGAAAGAAGTTTAGTGAACTACAAGATTACACAGGTAGAAAATTAAATTAAGTATGGAAAACAATACATGAATAAAGCAAGAAGTTTGACAAAGAAATAGAAATGATGAAAGAAAAACCAAATAGAAATCCTAGAGATAAAGAATATACTGACAGAATTGAAAAATTAAGTAGAAAGGTTCAACCACAGATTTGATCAAGCAGCAGAAGGAACTAGTGAGTACTGGGCCAGAACAGTTGACATTTTTCAATTGGAGGAGTAAAGGATGAAGGAAGCCTATGATACATCATTAGGAGATGAAGTATTTGCATAATAGAAGGTGCACAGGAAGAAGAAAGAGAAAAAGGACCAGAAATCATATGTAAAGACATAATAACAGAAAACTTCCCTAATCCAAGAATATAGACCAAGATTCAGATACAGGAAGCAAAGAGGACTCCAATCAAGTTCCACCCAAAGAGGAGTTTGCTGGGACAAAAATAAACTATTGAAAATCAAAGAAAAATCTCTGAGAGAAGAAAGAGTTAAAATCCATCAAATACAAAAAACTCTCAGCAGATTTCTCAGAAAAAAAAAAAAAAAAAAAAAAAACCTGCAGGACAAGAGAGAATGGAGTGGAGTATTCAAAGTGCTCAGGAAGAATCTTGTCAACCAAGAATATTTTGCACACCAAAGCTGTCTTTCAGAAATGAGGATGAAATAAAAATTTTCCCCAGATAAATGAAAGCTAAAGAGTTTATGACCTTAGACCCTCCTTATTAAAATGGCTAAATGGAGTTGTTTATGCTGATTTAAAAGGTCAGTATTTAATAACATAAGACACTTGAAAGCACAAAACTAAATGATAAGAGTAATACAGAGCCATGTTCATAATTCCCTGGGAGTATAACAGTACTGTGTGAAACAATGTTTTCCCTAGTATGAGGTTAAAAGACAGAACTATTAATAACAACTATAACTAAGGTAAATTCTCAAGGGGTACACATTACAAAATGATGTAAATTCTAAGATCAAAAGCATAAAGTGGGGGTGGGTAGTAAAAATGTAGAGTTGGATGAAATCAGTTAACTTGCTATCATCTTGAAGTAGGCTGTCATGCATATGATATGATCCATGCAAGCCTCATGATAACAACAAAGCAAAAATCTTTCATAGAAGCAAAAAGCAAAAACACAAAAGAATCAGAGTCTATCACTGTAGAAAACCATCAAGCCACAAAGAATGGTGACAAGAGAGGAAGACAGAAACAGGTATTTAAAAAAATCAAACAGAATTCAATGAATAGAATGGCAGTAGTCAGTTGTCCTTTCCTATCAATAATCACCTTGAAGGTAAGTGAATCAAACTCTCCAACAAAAGATATAAAGTGATTGGATGGGACTTAAAAAAATGAAAGGCCCAACTTCTAAAACAGTATCTGACCAGGCTCATATGCAGCATGTATGTTCAATGCAACCTATAACACCCCTAATGACCAGAAATAAAGTTGTTGCTGACCTAGGGTGTAGATATGGAGTGCTTGGCTTTGGAACTGCAACGTTGGGCACAGGGTTGTGCGTTGAATTTGACATAAGTGAAGATGCGCTGGAAAGATCTGATAGGGCTGTGGAGGAATTTGTTGGCAGACATCGGCATGGCTCAGTGTGCCTGTGCTCATTATCTAACAGGAAGTCCAGGTCATTTGGTATAGTGATGACCTGAGCTTTCTGTTAGATAATTAGGGTTCCTCTTTTTGGGACCTAAAGTAATACAGGGACAAACATGGCTTTCCTAAAGAGAAATGGCAAGAGCAGCAGAGAACTCTTTACCCTCAATGACGTCCTCAACTAGAATACATATTCAAAAAATGGATAGCATTATCCTAAATGCATGGTTGAAGACTTGAATGGTATGAATATACTTTGTATACAAACAGTGTTATGTAAAAAGAGGCTCTATATGTGTATTATTAATTGTAATTCATACTACTATTACAAATACAACAACTTTGAATAAAAAAATGGAAAACAAATATTATTGCAGGTGGATTTTGGTTTGCATTGACATGGCCTATCCGCATGATAAACTTTCACATAAAAGCAGACATGGAAGTAGATCTTGGTTTTCTTTTTAAATGGCCCCAAAGATAAAAAGAGATTAAAGCCTAATTAAAATGAGTTTAAAGCCGGGTGCGGTGACGCACGCCTGTAATCCCAGCACTTTGGGAGGCTGAGGCAGGAGGATCGCGAGTTCAAAGCCAGCCTCAGCACTGGTGAGGCACTTAGCAACTCAGTGAGACCCTGTCTCTAAATAAAATACAAAAAAAGGTCTGGGGATGTGACCCAGTGGTCGAGTGCCCCTGAGTTCAATCCCCGGTACCAAAAAAAAAAAAAAAAAAAAAAAAAAAAAAGAATTTGAAAATTGTTTGCAAAAAGAAGGGGGAGGAGCAGGAAGAAGGGGAGAAAAGAGAGAGGAAGGAAGAAGAAAGGAAGGAAATAAATCACAGGCCAATGTCCTTAAAGGACACAGATGGAAAATTGCTGAACAAAATACTAGCAAATCGAATTCAACACATTTGAGGGACCATTCATCATAAAGAAGTAAGATTTAGCCTTGAATGCAAGAATGGTTCAACAACTTCATCCATTTACCTGCAAATGCCATTATTTTATTCTCTCTTATTGCTGTGTAAAATTCCATTTTGTATATATACCACATTTTCTTTATCCACTCATCTACTGCGAGAGAATAAAATAATGGCATTTGCAGGTAAATGGATGAAGTTGGAGAATATAATGCTAAGTGAAATTAGTCAATCTCAAAAATCCAAATACCGAATGGAATGTTTTCTCTGATATAAGGAAGCTAGTTCACAGTGTTGTTGGATGGGGGTACACAGGATTAGAGGAACACTAGAATGGTCAAAGGAAAGGGAGGGGAAGGGAGGGAGCAAAGGGGGAGGGGGGAAGGAAAATAATTGGTGGTTGAATGAGATGGATATCATTATCCTACATGCATGATTGAAGATCTAAATGGTACTTATATACTTTGTATACAAGCAGTTGTATGTAAAAAGATGCTATACTTGTGCATTATGAATAAGTAAATAAATAATTAAAGTTAAAAAAAAGAATGGTTCAACAAATGCCAATCAATCAGTGTGACACATCACATTAGCAGAATGAAGAACAAAAACCATATGATCATCTCATTAGATACAGAAAAAAAAGCATTTTCAAAATTCAGCATCCTTTCATGATTAAAACTCTCAGCACATTAGGTATACAGAGAATTCACGTCAACACTATAAATGCCACATGTGGGAAGGCAACAGCTCATGTGAAACTCGGCAGTGAAAACCTGAAAGCCTTTCCTCTAAGATCTGGAGCCAGGCAAAGCTGTCCATGCTAACCACTTCGACTCAGCACAGTACGGGAAACTCTTGCCAGAGCAATTGGGCAAAAGAAAGACATGAAAGTTCTCCAAGTGAGAGAGGAAGAAGTGACATCATCACCATTGGCTAGTGATGTGATCCTTATATAGAGAAAATGCCAGATTCCACCCAAAAAGGTAGAACTGATAAATGAATACAGTAAAGTTGCAAGATACAAGATCAACTCGTAAATATCAGTAGAGTTTTCATAGCAGAAAAGAAATCAAAAGGATAATCTCATCTACAATATCTACCAAAAAATAAAATACTTGAGAACAAATTTAACCAAGGAGGTGAAAGACATGTAAACCGAAGACTAAAATGGTGAGGAAAAAGCTGAAGAAGACATAAATCAATGGAGACATAAATCAGTGGGTGCCAGGATTATCCTGGCTCAGTTTCAACCTGACCATCATTCCTTAGTCTGGTGTCTAGAAGATGAAGGATAATGCAAAAGGACTCCAGAAGTCCAGAAATTTCAGTATTTAGATATAAAATTCCTGAGACTATTTGAATCTAGTCCCGCAACATTAAGAAAGCCATAAGGTCTTGTGAATCACTTAAGGCAACCCAGAAACAGAACACTTATTTAGTCTGTCTGCAATTCCTGGAGCTCTCCACAGTGAACTTGTGGTTCCCGGTGAGAGGAGACAAGCATGTGAAGACAGACGTTGAGCAGTAAGCCACATCTGTCCGAACCACTTGGTCCACAAGGGAACATGCTGCCGTCACCACCCTGAGGTTCAGGTCCTCCAACGTGGGGTCATATCTAGTCAAGGGATGATGCACATTTTCCAATGGCCTTGGCCTGGTGGCTTCAGTCAGCTGAACCTGATGTATAGCCGCAGGCTCATCTTCCAAGTTCCCAATTTGTTACTGGGTTTTTCTTTTTTGCCAGATACAAGATGCAATCATGATAATTTAGGGGCCTGTAACAACAGCCAGAAAACACATTGTGACAATAAAAACAAAGTAAAATAAAATTCTCACTTTTGACCAAACTCATTGACAAAATTAAAATAACTTGAACTTTTCCTCGTGGCTGACTTTATTACTTGAATTACAATTTTTGATTTAGAATTAATTTAGGCAAGAAAGTATAGGATGTGGTTTCGCCAGATGGCAGCATTTTTATTTGGGGAACATAAGAGACAGCTCACTATAGGAAGAAGCATGCAGGCTCTGGAGAAGGACGGCCTACTTTAGGGACTTGATTTTGTACTTTGCCAGCATTGTGATCTGGGCAAGGAACACAGCATTTCAAAGCTGTTACTGTCCTCGTGAGCAAAATTAACTCAAGGTTTCATGACAATCACAAAACCTATTAAAGTCGTTGGAAAACGTTTGAAAATGCTCCTGTCTATACTCTTAACCATGCCATTGCTTTCTACTGTTAGGAATGGGATAGGAAACAAGAAACTTAGACTAAAATAGTAAGGGATCAAAGACAGTCTCTTAAACATTATCTAACTATGAGTGAGTTAGTATCACATGAGGAAAAGTGGACATTTTATTATATTTTAACAGACTTAATAAATGTGAGCATACACCACTTTCAGGAGAAAATAAATGTATGTTTCCAGAAAGTGATGGAAGCCTTTTTAAAAATTAAAATAACCACAAATGTGCACTTACATTTTACTTACATAAATTAAAATACAATTGAAATTGCAGTTCAAGGGACCTGGAAGAAATCTTCTTGGGTTAAGTATATAACTGGCAGATGTAGATTTTATTTCAGAAGGAAATCATATTGTAGCCATAGATTATGCATCAAGGCTACTGCTTTTTTTTTTTAATTTTTTTAGTCTATCATTTTGTTTGTTATAATAATTTCTATGTAGTTCCAGCCAAGGTTAATATTAAAGTTGAAATGGAGATATACCTATAAGTGGCTTCAGAGTTATAATCACATACATATTCCATATTTATCACTTGTGGGGAGAATAAAAAGTTTTGGTTAATGAGGAGACCATATATTTTTAGCCAATCTATGAGCTAATAGAAGATAGACTTTGCCAAGCATGCCCAGCCACTTCCCCTTAATTTCAAAGCTAAATTCATTTTTAATTCTACTTATAAAATCAAATACAAAACATAGATTACTGTCTCACATTCATGAAGGAAGGCTTAGTGTTTTATTTTTATATGTCAAAAATGGACTCACACAAGTGCACAGAGGGTAACACAGGGCTATCTTGGCTGCTCTTACTCAGTTGCTTCAAATTTCTCCAGAGAGCAGTTTTAGCCTAGGGACACAGTTTTGATTGGTGGTTCTCTAGTTCAAAACAACAGATCTTCCTTCTATTGTACCCTTTCCCAACCCACTAAAAAAGCATTTAGGAATAAAATGAATAGATTAATTTATGATCCAAAATCCATAGAAATTTCTGCTTTTAGTAATTCTGGTTGTGCCGATGAACATTTATTTGCAGATGAACGTGCTATTTTAAATCTGAGTTAAAACATGTTGTGCAAATTATGTTGTCTTTTAAATTCATTCACACATTGTCTTTCAATTGAAAAATAATGGTGTGGCTAGGAATTAAATGTTACCCTAAATCCCAAATTTGAGGCAAGTATATTTTAAAATCTCACCCCAAAACTTAACTCTGACCTGTGTGTCAGCTAGCCTGTTTGCTGTACCGGTACCCCCATGTCCTTCCCCCTTTCTGCCTGGCATTGGGGGCCCCACTGGCCAATTGAGGTGCCTGGCACTAGACTGGAAGAGAGATGGAAGTGAGGTCGGGGTATTAATTTATTCTCCCGACTCTTTTTCGGCAAGGGCACTTCAGCTGGTGTGTTCCTACACCCAATAGAGCTGATCTTCTCAGGAAGACCCTTTATAAAACTCTCTTCTGAATTCTTATGATACTCACTCCCTCTCTCTTCCTCGTGAGTCTCGATAGTGTCTTCACCACTAAAATCCTATTATGGCTTGGCTGTGAGCTATCACCCAAAAAGCTCATATATTCGACCATAAAGGAATGTTCAGAGGTGAAATGATTTATGAGAGCCATCACCTTATTCATGGATTAATCCATTTGATGGACTCGTCATTTGGATGCACCACTGGGCAGTAACTCTAAGGAGGTAGGGCATGGCAGGAAGAGGTAGGTCACGAGGGTGTGCCAGCAGACTACATCTTGTGCCTGGCTCTCCCTTCCTCTCCCCAGTCCCCAGTCCTACTTACGCTGAACCGCGTTCCTCCACCATGCCCTTCTGTTATGGAGTTCTGCCTCACTTCAGGCCCAGAGCAATGGCGTCAGCCCACCACGGACCAAACCTCTGAATCCATAGCCAAAATCAACTTCCTCCTCTAAGTTTTTCTTAAAAGATATTTTGGTCGCAATGATGCAAAGCTGGCTAACACAAACCTTAGTAACTCAAGGATTCCCTAACACCCAGCCTGCATTTGGGTAAATAGCTCTGTGTAACTAGCTTCCCTCAGTCCTGCCCTGAGTGTGCCTTCTGCTTCCTGCAGGGGTCCTGGCAGCTCTGCCCTGAAGATAAACAACAGCTCTCCAGAAGAAAATCTGCCTGTAGATCGTTGACTGATATTATTGCATTAAAAGTATCATAAGATACTTTTTTAGGTTTTCAGTGTATGTGAACGTCAGTGATTTATAAACAAATATTTATTGGCAGTACAGTTGGAAAATTGCCCTGAAGTGTGTGTAAACTGTGTAATACCTTTGCACTTCAGTCTCTTTACCCGTGATAGGAAAGAGTATTCAGAGTGGATTGATCTCCATAGCCCAATATATTAGTGATCAGTAATTATTTCCTAGGGTCCCACAAGTTGTAGGATCCTTTTGCTACCAAGTAAGAATGAAAAAACATAAAATGTATGCAGGACTCATAGCATAAGCACCCAAATGGACAGGAGTATACTTCCGGGTGCTAATCAAAAAAAGAGAAGTGAACTAAAATTTATTTTATTTTCAGGGGCTCTTCTTTTGGAAGAAACTAAACCTTATTATTTATTTATTTATTTATTTTGGTACTGGAAATTGAACTCAGGGGCACTCGACCACTGAGCCACATCCCCAGCCCAATTTTGTATTTTATTTAGAGACAGGGTCTCACTGAGTTGCTTAGTGCCTCTCTGTTGCTGAGGCTGGCTCTGAACTTGTGATCCTCTTGCCTCCGCCTCCCAAGCAGCTGGGATGACAGGCGTGCACCACCATGCCTGGCCGTTTTTTAAAAAGTCATCTCAGTGTACTTGGGTGTGGGGGGCGCATGCCTGTAATCCCTTGGATTGCTGAGGCAGGAGGATGGCAACTGTTTTAGCCTGCTCTTCACCTGTGACCAAAATACCTGGGGCTCATTGTTTCAGAGGTCTCGGTCCATAAATGGCCAACTCTGTGGCTTTTTGCCCAAGATAAGGCAGAACATCATGGCAGAAAGGTGTGGAAGAGGGAAGCAGCACAGGACATGGTGATCAGGAAGGAGAGAGAGACTGCTTCAAGCAGCAGGGACAAAACATACACCCCAAAGACATGCCCCCAATGACCTGCCTCCTCCAACCACACCCCACCTGCCCACAGTCCCCACTCAGTTCAAGTGTATCAATGTGCTGATTAGGTTAAGGCTCTTACAGCTGGCTCAGCTCACCTCTGAAATTTCTTGAGCTTTAGGGGAACACCTCATATATAAACCATAACAGCAACTTATTGTGGCTCTAAGCAACTTAACAAGACCCTGTCTCAAAAAATAAAAGGGGCTGACTGGGGATGTGGCTTAGGGGTTAAGTGCCCCTGGGTTCAATCCCCAGTCTAAAAAAAAAAAAAAAAAAAAAGTTCTTCTCAGTATAAAATTTGGGGTTTTTATATTTTAAAAGTTGCAAAATCATAGCCCTAAAACCTGACACATATATATATTTTACATTGCATAACAGATGCCCTCTAAGAATACAAAATATATTACTATCAAATCCCCCACGAACTGTTAATAATGGCCACATGACGGGACAGCTCTGGTTGCTGCAATCCGGCCTCCTCCCCATTCATTTATTCTACACACTCAACCTATTTAGAAAACATCTTGAAATTGAATCTAACAATTAACATACTTTTTGAAGTTCTTAAACTCTTTGGCTTCATCACAATTTGCTTCTGGTTAATGTCAATAAATAAAAGGATTAAATTTAAAGTATTGTCATTTAAAGTCAGTGGAGTCAGGAGCCAAGGTGTCTGGCCTGCCGTGTGTGTGTGTGTGTGTGTGTGTGTGTGTGTGTGTGTGTGTGCGCGCGCGCACGCTGCTGGAGGGCCTAACGCTGATGCTCCTTGCCCAGCTTCAGTGCATCCACCACAAAAAAGTATTTTATGGTTATTGCTGCGGTTTGAAAACTCACAAATCCTATTTTTTTCTAACAGGAACATTCATTGTGTAAACTGCAGCCTATTATAAAAACATCTGCTGTGGCATCAAAGACTGTTGGGCATGTCCTTAAATTCACTGGGATGTCTCTTCACATTCAGAAAAAGAGTGACATGCACGTGTGTCTTCGAGAGCATTGTGTTTCCGTGTGCGGGTCACATTTCAGAGGTTGGTGATCAGAATTCTCATGTTTAAAAGCACAGGGATCCACCACAGGTATATCTTCTTCATTTGTCGATTATATGTTAACAAGGCTGGAAGGAAAGCTCTTCACAAATGATTACATGCAAGTGATCAACAAAGTATGAAAGAGTTTTGTTTGTTTGTTTGTTTTTGTTTTAGAAACAAAGAGAATCAGAGGAAAAGAAGCAGAAGCCCCGCTGCTCCAGCAGGGCCATCGGTCTGAAGGCTGCTTACCCCTTCCATGGTTATGGGGAGCGATGGTCGTACAGGTAGTGAAGAGACAGGGTGTCCAGCACTCTCCCTCAAGCCCAGAGGGACCATGCTCCCCGGGGATGTGAGTCTTCACACCCTGCCAGCCAAGAGAAAGGAAAAACCGAAACAGTGAATAACAAACTAATATTTACTTTATAATCTTCCACATTTCATTATTCCTACATGCTAAGTGTTGATTGGAAAAAAATAGAGAACTGTAGCGCCATTGCCAGCTTCCGTCCTCTCTGGAGCCCCACTGTCCACGTTCTGACGCGCATGCGTGGCCCTGGGCTCACCCTGTGCAGGAGCCACGTCGAGTCCTTCACAGGGCTACACCGTTCGGCCGTCACAATGGCTTACTGTGGCAGGTACTGTAACCAGCAAAGGAAACGTGGACGCAAGCTGTACCTGTCCACTGGGGAAGGAAGCAGCACCCTCTGCTCCCCTCTCAGCTGACCAGGTGACCTTTATAAACGGTTTCTCTTTTTTTTATGTTCTTTTTTCAGTTGTTGATGGACCTTTATCTTATTCATTTATTCATAGGTGGAGAATCGAACTGAGAATCGAACCCAGTGCCTCACACATGCTAGGCAAGCGCTCTACCACTAGGCCACATCCCCAGCCCTATTCAACCTCATGGTTGATGCTGTTTTACATTTTATATTTTGTCAATGATGGAGAGTTTAAGTATGTTGTGCAAGTTTGCAAAGCTCCAGGAGAGCAGAAGTCAGAACCCTGCTGACACGGCTGCCCAGTGGCCAGATCACGCAGCTGGCCGACCAACCAGCAGTGGAGCACAACGTGGGCTGCTAGCACGGCCTGCAGCTGCGTGGAGCCCACCACACAGGCCCTGTGAAACAATGCCGGGCAAGCCAGCACCCAGGGGAGCCAAGGTGAGCCCACCTGTCACCCCTGCACGGCCAGGACTGGGCATGGCATGGGCACCTGCTGGAGAAGCCCACTGGTGACCCCGCTGTAGCTCTGTCCCATGACCTCAACCTGCCACCAGAAAATGGCAGTGGGGCAGAAGTGAATGAAAGTTGGGACTCAAGAATTGACCAATAGCATCAATATGTTTCCAAGCCCTAATTAGCATAAGTTTGGACCAACAGCAGTGAACCCAGTGCTATATAAACCCCTAGACTAGCTCACTCCACAGGAGAAGACCTGGTATGGGGTACTTGGGCAGCTGAGGAGTTCTGCTTTTGTTCTTCAACAAATCCTACTTTTACACTCACTCATCCTTGTCTGTGGATTAAGAGAGAAAGAGAGAGGCAGGGAGAGAAAGAACCCTGAAAGAAAACACTGAAGATGTGCTGTTGAGGCCTGCTGCTGCCCTGGAGGGCGTCTTCCGCCATTAGCGCTACACCACGTCTCTGCTGCAGAGGCAGCAGATTAGGGCCCACCCCACCCACCAGCAGAAGCAGAGAATCCAGTTTCATCTCAATACTCCTGTTTCGCTGCCCCAAGCGTGCACCCCTCACCAGCGCTGCGTGCCCACACTGTGGCTCCTGCCCGCCCTGTCCATCCTAAGGCAGTGGCTAGTGGTTGCCTTTATGTGAGTGTTTGGTCACCGCCCACCTCAGGAAACCAGGTGATAGAAGAGACGGTCAAAGCACAGCTAATAAAAACCAGCAATGTGGATCCATGAGGCAGACAGCTGGCTCATCGGGAGACGTTTCCTGCCAGCCTCAGGTCTCGGGGCCCTGAGAAGACACCCAGCACCCAGGCAGCTCCCGTCTCCTACTGCAGGACGCTGCCCCTTCCTTCCCTCTTGATTTCATTCTTAGCCGTGGCCCAGCTCCCTACTGGCCCCGCTGCCTCTGGCTGTCAGCCACCTACTGCTGAGAGTCCCACGTCTGCAGAACTGACACTGGTGCTCAAGCCCTCGTGGTGCCTGTCCTGGGGTTTGCAGATCACGTTCCTCCTGCCCTGCGGCAGGACGCCCCTGACCACTGCTCTCCTGGCACGTTCTCCACGTAGCCACCACCTTTGAATCAGGGTAATAGAAGTGCAGAGTCAGCGCAGAGAATAATCCGCACGATCACCCGGAGGCATGAAAGAAATATTACCGTTTACAAACATGTCACTGGGGAGAAAGGAGAGAATCTGGCATGGTAAGGGAGAGGGGACAGAACAAAATGGGACCTAGATCTGATAATCACCAGAAAACAAATTTGGTATTTTCTTCCTAAGTAATATTCTAAATAAGTCCTGGAACAAAAAAGCATTTCTTTTTTCATTACCCAAGCTTTAAAATATTGCCATTAAGAAAACAGGACACAAAATAACACAGCATTTTACCAAGAGTCTGTGCTTTGTATAAGAGAACAGAAGGACTGTTTTCTTTTTTCCTCCCTCCCTCCCTTCCTTCCTTCCTTCCTTCCTTCCTTCCTTGCCTGCCCAGGGCTGATACTCAGGTGTGTCTCACTTGAACGTGAGGAGGGTGGGGCCAGGAGTCAGACTGAGAATCTGATCATAATTGCCCGACGAGTACCAGTGAGGTGCGTCCACAGACACTTCAGCTCCAGTTCCTGTGTTACACTCAGACATGGCGCCTTCTCTCCATAATGCTGCCGATTCTCAAGAGGGGATCTCTACGCTGAACCTGTTATGAATTAATTCCCATTTTTGGATTCTTATTTCCCTAAAACTCAGGGAGGTCGAGCTCGAGGCAGGCTCCCTAAGCCAGGCTCTGCAGCCACTGGAGTTCTGGACAGTTGCTGCTCCCGTGGGTCACGAGCACACAAGGACCCCGGAGAGGATGTGGCCCACGGTATATCTTCACTCCTCTGCCCCTTTCCGCGGGCCCAGTTTGGAATACCCTTGTTTCCAGGAGGATCAAACAGATCTCAGAGGGGTGGAGAAGCTGGATCCCAGGGTGTCCACTCTGCCACAAGTAGGCCCTTTCAGGAGGCACTGTGTCTGGTGGGGTCCTCCCCCCGTGCTACCTCCTCAGGAGTGACAACCCGCACTGTGTACACAGCTGCGTGAAGCCAGGCCTTTCCTGAGGTGCTGTGCTCAGGTGCATGCTTCCCGCAGAGCTCTCGGTGCTTCTGTAGGTGAACAGCCTAAAGTCGAGGGAGGGCAGCCTGTGGCTCTGGGACAGTCAGCTACAGAGGCTTTGAGGAGATGGTGGCCCCATGCCCTCTGCCTGTGGACATTCCACGCCCACGCAGTGGCGGACAGCTGAAGTATAGTTGTGTGCAGAACATCTGGCAGCAGTGTTGACACAGTGCAGGGCAGCCAGGGCGAGGTGGCCCGAGACCCTGAGCATGAGGAGGGTCCTCACACGCTGCATAAAGCCCTCTGGGCTCTACCCCTGAAATGATGCAGAGCCGTTAAAGCAGCGTCTACAGCTGGGTTGGCGTTTGCGTGGGTCTCTGCAGCAACAGTGCACGTCACGGATGCACAGAAGGCCAGCAAAGCCCATTCTAGGCAGGGGACTGGGGCACAGAGATGCGGTCAGGACCTGAAGTAGTGCCCCCACAGCTGGGATAGTTTTTATGGGAATGAAATGACAGGGTTGAGCAATATTGCGTATGTGAAGCAAGCAGCACTCAGTGATGCGCATGTGTGGGGAGGGCGAAGGGACAGATGGTTAGGACGAGTCTGCATTGCTGGCTCGGGTGCCTGGGTGCCTCTGGAGCACCCAAGAAGAGCAGGAGCTGTGGAACTGTGGAGCTGGGAAGGCACAGGGTGACTTCTCTGGATACATGTTCACTAATCATCATGAGAAGAACAGATAAGATCATCCAAGAGTGACATGAGGAAGATGAGGAGGAGAAGGTCAGGGGGACGCGTGGCCCAGCTGCACCTCACCCCCGCCATGCGCCCCAGTGAGTGTCCTACACTCCTCATGTCATCCCACGGCCCTGGGTCACCTTTCAGCCAGTTGTTAATCCTTGGGGCTCAGAAGTCACTCCAGCAGGTTCTTGCTCAGTCCCTCCTGAGCCGTCTTTCTGGCCCATTTTGCTTCTGTCAACCCTGAGCCCCATTCTAGAAGCCTCTGACTGGTCTCCCACAGGGGGAAGACATGGCCGATGAGCTTTCACAAGGGGGTACTGTGACAGACATGTGCATTATTCCAAGACTGTTTACCTTCCAGCCACGAAAAATGAACATCTGACCTACTTACCATGATCTGAGCGCGGCCCAAGACAATAAGTACATTTTTAGTATATATTCCCATAACTGAAGGGTCTTTCTGGCATATCTCTGGAAACAAAGAATTTTTTTCTTTAAATTGATTTTCTGCATTTGAAATTCCTACTAAACTTAAATGAAGACTTTCTTGAACTATATATGTAAGTAAGCAAATAAATTAAAATTAAAATTAAAATTCTGGCATATTCACCAGCTGGCAAGGGTAACAACATTAACAGTCAGATGAAGAGGGATCTCAGAAGAGGAGCAGTGAGAGATGATGGGGACCACAGTCACAGAGACCCAGAGACCAGAGGGCGATTTCAGAGAGAAAAAGGCTTTGCAGTGCTGCTGCAGGTGGGCGATAAAATAAATGAGTGGCGGTCACTTATTTAAATGTGGTCCAAGGCAATGACAAGAGTCAGACCCCAGACAGTCCCGTCTGTAAAAGGTCACTTCCCCTTTGAGAAACCCCGCTCTCATCCCAAGTTGGAGGAACTCCACCACAACTGAACATCAACAATGCATAAAATGCCAGCAAGGAACACTGGTTTAGGTTTTGATTACCAGTTAACAGACTTAGGAGAAAATACTTAGAAATTACTCTTGATTTTTAAATACAAATTCTAAATATTTGGGTTTATGTGTTAGAAGCCAAGGCTCTGAACTCCAGCGCTGCTACGATGCCACCTCTTCAGCAGAAGTCTGCACGTCTACGATGAGGTTTCCATCATCCCAGGACTTCCTGAACCTTACCAGAATTTCTCCTCTGCAAAATGTGTTTAACATGTTGACTAAGCAAGAGAAATTTGCAAGCTAGTTTTGATATCAAATCTTGACCCCTTGTATAAAATCAATTAATTAAACCATACTTTTGTGTACTAACATGGAGTGTTAGGCCTATTTCACAGAAAATGGCAATCACTATCACAGTAATTCATTGTTGCTATGTTAGCCTGAGGTGTCCTGAAAATAGGGAATATTTAAATCCCCCAACACAAAGAGTAATAAGAACCATTTCTTTCCTCTTTGTACACCTGCTTTCCCTGGAAGGCTCAACAACAAACCCCTCCTTTTATTAAGGAAAAGTTATCACAGGGAGAGGTTTCAAAATACTAGTAGCCCTAGCTTCTGTCACAGTCTCCTTGGGGTGGCTGTGAGGCTAGCAGGCAGGGCTACTCTGGGTCCGTGCTAAGTGGATCAGCTACTCACTTGCACAGGTCATTTATTAAGTTCACTTATTAAGTGTTAGTCAGGGTCATAGAAATAGGCCCCATTGAATACTCTTTCCATATATTTCTGGAAAAGATGGTTGGACCTGGCAGATATTTACTATTTTTTTTTTCTTTTAGATACCAAAATATATGTCTTCATCAGCCAAGGGCAGACATTCCACTTGATACCTGTGTTTATGTGCTTCAAACCATTCCCAGTTTCCATGTTTAATATTAGATTATGAACACAATGGGTAAGTTTGTTTCTCACTTCTAATATGATTTAAGTGTTTGTGGTGATGAAAATGAAAATAACTATTCACCATGATGGCATTAATTTCAAAGAAAATTACTTTCAAGTTCTTCCTCATGTTTTCTCCAAAAGAAAAATGCTACAGATACACATTACAGATTTGGTATAAAGTTCATCTTAAGCTCTGTCCTTCATTAAAATGCCCATCTGAGTTTTGAAGTTGCATTTCATGAACAAATTTAACGTGGTGAGCAGTATGCCCGGTGCCAGCATGTAGTCACTCTATAGCACAGTCGACTTCCATTTAAACTTAAATCAGTTTTAAAAGGATCACTACAATTCACTGCCATTAGAGGCAGATGGAAATGGAGGCAACTGAATCAGGAGGAAGGAGACAGTGATCTTGTGGCTTCACCATTCCCCGTCTCCAGGGACCTGTCCACCCCTGTTCCATTTATGAGTAATCATCCTTCAGGAGCATTGTGGTCGAAATAGAACCAGTTAAATTGAATCGACAGCAAGTATCCAGTGACTATTAAAGTAGAAATAAGTGTATATCTGCTTATTCTAGCTAGGATGTTTATTCACCATATCCAGGAATAATCCTGCAAGCTCACCTGTGCAACATCACCATTGACCACAGGGGAAGAGGACTCCCGGCTTGAATGGGTGCTCCGGGTGTCACAGACCACTACGACAGACATAGAAAAAGGCCTAACTGTAGATCTCAGATCTCATTGATGGTGCTGGAGACTGAACCCATGGCTTCGTGCATGTAAGGCAGGCGGGTTACCGCTGAGCCACATCCCCAGCCTTGTACGGACTTTTGAACAAACTTCTATGCTTGTCTGTTTCTCACAGACTCTGAGCTGGGTTCCAGGGTAAAGCTGAAAGAGATGCTGGTACCACAGGCCATGGAGAGGCATCTGGGCCAGGATTTGGAGAAGCTGAGAGGTCTGGCAATCCCTGTGTCAGCAAAATGAACCACCAAGTCAAGAGCAATGTGCCTGAACTACAGCAGGGCCTACTCTGCACCAACCTCACAGTGAAAGTGGCCACTGCTTTACCACCATCTTCCAAATCCCACACAATGTTCCCCGACAGCCAGTTATAAACTGAGCACATCAGGGAAGGTGGATCTGGTAAATGTGGTTCTGGTTAAGTTAATGTTCCAAAATACAAGACCACCACAATGTTACACAGTTTGAGGGAAAGTATGAATCAAATAAGCACAAACACATCTAAAACTGTACCAGAGTATGGGAAAGAGGTATAAAATGCAATGTTCAGCAGCCAGCCCTGAGAAGACCTGACTCCTCTGTCTCCCTCGAGCATCCTTCAGGCCACCCCCCCACAACCCCTCGGGTATTGGCGTCTCTCAGGATTACAGAACATCGATCTAGTCCTTTCCTTTTATTTGATAGGTCAAGTATGTTTGCACTGTGTTCAACCCAGCAGTGGGTGCCGCAGACACTGTGGCAGGGACAGGACAAGCTGGGCTGACAAAGGTTAAAATGACAGCTACAGAGAGCCCAGCCCTGTGCATGAGCATGAGCCACTGTCTTTGGTGATGAGTATGGGCCTGTGTGGCTTCCTCACTGGGAACAATGTGCAGACAATGGGAAAGACAAGGCCTGTGTGGGGCAGGGTGAGTGGGACACCCCTACCTGCCTCTCAGTTGTGTCACAGAGGTGGACTGGACTCAGTGCACAGGGAAACCATTGATTTGCTGTTTTTTTTTTTTTTTTTTTTCACATAAGTACAATGGCAGAATTAAACCAACAGGCACCTCCATAGCTAAACATCAAGCATTGTTGGTTGTCCCATTTAAACAGAATTTTATTAATGGGGGACATGTTATGCTAGATTCTGGGGATGAAGCACCAAGAAGACAGACACCACACTGGTCCTCACCCACTGCAGGGCCGAGTGATGAATTACAAAATAGCGCATCTGGCTTTTCATTTCTCAAGCTGTGTGAGTCTTTGGCCCAGTTATCTACAGATTTCATATGTAAACATGATGATACTTAAACTCAGAGGCACAGAGATTTGGTGTAGTATACATAAAGTACCTAATGGATTGTCTGACACAAAATATAAGTTAAATAAATATTTATTGAAAATCACAATTGCCTTGGTTAAGTACGGGGTTCATGTGTCTAGTGAGCATGGACTTTGGCCACAATATTGAGTGGCTCTGATGTTTGTTCCCACAGTAAAGTGTGTGTGTGTGTGTGTGTGTGTGTGTGTGTGTGTGTGTACGCGTGTATGCTGGGGATAAAGAGGAAAAACTACCTGTTTGGTTGGTGTCACAGAGAGAGGAATGAAAATTCCTCCATCACAAGTCCCTGGTTTCAAATTGGTATTACAGCAGATAAGAAGACAGACTATGGATTCAGACCCTTTGGATTTGAATCCTGGCTTCTGCCATTTACTGGCGCTGTGAATGTATTCAAGTCACTGCGTTTCCCTGTGTGTCAGCCTAGTGTGTGGAAGAGGAGGGTAACTCCCGTCTCCTAGGGCTGCTGGGAGGGTCCTGTTAGACTCAAGGCAGAGCAGACACACTGCACAAGCACCGTGTCACAAGCACTCCACAGCTTATGACTCGGATTCCTATTCTGGGGTTGGGGCCCTCCTTTGGTTTCACCAGTTGCTATCTGAGACCTAGAAACATCCAAAGATGGGATGAGCTTTTCATGTAAAATGTTAGGGGAAACGTGCTAGGAAAAGACAGATTGTTTTATTGCCATGGAGAAAGAAAATAACTACCAGTATGGCTTTATACCTGTCTCATCAACCCCTGATGACTCTGTAGTCATGGTAACAAGTACAACTCAAACTGGGTTTAAGTCTGTCTAATTGAGCAATGACAACTTGCTTCAGTGAGCATGTCCCTGAAGGCCAATCAATCAGTAACAACCTCAGGCCTTGAAAGCCACCCAGCTGGCAGGCCATCACTCCAGCCATTAGGCTTCCACGGGGACACTGAACTCCTACTATCTGGGTAAATGATTAAACCATGCTTCTGAGACCACGCCAGCCACGCCTTCCTCCTCAACCAACACACAATGTGCTCCTGTAACCAACGCGAGATGTGATTCTACAGCCATCAGCACGCCCTCGCTCCAGTGCTACACAGCCTGAGACCGTCTCGTCCCTAACACCCTACACAAAACCAGCAGTTGGTGCTGCACAATGGGGAAGAGACAATGCCCAAATCTTCATGGCTCATAGTCAACTGCAATTTAAGCCAATCTCTAAACAGGGCTCTTGCAGGTGACACCTGATCTGTTACTTAAACTAGTGATAGAGTCAGCCCTGTAAGATTTTGAGGAGGGATTCCATTCTTTTGCAGTGAATGCTTTTTCTCCAAGATCTCTGTGAAGTCCCTTGCTTGGCAGGGTAACTGGGGATCTTAGACCAATACATACCCAGTCTTCTCACACCCGAATTTCATTTGTCCCTTAGATTTTCAGTCCCAGGCAACTGTTTCCACAGTGATCTGAGCTCTAACTTGTTTCACTGAGCTTCAGTACAGAATTTATGCTGTTATCTTATAATATGTTTTTGTTTTGTTTGGTACCGGGGATTGAACTCAGGGGCACTTGACCACTGGGCCACATCCCCAGCCCTTTTTTGTATTTTTTTATTTAGAGACAGGGTCTCACTGAGTTGCTAAGTGCCTCGCCATTGCTGAGGCTGGCTTTGAACTCGTGATCCTCCTGCCTCAGCCTCCCAAGTGCTGGGATTACAGGTGTGTGCCACCGCGCCTGGCTAAATGTGTTTTTAGGTACCTGTGGTGTTTGGATTTGGTAGACATTTTTGCCACAAACATGCTTACTTCAGCCACTTGCTTTTACTTGTGATGGCTGACTTTCCCTTTGCATGAGGACTTGTCTTCTTGAGTTCCTTTGGTGGGAATGGTCTTGTGTCTGGTGAGCTGAATCAGGGAGCGCTCCATGGGATGGAGGATTGGCTGGTTAGACCTCCATCGTGGTAAACCAGCCCCAAAGCACCGTGGACGGAGATCCTTTGGGCTGCAGGTTAATTTGCATGAAGATGATTGGTCAGCACTTGCCTTGCTCTCTCTCAAAACTCAAGAAGACACTTGCTGTCTTGTCAATTTGTTAAAATGTGGGAGGATCCCTTAGTTCAGAGCATAGGTCAGTGGTGACTGGGACATGATTTGCACGGCCTCTGCTTGGTTGGGTGACACAAAATACCTCTGATAACGCACATGTGGAACATATTTTAGAGGTTCTTTCTTATTCATCACGGGTTTGTCTGCATCAAAACTGTCACATCTTCCTGGCAGAACCTACACATATTTCGTGAATTGCTGTATTCTCAGTTATTGTGTTTTCCTTGGAGAATGAATTAAAAATAGAAAAGGCATTATCATTTTGAGGAATCTTTGTCATGTATAACTATTACATATTTGAAGATAGTCAGACAAAGGTAATTAACAACAGTATCAAACAGTCCGTACTTGGCCCTTTCATCCATATTCAAAGCCACAAAACCACACCCTGACCCCATGAGCGGCTGCTGCAAGCCCCTCTGTTGCCTCCTAGTGGTGTCCTCTGGAACCAGCCTCCTTGCCTTCCCCTCTCCTGGGCAACACAGGGCACCCTCTGCCTCCTGCTCCAGCCCCTTCTTTTTCCTCAGGAAGGAACTACATGGCCAGAAGCCTCCTCTACAGAAGCTGAATATAAATTCTGCCCTACAACCAATTTGAGGTCCATAAATAAAGTTTTCTTAGGTGAATCTCAAGAATTTTAGGCAAAAATGTTCTGAAAAATTCAGAGTTGTTTTAGGTACTTATTGTCTTGCACTATAAGATATGTACCAGCAAATTAACTTTGGTGTCATGCTATCAGATGTGAAAACATAGTAAGAAGTAGCAAGATGGGAAAGATTAGGGGGAAGTTAAACCCAGTCACATATGATTTGGAAAATACCCTTGGAAGAGCAGGAAAGAAAATATGAAATACACTTTATAAGGCCATTTCACAACCCTTTCCCTCACAGTAGATTGAACAAAGATTTAAAACCATAAACAGAATAGTGCTGACTCAAGAGGAAATTTTAAAATCAAATCATAAATTTTCAAATGTTATTCTGGGGTAGAAACAAGACACAGTAAATGAAGACTTTTTTTTATTATTATTATTATTTTTTTATACCAGGGACAGAACACAGGGGCACTCAACCCCTGGGACACATCTCCAGCCCTTCTTAGTTTTTATTATTTTGAGACAAGAGTCTCACTAAGTTGCTTAGGGCCTTGATAAGTTGCTGAGGCTGGCTTTGAACTTGCAATCCTCCTGCCTCGGCCTCCTGAGCTGCTTGGATTCCAGGCAAACACCACCATGCCCAGCTTCATTTTTGTCTTTTGTAACCAGAGTACACCTAAAATTATAACAGGAAACTGTTGAGAGCACAACATTGGCTGATAGTTCTCAGTGAGTCCTGGAATGTAACAAGCTAAGGATTAAAAGCTACCAGCTAGCCAGACTGCCACCGGCCACTTCTCCAAATAAATGCAAGGCCCCAAAGTCCCTGGTCATTTGAATCAAGAACTGTGGACAGAAAAACAGACATTTCAACTGAAAGGCCATTAGAAACAACATTCTCTGCTTGCTAAGAAGCAGAGGTGACTGTCCAAACTCAGCCCATGACTTCACTTCAAGGAAGTGACCAGCATTTAGCAGTTCTTTATTTCCTCTCTAACCTCCCAAGGACAAATCTCTACACTTAGAGATGGATGCTACTGCATCTTTCTTGTTAATATGGACATCACATATTTCATCAATTCTACTGAAAACAGAACATCAGTATTGTAGGGAGAACTTTCAAGTTATCTAAAATCACGGACTAGACCTAATTGACTGGTAGTTACAATAACAGAAAAGAAAGCATTGTGTGGTTTAAAGTAAAAAGTTCTCATTGGGTCAGAAGGTAGTAAAAGGCAGCCTTGAATGCAAACAGGAAGTGGTAAAAGGCTCAGGGAAAGTAAATATGTTTTTCATTGGTTTACTTAAACCATGTAATGAAAATGTCTGTAATCCTAAATCCTTTAGTGCCAAAATATGACTATTACTTTAAGATCACTGTTGTAAAACTAATTCTTTGTTATACAACTCCTAATAAGTAGAAATCCACTTTTCAAACAAAACTACCTGATTAAATTACTGAAGAAGGATTATTTTATAATTTTCATATTATATAAACTCATCTTTTTGCATATACATGAATGTTAAGCCATGTTCTATAAATATCAGGTTAAAGAAAACTGGCAAAAAATAAAGATATAGCTTGCGATAGCCTGTACCTTGACCTGGCAGCCAGGGCCTCAGTTTGCCTCTAAGGATATGAAGACTCAACTAATTAAAGCATTGCCAATTCTTTCTTTTTTAAAAAAATTTTATTTTTATAATTTTTAATATGTACAATTCATAGTGCATGTATTTAGCATCTTTTTACATACAACTGTTTGTATACAAAGTATATTCGTACAATTCAGGTCTTCAATCATGCATTTAGGAAAATGATATCCATCTCATTCAATCACCTTTTCTTTCTTATTTTTTTTCTCTTCTCCCCCTCCCTCCACCCTTGCTCCCTCCCTTACCCTCCCTTCCCTTTGACAATTCTAGTGTTCCTCTAATCCTCCTAGGTACCCCCATCCAACAATACTATCAACTAGAACTAGAAAACATTTGGTACTTGGATTTTTGAGACTGACTAACTTCACTCAGCATTTCCAATTCTTAATCACAGACTGTATAGTCTCTGTCACTAAGTGAAATCCCCAAAGTAATTGGTTATTTCTTATAAAATTTTGTTATTTTCTGTTTGTCTGATCACCAACATTTTCAATACACCAACCCTGTTACTTTTAAACAAGGAAGGAGAAGCTCATAATTGTCATTATCAAGTTGAAGCTTTCCTGCATAGAACATATATTTTGGATAATCCTGTCTTAGTGAGTTCCAGCTACTAGAACCAATTAGCATAGAGTGGGTGGCTTGTCAACAACAGAAATCCATTTCTAGTCATGTCCCTAAGTGCCAGCATGGTCAGGTTCTGGGGGGTTTCTCTTCTGGGTGGCAGATGCTACCTTCTCCTTCTGTCCTCAGATGCAGAAAGAGGATGAGAGACCTCTCTGGACTCTCCATAAGGTCCCTCACCTCATTCCTGAGGGCTGCACCACAAGTCCTAATTACCTCCTAGTGGCCCCACTTTCCAGAATCATCCCACTGGGGGTCAGGATTTCAACATGGGGATTTTAGAATGACACAAGCATTCAGTCCATTGCTAAGTCCATGACAAATCCTGATGTGATAGTGCTTTTTTATAAGCTATATTTTTTTGAAAAGCCAATACTAGGCAGAAGATGCTATAACTTTTCCAGACTCTTACAAAAGTCAGTTCCTTACTAGACATCAATCTGTCCCAAGTGGACACATTTGTGATCTTCTCTAGAGCATGAGACCTCATTCTTTTTTTTTTTTTTTTTTTTTTTTTTGTATTTTGTATATTGTCTTTTTCTTTTTTACTGGTTCTTTTTAGTTATACATGACAGTAGAATATACTATGGCATATTTATAAAAGCATGAAATATATTGTGTTCTAATTCAGTCCCCAGTATTTCCCCTTCTCCACCCTTTCTCTCACCCCCTTCCCTTCCCTTCTTTCTATTCTACAGCTACTACTACTTTCTGCTATTTACTTATAGTTTTTCAAATTAGTGTTTTGTGAAGAACATGATGGTGAGATTGACTGTGGAATAGTCTTATATGTACACAGGAAAGTTAGGTCAGATTCATTCCACTGACTTTCCCTATCTTATCCCTCCTCCTTTCCTTTCTTTTCCCTTCCTTTACTTCTCTGATCTTACTTTTATTCTTCATTTTTAATTCCTCCCCTTATTTTGTATTAGCTTCTGCATATCAGAGATAACATTTGACCATTGGTTTTTGGGACTGGCTTATTTCACTTAACATGATATTCTTTGGTTCCATCCATTTACCAGCAAATTCCTAAAGTCATTCTTCTTTATAGCTGAGTAATACTCCATTGTGTACATATACCACATTTTCTCTATTCATACATCTGTTGAGTGGCACTTAGGTTGATTCCATAGCTTAGCTATTGTGACTTGCCCTGCTTTAAACATTGATGTGGCTGTGTCACTGTAGTATGCTGATTTAAGCCCTTTGGATATACCAAGGAGTGGGATAATGGCAATCATCAAGAATACAAGTAGCAATAAATATTGGCAAGAATGTGGGGAAAAGGGTACATTCATATATTGCTGGTGAGACTGCAAATTATTACAACCCTGTTCTTTTAAAAGGTGGACAAATACATAAATGCTGAAGCTTTTTTACTTTAGGATTAATTCATGACTTGGAAAGTCTGTGGACGAAGACATTTGCTGCTTAAAACCGTAGTCATCTGTGGAAAGCAGATGAACCCCAGTCGCCGGCGGGTCCTGTGGTGTTGGCAAAGCCAAGTCTGAGAACCCTTCCTTGCCAAAGGTGAGGATGTTCTCAGCCTTGATTCTCGGCTTCGAGGCTGGCAGTTATCAGAGGGCCCAGGCTTCCTGGGTGCTGCAGCATGTTTCTGGTGCACAAAGCAGCCTCTGGCAACTGCAAGCCTTGAACAACCCACAATGCCCCGGTAGTTCTGCTTCCTGATGATGACACCCTATATAATAAACCTGTGGAGCTAGTTCTGGGTCACTGTCCTCCATCGGGGCAGTGTCCCACCTAGCCCCAGCTTTGCTTGATTTGATTTCTTGGTCTGTCTTTCCTCATCTCCAGTTGCCCCGGCTGGAGATCCCTTGTTGACGCTGCGCGGGTCACGGCAGACATCAGGCAGCGTCCCAGAGCAACATGTCACCAGGGAAGAGATCGTTGCTCTACCCATATAAAGTAAAAATGAATGTAATGTTTTGTGGATTTTATAAAGTATGCAGATATCTTAATATAAAGTAAAGGAGGGGCAATTTATGAATACTGTTGGGAGTTTCCACATTATAGATTTAAAAAAATTATGATGATTTAAAATCCTACATGGAAAATACCCAAATATTCTTAAATTAAGAAAACTATTTAACTTCTGACCTACCTACAGTTCTAAAAAAGTTACAGATAATTAGAAAATGACTTGAGTGGAGTGACATTTAATATACAGCATAACAGAATCCACGAGATGATGCTAAAGTGTTATGTAGAGGTTCTATGAAGCCTTTCACTGCTTTTGTCAGAAAGAAAGTCTAAAATTAAAAATCCACATTATTCCCAAAGTTATAAGAAAGAGGAGTTTAATTGGAACTCCAAATTTAAAAATGCTGGACATAAAAATGTGGCAATAAGTTAACTTTAAAAAAACCAACAGAGAAACCAAAACAATGATCAATAAAATTGGTAAATTTTATCAATAAAATTGGTAAACCTCTAAGTAGATGGATTCAGAAAAATGGCCAGCGTGAGAACTGAAAAAGTGGCACCATTATAAATGTCACAGGCATTAAAAGTAGGTGAGTATATTAGAAGCATTCTTCCGAGGCAGGGGACCACGACACAACACCAGGCTGGTATGTGAGGGCTGTAGTGAGCACGTGCAGGAAGGCATTGAACATGTTTGTCACTTAGGATGGGGCTCCTTGAGCAGAGCGGCACGGGCACCTGGCCACCTGAAAGTGTTCTCAGAGGAGACACGACTGACCTGTGGCTTTTGCTGTCAATCAACAAAAACAGCGTTGATTGACAGCAAGGTGGAGCCGGGCCCTCCCAGCCCTGCATGACAGAAGGCAAAGGCCGCCAGGCGGGTTGGAAAGTGTCCACTTCCAAACATGGGGAGCAGAGTCAGGTTCCTTTTAAAGAAAACGGAACAAATCTGTGCCTGAAAAGTGCAGATGAAAGGTTCAAATGAGCAAAACTTACAAACAAGCAGTAGAAAATCTGAGTAGAATATGTATGTGTGTGTGTGTGTGTGTGTGTGTGTGCAAATTCTGTGACACCCCTCCATGCCTGGGTGGCTTCACTAGTGCATTCTATTGGGCACTTGAGGAAGAAATAGTACCAGTCTTGTATAAACACATCTACAAGCAAAAGAGAGGAAAATAACCAGCAGCAAGGCTAGCATTATATGATCCCAGAGCAGACCAAGAGGTTACTGGAAAAGGAAACCTCAGATTTCATGGACATAGACCAAAAAATCCTTAGCAAATTGAATCTCATACTAAATAAAAATGTAATACATCATGACCAAATCAGGAATGTATATTTGGTCTAATATTAAGAAGACAATTGATGTGATTAATCATGTTAAGAGAATAAATAAGAAAGTTACGATCGTTTCGGCTGATGGAGAAAAGCACTTTCCAACATCCAGCTATCATTTATGATAAAAATTCCCAGCAAGCAAGAATAGACGGATGCTCCCTAAATCCGATAAAGATCATCTACAAAATATTACAGCTGACATCATATTGCATACTGAAGAATCAAATGTGTTCTCCTAAACTCAAGAGCAAGATAATATTCAATGTCAATACTGAATGGCAGGTCTCAGTAGAGCACAGAAAGGTGAGGAGATAATAAACAAAGAGATTGAAAAGGAGAAATAATTTGGTATTCAAGCAGCATTAAAATCATAAGAATTACATTAAAAAGCTTTTAGAAATCAAAAGTGAATTTACTACAGACAGGTAATACAGATCAATTCAGAACAGGCAATTGTATTTTTTTATACATACAACTTTTCATGAATGAAATAATATACAAATAATATACAATGTGTCCTTAATAGCACAAAAGAGATAAAATATTTAGTCTAATCTAATAATGCATGTATAAGGCTTATACATGATAAACTAAAATTCTCTGGCTGAGATAAATTAAAGAGTTCTATATATGGAGAGAGAGAGAGGGTGTTCATTAATGAGAAGACTCCCTGTTAGAAAAATGTGACTTCCTCTCAACTCACCTACAGATTTAATAAGATCTCCATTTAAATCCTACCAGGATTTATTTTTTCACTCTTGGAAATGCACACATTGATTTAAACTTAGTGCAATAAGCCTAAAATAACCAAAATGATTGTTAAACTTAACAACAGTGGTGGGATTACACTGGTGTAAAGTGGTGGGTTTTTTAAATTGCTGTAAAGCAAGGTCTTTCAACCTGGCAGCTGTCGACATTTTGGACTAGACACTTCTCTCCTGGGAGCAGTCCTGCGCACTGTGGGATCTTCCTACCAGCTTGGCCTCTGTCTTCTGGGTGCCAGTAGCGTCCTCTACATCAGATAGTTGTGACAACTAAAAATGTTTCCAGACATTGCCACATGTCCCCTGGAGTCTAAGTCACCCCTGGTGGAGGATCACTGTCATAGAATTACATAATTAAGACAGTGTGGTGCTGGCCCACGGGTAAAAATAAAGACCCTTGGAACAAAATAGACAGGGGAGAAACAGACCAACACAGAGTCTATTGATGATTTTCAAAAGGTGCCAAAGTGATCAAAGGGGAAAACATCATTTCAACAGATGGTTCTAGAACAACTGGGTAGCCATATGGGGATAATGCATTTCAATGTTTACTTAACCAAAATTAATTCAAAATAAATCACAGTCCTAAGTGTAACACCCCAAATTATAAATAGTCTAGAGAAAATACAGGAGAAAATATTCATGACAATAGAGTAAGCAAAGATTTTTTTATTTTTAAGTTTTTAGATGAAAGCACCAAATTCCCAGAGCCAAGAAAGAAAATCTTTGTAAATTTGACTTCATCTGGGGTTGTGGCACAGTGCTTAGAGTGCTTGCCTAGCACGTGTGAGGCACTGGGTTAGATCCCCAGCACCACATTAAAAAAAAATAAATAAATAAATAAATAAGCAAAATAAAGGTATTGTGTCCATCTATAACTAAAAATATTTTTTTAGAATTATTAATTTCTGTTCTCTTAAAGACATTGTTAAGAAAATGAAAAGTCATGCCAGCAAACTGGGAGAAAATAACTAGAATACTTACAAATGACAGAGAAATTACAAGTAGTGTTTTTGTTTAAAAATGTATGAGCATTATGCAGCATACATGAAGAACTCGTGCAATTCAATTAAAATACAAGTTGCCCAAATTAAAATTTTAAAAAACTATGCAAAGGGTTTGAACACTTCACAAAAGAAGTTTAACAAATGGTCAAAATGAACGATGCATAATGTCATTAATCGAGGAGTTACTAATGAAATAAATTAGTGTAATTTCATTACACAATGAAGTGCTACTAACACATATAAAATGGCAAAAATTAAAATAATTGTCCATAGTAAGTGTCTGTGAGAATGTCAAGGAACTGGAATTGTGCTGCCTTGCTGGTGGAAGACAAAGCTGTAGAAATACTCAGAAAACAACCAGACAGCTGCTCATCAGGACAGTGAGCTCTTTCCACAAGACAGGGATTCCACTTCTAGGTAATTACCAAAAAGACATGAAAATCCACATCCAGCCAGAATAAATGATCCTGGAATTAAATGCTCTGGCACCTCAATTTATAATTGCCCCAAACGGAAAGAAACCACAAGGTCAACAACAGGTGAGTGGGCAAGATAACTGTGGCATATTCATACCGGGGAGTGTCCCTCAGCCATAAGTGTGAACAAATTCTTTTTTTTATTATTAGTTTTTTATTAGTTTTAATTAGTTATACATGACAGTAGAATGCATTTATTCCCTATGATATATCATACATAGATGGGATATAATTTCTCATTTTTCAAAGTGTACATGTTGCAGAATCATATTGGTCATGTAGTCACATATATACATAAAGTAATAATGTCTGTTTCATTCCACTATCTTTCCCATACCCACATCCCCTCTCTCCCCTCCCTTCACTTCCCTCTACCTAATCTATTGCTATTTTGCCCTAGTGTTCCACTCCCCGCCTTATTAACATCCACATATTAGAGAAAACATTCGGCCTTTGGTTTTGTGGGATTGGCTTATTTCGCTTAGCGTGATATTGTCCAACTCCAACCATTTACTGGCAAATGCCCTAACTTCACCCTTCTTTAAAGCTGAGTAATATTCCATTGATGATATATGTATCATATTTTCTTTATCCATTCATCTATTGAGGGACACCTAGGTTGGTCCATAGTCTAGCTATTGTGAACCGAGCTGCTATAAACATTGATGTAGCTGTGTCACTATAGTATGCTGATTTTAAGTCCTTTGGGTATAAACCAAGGAGTGGGATATCTGGGTCAAATGGTGGTTCCATTCCCAGTTTTCTGAGGAATCTCCATACTACTTTCCATAGTGGTTGCACCAATTTGCAGTGCCACCAGCAATGGCACACCCTTGCCAACACCCTCCCCCACACCCTTGCCAACATTTATTGTTGCCTGTATTCTTGATGATTGCCATTCTTTTTTTTAAAAAATATTTATTTATTTAGTTGTACACAATGCCTTTATTCTTACGTGGTGCTGAGGATCGAACCCGGGCCGCGCACGTGCTAGGTGAGCGCTCTACCGCCGAGCCACAACCCCAGCCCGATGATTGCCATTCTGACAGGAGTGAGATGAAATCTTAGAGTGGTTTTGATTTGCATTTCTCTAATTGCTAGAGATGTTGAACACTTTTTCATGTATTTGTTGATCGGTTGTATTTCTTCTTCTGTGAAGTGTCTGTTCAGTTCTTAGCCCATTTATTGATTGGGTTATTTGTATTTTTGGTGTTAAGTTTTTTGGGTTCTTTATATATCCTAGAGATTAACGCTTTATCAGAGGTGCATGTGATAAAGATTTTCTCCCAATCTGTAGGCTTTTCATTATTAATTGTTTCCTTTGCTGAAAAGATGCTTTTTAATTTGAATCCATCCCATTTATTGATTCTTGATTTTACTTCTTGCACTTTAGGAGTCTTGTTAAGGAAGTCAGATCCTAGGCCGATGTGGTGCAGATTTGGGCCTACTTTTTCTTCTATTAGGTGCAGGGTCTCTGTTCTAGTGCCTAAGTCTTTGATCCACTTTGAGTTGATTTTTGTGCAGGGTGAGAGATAGAGGTTTAATTTCATTTTGCTACATATGTATTTCCAGTTTTGCCAGCACCATTTGTTGAATAGGCTAGTTTTTCCCCAGTGAATGTTTTTGGCATGCTTGTCTAGTATGAGATAACTGTATTTGTGTGGGTTTGTCTCTGTGTCCTCTATTCTGTACCACTGGTCTACAAGTCTATTTTGGTGCTAATACCATGCCGTTTTTTGTTACTATAGCTCTGTAATATAGTTTAAGGTCAGGTATTGGAATGCCTCCTGCTTCACTTTTCTTGCTATGGATTGCTTTAGCTGTTCTGGGTCTCTTATTTTTCCAAATAAATTTCATGATTGCTTTTTCTATTTCTATGAAGAATGTCATTGGGATTTTAATAGGAATTGCATTAAATCTGTATAGTGCTTTTGGTAGTATGGCCATTTTCACAATATTAATTCTGCCTATCCAGGAGCATGGGTTATCTTTCCATCTTCTGAGGTTTTCTTCAATTTCTTTCTTTAGTGTTCTGTAGTTTTCATTGTAGAGGTCTTTCACCTCTTTTGTTAGATTGATTCCCAGGTATTTTATTTTCTTTGAGGCTATTGTGAATGGAGTAGTTTTCCTACTTTCTCTTTCAGTGAATTTATCACTGATGTATAGGAATGTGTTTGACTCATGTGTGTTGATTTTATATCCTGCTACTTTGCTGAATTCATTTATTAGTTCTAGAAATTTTCTGGTGGAATTTTTTGGATCTTCTTGGTATAAAATCATGTCATCAGCAAATAGTGATAGTTTGAATTCTTCTTTACCTATTTGTATTCCTTTGATTTTTTTTTTCTTTTGTCTAATTGCTCTGGCTAGAGTTTCAAGGACGATGTTGAATAGAAGTGGTGAAAGAGGACATCTTTGTCTTGTTCCAGTTTTTAGAGGGAATGCTTTCAATTTTTCTCCATTTATAATGATGCTGGCCTTGAGTTTATCATATATAGCTTTTACAATGTTAAGGTATGTTTCTACTATCCCTAGTTTTTCTAGTGTTCTGAACATGAAGGGGTGCTGTATTTTGTCAAATGCTTTTTCTGCATCTATTGAGATGATCATATGATTCTTGTTTTAAGTCTATTAATATGATAAATTACATTTATTGATTTCTGTATGTTGAACCAACCCTGCATCCCTGGGATGAATCCCGCTTGATCATGGTGCACTATCTTTTTAATATGTTTTTGTATACGATTTGCCAGAATTTTATTGAGAATTTTTGCATCTATGTTTATCAGAGATATTGGTCTGAAGTTTTCTTTCCTTGATGTGTCCTTGTCTGGTTTTGGTATCAGGGTGATATAAGCTTCATAGAATGAGTTTGGAAGGGTTCCCTCCTTTCCTATTTCATGGAATACTTTGAGGAGGGTGTTAATTCTTCTTTGAAAGTCTTGTAGAACTCTGCTGAGAAGCCATCTGATCCTGGGCTTTTCTTGGCTGGTAGGCTTTTGATGGCATTTTCTATTTCATTACTTGAAATTGATCCGTTTAAATCATGTATGACCTCCTCATTCAGTTTGGGTAGGTCATATGTCTCTGGAAATTTGTTGATGTCTTCCATATTTTCTATTTTATTAGAGTATATATTTTCAAAGTAGTTTCTAATTATCTTATGTATTTTAGATGTGTCCGTTGTGATATCTCCTTCTTCATCTTGTATTTTATTAATTTGAGTTTTCTCTCTTTTTTTCTTCGTTAGCATGGCCAGGAGTTTATCAATTTTATTTATTTTTTCAGAGAACCAACTTTTTGTTTTGTTAATTTTTTCAGTTGTTTCTTTTGTTTTGATTTCATTTATTTCAGCTCTAATTTTAATTATTTCCTGTCTTCTGCTGCTTTTGGAGTTGATTTGTTCTTCTTTTTCTAGGGCTTTGAGATGTAGTGTTAGGTCATTTATTGGCTTTTTATTCTTTTAGTAAATGCATTCAATGCAATAAACTTTCCTCTTAGTACTGCCTTCATAGTGTCCCAAAGATTTTGATATGTTGTTTCAGTGTTTTAGTTTACCTCTAAGGATGTTTTTATTTCATCCTCGATTTCTTCTACTATCTATTCATCATTCAATTGTGTATTATTTAGTCTCCATTTGTTACAGTAGCTTCTATTTTTTATCATTATGGATTTCTAATTTCGTTCCATTGTGGTCTGATAGAATGCAGGTATTATCTCTATTTTTTTGTATTTACTAAGAGTTGCTTTGTGGAATAAGATATGGTCTATTTTAGAGAAGGATCCATGTGCTACTGAGAAGAAAGTATATCTGCTTGTAGATGGATGATGTATTCTATATATGTCTGTTAAGTCTAAATTATTTATTGTATTATTTAATTCTATAGTTTCTTTACTTAGTTTTTGTTTGGAAGATCTGTCCAGTAATGAGAGAGGTGTATTAAAGTCACCCAGTACTATTGTATTGTGGTCTATTTGACTTTTGAAATTGAGAAGGGTTTGTTTGATTTACATAGATGCTCCATTTTGGGGGGCATAAATATTTATAATTGTTATGTCCAGCTTATATATATATATCCCTTAAGAAGTATAAAATGTCCTTCTTTGTCTCTTCTGATTAACTTTGGTTTGAAGTCTATTTTATCTGAAATGAGAATGGAAACCCCTGCTTGTTTACACAATCCACATGAGTGATAATTTTCTCCACATGCTTTCACCTTCAGTCTGTGGATGTCTTTGCCCATGAGGTGAGTCTCTTGAAGACAGCGTATTGTTGGGTCTTGCTTTTTAATCCAATCTGCCAGTCTATGTCTTTTGATTGATGAGTTTAGGCCATTAACATTCAAGGTCATTATTGAGATATGATTTGTATTCCCTGTCATTTTGATTTATTTCTGGGTTTTGATTTGTTTTACTTTCTCACTTATTTGAATTTTCCTTTAGTGTAGATTCTATCTTTGCTGGTTTTCACTTTTTCTTTTCATTTCATCCTCATGGAATATTCTGTTGAGAATGCTTTGTAGTGTAGGCTTTTTAGTTGTGAATTCTTTCAATTTTTGTTTATCGTGAAATGTTTTAATTTCACCTTCAAATCTGAAACTTAGTTTTGCTGGATATAAAATTTTTGGTTGGCATCTATTTTCTTTCAGAGCTTGAAATATATTATTCCAGGACCTCCTAGCTTTGAGGGTCTGGGTTGAGAAATCAGTTGAGATCCGAATTGGCTTTCCCTACATGTGACTTGATTTTTTTCTCTCACAGCCTTTAAGATTTTATCTTTAATCTGTGTGTTGGTCATCCTCATTATAACGTGACTTGGTGTGGGTCTGTTGTAATTCTGTACACTTGGGGTCCTATAAGCCTCTTGTATTTGGTTTTCCATTCCATTCTTTAGGTTTGGGAAATTTTCCGCCATTATATCATTGAAAAGATTGTGCATTCCCTTGGCTTGTATCTCTGCTCCTTCATCTATTCCAATAATTCTTAAATTTGGTCTTTTCATGTTATCTAACAATTCTTAGATGTTCCGTTCATGGTTTTTTTTAAGATCTTTTCCACATGTTCAACTCTACTTTCAAGATTATGTAGTTTGTCTTCATTGTCTGAGGTTTTGTCTTCCAAGTGGTCTAGTCTGTTGGTGATGCTTTCTATTGAATTTATAATTTGGTTTATTGATTCCTTCATTTCAAGGAGTTCTGCTTTTTTTTTTCACGACCTCTAACACTTTATTGAAGTGGTCTTTCACTTCCTGTATTTTTTCTTTGATTTCACTCCTTACACTATCCTTTACTTCACATATCAATTTAACAATATACAATCTGAACTCCTTCTTGGACATTTCTTCCATTGTGTTATCAGTAGTTTCTCTTGTTGAAGCATCTTGGTGTGTTTGGTCCACTTTATTCCCCTGTTTTTTCATGTTGTTAGTGTGTTTTCCCATCTAAAAGTATGGATATAAAGCAGGATAAATTCTAACCTATAGACCTATAGTGTCCCTGAAGGTTTCTAGCACTTTGCCTTTACTGGTGAGACCAATCTCAACAGTACCCAGTGTACACAATATATAGTCTTAAACCTAATAGCTTCCACTAAGGCATCTACTGCTTTCCTGCATTAACCCAAAATTATGAGTTAAATAACTGTCTCTAGTACAAACAGAATATTTGTTAAAACTACTTACAATTTCAAATGGTCGATGAGAGGACAGAGGTAGTATAGTATCCAATATTCACGAGGAAGGAAGAGAGAAGCTAGAAGTAGAAATTCATATGAAGAGTGGAAGAGGAGCCAAAAAAGATTGGCTGTTGGTTGGAGAATAGTTGGAAAGAAAATAGATAAGAGAAAGGAAAACTACGAACAAAGAGAAAAAATTAAAGACATAAGAATCCAACAAAAATGCAAAACATCATTCCTTTACCATTGTCCTCCACATACTGATGCATTAAAAACATCCTGTTTCAAATACAATAGAGAGTAGTGAATCAAAATACAAAATAAAATAACTCCTGTTGGAAAGTCGAACTGTCTCTGTCAGTGATCAATTGTTTCTCAGCCCTGTCTCTGATGTTTTTCAGGATCACCAAACCCAGATCAACCCTCAGAACCCCAGTCTCTATCCCACCAATCTGGGCTTCAGATACCTCAGTCTTGGCCATACTGCAGTCTCAAGATCTCAATGCTGCTCCTGCTTGCAGAGACCACCAAGGATACCCTCATGCAAAGGAGCAACCCCGAGATGCAGCAGCAAGACAAAGGCTACCAGCACTCTCAGCAGGAAGACCCCAGGTTCCTACAGACCTGCAGGTTCCCCCACACTGAACCTGCAGGTCCCAGCTGGAGTCTCCAAACAGAGGCTCTTGTAGTGGTAAGCCTGCTTGCAACCAGGCCCCAGGCCCTGGTTGGTGTCCCCAAATGGGTGCAGCCATCTGCAACCAAACCCGGAGTCTCACCCAAAGCAGTCCTCTAGGCGTGGTAGCAGCGGCAGTGGCGGTGGTTGCTGGCAGCAGGCAGTGGGTCAGCAGCAGCAGCAGCGGTTTGCAGCTGTGGGGGCAGGGTTACCAGGAGATCTCTGGGGGTCAGCAGCAGTGTCAGCTTCAGTTGCATCCAGGGCAGCAGCACCAGAAGGAAGACCTCCAAGTGATCTCAGGCTGGCAGCAGCGGAATCAGAGGCAGCAGCAATGGCGGCAGTGGTGCAGACGGTGGTTGATTGACAGGAGACTTCTGGTTCCCAGCAGCGACTTTGGAGGTATCCTTGCAATTCCTGTTTGAGGTAACAGATGCCATGCCCAGAAGAGAGCCCTCCAGGCATGGCAGTGTCTTCTGTAGCAGCCCAGAAAGAAGACCTCCAGGCAACCTCAGGCTGGCAGTGGTGGAATAGGAGGCAGCAGCAATGGTGGTAGTGGTGCAAGCCACAAATTCTTAATACATGATACAACATGCATAGATCTCAAAAACACGCTCAGCAAAAGAAACCAGTCACAAAGGAGGATGCACTGGAAGATTTCACTTACGTAAAAGGACACAGTAAATTCTGGGGGTGAGAGAAATCTTCCAGAACTTAATCCACATGTTCCTCCCTGGGGTAGTTACTCAACCACATCCTTTTAAAAGTGCAGACTGTATTACAAGCAAAGCACATCTCACTAAAGCTATAGAACAAAGAAGACAATGGGAACAGCATGCATTTTCCCCCCAAAATTAACATAAAACCCCTTGACAAAGTTAATGAGTTCTCTGTGATACAGCCCTAAAATGAGCTTTGCTTTCTGTGATCCCTCATTTTAAATCTTTCATAGATGATACAAATTGAGAGGGAAAATATTTAAATTTCAAACAAAAGGTTAAGTGAGTTTGAATTTTAAACTCTAGGTATATGTAAGTTTATTTTACTAATATGAATATTCTTATTTGTTGAAAACAACCAACATCATTATTCTTATTGAAGTAATTCGATTTCTTTAAACAGGAACTCAATCCTTATTGAGCCCTACAAGAGCAAGCTGGATATATACTCTAAGTTTTTGCTTTCACTGAACTATTTTGAAAAATGTTATGCCACAATAGTTACAGCAATGATCGTAAGTTGACTTCTAATTATTCATTGAAGGCATGTTGACTTCTAATTATTCATTGAAGGCACATATATCCATATGTTTACACATAATTTCCTCAAATGCAGCAGGAAGTCCACGCAGTCATACCTGAGGAGAGGCCTGTGACTCCGTGTTCATTTCTGGAGTCACACTGCCCTCTGCTGATTCTCCATCCTGCATGGACAGGGACATGCAAGGCATAGGGACTCCTTGCATAACGTGCACAGGAGTGGCCACTAAGAGTGATAGCCTCAGAACTGTCCCCAGCAGATGGTCTCAGTTGGGTGGCACATCATAGTGACTACAGAACAAACATGAATCTAGGTAGCATTAGAATTGCATGTAGTGCAGTCTCTTAGAATGTGGGGGACCTTAGGAATCAGATGCAATACAACCCTCTGTTGTACTGAAGTCAAATTTGGGGCTCTCAAAATTAGAGAGGCCACTGATAAATCCCATGACCCTTAGACAATCTGTTGAATCTTCCCAAAACTCAGCACCATCATCAGTAAATTGGAGATGGAAATAATGACAAGAAGCTATGTAGTGCTTGTGAGTGTTAAGATTCTGAGCTCTCAGTCATAATTATTTAAAAATTAAATATTGTTAATGTTCATAAAATAGTATTTGTGCAAGAATTTAGAGTGATTATGTATGCAATGAGCTGAGGAAAATCCAGCTCATAGTGAGTCCAGTAAAATACAGATAATTATTACTCTTACCATTGTGATTTTTTTTCTAAAATACTGTACTATTTTTAATATTCATCATAGCTTACCCAACATTTGATATGTGGTATATTTTAATATTACTTATATATGGGTTTGAATCTACTAAACTCGCTTAGTTAGTGGTGAATCCAGGGAAAAGATATGTATAGAGTTCGTCTTTATTCAAAGTTTAGCCACAGTTCACCTGTGCTGAACACATTATTTGTGAAACAGCCCATTTTTTGGCAAAAACCAGGTATATACAAAGAATGCTTTTTTGCTTTTTCCCCTCCCTCCCTTGATCCCTCCAATCCCTTCTTCCCACTCTCCTTCCCTCTCCCTCTTCCCTCCCTCCCCACTCCCTCCTTTCTTCCTATCTCCTTTCCTCTCTCTCCTCCTTTTCCTCTGTGAATCAGAGCCCAGTTGCCTATGTCCTCAGTGATTCAGGGAGCCAGCCAGCGTGGGGTGAAGACAGTGCCGGGCTTTGACAGTGGGTGTGTTTAATCCCTGGTGTTAGCACAGTTGTTTCCTCTTTATGATTGTGTGGAATTTCACTTGATGAATATGCCATACTTTATTTATTCTAGTACTTTTGAACGTCTGTGCCATTTCCACTTTGGGGCTGTTATGGTACATGAAAATTCTTGCACCATCCGAGGCCTACACACTCACTAATTATCTGAAGTGAATACCCAGCCCTGGCAACCATGCCACAGGTGTGAATACCTGTAGCTTCAGGGCCTATCGCCAGTTTTTCTCCTATTGTAACAATTTTCTCTCCCACCAATGATCTATGATTTTTTTTTTTTTTTTTTAGTATTTACCATTAATTTTAAATATACAGATTTTAGTTTAAACTTGGACAAAGTCCACAGGAACTCAGCCTTCTCTTTCTATTCCTGAAAATGACAAAGTCCTTAAAGCATAGTAGCTTTAAAAATCAGTCAAGTTGCTCCTCATTCTTGCTGGGCATATCATATTTTCCTTATTTTAACAGATACAGAAATTGTATGGGTTTTTATAGTTAACAGTAAATTAGGATCATAATAAAATTTTCTGTTTCCATTATTGCTGTTATTTTGTTTTCATTTTATTCCTGCTTTGGATTCACTACCCTCTGTGGAAGTACACTTTTCATAGATATTTTAATTACAGTTTACGGTTCACAAACTTTTTTTTTTTTTTAAATACCAGGAATTGATCCCCAGGACACTTAACCACTGAGCCATACCCACAACCCTTTTAATATTTTATATAGAGACAGGGTCTCACTGAGTTGCTTAGAACCTCCCTAAATTTCCATCCTCCTGCTGGAATTACAGGCATGCGCCACTGCACCTAGCTCACAAACTTTCTGTGCTATAAAATGTCTTAACTTTGCAGGGCACATTGGTATATGCTTGTAATCCCAGAGGCTCAGGAAGCTGAGGCAGGAGAATCACGAGTTCAAAGCCAGCCTCAGCCAAAAGCGAAACAGGAAGCAACTCAGTGAGACCTTGTCTCTAAATAAAATACAAAATAGGACTGGGGATCTGGCTCAGTGGCTGAGTGCCCCTGAGTTCAATCCCTGGTCCCCCCCCCCCCCCCAAGTCTTAATTGTGCTCTTACTTTTTAATATTAACTTTCCAAACTCTGCAATTCCTGAACAATAATATAGTCCTTCAGCACTTCTAACATATTTTTCCATTTTCGGGGGCATCCATTACTCCTGGTTATAATAAGACAAGACCATAGACAGTCTACCTCCAGTTACTTCATGGGCAATCTGTCTTTTTTTCTTTGTTAGCTTTAAAAATCCTTCCTTCTGTTTTTAGTGTGTCTGAGATGCTCTGTGTTGTCTCTGATTTTTTTTTCTTTTGCATAATATTCAGAATGTACTTTTATTTTGAGGATTCCTTTTTCTATTCTAGATAAACTTTAATTATTTTCCTTTCTTTATCACTCTCTTGTCTCCTGAAACACCTATGGACTTCTTCTGAGGAGCCAACTGATTCTCGCATCTTGAGGTTGCTGCAGGGTGTTGGGCTGATGATCTGCATCTCTCTGAACCTTCAGGTTTTCTTCTGGGAAGCTCTTCCATTGCTCTAATTATTTCCCAGATTTTCTCTCCTGCTGTTGGCCTTCATTAAACTACTCCCCAGTGATGTGTACAAGTGTTGACCTCAGGGATTATCTTAGCTACTTTAAATAGACATGTTTTTCTTGCTTTGTTTCTGCCTTAATTTTTCAAAATGTCTTATGAATAAGACATTAAAGATGGCAGGAATTTCTTGGTTTATCATGTTGGTTTATATATTTTTAAGAAGTTTAAGATGGTGGTAGTTAGAGAGATTTTGGTCAAAGGATATAACATTTTAGTCGGAGAGGAAGAACAAGTTCAAAAGGTTTACTCTATACCATGGTGACTATAATGAATAACAATGCATTGTATTCTTGAAAAACCACTAAGGGAAAAGACATTCTGTGTTCCTAACCACTGAAATGATAAATACATGAGGTAATGTCTATGTCAATTTGCTGAATTCAGCCATGTCACAGTGTAGACATATTTCAAAACATCATCTGGCAATGAATACATGCAGTGTTGATTTGTCTATTACAATCTTTTAAATTTCAATTTCTTCCATATATTATTTTTATGTGAACTAACTAAGTTAAGGTTCTGGTTGTAGAACTCTGGGGCTGTATTATCAGCGCTCTGTTTCTCCTCATGCTTTGGAATTTTGGTTTGCAGGCTTATTTGGACCAAGAAGTATTTCTACTCATTTGTTCACGTTCTCTCCCTTCATCTTCCTGGGTAGGAACAGACCCTCCAACGGGAACCAGGGCCTGCAGCCAGTGGTGAATGGCGTTTCGTTGTTCCGGCATGACTGTCGTGGCTGTATGGACAATGAGCCTTGTTCCCCTCAGATCTTTTTGCTGAGGGCTCCCTCTGCTCCCTCCTGCCCCCTTGGCTTTAGAGCTGGCCAACAGCTGTGGCTGAATGTGGCCACCAGGACAGCTTCTTTGGCCTGCATTCAGGATAAGGATGAGGATGGTGCTGCCACCACTGGTGGACTCTTCCCAGGAGCCTGGCCCCATCACCCCTTGGAGGGCAAGCTTTGCAGCCCTCAGAGCTTCCCTGGGCCAAGCTGCGTGTGTGGCTCACAGTGCAGTAGCACACTCTGCACTGCAGACTATTTCTCTACCCTGTGCAAAGAGCTATTTGTCTTGTGTGTTCATAGTGTATTTAAAAAATATTTCTCTTCATATATTTTCTATATTATTACATATTATCCTAACCTGTTGCTTGTCATAATTCCTTGCACCCAGTTTGAACCTGATTTTGCCATTCTACCTCTGAGTCAATTTCCAAATTTCAAGTCATTTTTCCTCCCTATAATGCTTGTTGGCTTCAGTTTTTCATTTAACAAACATTATTTACGATCTTAGCCCATCAGTTAGAATGCATGGTGTGATGAATCTAACCATGCACAAAACAAGTTACCAATAATCCTTGTCTTCGTATTTAGTAATGGATAAGAAACAGGAGAGCCACCAACTCTCACTCAGAAAAAGAGGAACAGAAGAAGCAGTCAGAATAGTCATGAAGGGGAAGAAACCCTAGGAAGCAGCAGTCAGGAAGACTCCATCAAGGTTGTGGAGAAACAGGTGTAGCTGGCCTCCATTTCCAGCCTGTGAGAACCCCCTGGTCCAGTGTCCACTGTGCAATCAGGGGGAGCCAGTTTTGAGCATTGGGAAATACGCATGCCCAGTAGCTGCACCGCCTCTCTCAGGGTTTCATTTAGGGTGGACTCACCGTAAACATTCATAATTCAAGCATGGAATGCCTTTGCCAATACAAGCACCTCAAGACTACTGGGCTTCTGGGCTGTGTGTGTGCATGCAGTTAGTCGCATGGGAAATTATCTGCAGTCCAGATCTTGTCTAGTCATAGATCTTAAACCTGTCCAAGTCCTTTTGAGATACTGGGCCCATCCCTTCCTCTGAATTCAACGGCAACTACCCTGGGGCTCAGGAAACTACAGTGATTGAAAAGCAACACCCTCCATCTAATTGACAGTCGGGCTGGGACCTTCCTCTAGCCAAGGTGACTTGATCTAGACAAAGTCCTCCCAAGAGGCTCACATCTCAATACTCTGTGTTTAGGGTCTCGGAATCTTGAATTTCCAACATCGTGAGGCTCCAAGTTGTCTGACTCCACCATGGTTTATTTAGGTTTTCAGCTACAGGTAAAGAGTTTCCCCTATCAGACCATATTTTCTTCCATCTCTGTTTAAACTCCCTCATCAGAGTTTCTCTATTTTTCTCCTGTTTAAAGGTTACAAATTGTCAGCTAGTGTATATCAATATTATGCATTTTCTGATGAGTTCCACTAAAGTTATGGGCTATCTTGACATCTGAATTGCTTTCTAAATTATCAGAGGTAGGAGCTTTACCATATTTGGCTAATGGGTCACAGTGTCACTGGATCATAAGGCTCACTGAGTATCTTTCCTTATCCTCCTCTGCCCTCCTCGCTCTCCCTCTCTCCTTCCCTCCCTTGCTCGATCTCTCTTTCCAGTGCTGGGAGTGGAACCCAGGGCCTGCCTATCTAGGCAAGCCTCTACTACTGAGGAACACCTCCAGTCTCGACCCCTGCATCTCTAATGAGAAACTTTTTTTTTTTTTTTTTTTTTTTTTTTGTATTCTCAACATCTAACACTTGGTTACTAAGCCAATTCTTGTACGTATGTGCTTTAGTATCCTCTTCCATGTACTGAGGCTTACTCTAATCAGACACCAAGTTCAGTGACATAAAGAAGATAGAGGTTTATTTCCCTCTCACGTACTATCGAGGCAGTTGATCCAGGTGGAGAGGCAGCTCTGCCATCCTAGCGAGGGGGCCTAGTATGGGATTAAGATAGCTTCTGGGGTTCCCAGCAACTCACAGCCAGCAGCCAGGGGGAAAGAAACATGGAAGTACACACAGAATTGTCTCAAGGGCGAGATTCCAAGATGGCACGTAGCTCTTTTGTTCTGCCATATTTCCCTCTGATTGGGTCTTGACTCCTTCCTCTTGAGACTGACTTGGAACGCTGGCGCTGCCCTGCTGGGGCTCCGTGGGAGGTGATTGTGGATGTATACAGTAGTCCTGTCCTGAGATGCGCCTTTACTTTGGGGGAGGTCTAATGCCTAAATGTCTCACCTGTGACCTGGGGTCCTTGCCCCAGAACACTCATTCACACCGGCAGATAGATGCCCTTGTGGCTCTTGGTGGATCTGTGTCCAGTGTATTCGTACCTGGAGAGTCACTTTCTAGAAGTGTCCTGGCCAGAAGGAGAGCTAGGTTCTGGTGTGTCTGCCAGATGGGACACAGAAGAGGCAGGACAAGAAGACACAGGAGATGGCAGAAGCAGTCTAACTTACAGATCCCATAAAAGAAGGGCCAAGAAGCCAACATGGGGACCTGCAGGCTCGATCTGCAAGTGGCAGCGAGGGAGGGAGCCAGGGACGAGAGCTGAAGCCTCTGCAGGCATCCAGGCATTACCAAGCACGTCTGCCACGGAGAACTCTGGTTGGTGGGCAGAGAGCAGGCAGGAGTTCCTCTGAGCTGTGTCAGGACTGACAGGTGGCCACGGGCATTGCTGTGCACTGTGCGGGGTCTTGGAGTCTCTGGGGCAAGTCCATGTTAGCATGTTGCATCTGTCTGAACCCCAGGAAACTGCCACCAGGAAGCAGCTGCATGAGGCCCACATCTGGATAGAATGCACAGATAGAAAACCGGAGACTTTGGAAGTGACTGTGCTGGGTATGAGATCCCAGCTCGTGTTTCAGTGAATGCAGGGCCACTGATTGCAGATGCTCCCTGACTCCCGGCAGGGTCACATCCTGACAAACCTGCCACAGGCAGGAAACAGCCAACTGAGGATGCACCCACTCTCTCTGACCTAGTGCACGTCCAGCCTGGCACAGAGTCCACTGTGTGCTGCTCTCACCCTTGTGGCCACTGGCTGACCCAGCTGTGCAGCTGCCCAGCACCTACCACGGTCTCCTAGGTTGTATCTCTAGCTCAGAGAAGACCCAAACTCAAAATCTGAAGTACGATGTCTAGTGAATGGGCACCCCTTGTCCCCCATCAGAAAGCTGAAGAGTGTTGAGTCACACCATGACAGTGAGGTGTGATGTGTACAGGAATTTACCACGTCCCCATTACTGGGGAGAGTCTGTCACGCTGCCACAGTCAGCCACTAAAATACTGGGGAATTTATTCTGCAACAGTGCAACATGTGAAGAGCTACAACCCTATCACCATGATGGAAGAGGAAAACAAATATTCAAGACTAACCAGAAATACTCCACAGAGAGACAACATGGTTTATGTAAAACAGTAAGTAGAAAAACACAAACTCTGACACTGGACAGCTCTTGCTTGACATCAGCTGTTTTAAAGAAAAGGAAAGGACGAGGTTTCCTCTCTACTCAGCCCCCTTTCTAAAAGTAAATTTTGAACCACAGCCCCAGAATTGGGTTGGCAAAACTGTCACTGGAAGCTGGCCTCTAGAAAGCTCTATTGGATCAGGCTTCCCCAACCGGCCAATCAGATTATCATTATCATTATTATTATTATTTTTAAGGAATGCAGACTTGCAATGAGCCTAATGAGAAGAACCAAACAAATGAGTCTCCCACAATGGAAGGTAGACCAGAGGCAGAAGTCTAAGCACATCTGCTGAGAGAACCAAATGAATGGACCAAGGAGAGGCCCAAAGACAGAGGGCCACAGCAGCAGCAGAGAGAGGCCGGCAAGAAAGTGAGCATGTTCCCCGTTTAGGATTCTGGGCTTTGTTTCCATGACAGGCCTTGGTATTGTTCAATAAACATACGCTTTGCCCCCTTGAATGATCCAATTTTTTCCCTCATTACAAATATTCTGTTTCAAGAATTCTTACTGCAACTTCAAGGGCTCTCAGTCTAACTCAGAGAAATGTGCAAACAAGTGCAGTCCTTCAGTACCTCACATCGCCACAGCAGGGAGGGGCAATTTGTCCCAGAAGACCACGGGAGGCTCCAGGGTGAAGATGGCATTGGAACTTGGCATGAAAGTGAGCAGGACTTTATCCCTTAGGATAGAAGAGGTAGGAGGTCCACAGTGCAGGAGCTTTCAGGACAGAACATATTTATGGGGCAGGGAGTCAGTCGTTCTGTGTGTCTATTCCATAAATGCCAGTAAATATTGGGAATTTCTTTCAAAGCTCAGGATTTGCTATAGCTTGAGTTTCATATTTCTGTCCTGAGATATTTAGTAACTAGAAGCACTAGAAGTGCCTTTTTAAAAAAATTAGTTTTTGTATTTTATTTTGTTTTTAGGCGTGTGTGTGTGTGGGGGGGGGGGTGTGGGGGGGGCTGGGGATTGAACCAGGGATCTCACTCATGCCAGGCAAGTGCTCTACCACCCAGCTAAACCCCAGCCCCTGGAAATGCCTTTTTAATATACAATGCAATTCAGAATGATGATGGAGGGCTACATGATACTTATAAAATTCAGCAAGTTCCTAATCTTGTTTTATTTTGTGCTAGGTAGGATATTATATAGTGAGAAGAAAGAAACACCAACTTGTTTTTTTCCTAAGAGGTAGCTCTCCGAATGTTTTTCAAGTGCTTCTGTCCGTGTTCCTATTTGCAAAACTGTGGGGCAAACAATGCACACATTAAAAAGATCTGTTTTGTGCTGTCAGTGATTTTGTTTCACTTATTAGGAAGAGGAGGATTCATTCTGGAAGTCTGCTTCACAGTGACTGGTCTCATCCTCAATTGGCAGGACATTGTCAGTTAATACGTAATAAGACAGACCAGGTGGCCAGATGCTGGCCACAAAAGAAAGTACACACAGTAAAATGTACATTCTGGGGGATGGAAGGATCTGGAAGAGGAGCACGCTGGCCATTGCACAGCCTAAGCCAGGAGATCAGGGCAGTTTAATTACAGAGCCAGCAACAGTTGCATTTCCTTGGGTTGTGACCCTTTTCAAAGCTGCAACTTGGAACTTCAACATGACAAATTTCAGCTTCTGGTAAGTACTGTGGAAATAGGGAGGTTTGTCTCCTAAATACCAAACAAAATGTAAACATCTTTCAAGTTCAGTTTTCTTTCTAGATGATGTTCATTCTTGGCTGGGAAGCCTTGGAGAACCTTCTCCTGAGCTTCCTGCAGATGCAGCCACTGTCTACCTGATGCAACTTCCCCCTCACCAACCCTGGAAACTCAGCTTCTGAGCTCCCTCACCCACAGCCAATCCAGTGTTTCCATTGGCTCAGCAAATAGCTCCTCTGTGTTGCTCTGCGCAAAGACATAAGCCTGCAGGTGAACCTTGACCCTCTGGTGTCACCTCCGTCCCAAAGTCTGCCTCTTCTGCCACACAGCATCTTTCTCATGGCTCACTCTTACCACGTCTATGGCCACCATTCTATCCAAGCTGTTCCTCTCTCCCAAATGACCGGATGACCTTCCTCATCCTCTCCACTTCCCTTCTTCCCACCCCCATTTGTCCACAACACTGCTGTCAGAGACTTTTAAGACATTTCTGGATCAGTTTTCTCTCTCACTTAAAGTGTGCTGACGCCTCATTGCACCAGGAAAGGAGACAGTACTCTTCGCCATGTGCATTGGGCCCTACTCATTTCTCTGGACTCTCGCTATTGCATTCTCTCTCTTTACTCAAGAGTAACTCAGGGGAGAAGGGAAAGATCTAGGAATCTGAAAAGCATTTACTGGACAACTTTCTCACAACCAGAACTTATCTGAAATCCACACCACCAACCCTTCCTGCCCTCAATGCTTCCTCATGATGGACATAGACATTGAGATCGCTTCCCTGTGTTAACTGAGAATTTTAGCACTAAAAGACTGACTTTTCTGTTTCTTTCCCCCTAGGGAAATCATTGTGGATTTTTCATATACTATTTGTTATCCCGTTTCTTGATTTCATGAGCTCTAATAAAGGAATATTATGGCTCTTCCAATTCCCTTATATCTGTGTCTATTCAATAAAAATCTTACGATCTAGAAATTTCTCATGCACTAATTTCTAAATTGAAATGCCCCCAAGTCTTCCTGATAGTTCATGCCATCCCTCCTTTCCATCTTTTTGCATTCTCCAATCTATGTGCCTCCATTTCTCCTGTTTTGAAGCCCTGTTTTATAATTTTCTTTGCTCATCAATGCTGAATCTCATTTCCAGAAGCTTAAAAAAAAAAAAAAAAAAAAAAAAAAAAAAAAAAAAAACTTTTCATAAAGACTCTCAATATTCCAGTAAAAATGCAAAGGTCCAGCCAAACACGTGGTTCTTCTCTGTTTGCTTCTGGCCCTGGCAGCTTGCTCATGCAGGCTCATTGCTCCTTCTTGTCTCTGCTTGGGCTGCTCACAGCAGCTGGGAGAAAACCTCCACTAAGAATCCTCGGTCGGTTGGCAGCCTGGGCCAAACCACCCGCTGTGTAACCTTGTCCAGGAGCTGGTCAGGGCCACTACACTGATCTTGACTTCTTCTACTTCCCTCCCTTCCTGCATCTTTTGATTCTCATAGTATATCTACCAGGTTTTTTTTTTTTTTTTTTAATTTATTTCCTTTTCACTCCTAGAAATTTGCATAAAATGTGTGGTAGAGAATCATAAAATTGTTTGATTTAGTGATTATCAACCCTGGGTGTGAACGAGACTCATCTGGGAGCTTTTGAAAAAATGCTGATGTCAGAATGCCATCCCACACCAAACAAATCAAACTCCAAATAGGGGTTTTAATATGGGTGTATCGGAAATTCCCAAATTCTTATGTGCAGTCTTGGTCACTGAATGCTTCATTAAAATTAGGGTCTTTGGAATGTGCAAAATACCAGAGCAAGTCAATAAAATCAACAACAATATGGTGTTTAGATACAGCTCATTATCCAGCTAATGTGACCTTATGAGCACCCCCAAACCCCAGGTGAAGTGGCAAATTCTCTAGAGAGACACAGAGTTACACACACAGGCAAGGCCAGCCTCAAAGTGACTTCTACAAACCTGAGGAGAAAGGCCTTCTCCTCCTGCCCTGGGGCTGCAGGAAGCTGCACTAACATCCTCCTAGAACCAGCTTGTTGAAGGTGGGCCACTGGCAGGCAGCATCTCTTCAGTGCTGGAATCTGCTGGACAAGCACCTTTTGTGATTCACTTTAAACTTGGCTGGAAGAAGGTGATTTTATACTTGGGCTAAGGATAAAGGGAGCCTCTGGGAACCTGTGGAGGATGAGGACATTTACTGTGCACTTTCTTCCCCTTCCCCCCAAAATAAATAAAACCACATTGTGTGCTACCTGCTCTGCTCAGGCATGCCAAGCCAAGATCCCTTGGAGGGCTTAGGGGTCAGTCCCAGCAAACCCTCCTTGCAGGTGTGGGTGTCATAGCCTGTGGAAGGTTTCACGCCCCTCACAGTCTTGTAGCCCAACGAGAAGAGGAATCTGAAAGCGGCACAGTGGCCTGGCTTTGGAAAAGGACCTCTCATCATTTCCCAGAGAACCCCCAGGGCATAGCCAGGAGCCAGACCTTGAGAAAGAAACCACTGCTTGGATTTGGACTGCTCTGGGGGTCACAAGCCCTTGCTCGGCCCCACTTCAGGGACCCCACAGACATTGACCGCACTGGCTCCTCAGGTGGCTGCCTCATGGATGATGGAGCTCCACTTAGTAGAGTAACTGCTGCAAACCCTCTGAGGTGCTGCTCCAGGGAAGGGGCCTGACATGAAGGAGAACGCAGGGTGCTATCCTCAAGAGCCAGGGACGGGGGGGGGGGGGGGGGGCGCTCTGACGTCAGCAATGTGACCAGTTGCATGGGTTTTACCAGGTCCACAGGCAGTCACCCATCCAGTTCCCACTGCCTCTCTCACCAGCTGCACAGGGGCACCTGTCACTCATCAGGCAAGGAGGGAAGCTGGTGGTTCCACAGCTCACCTGCCCAGGAGAGGGATGGAGCAGCCTGGCACAATGCTGTGGCTCCAGCTGTCACCCTTGACTCTGGTGTATAGGCTAAGACCGCCTGGAAGGGAAGTCTGCCTGACACTGGCCACATTCTGCTCCTGCCCGAGGAGAGTTCTGCCCAGCCCCGGTTTTGACACACCCTCTATCACTAGCAGTCACTACTGCTCAAGAATCTTGGAGACAAAGTTCCCAGCCTTGTCCCCATGCATGCATGGCTGGGGGTAGCAGGAGGTCTGCTCCTGATGAGACACCCACAGGGGCAGCAGAGAGGAACACTACTAAACTCCTGCTTCCCCAGGTGAGTCCCCTAGGGGGGTCCCCACCATCAGCTGCCCCTGCACCCTATCTGATCACATGCTGCTGTCAGGACCCGGTAAGTGCCACCGAGGGAGTGCTGTGATTCCTGTCCCTGCTTCTCCTCACCACCAGAACAGCCAGCGTCAGAGGCCCTTACCAAAAACAGAACCAGTAGCAACATTGCTGAGAAAACCGCGATGGTGTGCACTATGCCCAAACTCACTAAGCACAGCCAAAGAAACTACAGGCAGATTATGTGATAGCACCCCCTGGAAAAAAGTCCAACTCTGTACAGCAAAGAGATACACCAAAACACATCTTCAAGAGAAAGCCACTTACTAAGAAGGCTGTCCCATAAAAGTGGTAGAGAATTCCATTCCACCAGATGCACAAATCTTAGGAAAGAAAACAAGATACGTGGAGAAACAAAGTAATATGACACCTCCTAAAGATCATAACTCTCCAGTAAGAGATTCCAAAGATAGTGAATTAGATGAAATACCTGAAAAATAATCCAAATGATGATTTTTTTAAAAGCTAAATAAGATCTGAAAAAAATATACATGAACTTTTAAATGAAATTAAGAAAACAATGCAGAATTTATTTTGAGAAACTCAGCAAAGAGATAAGTGATTTTGAAAGAAAAAATCAAATCTTGGAGAAATGAAGAGCCCAATAAGTTAAATTAAAAAAATTAATTATAAACTTCAACAACAAACTAAATCAAGTGGAAGAGAGAATATCAGAGCTCAAAGATAGGTCATTCAAAATATCACATTAAGATGGAAAAAAGAAAAAGAAATAATAAAAAGAGCATTCAAAATCTTTGGGAAACTACGAAATGATCAAATTTATCTACATCAGATTATTGTAAGGGGGAAAATAACAAAGATTAAGGTGCATAAAAACATATTCAATGAAATAATAGCAGGAAGTTTTCCTAATCTTGGGAAAGACATGGACATATATGTATTGGAGGCTTAGGTTACCCCAAATAGACATGACTAGAAAAAATCCTCACCACAACATACCATAGTTGAATTGTCAAAAGTACAGGACAGGGGCTGTGGCTGTGGCTCAATGGTAGAGTGAGGCACTGGGTGTGATCCTCAGCACCACATGAAAAATAAATAAATAAAGATATTGTGTCCATCCACAACTAAATATATATATATATATATATATATATATATATATATATGTTTTTTAAAAGTACAGGACAAAGAAAGAATTTTAAAATCTGCAAGAGGAAAGCTCCAAGTTATATTTATTTATTTATTTAAATTTATTTTTTATTCTAAGTTCTTAGAAATGACAGCAGAATGTATTGCATTTCATATTATACTTGTAGAGCACATTTTTACATATCTCTGGTTGTATACAAAAATATATTCACACCATTTGTGACTTCATACATGCACTTAGTGTAATGATATCCATCTCATTACCATCTTTTTTTTTCTTCACCCTTTTGCCCCCTCCTTTTCCCTCCCTCCTCATTGGCCATTCTAGTGTTCTTCTAATCCTCCTATGTTCCCCATCCCAACCCCACTGTGCCTCCTTATATTAGAGAAAACATTTGGCATTTGGCTTTTTGGGATTGGCTAACTTCACTAAGCATTATATTCTCTAACTCCATCCATTTACCTGCGAATGCCATGATTTTATTCTCTCTTATTGCTGAGTAATACTCCATTGTGTGTATATACCACATTTTCTTTATGCATTCATCTACTGAAGGGCATCTATGTTGGTTCCACAGTTTAGCTATTGTGAATTGTGCTGCTATAAACATTGATGTGGCTTTGTCCCTGTAGTATGCTGTTTTTAAGTAAAGACCAAGGAGTGGGATAGCTGGGTGACAAGGTGGTTCCATTCCAAGTTTTCCAAGGTATTTCCATACTGCTTTCCATATTGGCTGCACCATCTTGCAGTCCCACCAACAATGTATGAGTGTGCCTTTTTCTCCACATCCTCACCAACATTTATTGTTGTTTGTGTTCTTATAGCTGCCATTCTGACTGGTATGAGATGAAATCTTAGAGTGGTTTTGATTTGCATTTCTCTAATTGCCAGAGATTTTTTTTCATGTATTTGTTGATTGATTGTATATCTTCTTCTGAGAAGTGTCTGTTCAGTTCCTTGGCCCATTTATTGATTGGGTTGTTTGTTTTTTTGGTGTTAAGATTTTTGAGTTCTTTATATATTCTAGAAATTAGTGCTCTATCTGACCTGCATGTGGTAAAAATTTGTTCCCAATTAGTAGGCTCTCTATTCACCTCACTGATTGTTTCTTTTGCTGAGAAGAATCTTTGTAATTTTAATCTATCCAATTTATTAATTATTGATATTAATTCTTGTGCTACAGGATTCTTATTAAGGAACTTGGGGCCTAATCCAACATGTTGGAGATTAAAGCCTACTTTTTCTTCTCTTAGGTGTAGTGTCTCTGGTCTAATTCCTAGATCCTTGATCCACTTTGAGTTGAACTTTGTGCATGGTGAGAGATAGAGGTTTAATTTCATTTTAATGAATATGGATTTCCAGTTTTCCTAGCACCATTTGTTGAAGAGGCTATCTTTTCTCCAATGTACATTTTTGGCACCTTTGTCTAATATAAGATAACTGAAATTATATGTGTTAGTCTCTGTGTCCTCTATTCTGTACCATTGGTCTACCAACCTATTTTGGTGCCAATTCCATGCTTATTTTGTTACTATTGCTCTGTAGTATAATTTAAGGTCTGGTATAGTGATGCCACCAGCTTCATTCCTCTATATATCGGTGACAAATCCTCTGAAAGGGAAATGAGGAAAACTACCCTATTTACAATAGCATCAAAAATAAAATAAAATAAAATACTTGGGAATCAACTTAACCAAAGACGTGAAAGACTTCTATAATGAAAACTACTGAACACTAAAGAAAGAAATTATAGAAGACCTCAGAAGATGGAAAGATCTACACTGTTCTTGGATAGGCAGAACTAACATTGTCAAAATGACCATACTACCAAAAGCACTATACAGACTTAATGCAACGCCAATCAAAATCCCAATGACATTCCTCATAGAAATAGAAAAAGCAGTCATGAAATTCATCTGGAAAAATAAGAGACCCAGAAGAGCTAAAGCAATCCAAGTTACACTTATAGGAAACTCCGTCAGCCTACCAGATTGCTCAGAGAAATGTTCTAGAACAAAAGGGTATGATGTATTTCGAGTCTTAAGAGAAAACAACTGCCAACCAAGATTACTATACCTGGCAAGGCTATCCTTCAGAAACAAAGAGAAATAAAGACCTTCCAAGAAAAGCAAAAACTGAGGGAACTGGTGACTTCCTGGACAGTCTTATGCCATGCTGAAGGGAGTCCTACAGAGTGGAAGAAGGAAGACTACCATCATGATATTATAAATCCCATTAGAAAAGCAGATACACAAAAGAGAACTAGAAAAGGATTGAACATTATCAATACTATAAACCACCATACAGCAAAGATGAATAAGACAAGAAGAAATGACCAAATAATATCCACAACACATAGGAGAAAATCAATAAAATGACAGACAGAAGTCTGTACCTTTCAATAATAACTCTAAATGTAAATGGTCTTAATTCTCTGATTAAAAGATACTGACTGGCTGAATGGATTAAAAAGCAAGACTCAGCAATATGCTGCCTCCACGAAGCTCATCTCAATAGCCAAATCACACAGACTGATAGTGAAAGGATAGAAAATCACATCTTAAACAAAATTCTAAAGCAATCAGGAATAGATCTCTTATATCTAACAAAACAGACTTGAAGGCAAAAACAGGAATAAGAGACAAGGAAGGTTACCACTTAAAGATGAAGAGATCAATTCACCAAGTATAAACTTACAGGCATCTAATGTCAGAGTACCTTATTTTTTAATAAAACAAGCACAATTAGACCTAAAGGGAGAGAGTCTCCAATACAATAACAATGGGGGATTTCCATACCCAACTCTCATCCATAGATAGATCATCCAGACAAAATTCAACAAAGAAACATGAAAGTTAAATTGCACTATAAAGTTAATGGACTAACAGATGTTAACAAATCATCCCATCCAACAGCTGCAGAACACACGTTCTTTTCATTAGCCCATGGAATCTTTTCTAGAACAGAGCATATATCAGGCCACAACAAAGTCTTAGCAAATTAAAAAAAAAATTGAAATCATATTCTTTTCTAACCACAATAGAATGAAACTAGAAATCAACCACAAGAGAAACTTTAAGAATGATACAAACACATGGAGACTGAGCAAGACACTTTTGAATGGACATGGGCCATTGAGAAAATCAGAAGGAAAACTTAAAAATCCCCTGAAATAAATGAAAATGGAAACACAACACACGGAAACCTACAGGATAGAGAAAAGCAGTACTAAGAGGCACGTTTACAGCAATGAACGCCTGTGTCAAAAAAGTTGATTTTAAATGAATCTAGTTAATCTAATTGTACATCTCAAGAACTAAGAAAAGCAAGAACAAAACCAAGCCACAAATTAATAAAAGAAGTAAAGATCAGAGAAATAAATAAAATAGAGTCTAAGAGAATACTACAAAGGATCAACGAAACAAAAAGTTGGCTCAAAATAAACCAAATTGATGAAACTTCAGCTGGATTGTTGGGGGTTGGGGTTGAGGGAAGACCAAAATAATCAAAATTAGAGGTGAAAAAGGAGCGATTACAAGTGATAACACAGACATTCAAATGATCATTAGGCATTATTTACAAAAACTCTATGCTAGCAAATTGGAAAATCAAGATGGACAAATTTCTGGTCACATGTGACAAAAAAATTTAACCAAGAAGATAGAGAAAACCTGAATAAATGACTAACAAGTAAAGAGATTGAATCAGTAATAAAAAGTTTCCCAAAAAAGAAAATCCCAAGACTGTATGGATTCACTTCAGAATTTTACCAAACCCTTCTTTCTTTCTTATTTTTAATTAAAAAGGGGGGATCCCACAGACCACAGTGTCACTTCCTGAGTGGGAACAGTGGAGGCATCAGTTGGTGGCAGCAGAAGCCCCCCAGCATCCAGTGGAGAAGGCCACCAGCTCAGGTCTTGTTGCCAGCACGGTTGGGTGCCTAAGTCCACAGAGAAGACCGAACAGTCCTACCCGTTAGCTGACACCAGCGTGGGCCAAGAGTAGCAGATGTCCCCACATCACCAAGACCCTGTCCTTAGAATGGACCCCAGGAAGAAGTAAGTGCAAGGAAAGGACTGGTTGGAAGATATGTGGAATCCACAGGATGGCATTTCCTGCCATTAGTCACGACAGACATTTGAATAAAGATCAAGCTTCGTCTAAGAAAGTCACGTGCCACTTTTATATATCAGAGTGTGAGCAATGCCAAGTCAAAACCAGTGAGTCATCCCTCCGTACCAATGGGTTGGCACCAGGGCGCCAGTAGATAACACAACCTGAGCATGCTCAAGCCCCTGATGTAAAGGGGCGCAGCATTTACAGAGAACCTATGCACATGCCCCCATATACTTTCAATTGACACCCATTACTTACAATACCTAACACGATGTAAACGCCAGGTTTTTATTATCTTGTTAGAAAATAACAGTTGGGGGGGAGGCTATACACGTTCAGCAGGTTTTAAAATAATATTGCCTGTCATTGTATGGCTGATGGAATCAACAGATGTACCCAGGGGCAGGACTGGCGGAGGTGACTGCACACAGGCAGCGAAGGAGTGTGACCTGGGTGTGGATTGAAGTATGCCAACCTGGGCTTCAGCCCTCAGGGCCTGGGGTTTACCAAGGCACAGGAAGGGCCACAGGGCTCAGAGCGGGCAGTGACTGGCCCGGTACGACACGCCAGAAGGCACCAGGCCACGCCACTGCATTCACTTCAGAATCCTACCAAACTTTTAAAGAAGAACTAATTCAAATGCTTCTCAAACTATTGCAAGAACTGAAGGGGAGAGAAGCCTTCCAATCTCATTCTGTAAGGCCAGCATTCCCTTTTTACCAGATCTGACTAGGGCCCCACACACACACACACACAGAGAGAGAGAGAGAGAGAGAGAGAAATATATAGATATGTATAGACCAATATTCCAGTTAAGGTTTGGATATGAGGTGTTACTGCCAAAGCCTCTGTGTTAATGCAGGAATGCTCAGAGGTGGAATGATTACATTAGGACCACTGTAACCTAAGCAGTGGATGTATCTATCTCGTGGATTATATGTGATGGCAACTGTAGACAGACAGGTATGTCTGGAAGAGGTGGGTCACTGGTGGTGTGCCCTCAGGAATTGTATCTTATCTCCCTGGATCCTCCTTCTCTTTCTCCCCCTGCCTCTCTCTCTCTCTCTCTCTCTCTCTCTCTCTCTCTCACACACACACACACACACACACACACAGGTCCCTGGCTGCCACAGCTGAGTAGTCCTCCTCCATCAGGTCTTTCCAGGATGATGGTCTGCTTCACCTTGGGTCTGGAGCAACAGAATTGACTGACCATGAACCAAGTCTCTAAAACTGTGAACCAAAATAAGCTTTTCTTCCTCTAAGTTGTGACAGTTAGGTGTTTGGGTCACAGCAACAAAAAACTAACTGACATAATTCCCAAGGATCATACATGAAAAAACCCTTGACATAGAGTAGCCAATTGAATCTGACACACATCAAAAGGATTGTGCGCCATGATCAAGTTTGTTTCAGTCTAGGGATGCAAATCAATAAATGCAATACATCACATAGTAGAAAGAAGAATAAAAATCAATCATCACCTCAATAGATGCAGAAAAAGCCTTTATAGAATTCCACAGCCCTGCATGATAAAAGTCCTGAACAAGTTAGGTACAGAGGATCATACTTCAACATAATAAAGGCTGTCTATGACAAACCCTAGCCAATGTCACACAGAAGAGAAAAAACCTGAGTCCATTTCCTCTAAGACAAGGAGCAAGACACAGGTATCTGCTCTCACTGGGCCTATTCAACATAGTATAGTATGAGAGAGTTTTACTAGAGCAGGTTGGCAAGAGAAAGGAACAGAAGGCACACTAATGAAGGGGGAGTGAAATTATCCCTGTTTGCTGATGGTATGATTCTGTATATAGAAAAAACTAAAGATTACAACAAAATGACTGTTAGAAATCATGAACAAATTCAGTAAGGTAGCAGGATACAAAAGCAACATACAAAATGCAGTAGCTTTTCTGTGTACCAACAACAAGTTTTCTGAGAAAGAAATCATGAAAGTAATTCCATTCACAATAGACAAATACACACACATACACACACACATACAAAAAAAAAAGACTTAGGAATAAACTTAATTATAAAAACAAAGTCCTCTACAATGAAAATCATAAGAAACCCATGAAGGAAATGAAAGAAGACACCCACAAAGTGGAAAGAACTCTGATATTCATGATTTGGAAAAATAAATATTGTTAAAGGGCCATATTATCCAAAGCAATGTGCAGGCTAATGAAATCCTCCTCAAAATAGCAATGACATTCTTCACAGAACCAGACAAACAAATGAACAGTTCATATAGAAGCACTAAAGATCCCTAGTAGCCAAAGCAATCCTGAGCAAAAAAAAAAAAAAAAAAGAAAAAAAAGAAAAAGAAAACTGGCGACTTCACAAACCCTTATTTGAGGACATCCCCTGGAGCCCTAGGAACCAAGACAGCATGGTGTTGGCATACAGACAGACACTGAACCAATGGAACAGAACAGAGAGCCCAGAAATACACCCATGTATCTTTAGCCCACTGATTCTCAACAAAGTGACCAAAAGCATGCACTGGAGCAAAGGTGGCCCTTCAACAAAGGGTGCCTGGGAAACTGGGTCTTCACAGGCAGCCGATACAAACCAGACCCCTGTCTCTCACCCTGCTTGAGGATCAAATCAGAACAGATCAAAGACTTTAAAGTAAAACATGAAACAGAAGCTCCTAGAGGGAAATGTGGCAAACATTTCAAGATGTTAGGACAAGCAATGATTTTCTGGATGGGACCCCAAAAGCACAGGAACCAAAAGCAAAAACTGATAAATGGGAGTACACAAACTAAAACACACCTGCTCAGCAAAGGAAGCAACCAACACAGTGAGGAGACAACTACAGAACAGGAGAAAATATTTGCCAGCATGGTTTTCTCCAACATGGCAGCAAAGAAGAATAGTCTTAATTCCAGTAGGAGAAAAGATTGCTCAAGGAAAAAACAAAAGCCACACTTGAGACCTGCTGCCTGTGAAGACCCAGTTTCCCAGGCACGCTATTCATTTGATTGACAGTTAATGTTGAGAATATATAAAAACAATCTAAAAATGGGCACATTATCTGAATAAATATTTCTCAAAAGAAGAAATACAAATGGCCAATAAATACATAGAAATTATTGATATCATTAACCATCTGGAAAATGTGAATTGATACTATAAGATACCGTATTACCTAAGTTAGAATGGCTATTATGTTTTTTTAAAAATGACAAATATGAGCAAGGAGGTGGAGAAAAGGGAAGTGTAATATATTGTTGGTGGGTATATAATTTAGTGCAGCCACTGTACAAAATAATATGGCAGCCCCTCAAAAAAACTAAAAATAGAACTATGTTATGATCCAGTAATCCCAGTCATTGGTATATATCCAAAGGAAATGAAGTGAGTATACAAAATCTTGTCATTTGCAGGAGAAGGTATGGAACTGGAGGACATCATGGTCAGAGAAATAAGCCAGACTCAAAAAGACAAGTACCACAAGATGATCCCTTTCCTATGTAGATAATGAAAAAGAAAAAAAGAAGTGATTAAGAAGGGTACTGGATAGGAGAGGGAGGAGATAAGGATGGGAGAAGAGTAGATGGTTATTTCAATGCACACTCTATGTATATGGAAATATCACAGCGAATCCCAATAATTTGTATAATTAATAAATGTTAATACAAATATTTTAGTATCATTAAACACAACTGTATTTTTATGCTATAATGTTCCCAATGGTGATTTCATTTTGGCTCTGCCTCTTTGTTTTCGTTATTATCCACAGCAAGATGGGAAATGAAATAATAACTAAACGAGACTCAGAGGTTTATTATTAGCAATTCATTTCTAAATTGATAACTTCCATGCCTTTTACTTTCCTTTCCTACCTGGAAAATTTTTTTTTAGGAGTAATCATTTTAAAAGTGCTAAGGGAGATACATAAATAAGAACAGAAACTTTAAGAAAGGTAGAAATGAATCAGAGAAGGGAGGAGGTTCTCAGAGTAGGTGCCCAGTGGAAGCCTTGGCCTCACGAAAGGCATCTTCTCTGACAGTTTTTAATTGTCTTCCCCAGTCACGTAACTCTTCAGTAGAAGGAAATTTCATGTCATGGTTTGTAATAAATAACCAGTGTACACTGATGAAGCACTAGGAACATCACAGGAAACACACACTTGGAAGCTCTAGGGAAGAGAAAGCCAGTGCATGCTGGTGTGCTGGTGGGTAGGGTCATGTGCCACACGCATGTAATAAGGTGGTTCTGCCCTGGTTCAAACCCAAGGCTGATTTTCTTTTTTTTTTAGAATACGAGATTATGCTCCATAGACTGTGATGGGATTTTGTTTATTGGTGTGATCTTTTTTTTTTTTTTTTTTTTTTAACCCTAAGGAACTACTTCACTTACAAAACAACTAAAATCCATTTTTTCCCCTCCCCTTGTGGATTGATAGGATCAGGGAAATTTTAATTTGCCAGCCACAAACCTAAGGATACTTGCTCTGGTACAGCATATCTGGAATGCCAGTGTTCTCAAGTGTGGATTTTGTCTTTTTCTTGAACTGTAGTACAATCTTTTCTCCTACTAGAATTAAAACTATTCTTCTTTGCTGCCATGTTGGAGAAAATCCCATCAAAACTATAGGCTGATTGCCTTGGAAATGAGTTAAGAGGCAGAAAGAGGACCCCTCCATTGAAATCTGAACAAAAACAAGTTAAGGCCTTCAAAATCTGTGCCAATTGGATGCTAGTGTTCGGTGAGGAAGGACTCCTGCTAATTGGGTCAGTTATGCTAAAAGATTGTTACATTTGATTCCAACAAAATGAAATGGAAAATTATTTTATAAAGATACATAAATGTTTATTAGCATATTATTTTAATATAAATAGTAATAGTAATGCTAAATATTTGTGTATTCTATGTATTACCAACAGCATGTTTTGAATATATAATGTACTATAAATATATTATTTTTAACATTTTTTCAAATGTTAAAAGGAGGGTGCTGACCTCATCCGTGGGTGAACCCACTGGGTGGGTTAATCCATTGACGGCAGGTGGATACTGAGAGGTGAGACCTGCTGGGAGGAAGTTGGTCCGAGCCATGCCGTGGGAGAGTTTATCTTCTTTCTCTCTGCTCCCTGGCTGTCCTGAGCTGAGCAACTTTCCTTCACTACGCCCCTCCCTCAGCAGAGATGTTTTTGTTTGTAGCTGGCTGACCATGGACTGTGACCTCTGAAATTGGGAGCCAAAATAAAACTTTTCCTCCTCTAAGTTCTTCTCCTTAGGTATTTGGCCACAGCGATACAAAGCCAGCTAACAGGTAGAGTGGGGTTTTTATGCATTGGCTTGTTTCTCTTTTTATCCTGGTGATTTGTATGAACGGATCTTCTTCACCTAGGCAGCCACTTGGGTGACATCCTGATTTATGTCACCAGGAAGGGCTGGTACAATCAAATGGCAAAGTGGAGGCCTTAGATTTTGTGTATCTGTATCAGAGATCCTAGGATAAGCGATAGGAAATCACAAATTTAGTCTGTGATTCAGTGTCAGTGTTTCCACATCCAGAGGAGAAGCTGAAGGGGACAATGAAAAGGTGTCCCTGAAGAGTGAGGTGACAGGCCCTCAGATGCCCTCACTATCCTGGTGTGTGCTTCTGTGCTGGTGCACTAAGAATGCCTCTTCTCACCCTCCAGGCGAGCTACTTTAAATGACAAGTCTGAATCTTAGAAGTAGGGTATGGAATCTGCAGACTGATTTGGGGATCCATGAACAGGAATGCCCACCGTGGTCCCCTTCATTTGGAAGGCTGCAAGTCTCTCAGGGCTCCCCTGCACCTGGGCAGGACGGGTTTTGCAGGAGCCCTGTTTGGGGAGATGGCTAAGATTGCGGTTGACTACGCGCTTTGGACATGTTTGGGCATTGGCGCCTTCCGTAGTCTCACGGGACTTGGCCGGGATCTTGCGAGACTTGGCCGGAGATCTCGAGGGACTTGAGCGAGATTGCTGATGAGGTCTGCGCCATTTTTGGAGGTTAGAGAAGCATGGACGGCATGTGGGGGTGTAGTTAGAGCCAGAGAGAAAAGTTATCAGAATAAAGAGCTGTTTGTTTCCAGTTCGTCTCTAAACTTCTTCCCGCGGCTTCTTTGCTCCAAGCGGCCATCGCTTCAGGCGACTACAGGGTTTGTTTGAGATTTCCCAGGTATGGGGACCTCAGCGGTGGTCCTTGCTTTTCGGCGTAGTAGGAGAGCATTTTCCACATGCCTGCAAGCAGCATGGATATGGCAACACGGTTTTAAGAACCCGAGAGTGACCAACAGACCAGGTAAGAAGAATGCTACTGAGTGGAAGGAGGATTAAAGGCCAGGAAGTACCCATATCAGCAAGGGCCCACTGACGCGGAGTAGCAGAGTGTGGATGGGGGCCCACCCTGTAGAGACCCTGTAGAGACCAAGGCCGATCTCCAAAAGCACCCTAGAATTTATTGGTACTGGGAGAGACTCTAAACCCAAAGGAATTGAATTCTGGCATTCCAGAGAATTGACTGATGTTTATTTTCACAACTTGGACTTCGAAAATTTACTTGAACAATTGAAAAACAAACACGGTTACGTTTCTTTCACAACTGCATGTGCAGGCTAAAATTATATTCATGGAAGGTTTTTTTCTTTTATTTATTTTTTTTTACCCACTAAAGAGATTTTACAAAGTGTGATGGGTTGTTTTGTAAGAGTCCTATCCAGGTAATTACACCGGTAAAGGAAAAGCCGACAGAGCAAACAAACGTGAAGTTTTTGCCACTCTTACTTAGTCACTCTTAGGAATTTCAGACAGATTTCAGGAACAGAGTGTCGCCTGCCTCCACAGAAGGCTCTGTGATCACTGGGGGACAGGGACAGTAATGGAGGACAAGACGAAACTTCTTGTGTTTTTCAGACTCACATTATAGAGCTTGGTCTCCATTTATTTAAGCCAACTCTGTGAACTGCCCAGAGTTTGACTCTGTGGTCAGCAGAACCTGTCCTAACAGTGTGTCTAAAGTGGCCCTGTGTGGTCACGTGTCTGAAGGACACTGTATTGGTGATTCTGTTTGGCCTATTCCCATCGCATAGGGTCATAGCACTGCTCTATGTCGCAGGGAACTGGTTCTTAAGCGCTGCTCCCCTCCAGTCTCTGGGCTCTGAGTGGTCTTGGTCTACGTGTGGCACTAGCAGAGATCATGGCGTCAGAGGAGGGGGCGGCTTGGGAACCCCTGGCCACAGTTTGGCAGAAGCTGACACAGCTATAGCCTGGTTGCAGAACATCATCACTACTCAGCTCCTACTCGTCTCCCAACCCACCATTCCATCCCCATGGCCACCAGGTCTAGAGAGAATCCCTTACCTATCCACAGGTGCATTCCTAGCTCTCATGGGCTCCTTTAACATCGCCCACCCTTCTGTAAGCTAGTCCTTAATTAAACCCCATTGTCAAGCCCCTGGGTTTGCTGTCTCTGTCCCTACATGCCCCTGTGTGAGCCACAAACTGACTCTGCATCCACTGCTAGCCTTTGCTGCTCCTGGAAACATCACTACTGGTCAGCTGTCTCTACCCAGCCAGCCCTCAACCATAGCCAGGTACGCCAGAGCTGGGTGTGTGATGATGATCTTCCCCTGCCACCTCTTTCCCCCAACAAGTGGCCACTTGCCCCTTACAACAGGCTGACACCACTGGTCTGATGTTCTGTGACATATATTCACATTCCACTCCCCATTCTGTCTTCCCTTGATACGTTTCCTTAGGCTATAATTTAGTGGGCTTAAGATGCTAAGAGAGATCAGAACACTTTGACATTTTTAGTGACTCCAGTCAGGTGTGGTGGCGCTCGCCTGTAATACCAGTGGCTTGAGAAGCTGAGGCAGAAGGATGGAGAGTTCAAATCCAGCCTCAGCAAAAGCAAAGTACTAAGCAACTCAACTCTAAATAAAATACAAAATGGGCTGAGGATGTAGCTCAGTGGTTGAGTGCCCCTGAGTTCAATCTCCACCACCCCACCACCACTAGAAAAAAAATGTGAATCCATCTAGCCTACATATTCAGAAATCTGCTAGTCGACATCGGAGGCAGGGCAGGGTTCAGAGCTGGGGATTTACTCGTTTGCCAGCAGCATCACCTGAAGGAGCCCCAATTAGGGAGATGGCTATTGCAGTCAGCTGGAAGCCATAAGTTCCACCTGATAGTAAGTATGTATGTGACGCACCTGTAAATGCACGTGAGGCACCCGCAAAGCTAAAGGTATATAACCGGGTGAAAGCGGTCGGAGTCAGGAGAACGAAGAATGAATTCATTCAGTCAGTCATGCAGTCGCTCGGTCGGAAGAAGAGTTTGGGTCGGAGAAGAAGAAAAGAATCAGAGCGGCCAGAACGTAGGCAGAGCGGTTACAGAAGAGAAACCAGATAGAAGAAGTAATTCCTGGTCAGAGTCAAGCTGAGGCTCCCGAGGAAGAAAGAAGAAAGAAGAAAGAAGCTCTAAAAGCTAAGCTCTCTCTCTCTCTCTCTCTCTAAAGAAGAAATCTCTCTTTCAAACTCTCTTTCTCTCTAAGCTCTAAGAAGAAGAAGAAAAAGCTGTCTCTAATCTTTCTCTCTAAGCTCTTTCTAAGAAGAAGAAAAATCTTTCTTTCTCTCTCTAAGCTCTCTCTAAGAAAGTAGAAGTAAAAGTAGTAGTATCTTTACTCTGCCTCCGAGAGTTTTCCTCCCGCGGCGTTGTGGCTGGCCACGACAGGCAGCTTACAATCACCTGCTACCCAGGCATGACCTGCGCCTCCCTCCACGGTCTCACTTACTAGGTGTGAGTCTGTTCCACCTCTTCGCGTGAGTCTGCCCTGAGTCCACTCTTGAGGAAGCGCTATCAGATCTCTGGACAAGCCTCCTTTGGTTTTCCCTTTGGTCTTGAGTATACGGTCTCGGTCTTGAGTTAATCAAAAGTTCAAAAATCACTCTGACAGAAGAATAGGCAAGAGTGGGATGGACCAAGAAAACCAGTCACAGTGGTCGCCTGAGTGGGACTATTTGTGATTAGCCCCAGGCAAACGCTTAAGGAGATTGGTGATGACATATTTTTGCTTTGCTATTAAGTTGAAGAATTAGATGAACAATCTCAAAGAAATATTCACCTTCCCCTTCTCTTCAGGTGATGCATAGGGAAACACACTTATCCCTTCAGGAGTTTGTGACCGCTCTCTCTGGCCTCAATGCAGTCAGGTCCAGAGCTTCAGGCTACTTAACAAACAGGGGCTCAATCACAATTTTGTCCTTGGTGATGCCTGCAACTAATGATAAATAACTGGTATTATCTAGTACTTTAGAAGAAAGTAGACAAAATTTGAAGTTCTGTGTTTGAATTTCTCATCTGACATTTGCTCCTAATCTTAATTGGGTGGAGGAACTTTCCTGGTTTCTTTCACTTTTTTTTCTCTCTTTTCTTTTCTTTTTTTTTGGGGGGGGGGGGAGGGGGAGGGGGAGGGGTGAGGTTCACCAAGGGTTAGAGGTGTATTTCTAGTCTCTGCAATTCCTACTTGATTTTATAAAATTTTCTTCCTGTTCCTTCTTTTTAAATTCTTTAATCACAGCAATATAGTATTTAAATATAAGGGACTAGGTCATTATTTGCTTTTGAATGGTTCATAAGAATATCTACCCAAAGTTTAAAACTAGAATGGTGTGTAATGAGAAATTTTTTACATAACCTGTAAGTGATGTAAAGAACAAAACCTTACTATTCAAACCATAAACTACTCCATTTGTAACTAAAAGTATTCTAATTAACTGTCAGTGGGACTGAAATATAGTGTGATACTATTCCTACAATTAAAAATAAAATGAAAAGAATATTTCTGCTTCAAATAATTATCAGTGTTTTTTGTGTGATTAAGTATTAGGTATCATACAAATTCACAGGAAGCATTAATGCCTGAGCAAGTTATTTAAATTTAATACCGACATGTTTTTAAAATAAATCCCCAGTCATCACTTTAAAGCTGCTTGGCTCAGTTTTCCTTTGCACCTTTGCACCATGGAGTTCTCTGAAGCCATGCCTGGCCCTCCTGGTAGCCTTTGGACACTTGTTTGCATCACTCACATTGTTAATGCCAGCCCATGCCAGCTTCAGATTGAGAGTCTCTTGAATGTAACGCGCCCAGCCTCCCTTTCTTGGTGCAGTCCTGTCCACGGGATGGCCATACTCTGTAGCACTGGACATCCGATGCCTTTCTCCCAGTGTCTCCTCCATAACCTCTTACTGGAGAAGCTGCATTCATTCATTCTGTAACTAATCAGTTATCCATCTCATTGAAGGTACAGTCTATGTATACCTTGCCTCCACCTCTTCATATCTTATTCAAACTATCATTTTACTTCTGTGTCCCCCACTCCATTGAAATTTCTCCCACCCAAAGCACAATGGCCCAATTGTCAAATATGATGGCCATCGCTCAAGCCCCACTTCACATTTGACTCTGATCATTGTGTGTTCCTTCCTTTGCTCCCTGACACCCTCTTTCCAGATTTTTCTCTCTAGTTTTCTCTGGAAACTCCCTTCAGGTAATCACCAGCTAGTCTCTCTGGGCATACTTGTTAAACTTGGGATTCACTCGTGAAGCCTGGTAGAGTCAACATTCAACTCACCTTTCCTCCCTCCATTCTGCCCCAGCATCTGGCCTTTGAACATCTGGTGCTATGTGCAAACTTGCTGTCAGAACACAGGAGCCAAGCTTGGTTCCTCACCATAGCAAGTGCCTCACCACACCTTTCACATCAAAACATTTCTCAACAGCTGCCCAGTTCAAAGATTTATTGCTTATTATTGGACTATTAACATTGTCATCTAACAAAGACATAAATGTGTGCTAAGAAGGCAGGGTACTGCTGTATCAAATATCCAACAATGTGGAAATAGCTTTGGTAATGGGCAGAGTTTTCTTGGAAGAGTTTTCAATTGCATGCTAGGCAAAGCCTAGATTTCCATGGAAAGAATTTTGATGGTGAATCTGGCTAGCGATCAGAAAGCAAAGAGGAGAGCTGTTTAGAGAGCTTCTGTCTTCTTGGAGAATACCTGCATGATGGTAAAGGCCATTCTGCTGTGGTGTCAGGAACTTGTTATTGGGCGAGGGAGAAAAGGAGATCCTTGTTATCATGGGGCAAAGGGCTTAGCTGACTCCGGTCTTCATTCTAGAGTTTTGTTCAAGATAGAACTCTGCTAGCAGTAGAATCGCACATTTAGCTGAGGGTGTTTCTAAGCAAAACTTTGAAGGAGCGGCTTGGTTACACCTGGCTACAAGCAGTGTAGAAGAAAGAAATGACTTGAAGACAGAATTGTTCAGAAAAATGAAACCAGAATTTAAATTTTTCTAAAATTTTCACCTATCCATATTGAAAGAGAGAAAGAGAGAAAAACTGTATTTAGAAGAGAGTACTAAGAGTTAAACCAAGTAACCCTTTCAACAGCAAACCCCTGACACCATGCCTGAAGAAACAGGAAAAAACCCAGCCCTCCCTCCACACACACCTCACAAGGTAACCCAGAGCCAATCAGCCTGCCCTGCACAGGCAAGGCCACAGAGAAGGACCTGGTGTGGTACAAACCCAAAGGCAGAGCCTCCTCCCCAGCTGGGCCAGCCAGAGTGGCAGGTTGCAGCAATTGAGCCACTGGGCACTGCTGCACAGGGCTGCAGGCCATGACCACAGACCAGCAGGGCCACCTCGGTGTGCTTCCTGACCTCTACCTGGGAGAGCTGTGGCAGTGTGACCTTAACCCCAGGGCACTGGGGCAGGCCAGCCACCCTCCCCAGTCCAGAGGGCAGGGCAGTTATCCAAAGAGGACTGTTACTCAGCTGTAAGGTGGAACTTATTTGGGACCCACAGTCAAGTCCTTATACCTCCTTTCTCCTGTGTAATGAGAATTTCTGTTTCATTCCTGCCTCACCATTACATTTTGGAAGCACAGATCTGCTTTGCTTCACAGTGTGTAGTTGGTGATAAATTTTACCTCAGCATCAATCATAATTTGAGTCCCAATTATATTTAATTCAGATGATATTTACATAAAACTTTGAACTTTAGACTTTACGGTGGATAATGGAATGAGTTAGGACTTTGGGGTCTGCTGGGATGGAATTAATGCATTTTGCATATGAGAAAAACACATTTTATGGACCAAGGGAGGAATGCAATACTTTGGATATTTTTGTCCCACCCCCCAACTCAGATTCATGTGTTGAAATCCTGACCCCAATACCAAGGTATTAGGAGGGAGGGCCTTGGGGAAGCAATTAGGTTATGAAGGTCACACTCTCAGAGTGGTCAGCAGTGGCCTTAAGAAGTAGGCTCAAGATTTCCTCTTATATTTTTGAAGTTTCTTAGGTTCAGTTATTATGTTTATAGAGTTGAGTTTTTGAAAAATAATAAGAACTAGTAAATCACAGATTCAATAAGACCAACAATATGAAGCAGAAAGAATTAGAGAAAAGAAATCTGCCCACTTAGTCATGTATAGTGCAGCTGGAGAGAGAGAGAGAGAGAGAGAGAGAGAGAGAGGGAGAGGGAGGGAGGGGGAAGGAGGGAGAGGAGAAGAAAAATCTTAAAGGGAAAGAAAACCACAATTCTTTAATTCTTTCAAAGTTCAAAAGTAAGATGAGGGGCTGAGGTTGTGCCTCAGCAGTAGAGCGCTCATCTAGCATGTGCACGACCCAGGTTCAAGCCTCAGCACCATGTAAAAATAAACACATTGTGTACAACTAAAGCAAATAAATAAATATTTTTTTAAAAAAGTAAGATGAACAGCTATTATTTGCATTGCAATAATATAAGCCAGAAGACATTGGGAGGGCATTCTCAATATACTTAAAGGAAAACTTGCCAATTTGGATGTGCATTCAACAAAACATCCTTTAAGAATAAGGGTAAAATAAATTCATTTCAGACAAACAAAAGCTGAGCTAGTTTCAAGCAGCAGATGTCCTTCAAATGAAAGAAAGTATTATTCAAGATAAATAGATGGAAATACAAAAAGAATTAGGTTGCCAGAATATGGGGGTAAATGTGAATATATTTACCACTGTATGGTGCTATTAAATTGAGTTCGCCAATAGACACAACCATTCTAGTTATGCCTGCATCTAATTACATGGCCTTAAAATATAAAGCAAAGCTAGGTAGACCTGGAATGAGGATTCAAAAAAAATCTAAATCAGGACTGCTGCATTCATAAAACTTCCTCAGTAATTTATAGTCAGATACATTTTATTTAGTCAGAAAACTTCCATTTAGTCAGATAAGTTATACTCAGATTAAATAAAACTGAAAATATGGAAGACTTAAGCAATATAGTATAGTCAACAAATTTGGACTCCCACACATTATAAGTATACAGCTTTGACTGTAAAGAGCGTTTTCTTTCCTGACAATCAGTCCAGTCCCCAAGAGACCGCACCTGCCCTCTGAGATGGGCACAGATCCTCAGGAGGTGGCACCAAGGACCACGTCCTCACCTCTTACAGTCTTCACCACCTCACAACACCATCACTCTGGGGACCAAGCTTCCAGCACATGGAATTCTGGGGCACAAATCATATCCAAATCATGGAACAGGGGTTGTTAGCCTTACAGATTCTTAGGATAACAAAATACAGCAGTTTTATACCAATGCATTTGAAACTGCAGATAGACCAGAAAAGTCCCTAGACAAGCACTTCTTGTCACTACCTAATTCACACAGTAGAAACGGAAAGTCTGAATCGTCTTCCAACCATGAAGAGGTTAAATCTGTGATTTAGACGTCCCCTAAGAAACCCCTAAGCTCAGGCAGTGTCATCAGGGAATTCAACCAAACATTTAAGAAAGAAAAGATTGCCAGTTTTACACAAACTTGTCTAGAGAATTATGAATGCTTAGCACGACCTAGGTACAATCTGACATGGTCTAATTGATTTAAACATTTGACAGCATTATTAAACGCCTTAGGAAGGGTTCATTTCAAGTTTTTCTGATTCCAAAGTTCTTATCTCTTTGCTTTACTGTCTTCTAGACTTTAGAGTGGTGTAAGAATAAACAGATAGAAATAGATGGACAGACAGACAGATGATAGATAGATGCATGGCCTTATATGTGACTGCTTCTGCTGGTCTTATCTGTAAAGGAGTAGAAGACCAAGGGATCTCTAATCCACTAAATATGACACCTATCCAGATGGGATGCAGAACGGCATGGAAGAGCCACACAGGCCTCTACCACAGAGCACATGTGGTTTTTTCACCCTCGACGTTCACCACCCAAAGCCCAGTGGCTTTGCCCCGAAGTGGTGACTTCAATGTTTCTTCCTAAGGAGGTTAGAGGCCTTTCTTTCAACACGTAGTTCCTGTCACAAAGAGAACCCATGCCTGAGAGATCTCAAAGTCCAGTGAAGGGCTGTGACTTCCTCAGCCCTTAGCTGCTGAAAAGCCTCTTCTCAGGCACATCACCCCATGTGAGAACTGTCCCCTACGCGTGTCCAGTGCCTTTCACACACACCCGTCATTCAACAGGGCATCTCTTCAGGGGGACGGGCAGCTGCTGCGCTCGACTGGAAGGAGGGAAAGCAAGGCCGAGCTCTGTTTGTGGGGCTCCGGATGCTGCAGTGCCCCCACGGCTCAGGGGGCTCCCCTGGGCTGACATTAGCATCCAGCCAGCTGTGATTTTGAAGGAGAAGTGATGGATTTGAAGCGTTTTGTTTGGGAGCTGCTTCCAGTCTGGTTGCATAGGGAGGAGGAGAGCCAGGCAGAGGGGCACTGGAAGGGACCTTCTGCCACACAAGAATGGGGAGAAGGGCTCACGCCAAGAGTGAAGTAAGCTGACTGCTGAGAAAGTGGCACGGGCTATTTAAAAAGGGGAAAAATCTACCCACTGAGATCAGGAATGCACAGCCCTCTGCTGGGGTGGTAACAGCTGGGCTGTGAATATTCCATGGATCGCATGCGGGGCTGATCCTCGCACGGGGCCTCCCTCGGCCTCCCCCTACCCCCCCTGCAGCCCCCGAGTTCTCTGTGCCCCAGTCACAGAGTTCGGCTGTTCCTGCCCACCATGCTGTGGCTCAAGGCACTCTGTCTTTCTGAGGCCTTCCCTCTTGCACTCTCCGGGCAAGGCACAGCCTTCCTGACTGCTTCACCTGGGGGAGTGAGGTTTCGCCTTTTTCTAGAGGTTATTAGGGTCCTCACGCTCACCCCAGCGGAGCTCAGTGCTCAGTCTGGGGGTCTCTCCTCTGGCATACTGGCTTGTTCATCTGTCTGACTTAACTTCCTGGCAGAGCCTGACACACGCTGTTCACTCAACAAATCTTCGTTGAATTTGCTAATTTCTTAGGTGATGATAAACAACTCATTCCACTTCTCTTGTTGTTCACTTTCTTATCTGTAAAATAAACAGGCTGGACCATATCATTTCCAAACTCCCCTTTACCAATAAGTTCCTATTTTTCTGGGAGCTGAGGCTGTGGGGTGGGCTTATCAGTTTGAGGTTGCAAGTAAGCTGTTGGCATGAAATTTTGCATCAGAAAAACAATAAAACAAAACAGGGTGTGTATTAGAACTGCAGACCTCATAATGCCTGCAGAAACCCGCACAAGAAAGCTAATCAACAGGTGTGCTTGGCATCTTGGGGCCCTCCCGCACACAGTGCCATGTCTTTTTAGTATTCGTGGTCCTATAGCTGTGCTCCAGGTTTTTTTGTTTTATAATGGAAAACAAAGCTAAGGAGGATTCTATTGTCTCTATTTTCCTGTTTTATGTTAGAATTTATGGTTTTTTCATTACAAATTCCATTACAAAACCGTAATAGAAAAAATCAAAAGCTCAGAAAGTTCCTGGGGTTCTGTCTGGAAGCAAATGAGGCCCATTGTTGCAAGATTTCATTAACCTAACTACATACAGTCAGAAGCCAAGGCTCTCCATTTGTTTTTACAAACTTTATGCCTAACGGGAAGATACATTCACACTGAGGTTCAGAATAGATTTATTAGACTCTCTAAAAAGATTTCCGCAAAAAAAAATTGACTTATATTTTAACACGGTTCTACCCCAAGGAATTGAGTTTCACATAAACTCGGAGTTGTGAAACCAACTTTTCAGAAAACATGGAAAGCTATGCTTTTAATTTTAATTTTAAAATGACTAAGTATAAGAAAGCCAGGTTATGTTTCCATGACTACCTTGCCATGGTTACCTCAATAATACCTTCAGGGGTGGGTGCCGGTAATACTGTGAACTGCGTATTTGGTGTCCAAGATTGTTGGCCAAAATGTCCTGCCCTGGGCTACATTAAATGACTGCACCATGGAGGCCCTGGCTCACTTGTGTGGCAGGGTGGAAACCGTAGGAAGAATCTGAGGGCTCCACATGGCTGGGTTCATTATTCTCATGCAGATTTTGAGCAAGGAAAATACCTTGACCTGGAGAAGTCTCAGGAAAAGTGTGAAGTGGTGAGACCACTTCACTGATGGCAACTGGAAGTGATTCAGAGTGACAGTCACTGTCATATCTGACGCCCTCGCCCTCTGTCTGTCACCTGTGTCCCGTGCTGGTGAGCATGCTGTGTGCCGAGGCACCGATGGCCAGTGCAGAGATGGGGCCGTGGTCCCTCTGCAGTTCAGCTCCAAGCTGCAGGTTACGGGAGCCCAGGGAGCAAGGAGTGCTCTCATGGGACGGTGAAATAGGCAAGGCCAGGAAAGAGCGACAGTTACAGAGAGGATATTTTAATCCCCAGACTAAGGTTCCTGTGGTTTGCTTTTAAGCTGCTAAAGTTTGAAAACTTGAAAGGCCTGTTCTGCCTGATGATACCCAGGCTGCAGCACACTTAGTAGTTGATCTTTTTTCTTCCTGTGTGATTGCTCAAATAGCAAACCTTGTTCTTTAAACCATCAAAATAGCCAATAACCCAACAGGGCAACTTCCCCAGGTGGAGACAGAGGCACTCCAAGCAGAACCTTCAAATGCTCAGGCACGGAACTGCTTCCCTCCAAGGACTAACGGTCCTGTAAATGCAAACAGGTTACCGTGAAAAAGATTCTATATGCAAAATACATTTGATTTCCACACAGGACTTTACAAAATGGCCAAGACTTGGTTTTAAGAATGTGCTCGTCTCCCTGATCATGGAGGGCATGTAACCCTGGATGAGCTGGTGTCCCTGTGGTCTTGCGTTCTCTTCCCTTCCTCCTCCTCCTCCAGGAGTTTCGTTCTCTTGTATTAGGGGATGTCCAAAAGGAAATCGTGTGATTGAGTGACTCAAAAGCCACTTCTGGATTGGGTAGAAGTGGGTCAGAAATCAGTGAATTTAGGAGGTAGACTCAGCTACCTTCCCAGGGGAGCCCTTGTGTACTCAGCGCCACACGCAAAATGCCAGTTGAAATCTGTGCTCCTAAAACCTCGTTCCACTTACACTCCAAAGGGTTTTGACCGGGCACTGTAGCCGCCTGAAGCGCTTGGAGCAACGGAGCCGCGGGAAGAACTTCAGAAGCAAACTGGAGACAAACAGCTTTTTATTCTGATAACTTTTCTCTCTGGTTCTAACAACAACTAACACACGCCAAACACACCACTAAAATGGCGCTGACCCGATCAGCAATTTCGGCCACGTCACTCGAGATCCCGCAACAAATCCCGTGAGACTACGGGTGGCGACAATGGCCAAATCTCCACGGCTCATAGTCAACTGCAATTCAAGTCAATCCCCAAACAGGGCTCCTACAGGGCACACTGTCTTATCCTTTCTTATCCTTAGAGAAGTGTTCAGTTCTCTCTGGGAAGGCTGTCCTGGTGCCAGGGGTAGCATCTTTTAGCATTTTGTCACTCCCTTGGGAAATGGATGTAAATGGAACTGTGCAGAGTTCCCATGGCCATCTAGGTCATGATGCTTGTCAAATATCAAACAGGCATTTTATTACACATGCCCTTTTACAGCCACCATTTCATTACAGAGTCTAAAAAGCATGTGCAAACATATTTTCTTCTTCAAATGGAGAGCATATTTGATATGTGCAAAGGGTAAAGGCCCAAACTTCCCTGAAGCCCCCAATTCTGCCTCCATTCAATATAATTGGCCTTATTAAATACAGTACATATAATCAAAACTAAACTATCCTCTTGGATCTTAATTGGAGTTGACGTTCGCCAGACTGGGTGGCGGGAGGGCATCCATTTTCACTCACTGTAAGTGAGGCTGCCCGTCCACCAGGCCTGCAGCCAGAGGCCCACATTCACAGGGTGCGGCCTCCCCTCCGAGGTGTCATCCCAACATTGCAGCTGTGAACGTGAAGCCTTCAGAATACCAGGCTGTGCTTGTTTCTGCGTCACCACAGACAGACATTGACATTCTGGGACAGCTACCTGAGCAGAACCTCTTTCAACAGGCTGTGGCTCGCCTGAAGGGATGTCATGGTTCCTGTCCAAGCGCTCCCCCTGAAGGCACGCCCGGGCTCAGGGCCGCACCCCAAGGGAACAGTGCCAACCCCCTGCTCTTCAGTGTGTGGCCAAAGGTGTGAGCCTCCCGAGGCACGCCCCCCCCCCCACACACACACACACTCCCTGCCTGCCCCAGGCTCATTCCTCTGCCTTCTCAAATCCCCTGGAAACCCAGGAGCAGTCCTCCTGCTCATAAATCAGCAGCTGGGAGGCAGAGGGAGGACAGGGACTCAGGGCTCTCCGCATGCCTGCTGGAAACAAGCAGGCCAGGGGAAACAGGGTCAGGAGTTTACAGCCACGAAGAGCCCAGGACGTCACACCATACTCACCATTAGGAACAAATAAGTACAATTCACAGCAAGGAAAAAAAAAAATCACAGCAGGGTGTTGCAGGAAAATGTAGACAAAAAGGCCCAAGTGCGAGGGTGCCTTCACACCCCACCTAGGTGTGATCTGGCATGCGTCACACGGGGACTGGGAGGGAACAGATAAGGCAGAGTAGCACTGGAGAGGCCCAGGAGAAGCTCCCAGGAGGAGCAGCCCATCCAACCTAGTGAAATGGCACACGTTGAGAAGCCGGTGTGGGTGAGGACGGGAGAGTCATTGACTCCCTCCGCATGTCCCTGAACGGCAAGCCAACAGAATCACAAGTTAGGGAGGCAGCGGAAGGACTGCAAGGCAGTGCAGACAGTGGGTGCTGGAAGTCAGACCCTTCCTCAGAAGCACTTAGGAAGCACGTGGTCCCTGGAGAACAACCTAGAAGATGGAGTCTGAAAGCTAAGGACCTCACCAAGTTCCCTGAGTTGATGGGGGTAATTCTGAGGGCGAGTCTTGATGGTGGGGATTTACAACTAGACCACCATTGAGGAGAGCCTCCAATTCTGCCTCGGGAAAAGGCTGCCTTGATCTAACTTCTCTTCCCCCAACACCAGTTTCTTCCCTGCCTGGTTCCTGTTTCTGAAATGTGCTTCCTCGTCCCCTCGCAGGTAGGGTATTCCACAGGAATGTCCCCAGGCCATCCTTCCAGAAGCCACCCATCCCCCTGCCTCACAGCATCTTACCTGCACTCTGGGGCTCCTTCTCACCCCCTTGGCTTCCCGGGTCGCACCCCAGGAGGGTGCAGATTAAGAGGCATCCTCTTCTGAGGGAAGCCCATGGTGGCTAATTTAGTACTGGACTCATTATCAGTAAGGACTGAGCAGTTATAAAACTTCAGTATGCATCAAAATCACCTGGAAGGTGGGTTCAAACTCGGATTGCTGGGCCCCACCCATTATTTCTGGTCCTGGGCACTGAGAGGGGTGATCCTGCCTGTCTGGGGGCCACACTCTTAAGAACCATCTCTCTATGAGAAGACTGAACTGTGTCCTTAAGTGACTAGTTGATATCAGTGTCTCCTGGATTTAGTGTAGAACTCAAAGGGACCTCTTGTCTTCTATAGGTACAGACAGTATGAATGAACCATTTGTCAACTAGAAGCTATAAAATAAGAATTCATAGTCTTGTCTTTACAATTTGGATGTTCAGGAGATAATAGGATCAACTGCTCCCAGTCCTTAGGTAAAATTTCAACTCTGGTGAATATCTAAGAATAAGAATGCACAGGCATTGTTAAAATTGTGATCATAATTACACACTCACAGCGTCTCTAAGGTCAAAGGAATTGTATTTTGAGTGTTAGCAATGAAAATGCTGCTTGGATTTTATTCCTACCTTATCACTCCTATAAATCTACAGTGGCATTGGTGTTCAAATAGCTTACTTTTATTCATGAACAATAAGGACTTTATCCATGTATCAGCAGGAGAGTGATGAGCTTTCATTTTGTAAAGACCAACAGCCATGATTGATCCATCCACCAGCCACGGTTTCCTGCTGCTGGTGGTGGGACAGACAAGAAGAACCCTTGTGGAGGTCTAATGTCAACCCAGCACCAAGAGGAGATGTCTTGGCATCTCCGAGAGATGCCTGGTGGAGGTAAGGACGGGCCAGCTCACGTCCTGCCAGATTTGCGACTGTCCCCCTCCATGAGCTTTTCCTGGGAATAGTTCAGCATCACAGAAGCATATTCCTTATGTATTTCTCCTTAGTGTCCCACCACAGCCACAAGGACACCTGGGCAGACTTGCGACCCATCCCGCCTTGCTTTTCCCACAGACTGCAGCCGGCTTAGCCTCCCCAGACTCTACTCTTTGTCCCTCGGCACAGTAAGAGGGCTTGGGGTGTGGCTCTCAATCAGCGCTCCTCCTCCCTGCTCTGTGGTCCAAGTCGGGTCTTCAGGTAAAAAGCGGAGGTGATCATGGGTATCACCCTTCTTTTCTCTTCACAGATGTTATAGTTGTATGCAATCTATTTTTCTAATATCCAAATCGCATTTTGAGACTACCTCTGTGTATCTATCTATTCACCCCTCAAGGACAGATAAACAGAAGTACCTTCTACTTTCCCAGCTATTCCGGAGGGAAGTCTACACTGTAGTCTTCTCAGAGTGGCCTGGATAGAGTGGCAATGTTTCCTTCTTCATTGATTGACACATTTATCTGTCAACTAGTAGTTGACGATCTTGCTGCATGTCAAGATTATGAAACTGGATACTGGCAGTTCAATCCACGCACTTAGCTATTGTAACAGAGTATGCGCAGCAAATGATGAATGCTTCTTTGTAGTTTGATTACAACCCACAGGCAGGGAGTGGCTGGAAACGAAGGTGGAGGTGTGGAGGAAGCAGCCTCGTGGTGGTCAATGTTGCAGACAGGAGCTGCAGGCAAAGGAGGCTGCAGGGGGGCGTGAGGTAACAGGTAATGGTGACTGGTCAGACTCTCCCTTAGACTCTGTGCTGGGGGTGGCACAATGGATGGTTTTGAAGCACCCAGACCAGAGACAGGAAAGCAATACAGCAGTCTGGGCGTGAAGTAGGAGCACAGTGAACATGGTCGCTGAATCTCTTAAAACAATTGCTCAGTTTTAAAGCTTTCTTTGATGATCAGTAGGTTTAAAAGTATACAAGATCATAACAGATATTTTAAAAATTAAATATCAAGAAACTGCACATTTGAACCAACTGAATGAATACGTTCACTGACTTTGTCATGAGATTAAAATTAATATCTGAGACAACTTATTAAATTGTTTTTTTTTGTTGTTGTTGTTGTTTTTTTAGGATGACAAAAAATGTTCCTTCTGATTCAAGAGTTGCTAAAAAGATAGCCTTCTCTGGGCGAGGCAGTCCACAATAAATGGAACTCCGGTTCTCCCCTGTGGATTGAAACAATGCTTAGTGCATGCATGGTCTTCAAACTCTCTGGCAACTGATTTTACGTTACGAATGAAAGTTTCTGCAGAAATGTAATAAAGGTTGAGAAGGAATGAAGTGACCCAGATCTCTGTCCATGTCACCCTTTTACCCTATGCCATGGCATCATGGTCCCTAAGGACTCTGCCTGGAATCTAGCAGAGGCACACAGCTGAGAAACCATCAGACTAATCAAACCACAAGATCCAAAGTCAGGGAAGGCATCAACCAACTCATTAATGTCACACACACACACACACACACACACACACACACGCACACACAGAATCTGTGGGTCATCTCATAGCTAAATCAGATGACCATTAAAAATTTATTTTTGTTATCTATTTGAAAGTAGCTGATTTACCTCCAGATTGGAGCAGCTATAGGACACACAGTTTACAAGAGTAGTTCTTACCTTAAAAACTAGATCCACAAGTCTCATGAAAATGCCTTTTTCTGGGTCCAGAATATTAATCTGTCATCACATTACGTGTCTTGAAGACATTCTGACAGGCTTATGTGGGACACTGAGGTCGCTTGCAAAGGGGGAAATCTCTAATCCTGTGCCGTGTAGTGAGCTGCTTCCTCCAGGCAACAACTCTGCCCAGAAATCTGCCAGTAAATCATCAAGAAATTCCCCAGGGAGCATCTTGCTGTCATTAATTGCTAACCTACTAAATGCAGATTTAAATCATTTTGTTGAGTACAAACTCAACTCTAAAAAATAAAATTCCCTTTTAATTAAGAGGAAAAGCCATAGAGCTGGGACCAATATGTACCTGTACAAGCCTTTGTAAATAGTTGCTGAATAGAAAACAAAAGAATAAATGACTCTCTCCCTGTTTTCTTTTTTTTTTTATGATTCCATTTTTTAATTAATTTATTTTTTATTCTAAGTTGGAAATGACAGAAGAATGCATTACATTTCATATTATACTTATACATTTTTACATATCTCTGGTTGTATGCAAAGTATATTCACAGCATTCGTGGCTTCACACATGCACTTAGGGTAATAATATCCAACTCATTCTACCATCTTTTTTTTTTCCTTCTTCACCTTTTTGCCCCCTCCCCTGCTCTCCCTCCCAATTGGCCCTTCTAGTGTTCCTCTAATCCTCCTATGCTCTCCATCCCAACCCCACTGTGAGTCAGCCTCCTTATATCAGAGAAAACATTTGGCATTTGGCTTTTTGGGATTGGCTAACTTCACTTAGCATTATATTCTCCAACTTCATTCATTTACCTGTGAATGCCATGGTTTTATTCTCTTTTATTGCTGAGTAATACTCCATCATGTGTATATACCACATTTTCTTTATCCATTCATCTACTGAAGGGCATTTTGGTTGATTCCACAATTTAGCTATTGTGAATTGTGCTGCTATAAACATTGATGTGGCTGTGTCCCTGTAGTATGCTGTTTTTAAGTCCTTTGGGTATAGACCGAGGAGTGGGATAGCTGGGTCATAAGGTGGTTCCATTCCAAGTTTTCCAAGGAATCTCCATACTGCTTTCCATATTGGCTGCACCATCTTGCAGTCCCACCAGCAATGTATGAGTGTGCCTTTTTCCCCACATCCTCACCAACATTTATTGTTGTTTGTGTTCTTAATAGCTGCCATTCTGACTGGTGTGAGATGAAATCTTAGAGTGGTTTTGATTTACATTTCTCTTATTGCCAGAGATGTTGGACATTTTTTCATGTATTTGTTGATTGATTGTATATCTTCTTCTGAGAAGTGTCTGTTCAGTTCCTTGGCCCATTTATTGATTGGGTTATTTGTTTTTTGGTGTTAAGATTTTTGAGTTCTTTATATATATATTCTAGAAATTAGTGCTCTATCTAGAGTGCATGCGGTAAAAATGTGTTCCCAATTGGTAGGTTCTCTATTCACCTCACTGATTGTTTCTTTTGCTGAAAAAAAAAGCTTTTTAGTTTGAATCTATCCCATTTATTGATTCTTGATATTAATTCATGCGCTACAGGAGTCTTATTAAGGAACTTGGAGCCTAGTCCAACATGTTGGCGATTAGAGCTTACTTTTTCTTCCATTAGGCATAGTGTTTCTGGTCTAATTCCTAGGTCCTTGATCCACTTTGAGTTGAGTTTTGTGCATGGTGAGAGATAGAGGTTTAATTTCAATTTGTTGCATATGGATTTCCAGTTTTCCCAGCACCATTTGTTGAAGAGGCTGTCTTTTCTCCAATGTATATTTTTGGCACCTTTGTCTAGTATAAGATAACTGAAATTATATGCATTAGTCTCTGTGTCCTCTATTCCGTACCACTGGTCTACCAGTCTGTTTTGGTGCCAATACCATGCTGTTTTGTTACTATTGCCCTGTAGTATAATTTAAGGTCTGGTATAGTGATGCCACCTGCTTCACTCTTCTTGCTAAGGATTGCTTTAGCTATTCTGGGTCTCTTATTTTTCCAGATTAATTTCATGATTGATTTTTATATTTCTATGAGAAATGTCATTGGGATTTTGATTGGAATTGCATTAAATCTGAATAACACTTTTGGTAGTATGGTCATTTTGACAATATTAGTTCTGCCAATCCAAAAGCAAGGTAGATTTTTCCATCTTCTAAGGTCTTCCATAATTTCTTTCTTTAGTGTTCTATAGTTTTCATTATAGAGGTCTTTCACGTCTTTGGTTAAATTGATTCCCAAGTATTTTATTTCTTTTTGATGCTATTGTAAATTGGGTAGTTTTTCTCATTTCCTTTTCCGAGGATTTGTCACTGATATATAGAAATGCCTTAGACTTATGGGTGTTGATTTCATATCCTGTTACTTTGCTAAATTCATTTATGAGTTCTAGAAGTTTTCTGGTGGAATTTTTTGGGTCTTCTATGTATAAAATCATATCGTCAGTGAATAGTGATAATTTGAGTTCTACTTTACCTATCTGTATCCGTTTAATTTCTTTCATCTGTCTTATTGCTCTGGCCAGCATTTTGATTACTATGTTAAATAGAAATGGTGAAAAGAGGACATCCTGTCTTGTTCCAGTTTTTAGAGGGAATGCTTTCAATTTTTCTCCATTTAGAATAATGTTGGCCTGGGGCTTAGCATAGATAGCTTTTATGATGTTGTGATGTGTTCCTGTTATCCCTAGTTTCTCTAGTGTTTTGAACATGAAGGGGTGCTGTATTTTGTCAAATGTTTTTTCTGCATCTATTGAGATAATCATATGGTTCTTATCTTTAAGTCTATTGATGTGATGAATTACATTTATTGATTTCCATATGTTGAACCATCCTTGCATCCCTGGAATGAACCCCACTTGATCATGGTGTACTATATTTTTGATATGTTTTTATATCTATTTTGCCAGAATTTTATTGAGAATTTTTGCATCTATGTTCATTAGAGATATTGGTCTGAAGTTTTCTTTTTTTGATGAGTCTTTGCCTGGTTTTGGGATCAGGGTGATATTGGCCTCATAGAATGAGTTTGGAAGTGCTCCCTCTTTTTCTATTTCCTGAAATAAATTGAAGAGTACTGGTATCAGTTCTTCTTTGAAGGTCTTGTAGAACTCAGCTGTGTATCCATCTGGTCCTGGGCTTTTGTTGGTTGGTAGGCTTCTGATGGCATCTTCTATTTCATCACTTGAAATTGGTCTGTTCAAATTGTGTATAACATCCTGCTTTAATTTGGGCAGATCATACGACTCTAGAAATTTGTCGATGCCTTCGGTGTTTTGTATTTTATTGGAGTACAAGTTTTCAAAACAATTTTCTAATTATTTCCTGTATTTCTGTAGTGTCTGTTATGATATTTCCTTTTACATCATGTATGTTAGTAATTTGAGTTATCTCTCTCCTTCTCTTTGTTAGCCTGGTTAAGGGTCTGTCAATTTTATTTATTTTTTCAAAGAACCAACTTTTGGTTTTGTCAATTTTTTCAATTGTTTCTTTTGTTTCAATTTCATTGATTTCAGCTCTGATTTTAATTATTTCCTGTCTTCTACCACTTTTGGTGTTGGATCGTTCTTCTTTTTCTAGAGCTTTGAGATGTAATGTTAAGTCACTTATTTGTTGACTTTTTCTTCTTTTGAGGAATGAACTCAATGTAATGAACTTTCCTCTTAGAACTGCCTTCATAGTGTCCCAGAGATTTCGATATGTTGTGTCTGTGTTCTCATTCACCTCTAAGAATTTTTTAATCTCCTCTTTGATGTCATCTGGAACCCATTGTTCATTCAGTAGCATATTATTTAGTCTCCAGGTGTTGGAGTAGCTCTTATTTCTTATTTTACCATTGATTTCTAATTTCATTCCATTATGGTCTGATAGAATGCAGGGTACTATCTCTATTTTTTTGTATTTGCTAAGAGTTGTTTTGTGGCATAATATATAGTCTATTTTAGAGAAGGAGCCATGAGCTGCTGAGAAGAAAGTGTATTCACTTGTTGAAGGATGAAATAGTCTATATAAGTCAGTTAAGTCTAAATTGTTTATTGTATTTTTGAGTTCTATAGTTTCTTTGCTCAGCTTTTGTTTGGAAGATCTATCCAGTGATGAAAGGGGTGTGTTAAAGTCTCCTAGGATTATTGTGTTGTGGTCAATTTGACTCTTGAACTTGAGAAGTTTGTTTGATGAACATGGATGCTCCATTGTTTGGGGCATATATATTTATAATTGTTAAGTCTTGGTGTATGGTTCCCTTGAGCAGTATATAGTGTCCTTCCTTATCCCTTTTGATTAACTTTAGCTTGAAGTCTACTTTATTTGATGAGGATGGAAACCCTTGCTTGTTTCCTCAGTCTGTGTGAGTGGTAGGATTTCTCCCAACCTTTCACCCTCAGCCTGTGAATGTCTTTTCCTATGAGATGAGTCTCTTGGAGGCAGCATATTGTTGGGTATGCTTTCTTGATCCAATCTGCAAGTCTACATCTTTTGATTGGTGAGTTTAGGCCATTAACATTCAGAGTTATTATTGAGACATGTTTTGTATTCCCAGCCATTTTGTATATTTTTGGTATTTAACTTGACTTGGTTTCTCCTCTGATCAGTTTTTCCTTTAGTGTAATACCTCCCTGTGTTGATTTTCATCATTGTTTTTCTTTTCCTCTTCATGGAATATTTTGCCTAGGATGTTCTGTAGTGCTGGCTTTCTACTTGTAAATTCTTTTAACTTTTGTTTATCATGGAAGGATTTTATTTCATCCTCAAATCTAAAGCTTAATTTTGCTGGGTATAAGATTCTTGGTTGGCATCCCTTTTCTTTCAGAGCTTGGTATATGTTGTTCCATGATCTCCTAGCTTTGAGTGTCGAGTTGAAAAATCTGCTGTGATGTGAATTGGTTTCCCCATATATGTGATCTGATTCCTCTCTCTTGCGGCCTTTAAAATTCTATCCTTATTCTGTATGCTAGGCATTTTCATTATAATGTGTCTTGGTGTAGATCTGTTGCAATTTTGTACATTTGGTGTTCTATAAGCCTCTTGTATTTGGTTTTCCAATTCATTCTTCATGCTTGGGAAATTTTCTGATATTATCTCATTGAAGAGATTGTGCATTCCTTTGGTTTGAAACTCTGTGCCTTCCTCTATCCCAATTACTCTTAGATTTGGTCGTTTGCTGCTGTCCCATAATTCTTGGATGTTCTGATTATGGTTTCTTACTATCTTCTCTGTGTTGTCAACTTTATTTTCAAGATTATATACTTTGTCTTCATTGTCTGATGTTCTATCTTCCAGTTGATCTAGTCTGTTGGTGATGCCTTCTATTGTGTTTTTTATTTGGTTAATTGTTTCCTTCATTTCAAGGATTTCTAACTGGTTTTTTTTTTTTTCTTTTTTCTCAGAGTTTCTATCTCTTTTGAAGTAATCTATTGCTACCTGTATTTGCTCTCTTATATCTTTGTTGTGGTGGTCAATTTTTGCTTGTATTTGCTCACTTAGGTCATTCTTTAATTCACAGATCATTTTAATTATGAACCTTCTGAACTCCTTCTCTGACATTTCATCAACTTCGCTGAGCATGGGTTCTGTTATTGTAGTATCCTGGTTTGTTTGGGGTATTTTCCTCCCTTGTTTTTTCATGTTTGCTATTTGCCTTTCTTTCTTGCAGCATACATCTGAGATATTACAGTTTCCGCCCTATATTCTTGAGATATCCGTGCAGGTTGTCTGTGCCTCCCCTTAATGTTGGGCTTTCAGAACCTGCTGTGTCCCTCGAAGTGTGCTACCTGGGCTGGGTCTCATGTGGGTTGGTATGGGCTGAGCTGGTTGAATCTGAGCTCCTGTGGTGGTCTGCTGGTTGGACGAGGAGGTCCTCTGAGTAGAGGTCAGTGAAGTTGTCCTAGGCCTGCCTGAGTTCTGTGGGTGTGGGCTGGGCTGACCTGGGCCCGTCTGCACTCAGATGGAGGTTGGTGGAACAGCCCTGAGCCTGGCCACACTCAAGTGGATGTCAACGGGACTGACCGTGGGCTGGCCATGCTAGGGTGGAGGTCAACGGGTCTGACCTGAGCCTGGCCATGCTAGGGTGGAGGTCAGCAGGATTGACCTGGGGCTGGCCGCACTCCAGCCTAGGACACTGGGACTGTCCTTGGCCTGCCTGTGCTGAAGCAGAGTTGGGCGGGTCTGTCCTTGTGTCTCCTGCTCTGGGGTGGAGGTCAAAAGGATTGACTAGAGCCTGGTCGCACACAAGGGGAGGTCAGCAGGACTGACCTGAGCCTCGCCATGCTAGGGTGAAGGTCACCAGGATTGACCTGGGGCTGGCCACACTCCAGCCTAGTATGATTCCACTTTTAATAAATATCCATAGAGACAGAAAGCAAATCAGTGGTTTTCAGGGACTGAGAAGAATTAGGACTGCATACTGGGTGCACAGCTTTCTTTTGGGATGATGAAGATCTTTTGGAACATTTTCTTACCACTGACTCATCACTGGTGGTGATGACACCTTTGTGGGAGCCTGGGAACACAGCAAGAGAGGAGGAAAGGAGCAAAGAGTCAGAAAACAACAAAGTGGTGATAGGAAGTCAACCTCTAACTGGTTTAAATGAGTGGATTCAATTCTCCAACCAAAAGACACAGTGTGGCTGGATGATCAGAAAAAGGATCCAAGTGCTACCTACAAGACTCACTGTAGCTCGGACGGTGTTCATTGCGGAAAGTGAGGGGACAGGGAGAGATCTTCCATGCACACACTGCTGAAAACAACAGGAACAGCAGCATTTATATTGGAAAATGTACTTTAAAAAATACAAAAAGAGACAAAGAGGGTCATTATGCAATGACAGTGAGGTCAAACTATCAAAAAAATTTAATGATTGTAAACATGGACCCAACACTGGAGCAGCTAAATATTTAAGGAAAAACCAACTGTTTAAGAGAAATAAAATAATACAACAGTAGGGAACTTCAATGTTCTACTTTCAGCAATTGGGTAGATAATCCAGAGAGAAAGTCAATACAAAAACAATGGATTTGAATAACACTGTGAATCAAATGTTCCCAAAAGACAGACTACAAAACATTCTATCCACCAGCAGAATAACACACATGCATTTCAAGCATATGTGGCACATTTTCCAGGATAGGTCATCTGATCAAAGCTTTGAACAAATTAGGTATAGAAGGAATGTAGTTCAAATAATAATAAGTATATATATGTATATTTTATATATACATATATAAAAACTTAAATAAACCACCAAAATGTTAGAAATAATAAATTAATTTGGTAAAGCTGATGGATTTAATTTTTTTTTTTTTTTGGTACTGGGGATTGAACTCAGGGGCACTCGACCACTGGGCCACATCCCCAGCCCTTTTTTTTATATTTTACTTAGAGACAGGGTCTCACTGAGTTGCCAAGTGCCTCGCCATTGCTGAGGCTGGCTTTGAATTCGCGATCCTCCTGCCTCAGCCTCCCAAGTGCTGGGATTACAGGCATGCGCCACCACGCCCGGCTTTAAATTTTATTTTATTTCTACACTAACAACAAAAAGAATTTAAGAAAACATTTCCATTTACAGTAGCATCAAAAGAAATAATATAATTAGGAATAAATTTAACCAAGTAGGTGAAAAATCTGTACTCTTAAAAAGTATAAAACATTGATGAAAGATTTTGTCAAATAAGCAAGTAAATGGAAAGATAAACCATGTTCATGGATGGGAAAAATTAATATTATTAAAATTTTAATATAATCTAAAACAGTTTATAGATTCCACATAATCCATATCAAAATTCCAGTGACATATTTCATAGTTACAGAAAATATTCTTAAAATTTGTATGTGGAACCACAAAATTCTTTTAATAGCCAACATAATCTTGAACAAGAGGAACAAATGAGGAGACACTACACTGTCTGATTTCAAAATGTAAAACCTTAGTCATCAAAAAAGGATGGTATTGGCACAAAGACAGGCACATAGTCAGATGGAACAGAATAGAGGGCCCAGAAGTAAATCCACCCACTATCAGCAGAACTTTGACAAAGAAAGCACAATGGGGAAGGAGAATCTCTTCAATAAATGGTGTTGGGTAAAGTGGATATTCACACCATATATAAACATCAACTCAAAGTGGATTAAATACTTAAGTGCAGACCTGATATTGTAAACCTAGTGGAAGAAAACATACAGGGTAACTTTGTTACCATTGGTCTTGGAGAGTATTTTTTATGCGACACCAAAAGCACAGGCAACTAAAACAAACATGAACAAGTTGGATGGCATCAATTAAAATGCTTTGTGCAGCAAAGCAAACAATCAACAGAGAAAAGATGCAATCTACAGAATAGGAAAAACGTGTTTAAATTGTCCATTTGATGGGAAGTTAATAGCCAAAATATGTAAGCAATTCAAACAGCTCCATACAAGAAAACATAACCCAATTAAAAAGAGGTGATGCCATACCGGACTTTAAATTATACTACAGAGCAATAGTAACAAAAACAGCATGGTATTGGCACCAAAACAGACTGGTGGACTAATGGTACAGAACTGAGGACACAGAGACTAATACATATAATTTCAGCTATCTTATATTAGACAAAGGTGCCAAAAATGTACAGTGGAGAAAGGAAAGCCTCTTCAACACATGGTGCTGGGAAAACTGGAAATCCATATGCAACAAAATGAAATTAAACCCTTATCTCTCACCATGCACAAAATTCAACTCAAAGTGGATCAAGGACCTAGGAATTAGACCAAAGACAATATGCCTAATAGAAGAAAAAGTAAGCTCCAATTTCCAACATGTCAGATTAGGCCCCAAGTTCCTTAATAAGAATCCTGTAGCACAAGAATTAATACCAAGAATTAATGAATGGGATAGATTTAAACTAAAAAGCTTCTTCTCAGCAAAAGAAACAATCAGTGAGGTGAATAGAGAGCCAACTGATTGGGAACAAATATTTAATACATGCACATCAGATAAAGTACTAATTTCTAGAATATATAAAGAACTCAAAAAACTTAACACCAAAAAAAAAAAAAAAAAAAAAAAAACAAATAACCCAATCAATAAATGGGCTAAGGAATTGAAAAGACACTTCTCAGAAGAAGATACACAATTAATCAACAAATACATGAAAAAAGGCTCAACATCGCTGGCAATTAGAGAAATGCAAATCAAAACTACTCTAAAATTTCATTTCACTCCAGTCAGAATGGCAGCTATCAAGAACACAAACAACAATAAATGTTGGAGAAGATGTGGAGAAAAAGGCATACTCATACATTGCTGGTGGGACTGCAAAATGGTGCAAACTTTATGGAAGGCAGTATGGAGATTTCTTGGGAAAATGGGAATGGAACCACCCTATGACCCAGCCATCCCACTCCTGGGTCTATTCCCAAAGGACTTAAAAACAGCATATTACAGTGACACAGCCACTTCAATGTTTATAGCATCACAGTTCACAATAGCTACGTTGTAGAACCAACCTAGATGTCCCTCAGTAGAGGAGTGGATAAAGAAAATGTGGTATATATACAAAATGGAATTTTACTCAGCAATAAAAGGGAATAAAATAATGGCATTTGCAGGTAAATGGATGAAGTTGGAGAATATAATGCTAAGTGAAATTAGTCAATCTCAAAAATCCAAATACCGAATGTTTTCTCTTGATATAAGGAGGCTAGTTTACAGTGTTGTTGGCTGGGGGTACATAGGAGGATTAGAGGAACACTAGAATGGTCAAAGGGAAGGGAGGGGAAGGGAGGGAGCAAGGGGGGTCGGGAGGAGGGGGAAGAAAAGAAAAGGTGGTTGAATGAGATGGATATCATTATCTTAAATGCATGATTGAAGACCTGAATGGTAAGAATATACTTTGTATACAAACAGTTGTATGTAAAAAGATGCTATATATGTGCATTATGAATTGTAATACATACTAATATTATAAATAAAAAATAAATAAAATATTAAAAAATAAAAAATAAATAAAAAGAGGTGATGGACCTGAATATGTGTTTCTCAGAAGACATAAATGGCAAAATGGCCCCAAAATACATATTTTTGCTGTAAAAAAAAAAAATGTTGTGGGAACATGAACTTTTATAGCCATTATGGTAATAAAAATTTTGCTTCAAAATGTGTAGCATCATCAGTCGTCAGAAAAATGCAAATCAAAGCCACAATGAGACAGGAATATACACCTGTTAGAATGGTTGTTTTCAGAGACATGTAAGAGAAGAACTGTTAGTGAGGCTGTGGGGAGAGAACACTTGGACCGTGCTGTGGGATGTGAATTTCTATAGCCATTATGGTAAACAGAATGGAGGTTCCTCAAAAAACTAAAGACAGAACTACCCTTCAGCCCAGAAATGCAACTTCCAGGTATATACCCAATGGAAAAGAAATTAGAGGAACACTAGAAAGGTCAATGGGGAGAGAGGGAGCAAGGAGGTATGAAGAGAAAAAAAAAAAAAGAAGAAGAAGAAGACAGTAGAATGCGGTGGATATCAGTATCCTAAATGCATGATTGAAGACATGAATAGTATGAATATACTTTGTATACAGTGTTATGTAAAAAGGTGCTCTATATATGTACTATGAACTGTAATGCATGCTACTGTTATATATACAACTTCGAATAAAAAAACAAAAAACAAAAAAAATTTGCAAAACAACTTTTCTTGAGAGAAGAAATTATATAAAGCTTTATTTTGCCACTCAAAAACAAAACAAAACAAAAATGAAAAGAAACCTCTTCACTCCCATGCACTGCAACGTTAATCACAATATGCAAAACAGAGAAACAGAGTGTCCATTGACTGAGCACAGGTAAAGACAGTGAGACGTGCATACATACAATGACACATGATCCTGCCTGAGAAAAGGAGAGCTTGTCCTTGGCAACCTGGACAGAACTGGAAGGCAACACACCAAAGAGAACAGGCCAGTCACCGAGAGACAAACAGCACACGATTCACTTGTGTGTGCAATCTGAAGTCGGACTCTTAGAAGCAAAGTAGATTGGTCATTGCCATGGGCTCCGGGTTGGGAAAATGGGATGTGTTGATCAAAGGGGGGGATTTTCAGTCACGCAGGATGAATAAATTCTGGAGATCTAATGGACACTATGGTAACTATGGTTAATATTGTATTTTGAAATCTGCTAGGTACATTTGACACTTTTCTTTATTAAATCTCTAGAGTCAGGGTGGCACTGTGTAGCCTGAGGGCCAATCCCACTTGTCTATTTTTGGAAATAAAATTTTATAGGAACATGGCCAAGCCCAGTGGCTATTCTCCTGTCACCACAGCAATGTTGAATACTTGCACAGTTATTTACTAACTCTCCCTTTACCTAGAAAGAATGTATTATGTGTACTTTTTCTGCCACCCCATAACTGGTGTGATAGTGGTGTCTTCTTGTCTCATCCCTTGAGTTGGTCAGGGTGAGAGAAGCAGTGCGCAGCCCTGAGGACCTGACGGGAGCTCCGAGGCTGCTCCACCTGGGGGCAGAGCTCCCTGCGGGTCTCCTGTGGTGCAGGGCGGGCTGTTGCCCAAGTTCCTCTCTGTAGTGTGGTCGGTCAGCTGTCCTCTGACTCTCCTGCAGACACCCAGGACCACCGTCAGGCAGAACTGTACTCCTCCTCCTTTTCAGTGCTTCCTCAGCCTCTTGCTGCCTTTGAGTTTCCTTGCCAGGAGTGTGTCTGGTGAAGCTGCGGCCATGCCAACAGACCCACAGGCTGCGCCGACAAATCCAGAGAAAACACCTTGGCTTTTATAGTGATGGCTGCTGTCTAGTTTTAAAATTGTTGGCACAAAATTCTGACTTATTGTTATCAAATTAAGAGTGTCAGTTTTTGCCAATGGCAAAAAATGGATTTCTGATACTATATTCCTACTGATATTCATGTGACCTATGTTTAATCCTAGAAGATCCCATATCTTTTTCAGCAGAAGGAAGGTGGAGATGTCACACCCTCTGGTTGAAATCTAGAAAGACTGCTGTCCGGATCCTCTCCCCTCTGCCTGTGTGGAGCCCCCCGGGGCCCCAGCAGCCCCAGCACTTTTTTGGGCCCAGTTTTAAATGCACTGTAGCAGACGTTTAAATCAAATTAGTTAAATTCCTACTGGGGAGTGGCATATAGGTCTATGGTTATGTCTCAAATTACAAGTGAAGAAATACTGGCAGGACTTTATTCAAAAAATCAGTGGCATAAATGTTTTAGGCTTTGGTATATATATATATATATACATCAATGTTTTTAATATACATATAAAATATAAATATAAATATAAATAAATATATACATATATATATATATATTTAATTCGTATTTACCAGAAAAGCCAAACCATTACTCACCTTACCATTGCTTATTGATATAATCAAGACATTTCATTTTGTAATACTTAACCTTAAAAAAAAAAAAAACTATATTTCTAAAAATCCAAAAGATATATTTAGTAAATGAGAAGGATGGAAAATTCTGGATGGTAATTTGACCCAGAAATAACTCCACATATTGGTTTGGCACATTCTTTTACCTTTGAGTGGAAACAGAAATGAAAATGCTGGCAGCCATTTCTGAACCTTCAAAGTTAAAGTTACTTAAGCTTATAGAAGTTTGTTAACCATGTAAAACATAAGTATGTAGTGCATTAGTGTTCAATTTCTCAATGACCTTTTTGCCATTACTGTATCATAAATATATTACTCATTTTGTCATCCTTTATTTAATAACATCTACGTGCCTATAATCATAAGGTAAATTTTAGCAAGGTGCATGGCTTGCACTCAGCTGAGGTTTACTTTTGCCATTACTTTGTTTACAATGACTTTAAAAAGCATCAGAAGAGTAGAATTTGAAAAGAATTGTGAGGACACAATGTGTCCTACCGAAAAGTAACCCTTTGCCATAAGGGGGTGTCATAAAAGTTAAAACGGAAGACAACCCTGCCACCTAGTGGATGCATATATTGTTTCAAAAACAATTGTGCTAAATTTCAACAAAATGTCTCATGTTTCTTGAGCAAAATAGGACCTACTCACATTATGGCTTTTGTGAAGATTTATGAAGACATGAAATAAGATAATTCTTTGAAAATGGTTTGGAAAAAATGAGACTTAGATATTGCAATTTAGAAGGTAGATACAGTGTGTACAATGAGTACCAAATTAATGTTTTCATGGGTGGAATATCACAAAGCAAGATCAAGAGAAGAAAGGGAGAGAAACAGACCTCTTTGTTGAATTTTCTAAAGGGATAAACAAATAAAAAAGGAGCATTGCTTAGCAGATCTTCAAAACTTAAACCAGAAGTCCCCAGGGTTCAAGGAATTACTTCAGTCTTATGTATGGAAAGCTTGGCAAAGAGAAAAAATGTCTTGGGAAGAAGTGTTAACATCTGGGAAGAGGAAGAAAAGAGAAGATGAAGAGCAGCTGAAAGGGAGGCCCACACAGATGTGGAGTTTGCAGCCACAGAGGACCAAGCGGCTCTGCTGCAGCCCATCCTCCTCCTCTTTGCCTCAGACTTCCCGGCTGGGGCTGGGGCGGTGCTGGGGGAAACCAAGAGGCAAGGCAGTGAGGGGGTGCTAAGCTCCGCTTTACCTTGATAAAATGAAATAGCATCAAAAGGCTGGCTTGAACCAAGCAAAAGAACTCAAGGCCAGTTAAATTCTCGCCTATCTGCTTGGTATATATAGACTGTACATGTGGCCTAAGTCTTGGATCTGAGGTGTTTCTGCAACAGTGGCCAGGATATGTAGGTGAAAACAGAAACACGACAAATCTGTTTTGGACCCTAGAAGTGATCTGTGGCACATTTCTCCTCACTCCTGTCAAAAACATCCCACTGTGTTTCTCAATGTAAGTTTTTGAAGAGGAGAAAAGTGACTAAGACGTAGTCTGAACTCAATAAAACTACTGATTAAAAATAATGATATAACATTGGTTGTGTTCAGGATGTCCAAAATGTGCTTTCATGATGGTGTGGGTTTATAGCTCTTTAATGTAAATAACATGAATTCCTGGCAATTCAAAAGGACATGAATTTCAAAGCATTTAGGAAGAGGACCTGCCGTTGTTGCAAGCAGACTGTGACTGTGGAGAAAAGCCCTCCAGATTCCAGACTCCCACCTCAAGGAACTGGGGAGACAATGCCCTTCACCTTCTTTTCCATGCTTTTACAAAGAGACTGCGGCAGGATGATGTATATGTCACACACACACCACCAGGGAAAAGAAGGCTAGCAGGCCGCAGCTAGCCACAGCATCTAGAGCCACCCTCTGGGTGTGAAAGCCATGTGCCCTCTGCCCATTCCATCCTTGTTGGGGCTGTCAGTGGGCAGTTTTGACAGGCCTGCTAGGGCAATACCACGAAAGAAATGATGAAAAGACTAGGAGGGACAGCAAGCTGAATATTTACAACAGGATGGCCAGCCCAGTGTACTGATAATTCACAGCATATGAGAGCAATTTGCAGTGTATCAAATAGGAAATTAGTTCCCCTGTAGCAAGAGGGAGGTCCATGAGGCGGACAACAGTTTAGGAGTGATATTCTTGGGCTGGCTAATGAACTGGAGAGGTTGGGTTCTAACACAGTTATTTGGAACTAGTGCTAGAGTCTTGCATTGGAAATATGATTTGAACTGAGTGGCGGTGACAATAAAAAGAGAAAAAATAAAATAAAATTGAGGTTACTAGCATAATTTATGAAATAGAAAGCTTTTCTGTTAGCTAACAGATAAACTCACCATATCCTTTTGAAAGGAATGATAGGTAGTTTGTGGAACAGGGAAGATAAAAAATATTGTAACGCTTGGAGTTCTGGTCTGCAACAGTACAGTTTTGGTTTGGGCTCTCCAGCTGACTGTGAGAACGTGGGGGTATTGGGAGTGGCTAGAACCTCCTAGAACCTCCGGGTACCTGGGAACTGGGAGACAGGTGGTCCAATGGAGCAAGCCTAGGGAAGGCAGACGCAGAGGGGCCCAAGACCCTCTTGGACTTCATAGTTCTGCTTCCAATGACTATGAGCTCCTAGAGGCCATGGCCGGTTCCTTTGGATATATTTGACTGGATCAGGTGTGGACAGCTAACCAACGAGGAACCACTCCAGCACTCTGAGGAATGTAGGGTTAGGGTCAATTCCAACTTGGACCTGAGGCTAAAATGGCTGGACCGGGGGGCAAATGGCCTTACTAAATGAAGGAAGGAGCAGAAACAGTCTGAAGAGAGCCAAAGTAAATCCAGGGAAGGTGTGGAGACCAGAAACCTGACATAAACACCTCAACAGTTATCAGTCCTGCTTCCTTGCATGGTCCAGCCATGTGCCTGCCCTTGAATTTCAGTAGATGCCTCTGACTGTTATAGATCATGCTTGTTTTACTTAAGGAAAGCCAAGCAAATACCGGTTCCTTGCATGAAGATTAATAACATACCCAGCAATTTACTCCACATTGACCAAACTCAGCCATGGGGGCCAGAGGAAAAATTTCAGAAAGCAAGGATTCTATCAGTGTCTCAGACTTTAGGACATGGGGGCCCTAACTGGATTCCCAGCCTTTGGAAATGAGATAAAATTAATTTCTGATGCTCATAAATCACCCAGTCTCAAGTATCTTGTTAACGCAGCACAAACCAACCCAGGGTGTTAGGTGGGAGTTGAGGGTAAAGTCAGGATTGAACCTCAGCGTATTCTAAGAATATAGTCATTAAGCCCTGAAGCGGTCCAAAGAAAACGTGGCTGGAAGACTATTATTCTAGTTGTGCTCTAATCTTCATAAAGTGACCAGAAATGTATTCACATTCCCCTTTGCACTCACATTTGTGGGCACACAGAGGAAGCAAGCCACAGGGCTGGGAGAGACACTGGAGGCCAGCACGCAGGGACAGCACTGTGGACAGAGGGTCCTCCTGATGGCTCATGTGACCAGGAGTAAGGGATTGGAGTCAGGGAACTGCAGAGGCAGTTATTTACGTTCCATGGGGTGGTATGAAAAGCTGGATACTTTTTTCTGGTCTGGGAGATATGAAATTAGCCAGAAGTGGCGCCTTGTCACTGACAAAGAGGAGCAGGGAGAGGGAGCCTGAGGAGGTGGTAGCTGGGTCTGAATGGAAGAGATGAGCACGTGGAAATCTTGAGCAGTGATTGAACAGCAACCAGTATTTTTTTTCCTCCATTATTACTAGCTTTCTTCAATAAATCACTATATCTCACATGAACCTGTGACTTTTGTTCTTAGTTCAATTATTTATATAGAGACCCCCCAAAAAAATAGATTTGCCTGGGCCCATATATACCTTGAGGGTGGTCTTGAGTTGTGTGGACAAACCACAGGAGTAAGGAAACTGCAGGCCTCAGCATAGGAGGCCTGTGTGGACATCTTCACCCGAACAGCAGGAAGAGCCTAGTCCTCTTGCTGTGGCCTTCCCAAGGGCAGTGGCCTGGGAAGGCCACACATGTATAGCTGCATGTGCCTGCGTCTAGTGTGTCTCTACTTGCTTTGAAGATGTTTTGAGGCTCTTTATGCCCCCCGTCAGTGTTTCTTGCAATGCAATGAAAGTATTTAAAATGCAGGAAGAGTCTCACAGATGCTTTAAAAAAATGGGGAGTGGTGAGAACTAGAAGAGTAATTAAACATTAAGATGAGGCTAAAGGATCAGCATAGTGTGTGTGTGTGTGTGTGTGTGTGTGTGTGTGTGTGTGAGTGTGTTGGTGGAAGCCTGCTGGGACTCCCTCGATGAGTTGATACACACTATTAAAGGGTATGACCAGTGCTATCACCCAGAGAGGAGGTAGAACAGTATGTTTTCAAATAAAAACTCCCAAATTGACAGGGAGAGAACAAACGCTTGGAAGAGTGAAAAAGGAGGCAAGAGACAGGCAGAGTTCAGACTCTGGAGGGCCATGGAAATTGGACACTCGCAGCAGACCCAGGCCCCGGGGAAGCTGGGGCAGCTGTCAGCACCTGTCTGTGCTGTTCCTCTGGCTGCAGACTAAAGGCAGGGGAGCAGGGGAAGCTGCTCAGAGGTGACCGCAGAATCAGGGTGGACTGGCTCGAGCAGCATCCAGGAGATGAAGGGACAGTAGCTGCGGGTGCACAGTGGCATGGCCTCATGAGAGAGAGGATTTTACAGGCATGGATGGGGGTGGACAGGGAGTGGGACAGGATGAGTGCAGGTTGGTTGTGAGGTCCCCTGGGAGCTTCTGAAGGGGAGCTGCACCAGGAGGCTGGAGGCCCGAGACTGGAGGGTCTGCTGTGAAGCTGGCCTGTCCCCCCAGGCCACAGTCCTGTTGTTCAGCCCGCCTTCCATCTGGGGAGCAGAGCTGAAGCCAGCCACAGGCTTTCTCTGTTTAATAGTGGCTTCCAAATGCAAAAGAGGAGAAATGCAGACGCAGCCATACACACCATCAACAACGCGCTCGCTTACTTTATAGTGGCCGCCCTGGGCTGGGCTCAAATGAAATTCAACAGCACAGAAAGTGCTCCTTCTGCACCGACAGGGAGGGAGGCTCATGGACACACACACCAAATGGCTCCTTGTCTTCACACAGCCGTAGCACGCATTTGGAGCGAGCCTTTCCCTGCACAAATACTCACACTGACCCATCTCTGAATTTATTGAGACATTACCCATTGCCAGATGTCCTCCTGTCTTGAGCTTGTGCTGTGACCCTACTGGGGGACTGTGTTCTCCACATTCAGAAAGATGTCAGTCTGGGGAGAGAAAGGGGCAGCTTAAAAACAAGAAGTTCCTCAAAACCTGTGCCTTGTCACTCAGATCAAGAAGGACTGATCAATACTGAGTTTTCCTTCTGAAATTTCGGTTGAGATTTTAAGAATCCACTTGCAGTCTATAATAGGTCCCCCAAAACATTCAACAGTGTCATTTAGTAATTCAGCGGCCTGGAAGCCATTTGTTCTGATTATTTTTTTCTGTGACAGAGTGCAAAAGAAACTTCCTTTCCATTTATTTCATGGTTTTCAAACTTCAACACTTCAGAAGTAAAAAAAAAAAAAAAAAATTCTTATTGAGGAAAAGCTGGTTCTGAGACTGCTGGCTGCCGCTGCCGCGTTTCCGTTGCTCTATCTTGGATTTGTGCCGCTGTGAAACACGAAGTGTGGACCGGATGCTCCCAGGTGTCACCGTCTGCTGGCTGCAGCATTCACGCTGCTGTTCCCTCCTGCAGGCTTCCATGGGGGACACCGGCAGAATGGGGGAGGGGGCTCTGTGACCCCCGGGTGGGTCCCAGGTGGAACAATTCCCTTCTTAGTTGTGTCACATACTGGGTTCTCCTGAAATTATTAATTAGGAAAATGACTTGTAGCCAGAAGTTGTTGACTAATTGTACCATAAAATTAACTCCAATGAGGCTGGTGAACCGTGGAACGGCCGCGCCAGGGAGCAAGACCGACATCAGTGTCAGAACTTCCCACCTCTCCTTGTTGGAGAAAAAAAAAAAAAAAAAAAAAAAAAAAAAAAAAAAGCCACAGCACACTCAGTACAAAGACCTGACTGGTTTCTGTCATTCTAGAGCTCCGTGACACCCCGAGCTGGAACCCCAATGAGGGTTCTGAGCAGCCCAGCAGAGAAGTTTGGTCCAACAGGCAGAGCGAGGCTGAGGGAGCAGAGAGACTACAGAGGACACAGGGACCACCTGAAGGCCCTTCCCCATCGGGCTAGAACTGGGCACTTCCTTACTACACTGGCCCAGGGGGACTGAAACCTCCTGTTCTTGTGGAAACTGGCCAATTTCAAACTCCAGTTTGGGTGCATGGTACTGAGGGCCAGCGTCCCCTGGCCTGGTCTGGTCTGCTGGGGCCTAGGACCTGAGGCTACTCTCCAATGGCCTGTCATAAACTTGAACCCCCAGTATGTCTAAAAATATGTTTTGTTTTTTTTTTTTTCTTTCTCCAGTGTCCACTGGCAAACGGCTCACAGGATGTTACTTTCTTGTCTTCATTTTTAAGATGAATACAAAGGATTCTGGAATCCTAAAGAACTTTCTAGAAATGCCTGAGGCACCTAATAAATACTATGGAGTGTGAGTGGAACACAGTCACCTTCTAGAAAGGGTCAGAAGGGTGTCAGTTGGTGGAGGAGCCTAATTTCAGCACCGGGAGTGCCTTGACAGGGACCCTGACTCTAACTGTGAGCTCTCTGGGCTGGTCATTCCAGCAGGAAGGAGAATCCTGGCTCTGCTGGTTTCACTTTTAATCAGCTTTACTGAGGTGGCATTTACTGGGTGCTTTGCCAAACCGACCTTCTACTCCCAAGGACATTGCTTCTTTTATATTACCCCCTGCAGAGGGAAGTGGCCTCAATTATTTCTGGAGAGAGAGTTGGTCACAGGTTCTGAAGGGCCAGCACAGCACACCATGCCCGTCAGCTGGGGCCTTCAGAGGTGCAAACGCTCAGGCCCCAGGCCTAAGCCTGGAACCGGGGACAGGCCAGCACTCTGGGTGTCTAAAGCGCTCCTGGTGATTCTGATCACAGTGAAGGCTGAGCTGGCCTTGGAGAAGGCCCAGCAGCCTGGAGACCTGCCACGGGGTGTTTTGCCCAACTGGTTCCACAGAGGTAATGATAATTAGCAAAGCTGTTCTCTGCTTCCTGAATTGAACGAGAAGGCTGGAAGAAAACAACCAGCTGTTAGCAGAAAGAGACAGAGGACATTTGTATCAGTGCAGAATACAAAATCAGAGCCCAGTCATATCAGGACAGGGAGCTACCAGTCCAGCGTGTCCTTCCCTCTGACTCCCACGTTCTCATGTCTGTGTTCTTATAGCAAGCTTTCATGATACCAGGTGTCTCACGATGGAAGCAGCTGCAAGCATCTTGTCCTCTACAATTTAGTTGATGCAGAAGAATTAGAGAGTCAAGAAGATGGAGAAGAAGCCAAAGGCAGTCCTTATGTGCTCAGAGAATAATGATATTGTGCACAAAGGGGTCAGATGAACAAAGACGCTCTCTGTGTTCTGCAGAAAAAAATAACAAAAATTCAAATATTAGTTAATGTATGGGATCATGACTCACCCTGTGCCCATTACTGATCTGGTGTGTTTACACACACTTGCATCTCAATCGACTTCAGTCACGTAGTATCCCACCCGCATATATTAGCTCAATATTTGTGTTATGGATTTATAGGTAACATGAAGGTAGAGGAAAATTAATCACCTTTCCCCAGGATACACTGGCAATCTGTTGGAGAGAAGGATTTGCACCTGGCAGCCAGCACCAGCGCACGTGCTATCAAGTGCCACGTGCCGGGGCTCCTTCATGGAAGTTATTAGAAGTAATCCTCTAGGTTTGGGATTCTATACACAGCCTATTTATCTTCATGGTAACCATATTCAAGGCCCTGTTCTTCTAAACTCTCATTTGAAATCCTCACTAACCGTAAGAACCACACGGTTCCTGTATGTCTCACAAAACACATGAACACGGTTGCATTTTACACAGACTCCTAACATCTTCATCAGACATGTGTCTGATATCCTGAACACTGGTTTACTTCATCCTTGAACTGTTTACATTTGATTTCCTTGTTGCAATCCTAAAAAAAGAGGGGGGATGGAAAGAAAGTAGGCACTGTCCCTGTCTTCCTACATCATAAATACATCCCAGTTTTGTGGCTGACCGTGAGTGCAACTTAGAGAGTTTCCTAAAAAGTGCAGCCCTGGCCCCCAGGTCCACCAAGAAGGCCAACACGCTGCGGAGTCCATTCTGAGAAAGCTGTGCACTTCCCAAGCCATTGGTGAGCAATGCTATGTATATTTGTTTTCACTCACACCCCCACAATTTCAAGGTTTTAACTCCAAAGGAAAATGGCACAATGTCACATCCCAGGGCCACAAGTCTTCTGCTTCCTTCTCTCTTTCCTTTTTTAACCCCATCTTTAACAATCCCCTGTGATTGGCAGGGACTCCATCCACACCACAGACGCAGAACCAGCCAGTGCCCTCTCCACTGCACCCGGGGCTTCCTCCGATGCAGCTGCCGCCTGGTCACTGCATTTGGGTGCCCAGTGAGCTGGAGCCCTACAGCCACCCACCTGAGGGTAGTGACAGCATCACCTGGGCTCAGGGAGGGGCAGTAGCTGCAGCCTCTGCTGCTCAGTCACTCTGGCACCAGGAAATAAGAGACGGCTGTGGAGACGGCTAAGGACCCCCCCCCCCCCCAGGAACAAGCTCTCCACAGTCTCCCACCCCCCCCAGGAGCAAGCTCTCCACCAGTCTCCTCCCTGGGTTTTCTGGAATATTCCTGCCCTCAGTCCCTCTCTTATCCTATAGACAGGGGCTGTGTGACAGCTAAACCTGGATGCCCTTCAGCAGATGAATGGATAAAGAAAATGTGGTATATATACACAATGGAGTATTACTCAGCACTAAAAGAGAATAAAATCATGGCATTCACAGGTAAGTGGATGAAGTTGGGAAATATAATGTTAAGTGAAGTTAGCCGATCCCCAAATTCCAAATGCTGAATGTTTTCTCTAATATAAGGAGGCTGATTCACAGTGGGGTTGGGATGGGGAGCAGAGGAGGATTAGAGGAACACTAGAAAGACCAATGGGGAGGGAGAGGGCAAAAGTGTTAAAAAAAAAAAAAAAGATGGTAGAATGAGATGGATATCATTACTCTAAGTGCACATATAAAAATATGAATGGTGTGACTATACTTCGTACACAACCAGAGATATGTAAAAATGTGCTCTATAAGTGTAATATGAATCGTAATGCATTCTGTTGTCATTTATAACAACTTAGAAAGAAAAAAATAAACAAAAAAAGAAAGGGGCTATATTCCAGTTGAGATCACACAAGCTAGGAGAACCATATTTGCTCAAAATCATGTGTTAGAGAGCACTTTGGGGCCAAATGAGGTGAGGGACATCAGGAGCAATCGCAGGCACAGATGAAGGGCACTGAGGATGGGTACCTGGCCCTAGGCTCAAGAGACACCAGTCAGAAGTTCTGCAGTGTCTAGGAGCTTCCCAGGCATGGCAGGTAACCAGCATTTTCCTGCACCTCACCCTGTGGAAATGGAACGTGCTCTCCCCATAGGTGGCTCCGTCCTGATCCCCCAAAATCTCCCTACTGTGTGGTGAGCAAAACATAGGATCATTCAGAAAGCCCTACTGACATTTAACAAGTGCTTATTTAAACATTAGCCACATGTAATCACAACTTCTCAAATAAAAAGATAATATTCTGGTGAAGAAATCAGATGTCCTGAAAAGCAACAGATAGAATAAGAAACTGGGGAGAACTGAAAACCATGATCACGAGATCACTGCTTTGGATGATTTACACTACAGAATCATTAGAGTCTCCTCCTTTGGAAGTTCCTTCAGACACAATGCTAGAGATGATGAGGACTCATTAATGGACTCCCATTTTAGAAAGTGCTATTATACATCTCTCACTTCCTGGCCATTAAAAAAATGACCCCTGTTTTCTTTCCATTTAGCATAAATCAAACAAAATCATAGTATTAAGAACTATAGTAGTAAGGTGAATAATTAGAATAATGAAAACTACAAATTTATTGCATAATATTAAATATTAATATATTTTAATATTATTGTATAATATTAAGAAGGAAAGAGAGAAGGAAGCAGAAGACTTGTAGCCCTGGTATGTAACATTGTGCCATTTTCCTTTTGAGTTAAAACCTTGAAATTGTGGGTGTGTGGGTGAAAACAAAGGAACATAGATACTATTTTATGATTTTATTAAAACAATTTAAATGAAAGCAATGCCTTCAGTCCACTCAGTTTAAAACCCTAATATCAGCTGGGAAAGTGCCACTGGGTGGCGCCCCTGGCTCCTAAGACTTCTCTTCTGCTTCAAGAGTTTTCTAGCTACTGAAGCTCACTTTAACTCTTAGGAGGAATTATTAGGCTGATGATACCCAGGGTGACGCTTAGGCTACTACTATTAGGATATAAGGGAATTTGAGACTGAGTATTGTCACTTTCTTTCTCTACAAGTACATAAAAGACTGCAAGTACAATCAGTCCATTTCTGGAAATTGGCAGTAATTTGACTTTCTGGGAAACAACAATCAATAATTTAATATTCATATGGCAAAGAAAGCCAGCTAGGGAGGTTTATTGGAATGCAGTTTTCTCTCATTTGTGCGTACTAAATATCCCCTTTAGGAAGAGTTTACAGGAGAATTCTAAGAGGAATGCATGCTAACACATTTGTCACTCAATTATATGGCCAGTTGAAGAAACCCATTTAAAAAATTATTTAGACTGCATTCATCAGGCAGACCCGGTCTGTCCCCTGCATTCTGGGAAAACACAAATGCCTAAGTCGATTCTAGAAATGATTCTAAGAGAGAAGCAAACAGTTCCACACATGGTATAGTTGAGACTATTGAAAAAGATTTTAAATTACTGCCTTCACATTCTTCTCTGTTTAATGTACTTTGAAAATGTAAAGCTTTACTTAGGTACAATTGACATGAATATTTAATATTTAATATTTTAATTGTAAGCACACAGCACTGTAACAAGGTCATTCTCTGTGACCCGGGCTCCACAAGTAACCAAGGATCCTTTTTCTGTCCTGAAAGTCGCTTTGCATTTTCTGTGCAATTCCTTCCTCCTGGGAGGGGGCTCTGGCATCTTCCCTGGGGTCCACCAGGCAGACTGATCCCCACACCTCCTTTCTTTTTTTAGCTGAGTAGTAGCCTGAGGCTTGTCTGTGCATCTGTCGATGGACATTTGGCTTTTTACAATACAATTTCTATGAACACTTATGCCCCAGTGTCCACTGGGACACATCTCTCCTTTTCTCTTGGTATTTAAGAATGCCAAGACTGGTTCTGTGGACAGGAATTGTATCTGTCTACCTCTTTTAGACAACTGCTTCTAAAGATGCTTCCAAAGATAGCTGTATCATTTCTTGTTCTTCTACGTACAATAAAGCACATATCTCTGCCTTATGGAGGTTAATAAAATCAATGAATATCATCACTGAATTTAAATTAGGAAAATAAAACCTTGCCTTTCTTTCTGCTTGAGAGTACAGATGCTCCTTGACTTATGATGCAGTTCCTCATCAACCCACTGTAGGTTGAAAATATCCAAAGATGAGAATGCACCTAGCACATCTCAGGTGCCCAGGCCCAGCTTAGCCCAGTCTGCCTTGAACACACTTGGGCATGGACATTCACCTACTTTAACAGTAATCAAGTGTTGACTAGCTCACGTGACTGACTGAACACCTGTCCCAGAAGAGCCTAGCAATCCAGCCCCTTGCGTCGGAGCCTCCCGGGGGTGTGGCTGCAGGAGCTGTGGCACCTTGCTAGGCCCCACATCACAAAGGAGTGCAGCACACTGCCAGCTCAGGAGGCAATCAAATCAAGATTCAGAAATGAAAGTCAGAAAGTGAAAAGATCCCAAGTTGAACCCCAAGGGCCCGTCTGTGCTCTATCCTGTATCATAATGCAGAATCTGTCTCCTACGTACTACGGAGGCACAGAAATAAATTCACCCTCACTACCTTTACACTACTTAAGTTAAACAACTTAAGCACGTTTGAGTCATTTATGGGGGGGGGGGGAGGGAATAAGATTTTTATTTGACAAAAAATAAAGTGGCAAAGCACCCTGGGACTGTAGGAAGTTTGTAGACACAATTTTGTTACTTTGGGTTATGATGAATGCACATCTCAAAAAAATTAGGGCAGATTCTGTCTCCATGTTCTGCCCTAAATGCAAGCCATGTGTTCTTATTTTATATTGAAAAAAATGCTGTATTTCCAGCAGAAAAATTTCTCATAAAACATCTCCAGTATAATATTACTTTTCCAGTTATAAGAGTTCCTGTCATACTTTTAGTATGTCATGGTCTTTTTTTCAAATAAGTAAAGCTGGCCACAGTTTAAGCTGTACTTTGTTATGATTTTGGACAAACTAGCTTCATGTTTTCCAACTAATGAAAGTACATGATGAGAAAGGGTCAGTTAAGTATTTTGAAAATATTCCACTATTTAGCAGCTGTGTGATCTGGCGTAAACTACTTAATGTTCTATTTTAGTATCTGTAAAGTGGGATTATACTTCCATATACCTTTCTCCCCCCACCCAAGGATTAAGAAACTTTAAAAGTAATACTTATAAAGTACTTAAAGAAATACTGGTGACTTAATTAAGTACTCAGTAAATGTTAGCAATTATTATGTTTAAAGACCTCTAAAGAGATATAAGATAGTGGTATATATAAGTTAGTATTGAGGATAACAAAACACATGAAGAGAAGTATGTTCAGGAACCTTCCCTGCTTCCTTACCCATGGATTCCTGGGAAGACCCTCTCTCCACTCTCCTTAAGATAGTCAGATCTTCTGTATGTGTCTAGATTCCCAACTGCTAGAACAGTTTCTTAAATTCTCAAAGACCTTCAGGGATGTGTTTGACGTGCTTCTGACGCCTTGTGACGGGTGTGTTGAGTTAGCATGGTGCTTTGCTGATCCCCTGAGACATGACGATTCTGTATGTTGAGGTGAACTACCTTTCACTCTATTTAACGTAGGATTTTTAAAAATGTCTGATTACGTATTACTTTTGTTATAAGTATGTAGACAATTTTTAAAGACAGAGTGAATCCATGCATAATAATTCTTGGTTTCAAACCCTTGGGATAAGAAAATACTTGTTTAAACAATAATACTTAAATAAATTAATGGAAATGTTTAAAGCAAATTAAAAGTCTCTGTTGCCCAGGAACAAATAGGTGGCCTCTGACAGTAGGTGGGCTGCCTCCATCTCCTGGTCACTGGGAACTCTGTGAGCAGCTATCTGGCCCTTCAGCCTCAGCAAGGGGACATGGCAGAGTGTCCCTGAGGGAGGCTCCGGTGCTGCAGCTTCCCAAGCTCCACAACTTTAAAACACAGAATAACCAATATTAGTACATCACTTTTGCAACTGCAATTTCTCCCTTTTTTTTTTCCATTTTTTAAATTCTAATTTGTTATACATGCTTGCAGAATGCAATTCATTTCATATTACATATAAAGAGCACAGTTTTTCAAGTCACTGGTTTTACATAAAGTATTTTCACACCATTTGTGTTTTTATACATGTACTTAGTGTATTGATGTCTAACTCATTCTGCCATTATTCCTATCCCCTTGCCCCGTCCCCTCTTCTCCCTCCCCTTTGTTCTATTTAACATTCCTTCATTCCTCTCATCTCCCCTCCCTTGCCATTATAATTCAGTATCATCATAGCAAAGGAATCATTCGATCTTAAGGTTTTTGGTATTGGCACCAAAATAGACCAGTAGACCAATGGTACAGAATAGAAGACACAGAGACTAACCCACACATCTACAGTTGTCTTAGGTGTCTTGGTTGACAAAGGTGCCAAAAGCATACATTGGAGAAAAGACAGCCTCTTCAACAAACGGTGTTGGGAAAACTGGAAATCCTCATGAAATAAAATGAAATTAAACCTCTATCTCTCTCCATGCACAAAACTCAACTCAAAGTGGATCAAGGACCTAGGAATTAAACCAGAGACCTTGCACCTAATAGAAGAAAAAGTAGGCCCAAATTTCCATCATGTTGGATTAGGCCCCAACTTCATCAATAAGACCTCTATAGCGCAAGAATTAAAACCAAGAATCAATAAATGGGATGGATTCAAACTAAAAAGCTTCTTCTCAGCAAAAGAAACAATCAGTGAGGTGAACAGAGAACCTACAGAATGGGAGCAAATCTTTACCACATGCACATCAGACAGAACATTAACTTCAAGGATATATAAAGCTCTCAAAAACTTTTACACTAAAAAAAACAAAACAACCCAATCAATAAATGCAATTTCTCTTAAGATGCTGTCCAAGAGCAGGTGGACCTATCCATGCAGCCTATTCCAAATTGAGGACCGAGGCAGCCTAACAGGCGACTCCACAGGCTGTGGAGATGGACAGAATTCCAGCTCTGTGACCTCTTCTCCTCTTAAAAAAAAATGAATGACAACAGCACCTACAGTGCAGGGCTGTGAGGATGAAGTGAGCAAAGACTTAGAACTCAGCCCACAGCAAACACTGTGCAAGCTTTGTTATTATTAGCAAGAAAACCGACTGAATGCGACAGGTGGACCAATTTGTTCAGGCTACCCTTTGTGAAGTTGATCATTGATTGAACTACTTGCTGGGCTCCTTTCACATGCAGTTTTAAACGTCTTCCTCCATTTCCTCCCTGGACTTGTTGTTTTTGAACCTCTCCGTGAAGTAATGGCCCTGGAGCAGAGTCCCAGCAGGCACCGACACTGCCTCTCCCGAGCTCCGGCGCAGCTCGTGACCTTGACAAACACTTCTCCTGGTGGCGTTCATTAGCTCTACCGACACGCTGGGAACGAGAGGTCCAGTTCTCCAAGGGGCTCTGACCTAAAACCCGCTCCACCTGTGCCCACTTCCAGGTGGGGGCCACTCGAAAATCCAGGTATTTACCTGTGCCTTCCTTCCTCCTCCCTCCCGGACCTCCACCTCCATGTCCAGCCCCCCTGTTTATTTCCAAATGTGGAACCCTCTTTTCCCTATCATCGCTATGCTCACAGAGTTTCTCAAACAGCTGTGTTCCCAGCCACCTCACTGGGCGCCCCGCCAGCTGGCTGGACCCCTGAGTCCATCTGCCCCCCAGCTGAAGGCAGAGTCCTCCCCAGCACGCCTGGCAGAGGCCCCTCCTGCGGCTGCAGGACGAAGTCGCACATCTCCACGCAGCAGCCGGCCTTCCCGCCAGCTTCCCAGGTGCTGCTCTGACATCACGGGTGTCAAAGTCACCACCCTGCACGCCTGCGCTGGAGCCTGGCCTGAAATCTCCCATCGCCCCCTCCCACCTCCGCCCATCACTCCAGCACCACAAGGCTGCTGCTTCGGGGTCCTTTCAGATCCATTCCATGCGGCGACTCTTAGACACAGGCCTCTCCTACAGCCCGAGGTGGCTTCAGGTGGCCTTCCTCTAGCCACCTAACTCTCAGACATTTGTAGCTTGTCCTCGTGAATAACGTTTTCTAGCAAACTGGCTTCCAGACAAAACTTCCCTTGATCTTTATCCATAATATTAGACTGAATGATTAGAATATAATATGCTAGACTTGGATTAGAGTTTGATATTTAATTATAAAGCACAATACATTAACATTTTTAGGGTATGTATTTTTTAAATTCAAAGTTGTATTTATAACAGTAGCATGCATTACAATTCATAATACACATATAGAGCATCTTTTTACATAACACTGTATACAAAGTATATTCGTACTACTCAAGTCTTCAATCAAACGTCTTTAATACATATAAATGGGAGTTCGGATATATTTAAAACTAATGTTATAAAAATGTTAACCCTATTTCTATAGTCTATTTATCATCTATCTATCTTTCTGTCTACTGGTACTAAGGACTGAACCCCAGAGTGCTCTACCACTGAGCTACACCCCCAGGTATTTTGGTTTCATTTTGAAAGAGGGTCTTGCTATGTTGCTGAGGCTGGCCCTGAACTTGTGTTCCTCCTGCCCCAGCCTCCCGAGTTGCTGTCAGGTCCCACTATATCTGACATTTGCATATTTTAACTGAAAGGAAAAAAAAAAAAAAAAAAAAAAAAAACACCACCCTGTGCAATAGTAGCATGAGATTGTGAGATTACAGAATGATATCATTTTGTTATTTGGTGGGCATTGGGAAACAATGAGGTTGTTCAAAAACAATGAAAATGAAACTGCTGAAACAGCTGTGGCTCCGGGCCATTGCCCACCACTCTTTCCCATCTCTGTGGTTCAGGGACCATCACACCACAAATTAATAAAAACCAACCTCCCCTCCCTCCCTTCTCCCTCTTGGCCTTTTCCCTGAGGTACTAACTGTAAAGGCGGGTTTAACTCAAACTGAGAAAATGGAAGGATTCCTACTGGCTTAGCTGCTAAGAACAGCACAGCAATCACAGAGTGGATGTCCCTTGATGTGCTGATTTTGCTTTCTTTGGATACACAGCCTGAAGTTGCACAGCTGAGCCATAGGGTGGTAGATTTTTGACTTTGCCGAACATCTCAACTGCTGTTCATAATGGCTATAATTTACATTCCCACCAATAGGAAATTCCCTTGTCTCCACCTCTAAACCAGCACTTGTTATCTTTCGTCTTTTTGATAATGTCATTCTTACCGGTGTCATCTCCCTGTGGTGTGGATTTGCATTTTCCTGATAGAAGTGATGTTGAGCATTTTGTTCATACACATGTTGACCATTTCTATGTCTTTTGAGAAATGTCTCTTTAGGTCTATTGCCCATTTTTAAATTAGGTTACTTGGTCTTTTGCTACCAATCTTTTTGAATTCCTTATATATTCTGGATATTAACCTCTTGTTAACGTCCATCTTGCAGACATTTTCTCCCATTCTGTAGGCTCACTTCACTCTGTCATTTTTTCTGCTATAAACCTTTTTAGTTTGCTATAATCCTATTTGTCCATTTTCGTTTCTGTTTCCTGTGATGTTGGGGTCTCATACAAAAAAATCCTTGCCTATCACAACACCCTGAAGCATTTCCTGTTTTCTTCTCATAGTTTCAGGTCCTGCATTACAGTCTTTAATACATTGAGAGTGGATAATCCATTGAGAGGAGTAGATAGGGTATAGCTGCATTCTGCATGTGGATATGCAATTTTCCCAACAACATTTATTGAAAAGATTGTTCTTTCTCCTATGTTTGTTCTTAGCACCCTTGTCAAAAATCAGTTGACTATAAGTGTGTGGGCTTATGTCTAGGCTCTGTATTCTGTTTTCCTGGTCTATGCATCTATTTCCCTGCCAGTGCCAGGCTGTTTTGACTACTATAGCTTTGTAGTATATTTTGAAGTCAGGAGTGTGATGCTTCTTGTTTTGTTCTTTTTACTCAAAATTGTTTTGGATATTTGGGAGTTTTTTGTGGTTCCATACAAATTTAAGGATTTTTTCTAGTTCCATGAAGGATATCATCAGTATTTTGATAGGGATTGCACTGAATCTGTGGAACTGCTTTGGGTAGTATGGACATTTTAGCAAAATTGATTGATCTGATCCATGAACACAAGACATCTATTTTTCTGTATCCTCTTCAATTTCTCTAATCAGCTTTAAAATTTTTTTCATTGTAGAGTTCTTTTATATCTTTGATTAAATTTATTCCTGGGTAATTTTTGTAGTTTTGGTAAGTGGAATGGCTTTCTTTATTTCTATTTCAGATAATTTGCTCTTGTATAGCAACACTGCCGATTCTTATATGATGATTTTGCATCCTGCATTATCCTGAATTTATGTATTCTAACGAGATTTTCATAGAGTTTGGGGGGGTTCTATATATGAGATCATGTCAAGTGCTAACAGTGGCTATTTGACTTCCTCTTTTCCAATGTGGACATCCTTTCTGTCTTTTGCTTGCCTGATTGCTCGGCTAGTACTTCTAGCACGCGGGTGAAAGTGGGTATCCTTATCTCACCTAGATCTTAGAAATAAAGCTTTTGGCTTTTCCTCATTCAGCAAATGTTAACTGTTGATTTATTATGTGGCCTTTAAATTCCCTGATCTTGGCAGGTTTACCCTATGTTTCTGTATATGGTTTTTCCTCTCCTGCTCAATTCTTTGTTTGGCCAACTCCTTTATATTCTTCAGATTTAGCTTAGACAGTGATTTGTTCAGAAGTTTTTCCTGATTAGCAAACCCTGGGTTTAGCACACTCTAATTCTTCATACCATATAGCCATTGTCTTACCACCTGTCTGCCACCCTCAGCTTCATGTTCTGTGAAGACAGAAATGGCTTCACTTGCTGGCTGCTCCAACCACTTAACGCCAAATAACAATAAATATGTAGAGCTTCTTTAACTATATACTTAGCGATGCATACAGCTCTAAGCAGTGACTTGATCATTCTGGTTCTTAATAGCTTTCAGTTGTTCTTTACATCATAAACATTACTGTGCATCTGTCACGGGGAAGTCGGCTATCGGGCAACGGGATTCATGGACTGAGTGCTATGAAAATAACTAACAGAGACACACATCAAATGCTGGAGGAATTCTGAATAAGCAGTCAGCTTGCTGGGCTTGGGGAGCTCAAGGACAAATCTCCAAAGTCAGGGAACTTGAGGCCACGAGGGCAAGAATGCTTCTATCTTCTTCAACCACTGAATCACCAGAGCAGAAAATAAAGCTCCACACCTCGTAGTTCACTAAATCTCTTCTAAATAAAGGAATAAATCATTCGAAAGTAAGAGGAGAAATTAGGATGATGTTCACATTAATACATAAACAGCTTTAGGATTATAAATCTCTAAAAACATTAGGATTAGTTAAAAGCTTAATTTAATAATATAGATGCTTGAAGTCACCAGGTTAAGATACCTGGATATTTCTCCACTTTGCAACATGAACCAAATTCCTGCACCAGTTTTTAGATTATGGATCTGTGTTATAAACACTATTGATTATGCTTGATAATGTTGATTTTTTTATCCTAACTTTAAAAGCTCTGTGAAAAAAAAAATATTTCTAATACCCTATTGATTAAAACCATTACTTTTGGGGCTGGGTTTGTGGCTCAGCGGTAGAGCACTCACCTAGCACATGCGTGGCCCTGGGTTCTATCTCAGCACCATGTAAAAATAAATAAATAAAATAAAGGTATTGTGCCAATTACATCTAAAAAATAAATACTAAAAAAAACCATTACTTTTGTTTGCTAATTACTGTCATTAAGGAATTATCACGTTAATGTGGAAATATAAGGGTTAATTTGAAGGCATTATGAACAGTGAGTCTCAGGTTATATAAGCTAGAAGATTATTTTATAAAAAGAAATGTAGGAAAAGAGCATCTAACATAAGCAAACACACATATGCTCACATATATGCACCCAAGTACACAGACTTATAGGTCAGCATGTAAAGATTCGTCGTTGATAGTCGACAGCATTGCTACTTTAACTGTCCAAACTCATACCACGTGGGTGAGGCAGAGCTTAAGCACATTCCCTATGCTCATGTCACTAGCGTACAACAGATATTTGCCTTGCTAGCTCCAGATTCCATAATATTTTTGGACACTTTTCCAGTCCCTAGTCCCCTGGAAACTTACCATTTACATCTTCCCTATGGGCAGCTGTCTTTCAAGCTGAGGTTGGGTGACCTCTCCCTCTGAGAACCCCCTCAGCTGTAAGTTAGACTTAAAAAGTTCAGTGCATGGTCATGAGCATACAAGAGTCTAATACTTCAGTATAGAGACTGGCAAAACTCCAGGCCTGCGTGGTTCCTGTTTGTGTGAGAGTATGTGTTACCCAACTCCCTGCCCCAAACGACACCACTGTTGACAAGTTTTAAAGGCTGTTTAAGCGGTCATTAAATCTTCTTGGGAAAATTCTGGGCCACTCAATGTCTCCAAATAAGAACTCAGAGCTGGGAGCCACTGAATATTTTCTGGATGAAACAATTCACTGCCTTTGGTCCTGAGCACAAGCTTGGCTCAGGGAGGGAGAGGGTGGGAGGTTTTTCCCTGATCCATGGTTGAGAATCCATATTCCCCGAAATGAGGCAAGAACAGAGCAATATGTGAGGGAGAGATTATAAAAAATTATCCTTTTATTAAATGAGTTCGATTTTAAGGGTATATTTTGTAGGTTTTGTTTCAGTATTTTGAAATGTGTCCTTGAACAAGTATAATTCTATTCTAACTCTACACATATGTTTGTACTTGGTATTTTGAAAAGGTTATTAAGAACATTTGGTTCAAGGCACTGAGGCCTTCACAAAGACAGCAAGAAGTCCAAGAGGACACTGGATAATCATATTGGGTATTTTGTTGAATGAGTCTTATTTATAATGAGTTTCGCAAGATAGTTAACAATACAGTTTCCCAAGTGCACTTTCTCAAGGTTTCTGGAGATCAAATTCCAACTGCATTTCCCATGTTAATGTCCATTTCAAGCCAATTTGCCAGGTGTTTCGACTATCGTCCAGGGAAGTGTAACTCATGCGGGGCTGTGTGTGAACTCAGAGCTATTTTATGTGTAAGACATACACATGTTCATTATTTATTATTTGTCTCGTTGTATTTATTAAGATTCCAATGTTGTGTGTGTGTGTGTGGGGGGGGGGGAGAATGGGTGTGTTTGTGTTTCTTTCCACAAGCAAAGCCAGTTTCTGAACCCTCTCTCCCATTATTCAACACTATTATTTCAACATGAGGCAGAACAACAGGCAAGAATGAACCCTGTGGTTCCAAAGCTTGAATTGTTAATTTTCCATTAGTTTATCATATGATACCTACCATGTAGCTGTTCAGCCTATCAACAGGCTGAGACAAATGTTACTAACATATTTTCAATACTAAGCACTGTGTATCAATTACTACACATCATGTCATTCCTAAGAGGAGAAGAAAACATGGGGATTGATCTTTTTTGGGGGGTACTACCTTTAGAACTTATTTCAAGTATTGGAAAGCTTTATTATTTATAGTAAAAGTGTTTAAAGACAGAAAGGAATCCTGTGTGGATAAATATTCCTGGGTTCCAAGTCACAATCCCTTTTCTCAGCTGTTGAAGCTATGGAAAAGAACTCAGCATGACAATGATTATAATTTTTTTTTTTTTTCCTAGCTCAACTGAAATTTCCAGCTCATCACTGTGACTTTCCAAGTACTGTTTCACTGACAACCGCTGAGGTCTCCTTTCTGTGAACTCCGCACTGTTCAAGCCCACCATCTTCCCTCCCCTGTCTTTAGTTTTCAGTGACATCATGGTCTTTCATTGGAAGTTGAGACTTTTTATGGTAAATTCACCACCACATCCTCCTTCTGATATCATCACGTGGGAAGCTACACTAGGTGCTCCCTTTCAGTCCTGATGCCTTTACTGGGATCTGAAAGGGCACGGACGCCTGACTCGGAAGTGTTAGGACTCGTGACTCAGGCGTTTCCCAGGCTTGGATAACAAGGTGTGGGCCTGGGAGTAGCTGTGCCCACTGGGGTGGGTTTATACCCACCTATTCCTTTGTATCCTACCCGTTCCCTTTGCCCTGTTTGGGATAGAATGTTCCATGGAAACTCTCTTTTTCTGCTCTACTCTTGATCCCCACTCAGCACCTGAGGTGGGCGTGGCCTTCCTAGATGTCACTCAACGTGCTGACAGCAGACATCACGTTGAAACCCAACCCCTTGCCTCATTTGAATGGCTTTTCCCCAATAAAAGGGGTCATCACAAGCTCCTCGCTCTCTTTCCACGGGTCCCTAAGGTCAAAGAGGAGCTGTCACAAGACCCCAAAAATCAAGGTAAATTTCTGTCTCCGTGTGGTCATTTCGCGCAGCCCAGTTCACCTGGAGTGACCTTAAGTGTTTAGTCGCAAGGACGTGACATCATCGTAGAGACTTGATGACGTCATTAATGAGATGTTTACAATCACAGATCCACAGCGGTGTGGCGTCCACTTCTCTCTGCCCCTGGGCCAGCACACGCTGGCCTTAGTTGTTACATCCAGACAGAGGAAACCTGGGAACCTCCCCCTGTGGCAGCAGGTCCTGTGCTGCCTCTGTGGGGAGGAGGGCCTGCTGCAGTGGCTGCTGACTGTCACCGTGTCAGGGCTTCCCCTGGCTCACTTCAGGTCAACACCACCATGTCACTGAACCCAGGGCCAGGAGGGACGTCCAGGCCCAGCCCCTCCAGCTGCTTCAACAGGATGCCGTGTCACAGTTCTGCTCTCTTCCCACCTTTTCTTCCCTGATTTTCTAGCTTCAAGTCTCTTAACTGTGGCTGTCCTCTCTCAGTTGACCAGCCTATGTTTTAAAAAAATTTCTGTATTCAAGTTTCTTTGCAGCCACTTCAAACACAATTCCTCAAAGAATCGAATCCTCCGGCCTTTCCCTTGTAGCACAGGTGCCTTCAAAGCTAGTCCAGAGTCAACCGTTTTTTCCCTTTCAGCTCTCCCACCTCTTCCCACTGGCAGGGAAGGACTTTGGAGAAAACAGCGTGTCTGAACGCTAAGGTTGCTCTTGATGCGCAGTGCTGAGTTCTGGTGACACTGCAAGCTGTCCATCATTCCTTTAGTTGCACTGGCCAGTTCCCTCACCCCTCCTCTCGCGCCTCTTTCAACCCCTCTTCACTCTCTTACATCTCTGGAGTTAGGTTTTTCCTCCCAGCAAAACTCCCTCCCCAAGAGGACCCTGCAGGTGGTGCCACAACCTCCTCCCCTGGGCTCTGCCCCTGCTCAGCCCTTCCTGCCTCTGTCGGCCTCAGGAGAAACAGACAACCCTCTTCCTTTCCAAAACGTAACCCTAGCCTGGTGCGGTGGTGCACGCCTGTAATCCCAGTGGCTCAGGAGGCTGAGGCCGGAGGATCACGGGTTCAAAGCCAGCCTCATCAATAAGCGAGGCTCTAAGCAACTCAGAGAGACCCTGTCTCTAAATAAAATACAAATTAGGGTTGGGATGTGGCTCAGGGGCCAAGTGCCCCTGATTTCAATCCCTGGTACCAAAAACAAACAAAAAGCTAAAACAAAACCTAACCAACCGTTACCTTTGTGTTTTCTAAGGAATCCACCTTGTGTTCCTCACACTCCTCCATCCATCATCACTCCACTTTCTTATTTTTCAGCCTCTCTCATCTCCGACCCTTCCCTTTGCCTAAAACACAATAGAATCATTCTGTGCCCCCAAACTTAAAAATTCCTTTCTCAACATGTTTTCACATAAAACCAGCAAGTGTCCCTTCTATCTCTTACTCTGCTCTGTAAAATTCTGTGCTTTTTCTTTCCTTTTCTCCTCCTCTCCCTGCCTCTGTTTCCTCATGGACATGGAACTGCTGTGGGTTTGCAGGATCATGACCTTCAGGCAGGTTGACGCTGTGTTTTATTGTTGGCAGTACTTTGCAAAATGCCAGCCCATCACATATCCACTGAGTCAATCTATGCTATCAGGCTCCCCATCTCCTGAAACCTCTCCTAGGTGGGAAAATGTCTTTTTTTTTTTTTTTTTTTTGCTCCCCACCCCTATCCCAATGTGGCTTTCTGTAGCATGAAAAGCTTCTGGAAATTTTTCCTACTTAAAATCCTTCATTTTCTTGATTTCCTTATCCATACTCTGTGTTTTTGTCCTTTCTTTCCAAACACTGTGTCTTCTTCATTGGTAACTTTTCTTCTACCTGCTCCATCGATTTCAATGAGCACTCCAACTCATTAAAATCTCCTTTAGCTTTTATATTTACCCTGCGTGATTTTCTCTTGACATATGAAGAATATAAATGTGTTAGCTTGACTGCACATCAATGAACAAATCCATATTTTCAAAGCCAGACTAACTAAGATAGTGTAATATTGATATCAGGCTAGACAAGTGGATCAATGGAACAGAATAGGGAGCAAATATATAGATTCACCTGTATAAGGTTAAGTGATTTTGAAGAAAGTCCCCAATGCAGTTCAGCAGGCAATCTTAAGAAAGGATGATAGATCACCTGGATCATCATATGAAACAAACACTAGCTTTGACACCTACATAGCAGTATACAAAATATTAACTTGAGATAGATTTTAAAGGAAAAAGTTAGAACTATTATGTTTCTAAAAGAATGTATAGGAGCACATGTTTGTGACCGTGAGGAATGAATATTTTTTAAAGCAAAATTTAAAAATCACTAAGTATAAAAGAAAAAGTTCACTTGACTTCATAAAAATGTTTACTGATCTTCTTGTCACAATATATTTAGAGGGCTGCCGGTTTAGCTCTGTGGTACAGCACATACTTCGCACGTGTAAGGCCCTGGGTTTGGGGTGGAGGTGTTGCTAAGTGGTAGGATATTTTCCTAGGTCCTGGGCTCCATCCCCAGCACCATACACAGATACACACACAGAGAGAGACAGAAAGATATATTAAGAAAAAAAGAACTTTAGGTTATAAGAAAATAGTCTCAATACATATAGTCAACAAAAGATTTCTACAAATCAAGTGGCTAAAAGAATTAGAGAAGAGCTCAAAAAATAAGACACATAGATATATGAATGGTCAAAAATCACCTGAAAAAAATGATCAACACAATAGGTTATTAAATATTAAAATTAAAATTATAATGAATTACTTCTACACACCTATTGAAATGACTAAAATTGAAAAGATTCATAGTAAGTAGAACGTGTTGGAGAGGTATGAAGCAATTTTATCTCTCAACTTTTTTGGTTTTTTTTTTCTGAGTGTGATATTGGCACAAGCACTATGAAAAACATGTTGGTAGCTCCGTATACATTTGAACCTGCACCTACATTATGATGTAGCAATTCCACTTCTAGGTATCTACTTAAAATAAATAAAAATATGTGTCTCCTCCCAAAATTTGTATGAGAATATGCACTGTTCATTCATGATAACAAAGGATTGGAAACAATCTAAATATCCACCCAGAGGAGAACTGATACAAATATTGTTGCGTGTTCATGCAATGGAATAATAACCAGCAATACATTAAAGATGGAATTTCTAACTCACATGCTTTAATGTCAAAAATTTTATGTTCAGTGAAAGAAGCCAAACTTAAAACCCAGGGCCCAGCACACACTAGGCTAGGCAAGTGCTCTACTGCTGAGCTACATCTCCAGCCTGTGATGGGGATGTTCCGAACAGGTGCGTATACTTAGCAAAACCCTTGAACTTTGCATTTAAGAGCTGCACATTTTACTCCATCTAATTATATCTTGATCAAAATTAATTTAAATTACCAAATTTCCATGCCTCACCTCTCTCTTGAAGGCTACCTTTATTAGAGATTACTGATATCTTCACTGAGACACCTCTAATTCAAATATAAGATACCACATGACATCAGTGCATTTTCCCTGCTCTCAGCCCTTCCTCTCCTGCAAGTTCCACTCTTGGGGTAAGAGCATTGCCAGAGCCTTTCCACCCTCTTCCCAGCTGCACTGTGCTCCAGCCTCCTGCTAAGCGAGGGCCACCGCCTCCCTCCACTCACTCTCAAGATTACCTGCTGGACCTCATCAGGTATGGGAAGGTGTTCTCCTGCATTCTCAGGACCTGGGAGATGGAGGTCAGGCTACACCTGGAGGTGAGGGCAACAGGGTCTGTAGCACAGCCAACTTGGTCCTGATGGAAATGCCTCCCCTGAAGACAAAGGTGTCAAACCACCGCAAGTTCTGATGTCATTGTCATGAACCGTCACCTGCAGGAGAGCAGCATCACAGAAGAAGCCTCCATGAGGTACATCAGCGATGACATGGGATCAGTCCAAGGCAGACTTGAGGAGTGGAAACCAGGAAGAGTGAGCCTTTTATGACAGGCTGCAAACCAAACCAAGCACATCCTGATTTCAAAAGCTACCGGATCTTTATTGGTGAAAACCTGAATCCAGGTGGCACGGTCGCTCCCCTGGACAGCAGTGAGGATAGCAAGACCCCACGTGTGGTCCTCTTCAAGGACGGCTCACAGGTGGGAAGGTGTTAACTACCCTAGCAGTTCCGTTGGCCCTCTCACCTGCCATCATGACTGCCTGGGGTTGCATCCATGCAGCACCAGATGGGACGTCATCTGCAGCTCATTCATGTTAACCATGATTTCTTTGGAGTGGAGGCATTGTTTTGTTAAAAAAAAAAAAAAAAAAAAAAAAAAAAAAAATATATATATATATATATATATATATATATATATACCATGTAAGTTATCTAAAAATATATTTAAACTAAAAACAAACAAACAAACAAAACAAAAAAAGGAGCCTGGCCATAGCTTCAGTGAGCCGAATCTCAGGATGTCGGCCCACCCTCACCTTCTTCCCCCGGTGCTGTTTCTTCCGCTCATCATGACGTCTGTGGGCTCCTCCTCCAAACCATCCCTGTATCTCGTCATCTGCTCAGCTCCTCTGCCACTTGAAAAAGCCCTTACATGGATTTCTTTTTCCATACAACTTAGGTAAGGGTGAAAGATGATCAGTACCTGCCTATAAGCCCCAGAAAATTTACTGTCCAGCAGAATTTCAAAACTGTTCTCCAAACTGGATTCAGTCAAGGGATCTATTGGGCACTCACCATCTTTTCTAAAAGTATGAAGAGTTTAACTCTTGCTAAACTGTTTTTTGACTTCCCATAAAAATCTCAATGGTCAGTTTCTCTGAATAAAATTAGTTCTGGCAGGACTGAGCCTGAATCCTCACAGAGCCCCAATCATCTCATGCTGAGTCAGTGAGTCCCCACCAAGGGGGCACAAGGGAGCTGTTCCCCTCCCACCATGCTCCCCAGAAGATGTTCTCCTTTGCTCATTCTACTTGCTTGGTGTTCACACTTCTGAAAGATCTGACAAAAAAGAACCTTCACAAATGGGTTTCACATGTTCCTTTAAAGTTTGCAGCTTCCTTTATTCCCTTTCTGGAATTCTAATTTTTCTTTTTTACTTCATTCCATCTTCTTGTTCTTCCTGCATACTAATTTCTATGTTAAGCAAACTATAACTCCTACATATTCTTCAAAGATTCATTAAAATTTCTGTGATTCTTCCTTGAAATTTACAACTTTATTATGCTTTACATACATTCCTGAAACAATTTATGCCACAGCATGGTTTTGGCCCACATTTCTGTATTTTCTGCTAGATTCTCAACACTGAGGAAAGGCTCATCCTACACATGCTTAGATCTGCAGGAGCAAGCACCTGTATGCATGGTGAGTTAGCCCTCACAGGAACCTCTGAAGATCTTCCCCGCTCAGACCTTTGACCCACGTGCCAATCTTCTCTAGAAACATCACAAGACACATCAGGGACAAACCAATTGTTCTAATCAAAAGCAAAATCACTTGGATTTCCCTGTAAGCAGAAGAGAAAAGTGACTGATACTCACTAAAGCACTGAGAACAAAAAGTGCCTCACAAGCTGTCTCAGTATTCTTAAATCCAGTCAAGTCGACACCCTAAACTAACCATCACAGCTACTCTTGGCCTTTTGCCTCTCCATTTAAACTTTAGAATCATTTTGTGAAAATCAGAAAAATAACTTGCTGAAATTTTAATTGGGATGGCATCAACTGTATAGCTCATGTTAGAAAGAACTGATATCTTGACAATTTAAAGTCTTTCTATCCATGAACATAGAATATCTATCCTTTAGTCAGTTCTTCTTTGACTTCTCTCATAACTGTATTGTAGCTTTTCTCATATAGATCTTGTACATATTTTGTTAGATTTATAACTAATTATCTTTTTTGTTCTAATGTAAATAATATTGCTTTTAATTTAGAATTCAACCTGTTCATTTACTACATATAGGAAAAAGTTTGACTTTTGCATTTTAACCTTGCACTCTACCAGCTTGTCATTGCTTATTAATTCTAGAGATTTGTTTATTCTTTAAAATTTCCTACACAATTGTGTGATTTGCAAAATGTTTTCTTTCTCTTTAATGTGTATACCATTATTTCCTTTTTATTTTATTTTATTTTATTTTATTTTTTGTCTTATTACATTAGGTACTATGCCAGAAGGATACTGAAAAGGAGTGTTCAAAATGAGCACTCTTGCCTTGTCTCTAATATTACTGGGGAAACTTCAAGTTTCTCATTATTATGGTTTGGATCTTTGAAGAAGCCCTAATTAGGAAGGGCTGTTGCAGCTAGCTGGAAGCCATAAGTTCCACCTGATATGTATGTGACGCACCTGTAGGCACCCAAAAAGCTGAAGGTATATAACCGGGTGAAAGCGGTCCGAGTTAGGAGAACGGAGAATTCAGTCAGCCGGGCAGTCACTCGGTCGGTCAGAAGATTCAGAGCGGCCAGAACGTAGGCAGAGCGGTTACAGAAGAGAAACCAGATAGAAGAAGTAATGACTGGTCAGAGTTAGGCCGAGACTCCTGAGGAAGACAGAAGACAGAAGAAAGAAGAAGGAAGAAAGAAGAAAGAAGAGAGAAGAAAGAAGCTCTAATCTTTCTCTAAGCTAAGCTCTATCTTTCTTTCTCTCTAAGCTAAGCTAAGCTAAGCTCTACTCTAAGCTAAGAAGACAAGAAGAAAAGCTCGCTTTAATCTTTCTCTCTAAAAATCTTTCTTTCCCTCTCTAAGCTCTAAGAAAGTAGAAGTAAAAGTAGTAAAAGCTTAACTCTGCCCCCGAGAGTTTTTATCCCGGTTTACGGTACCAGGCAGCTTACAGATCTTAAATGTCCACCCAAGCCCATCTGTTAAAATCTTGGTCACCAGACTGCAGTGTTATTGGGAAGTGGTGTAGCCTTCAGGAGGTGAGGCCTAGTGGAAGGAAGTTAGGTCATTAGAGGTGTGCCACTGAAAGGGATATTGGTCCCCTTTCTCTGTTTGCTTCATAGCCACCATAGTGAATGACCTCCTTGCCACAAGCTCCCTGCCATGACAGTCTGCCTCACCACAACAAAAACAACATGGCCAAGTGACCATGGACTGAAACTTCTGAAACTGTGAGCCAAAATAAATATTTACTCCTTATAAGGTGCTTTTCTCAGGTATTTTGTTAACAGCAATGGAAAGGTGACTAACGTGCTCATCACTAAATACTGTGTGAGCTCTAGCTTCTTTTATAGATCTTCTTTATTAAGTTGAGGAAACTCCACTCCATCCCTAGTTTACTATGAGGTTTTGTTATGAATGAGTGTTGGGTTTTGTCAAATGCTTTTTCTGCTTATATTGTTATGATCATGCAATTTTTCTTTCTTAGCCTGTTGATGTGATGGATTACATTAACTGATTTTCAAATGTTGAACTAGCTTTGCATAACTGGCATAAATCTCACTTTTCACAAATAATTAATCTTTTTACATTGTGGACTAAATTTACTAAAATCTTATAGAGGATTTTTTTTTTTTTGCATAAATGGTTATACATATAAAGGTATAGTTTTCTTGTAATGTGTTTGGTTTGGTGTTAAAGCAATATTGGCCTTTGTTACCATGTTTTTTTGCATTTTATGTTTGAGCATTTTATATTCTATTTTTTCTCTTAGCACATCAGTTGTACTTCTTTTCTTCCTACTTCTTAGTGATTGCCCTAGAGTTTGTCACATACATCTAAAACTCATCCAACTTCATATTCAGATAACACTATATTAATTTTCTGAGTGCAAAGACCTTATAGTGATAAAATATTCTTATTCTCCCCTTGTCCCTTGAATCCTTGCTGTCATTCATTTCACTTATACATAATTGAATATGTATGTATGTAAGCATTCATAACCAAATACATTGTTTTTAAAGTATATGTTGATGTTATAAAAAACTAAGAAAAATAAATGTTTTTATTTTACTTTCACTTATTCATTCTCCAAGTCTCCATTTTTCCTTATTTAGATCTGAATAGTTGACCCATATCATATTCTTTCTTTCTGGAAGGACATCTTTGAACATTTCTTGCAAGGCAGGTAGACCAGCAACAAATACCCTCAATGTTTATTTATCTGAGAAAATAGTTCTTTTTAACTTTTGAAAAATAATTCCATAGGCTAAAGAATTCTGGGTTGATTTTTTTTTCTCTAAACACTTTAAATACTTCACTCCACTTTCATCTTGCTTGCATAGTTTCTAAAGAAAAGCTGCATTAATTCTTATATTTCTTCTCAGTGGGTAGGTTTTTTTCTCCCCTTCGGCTTCTTTTAAGAATATTTCTTTTAGGGGGGCGGGTTGTAGGGATTGAACTCGGGGGCATTCAGCCACTGAGCCACATCCTCAGCCCCATTTTGTATTTTATTTAGAGACAAGGTCTCACTGAGTGGCTTAGTTCCTTGCTTTTGCTGAGTCTAGCTTTGAACTCCTGATCTTCCTGCCTCAGCCTCCCAAACTGCTGGGATTACAAGCATGCACGACGGTGCCTGGCTAAGAATATTTCTTAATATTTGATTTCTGTCTGTTTAAATATTATATGATGCAGTGCCATTTTTTTTTCCATACATTTATCCTCCTTACTGTTCTCTGGATAAATTTGATAATGAATAGTTTTGTTGATTTTTTTTTTTGTTGTTTTTTTTTTGTTGTTTGCTTAGAGTTTTAAGATATGCCACTAAGTAAGCAACATGCAGCTTGCACTGTGGTCCAACTGGACAGAGTTGATGCAGATCCATCAGGATCATACTTTTTTTCACATTATTACTTAACTTTCTCCTGTGATAGTTCCATAGCTAGTAAGGAAGCCAGAATGCAGGGTGGGCTGCAGTATTGGATGCTCAGGGCAAAGCTAGCACAACTGTTATCGACTGCTCTTAAGGAATGTGAGAAGCAGAACATCAAAGTCACCAAAAAACCCCAATGGACTGGATGTTGCAACTCGTTCCCAGAATCCAGAAATGAACTCTAATGTGTCCTTTATGTTGCATGGGCTGGAAAGTTGGAATGCAAATTTTCCCAACTACCTGTCTAGTAGATTCAGGGAGGCAGCTGAGGTTCTCTGCCAGTGAAATGCACCCATGTGAAGCAGAAGGAAGACGGGCCGAGCCCTTTCCTGTGAGAGTGGTTCCTAGGGACATCCTCTCTGGCACAGCTTTTGAGTAGTGGCAGCCATGAGGTTGTACCAGTGTCCCACTCCTTCCTTGTCTCTAAATGGCAACCACAGCAGGATTACTTTGACACCAACAACAGCCCTGTGATCCCCCCATGTGTAGCCCTTCTAAAATGTCACAAACATCTAGCAACCTGTATAAGGAGTATAAGGAATTCTTTGTTAAATAATTAGGATGATTTTTATTTCCCGTACTCAATGTTTAACACTTCTCATTTCCAGATGGAGAAAAGGAGTTTCTAGAGTTGATTCAGGTCAGAAAGAGTCCTTGGCAGGAATTAGATTAGAATTAAGACCCTTCATTTTCTTTCAAATATTCTACATCTGCATATATTCAAACATTGCATAATAATGTAGAAAATGCATGCTTAGACTTACTCCGTAGATTTCCATTTGGATTTTAGGTTTTCTTTGACTACTTGTTTGGCCTTGAACAACTCACTGGATTTCTTACCATTACACAAAGTTGTTATACATATTGAAATGATATCAAATTTCTTGACACAAAAGAAACTAAGAAATAATCAGTGTTTCTCTTTTTCTTATGACATGAGTAATGCACAAGATGATTATAACATTCATGTTTAGAAATAAAGACTAAATGAAACTGTGATCACCTAGTATTAATATACGCTATAGCTCAAATATTCACAGTAATAAAAAGACAATGAAATATAGGAAAACCCAAAAGGTGTTCTGTGTTCATTTCCACAACACTACAATAAAGTGAATATCACAATAAAGTAAGTCACATAACTATCTTGATTTCCTAGTACACATAAATGTTATACTTTTAAAGAATATTTTTAAAATTCAAAAGTGGCAGATTTAATGATCTAAGTTGGAAGTTTGTATAATTTGAGATTTGGATGGAATACCTAGAGATTCCTGGCAGAGAGAAAACACAAACAACAGAGAAAAATTTATCCTGAGGACCAGAAAAAGAACCAACATCAACAGAGAAGACTCTGCCTGAGAACATGTCCAAGGACTATATGCATAGTTTGGAAGCCAGGTAAAGAACCTGTAAAAGAGGCAACGAGGGTAGTTAAAAAAGACAAGATGATTGGCACTGGCATAATCAAAGATGGAAGAAAGAGTCAAGTAAAAATATTTAATGAAGTTAGATCCTGTAATGAAATGAAGAAAATAGGGACCAGGAATGTTCTTGAATTGGACAACAAGAAGGTAGATTTCTTTTTATTCTGAGAATAGAAACACAAATCCAAAGGTTAAAAGCAAGAGTGAAAGCCACCTAAAGACACTGAGTCCAGACATTTCTGAATCGGGCACTTTAACAGTAATGACTTTATGGACACCACGTGAACTGCCCATTGTACATCTTGACATTATATCACCTGTATCTCAGAAGTGTCCTTCTTTCCATTTCTTCACAAATTGCATGCTATAATCATAATGTTAAAATGCAGGCTTTTCTTCAAACTTGGCCTGTATTCAAGCCTCCATAAAAGGGAGACAAGGAAAGTTTATTTTTTGAAACGCCATATGAGCCAATAGATTTGATTTTTTAATTCTAAGATAATAGATATACACTAACAGTTTTCTAATCTGGTTTAAATTTCAGTAATAAGGAGAAAGGTAGTTGAAGAAGGGCCACACAGCATCAAAAGCAGTCATGTCTAAGTGCCTTCCTGCTTCTACCTAAAGGAGCTTTGTGTGGGTTTTTTTTTTTTTTTTTTTTTTGGTGGTGGGGTCGGGGGTAGAGAGGAAGAGCAGTAAAAATAATATAGGTAACTAACATGAAAGTAATAGAACTTGTTGCTTTCCATTGTGCTAACTGACAACAGTTTATCAGATCAAGTCACATCAGATCATATCACATATGCAAATCTGCCAAATACTAAGGGCTTATATTACTTCCATATTCAGATATATTTACCTCCATATTAATATATATTTATATATTCAGATATATTTATTTCAGATATATTTACAAAAACATATAAAACATTATCTGCAATTTTAAACAAAATATCTGGATCAAAGAAGTCATGACCTTTATTCTTGAAGTGAGAAATGACCAGTAAACACTTCCACATATTTCCAATTATTTAACTGGAAAATGTGATTATTCTTGATTTCATTGCATGGTATTTCAAAACATGACAATGAGATATAAATGATTTAAATGAACATGAAATAGAAACTGATGTCATCGTATTTTTAAAATTAAACATCTATTGTTATATTTTAAAGCATGTTAAGAATACTTGAATAGTCATTAAAATTTAGAACCTACCTTTGAAAGATCCACAGATATGAATACTCTATTTAAGCCTAACCAAATCTTTCAATTCTCATTATGCTGGATAAGTTTTTAAAAAGGATTTGTTCCCTTTTTATGGCTGTTAGTTTTGCTGCAGTGTTAGGCTGTTTTTCTAAAGGTTTGGAACATTACTTGAACTACTTTACAGTGACAAATATTTGGGTGGAGACTGCATGAGTTTAGGTAATTAAATAAAAAGAAATATATGTTCTGTTTAAATTAATATGACTGTTGGATATTGAAAACATTTGATTAATCCAAAATAAGGAAAAATGGGGGAAAGCATAACTCAAAACAAGTGAATCAATTAAAATCAATGTGAAATGGTAAATATATTCAACATATGTCAGCAAATACAACAGGTAAATTGACTCTTCATAATATTAGTTCACCATCTTCAGATTAATCAAAACAAGCTAAACTCTATGGTACCCTGAAAAGTTACTCTTTAAGTATAGGGACATTAGAAGTTTAAATTAAAAAGAATGAAAATGTTCAACACACATACAAACAAAAATAAAACAGATAAGGTATGACAATATTAGTTTAAACAGACTTTAGGCAAAATAAAGAATATAATTTCATAATGGAAAAGAATTCACTGAAAGACAGTGCAACCATAAATCTGAATCAAAACCTTTGAACCATATGAAGCAAAACTTGGCAGAACTAAAAAAGAAATAGGCAAATTGTCAAACAAACTTCTCTTCAATAGTTCACAGAACACATAGGGAACAAAATATCAGCAAGAATAAACAATATCTCAACAACAAAAAAAATTTAAACTTTTCAATGGACTTATGAAGAATATTGCACCCAAAATAATTCACATATTATTTCAAGTATGTAGGTAACATTTACCAAACATACCTGTTTTAGGTCATAAGAAAGCTTTAATAGATTGTAGTGGAATTAAGCTAGAAATAAAATAAAAATAAAGTAAGTGGAGAAACACCTACTCCTTGAAAAATCAAAAAGTCAAAACTACAATTGTAATGCATAAACTTCCCCTTTTGATAGGATCATATAAGAAGTATCACAGACCAGACTCTCATGAACATGGATGCTAAAAAGGTATGGGAAAATCTTGGCATGTTGAATTCACTGGTTTATTAAAAGGAAATATACCATGAAAAGAGAGATGCATTTCAGGTTGTAGTAAAGAACCGATCCTTTCTTTTTCTCTTTTTTTACATTTATGTCTCTCTCTCTTGTTCTACTCTGTCCCACATCAGGGCAGGTTGACAAGAACCCAGGGTGTTCGCTTTTCCTGCGGCTGGTGGGAGCCCTGGCCCTGACTGGCCCCTCCTCCATGCCTGTTTCCCAGATCTCTCAAGCCAGCTGCAGACCTGCCTGGGAGCCACTCTGCTCTTCAGAGAGTCTCACCAGATGAGCAGCAGACATTTTCACCCCTGCTTGGTGAGTGTGTCAACACAGGACCACACTCTGTGGAAGCCAGTCACACTTCTATGGAGCAGCTAGAACACAGATAGGTAAAGCCTGTTTAACATTTGAAATCAGCCAACATAAAACACAATCAAGAGATGGTTAATTGACTCAGAAAAAAGTTTTCACCAAATTCAAACAGTTATGGTTAAAAAAGTTTTTTTTTTTTTTTTTTTTTTTTTTTTTTTTTTTAGCAAACTTGGATTACAAGGGAATTTCCTCATACAATAAGAAATATCTGCCAAAACTCTGTCTCAATCAACCTGCCAAATGATACATATTGAAAATATTCCCCCCAAATATGAAAAAGAAAAAAAAAGGATATTTATTATCACAATCTTTATTCCTGATTATATTGGAAATTCTAGCTGGTAAAATAAGGCAAAGAAAATAAAAGAAACATAAACAGAGGAAAGAGATGAAATTGCCACTATCTGAAGACAAGTTTATTGTGCACCTAGAAAATCTATGATTATTTACTGAAATTAACTTTTAGAGTAGATGAGCAAATTAACTCCATCAATCAACTATTTAAACATTTTAAAAAGCATTCCCATCCCTACCCTCACTCAGATCATTCGCGTGCGCACACACACACACACACACACACAAACACTAGTTGATTTGAAAGCTTAAAGATAAAAGATAAAACAATGCAGGTTTTCAAGGGACACAGAGAAGAACATGTTCATGCTGAGTAAGTAAATATCTCTTAAAAACAACAGAAACTGCTTATCACCAAGAAATTATAGACTGAATTTTATTAAATTCAGTAAGAAAGTGAAAAGGAAATCCCCAGCTTAGGGGAAGATGCTTACAATACTGTCTAACAAGTGATTTGCATCTAGAATACTAAATAAACTAAATGAATAAAAAAGAGACCACCAAATAGAAAAATGAGGCAAGGTTTCCACCAAGTGCTGTCAAAGACATGAGTCAAACAGGAATCACAAGTTCAGGAAGTATCCTAGGACCACTTTGGGAACAATATCACATTACCCAGTAAAACTGAACCTGGTCTTCTCTCCTGGTTACGCAATTCTACCTTTTATATAAGCTTGAAACACTAAAGACAGACCTGAACAATGTTACTGTCACATTGAATTTGGTGGCAAAAATCTGAAAGCCACTCTAGCTTTGAATGGCAGTATGAATAAATCATTTGTGGAAAACAACAACAAAAAAAACTAAACGGAAGTTGTATGTACAACATAGATGAACCCAAGAATAGGCGGAGGGGTGCAGCAGCTGCAAAATAATGCACATGGCTGTGCTTTTTAAAATTCACAATTGGCAAAACTAAGCAAGAGCTTACAATCAGGTCAAACACATTTGCTAAAATTATTTTTAAAAGCAGGAAGTGATTGACACAAACCTCATCAGAAGAACTGCTTTGACAATTCTGCAGAATATGGCTTTATAACTAGACATATTTTGATTCATGTGTGTGTAACATATTTCAGATATGTAACCTCGGAATCCTGTCCCAGTGCACTCTTACTAGGGAATGAGTGGAAGAAATAGTAATATAATCCAAGATAAAGACTCCTAAGACCCAGAACAGGTACATCTAAGCCAGGAGAATGGTTAAAAGAGACTTCAGATTACTGAGAGTAGGGTAGATTTTTAAAATAACCAGGCAGTTTTTACTTTATGGGGGGGAGAATGAGTTTCAGAAAAATAAGAGACTTGTAAATAAGTAATATGAAAAATGATTTGGTGATTTGATGGAGGTTATACATGAATAAAAAGAGAGGAAAATAGGAAGAGAAGAGACACAGGAGAAGGAAGAAGAGAAGGAGGAAGAGGGAGAGAGAAGAGACTCAAGCAGAGGGAGCTGTAATGTGTGAAAAATCGGGAATTGTTAATTTAAGGAAAACAAAAGTTTGTGAAATGAAAATGTGACCACGGTTTGATAGCTGGCTCTGTAACGGCAACAATATATAGTCATGATGACATAAACCATGTCTAATTTATTGAATCAGTAGTTACATAATTGTGTTGGGAGGAAGGGTGAAGTTGGAATGAGGAAAGAGGGGATTCTTCATCCAGCCTAACAGGAAGTCAACAGATAAATGCCAAATTTCTAATCATTAAAGAGCAATAGTGAGCATATTATTTAGAAACCTGGGAGTAAATACCAGAAGAAACAGTAAAAGAATTTTCTCCAGAGAAGATTTTGAGAGGGGGAAGACAGGTTTAGTGTTCATATTCTTTAATAAATCTTTTAGTGCCTTAAAAATCAAATTTGTGTACCAAGTTTGATAATTCTTTTAAATAACTGAAATCATAAAAATTGTCCCTATTATGGATTTCCAAGTTTTTACTCTATTTTTATTCTGCAAAATCTCATTAAGTTAATTGACTTAGGTGGTAAATAAATGGTTTCCATCCTCAAACTTGTATGGAGACACACACGAGGTAATGATTTTTGAAATGCAATTTACTCAGCAGAGAGTCCTTAGGAAGCACCTGTCCTTCAGGAAGGAGGTGGATGCTGGAGCCCACAGAGCTTTCTGAAGGGGAGCCCAAGCTCGAATCCCCAGTATCTATCAGAGCAGAGCTGCTTTCTCTGACGCTCCCTCTCCACCCTGGTCTCGTTTTGAAAGTACCACCTTTCATACCACCCCTCCATACACTGTTGGGAGCCTGCATGGTTGAAAGCCTCACATGGTTACATTTACTGTTGTTTGTGGTTTGTTGTCAAGGTTACAGAAACAGCAGCTACAGCAGCAATTAAACTGACTTCATGATATGCCTTTGCTATGAGACCAAAGTTCCAATTTTCCAGTTGTACTTGGATCTGAAATTTGGCTTCACATGAGCTCCGTCTGTCCTGGCATGAAGCGAAGCCAAGTTCATATTGTGTACTAAATGCTCCAAAGGTGGACACTGCTTTTCCAAACTGACAAGCATTTTACGGATTGGAACATAAAGTACAGTAATAAAATGTAATTTATTTAAGTTTTTTGTTTTGTTTTGTTTTCCTCTTCTTTCATCCCAAAGTATTTCCATCATTAGTTTTTTCCATCATTATCTTTTATCCAATAAAGGAAGCAAAGATATCTCAAAAGAAAAGGTCGAAGATAAGAGCAAACCAAACTCTAGTAATTCTTTCCACTAATTCTGTTTACTGTTGAAGTTTCTGCCCAGGAGTCTCCCACAGTCTGTGAAGAGCTGCTGCTACTTAACCGTGGATGCTCTGAATGCAGACAGTTGTGCAGCTCTGAGAAGGAGGCAGAGATCTAAAAAGATGGGGCTGCCTTTCCTGTGCCAAGCACCACACGCCAACTCCAGGCTTGCGTTGGGCATGACTGCTTGCTCTGAATCGCTGGTTAAACTGTTATGAATCAAAACCCTAATTTCAAGCCTTGTTCTGAGATAAGCATACAACTGGACAAATTTAGCACATGTAATTATGCCCAATAGATGTCAGTTTTAATTTGCAAGTGACAAAAGGGACCCCTGTCACTTGAAGCAGTGTGTATTCACTCATTACTGTCTGGGTTGGTCTCCGCAGAGAGCCCAGGGAAGTTAAGAGTGTCCATATTCCCACTGAGTTATCTGTTGTTTTCAGAAGGAAAATAAAACAAAATTCATGTTGTCCTAAAAGAAGCAAAATAGAACTAAAACAGATGACTATCCACATTTTCCCCACGCTGGGAAGAGAAGCTTCTCGGTGTGCCTGCTTTGGGCTCAGACTGTCACGTTCCCCAGTAATGCAGAGCTGGGAGCAGTGGCGCCTTGTGACTTCATAGAGGTCTGCTCAGTCCAACCAGGTCTTGTAGGACACCTTTTTGGGAATAGAGCATTCATGACGACAGAGTTGTGTGCTTGGGTGTCCTACTCGGTATTGGAATCCAATGCAGGATCAACACTGCTTCGTAGATCGGTCAGAGACAGATGTGACAGTCCTAAGGCTGACCATCCCTGGAGAGTGAGAGGGACAGGCGCAGCGTTAGCAACCTCAGAGACAGGAGGAGAGGTGAGGGAGCCGCACACCCGGTGCTTTCTCACTGGTTCTGCGAGCACTGGCTAAGTGGGGCGCGCGGGGTCTGTGAACCTCCAGGTCCACGTGTTAACTCGCTGTCATCACACAGGGTGGAACTCTCGTGGCGTGTCCCTCTTCGCTGCTGAAGGGACCCTCTCCTCCAGCTCAGGGACCCTCTCCTCTAGCTAATCAGGCCCAAACCTGGAGGTGCGGCTTGACTCTTTTGTTCTCTCTATATTCCACACCTAATCATTCATCAAATTGTGCTTCGACCTCATAAATAAGTCTGGAATGCTGATATTCTTTCCTACCATCACCGAGGGTCGGAGGATTACCACTGCAGGAGGTTTGTATTCTCTCTCCATGGCTACATCTGACCTCTCCATGTCATCCCTGGCCCAGAGATCAGAGGGGTCTTTTTACAAATATGAATCTGATCCTGTCATTGTTTTTCTTAAGACTGCAGAGTGGCTTCACACCGCCTGAGTTAGCAGCACAACCTTAGCAACTGCACACAGTCTGGCCCTCATAGCTCCAGCCTTGTATCACCTTCCCTCTGTCCTTCGTGCTACAAGCACCTTAAACTTCTTTTGGATTTCAAGCATCGTGCACAGAATCTGTGGGTCCTGGGATGCTTCTGTGTGGGAACACATTTTACGGATGCCATGACTTCTTCAAATTGCTGCCCTACTCCTGGTCAAGCTTTTGCATCAGTTTGGGAGTTGATTCTGTAAGGAAGCTTCCTCATCCCCACACAAGACTAAATCCCCAACTTTTAACCCAGTGATTTTGTACTCAAGCCTCATCTTTCCTGAGAGCTTGCCCAGCTAGATCTGAAGTGCCACACTTTCAGGGATTGTATCTTGCCCGTATTTAGCCTCCCGACTCTATTTTAAATTCTGAAACGTGGGAGAAGCACTGAAGGAATCAAACTGAATGAGATACATCAGAATGGTCAAAATCGTGTAGCACCGTTATGGTGTGAATGTGTCCCCCCAAAGTTCTTGTGTTGGAAACTTAAGTACCAAAGTCATAGACTAATGGTACTTTGGGAGGAAATGAGGATTATGTGAGGCCATGAGGGTTGCCCTCCTTAGCAGAAGAGGAAGAGAGGCCTGAGCCAGCTGTCTCGCCACCTGCCGCCCTCCACCATTTACAAGGCATCAAGAAGACCCCCACCAGATGCGAACCTCCATAACCACGAGCCAGGCCAACACCTATACTTTATAAATAAGCTGGTTTCAAGTATTTTGTTAAGGCACCAGAAGATGGATGAAGACAAGCAGCTTTCCTTAAAGTGCTCCAGACCACAGATTTCAAAGCATTCTACCTAGATTTACACAATCCACATTTTATTAGCCTGGTTTGCATATTACAATTCTTTGTGAGTACATGCCTATGTGTGTTTGTGTGGAGGTGGGTGGTGGAGAGTAAAAGGAGGAAAGAAAACAGGTAACAAAGGCCAGCAAAAGAAGATGTTTTTGGCCAGTGCTGTGAAGAGCACTTCATGGACCGCAGGGGCTTGGTGTTGTCAGGGGTGGGGCCGTGTTCTGAAGTCTCCAGGCCTCCCCGTGTAGTAGAAACTACCCTGCACGCAAAACCAAGCATGGTGACAAAATTCAAATAAAATTCCCCTCAAAATCCCAGTGGCTCAGGAGGCTGAGGCAGGAGGATCATGAGTTCAAAGCCAGCCTCAGCAATTCAGCAAGGCCCTACGCTACTTAGCGAGACTCTCTCAAAAAAATAAAAAGGGCTGGGGATGTGGCTTATGGTGAACTGCTCCTGGATTCAATTCTCAGCACCAAAAGGGGAAAAAAAAAAAAGATAAGAAAGGAAATTAAAAAAAGAAATCACCTCAAGAATGACTCATAGAATACCCTGGTGTCTTTGTCTTCCTTTACAAATGTAAGGATCTGAGAGAATACATAAAATCTAATCCCTTCTTGGGGTTTTCAGAAAATATCAAGAACAAACTGTATACAAGCCTTAGTGCACACGTGCAGTCACTCCAGAGAAAATGTTTCCTCTATGCCTTGGGGAAAAGTGAGTTTTGTGATGCTTTGCTTTTGGAAATGAGCTAGCCTTTTTTCAAAGATAACTTCACTGGGGAACATTCCACTTTAAAATACCACTCTCCCCACATTCTGTATCGTGGGATAGGATTGCCCTTGAGAGATGTAGAAATTTATCAAAGGACATCCTATATCCTTGAGCTGGGGTGAGTTACATTGTACTGCATATATTACTGAAGGTTCTGAAAAGTTCTGCCGCCAAATTTGATTAGCATGCATCAACCTAGACTTTACAAAAAATTTTATCATACAAGCAACCCTATTTTCTTTTTTCTGAATGCCTATTAAAATTGATCATGCAGAAAAAATTGGCAAAATTCCTGCATCACAAGAAATAAAATGAGTTTCAAACTAGCAACCTTATCAGTCTATTTTACCACTCAAAAAACCCAACATCTAGCTTCAGTCATCATTTTCAAAATGATAATAAACATACCTATCACCTAACAGTATAATGAGAAATAAGTGAGAGACATTTCAGGTTTCCTACTCAAACTCTCTTTGCTCTTTTAAGTCTGAACCGTAGGAGAAAAATTACAACAAACTGTTTTTATGAAAAATATTCAGCAGTTTGGTAATTAGTATTTCTTCAAAGGGGAAAACATCACTAACTTTCATTCCTGCAACTGTAACATTGGTACCATCTTTAAACTGCAGTGTCTTGCGTGCTGGAGTAACTTCAAAGGTGAAGGTTCTGTGTAATTCTGGCGGCTGCCATCAAAGGTCACATAGCCGAATGGCAAGCAGTGCCACGTGTGTGCGCTCTGCCTGCAGGAACCTGATTGGCACTTCAATTGAAGTACAGGCAGACATACTCCACAGAGGAACAAAGCCGTGCAGAGACAATGGCTGGGGCAGCTCTTTTACATTCACATCACTCTCAGCATGTCTGCAAATCATAAATGGGCTTCAAAGGGTGAAAAATCACCCACCAGAGGATGTGGCATATGGGCTCCTAGACAAGACTAGATGTGGAATTGGAAATGACCTGATCTGATCTTGTCCACCTTTTCCACCTCCCACCCCCACTCTCCACCCAATAGCCAACACTTCTGCTTGAGTAAAGGAAAATTCGGGCTCACAAAAAACCTCCAACCCCACATGGGAAGCGCTCCCAGCATCCCCTGTCTGAGGAGTCACACTTCGGAGAGAACAAATGAGTGTTTTCCTCAGAGATTTGCTGTTAGCAAGTGCACGTACAGTTCACAGGCTTTAGCCAGCGAAGCTTGCAGAAGCAGACTGGGAATGGAAATCGTCTGCGGGAGTCTCAAGCCATTCAAAGCTTCGGTGATTTCCCCGCGTGCATTTTTGCTGAATTCGTGTTTAAGAAACAGGAAATTTGAATCGTGATTTCTTTTTTACAAGGCAAGAAAATAATACTAAAATTTAGGTCTTTGAAATCATATGTTGTTTTATCTCTTAAATTTCCAAGATCCACAGATCTGATTACATGTAAGTTTTTCCATTGCTTCTCAAAGAATAGAAAACAGCAAAGAATGTATATAAATCTTTGGAATGGCTAAGATCCCTTGCTGCGACATTAAAAGGACAGGACGTGTGAGGCACAGGAAGGAGGCACAGGAAGGACACCTCTGCGCTAGGTGGGGTGGAGAAGCAGTTCAGCTGAGTGAGGAAATGCTTCCCAGACATTGTCTTTTTTTTTTTTCCCTTGGTACCAGGAATTGACTCAGGAGCACTAGACCATAGGCCACATCCCCAGCCCTTTTTTGTATTTTATTAGAGACAGGGTCTCACTGAGTTGCTAAGTGCCTCGCCATTGCTGAGGCTGGATTTGAACTCACGATCCTCCTGCCTCAGCCTCCCAAGTGCTGAGATTACAGGCGTGCACCACCACGCCCGGCTCTGGACATTGTCTCTATGTACCTAAATAATATTTAATTTTATGTGTGTGTTTTTGTCTTGTTTTGTTTTTGTTTGTTTCTTTGGTGGTGCTGGTGATGCAATCCAGGGCCTCGAACACATTAAGTAAGCCCTCTGTCACTGAGCTACATCCCAGCTTTATTTTTGGCACACAACAAATCATCATCATTGGTCCAAATATAGGCTTCTTTAATTAGATTTTTTATTTATTCTCTTGTTTAATTACTCATCAAATAATATAATGAATTCCTGTGAATCTACTGTCCATGCTAAACACTAGAAGCTGTGGATAATCTATTTCTAAGGGTTCTTCTGCCAAACCATTTCTTTATCTTCTCCCCCCTCAGAGGTGGATCTACTGTGAATTTTGAGTGTATTTATCACAGATGCTGACGTGAGTTCCCTGGATGCTCTGTTCAAGATGGAAACTCATTCAGGAAAGTGCTGGTGGCCTTGGTGATGGGCAGATCTTGCTGCCTGTCCTTCTTGGAACTTCTCGCCCAAGGTCGCTTCCCACCTCAGAGGCAGCAGGCATCCAATCAGCGTGTGGGAGTGGGGAGTGAGTGTGGTGAGCATGTGTTTGGCCCTTCTTCAGCTCCTTTGTAGAGCAACTGTATGGTGCCCTCCCACCACAGGGCTTTGGCGATGAGAAAATTTATCACATGGGGCCTCAGAAGGACCCTTCAGCAACAGGCGAGTTGGAGAAGCAGTTCAGCTGAGGTGTCATCTCAATCAAACCTCTCCATCTTCTTTACCTTACACCAAGAACTCTGCTCAAAGTCTGCCTTCCCCAGAGCCCAGTCTTTGACATCACTCCTGGGCTTTTTCCAACACATGATGTGGGAGCAAGTGTACACTCTTACACACAAATAAACAGACAAACCTGAACTTCAACCTCAATCTTGTCCAAAAATTAACTCAAATGGATAATGGATTTATATGTAACTTAAAAAAAAAAAAAAAACTATAAAATTCCAGGAAAAAATCTAGGTCAAAACACTTATCCTGTGAAAAGACTGCCAACATATTTAAGGGAAAAAAAAAAAAAAAAAAAACTATACATGAAGAAGAACTTCATTCATAATAACTAAAAACTAGAAACAGCCCAGAGTCCTTCAGTGTGTGAATTTTTAAACAACCTCCAAGCCATGGAATACTACTTATTTATAAAAATGGAAAAATCATTGATACAACAGCACAGATGAATCAAAAGGAAGCCTTAGGGAGAGAAGAAGGCCAACCCTCTGAGGAAATGTACTGTAGGATTCCACAGACACTGAGATCTTTGAAATAACAGAACTATGGAAATGTGGATGAGACCAGTGATTACCAAGAGTTGGGGTTGCAGCTGGGAAGTGGCTATAAAGGGACAACAGGGGTGACCCTGGAGACAGAACTGCTGTGTGTCTGTCCCCACTGTAGGGCTGCACACACAAATATGCATGTGTGAGAAAACTGCATGTGACGAAATGCACTCCATAAGTAAGTGCACATTAACCTGGACATGTGAGGAAACCTGGTGTGTTAACATGTTAACATCCTGGCCGTGGTACTGTGCTGCAGGCCTAGAGGATGTCAGAAGAAAGAGCAGGTCCAGGAAGGGTATGTGGGACCTCTTTTTCTCTTTTATTTAAATTGTATGTGAGTCTCATGTCAAAATAAAAAGTCAGATCTAAAAATGTAATGCTTATCTTTAAGTGTTATGATAGTAGAATTATATATTACCTTTTGGGGCTTTTTTATTCTTTCACATACTCTCCAATTCATTCTACATGACAGATTAACTAATAAGATTTATCTAGTCTGCTATATGTAACTTTTTTCACTTGTTTTTTACAGCTGTTTAATACTCCAATTTGTGACTGTAGCACAACCCACGTGCACATTTTTCTACTGCTGCTCTCTGCTATTTTCAGTTCCTGCTATTACAGACAATGCTGTACACAACCACAATGCTGCACACAACCACAATGCTGTACACAACCACAATGCTGTACACGACCAAGCCCCTGGTGTGCAGGTAGTTCAAGCTCATTGACATGTTTCTTTCATTCCTTCTATTTTTGAGCTTATTCTGCATTCCTTTTCTAACCTCAATGTTTTCAGCCATATTCTTTTCATGTATAAAGATAAAGGCAATGCTTCCCTTAAAGCATTATTTTGGCATCTTCCATAGGTTTTGGAGTGCAATGTGGTTCTCCTTAGTCACTTCTAAGTATGTTTTAAATTTGCATTATCTCAACTTCTTTTGCCATAAGTTGTTTAGATTTCTTTTTAATTTCTAAATATATAGGGGCTTCTTTATTTCTAAATTTAGTTGTTGTTCTTTTGCATTTTTAGTTGAATTTAATTGTTCTGAGAAAACATAATCTGCATGATGCCTGAACTTTCAAATTTACTGTTTCTTGCCTTGGGGTCTAGTAAATGATCATTTTTATGAATGTGCCTTATACACCCCAGAAAAATGTATTTATTCTAACTTGAGGGCATAAAAATCCATTGTATCTGCACTAGAATAAAGTTCTCTTTACTATCCAAATCATAAATCATATCTTTAAGTCTCTTTCTTTCTCTCTCTGTTTTTTGGCCTTTTCCTTTCAATGACTGAAAGGTGCTGAAGTTTCCCTAACGTAACATTCCCAGTATTTATATTCCTTTTTTAAAACACACACACACAGAGACACAAACACACACACACACACACACACACACATACACAATTTGAAGCTAATTTGTTAGAGACAAATACATTTAAAATGTCTTGCCTTAATGCCAATTTTTTTGCAATTATAACAGTTGGAACAAGTTTCTTTTGCTTCCTAGTTGTCTGAAAAGGTGAGTTTCTTACTATGAACACATAAAACTTTATTTCATTCTATCTTCAGACTAGAAAAAAAATCAACACCCAGTGCCTTGGATTATTCTGGAATTATCACCTGTGGTTCAAGATCTGAACATGACACTAACAATTTTACAGTAAACTTACTTTGCATTCAACTTTATTATTTCTAACTGTTTATTTGTAAGAGCAATAAACAATGCAGATAAATTTTAGCCATTTCTTCAATTATTAATAAATCATGGAAAATGAAGCCTAAGTCTCCTTCATTATTTTCCTTGAAATAATTTTATTATCTATATAAAGACAAACAACTCCCCTTCTAACAAAGAGAGAAGAAGAAAAAAACTTCTATGTTCATTAAAAGCCTTGACAGAAGGTCCTCCGTAGAGTGAAGGCTCCTGAACACGGAGAGCACAGTGCTTCCAGGGACAGTGTTGCCTTCTGCACCCCAACAAGCCAGTGGCCTTAACCATGGAGAAGAAGCATCCCCAGCCAGTCCCATGTTCTCTTGTCATTTTAGGCAGGCAAATATAGAAACAGAGATATAGTTAAGGTCATTGAGATGAAAAGAGAATTGAAAGAATAAACTCTTGTCTAAGTATCTTATGCATTAATTTAGTAAGGGAAATAAACTGTCCTCTTTTCCATTAAAATGAGTCAGGTCAGAAAGCACTCACAAAACAATGTTTTAGGCAATGTAAAATATTTAGCTGATGTCATTAGGACATGTCCCAGCTGTGGCAGTTGAAGAAACGGATCTTTTTTATGAATAACAAAATTTTGGACTCTTGACAAATAGCACATTCTGAAGCTTTGTACTTAGCAAGCTGTTAGGAGATCTCAACAAAAAATAAGGTTGTTGCTTTCCCCACTTAGTGAATGGTTAAGCATTCAGTAAAACTTTGCCAGTGTATTTTTCTGGGGCATTTTGTTTCATTAGTTTAAGCTGTTTAATTTTAAAAGAAATTCCTTTCTTGTTTTAAGCTTAATGGAAACAAACAGATGCTAACCATGGATAAGAGTCTAGTTTAGCCCGCTTTTCAAACTAAGGCAAATAGACAACAAGGCTGAGAGCAATTTCTGCTGATGGTTTTCCAACTTTGTCCCCCTTGTACACAGTTGCCTCATCTATCTTTCCAAACATGGTTCTAATCATGTAATGCCTCTCAACCTCTCACCTTGAAAAATACTGCATTGATTTCAGTTCTGTATTGGCAATGTTGTACCCCATCTCTCAAAGCTAGATCACCTCCTGAATGGGTGCCAGTTTACATCTACAAATGCACTTCAAGGTACTCCTTCATGCACCTATGTGCGGTCATGCTCAGGGCTGGTGTGTGAGCCATTCTTTCATCACGCGGGTTTCTCTCTTTGGCAGGCCCTTCAGCCCATCTCTGCACATTCCAGTGTTAACAAACCTTTGCCATCCTGCTGGGCTCAGAGCTCAGCTCTTTCATGAGCACTGCTTTAAGTTTGCTGTCCCATGAGAGTAAAAAAAAAAAAAAAACAATCATCTCCTGCCTCTGAATTACTCTTTAACACATTGTGTATGGAAACAGACGTGTGGCTTCTGTTATGTCATGTAATTTCATGCCTTCAATCTACCTGCAACTGTTGTCCTTTTCTCCATACAAAAAGGGACTCACTCTTTCCTGTGTACCTGAAATCCCGCCCTTCTTGCCGCCCCCCCCACTTCCTTCCTGCAAGTAATTCTTTTCTTTACCAATCATCAGTGTCTGTCCCTCTACTCACTCATCTCCACTGCACATGAGCTCATTCTTTTATCTTCTTTAAAAGCCCTCCCACCATCCAACATAACCCTCTAAGTGCTATCCTATCTCTACTTCCCTTCTAGGAGAAAATGTCTGATGATTACTTCTAGTTTCTGTCTCCCTTCCTTCACCTCCATTCCTCCTATCCTGGCTTTCCCCCAGCTGGGCTTCCATGCTAACAGTTCTACTAGGACTGCTCTTGTGAAAATCACCCACCATCACTACATTATCAAATGCACACTTTGGCCTTCCCGTGATACAAACTTCCAACAGTATACATTGCACCTGAAAAAGTTTTTTCTTTTTTTCTTTGTGAAACTACACTCTCCACATTTTTCTTTTTTTTGCCTAGCACCTCCATTTTAAGGTTACTTTGGTCAACTAATCCGCAGGTATTTAAATGTGGCTGTTCCCTAGGGCTCAGTCTCTTTGCTGTCCAATCCTGTCTTCCCCTTCCTTATATCTGGATTCCCTCCCCTTCCTTCTCTCCTCTTCTTCTATCTTTTCTGAAGTTGGTTTAATCTAGTTTCCTTTCTTTAGCCCTCTACATTTTGATGACTTCCAAGCAGATACCTTCCGTCCTGATTTCTTCAATGAGCTTTAAAGTCATATGTCTAAATGTCAACTTGTCATTTTTGGTTAAGTGTCTAGGAGGAATTTCAAATTTAACATGTCCAAATTAGAATGTTCAGTTCTGTCCCGGAAACCTGTCATTCCTTACCTTTACTTAGCAAGGACAGCTTCATTCATCCAGATGAATCAGGCCAGTTGCTCACTTCCCTACTTTCTATGTCCAGTCCACTACCTGGTGTAACATTGATGCTTTTCATCAAAGCCTAGAAGGTTCTGCAGAATCTGACCCCCAGGACCTTCCCTTGTGGTCTTCCCACTCTCCACTAGGTCACTTCATGTTATGCAGTCCCTGCTAAGGAGCCGTCTCAAAGGCTTGCTGACCACATATTTTACATTGGCAGTGTCCGGGACACTGCTCCACTCCACCCGGCTGGCCTCTGCTTTATTTATAGTTTGCATGACTATCTATAACGAGCACACTCAGTCTGCCATGGACATCAAAAGAGAAGCAGCCAATCTGTTCTTGATGTTCTCCTCATGCCTATAATGTCTGGCATGCCAGATATATTTACTGAATGGCCCAGGCATTCCCTGACTTGGGGCTGTTTAATTCCCATCTCCGCCTCCCTCTTCTTGTGTCCTTGTCTTCTCTACCTCTAAGGAGGTTTGTTGCTGAATTTAGAGTCCACATGGAAAATGCAGGAGGATGTCATCTTAAGATCTGCAGCCAATTACTGTTGTACAGGACCTTTTTCTAACCTAGATCACATTTACATGCTCTAAGATATAATCAGATCTTTTGAGGGCCACTATGCAACCCACTATACATACTCTTTTAAACTTTGGCAATTAATTTTGGCCATAATACAGGGTTGTCCTTACTGGGCAATGAATAGGATCTGAGGCCATCAAGCTATTATAAAGCTTCAGACAGTGAGGATTTGAAATAATTCTGTGGCATAATATGTGATGAAGAGATGGGACTTTATTGAAGGTATATTTGTTGAGCAACTTGAAGATGAATCCTATTACAAAAGTTTACAGGGACTGCAAATAAGACCAAATTAATTTTAATTTTAAAAAACTTAAAGTGAAATCATTCTCTATTCATTTTCCAGTTTCTTATCACATGAAGCAAAATGGTTGTAGAAATCTCACCAAATAAAAAAGTATATTCATGATAGTTTGACTTAAACATTAACTTTCAGGGCATATGTGAAGTACATTTGGAGCAACTCAAGTAGAAGATCTAAACTTAATTCATCATCTCTATTAGCTAAAACTTTCATCTGGGCTTTAACCAACAAGCGCTGACCCAATGGGTTAGATGTTATATTTTTCTATATCATTTCACACAATCAAATCAATTCTTGACTGAGTCAAGAAACTGTTTAAAAATAGTTGTGACATCAAACAATGAGCAAGTAATTCTTTCAACTCTTCAGAGATAGAAGAGGAAACAGCTCCCAACTCCCTGTACCCGGCCAGCAGTATGCTGACCCCAGAGCCAGACAATGACATCAAACAAAAACAACAGACTCCACATGAGAAAAGGAGAAGTAACGCTTGTTTAAAAATTTATGTATGGGGGAGGAGGAGGAGGGTAGGAAAGATGGTGGAATGAGATGGACATTATTACCCCAAGTACATATATCCACACCAAAACTTCTACATGAACGCTCATAGCACCAGTACTCACGGTAGCCCAAACGTAGAAAGTATGCAAATATTTGCCAGTTAATGAACTAACAGAATGTGGTATATCCACAACATGGAATATTAATTATTCTGCTCTAGAAAGCCTAGGATAACATCGCGCAGGTGAGAGGGTCAGTCCCAGCAACCACATGTCATATGATCTCTGTGCACTATCGTGCACAGAAGAGACAAAGGAGCCTAGAGCTGGAGCTGTCAACACTGAGGGCCAGAGGGCGGGGTGTCTTGGGGGGATAATAAAATCGTTCTAATAGTGACCATGGTGACGGGAGCACAACTCTATAAATATACTAATCACTGAATTGAATGTTTTTAATGGATGAATTTTGCAATTTGTGAATTACGTATAAATGAAGTTGTTTGAAAAATAAAATAGCTGTCATGACTTGCCACCATGTAAGAGAAAATGGTCTGTTTTAAATCACAAAGATGGAGTCAGGGGCTCTTCCATTTATAAAAACTAAAACTTCCAGGTATTTCAAATTGAAGTGTCTTTAATCCCGGAGTTCGATGCACATAACACTGGGGGAAGGACTTGGCGGGCAGACCTACAGTCCCCATTCCTGGCTCTAAAAGGTCACGGCAGTAACAGCCAGGATGTTGCTGCCACTAGAGGTCAGGAAAATGCAGAAAATGACAGCCTGTGTCCCAGCTGCCCCCCCCCTCCCGTTCCCCCACAGGGTGAAGGGGATGGATTTCAGACTTCCTTTACAAGAGCTTACCTGCCAAAGCCTGTGGCACCTCTGACCTCCAGCCAGAGAAGTGGGCTCTCTGCTCTGCCTTTCAAACTGCACACAGGGCCACTCTGCTGGCAGAATCTAAGCCATATCCCCAAACAGAAAAGTACATCAAAGGGTAGAAGCAGGTTTTGAGTGCAAAAAGTCATGATCTGTAACAATTCGAAAGACAATAACTGAGATTCTGAGAACTGAAATTCCACAACAAAAGGAAATCTCAGAAAATTAAAAAACAGAAACATGGGATTTCTACAAACATGAAACAGCAAATGATCTTTATGTATACAAAATCCATAGGAAGAATGGTATATTTCCAATGCAACATTGAAAGTAGACATATGAATAAGCAATGTTTCAGAAAATAATTTTGAATGGCCAATAAAAATGTTCAAAGTTCAATCTTACTAAATTGTAATGCCAAAGAAATCTACTGAAAGATTTTTTAAATGCTTTTGAGATCTGACCCAGTAACTGCATATCTAAACTCTATGCTGAATTACTAATCGGAAATCCAGTCAGTCACATGCTCACATTTATTTAACAGAATATGTATGATAACCAAAAAATTGAAAACACCCAACAAGTGCTTCCAATGAAATCTTACATAGAAATTTTAAAATGATATTTATAAAATAGATTTAAGGAAATGAAACAAAGTTAAGTTCTAAATGATATTTCCTAGCTCTTTTCTAAGCCCCACACCCCTCCCCCAATCCTCTGTACTATTTGTGAAGTCCCCAAAGAATGCTGACCTGGATCATTGCAGTTAACGACCCCAGAAGCATCCCCTGCCTCTCCCTGGGAAATTTTCTCTGCTTCCCTGGATACAGTCAGGCATATCTGAAGATGATCCCAGAACCAGAGTTTCGTCTTTTCCTCGCATCTAACTGTGTGGAAGAAACTCCAGAAAGAAGAAGAAACTAAACTTCTCAGGGGAGAAAACTCATGCAGAAACAGACAAAGAAGGGAAAAAACAAGGAACGTAACATGGGGAACAAATTGGTTCTCTGTGAGCTGAGCCGCGGCATGGACTGCAGAGAAGAGTGACCAAGAACCAAAAAGAAACAAGACACTAAACCCAGAGAAAACGGAGAATCAAAGACCTAGAGATGAAGCCCCGTTTTGAAGACAGTAGACTTCTGTTGGATTCCCAGTGCTGATTTCAGAGGACTAGAGGCATCCCGGCATTCCCGACAGTGACACCTGTGTTGGGGGCTCTTGAGTCTTGAGCACACAGTTGCCACGATGGTGCGCCATCTCCATTTTTCTTACCCATCCCTATGTGGTAGGGAGAAAGATGAATGGTGCCCCAACATGGCCGCATCCTAATCCCACAAATGTAAGAACTCACACGTCCAGGGGAATTACGTTTGCAGATGGAACCAGGATACTTGGAGAACCAATGCAATAACAGGATTCTTATAATGGAAGAGGGATGCAGAGTTCTGGGGACACGTGATCACGGAAAAGGCCAGAGTGAGTGATGAGAAGGAGAATTCCTCTTGCCTTTGCTCCTGGCTTCCAAAGTCTAGGAAGGGAGCCACAAGTCAGAGAATGCTGGTGTCCTCTAGACCAACCGGAAAGGGCCCAGAAATGGACTCGGCCTGGACCCCCGAAGGCAGGCAGTCCTACCCTGGATTCAGGTTAGTGAAACCCATTTTGGACTTCTGAACCCCAAATGGTAAGATAATACATTTGTGCTGATTGACCACTAAATTCGTGGTCATTTGTTATTGCAGCCATAGGAAGAAATACATCCTGTGTGTTATACTCTCTTTAAGTAAGGAAACCAGTATTTCCTTCCTAAGCAAATTTCGTAGTTTAACCAACTGTTTTGTTTTGTTTTAAACAGGAAATGCAGGTGAGTGTTTTCCTTCTTGCCCATTTCTAATAATTGTCAATTTTTCTACAATTTAATGCAAAAGGCTATTTTTGACAAGAGCAAATATTTCCCTAGAGAAAGTAAATAGCCAACCCTGTTTCTTCAGGTGATTGTCTTGTTTGTGCCTTGAATGAAGCAGGCTTGCTTGACTGACTGCACTGAAATGTAGGTCATGTGTTTTAATGAACATGATTTTACAATAAGCATGTTCATGGTGTGTTGATTTTAAAAAGCGGCTAACAAATTATAGTATTAAATCATTAAAAAAATAAGATGCAAAAGGTACTTTAAAAGGGAAGAAGAAAATAAATTTGGAGAGAAAATTAACAAACCTGTACTTTGACTCTGGATTACTCATCAATGAAAAGTGAGCAGACCCCAGAACCTCGCGTCTCAACTCCATCCTCCTAGATGCAAGGAGAGGACTTAGTACGTAATCCAAGGGTTTTACTTCTCAGTATATCAAGCTATCAGTTTGCCAAATTCATCCTTTGAAGCTGGCAAAGAGGCATGAAAATAAATAAATTCAAGCTCCCTGAGGAGGTATAGAATTGTCATTTTATTCTAAGGGTAGTCACAGAGACAGCAACTTGTCGTTGAAAGTCTCAAAGCATGACAAAATATGTGGACAGACTGTGCCAACTGAAAACAGAATCACAAGAGCATCTTGGCCTCTTCACGGCCTCTGATCTGCACAGGAGCTCGGCCTCACTCACCCAGAATGCGAGGCTTTAGGAGCCTTAACTTTTCAGTGTGGACATCCTGGTCAGCATTCTTACACTAGCTACTTTATGACTTAGGCCAGCAAGTTCATCAGGGGGACAGCCGCAAGTGATGTCCTTGGATAAAATTGAACTGTGAGCAGAGGGTAACGTTATTTGCCAAAGGTGAACACATTTGCAGAATGGATTAGGAATTCGGTTAACACTTCAATATTGGTATTTTTGTAATATATTCAAAAGATTCTCCCAAATCCTTCCCCTAAAAAAATGAGAATTAAAGAAAGCAAAACACTGAAATCTACTTGAGTACATTATATGCTATATAATCATATTCTTATTTTTATTTGGGATTCATTTTTGTATGAACAATGTAACTTGCTTTTGCAAGTTAATCAAATAGGATGCGAAATTCTATTTTCAAAGGACAAAATAGGACTGAAAAATGTTTCTGAACTTGAATAATTTACCCTCCAGCATTTTCTTTCCTATTTTTACATATACAAAAATGGGTGGGGGGAGCCAATTAATGTGTTTATGTGTTAAATGTGCGACCTCGAGCAGTGCCCCAGTCAGAGCAGTGCTAGCTCATCTTGGGAACACCTAGCTGGCTTCACTCTCGGTGAATGCAGAACTGTAACTACCGAAGCCACGTTTCTACACCACAGAGGTGCAGGAGCATGTGGTTGCGTGACATGCTTTTCAGGACAGCCATTAAACAAGTAAATAAATAAGACACTTGTCCAAAGGCCAGTAGAGCACAGATGCCAGCAGAACTGTAAATGGCAATTTAATTCCAAATTGAACTGAGACTGTATTCATTGGAGTTATTCACAGCCTTGTTGGAGGAGTTTACAGGCTAATTATTCTGGGGCACAAAAGCCCCAGCTACAATCTAGCAATGCCTCACGCTCGTCTTAGAAGAATAGATTTAAATGTCATTAATTTCCCCCGATGATTCAGAGTTGATTTTTATTTAGGTCTCAGTTAATGCCAAATAAGCATCCACGCTAGCACTCAAGCATCCCCAGAGCCGTTACTCGAGGCTTCTTTGTTGTCAGTGGTATCATCACTGGCAGTAAAGGATGCTTTGACTTCCTCGTGCTGCCTGGGGGTGTTTGTGTCCCAGCTGCCATATGGCAGCCACTGCCGAGCAGTGGTCCCTGTTTCTTTCCCAGATTAGTCATCACAGGAAAGTGCAGCATTCATAGGAGGCCTGTTCTGTGAGTGAATGACAGGACTCAACCAGGCTCAAAGTCAAACACAGGAAACTCAGGGGATTGCTTCAAAAAAGAATCAGAATCAGGGAAGCTCTAGCTTCCTACCTTCTGCATGATTGCCAAACACGCATGGCTCTAGGTCCCTCGATTGATTTCTACTTTTTCTTACCCTCAGGCTCTCTCCCCTCCACACCCTCTGACCTTCTGTCTCCTTCCTGCTTGAGCCTGCTTGGCTTGCCTGTGCCATGTCCATCTTCAACAAGCAAGAAGGTTTTCTCAAAAGGATGATTTTTAGTATTTTATTAACATTGGTTAAGCATCCTATCTGGAGTGTCAGATTGCATCCTTTTAGCTCCTGTACATAATAGAATTTGCTCTACAGTGAGGCAGAAAGGAAACTGTCATCTGGTAAGCAGAGACGTAAATGCCAGGGCAGACTTTAGGTAGAATGGAAGCTAATGGGTAGTGCAGCTTTGGTCCTACTCTTGATACCAGGAGCAGCATAGACCAAAGAACAAAGGAAACACAAGGAAACTCAGAGTGAGGCCTGCTCTAAAGAGGTGTTAAGGAATGGTTTTCTGAGCTGAGAAATGGCATGCAGAACTTTTCATCTTGACAGATCCTAAGAGAAGGTCTTTGAATTAAAGTTTCAGGCCGTAAGTGCTTCAACAGAACGCTCTAGACCTGTGCCACAGGCCTTCGCAGTCCTGGGCCCAGCCCAGGGCCAGGCCTAGGTGGTCACTGCATAGTAGCCAGGAGCTGGGGCCGTGAGAGCAGACTATTTCCTGCAAAACCAGTATGTGTCACTCTGTCACGCTCAGACAGTTCCCCCGGTATCTCTCCCAATCTGGAGCAGATGATGCCGTCTATGTAGAAATTCCTTCACAGTATGAACATTGATAAAACTTGTTGATAAGATAATGGTTGATACTGCTGCCGCCACCATGCCAGTGACTAAAGATACTGTTATGTTTTCACAGAAAAGAAATCTTATGGGAAAGAACGTTACACAATAAATTATGAGAAAAAGATTTTTAGTTGTGTCTCTTATCCAACCCTAAATTATTTGTTCATTGTCACACATTTTGTTATATTCTTGCCAGTCTGTCCCACAAAACTGAAAATGACTCACGGAACCTAGACACTTGTGCAATGTACTGACTAGACTATTTTAAACAGTACATGCGCCAAGATCAGTCGTGGGTCTGTGACAAAGAGTAAGATGGTGATGGGAGTTTTGAAGTGTTCAGGCAGGGGCATGGAAAAAGGTAATCAAGGAAACAAGTCCTCATTGTCTTTTTTCTCCTCTATCTTCTGCTCCTACTGCTTTGCCTTTGCTTTCAAAGCACTGCACTCCTGAAGATGTATGTCAAAGAACAGAGAATTTTAGCAGGCAGAGACAAAAACAAGGGCACTTTCCAAGGGAACAACCTAATAAAAATGAAGATCGTAATTGGCACAGCAGCCCGGAATGGTCGAAGGACAGGATAAGTGAGAGAAGAAAGAGGCAGCCTTGGCAAGATCATCGAAACATGTTCCAGAATGAAAGGAAGTTCAAGTTCTCAGTTGAGATTGAGGAGTTTAAACATCACTCAATAGAGAAGAGGCACCGTTTAAGACACTAACTGCAGCAGTGACAAGGTCAGAGCTGTGCTTTAAGATGTTCACTCTGCAGTCTCGTTCACATCTACTCATCTACCACTGATTTTAATAAAACAGAAGCATACGTCACAGGTTGGGAGAGTGGAGAAACTAAGGTGATAAACCTGCTTTTACAAGAGTGCACTTGAGAGAGTCATCACATGGCATGAGCTGCAGCTGTGCTACCTGACACAGGGATCATTTTCTTAAATGCATGGAAGGAACTTGAAGGAGTCCATAGAGAGAGAAATCATGGCTGGCCATTAAAAAGTCCAATCAAGAGGCTAAAATGAGAGGGCAAATCAAGAACTCAAGCAACAATAAATGTTGGAGAGGATGTGGAGAAAAAGGCACACTCATACATTGCTGGTGGGACTGCAAAATGGTGCAACCGTTATGGAAAGCAGTGTGGAGATTTCTTGGAAAACTGGGAATGGAACCATCCTATGACCCAGCCATCCCACTCTTGGGTCTATTCCCAAAGGACTTAAAAACAGCATATTACAGTGACACAGCTATCTCAATGTTTGTAGCTGCACAATTCACAATAGCTAGGTTGTGGAACCAACCTAGATGTCCCTCAGTAAATGAGTGGATTAAGAAAATGTGGTATATACGCACAATGGAATTTTACTCAGCAATAAAAGAAAACAAATTAATGGCATTTGCAGGTAAATGGATGAAGTTGGAAGACATAATGCTAAGTGAAGTTAATCAGTCTCAAAAATCCAAGTACCAAATGTTCTCTCTTATATAAGGAGGCTATTTCAAAGTATTGTTGGATGGGGGTACATAGGAGGATCAGAGGAACACTAGAATGGTCAAGGGAAGGGAGGGTAAGGGAGGGAGCAAGAGGGGAGGGAGGGGAGAAAAAAAAAAAGGTGGTTGAATGAGACGGATATCATTTTCCTTAATGCATGATTGAAGACCTGAATTGTACGAATATACTTTGTATACAAACAGTTGTATGTAAAAAGATACTAAATATATGCACTATGAGTTGTACATATTAAAAATTATAAAAATAAAATTATATATATAAAAAAATGAGAGGGCAAGTAGGAGGAAATTAAACAACAACAACAAAAATCTAGACTACCAAACTGCTGCATTCAAAACAGAGAGTAGAAAAGCCACAAAAATATACCCAAGCAACTTGACCTCCATTTTGATTAGTTGGTAATGAAAAGAATCAAAATCAGTGCACAATTTCAAGCCTAAGTAACCAGCATTCCCCCATTCACTCTTCCATTCATTAATTTGGGGCATATTTATACAGTGAGGACCATATGTAAGTGGTATTGTCATTGTTCACAGAGACATGAAAATGCTGTTCCCTAGGAGACCTACCTTCTAATAAAGGATGGATGCATGAGCATTGAAATAGTGTGGAATGACCAAACCTGGGAACCAGGAAGACAGGCTGCTTGTAAATGATGATTTTATTTATTTCATAGTATGTGAGTGAGAGGAATTGATGAGAAATGAGTTTACATGGAGATGAAGATCAGGGACGGTTCTTTATCCCACACAAATTGTTCAAATGATGAGGATAAACAAACTCATTAAAAAATAAAGTGCAGAAAAGCAGAAATGGTGCTAAGGATAGAATCTTTAGAAATACTTGTGTTGAGCAAATGGGACAGCAAAGAAGAACCAACTGAGGAGATGAAGGAAGTGGATGAACATTTGGAAGCAATAGTAAATGCTACAGATATGGACGGATAAAATATTAAAATAACAACCACAACCAACAGCAGAACCTTGCGTTGTCTGCTTCAGCTGGAGGTGGGGACGCAGGGGAGCAGAGGCCAGCTGTCAAACAGAGTGGAGGCAGAACTGACGCTTCAGCCTGAGGAGGAGGAGTAGCTGGAGGAGGAACTGAAGTCCCTGTAAGGTGACAGCTGCCTATGGACACAAGCAGAGGGATGGAAATACACAGAACCAAAAAAGAAACAGGAAGAGTGAGGGGGTTGGAGACGGAGTGCACAGACAGGGGGAGGAAACGGGTCCCCTCCTCCCAGTGTGTGCGCTGTGGCCTGAGTGCCAGGTGTGCCCTCCAGATTCACATGCCCAGTTCCCGGCCCACCTCCCAAGGGTGGGGCCTCTGGGGACGTGATCGAGTCAGGAAGGTTCAGCCCTCATGAATGGGATTAGTGTCCTTGTCAGAGAGACCCTGGCCAGATGTAGTGCTATTGAGGAGGCTGGGGGAAAAGGCAACTTGAGCCCGTGAGTTCAAGACCAGCCTGGGCCACGTAGGGAAACCCAATCTCAAACAACTACACAAACAGAAGGGTCCCCGAGAGCTGCCTTGCCCTTCAGCCATGTGAGGGGCTGCAAGACGGCGTCCTCCCATGAGACACCACGTCTGCCTTGATATTGGACTTCCCAACCTCTGCAACTGTGAGAAATAAATTTCTGCTGTTTGCAAGCCTCGGCATCTGGTAATGGTAGCCCAAACAGACTAATCCAGTGCAGAAAAAGATGTGAATATAAAGCGCAGGAGTGGCGGGGGGGGGGGGGGGGGGGGGGGGGGGGGGGGGGGGGAGGGTGAGCCAGGAGGCAGCTGCCAGACAGACCCCATAATCTTGACGAGTTAGAGGGACACTCAGCACTGGCTGGAGGACGTGGCTGGGCTTGGAAACACCAAAGTAGGAGGCAGTTTGAAGGAGCCGCAAGAGAAAAGGAAATTATGATTCAACAAGTCATGAATAAAGTGGTTACTCACCACCTCAGAAGGTGCAGTTGAATTTAGAAAGCATTTCTCTGGAACAGACCAATATGTGACCCCACGATTGACTCCGGCCAGCCTTGGCTGCGGGGGGCAGAGACAGCGCCTGCATGAGCCCAGCTCCCCAGCTCCCATCTACCAGTCCTGCCCCTGGCAGGGCTGGGGCTGAGCCATCTGGTGTCAGAGGAGAGACAAAGGGTTTTTCTCTCCGTGTTCTTCATGGTTTGTTTTACCTCTTTGATGAAAAGACGCTGCATGCCAAAATGAAGACGGCAAAGCCACCAAACATAAGCCCCTCATCCATCACTGACAGGGCTCAGACTTTCTCAGGCCGCTTGTCGGGCGATGCGCGGGGCGAGAGCAGCCTGCAGCCTGAGGAGAACCGTCCCCAGAACGCTAAACCACGTAGGAGTGATGCAGTTCCCAGGCGTGGAGTGAACCGGCGCTCCAAGAGCAGCAGGGAGGTCTCACTTGACCTTCAGGACCTCCGAATCACAGCCCGGAGCACAGAGCACTTCTGGGCTTTTTCTACTCATCTCGGGGAACCCTGGGGGGCTGGATGCCAGTCGGTGCCGTGTGGTCCGCGTGGACACATGTCTGCTTTGGGCCTTCTGTGGCCTCACAGAAGGGGACTGAGCTTGAACATGCAATGACTGTGACTCTGATCTCAGGCCGCCCTCAGAATCCAACTGGAAACAGGGTGAATATAGTCTGATTGTCAGGAGTGAATGAGTCAAAGGTAAATAATTCACGTAATAATGTAGACAGTAAATAGCCCAAGAAAATAGGAATTTCAGCTTCAAAGGAAACCATTTTGAAAATACAGGCTGAAAGAGAGGCCTATATTCATGGACTCCATCCACTTAAAATGAGGAGAGTCTCTCTCATCAGAGAATTTTAAAGCTCCTACCACTTCTCTCTATGCAATGGATTTTGCCAATGGTTGCGTTCCTAAGCGAGGTCGTATCATTCAGGCTTAGCGCTGCTCTTTCCCGAGCAAAGGGTCCCTTGAAAGGGCACCATGACGAGGCAAAGAGAGGGCTCCTTTGTGCCTTCTGATGGAGGGAGACAGAACGGCATCAGATTGGGGATAACTCTAAGCACTATCGCTGCTACACGAGGAGATGAAACAGAAAGCACTCAGTGTCTCTGAGCTGTTTTGAAGCAAAAGCCTGTGCCCGAACAAGGGGTATTTGTAATTGGAACCGACTATAGTCTGAACTAAGAACTGCCGTTGGCTGTGAGCAGTGAACTCTGTGGCTGAGGCCTGGGTGATTGCTTCTGTTACTCAATATCTCGGTCCTGAGGCATATGCTGCTGAACGTGGGCACGTTTATAAATGAATCGTGCAAACTCCCAGAACTGATGGGAATGGGGAAAGGAAGGACATATGCAAAACACTCAGCCACCTTCTCAGAAGAGAGGGAAGGACACAATCTCATGCGTATTAATGACTCTTTATGTGTCTTGCTCTTCTTCATATACAATAGCATCATAACTCTGCAACTTAAGTATATGAAGCTCATTTTAAAAAAAAATGAAGCCAAGGTCAGGTACTCATGTGCCTTGTCAGTCACACAGCTGAAAGTAGCAGGCCTGGCAGCTGAACCCAGCAAGTTCTTCCTTGCTGAGTCCTTCTCACCATACGTGGACTTTGGGCCCACAGAGTGGCATGACCTGGAAACCAGTTAAAACACAAAGTTCCCAGGCCCCATCTCAGTCCTACTCACTCAGAAACTGAAGGTGGGTCAGCAATCTGCATTTTAACAAGCCCTCCAGGTGATTAAGGTAAATGCCAAGTTTGTAATCCACTGAACTAGTAAAAAGTCCACACTTCCTCCCAGTTACCATACTCTGCCCTCTATATGAAAATACTAGGAGTTGGGATATTAAACTGGTACCCATGGAGGCTATCTTGTCTGTATTCCTGCCTACAATTCCATCACATACCCAGTTATTCACATGTTCGTTCATTCACAAGCACCACACAGAGTATCTAATATTGACAACATATGAATCAAAGATTAAGACAAATAGATCAGGCACACATGAATCATCAGGTAACAGCGTGAGGCCACATCCAGCCCAGCCAGGATGAAGAATGCAGAGAATGTAATGAGATGCTGGCTGAGAAGGAGATGGTGAAATTGTCAGAGTAAGACAAGACAGAACTTGGCCTGATGTTGGAGAGTGTGGAACTATAAAAGGTGATGGGTATGGGGTGGACACCATCGTGGGGAGACACGTTTGATAACTTCCAGAGCAGCATCCTGTTCTCTTGGATGATGAAATTTCCAAACTGGTTTGTGTGTTCACAGAAGGCAGAGAAGGGATAAAGGTAAAAGTCTTGGAACAGGGGTGAGACTTGGCTCTCTCCTTTCACAGGCAGGGGACAGTCAGTAAACTCTCCATTGCCTTATTTGTAAAACAGAAATTTTAGTGCAGTACTTGTGGACAAAATTTCTGGAAAGGAAATCATCACTGCCTGTCTTTCCCAGTCTGGCCTGTAGGTTTGTGCTAAGAAATAAAAAGGTTGATTTTTCAAATGAATTGGGGAGCGATGGGTTTCATGTGCTATAGGACTCCTCAGAACTTTGCATTCAAGAGCTTGCAAGGGAATCAGTGCGTGCTACACTCCAAACCTACTGTGCTGTAAAGTCCCTTTGTTGAGGAGGCCCTTTTAACATTTCCCAGAACAAGCAATGAAGAGGATAGAAGTCTGAGAATGACCATCTCTGTGATGGCATCCTGGCACAGAGTGGTGTCCATTTAATGTTAATTTAATTAGATTCCCTAAAGACTAGTTACTGTTTATCTTAGACCTGAGTATCCAACGGGAATAGTTCAACAATCTGAACACAAGGCTAACCAGCGTAGTGGCCCACAACAACAGCTCAGCATTCATTTTATGCCTTAAAACTTTTGCAACTTAACATTCATATAACATGCACATATAGATAATCATATCCAAGTGAGTGTTGGTTTGGTGTCCATGCAAAGGACAGGCATTTTATATTGCGTTGTCATGAACAAAGACGTTTCTCCTACTCTGTGTGTTAGACACTAGGCAGGCAAATTGGTCAGGCATGACGAAACTTTCCTATAGGACACTAGTGATCCGTGAAGGGCAGGGATGCTGGTGGGTACTGTAAGTGAACCTCCCACGGCACCAGAGGAGGGCGCCCTTCACTCCATCAGGGAAGAGGAACAACAGAGAAGAGTCCCACCAGGAGGGCCACTCTGGATCTGGGGCTCCAGGGGATGTTTTAACACGCTCAGGGGGAAGAGGGAGAATTCAGTAAGGAAAAAAAAAAATCATCTTTAGACAGTACAAAGGTGTCAGAGTGAGAGGCCCGTTCAGGAAGAAGTAAATTCTGTGTAATAAGAAAACTAATAGGAGTGAGGGGCAGCCCAAGAACAGGCTGGGCAGGGATGAGGAAGGAGGATGGGCAAGCCCGTCAGAGCCAGGCACAGAATTAAGATGCCATGCTCAAGAACATCAGGAGGAGACAGAAAGATGGTGACAGGGAAAATCTTCACAGTGCGAAGACGCCTCTGACGTCATCAGAAATATTATCTGTCATGCAGGAGGATCAAAAACCTTAAGGCAGGGAGAGCCGCAGCGATGCCTTCCCATGGAGCCCGTAGAATGTTCTCTCCTGAGCACTTCATACCCGGTGCCGTCAGCACTCACAGGAAGGGGTCAAAGAACCTTCCCCACTTTGGACATGAAGTGATGTGCTTAAATCCACACACCTCAAAACCACAGCGGATCCAAACCCAGACCTGTGTAAGTGAATACTCTTAACAACGATTGATGATGTGCTTCCATCTTGGAAGACATCCCAAAGTGGGGGGACCATGGTGGGAGTTTCCTTTTTTAATATTCTTGAGAACAAGAAAACAAATTCTCAAATGTTGAAGTCGGGAACAAAATGGTTAAGAAAAATGATAGATTTGATTAAACACTAACACCTACATAGAATACTTACAAACGCTAACACCAATGTAAAAGAAACACTAACACCCACCCACGTGGAATGATTATAAACACAAGCAACAAACTTCCAAACTGCCTGCAACCTAGCTGACAGAGGTCTAAGTAATCTTAAATAGTTTCTGAAAGTAAATAAGAAAAACATGCTCTCTCCTAGTGGAAAATAATGGGCCCGGAATAGCGAGTCCACAGAACACTACCAATAACACTGGCAGATCTACAGTCTGAGGAGATGAACAAACTCACTCAGGTTGGCCAGAATATGGCTTTGTACCATTTTTTTTCTGCAGGAAAGTTTGACAGCATGCCTCCTAATGCAAAATGGGAGTTCTTTGACCCCAAAAATTTCATTTCAAGGCATTTTTTTCTTAAAAGGACGGTGTTAAATAATCAGAGGCAAAATAATGAAATTGACTGGGAGAGCCTTTGCAGGCCTAAATCAAAGGCGTACGATGTGTGATAGCCGTCCCACGTTATTTTTTTTTTCTTTCAGATGTGTCAGAGACATTCTGCGATCCTCAGTGCTCCTCTGAAACATGTCTCTGGGGAGAGATCATGGGTATTTTAGAGGACAGTGAGCTAATGAGGGCCTTTGTAGAATTTGGCTGTGGGACATGGAATTCAAAGTCATGGCCTCCTTTTCACATGGAGTCTATTCTGCAATTCTGGGATACATAGCTGAAGACCACCTTGAATCATAAAACTGCCTGCCTTTTTGAAATGCCATCCTTGCCCACATTCAAGTTTACTGAGCCAACTTCAAAACATTAAAATTTAGATTTTTGGATACATTTGTTTGCGCTTCACAGGTTAAAGTTACAAGCATTATGTCTTTTAGCATGTAATTCAACAGGCAAATACCTGGCACCTGATTTCTAATGATCAATCTGCTGCATGGGTAAATAGTAAAATAGCAACACCACCTATATCTCATGGTGAACCTTCAAAACCCTCTGGTCCTTTTTTTTTTTTTTTTTTTTTTTTTTTGTGGTACCAGGGATTGAACTCAGGGGCACTCGTCCACTGGGTCACATCCCCAGCCCTTTTTTGTATTTTATTTAGAGACAGGGTCTCACTGAGTTGCTAAGTTACTAAGTGCCTTGCCATTGCTGAGGCTGGCTTTGAACTCGCGATCCTCCTGCCTCAGCCTCCCAAAGTGCTGGGATTACAGGCGTGTGCCACCGCGCCCGGCTCTGGTCCTTTCTTAAAGAGACAATGCAATAAAAAGTGAAGTCAAGAGATCAAAAGTATTTAAACTTGAAAGGGACAAGTCTACAAACCCCGTGGTGATGGCAGTTGTACAACAAAGACATTTAAATAGCTGGAAATGTTTCATTCTCTTAAAACTGCCATCTCAGTTGTTAAAAAAATAAACACAATGACCATTCTGCTGTAATGTAACATTCCCTCACTGTATCTCCTCACAACGTTCCTACTCGTTTGAATTTCTGCCAACGTCTTTGGCTCCTTGCTATCTTTTCTGTTGAAGTACGAGAAACTTGTAATCTCTGCTTTTCTCCAAGAAATACAAATGCTGCATAGCACTTCTGTTTCCTCCACGAGGAGAACAGGAAGCAAGGAGACGGTGGCAAATGCTTCCAATCACAGTTTCTTTCTGGCACTGGGGAAGCTGGCCCCTCCTTAGGGTGCACCCAGGGTCAGTGTGTGAGGCTAGTTATCTCCTTCCAAGAAAGGCAAGTGGACCTCGGAGTATTTCTGAAGAGGATAATTAAAAATTTACTTGCTAGCCAGCCCAGCCTGCTGTCCGATGGCATCAGATATGCAGCAATGTCACGAGGTACCTGGTCAGGTGGTCCTCACTGCACCAACACTGCCCTGCCCTGCTCACCCTCTTCAGACAACTCCCTGAAATCCTATTGCCGTTCAACAGCATAGACATAACATTCATATGAAAATTCTTCTTTAAAATTTTATGTAGGCATAAAATAAGAAGGCAGTGACTGAAAAATGAAAGGTGATATTTTGGGACGAAATTTGCTAACATTCTAAAATGGCATGTATCAAAAAGATGAAACCTAACCAGGCATGGTGGTGCACGCCTGTAATCCCAGCACTTGGGAGGCTGAGGCAGGAGGATCGCGAGTTCAAAGCCAGCCTCAGCAATGGCGAGGCACTTAGCAACTCAGTGAGACCCTGTCTCTAAATAAAATACAAAAAAGGGGCTGGGGATGTGGCCCAGTGGTCAAGTGCCCCTGAGTTAAATCCCCGGTACCAAAAAAAAAAAAAATGAAACCTGCATAAAATATATGATATATAAATCTGACAAAATTGATGGTTTGGTTTGGTTTGGTTTTCTTCAAGGAAGAAGTGGAGAACTGCTCTGTGATAATTCAGAAGTTGCCAGCAATAGTCTTATAACATGATATTGCAAAGTTCCCTGAAGAGTCCTGAAATACTTGGTTGTAGTCAGGTGCTTAATGCAGAGCTTGCTTCCCTGGTTCTGTGCATTGCTGTTACATTATCTTTTTCCATCCCTCAGTCTCTCTTTCTCTTAATCATGCTAAAAGCAATGTAAGGTGAGACTAATTCCGTGCTGCGCCAGACAGAACGATAATGGAATGAATGACAGACAGGGCCCAGGATACTGCACACGTACAGGTGCTTGTGAGAGGAAGCTCAGAATGTCTGTGGATTTATTTAAGAAGAAAGTAACCCAAAAATTAAAGATCTGTGAGAGTTAATCAAGTTGAAAGAGCAAAGGACTGAGAAGTATTTTGGAGACAGTACTAGGCTTTAGTATTGATGGAAATGGGTAAAAACCCAGGCGGCTCTGGACAAACAGCATCTACACTGTGGGGTTAAGTGTGGAGCCCTGTGAGGAAAGGCAGTGTTTATGAGTGTCTGCAAAGCAGGACTGGAAACAAACCTGCCAAAATGAGAACAGAGAGGAAATGGATCACCAATGTTCAGTTTTGTGTACGAATGAAGCCACCAGGACAGGACTCCAAAGTATTTTTGCACAGACCGCACAGGCTCACGTTAACAATACCTGAGCTGAACATATGTCCACCATCTAAGTAGCATGTGACATGCCGATGCCACCCACAACACTGCACGGGATGAGGACGCATGTGGCCCGTGTGCAAACCTGAAGGCAGCACCTGCCTGAGGGCTTCCAAGAGAAACTAGGACCCATTTTCAGTGCCGAGGAGCAGTCTCCAAAGACCCCTGTCTCCCAGCTCTTCACATTCAATACATGGCCGAGCCCTGCCAGCACCGCTGTGGCTCTAGACCCATCCACGTCTCCTTCCATTGCCTCTAGTCTTCTGCACCTGGGCTTCTGCACTGGCTTTTCTGTTTCTAGATACATTATGTTTGTGGATAGACTATCCACTTTGCAAGCAGAAATCTTCAAAATACTGATTTCATTAGATATCTGTTGAAACACCTTTCAATGACTTCTCCTTACTTATTTTGTCCCTGGCATTGGTTAGGAGATGCAAACTTAGCAAAAGCCACTGCAAACTTCGATGACTTAAAGATGGAGTTTATTGCTGTCCAGTGCGAGAGTCCGGGACAGAGGCTCCAGGCTAGGGGTGGCTCTTCTCAGCAGCCACAGAGGGCCCAGCCCAGGGGATGCAGCCCCTCCATCACCCAGGTTCCAGCGTCCCGTCCCACGCTGGCCACCAATGCCCACAGTGAAGAGTGAAGGGTGAGCACGCAGAGAGCCACCTGTCTTCCAAACTGCTCTGGGCTGTGGTGACGTCACCTCTACCTTCATCCCACTGGAGAGGATCCAGACCACACGTCGTGCCAAAGAGACGTTGACACACCTCCTCTCCCTTCCAGAGCAGCCTGCTCCAGGGAGGAGAGACGTCTGCGCACGGCTGGCTGTCTCCAGCCCACCCTGCCAGCCTCACGCTCTGCCGTCCTGCACCCCATCTCTGGGTCAGCCGCCCCTCTACTTCTGCATGTGGGGACTCCCTTACATGCAGGTGTGTCAAAGTGCACTTGCTGCAGAAGGCGTTGCTAGGCAGATCAGGGCAGGACCCACTGGGCCACACAGGGCACACGCTCTGTTCCCAGAGTGCTTGTCATGGCTTTGAATTTTAGATTTTAAATCTGCTCTATTGTTTATTGGATATCTTTTTATCTTTAGATTTTAAGTTCCTCATAAACAAGGGTCCTGATCAATTTTGGACACCACTATATCCCTCCCTAGCATAGCACCTGAACATGCATGCAGTGTTAGATTACTGTTTCAATAGTTCTGAATTTTTAGCAGTTTTGTCGCCCAACACTGTGTTATTCTGCAGAGAATTTTCATTAGAGTGTCTTTTTTGACCACCAATTATCATTTATTCAACAAGTGTGTGTTATGCCACAAAATAAAGTACATGGATGGTAAGTGTGGTGAGGAGTGAAGACGTGGTTCTTGATCTAGATGTTTTGATTATGTCGTTGGGGAAAGGACAAAGTCCTCAAGTGCAGAACAACTGAAAAGAGCTGCGGCTAAGTCACATGGGATCAGGGGCTGTGAGTGGAGCCTTGACACCAAGTATTATGCAATCTAAGGTCAGCCAAGTAAGCCTGCTGGCCGCAGGTGTCCTCTTCTTAGGGTGACAAGTGGAGAAACACCTTCACCCGCAGGGCAGGCTCAGGGCCTGGAGGGCAGGAGCACCGGGGTCAGAGGTCAGCCTGAGCTGCCTGATGTGCCCCGTGTGTGAGCAGAAGGTCCTTCTGGGCCCTCCTCCGCCCTCCAAGGCAGCAGCATGGAGTCCTCGTGAGAGGCCGGAACCTCCAGTGCTCCTGGCTCCCTCCCCGGCTCTGGGAGAGAAGGGCTGTCGCCCTAGGCGTGTGGCCCTGCGGCCCACCCTGCTGGCCTTCAGTGGGATGCAAAATCTCCATAGTTTAGTGGGCTTGTTACACCTCCTAGTTCAAAGAAACTTTCGTCCACATAAAAGGCCTTAAATGTTTCAGACTTTGGAGGAAGATTTGTGGCCTCTGAAATTGCTAGAGAGTAAAACCAAAAACTACAGCATATGAAGGTGGAAACGCAGACCCCGGCTGGTGAGCTAAGGTCGCACCCAAAGGACGTGGAGAAACACAGAGCTCTTGCTCCGTCAGTGTAGCCAGAGGGTAACTGCTTCCCCTCTGCAGAGAGGTCAACTGTGCAGACCTCAGCTGCCTCCAGCCCTGGCCTCCACTCCGTCCTTACAGAGCCACTCCCATTCTAGAGGGTGACAGGCACAGCCCACGGGGACCTGTGCAGCCACTGCAAGACACAGAGGCAATGTGGACCAGCCATGGTCAGAATGCTGGGGAAAAGCTCTGCTAATCAACAGGAAGAAGAAGCATCGCTCCTTCTTCCCCTCGGAGGCTGTGTCCACCAGTGCCTCTGGGGTCGATCACAGTCACCCTGGTGTCATGAGGGGCACGATGAAGATGACATGGGCTTTGTGTGGAGAACTCAGGCGGACAAGTGACAATGGCATCACTGACCCAGGACCCCACTGCCGGCCTGTCCGGGGCTGTCCAGCCCTTGGCGTGTAAATTCAGAAATGTCCCTGCTATCAGTGCTGCTGTTCACGCGTGTTTCATTACCTGCAGCCCAAAGCATCGTACCTGGTCATTGAATATCAAATTGTTAGATTAAAATAAGAGGATCAAAGAAAGAATTTTAAACAAGATTTATAAAAACGTTTATTTCCCATTATCCTTGCTTGTACGGTAAGTTAGATCTGGGTAACAGAGCCAAAACATCAGAGGCCAGCACACATCAATCACAATTTTCTTCATGTATGTGAGCAACTGAAAGGGGTGTGTGTGTGTGTGTGTGTGTGTGTGTGTGTGTGTTTACATATACATTTCTACTAAAGTTCAGTTTGCTGCATTCCAGAATTGACGAATTTTTTTGATGAGATACATTATTCTTTCTAGTCCTTGACAAATCTAGCTGAAACCTCATATCCTCTTTGCTTTGAATGTAGAAATTTGGTCTTTACAAGGCTGCCAAGAAAGTGTCGCACCTACAAATTCTGCCAGCAGTGGTGACACGAGCCAACAGCCCAGAGGGCTTCACTACAGCAATTTCTCTAAAATTGTATGTCATTTATACAATTTGAAAAGGAACTAAAATTGCAAGTGCAAACTCAGGAGCAGGGCCTCGTGGGGACCAATTCAAATGAGAGATCCCGAGGTTCCAGCTCCATGGGCCCAAGGGAGCTCCCTCTCTCAATCATATTTATGTATCAAAAGCCTCAATCTAGTTATTTAGGTATTGATACCCCAATTCCCATTTTAGATTCTAATCCTCAAAAACCTGAATAAACACCACTAAGCTCAGAACCTGATCTACAGGAAAGCCCGTGGGCCTGGGACAATCTATCTTCTTTTTCTGAAACTCTATGCCCTATCTTTTTCTTTCTTTCTTTTTCTTTCTTTCTTTCTTTCTTTCTTTCTTTCTTTCTTTCTTTCTTTCTTTCTTTCTTTCTTTCTTTCTTTCTTTCTTTTTTCCTATAACTTATGTCTGAAGTTTAGTCATAAAATCTGTTCCCAGCAGACAGCAGCGAGGATCTAATGGCGTGGTCTCCTCTTCCTGCAGGGCCACGTGGGTGCTGGGGGTGCTGGGCTCTGGCTGGCTTCCGGATTACAGCCCTGCTGCTGCCTGTATCCGCCAGGAGGGAGCCAGGGCCCTGCCTTTATTCTGCAACCTCATGTTTACACGACTTCCCCTGGTGCCATGTTTTCCTCTGAGCTATCAAATACTTCTCGTGCCTTGCCTCAGTCCCGTGCTTCCTGTCAACTCCCAGGGGCTACCGGGAGGCTCCTTGCTCCTGACATTCTGCCCACCAGACTTCCTGCCAAACAGCTTGCTGTTTTTCTACATAGATATATTCGATCTGCATGTTCTTCTTAAGTTGAGAGCTTTGAAACCATAAAGGGTTTATCCTTTTGACTACCAAAACCATCTTTTAAAAACAATAGATCTTTTAACCCACTTAGAGTTGGCCTCAGTGTCTGTGTTCTTCCAACATGATTCATTTGAAGTGGAAAGTGTTCAGGAGAACCGGATTTTATGCATTTACATACTTCAAACTTCATATTTTATTCCTTTGGAATGGACTATTTAAAAATAAATGACTGATTTGGTAGGCTTTTTGAAAGTGACTTAAATAACTCTGCTTTCCTGCTTGTTTTTTTGGCTCCTTGTGAACTTGTCCCACTGGGCCTGAATACTTCTCATACCTCACCTTCCTAGACTCACCTGTGAGACATGATATGGACCTGGTATATCTTAGTACATCCTAGCATCTGGACCAAGGACTAGACCATGGTGGGTACTTGATACCTTCTAGAATAAAAGAAAGTTACCTAGTTTTAAAAAAGATATTTTCTTTATTAGAGTAATTTCTATACTAAAAAGATAAATTCTTAAAACATGGAAAATCTAGATCTGTTGCCGCCTGAAGCGCTTGGAGCAACGGAGCCGCGGGAAGAACTTCAGAAGCAAACTGGAGACAAACAGCTTTTTATTTTGATAACTTTTCTCTCTGGTTCTAACAACGACTAACACACGCCAAAACACACCACTAAAATGGCGCTGACCCGATCAGCAATTTTGGCCAAGTCACTCGAGATCCCCGCAACAAGTCCCGTGAGACTACGGATGGCGACAAAGGCCAAATCTCCACGGCTCATAGTCAACCGCAATTCAAGTCAATCCCCAAACAGGGCTCCTGCATAGATCTTTATAATCAGAATTATCATTAATTATTAAAATTAATTTTCAGATTTTCTCCATATAACTGAAACCACAAATATAATAATTTTGATATAAATTTTAAAATTTTACTTCATTTACTATCTAAAATGGATGGAATGCTGATGTTTCCTTTTGTTGAAGCTCTTGCTTATAATACACCAGACAGATGGAAATTAGCTTATGAATTGAATTTTTTTCTTTATGTATCGCCCATATCTGTTTTCACTTCCTCTGTGATCTATGCTTCTGTTCTCTTCTTCCTTTTCCCTTTGATTTTTATCATTTATATCACAGTGTTAATATATGTGCATTTCTTATTCCCAACAATTAAGTCTCGTTTGTGTTTTTAATTGTCAAATTCACATCTAATTTAAAAAGTGAATGGATACAAATAATGAATCCTTGCTATTTTCACACACACACACACACACACACACACACACATCATGAATTTCATGAAGGTAATTAATTAACAGAACAAGATAGTACATTTCATTACGTGCCTAAAAGATAAGGGAATTGGAAAATTTTAAACATATTTGGCTTCAAATCCAGCTCTGGCATTTTTGTAGCTGTGTGATTTTCAACTGTTTCTTAACTTCTGTGAAGTTCAGTTTTCTCATTAGGAAAATGGAAAACATGGAGAACTTGAACTGGTGATTAGTGGTATTAAAATACATAAAATGTCCAAGACAAGGTAGAAGATAAATTGTTGCATTTTTATGAACTTTTTAAAGTCAGGTAATGCCAGAACTTGATTTTTAACATGGAAAAGGAAAGCTATACTATTTAAATAATTTATCTCAAATAGTTTGTTTACAACTAAGGACAATAAGATTGTTTGCAACTTTATGTTCTTATGTAAGAATTTATATTTTGTAGGTAAAAAGTAAACATATGTGTGTGCAGATGTATGTACAAAAATATATAAAGGTATTATTTCTATATCCAATAGAATTTATAAAACCAAAGTATGTAGGGAAACCAGGGGAAAACACTTCTACTTGCGTGGGGTGGATGTTTCAAACACAGTGAAATCAGAACAGGCAGTACCTCATGTAATAATTCTGGAGATGCAGAAAGCCCTGGGGGCTCTAGGTAACTGCTGTCCCTCCAGCACGCACCTGCCCGCTGCGTGCCCGGTATGTCAGTTCCCAGCGTGTGGCAAACTGAGCCTCCAGATGACCTTTCTCATGTTCTGCAGAAACTCAAAAGCTAGAGTTCAAAGAACTGTGTTGCACTGTCACCCCTAGTTAAGGTGACCAGGTGGACCAGTTCTACAGCAAAAGGTCAAGTTGAAATCACTGGGCTTCACCAGAGAGTTTTTAAAGGGGCGGTCAAGGCACTGTCCCCCAGCTTGCTTCTCCCCACTTCCTGCTTCGGGGGAAAGCTCATGTGAGGTTGCAGAGGGGCCTCTACCTGTGGCTCCCGGGAGAACCTCCTGTGCATGTCAAGAATGACTGAACAGGAAGAAGGAGCAGGGTCCCTGGAGCCCAGGACTGCTACCCAACTCCTATCTATCTGTGATAAGTCACCCTTATTTTTCTAAGTTACCTGATTACTTGATTGCTTTAAATCTGAATTCAATCTTAAGTGATAAGCTTCCAACGAAGCAAAGAAGACAGACAATGATCTAAAGACTATTTTCCTTATTCGGTCAAGGACAGTTCACGGCAGCTACCATCCCAGATGCACTGAAGTGAGGCGATCTCATCGCATGGAATGGATGAGGAGGCATCAGGGCCTACTTCTCTTTGGAGATCCAGTTGAGAACTATTGTACTAAACTCCCATTATATAAAATGTGGTCTGCAGCCCAACAGTGCAGGTCCCATCTGGTAACTTACTAGATACCTAGAATCTGACTCTCCTACCTCACTTGAATCAGAACCTGCATCTTAACTGTAATCCCCAGAGGATTCATATATGTAGTGGAGGTTTTTAAATGTTCGTAAATTCTGGTGAGCTCTTTGAAGTCAAAGGACAAACCTTTTATTTTCCCCCTAATCTTTTGTATCTCTATTTCCTGGTACAATATCTGAATAGCACATAATAAGCCCAATCAAATATTTGATGAACGAAATATACCACTGGCTCAGTGTCAACCGTCAAATTACATTATAACTTTATCAGAAATCTAACCATTATTTGCAAAGCTCAACTTAGAGTCACCAGGAAATGAGTAATGGGGCAGATATGACGTAAGGAGAAAAAGTAGTTGAAATGTTACAAAGCACAGAATGAAATAAATGGTAGGCTTTAGACCTGTATTGGAATTTAGTCTTAAAGAACATGGGTCCCTCTAACAGAAAGGGTTAAAACAGAAACTGAGGAAGGAGTCACGTGGAGATGTCCTTGTCAATATTCATTCTGCTACCTAGAGCCACATTAGCTTACCTCAGTGGTTCTCCTATTTGGGAATGTGACATATCATGTGACACCAAGGAAAACCTGGAATGCTCTCAGGAAAGCGCCCATGTGCACGCACAGGCACACCAGGCAGTCTTGGCGTGTGCACCAGCCACCCAAACCCAGTGGCAACGCTGTGACAAACTTCAGATGGAGGGCCCACAGGGAGCATGAATCTCCCACACGATATGCTGGGACAATGATGTTCTGTCAAACCTAGAAATGGTTCAGAGAAACAGGCTGAGGCTACCTCTTCAACACCATCTGCGTCCAAAAGAGCTTCCCAATTTAATAGTTGACAGATTGGGTTGAAAAAATATATTAAAGTCCTAATCCTAGTACTTCAGAATGTGAGCTTATTTGGAAATAGAGTTGCTGCACAATGAGTCTAGCTAGGTTGAAATCACAGCAAAGCAGGGTGGACCCTGTATCCTACAGGACTGGTGTTGTGTTGAAGGACACAGCCACGTGAGGAGTCAGCACCACGTGTCTGTCGATGGTCACAGAAACAGAAGTCCTGCATGTGCCAGCCAAGGGACGTGGGCCACCAGCATCTGGAAGAAGCATGAAAGCATCCTACCTAGAGGTCAGGATTTTTGTGTGTCCATTTAGCATACTAAAGTAAATAAGCAAAATGATCTATGCTGAATTTGTCAATCATGAACATGAAGCCTGCCCATAAAAAGTCTTTGGAAGTCCTCCTAAGATCTTCAATTAGGTCAAAACCACTCTTTCTATGTGCACATGAAGTGTGTACATGCTCTCTTTGGTGTCTTCTTGTTCTTTTTTTTTAATTTCTTGTCTTTTCTTTTTTTATTCTAATTTGTTATACATGACAGCAGAATGCATTTCAATTCATAGTACACGTATAGAGCACAATTTTTCATATCTCTGGTTGTACACAAAGTAGAGTCACACCATTCGTGTCTTCATACATGTACTTAGGGTAATAATGACCATTGCATTCCACTGTTTTTCCTACCCCCATCCCCCCTCCCTTACCCTCCCTCCCCTTTCCCCAAATGTAGCCTAAGCTTTATTTAAAAGTTACTTAATCAATCTGAATCTTATTTTTTTTCTTCAGTCAAATGGATACTGAACATCAAAATTTTCTCTGAATTCCAAATTTCTGTCAGGTCATAGATCATAATTGATTGGCAGCTCATTTGCTAGGGAACTATTTAAAATGGCTTATAGATACTTAATCTAAAGAAAACAAATTGGGAAACGCAGCTCTCTCTTCAAATAGCTGAAAAGAAATAAACCAGAAAAATCTCTGTTGTCTGTAGCCTCAAATGATACCTGGGGACTGGTAAAAATGTACGGCAGAACTTGTGTCTTAGTCCATCTTCTGGTACTATAACAAAATACCTGAGACTGGGAAACTTGTAAAGATGCTTATTTAGCTCACAGTTCTGGAGGTGTTAGCATAGAGCTGGCTTTTGGTGAGGGCCTCATGCTGTTCTGCACCAACTCATGGCAGAAATGTACAAGGGAAGTGGATGTGTGCAGAGAAGTATGTGTGAGAAGGAGGGAAAAAAGGAGCCGAGCCTACGTATAGCCGCCTGTTCTCATGACAGTTGACCCTCTCCCATAGGAGCAGCAATCCCTCACGAGCCGGGAGCCTCATGTCCTAATCACCAGCCACAGGCTCAGCTCTTGAACCTCCCACTACTTCTCATACCATTGCACAGGGATAAGCTCCCAGCAAGCAAAACTGAGGAGCAAACCCCATCCAAACCACAGCCACCCATGAATCTTGCTAGTGGTTTCAATTCATACTCTGGCCCTGAAATGACTTCCTTTGTCGTGAGATCTGTCTTCTGGACCATCCCTTGTCAGAACGTTCCAAGTCTTCTCAAGTCTGTTCATGGGTTCCTTGATCACATCTTCCAGACACTATGGGATCTACAAAGGCATATCTGGAAAAGCAACGGAGTCCAAACCCAAGGAGCCATCCTTTCCATCTGGGTAAGCTTCATTTCTCACTCATCATCCTCACCTGTAAAATACAGACAGATATGACTACCCACAGCCAGGTGCTGTTCTGAATCACAGAACAATGCACCAGGGGACAGTCACACGTCAGCCCTTAGTAGAAGTGGATTCCTTTCCTGGGTCTTCAGCTCTGTGCTGTGCTTGTGTTTGCTACTGTTTGTTGGGTTGCAGTGCAAAAAAAGATTCCTAAAAGAGGAGTAAGAAGAGGCCCCCTTTCAAAATATTTCTAAGAAAATCACTTAGACAAGCAGTAGCACATATTCCTCCACGTATTAATGTTCACAGTTGTAGGGATAGAGAAGTTTGCCACTAGTCACTCCCACTGGTTCTATAGTCCATCCCTGGGGGAACAAAAATGCTTCCATCACAGCACTCAGAATGACAAAACTTGACAGAACATTTTGGAGGCCAAAGAAAAGAGCAATAGTTCAAACCATGGCTAAGCTCCGATCCTGAAAAGCACCAACATGTCATAAATAATTTAAGAACAAAAAGAGCTTCCAATTATTTTATCCTTCAAAGGAATCACTTCTGCGTGACAATTGCTCCAATATTTTCAACCTGGAAGAGCCTTCTCATCACAGCGAGGGAGTCTGAAACTGTGTCCCAGGCTGTGTAGTTTAACTGCTGCGGGTGGGATTGGGGGCAGTCGTGTTCCTGATGTGGGTGTCCCTGCAGCAATAGTCTGCCTTGCCTTACAGGAGCTATGGGGCTGGCTGCACTGTCCTCAGAGCAAAGCGAAAAAAATCTATGTCAACGTCTGCCAAGGGCCCTTTGCAATATTTACATATTTTTTCAGGCTTTCTCTGTGTAAAGCAATGCCATGAAATAAAATATTTTAAAATTTATTTCTATTATTTTGGCAGTTATGTTTTGCTATAGATACCAGACTATTCTTAATACAGGCATTTTGAATCTCAACATTAAAAGCTGCTTTTTTTCCGGTCAATGAAACACTGATGCAGAAATATGCCATTCAAGTGTAAGTGGCAAAGCGGAGAAGGGTTGACTTAACACTTGAAGTTTAAGATCTGTATATCTAAAAGACTTCGTATGTCTATGGCCATACCACCCTGAACGACCGTGCCCAATCTCATCTAAAAAACTGTATGTTAGCTTTGCTGCATGGTAGTAGTGTGACCAGAAAAGTACCTGAATTATCTGAATTTTTTTCTTACTTAGAAAAAAGGAAACTACATATTTATTCCACAAATCTGAAAGTGGTGAAGCTTACCCAAGCATGTAAAATTTTTCTGCAAATTATTAAGGGCTCTACTGAATGACAGACTGCATTCAAATTTGTTTGGCTTGTCATTCTGAAATGACATTCAGAAATGTTCAAGAAAGTAAAGACCCTATTTCATCCAAAGAGAATCAACTTCCCATCCCCACACTCATTCATTTATCAAATAACTATTGAGCACCAACTGTATTCTAACAGCTATGCTAGGGCGGAGCCTCTAACAAAGATACAGAGTCAAGTTTTGATTTCATTCAGGTTATTCTACTGGGTGGGACATAAAATAAGCAAAAGTAAAACATTCTGTGTAAGGGGACAATAAATGCTAAGTACAGGCAAAGCGTGCAGAGGTAAAGTACATGGGGTGACTAGGGAAGGTCTTGGTGACAGGATCATGTGTGAGTACAGGTCTGAACCCATGAGAGGAAAGGAGGAACCTTGGCCGCTACCTGGGACAACAGGGTAACAGGCAGAACAGAGCAGCCAGGCTCCAACGCAGGAAAACTTCACCATGTTAGGAAAAGGGAGATGGCTGGTGAAGAGAGAGGGAGAGGGAAAGCAGACCCGTGTAGAGAGGTAAATGGAGGGGCAGATGACCTACAGGCTGTCAGTCATGGCACACGTTTTGATCTCCGTGACATAAGAAGTCATTACAAGATTTCATGTCAGGAGAAACATGATTGACCATTTCTCTTTTTAAATATGATCCCTCTGGTTACTCTGTTGAGCCAGACTGAAGGAGGCCCAGTTGCAAAGGACACCACTTAGGACGCCATTCTCATGATTGTTAGCTTGGACCAAGATGGTAGCATGAAGGTAGCAACCTGGTCAGGCTGGCATTTCAGGGAGGAGCCCTCCAGGCTCACTGATGAAGGAGTCCTGTAGTGTAAGATTAAGTGAAGCGTCAGGATAGTTCACAGAATCCTGACCTCACCAATCAGGAGAGCGATGCCATTGTCTGAGGTGGGAACATGGGAGAGAAATGCTTTAGGGGAGGTAAGTCCCTCAGCTCTGGACATCAGAAGTGACCACTAGATAGCCAGCAACCCTCTTCTGAGTTCTCACTGTTAACTGAGGGACACTGACAAGCACCCTGACGGTGGTGGTGAGAAGGCTTGAGCCCATTAGTAGGAGAATCCCCAAATCAACGTCAAATGCTTTGCCAATTGGGCTTTCAGGTTTTACCCTGTGAATAACAACGCAAAAATAAAAATCAAAGCAGTGACTACAATGCCTCGTCCTGTCCGGCCTTCAGGAAATGTCCTCTGCCACAGACAACAGACGGTCAGCTAACAGGGACAAGATGATCAGAACCAGCGAGCCACACCCTGTAAGAACCTAAGAGCTCTAAGTCACTAATTTGAGGTCACCTTAGAAAATTCACAGAATTCCGTAATTTCCAACTGAACCATCAAAATAACATATACTGTGACCTGCCTTTTTTTTTTTTTTAAACAGGATAATGACAAGGATCATATAATAATTATGCTGTCTATGTATGATAATCATGACTCAGCTTAACGACAAAGCCATAGTGAGACACGATTTAGTTGCAAGTGGACACCTTTATACTGTAGATGCTCTAACTGGAAGAATAAAAGGTGTTTTGAAAAATCAGACAATTATCAGCTTTAAATAAGTCACTGTTACCTATTAAAGCCATAGATAATTAGTAACTCTATCCCACAGTTATTAAGATGAGAAGTCTAAACAGCAGAACGATTGACAGTCTATGGTATGGTTCGTATTTCTTGCAAGGCATGTGGGTGGGCAATAGCAAATGGAAATCCAACAGCCAGAGCAAGAAAACCCTTTATATAATGTCCACCTGAATATGGGAAGAAGCTAAGCTGTCTGCAAAGCTACCTACTGTAAAACAAGAAACCGCCCAGTTGTGTGTGTGGACTGCCAGGATCAAGTGTGAGGTGTAGACTCAAAGGGCACACAGAGCCCAGTGGAGAAGAATGAGACATCTGGGCCTCAGGACCTTCCCCCTTTCATACATGCGCTTCACCAAATCCCAAAGACCAAGCATTCTGTTGTCAGTATCAGAAATACAAACAGGTGTCCACGTGGAGTGGGTGGCAGTTGTGCACGCGCATGCCAGTGTCACTGGTCTGACTCCCACCGAATATTGCCACACGTCCCCCTCCTACAACCCCCAGGTATGTCAAGCACGTCCCTGAAGACACTTTACTGAATAGACAAGTCTTTTCAGCTGGTTCATGGCATCTGCCCACGTGTCCTGCCCTCCAGATAGGGACACACTGTTCCCACTTGTGCAGCGCATTGTCACTAATCCTCTGGGCACTGCTACCACCCGTGCAGACTAGCCCTCTTTCTAGTTTTAACCGCATCCACCATTTGGCCTCCTCAGACCGCCCCACTGACGCGCTGCTGGTGAGGCTCTAGCACGTCCCCTGCTCCCAAACATGGTTTTCAAAATGCCAAACTAAGGCTGCTTCCTAGAACATCAGTGTGACAAAGCTGTACCGTGCTCCATGGAACAGTGCAGAGAGTGCCCTCTGCCCCTCGCCGACAAACACATGCTGCCATTCCCTCAACAACATGTGTCTGAGCTCGCTTTAACTTTAATGACAGGCATGCACCGCAGGAAATCCATCAGGAAGGAGATATATAATTAATCAAGCTCAAATGGGGTGTTGAAAAATTTTAACTGTGATGAATCACCAAGGAATACATTATTTCCCATATTACTCCCAACATCATAAAACACTAAAATAAAGTCCATATTCAAGTCAAAAGCTTTTAACTAATTCAGACCACATTTCAAAGTGCCACCATGATCTGCCTGCACCAACTGTTTTGCAGCTGCAGTGGATTTAACATGCTCTGAAACCACCATGGAGTGCTCCAGATCTCTTGGAAGTTCAGGGCAAAGCCCAGCAGTAGACATCCTGCACGCATCATGAAAGATACATGGTAGAGAACATATGTGTACAACCTTCAAGAATCACAAATAATATCATGCTAAGTGAAATAAGCCAATCCCCCCAAACCAAAGGCCCAATGTTCTCTCTGATAAGTGGATGCTGATCCATAATGGTGGGGGGGCGTGGGAAAAATGGAGGAACTGTGATTGGGCAAAGGGGAGGTGGGGTGAGGAGGGGGCATGGAGGCAGGAAAGATGGTGGAATGAGATGGACATCATCACCCTAGGTACATGTGTGACTGCACATATGGTGGACACTACATCATGTACAACCAGAGAAATGAAAAGTTGTGCTGCAATTATGTACAATGAATCAAATGCATTCTGCTGTCATATATACCTAATTAAAATTGATTAATAAAAAAGTATCACAAATATGAGTAAATGCCACATTTAGATATAACTGTACATATATATATATGTGCACATACACATACATATGTATATAGCACACATTCAAACAAGGATTTTTAAATAATTTACTGTGAAATTGTTTGAACATACAGAAAAACTAAAGTAATTTTACAGTATCTTCATACCTTCCCCCATCGTTTTCACTTATTTCCTATAGTTTATGACATTTTCTTAAATCTACATAATTTGAAGCAAACAATTTAAAAGAGTCAAATTTAATTTTCCAGAATATAGCTGTTTATTCCTTATCTGAGGATTCTGGATTTTTAACACTGGAAGTGAACCTTGAAATCTCTTTATTATACACACTTCAATTTTCGGATCTAAAAATTAAAGCACAATGATTTCAAAGTCTGAGTAAGAGCATCAGACTAATTAGCAAGCAAACCAAGATAGAAATCCCTACTCTATGCTCTTATATAAACACACAGTCATCGTAGGAGAAAGCTGTCCCTTGTTGGTAAGAAGGGAGGGTGAGTCCTGTGCTGGAACACTGGAGTGACTTTCCCAGATGAACGCACAGTTGACTCAACAGTGAAGTTTCAGAAGGAACCAGAATTAAGTGAGTTAGGAGCTGAACATCTGTGGCAATCTCCCCACTGTGTAATCAACAGGAGAAAAATGTGCTAAAAAGCCCTAATTCTAGCATAAGTCTTTCATGTGTGCCCGATTTCTAAAATTATGGGATGTCACGGGGATGAGAAAATAAAGGCTGAGCACTGGAAGCCAGGAGTCCGAGTGGGAGACAAAGAGCTTCTACTGCGCAGAGTTGGCTGGGCGAACTCACAGACCGCGACCCTGAGGGGCTCAGGCGGCCCAGTGGAGCTGGGCTGCAGCCTCCGCACCTCCTGGGTGAGGGTCTGTGTTGAGGAGGCATGAAGATCTGCCTTCATGGCCCCCACAGTCAGTCTACCTGTTTCAAGGTCCTGGCTCAGGTCAGAATCACAGCCCTTCAGAGAATGAGCGTGCCTCTATTTAAGGCACTAATCTTTTGGGGTCACTTTTATGCGTCTGCTTAGGCACAAAATTTTAGAGAAAATGTAGAATCAATGAGTGAACAAGTTTCAAGTATGCTTCACAGTTACTAAAGCAGAAAATGCAGATTCATTTCTTCAAGTGCCCTTTAAAACTTACCTTCTCGAGGACGATTTCCTCAGACCTCAACTGAGCAATACATTTTCCTTGAAACCATAGTTTTAGTAACATGTAGGGCTTAAGAATTGGCTGGGAAACATTTTAAATTTAGCTTCCTGGGCCCTGTCCTAAAGGAACACAGCTTTCTTTATTTTTTTTTTAATATTTATTTATTTACTTTAGTTGTACACAATGCAATGCATTTATGCTTACGTGGTGCTGAGGATCGAACCCGGGCCGCGCACATGCGAGGTGAGGCTCTGCCGCTGAGCCACGACCCCAGCCCCAGCTTTCTATATTTTTAACAAAGCCCCTCAAATAACTCTTCACGTGACCAGTATTTGCAAAGTGCTGATATGAGGACATCCATGTTGAATGTCACCAGCTCTAGCCTCAGGCTCAGGAATGATCACTGATTCACTGAGCAGTCTCACCCACATGGTTTCCTCTAGAAAGTGGACCTCTAGAATGTGTGCACGGGGTAGGTGCCTGGCCTAAGCAGCATGCTTTTGGGGGCTGTTGGAAAGAGATACTGGAAACACAGACATTTTGCAAGGTATCTGGCATCATGCATTTACAGGGTCTTTAAAAAATACCTACCTAACAACCTCGACAGCCCTAAAGTCGATGTAAGCTGTTAAAGCATCATACCAACGTCACAGAGGTAGCCTGCTTTGGGGTGAGGAGGGCTTAGATCATGTACTGGATGGCTCCACATTGGTCTCCTCACCAGAGATGGGGTAATCAGTTCCCCTGACTTTTCTAAATGAAAATCAGAGTAAGAAATATATTTACTTTGCTATGCTCACACATACTTAATATACGGAAAAAAAAAATCGCCATTACCATGAGTGACACATGCTGATATGGTTGTCTCTTTTATTTTCCTTTTAAGTTAATGTCATAACCCGACACCTTGATTTCATAACCATTAATATATTTACCTGCCTTTTGATTTAAAAAAAAAAAAAAAAAAACCCTCTACTGAGGTCTCAATTAGCACGTCTAGTATTTCCTTGACAGAAGGAAATTAGTGTTGTCAACCCACTGTTGTCGTCCATGAAAAGAAATTGGGTAGATGAGTGTCGCTCGTGAGCCTCTCTTGTGTGACATGGCAACCTGTCGGTGTGGACGCCACCAGCCTGACAAGTGAAAGACAGGGCCTCCCATCCAGCCTTCACTTACTTATCCATGCTTACATTTTTCATCCAAAGAGGTTCTTGTGGAATTTACAATACTAATAATGTTAACCATTGTCCTTTAATGAGCATTTGCTACATAACAAGAATGTAAAGGTATTTTCTACAACATTTGTATTCTCCTAACAAAAATCTTACAGAATGTGAACTAATAGACCTATGTAATCCTGATGAGGAAATTGGAAATTAAGAAGTTAAGCGACTTGCTTCAATTTTCATGGTGATTCGTGGAACTAGGATTTCACTTGGGGTTTACATACGGCAAAGTCAGAATTTTATGTCTGACCTTTGAATATTAACAATTCCATCCTCTAAATTCAGTGGTCTTCATGTTGAGGGATGCACATCTCTCAGCATATGCAAATAATTTCCAAGATAAATGCAAACATAAAACGCTTTGAAAGTAATTTTGAATTTTTGTCTTCCTAATTACCAGCAAGGAAGAGTTTCTTCAATCACATGTCCCCTTCACAAAAGCCCTTCCATTTCACTAAAGATGGTGGCTTGTCATCGCTTGAAGTCTTCCAAACTTATTCATTATAGGCTCACTAAACCTTCTCCATCAGATCTGATGATATGGGTCACCCCTTCCTCTGGATTTTGTATCCCAAGAGTCTACACTGGACACAGTGTAGATTTATCACCTTTCTCTATGTTCAGAAACTGATGTGGACTTCGATGTGAAGACTCAGTCCAGGCCTCCCAGTGGACACTACCCGAAGAGCATCAGTATCAAGATGAAGAACCTGACGCCTGGCTGTAACTCTGCATCTGGAGCTGACCTTAAGAAGGAGCCAGATTCAATTTTTTAAATTGTCAACTATGTATCTAGATATAGATACATATTTTATATTGAAGATAAAGGCTACAGAAAGTAACAAGGAACCCCCTACATGAAGCACCTCATTTGAGAAAAACAGACTAAGATGAGTTGCTACCATATGAGTGAAAAATAATTTGCTGCTTGGAATTCTATGTAATAGTGTTTGGTGAAACAAAAAAAAATGCTACGTTTCTAGCAATGCAAATTAAAGAAATGCAAATTAAAACTACACTGAGATTCCATCTCACTCCAGTCAGAATGGAAATTATAAAAAATACAAATAACAATAAATGTTGGCAAGTATGTGGGGAGAAAGGTACTCTCATACATCATTAGTGAAACTGCAAACTGGGACAAGTACTCTGGAAAGCAGTATGGAGATTCCTCAGAAAACTGGGAATGGAACCACCATTTGACCCAGTTATCCCACTCCTTGGCCTATACCCAAAGTACTTAAAATCAGCATACTACAGTGATGTAGCCACATCAATGTTTATAGCAGCTCAACTCACAATAGCCAAGCTATGGAAACAACCTAGATGTCCTTCAACAGATGAATGGATAAAGAAAATGTGGTATATATACACAATGAAATATTACCCAGTCATAAAGAAGAATGAAACTATGGCATTTACCAGTAAAGGGGTGGAACTAAAAAATGTCACGCTAAGTGAAATAAACCAATCCCAAAAAACTAAAGGCCAAATATTCTCTCTGATTTGTGGATGCTAACCCAAAACAAGGGAGGATGGGGATGGAAATAATAGAAATTCATTGGATTAGACAAAGTGACATGAAGGGAAGAGAGTGGAGAGGGGAATAAGAAAGACAGAAGAATTAATTGGACATGCCTTTCCTAGCCTTGTATTGAATACCTGACCAGGCAACTCCGCACCATGTACAACCACAAGAGTGGGATCCTAAATAGAATAAGTTATACTCTATGTATGTATAATCTGCCAAAATACATTCTACTGTCATGTAGAACTAAAAATAACAAACAAAAAGTTTTGAAAATTCCTAAGTTTTTTGTTAACTGCTGTTATGGTTTGGGTGTGAGATGTCCCCCAAAAGCTCACATGGGAGACAAAGCAAGAAGGTTCAGAGGAAAAAATGATTGGGTTGCGAGAATCTAAACACAATCAGTGAATTGATCCCCTGATAGGGATTAACTGAATGGTAACTGGAGTGGGAAGGTGTGACTGGAGGGGGAGCGTGGCTTTGGGGTATATATTTATATCTGGCAAGTGGAGACCTCTCTCTCTCTCTGCTTCCTGATGACCATGGGAACTGGTTCCCTCTGCCACACTCTTCCTCCGCGATGTTCAGCCTCACTTTGAGCCCCAAGGAATGGAGCCTGCTGTCTATGGATTGAGACCTCTAAAACTATGAGCCCCCAAATAAACTTTTCCTCCTCTACAATTGTTCTGGTTGGGTCTTTTAGTCACAGCAACCAAAAAGCTGACTAAAATAACTGCTAAAGCAACAGTGGGCTTCTCAGACTAGGATTAAGGATGCCTATCTGCACACTCTCTTGTGATGTTAACTAAGATTTTTTTTTTTTTTAAGTAATCTTTTCCAAGAGCATAAAAGTACTATTTTAATCATATTTTATGAAGACACTTCTTTCAACATTTTTTAAAACTAGCTTCCCTATTCTAAAAACCTAAAATATTCAAATTTACTTATTCAAATTTTCCTTTAAATATTTTTATAAAAATGATTAGCGATAATTGCTTCTACTTTATAATTAGCAAAGAAAGCATGGAAACTGAGCAACTACCATGTGAGTAGTCTTACTACTACCTAACAAACATGAAAGGCATGTTATGCCATTCACTGCTCCAAGAAACCTCCACACATCTCACTCAATACGGACAGCACTGTCACCTGGGTTGACGACAAGTCCATGCAGCAACTACGGTTGGGCTTCAGAGCTATCTGAACTTGATGTGAACCTCTGCTGGGCCACTTACTACTTAGCCTTGGAGAAGAACTGAAATTGAGTTCTGATTTTTCTCTTACATTAGAAATAATGCAGTGATAATGATCTTGGAGGACTTTTGCTAGATTTAAGTGAAATCATATGTGCAAAAGCCTAGTGTTGTGTCTAATGTATGACAGTGCTCAATAAATGATGGGTGTTATTGTGATTAAAAAGTATTTGAACCATTAAAAAGAAAAACAACAAGCATTAAACTCATCCACTATTCAAGACGGGCCTTAGAAAGTGCTGAAATGGTTAAAGTGTGTGTGAACAGCAGAGTCGCCCTCTAAATGCCCACTGACCACAGTTTGTCAGATTCCTCGCCAGGTTTGTGTGAGGGGAACACAGCCTACTCAGGGAGAGCAAAAGGTAACATAATGTGTGGGTCAGTAGCTTCCCAGGAGAAACCAGAGGAAATGAAGGCATTTCGCTTCAAAAAGATAAGGCGAGGGGCACGTGACCCTTGACTTCCTCATCTTCCAAGTCTGGCTACTTCCTGTGCTCAGGCAGGGGCAGCAGAAACAGGCCTGATGGCATTCTGGAACATTCCAAGTGTGCCAACAGGGGTCAACTAATGAACCTCTCCAATGCTCGGTTTCTTAATCTGCAAAATAGGAAGAATGCTAAGAAATGCTTCAGATTCTTGAGAATCCTCCATGCATCTCAAACACTGGCACACAGTAAAGGTTAGGGCTGGCATACAAAGTAGCTACCACACACAGGTAGCTTTAAAGGACAAAAATTTGTTGCCTCCTAACTCTGGAGACCACAGTCTGAAGTCAAGGTGTCAGCAGAGTGACGCTCCCCCTGAAACCTGAGGGGACTCCTTGTTCTCTTTCCTAGCACCTGGTACTGTGCAGTAACCGGTGGCTTCCCATCTGCGCCTTTGTGGGTGACGCAGCACTTTCTCACCGTGTCTCTGTCTTTACAGGGTCATCTTCTTATAAGCACACTGGTCCTTTTGGGCTAAGTCTCATCTTAACTAATTACATCTGCAATGGTCCCAGTGCCAAACAAGGTCGTTTTCTGAGGGACTAGGGTGAGGACTTCTCCATATCTGTGTTGGGCAACACAACTCAGCCCAGCACAGCTCGTCCCCGTCTAAGTCCTCAGGGTCACAGCAAGCATTATGAGAGCTGGCAGAGATGAAAACCCTCGACGTCCAAGTGTAAATGCCATGGTTTATTTTAGAAAGGCCTCCACAGGAAGACTTTGGGGGGCGAGAAGGATCACCCAACGTAAACATGTCTAAACCTACCCAAAAACCATTTAAATGACACCTAAAACACACACGAAAGCGACATTAGGTGGCTAGTCGGCCGTGAGGAGGTGAGCGGGGAGGACAGGGAGGGTGGTGGACACCCAGGGAGCCTCAGCTGACAGGTGAGCTCCTGGGAGGGGGGCCTGGCGTGTCGAGGCCTCCCAGCCACAGCTACTCCCCTGAAGAACACGACTGTTTCGGGGTCCTGTCACACCTACCAGGTGGCCTGGACCCTTTCCTTATCACCAACACTGTGTCACAATCCCCCATTCACCCAGGCAACAAAAACATCAAGACCCTCACAAAGAAAGATGGGTGACGGACGTTCTCAGAGAAAGATGGGGGAGGGCTACTCTCAAGGGCGAACGCCAATTACGAGGGCAGGATATGGAGGCAAAAACAGGGGACTCAGTGTCCCTAAACGCCAACTCCCTTCCAGGGGGGTTGTTCATTTCCTAGGCTGTCAGTCAAAAGTTGGGCGTGGACTGAGTGGGACCCACTGGAAGCTTCCCTGGGACCACCAAGAAACTGAACAGGAAGGGCATGCTGTCCTTCTCCTCTCCCTTGAAAGTGTCCCCTTTTCCCCACTTCCTGTCCTTTCTGATAAACCCAGACCTGCTTCTGAGCGACGTGTCTGAAATCTTTCTGGTAAGATCACAGGAATGGTGGGGACAGGACCTGCCGTGGAGGCTTCAGCTCCCTGCAGCAGGCCTGTGCCCAGAACAGCAGGTGTTCGTGAAAGATACTTTATCTTTTGTCATCTCCTACTCTGGAAATACACTGGGAAAGTGCCAGAGTTCAGTGACTTAATTAGTATCAGGAGATCACATTGCTCTAGAAAAAGACCAAGTATAACTCTAATATTTCAGGTGGTAAAGCTCCTATTTTATCATACTGTCTAAAATATAATAAATAATAATACATATGCAGGTACATACCAATTTGTTTTTTTAAAGTTTTTCTTCTCATTGGTGATAGAAATAGGAAAAGAAGAACTCCAACTATCATTATTTGCTGATGACATGATTCTATACTTAGAGGATCCAAAAAACTCCACCAGAAAATTCCAGAATTAATTAATGAATTCAGCGAAGTAGCAGGATATAAAATCAATACCCAGAAATCAAAAGCATTTCTATACATCAGTGATGAATCCTCTGAAAGAGAAATTAGGAAAACTACCCCATTCACAATAGCCTAAAAAAAAAAAAAAAAAACTTTGGGAATCAACTTAACAAAAGAGGTGAAAGACCTCTACAATGAAAACTACAGAACACTAAAGAAAGAAATTGAAGAAGACCTTAGAAGATGAAAAGATCTCCTGTGCTCTTGGATAAGCAAAATTAATATTGTCAAAATGGCCATACTACCTACCCAAAGTACTAATCAGATTCAATGTGACTCCAATTAAAATCCTATTGTCATTCATTATAAAAATAGAGAAAGTATCGTGAAACTTATCTGGAAAAATAAGAGACCCAGAATAGCCAAAGCAAACCTTAGCAAGAAGAGTGAAGCAGGAGGCATCACAATACCGGACCTTAAACTATACTACAAAGCTACAGTAACAAAAACAGCATCGTATTGGCACCGCAATAGACATGTAGATCAATGGTACAGAATAGAAGACACAGAGACAAACCCACATAAATACAGTTATCTCATTGATGTAAACAAAATTTCCTCTGAGAAAAGTTTGGGTAGCTATTAGGACTGCACCTTCCCCTCTTCCATAAAAATGAGAAAACTAATATGAAAAAACCTCACCCATGGTTTTGTGATTGGTCAATAAAAAGGCTAGATTTTGAGTCTTTTTAAAAAATTATTTTTATTTTTAATTGACTTGTGGTAATTGCACATATTTATGGGGTACAGTGTGGCATTTCAATCTATGTATACACCATGTGATGATCAGATCAGAGTGACTGATGTATCTATCACTCCAGACACCCATCATTTCCTTGTGTTAGAACCATTCAAAACCCACTCTGCTAGCTCTTTTGAAAGGTCCCGTTTATTGCTATCAACCACAGTTATCTTACTATGCCACATAACATTAGAAGTTACTCCTTCTGTTCAACTGCACTATGTATCAACTACCTCTCTCTCTCTCTCCACCCACACCCTCCCCAGGCTCCTATAACCACTGTTCCAGTCTCTATTTCTAGATCATGTGTTTTTCTTCCACCTGTAAGTGAGACTATGTGGTACTCTTCTTTCCAAGCCTGACATTTCATTTAATGTGATGTCCTTCGGTTTCACCACATTGCTGTAAGTAATAGGACTTCATTCTTTTTTACAGCTGAATGATATTCCTTTGTGTATATTTATATCACTTTCTTTTCCTATTTATCCATCCATATCTTGGCTAATATGATAGTGCTCAATAAACATACAAGTGTAGTTGTCCCTTTGATGTACTGATCGTGTTTCCTTTGGACACTATTTCAGTCAGCTTTTTCATCGCTGTGACCACAAGACCTGACAAGAACAATTAGAGGAGGAAAAGGTTGTTCTGGGGCCTCATGGGTTGAGGTCTCAGTTCATAGATGGCCGAGTCCATTCCTCAGGGCCTGGTGAGGCAGGAAGTCATGGCAGACGAGTGTGGTAGAGGAAAGCGGCTCAGGATGTGGAACCGGGAACTACAGAGAGAGAGGCTTTCCCTCACCAAAGACAAAATATGAACCCGAAGGCACACCACCAGTGACCCCTCCCCCCCGCCACACCCCACCCGCCTACAGTTACCACCCAGTGAATCGGCAGGTTAACCCTTGGTTCAGGCCCTCACCGCCCAGTCATTTCACCTCTAAACTTCCTGGCATCATCTCACACGTGTGCTTTTGGGGGACACCAAATATCAAGATCACAAAAGACATGTACCCAGGATGATCTCATAGTTCTCCACCTTTCTGAGGAACCTCCACTTGTTTTCCATGATGACTTTACTAATTCACATTCCTCTCAGCGATGTCTGAGAGCTCCCCTTACTCACACCCTCACCACCATTTGTTATTCTTTTTCATAGTGGCCATTCCACCTGGGGGTGAGATGATAGCTTGTGGTTTTGATCTGCATTTCCCTGATGGTGAGGTTGAGCATTTTTTTTATACTTGTTGGCCCTTTGAATATCTTTTTTTGAGAACTCTCTATTAGGTCATTTGCCCTAAATTCAAGTCTTTTGATTTGTACTTTTCAACAAAAGTCTAGAATCTTTTGATAGTTCATCTGTGTGTTTTTGTTGTTCTTCTGTTATCTACGACACTGGGAGTAGTGGATGAAGTTAAGCAGCAGCACAGTGTGTGGCCCAAACCCTCCGTGTCACTGTTCACGGGAACGTGGACAGCCATTTCCTCTCTGAAAATAGATGTTTCTTTTCATTTTATTTTTTGTTCATTGCTACATTTCTTTAATTACTATTCAATTAGATTGTAAAATCCGGGAATGATTCTATAATAATTTGTCTCAAAAAATGGTGAAACATCCAAATGAAACATTTGGATCTATTTACTCTAATAATAAACTCAATAGGCTGAGTTAAATTCAGTAAATGTCAGGTGTAGGGAGAGGAAACAGCACGTCACCTTAATTCTGCTTGTTCAACTGCTTCCCAGGAGAACATTCAAGCAGATTTATACCATAATTTTACTGTAGTGGGTTGACTTACAAAAGACTTTTCCTATACCAGAACAAATACTTATGTTCACCTTGGGAATATGTGAAGATCCATCTCCAGAAGCTGTCTCCAGCTGGCGCTTCCTAAACACGTCCCAGGATTGGACTCAAGCCCTGTCTATGCTCAGATCTAGCAGAATCCCAAACTGCCAAAGTGATATCTGCAGAGAAATTACAAGGCAACAGGAAAAAAATGTGCATTGATAGTGAAATGATGAAGCTTGCATCCTTTGGAATTTTTCTGCTCCAATGGGTAGTCTTTATTTATAACCTTTCCAAAGCAAGGCTCATAGTCTGTTTATTCTCTTCTCATTAAATATTTTTTTATTGTCAAAATCTAAAGTTTTACAACAATAGTGTATTTCCTTTTATATCTACTCACCTAAGCCTCCAAATCCAGAAAGGGAACAGGCAGAATTTCTATGCCACATACTTTCTATATTCCTAAAGAATTGGCTGGGTTTCTTTAAGGCCCATGTGCTATGCCTGGCTGATGATAATTATGTGATTCAGGTAACCATGCTTGGCTCACATGTCTGAGATTAGAGATTATGATCCGGGTGTAGAACTATCTTTAGCCCTGTAGGTCCAGCTAATGTCCTCTTTTCTGGTGGGCTACACAATGGCTATTTCATTTACTTGCTTAAATTCATTTATCAAATGTGGACATTTGGTTTACTGCATACCAGGATCTATGGGAATTCAAAGAAGTAGAAGTACTAGGGTACTTAAAATCTCTAGGATGGATACTCTCTTTTTCAGCAGTCATGAAATATAAGCATGAAATAAACAAAATAAATTCAAGCCCCTATTTGATAAAATGCTGAAATGCAAGATATAGAAATTAAGCATGAAAGAGAGGTTGATGTTTCTTAATTCAGACCTAAAACTTCAGTAGTTGAAATTCATTGTTCTAAAAGTATCAGTAAAACATCCATATAATCTATTAATTATCTTGACTCAAAAATACTTGCTAATCTAAATATTTGTCATTTTTTTTAGAGAAAAAATCCCATGTTGACTAATGGAAGGAACACTTTAATTCTACATTGAAACAGAAAGGGAGTTCAGCCTGCCGGCTGGCTTACATTCCCAGTTCGTCCTGCGGGCGGGAGCTCCCAGTTCAGACTGCCAGCATGAGTTCCTGGTTCAACCTGCTGGTGTGAGTTCCCAGTTGGCCCACCCACTCAGGAGCCACAATGGCAAAACTGTAAATATAAAAATAGAAACTGATATAGGGATACACATTGGGTACATTGAAAGCTCTAATATTGATATTTCCCTAAAAAGTGAGGTTTTGGGTAACCTGTAGGGACCTTATAAGACAAAAGGGCAGAAGCTGTAATACCTCAGGCTTACCTTGCGAGAAAGGAAAATACATAGTCATCATGAAAAAACAAGGGAGGAAAATGCCCCAAACAAACCAAGATACTACAACAATAGAAACCATAGAAAGCACAGTAGGTGAAATGTCAGAGGAGTTCCAGATATACAAAATTAAAATGATAAGGGATTTGAAAAAAACGACCTAAGTGAACAGATACGGGCAAATATTGATCTCTCCAACAAAGAGATAAGAGATCAAATGCAGGCAACCATTGATCACACCAACAAAGAGATAAGAGAACAAATCCAGGAAGCAAAAGATTACTTCAAGAAAGAGATAGAGAGAGAAAAAACAAACAAACAGAAATCCTTGAAATGAAAGAAACAGTAAGCCACTTAAAAAATTCAATAGAAAGCATCACCAACAGATTGGACCACTTGAAAGATAGGACTTCAGACAACAAGGACAAAATATATAATCTTGAAAATAAAGTTGACCTCACAGTGAAGATGGTAAAAAAAACCATGAACAGAATATCCAAGAATTATGGGATACCATCAAAAGACCAAATTTAAGATTTATTGGAATAGACGAAGGTGCAGAGATTCAAACCAAAGGAATGCACAATCTCTTCAATGAAATACTATCAGAAAATTTCCCAAGTAGGAATAATGAATTTGAAAATCAAATACAAGAGGCTTATAGGATGCCAAATGTACAAAATTACAACAGACCCACACCAAGACACATTATAATGAAAATGCCTACCATACAAAATAAAGATAGAATTTTAAAGGCTGCAAGAGAGAAAAGTCAGATTACCTACAAAGGAAAACCAATTCGCATCTCAGCAGATTTTTCAACCCAAACCCTCAAAGCCAGGAAAGCCTGGAACAACATGTACCAGGCTCTAAAAGATAAGGGATGCCAACCAAGAATTTTATATCCAGCTTTAGATTTGAGGATGAAATAAAAATCTTCCATGATAAACAAAAGCTAAAAGAATTTACAACAAGAAAGCCTGCTCTACATAACATTCTTGGTAAAATATTCCACAAGGAGGAAATGAAAAATAATAATGAAAATCTGCAAAGGGAAGAATTACAAAAAAAGGGGGAAACCAACCAAAGGAGAAACCAAGTCAAGCTAAATATAAAAAATAACAACAACAACAAAATGACCAGTAATCCAGTAATACAAATTATGTCTCAATAATAACCCTGAATGTTAATGGCCTAAACTCACCAATTTAAAGACATAGGCTAATAGATTGGATTAAAAAACAGACCCAACAATATGTTGCCTTCAAGAGACACATCTCATAGGAAAAGACGCCCAGGTGAAAGGATGTGATAAAATATATCACTCACATGGTCTACGTAAGCAAACAGGAGTCTCTATCCTCATATCAAATAAAGTAGACTTTAAGCCAAAGTTAATCAAAAGAGATAATTAATGATGGACATTTCATACTGCTTAAGGGAATCATAGACCAACAAGATATAACTGTTATAAATATATATGCCCCAAATAATGGAGCATCTACATTCATCACTCAAACTCTTCTCAAGTTCAAGAATCAAATAGACCACAACACAATAATTCTAGATTATTTTAACACATCTTTTTCACCACTGGATAGATCTTCCAAACAAAAGTTAAACAAAGAAACTATTGAACTCAATAATATAATTAATAACTTAGACTTAACTGACATATATAGAGTGTATCATCCATCAATGAGCCAATACACTTTCTTCTCAGCAGCACATGGATCCTTCTCTAAAATAGACCATATATTATGCCATAAAGCAACTCTAAGCAAATATAAAAATGTAGGGATACTACCCTGCATTCTATCAGATCATAATGGAATGAAATTAGAAATCAATGATAAAAAAAGAAAGAAAAGCTATTCTAACAACTGGAGACTAAACAATATGCTATTGAATGATCAATGGGTTGCAGAAGACATCAAGAAGGAGATTAAGAAATTCTTGGAGGTAAATGAGAACAACGATACAACATATCGAAATATCTGGGACACTATGAAGGCAGTACTAAGAGGAAAGTTCATTGCATGGAGCTCATTCCTTCAAAAATGAAAACGCCAACAAATAAATGAACTAACATTACATCTCAAAGCCCTAGAAAAGGAAGAACAAATCAACCCCAAAAGAAGAAGACAGCAAATAATTAAAATCAAAGCTGAAATTAATGAAATTTAAACAAACAAACAAAAAACAACTGAAAAAATTGACAGAATGAAAAGTTGGTTCTTTGAAAAAATAAATAAAATTGATAAATCATTAGCTATGCTAATGAAGAAAAGAATAGAGAAAACACAAATTACCAATATCTATGATGAAAAAGGAAATATCGTGATGGACACTACAGAAATACAGAAGATAATTAGAAATTATTTTGAAAATTTATACTCCAATAAAATAGAAAATAACGAAGGCATTGACAAATTTCTAGAGACATATGATGTGCCCAAACTAAATCAGGATGATATACACAATTTAAATAGATCAATTTCAACCAAAGAAATAGAGTATGCCATAAAAAACTTACCAACCAAGAAAAGCCCAGGACCGGATGGATACACAGCCAAGTTCTACAAGACCTTTAAAGAAGAAGTAACACCAACACTTCTCAAACTATTTCATGAAATAGAAAAAGAGGGAACACTCCCAGACTCATTTTATGAGGCCAATATCACCCTGATTCCAAAACCAGAGATAAATCAAAGAAAGAAAACTTCAGACCAATATCTCTAATGAATATAGATGCAAAAATTCTCAATAAAATTCTGGCAAATGGAATACAAAAACACATCAAAAAGATAGTACACCATGATCAAGTGGGCTTCATTCCAGGGATGCAAGTTTGGTTCAATATAAGAAAATCAGTTTAAATCTATCCCATTCATTAATTCTTGGTAATAGTTCTTGTGCTACAGGATTCTTATTAAGGAACTTGGGGCCTAATCCGACATGTTGGAAATTGGAGCTTACTTTTTCTTCTATTAGGCGTATTGTCTCTGGTCTAATTCCTAGGTCCTTGATCCACTTTGAATTGAATTTTGTGCATGGTGAGAGACAAGGGTTTAATTTCATTTTGTTGCATATGGATTTCCAGTTTTCCCAGCACCATTTGTTGAAGAGGCTATCCTTTCTCCACTGTACATTTTTGGCACCTTTGTCTAATATAAGATAGCTGAAATTATATGTATTAGTCTCTGTGTCCTCAATTCTGTACCATTGGTCCACCAGTCTGTTTTGGTGCCAATACCATGCTGTTTTTGTTACCATTGCTCTATAGTATAATTTAAAGTCCGGTATGGTGATGCCCCCTGCTTCACTTTTCTTGCTCAGGATTGCTTTGGCTATTCTGAGTCTCTTATTTCTCCAGATGAATTTCATGACTGCTTTTTCTATTTCTTTGAAGAATGACATTGGGTTTTTGATAGGAATTGCATTAAATCTGTATAATGTTTTTGGTAGTATGGACATTTTGACAATATTGATTCTACCTATCCAAGAGCAAGGTAGTTCTTTCCATCTTCTGAGTTCTTCTATGATTTCTTTCTTTAGTGTTCTATAATTTTCCTTATAGAGCTCTTTCACCTCTTTCGTTAAGTTGATTCCCAGGTATTTTATTTTTTTTGATGCTATTGTAAATGGGGTAGTTTTCATCATTTCCCTTTCAGAGGCTTTGTCACTGATGTACAAAAATGCCTTTGACTTATGGGTATTGATTTTGTATCCTGCTACTTTGCCAAATTCATTTACTAGTTGTAAAAGTTTTCTGGTAGAGTTTTTTGGGTCTTCTAGGTAGATTATCATGTCATCAGCAAATAGTGCTAATTTGAGCTCTTCTTTTCCTATCTGGATCCCGTTAATTTCTTTCGTCTGTCTAATTGCTCTTGCCAGAGTTTCCAGTACTATGTTAAATAGCAGTGGTGAGAGGGGGCATCCCTGTCTTGTTCCAGTTTTCAGAGGGAATGCTTTCAATTTTTCTCCATTTAAGATAATGTTAGCTCGGGGCCTTGCATAAATAGCTTTTATAATGTTGAGATATGTCCCTGATATTCCTAGTTTTTCCAGTGTTTTGAACATAAAGGGGTGCTGTATTTTCACAGTGTTGTTGGAAGGGGGTACATAGGATCAGAGGAACACTAAAATGGTCAACGGAAAGGGAGGGGAGGGAGGGAGTAAGGGGGGGGTTGGAAAAAAATTGGTGGTTGAATGAGATGGATATCATTATCCTAAACGCATGATTGAAGATCTGAATGGTACTTATATACTTTGTATACAAGCAGTTGTATGTAAAAAGATACTATACTTGTGCATGATGAATAAGTAAATAAATAATAAAAAATAAAAATAAAAACAACAAAAAAAGAAAATCAATTACATTTGTAATTCATCACATTAACAGGCTCAAAGATAAAAATCATATGATCGTCTCAATAGATGCAGAGAAAGCATTTGACAAAATACAACATCCCTTCCTGTTCAAAATTCTAGGAAAAAAATAGGGATAACAGGAACATAACTCAACATCATAAAGGCCATCTATGCTAAGCCCCAGACCAACATCATCCTAAATGGAGAAAAATTGAAAGCATTACCTCTAAAAACTGGAACAAGACAGGGATGCCCTCTTTCACCACTCCTATTTAACATAGTTCTTGAAGCCCTAGCCAGAGCAATTAGACAGACGAAAGAAATTAAAGGGATATGGATAGGAAAAGAAGAACTTAAATTATCACTATTTGCAGAAGATATGATTCTATACATATAAGATCCAAAAAATTCCACCAGAAATCTTCTAGATCTAATAAATGAATTCAGCAAAGTAGCTGGATATAAAATCAATACCCATAAATCAAAGGCATTTCTGTACATCAGCGACAAATCCTCAGAAAGAGGAACTAGGAAATCTACCCATTTACTTTAGCCTAAAAAAAAAATAAAATATTTGGGACTCAACAAAAGAACTGAAAGACCTCTACAATGAAAACTACAGCACGCTAAAGAAAGAAATTAATGAAGATCTTAGAAGATGGAAAGATCTACTTTGTTCATGGATAGGTAGAACTAATATTGTCAAAATGACCATTCTCCCAAAAGCACTATACAGATTCAATGCAATACCAATCAAAATCCCAATGTCATTCCTCATAGAAATAGAAAAAGAAATCATGGAATTCATCTGGAAAAATAAGAGACCCAAAATAGCCAAAGCAATTCTTAGCAAGAAGAACGAAGCGGGTGGCATTACTATTCCAGACCTTAAATTGTACTACAAAGCAATAGTAACAAAAACAGCATGGTATTGGCACCAAAATAGACCAGTTGACCAATGGTACAGAACAGAAGACACAGAGATGAACCCACACACCTGCAGTTATCTTATATTAGACAAAGGTGCCAAAAACATTCACTGGAGAAAAGACAGCCTCTTCAACAAATGGTGTTGGGAAAACTGGAAATCCTCATGTAATAAAATTAAATTAAATCTCTTTCTCTCACCATGCACAAAACTTAACTCAAAGTGGATCAAGGACCCAGGATTTAAACTGGAGACCTTGCACCTAATAGAAGAAAAAGTAGGCCTAAATCTCCAACATGTTGGATTAGGCCCCCAACTTCCTCAATAAGACCCCTATAGCACAAGAACTAAAACCAAGAATCAATAAATGGGATGGATTCAAACTAAAAAGCTTCTTCTCAGCAAAAGAAACAATCAGTGAGGTGAATAGAGGACCTACAGAATGGAAGCAAATCTTTACCACAAGCACATCAGATAGAACACTAACCTCAAGGATTTATAAAGCTCTCAAAAGCCTTAACACCAAAATAACAAATAACCCAATCAATAAATGGGCCAAGGAACTAAACAGACACTTCTCAGAAGAAGATATGTAAATAATCAACAAATATATGAAAAAATGTTCAACATCTCTAGCAATTAGAGAAATGCAAATCAAAACTACTCTAAGATTTTATTCCATCTTACTCCAGTCAGAATGGCAGCTATCAAAAAACAAACAACAATAAATGCTGGCACACTCTTACATTGCTGGTGGAACTGCAAATTGGCGAAGCCAATCTGGAAAGCAGTATGGAGATTCCTAGAAAAACTAGGAATGGAACCACCATTTGGCCCAGCTATCCCACTCCTTGGTCTATTCCCAAAGGACTTAAAAATAGCCTACTACAGGGACACAGCCACATCAATGTTTATAGTAGCACAATTCACAATGGCTAGATTGTGGAACCAACCCTGATGCCCATCAGCAGATGAATGGATAGGGAAACTTTGGTATATATACACAATGGAACACTACTTTGCACTAAAAGATAATAAAATCATGGCATTTGCAGGTAAATGGATGGAGTTGGAGAAAATAATGCTAAGTGAAGTTAGCCAATCCCAAAAAACCAAAGGTGGAATGATCTCTTTGATATGAAGATACTAATTTATAATGGCAAGGGAGTGGGGATGAGAGGAACGAAAGAGCTTTAAATAGTACAAAAGAGGGATGGGGCAAGGGGATAGGAATAATGGCAGACTGAGTTATCCATGATTACCCTAAATACATGTATGAAGACACAATTGTTGTAAAAATACTTTATATAAAACCAGCAACTTGAAAAATTGTGCTCTTTATATGTAATATGAAATGAAATGTACTCTGCAATCATGTATAACAAATTAGAATTAAAAAAAGATTAAAAAAAAAAAGAAACAGAAAGGAATTTCTTCTCTACTTCATCTGTGCATACAGTTTATGAAAGTGAATGAAAACTGCATGAACTCCTCTTGAATCTGTGAATTTGCAGCTCTAAGGTTTTCTGCTAGATTTTCACTTCTCACTCCAAGGGAAGCCTGAGATATCGCCTTAAGCATAAACAGTCTCCCTGATCCCTGATGTAAGGGCATTGCTAAGGGCTGATCTGAGAGGGATCAGTGAAGCCAATGTGTCTCTTGGTCTTTTTCTCAAGGAGTGTCTTATATTTTCTTTCAATGGCATCTATGCGTTTTAGACAGTTACGTGTTGCACTGAAGTCCAAATTCAACATCTTTATTGTGCTTGGTTCTTGTTAGGTAAGAATGACAAGGAAGGAAGGGTTCTTCCTAGACCCCAGGTCTCCTTTTTTTATGAATATGAATACATGCACCCAGAACATCAAGAAATGAAGGCAGAACTCACTTTCCCAATGTCTCTCTCACACCACTCCTAAAGCCTTCCCCAAAGACAAGCTGGTGAACTCCCTGTGCTATGCCCCTGCTAACCGAACACTGCAGACTCCTACTTTGCAGTCAGCGCATTTGGATTGTGCTTCTTCCAAACAGGGACCTTCCGTGTCCTCACTGGTATTCCACCGTCTAGGGCAGTGCCAGAGTAGATGGTCAATAAATATTGAATAAATGTGCTAAAGTTTTCAGTCTTTTGAATTAACTGTGGGGAACCAGGGTGAATGTTTAATTTCTGTCTTTTGGCTATCCCTGAAATCCCTCTCCCAAAGCTGCTTCTCATTCTCGCAGGAGGCCACCCATGTAGTGACCCTCCCTGCCAGCTGCCTGCCCCGCTTCCCCAGCTTGACTTTGAAGACTAGAGTGCTCCACCCCTACCCTGTATCTGCAGCAGACATCAGAAACCCCTTTGGGAAGACTAGAAATGCAGTGTGTGAGGTGTGCTTTCTCACAGACTGCAATACTCATCCTTAGCTCCGGGGCCCACCAAGCCCAAGCCCCTGATGATTAGCCGCTAAAATGCACAGACTGTCTCTGTGGGGTCAAGGGAGTGGTCAGGCAAAGCCACGTCTGGTCCTCCTGGGAGGACTCTAGAAAGTGTTTAATTAACTGCCCAGTGGAGCCCCGCACTGAGGCAGGGGACTGGGAGTTTCAGGGTGCTGCTGTTGAGTCTCTGGACTCCTGCACTGCATTACCCTCATGGAGTGAAATATTTCAATATCTTTGAGGTGACCCTCCCAGGTTGCAGCAGGAGTTCTGCAGTTGTTGAGGCCACGGGACCAGCCAACATTCAACAAAGCTGTCCTTTATGAAACACGCTGACTTCTGGGACTGAATCCCCCTAATGCATCACAGCAGAACCTCCAGGAAACAAAGACACTAACATTACATCCCAGCACCTCTGGCTCAGATTACAGGGCTCAAGCCAAGTTTCCTCTTCCATACCCAATTCTAATTTTGAGTATCTATTCATCTTAAAAACATATATTTATTAGCCCAGAGAGTTGAGCCTCCTGCCAGGTTGCTCCCAGGGAGCAGCCCTCCCCCTCCCCGCCAGCGGCTTTGTCTGGGAACTGACAGCAGCCCTGTTCTCCAACCAAGGCCTCACACACAATGGACAGCCCCAAGCCCCCACAGGTCTGTGCCTGCTGTTGTCCCGGGGAATACAGCATGTTTGTAAACATGTGGCCTCAAAAAGATTTAGGCCACCACAGCAAGCCTGTGCCCCTCGGATTTCCTGTTTGTTTCTCACATTATGTTACCCGTGGCAACTAACGGGGACCTAAACTGAGAGAGTCGTGCTCCCTTTCCTTAAGTCCAGAGCTTGTCAAAATAAAATAAAACCTCCTGAGTGCTTTCTTTTTTTTTTTTTTTTTTTTTTTTCTTTGTGGTACCGGGGATTGAACTCAGGGGCACTTGACCACTGGGTCACATCCCCAGCCCTTTTTTGTATATATTTAGAGACAGGGTCTTACTGAGTTGCTAACTGCCTCGCCATTTCTGAGGCTGGCTTTGAACTTGCTATCCTCCTGCCTCAGCCTCCCAAGTGCTGGGATTACAGGCGTGCGCCACCGCGCCCAGCTCTGAGTGCTTTCTTAATCGTGGAAAGTATGCCCTTGTTTCTTTCTTCTCCATTCATGTGTCTCTTCCTTTCTCTCTCAAAAAGAGAAAAAAACAAAATAGAAAAAAAAAAAAAAAATAGAAAGAGGGAGGATGGAGGGAGCAGGAGATGGGGAGTTTCCTTCCTGGTTCTGACCTGCTGAGGAGGACTCCCCACTGAGCCTGCTCACAGCCACCATGCTGACCCTGCGTGAGCAAGCCCACACGTGTGCCCACCAGTGTGCCCCAGGTGCCACCACCATCACGCCACAGGGAGCAAAGTCCCTGCTCGAGTGCACACAGCACTCCTGCCCTCCCTTTCCAAGGAGTTCCGACCTGTGGAAACCGCACTGGCCTGGGCAGCACTGGCCTGGCTATTTCCAGAGACTCAGGCTCGGCTGCTGGACTTCAGAGCTGGCCTCCTGGACCCCAGGCTGGCAGCCTGGTGTCTGCCACAGCTAAGACAAAATGGGAGAATTTGAGGGGAATAAACCACAATAAGGAAATCATCACTGAGAAAACTCATCAATGAGTACATAACTGTCTCGTTCACTCTTCTTTTAATGAGCAACCAGCAAAGAATAAATTTGGTCACAGTGATGGTTAATTAGCAGCTTTGAAAATCTAGCACATACATTAGTGGAAAATGAAAAAGGTATTAAAAAGCCATCGGCTGGCCCAGTTGTATGCTTGTGTTCATGTCACATAAAACAATGAGCAACACCCTTTGCAGCACTGATTTTTGGACTACAAGGTAATTAAACCCAGTACAGTGTCCATCCAGGGAAGCCATTACTTAATCAGTGGCCACCAAGGAGGAGCCCTCACCTACCTCCCAATCAGCACACCATCTTTCTCACAAGTCCCTAAACAATATTGCTTTGTGCAGTTTGGATCTCTGGTAGTTTCTGTGGTACTTTTTCCTTTCTTTCTCTTTTACTGTCTCAGGATTAACTTTCCATTCAGATAAATGCTCAGACTTCACTTTATGCCAAGTCCTTAAGCATTTTATTAGTTAACTGGCCATTTGGTCCTTAACTTCAGCTCTTGATAATGCTTTTGAGGATATTGTAAATTTGAAGACTTATTCTTATATTAGAATCCACTAAACTTCTAAAATATTACTGTTCCTTTATGAAAATATTTTCTTAGAATTATTAATATTACCATTCACTCATATTGCTCCAACTCACTCCACTAATTACTTATCAGGTAAGAGAAGAATGCTTATCAGGACACATCTTAATTTCTAGCCACATTAGTACCCTAAATTTCACACACCTCTGCAGTTTCATTAGTTTGTTAAATTTAGCAACGGTGAATTCATTATTATTACATTATTTTTATTTAGCCTTTCACTCTGTCACAGGAGTCCTAGCAATGTTCACAAGGCCACAATAACTTCTGTGAAATCTGGAATGTTAACACATTTTAACCTCCATAGCTAAAGACTGCTGTCTTTTTCCATCCCACAAGCCAGGGCTAGAGAGTATGAGGATTGTCCACAAACATGTCTGAAATCTGGCTAGAAAGAGGTTGAGCTGAGGTTCCCTGTAGTGTGGGCAGCAGGCTGTATTTATTGGTACACCCCATCTCAGTGCATAGCTACAGAAATGCAGGGATTGCTCCCCTTGACTCAAAGGGACAGGATCAGAGGTCCCTTATCATCAATCATGCTCTTTCAAAGAGTATTTAGGATTAGTTACTGCATGAGAAATCCTAGGATGCCTTAAAATTATACGGTCTTATTATCAGAGACCTTATGATTGATAAGAGATTTTGCTAGATATTTGACAGCAAGCAATCTTCTATAACATTATCAATAATAACTTGTGGAGCTAAGAGAAACTTTTCTAATCTATTGAAAAAAATCATTCAACTATCCTAGAGCAAAGACCAAATTTTCTTCCTATTCTCTCTATATAAAATGGTACAAATTTTTTGCAATATTAGATGGGTATAGAAAAATAATTAATAAAAACTATTATACATTTTCTGGGCTTTGGATGCCTATTATATTTGTGCATGAAAAAAATGGAATTTATTATGATTCTTTTCTTATTTTCAATAAATATCTACATTTATTTGTAGGTTTTTGCAATTTTACATTATTTTTATTTAAGATCCTAACTGTATAAGCCTCCATGCCTCTAAAACCTGAATTAGACTCAGCTTAAAACAAATGAAAATTCAACTTATGTGCCTTACAGAGACTACATTTTTTTTTAACTATGCTACATATTCACTTCAAACTAAATTCAGTTGCTAAAAATAAAGGCATGTTTAAATTTTTCCTCTTTTTTTAAATTAGTGTTTCTCAAGATGAAGAACATGCAAACAGTTGCTCCTTATTTGGCAGTTCTGTTAGGTTTCCTCATAGCTTGGCTACCAAAATACAAACCAAGAGCTGACAAACCCTTGGGGATTCAGTTTTCCTTCTATTGCATGATGGTGCTGTATGCAATGGTCTGCTCTCCCCACCCTTCCCTCCTTGGTGTGAGTCTTGCTAAGTGAGGTAAAGGAGACAAGCATCCATCACAAGAAATACAGCAAGTATGCGTTAGCAGTGCTGACTCGACCCACGTTCTGGCTTCTCTGTGGCTTCACTGTCTTAGCACAACAGGGACCACCGATATGTGGCCAGCAGGGATGTTTGCTGGGTTAGAACCGTAATACCAACAGGAACAGTGTGGAAGACAAGCGCGTGACATCAGATGTGACAGGTCCTGAGCAAATCAGATGGTTCCAGAAGGGCTGTGGGCACTTGGTTTAATGAATAATCCCTTAAAAGAAAAGTGATAAACCCCAGATGTTAAGCTACAGCTTAGTGAAATACCAAAAATGACCAAATCTGGAAATCAAACTTTGACATACCCCAGAGATGTGGTATATCTGCAATTACCAGTTCTCACACCTGTGAAGAATAAAGTTTCTTTATTCTGCCCTTCCTCCAAAGACTGGCGCTCACTAGCTGAGCGACTGCTTCCCCAGATTCTGCAGACATAGCAGAGTGGCTGCTGGTGGCTGAAGGGGTACCAGGCACGTCTGTGTGCATGATTGGCTGTAGTCTTACATTTTTTAGCAAGTTCTATGTCTTTCCCATCATAACACAGTAAGTAACATTTCTACCATTTACTCCTGTGACATATACAATATAAATGCTAACTGACAGACTTCAAAGAAGTAAAAAACATTAAATGAACTTTTTTTTTATTCAAAGTTGTTGTATTTAATTCATAATGCACATATAGAGCCTCTTTTTACATAACACTGTTTGTATACAAAGTATATTCGTACAATTCAAGTCTTCAATCATGCATTTAGGATAATGATATCCATCTTATTATACCACCTTTTCTTTTTTTTCCCCCTTCCACCCCCCCCCCCTTAAAATGAACTTTAATTCTGATCAGCTCTTGAAAATTTGAACCTTGTTCTAACTCTAAGTGTTCTTCCTAAATCCAAGGCCATTCACAGACTCACCATGACCCCCTAGCCTGGTGGTCTGTGCTTCAGACGAACTGGACAGGTATAGCCTTTACAGGAAACTCCAAATGGGAGAAGTTCAAAGCACCACTCACAGAGACAAGGCCTTGGCGGCCTCTTCAGGACTTCTGAGAGCTTCGGGGCTCTCTGGGCTCACTCTGCCTACAAACTTTTACAGCTTTCTGCTTTAGGTAAGACAGAAATATCCACCTCAGTGTAAAAATCTTCTCAGGAGGCAATACTCCCCATCCCCAGCCTTGTTCAAACCCTCCTGGGGAGTCTCTTTCTGGCAAGGGTTTTTTTTCCCCCTAGTTTCTCTACTGTCCCAGGAGATCCCTGTCCTTTGCAATACCACCTGTCAAAAAATTAATACTTCCACTAAGTACAAAAGTGCTCTTTCTTTTGTAAGTTCTTCAGGCTTCTGCTGCTTTGTTCCTATTCCTTTACAAACCCTCTGGCACCAACTAACATCTTAAAGGGATCTTAGACCTTTTTCACAGCCTGTATTTTAAAAACAAAATGAACAACATACTCAGGTTTTGAGGAGACATTCACAGAAATTTCCTGTCTTAACTAAAGAACCATTGTCTAAGTCAGAACTCAAATACAAAGGCTCTCATGTTAACTAGAAAACTCATATTGCTGGAAATTGGCTGAATCTCACTGACAATGCATTCAACTTGGTCCCCCTAAATAATATCTTATGGATATTCTGTCACGAAATAGCTTTCCTTTTGTTTTCCTTGGTAAGAACTGTTTTGACTGCTCTTGCTAAGAGAAACACAACTAAATATACAGATAAAATTTCCTTGGATGCCAGTTTCTCCTGTTATTTCTTTTACTTCCCAGATGCAATTACAAGTTGCTTTGTGGAGCATCTGCAATGCTGTTAACTTTATTTCTCCAAGTAAATGGGCCCATTTGCTCCAGCTCTGCTCCAGTAGCTTGAAAAGTCCTCACTGAACACCCAGCTATCTTCCTCATTAAAGCACATACTAAACTCTTAAAGGCCCACTGGAAAATTCTCCTGGAGTCTGACACTGTGGACAAATCAGCAAGGCAGGGCTTGGGCTGGGGCATCTTTAAACTAGGAAGAATGTGAGCCAGACACTTTTAAGAAAGTGAGCCAGACACTAAACTGGTAGAGCTCTTCCAATGAATTCCAAAGTAACTCTTAGGTTCTTGAATTGGAAAAAGATCTCTTATTTATATGAAGAACCACAAACTGTAACTAAAACTTGATCGTAACAAATTATCCCTGGAAGCTACTGCTCAAAGTTTTGTTATACAAAAAAACCTAGTTTCAAAGGAAAAATCATCCTTAATTGCAATAAACCATACTGTGCACAATGAGAAGGGATTTTCCTAAAACCCAAAGGGCAACATCTCAGCTAGCTTTTGTTCATTAATTCACGTGCCATCACCTCCTGCGTGATCTGGTTAGGCGCCACTTGGAGCCAAGGGTTCTGAGTCACCTCTTCACTGGAGTAACCATGCATAACACCAGATGTGGGCTTCTCTTCCAGGCCCAGAAAATGTGAAAGGAAAAGGCCTGAGGCACATCTGCTGGAGCTGGCCCTGAGGCTGCAAGTCACCTTTGCTGCTGCTGCTGGTGCTGCTCCAGAGGTGGATGAGTTTTGAGGTGACGGGTTACACCCAGGAACCCCCAACTGTCCCTGCGTCTCTCTGTCCCAGCTTACTTCTCATACCAATTCACTTTTTATTCTGCCACAGAGTGATCATCTGAACATGTTAATTAGGTTGAAAAACCTCCAAGTGTTCCCCATTTCTCATAGAAAAAAGGCCAACACCTTTGATGCCAGGTGCCATTCCGACTCCGCTCAGGTTCCTCGTCCCTGGAGCCTTACAACTGCCTGTCCTCCCTGGCGTCCAGGCACCCATCCTTCCCAGCACACCCTGCTCTCTCCAACCCCAGCCCCTGACTCAACTGCTCTTCTCTGAAAGGGCCTTCGTGCTGTGGATACTCCTGCGTCCTTCACGTAAGAGCTTCTCCAAAGACACTTCCTCAAACTTACCTGCATTCAAAATGTCGTCCCCTCCACATGAGGTGGCACTTATTAACACCATGCACGGTGCCCCCCACAGCAGCTGAGGTGTTTCTACCTTCCCCACTGTGGCGCAATCTAGAACACAGGGTGTTCGATATTTTAACCACAAATATTTGCTACTTAGTTGAAATATCATTGCCTAGCTGCTTCTGTTGGCAACTTTTTAAATTTTTTTTATTTGTTTTAATTAGTTATACATGACAGTAGAATGCATTTATGGACTGTGATATATCATACATAGATGGGATATAATTTCTCATTTTTCTGAGAGTATATGTTGCAGAATCATATTGGTCATGCAGTCACATATATACATACAGTAATAATGTCTGTTTCATTCCACTATATATCCCATCCCCACATCCCTCCCTCCCCTACCTTTCACTTCCCTCTACCTAATCTAAGGTAATGCTATTTTTCCCTAGTGCCCCCCCACCTTATTGTGAATTAGCATCCTTTTTATGTATAAATTGTAGGAAAAAGTTTAGAGTACTTGAACACCTAAGGAATACATTTGATTTATTAAAAAAAAATAAGTCTATGAGGAATACCCTTGGCAAACTTCCTATTCTCAATTGATTCCCTACAAAGTAGAAATTTTTCCAAAATTTTAGATGTCCTGATTGCTGGGAATACACCGTGCCTGTGTAACTAGATGCCATTTCCCCCAGTGACTTAAAGTACCAAGTAAAACAATTACAATAACAAATTTTTTAAAAAGTGTGCATACACAGGGTGTCGCAGCAAAAGACATAAAAGGCACAGAGTGACAATGACATCAATCCCCACTCTTGCCCCTCATTCCTCCTGGATGCAACACCTCACCAGCTTCTGGGCTATCCCTATGAAGATCAACCTTTCTCTCTCTCTCTCTTTCTCTTCTTCTTCTTCTTCTTCTCTCTCTCTCTCTCTCTCTCTCTCTCTCTCTCTCTCTCTCTCCCTCCCTCCCTCCCTCCCTCCTACCCACCTCATTGATCATGGTTCTGTTTTAAAATTAGAATGTTTATATGACTTGAAAGAAATGTTGGTTTCCCTTAGTTCATGTGACTACCAGGAGATTTCTAAAAGCCTTCAAATGCTGTCTGCAAAGCCAGCAAGTGCTCAGAGTGGCACCCTGGGTCTGTGTCTCTGCAAGTTCACATACAGTTAGAGGACTCTGGCTCTCCAAGAGGATTCCTATAGCAGACAAAAGCAATAAACCAGGAAATTATCTTTGGACTGCCTACAACGTAGCGGATGTGGCACTACACATGCAATGCCTGTGTGTGCTGGTAATAAACCCTCCTGAGAAAGGCTGCTGCCTCTCACCCACAAACACAGGTGCAGACAGAGGGTTAAGATCTCAGGACTGGCCAGGAACTGGAATGCAATTTATCATGCCAGGTTTATCAGACTCCAAGTTCAAGTGCAATCTTGAATTGTTCAATTATTAAGTGGTTTCTCCCCTCCCTTCTTCCCTTCCATTTGTAGTCTTGCAACCAAGTGATGCCACTTATAAATATTTTCAGGCTTCTATGGCACTATCATGAAGCTAAGTGTAATATAATTCTAGGGTTATTTCTAAATAGCTTGGAGGATAAACAAACAAAGAAAGATATTCTGGATGATTAGCTTCTCACTCCCCAATTTCACAACCTTTATAAAAATTCTCTTAGAATTCAGATGAAATGAGTTTCTCCTAAGAATTTTAGGGTTGTTGGCTTGCTAACATAGGAACATGATAGATGATCCCTTATAAACAGAAATTGATTAAATCAATACTATGCTCAGAAAATGAAGTCTGGGATACAATGCAATTGAACTTTGTAACTTCCCTGAATAATCGTCCCAAAGACCTTTATGGGTTCTTAATCTCTTCTAATTTTTCTGTCATTGTGAGATGTATTTTCTTTTTTTGATTTGAAATTTAACATCCACAACTGAAGTACAAACTTAATATTTGAAGTACTTCTGTCTTTGTAAGAGGTGATAACTCATTATATATTGAATTAAGAGAAAATGTAAAGAGAGCAAAAGAAGGTAGTTGGATAAATGGATTGAATTCAGTATCAAAAGTGACATGCTCCAAGTTTTTCTCTATTTCTTTAGTCTGCTCATCCATTCATGACGTAGACTAAATCTGCTTAGACTATGATGTAACATAGTGGCTTGTTATGTATTATTATGGCTGCTATTATTTTGTTCCCCTGGTTTCTTCATCTATAGAAAGAATCAAGCCAGCTGAGCAATCTCCAAGGTCTTTTCAAGGACCAATAACTATTCCATCCTATTTTGTCTTTTGAGATTCTGGGCAACTCAGGACAGGTGGGCAAAGGAAGATCTGGTTAAACTGGCACCTGGCACTTCCTCTGGTTTATAGTCTTCTCACCTTCACAGCTTCCTCGAGGTCTCACATTGTGGTAGGGACTCAGTCCTCCTTGCTCTTTGTCTCTGGTTAAAACAAGACCTCTGCTACCACAGGCAATGAAGGAGAGAATTCTAGCACCAAAGCCACTGTACCTCTCCTGCCTGGGCACCTTGGACCTGCAGGGAGTGAGGTGTGGTCCCTCATCTCTGTTGATTTGATGGCACCAGTCATTTAATCAACCCTTCTCCCCTTTTCATAACACAGTGCAACAGCTTAGGACATCATCGTTCCACTTGAAAGACAGCAGCAACTACCAGGATCAGATTCGCTTTGTTATGATACTAATGTGAAAGGCTTTAAATATTTCAGTTCAGATAAAATGGAAGACTACCACATCTGGTTAATAATAAGCTAAGAAATATAGAGGGCAAATATGTTAAAGCCTATTACTATTCCAATAGTTTCCTCTTCAAAATAGTTTGCCCAAGCTCAATTATTTTGGAGAAGATTCAAAACATTAGGGCTAAAAAGAGATTTGACTTCCGTTTTTCAAATAGGAAAATAGGTCATTTAGATATATCCTTGTTCAGCAATAACTAAAATATCCACGGGAGAAATCACTTCCTTGAGAACAAGATTAATTTGCAACATACTGAACTCCAGCACTGCAAATTTGCCACATATTTAACATCTTCACATATTTTACAGTATTTTTTTATCCAGTCTCAATGTTATGCCAAGTGTTTATTCAGTATTATAAAAGTGATAAATGATCTTCGAGATATTTTCCACCATCATCTGTAAACAGCCTTTGTCAGAATGAAGAGCTGCGGAAGGCCTTGGAATGCCAGTCAAATTTCAAGTTAATCAAAAAATAAGTCACATATTTTCACAACTACAGATCCTATTTGCCAAAGATAGTTTATTTTTGTCTTTTTTTTTGGAATGCCTAGTTGTGGAGATATAATGAGAAAGTGGGCTTTCAATTTAATAAGTGGCTCCTGTGGATGGAGCAGATTTGACAAACCACAGGAGCTAGAAAGCCGTGCTTTCCTATGTGTTCCACCATTTCCTTCAGTGCAGCTTGATTTTTATCAACAGTTCTGACATCATTTCCTTTCTAAGGCCTATTGTTTAACTCTGGTGGAAAGAGGCAGGAAAAGGGCAATATATTGATTTATGTAAAAGGTTCCTGTCAGAAAATGTTTTCGTAGCTCATTTATTAGGAGGCATTTTATTTCCTCATTGTGAAATATGATAGTGGCAATCTATATGTAACACAAAAGCATGCTAGGTTTTGTTGTTGTTGTTTGTTCAGGGAGTTTGTCTCCCTGTTACATTTTTTTTAATTGGCAAATGAGAATTATATGTATTTATGGGGTAGACTGTACTGTTTTGATCTATGAATATATTATGAAAATGTTCAAACTAATAAACATAGCCACTACATTTGAAATAAAAACTTTGTTTGGGATATTACTTTTTATTTTCTCTCAAATTCTAGACAGATATTTTGATATGAGGATCCTCTGAAATTAAGAAAAAAACGAAGAGAGAAACAAAAATCAAATACACTCATGAGTACCGAAGATTGAGTTGTCTTTGGCAATTCAACCGTCTATTCTTAGAGCAAATCCAGCTAAAATGGAAAGGATTAAACTCTGAGTTGATCAAAGATTGGCGGAGGCTTGGGGTTTTAGCTGGACTTAGAGGCTGGTAGGAAGCAGGGGGAATGCACTAGTAATGAAAAAGTAAATGATTCCTTGAAGTTTGCCTTAATCCTGTTTTTCTTCTCATTGCCATGGTCTGTTTCAGAAATGGGGTTTAGAAAAAAAGGGCAGAATATGATCCTTTGGATCAGACTAGAGGTTACTCTGTTCCACATTGCTAATGGTGGTGCCGCGAGGCCTCCCTGAGGCCGCTCCTCCACTAATAACCCAGCACTCACTGACCTCGGCTGTGCTGAATGAGGAGCCAGACACACTTGCTTCACAGGGAGGGCGGGAAGCACAGGGCACTTGCCTACCCTCACACAGCAGACGCCTGACGTGTCCCAGTGAACAGTCACTTGACTGTATTCAGGAAAACATGATACACGTGATATGCACTCCATCTCCACCACCAGGAACAAAGAATTCACCCACAGGATTCCAGGACTGTGCAGAGAATAAGAGAGAGACGGGTGAATAGGAGAGATTTCCCTCGTCCCTCTCCAAGTCTGATGATGAAACACCTACTCTACACACTTGCTTATTGGATTGTGTGGTTCTTAAAATAAGAACGCTGCAGGTTCATGTAAAATAACAAGTTGGAATGAGTTCAAAGATAATGCTTAGGGCTGGAGTCGTAGCTCAGTGGTAGAGCACTTGCCCAGCATGTGTGAGGCACTGGATTCGATTCTCAGCACCATATATAAATAAAAAATAAAGGCCCATCGACAACTAAAAAATATTTTTTTAAAAAGATGATGCTATTAACTTCACATGCAGCTGACATTAACATCTGATTTTTATGCAATGAGCATATGTGAGATCTGTACATGATTATGTAAAATATCCACAAAGTTCCGTCAAGAAATACTCTGGGATTTCATCAAGCAGACTGTAAGACCTACTGGCGGGTAGATGATGATCTCCATCTCTGCAGGATCCTGGTGAGCTCTTCCTTTGGCTCACGTCTGAATGGGCACCACAGGTCCTGCAAAACACGGGAATGGAATGAAATAAAACAGGCACAGGCTCGAGGGTCAGAGGGCAGAATCTCCACTACATCTGACCTCACAGGCTGGTTACTCACCCTGCCTGGGCCTGTCAAAACCTGGATCCAGCCTCCTCCCGCACGTGGCAGGAACACACACAGTGTAAGGGAAGCACCTTAGAGAGCAGGTGGCTGGCAGGTCTGCCGCAGCACAGGCTCTCGGGAACACCAGGCTCTCTTGCTAAGCCCCCAGATCCTTCAGTATCCATGGCAACACACAGGCTGGCCTAGCACAGCCCCTGTAAAGAACACTATTGTTGCTGTCACCTTGGAAATGTCTTAATGGGAATATTACAAAGCCAGAGTAAAGCAGACTCGGCTCAACTCTTTCTCTTGGGTAGAGTTCTTTCTAGATGACCCAAAGAGGCTGTCCTACCTTCTACTGCGGTTGCCTACTGGAAGGTCATCATGGAGAGATGATGCTTGGCTGGCTAGTCCTGCGCTCGGAACATGTGGACAAAACACTCAATTCGAGTCTTTCTTGCTCAGATATGATGCTTATGACACCTCAACAGATTAAAATTAAACAACACACACACTGTGGGTTCCTGACCTAAGCACCTGGCCAGGTCACTCTTTCTCCTTGTCTATGGCCACTGAAATCTTCCTAGAGGTTTTAAAATCTAACTTCTCATGAGAATAAACTCAAAGACAAAATGCCTTGCTCAGACCTGGCATGTAACTCGGTGTCTGCAGCTGTCCTTCCTAGGTGGCACCATCGGCTATCTCTACAGAACAGTGCACAGATGGGCAGCTCTGCCGCCCAGGCCCTGCACTCACCCACACTTGAGGAAGTAACGGTCCAACACTGTGAACAATAAGGTGCATCTTTACTGTGTTTTCTTTCAGGGGAAGTTCAGAGGGTCTATAGGGCGCTTCACACAGTATGCCTTTCTAAAAATCATCTGGAAACCTCTCTTCCACCTCCAAAGTTTAACTGCCATGACAGGAGCCAAGACTGTGGTCACACCCCACCCTCGACCCCCATGCACTCAACCCCCACTCACAGCTGACCCATCCCCTGTGATGGGAAATGGCGCTGCATTCAGATGCCTTTACAGCCAGGCCTTTACAGCTAGCAGAGCACCATGCCTCACCATCTAGGTATATGACTGACTCGCACTTGTGATTTTCATAGTTCAGCTCTCCCCTACTGTAGGAGCCCTAATTAAGGAGATCGCTAAGATTGCGGTTAGCTGTGAGCCATAAAGCATTACCACCTTCCATGATCTCGCGAGACGTGGCCCAGGACATTGAGGACGGGGTCGGGGCCATTTTGTGGTGATTGGAGGAGTGTGGATTGCATGTTGGGGTGTTGTTGGAGCCGGAGAGAGAAGCTAGCAGAACAAAGAGCCTGTTCGTTTCCAGTCTGCCTCTGAACTTATTCCCGCGGTTTTGTTGCTGCAGGCAGCCATCGCTTCAGGTGGCAACACCCTACGGACTTTTTTGTTAAACTATAGTACAAAATTATTAAAGTAATTGTTTTCTCAGGCAATAATCAGGGAAGTGATGGCCGTTTCCAGCGAAACTTCCCCCACTGACCGAAGCCACTACAACTGAACCATTGTTTGTAAAGAAACAGAAGACAAGACGTGCAGTCTGGGTGACCAGGGCATTTCTAATTTGGAGTCAGTACAAGTTATATTTGCTCACTACTTTTTGTTCATCTTCTTGTCTGTTCCTTCTACTAGATTTTCCCATCTTTGAGGGAGTGCTAAGTTTTATTGTTTTGACCCCAGGTCTAGTATTTTAATCTAACATGAATTGGTCACTCGATAAATGCGCAGGAAAGAATGGGTGAACAAATGAAAATGTCTATGGAAACTAACATTTTGTAGGTTTTGAAAATAAGGCACAGCAAAGAAAAGGATTAACAAGATTAGCAGCTTGCTAGTCCAAAATGACGGCAGGCCTCTGAACAGAGTCGTGCTAATGATATTCCTCCCTCCCAGACCGCCACTACCTCCTTTAAAATCCACGCAGGGACCCATCTCATTCAGTGTCAGGACAGAGAGGCAGCTTTGCGTTTTGGTCTATTGTTGGAGCCAGCGGTGGCTAACAGACCCCATCTGCCTGGTTCAGGGCTGCAAGCCCCTTGCTGGGCTCTCAGCTGCGAGGCTCTGCCCAGCAGGCCCTGGCGGGGAGCAAGCCTACTCTCTCTTCTCAGCTGCCTGTTTCCTGGAAAGTATGCCGGCCCCTGAATAAACTGCTAAGGTACCGGGCCAGCAAATTCTTCAGATTTTGCACACTTGAAATGTGTCAAAAGTAGCATAAATCTGAGTCTCCCAACTTGATCTGCCTCTCCTTGACCTTCCCGTCACCAATTAACACAGGGTCTTTCTGTACACTGATGGCTGCCAGCTGTGCAAAGGGAGATAAATTAGCAGCTTCCCGAGCCCAACTGCTCAGTAAGGGTGAGAGCATACTGAAAGGATGGTCTGCAGCCTTAGCACCTAGATTGCAAATCGTTTGGAATTCACAGAAGTACTTTAAGCCCATAAACAGACACTACAAACTTTCTGAAAATTCCATCTCCCTTATCTGATTGGAACTGATCCAGGTTATCTCTACAGTTAAATGGCAATGCATTTTAAATGTAACAGGAGGCAGATCTAGATACTCTATAGAATATAAGTACAAGAAAAGAACTGGAAAAGAATCACTGCCTTATCTCACAGTCTTGAGAAAAAATAGCAGCATTCTTGAAGAAAAATTTTAGCTGACAGAGTAGCTGGTTGATAGTTTTCTAACTTTTAATAACACGTACTAAGTTTCATGTTTCAGATTACATAGTATGTTGAGCAACCCTGGCTTCTTTGTCATGGTGCTTCCTGCACAGTTACATCCTGGTGAAGGACAGTCTATGTATTTAGATGATTAGTACAGAATACGTAAGTTCTATGAGAAGAGGAACCTCATCTTATTTACTACTTTGTATGTTATCCTATGTACAAAAACAGAATTTGTTGAATGAATGAAGATTGAATTAATGACGATGTGAATTAAAAAATACTAATTGAAAGTGAAATATTGATACATGAATATTCATAAAGAACTACAAAATCATAAAATCCAAACACACTCAATTTTACATAAACATTTCATGCAGGATATTAGTATTTAGTATTTTAACACAGGATTTTAGTGTTAGTATTCCCAAATACTAAAGGGAACATGTAAGTTACTTTCTAAAGGCACAGTACCAGTTTAACCCAATAGCAACTCCATAAAGCACTTTAATCTACATTATACACCACAGAACAAATTCCATATTGTCAAATATGCCACAGGAAAAAAAACATGCAGCAATTCTCTAAGGAAGAGCTCGTAAATATATATACTGATAAATACTACAATTCCTAAGCTTAGAAACAAAAGAAGAAATACTAAAGTAAATCATGAACACAGGAAAATTCATAGCTTGTTTGTAAAACTTAAACGGTAAACTTATGTAGAAAAACATTTGCAGCAAAATATAAAAAAAAGTTCACATTTTTAAATATAAATTCATAGCAAACTTGGAAATAGATATAAAACACGATCAGGCAATTGTTTCCAGAGACCAGGCAGGTAATACAAACACCACGTGGCATCTTGAATTAGTCACCACGGAACAGCCAACACCCTTCCAGAGCACAACAAATAGTACAACGTCTCATTTTATTGACCAAAAATTAACACTTTTTGAGAAAACTGAAAATATGTTCCAAATACTATCAATGTATTTGTACACCTTGTTCTAAACATTCCACCCTTAAAATTCACCCATCTGAAAATACATGAGAAACCACTCTCTGTAGAAAGGCATTCATTGTATTTTTATTTAGATACAGAAAACAGCAGCCACAAAACGTCCAAGACTAAGGAAATAGGTAAACAATTATGGAATAGCTATTCAAAAGAGTATAAAGGGGCAACTGGATTAAGAATTACACCTATGAAAACCCTGGGTGATTCACAAGAGGACAGTGCAACCTTACCCACAGAACATGCCAGCAGCGGTGCAAGACATGCACCTGGACAGATGATTTGGAACATCTGCATATGGCCGGGTGGGAAGAGGGACATCTCTGTTTCTTGCTCTTCCCATCCCGTGGCCTGGAATGAAGATGTGACCATGAGTTCCAGAGGCTTATGTCAACACTGACGGGAAAAAGAGAACTGAGGGGTAGCCAGGCTGGAATCTGTCTAAACTTTTCTTTAAACCTCCACTAGTTATTTTTTTCTGTCATCATTAGTTTTTGCTGTCAGCCTAATGCCTCTGAACCTAGGCCTAATCGATATGTAATCTTTAAAAGATCTGTTTCATTCTGTATTTAGCACAAATAAGCACTTCCAAGTTTTAATTAAAAATTTCAGCTAAATACAAATGTTTTTGTTCAAGAACATAGCTTGCTATACTACATCACTGTATCATCCTTTACTGTTCAGGTCCTAAATGTGTTGTCTATCAAGATATTTACCAAAATAAAAAAATGGTACACTGCAACATTGCATCCTTACTAAAAGTCATTCAATTTAAAAGTTTTGTGAGTAACAGACTCAACTCATGTTCATCCTTCTGTTTCCCGTTCATTTCCTACCCTCAGGATGAGAGCAATCCTCTCTCTTCAGTTTTTCTCTTTGTTTTAGAGCCATCAAGTTCCTCTCATGGGAACTGACTGTTTAGTTTTGGCAGTCACAAAATATGTTCCCAGGACAAATGGCCCATGTGCACTGTGAAGTGTATACATAATTCCCAGCTCAGAATAATACTACACGTTAACAAGCAGATGCACACAGCTGGCTTTTTGAAAGATTTGGCAAAGTTCACTCTTTGTTCAGCTTTCTTAGGCTTAATCCTTACAGGATTTTTCCTCAATATTTTACACTAGACTTACTTTGCACAAGATAACTTAAATTGAGAACAAAAGAAAATTAAGCACATACACATGGTACAAACACAAAAATTAAGTTCCACAATTTGGGGTATTTTTTTCATTTTAGGATTCAGATGATTAAAATCTCAATACCATCATTTCTAGAAATAAATACTGCTCGTGTTACTTATAATAAATCAAATATCAGGAGGCATTAAAATGTCATAAGTGTTTACTAAAATGTGTTAATTTGTTGAAATAAAAAGTGCATTTTATTTTGGCAAGTCAGACAGAAAATGCGAACATAAAGAAAAGAAAACTCTGCAAAGTTCCACTTGACTATGCATAAGAACAGCATGTAAATTTCTGATATAAAATTATTTGGCCCCAACTTTGTGTTATATGGTCAAAAGAAACTAGCTCTTCTTAAAGGGTTTGTAATCTACAGGATTTATTATTATTATTTTTTAAGCAGGCTGAAGATCAAACACAGGGCCTCATGAACACTGGGCAAGTGCTCTACCACCGAGCTACATCCCCAGTCCACACATTTATAACATAATTGGCCACACTGCTAAGAGATGGGAGGGGGGAGCATGAATGAATGAATGAGTGAGAGAGGGAAGAAGGGAGGGAAAAAGAAAATGGCAACAATGTTTTATGCAAGTAATGTTACAATTAATCTCTAGCCAATAAAGATGACTTTCTATGAATGCCAAGGACATCATTTTTAGGTAACATATATACATGACCAATTAAAAACAGATGTTCAGAGTTCACATATGATTCATGAGGTATTTTATTTTTAAATGGGTAATTTTTATCAACAGTGTTCCTAAGGGTTTAAAAGTCAACTGATTCTGCATAATTTTTCATGATAGAATGTTTAGTTGAGAAATTACTCACCAGGAGGATGGATAACTCGGGAGTCACTATATCAAGCTAGTAGTGTGGTAATTAAAATATTTTAATAACTGAATATTAATGTAGCTGGAAAAAGTAATACATGGGACAATAAATTAAGAGTTAAAGTTATAGTTAACATATAGACTGTATTGCTTACTTAAAATTTTGCTAAAACAGTAGAATTTACACGAACTGTTCGTATCATAAATAATAATGAATAAGCAAAAAGGAGTAAGGTTTTAAAGGTGATGAATGGCTTTGTGACACTGAATGTGGCCATGGTTTCATGGACAGGCATAGACTTATCTCCAAACTCACTGAGTTGTACACATTAAATATGCACAGCTTTGTGTACAGCAGTCACGCCTCAGAGTGGCTTTTCAAAATATAAAGTTTGTAGTTGAAGACAAAGTGGAATTCTACTATCTTCAATAATCTCTGCTGCAAGGAGCTTCAGTTCCAACCGTGTTTCCTGCCAGCGCCGGCCCGGCCCCCCTCACCAGCCCCTCCTGCACACGCCACACCAGCCTTCCTGGAGGGAACTGTGTCTGGATTTCCAAATGCAGTAAACTTTCTTTCTCTTCAGGGCTGGAACATTTCTTCGTGGAACACCCATTTCTCCCTCTACTTGGATAACTCCTGATCACACTGCACATATCACACATTTCTTGTTCCAGAAAGCCTTTCCCATCTCCACTGGAGAGGTTGCTCTGATACGACCCTTAGGATTCTGTCCTTATGCTAGTATAGAAATAAGCCAGAGCCCCACACTCCATTATAGAACCCAGGATGAGCAGTGGGCAGCACCTATTAGTTTCTGACTATCTAGTACAAGACTCAGTATGTATATAGCAGCTGCTCAGTAAAGATTCAGGGAATGAGTGGATAACTGAATAACTGTATGGATGAAGAAATGTCCTGGCTTACTTATCCAGACTGTAAGTTTATGTGATAAAGAATCGGTACCTGGGCTGGGGTTGTGGCTCAGTGTTAGAGTGCTCACCTAGTATGCATGAGGCACTGGGTTCGAGCCTCAGCACCACATAAATATAAAATAAAGATATAGTGTCCACCAAAAACTAAAAAATAAATATTTATAAAAACAATAATAATTGGTACCTAAATCTTCGTCTTATCTAGCATCCAGAATAGTTCCCTGCATGTGGTGAGCACTGCAGAGTGACACCTTGGCTAAAGAAGAGGTGGGTATATGTAGCAATGGAGAAAAGGTCAGTGGATGGCTGGAAAAGGGGAGCCTGGGAACAAGACGCCGTCCAATGACTACAGGTAGGTACAGCATCTTTAAGAGCCAACCACAGAGCTCTGTTGACAAAAAACAGATAGAAAAGCTCCCTGACATAAATTCACTGAAGCAAACCCACAGAAGCAAAGCAATGGCAGACACCACCAAAATTGGAAAAAAAAAAAAAAAAAAAAAAAAAAAAACATTTTTTCCCCAGGGAGGCATCCCATTACCTGAAAGTTGAGGATCAGAAGACATTAGATTGCACTAGAAAACTAGTCCTGGAAGAGGGATGGGAAGAATATTCCCAACAGAAACAATGCTCATATTAGTGACGGAAATGGCATCACAGCATTGCTTCTGTGTAAGACAAGAGCCACAGGACAGGAATATTCAGCTGGCTTCAGCTGCGGCTGCCATCTGGTAGGGCCCAGTGTGGGAACAGGGAGCGCAGTACCACAGGGGAGTAGATCACAGGCCTGGGAACTGGAAAGTCAGAACTCCGTTCTCGATGATAGCTGCAGACTCGCAACATGGCTTGAACGTGCTGAGTGCTTTAGTCGCTTCATCTTTTATTACTGGAGTAATAAAACCTCCAGGAAGACAATGCATAGACGCAAACATCTGTGCACTGAAAGCTCTTTGGCATGTCACTATTTTGAGGCAACCCCCCACACTGTTTTCCCCAGTTTCAAATTTTTCCCCACATTCTAACATAGCTAAACTTCCTGTTATTTTGCAATTTTATGGAGTCTGTGTATTATATAAAATTGCATTTTTCAAGCTGCTGAGTACAGTGATTATTCTTGCCTTCAATGAGAAATTCTGCAGATAACAGAAATAAATGGAACTGAGCAGCTGCTAGCTCTCTCATTTTTTTAAAACAATTATGAATGGTTTCATTTTGTGTATTATTTGCTGCTCTTACATTCTTTTTCCCTGCAGCCTAAAACTAAAGGCTTTCTGTTATACGCCTATGGAGATTAAGAGTTTAATTAAGAAGCAGAAGAACGTGTAATTGGCACAACCCCCAGCAAAGATGGTAGAAAAGGCACCACTGAGCAGGAAAGCCAACCACAACCGGCAACCATTCCCCAAAATGCAGTGTCACAGGGGAGAGGTAACCTGAAGGCTGCTCAACCCTCCAGGGAAATGCAGATGCAGCCAATCTCCAAGACGAGAAGATTCTCCTGGGTTTTCCCACCAGCCTGGGGAAACTGCAGTTGTCCTAGGGCGGGTGGCTGAGCCACTGGGCAAGCCTGGCCGTGATTGCCAGAGACCCTGCTCATGTCGTCCTGATCTGAAGGATGTCACTTCTCTCATTTTCCCTTCCCCAGCTTATTCAGCACCTCAACAGAGATGTCTCAGTTTCTTCCCAGGTGAAAGATTTGTCCTGTCTTTCCACCTGCAGTGCAAAGAAAATCCCATTATACCAACACGCTTTCTTTTTCTCTTAGGTGAACTGCTTGAGAACAGTGACCTTACTCCGCCTTCACGGCTACACTGAAAATTATTCACCTAGTGCTCTGTCGCCTAGTGATGCTTTGTAACTGTCCACTGTACACTCAGCCTGGAGACTGGAGGGCTATTTTTAAAGAAAGTGAAGTGTGTCAGTCACCCGACATGACACAAGCACCTCATTTTCCATCAGAACTTGGTGTGTTTGTGGGAGCTCCCACGCTGCCTCCTCTAGAAATTCCAAGTAGTTGTCCTCTCCTCAGAGGAGCACACAGTCAGAGTAACAAAAGCACCTTGCATCCTAGACCTGGCATTGGATTAGCCTATTGAGTGCATTTTCCATATGAAGATCAATGAACAAAAAATTCCAGAGCAATTACTAATTAACTGGAAGAAAAAAAAAACACATTTTTTTTTTCTGAATGACAGCCAACTGATCCCTTTCCTTGGCAAGGTAAAAAGGTTGCAGCAAGTCCCTCTAGCAAAGTGCTATGCATTTCAGGGAACTAAGGATGTTGAATTTTTAGAAAGATTTGGGGTACCCTAATCTAAGAGATGAACTTGGAGTAGGTAGAGATCCAACATTAGGGTATGTGGTGTTTTGTTAATTTAAAAAAATAAGTGAGATTTTAGAGGACATAAATGTTTAGGGAAAAAGAATCTGTTTGGGCTATGCTAAAATAATCTGGGTGATTTTAAATCGAAGGTACCAGATACATTACACTCTTCAGCCAAGTCACTAAGAGCAGTGCACAATGCCAAATGCTGAACTGTAGAAAACACATTGCTCATTTATGAAATGATACCCATTAAATAACACCCTGGTTTTCAAGAATGGCTCGAGAAACAACACTGGCAACAATACCAAATGACATCCTGTCGCAATTCATCTTCATCAAGAGACAATTTCATAGAAGTAATTTTTTATGAGTATGCAAAGATTTACAGATTTTCCTTCTATCACCTATGTTTTTTACTGTGTGTCCTGTGCTATTTGGTCCTCTTGGATTTCTGTTAAGTAACAGACAGCAACAATTGAAACAGAATGATTCTAATGTCTAATCTTGTCTGTTGCCTCTCCCAGGTGATTTCCAGAAAAATGCAAACTTCTTAGGAACATTTTAAAAGACTCAGTCAAAGGAGTGCACAGGACTAATAGTCATACCACAGACAGTGACTCATGTGGGCGCTGGTTTCATGGAGAGGAGCAGGGGAGACACTGAGATGTGTAGACAGAAAGACGGAAGTGCTCCCAACTGTTGGCTTTCTCACCACAGAACAGAATGTGCAAGAATAGGTTGTGGCCTGTGTTTGAGGGGTTGCCTGCAAAGCACATGAGCCGGAGCAATGTACAGCAGTGATTTTATAACATCAAGTGCAATAGTGAAGGCAGGCATTTGTACATCTTGACTGACCTATGTATAATGGCTGACCTATGTGTCCCCTGGAATTATTTGCACACATAAGCCCTTAGAAAAATTGTGAGGATGATAAATTTGACAAGCATGTGTGTATACATCAGTATGTATGTATTATATATATGTATACATACATATATATATACACACACATATATATATGTATACATGCACACACATAGTCACACACCCTACAGTTATTAGTAGTAAACTCTGAGAAGCAGAATTGGGGGCGAGCAGGGAACATAAAACAGAATACATATTATCTGAACTTTTGCAAAAAAAAAATTCCAAATTAAAATTCAATAATAATATAATGGAGATTTGTAGTCTTCAATTTTTATTTAAAAATGCTAGACATCTTTCTAATCATAAAGTTACATTTTAATTCAGAAAATTTTGAGAACACACATTTTTACCAAGAAGGAAAAAACACTGACTTATAATCACTACCCAGAGATACGTCATATTATCATGTGACTTTCCAAACATAATGAAGCCATGTGCAAAAATCCTATCAGCATCATACATAGTATTTCACTAATACCAAAATATATAACTACTGCCTCGTGTCATTAATTATTCTGTAATGTAATGTTACCTGAATATGCAGTTTTCTAGGGTTGATTTACCATACTCTTTTGATTCCCTTTCTCTAGGGCCATGTTTCTCTGTTATAAACAATGCTCTGAGGAACATCTTGTGAGATACATGTTTACTCTCATCCTCAATTAGTTCCGTCAGGAAAATTCCTAGGCGTATGACAGTCGGGGGTGGGGGGGGCAATGGAATGTTTGCTTTTAGAAATTTTGGTAAATGTTAATTTTCTTTCCAAAAAAGATATACCATACACTGTTGATTCTATTCAGTGTAGGCACTTACTTTTTTGTTGTTGTTATTAGTACTGATATTACTAAAAATTACTAATATTACTGAAAATTATTTTTTGTTCATGAGGGTTTTTTTTTGTTTGTTTGTTTGTTTTGTTTTTGGTAAGTAGCCAAACATGGAGAGAAGTTTAAATTTTTCCATCTTTTTTTCTTTTTTCTTTTCTTTTTGCACTGGGGATTGAATCTAGGGACACTTAACCACTGAGCCACATCCACAGCTCCTTTTAATTTTTATTTTGGGACAGAGTCTCCAGGGCCTCACTAAATTGATTGCTGAGTGACTTTGAACTTGCAATCTTCCTGCCTCAGCCTCCTGAGCCATTTGGATTATAGGTGTGCACCTCCAGGCCTAGCTATCCCTCTTCTCTGAATGCTCAGGAGGTCCACTTTCCACATATACCCAAAATGAGTTTATTTTTAAACACTGTAATAAGTCTTAATATGCAAAAATAATATAACTCATATATTTGATCATTAAGGAAGTTGGTATGTATTCCATGTGTTCATGGCGTCTTTGTTTTTCTTGAAAATTTCTCACAGGCCCTTTGCATACAATAGGTGTCTGTTAGTGCATTAATCTTCTTTAGAGTGACAAAGCTCCTATGTATTTAAACTACTAATTCCTTACTATTGCATATCCAATAATCATTGTTACTAGTCTTCCATTTGATTATTATGTGTATATTATGAGAAAAGACTTATTGCTAATAGATCATTTTGCCATTATTTGTAGTAGATTTTTATTATATATTAACATATATTTGTCATATGCCAGGCATGATTGGTTCTATTCCTAGACTTTGTATTTTGTTTTGCTTTCTTTGTTTCTGTAGTAATACTCCTCTCTTCTAGTGATAAATGATTTTTAGAATTTTTCACTATCTAATGTTATAAATCCCATTACTTTATTACATACTTAATTTTTTGGTTATTCTTGCTCATATACTATTTCAAATAAGCTTTTGTTCATTTTTGTTTTTTTTTGTTTTTGTTTTTGTTTTTGGTACTGGAAATTGAACCCAGGGCCTCATACATGCTAAGTACATGTGCTACCATGATCTAAATATTCAGCCCCAAACAAACTTTTAAACCATTTTGTAAAGACTATCCCTTGCCAAAGTCATGTATAAATGCTGGCTAGGATTATATTCTATTATGAAATTATTTAAATAGAATTGATATTTATTCAATATACTCTGTATTTCTGATAATATTGTTTTTTCATTTATTTAAATCCACTTTTATGTCACTAAGTTTGCAGACTTGGACTTTTTGTTTCATTTTAATATCTTTATACAACAAAAGTTCATTATATGGAGAATCTGTACTCTGAAATGGTCCATATATGCTATGTGGTCCTGATGCTGTAAATACATGCCTTACTATTCCTGCTAAAACCCACAAGAATTCAAGAAAGACTGGTAAGTTAATGTGATCACAGGTGAGTGCTGACCTACACAAAAAACAAATACAGTAACTCCCTTAACTACAAAAAATACTTTTTAAATGTCATTGAAAAGTTACTTACAGACAAAATTTTATATTTTTCAGTGAATGTCATCTATTCTACAAATATCACTGCTAAGCATTAGGATTAATGCTGATGGTAAAAAGATGAGTGAAAACTCAATTCCTTTCCTAGATAATTTTTTAAGGTAAAGAAAAGAGAAAGAAAAAAATAGTTTTCAAAACAGCTGTGCTAAATGCTATAACAGGTAAAAACAAACTACTGAGAGAATACAGAAGTTCCCAGGTTAGCTAAATAAAGATAGATTAACCCTTTAAATAAACAAAAATTTCCAAAATATTTGGAATATATTCTATACTTAAATAAAACTGACAGAAAACCATCATATTGAAATACTGATGAATTTTTTAAAAAACAGAAGAGCAAATGGTATGTAAGATTTTCAATATTTTTGGACATCTAGTATATGTGGAAATGTGGTTTTATTAGAGCCAAATATGAGAACTAGGAAGAAATATCATTAAAAGTTCTAAGATTTGCAAATGACCTAACTCTGTGAATATACAATTCACTAAATGTACATCTTACATGAGTGAATTACATAGTATATAGTTTATATATCAATAAAGCCATTAGAAAAGATTCTAAGACGTAAGGTCTCTGGGGTATAAAAATTCTCATTAAGTTATGCAAAATGGAATTTTACTCAGCAATAAAAGAGAATAAAATAATGGCATTTGGAGGTAAATGGATGAAGTTGGAGAATATAATGCTAAGTGAAATTAATACGGAATGTTTTCTCTGATATAAGGAGGCTAGTTCACAGTATTGTTGGATGGGGGGTACATAGGAGGATTAGAGGAACACTAGAATGGTCAAAGGGAAGGGAGGGGAAGGGAGGGAGCAAGGGGGGAGGGAGGGGGAGAAAAGAAATATAAAAAGAAAAGAAAAGGTGGTTGAATGAGATGGATATCATTATCCTAAATGCATGATTGAAGACCTGAATGGTATGAATATACTTTGTATACAAACAGTTGTATGTAAAAAGATGCTATATATGTGCACTATGAATTGTAATTATTATAAATAAAAAATAAATTTAAAAAAGTTATGATGTTTGTTTCACTCATAACCTCATGATAATGTTGATCAATCACAATATCATATTGTGACTTCCAAATACGATAGACAGAAATGAAGAGGAAAAGGAGTAGTAGCAGATTTCAACTAAGGTAATTAAGCAAACAGTAGAGGAAAGGGGAAAATGGAAAGTGGTGAAAGAGGAACACGGAGCATCGTCAAGGACAACACAGAGAAAGCCCCGCCCAGGCTTAGGGGCTGCCCTCCACCGGTTGCCTGTATCAGCAATTCCTTAGTTTGAAGGTTGACACAGTGTCTTCACTGCTGTCTCAGCTAGTTGTCCCTGTGACTTTGTGGATGTTTACTGTGACGACTAAAAGTAATCCCCAAACTCAGGTTCAAGCCCAAGCCTCTGCCAGGCATCCCAGACCTGCAGACCCACGTCTAGTGGGTCCCCCGCAGTCTGGCAGCAGCCTGGGGCTCTCGCCAATGCTGAGCTCTAGGAGGGATCAGAGAACACCTGGACCCCTGAGTTTAACCAGTCCACGGACCCTTCTCCCGTGCTATTCTTCTCTTACATGCTAATGTACCTGCTTAAATTTCCCTCAACACATAATGAAAATTCAACTGCCCGCATTCATAACTACACTTATCTATATCTGTTATAATACAATGGGTAAAGCTAAATGGATTTAGGAAGAACCACTGTTTAATTGTTGGAATTACTAGATTATGGATTAGAAAGATAAGATTATTTTGAGAACTCAAATATCCTCACTGCTATTTTGGTCTTCTGATTATTCACCAGCATCATAGAAAAAGGACCTCTTATTCAAGGTGAAGGGTGAATGAGATATAAGTAAATAAAAAATATGTTCAAATTTCTTTCTCCCTCATGCAGCACAATACCTGGTGCAGAATAAACACTCAAAAATTGTCAATTGATTATATGAATTAATCAATGACTGACAGATGTCAACACACTAGAATAAAATCAATTTTTAATTCTAGTAGTAATAGTCTGCTTCAAAGCACATCATTCTTTCCTAATGATTATGATCTCTACGTGTTAAAACAAATAAGTCCTGGGTGGAGGTGATGTGTTAAAGGAACCCAGAATCTGAGTCTCATTTTCTGACATTTTCAATGAATAAAACAAGTTTTAAGCAAGAACTCTTCCTTTCTGACTCACTGGGGTTTTGGCTCCCTAATTTAAGTAAATGGCTATTTATACCATAAAAATCTTCCCACAAATGTCCATTTCAACTGCCAAGACTGATCAATCTAAGTAAATAAAATTTTGAATTGGAATACATGCTTTTCATCTTAAGAACTAAAATAAACCTTTTTTCATCAAAAAAGTAGAACTATCTTCAAATAGTAATGATCCCTAAAATAAATCCCAAACTTGAAGCTTTGCCAAATATGATGTCTTCTGACCCAGATATTATGAAGTGAATCTTTTTCCACACTTGCACTCTGCCAAGCAGATTCTAGTGCTAGCAGATTCTAGTGCTGGCCAAGATTCTAGTGCTAGCCATTTGTTTACTGTGACAAATGAAGTCACGGTAAACACACCAGGGCAGATATCTCAAAGTGTACTGTATTAATTTCCCTCCCAAAGAAGGAAAAGCTCTGTGACAGGCTATTTTTCACACGTTTCCCCTCCTTGGTTTACATCTTTAACTCCACACGCGTGGCGTGGGTACAACAAAGTCTAAAGCTCTGCTGCCTAAATCCTCACCCAGCTCCCTAAAGGCCCTAGAGAATTTTAATTTAGCTCTCTTTCTCTCTCCTATAGCTAAATTTCAAAGAAGAAAAGGCCCTGCCCTGCAACCTATTTTCCCTTCATTCTTCTTTCCTTTCCACCCAATTCCCATTTTCTAATCTTTTTCCAGCACAGTGAAAACCTGATGGAGATGCGAGGGGACACGAGATAAACACCAGGCGGGACCTGCTCCGTTCTCCATAGACTACCACGGGGTGCCCTGGGAAATCAATTTCAGTTCACCCATGTGATCACAGCTTTGGAAAGCTGTAACCTGGAAACAGATCCCTTCTCCTAAATGTAACATGAGAAGCTTCCAGGAGACTCAAAGCACAGCTCCTAGTGTGGAGGGAGGAGAAGGGTGTCTGGGGCCAGACCTGTCCAGAATCCCGAAGGTGCCCAAAGCCCAGTGCTGTGCAGCCGCCAGAGTCTGTGGCTGACCTGAGGAAGGGCTGAAGCCTACAACTGGAGCTCTCAGAAACCACCTCCTGGATGTGACCCTGCTTGAAACATTGTGATACATTCTGTAGTTTAAGAAAGAGCTGGCAAACAGCAAGAAGTAAATCATACTTCAAAGCAATCAGCAGTCAGACCACTTGTTGGGGGCCGCTGTGGTAAGAATTTCCACAGCAAAAAAAAAACAAACAAAAAAACAGTTCATCAAAATTAAAATGGATGAATGCCAGCACCGGGAGGAGCACTTAACGACAAGATTCTTCTGATTTTTCAATTAGTTCTTTCACTGATTCAGAACACAACCCACTGAGAGAATAACCATCACACTAGCCTCCGTTCCTATAATGATTCAGGAACAGTCCTACAAGAGAAGGAGGTGGCAGCTTTGCACGTCAGCCAAGAACAAAAGTTCATGCTAATTGTCAACCTGTCCCCTACTGAAGGAAATTGGCAGAAATTACTTTCTTCAAGTGTCCCTTCCCCCAAACAGGAAAACACATGATTAAAAAATTCAGAGAAGCAACATCTATGTCATCTTCCTAATCAACTGGGAAACTGCGACATGCTACTTACAGGCGTGATCCTCATCAAGAGCAGTGCGAAGCCCTGGGACAGATGAAGGCCAGCTGGCTTCCATTATTAGACCTGATGTGTATATACCATGCTCTTCTAGACAGAGGTCAGCAATACTTTCTGTACAGAGCCAGATAGTAATGTTTCAGGGCTCTGAACACCATATGATCTCCATCATGCTTACTCACCTCTGCCTTAGACAATGCATAAATGAGCACAGTCTGTTCCAGTGACATTTTATTTAGAAAAGCAAGTGACAGAGCAGATTCAGCCCAGGGTCCTAGTTTGCTGACACCTTTTCTAAAAGGCTTTGCCTGTAACATGTTTTATAGTGCTACTGAAGATGACTCTCAGAATGGACCAGGAAGGACAGAAGAGGAGGGGTCTACAGAATGAATACTTGGACCAAAGAAAGCATAGGTGCATAAAGAGATCAGAAAGTAGAGAGACAGAGCTGCAGCCCTGCACCATCATCTCCAAGTTACTGAGCAGCATGTTCGACAATGACTCAAAAGTCATCAGGCAAAAGGCCACCACCACAGAGCACCTGGAGCAAGTCAGGATGCACAGTGGGCTCTGGTACTGCCCCACTTCTATTCCCTTAAATTCACTGATTGAAGTTCAGTTTCAGTTTAGGTTTAGAACAATTTAGAGGCAGCTAAGAACATACTGTCCATCATTCTTCCATATATTTGTTGATGTCCACCAGCAAAATGTGAAACCCAGAAATGAAACAGCCAAGAACAATAAAACTAAGCAACAGTGCAGGAAATGCTAGGGACTATCATCTCTGTACACGTGGACAAGGCATATATCAACAAAAAAGTTCTCATTAGGTCTTATCAATGCCATTTTTATGTAAATGGCCAGAAAGTAAATATTTTAGAGTTTGCTATCTGTTAGATTCTGTTGTAAAACTCAAATTTATTCTAGCACAAAAGCAGTCTTAGTTAATATGTAAATGAATGAGCTTTCAATAAAATGTTATTTACCAAAACAGAGCATGAACTTTAATTGTCTAATTCCTGCATTAAATTAATGATTCAAATACTTTCAGTCAACTATAATTTCTAGGTTTTATTCATTTCACACATTTAAGTCACAGATCTCTAATGTTTCTTTGAAAAAGACTTTTCTACCCATATTATAAATTCATGTGATTAGATGTAGCCTATACACCCAGAGCGTCATCTTTTTATTTGGATTCTGCTAGTCACTGTATGTGAAAGCTCCTCTTCCACACATCACGTCATCTTAACACTGGTAAATGTGTCCTCTCATCGTCCTGATGCAAAGTCCTGACAAAAATGCTGAATAAGTACTTTTTGCAAAGAAACTCCAAAGTTAACAGGATTCATTAATAACCATTTCTTGAGGACGTTCCTTTAGTCAGGTACCATGGATCAGTTTTACCCTCCAGTTTACATGTTCGATCATATTCATAACAACGAGAGACCGTAAAGTATCTTAATGGCCTATAAAAAGCAGTATCTATAGCATCACATAATATTATACTTTACTAACTCAACAAAATGATCTAAATAAAGGCTTTCTGTAAAAAAAAAAAAAAAAAAAAAAAAAAAAAAAAATCAGTATCTGAAATATCTCAGTGTTCTAAGTTTTTCTTCCGTTTTCCGCACCCACTTAGGGGGAAACTAAGTGCAATGTTTGCACTTTCCGAAGTCAAATTTCAGCTCATACAATAAAGCAATTTCTAGCAGGGTCACTATTTGGCAATGAAATGGACTGTGTAGAAAGGAGGCATCATCTGTTCCAACTTAGAACGTATTCAGGAGATGGACGGTAACAGCTGAGTCTGGAGAGTGATTCTTGTACCAAATAAACAGAGGAATAAACAAGATCAAATCTATCTGGGAAATCCATAAATGCGAAAGTTTGCTTGGCCACGTGAGGATCAAGGACTTGTCAGGGAAGCAGCCTTTTGCCCGCCGCAGAGACGCTCTAGTGGGAGCGGGGGTGGGGTGAGATCCTTGGCGAGCGGCTGCCACTCACACCTCACTTTCATCGTCGCTCCTCTGTTATCTGCAGCTCCTGAGGCTGCACTGCAATGGCTCCAAGAGACAGGATATAGAGTGAGATTGAATTTCTGTCAGTCTGAGACTCATGAAATATTTATTTATACACAGGAAAAGGGGAGTTGGAACGATTCTTTTACCACCCTTACTAGAAATCAAGCCATTTCCAGAACACCCTCAGTCTAAATAGGATCAGACTACAAAGGACATCAGATATCCCTCTCTCTGCTTTGTTTAGAATATGTCTCCATTCATTATTTGTATCCAGAATATTGCACACATTTAATTAATAGAACTATTGTCTAAATCTGTGGGTAACATTTGAGCTAAGAGGATGAACCGAGTAAAGCCTGCATTAAAATTTAAAAGGTTAGCTTATGATTATGTATAAGAATCTAACTTCAATAATTACTTTGCGAAGGCATTTTCATCAAAATCCATTCATGGAGTGAAAATTGCTTTTCTTTAAAGCAAAATAAGAAATATACAATCACTATCTAAGCCTTGAAATTAGGACATTCAAGAGCAAAATAGTAACTTGATTAAAATGCAACCACAAGTACAGTTTTATCAGAATTTCTAAACAAAAAATCCTGCTTATATAATATTTTTGCATTTCTGTAGTGCGCTAGACACTTGACAACACATCCTCCATCATTATTTCTATTATCTATGAGAAATCATGGTGTACACTTCCTGATGGTAAAATGCATTCACTCTCTTCCTTACTACTTCCTGTCCCTTTACCAAAGTACCAGTGATACAACAGATGAGAGAAGCCATGATTCATAAAGTCACACATAGAGTTTGGGGTCAGGAAGCCTATTAAAGTAACAGTCATGGAGCGTGAAACAGGGAAGAGTCAAAGCAGAATGGGGAGACTATTTGAGTTCTCTACTGATTTTACCATGTTGTAAATGACCAGAAGATTCTAATTCCTTCTTGAGAACGATGAACCTCATTCTGTGAGCATTTCTGTGTGTTCAGAACATCAATTGGGAGAAGCTATTGTATCTGACTCAAATCATGTGCCCAGGAGGAGTTTTCGGGCACAACTCTACTTCCACATCCATCTGACTACTCGGCGTACAATCCGAAGACAACCCTACCTGACCCTAGTAGGTGCACAGGACATGTGTAGATGATCCAGGCTCTGCGGATCAAATTTATGCCAGCTTTTCTGAATTAAAAGCCAGCTCTTCAAAAACAGATGTGCGGTCAGTGCTGGGAGTCATAAATTATACTAAAGGAGAAGGATGTCAACAAAGATGCTCAAAATTGCACTTTGGAGTAAAACCTTAATTCAAATTCTTGAAGACTGAACATTAAAGGTAGCAGATGAAAGATTATATCCATGGAAAGACAGTGTGAGAACCTGCAAATACCCTCCATTTCACCCAATAAAAACAGTAGGAACAGTCAGAATTTCTCAAAATTAGTGTTTTCAGAACCGTGAGAATTAATCAAATGTTTACAATGATTTGGAAATTTAAAAACATTCTAAATCTTAGTAACAACAGTGAAGTTTGCAGCATTTTAACTTGCCTCATTCCCATTCCCCTCTCCTCATCTTTTCAATAGCCTTGAAAAACCAACCCAATCATGGTGCAAAGCCACAGTCTAGCAGCCACTGAAGGGACAAGAATGGGATTAGAGCCCTTGAAAACCTTACTCCCATCTTTTTTTTTTTTTCCTTCACCCTTTTGCCCCCTCCCTTCCCCTCCCTCTCCATTGGCCATTCTAGTGTTCCTCTAATCCTCCTATGCTCCCCATCCCAACCAGACTATGAATTGGCCTCCTTATATCAGAGAAAACATTTGGCATTTGGCTTTTTGGGATTGGCTAACTTCACTTAGCATTATATTCTCTAACTCCATCCATTTTCCCGCAAATGCCATGATTTTATTCTGTCTTATTGCTGAGTAATATTCCACTGTGTGTATATACCACATTTTCTTTATCCATTCATCTACTGAAGGGCATCTAGGTTGGTTCCACAGTTTAGCTATTATGAATGGTGCTGCTATAAATATTGATGTGGTTGTGTCCCTGTAGTATGCTGTTTTCAGGTCTTCTGGGTAAAGACCAAGGAGTGGGATAGCTGGGTCATAAGGTGGTTCCATTCCAAGTTTTCCAAGGTATCTCCATACTGCTTTCCATATTGGCTGCACCATTTTGCAGTCCCACCAACAATGTATGAGTGTGCCTTTTTCTCCACATCCTCTCCAACATTTATTGTTTTTTGTGTATTTTTGTGGGTTTTTTTTTTTTTTTTTTTTTTTTTTTTTTTTTTTGGTATTGGGGATTGAACTCAGAGGCACTCGACCACTGGATCACATCCCCAGCCCTTTTTTTGTATTTTATTAGAGACAGGGTCTCACCGAGTTACTAAGTGCCTCACCATTGCTGAGGCTGGCTTTGAACTTGTGATCCTCCTGCCTCAGCCTCCCAAAGTGCTGGGATTACAGGCGTGCGCCACCGCGCCCGGCTTTTTTTGTGTTCTTAATAGCTGCCATTCTGACAGGTGTGAGATGAAATCTTAGAGTGGTTTTGATTTGCATTTCTCTAATTGCCAGAGAGGTTGAGCATTTTTTCATGTATTTGTTGATTGATTGTATATCTTCTTCTGAGAAGTGTCTGTTCAGTTTCTTGGCCCATTTATTGATTGGGTTATTTGTTTTTTTGGTGTTAAGATTTTTGAGTTCTTTATATATTCTAGAGATTAGTGCTCTATCTGACATGCATGTGGTAAAAATTTTGGATATCATTACCCTAAGTGCATGTATGAAGTCAAGAATGGTATATACTTTGCATATAACCAGAAATTTGTAAGAAAGTGCTCTATATGTGTAATATGAAATGTAATGCATTCTGCTGTCATTTATAACATCTTAGAATAATAAATAAATAAATAAATAAATAAATAAATAAATATATCTAAAAGAGAAAAAAAAAAAAAAAGAAAGAAAGAAAGAAATTCAGAGATGGCTCCTAAGCCTGGTGAATTCAACTGAGAAAAATTTAAAAAAAAAGAAAAGAAAATCTTACTCCCAGATAACCAACACTATCTGATCCACCTGGAGGTTCCTTGGAAAATCCCAGGACAAAGCTTGCCAATATTGGACCTGAATCAGAACTTGCTTAGCTTTGGTCTTTTTTCCTGGAAGAATATGTTGAAAATAATCAGTGATAATTGGTTAACAATGCACTTGCTCAACAAGGTAATAAAAATTGGGGCAAACAAGATGACCACAGAACTTAAAAGGCTGGGGGGATAGAGATGTCTACATGGAAATCCTACAAGCTCCCTAATGTTCCTGGAAATCTAGAAGGCAAGACGCAGGCATAGAGCTGTACATGCTCAGGAACCATGAAGAAGGTGGCAGTACTCACCTCTGGCTGACCCTGAGACCACCTGAGCAGGAAATGAAGGGTAAGGCAGAGCTGAGAACTGTCCGCCAGAGCGTGAAGTCATGTCCCTAGAAAATGGGAAACATACTGATTCAGTCTTGAAGGAAGTCTCTGTACAGCCATTACTTGTCCATTAAACTAACCACACAGAGACTTCAGACGCCGCACACAACAAAGAATACTCGCTCTAAAGACGCAGTTCTGGAAAGTCATTAAACACACAATAGCCCTAACAAGCCGCTGCAGCCGCTGTGACAAGAAGAGAGTCCTGATTCCAGAACTGCCCACCATAGTACTTCAAAATGCTCAGTTTTGAAATCAAAAGTGAGACGGGTGGGGGGGGTGGGGGGTTGTGAGGAGTGGTGGGGAGGTACGTGCATATACAAATAAGTGACAGATTGATACAAACTACAGCTGAGGAAACCAAGACTTGGACCCACAAAATGAATATTTTAAATTGTCTTTTAAAACATGCTCAGTGAGTTAAAAATTATGTTTAAATAAATGGAGATATGGAAACAATGTCTCACCAAATTAAGAATATCAACAAATAGAAAATATAAAAAAGAACCAAGTACCTTCACACTTTTCACATACTATCATGGATTTTTTATTTTATCTATATTTATAAGGAATACAGGTCTGTGGTTTTCTTAGGATGATTCTTGGATTACTATTTCAACATCTTTTGAAAAATCTATTCATTTGGATTTTGTGTCACCTTTAGTTCTGGTAGTTACATGTCACTAGGATGTCTATTTGTCTAATTTATTCAACATATTGATACAATTGTGCCCCCCCCCACCCCCCCCCACCCACACACACACACACACACACACACACACAGCTCAGGACCAGAGGACTTCATGGGTGAATTCTACTAAATCTTTAAAGAAGAATCAACACCAAATACTTCACAAACTCATGCAAAAAGGTAATCGGAGTGGGGAGCATGGGAGGAATGGAGGAAATTTAGATAGGGCAAATGTGGGGAGGGAGAAGAAGGGGGGTAGGAAAGACAGTGGAATGAGATGGACACCATTACCCCAAGTAGGAAGACATGAAGGGTGTGACTCTACTTGTGTAGAACCAGAGATATGAAAAATTGTGCTCTATATGTGTACTATAAATAAAAATGCATTCTGCTGTCATATATAACAAATTAGAATAAATAAAAAAAATTTTTAAAAAGTAATAGGAGGGCACAGTTCATTTTAACTCTGACAGAAAACCAGACAAAGACACTGCTAGAAAAGAAACCTGCAGACCTATATTCCTGATGAACATAGAGGCAAAATCTCTGGCAAAATACTAGCAATCCAAACCCAGCAACATATACAAAGGATTATACACCATGACCAAGTAGAAATTCTCTGAGGAATGCAAGAATAATATAAAATAAGAAAACACGTGAATGTTTACATTAACAAAGAATATTAATGCGATATTATTTTACTATATCAATATAATAAAGCATGTTAAAGACATTAGTAATCACATTAATAAAGCCTTAACCCATGTAATTAACTCAACCACCACATTTTTTTAAAAAGTAGTAGATACAATTCAACACCCATTCATAAAAGGAAAATGTGAACAAACTTGAAATAGGAGGGAAGTCCCTCAACACAAAGGAGGGCAACTATTAAAAGCACTAGTCAATAATCGAAGGAAATCAGTAGAGTGGGGCAAGCAGAAGGGGGAGGGGAGAGAAAGGTCCCGGGAATCAGATGGATCAAACTGTCATGTGCATGTAGATATGGGGTAGTGTCTTCCAGCATTACGGATAATTATACTGCATCAATTACAATACAGAAGTCCAGAGCTAACCTCCCACTCAAAGCCTTCTCCTTAAAATCAGGAACTTATTCCCTTGCCACTTCTATTTTGTATTTTTGGAGGTCTAGTTACAACAGATAGGCAGAAGAAGAAACAAAAGAAATCCAGGCTGGAAAGGAACATATGAAATTAACTCGATTTTTAGATTAGACATCAGATATACAGAAAATCTCAAGGAACCCACCATAATAACAAAAAGCATTAGAGCTAATAAATGAATTCAGCATACTAGGATAAAAGATAAAATGTAAAATAAATTTTAAGTATATATTATGTATAATTCAAATATGAAATTACAAAATAATTCCACTTATAATGCCATCAAAAAGAATAAAATAGATTAAATTTAGCAAAACTAGTGTAAGACTTGCACATTGAAAACTACAACAATCATGGGGAGAAATTAAAGATCTAAATGAAAGATTTCTCATCTTTGTGGATTGGAAGAACTAATATTGTTAAGAAATGTACTCTAATAAAATTGACCTACATATTCAATCCCCAATCAAAATCCCAGATGAAGTTTTCATTAAAGAAATTGACAAGCTGATCCTAAAAGTTAACTGGGAAGTCTGTGGAGATTGTGTAGTACTAGCATAAGGACAAGTGCATAGATCAAGGGAGAAGAACTGTGAATTAATCCAATGGGAAAATCATAGTCTTTCAAACAGTGCTGCTGGGACCACTATCTATGGTCACATATGAGATTAGACCTCTGCCACACAGCATGTACAAAAGTTAACTCAAAGTGCATTGCAAATGTAAGTTTAGGCTAGTCCTATTAAATATAGAAAAAAATAATAGCCACAAATATTGGTGAGCTTGGAGGAGGCAATAATTTCTTAAAACATAAGCACATGCGCGTACATGTACACACAAACACACACACACACACACACATACACACACACAAGTTGGACTTTATCAAAATTAAAAGGTTGTATGCTTTAAGAATACTATGACAAAATGAAAGAATCTATAGAATGAGAAAAAATATTGGCAAACCGTCTAATCTGAGTCTAGGCTCCATAATACATAAAATAATCTTATAACTCAATGATTAAAAGAAAATAAACCAACATAAAAGGGATAAAGTAAGAGCAGATATCTTCCCCAAGGATATGGCTAGTAGCATATGAAAACAAAAATTTCAACATCATCAGTCACAAGGAAATGCAAATGAAAATCACAATGACATAGCACTTCAAACCCACTAGTATAGATAGAATAAAAATAGAGGCTGTTGAGAATGTGAAGAAATTAGAACCTTCATCTATTGCTGGTGGCAATGTGAAATAGTGTAGTGGATATGGAGAACATTTTGATAGTCCCTCAAAAAGCTAAACACAGAGTTGATATATGATTTAGCAATTTGACTCCTTGGGATATGCCCAAGAAAAATGAAACCATATGTCCATCAAAAATGTACAAAAGTACTCATAACAACATTATTCATAATTACCAAACAGTGGAAACAATTGAAACAAAATCCACCAAATGAAAAATAAATGTATAGATAATGGCCACAGGTGTCACTCAGTGTAGAGTAATTGCCAACCAAGCATGAGGCCCTGAGTTTGAGGCCCAGCACCACAACCAACATCATCACACACACAAAAATAAGGTGCAGATAATGGATTAACAAAAGTTGTGTATCCATATAATGAAATAATTACTAGGCCATAAAAAGAAATAAAATACTGCTTCATGCTGCAACGTGGAGCACCCATGGAAGTATTGAGCTTAAAGAAGCTAGACACACACATTACAGATCGTATGATCCCATTCATGCAAAAGGTCCAGAACAGGCAAATCCACAGACACGGAAAGTAGGCTAGCCGTTCTCAATGACTGAGGGAGGGGGAGGGAATGGAAAAGACTAACGGGTAAAACATTTCCTTTGGGGTACTGAAATGCTCCAGAATTAGACCATGGTAACATTTATACAATTCTGTAAATATTCTAAAAAGTTCTGCATTGTTCACTCTTAGAAGGTGGAATTTTATGTAAATAAAAAAAAAATTTTTTTTAGTTGTAGTTGAACACAATATCTTTATTTTTATTTATTTATTTTTATGTGGTGCCGAGGATCCAATCCAGGGCCTCATGCATGCGAGGGGAGTGCTCTACCACTGAGCTACAGCCTCAGTCCTGGTGTGTAAATTCTATGTCAATTAAAGTCATATTTTTTAAAAGGCAGATGTCACAGTCGGCTGATGGCACAACCAGCTGATGGCATTATCTTTGGCTCCCTATGTTGTCAAGTAGTGACTTTGAATCTAGCATTGGGGGAGAGCCAGCATCTCCAGAATCACACAGATCTTCCAGCAAATCTGGTAGGTGACTTGGCTAGTGGTGGAATGACAAACAAGGGTCCAAGATAGCTGGAGAAACTAAAGGGAACACACAGGTAGGAACAGAAAGGAGCACCAAGAGGAATCTGACACTGGGTTCAGCTGCTACATTTTATTTTATTTATTTTATTTTCTTTCATCTTTTATGTGTGTTATGTGTGTAGGTCGGTGTTTTGGTTGTCAATGCCAATAAAATTTCCTTCATCTATTTAAGCGTTGGGTTGAATTTCTGTCATTTGCTAGCAAAAACCTGGAATAATACCTGTACTTAAAGAAAAAAACAGTACTCAAAGTGGCTTAAACTATTATAACCCTAAAAATAGGAGTAAATTACATGGTGATGAGTGAAAGTAAAGATACTAGGGTGTTGTATTTCAATAACTTTGGCCAGAAAGTGGTTAATGGATAATTTAAGCTCAAATCCTTAGTACAATGGTTTTTGATCCTGTGAAGACTTTTCTGATACTTAAGGAAAATCTTCATAGGATCAAAGCTCAAAATGCTTAGGAAGCACACGATTTTGAATCATCAAGCCGAACCACTGTGAACAACCTGTACTAGACTAATCTCTATGTTTTAATTCAATAAGAAAGTATCTGAGTTATTTTCTAGGCTACAGAATTATAAAGTGGTCCAAAGTTGTTTTTCCCACATTAAATCATGACTTGTAATAGTTTTCTGAGAAATAAAAGTATATTTTTCCATTGACTATTACTTTACTAAATGGCTTTTTGGCATAATTCAATTTTTTTTTCAGATAACTTTGCTAGTAATAAAATCAGTTGGACTAGCAAAATAATGGTAGGAATTTTTACTGCACCTCCTCAAATTGTGTAAGAGGTCAGAGTTGTCTAATTCCTTATTAGTCTCCTGGGATCTATTCAAATGTGTTTGTGGAATGAAATTATAAATTATTTACTTATTTATAATACATAGGTACAATTAATTTTGAAGGATAACATGGTGGAGTTCCTTTAAAGGGAATCTACAATATATTCGATTGGCCTGATTAATTTCCTAAGAATAAATGGTATATACTAATTTCCTACTCCTAAACAAATAACAAATTAAGTGCAAGAGATGAATAAATCATCTTAGTTGACAAACAAAAATGCATACAATAGACAAATGAAGGCAGAGAAAACAGGGCTACATTTGACAGAAGCAGGACTGTCATCTGAGGAAATTTCAAGGTCATCTGTGGAAATTCTATAAAATAGAACTACTGTCCAAAAATATCTGGATTGATTGGAGCTCCAAATCTTAATTCCCAGGAAGATATGCACATGAGTGTGTGAGAGAGGGAGAGAAAGGGAAAAAACAGAAGAGAAATAGGAGATGTCATTTAAGAAGATTTCCACCCTGGGCTCTATGGGATGAAACTTTCAGGGCTCTTGAATGCCAGCAGGGAATTCTTGACAATAACTCTCAGAAGAGCTGGTAGATTACTTTTCTAGGCAGAAAATACTGTAATTTGGGGGCAAACATATTATTTTCTTTTTAAAAATATGTTTGAACATTTGTTTCTTGAAGTAAAGTTGCACAGAAATAAGTCTTCCATCATGTATGTAGCAATCACTATTGTGCCACAATACAATAATTTACCAGTACCTTGGAGTTCTGATTGTATTTAAATGGCTACTGAATCTTGTGTATTGACTGTTTCTGTGAAATGGACACATTGTTAGATTAGTCTTCTGGAGTCAGTCTTTAGCACACACTTTAGAATATTTCTACATAACTGGATTTTTTTTTCTCTGAAAATAGGTTGAACTTCTATTTTACATACTTGGCCCTGCCACAGTTTGCTCCCCCAAGAACCCCCAACAGTGAAGCTGACTGTGTCGGTGGCCCATGGTGGGCCTAATGCAGCAATAAGAGATGAATCCATCCCCGCGGAACAGAGAGCTGCCTTGAACATGGGTAGGAAGCCAGGAGAACTGTGGAGGCCCTGACCCGGCCTACGGGAGAAGATGCCTCCCTTCTTAGCTGCCATTCCAGACAGGAGTCTCAATACCTAAGGGCTTCCTTTACTCCTAAAATGTGGAAATGGCTCCTTAAGAAACACAGGGTGTGCCAGGCGTGGTGGCGCACGCCTGTAATCCCAGCACTTTGGGAGGCTGAGGCAGGAGGAGCGCAAGTTCAAAGCCAGCCTCAGCAATGGCGAGGCACTCAGCAACTCAGTGAGACCCTGTCTCTAATAAAAATACAAAAAAGGGCTGGGGATGTGACCCAGTGGTCGAGTGCCCCTGAGTTCAATCCCTGGTACCACCAAAAAAAAAAAAAAAAAAGAAAGAAAGAAACACAGGGTGTGTTAGCAGAGCTGTGTGCAGAACCAATTTTTTAAAAAGGACGATAATGATTTGCACTCCCTTGTCATGTGAACTTTGCAGTACTTGTTTGCTGATTTCAGTGGTAAACTGAAATGATGCCTGTTGGAATAATGTTCCTGCCAGTCTCTGTGCTCTAACTCAGCTCATTTGCCATTCCACAGATTACACAGGATTGGTTAAAATCTTTTGTCCTTTCACTGTATTTGTCCTAGTGAAGTCCCAATAAACAACTGAGTATAATTGTACAAATGCAAATAAATATGTTTGATGGAACAAATGATACAAGTATAAAACACATAGAGAAAACAATAAGGATACCTAAAAAATGGATATCTAAAGAAAGAAACATCCATTGGATATTTCTCAACGATATCTAAAATATCTTTAGCATGCTATATGCACCTACTAGTGAAAAACAAGTCTGTAGCCTTAACATCAATGGCATGCTCTGGTCAAAATCAGCAAGGAGTGGTCAAAATCATCAATTGTGCTCCGGTAACTTAGTAAGCATGAAAATGATTATAGAGAAAGTTAGCTCCCCCAGGTTACCAACTACCCATCACACGAGCAGTGGAGATGGCTGAGGACCGCACCTGTGCTTCACTTACACAGGTACGACCATCATGGGGTGCTGAGAGCCCCAGAACAAATCTGAGTGGTCTTTACGAGCATCAGTTTTAATCAACCGTTTGGTAACAAGCCAAATATTTGAACTTTCCTATAACATCAAATCATTTCTCATCAAAATCATCTTAGATCTGTTAAGAAATTTATTTGAATTTTAAAGCTAAACCACATAATTACAAGGCAATGCCAGGAAGTTGGGGAGAGTTTGCCTGTGCTGCCCAATATCCATTCTCACCTTGATAACTGAAAACGACTGAGAAGCAGTCACACAGGATTTAAAGGCGACCACTATAAAAGTGCACTTCGTCTAATACTAATCAGGGACACCTGAAAAGGTGCCCCACCTTTGGTAGGATGCTGGTGGATGCTGTTGGTTTGCACTCCAAGGCTCTGTAGTTGGCAGGTGAACACCCTCCCCAGCTCTCCTAAGTATTGACTGCTAATTGCTCACAGCTTGCCTCTGTAGTCAAGAACTGCTTCTCATCAACGAAGCCCCCTATCTGGAAAGCCACAGCAACCCAGGGCAGTGGCTGGCTCAAGGGAAAGGAGGAATTCAGTGCACATCCTGCTTCACGCAGTCGGGCCTAAAGTGGAAGGCTGAAGCTAGGAATGAGAAAGACAGTAAAATGAATCCGACGTAAAATTCCTACATTCATAATTGAACACAAGACCAGTGTAACTCCACATCATGTACAACTGCAAGAATGGGAAGTTATACTCCATGTATGTGTGATATGTCAAAATACATTATACTGTCATGTGAACTAAAAAGAACCAATTTTTTTTTTTTAAAAGGAAGATAATAATAATAATCGCTAAGGTCCTGAGCAAATGTCAATGTCAGGATTTGATCTTGAGTTTGTCTGATTCCAAAATTATGTGCTACTAACTGCTGTTCTGTGGTGCCCTTTTGTTTCATTTTGGTCCAACATACAAATATAATTTGAATCATTAAAAAAAAAAATAGAAAAAGGCTGAAGCTAGACTCACCTGCTCCCAAACCAATGCTCACTTCCCTTGCCAGGTCCACCTTCCCCACTCCCTTTCTCCTGTGAAGATTCTCTTGGTAAATTTCTTGCACAAAAACTCCATTCAGGTTTGGAAGCTAGGGAGACAATAGGAGCAGCATCTCTATGTGTTCTCCACATCTCCAGTCTTTCTGTAAAATGCTTAAACTCAGGGCTTTGGTCCTATCACACCCAGCTGGTTCTTTCTCAGCTTGTGCCTTCCCTTTGCTTGAAACCCTCTGGCCAATTTCCTTCAAGAAAAGGGCAGGATCCTTTAGAGCTTCTTTGTCACCATCTTGGGCTTTTATGATTGTTAGTCACCTTTCCATGACTGTGACGAAATACCTGAGATAATCAACGTGAAAGCCCACATAGGCACCCCCTCAAGCCCCAATTATCAGAAGTTTCCCTTTGCTCCTGCTCGCTGAAGCATCTGCAGTCTGCTCAGGCTTGCGCTGTGTAGATGAGCCACAGCTAAAGTCAGTCAGGACAGCATAAGCCCACCCGCCCAGCGCTCCTGGTCCCAAGTTCCAGAAAACCGCACCTGGAAGAGGGCCTGGCAAAAAGGCCCCGAAATCAGACAGTTGTCACAGTGGTCAATGCAGCACGGAGACCTGGAGGCCTGGAGACCTGGAGGCCTGGAGGTCCGGAGACCCTCAGACTGTAGCTCCACCAATGCAGGCGCAGGAGGCAAGACGTAAGAGGCGCACCAAGAGCGGCTAGTTCCCCGGGCCTGTCTGGAGCCCACCCTGGAAGGACCACTTGAGGCCTCCCTTTGGGCAGGGCCTGCGGTCCTCCGTAGCCAGCGGGCCAGGCAGACAACTCCCTTCCACACTCACCTGCAGGCAGTAAGGCAGACACAGCTTGGGGAGGAAAGGGGTCCTCCTTAGGAAGTCCAGGGGGTCCCCAGCCCCGGGGAGAAAAGGGGCCTTCTTCCTCAGGGGCCCTGGCCAGGGGAGGAAAGGGGTCCTCCACAGGGGGATTCACACAGTGAGTGTGACAGAGAGTTGCAAGCAAGACCCACCTCCACACCACCAAGGGGGATTGGCCTCTGTTCAGAAACGCGAGGCCAGGCCCAGGAAAGCCGGAGGGGGCAGTGTGTCTATACTGTAAGGGGGATCAAGTACAGGGCCCCCTCCTATAAGGGGTCAAGTACACCAGGGGAAGCTCAGTTATAGGAGCCTATGTAAAATATAGGGAATAAAAATTCTAGGCCTAGGCCCGGCGCAGTGGAGCATGCCTGTCATCCCAGCACTTGGGAGGCTGAGGCAGGAGGATCGCGAGTTCAAAGCCAGCCTCAGCAATGACAAGGCACTTAGCAACTCAGTGAGACCCTGTCTCTAATAAAATACAAAAAAAGGGCTGGGGATGCGGCCCAGGGGTCGAGTGCCCCTGAGTTCAATCATCGATACGAAAAAAAAAAAAAAAAAAAAAAAAAAAATTCTAGGCCTAGGGACAGGGAAATAAACCAGAATGTACAAGTTGTCGTTTACTTGGAAGCATCCTAAGCAGGAAGAATACACAGTAGTGATAGTGAAGTAGATCTGCCCCGTGGAGGACCAGTACCCCTGGAACTTTTGATTTCAGCATCGGCCATGGCTTGCTCTATTCCTGATGGTCCCAACTGGACAGGCCCTCCTTGTGTCTGGGTCATACTGTAAAAATATGGCAGGCTCCATTTTAATTTCTAAAGGGTCAATTTACATTGCTAACACTAAATATGTCTTTTTAATTTTTTTAAAATTTGTTTTAATTAGTACATGATAGTAGAATGCATTTATGCACTGTGGTCGATCATACATTAGATGGGATATAATTTCTCATTTTTCTAAGTGTACATTTTGCAGAATCACACTGGGTACTATTGATATTGGTCTCACCAGTAAAGGCAAACAAAGCACTGGAGACCTTCAGGGACACTGTAGGTCTACAGGGAAGAATTTATCCTGCCTTAGATCCATATTTTTAGATGGGAAAATGCACTAGCAACTTGAAAAAACAGGGTAATAAAGCACCCCAGACAGACCAAGATGCATCAACAACAGAAACTACTTGTAACACAGTGGAAGAAATGTCCAAGGAGTTCAGATTGAATATAGTTAAATTGATCTGTGAAGTAAAGGGTAGTATAAGGAGCGAAATCAAAGAAAAAATACAGGAAGTGAAAGACAACTTCAATAAAGAGTTGGAGATTGTGGGGGAAAAAAAAAAAAAAAAAAAAGCAGAAATCCTTGAAATGAAGGAATCAGTAAACCAAGTTATAAATTCAATGGAAAGCATCACCAACAGACTAAACCACTTGGAAGACAGAGCTTCAGACAATAAAGACAAAATATACAATCTTGAAAGTAGAGTTGAACATGTGGAGAAGGTGGTAAGAAACCATGAACGTTCTAACGTCCAAGAATTATGGGATAACATGAAAAGACCAAATTTAACAGTTATTTGAATAGATGAAGGAGCAGAGATACAAAACAAAGGAATGTACAATCATTTCAATGATATAATAGCATAAAATTTCCCAAACCTAAAGATTAGAAAGGAAAATCAAATACAAGAGGCTTATAGGACCCCAAGTGTACAAAATCACAGCAGACCCACACCAAATACATTATAATGAGAATGACTAACACACAGAATAAAGATAAAATCTTAAAGGATGTGAGAGAAAAAAATCAAATTACATATAGGGGGAAACCAATTTGGATCTCAACTGATTTTTCAACCTAGATCCTCAAAGCTAGGAAGTCCTGGAATAATATATTTCAAGCTTAAAAAAAAAAAAGAATAATATATTTCAAGCTTAAAAAAAAAAAGGATGCCAATCAAGAATTTTATATCCAGCAAAATTAAGTTTCAGATCTGAAGATGAAATTAAAACATTCCATGATAAACAAAAATTAAAAGAATTCACAACTAGGCTAAAGCCTACACTACACAGCATTCTTAACAAAATATTCCATGAGGATGAAATGAAAAAAAAAGAGAGAGAGAAAACCAACAAAGGGAGGATCTATACTAAAAGACATTCAACCAAATGTGAAACTAAGACAAATCAAAAACCAGAAATAAATCAAAATGACAGGGAATACAAATTCTATCACAATAAATATGTCTTTGAAATTACTAACCTACGTATTTTTCTATGTGGCCAGCCAATCAAGAAAACATTAGTTTCTATAAAAATTGCTTTTTAAGATTTTTATTTGACTCAAATAGCTGATTTAAAATGTTAACTAGGCTTTTCTGATACCTTGGATTTCATCAGTAACCTAAGTTAAAAATGGGCAAATTAGATTTAACTTAAATGGTATTGATCTTCATAAATGTGTTTGTTAGAGGAGACATCTGATTCATTTGCAAAGTTAAAATAGTAAAACATCAACAAAGTATAAACTCAAGTACTCTTGGCTTCTTGAATTCCATAAAGTAACATACATTTGGGTCTATTAAATATGTTTTTATAAATTGGTGAATTTTAAGAAAGTTTAAGTGCTTGTTTCTGGGTTTTAACCTAAAACAAGATTACTAAAAGTTAGGATTCTAATAGATGTAATTCTATGTGCAAAGAGTAAAAAAAAAAAAAAAAAAATTTCAGCTGTTTTAATTAAAATACTGGAAAAAGAGTAAAGAATTTCATCTTATTAAAAAGGAGTAATTTGTCTGAATTGAGAAATTTCATAAAGATTATTTCAGAATGTATATTTAAGAAAGTACAAATGGAAAAAGAGATATAAGAAAGTCATAGGTATGGAAATGTATTTTAGTGTGGAAAATTAGAAGAAAAAAATGTTTCTGGTTGAGAAAGTATTTTGTATGGTAAAGTAAACAAGTACTAGAATGTCTAAGTACGTTGCAAAAGGTTTGTGGAAAGTAAATCTCAAAAAGTTTGTTAAGATAAATCTCAAAAATGTTATTGAGATGTCTGTAATGAGAAGTCAAAGTTATCCAAGGGTTTTTTCCCCTAAGGTTAACCTTTAATATGCTAATTTTCTATGTTTAGAAACAACAAGAGTTCCTTAAAACATTGATCTGCTCTAATTTCTTATGTGTGTTAGGTTTTATTACTTAGGAGAGACCAAGTCTTAAAGGGATTAGGGTCTGTACCTGTTTTAAAGTCTTATTAATAATCACTTCATAATTAGTTATGAAGTAATATGGGTTAAATAAGCAACTGCTAGGTATAAATTTGAAAACTGTTTGAGCCTTATCTGAGTTTTAAATAGAAGTTAAACTTAGTTAGTTAAGGACATCTGTGTAATTGTGACCCTAACCATCACTGGCTTCTCTGTATATTATAAGTAATTATGTTCTTCAAGTATACAATCCTTTTAAAATGTAGAGCTAGGGAAAACAGTTCAGCAAGCTGGTGTTTTCCATATTAAAGTTGTCTGTAGTGGTAATCTCTTGTAGACTTATGTAAAACTAGCAAGACTCACTGGGGATTTATTTATGTCATTTAATGTGACTGGACAAAGGTAACCTTTTTTTAATATTTTTATTTATTTGCTTTAGTTGTACACAATGCATTTTTATTCAATGCATTTTATTTGTACGTGGTGCTGAGGATCGAACCCGGGTCGCCCACATGCTAGGCGAGCGCTCTACCGCTGAGCCACAATCCCAGCTCCAAAGGTAACCTTTTATCAGTAAGTTATACACAAAATTTTGTGTTATTTTTTGCACTGGAGTGGAAACTTAAATGTATTTTTGGAAAAAAATCAGGAGAGCCTAATTTGTTTAAAACTTGACAATGTGAAATGTGAAAACATTCTGCCCATTTTTTTCCCACCAAAAGTTAGGAGCTCATTTATCTTTTGTTTGATTCATGTTTCAGATGTACTGTTGTATTGTGTTAACTGATATTCAGATTGATTCAGGAAATAATATGTGAGAACTTTGTAAATGGTATTTAAGAAAGAGGTAAAGGTCATCTTCAGAAATACAGCACTTTCCTAAGATCTGTCAAGAGCCCAGGCTGGCCTGAGATAAGACTCTGCCTCTCACTTTCTTCCATGTTAGGGTGGCTCCAAAGTAGGCCAGAATTAATCACATTTGAAGTTGTGTTCAAGAGATATATATTTTTTGTTGTAAAAATTACTGTGATCTCAAACGGGTTATAAGGCATAAATAAGTAAAGGTTTGTGATTATAAAAAAATATGTTTTTTGGTTCATAGCTATTATACAAACTGAATATGTTTTTTTTTATTTCATTTTGCATTTTTCTTGTAAAACTGTTGTGTTTTGCAGAAGTACTGCTTCTAATAGATTATCCCATGTTAACTTGAGGCAATAAGCCATCACCTACGGGACAGATAGGATAGAATGCTGACTTTCAGTACTAATACTGACCCCAATTAAATGGAAGAGATAACTATAAATTATAGACATTGAAGTTTAAATGCAGTATACCTACTTCTAGACTAGTGAAACTGACTATTGAATGTTTAAAGCTGAAACTTAGAGACCAGAGGTAAGGAAGTAAGTTGGCCAAGCAAAAAGCATCCAATATTTTGGTCCTTGCCCTCTAAGATCAGCCAGGATCCAGGGAACAGTGGGACCCCTCTAAGGACCCTGCAACTCCAGTGGGTCACCTGACCTCTCAATCAGGGAGATCAAGAGGACTCTAGAGAACAGGAAGCCAACCAGTGCACATTCTGCAAAAAGAAGGGTCACATGAGAGGAAAATGTCCCTGTGGTCAGCAGGACCCTGACAATCCTGGAAGGTGACACATCCAGCAGATGGTGGAGGAAAAGCTAAAGGAGCTAAGAGGCTTCTCACAACTTCCCAAGAGTGATCCCTGACAAATCTCAGCTGACTCTAATGGTAGATAAGAAAAAGGTCAATTTTGACCAACTTGGTCCTAGACACCTGGCAGGACAATATAACCAAAGCATAGTCATACATAGACATTAAAAAGATAAGACAGTGATTCTTTCTTTGTTACTTGAGATGTACATTGTGTCAGTCATCCTGAAAGTAAATAAAACTGGGAGGTTATAAAGGAAGGGTTTTTATACAGGAGTGCCTGATAAATACCACAAAAAGCTCTCTCAGAGTCACAAGTTTGTGCTGAGCCAATTTGAGACTTATTTGTGTGTGCGCACAAGCATGTGTGTGTGTTTCTGGCATGATTGTTATGAGCAGCTGTTCAGACTCCTCCTCTGGAGCTTGGAATTCATCGCTTCCAGCCTGGCAACTTGATTTTAATCAAGACCTGGGAAGAAGACGAGCTTCAGTGGAGCTGAAAAGAACCTCACCAAGTGCTCCTGGTCAGCAGGATGATTATCCAAACTGCTAAAAAGGGGAGAACTCATCACCACGGGTGGTTTCCACCTCAGAAAGTTATCACGTGCAGGACGGATGGCAATACCAAAGGGTACAGGAACAAAAATGAAAATGAGACCAAAATATATAAAGAGAAAAAGGGGGAACTTGGGAGAAATAGGAAGTCTGGTGGTCCATTTTCAGAAGATAGTATTTACCTTTAAATGCAGAATTAGGATGTAAGATCCAATCATAGCCATTTTAACTATATGGTCCTTCCCTTTGCCCACCCCAATTTTAACTTTAGCCAATTGTGCAGATTGTAACCCCAAGCTCTTCCTATCAGAGCAAGGGGCAGTGCTGCATTAGGGATAATAATGGACAGACTGCCCACCCAGTGTGTTTGCTTACCAAACTTTGTTGAGTAGCACATCCTTCTGCAGAAGTGAAGTTTGCTTACCAAGCTACTTCTGACCATGTGTTTGATTCTTTGCAGCACCCACCCCAATATTTCTACCAGTTATGAGCCTAGAGGCAGCCTCAGTGATAACTGCACACCTATCAGTGTCCAAGAAAATGAAACATCAACATATTTCAATGTTCCACCATCCTTAAAATCAGCACTTGTGTCTCTAATGCCAACTAAAATTTATCCTTTTTCAAGTTCACTTTTTGTTTTTGGATCTGGTCTTTGGTAGACTTAAAGAACCGCTTCCTAGCTAGTCCTTCATAAAAAAAAATAATAATAAAAAATCAAGTCATTAAATTTGTTGTGTAAGGCTGGGTTGCAGCTCATTGGCAAAGTGTTGGCCTTGCATTGGCAGAGCCCTGAGCTTGATCCCCAGTTCCAAACAAAGAAGAAAGAAAGAAAGAAAAATCTGCTGTCTGGGGTTTTTAATGAAAGCCTGACCTTCAAAAGTCAATTACCCAGGCAATCCTCCAAATGACCAATGTGCCAAATTTACTTGTTTCTTTAACTATTTTATTTTAATTGGATAGTCCTCATTTGATTTTCAGGACAAGCCAAAGGGCCCAGAAGAATAGAATATTCTTATACTATTTTTATTTAGGCACAATGCAAACAAGTCAACAAAAATGCTTATAAGAAATAAGTGATTTCTAAAAATCATTCCTTCCAAGAATTGTATTTGGCTTCTAGGAAATAAAATTGTCTCTTGGCTAATTATCTTGTATCTTTTAAATATTCAGACTATATACTTTAAATTTCCTCCCTGTTTTCCTATTTAGAGCTGTTTGCCACCCATTTATAATCATCTGAACTCCTTTATTGTCAAAACAATTGGTATTTCATCTACATTCAAATGGGTTTAATTTTTTGTTATTTTTCCCCTTTATTAGTATAAACATCACCCCCAACTTAAATTTTAGCATATGCTATATGTAACCTCTTGAGAAGCACCAGGTAAAGATTTTGTTTTCTCCTTTGAGAATTTTTTTCAGGGAAGGGTCTTGGGCATGACACCCTAGCCCCTGAGGATGGGAATATGAGTTACCACCAACTGTGTTTAAAACAAATTGGGTGCATGTATGAAAAGATTTTTAATAAATAATATTGCCCTTTGAATCATCAGCCCAATTTCTAGTAATTTTCTCAAAGAAACATGAGGACAAAGGTTTTTCTGAAATATCAATTATAGTATCATTATGAAACTTTAAATGAAAGAATGGGAGTAGATATCATTTCAGAAATGAATGAACTCAGAATCCAACCTTTCTTTGCTGTCAATAATTCAACCTTTCTTTACCCCTACATTCTGTTCTTTGTCTTCGTATGGTGGGCCCCATGACAATACTCCTAATACTCATTGACTCAAATTTATTCATATGTCCTGTTCTGTCCTGATTATTTCCCGGACCAGAGAGCAGAGAAATCTTTATGAGTTTGACTGGGATCTCCCTCTGGAGCTTAGAACAGAAACGACTGTACCCGAGTCATCTGTTGAGATACAAGGAAACCTGGGACTGAAAGCAGTTTGTCCTAACAAGAAAGAGCTTTGTCTAAGGACAGCAACTAAAGATGCCCTTCCATAAAGACATCAACTTGTGATGAACCTCCACACGGCCAGGAGATGTCACGTTAAAACCTACTGAATTGTATGCAGATGTAGCTAAGAAAAAATGTTAATTTAAACAAAGCTGGGGCAATGAGCCAGTGTGGGCTCCTGAAGCCAAATAGGTTGTTGACTTGTGAAGACCAAAAAAATCTCTCTGAGCTGAACCATTGTGAAGGAGGGAAATGTCTATAAACAGCACCAGAGAGAGGCAGCGTCCAGCTCAGGCAGCTTCTCACACAGCACAGTCATGGCACTCATTGTAACCTTGTCTCAGGTTCCCTGAAAGACCTTGGCAGGGAGCTTGCATAATTAAAAAACAAATCTTGCTGCCGGGCGCGGTGGCGCACGCCTGTAATCCCAGCACTTTGGGAGGCTGAGGCAGGAGGATCGTGAGTTCAAAGCCAGCCTCAGCAATGGTGAGGCACTTAGCAAATCAGTGAGACCCTGTCTCCAAATGAAATACAAAAAGGGCCAGGGATGTGGCCCAGTGGTCGAGTGCCCCTGAGTTCAATCCCTGGTACCACAAAAAAAAAAAAAAAAAAAAAAAAAAAAAATCTTGCGAAGATTTGTTTGTGTAAAATGGATTGGAGGCAAGTATGGAGCAAGGGCTGACCCGTGCATCTGTTTAGCTCTGCCCTAATCCAGCTCCAACAGCTTCCATAGTTTCAAGACAAAACTCAAGACCAGAAAGACTTTGTGAACTTTCTGTTTGCTTTATGTGAACCACATGCAATATATTTTAAAGTTTTTCTTCTATTAGCAAATATATTAAATGGCAAAGTAATTCCATCTTACTAAGCAAGCACTTTGGATCTTAAACTAATGACTCTATGATTTTTGAGAATAAAATTCCCAATTTTTGTGAGAATATTCTTAAGAATATTATCTTGAGCAGTTAGAAAAAATCATCCATGTGAAAATTAATTTGACTTACATTATTATCCCTGATATTTTCCTATGACCAACAGAATTTTTGTAGGAAGATAAAACAACATAAAATCACCAAAAAAAAGCAATAGTTTATTTTTTCCATTGGTTCTCATAATGTTTAGGGTATTTCTCTGAAACTGAAGCATAAGTACAGATTTTCTTTTTTTTTGGGGGGGGGGGGGGGCGGTTACCGGGGATTGAACTCAGGGTCACTCTACCACTGGGCCACATCCCCAGCCCTTTTTTGTATTTTATTAGAGACAGGGTCTCACTGAGTCGCTAAATGCCTCGCCATTGCTGAGGCTGGCTTTGAACTCGCGATCCTCCTGCCTCAGCCTCCCAAGTGCTGGGATTACAGGCGTGCACCACCACGCCTGGCTCAGATTTTTAAATTCTATATATTAGTTTGGAGACAAAAAATATTGAGCGGGCTGGGGCTGTAGCTCAGTGGTAGAGCGCCTGCCTCACACGTGTGAGGCACTGGGTTCGATCCTCGGCACCATATAAATAAGTAAAGATATTGTGTCCATCTACAACTAAAAAATATATATATATATATACATGTATATATATATATATAATATATATATATAGATCACTCTGTTTAAAAGGCACAGAGCACTTAATAGTTACTAAAAATCTTTTGCAATTAATATTCTTACTCCTATTTTCAAAAACAAAAATATAGGAGATAAGGAAAACATCTTAAAAGATCATCTAACTAATTGATAAACTGTGATCTTTGCATATATTGATAAATCATAATTGAAAAGTTTGTTTTTGCTGTACTTGCAGATATTTTGGGTGCACCTTGACCTCTCTTGTTCTCCAACATTGGCTTAGATTCTCCTCCTGTGGGTCCTTACAGCCCTCTGTTTGGCCTCTGCACCCAAACGAACTCTACAGTCACAACCTGTTTATGGCACTCATTTCCCCAACAGATCATGAACCCTTTAAGAGTAGGGATTAAGCCTTGTTTCTTGGGTACTTGGTAGACACTTAGTACTTTTAAAGAAATATTGTTGAGCATGTTTGTTTTCCGTGGTAGTAGATGGGAATGTCAGTATGTTATCCGTATGGAAAGTCTCCAGTGACGTGGAGCCAGAACAGTAGCACACCGTGGAAAGAAGACGCTGGACGACATGACACACACGCTGCAGTGGGTGGTGCCTCTGCTTTTGGAGACGTGGCACGATGGCCCTGCTTTAAAGAAGCCTCTTTGATCTCGATCTCAAGTGCATGTTCTCAAAGGAGGAGCCTGGGGGATGGTTGACAAACCTGCACAAGGGCATGTTGGCATCGTGCCCTGAACAGCATTTCAGCCCAGAGAGACTCTGGGTCCTGTTGGCAGGGCCAGAGAGCACTTAATGCCACAGTGGACATCTCAAACATTCATGGAAAACATAGTTCTCGGGTTTCTTATTTAATAACATGGGTGGTTGCCAGGGATGAGAAAATGCCAAACCTATGTCAATTTTGAGGTTTCAAATGTAATTTACTCAAAATTAAATCTAAACCTATCCCCTAAAAATAGCTGCTACTGAAGCCTATGGAAGTGTGTCACTTACACACCCACTTACACTCAAAGAAACAGTGCTGAGACACGTTAGCCTCAGTCTTGTTTTGTATTGTTAAGATTAATGTTCTTTTTTTTTTCTGTCACAGTTCAACCTGTAGTTTGAGTTTCCTAAGATGTAACAAAAATGTGTTTGCTATAAGCTAAAACTTAACTTTTTTTTGCTATAAGCTAAAACTTAACTTTCATAGTCACAGAATTTAAATTTCATGAGTCTCAGAACCATGTGATTGAAATGAAGCCATTTTGAGCCCCCACCCCGATATATCTCCCTTTGTCTTCAGTCTTCAATCATAATGCCTGCAGTATAATAGGCAATCTAATCCTAAAGAGAACCCTGCCCCTTGCCCACCCCAATTTTAAATTAGCCAATCGTGTAGATTGTAACACTGAACTCCTACTGTCAGACCAACAGGCAGTGTGACACTAGGGATCAAAACCTGGGCAGACTTCCTGTCCAGGGTGCTTGTTTGCCAGAGATTTTTTTTGTAACACACCCTTCTGCAGAAGTGATGTTTGCCTTGCCCATTAACTTGTGAGCACGTGTCTGATTTCTTGCGACACCCCAATATTTCTAGCATCATGCAATGAAATTTTGTTTGTAGGGGTCTTAGTTCCTTTGGAAAACTACAATATTTAGCAAAAGGAAGGGTTAATTTTCCAAAAATGAGTTAGAAGACACAAAATTAACTTGACTCACTCAACAAATATTGCAAAACATTTCATTTAAAATGACCACCTACTACATTGTTGCTTGTCTAATTTAGTACATAGACACCTTTTAAAGATTCAACAATACTTTGCAGACTCAACCGAACAGTTGCTGGATTCAAAGGAATGTGTTGTCACAGTTTTTCACCTATTAATTGAATAAAATGAAAATGCTAAGCAAGCACTCTGCTATACTGCTGAGCTAACCTCCACTCCTGATGCCTTCTGAAGATTAAAAAATCATTTTCAAGCCAAAAAAAAATAATAGTTTTTAAATTCAGCAATAGGGGGAGAACTTTAGGTGGTAAGCAAAGTTCATCCCTATCTGTTTAAATCACATCATAAAGGTGGAATACTATGAAAAATAGGTATGAATTGCTACAAAGAGGATGTAGGGGCTAAGGATATTATTATTATTTTAAAGCTTTCTGGAAGGTTAAGAAAGAGTGCTAGGACAGAGATGAGTAAAAATACTTGCCTGCAAAATGAAAATGGACCTTCACCAGGATGGATGCAGCCAAGGCTCTTAGTTAGCATCTCTGAAAACCAAGGTTCTCAACATCTCAGGGATGGACAAGTAGCTCTGAAGATTAAAGCCAATGATATATATCAAGGACCCTACTCAAGCCAGTGAGTTGAATGACAAATCCACAGAGCACTAGCCTTGCTGGTGAGGATAACCGAAGAAGGCCAAACCCCTGTTCTGTTTTCTGATTGGGTTCACACAGAGATAGATTCAATAAAATGTCTCAAACCTGTTTCAAGACGAACTGTACAAGGAGCTCCTAAAGAGGTGCCACAAACTGTTGTGGAAACCACCGAGGCCCCAATGTTCTTTTAAAGGATCTAGTTTTTACCTGAGCCTTAGAGGGGATAGAGGTGTGGGGTGGGGTTTGCACATGAGATAGTTAGGACCATCCGGCTGATGAATGCAAGTGACAGGAATTGGCCAGCAGACCGGCTGCAGGCCAGAGCTCTTTTTCACATTCAGAGCTGAGACTAGGCATAAAGAAAAAGATTTAAATGAATAAGGAAGCCATCCCTCAAGTTTCTATACACATCGCATCGTTAATGGGACCACGCAATTTTAATGCAGTTGGCAGAAATTAGGTTGCCAAATTTACCACAATGTTCTTATAGAAGATATTTGGCACAATAAAAAAATATCATTCCATTAGGTCATAAAGTAGAATTAAAAACTAGGTCAATGTGTGTGTATGTGTGTGTGTGTGTGTGTGTGTGTGTGTGTGTGTGTGTGTGTTCTAATGCATGTGTTTATAGTAGATCTATTTCTAGTCTTTTGTGGTTTTTTTTCCCCCACAGTCATAATTTGGGCTATTATATCATGACCTTACAGCCAACCAAATCAATTTGTTTAAAATTGCTTTATTTCAACTAATTTTTCCAGCGCAGCCTTTGTACAGTTCATTCCTTTTCTTCCTTGCTGAAGTTTCCTCCAAACTACTGGCTCAGAAGTCACATTATTTTTGATTCTCTGAAGCCGCTGCCCTGGCTTACACAGTAGCTCTTCTAAAAGTCTTGAGTTTGGATGATTTGAATACCACATGTGGGGAAAATGTTTACTGGTGAAAAATGATCTCCCCTAAACAAACTGCCCAGCAGAGGCAAGGTCTTCAGAGGCAGAGGGGGGCTGCTCCACAAACCCAAGATGAGCTCCCGGACGCAGCTTCCCCCCACCGACAGCAGCCTGTGGGTTCCCGTGTGCATGTGCATGTTGAGATCCAAGTGCCCTTGCACCAACACAGGCCTGCCCGTGCACACGGGGTCAACACAGAAGCTGGACACCCAAAAGGCCATCCTGAATCTGGCACCAGTCTTTACTTTGGCAGGAGAGTCAATAGGAAAGCTACAATTTAAAGTGACCCGCCTGTGCCCACACGAGGGGTGGTGGCAGAGCATCCAGATAGACCCAAGCCTCTCTTCCTCCCAGCATTGTGACGTCACTCAAATTACTTCAAATTACTTAAACTTTGCCGGGCGTGGTGGCGCACGCCTGTAATCCCAGCACTTTGGGAGGCTGAGGCAGGAGGATCGCGAGTTCAAAGCCAGCCTCAGCAATGGTGAGACACTTAGTAACTCAGTGAGACCCTGTCTCTAAATAAAATACAAAAAAGGGCTGGGGATGTGGCCTAGTGGTCGAGTGCCCCTGAGTTCAATCCCTGGTACCACAAAAAAAAAAAAAAAAAAAAAAAAAAAAAAATTACTTAAACTTTCCAAAACTTGGTGTCCTTGCAGGATTATGGGATTGGTATTTTCACTAATATCACAGGGCTATGGTGAATATGAAATTGTGTGTAATTTGGCTCAGCCCCTTTATAGTAAATGCAAGTCAGAATTATAAACATTAATTATCTGGTAAAATGTCATTTAGTGACTGTGCATGAACCAGGTGCTTATAGACCAAGAGGTATAACTTTGGGCAAGTTATATGGAGGTCAATATGGGAAAGCACCCACCAATGCTGCTGTATAAATGGTATGGCTCAATATTTTACGCCAAAGCCAGACCTCTGTGGTGCTCTAATGTTCTCTTTCTCATCACAAAAATAATGTGAATTGTTGTGGTCAATTAAATAAATAATTCTGTTTGTGAGGCTTTTTAAACTAAGTTCTAGGGAAATAAGAGCATCCTTAGGAATGGGCTACAGAAATGAAGCCACAAACTCTCCTCCTAACTTTGAGAAAATAACTCTTTTGGTGTCTCAGCTTATATGGAGTCTCTTACAGTAATTGCAATATTGGCATAATTTGGTTGTTGAGAAAACATGGGTTAAAGTCCTATGGTTTCTCCAAATAGGGACAACTTACTTAAGGTCTCCACATGTTTCCTCCAAACAACAATCAATGCACTCAAAACGAAAATGTTAATGCCATCTTCATGAACAGCTGAGCATCTGAGCATCTCCCTTGAAAATTAGAACAGTATGTCCGAAGGACGTTAGTCAGTCAGGTAGAGCTCACTCACTGTGGCTCAGCAGACACCTCGGGGGGAAAAACCGTGGCAAGAGACCAGGTCGACAGAAATGCTAAAAGAAATTATGCAGCGAGGAAGTGCCCCGTTTCCTTTGTTCTTTACGCGTTCTATAAATATTTCATGTATTTGTTAGAGCTGTGTTATTGCTGGAAGCAGGCCTTGTCCCTTGTTTAATTCTTCCCCCATCCTTGAAGGCTAGAAATGTTTGAAATATAGAAAGAGTCTGCATTCCTCCCACATGTTTTGTTAATAAACAACATGTGAAACTGAGGGATGAAAATTTCTTGAAAGGAAGAGAAGGGGAAATAACTGAAATGATTGGTGAGAAAAAAGTCTCATGAGACCCTGGAGGTGACCTTGGCGCCATGGCATTCATCAAAAGCCTGTGAACTGAGAATGCGTGGATCAAACAGGAACGAGAGTCAGCTCTGTCCTCACCGGGCTGTGTTCGTCTTCCTTGGCCCATGTGGAAAGAAGGCCATCGCTGGCGGGGTTTCACTGGAAGCTGCCCGTGGTGGCTCATCGGCTCTTGTGTTTACTTCATGCTAAAAGAGCACATTTCCTGTTGAGGCAGGGTGCACCTTTGAGAGCAAGGCAATTATAGGAAACATCAACAAAGCCACTCCACTCCATAACTTTGAAACCCAGGAGCTGGAACCATGCAGGGCATCAATAAACCAGAAATAAACATGGGCTTCTCTGTCCAGGGACTGTGACAACCTTGATGTCCCCACGGTGCCTGAGTGGTGGACGGAACAGAAACACGCCGGAGCCCTCCATTAGGGGCTTCTCACGCTTACTCCCCAACATCACAGGGGATCACCCCCATGTCCCCCAACAGAACATGACGTGGGTCCTGAAACAGCACTGATACGTTGAAAAGGTGGGATCTGTGCCACATCAGGGCAAAAGAGCGCAACGCAAACCAACTCGCACAAAAAATGCCAAGATTGACAACAAACTCTACACCATGTTCTGTGTTCTACAGAAATAGCTGTTGAATGTGTGCCAAACAGCTCAGCAGGCATTGGGCTTGCATTATCTCCTTTATTGTCGAATTACTTTATGAGTCTTATTTTCCCGAGGAGGAAACTGAGGCTCAGGTCATTTGGGTCCTTGTCGAGGTTCACAGACCCAGGCCACATGGACGTCCTGGTGTCACCCTCTGCTTGTCTGATTCCACACGTGAGCACTGCGCCACTCTACACCCTCCAGCAAGAAGTGATTTGGCTTTACTTGCTTAGAAACAAGCCTAGTTAGATCCTTATTGACAAAGTTCGATAACGAGTTTTGTCTTTACTGACTGCTTTTGGTCATTGTGAAAAATTACCTGAGAAAAACAACTTCAAAGAGGAAAGGTTTGGTTTGGCTCACGTTTTCAGTCCATGGTCAGTTCACTACATTGAATTGGGCCCGAGGCGAGGCAGAACATCACAGCTCAAAAGCAGGGGTGGGAGAGCTGCTTACCTCTGGGAGGAAGGCAGCAGAGAGAGAGGACGAGGCCAGGGACGTGATGAATCCTTCACTCCGCAGTGATCTACTTCCTCCAAATAGGTCCCACCTGCTAAAGCTTCAGCCACTTGCCACATAATCGTCAAACTATGAACCCATCGATGGAGTAATCCATTAGATCAGAGCCCTCGTGATCTAATCCCCACAAAGCCCCACCTCTGAACACTGCTGCATTGGGGACCAAGCCTTCAACAGCCCTCATGAGACATCCCAGACCTAGACCATAACACTGATACACCCAGATCCCAGAATCTGTCCTCAGAAGCTCCGGGGTATTCAACACCGGGGTTACGTAAGAAAGAATGTGCTAAGAACGCTGTCTTAGAGAAACAGATGTAATCCAGAACTGTTAAGGATAGATGGAATGCTTTCTAATTCTACCTGTAATCTTGGCCAACCATTTTAGGATTCATGAATTTTATAGTATCACATTAGTATTAAAAAGCTGTAATTTAATGCTTGCTGCTAAGATCCAGATTTGTTTATATACATTATGTCTATTAGCTGCTGATTCTTCAGGTAGGAATTATTCTCTTCCTTTGACAGATGAGAAAACTGGGATGCAGAGCAGATGAATGGGTTATTTAGGGCATTTAATTATTAACAGGCAACAGGGACTCGGCCCCAGGTTTTGAATACTACCTTTTGTTGCTTCTCTGCAATACACCTGGGAAAATCTGGTCAGCAAATTTCTGTGCAACATATTTCTTCATATTTTAGTCATGCACAATTCACTTGTTCTCAAGGAACAACTTGAGTAGGAAATCCATTTAAAATATGGGAACATCAGGACAGAATAAACAAATGTGACCATCTTCCTTCCCACTGAGAATTCTCAGAGAAGACAGAATGTAGATCTTTAAAAAGAATAGGTCAATATTATTACTGGCAAATGAGAAAGAATCCAAACAGCCCACTAAAATTTGGAGGGAATTATGAAAAATACATAGAATAGATGGAATCGAATTGTTCAAAGATCCACAGCCTAAAACATCTGGGGAAGATGGAGTCTGTGGAGGAGGAAGTGAATCCAGGGCACGCCATGCTCAGAAACACGTGACACAGAGCAAAGGGTTCTTTTTGGGAATTCTCAGGATGAACAATTGGATTTTTGACTTAGAGAAGTTGATAGGTTGATGCTTCCCTTGAGGATTTTTGTTGGTTAACAGGGAATCAAAGTTTCCTTTGCAGTTGAGGCACCGAGGACATGGCCAACTGGGTGTGGGAGGACAGGCCATGGCAGGGCTGACATGTAACCAAACAGACCAGGTGACCAGTTGCTAACTACTGTAGGCTTCTCTTTGCGTTATCAACCGGACACTGCTGCCCCCAGCCCCCTGAGTGCCCACTACCCCCAAGCACCTCTCCCAGGAGCCTCGATCTCATCGTTCAGCGTGGGTGGCACTCTGGGACTCCAGCTGCCAGGCCCTGGTTGGTGCTCACCATCTGTGCCACACATGGTGACAAGAACACACCCTTTCTCCTCTTTCTCTGTGCACATCGATTTATGCTTAGGAGTGGCCAGGCAACTTGCATCTAGGCAATGAGTTAAATGAGGAAATGTCACATGCCATTGCAGACTGGAAATGCTCAGGAAATGTGCTGTGCGGTTCAGGGGAACCCTGAAGCCTCACGTTGAAATGCCGGACTCAGCTTCACAGAATCCGTGGTGAATATTGTTATTTGATGTCACTGGGATTTTAGACTGATTATTAAAACAGCAGAACAGAGCTTGACTGAAACCACTAGTCGTTAAATCATTTCTAGATTTCGCATGGTGACATTTTATAGCTGGTGACACTCAAGGTTGGGGGGGAGTAGAGCCCCAAATACGGGGGGGGGGGGGGGATGAGATCAGTGCCATCAGCAGCCCATTCTGCTTGTTCCCGCAAAAGCCCTCAGAACTGTCACTCACCAACACTGACAATTAGGAGTTTTCCAGTGTAAAGATGGGTAGAAAACCACAAATCATCAAGTGTTTGAGGGAAAATGATACTACAAAAACGATGTCTCAAACTGAAGCAAGGAGTCCTTAATAAGAGTAAGCAGACCTCCAAATGAGAGCATTAGGGAGATTGAGAATCTACTGCATCCACAAAAAACGTTATCAGCCATAGACACTGAATTGACAATTTGCATGAATTTACATCTGATTTCCATAATAAAAGCTTACTAGTGGACAAAGAGCAGAATGAGGGTAGCTGACAAGAGCAGGGAGAGTGTTAGTTGGTGCAAAGGAGATGAAAAATAGAATGTGGCTGTAACTGAGGATAAATTGAAATGAATTACAAATTAAACATATGCATTAATATATAAATAAAGGAAGACATACTCCCTTATGCATCCTCAAGAAATTTCACAAGAATGATAAAAAGAAAATTCTGAATGCTTTTGAGGAGCCTAAAAAAAGAAGGGGCTCAGCAAATGAGAATATCTTTTAAAAATTAGAAGCTTTGGAATCTAAAAGACAAAGGAACATTGGTTTTGAATTTCTGATTAAAAAAAAAAAAAAAATTCTTTGATCCTAGAAATCCATCCCTACGAGTGTTTGCTGGAGATCTGCTGAAGACAGCAGCAACATAATTCCAGTGGCTTAACTGAAGTTTTCACTCAAGAAGATGTCGGAAGAAGAAGCCCCAGAGACGGCAAGTCGGTTTCCCAATGGCATCAATATCCTCAGCGCCTCCTGGCCAAGGACCACCATCCTTTTTGGACATGACCTTTCATCAGAGCATACACTGACTGGCTATTCTTGTCCCAAGTCTGCATTCCAGGATGCCAGGGAGGGAAAGACAAAGAAAAGCAGCTGTCCTGGCTCCTGGCTGCTCAATACCACACCTCTCTCCAAAGGCAGGCTCTCCTAGACGCATACAGAGACTCATGCGAAGGCTCTCTACCAGATCCATGTACCAGGTCCCTGTTCTTCACGAAGGTCGGGAAACCTAGCTCTTAGGGAGCTTCCACCATAGACAAAGCTGGGGTTACACTACCAAGAAAAGAATCAGAGAAGCAAACTGGATGAGGAATGAGCAGTGTCTGCTGAGACCACCCTTGGTGAGGCTCCTCAATCCTGGTGCACCCCATCTTCGGAGCACACACAGTCAAAAATTATTTAAGGCATGCTTCAAAATCTACATTAGATGATCAGTCACACACTTGGAAATAAAGTAAAACCACATGTCAAAACATGCATAAGTAATTCCTTTTGGTTCATGAACCTAAACACAAAATTACCAGAGTATTGTACTTTTTATTGTGCTTTTGATTATATTTTAGTTTTAGTGAGAATTTTACTAAAAAGATGCAAATCTCAGAAACTTAAATAAGAGGACTAATACCGTCACATATGTTTATAAAGCTTCTCTACAACAAAATTTGCATCTTATGATTTGTGCTGCTTTGCATTAGGGTTTATAATTAAAATAGGTGAGAGATGGAGGAAAGGAAAGGTTGATACCTGGTAAAATAAAACACCATGTGTTTGTTATCTCATATGTAAAGTAATCACATAAAGAATACAAGAAAGAATCATTTGTAATAAAAAAAAAAGTCAAATAATAATAGAAGTGCATGGACAATGGGAAAATTTCTTCAACACTCCAATTTGCTCTTTATTTTCTCGTTACACCTTGCACAGGGCCAGGTGTGTCAACCTTGAGACCCTGCTTTAATGCTTAGAACTTGTGAAGCCCACATTTGCCCTTGGGTCAGTTGCAGTGTCACCACAGTTATCGAATTAGGTCCCTGCACCTGGTATTTTGTCTTTTGCTGTTTTGCTGTGAGACTCATGGGTACCGCATCCAGACTATGCCATAGCTTACATGTTGTTTACCTGTGCAATCACACTGTGGTTTTTGTTTTTGTTTTTGTTTGATACCAGGGATTGAACTCAGGGGCACTCGACCACTGGGCCACATCCCCAGCCCTTTTTTGTATTTTATTAGAGACAGGGTCTCACTGAGTCACTAAGTGCCTCGCCATTGCTGAGGCTGGCTTTGAACTCGCGATCCTCCTGCCTCAGCCTCCCAAGTGCTGGGATTACAGGTGTACGCCACCACGCCTGGCTGGACGTTTTGTTTTTAAATGCAGGATATTTCATTTATCCTTGTTTGATTTCATTGTTGTATATTAATGCCCACACTAGAGAGATAGCGTATCTTATTCTTTGTGTCCAGCTTATAAGTGATGCGAGTTTTATATGGCACCTACCCATCCATCAGGAAACCAACAGCACCCCACCAAAAGCTTTCTGTAGGAGACTTGCCCTTCACACTTGCATTTCTTTAGATTCACATAGGAATGTATGTATATTAGATTTAGATTTTTGTGTTCCTTTTTCTTATTAAAGGAGAGCATCTTAAAGAGTAAATTTCTCAACTATGTTTTGATTTCGGTCCGTTTCAAGATACTTATGAGTAGTGGGTTTTACTAAGCAAAGTGTTTTGGAAGAGTGTCCCAGATTAGATTGAATAGTAAATTCAAGACCGAAATTGACCTACTATACAACATTTCATTTCTTTAAATCTAAAATTGATTTCTAAAATGGATCTGACTTTTCAATGGAATTTTTGCCATTGTTTGAAAACAACCAATTGGAACTTTGTTTTTTTCTTTGTTATAATTTAGTTATGAGGTGACCCTGCAAGACTCCTGTGTTGATGCAGGAAAAGTCAGAAATGAAATGGTTGGATTATTGTCAGAGTTCTAACCTAATGAGTTCATTCTTGTTTGAAAGGACTGACTGGGTGGTAGCTGTAGGTGGGAGTGGCTGGAGGAGCTGGGTCACTAGGGGTATGCTATGGAAACCTGTATCTTCCCTGTGGCCCTTTCCCTCTCCCTTCTCTCTCTCTCTTTGCTTTCTGGTTACCAGGAGCTGAGCTGCTTTCCTCCTCCATACCCTTCCACCATGATGTTCTGCCTCACCCCAGCCCCAGAGCAAAGGAGTCAGCTGACCATGGACTTAACCTCGGAAACCATGAGCCTAAAATAAACTTTTCCTCCTCTAACGTGTTCTTGTCAGGTATTTTGGTCACATTGACAAAAAACTAACACACATGGTAAAAAAATAATCAGAAGGTTGATTTTTTTAAACTTTGTTGTAGTCAGAACATTTATGTGAGATTTAGTCTCTTAACAAATTCTTCAGTGTGCTGACTAAAGCTACACTGCCTAGAGATTTTTCATCTTGCTTAACTGAAACTTTAGGTCCCTTGATTAGTAACTCCATTTCCTTCTCCCCAGCCCCTGGCAGCCACCATTTCACTCTCCAATTCTAGGAAGTAGACTGTTTTAGATACTCATATACAGGGTATCGGGCAGTTATTTGTCTATGACTAGCTTATTACTGTTGGCGTAATGTCCTCAAGTTCATCAGTGTTGTCAGATATAGCAGAATTTCCTTATTTTTAAGCCTAAATAGTATTCTATAATATGGATATACTACATTTTCTTTATCTATTCCTTTGTTGATGGATATCTTTTTTTCCTTAAGAATTTCTTCATTTGTTCATTTTACTTATACATGACAGTAGAACGTATTTTAACATATCATATGTACATGGAGTGTAACTTCCCATTCTTGTGGTTGTACCTGCGTCTATCTTTTTGTAAGCTGACCAGTTATTTTATTAACAGATAAATATAAGTAGATCTACTTTATGTATACATTTGGAATAATCAAAATATAATTAGTTATCTGTTTTATTTTGTTGAATCCTCACAAGACCTTACCATGAAGCAAAGAGCTTAGTGAAGAATTTATCTAGCATTGCACAACTATTAAGGGAATATCAGGGTTTGAACTCAAGGAGGCCAATAGCAGCATGGTCACGATTCAACACTTTGTCTACACTATTTCTGTGCCTCTTTAGAACTGTTGAAGTGGGCTTTTGCTATTTATCTTGCTTTTCCAACAGAAGAGACTTGCCACTTTAAAGAATTCCTTACCCTCTGAGTCCTGATGGAGACAAGACAGAGTGTTTTCCTCTGAGGGAGCTGAATAAACCCAAAGCTGTCTTCCTGCCCCGTGTCCTCCTCACGTCCAGCCAGCTTGGGTGAGGGTGGACACAGTAGCAGTGGCTGCAGATGGCAGTGACAGTGGCAGAGGTGAAAGTTGCAGGAATTCAAGCTCCTGGTGTGCTAAGTGACAGTGGCACACACTCACAGGCATAAGACGGGAGTTTGGTCTTCACAGCCACGTGTCTAATTTTCCAGCACCCCCAATATTTCTGTGAGCAGCCCAACAGGATTTCAATAAACCCCAGATGCTGATTAGAATGCTGGCTAGGAGGCAGTCCCTGAAGCCAGAACACCTGAGGATAAGTCCCAGCTCCTACTTCCCAACTTGGAGTTGAGGGTAAGCTATGTGATTCCTGGGTGCTGTTTCCTCTTAGTGGAAAGGAGTGAGGATTACGTGGGGATTCTGTCAGGGTGCAGTATTCAGAGGAGTCCAGGGCATTATTCCATTGACTAACTTTCTCTTTAATCAGCCAAAGCCTGGTCCTTACAACTGAGAACTATGACCATTAATTACTGACGTTTCCTACTTAGATGAGGAAACTGAGGCTTACAGGAGTTACTTCACAATGTAAATTTAGAGAAAGATGACTACAAGAATTTGAGACTGAAATTTCTATTTTTCAGCCTATTTTTCAGTTCTATTTTTCACTCAGTTAGTTCTTTTCATTTTTCAATTAATACAGACTGGTTTAAAATATCTTTATACCAAACAAATAAAAGTGACTTCATTCAAATGTGTTTTTTCTGGGAAAACAGGATTGAACCAGAAAATGTTCTATTAACTCTTTCATTACGTCATTTAGGACACCTTCTTTCAGGTTGAAATTCCAATCCCTTATGAAACCACAAGAAAAATGTGTCTGTGTATATAAGATATAGCATGAATCTAATAACTTAATAACATTGTTTATTAAAACAGTCTTGAAGTTAACCTTATTATTGCCATTTAGTGCCTGGAAGCAGACAAGATTACTAAAGCAGAATGTGTGCAGTTTTTCTTTAAATTTTTTCCCTTACATCTCATTTTCTTGGCTTCAGAACTCAGTTAACTGCAAATCTCTACTTTCGTCTAATACTAAATGTAGCAAGGCTAGCAGAAACTCTTGATATAGGGCTTATCTCTTCCCGTATACTCACCAGACAGAATTTCATCTCCATTGCTGTGGCTGCAAAATAAAAGTGTGTCTTCCAAATGAAATAGCCCAGCATTGCACATTTGAGCTAAGCTTCTTTTGCCAACGTTGACAACACTTCGTACCTTCGTCAAGGAAATGAGTACAAGAGGGACATCGTTTTCAACCTGTTGTTTTCCCTGTGCGCGTCCTATTTCCAATGAATGCCTTTTTTTAATGATGCTGTAACTTATCTCATGTCTCTAAGGCTAATGTTGATGATTTAATAGGAGACCCAGGATATGACCTTTTATATTGTGCCTTACAGTGTCCTCGTCTTCATTTTCTGTACAGAGATAGTCATTGAGCATGGATTACAAATGCTTTCTTCTTTCTTTTAGAAATTGATCATGTTTTATTCTGTTTTAGTCTAAGTTTATGTTTTGATTTTAACATAGAAGATGTGAAAATAGCATTTCCAGTTTTTCCTAATTCCTTTGACTGTTTTAAATGCCTTTTTTTTTTCTTCATTTTTTCTTATAATCACCAGGAAAGCATACGTGTGAAAAAGAAAGCTGATAAATCCTAGATTTATTAAACCATGCTAATGCGAATTATTTTAAACATTAATCTTCATAAGAAAGCAACTTTAAAACGCATTTGGAGCCGGGCGCGGTGGCGCACGCCTGTAATCCCAGCACTTTGGGAGGCTGAGGCAGGAGGATCGCGAGTTCAAAGCCAGCCTCAGCAATGGCGAGGCACTTAGCAACTCAGTGAGACCCTGTCTCTAAATAAAATACAAAAAAGGGCTGGGGATGTGACCCAGTGGTCGAGTGCCCCTGAGTTCAATCCCCGGTACCACAAAAAAAAAAAAAAAAAAAAAAAGGCATTTGGGCAGTAATATTTGATAAAGTGATATTCCTGAAAGAGACTCCATTGTCTGTCATTGAATAAAACTGTTCTTTTGTAGTGTGTTTAAAAATGAAGTGCTTTTGCATTAATTTCTCATTTAATTTTGACAGCAGCTGTGCAATCTGGGTACAGGGGGTGTTGACATTGCCTTATCGTTAGAGAGGCTGGCGCCCCTAGTGGTCAAGTTGCAACCTACCACCCTTGGGTGACCTTATGGAAGGAACTGCGATGCCATTCAAAACGTCTGACGCCTGTTGAGGCCGCAGGCTCTGTGGCACTTCCGAGCTCCGAATGGCCATTCTCTCTGAGTTGAAGCTTCCTCATCCACCCAGAGGGGCTCCACAAAGACCATGTCTCCGCTGACGTGGCGACACTTGCCTGGCAGGGAAGACGTCCCAGGGCCCGTCTCTAGCTGGGGCTGCCCACGCCTGACCTTGGTATGACCGCTGTTCACTGCTTCCTTTTCACACGGCCCTGCTCTCCTCACCCAGCTCTGTGGGGCTTTGCCCATCACGGTTTCTGTGGTTTTGGAGCACCATGGAAAATTAAAACTTTCTGCTTGTTTAGGTGGGCTCGTGTTACCTTTGTAAAAAGAACAACTGCAGGCTCGTTTTAAGGCCTGATTTATGAAACTTATTGAAATAAATGTGAGATTTTAAAAGTGAGCTTGCTAATTTTGGCACGCTTTTGAATTGAAATAGAACAAAAACAATAACAGAACTACTCTTTTTCTTTCTTAATTTTTTTTTTTTTGTCATAATTCAAGAAAAGTCCAGTTAATACCTGTAACATTAAAATGTAAGAGAAGTTTTTCTACTAGGCCTCTGAAGTATGGAATGGATTCCATCTTTTGAGTGGCTTAAGTATACAGATTGAGCGGAGAGCACAGAGGGAGTCGGGTAAGATTGCAGATCTAACATTATAGCGAGTCTGACGCTCTGGTCCATGGTAGACCGTGATACCGAGGACACATTTCTCATTCCTAGGAACCATGGTTTTCTGGCATGTCTCTTTATCCCTATAAACCCTCCAGGATTGTATTTCCTAGGCCTAATTTTCATTTATGGTTCAAAATTGACATATATAATAAACAAATTTTAAGTTATGTTTGCATCATTCTTTGTCAAAATGTTCAGAAAGAGAACATATGAATTTTTTTCAGAAGAAAAACAGCAAAAATGATTGTCGTCTTTACAAAAGAAAATTAGTTTATAATCCACAAATTATTCTAGTAGCTACTCTATGACAACCAAGAGTGAAAAGCCATAGAACCTCAGATGACATGAACTCTCACACCTCCATTATGAGGTATGCTTTTACACTATTTATGCCCACTTAAGAATCTGTGTGACATGATTACATAACGTCATGAAATGATAACTAGTTGTCTAGTATGACAATTAGTGATTTTTTACATATTGACTTTAGTCGATACACTAAATTTTTCTAGGCTTCAATTTCCTCACACATAACATAAAGACTTAAATAGATTATTTGCTTAGCTCTTTGCAATTCCAAACTACAGCGATTTATCTTTCTTCCAAAAGATGCTATTGAATTTTAAATGATCCAATCACATAATTCCATGAGAGTGTCTTATGTACTCTTGAAAACTCCATGAAGCCTGCCAGTCATCCAATAATCAGCAATTATTAAGAGCACACTAATTATGTAAAGGACATCAAATGTTCCAAAAAGGGAAAATTAGAAACTGTGAATGCCATCTAGTTTGAGAGAGGATGAACACAGGGAAAGTCACACAATGCCGTGTTATGGTTAGTTAAGTGATGTCACTGTGATCATGTTGCAGCAAGAGCTAAACTCATGAGGTGTTGAGCCAGTGGGGCTGAATGGAATTAGGGATCCTCCTGAAAAAGTGATTTGATTGTGTTTTGAAGCACGGGTGGAATCTTCAGGGACAAACGATAGCATGGCACTCACCACTCCTATCCTTAAAAGTGCAGTGCCTGGTGCTGTCACAGAGCAACTTGACAAGATAGCATGGCAAGTGTCCTTGTTCCCATTTTAAATGAGGAAAGCAACTACAGAACACAAACTCATATCTGGTGTCTGTTCTCCAGTCCTGTTCTCACCGCTACTTTCACTGGAGGCCGGGGTAGGTGTCACTGCTTGATTCTATTATTATTTTTCTTTGTTTAATTTTGTTTTGGAAGGGACTGGAAAACCCATTACAATTTGAATTGAAATGTCTTGTTCCGTGTTATCTTTCATGTAGGTGAAGGTGGTATTTCTATTCTTCTTTCAGAGAATCAGCAGCTGAGGCAAAAGAATTCTAGCTAGAAATCCAAATTACAAATGTGGAAAAGTGGAAGGCTTTAACTGTAAAGTTTATCTTAATTTATACAAGGAAAAACATTCAAATGGTTGATTACACAGCTTCTCTTTCACATATGGCCAAGTATTAGCCTTTTGACCCCAAAGAGTTCATAAACCTTGGTAAATTCTTAACATACATGCAAGGACTAATGTGCATAACTCTGAACTCTAATTGCTGTTATTATTTAGGAATCAGTAAGCAGTTTTCAAGTGCTGGCCTTGTGCCAGGTGTCAACCCTTCACCCCTTATATCATCAAGAATAATCAAGAGTTGAATATTTTTATGACTACTTACCCAAATGTGCTATAATTACTTGGAAATTTCTCTTCTACATATCAGCTACCTGGCAGGAGGGGGACAATCTTTAAATAACAGACAGTTCCCTCTTACATCATCTAGGAATTCTGAAGGTCAGATTGTTAGTGGCGGGCCTGTCTTTCTGCTGGAACCGAGGGCGGCCCTGGAGATGTGTTAGCAGTTATTGTATACATTTGCAGAAAGCTACAGGAAAGGAATTTTATGAAATCAATAGCTGGACTCCTTGAAGACCCTAATCAGGGACTAATGAAAGTCCCAGGCCTCTTCTCAATCAAAAGAAACAAGGGAAGTGTCCCTTTGACATCAAAAAGTAGCTTCTACAGCCTTGAAGTAGTTTTCTGAATCAGAAGGCAGGAAATGGAAGGGAGTCTGGGAAGAAGGGTCAAAGAGTGTCTGGGGTGGCTTGGGACCCATTGTTAACTTTTATTTTCCTGAAACTAAAAATTCCATAATGTCCTTTCATGATTTCGCCTTGAATAATTAGTCCGTAGTACAAATTGTTTTCTCAAATCAATAACTTATTTTTTCTAGCCAAAGGGGGGAAAAACATTTTTTCTGCCTATGCTGAGGTCTACATATCAATGAAAGCTTTCTTCCTGCGTCCAATTAAATAAACAAAGGCTCCATCATAATCTGAACAAAGCAGTGAAAAAGCTCCTGTGACCTGCACCTTTTTAAAACTCCATCTTATCTTTTTCTTTTGTCCTCTCTCTCTCTCTCTCTCTCTCTCTCTCTCTCTCTCATATCAAACAACTAACTTTACAACTAATGGTCAAGAAAAAGAATAGTCTCTCTTCTGAAATTGTGTCAAAATCAGTGGGGCAGCACTTATATATTCATGCTAGCTTGAAAAGATACCTTTTCATAAAATAATCTTTCCTGCTGGGTTCCATCTCCCTTTGCAAAGTGAATTTGGGTGTGGAGGGAACTTTCAAACAACCTCAGTGGGTTCTTCCCTCCATACACTGCAGAAGTGCCACTAGAACTATTGTCTGTGGCAGTGGCTCTTAAACAGACTGGTCGCAGGATCCTTCCTAGTCTTGAAAATTACTGAAGATCCCCAAAGAGTTAATGTCTATTGTATCTATCATCATTTAGTTAAAACAGAAATAGTAACTTAAAATTAACCATCGTAAACCCACTACATGAGAACATAAATCATATACTTTTTGGGGGGAAATAACTGTATTTTTCAAAGTCAAAAAATATTTGTTGAGAATAGTGACATGATTTGACATCTTTACAAATCCTTTTACATGTCTGTCTTAATGGAGGACAGTTGGCTTCATACACGTACTTCTGCATTTAATCTATTGAGATATATTGTTTTTGGTGAAGTCCACGAAGAAAATACAAACTCATAGAGTTTCTATTGGGAAAGGGAGGAATATTTTAACAGTCTTTTCAGAAAATTCATATGTTTTTTCTTTGATACTTCACTAAAAACTTGACAAGTGGTATTTGCTTAAAGTCAAGTTGTACTACAAAGTCTGTAAACATATCCACCAATATTTGAAACTCTGTCAAATTGTTTCATTGGTATAGTCTGTATTTGAATGGCTATTTTACCATAATAACTTTGTATAGTCATACATTGGCCAGTTCATTGAGTTATGCAGATCTTCCTAATGGTGACACATTTTATTATATAAAATTAGTATGTAATATTAATAACTGGACCTCTTGAAAAACCCTAATCAGGGACTACATGATGTCTAAATGCATAACACATATAATGATATTATCACAAATCTTATCCGAGAAGGCTTCAGCTATTGAAAGCTGGAACTCAGAGTGGTAGACACAGGGGTTCTGAAATTCTCATTTAACTTGATAGTGTGAATTCCCTCCCTGACAACAAACGCTGTCATTGTTTGCTTTAAAGTGACAGGCTCACTTCACTCCTTTTTGAGAAAATATCAGCCAGCCTTAGATCCTCAGATGGGAGTTACCAAGCGTGCCCCCTGCCAGCCATTCAAGGAAAAGCCATGTTCTACAGGGTGCCCGACGGGTTCATCCTGCAGCTGGAGCAGGTGCGTTGCTGCTTCTACCTGCGCAACAATTTCTCTGCACCTCACAGAAGTGTGCTCCAATTTTATCACATAAATGTTAGAAAATCATGGGTTCACAAAGATGAGGATTTGATTGGTCAATCCTATTTGCTGTGTCATCAAGGACACCCTGGAGGGAAGTCAGCTATTTTTAAAAAGCTGTGCCTGTGTGTTGATGAAGAAGGCAGTGACAGAGAACAGTTTGGAGCCATCGCCCTGGTTGGTCCTGAACACAGCAGCCTCACACGTCTTGCTTTTGCACCATCAGTGCAAATGTCAACACAGTGAAACAGAAAGCCAAGGTCACTGTCTTATTATGGAAAGAGTTTACAACTCACAGGCCTCTTGAAAGTGTCTCGGGAGCTTAGCCACTGTTGACCTATGGCATCAAGGATTCTAACCTCCAACTTCGTCATTCAGTGTCTGTTGAAGGAAGAGTATGAACTATATATGAGTTAGAAGTTTTCTATTTGTACGTATATGTGAGCATTAAGAATAGCTCACAAAGCTGGGCGCGGTGGCGCACGCCTGTAGTCCCAGCACTTGGGAGGCTGAGGCAGGAGGATCGCGAGTTCAAAGCCAGCCTCAGCAATGGCGAGGCACTTAGCAACTCAGTGAGACCCTGTCTCTAATAAAATACAAAAAAGGGCTGGGATGTGGCCCAGTGGTCGAGTGCCCCTGAGTTCAATCCCTGGTACCAAAAAAAAAAAAAAAAAAAAAAAGAATAGCTCACAAAATTGCATAGGGATTGAAATTTTTATGAGCTTCATTAAATACAGCTTAACTTTTTAGTTCTCAATGTTTTATTTTCTTTGATATTTTAAATCTACAGGTAATATTTCCCCCATTTTTTTCTGTATAAAAATACAGAGTTTAAACATAGTGTTTTCTAACACACCTTGGTCATTCAAGCTAGAGAGTTAAATAAAATATTATTTACCAGCAATGTGATGTAAGTGCTTCAGATACTAACTATATGGAGGAGTTAGACCAGTGGAGAGTAATGACATAGTTACTTTTCAGTGCTCAGTGAGAACTGGTTTCGTTATCTTATTTTTAATAAATTCACTCATTTTTCAAAGGCCTGGGTTGCTGGAAGGGAATGGCTGGTGCACAGAGCTAAGGGGCAGTGTCTTCCCGGGACGGTCCCTGCTGTGCAGGGGCAGATGTCATTTAAGGTGGTAGGTGGTACGAGAAAACTGAAATGCAAGGAAACAGAATTACACACAGAGAGGGCCAAACTACACACAGCAGAGCAAAGACAGCAGGAAGGAAGGGGAGAAACTTGGGGTGAGTCCTGGAAGACAAGTAATTAAAATAACAGGAATCACAATTAGACCTGCGGTGCCAGGCCCAACCCGAGCTGTCTGCACTCCCTCACTCATTTGGTTCTGATAACAACCCAGTGAGGCAGGTCCCATCACTATCCCAGCTTCACAGATGTTGGGTCAGAACCATCACAAGTGGTTATAAAACCTGTCCATGGCCCAACAGCTAACGAACATTTAAATTCGAACCTAGCAGTCTGGCCTCAGAATCTGTGCTTTAGGTCACTGTGCTGGGATTTAAAACGACACAGAATGCAAAATTGACCTACAATATATCCAATACAGGTCTATAAATTCTCTCCTCGCATACACTGTGCACACAGGAGTGAGGGGCACGCAGGCCAGGAGCAAGAGGCTGCCCAGAAGTCTCCATGAAGAAGGAAGCCAGGTGTCCTTCTGGGAGGGACAGTCTGGGGGACGTCAAACACTGGACTTGAGGACGAACTCAGAAGATCACACATCGTCATGATGCCGTGTACAGAAGGGATATAACCAGCTGTAAACACAGCTAACTTTTAAAACCCTGTATTGTTGGTGACTCAGGATCACATCACAGGTGACTTTTTTCCAGCATGGTTCAGAAATTGAGACACAGGAAAAACTGGGTTGATCCAAGGTTAACAATAAAATAAGAACTGGGAACCGGGCGCAGTGGCTCACGCCTGTAATCCCAGCACTTTGGGAGGCTGAGGCAGGAGGATCGCAAGTTCAAAGCCAGCCTCAGCAATGGCGAGGCACTTAGCAATTCAGTGAGACCCTGCCTCTAAATAAAATACAAAAAAGGGCTGGGGATGTGGCCCAGTGGTCGAGTGCCCCTGAGTTCAATCTCCAGTACCAAAAAAAAAAAAAAAAAAAAAAAAAAGAACTGGGGAGTTTTCAAAGGAGTGGCTCAAATTATGCAGTCTGGTCCTTAGGTGGAACAGAAAAAGTCCCCGCAGAGACCCTGCTGAGCTGCGTCATTTTACCTCTGATTTTTCTACCTGTGAGAAGGACAGTGCAATCTAAAAAGGCTTACATTTAATCACTGCACCATCAACAAAATAGACAAGGGTGCTTTGTCTATTCAACTGATGTCTTTTTAAAAGTTGCACAAAATAGCAGTTGAGGTGGAAAGCCAGTTGGAGGTAAAGATAAAACAGCTGCTTGTTATCTCTTGGTCTGTGACATCAGTTCTGTCACTGATGTCACAGACCAAGAGAATAAGGGTCCAAGTGGCTGGATGGAGAGTTCACTTTATGATGCATTTATTTCTTAAGATGCTCAGAGTCTGACCACTTAAAAATTAAGTAGATCACTTGGAAAAGGGGGAAAAAGTAAGGAAGATTGCTGGTATCTAGGACCTTACAGTTAGTAGCTAAGAAAGAACTTATTTCTTTATAATTACTCTGAGTGAGTTTATACCATAAATTTAATCTTATGGATAAATCATTGGTTACATATTCAAATAAAATACAAACTTTTACTGTTGAAACTTTTCAAAGTGCATAAAGTTTTTCTCCTCTTCCTGGAAAAAAAAAAAAAAAAAAAATGAAAAACAGCACTAGGTCCAGCTAATAAGCCTGATAAGATTTCCAGACAAAGCTAACCCAAGCCCTTCGGAACCTGCCTGCCACATCACCAAAATGTTCCATGTCCTCAGAATGTCAGCTGAATAGTCCCCTGAAGAGTGAGTGCCCTTCACTAAAACCTGGTTTTTCCTAGATTTGTCAGAAATTATTCCCCAGGACAATTATGGATTCATGGATCACAGTGCAATCTAAAAAGGCTTATATTTAATCACTGGACTATCAACAAAATAGACAAGGGTGCTTTGTCTATTCAAATGATGTCTTTTTAAAAGTTGCACAAAATAGCAGTTGAGGTGGAAAGCCGGTTGGAGGTAAAGATAAAACAGCTGCTCGTTATCAAAGGCTTACAGGAACCAAGTGTTATTCTAAGTGATTCATACAGACCGCTATCTAACAGTAAGCCAGCCCTACTGATTTTTCCCACCTTAAAAAATAAGAAAGCTGAGTCTTGGAGAGATTGTATAACAGTCCAAGGTCACACATCTTGGTTTTAAGAGAGAGAAAGTGTCAGGATTTTAAAATATGATTATAATTATATTCCTTAAGGATTATCTTCCTGTAGCATGAATTTCTGCCTTTAGAATGGGATCCAGGCTATGATAGATTTTCAGGTTTATGTTAAAATATGCATGGTATAAATATCTGAACAAAAATGAATAACTACTATTTTTTAATAGCTTCTCAGCATCCCCAAAGAAATGTCACCCACTTTGACTCTTTCCACACTTCCTACTGCCACTACAGAGGACTTGAGTTTCTCCTGCTGGGGTCAAGTGTGGAAGGAGCGCCTTCCACATGGGCTCTTCCAGACACCACAGTTACCAAAGCCTGTGGTTTCCAAGGAGACAGTTTACAGGTAAACAAAACCTCATCACTTTATCAGTCCTATCAACTCCTGCAGTCTTTCCTTTTCTTTCTTTCTTTCTTTTCCTTTTACGTACTACAGATTGAACCCAGGATCACTTTACTGCTAAGCTACATCCCCAGCCCTTCCATTTTTTATTTTTTTATTTTGAGACAGGGTCTCACTGAGTTGCTGAGGGCCTTGCTAACTTGCTGAGACTGGCCTTGAACTTGTGATCCTCCTGCCTCAGCCTCCCATGTCCCTGGAATGGCAGGCCCTTGAGGACATTCCACCAACCTGCTCAACTCCCCTGCCTGCTCCCTGCAGGGCAGAGCTGCTCCCTCACCCAACTAGGGGCGACACTGCGCGCACACTCAGCGATCCCCAGACCCGAACTTAACTTTCGCCCTCTGACTCCATGACGGAACTTCTTTATTAGGCCTCTCTCTTCAGACTCAGTTTTCAGTTGGGGCAAATTCTCTCCAGGAGCAGCTGGCTTTCCGGTTGTGGCGGTCATGGCAGAGACCCGTCTCCCACACAGGCTGTGCGTGTCCCCCCCTCGAGAGAGCGCTCTGCTGCGGGAGACCCGCTGTCCGGCTCAGGGCACCTGCCTCCAGAAAGTGGAGTGGCCAGAACAACTCGGTGGCTTCACACCTGTGGTCCTAGGCCACGGCGCTCACCACCAGCCTCTTCCTCTTCCTCTGCGTTTGAAGGGAAGGGAACACTTTCAGTACTGGTTCAAGTCCCTTAAAGTGCTGTGGTGAGGAGTTTCTCACGCGTACCTTGACTTATTAAGAAGCTGTTTGATCAATTGATTTTTCAAACCTACGCAGTCCTTACTAGACCTAATATGTGATATTTATAGGAAAATTATGGGTACAACTGTAGGATATTGTTTCTTTCAAGTCATGGGCGTCTTTAATGGTACCTCTTGAGATTTACTTTCAAAATAAGTTCATAAGAAGTTAGTTAACATATGATTGATGAGTCCAAACTATAAAACTAGTGTCAACTATATCACATGCATGGAAACCTTAAATTCAAATATTCCATCTTCATTTTTAAAAAATGTTATCTTCTCATCTCTATCTTTTAACAAAGTACACATGACCTTCCCATGTGAAGTTCCTATCAGATAGCACTGAATAGGAGCCCAGGAGGAAATTGGAATCGTTTAAAATTGGATGTCATGTGTGTGAAATTTGGAAAAACTGCAGTCAAGAATTTTTCTGCATTTGTTTTGTTTTTGAAGAGAGTTGGCCTTGAACCTAGAAAGCACAGTCAGTTACTCTGTGGTGATGCAGAGAAAGTCAGAAGGTGTTAGCACAAGAGTAAGCACACAGCAGTGTGCACTCACTGTTCACGTGGCTGTTAGCCTGAAGATCCAGGGACCCGGAAAAGAATAAACAGACAGGACTTCATTAAAAATAAAAATTTTATTTTCAAAAAGATCCTATTAAAGCCGGGCGCAGTGGCGCACGCCTGTAATCCCAGCACTTGGGAGGCTGAGGCAGGAGGATTGTGAGTTCAAAGCCAGCCTCAGCAATGGCGAGGCACTTAGCAACTCAGTGAGACCCTGCCTCCAATAAAATACAAAAAAGGACTGGGGATGTGACCCAGTGGTCGAGTGCCCTGAGTTCAATCCCTGGTACCAAAAAAAAAAAAATAAAGAAAGAAAAAAGATCCTATTAAGACAATAAAAAGACCAAAAAGAAAGTGTCCAAAATAAATAAAGAGCCTTCAATCTTCAATAATCAGAAAACTAAATGAGTGTGTGTGGTGGAATGTAAAACACTGGAAAGACACTTCCCAAAGAGGACGTGCCAATGGCAAAGGCACACATGAAACATGGTCAGCCATCACGGAAATGCAAAGGAAAACCACGATGAGAAACGTCCAGACACCTGTGAGAAGGGCTGAACCAGGCTTCAGCCAAGTGCCCAGGAGGATGGAGGCACTGCTTTGGCACTCAGAGCACAAAACCTGTGGTGGACACGTTGGCCGGGAGTTTCCCGGCTACTTCTAAAGCTAAAACATGCCAGTATCACATTACTCAGCGATTCCATTCTTGCAAACCATCTATGGTAAAGTAAAACACATGTCACATGGAAGTCTGCGTGCACGTGTTTATGATAGCTTTGCTCACCACAGCCACACGTGAAACCAAGCCCGGTGACCTTGGACTGAGGACTGGATGAGCGACCTGGTGCCTCCCAGGGACGCAGCACGGCTCGGCGGCAGGAGGAGCAGACAGGGACCCAGGAAGCCTCATGTGTGACCCTTAAGTGCTCTACACTAGGAAAGAGAGCCCAGCTCGAAAGCATCACACCGGCCAGAGCATCCACAGGACACTCAGGACAGGGCCCGGCTGTGAGGACAGAGCTGACCCATGGCTGCCCGGCATTAGGTGGAGGGTCAAGGTGATTCTCAGAGTGAGGTGCTCTGTTTTGATTTTAGTGGTGGGTGCATGACTGCATTTCTCAAAACTCAAGGACCTGTTCATCAAAAGGAGTGAATTTTACTTTATGTAAATTACACCTCATTTTAAAAAAAAATAAGAAAGCTGAGTCACAGTTGCAGAACTCTATAACATACAAAATAATCTAAATAAATGTACACAGGGTACTTGTTTTATAGCATCAATAACAATCATCCAATCATCCCATGACCTTCTGTTATATAAAATCAGAAAATTTGTCTTGGTAATTCCAAACCAAAACTTTGGTCCCCCACCCCACCCCCATGGAGCTCAGGGTCGAACCCAGGGCCTCCTGCATGCAAGGCAAGCACTCTAACAACTGAGCGATATCCCCAGCCCTAACTTTGGTCCTTTTTAAGGTGCTGAGACAAAGGATGTTTACCTGCCTTAAGTGTCAAGATTATGATTATAAAATATTAACAAATGTTAAATTAATTTTTCATTGAAGAGAACTTTTTCAGAATAAAAAATGTTTTACAAAATTTATCTTTTAAGGAAAAGAGTACTCCTGGCTGTGAGTATCCACATGGAGATGATGACTCTCTTTTGGGGTCCTTTCAGGTGCCAGCATGTAAATTAAGGAGAAGCCAGGCCTGGTGGAGCACACCTGTAATCCCAGCACTTAGGAAGCAGAGGCAGGAAGGATCGCGAGTTCAAAGCCAGCCTCAGCAATGGCAAGACACTTAGCAACTCAGTGAGATCCTATCTCTAATAAAATACAAAAAAGGGCTGGGGATGTGGCCCAGTGGTCGAGTGCTCCTGAGTTAAATTCCCGGTACCAAATAAATAAATAAATAAAGGAGATATTTTTTCAAATTTTCTCTTATTATTTTTCCAGAATGTTCCTAACCAGTGGCTGTATCAAACTGATGCTCAAAGAGTTTATTTAGAAATAAAAGCGTTAAGTTTTCTCATCAAAGAAAACTGCAGGGCTGAGGTTGTGGCTCAGCGGCAGAGTGCTCGCCTAGCATGTGCACGGCCCTGATTCGATCCTCAGTACCACACGAGAATAAAGGTATCATGTACAACTAAAACAAATAAATTAATTAAAAAAAAAAAAAAGAAAACTGCAATGTTTTCTTGGGCTGCCTATTATCTCACTGTGTGATTAAAAACATCACAAAATAATATTGGTATCACTTAACTAAACAAGAATAAGAGGGGGGTGCTGGCCAACACGCCTGTAATCTCAGCAGCCGGGGAGGCTGAGGTAAGAGGATCACGAGTTCAAAGCCAGCCTTAGCAAAGGCGAGGCCCTAAGCAACTCAGTAAGACCCTTTCTCTAAAAAAAATACAAAATAGGGCTGGGGATGTGTTGGGGTTTTTAGCCCCTGACTCCTCTCGACCTGCAAGAGAAGGGGGAGCACCCCCCAACAAGGACAGATCAGGAAAGGTAAGAGCCGACTGACCGCCCACACACAGCCCTCCTTTCGGAGGACAATCAGACGCCTCAGGGAGACCAGTCAAGGCAGGGGCTTGTTTATTGAGGAAGTTGGATGGCCTTTATAGAAGACATGGGCCAATCAGCAGAAAGGTCAGTGGGCCATGAACAGTTCACGTGCACAAGCATAGGGAGCACAAGCAGATCACATTTGCGGAACAGCCACTAGCCTATCCTTGTGGTGGTCTGATTTCTCCTCATTTGTCAGGGCAATACCCCTTGGCTAGGCCAAGTCCACGTATCAGGAAGTGGGAGACAGGCAGAGAGTTAGGTTTTCATTTCTTCAACTTCTATTCTTTCGGCTGATGTGTTCTTAATGTCCCCAACAGGGATGTGGCTTAGTGGTCAAGTACCCCTGAGTTCAATCCCTGGTGCAAAAAAAAATTAAGAAAGAATAAGACATACAGGACCTTTTAATCATGTGGGGAGAATATGGAGGGGTTTAAACAAAATTTCAGATTAAGCCTTCATGAACTTTTTACCTCTTTTCTATCTGATACAAACAGTACTTCTAACCAATGATCTTCATTTCTTAACTACATATCAAATATTCTGGTATTATTTAGATATGCTAAAATTCCATATATTTAATGGGACATTTTAGATAAAATAGTTGAAAAGTGATGCTAATTTCAGTTTCAAGATGGTTTTCTCATGAAGAGAGAAATTATGCTTTGTTGAGAAATTATGCTATGGAATAGGAACTTGATTTTATAACTTTGATTCATTATTTTTTCATAATGAAAAGCACTCAGAAGACTATTGAAGGTCTGAGCCAGGTGGGTATCCATAAGAAGTTAGAACTCATCCATAATAAGTTAGAACAGCCATGTGAACAGTGTCCATTGAATCATTACAAGAAAGCTGAGCCTGGCAACTTTTTACTTAGCAAATAAATCTTTTGTGAATTAAAAAAAAAAAAAAATCACTAACACACACACACACACACCTACCTACCTTATGGAAAACTTCTGAAAGCTAAACTATGATCACAATAAAATACATTGAATTTTGGATCAATACTTCTTTTTCCAATTTCATAGTAGCACAAAATAACATCTATCTTCAGGACTGCTCACTTTAGGCCAAAATCTGTGCATGCACAAGACATCCCTTTTGGGAGATAGGGAGGGCAGGGTCCATAATTTAAATGCACAAAAAAACTTGCAGGATTCATTATTTAGGGGGAAAAATAGTACATCATCTAGCCAGAGATTTAAAATCACCCAGCAAAATTTCAAGAGACTGAAAAATAAGATACCAAATTAATAAAAACAGATAGATACATATATACACTTACGTATGCTAACACCTGTGCTTTATGTGTGTATGCATATGTGTGTGTACATATATGTGCGTGTGTGTGTGTGTGTGTGTGTGTGCTCATGTGTGCATGCTTAAAATATATCTCTGGTGGCTTTTTTTTTTTTTAAATAGCCAATTAGTAACCTGTTAAAAATATCAGAATAAGGTAGGGTTTTTTGTTGTTGTTTTGTTGTTGTTTTCCAATCTGAACAGATTTCTAGCTTTTCTTTTTTCCTCAAGTTTCTTAAAAAGCAAACATAACATAAAATCACCTGCCATTCTGGGTACTAACGCAGCTCCTAAGCAGCTTCAGCATCCGTCACGACCTGCAGAACAGCAGCTACGTGGAAATGACCTGAATGGGATGTAGTCTCTTCTTTTTTGTTTCACCATATGTCCTGTTTTTCTTAGTCTCCATTGCTGTGGAGATAAGAGAAGCCAAAGGCTGCCCCTTCTGATCTATGGAACCATGAAGGAGCCCTAATTGGGAAGGGCTGTTGTAGCTAGCTGGAAGCCATGGGTTCCACCTGATATGTATGTGACGCACCTGTAGGCACCCGCAAACCTGAAGGTATATAACCGGGTGAAAGCGGTCCGAGTTAGGAGAACGGAGAATTCAGTCAGCCGGGCAGTCACTCGGTCGGTCAGAAGAATCAGAGCGGCCAGAACGTAGGCAGAGCGGTTACAGAAGAGAAACCAGATAGAAGACAGAAGAGAAACCAGATAGAAGAAGTAATGACTGGTCAGAGTTAGGCCGAGGCTCCCAAGGAAGACAGAAGACAGAAGAAAGAAGGAGGAAGAAAGAAGAGAGAAGAAAGAAGCTCTAATCTTTCTCTAAGCTAAGCTCTATCTTTCTAACTCTAAAGCTAAGCTAACTCTAACTCTAAGCTAAGCTCTAAGCTAAGCTCTATCTTTCTTACTCTAAGCTAAGAAGACAAGAAGAAAAGCTCGCTCTAATCTTTCTCTCTAAAAATCTTTCTTTCCCTCTCTAAGCTCTAAGAAAGTAGAAGTAAAAGTAGTAAAAGCTTAACTCTGCCCCCGAGAGTTTTTATCCCGGTTTACGGTACCAGGCAGCTTACAAATGGTGGTCCGTCCGGGGCTCGGCAGGCAGAGAAGAAAAGCTAAGAAATAAGGAGAGCAACGAAAAAGCATAGCCTCAGACTCAGTTGAGACCAGCAAAAAGAGTAGTAAACAAGAGAGCATAGCCTCTGACTCAGTTGAGGCCAGTTAAGAATTAAGCTGAAGCAGAGTAGCCAGCGAAAAGCCGAAGCAAGCCGGCCAAAAGCTGAAGCAGAGTAGCCGGCCAAAAGCCATAAAAAATATAGAGAAAAAGCCTTGAGCTTTAGTATAAAGAAAAAAGCCATGAGCTTAAAAGAAAATAGAGAATTAAATAGCATGGTAAAAACCATGCAGAAAAAAAAAAAAGCCATTGAGCTTTGGCAAGAAAGCCATAAAGAAAAATAAAGACGAGGAGAAAAAAAAAAAAGTCAAAGCCGCTTATACAATTGTGCTTAACTAAGTGCGTTAGTTGCTCCTCAGCAGTAGACTTCCTTAAAGCCACAGCACCTTCTCAAAGGGCTCAAATATCCACCCTTTCAAAAATAAAAGGTGAAAAGCTAGGTAGGGACAAAAAAATAAAATAAAATAGAGAAAATAGAATTAAAGCACCTTTTTAAACTAAAGGGAAGGAATATGAAGGAGCCCTAATTGGGAAGGGCTGTTGTAGCTAGCTGGAAGCCATGGGTTCCACCTGATATGTATGTGACGCACCTGTAGGCACCCGCAAACCTGAAGGTATATAACCGGGTGAAAGCGGTCCGAGTTAGGAGAACGGAGAATTCAGTCAGCCGGGCAGTCACTCGGTCGGTCAGAAGAATCAGAGCGGCCAGAACGTAGGCAGAGCGGTTACAGAAGAGAAACCAGATAGAAGACAGAAGAGAAACCAGATAGAAGAAGTAATGACTGGTCAGAGTTAGGCCGAGGCTCCCAAGGAAGACAGAAGACAGAAGAAAGAAGGAGGAAGAAAGAAGAGAGAAGAAAGAAGCTCTAATCTTTCTCTAAGCTAAGCTCTATCTTTCTAACTCTAAAGCTAAGCTAACTCTAACTCTAAGCTAAGCTCTAAGCTAAGCTCTATCTTTCTTACTCTAAGCTAAGCTAAGCTCTATCTTTCTTACTCTAAGCTAAGAAGACAAGAAGAAAAGCTCGCTCTAATCTTTCTCTCTAAAAATCTTTCTTTCCCTCTCTAAGCTCTAAGAAAGTAGAAGTAAAAGTAGTAAAAGCTTAACTCTGCCCCCGAGAGTTTTTATCCCGGTTTACGGTACCAGGCAGCTTACAGAACCAGGGCTGTGCCCAAACCTTCCTCAATACTTCAAGAAGCCCAAAAGCTTTTTTTAATTCACAAATTTCCCAGCAGTCTTGAAAACCTAACAGGAGGTGTAATCTTTTTAGCTTTTGGCCGGAATTACATCAACTGAGTGTGGTTGTCATAATGATGGAAAGTTGATTGACAGTAAAAAAATTTACCTTTGAAAAAGAAAAATGAGGAGACAAAATCTAATGAAATAAAGGTAATTTATTAGGTAAATCAAATATTTCTGCATCTGGAGTACATGTGAGAAAAAATACTAATAACAACAGTCGTTGAGGGTAAAAAGTTGGGATCTATTTGCTAGAGTGTCGTCTTCTTCTCAAATGTTAGAATTTTTAATGTTGAATAGAGAGTTAAAAGGAGAGGAAACTCCCCCAATTTTTCTTTATTTCAATGGGTTTATAGAAAAATTCAGCCTACACTATTATTTTTTAAAATGTTTATTGAATTGCTAACAAAAATTGACAAAATCAACAAAGAGCTTAATATTAGCTGCTTTCAAAGTTTGGGGATGTAATTTGGGCATTTGAATTGATGCATGTGGTGTATTCCATGTTTCAAGCAACTAATGGAAGCCAAAATATTTCCTGGCACCAATGACCTTGAAAACTCTCTTATTAGTTTGATTCAGGGAAAGAATATAACAAATGAATGAAAATCCATGTCCCATTCAGGTTATTTTCATAGAAACTGCTGCCATTAATCAAATTACTCAAAACCTGTTTTTCAAAAAGTTAAAAAAAAAAAAAAAAAACCTGTTTTTTAAAAAAATAAATATAACATATTTGTTTATATTTTATTAGATATCTTGAATAAATATTCAGCAATTATACATCATCTATTTTCTTTCAAAATAAATAATATGTATAAGTTCTTTGTGGATTAGGCCTTTGAGTGCATTTTTTCAAGCAAAAATAAATTATAAGATAGCAATTTTTATTTCATCTCATTTTATTTTTTAATTTTAATTTGTTATATGTGACAACAGGATGCATTACAATTCATATTACACATATTGAACACAATTTTTCATATCTCTGGTTGTACACAAATAGAGTCACATCATTCATGTCTTCATACACGTACTTAGGGTAATGATGACCATCGCATTCTGCCATCTTTCCTACCCCCATTTTCCACCCTTCCCCTCCCTCACCTCTTCCCCTTTGCACTATCTAGAGTTCATCTAATCCTCCCACCCTGCCTCCCAGCATATTATGAATCAGCATCCTTAAATCAGAGAAATCATTTGGCATTTGTTTTTTCTTGGGGTTGGCTAATTTCACTTAGCATTATATTCTCCAATTCCATCCATTTACCTGCAAATGCCATGATTTTATTCTCTTTTATTGCTAAAAAATATTCCATTGTGTATATATACCACATTTTCTTTATCCATTCATCCATTACTCTAGTTAGGTAAAAATGACTGCCAGTGAACTGCAGTACTCAGTGTCTTGCTCTATGTATGCCCTCATGAATCCCCAAGATCCATGTAATGATTGTGTTCTACCACTTCCAAAGGCTTTCTCACCCCTAACATTCTTGCCTCCTTTACTCTCCATGCCCCACCATTCCTGGGCAACCGTTGATTGGCTTGGGAGCTACTTACATAATTTGCAGGACCCAGGGCAAAATGAAGGTGTGAATCTCTTGTTGGGAGGTAAAATTTTCTGTTAAAGGGACTAAAATACAAAGCTTTTAAATGTTCTTCCGCAATCTTCCTCTTAACTCATAATGGCATTTTTTATTTACTAGTTACTACCAAGCAAAAACTTAAACTTAAGTGACTTGCAAAAACTTCACCAATTTTCTTTATCTATAGTGGCCGAAAATGCCACAGAGAGAAAAGTTATCAAATGCACATAGCGCTTAGCAAACATTTTCTTCTATAAACCATTCTTCTATAAGGGATTACCAAAATCACACAGGTCACCTCTCAGTCCTGTGTGCTCTATCCACAGCTCACCTCTGCCAAGTTCCCGTGAGTAGAGGGGTTGACAGAAGGCCACCCCAGACTGCCCACGGCTCCCTTTTGTCGCCCAGCCTTGGCCTGCCCAGAGAAGTACCAGGCTAAGGAAGGTTGCGGCCAGACTCCTGGGCTGAGGCTTTCTTAGAACATCATAGCCTGCTTTCTGTGTTTCGAGCCAGTTACAGTCTTTATGCATTTTCTGTTAATCTTTTTAATATGTTCATCTTTTCCTATCTCCTTAAACATTTGGAAGATAGTCATAATAACTGTTTTAATGTCCTTGTCCATGCTATCCTTTATGTCATTTCCGAATCATTTCTAGTAGATGTTTCTGCTCATTATAGCTGAATTATTTTCTTTTTCTTTTTTTTTTTTTTTTGGTACCGGGGATTGAACTCAGGGGCACTTGACCACTGGGCCACATCCCCAGCCCTTTTTTGTATTTTATTAGAGACAGGGTCTCACTGAGTTGCTAAGTGCCTCGCCATTGCTGAGGTTGGCTTTGAACTCGCGATCCTCCTGACTCAGCCTCCCAAAGTGCTGGGATTACAGGCGTGCGCCACCGCGCCCGGCTCTTAATTATTTTCTTGATGCTTTGTATGCTGAATAACTTTTTATTTTTTGTAATTTCACCTCACTGGGGGCAGGGCATTGTCTTATGTCTACAAATATCTTTGCATTTCTTGAGCTTTGTGTTGAGACAGTTATTGTGAAAGATTGATTCCTTAATTGATTTTTTAATCAATATATGAGTATTTGAAGTAATATTTATAATGTCTTGGGCTTGCCAAAATTCAGTAACATCATGAAATTTTAAATTCATGACTTTCTCTCTGCTTCCTCCTTCTCTGCTTAGAGTCCCCGAGGGTCTTATTTCTCAGGTGGCATCACTAGGTGTCACTAGGGAGGGCATCAGAACCTCAGAGAATGCAGACTTGGGCCCCACGCCGCGGGTCAGCTGGTGCTTGCTCTAACAAAACACCACTGACAAGGTACTTGTCAACATTTTTTTTCTCATGGTTCAGGGCTAGTAGGTCCAAGGTCAAGACAACGGAAGGACTGGTGTCTGGTGAGGGCTGCTCTGTGCTTCCAAACGGGCACCTTGTCTCTGCGTCCCCTGGAGGGGAGGAAGGCCGTGCTGTCCCAAGGCAGGGTGGTGGAGAGGGTGAGGGGATGGAATCCCTCCGTCACACCCTTGGTCAGAGGGCTCATCCCACTCACAAGGGGCAGCCTCATGACTCAGTCCCCTCCTGGTGGCCGCACCTGTGAAACTATTGCATGGGATCGTTTCTGTGTGAGTTTTGGAGGGGACAAAACATTCAGCCCATGGCACCTCCTGAGCAAAGACCTTCACCTCTGACAAGATCTCCACCTTACACATGCACATCCCCAGAGACGCTTTGTTATAGTGTACCCCTTCACAGACACCTACACCTCCTCACGGGAGTTCAGTCAAGGTTAAGGCCTAACCTTGTACATCAGTGCACCCTCTGGGGAAGGCATCTTTATACACATTGCAATCCAGAACTGACAATTTCTAGATGTGTGAACCCGCATAAGGTAATCTTAGTCTTAGACTGTTCCTCTACAAAGCAGAAATAATAACATATACTTCATGGGATGCTATACAATGAAATTAGATATTATATCTAGTGTCTGGACATAATAACTTCTAAACAAATGGTAGATGTTGTTGTTGTCATCATCATCAACACCATCAGATTCACATGCTGTATGTAAGTCTCTGGGTGTAAGGGTCTTGTCAAGTATCAGGGCATCCCCCATACCTGAGAGCAGATAGTAGGTTTGGCTGACTGAGGGCATGACATTTGAATACTTCTCATGGTAATTAAGAAATGAAATGGAAGATAATGGAACTACCTTCAGTGAGTAGATTATCTGGCTCATGGAGCAGTCATAATCAGTGAAGGAGAAAATAAGCCCTCTCCACTCACGAGTGATTGAAGGCAGAGTATATTTAATCTGTTGATTTTCAACATTAGTCAAGTGAACTTCACATAAATTAGTTTCTCCTACTCCTTGTTGCTTTTAAGCAACCAAGCCACTGCTGTAATGTCATGTTTTCATTGAACATTCCTCTAACTGAATGTTCAATGACCTCCATTATAGTGCCACAACCCACCTTAATAATATTGTCTGGAAGACTTTTTTGCAGAAGTAACAACTCAAATAGGAAAGGAAATCTCATCCCAATGTGCCCCGATTCATCACGCTGCTCTTCAAAGCCAAGGATGCTGGGTCTGTCCTGCGTGGGTTCTAGGACTCCGATTCTAAGATTTGTTCCTAGACTCCCTCCTCCACCCAATCTGGATGAAATATTGAGGGTCACCTATCAATGCTCTTTCAGATTGTCCTCCTTCTATAATACAGGAGAAGCACGTTTAGGAGGTTAGGAAAAAATACAGATAGAATCAGACCACAGTGGACTGAAATGATGATTACAACCACATTATGAGAATAACTTGTCAAACAGACATTTCACATATGAAAAGAAATTCCCTGGGGATTCAAGATGGCGGGCTAATAGTTCTGGTCCCCTGATTCAAGCAGCATGCGTCCTGCTTGTCAGGCCAGGTGGGTGAGGGGGATCTCACTAAAACTCAATATTGGACAGTCAGAGTGAGATGGGAGAAAGGACGGTCAATGTAGATAACTAATGATTGGGCCAGAAATGGGGGGGGGGGGGGCTGATTCAAAAGGAAATAAAATGCTAATACCTCCAGAGCACTTCCCCCTCCTCCAACTTGGGGCCAAGGTCACCTGCCTCCAGGGAATTGTTCCTCCCAGCAAGGACTTGTAAATGAGTGTCCCCTGGGCAGCTCCCCTCCTCTCAGTGTTTCTAGGGTGTTCCATCTTCAACGCCAGGGGAACAGGACCTGATCCTGATTTTCAAGACCAGTTTCAGAAGTGTCTTAGAGACTCAGAAATTTGGGTTCAGTTAACAAAGAGGAAAGGCTCCCTTGTTTTTTGTTTGTTTGTTTTTGTTTTGTTTTTGGTACTGGGGATTGAACACAGGGGCACTTGACCACTGGGCCACATCCCCAGCCCTTTTTTGTATTTTATTAGAGACAGGGTCTCACTGAGTTGCTAAGTGCCTCACCATTGCTGAGGCTGGCTTTGAACTCGGGACCCTCCTGAGGAAAGGCTCCCTTGGAGCAGAACTGGTTGTGACAGCACACGCAGCAGTAGCAGGGGGAGGAGAACACGGAGAGAAACCCACGGATAGGCTTGGTATGGAGAGACCTTAGTTCAGAAAAGCAGCCTGCACTTAGCTGATCCTGAGGCCGCGCTGTGGGACCGGCATTGGAAGAGTGCTCTGTGTCACTCACCTGGCCGAGAGAGCTGAGCTGGCACCATCCTGAGCCAACCACGCCACAGCTACTGAGCAGCACTGCCACTCTGCCCTGGCGAGCCCCCACCCTGCAGCCTAGGGTGACCTGGCAGAACAGGACTGAAACAGGCAGAGAAGGCTGTGCCAGGCGGTCCTGCTCTGAGTCTGGTGGTTCACGTGACCAGCTGAAGCAGGTCAGGAATCTGGACAGGAGGGTGTGGACACACTCAGGGACTCAGTCTGGGATGGCTGCGTCCCCAGGCACAATATTCGGGGCTCCCCCTGCCCCATCCGTACAGTTCATGAGAGGCTCCTGACTGAGATTGGCAACCGCCAGGACCTGGAGGTGTGTTATCTACTCTGTCCAGAGCAGATGCCACCTAGCGGTGCCCCTGAGCCCTATGCGACCCAAGCCCCAGGGGCAGGAACTCCATCCTAGAACTCTGCAGCAGCCCCCGCTGGGAGTGCAGCCATCTGATCTGTGCAGAGGAAGCACCACCTGACAGTACTGGCCAGTCCTTCCTGCCTCGGACTGGGGAGAAGGGAAGAGGAGCTTCTTAACCAGCCTCAGTCTGAGACCACCACACCTGGCAGCTTGAGGTAGGGAGAGGAAGGGGTTAGCAGCTCCTGGCCCTCTCTCACTCTCGGCACAGAGCTCGAGAAATGGAAAGAGATAGTAGGGCTGTCTATTCTCATCAACTATTTTGACTACCTTAGTGGAAACGATTTCTTAATGTTTCATTAAAAGCCTTTTCTGTCTCTCTCTCCCATCTCTCTCTCTCTCTCTCTCTCTCTCTCTCTCTCTCTCTCTCTCTCTCTCTCTCTGCCCTGGCAAGCCCCCACCCCGCGGCCTAGGGTAACCTGGCAGACCAGGACTGAAACAGGCAGAGAAGGCTGTGCCTTCTCTCTCTCTCTCTCTCTCTCTCTCTCTCTCTCTCTCTCTCTCTCTCTCTCTCTCGTGTGTGTGTGTGTGTGTGTGTGTGTGTGTGTGTGTGTTTGCTGTGCTGGTTAGTTATCTATACATATTTGTTCCCTTTTTTCTTATTTCTAGCATTTTTAATGTAGTTACTTTTCCTTGCTTCGTCTTTTGAGGGTTAGGGTGTTTGATGAATATATTTTGGTTTTGTTTTGTACCATTTTTCATTTATATGTTTCTCTCTTCTCCTCCTAACAGCCTACAGACCGCGGAGAGTATGAGTCTCAGAATTTAAGGAGGTTCTGCAGATGATCATGAGTCATAACAGTGAGTAAACGAGTAGTAAACAGGATGTTTTCTCCTCTACGAACTGATTGAGACCCTGTAGACTAGCTTTATAAGGATCCCAGACATTTCAGAAAGCAGACCACCCTAGGAAGAGCCAATCCTTTCTGTCCCTTGGACTGAGACAGTGTCAGGAGCCTGGGGAGCACAGTCTTCTGGACCCCACCAGGGGCACGTTTCTGGTGCATGTCCTGCCCATCGGTGAGAGCTGAGCTTCCCGTGGGCCCCGGGCCAAATGGCACCTTCTAGAAACAGGTTCTTATTTCCAGGGAGTGTGTGAGTCAGCTTTTCCTCACAATGACAAATGTCTGAGAAAAACCACTCCAGGAGGAAAGGTGTACCTTAGCTCACTGTTTCAGAGGCTTCAGCCCAGGGTCACCTGGCTGCATTGCTCCTGGGCCTGTGGTAGGGCAGAGTTCACGTGCGCAGGGTGTGGCAGAGCAAAGCTCCGGTAGCCTAGCCTGGAAGCAGAAGGGGAGAGGGAGAGAGGGGATGAGAGAGAGAGGTGAAGGAGCTGGGGAGTTTCCCCTTAAAGTTCACCCCCTGCTGTGCCTGTGTCCCCCCTTCTAGGCAAGTCCTCCTCCAGCCTCCCCACCCCAACAGCCCTTTCCATTATGAATCCCTCCGTGGGCCAAGCCAGGAAGGAGGTCAGAGCCCTCTTGATCCAGTTGCTCCCCAAAGCCTCACCTGTGACCATGGCTGCTCTGGGGACCCAGAGCCTTCAGCACCCGAGCCTTTGCTAGCAGTGGGTTAACAGAAAAAAGTCACCAGCGTTTGGGAAACTCTCAGAATCAGTTAGTGTCTCAATTGTGGTCTAGTCACACCCATTATTTTAACTGAGAGAACTTAAAATAAATAATGGCTGTAAGACAGAGTTAACTGGACGCCTGAAAATCTGAGGAGGAGTCTCAGGCACCCTGGAGGCAGCAGTTGCAGAGGACAGGTGTGGCCCTGAGAGCAAGCAGAGCTCGGACATACCAAAGCCCCAGGTAAGCCCACAGAGCTGAGGTTCAGCCTCGGTGGGGTGGCCCTGCTTGGCTGGGGAATGGCCTCTGAGTGGGGAGGTGCCCAGCTGCCGACAGACCTCTGAGGATGGGCTGGTGCACCTGAGGCACAGGGGTGAAGCTCCTCCTTTCTGCAACCAGGATCCAGCTGCTGTTGTCCATGCAGCCGCTGCCAGGGGTGGAGGTGGGGGGGATGGGGGTGGGGGGGACAAGGACTGACAGGGGTGGGGGACAGTGACTCAGCAGAAAGGAACTATCAGGAAGAAAACAAGATCAAGAGCCTTGTGCTTCTCTCTCCCTCTCTGTCTCTCTCTCTGTCTCTCCCCCTCTCTCTCCCCCTCTCTCTCCCTTTCTGTCTCTTTCTCTTTCTCCCTCTCTCCCTCTCTGTCTCCCTCTGTCATCTCTCTCTCCCTCTCTCCCTCCCTCTCTCTCTCTCTCTCTCTCTCCCTCTCTCCCTCTTTTTCTCTCTCCCTCTCTTTCTCCCTCTCTCCCTCTCTTTTCCCTTCCCTCTCTCTCCTCTCTCTCCCTCTCTGTCTCTCTCTTTCTTCTTCTCTCTCTTTCTCTCCCTCTCTCCATCTCTCTCTCCCTTTCTCTCTGTTAGCAAAATTTGCAGGAGGGACAGACGCTCGAACCGTCGTATAGGAAAAGGAAAGGGGTTTATTGAATTACCAAAGAAACACGTGGAGGGGATGGGACAAACCGCGGGGAACGAACGGGAGCTGGAGCACGCGGGAACGGAGAGCAGGAACAGAGAGCGGGAACAGAGAGAGATTTCAGTCCGGGGCTGGCTTAAATAGAGTAGGGGCCATAAAACCCCCTTGGAGTGAGTCCTTGTCCTATAGGCCAGCAGAGGTCAGGCGGGGGAGGTAGTGGTAGTGGACAGGGGACTTGCTGGTCAGGTTTTTGGTCACGCTGAGGATCCTGGGAGCTGTAGTTTTTCACAAGGCACCTGGGGAGGTGTGGCCTTCTGCCTGGGAGGCGCAGCCTTCTGCCTAGAATCCAACACTCTCCCTCTCTCCCTCTCTCTCTCTTCATTTCTCTCTCCCTATCTCCCTCTCTCTCCCTATTGACAACTCCTAAGAAGCAACTGACAAAACTGCAGTGAACAGGAGCTGAGTGGCGGTTCGGTTGGAGTATTGGGTAGCATCTAGTACAATCCTGTGGTCCTGAGTGTGAAATACAAGACAGACTCACAGTCAGAAAAGATAGAAAACACAGCAAGTAGAGCAGCTGGGAGAGACAAGTAGAACTGAAAAATAAAAAAATGGAAGAAATAAGGTAATTCAAATACAGGATAAAAGAAAACATGTATGGGTTGAAAAGAACTTTTAAAAGTTATTCCCAAACAAGCAAATCACCAGGTAACTTGAACCAAAGAAGAGTTGCCATTGAAATCCGAAATGGTAGCATGGAAAAATCAAGTAGAAGGAATGTCACAAGGCATAAAGATGATATAAATTGATTGAAAAAAAGAAGAGATACAGAAACAGATCCAAGGAAGTTACGGGGAGCCACAGGGGGCCACAGTGAAGTTCAAGGAACTGGTGAAGACAACTAAACCAGCAAGCAAAGGTTTACCCTGGGTTTCGGGATGTGTGGACAGTACAACCTAGGGATAAAGAGCTCGACTTGGAGTGGGGGGAATAAAAACTTCCAAGTTTCTGGGTATATAGAAAAATTCCAATCGAGAGAAAAATAACTGGCCTGGCATCAGAATTCTTGCCTAAAGCCCTGGGAGCCAGAAGCTAGAAGAGAGTCAGCTTCCACCAATTGATTACAAACAAAAGAAACGGTAGCTAAAAAATCAAATAATCAAGGAGCAAATGCAAACTCAATTCCCCTAATAAAGAGGAGATAAGTACAGTTTTCAGCACCAAACAAGTAAACAATAGAGGCTATCGAGCAATAAACTACTGAAATGAATGTGCCTCTGTGTGAACTGCTTCATGGCCAATTTCTTATGATAAGAAAAAAATGACAGAAATATCTAAGAATTTATACCCCAAAGACTAATGTATACATCGTTGGTGTCTTCAATGTATTGAATAACATTAAAGATGTTTGAAAAAAAAGGAAATCCCAGACTATAAAAATTAATAATTTAATCAGATGTAGTTAGAAAGGGTTTCAGTAAGAAACTCAGAAACTAACAGAACTCTTGGCAAATACTCACATAAAAAAGATGGAGAAGCCGGGCGCGGTGGGACTTTGGGAGGCTGAGCAGGAGATCGCGAGTTCAAAGCCCCTCAGAGTGGAAGCAACTCAGTGAGACCCTGTCTCTAAATAAAATACAGGGCTGGGGATGTGACCCATACGAGTGCCCCTGAGTTCAATCCCCGGTACACAAAAAAAAAAAAAAAAAAAAAAAAAAAAAAAAAAAAAGATGGAGAGCAGAAGCCCTGGAGAACCCCCATTTCATATATACAGCTACCAGTAAAACATTTCTAGAAAAAACTTCAGAATTTAAACCATCAAAATTAATCTCCAAATAAACAAAATATTGATGAGCATAAAATGAACCTTAGCAAATTTGGTTCATTCAAGTCATTTAGGAGAAAACATTCACTGCGCCATCTGCTAGCTCCATTCAATTTACAATGCAGAGGGAACCTTGCTAACTCAACCTTAAAAGCATTCCGCAATAAAGCGCTCTGCAAAGAAAATATATGATTTTCATATAGATCAACAACTCTAATCTACACCAAAAGGTCTCTGTAATTGATGAAGATATAAATAGCACATCAATTCAGAACTAACCCAACCATTTTCAAAAATGTACCTCAACGATATCCTCCACATTTCAGACCTCTGCCCTGTGCCTTGGAAATGCTTTGTTGAAGTTAGGCTCTGATTTTTTAACTTTTATTTTGTTTTTTGTCCTTTTTTCCCTTATGAATTTAGCACCAGATCCACTATGTGTAAAATGTTACCCTTGAATATAGAATTAGTGAATGAAGAAAACAAAGAATCGAACACCAAGGTAAATGCTCAACTTAGTAAGAAAGACTCGTTAGCAATGATAGTTATGAGTTATTTCATGTTTGTTCTTAAGCCCCTGAAAAATCAGATTTTGTTTGTTTGTTTTTGTGGATTTTAAAACATTTCTTTCCCACATCTACGCAAGTTTTTTGCTTCATTACCACCCTGGTTAACATCTGCCCTTACCTTTCTAATTATATTCACCATTGTTTAGTTTTCTAATCCTGTAGAAACAGGAACTTGGTAGCTGGTTTCCCTGCAGTACTCAGGAACATAAATACTTGAGTTGGAAGGAAGAGACAATTCATTCAGAATCACTCACTGCTGAGTCCAATACGCCAATGAAAACATTCTCATTTTTTTTTTTAAGTTTTGTACGAGTTTTTTTTTTTTTTTTTTTTTTTTTTTTTTTTTTTTAATACATATGGTAAGGGATGCCTGCTTATTTAGATGGATTACATGAAATGAAAAGAATAATTAGCAGTTCTATGAATACAAAGTTCAAGGAATTATATTGAATTTAAATTGTATGTGGAACTTGGAGAGAAATGAAAGACTAAAGAGATTAAGGGAATAAATTACAGGTAGGAAAGGACTCCAGTCTAGGAGCCGCACCTACTTGCTGAACTGTGTGTGTTATTTATAAGGAGCCCAAGGAAAAATTGTGAAAATTAATCTGCTTTTCCCATTCCCTCTTCATCTTCTGGTTTCTTTTCTTCATGAAGTCTGTATATGCCCACACTACCTGGAGGAAGCCAACACAACCGACACAACGAGAGCTCATCACTGGCTGATCCACGATTTCAACACTCTGCGGCTCAGATCTCTCTGGACCTGGAGCTGTGACCGCGACAGCCCTCCATCAGCAGAGGCCTCCGTGGCATAGGGTTTGTGTTCACTTGGCTTTTATTTTAATCTCTCTAGGTAATTGCCTTCATTGTAAGAAAATTTAAAAATACAAACAAACGATGATTTTAAAATCCATGATATTTATGCTGTCAACATCCCAAAATATTAGTCAGACTTGTTTTCATGACTACGTATATAATATACACAGGTGAGCTGAGTGAAGGAATGGTAAGGGATGAATGAAATCAATGAATAAGTTACTGAAGGAATGACTAGTGTAACAAAATCTGTGTGTGTGTGTGTGTGTGTCCTTAAGGCCCATTTTTTTTTTTCAACCAACAATAAACTGTGGTCACCTCTTAATGGCAGTAATTGCATAAAGACAGGATCATGGGAAACACTCTCAAGGGTGAGGGACCACACTCACCATCTGTGATCTAGCAACCTGATGCTGATGATCTGATTTTGATTGGCTACACAGAAAATATACAATTCTTTATAGGCCTTTTGCAATATTAAATACAGAAAACTACTCAAAACCCCAAGTATTTGCAATATTTCTTCGTTGAATTCAAGTCCAAGAGTCAGCAGAGGACCAGATGGTGAGGAATTCAGGCTTTGTGAAAGGCACAGTCTCTGAGCGACCTTTGGACTCTGCTATTGTAATGCAAAAGCAGCCAAAGACAATACACTGCAGAGGAACCTGCTGTTTCCCAACAAAACTTTATTTACAAAGTTTTACTGGCCCCTTCCAGTGGGGTGAGTTGGCCCCTTCTAACATCCAACCCCCTTGTTCTACTAAACCAAAACCTTGAAAAACCTTTGCTCAAGGTCACACAGCTAGGAGGACTTGTGTCCATTAAGACTTGGTCCTGAAATATTAATTTTTATTTTTTGTCCTTTCTCAAGTCCAGTTACAACAGTAGGCCACCCAAAAGAAACTGTAACATACATTTTCATTTCTCATGTTTGATCAATCTATTCTGTTTTCAAAATATACTTAGAAATGTTTGGCAATAGCTCTCCTCCTATCACCCTGCTCACCCCGGCACCCCATGGTCATTAAATAACTAGGTACAGGAGCCTCCCCAGCTGCCTCTGCTTTAGCCTCTGCCCTCGCAGTGTGTCCAGAGCAAGAGGGGCCCTTTAAGGGACAGCCCAGGTCTCCCCTCTGCTCTGCAGGCCGTCCAGGCTCCACCTCCCACTGCTCCTGACTTCCTCTCCTCCCTCAGTCTCCTGCCTGACTGTGCAGCCCTGGTCCTGCAGCTCTCGCTCAGACTCCCCAGGCACTGGGCCTCAAGGTCCAGCACCCACAGGCCTGCGCCCGCCCTTGTGTCTGCAGATACTGACCCCAATGGCACAGCTCAGTGAGGTCTGCTCTGGCTGTCAGGCCTAACATTGCACATGTCACCTGCAACACACACACACACACACACACACACACACACACACACACAGGCATTGCATTTTCCTCTTGGCTCCTACATCAGTGTTTTTGAGGTGTGCCTCTCCTTAGATGCATGCTCCCCGACTTTCATCAGTTTTGATTGCACTTAGTCCCAGGGTTTACCCCAGGGCCTGGCGTACACTAACTGCTCAGCAAACACTTGTACTTTGACTGAATGAAAATAAAGATCTGGCTGATTCACATCTGATCTCAAGTGCAGAACATACTGAATTAAATGTTCAAATTAGCTGGGCACGATGGCTCATGCCTGTAATCCCAGCAGCCTGGGAGGCTGAGACAGGAGGATCATGAGTTCAAAGCCAGCCTCAACAATATCCAGGTGCTAAGCAACTCAATGAGACACTGTCTCTAAATAAAATAAAAAATAGGGCTGGGGGTGTGGCTCAGTGGTAGAGTGCCCCTGGATTCAATCCCCAGTACCAAAAAAAAAAAAAAAAAAAAAACAACTTCAAATTAACATTTGTTACAACTATTTTATGTGTGTGTGGGTGTGATGGATTGGAAAAAAGTCTTCACTGTCCACTATTCCTTTCTTAGAACCATTTGAAGTACCCAGGGTGATAGAATGGCAAATTCACTCAGAACCTGCGGTGGACTCTGTTGAACACAGACACACAACCCGCAAGAACGGGTCTAATTGGGAAGTGAGAGTGTTCCTCCTTCACTGCCCAAGACACCTTTCTGCAGACCAGATTCTGCAGATTGGCACAAGGAGTAGAAGTCTTTTTTTTTTTTTTTTTTTTTTTTTTTTTTTGGTACTGGGGATTGAACTCAGTGGCACTTGATCACATCCCCAGCCCTTTATTGTATTTTATTAGAGACAGGGTCTCACTGAGTTGCTGAGTGCCTCACCATTGCTGAGGCTGGCTTTGAACTCAAGATCCTACTACCTCAGGAGTAGAAGTCTTGATTTTAAACTCAAAGGCCACCTGAAATGTGAACCAAAGCCTTTTAACAACATGGAGAGGCCAGGGCTGGGAAGTGAGGAAAGCCCACTGAGAGCTCGCACCTTTGCTATTGGCCATGGTGTGGTTTTGAAGGCGTTTCCTGGTCCCTCTCAGACTCTTCCACACAAGTTACATTAATTACAGGAAGAGACATAATTATCACTCGTGGCTAATTTGTTTTTAAAAAGAAGAAAGAAAAAAAGAAGAGAAAGAAACCAAAACAAGAAGGATTGTAAAAATAGCACTGGGAATATAATTAAAGAATTAAACCATTAAAGCTTCAAAACACAGGCTCCCACTTCTCAGCAGCTTTTTTTTTTTTTTTTTTTTTTTTTTTTTTTTTGTGGTACCAGGGATTGAACTCAGGGGCACTCACCCACTGGGCCATATCCCCAGCCCTTTTTTGTATTTTATTTGGAGACAGGGTCTCACTGAGTTGCTAAGTGCCTCACCATTGCTGAGGCTGGCTTTGAACTCGAGATCCTCCTGCCTCAGCCTCCCAAAGTACTGGGATTACAGGCGCGCGCCACCGCGCCCGGCTTCACTTCTCAGCAGCTTTAAATCTACGCCACTACTACAAGACCTGATTTGCCTGGGCAGTGACAAACTGCAACAGGAAGTGACCCTTTACAAATATATCTGCATCTTTCTCTGTGCACTTTAAGTAAAATATTTAATTGCATTTGAGTGTTTTTCTATCTATGTATGATCACACTTATGGAAAAGATTGATCATTGATTATGTTCATTCTTCAATAAACTAGCCAATTGTTTACATGAACAAATGAAAAAAAATGTGATTAGACTATTTTGACACTAAATGCATAGTACAAATATACTCTAGCCATTGACTTTAAAAAAAGTTGTTTGATGTGACGTGTATCTATGTATTTGTGCGTATGTGCATATATATGAAGATTTTTGAATATTTGGATATTTTGAATATATATATATTTGAATATATATATATATATATTTGAATATATATATATATATATATATATATATAAAGAAATATTCCAAAATCACATTATGAGATATAGGAAAAATTTTATAAAAGAAAACATAAAACATTACAATGATATTAGGTAATAAATGAGCATTAAAGAAAACTATGTATGATTAGTCTGAGAATAATATTTCTCAGATATTGGGACTACTCAACAATGATTTTTTTACAAAGAGAAAATCACATTCTTTCATACATCTATCAGCCATCTGTATTATTTTTTGTGGACTGACTTATTCATGATCTTTGTGTATTTTCTTCCTTTGGGTTGTTTAACTTTTTTATTTGTGGGAATTAATGAATATAAATTAAAAGAAAAAAGTTGTTTTAAGTTTCTTAAACTTTTTAAGATTTTTTAAAAATATAATGTACATAGCATAAAAACAATTTTTAACTTTATACTCACTGAGTAGTACATTTAAAAAATTGATCTGAAAGTCATTGTGCTGTTTGTGGTAATTAGAATGCTAGAAGTGTCTTGTTTACAGGGCTAGGATTTGTAGCTGTTGTTTATTTATGGAATTTTTAGAGTTTATATTTTCACATTTAATAATTTACACACTGTGGTTTTGAGCATGTTGATCTTCAGGGCACTTAGCCATGCAATAAATGCAAATACACTGCCTATCGGAACGTCAGGACGTGGAAACATGCCGCGGTAGCCTTGAAGGCCTGACGTGAAAGCTGCCTTAAGTTTTACATCTGCTGAGTGAACTCTGCCTTCTACCAGCTGAGTGCTGGGGCCACTGCTGGCCACTACCAGGAAACTCTTTAGTATCCATCCCCAAGGGATGGGCCCAACTTTGCCGCTCGGTTTAGAAATTAAATTCTGAAAAAGCTACATTCCTTAAATATGACTGACTCTCAAACTATAGTGATATCCATGAATGTGAGCTTAATCAAGGAATCCATGATGAATGGAAATCAATGAGAATTTATTCTTATTATCAAAATGAATGGACTATGCCACAATCCCAACACTACTCTGGTTTCTAAAAGGCTCCTTACTGAGTTATGTATGGTAGATATATAGTGAGAAGCAAGTACAAATTATATGAAAACCTCTGTTTCTTTTATCCTTGAAAAAAATAAAATGAAAGTGCTGTTCTTAAGATAAAACTACACGCACCTAAAGTTTACCTTTTAAAACATATTTAACTAGGTTCATTTGCTAGTATTTTATATCCAGGTTAAGAACCTTAGGGTCTCAGATGGTAAGTGACGAGGATCACTGCATCAGTTGAAACAGGGTCTGTGTTAGGAAGATATGGAAACAAAATTTCAGGTGCACTTTGCAACATTCCTAAATGAGATGTCAAGTCTATAAATCACGTGACTCAAAAGTAAAAACAGAGATTAAAATGCTGGGTGCTACAGGGAGCGGGGAGGTTGGCTGGAGCCCAGGACATGGGGCTAGCCTGCACAGGTAATGAGACCCATGTATTAAAAAAATTTCATTAAAAACAAGAATAGAGAGCAGTGAAGCCAGCGAAAACAGCGCGATCAGAGCTGGGAGACTGTGAGGCGACCACACCAGTTCAAATCCACACTTGGCCGGACACGACCCTCAGCAGTTAAGCCGGAGAGAAAGCAGAAAGCGGCACGGAAACTGGTGAACAGGCAAGGAGGAACCTGTGACTGGGAGGACCATCAACAGCCAGCGGGGAAACTCGAATCCGAGTCCAGCGTGACGACCCCCTGTGACCCTTCAACTGAGGAAGAGCACGAGAGTAGACGCCATCTGGACGGATCGATTTTCAGGGACAGCCACACAAAGCCCCATCCCCAGCATCACACTAACCGGGTACACAGACTTGACTCCACCCACAAATTTTCCACATCAGCCAGGGCCCATCTGCAGACACCTAATTTAACAAGCATGGAGAGGAAGAGAAAAAGCTGCCTAATTGAGACTTGTGGGTGCAACTTTGTTTTTTGTTTGTTTTGTTTTGTTTTCTTTCTCTTTTTCTTTCCCTCTTTTCTCTCTTTTCTTCTTCCCTCATCCTTCTCATCTATACCCTGCCCCTACATTCTCAACAGAGACGAAAACAAGTTGTATACAGAATTAGAAATTTTAGAACTGAGGCAACTGAATAGTACATCAAAGGGGTGTTATATATAGTCTCCTCTCTCTATATTTTTTTTTTTTTTTACTCACTCTGTATTCTCTCTTTCACTAATTCTTACTACCCGGACATTTTCTAACTTTTCTCAACGTTTGCATAAGCTTGGCTTAAATATACATTGGTCTTCACACTAAATTGTTCACTCCAATTCCATTCCTCTCTCTTCTACTATTAAACTACTTCCATAAATTTCTATTTTTACACTTCCTAAGGGGGGGAGGGAAGCAATATCCTTCCTTCCTTCCTTCCTCCTAAGCATATCACCTTTGTACCCAATATCTGAAATTATAAACCCCATTACAATCACTCAGAGTATATTAGAGACAATATCTAAATTCTCTAACTCTGTACATTGTGACCAAATTGTGATTAACTGAATATAAAATGTCTGGTTTTAAGGTGCAAAGTATATATAAGGGGATCTGATAGCATTATACAACAGGAGCATCATTAGGTCTTAAGGTAAAAACAAAAAAGTCAAGGTTCCACAATGCTAAAAAGAAAAGACACACAAGCAATATGAAAAAATAAGGAAAGAAAATGTCCAAAACAAATCAACATACCTCCTTAACAGATTCCCTGGCAAGCACAGTAGATCTAATGTCAGAACAGGAATTCCGGACATATATAATCCAAATGTTTATGGAGCTCAAGGATGAATTCAAGAAGAAGGTGAAATAGAGCAAATTCAGGTAGTAAAAGATCACTTTGACAAAGAACTTCATAAACAAATAAAAGACGCAAAAGACTACTTCAATAGAGAGATAGAGGTTCTAAAGAGAAAACAAACAGAAATTCTGAAAATGAAAGAAACAATAAACCAAATTAAATGCTGTATTGAAAACATCACCAATAGATTAGACCACCTGGAAGAAAGGACCTCAGATAATAAAGACAAAATATACAAACTGGAAGAAAAATGTAGAACACACAGCAAGAATAGTAAGAAATCAAGAACAGAACATTCAAGAAATATGGGACAACATAAAAAGACCAAATTTAAGAGTGATTGGGGTAGAGGAAGGTGCAGAGTTCCAAGCAAAAGTAATGAGTAATTTATTCAATTAAATAATAGCAGAAAATTTTCCAAACTTGAGGAATGAATGGAAAAACCAAGTTCAAGAGGCTTACCGAACACCAGACGTACAAAATCACAATAGATTCACACCAAGGCACATTATAATGCCTAATATACTGAACAAGGAGAGAATATTAAAAGCCACAAGAGAAAGGAAGCAGATTACATATGGGGGAAACCAATTAGACTATGTTCAGATTTTTCAATCCAGACCTTAAAAGCTAGAAGATCCTGGGATAGCATATTTCAAGCTCTGAAAGAAAAGGGATGTCAAGCAAGAATCTTATACCCATCAAAATTAAGCTTTAGATTTGAAGATGAAATAAAAACCTTCCACGACAAACAAAAGTTAAAAGATTTCACAACTCAAAAGCCAGCACTTCTGAACATCCTGGGCAAAATATTCCACAAAGAAGAAAAGAAAAATAGCAATAAAAATCAACAAAGGGAGATATTAAACGAAAGGAATTACCAACCAGAGGAGAAAGCAAATCAAGTTAAATACCATAAACAAATAAAAATGGATGGGAATATGAATCACATCTCAATAATAACCTTGAATGTTAATGGCCTAAATTCACCATTCAAAAGACACAGATTGTCAGACTGGATTAAAAGAAATGACCCAACAATATGCTGTCTCCAAGAAACCCACCTCATAGAAAAAGACATCAATAGACTGAAGGTGAAAAGCTGGGAAAAATATTACCACTCACATGGGCCATGGAAGCATGCAGGGATTTCCATTCTCATATCAAATAAGGTAGACTTCAAGCGAAAGTTAATCAAAAGGGACAAAGATAGATATTTCTTACTGCTTAAGGGAACCATTCATCAACAAGATATAACAATTATAAATCTATATGCCCCAAATAATGGAGCACCTACATTCATCAAACAAACCCTTCTCAAGTTCAAGAGTAAAATAGACCACAACACAGTTATCCTAGGGGACTTCAACACACCACTCTCACCAATGGCTAGATCATCCAAACAAAAGCTAAATAAAGAAACTTTAGGCCTCATTAAAACAATTAATAACTTAGACCTAACAGACATATATAAAATATTTCATCCCTCAGTAAGCAAATTCACTTTGTTCTCAGCAGCACATGGCTGCTTCTCCAAAATAGACCATATATTATGCCACAAGGCAACTCTCAGCAAATATAAAAAGTAGATATACTACCCTGCATTCTATCAGACCATAATGGGATGAAATTGGAAATCAATGATAAAATGAGAAATAAAAATCTACTCCAACAACTGGAAGCTAAGCAACATGCTACTGAACGAACAAGGTGTTGAAGAAGTCATCAAGGAGGAGATTAAAAAATTCTGAGAGGTAAATGAGAACACAGATACGTCTTATAGAAATCTCTGGGACACTATGAAGGCAGTGTTAAGAGGAAAATTCATTGCACTGAGTTCATTCCTTAAAAGGAAAAAAAAAACAAACAAATAAATGACTTAACATCACACCTCAAAGCACTAGAAAAAGAAGAACAGACCAACACTAAGAGCAGTAGAAGACAGGAAATAATTAAAATCAGAGCTGAAATTAATGAAATTGAGACTAAAGAAACAATTCAAAGAATTGTCAAAGCTAAAAGTTGGTTCTTTGAAAAAAATAAATAAAATTGACAGACCCTTAGCAATGCTAACAAAAAAAAAAAAAAAAGAAGAGAAAAAACTCAAATCACTAACATCCATGATGAAAAAGAAAATATCACAATAAACATCTCAGATATACAGAAGATAATTACAAATTACTTTGAAAACTTGTACTCTAATAAAATAGAAAATATTGAAGACATTGACAGATTATTAGAGTCGTATGAATTGCCCAAACTGGAACTGGAGGATTTACATAATTTAAATAGATCAATTTCAAGTGAGGAAATAGAAGACACCATCAAAAAGCTACCAGCTAGAAAAAGCCCAGGACCTGATGGGTTTACAGCAGAGTTCTACAAGACCTTCAAAGAAGAACTAATACCAATGCTCTTCAACTTATTTCAAGAGACAGAAAAAGAGGGAGCTCTCCCAGACTCTTTCTATGAGGCCAATATTACATTAATTCCAAAGCCAGGCAAAGACGCAGCCAAAAAGGAAAACTTCAGGCCAATATCTTTAATGAACATAGATGCAAAAATTCTCAACAAAATCTTGGCAAATCGAATACAAAAACATATCAATCAAAAAGATAGTGCACCATGATCAAGTGGGGTATATCCCAGGGATGCAAGGTTGGTTCAACATATGGAAATCAATAAACATAATACATCACATCAATAAAAAAAAAAAAAAAAAAAGCATTCGACAAAATACAACACCACTTTATGTTCAAAACACTAGAAAAACTAGGAATAACAGGAATATATCTCAACATTATAAAAGCTATTTATGCAAAGCCCCAGGCTAACATTATCTTAAATGGAGAAAAATTTAAAGCATTCCCTCTAAAACCTGGAACAAGACAGGGATGACCCCTCTCACCACTACTATTTAACATAGTACTTGAAACTCTGGCCAGAGCAATTAGACAGATGAAAGAAATTAAAGGGATCCACATAGGAAAAGAAGAGCTCAAATTAGCACTATTTGCTGATGACATGATAATATACCTAGAAGACCCAAAAAACTCTACCAGAAAACTTTTACAACCAGTAAATGAATTCAGCAAAGTAGCAGGATACAAAATCAATACTCATAAGTCAAAGGCATATTTGTACATCAGTGACAAATCCTCTGAAAGGGAAATGATGAAAACTATCCCATTTACAATAGTACCAAAAAAAAAATAATAATAATAATAATAAAATACCTGGGAATCAACTTAACGAAAGAGGTGAAAGACCTCTATAAAGAAAACGATAGAACACTAAAGAAAGAAATCCTAGAAGACCTCAGAAGATGGAATGACCTACCTTGTTCTTGGATAGGTAGAATTAATATTGTCAAAATGTCCATACTACCAAAAGCATTATACAGATTTAATGCAATTCCAATCAAAATCCCAATGACATTCCTCAAAGAAATAGAAAAAGCAGTCATGAAATTCATCTGGAAAAATAAGAGACCCAGAATAGCCAAAGCAATCCTTAGCAAGAAAAGTGAAGCAGGTGGCATCACCATACCAGACTTTAAATTATACTATAGAGCAATAGTAATAAAAACAGCATGGTATTGGCATCAAAACAGACTGGTAGACCAATGGTACAGAATTGAGGACACAGAAACTAATACACATAATTTCAGCTATCTTATATTAGACAAAGGTGCCAAAAATGTACAGTGGAGAAAGGATAGCCTCTTCAACAAATGGTGCTGGGAAAACTGGAAATCATATGCAACAAAATGAAATTAAACCCTTATCTCTCACCCTGCACAAAATTCAATTCAAAGTGGATCAAGGACCTAGGAATTAGATCAGAGACAATACGCCTAATAGAAGAAAAAGTAAGCTCCAATTTCCAACATGTCGGATTAGGCCCCAAGTTCCTTAATAAGAATCCTGTAGCACAAGAATTAGTATCAAGAATTAATGAATGGAATAGATTCAAACTAAAAAGCTTCTTCTCAGCAAAAGAAACAATCAGTGAGGTGAATAGAGAGCCAACTAATTGGGAACAAATATTTAATACATGCTCATCAAATAGAGTACTAATTTCTAGAATATATAAAGAACTCAAAAAACTTAACACCAAAAAAACAAATAACCCAATCAATAAATGGGCTAAGAAATTGAAAAGACACTTCTCAGAATAAGATACACAATTAATCAACAAATACATGAACAAACGCTCAACATCACTGGCAATTAGAGAGATGCAAATCAAAACTACTCTAAGATTTCATTTCACTCCAGTCAGAATGGCAGCTATTAAGAACACAAACAACAATAAATGTTGGTGAGGATATGGTGAAAAAGGCACACTCATACATTGCTGGTGGGACTGCAAAATGGTGCAACCATTATGAAAAGCAGTATGGAGATTTCTTGGAAAACTGGGAATGGAACCACCCTATGACCCAGCCATCCCACTCCTGGGTCTATTCCCAAAGGACTTAAAAACAGCATATTACAGTGACACAGCCACTTCAATGTTTATAGCAGCACAATTCACAATAGCTAGATTGTGGAACCAACGTAGATATCCCTCAGTAAATGAGTGGATAAAGAAAATGTGGTATATAAACACAATGGAATTTTACTCAACAATAAAAAAGGATAAAATAATGGCATATGCAGGTAAATGGATGAAGTTGGAAAATATAATGCTAAGTGAAGTTAGTCAATCTAAAAAATCCAAATACCAAATGTTTTCTCTGATATAAGGAGGCAGATTCACAGTGGTGTTGGGTGTTGGGGTACATAGGAGGATTAGAGGAACACTAGAATGGTCAAAGGGGAGGGAGGGGAAGGGAGGGAGCAAGGGGGGGATAGAGGGGGAAAAATAGAAAAGGTGGTATAACAAGATGGATATCGTTATCCTAAATTCATGACTGAAGACTTGAATAGTAAGAATATACTTTGTATACAAACAGTGTTATGTAAAAAGAGTCTCTATATGTGTATTATGAATTGTAATGCATTCTACTATTACAAATACAACAACTTTGAATAAAAAAAAAAAAAAAAAAAAAAAAGAAAAAAAAATTTGGCCCACAAAAGTGTAACATGTTTTTTTAAAGGATCATTAAACACGACATAAAAAAAAATAGATTAAAAAATAAAATAAAATTACATATAGACCAAAGAGCTTTTACCATGACCCCCAAAGGGGGTCTTCAGGCTTACCCTACTCAGGCTTACCCTAAGGGTGCTATGCATGGATACAAGGTGACAAAAGGGCCAGGATGTCTTGCACACCAAGACAGGTGCCACCATGTCCATCAGCACATCACCCACTGAGCTTGCTGAATTAAAATCAGGTTAAGAATGACCTTGAGGGGCTGGGGCTATGGCTCAGCAGTGGAGCGCTCGTCTTGCATGTGTGAGGCCTGGGTTCTATCCTCAGCACCACATAAATAAAGTGAGGGTATCATGTCCACCTACAACTGAAAAAAAAAAAAAAAATCTAAAAAAAAATAAATAAATAAAAATAAAAACATCCAAAAAAACCCCTGATTGGCCCGAGGATAGAAGTGTCCTCTCCATACCCCCACACCCATCATTCATTCCCTTAGGAATGGGGATACCCAGTTCTGGCCAAAAGGAAATGGGGAAGCTGGTAGGCTTCTGGAAACAACGCTCCTGACTCCCAGCTATAACCACACACCCTTTCACACTGGACAGGAAGAATGAAGGTCAGATCCTGGGGCCACTAGCAGCAATAATCACAGGAGCAAAACCAACACCGCAGGTAAACAGATAGAAACACAAAAAGAACCCGGAATCGTTGTATTTGGACTGAAGAACCAACTCTCCCTCAAACCAGGCCAACTTCTGGGTGTCCATTGTATGAGTTAAATATGTGTCTTTGCTGTTGAAGCCAATCTGAGTTGTGTATTAGTTGTAGATTCATGTATTGTAACTATCACAGAACCTGGCAGATTTGACTCCAAGGTAGAACTAAGCATGATTTTGCCATAGTAATCCATAAAAAAGAAAGGAATAGTAACAATGAAAAAGTATCTGGAAGCCGGGCGTGGTGGCGCATGCCTGTAATCCCAGCACTCTGGGAGGCTGAGGCAGGAGGATGCGAGTTCAAAGCCAGCCTTAGCAATGGTGACACACTTAGCAACTTAGTGAGACCCTGTCTCTAAATAAAATACAAAAAAAAAAAAAAAGGGCTGGGATGTGACCCAGTGGTCAAGTGCCCCTGAGTTCAATTCCCGGTACCAAAAAAACCAAAAAAAAAAAAAAAAAAAAGTATCTAGAATCTGTAAAATAAAGGAAAAGTGTCACCTAGACACTCCTAGAAAGCTCCTTAAGGTAACGCTGGCACATACTTGAGTACTCACCACCCTCAGATTTACCTACCTGGGGTTTAGCATGCAGATTTCACTGCTACTCTGAGTTGCTGGGAATTTCGTAGTTTAAATCTTAAACTCTGCTGGGAAACCTCTTTGAAGATCAGCCAAGAAGATTATGGAAGTACAAACAGCCACAGAAGCTTACAGCTGTTCTCCTGTAGCACACGCTGAGCTGGTACTCATTCTCCCAACATGACCAAAATCAGATTACACTGAGCACCACCTTCTAAAACTACTGTATTCTCATCTCTCAAGTAAACTATTCACCTTTGATTTTTCCCCTGATTTTCGCAGCAGGAAGTGCTAAGAGTGCTTTTCTCTTAGAAGGAATGCACCATTCTTACTAAGAATGAACTGGGCTTCTTTGGTTAGTTGTTGGTTTTAACCTAGATTTGATGTCAACCAAAGAAAGGCTTCTGTATACTTAAGATTTGCTATTTTGTTTTGCTTTACATATAGATAGTTGTAGTTAATATAATAGTGACTTCTGTTAAATGTAAGTCTCATAATGGTTTAAGGAAGTGGTATAATTTTTTTCTCAGCAGTTTTGGAAATGTGTTGTTTTCAAAGTGAGTAAAAAATGCATTTTTTATAAAGACTGCATGTGTAAGTATTTTTATGAAGAAATTTATTTAAAAATCACTCCATCCCTTAAACAAAAATTGTGTGAATCCAAGAAACAGTTGAGTGACCTCAGTGGAACATACTTAAGTGAAAATTTAGAGTAATTTAAACTTAAATGATAAAATTGAAAGAAATCATTAAATTAAAGGCAATGGGTCAGACTAAATGTCCAAGCAATCTCATTTCCCAAGATAAATGTACTTTAGCTGTATCCCAAATCAAGACAAATTGTCCCCCCAATTAGTTATCAAATAATGACCAAAAGGTAAGTTAAAACTATCAATTCTTGCTCTTAGTACCAACATCAGGATAAGAACTCCCTTTAAAAATGAGCCATTAATTTTCATAAGTAAAAATATTAGCTTTTCTCACAAATATACCAGGTTTCAGGGATGGCATATGGAAATATTTCCACTTGCACTTAAAAACATTTTTTTTAGTTGTAGAGGGACACACAATATTTTTGTTTATTAATGTATTTTTTACGTGGTGCTGAGGAGCCAACCAGGGCCCCACACATGCTAGGCAAGTGCTCTGCCACTGAGTTACAGCCCCAGCCCCCTGCACATTATTTATTAAAAAAAAAAAAAAAAAATACTTTAAAGACCAAATTTGCAGAGCACAGGAAAAAGCAACCAGAGTAAAACAGCATTACCAGTGCTGCTGTCATACAACTTCTGCTGTCTACGTTTTTTCCTTTCCCAGCGCCAAATGTGGGACTTGGTTACATCTCAGCATCTTTGAACCACTTGTGCTATTTCTTCGTTACGTGTTACCAGATCACAGTAGAATTTTGGGGAGAGGAGAGGACATGTTAACAGTTTATAAAATACCATCATCTCTTTTCCATTAAAATATTTTTTTTAAAAATATGCATAATTAGTAATATCATATCTATTTCTATTAAACAGCAGAAATATAGCCTGAAGAACTTTTTTTGCATTTTAATAGTGGCATCTAATGCTTGACTCTATAAATATGAAAAATAGATATTACCATGAACAATTTCATTTTGCTTTTTTCATTCATCAATAAAAGTAGCATTTCTAATATATCAAAAGAATTAGTATTAGTGCCGGGCACGGTGGCACACGCCTGTAATCCCAGCACTTGGCAGGCTGAGGCAGGAGGATTGTGAGTTCAAAGCCAGCCTCAGCAATGGTGAGGCACTTTGCAACTCAGTGAGACCTTGTCTCTAATAAAATACAAAAAAAAGGCTGGGATGTGGCCCAGTGGTCAAGTGCCCTGAGTTCAATCCCCAGTACCAAAAAAAAAAAAAAAAAAAAAAAAGAATTAGTATTAGTAAAACTAACAGATAAAATCACAATGAAATAATACAAATTTGTAGAATTCATAATACTCCTGAAATGATAAGAATAAAAAGAATTGCTTCTATACAATGCTAATGTTATTTACCCTCATCTGGTGTGTTTTCGCCCATACTGGCTTTGAGCCTCATCCACCATCTCCATAGGGCAGTCAGTTCTCACCTGTATACAGAATGACTGGAGGTCACTGTGCTAGCCAGCTTTTCCTAGTGAAAAATATGACCTCGAATCCCTGGTATCTGCCTCTATAACACCACACATTAGCCACATAATTAATGTAGTTTGAAGTTAAACACATACATACATTTCCAACAACATAAGCAAACAAAGCACACTAGTTAATTGTTAAAAAATTTGTTAAAACCAAAAACATAAGGGTATTGTGGACAAAAATATGAATAATTAAAAATAAAAGAGAGCAGGCCTGGCGCAGTGGAGGATGCCTATAATCCCAGAGACTTGGGAGGCTGAGGCAGGAGGATCTCGAGTTCAAAGGCAGCCTCAGCAATGGGAAGGCAGTTGGCAACTCAGTGAGACCCTGTCTCTAAATAAAATACAAAATATGGATGGGGATGTGGCTCAGTGGTCGAGTGCCCCTAAATTCAATCCCTGGTACCAAAAATAAATAAATATATGAATAAATAAATAAAAATAAAAGACAGCATCAGTCATTTGTGTAGCAAGAGATAAAGGCATCTTGCAAAGAAAGAAGGAAATGGGGTGCCCAATAAGCACACACAAAGATGCTTCACTTCATCCTTAAGAAAAAAGTCACCTACCTTACTATCGAAAAGTTGAAACTTTTAAATATTTAATCCTTGTGAGAATATGCAGAAATAGAAATCAAAATAAGTCAAAATTGGTTCCAAATTAAGGTGGATTTTTCACTATCCAGCCAAATTTAAAGTTGGGTTTTTTTGTTTTGTTTTGTTTTTTTACCATGCATCTCTCCAAAGAAATCCTTGCAAAGGTTTATGCTTAAATACACTAATTTCAGAATTGTTTCTAATAACTCAAAAAGAAAAAGTAACTTGTTAAAATTTTTTCTTTCTCTCCTTTCTCCTTCCTCCATTGAGGGTAGACTTCTATTTTCTCTCCTTCTTTAATTCATCAAGTATGTACCAGAACGTTTCCTCCACGTCAACTACATCGGGAACTCATAAGGTCAGTGCCCAGCATTTTATATACTAGGTTAAGTTTATTTTGAATGTAAATTTATTTTTATTTTGAAGCAGTCACTTTGGCTGCTGAGAGGAAGTCGGGAATGGCAGTGGGGAAAAAAGAGACGTGGGCAGAGCAATTAGAAAAATTCAAACACCAAAACACTGTGCAGGTACAAAAAGAACAAAGTAGGCTTTTATAGACTGATTTGGACAATGACCACACTATATTACTTTATGAAAACAAAGATTAAATACACATGAGTACATGTGGAAATGCTTATAAGCATTTCTTTTCAAGAAAAGTAACAAGATTTTAATATAATTACCATTAGGAATAGGAGTAAAAATTACAGAAATTGGAAAAAATTGACATTTTATTGTTTTAATTTTAAATATTTCTCTTTTCCTCATATAATTACAAGGTTTTTGTACACTTTTTTTTTTTAGTAGAATTAACTAGCTTTAGACAATAAACCATTTTATCTTCTTGATTCATTGTAAATTAAAAGTACTTATGTTTGCCTTTTAAAAATGTGTCCTCCAATTCATTTTGTTCTTACATTTGGCTCAAAATATTTTGTAATTTCAGGAATGCTGAACAATGTTTCATGAGCCTTCTTTTTCTTTAACTTTTCTTTTGATAAATAAGAATTAACAACAGTTTAGAAAATACAAGTTAGGCTAAAATTTAAAAAAATAAATAAAACTAAAATTGAGGTATTTCATCTCAGCTCCTTTGGTGTGTCGATTTACCCATATCCATGGTGTATTTTTTGCAAGAATTAGATTTTACACATTTTTGATCCCCTACAGGACATGTCTTGAGTTATTCTTGTTTGTAAAACCCAGAATAACACAGCATAGTCTGTTCCCACTAGAACACAGGGCTTAAGACAAAATGTATGGGCTGAGAGTAAATGTCATGTTTGGAAAAAGATAAAATTCTGATAAGAGGAACAAGGCCAGCTGCAAGAATCCTTCCTGACATCACTTCGATACTGCGTTAGAGCTAAGGTGTGTGAAGTTTACCTTGGCCAGGGTGGTTTCTGTCAGTCAGGGTGATGTCTTCAGGGTTCATCCTTGTTGTGCCGGGTGTGAAAGCATTCCTGCTGAAGGCTGCGTGGCATTCCATTACAGGATTTACCACATTTTGTTTATCCATTCACCCAGCGATGGACGTCTGTGCTGCTTCTACACCTGTGGTTATTGTGGTAATGCTGCTGACAACATGCTGTACAAAAAATCTGTTCGATTATTAGTATTCTGATTTGTTGTACATGCTTGCAATTCATTTCATATTACATATGAAGAGCACACATTTTTCAAGTCACTGGTTTTACATAAAGTATTTTCACACCATTTGTGTTTTCGTACATGTACTTAGGGTATTGATGTCTAACTCATTCTGCCATTTTTCCTATCCCCTTACCCCCTCCCCTCCCCATCCCCCTTTGTTCTATTTAATGTTCCTTCATCCCTCCCATCCCCCCTCCCTTGCTTTTATAAGTCAGTATCATCATAGCAATCATTGGACCTTTGGTTTTTTGGAATTGGCTAACTTCACTTAGCATTATTTTCTCCAACTCCATCTATTTACCTGCAAATGCCATGATTTTAATCCCTTTTTAGTGCTGAGTAATGTTCCATTGTGTATATATACCAAAGTTTCCCTATCCTTTCATCTACTGATGGGCATTGGGGTTGTTTCCATAATCTAGCTATTGTGAATTGTGCTGCTATAAACATTGATGTGGCTGTGTCCCTGTAGTAAGCTGTTTTTAAGTCTTTTGGGTATAAACTGAGGAATGGAATTGCTGGGTCAAATGGTGGTTCCATTCCAAATTTACCTAGGAATCTCCATATTGCTTTCCAGATTGGCTGCACCAATTTGCAGTCCCACCAGCAATGTATGAGTGAGCCCCTTTCCCCACATCCTCACCAGCATTTATTGTTGTTTGTGTTTTTGATAGCTGCCATTCTGACTGGAGTGAGATGAAATCTTAGAGTAGTTTTGATTTGCATTTTTCTAATTGCTAGAGATATTGAACATTTTTTTCATATATTTGTTGATTGATTGTATATCATCTTCTGAGAAATGTATGTTCAATTCCTTGGCCCTTTTATTGATCGGGTTGTTTGTTTTTTTTTTTTGGTGTTAATGTATAACAAATTAGAATAATAATTATTTTTTAAAAAAGAAATAAAAGAGAATATGCTAAGAGATACAATCTGCTTCAACATCCAAAAAAAAAAAAAAAAAAATCTGTTCAAATCCCATCTTTCATTTCTTTTGGACATATACCTGAATTGTAGGGTCATATGACAACTTTGGGATAGGGCACTGGGGATTTAACCCGGGAGTGCTTAACCACTTGTCCAAATAACAAAACCTTTTAATTTTGAGACGGGGGAGACAGGGTCTTGCTGTGTTATTTAGGGTCTTGCTAAGTTGCTGAGGTTGGCCTTGGATTTGCAATCCTCCTGCCTCAGTCTCCTGAGCTGCTGGGATTTCAGGTGTATGCCTGGCCTGAGTTTACTTTTTGAAGAACTGCAGGTATACATTATGTTATATATAGTTTAACAGGATAAAAAATGAATTCCAATTTGATACATGTTCTGCTGTCGATGAAAGCTTCCTGCACTCTGATTCAGCATCAGAGAATAGCTGCCCACTGAACTATCCTGCTTGCTGAAGGTAAGTTAATTATACAACCCACACACAATCTGTACTGAGTTTTCTCTGAGTTTTCAGTCCCACAACTTGTGTACCGCCACAGCCAGAGGGCACAGGACCGCTGCTCGCACGGCCCCTTATCATCCAGGAGAAGCTTCCCCAGGTCACTTCCAGCCTCTTGGCTGCTATTTATTGCATTTTCTCACGCGATAGTAGTCAGGATGCTTGGGTCGGGTATCTGTCCCTGCCAGACGCTTCACAAGTCACTTCATTGTTTTGGTCTACTACCTGCTCATTTGTAAACTTTCTTGAGGATGTGTGTGCACTAACAATTCTCCAGGAACCGTGCCAGGGGCCACGCAAGTGAAGGACTGTGCTGGGCCTTCCCCTCCACCTCAAGAAGTCTGCAGTTAGTGGGCAAGACTAGCCGCCCTTACCTTTTACAGGGATGATGAAAGACACTGAAGAAAACACGCAAGAAAGGCCTTTCACATTTAAAGTTTTAAAGACATGAGGTGTGATTACGATGGTTCCCACTGGCTATGGGAGATATATAATTGATATATTTAATCAATATGAAAAAAAATCTAACCCACCTTAAAAATATTTGATATGTTCAAATTTTTGTGAGTCACATACTTGTAGATCCGATGACTCTCAAGGCCTGTTGACATAAGGGAAGGCCACATAGCTTTTGCTCCTTTTAATTCAAAATGAAAACAGCAATAATTAGAGAAGATGATAGATGAAGCAAGCACTGCCTAATGAGCACATTCAACTCATCAGCAAAGGTCCCACTGGGAGCCATCTCTGGGTACCACTTGTGACCTCATGCATTAGCGCAGCAGTATTCAACAGGAATAACGCTGATGCATCCGCAGGTATTTTCTCACTTTTATTAATTTCATATGAATACGTTTTCCTGTTTGCTTTCTCCATGAAGTCCTAGGATTGGTGATGATATCAGCTGCACGGTTAACATCCACCATCAAAGAGTAAGTAGATGTCCCAATTAACTTAGTCTTCACTACTATCTAAAGAAATGCCAATAACAGGCCCTGGTCTCTATGAAAGATGTGATAGAATAATTAGTTCATCCTGGTTGCTACATTGTTCCAAAAGAAAGATACCCTGCTGATAAATTTATAAGCCAGGATGGAAACATGTAATTTGAACCAAGCAAATGTTGACCCAACTTGCAAGATAATTGGGGGGAGTAGGTGAGAAAACAGAATGTCACTTGTGCATCATTCAACAGAGAAACGTAGAGAGAAGTCTGTCCTGAGCTTCAGAAATGATCAAGGTTATTCAGTGCTGGAAAAACTGGGGATAGAAGGAAGCTACCTTAACATTGTAAAGGACAAACTCAAGGCCAACAACATACTGAATGGAGAAAAACTAAATTTTTTTCCTCTAAATTAGGAACAACACTCTGATAACCACTGTTCAACATAGTCCTTGAAACTGTAGCTAGAGCAATCAGACAAGAGAAGGAAATTAAAGGGATACAAATAGAAACAGAAGTCAAATTATCTGTTTACTGATGACATGATCCTATACTTAGAAGACCAAAAGATTCCACCAGAAGACTTCTAGAGCTGTTAAATGAATTCAGCAAAGTAGCAAGATACAAGATTAACATCAATAGCTCCTATACTCCAACAGCAATTATGCTGAGAAAGAAATCAGGAAAACCATCCTCCCATTCACAATAACCTCAAAAATATATACATACATACATACATACATACTTGGGAATTAATTAATCCAAGGGGGTGAAAGATCTCTACAATGAAAACTATGGAACACTGAAGAAAGAATTTGATGAAGACCTTAGAAGATGGAAAGAGCTTCCATGCTCTTGTATAGTCATAATCAATATTGTCAAAATGGCCATACTGCCAAGTGTTATAAAGATTACTTGAAGTGATTACTATCGGTATTTCTGCAAAAAGTAACAATAAAATCTGAATTCACTTTGGGCGATGTTAAAGTCTACCTTTATTCATTGAAGAGGAGCTGCCTGAACCAGCAGTATGAACGTCAGCAGGCTGCTGCGAAGCCCGGGTAGTCAATGGGGAATCCAGGCTGTTCATAAAGACGGCTCCTTCTGGGGCTGAGGAAGAGGTCAGAGCAGCATGCCTCGGACACACAAATGCCAGTGGACAATAGTGGGGCAGGAAGGGGCACACCTGAGAACTGCCCGTAACTCAGGGTTGGAATGGGGAAGGAAAGGGGAAGATTCCTGACAGATGAGGCTTCTCTGGTTTGGACATGGTTTGTCCTTGAAGCTTCATGTGCTGGAGGCTTGGTACCCAATGTAACAATATCAAAAATGGGGGGGACTTTAAGTGGGGGGCCTAGTGGGAGGTGATGGGTCATGACAGCCCGTGTGAAGGGATCAGTGCTGCTCCTGAGTGGGTCGGGTCTCACAGGGGTAGGTGATTCCTTAGAGAGCTGGATTGTCAAAGGAGAGAACCTGGTTCTCCTGCTTCCTGTCTCACCATGTGATCTCTCTCTCTCTCTCTCTCTCTCTCTCTCTCTCTCTCTCTCCTGCATTCCCACCATACGATGCTATCCACCATGAGGTCCTCACCACCAGAACTGTAAACTAAAGTACTCTTTTCTTTACAAAGTCCTCAATCTCAAGTATTTTGTGATAGCAACACCAAATGGACTAAAGCAAAGCTAGAGTGTCATCAGAGAGCAGATGAAAAGGAACTTGCTACCCCTTAAGGAGTTGTGAGTTCTTCTACTGCAATGGGATCTCCAAAAGCATTTTAGGAAAGACAGCGACTTAAATGTCAATAAATAAATAAATAAATAAGAACAAGATAATGATTGTGTTTGTTCCATTCATTTTTTTAAATGATCCACTTACCTGACCCAAGAGACCTAATGAGATAAAAATATCAGTTTTCTTTAGAGATGATCGTGTCAGAGATAATGCTTTAGGAAACATTCTTCGTTTTTTCTTATTTTTTATTTATTATTATTATTATTATTATTATTATTATTATTATTATTATCAGAGAGGGTCTCACTAATTTTCCCAGGCTGGCCTGGAGCTCACAGTCCTCCTGCCTCAGCCTCCTTGAGTAGTTGGGATCACAGGCACAGGCCGCCACAATCAGCTCTCATTCTTCCCTTTGCATCAGAAAATAAGTCTCTCCTTCCACAGCAGTGGGAGACAGGGTGGAAACGCAGCCTGAGAAGCCAGATCTGCATGTAGAGAGCCAGTTTTAAGGAAAGAGCTTCTTTGCCCCAGGATGGCAAAGAAGCACTTCCCGTCACACAGTCCCAGCACGCGGCGGGTGTTTAAGGAGGGCTCCTTCATGGGGGAGGGGACAGACGCGGCCCGTGGGAAGGAGAAGTTAGCACAGGGCACAGCGAACGCTGCGTCGTGCAAGGAGCATGTAAATGCTAGCAAAGCCACGGTTTCAAAAGACGGAAACAGACACGCCCTCCTACAAGGAAGCTGGAGTGGAGGGGAGGTGTAGCCCCGACGTGCAGCGGGCTGCCCAGTCCTGGGAAGGAGCAGAAGTGGAGTCGGTCCGGAGGCTCAGAACCCCGCGCCCAAGCAGCGCATCGAGCCGGAGCTGCCCAGCCCCGAGGGCAGCAGAGCTCCCGCAGCCAGGGGGCGCTGCAGCTCAGAAGCGGCCAGCCCCAGCCGCGCAGCCACCCAGGGCCGTGGTCACCAGGTTGGCTGCCCACGAGGAGGTGAATTTTTGTCAAATAATGCAGTTTGGTTGAAAATCCAAATTTCAGATCCCTCATCATTCCTCGTTTCAAGGAGGAAATATTCCAATCAGGTTAGAGTTTATGGAGAATGGACGTCACGTCTGATGATGAAGCGTCCTAACTGTTGCCCAAGAGGCCACTGCACCGGCCTGAGCACGGGGCCCCCGAGGGAGGAGTACTCCAGCCAGGGCGGGAGCAGTGGACCTGGATAGGAATAGCACGGATAGGAGGGTGGGGAGAGAAAAGGCCTTTCCTACCTGAGAACCACAGAAACTCACATTTCTATTTTATATTGCCACAAGTGGTTCTGTTATTTGGAGCAAATTGAGGAGAGTCTGAAGGCTCAGAGGTCGGAGGAAGTAGGTCGTGGGGTGGGCCTTGGGGAGCACGCCTTTTCCCAGGTCCTCCCCCTGAGGGGAGCAGCACCCCTCCTCCAGCCCCTCCACCATGGTGCTGTGTGTCACCTCCGAGCAAGGGACAGGCTGACCACGGACTAAGCCTCTGGAACCGCGAGCCAAGGTAAACTTTCCGTCCTCCGAGTTGTTCTTCTTGGGTATTTCATACAAACACTTGACTGACACAGCTAATATAAATCAATGCATGAGAAACTGTGTTAAGCAACATCAATTATTTCATTTAATCTTTACGATTTTTTCCATAAATATTAGTATTATCTTCATTTCAAATGAAACAAAACTCCAGTTCCACTTTTGTTTATTTTCAACAGCCACAAAGTTAAATTTTATGTTCTGCTTTCTTTCCTCTTTTACTTATTTTTTTTTTTTTTTTTAAGTCACTTAGCTTTCTCGACTGCTGGAGGAATTTAATTGGATTTCATTGCTGTATTCATTGAAGGGCAGAGACAAGGTTGGGGGTAGAAATCAAGATTTATTGAGCATCAGCTTGGCACCAGGCACCACCTGGCTGCTCTCCATCCAGTTTCTCATTTGATATACTCAACAATTCAAGGAAATTACTGGAACCTACGACATTGTGCAAATAAGAAAGCTGATTTTGTGAGTTTGTCATTTGTTAAGATCTGTCAATTACTAAACAGCAAAACTGAAATTTGAGGGAATAACTGACTTCGAATCCCACTAGTGGAACAATTGGTTTATATAAATCTCCCAAATTGCTCTTATCGCATACACATTGTGTTAAAATTATTCAGAGGAGAAGAACCCTTAGAATGAATGAATATGTATATATGTGTATACTTATTAGACCGGATTACTGGATTAGAGGCTGGATAGCCGGCAGTAGCCTGGACATCAGGGCAGCCAGTGGCTGCTCAGTCCAAGCTGGAGCCTCAGGACAAGAGGGACCAATGGCGCAGCCCAGCCTGAGGCCGCAGGCCTGAGAGTCTCTGGTGCAAGTGTGCACTCAGGCTGAAGACTCTGGGGCAGGAGGTGCTGGGGTGACAGCAGTAGCACAAGACCCCGCCCCTGCTCCAGAAGCCTGGAGCACGTGCATATGGGAGCAGCCTCCTTATTTTGGAGCTTTTGCTCCATCTGGGCCCCAGCCCACTGGGTGGTGCTGCCCACATTCAGGGCAGGTCTCCCCCTGAGTTCACTGCCCCACATGCCAGTCATCTCCGGAAACTGTCTCACAGATACACCCAGACCAGACGTGTGCTTCATCAATGCTCCAGGTGTCTCTCCATCCAATCAAGTGGACAGCCAAGATCAACCATGTTTCTGTGGAGTACTAAATGAAGACGTGCCCTTTAGCACCCCAACTCCATGCCCATCGATTCACTCTGTCCTGGTAGTGTTCAGTGCACTCCGAGGTCACCGCATTCTCCATAGTTGCCATGTGTGTTGACTGATGTCCTATCTTGCTTCAGAAACAGCGATCCCTGCGCTGGACTCTCTGTGGTCACTGGCAGCACCACCAGTAAGTCTAATGCTATGTCTCTGAGAACCCCTTCCTGGTAAATGAGAAACTTCGGGGAGTTCAGAATGGAAGGGAAGTAGAAGGCCAAACAGGAGGGCTTTACACATGTCTCTCAGCCTCCCACTCCTTCCTGCAGGGCTTGAGGGCCTCTGAGGAGCCCTCATGGCAGGATTCCACCCCTTGTTCTGGAATCCACCCTATACCACACTGAGTGTGGTATACACCACACTGTCAATTCTCCACCCCATACCACACTGAGGAATTCCCTATTGATTGCTGGAGCACTGGCAGCCGCTCCTGCTCTCTGCTGCAGGTTCTAGGGTCTGAAACAGGGTTTCTCTATCTCACCAATCCTGATATTTTGAGTCAGTTGATCCTTTGTTGGTGGGGGAGGGGTGGTCTTAGGCACTGTGGGATGTTTAGTAGCATCCATGGCTCACATTCATACTTTTTAATCTCTGTAATTGATATTTTCACATCTACAAAACGCCCACTAGCAGTTCCCAAGTTAACCTTGGCCCACCAAAAATAAAAATCAACAAATAGGAACAATATGGGGAGATGTTAGATCATCCTAACCCATGTGCTCCAGGGGTCCCAGTGAGCCTGAATTGAGCAGGGGCACCACTCCCACATACAGTGGCTCAGCCTCAGCCTGCCTGCCCTGCCTGGCTACCCTTTCCCTAGAAACCACAGGAAGGTGCTTGAGCCCAGCTCCCTCCCTTCTGCCTCCTGGCTGACCCAAGATTCCCAGGAGTGGCTCTGGCCTGCATGCTGTGTTCTCCTGGAGAACCATCCAGAATCCTGTAGCTGCAAAACTCTGGCCAGTTTCTCTTTCTTGATCTGCCTCTTGTGTCACCAATATCAGCCAAACAAATGTAGCTACAACACGTGAGCAGAAGCAAGCTTCCCCACCTGAGGATGACAATCAATCACGTCTCCAGACCACTGGACGGTCCACTGGTCTGAAATACTGCATCAGCCTCTGACCTTCAGCAGTGTGGTCCTGACACCCCTAGCCCCAGCAACTCCAACAGCAGCCCAAGCACTGAGATGGAACCATTCCCCAGGAGAGCCTCTGTTTCCCTACACAAACCTGACTGAAAGATGACACATAACTGAGAATCTCTTTTTAAAATATTTTGCATATAAGTACTCCAAAATATATTTAATTGGGTCACATACAATTTTTTTTTTTTTGGGGGGGGTACCAGGGATTGAACTCAGGGGCATTCGACCATTGGGCCACATCCCCAGCCCTTTTTTTTTGTATTTTTATCAGAGACAGGGTCTCACTGAGTTGCTAAGTGCCTCGCCATTGCTGATGGCTGGCTTTGAACTCGCGACCCTCCTGCCTCAGCTTGCGCCACTGCACCCGGCTTGTGGTCACATATAATATTTCCCAAAGAAATTAAACATTCACATGATTTATGAGATGATATGACCTCTTTGGCACATATAATTTTACAATAGAAGAGCTTTCTTATTGTTAAAGGACTATTGGTTTAATATTTAGAGAAATATTCATCGTCCCAAATACATTCCATTTTTAAGACAGAAACAAAATGACCTATTTGGCAAGGTTATTTCTTAGGGGATAGCTGCTGGCTTATATTTTTGGAAAACGTTTATGCAAGAGTTAGATTATAATTTACCAACATGTTAAGTAGGAAGAGGACAACTAAAAATAAAAGCATGTGATGTGGTTGTGGTAGGGACGATTTTGTACCATGGAGGCATGCACAGGACCCATGAGGAAGAAAGCAGCATTTCCTTTTAATTGTCAGTGGCCAACTGGGCTGGAGCCAACAGGCTGACAGAAGAACTGAGCTTTGATGCTTTCAGACTGGATTAGTTCTATCTGACATCAGATCTTGTTGACAAAACAAACAAACAAACCCCCCTGGCCTCCTCTTTAGTTGTTTATTATAATGCTCTTCAATGCAGTTTGATTGCTTTCCCCACAGGTAACAGCTGTAAATGTTGACCTATTTATACAAAGAATCACAACCTTTGAAATTCTCCAAGAGGGGTACTGGAGCCCGGTCAGGTAACTAGAGATACAACATGAATCTTGACTGGATGTTTCAAAGCTAAGAATGTCCCAGCCTTCCTCTGCCATCTGCACTCTAATCCTGTCTTTGAAAAACAAAGTGTTGGGGGCACTTCACAGTGTGGTGAAGAAAATATACAGAAAACTTAACAGAAAATCCCTTTTGGGAATTCAGTCCCCACTGAAGCCATGCCAGGCTGAGAATTACAGTTTGCTGTAGTTTTGGAAATGAGGATGAAATTGCAGAATATTATAGCCCACGTAAAATGAAGAAATCGTTTTTTCCTTGTATAGCCCGTGAAAGAGAACAATCCTCTGACCTAAATGGATTCACTTTCTGAAACACTGTAATTCTCAGTCTCCAGGGGCTTTTGTCAGGATTCAGCCGTCTGTTCTACGTGTCTGTAAAACTCAAGACCTGGCCCAGGGGTGCCCACGTGGTGCTAGCTAACCTCAGAGCTATGCATTTTATTTTATTTTATTTTATTTTATTTTATTTTTACTTTTATTTATTTTTGGTACCGGGGATTGAACTCAAGGGGCACTAGACCACTGGGCCACATTCCCAGCCTTATTTTTTTTTTTTTTTTTTTTTTGTATTTTATAGAGACAGGGTCTCACTGAGTTGCTAAGTGCCTTGCCATTGCTGAGGCTGGCTTTGAACTCATGATCCTCCTGCCTCAGCCTCCCAAGTGCTTAGATTACAGGCATGCACGTGCCCAGCTTCAGAGCGTATGCATTTTAGTCTTAAGAAAGGAAAATAATTGCAGCACATCGAAACTAATGTATTTATTTTGTTCCTGGAGCATGTTATTTTATCAGTGGCTAAATGCTAATTGCAGGTCTTATAGCCTCTGTTCTTGTATGAATGAAATAAAAAACATCATGAAATGAAATCTCTACTAATAACAACATAGAAAACGTCTGGACCTTTAATAAATGAAATTGCAAAGGTAACAGTTGCCTTTGGTCTGAAGATTATCTCTTTGTCTTTGTCCCTCCTACAGATAGGCTTTAAAATACATCCTTGTGCATCCCTTCTTCCTTCCCTGCCAAGCGTGCTTCCCCATTCCTGTGTCTTAATTTATTCAAGAAATGTTTGCTGAGTTTCTGCTGTATGACTGGCTCTTTTCTTGGATTTATTTTAAAAAGGGGGTACGGGTGGGGAGGAAAGAGAGGCATAATTCCTATCAAAAATGAATTGATGGTTTAGTGTGGAGTATAAAGAGTTGGTAGATGCATATTTTGATACATTAACCATGGAATTTCCCCGCCCCTGTATAGGGCTGGGACCTTCCCCACAATCCAGACATCACCCATTACATCAAAGTAGTCATGTCACAGCAGAATCAGAGAAAATGATTTTAATGTCTGAAGGAGCCTATAATCAAGGAGATAGCTAAAGATTGCGGTTAGCTGAGAGCCATAAAAGATGTTCTAGTTTCCACCTGATAGTAATACATTATCCAAAGAATCTTTGTATGCCCGTGAACACTGCGTGACGCACCTGTAAGCTCGAGCTGTAAGCACGTGTCCTTGTTAAAGCGATATGTATATAACTGGGTGAGTTTGGTTAGTGTGTGTGGGAAGAAGAAGAAGGTGGTGGTTGGAGTTAGAGTGTTTGGAGTGATTGCTGGAGCCGGAGAGAGAAGAAGAATAAAAGACCTTTTTTCATTTTCATCCTGCCTCCGAATTTTCCTGCGGCGTTCGTTGCTCCAAGGCGGTTTCCGCTTCAGGCAGCAACAAGTGGTGGCCTGTACGGGGAATTCGGCGGCAAGGTAAGAAAAAAGAAAATTTAAAAATATGGGAGCGAATATAACAAAAAGTTGGTTTATAAAAGCCACGAATGAAATTTTTTTTTTTTTTTTTTTTTTTTTTTTTTGATAGCGAGAACTCAGAGGATAGTGAGAAAAGTGAACAAGAAAGCATATCCTCTGACTCATTTGAGACCAGCAAGGAGAGCGGTAAATATAAATTCAAAAGTAAGAACTGCAAACGCCATCAGAAGCTTAATAAAATTAGCTGAGGAGTATGTACTCTCCTTAGAAGCTGAAACTCAGGATACTAGTGAAAGTGATAATAGTAACAAGGAGCCAAACCATGAGAGTACGGTCTCCTCCACTGAGCCAGTTAGGAATTATGAAGCTAGTAGTGAGGAGGAATCAAAAAGTGATTCAGGGAGCACAGTCTCCAATAAAAAGAACAAAAAGAAATTTAAAAAGAGAAAAGACCGTCAAATAGAGGGACCACTAGTGCCCTCTGCTCCTTCATGGATAGAATACCTAACAGAAACAATAAGGAGTATTGATCAGAATGTACGTGCCCTTGAGGTAGAAATTGGCGGCCTTTCTGAGCGCTTATACGCTCTCGAACAACATAGACCGCAGGAGCACCTAGAACTGCCAGTATTTCAAAATGAACAGGGACAAAGATATCATGAGTCCCTAGACTTTAAAACAATAAAGAATTTTAAAGAGGCGGTAATGACCTATGGGCCTCAAGCTCCGTTCACATTAAGTATGATAGAGTCACTTAACACCCTAACCTTAGCCCCCTCAGATTGGAAAAGTCTATGCAGAGCGGTACTAAGTGGGGGACAATACCTAATCTGGAAAACTCAATTCCAGGAACTTTGTTCAGAAATAGCAAAGAGAAATGCTGCAGCAGGTTTCCCTCAACGCAATATAGATATGCTCACAGGGGAGGGTCAGTTCGCCGAACTACAAAATCAGCTACAATACGATCTAGGTGTGTATGCCCAGATACACACTGCAGCTGTGAAAGCCTGGAAGACAATATCAGGCACAGGGGATCTGCAAGGCAGCCTATCAAAAGTTATACAAGGGCCTAACGAACCTTACGCTGATTTTGTAGATAGACTCTTAAAAACAACATCTAGAGTTTTTGGCGAAGTCGAGCAAGCTATGCCTCTAGTTATCCAATTAGCGTACGAGAATGCTAATAAATATTGCCAGGATGCAATAAGGCCGTGGAGAAGTAAAAAAGACTTATCAATTTATATCAGACTGTGCAAAGACATTAACGAGGCTGTTATCACAGGCAACGTAATTGCTGCAGTGATGAAAAATTCCTCCCCTCAAAATTCCCAAAGGTTTCAACCTAGAACAGGATATTCCAGACAAAAGTATTATAATCAACCAAGATATGCTAAGCAATATCCCCCAAGGGTAATAAGATCAAATTCATACCGTGCTCCAGGCCGATGCCCCAGGTGCAAAAAGGGTATACATTGGGCCAATCAATGCCATTCCAGATATGATATATATGGAAATGATTTATCAAGGATTTCAAAAAACGGGGCACGGGGCCCAATGCCCCGGGGCCCACAAATGTACGAGGCACTAGAGGAGGAATGCGCACTAGAGGAGGAAGGCCCTCAGATCCAAATGATTCCTCGTCACAATCCCTCCTACCCATTAACGCCCTTATCAGAGGGACAAGAGGAAGTGCAGGATTAGATCTCTGTTCTACTGCCCGGATGGTCCTGACACCTGAAATGGGGGTTCAGCTGATTCCTACGGGAATCAGGGGACCTCTCCCTTCAGGAACTGTGGGACTAATCCTTGGGCGTAGTTCCAAGAGTTTATTAGGCTTTAATGTTATACCAGGGGTTATTGATTCAGATTATAATGGAGAGATTAAAATAATGCTAAGTACACACAGGGGCATCATCTCCGTAAATCAAGGAGACAGAATCGCACAGCTGCTCCTCATTCCCAGTCTCCATAGTTCTTTTAAAAGCATGCCACAAAATAGAAATAGCAGAGCATTCGGTTCCACTGGTTCAGGACCTATGGCTTTCTGGGTTCAGGATTGTTCACGGAGACCGATGTGCAAATTAAAAATTCAAGGTATAGAGATGGAGGGGCTGATTGATACAGGAGCTGACTCTTCCATCATAAATCTACAACAATGGCCTTAGCACTGGCCTCTGCAGAAAGCCTCAACCAGTTTAAGAGGCTTGGGATACAGTAATACCCCAGCACAAAGTGCTGTAATCTTAAATTGGCAAGACAATGAAGGCCATACAGGAACATTCCAACCTTATGTTTTAAACAGCTTGCCAGTTACCCTATGGGGAAGAGATATCTTACATCAAATGGGGCTACACCTAGCAACCAAGCCTGCAGGTGTTAAGAATAAAAATCCTAATCATAATAAAAAAGGCAAAGGACATTTTTTCTAGGGGCCACTGAGAAAACAATTTTAAAAATACCATGGCTCTCTAATAAGCCAGTTTGGGTCCCTCAGTGGCCCCTATCCAAAGAAAAATTGCAAGCAGCCCATCAATTAATTAAAGAACAATTAGAAGCAGGACACATAGAGCCTTCCACCTCTCCCTGGAATTCTCCCATATTTGTAATTAAGAAAAAATCGGGAAAATGGAGACTATTACAAGACCTAAGACAAATTAATAAAACAATGCAAATTATGGGACCCACCCAACCTGGACTTCCTAATCCTGTAGCTATTCCAAAAAACTATTACCTTATAACTCTTGATATAAAGGACTGTTTCTTTTCCATTCCCCTACATCCTCTGGATGCCCCCAGATTTGCTTTTTCAATTCCTTCTCTCAATAATAATGGCCCTGATAAAAGATATCAATGGAAAGTATTGCCACAGGGAATGGCAAATAGCCCTACAATGTGCCAACTATATGTGGACAGAGCTATACAGCCCATTAAAAACAAATATCAAGACCTCATGTGTCTACACTACATGGACGATGTTTTATTAGCTCACCCTAATCAAAAAATCTTATTTAATATATTTAGTGAAATAACAAAAAATTTTAAAAAATATGGATTATATATAGCAGAAGAAAAAGTTCAAAGCAGATCACCTATACTATATTTAGGCTTTAAAATCATGGATACTTTTGTTAAACCCCAAAAAATTCTAATAAGTAAAGAACATTTGACCACCCTCAATGATTTCCAAAAATTATTGGGAGACATTAATTGGCTTCGCCCTACACTAAGCCTCACTACTGGACAATTAAAACCTTTATTTGACATCCTTCGCGGGAACCCTGATCCATCCTCACCGCGAACATTAACTCCTGAGGCCAGGAGAGCTCTAAAATTAGTAGAACAGGCCATTGAAAGATCCCATTGCGATAGATTTGATTTTGCACAACCACTAATATTGATTATTATTCCTTCACAATATACACCAACAGGAGTATTTTGGCAACAGGGACCTATATTATGGATACATTTGCCTGTCTCTCCTAAAAGTACAATTGAGTCTTATACCTCCATGGTGGCTAAACTTATTCTTCAAGGACTTAAAACCTCTACTAAAATATTTGGAATTCATCCTGCTACTATTATTACTCCTTATTCATCGTCACAGGTTGAATATTTGTGCTTCAATGATAATGATTGGGCTATAGCTAGATGCTCTACTTCTGCAAATTTTGACAATCATATTCCTAAATCTCCTATACTGTCCTTTTGTATCAATCATCCTATCATATTCCCACAGGTAATAAAAACTCAACCCATTCTTAAAGCATTTAATGTATTTACAGATGGATCCTCTAACGGTACTGCTGCAGTAGTCACTCAAAATGAAAAAATGATTCATATCACTAATCAAAAATCAGCTCAATTAGTGGAACTCGAAGCTATAATAATAGCTCTGGAAAATTTTAAAGAACAGCCTATGAATATTTTTTCAGACAGCCACTATATTGTACATGCTGTCCCTAAATTGGAGCTAGCAGGTCCAATAGCACCACATACTCCAGCTTTTAAATTGTTTTCTCAAATCCAAAATCTCCTATGGCAACGAAAAGAACCTTTATTTATAGGTCACATAAGAGCTCACACTAATCTGCCTGGTCCTCTCCATGAAGGTAATCAAAAAGCTGATGCCCTCACTAAAACAATATTTATATTTACTACAGTACAACAAGCTACTTTATTTCATTCCCAGTTCCACGTTAACAGCACTACCTTAAGACAAAAATTTAAAATCACAAAAGAACAAGCTCGTAGAATTGTAAAAGAATGTCCATCTTGTGTAACACTTTTGCCCAATCCACATTATGGGGTTAACCCACGAGGTTTGATGCCCAATCATTTGTGGCAGATGGATGTCACACATGAGCCAAGTTTTGGAAAATTACGATTTATTCATGTCACCATAGATACATGCTCAGGCATGATTTTTGCTTCTTTACATTCTGGAGAAAAAGTTAAAGATACTATATCTCATTGTCTGCAAGCTTTTGCTGCATTGGGCATCCCCAAAATGCTTAAAACAGATAATGGCCCTGCATATACATCCACATCCTTCAAACAATTTTGTACAAAGTTCAATATTATCCACAAAACAGGTATCGCTTATAATCCTCAGGGACAAGGAATAATTGAAAGAGCAAATCGGACACTTAAAAATATGTTACTAAAGCAAAAAGATGGAAACTGGAAAAATCCTAAGGACAGATTGGCAGTTGCCCTGTTTACCCTAAATTTCTTAACTTTAGATTCTAATGGACATTCGGCTGGAGATAGACACTGGAACCCACACCAACAACATAAACCTTTGGTTTACTGGAAGGATGTTCTCTCAGGTACATGGAAGGGTCCAGACCCAGTATTAATTTGGGGGAGAGGATCTGTTTGTGTTTTTCAAAAGCACGAATCCTCTCCAATATGGATACCATCTAGATTGATAGAGCAGGTACAAAGTCAAAAGGATCAAGACGAAGTTATTGAGGAGTCTAGATTGAATAAACAAGTACAAAATCAAGAGGACCAAAATGAAGGTATGGAGTGATTCCCTTAAGAGTCCTCCATTAAATTTACAACTTAAATTTCATCTTCCCGGCCGGGACAAGAAGATCTCTCTTCAGTGTATACACAATTGTATTTTTTTCTTTTATATATGTCTTTATGTCTGTGCATTTGTCTAAATTTCATGTTAATGTGATGTCACAAATATATGTTTATATGTGCGTCTGTCTAGTGTGACGTCACAAATAATTAAGCGCTTAAAAAAAAAATAGGTAGATAGATATAGATCCAAATAACGTTAATTCATTTAAGCTTAGAATATTCTAATTAGATAATCAATAGATAGATAGATAGATAAATAGATATTCATATAAGTTCAGAATATTTTAATTAGATAATCTATTATAATGATAATCAATTTTGATTTATAGTTGTCTCCAGGACTTCTCTTCAGCTGTGAATATGTTTAATGTTGTATAACCTGATATTTTGGTGTTCCGACAGAGGATCGTTTATTTGTTATTAACTTCATTTGTTTAATAGCTGATTAATTTGAATTATTTCAACAGGTATAGGATTGCTGTGTATATAGAGACTTGAGGATTACAGCTAACAAATTATTTTTCCAAAGTGCCTTTAGCTTTTCTTTATCTTTAATGCAGTAAACACCCTCAGTTTCTCTTTGATTATTTCTGAATGTGATATTTTGCCGGCTTATGTTTGTGGGAGCTTAAGCAGCAATGTGTGTGAGCAGAGATCAACTTTTATTTTCTACTCTAATAATTCTTTTTTTAGTTTGACAGCTCACCTTTTGATCTCAGTGCTGGAATAGCACTGCCTTTCCCTTAATAATGGATGCTTGAGTTTTTAGGTAGCGGGCCCTGAAGATTTTCCCAGTGGAAATGTCTAGACATAAAAAAGACGGCTGATGCTACAACTGCAGGGACCACGGTCGCTGCAAGCATCCCTGCTGCTCAAGCATCAAACAACCTAACCAGCAGTGTGGCCTCTGCTCTGCATGCATGGGGTCTCTTGAATCTATGTGTTATAACTTATGGACATTTTGATTTGCCATTATTTTGGGACATTACGGGACAATGCCTTGCGGGTATTTGTCTAAGAGAACTCAGTGCATTACTTGATGAAACTAAGGGCAGCTGATTGGCTTAAAGAACTTGATACGCTATGGAAACTTGGCTCGTCAGCAGTAGGCTTGCCGCCTTAAAGCCGCAGCATCTCCTAAAAATTGGACGGCTGTTAGTCAACACACAGTCGATCCTGAAGGGCTCTATTGGATGGCTGGTTAGCCTATGACGGGTAAGATCCCCAGAAGGGGACAACCTAAGACACGGCACAGTCGCACGGGACAGTCTAATGTGGCCGGCATGTCAACCTAAGCCAGGAGTCAGGACAGCCTAGACTCCCATGACGGGTAAGAATGTCGGTTGCACATGGACGTCCTAGAACATCCCCTCTTTTAAAACTAAAAGGGGGAAATGAAGGAGCCTATAATCAAGGAGATAGCTAAAGATTGCGGTTAGCTGAGAGCCATAAAAGATGTTCTAGTTTCCACCTTGATAGTAATACATTATTCAAGGAATCTTTGTATGCCCATGAACACTGCGTGACGCACCTGTAAGCTCGAGCTGTAAGCACGTGTCCTTGTTAAAGCGATATGTATATAACTGGGTGAGTTTGGTTAGTGTGTGTGGGAAGAAGAAGAAGGTGGTGGTTGGAGTTAGAGCGTTTGGAGTGATTGCTGGAGCCGGAGAGAGAAGAAGAATAAAAGACCTTTTTTCATTTTCATCCTGCCTCCGAATTTTCCTGCGGCGTTCGTTGCTCCAAGGCGGTTTCCGCTTCAGGCAGCAACAAATGTCAAATACCTCACCCCTGAGAAGAGTTAGGACATGAATAACCCACTGGGAGTAAGAGAAGGACTTCCCATTTCTGCTGGGTAAGACAGAGTTTCCTGGAGGAAGTTGGGGGGAAAGAAAGCCTCATCCATGCCTGCTCCGGAGCTCAGCCCTGCACCTCCTGCAGTGAGGCGTGCTTAGCTTGCTCAAGAAGAAGGGGACAAACCACCCCACTGTCCTGATTAGATAGACCCCAGGGAGGAGCAAGAGCCAGGTCACCTTTGTGCACAGCCATGGAAAGATGACAACCAGAACAGCCCAAGTGCTCCCTTAATTCCATGGGCTGCAGGAAGAGCCACTAAAAAGTATTGTTTGAAAAGGTGCAAATAATAAGCCCAATATAGAGGTAAACAGAAACAGATTATCCATTAACCCAAAAGAAAGCGGCAAAGAAGAGAAAGAAGCAAAGAACAAAGAGAAAACATGGAGCAAGTTGGTAGATTGAAATTCATACACCTCTGTGGTCACAGTAAATGTTAATGCTCTAAATAAATCAATTAAAACAGACAAATTGTTAGGTTACATAAAAAAGCAAGACCCAAATATGGGATTTCTAACAGTAAACGTATTTTAAATATAGAGAAAATAAAAGAACATAAAAACAAACACTGAAAGAAGACAGGAACCAAAATATTAATATAGAAACATTTTCTCAACCAGGTAAATCATCAATCAACCAAGCAAATACAAACATCCCAAATGTGTACTAAAAGCTCGAGCTTCAAAAACACAATAACTGGGGGGAAAAAAAGGAGAGAGAAATGAACAACTCTACAATTCCAGATTCCTATACTCTTCTCTCAGAACCAGTAGAAGAGCTAAGCAAAACTTTTGGAGGAATTGAGAATACCTGATTACCACCATCATCAGTATTCAACTAGTTGCAATCAGAGACTACTTCAGCCAGTGTGATCAGAAAGATCATTGTTTAAATTGTACATGTGTTTAACATTCACAAAGACAGAACATACTATGGACTAAAAGACAAACCTAAAAAAGTTTTTAAAAAATTAAAATCACATAAAATATGTTCTGGAACAAACTGTATTAAAAAATAAAATATCACTAAAATATCCCCAAATGTTTTGAAATTAATAGAATATCCCTGTATAATTGATGGGTCAAAGAGTCACATTAAAAAATTAGAAAATACCTTTAATTGAATAAAAGTAAAAATGCAAAGTATCCAAGTTTGTGGGATGCGGTTAGAGCAGAGGAAAATTTGTGGCATGGGTTGCTTATATTTAAAAAAGAAGAATCAATGATCAAAGTTGCCCTCATAATTATAAAAGGAAGAACTAATTAAACCCAAAGCAAGTAGGAGAAACATCATAAGATTAAAACACAAAGAAAATTGAGAAAAGAATAAGAATAGAGAAAATCATTTCAACCAGTAGCTGATTTTTTCCAGAAACGAATCAGCAACTTTGATAAATCTCTAGCATGCCCAAGGAACAGAGGAGACAGATGATAATACCAGGAGGAGAAGGGTTGGCATCATTAATCTTCACCACGTACAAGGTTGCCACTTGGTAACACAGTGTCCTGGCTAAATGGGTTAAACTGCAGAAATGCATTGCCTGGAAGTTCTGGAGGTTAGATGCCCAGGACCTGGTGGCAGAGGCATCCTCCTTCTGAGAGAATGGGGAAGGATCTATTCCAGGCCGTCTGCAAGTTCCTGGGCTTATGGCAGTAAAATTCCAATCTTCCTTTAAGTCTCCCTGTGTAGATGTCTGTGTTCCAATTTCCCCTTTTCATAACACTGGATTAGGGACTCACCCTATTCCAGTATGAACTCATCTTAACTCATTGCATCTGCAAAGACTGCTAGCAAATGAAGTCATCTCCCAGTTACTGGAGTTAGGGCTTTGATGTATGAATTGGGGTGGTGGTGGTGGCGGGGGAGGAACAAATGCAACCTGTAACATAGTTCAGGCCCTTAAACAGCTCAGATAGGAGGGGAAAACTCCCCAGAAGACACAGTCAGTCCAAATAGTTGAAAAGAAGTAGGTAACCTAAATAGTCCAATGAACATTAATAAATGGCATTTGTTGAATTTGTCATTATAAGTCTTTTTCAGGGGAGTGGGTGGGGTACCTGGGATTGAACTTAGGGGCACTCAACCACTGAGCCACATCTCCAGCTCTGTTTTGTATTTTACTTAGAGACAGGGTCTCACTGAGCTGCTTAGCACCTTGCTTTTGCTGAGGCTGGCTTTGCACTTGTGATCCTCCTGTCTCAGCCTCCTGAGCCACTGGGATTATAGGTGTGCGCCCCAGCACCCGACTAGTTAGTTCTAAGTCTTCAAACAAAGAAAACTCCATGCCCGGGAAGTTGTGCTGGTGAAGTCTACCAAGGTTTAAGGAGGAAATAATAACAGTGTTACATATTTCCAGAATTTTTAAAGCATGAAGAAACATCTCACAACTCACTTTATGAGTGAGCATTAAATTGATGCCCAAAATAGGCAAACACATTACACATCACCTGCAAGCCAGGAATGGTGGCACAGGCCTGTGGTCCGAGTGACTGGGGAGACTGGGGCAGGATCGCAAGGTCAAGACCAGCTTCTGCAATGTAATGAAACCCTGTCTCAAAATGAAAAAAAAATAAAGGGTAGAGAATGTAAAAGCTCAGTGGTAAAGCACCCTTGGGTTCAATCTTCAGTACTGGAAAGAGAGAGGGTGGCGGGAGAGAAACTGTGGGACAATATTCCTCCTAAGCACTAATGGAAGTTTTTTCTGAGAATGCTAGCAATCAAACAAATGCAATAATATATAAAAAAGGATAATTCATCATGTCCATGAGGGAATTATTTTAGGAACTCAGAACTTAACACTTTAACACTCTAAAACAAATTGATATAATTCACCATACACTAATTTAGAAGAAGCATGGAATTCTCAATTCATAAGTAGGCTGTAAAATTCAACACCTGTGCATGATAAACAGTCTGAGGAAATAAGTGTGTATATGTATGCAGAAATATGTATGAAATTATATTATACAGATTTCTCAAAATCAAATAAGAAAACAACCCAATAAATAGGCTAAAAATTTGAGTAGATACTTCCCCGAAGAATACATATGATAAAGGAAAACATTAATTATTAGGAGGCAATGCAAATGTTAAAACACAAAGAGTTAGTACAATACACCTATAAGAATGGCTACGGTTTTTAAAAAATGGTGTCCATACCAAGTGCTCACCAAGATTCAGAATAGCCAGAACTGCAGTACTCTGCTGATGGTGCTACAAAATGGTGTAGCTGCTTTGGAAAAGAGTTTAGCAATTTCTTACAAAGCTGAACACACAATTTGTATAACCCAGTGATTCCCATTCTTATGTGTTTACCAAATAAATTAAAATTCTGTGTCCTCACCAAAACCTCTCCGTGGATGTTCCCAGCAATTTCATTCCAAACACCCCCACACTTAAAAGCCCAAATGACTCCCAACTGGAAAATAAACTGTGGTCCATTTGCACAACCCAGGAGCAACTGACAATGGAAAAGAAGAGCCAGCGGCATGGCATGCTCAGTGATGCGGGAACAGCCAGGGGTCTTGCTAAGTGAGAAGTCCAGATGCAAGGAGCGCTGTGCTGGGTCCCACGCCGGGCGACACTCCGGAAAGGCGGGACTACTAAGGCAGAAGCTGTACGGCTGTTGCCCGGGGCTGTGGGAAGCAGGGACAGGATTCCGACACAGATGCACAGATGGAAATAGGGGGTCCAGGGGAGGGAGGTAAGGGAGCCATCACTCTTCTGAATCATCTTGATCGATCATGGTGGTGGTATTAGCCAGAATGCATGCCTTTGCCAAACCTCGCCAAATGAAAACCAGAAAGGAACTTCAGGGCTGGGGGTGGAGCTCAGTGGAGAGCCCTTGCCTAGCACGCACAAAGCCCTGGTTTTGATTCCCAGCATCACACACACACACAGAGAGAAAGAAAGAAGGGAAAGGAAAACAACAACAACAACAACAACAAAACTTCATAATATCATAATATATAGATTATGTCTTAATAATTTAAATTTCAAATAAGCTATTGAAACATATAGCATAGGTATCCAAATTCATCTTTTCCCCTAGAACTAGCCCAGGGCACTTGGCTGTTCTACTAAGCATTAAGGCTCTAGAAGGTGGACATGCTCTTCATTGTTTCTGAACCCAGCACTTGTTCAGGTGAACAAGTCAAGGGACTCAGCTAAGAGTTTTAAAGCTCAGTTAACACACCTGATTGACTGAATCTATACAATATAAAAAAAAAAATTATTATTGGGCTGGGGATGCAGCTTGCCTAGCATGCAAGAGGCCCTGGGTTCAATCCCTAGTACTGTGAAAAAATGCACAAAGAAGGTAAGAAAGAGAAAAATCATTACTGGTAAAATGAAAACACACACACACACACACACACACACACACACACACACGGATGATACAGAAGCTGAACAGAAGGGTCCACAATGGCCCCTCTGTGACTTGCATAGAGCATCTATTAAGAAAACTGTAATCTGTCACCCAGGATTGGTGTGATTAACAGTAAGGACATTCAAATGGCCACGGCTCAAGTTGGGGCTGAGAGAAGTGAAAGGAATGACTTATGTAAGTTATCAAGGTCCCAGGGGTCCACGAGGGTGTCTAATAGCTGGAAAGGAAAGAGTGACTCAAACTCAGAGAGGAGACACCCTTCTCCTGGGATGGTGGCAAGAGAGCATCTGGGACAGCTGAGGCCACCAGTGCTGAGGCTCCCGGGGTTTTATGTAGCCAGCTCGGCGTCTGGGAGGCTCTGGTGGGCCTGCTGGGCCAGCTGAGCCCATTCTCCAGCGTGTGCTGGTGTGCAGGTGGTGTCTGGAGGCCAGAGCTTGAGGATGCCCACTCAGGACCAGGGCGGACGGCCAGCCTTGTTTGCTGGGAGTCAAGTTAATCCGTGGGGGTCACTCCAGGTCACTCAGGTCACTGTATCCTTCTCTGAAACCAAAGATGATGGGATGGGAGGAAGGATTCTGCTTGGAAGACACTAAATAGAATATTTGCTGCCAGAATAAATGGATGTAGAAGGGAGACCAGTGTGACAGAGAGGTGACTGAGAGGGAAGAGGGACAGGAAAGGGGAGGAACTGCAGAAGGAAATTGACCAGTGAAGCCCGGTACGTCCATGAACACACCCAGCAAATCCCACCATCATGCATGTCTATAAAGCACCTGTTAAACAACATTAAATAAATAGAAGCAAGACCCTTGAGTAGCGGAAAAGGAATAGAGGGAGGGAGGAGAGGAGACAGAGGAAGCAGTGGGGAAGGACGGGGAGCCGAATTCTCTTCCATGCATGTAAGATCCTGTCCAAATGGACCCCCCTCTTATGTACTATGTTATTAACCATCACCCACTAATAAAAACATAAAAAAGAATGAACGGATGAATGAACCAATCAGCAAGTGAGTAACTAAATGAACAGGGCTTAGTGTATGTTATTTGGTGATGAGAAAATAGAAGGTGGGAGATGATTGGACTCACTGTGTGGGGCAGCCTTCCAGGACACAGACCTGCTCTCCACAAGGCCCTCCCAGTCACACGGGGACTTGCTGTTGACAGGACTCATTAGCTTCTCCAAAGCTCGAGACAGTGTTGTCCCTTAGCAGTTCTCTCCTGCTGCTCTCTCCTGTGGACATATTCAGTAGGAAGACTCGTGCCTTCATGAGCCCACAGGCTGGTCTTGTGTTTTCTTCTTATGATCCAAGAAAAACGATACTACACATTTTTTTAAAAGAAATTATTAATGAGAGATTACATCTGTTGTCTATATGGTAGCATTTTCATTCTTACATCTTTAGAATAACATAGAAAAATATCACCAGTTTACTAATATACCAGGTTTGGCTTCCCATCTCATTCATCAGGAAGACAATCATGAATTACAACAGATGTATTTGGAATTATTGACCAGAGGGAAATGACCTTGTTATCAGTCAGAGTTATGCCCAGAGCACTTTGGTATTAAAACACCAATCACAAACTGAAGTTAAGCCAGGGCCTGCTTGAGGCAAGCAGTAGAAGTACATGCCCAGCTACCTAAACTCACTTTGGCATGATCTAAAATTACATTAAATGGGAACTTCCTGAGATGCTGTTTGTGTTATTCACTATAGAAAAACAAGAGACGAGGAAGCCACGTTAGGGGTGGTGGACAGGAAGGTGTCAGGGGTGGTGGACAGGAAGGTGTCAGGGGTGGTGGACAGGAAGGTGTCAGGGGTGGTGGACAGGGATGGAAGGAGTTTGGTCCCATTTTTGTTATATGATTTTCAATCTTTACTAATTTCATAAGTGGCACCACTAGAATCCTGTGGTCCAGGTGAAGGGCTTTGGGGGGTGCTTCATTTCCTGCAGATTTGATTCCTCACTGGTGAGTCGGTGGGGACTCTTCCCTTCTGCTTCCCTCCACGGAAGAGCAGATGAGCCACCTCACCGAGCTACCAAGGAGGCTTCCTGAGAAACAGAACGACACTGAACTCCCTGACAAATGCACAGAACAGGGAAATATTAAGCATGCCATTCAGGGGACTTTGACCTCCAAGTGTCCTCAGGTCTGATTAGATGTCAGTCAACAGAATCTGCTGGTGTTTAAAACTGAGTTATACTGTCATTTCTAACAACTCAGAATAAATAATAAAATTTTGGGGAAAAAAAACGGAGTTACAGGTAGGTACTGGCATTCCTAATGTTAAGATTTTTGCACGACTTCTTATGTTCAGTTTCTCAGAACAACCTAAAAAAGTTAACTACCAGGCTTAAAAAAATAAAATAAAATAAAATAAAAAGTGTGATTTGGAGACAAGAGGGGCTGGCTGCCGGCAGGACTGGCCAGTGTGGAGGATTGCTCTGTGCTGCTCTTTCTTCAAAGCCCACAACAGCAGCACAACCATGAGCAAGTTGTTCAAATGCTGATAGAAGATCCTCTTAAAAATACTTGACCAGCATTCCTCAGAACCATTAAGGTTATATAGAAAAGGAAAGTTTAAGAAACCACCACGGCCCAGACCCCTCTGAAGGAGACACCATAACCAAACGAGGATCCGAGAGAGACGTTGTGTGAAAACTAAGGAAATGGTGGTGAGCCATGGGCTTTTGTTAGTGATGTGCTGATATTTTTAAATTAATTGTAGCAAGTGTGTCGCCAGTTGGCCGGGCTGAGGAGATGAGCTGACTTTAAAGGAGCTGGCTATATCAATAACTAAGAAAACAGTGAGGAAACCTCACAGCGCATGAACGTGAGTTCTGAGATCGAGGTGGGACTGCTCTGCGACCCCAAGGGTCAGCTCCACGCTGTGCAGCACTAGAAAGAGAGAGCGTGCACCAAGATTCTTTTTATTTTATAGGGGACACACACAAAGGAGTTTCGACGCTTCACCTATTTGGTGAAGAACAGGCAGGGAATAGGGTTTCGAAAGGTGGAGTCTTGCTTCCCGATGTCTTGTGGACAACAGACTGACAACTTGGCAAGTCACACACCCATCTCAGGTGCTGTGTGGGATCACAGGCAGAGTGAGAGGAGAGGCGCACTTGTGTCACACAGCCCAATCAGCATGCAATGCCAGACCTGTCCCCTCACATAGCTACAATGCGCATAGCTCACACACAGCCCACAGATGGCTGACAATACAAGTGTACCACACTAATGTAAAGGGTTAATAATAAGTAAAACTGTGTATGTGGAATTCTCCATATTATTTTCTCATTTTTTCTTGAAATCTGAGACTGTTCTAAAAATTAAATCTAATTTTTTTTTTTTTTTTTTTTTAATTGGGGCATCTGTTGAGCTGAGAAACTAACAAAACAGCTTCTGGGGAAGTCAGGGTACTCTATAATGAAGTAAAACCTGAATGAAGAAATCACTTGAGAGTCACATTGTCCCCTAGTTACAGAATGGTTTTGAAAAACATTTAGATACATTTCTATTTGTTACAACCTCATAACATGGGGACAACAGAGGTCATTTTAAATGGAGTATAATGAAAATCTCCTTCTTTGCACTTTTCCTGGTATTTCTTTTTCTTGTTGCTTTCAGTTATTAACTATTTCTTCACAAAGTTATCTTCTGTTAGAAGAGTCTGGCTCCATCACCCTGCGTTTGTAGGTTGTTGTTATGCGCCTTCTGTAGTTATAAATGGACTACACAGTAGTTCATTTAAAAAGCAAATTTTAAAAATTATTTTTGAAGAGAGCCAGGAGCGGTGGCGCACGCCTGAAATCCCAACACTTGGGAGGCTGAGACAGGAGGATCGCGAGTTCAAAGCCAGCCTCAGCAATGGCGAGGCACTTAGCAACTCAGTGAGACCCTGTCTCTAATAAAATACACAAAAATGGGCTGGGGATGTGGCCCAGCGGTAGAGCGTCCCTGAGTTCAATCCCCGGTACTAAAAAAAAAAAAATATTATATATATATATATATATATATTGAAAACTTAATAGAAATAAAATGAATTGTAAGATGGTATCATTCAGAAATTATTTTCAGCCAGGCATGGTGGCTCATGCCTGTAATCCCAGCACTTTGGGAGGCTGAGGCAGGAGGATCGCAAGTTCAAAGCCAGCCTCAGCAATGGCAAGGCACTTAGCAACTTAGTGAGACCCTGTCTCTAAAGAAAAAAGGGCTGGGGATGTGACCCAGTGGTCGAGTGCCCCTGAGTTCAATCCCCGGTAGCACCAAAAAAAAAAAAAAAAAATTATTTTCCATTCCTATGAGTCATTCTGAATGTTATTTGTTATGAGCCTTAAAAGTAAGGATTGCTTACTTTCCTAAGGTGGCTTTGGCTTATGTTGTTTTCTTCACTTGGGTTTAATTACATTAATTTTTTTTCTGTACTGGGGATTGGGCCCAGAGGTGCTCTGCCACTGAACTACACCCCCAGCTCTTTTTATTTTTTTGCTTTGAAATAGGATCTGGCTAAGTTTCTTTGTCTCCCTAAATTACTAAGGCTGGCTTTGAACTTGCAATTCTGATGTCTAAGCCTCCTGAGTTGTTGGGATTACAGGCATGAGCCACCATGCAAGATTCATTGCAGGGGCTGGGGTTGTGGCTCAGTGGTAGAGCGCTCGCCTAGCACATGTGCGGCCTGGGTTCAATCCTCAGCACCACATAAAAACAGATTGTGTATAACTAAAGCAAATAAATAAATATTTTTTAAAAAAAGACTCATTGCATTCATTTTATAAAGAACTAAGATTGAAAAAATTCTAAAACGTTGGTGGTTTTATTTGGTACAGACATAAAAAATTTATTATTACATTGCACTATGATCTTTCTGCTCTATTAAATAGTACTGCTAATTTCTAATGTACTGCTGTTTTTTTTTTTTTTGTTTTTTTTTTGTGTGTGTGGTATTAGGAATTGAACTCAGGGGCACTCGACCACTGGGCCACATCCCCAGCCCTTTTTTGTATTTTATTAGAGACAGGGTCTCACTGAGTTGCTAAGTGCCTCACCATTGCTGAGGCTGGCTTTGAACTCACAATCCTCCTGCCTCAGCCTCCCAAGTGTTGGGATTACAGGCGTGTGCCACTGCGCCTGGCTTGCTGTTTTTTAAATTATGAAAAAAACCAGTTATAGGCCACTTAGAAGTAAATAAATAAAATAATTGAATAAAAAATGATAAAATATTAAACCAAGCCAAAACTACAACCTCACATCTGTGCCCTTTTATCATTGAATAGCTAACATTTTCAGATTTGGAAGATGTAGGCTATACACATAGTTTAGTTGAGATCATATATTTCAGCTATTGGTCTGTTTTCACTAGTTTTACCAAGTACTTATATGCAAGAAATGCATGTTTATTTCAAAATATAAACCAAACATTTGGTTCATAGGCCTTCATTGCAAGGCCTAGGTTTCAAAAATGCAGATTTCATATCATTTGATATTGGGTACTTTTACAATGTAGAGAGCAGAATTATGAGTCTTAAATATTTTGTAATATTTCTAAAATGTTATGCTGCTATTAGCCAGGACATTTCCACATAACTCTGTAATATTGCAAAATGGGTAGAAGTAGCAGTAACATTCCTAATATTCAGCCAGGCCCTCTGATAAAAGCTTTTTATATATATACATATATATATATACACACACATATATGTATATATACACATACATATATATAGTTTTAGTCAGCTTTTTCATTGCTGCAATTAAAATACCTTAAAAGAACAATTTTAAGGAGGAAGAGTTTGTTTTGGGGCTCATGGTTTCAGAGGTCTCAGTCCCTAGAAGGCCAGCTCCACTCCTTGGGGCCTGAGGTGAGGCAGAAAAGAGAGTGACAGAGGACATTACAGAAAGCAGAGAGAGAGCTTTGCTCAGCAAAGACCAACTACATACACCAACAGCACACCCCCAGGGACCCATCTCCTCTAGCTGCACCCTACCCGATTATAGTCACCATCAAATTAATCCCTATCAGGGGATTAACACGCCAATTAGGTCAAGGCTCTCATAACCCAATCATCTCACCTCTAAACCTTCTCCCATTGTCTCACACATGAGCTTCTGGGAATACCTCATATCCAAACCAAAACATATACTATCCTTTTAAAGCTAAAAAAAATAAAATAAAAATAAAAAAGAACTTGCAACATTAGTACTATTTGCTAATACCATTTAACAAATGAGAACATTTAGGCAAAGAGGGGTGCGAGTAACTCACCCAGATAGCAATTAAAGGGGAGGTGATCCACACCCAAGGTTGTAGAACTCCAGAGCTCAGACTTAACCACTTCACCAAATTTAAAACTGAATAAAATGGGTAGTTCTTTACATTAAGAAGGCTTATCAGAGGCCCTGACAAATGTCTGAACCTTCAGAATCACATAGTCTACTCCCAAAGAGGCTGTCCTTGTGACTGTGGAAACAATGCCTCTTGTAATACCATGCTCAGTCAGAACTTCCCTGCTGCTCAGTATTTTGCTTGCTTTCCTTATTCACACTTTTCATATTATTAAATTCTGTCTTCACTTTTTGTTTAAGGTCTAGCATCCCCATGCTTCAAAAGCACCATGTGAGGAAGAACAATAAATCCTTGCTAATGTTTCTGCTCCCAGAGTCTAGCAACATGCATGGCCAGAGGGAGCTGGTTCATTTGTGCAGAAATGCTTCTCAGTGACAGATTCTCCTACTGACAGTACTTAGATAATATAAGCATTTAATTATTTTGCATAATAGGAAAATTAAATTAGGTTTGAGGAAAGGGTTCGGTTGCTCAGGGAGGCCAGGACACTGACTAGATACATCTGTGTATGTCAGTTAGCATTGCTGCATAAGAAAAGAACCTACAATTTAGTGGTTTAAAACTCTCAGCATTTATTATGACTAATAAGTAATGTGGATCAGCTGATTCTTCTACTCATCTCAGCTGGGTTCAGCCATGCATCTGCGGTCAGCTGGGGGGTTAGCTGGGGCTCTCTGGTCCAGGTGGGCTCAGCAGGAGACACTTGCAGCCTCTCACCTCCAGCAGGGTTTGTTCTGCCGGGGTTGTTCACCTGGTGGTGACAGAGTTAACAAAAGGAAAGGAAGCAGAACCCAAGGCTCCTAAGATCTAGACCTGGACCTGGTTCACTGTCCTATAGACCAGTGCAAGTCATAAGGGGCTGATTTATATCCACGTGTTCAGAGACATTCTTGGTGAAGGACAACGTCATGGTTTGGTTTCACTGGCTGACTCACAATCGAGGGGAATTGACATGAAGCCGTGTAGACTCTTTTTCTCTGGATGTCTTTACAGAAATATTCTTGTTGGTCTCTCCTCTTTCATCATAAGGAGGTCCAATAGCCATTGTCACATGCATGAGCAGGCCTGCAGTTCTGAGTGATCGGGCCGCGTGCCAGTGTATGCTACTCTGGGAGGCAGGAGAGGGCAGAGGCGGCCATGGAAGGCAGCCGTGGATTCCTGCTGTAGAAGGGACACCAGCGAACAGACACCCCCTCCAGCCTGCCTCCTGTGCCATCTTTTGCCAGGGATCGCCATGAGAGCATGTGCCATGTGGCTCAGCACATTGTCCAGGACTGTGCTGCACCATGACAGCCATTCCCTCCTTGACTAATCCAGCTGTCAAGTTGTCACACCTGTTTGGGCGTCGTCCTTGGATGGCACACATTTCACTAATTCTCTGAACCTTCTCTTTTCTGCCTAAACTCTCTCTCTCTCTCTCTCTCTCTCTCTCTCTCTCTCTCTCTCTCTTCATATGTATGTGTGTGTGCATGTGTACATAAAGAGAGAATATATATAGATAGGTAGATAGATAAAGAGAAATTTCTTCTCCTTCTCCCTTCAAGCTCGTCCCCATTGTGCATGTCTTCAGACATATATTTGCAAAAACATCTGATTTCCTTTCTCCTTTGTCTTTCTCTCACACTTCCTGTGTGATCCTTCAACTGTGATCAGCTTAGCACCTGCAGACTGACCTTGAGTGAGACACAATGTAAGTCACTCAGGAGGAGAAGGGTGTAGAATGACCGTGGAGGCCTTGATCATGGCGGAGCAGGAGCGACCTCTTAACCAGGCCTGGAGATGGTGTCCTATACAAAAGGCACAAAGAGCACCACCTCACATCCCAGGTGACTTAGCTGAATTTTCACACATATGCAACTTAAATGCTGATTGTTTTTTAACGAAGAGTGACTGTACCTCATTGATTAACCTGTAGCTGTTTGAGGTTTGTAGTTGACCTTGAACAAATAGATGTTTGCAACCAATAGACAGAATATACACTATTCAGCCCCGGCTACTACTGAGCAAGAGTCTTGAGCTAGCGAAGGAAGTTTTTCTTCTTCTTCTTCTTAAATGACATTTTAAATAGGGCAGAGGGTTAAAAAAAAAAAAAAAAAAAAAAAAAAGTCTCAGCTTTAAAGCGTGTGACTTATCTCAATATTTTCCACTACCCATCCTAATGCTTTCAATTTGACCCTGAGGCTGCTGAGAGATGTTCAGGATGAAGCCGGTTCGTGACTCCAACCTGGGGGGGCCTGCAGCACTGTCCCCTTCACCTCCTAGGTGCTCCTGAACAGAATTCCTGTTGTCTACAGAAGTTGTTCAGAATTCCAGAGTCTTGACTCATGTTCTCTGCTGTGTTAGTTGGCTTCTCATTGCAGTGACCCAAACACCAACAAGAACAGTTAGAGGAGATATTTATGGTGGTTCCCGGCTTCAGAGGCCTCAGTCCATGGCCGGTCAAGTCCATTTCAAACACATCACGGCAGAACAGCACAGCAGAGCAAAGTGGCTGTTCCAGGAAACAGAGAGAGAGAGAGAGGCAGGGACCAGGCCTATCTATCATCCCCAATGCCACGCCCCCAGTGACCTATTCCTCCAGCCGCGCCCCACCTCACAGTTACCACCCAGTAGTCCACTCAAATTATTAATCCATTCTCTGATGAGCTCAGAGCCCTCTTGATTCAGTATTTCTTACAAGCCCTGCTTCTCAACCTTGCTGTGTTGGGGACGATGCTCTCAACATGAGCTTCTGGGGGAACATTCTAGGTCCAAACCATAGCACCCGTCAAAGCTCTCCCTACTATTAAAGAGAAAACCAGGGTTCATTGAAACATTGATGCAATGGGCTGGGGCTGGGGCCTAGCACGTGCACGGCCCTGGGTTTGATCCTCAGCACCACATAAGAATAAGAAATAAAATAAAGGTACTGTGTCCAACTACAACTAAAAAAAAATAAATTTTTTTAAAAACAAATATTGATGCCAAAGCGTAAAATTCCCACCTCCCATCTAAAGACAATGATTTTCCCCTATGTCACCTTCAGCCCAGTTCCCGTAATCTCAGGAAAAGGACAGTGTGGCCCGTTGGTGGTTATTGGGACCTCCTGGTTTCCAAGGCAGACACCTGATGGGCCTCTTCCCCCGCAGGATTGCAACCTCTTCTTCTAACAGGATTTTTCTCTCCACACACTTCGGCGTGATCGTGGGGCTCCCGTCTTGACAGCATGGACATTTGTCTCCAATGTGATCACTGGACCTCAGTCTTTTGTCCCCACTATCCCTGAAATGACCCTGGTCAAGCCCACAAATGACATCTTAAGAGTTAAAGCCCAAGTAGTTTGCATGATTTTTCTTTAAGTAACATTTGGCAATTCTTTTCTTGAAACCAACCCCTCTATGATTCAATGCCAATGGTTGCTTCATTGATTAAATTAAAAAAAAAAAAAAAAATTCAGTCTCACGTTCAGCAAGGCCTGTTCTTGGCATTTGGGACACCTCATGGAACAGATACTGACTGTTTCAGTGGAATGGAAAGATGAGGCAGACCCTAGGGAGCAGGCACTGTGCTGCAAATGGCAGGCACGGGGGTACTGCACGCAGCAAGCCACCCAAGGGAAGGCACATCAGCCCGGGCTGGGCCATACCATGCAGAGCTCGGTGGGCCTCGGTGGGTCGTTGCTGGCGGCTTGACTCTTCTGTTGAGTCCTAAGAGGAGCAAAGTGACCTCCCATGGGTGCCACAAGTCCTACTCTGGCAACTGTGAGCATAGGTTGGAGTCATGAGAGAGATGGTGGCTTGGGCCAGGGCAGTAGCAAAGGAGATGATGAGAAGTGACCCTACTCTGGCATATTTAGAAGGCAGAGCCAGCAGAATTTCCTGTGTGATTGGTGTAAGAGAAACCAGGAGGTCAAGAGTCCGACCCACGCCTGTAATCCCAGCACTTGGGAGGCTGAGACAGCAGGATCGCGAGTTCAAAGCCAGCCTCAGCAATGACAAGGTACTTAGCGACTCAGTGAGACCCTGTCTCTAATAAAATACAAAAAATGTCTGGGGATGTGGCCCAGTGGTCAAGTGCCCCTGAGTTCAATCCCCAGTACCAAAAAAAAAAAAAAAAAAAAAAAAAAAAAAAAAAAAAACCCACCAAAACAGAATGAACCAGTCTGGCGCATGCCTGTAATCCCAGTGGCTCTGGAGGCTGAGGCAGGAGGATCGTGAATTCAAAGCCAGCTTCAGCCTCAGCAACACAGCGAGGCCCTGAGCAACTCCGCAACTGTCTCTAAATAAAATACAAAACGGGACTGGGGATGTGGCTCACTGGTACCAGTCCCCCATACCCCTCCCCCCGCCAAAAAAAAAAAAAAAAAAAAATGAACCAAGAGGTCTGGACAGAGCAGTAGGAAGAACGGAGAGGTCGTCAGAAGAGATGGAGAAGCTCCGGACAGGGCAGATTGGGTCAGAGACGTTTGTTCCGTAGTCATCCACAGGGGTGACATGGGTAGGGAGAGGACCAGGGAAAGAGCCCCAGCCGGGCACCATCACCCATCAGGTGGAAGAGAAGGGCCTGCGGAGGAGGAAGGGAGGAGAGAAGCGAAGAGAGCTGGAGCCGGGAAGCCCAGGGCCTGGAGCGCGGGCCGTCCAGCCTCAGCCGCCGCCTGCCCAGCCCAGGCTTCAGCCCAGCGAGCGGGGTGCAGCAGGCGGCGGGGGTCGGGGCCCTGCTGCCCCTCGGGTCGCCAGGCCATCCGTGCTACTGGTTTGTTTTTCATTCAAACAACTCCACAGCCTGTTTCATTCATTAATTCTACAGTTTGAAAATTTTAAATATTGAACTTAATTTCTATCAGAAGAATTTATTACTGTTTATATCATTTACCACATTCTTTATGGCTATTGGCAACGAGGCACTGAAAACTGGAGGTTTAAGAAATCCTGGAGAGGCACTGCAGGCAGCATCCTAGTCTAAAGAGTTTCATTGTCTAGAGCCTGAGACTTGTTCACTACTTCAACTTCTCAGAATCTGTGTCATGTGGGCATTTTGTATGCTTTCATGTTTCCAACAAAAAGTGTTTCTGATTGATGGGGAATTTTAAACTACATTAATGGCATATTAGAAACAAAACAGTAATTGTTGAAGATTATCTCTGGGACAACAATAGTAACAATGGATTATATGTATGGATCTTTAGTTACCATGCTCAATGCTTGACTGATGCACCATCTCATTTAATTCTAAATACAACCTTATGAAGTAGACAACTTGGTTCCTCCCATCTTATGCATAACACACTGAGCTCAAGAAGTTACTTCCTAAGATTGTATAATTAGTAACCATGAAAGCCCAAACTGAGCAAGACTTCCTGACATGTGCTCACTACCATGTAATCTAAGCCACGTAATTGACTAAAACCTTCTAGAGACACCTGTGAAGGGTTAGGAAGTTCTAGTGTGTACTTTCTGCCATCAGACTTCAAACTGATCATGAGTCTTAATGTCTTAACATTACCAATTTCCTTCAAATTCCATGGGAAATTTTCCTATTCTCCTTCCAGATACTTTCTCTCCTTTGGAAAAACACTACTTTTCAAACGTAGGATTTAACATAGGTATTTGAAATGAGTTTATTTTAGGTATATAACCAGAGAGAGAATTTTTACATTGCAATTCTTCTTATAAGTCTCATTCCATTGTTAAAGCCTACCTTTGTTATTGGCCACCTTTGTGCTTCGGTGATTTTAATTTAGCCATAATAATTTATATGAATCTACAGCACCATATAAATCCAGTCCTTGAAGCGTACTGCATTTCCTGCTTAGTGCTGTGAATTTCATCACGACGTTGTTTACAAGTTTGCTGTGATCAGAAAGAATGATTTTGACTCTTATTGCTGTACTACATGCTGCAATTTATTTGGCTCCTTTGTTGAAGCCAATGCTCTGTGACCATGGTATGCAAACCAGAGAGTTATAATGCTTTCTCAGGATACTTGGTTAATATAGTTTCCAGCCGTCAATCTAAATTAGGTTATAGGATAACTCACATTCTAATTTAAAAGCAGAAACTGTCCTATGTTTATGTTTTTATTACCTTGCATCTACCTTGTAATTATAGTTACCAGTTATAATACAGTAATTTAGAAGTAATGTGGCTTTTATGCCCTCTAGCTTAAATCTTTTACATCGTTTAATGGAAAAATTACAACCCAAGACATGCACAGAGAAATGAGCATATTTATAGTGAATTTTTTTCTCTTTATCTAGATTGTTAATTATGGTGCTATAAATTGTAGGAATAACCTCAGTTACTAAGAATATGCACACAAAACTTATTGGTTATTCAACTATATCAAGCCCTTTCATCTGGAAAAACAAATGAAAACTTCAGGAAAAAATGACTCAACAGTCAGTCCTTCCAGATTTATTTAGAAATTGTCTAAGAATGGCCACTGAAAGTTGTGCTACTGTTTTTTCTGACATTTAATTAATTCTTCTTCTTCTTCTTCTTTTTTTTTTCTTTTTTGGTACTGGGGATTGAACTCAGGAGCACTTGAGCACTGAGCCACATCCCTAGCCCTATTTTGTATTTTATTTAGAGACAGGGTCTCACTGGGTTGCTTAGCGCCTCACTTTTGCTGAGGCTGGCTTTTTTTTTTTTTTTAATATTTATTTATTTGCTTTAGTTGTACACAATGCGTTTATTTGTACGTGGTGCTGAGGATCGAACCCGGGCTGCGCATGTGCTAGGCAAGCGCTCTACCGCTGAGCCACAATCCCAGCCCCATGAGGCTGGCTTTCAACCCGCGATTCTCCTGCTTCAGCCTCCCACGCCAATGGGATTACAGGCATGCGCCACCATGCCAAGCTTAATTAATTCTTTCCAAGTATTTGAAAGTTACTTTACTTGAAATATTGTAAAATTGCTATCTTTATATCTTAAGGGAACTATGTACAAATAGGCTAAATAAAATCTAGAATTCTTAATGACCTTTAAATTTTGGATTCAAAAATTCAGACATAATTGAAAGAGAAAATTGGATGCAATTTCCTTAGAAACAGGAAAAAGAGACATCACTGAGCCTACCAGAGTGCCAGTGATAGCTCTCAGAAAAGCTATTTACTCAGAATGCAGAGTCACGTAAAGACATAACAATTACCAAATGGGAGTTGAACCATGGAGGATCCGAAACCTTCTAGTCCTTGGGAAGGGTGTTGGACACAGACAACCACGAGCAGTTATGAGCAGTTATGAACTTTTCGCAAGTCAGGAGTACCTGAATCAACCTCTACTTTCTAAAGACTGGCACTGGAGGTCTGTTAAATACCAGTGACTTTGTGCTTTATTACACATTCCGTCAAATTACGTAAGAGTGAATTAAAATTCAGTCATTGTGATGGTTGATCTTGGCTGTCCACTTGATTGGATGGAGAGACACCTGGAGCATTGGTGAAGCACACGTCTGGGTGTGTCTGTGAGAGTGTTTCCAGAGACGACTGGCATGTGGGTCAGTGAACTCAGGGGTGGACCTGCCCTGAATGTGGGCAGCAACACCCAGTGGGCTGGGCCCCAGATGGAACAAAAGGCCAAGAAGGGGAGGCTGTTCCCATGTATATGCTCCAGGCTTCTGGAGCAGGGGCGGGGTCTTGTGCTACTGCTGTCACCCCAGCACCTCCTGCCCCAGAGTCTTCTTCAGCCTCTGAGTGCACACTTGCACCAGAGACTCTCAGGCCTGCAGCCTCAGGCTGGGCTGTGCCATTGGTCCCTCTTGTCCTGAGGCTCCAACTTGGACTGAGCAGCCACTGGCTGCCCTGATGTCTGATAGATGGGCAACCCCCCCCCCCCCCGAGTTTTCCACATCCTGAGAGAAGCAACCTTGTTTCATTCCCGGGCAGGATGTTTCTTCCCTGGACAGGATGTTTCTTCCCCGGGCAGGATGTTTCTTCCCCCCCCCCCCCCCCCCCCCCCCGCAAGAGCCAATAGGCTTAAAGGTCGCCCTGTTCTATGGGCAAAGAGCCAATGGCATTGGGGTTGCTCTGGTGCACCTCCCACCAGAAATCCCTATATAGGGCCCTGTTCGAGGGACTCAGAACACACACACGGACGCACACATCAGCTCATCGCTGCTGAGAGGAGGAAGCCACTCAGACACATCAGCTCGACCCTGCGGAGAGGAGGAAGCCACTGCAACAGCTCCAGACCCATCACCTCCAGCGAAGGTCTGCTCCCAGCTGACAGTTCCAGCCTCCAGCCAGACAGCAGCTGCTTTAGCTGATAGCTCCAGAGATCCTAGCCGGTGCAACCAAGCACCCACCTTCTTTCCAGAGCTTGCACACTCTCTTCTCCCTGACTCCCCTCTCCCACCAGAGCTTGCACACTCCCTTATCCCTGACTCCCTCTCCCAGCACCTCTTTGACCTTCGACCAGAGCACCTCTTCTCCGGTTTTGCTACTAGCCACAAAGGCTGTTGAATAAATTTCTTGGCTGCATGGCTGTCCCTGGTGTGATGTTTTGCCCTTCAATGTCCATCCTGCAGAGGGCCACTGTGGGGCTACCCAGCCTCTGTGTAAGCCAGTTTACTAGCCTCTTCTCGTGAATATGCATTTAAATATATGTAGATACATATGTATATATGTTAATATACATTATATATAATTATGTGTATTTTATATATGTATATATATCCACACACACAATATCCTATTGGTTCTGGTCTTCTGGATAATTCTAAAAGAATAATAAATCAATTTAATTTTCTTAATAGAAATGTCCATAAGACTGCCTAACCCCTGGGAAATAAGAGTATAATTTTTATTATAATTCGGTCAATTTTTCCATATCAAATCCAGAATAAAAGCATCAAAATCTAGCCACTCATCAAAACCTCTTTTGCCCACTGCCAGCCCTACTCTCCTGGATCATTGCAGAAGCCTTTGAGTGAATCTCACCCTTCAGGCTAATTTTCAGCACAGTAGTGAGAATGGTCCTTTCAAAATATAAACAAGATCACAGTCCTGTGGCTCAGAGCATCCTTGGCCCCTTCTCAGTGTGAGTGAGTGGCAAAGCTTTGCATGCACCTCTGAGACCTGCAGGATGTGTGGCCACCATTGCCACCAAGGGCCCACTAACTGCCTTGTCTCTCTGTGCTACAGCTGGGATGCCTTCCTGCTTTGCATCAGGTGGACCCATCAAGTCCTGCAGCAGGAGCTTAATGTTTCACAGTATCTGAAACAGTGCCTGTCATGCACTGGTGCCTAGAAAATAACAATAAATGTAAAGTACTCACATGCACCCCAGAGTTTCTTCCAAGTCCCCTAATGGATGCATTGAACTTACCTGTCACATGTGTTTTTTTTTTAATTTTTTAATTTAATTTAATTTGTTATACATGCTTTTAGAGTGCAATTTCTTTCATATTACATATAAAGAGCACAGTTTTCCAAGTCATTGGTTTTACACAAAGTATGTTCATACCATTTGAGTTTTTATACATGCACTTAGTATACTGATGTACAACTCCTTTTGCCATTGTTTCTATCCCCTTGCCCCTTTCCCTCCCCCCCTTTTTTCTATTTGACATTCCTTCATTCCTCTCATCCCCCCTCCCTTGCCACTATAATTCAGTATCATCATAGCAAAGGACTCAACCGATCTTTGGCTTTCTGGGATTGGCTGACTTCATTTAGCATTATTTTCTCCAACTCCATCCATTTACCTGAAAATGCCATGATTTTATTCTCTTTTAGTGCTGAGTAGTGTTCCATTGTGTATATATACCAAAGTTTCCCTATCCATTCATCTATTGATGGGCATCAGGGTTGTTTCCACAATCTAGCTATTGTGAATTGTGCTGCTATGAACATCAATGTGGCTGTGTCCCTGTAGTACACTATTTTTAAGTCCTTTGGGTATAGACCGAGGAGTGGGACAGCTGGGTCAAATGGTGGTTCCATTCCAAGTTTTCCTAAGAATCTCCATACTGCTTTCCAAATTGGTTGCACCAATTTGCAACCCCATCAGCAATTTAAGAGTGTGCCCTTTTCCCCACATCCAAGCCAGCATTTATTGTTGTTTGTGTTTTTGATAGCTGCCATTCTGACTGGAGTGAGATGAAATCTTAGAGTAGTTTTGATTTGCATTTCTCTAATTGCTAGAGATGTTGAACATTTTTTCATATATTTGTTGATTGATTGTATATCTTTTTCTGAGAAGTGTCTATTCAGTTCCTTAGCCCATACAATGAAAACTACAGCACACTAAAGAAAGAAATTAAAGAAGATCTTAGAAGATGGAAAGATTTACCTTGTTCATGGATAGGTAGAACTAATATTGTCAAAATGACTATTCTACCAAAAGCACTATACAATTTCAATGCAATCCCAAACAAAATCCCAATGTCATTCCTCATAGAAATAGAAAAAGAAATCATGAAATTCATCTGGAAAAATAAGAGACCCAGAATAGTCAAAGCAATTCTTAGCAAGAAGAATGAAGTGGGTGGCATTACTATTCCAGACCTTAAATTTTATTACAAAGCAATAGTAACTAAAACAGCATGGTATTGGCACCAAAATAGACCAGTAGACCAATGGTACAGAATAGAAGACACAGAGACTAACCCACACATCTACAGTTGTCTTAGGTGTCTTAGTTGACAAAGGTGCCAAAAACATACATTGGAGAAAAGACAGCCTCTTCAACAAATGGTGTTGGGAAAACTGGAAATCCTTATGTAATAAAATGAAATTAAACCTCTATCTCTCTCCATGCGCAAAACTTAACTCAAAGTGGATCAAGGACCTAGGAATTAAACCAGAGACCTTGCACCTAATAGAAGAAAAAGTAGGCCCAAATTTCCATCATGTTGGATTAGGCCCCAACTTCCTCAATAAGACCCCTATAGCACAAGAATGGAAACCAAACATTAATAAATGGGATGGATTAAAACCAAAAAGCTTCTTCTCAGCAAAAGAAACAATCAGTGAGGTGAACAGAGAACCTACAGAATGGGAGCAAATCTTTACCACACGCACATCAGACAGAACATTAACTTCAAGGATATATAAAGCTCTCAAAAACCTTTACACCAAAAAAACAAACAACCCAATCAATAAATGGGCTAAGGAACTGAACAGACACTTCTCAGAAGAAGATATACATTTTCTTTTGAACAGATACAAACAGCCCAGGTTTTCTCCACCCTTTGTACTAGGAGCACCAGCCCTGAGCTTCAGCAGACAAGTGAGAAGCAGGAGCACCTGGAGGGGCGTGTCAGACCCAGAGGAGAGGGACCGCTCCTCCTCCTCCTCCGTGGCTCCTCTGCATTGCCTCTCTGCACCCTGGAAGCCTCAGCTCTGGGCAGGCTGACTTTTAAGCTTCTACTTAGAAACCTTCTTATTTTCACTCTGTAAACAATGTGCAAGGATAAACAAGCTTAATTTTAAAAAAAATTGTATTTGTTTTAATTAGTTATACATGACAGTAAAATGCATTTATGCACTGTGATATAGCATACATAGATGGAATATAATTTCTCATTTTTTCTGGGTGTACATGTTGCAGAATTATATTGGTCATGCAGTCACATGTATACATACAGTAATAATGTCTGTTTCATTCCACTATATATCCCATCCCCACATCACTTCCCTCTACCTTATCTAAGGTAATGTTATTCCTAGTGCTCCCCACCTTATTGTGAGAAAACATCCGGCCTTTGGTTTTGTGGGATTGGCTTATTTTGCTTAGCATGATACTCTCCAACTCCAACCATTTACTGGCAAATGCCATGATTTCACTCTTCTTTAAAGCTGAGTAATATTCCATTGAGTATATATAGAACATTTTCTTTACCCATTTATTTATTGTGGGACACCTAGGTTGGTTCTATAGTCTAGCTATTGTGAATTGAGCTGCTATAAACATTGACATGGCTTCGTCACTATAGAATGCTGATTTAAAGTCCTTTGAGTATAAACCTAAGAGTGGATCGGATAGCTGGGTCAAATGGTAGTTCCATTCCCACAGCCTGTGAGGAGCACTGAGTTCAGGCCTGGCTTTACCAACAGCCAGGTGTGGTGCCAGGTGGCTCAGTTTCTAGTTCTCACAAAATGAGTTGATAACATTTAATAGTTTCAATTAGATGCTCTATAATATTTCCTGACCCAGCACTTCTTTAAGAATTATGATTTTAAAAAGTTACGTGCCACCTACAGTGAGGTGACTCTGGATGTTTACTTAATCAGAAATTTAATGTAATCTGGCTGCTTGGAATTAACAAATCTTGAGGGGTCCTCAATATTCAAAACACAGGAAGTGACTTAGGAAACGATTGTGGAGTTGTGCGTGGCTCGGGCGGCATCTTCAGTGTCTGTTCAATTCTGCAGCCAGGCAAGTGGTGAAGTTGGAATTTGTGGATCCAGGGCAGAATGTAGGACTTGGTGGGACAAGTCCAGATCTAGGAAGATGTCTAGTAGAGCAGGAATCACAGATTAAACAGCATATCAAAAAAGGCTTTACCTAAGAGGACTAGAGCTTTTCCCACCCAGAGGCAGCCTCCCCTGCCTCCCCAAAGAGCCACACCTGCAGCAGAAGGTGTGCGTGCAGGACTACAGGACTGGGGGGTGCAAACTTATAAAGGGAGGGGGAGAAGGAAGGAAAGGATGGAGGAAGGGAGGGAAGGGGAGAGGTGGATAGGAAGGAGGGGTGTGGAGAGGAGGGGAAGAAAAAGAAGTGGGGCTACGCTGAACAATAGAGTAGGTTGCCAAGGGAATAAACAAATGCTCCAACAACATGGTAATAAGGTAGTGGGTTTGGTAGCTCGCTTGGCAAATACAGCAGCTCTGGCAATGGAAAGAGCATTTGCCAGAGGGTACATTTGGCATTCAGGGAAAAGCTGGGCAAAGGCAGAGGCTCTGAGGGAAGGGAACATTGTGTAAGTATCGATACAGAGTATCCCAAATCTTTCCATGACATCTAGGTTATAGACTTGATTTCCTGATAGCAAACTTAATTGTCAAAGAAAAAATATTCTTCATGTATAAGAGATAGCTAAAGATACAAGGTTTTACATTTTTCTTTAAGTACATTTCTGGAACGTCATTAGATTACAGGATTCAAGGCTTTCTGGATTCCTTCTGTTCCTGATTGTTGGAAAAAATAGTGAGAGTGCTGCTGCTGCCTTGTGTGGTCTGACGCACGTGGAACAGCCTGGCTCTGCAGAGCTTGCTGGGCAGCCGCTGCCAGGGCTGCCCTGGGATGGAGGCCATATAATCCCAGGTGCTCAGGCAGGGCCCAGCAAGAGCTCCCGGCACCACCCACTTCTTTGCTTTTATTTTTAGAAACTATATTATTTTAACTTACAAATCACAACTGTATACACTTGTGGGGTGCAATGTGATGTTTTGTTATCATATACAAATGTTGTCTTTTTTTGTAATTTCTTATCTCAAAACACACACAGAAGCATACTCATTTGTCCAGTTAATGATCTTATTCATGGAAAATTACTAAATAAGTACACAGACGCATCCTGAATCAGTCCTCTCCTACTTTTTTTTTTTTTTTTTTTTTTTTTTTTTTTTTGGTACTGGGGATTGAACTCAGGGGCACTCAACCACTGGGCCACATCCCCAGCCCTTTTTTTGTATTTTATTTAGAGACAGGGTCTCACTGAGTTGCTAAGTGCCTCGCCATTGCTGAGGCTGGCTTTGAACTCGCGATCCTCCTGCCTCAGCCTCCCAAGTGCTGGGATTACAGGCGTGTGCCACCTCGCCCGGCAGTCCTCCCCTACTCTTTTCCGTCACTGAACTGCACTCAGTATAACATCACCGTCCGCTGCTGGAGGACGTTGAAAGGAAGCCTGATGACATTGCTCTTCAGAAAAAAGGGAAATTTTATACTAGAAAAATAAGGGCTGTTGCTTAGCAAACTGGATACCTCGCATATAGGACTAGCCAGGCCGCACGCCTAGCAATCACTGAAACGGGAAACACGAGGGAAGCCGAACACAGAAAAGGCAACAAGACAGGAGCAGAAAGACGCGAACTTGGCAAAGAAATTAAAGTGGTGCTTTTCATCAGACCACAAGCCGATGCCCCCTGGTTCTCCAGCCAAGAACAAGGAAGAGAGGATTAAAAGGAAAGATGCCCCTTTCCTGCCGCAGCCCGCCCACCGCCGGACACCCGGGTGGGCTTCATCAGCACGGCCAGCCGCGCCCTGGAGCGTGGAGACCTGCGGCAAAGCCCCGCGCAGGCCTGTGCCTTCTCGGTCTCCAGGAAGAGCTGGCGGGGAGCGGCCCCGCGTGGGCTCACGCTCTCCCCTCCAGAGCCCGCGGTCCCGTGTGGTCCTGGTCTTCCCTGGAAACTCAACCTAATATCTTCCAAAACGTGAGCGAGAGAGAGGGGATGAAGCTCAGCTCTGGCTGGAGAGAGAGGCATAGTTGGGGGCAACCGGGCAGGAATTATTTGGTGCCTTTTCAAACGAATAATCTTAAATACCTAGAGAATAGTCGTTCTTTCTTTTCTCTTCCTGAGAAATTCAAGCTCCAAATTTGGATGCCCCATCCATTAAAATGAAATGTAGTTCCAGGGACCCAACTCCCTTTGGAAGTTCATTGCCAACTGTCCACGCCAGCGCACAACCTGTGCGGAACGGGGCGCAGGGCGCCCCTGCTGTCACTCTCCTGCCAAGAGCTCTGGTAAAGGGGATGTCCTGAACACCCTTACACCACCTTACCCTTCCACCCTTCCAGCCTGACCAGCGGCCTTCACCAACTGCAGCCCGGGAGCTGCCAGGCCGTCCCTAGGTCAGCCCTGGCGCTGTGGCTGGCCTCTCGAAGCGCATCGTAGCACGGACTTCTTACCAGTGAGAACAGGTGGACACAAGGTCCTTTTGAATCTTCTCCTCCCTCCTCCCTCTCAGTCTCTTGTTCTAGGCGTGATCCAGCTTTGTTTTCTTTAATTACAATGATGTCATTTGTATTAAATCAGGTGATTAAAAAGGGGGAAACATCTATCTTCAGAGTAAGTTGATCATGGGGCTGGTGAGCTAAAAGAACTTTCCATCAAAAACGCCAAGTTACTGGGCTGGGGTTGTGGCTCAGTGGTAGAGTGCTCGCCTACCATGCATGAGGTACTGGGTTCAATCCTCAGCACCACATAAAAATAAAATGAAACTAAACAATATTATGTTAAAAAACTAAAACTAAACAATATATATTTAAAAAAACCCTGATTTCATAATCTACTTATAATAGTGAAAAAAAAATCAATAGAATCCCAGTTTAAGTGTTTTTTTTTTTTTTTTTTTTTTTTTTTTTTTCCATGCCTGATTCTTCTGGGTTTTCCTGTATCACTGACGTTTTATTTGATAGAAAAGGGAACTAGCCAGAAATCCTTGCACCTTAGAAACTGTGCGGGGAGCGGCCTCTTTGGGTAGACCGCGATCCTCAAGGGAAAGGAGGTGGACCGTAGTGTTCAAGGGCATCTGGACACCCGCCCGGTGGCCGGGTTTAAGCAGGTAATTTCCCATTAGCTGTACTCTCCGACGTCTTGGGATTTTCTCAAGCGTCTTAGCCTCTCCACGTAACTGCTCCACGTTATGGGAAAAGCCAAGAGCTGGAGTTGTCCCTAAGACAATTCCCAAGTCCCAGTGTGTAGATGGCCCGACTTCAGACCTTGCCAGCGCCTCCAGTTCCCAGCTCTCAGATCCCCACTGCCTGCGGTCCAGGCACGCCCCCGTGAACGTCCTGGGAATGACGTCCTGCCACGCTCGGCCTGCCAGTCCGACCCGAATCCTGCCACCTCGCCAGGCTCAGTCCCAGCCACAGCCACCACGCACAGAGTCCTGGATGCCCCCCACGGGCCCTGATTCCTCCAGGCCTGGTTTAGCTGAACCTCCCTTCTAGGATGACACCCACTTCCACCACCTGCATTTGTGGGGGTCTACCCTGACAACCTGCAGATTACCTATAAGTGATCTCGGCTCTGACAGTTAAAACTCAAAAAAATCAGAAGGCCCAGTAAGTGGGTTGTTCGCTATTATTACAGAGTTCTGATTAACTGCAAATCAGAGAATTCTTGAAATTCTGTTTTATTTATTTATTTATTTTTGTTGTTTTCATTGTTTTAATGAAAGAAACATTGGTCTACTTTATGGCCTCAGGAAGCAGAATATATTGAATATGACAGCTATTTTTATGAGAATTTGGATAACCTGTGATCAATATTTAGGACATATATAATCACTATAAAGAGAACAGTGGAGCTGGGTGCGGTTGCGCCCGGCTGTAATCCCAGCACTTGGGAGGCTGAGGCAAGAGGATCCCAAGTTCAAAGCCATCCTCAGCAGTAGTGAGGCACTTAGCTACCCAGTGAGACTCTGTCTCTAATAAAATACAGAAAAGGGAAAAGGGCTGGGGATGTGGCCCAGTGGTCGAGTGTCCGTGAGTTCAATCCCTGGGGGTGGGGTGGGGAGAGAACAGTGGAATACAAACATTTTTTCTTTTTTTTTAATTTTTTCTTAGGCATAGGTACTGACACCAAAGTGTACACTGGAAGATTTTGGTAAAATTTTATAAAGTAAAACTTCAGTGTGACCTTACTTTTGTGTGCTTTGTTTTTTCATCATTTTGAGGGGAAAAAAATAGTTAATTAAGGGTTTCAGTCGTATGGGTTAAGCTTAATGAGGACTGATGGCACTGGAGCTAAAATTCTTAAAATGGCAACAAACTTGGGTACCTTCTTTCTTTTGAGGTCGTGTATTACATTAAAGTCAGTGATTAAATGACCAGTCACTGAAAAAGATTACAGTTCTCTTTTGCCAGCATTACTTTAATCATAAGCTCCAGTTCCCCTGCGTTCTGTCGCTTGCCGATGTGCGTCCAGCTCACACAGCACCTTGGGTGCCCTTCCAGGGAATGTGTTGGCTTCCCTCCTGCCCGTAGCTAAACCCAAGTCAATATTTCCCCCACCTATAACTTGCAATTACTAATTAAGTGTCTATAATTTCCAATAAAATTTGAATATGAAAAGTTGGGTCAGCATGTCGACTTCTGAAGTCCTGTTATCCCATGACATCTCATGTGAACTTTTGAAAATGGTTGTAGCTTTCATTTTGTGCTCTATAAACAATTTTAGCTTTAGGGACTAGAATTTCAATCCTAGAATTATTTTACATAAATACAACTTACATTTCCAATTTTTGAAATTTGCCTCTTTTTCCTAAAAACTAGTGCCTTTAGCGCACTATTTATTTAAACAAGCAGTGGTTACATCCTGTGTTTTCTCTTTACTTGATCCTGCTGTGTATTTATTTGGTATAAAATATGCTTTACTAAGGAAGAAGGGTTCTCTTTTCTCCATAAGTGAAACCCATCGCTCATCACATAACAGTAAGATACAGCAGCCTGGAGAGAACTTAGTAGGCCCCATCATGCCCCCAGCCTCTGCCATGTGAGGCTGCCACTACAAGACACCATCCATGGAGCAAGTCCTCGCTGCCATCTGGCAGTGAACATGTCAGCGTCTTGATCTAAAACTTCTGACCTCCAGAACTGTGAGAAATAAAGTTCTGTTTTTTACAAGTTTCCTAGCCTCAGGTATTTCGGTATAGCAGCACACACGGACTAAGACAGCCAAAAGATAACTATCATGTTGCCATAGTGATGTGTCACGGAGCGCAGGGCAGGGCAGGCGTTCCCCAGGAAGAGAACGGAGCAGAGGTGGAAAGGGAAGCAGTAGTCATAGGCGTGAGGAGGAGGCAGCCCTGCAGGTGAAAACAGAGACAGGCCATTTGACGGGAGTGGAGAGATCCAGGGCAGGTCGTGTGTGGCTGTGGTCCACGCGCCATCCAAGGTCTGGCACTTCTGGAGAGAAGCTGCTCTGTGCCACCACACTCCCCTCCTGTCCCCCAGGAGCCACCCTTCCCCCTCATTTACAAGGTGATGGCAGCCTTTCTGGGGAGACTCCATGTACGGTTGCTCTGAAGTCATGAGGTTTCACTTCATCCCAGAATATTAGCTTAACATTTAGTGTGTCTACATCACACCAGCTACACACCGAAACCCACATTTTCTTACATACTAAATGGTGCATCTAACAACAGATTAGATGCTCAATAAATGGGCCAGATGAATAGATAGAATAGATTTTACAGATGCCAATTATCTGAGATGTTTTCTAAGCACGAAGATATTACTTGTCCCAGGCTGAGCCTCTTCACACTAACAGGAAAACCACTCACAACCCCTCATAGGCGGCCCCTCTACTGTGTTTGTGGCCAGCCGGGCATCCACAGAACTGACCAGATAGCCATTTGGCTGCTTCAGTAACGTGTGGCAAATTTACTCTGTTCTGCCACACTCTGCCCCTTCTGGGACATCTGTGACCAGCCTTGATCTGAGCAAGTGCCTGCTTTGATGACGAATTTAAGACAAGGTTTCATGAACAGGGCCCAGAGGGCGTCCGCTGTGCCTCTGCTCTGAGTGGTCACTGGTGCAGGATGGAGAACTGGAGCCGGCAGCAACAAGCCATGACCGCGAGGTAAAACGATGAGCACGGAAGCCGCTCCTGACGCCCGGCTGGGCCTGCACTGCACTGTCGGCTGCTCTGGAGGCTGAGGCAGGAGGATCCCGCGAGGCCAGGGTTCAGGGTCAGCCTGGTGTTAGCCTGGCTCAAAAGAAAAAGGAAAGGCTGCAGTTCATCTATGGGACGTCTGCCCAGGACTAGACTCACGCGCTGGCCTGTGTCCTGCTGCTGCTTACCCAGCTGTCACTGATGGGAACTTCAGCCCCAAATGGACTCAGGGTGACAGGGAGGAGATTGGCTGCTTCTCCTTTCAGACACCCAGGGACAGGTGGTTTGTGACACAATAGTAAAGAATGAAGCAAAGACGGTGTCATCGTGACATAGGAATTCGCCAGGGAGCACGAGGGCAAGCAGGGTGGCATTCCCCCACGAGGAGGTGCCAGGGCAGAGGTGTGCAGGGAGGAGGCTGGGGAGAGAGTTGGAGAGGTCACTTCTGATAACAGCACCTACTCAGAGAAGAACGAGCCTTGCCAAGAAGGTAATGGCTACATAATTCCTAGCCTCCCAGTGTTGACAGAGCAGAAATAATCAACAGGGCGGTGACTGGATGAAAGAAATTGTCAATAAGGCTTTTCGCTTTATCACAACCCTGAACAATAAGTAGCTGCTCTGGCTTTTGTAATCTAATATGCCGATGTATTTTTTAATATCCAGATATTTCCATCAAATTAATTATAATTGCAAAGGAAGTAGAACACTTACTGGCTATTTTATTGACTTAATATTTCCATTTTTCTAAAACATGGCATTCAAAATTATCAGTCGGTTTGGAATAAATAATTCCATAGAGAACCTGCTAGGGAAGAATTGAACACCGGAAGGTGTAACAATGCTTCCATACAGGAAATGTTCATCTGAGAAATTCAGTTATTGTATATGGTTCCATGTTTAATAAAAAGAATTTGCTTACTTGGATCTTAATGGCTAATCTCATATATATATATATATATATGTATATATATGTGTGTGTGTGTGTGTACACATATATATGTACACACATATATATATATATATTTTTTTTTTTTTGGCACAGGGGACTGAACTCATGGGCATTTAACCACTGAGCCATATTCTCAACCCTATTTTGTATTTTATTTATATATATACACACACACACACATATATATATATATATATATACACATACACACACACACACACTTTGTATTTTTATTGATCACATTTCCTGATGTGGCTTTACCAGGTTAAAAACACATTCAAGCCGGGCGCAGTGGCGCACGCCTGTAATCCCAGCACTTGGGAGGCTGAGGCAGGAGGATCGCGAGTTCAAAGCCAGCCTCAGCAATGGCGAGGCACTTAGCAACTCAGTGAGACCCTGTCTCTAATAAAATATGAAAAGGGGCTGGGGATGTGACCCAGTGGTCGAGTGCCCCTGAGTTCAATCCCCAGTACCAAAAAAAAAAAAAAAAAAAAAAAAAAAAAAAAAAAAAAAGAACACATTCAATCAGGACATTTGAACACAATTGTGAGAAACCTAATTTGCAGAAGCTAGTGTCTGCAGTTCAGGGTGCGCAGGTTCCTCCTGTCTGTAGTTCTCTTCATAGCCTGCCTCCTTGGACATGGCCACAGACACAGTCGCTCCTTCTGCACTGGAAGTGCTGCTCCTCCTCATTGCCTCAGGTTACTGGTGCAGAGAAACCTTAAATGGGTTTCAAGAAGAATCCCATTCTTTTTTTTTTTTTTTGGCACAGGGGACTGAACTCATGGGCATATTCTCAACCCTATTTTGTATTTTATTTAGCGACAGGGTCTCACTGAGTTGCTTACTGCCTCACTTTTGCTGAGGCTGGCTTTGAACTCAGGATCCTCCTGCCTCAGCCTCCCAGGCTGCTGGGATTACAAGTGTGCACCCTTGAGCTCAGCCAAGAATCCCGCTGGAGACACACAGAGGGATGTTGTTTATTTTGTTTGTTTAGTATTCTAAGAAGAGCCCAAAGAGAAGGTGTTAGCTGTGGTTAATTCTTGAAAGAACTGACTTGCAAAGAAGTTAAATGACTTCTCTGTTCTGTTGTCACAGAATAGCCATCAGAGACAGGAAGCCAGCCTGGGAGAGGCTGCTTGTGCCCCACCCCATCCAGAGCCCCTTCCCCCTCTCTGTGAGAACTAGCCATTGACCCCATCCTAACAAACAGGCTGATGTGCATTGTGCCAGTTATCCTGAGAGAACGTCTTAAATCATCGCCCTACATTAGGACACTGTCTGCATATGCCCCTGGGCCTCGGTGAGGGGTGGCATGTTAAAACTTCACCGTGGCCTCGCTTTTGCAAAACCCAGTGTGTTTGGCAGTCTGCATTTGTGATTACAGCTGCATTTTCTGGGTTGTAATATAAACACATAAAAATCAAAGAAAATGCTCCACAGTTCCAACAGATAATCATCTTTCCCACATAAAACTCCTTGGTGCACGTTTCATAGGTATCTAACCGTCCTTGCCTGTACTTCAATATTTTTGTCAGGTGTTGCCTTGTGGCACATAAACTCTTGCACAGGGAAAACTGAACAATGCTGGGGGTCAGTGAAATTGCATTTTCAATATAATTAGTTCTCTCTAATTGTAAGGTCTAGCTTATTTGGTGCATCTAGAAACATAATTAATTATGTTTATTTAAACACTGTTGAAATGCATTTTTTGTAGAAGCTGATTGCACAGAGAAAAAATTCAGCTTTGAAATCAGTAGTGTTTATAAACATCTTATTGTAATTTTTAAAAGTTAATACAGTAATTAAAAAGTTAGCTTCAATTGCCTAAATGTAATTTTTAAAATCCAGCACAAAGCATTATAAATTACAAGAAATAAAAGGCTGTTTATGTCAAATCAGCTTGTACTAGAAACATTTCTACTTGGACAAATAATCAAGATATTTTAGAGCAAAAGATTCTAGTCATAATTTATAGCTCAAGGAATATGAAAAACTACACTTCAACCCTTTGAAGATTTCCGGAAAATTGTTTTTACAGAGGTAAAAAGCATATAACACAAAATTTGCCATCTCAATTTCTAAATGTACAGTTTAGTATTGTCAAGTATGTTCACATTGTTAAACAATTAATCTCTGAAATTTTTCATCTTATAAAACCTAAAATCTATTCCTATTAGACAAAAGCTCCCCATTCTCCTTTCTTCCCAGCCTGGCAACCACTGTATTAGTTTCCTTTTACATGAATTTGTCTGCTCTAGAAACCTATACACATGAAATTATAAAGTATCTGCCTCTTTGTGATTGGCTTATGTCACTTAGCACAAAATCCACACTGTATCATGTATTAGAGTTTTCTTCCTTCTTAAGGGCTGAGTAGTATTCTATTGTACATGCACACCAAGTTTTGTTTATCCATTACCCATCAATGAATACCTGGATGCACCTACTTTAGCCACCATAAATAGTGCTAATGTGAACTTAGCTGTGCAAATATTTCTTTGAGAGCCTGCTTTCTAACCTCCTGGATATATACTCAGAAGTGGACTTGAAGGATCATATGGTAATTCCTTTTATATGTATATATATATATTTTTTTATTTGCTTTTTAGTTGTACACAATGCATTTGTTTTTACGTGGTGCTGAGGATCGAACCCAGGCCACACACGTGCTAGGCGAGCGCTCTACCGCTGAGCCACAACCCCAGCCCTCATATGGTAATTCTATTTTTACTTTTCTGAGCAATTACCATTATGTTTTCCAGAGGAGCTGCACCATTTCACATTCCTACCAACAAAGCACAAACGTTCCAATTTCTCCACTCTCGTCAGTATTTGTTGTTTTCTGATTGACAGTGCACATCCACGTGGGTGTGAGGCCACACCTTATTACAGTTTTGATTTACGTTTCCCTAATAACTCATGATGCTGACCATCTTTCCATACGCTTGCTGGCCATTTGTCTGTAATCTTTGGAGAAGTGTCTATTCAAGTCCTTTGCCTAGAAACAAATGTTTTACCAGCTTTAGAAAATTCATTGGGTTTCCTAATAAAAGATAGAAGAAATTATTTTTTAAGAAATCAGGGTTAATAAGGTTCGATATCAGAATAAAAAGAATCCATGAAATAGTCCCCCCAGACTTTTGTTCTATTTCATCTTTTATTTGAGAAAATAAGGGAATCTGGCATCCTCCACCTAGGCCGCCTCACTCACAGATCAGTGAGTGGGCAGATCAGCAGGAACACCACAGGCTCAAGCGGGGTCAGGACTTGGCAGAAAGTCCCACTGCCCTTGAGGTGCCATCCTCTGTGAAGTCTCACGTTCCTGCGATGTCAAGACCAAAACATATACCAGCTTTAACTCTGTTTCTAAAGAATAATCTTGCCTGCAGTCACAGCTACTTGGGAGGTTGAGGAAGGAGGATCTCAAGTTTGAGGCCAGCCTCAGCAATTTATCGAAGACCTAAGAACCTAACCAACTCTGTCTCAAAATAAGAAATGAAAAGGTCTGGGGATGTGGCTTAGTGGTTAAGCAAATGAGGTTCAATAATCCTAGGTTTAGTAACTGGTACCAAAAGAAAAAATAAAGGAAAAAAAAAAGAAAATAATCTCTGTGCTGCTCTCTATTTCAGCAGCTAGAAAATTTCCTGTGTCTGTCAGGGTCGCCTGAGCAAGATGCAGCTGATCCTTCTGCCCACCCCATCTTCCTGGGAGCTTCCCGGGAAGCGCCCCATTCATGACTGGGGAAGGGTGGGGGAAGAAGACCTGCTCTAGGGCATGTTGTGAGACCAAAGCCTCCAACCCACGAAAGAAGCTGACCTCCAACAAACCACAGCCTTACACTCAGAGAGAAGGGCAGATTGGAGGGCCCTGTCCTGATTGAGCTGCCACCTGGGCCAGGCTACCCCCTGTGGGCCCACACTTAGGCAGTCCAGCCCTTCAGATAACGTCCTCTCTGTGGGGAGGACTGGAAGGAATTTCTGTCCCTTGCAAAGTAAGACCCATGAGGATCACGGCGGAGTGCAGCAGCGTTCGGTGAACAGGTGGTCTGTAAAGCACCTTCCTCTGTGGGGTCTGTGACAGATCCACGCGCGGGTACCTTGGGAGCTCATCGCACAGAGCTCCAACCTCACCGCCCTGCCAAGCCTTGATCCTGATGGGAGGAGATGGCTCAAGTATCCGTGAGAAACCCAGCTCTGCTAGCATTAAGAAAACCCTTGTATTCTTTGGTCCTGTTAAGGATAAGTCAAAACAGGCAGGGGAAAAAAAAAAAAATCAAATCAAAACAAAACCAAACCCAGGGCCACACCTCCAGGCCTGCAGGAATGGTAACCTGACACCTCGGTGTGGGGACGCCAGCCTGGGCACATCTCCGTGAGAAATCTAAAGGCTTCCTTTGCTCAACGACCAGCAGCGAGATGCAGGCCACGCCCCCAGCCCCGCAGCGGGTCGCCTCCGGGGGTGGGGGGCAAGTCCCCAAGCGCGCAGTGGCCAGCAGGCTGCTCAGCTCCGGGGGTACCGTGCCTGGAGCGCAGCCTTCGTCTAGACCAACCGAGCAAAACGCACGTCTCTCCCTCTGGTGCGCTCTGCCCTCCCAGTGGTGTGCAGCGACTCACCTTAAAGAGCAGCGTGGCAGGGCTAGAGCGGGGCTGTGGGGCTCCAGGAAGTCACCCTCCCTGTCATCAGTGTCATGAATGGGGCGCTTCCCAGGAACTTCATTCTGGGGGAAGACGCGTTGTTAAAACTCGTCTCAGTTGCCGATGCAAATTTATACCACCTGTCTTCCACGGTGAAGGAAATAGGTGCGTGCGGTTTTATTTTTTAATTAATTAATTAATTAATTTTTTTGGGGGGGAGCATGTTTAAAGATCATATTTTTTCCGAGTTTGACTTTGTTTTCTCGGAAGCACAGGCCTCTTCCAGGCTCCTGACAACCGGGAGGGTTTTGAGAAGACTTTTGGTGCCTGGTGGAATCTGACAGGTGGAACGTGGACGTGTCAAACTTAAGCTAGAAAAAAAGGACAGAAGTGACAAGCAAACTTTAGGGTTCCAAAGGTCAACAACAGACAGAGTGGACAGAAATAGGACCCTGGAAACACTGAAAGGTATTGCCAAGTCCAGGGTCACAGGAGGCTGCCCTGAAAATAATGCAAACAGGCTAACAGACGCTGCCAGCAGTTCCGGCTCAATGTTTGACTATGATGTTCAAGTTTTGCTCTTCAGTGTAGACGTCTTGTTTCCTTCTTCATAAATGTGTGAGGTTCCATGTCACCTGGTTATTGGGAAGCTGTTGGAATTTGTGACTACTCAGGTTGAGTTGTGAACATTTTCACTTATCTAAAATTTAGAAGTAATTAAGGTTGACTTTCCAGTATTAACAATCACTAGTATTTAAAGTCTAGATGTACTATTTCTCATTTTATGCTTGGCCGCATATTTTCGTATAATCACATGAAGAGCTGAACAAACAGAAATCATGCTTTCTGCTTTGTAGATAACAGACCAGAGAGGCTGCAGACTGCAGAACAGCAGAGTACAAATTCCCTCCCAGGCCTCCAGTGCCAACCCTGCTCTTTCCATCATATCTCAGGCTTTTAAAAATAGTTATTTTTCTTTTTATTCAACTTTTTTTTTTTTTTTGCAGTAGTTAAAGTATGACCTGCATCATCAGATGTGATGATGACTATAACTCATTTGAGTTACTGAACTGTCTGGGGGTAACAAATTTAGAATGGATTCATATAAACTAATATTTAGAGACACTAACCCAGGAGCAACCTCACAAAAGCTATACTGTGAGCTGCATCTTCTCAAGTTTCTGATTTTATTTTGCTTTTTCAGAGGCAGTGTCTGTTAGCCTGTTTGCATTCTTTTCAGGGCAGCCTCCTGTGACCCTGAAAAGAATGGAAAATGAGTTGCATTCTTATTATTAAATATTTATTTATTTATTCCAATTAGGTATGTATGGCAGCAGAATGCATTTTGATCCATTGTACACCATTGCACACAACGTTTCATTTCTCTGATGGTACACCATGTAGCGTCACACCATATATACCCAGGGTAATGATGTCCATCTCGTTCCACCATCTTTCCTGCCACATACCCCCTCCCATCCCCTACTCCCCTTTGCTCAATCACAGTTCCTCCATTTTTCCCCGTGCCCCCGCCCCCCATTATGGATGAGCATCCACTTGTCAGAGAGAACATTAGGCCTTTGTTTTGGGGGGATCGGCTTACTTTGCTTAGCAGGATATTCTCCAACTCCTTTCACTTACGTGCAAGTGCCACAGTTTTACTCTTTTAATGCTGAGTAATATTCCATTGTGTATATAGACCACAGTTTCTTTATCCATTCATCTACTGAAGAGCATCTAGGTTGGTTCCATGTGAATTGAGCTGCTATGAACATTGATGTGGCTGCATTACTATAGTATGCTGATTTTAAGACCTTTGGGTATAGACCGAGGAGTGGGATAACTGGGTCAACTGGTGGTTCCATTCCAGGTTTTCTAAGGAATCTCCATACTGCTTTCCAGATTGGTTGCACCAATTTGCAGTCCCACCAGCAATGTATGAGTGTGCCTTTTCCCCCACATCCTCGCCGAAAGTTATTGTTGTCTGTATTCTTGATAACTGCCATTCTGACTGGTGTGAGATGAAATCTTAGAGTAGTTTTGGTTTGCATTTCTCTAACTGCTAGAGATGTTGAACATTTTTTTCATATATTTCTTGATTGGTTATATATCTTCTTTTGAGAAATTGTTCAGCTGCTTAGACCATTTATTGATTTATTTTTTTTTTTTTTGGTGTTTTTTGAGTTCTTTATATATCCTGGATATTAGTACTGTTTCTGAAGTGTGTGTGGCAAAAATTTGCTCCCAAAATGTAGGCTCTCTCACCTCATTGATTGTTTCTTTTGCTGAGAAGAAGCTTTTAAGTTTGACTCCATCTCATTTATTGATTCTTGATTTTACTTTTTGCGTTTTAGGAATCTTATTAAGGAAGTCGGGGCCTAATCTGACATGATGAAGATTTGGGCCTACTTTTTCCTTTATTAGGTACAGAGTCTCTGGTCTATTTCCTAGGTCCTTGATCCACTTTGAGTTGAGTTTTTTGCATGGTGAGAGATAGGAGATAGGGTTTTAATTTCATTTTGCTGCTTTCCAGTTTTCCCAGCACCATTTGTTGAAGAAGCTGTCTTTAAAAATTGTTTTTTGTTGTTGTTGTTGTTGTTGTTTTAATCCAAAATTTAACTATCAAAAGAAAGGTCTTTAGGGAAACCTATGGAATCTGTTTTTCTGTTGCTTTGGTCTTTTATGCACACTTCATAAATTAACACCAGTGCTACGGATAATGTTGCCAGGGAAAAACCACTTAGGAGTAGGTGTGGGAGATTATCCCGCTTAGCATTTGAATCCTTAGTGGATGGAATTTGTTTAGTACTAACAAGAAGCACAACATCATTAATCTGTAACTTTCACTAACATGCAACTAGCAGTACCCTGTGCACCTGGGCTAATTGAGGGATCCCTGAGTAAAGGTGTGAAAGTTTACTGCTGTAGTTTTAATGAATGAGAACACTTTCAGTTGTGGGCAGGTTTTGTAGATGGTGTCTCCTTTGCTTGTTCTGCTTTGGGCTGTTTTGTTTTGGTATGGGTATTGAGTTTGTACCAAAGTCTTGTTCTGAAATCTGTTTATATATATATATATAATAGCTTATCGTACTTTCATCTGATTTCTTTCCCTCTGTTCACAGGTATCAAAACGCCAGCAGCAACTCTTCCACTAACTGCACATTTAAAACCGAGTTGATCTGAGGCCAGATTACCAGGTTCTGAAACTCCTGGGACTCCTCCTGGAGGTTTTCCTATTAAAGGTCTTCTTTGGAAGCCCAGCAAACAAACGCAGGAGACCATGATGGTCTGGTCCTTCGCTTACATGCCTAGGTGGATCCTCAGTTTGGGTGACTTCTCCCTTTCTCACAACAGGAAGAATAATCAGGAGATCATCTCTTTCCAAACCCTCCCTAAAACTTTTTCCACCAAAATCATGTAAATTTTTATTTTTTGAATTTTTTGAGGATTGTCACCTTTAAATTCTTCCAATTACAAAATCGTTCATTACTGCAAACTTTTTTTTTCTTTAAATTTTAATTTAAGCTGTGCCCATTTCTCTTCTTTCCTATGTAAGGCACAGAGCAGCCAGAACATCTTACTTATTGATTTTATGAATTCAGAGATAACAGCAGTCACCCTTCACCTTCTGTATCTCAAGTTGTAGGCCTCGGTTTACGGGACTCTTTCCCGTGGACCCTAAACTGCCACCTGCTTCTTCAGCTTTTCCTTCAACGTAACATTCAGGAACGGGAAATGCAGAATCAGCTGTTTTCCCTTACTTTGTGACAATGAACATGTCCCCTGACCTTTGCAGAACTTCTCTTAACTTATAAAACATGGTTTCAGACCTTAGATCATAAAACTCCGTAGGGATTAAAGGCAAAATAACGGCACAGGACGCAGGGAGCACCGTGCTGGGATGCAAAGGTCCACACAGCCTTCCCAGCTCCTGGGCCGAGGAGGTGCGCAGGGCAGAGGGCCTGTCACTTACAACACATCTCCTGAGAGAAGCAAAAGAACCCAATCACTAACGTAGCCTTTTACCAGAATTCAAGGGTTCCCCAAGAAAGTTGTCCCTCACCCTGACTTTGAGCCTGGCTGTGTTTGCAGCGTTGGGCTCTGCGGGTGGCTTTGCCTGGGGCCTCCTCTTTGCAGACACATCCCCTGATTGCTTACACCCCTGTGCTCCCCTGCTGTTCTCATTTCCTCACCTCCTGAGCTGTTGCTGCCTTTCTTCAAATTAAGGACACCCCAGGAGGGAAACCTGCAGGGCCCGGACATGAATTCCGTCCCATTGTTCCTTTCTACTCTAAACTGCTCAGCCAGCAAAGAGCAACTCCAAGAGGGAGAGGGACAGGAGCAGGAAACCCAGATGGACCAGTCTCTGACTCCAGGGTGCCTCCGGCTGACCTTCTCTTGCTCCTCAGACACCTAACCCTGAATCTTTATTAAAGGAAGTCTCCTCTTGGGGAGAAATGTTAAAATTTGTTGTGTCCATCAAAAATATGAGAAATTCTCCATTACTTGTAGTACAAAACCGGTGGATGCTGTGGGATGTATTTCTTTAAGGCTGACACTCTGGTCTGGGAAGGTGGCTGGGAGCTTTCACCTGTGAATTGACAGAGAGCAGAACATGGGTGCATTTTCAACAGGGTGCTCCGTAAAAAGCGTCTCACCAATGGTCCTCTTTCTTGCGGCCCTTCTGCCTGTGATTTGATCGGTAAGAAGTCGCCTTTGTCCCTTAGGACAAATGAAGGATAATGGATGCTGCTGCACCTGCTTTAGAGCTTTTTATGATGCAGTGTCTAGTAGAAGAAAATGGAAATGCTCTCTGTCTTTTCCGTTTTCCGTGCATTTTGTCTTTTAGATATGCTTCAGGGACCATCACAAGACTGTTTTTGCTATTATTACTGATCACATGATTCTAAATACATCTGAATACAATACAATTCTAAATACATCTTCTACCCCCCACCCCAGAATGTGGCAAAAGTGCCAAGATCTGGAAGAGAGAAAGCTAGTTTTGTTTATTTGGTCCATATCACAATTTTTTCTTTGGTTTTTCATGTTGTAATGTTGTGATGAATTAAACAAAACTACAAATTTCGCAATATTATTTCTATTATAGGTTGTACTCACAACTATTTTGTGTATGACGTGGAATTTCAGGACACTTCCTCAGAAATTTATCTTGGGCGCTAAATGTCGTAACTTTGAAGAAGTGTGTGCCTGTGCCTCATTTGTAAGCCCTGACTCTCAGCTATGAGGTCCTGACAGACTCACTTTATCCAGGCCACGCTGAGCTTTCTTTCCAAGTAGGTTTCAACCCCCAGTTTCCCTGCCGGTCCAGGGTCCAGTTGTAGTAAAACTCCTGCTAAGTCCGTCCAGAGAGTGTGTTGCTCAGCTTTGTGTTCCTACAACAAAGACCTGAGACAGTCAACGCACCGAGAGGAAAGGATTGTTTTGGCTGAGGTTTGGGGATTCCAGTCCGTGGCTGGCTGGTTGAGGTTTTGGTCTGTAGCAAGGTTGTGTCTCATGGCGGGGAGCACATGGTACAGCAAGCTGATCATGGCGCGTGGAAGCTGGGAAGTGAAAGAGGGGAGCAAGGAGTGGGGTCCCCCAACCCCCTATAAGGCAAAGCTCCCAGTGCCAGGAAGACTTCCCTGAGGCCCCACTCTAGAGTTCCACCACCTCCTAATGGAGTCAAGCCGAGGACTGAGCCTTTAGCATGGGGCCTGCGGGGACCTCCCAGATTCCGATACAGCAGAGAAGCCCTCACCTTGACTCTGAGCACTCTTGGTACCCGGCTGAATTTCACAGCCCCACTCTTGACACCTGGTCTCCCTGGCCTGCCTTCAGAAGAATCCCAAGGGGGTCTGTTAGCAAGAGTCCTGTTCCTGTTGGCAAGACTCCCCCACCCTTGAGTCTTTTCCAGTCAGCACTTTTTCGTCCTTGACCTGACCTTCAAACCTGCTCCCTGGCTATTGTCTCCCAGGGGAGTTGTTTTTAGAATGAAGCCTGATTTCTTTCCCCCATTTTGATTCCTACTGTGATAGTCCTAAGTAGTCTTCCTTTCCGTCCTAATGATAGAACAGTTGTTTTCTTTTTCTTTTCTTTTCTTTTTTGGTACTGGGGATTGAAGTCAGGGGCACTCGACCGCTGGGCCACATCCCCAGCCCTTTCTTTGTATTTTATTAGAGACAGGGTCTCACTGAGTTGCTAAGTACCTCGTCATTGCTGAGGCTGGCTTTGAACTCAAGATCCTCCTGCCTCAGCCTCCCAAGTGCTGGGATTACAGGTGTGTGCCACCGAGCCCAGCACAGTTGTTTTCTTTAACTGTTGTTCATCTCTGGTTTCTAGAAGTGTCAGCAATCTATTCATGCAAATTCCCAAGTAAGTCCCAGGTGCTAACTGGGGGGCTGACCTGCACCTCTATTCTCCAAAGTAAAATAGTTCACAGTATTTGCTATTCTTTGAAGATTACTGTTAATACTAGTGCAGCTGCTAATGTGCTGTGTCTCTTGCTTGTTTATCTGTTGTACCTCCGTTACTAACAGGACATTCTCCAGGTATAAAATTCTGGTCTACCTCCAGCTTCTCAGCACACAATCATACTCACTACAAGCAACCCTCTTCAGGGAGGGGGAGAAAAGGTGCCCATAGACAGAAATTGAGTGTTTTGATGGAATTTACTTTTCCCACGGAATTGAATAATTAGCATTTTATGAAGGAGTGAGCTATTCATTTAGATTTACCGACACATTTGACTCTGGTCTTAGTCACATTAGCAGGCAAAGAAAAAGAATGTATGACTCAAGAGATAAATCAGAGCCATTCATCCTCAAGTTAATCGAAGGAGAGAGGCACACTTTTTTATTCAAATCAGTTAATTTAAAATGCCGGGTTCTAAAGTAGCAAGTGTGAGAAGTGAAGAGACACAGGAGAAGGCACAGAAGGCCACCGGGGCCACACCAGTGTTGACACTGGTGACCCTCACAGCCAGCCAAGAGAGGGAAGGGATCTGCCTGAGGCCACAATGCCGGAGCGGGAGCAGGCAGGCACCAGGTCTGACATTTCCTCGCACTGAAAAGTCCACCTAAGCCCAGCGCAGGCGGGACCTGGGTTCTCAGGTCAGCTGCTTAGTGGGCTGGTGGGTTGCTCTAGGTGGCCCTGGCCGTAAGGAGCCAGGCTGCCGCAGAGTGCAAGGGGACAGGCGGGCTACTCACAGGTGGGGGACAGGCTTAAAGGGCCTCCTCGGAATCAATAAGATTTAAAACACTGAGCTGGAAAAAAGCTCAAAATTTAAACGGGGAATGAGTTCACTTGTAACTAAATAAAAGGCATCAGTGAAAAAGTCTTTTCTGCTTGGGCTCCCGGGTGGCTTCCCATCTCCTGCCCCTCCCCTAAGCCAGCCTAGTGGCTCTTGTGTGGCTCTCAGGGGGTGTTTTGTGCAGATCTTATTGTCACCTTATGCAAACAGCAGCTACGATACACACTGACCTCACACTACACAACATCTCCTGGCTCTTCCTCATTCATTTTTCTTTCTTTCTTTTTTTTTTTTTTTTTTCTTTTTTTGGTACCAGGGATTGAACTCAGGGGCACTTGGCCACTGGGACACATCCCCAGCCCCTTTTCATATTTTATTAGAGACAGGGTCTTACTGAGTTGCTAAGTGCCTCGCCATTGCTGAGGCTGGCTTTGAACTCGCAATCCTCCTGCCTCAGCCTCCCAAGTGCTGGGATTACAGGCGTGCGCCACCGCGCCCTGCTCATTTTTCTTTTTTGACAGTCACAGAATGTCCCCTAGTGTAGATATACACTGTGTCTCCTATGGAAATAAAATGTTCACATATTGAAAAAAATTCTTTTTCCAGGGGTGTAGCTCAGTGGTAGAATGTTTGTCTAGCACGTGTGAGGCCCCGGGCTTAATACCCAGCACCAAAACCAACACCAAACAGGAAATCCATCTCTAGGGTCAGGATGGTAAATTTCATCTTCCTGGAGAGTGACCCCTGAGGTGTGCGAGAGGCATGGTCTGGCTGCTTCAGGGTGACCTTGCCTTGAGGAAGTCGGTTCTGCTGTGTGCTGTCACCTGAGGTCTGGAGTCACCCAGCCATCTTACTACTTGCCTTCTGGTGGCACTTGTGGCTCTTCCCCCAGGAAGGTCAGCCCAGTTCTGGCCCGCTCCCAGCAGACCACACCCTCCCATTCGAGTCTGGGAATTGTCCGTAAAATTACACAGTGAATGAATTTTGAGGACACGAGGTAACATCCTTTATCCTGACTGTAGTGGTGGCCATATGAAACTGCACATGTGATAAGATGTCTTAGAACTGTGAAAAAAGAGTGTATGTATAAAGCCGGGCGTGGTGGAGCACGCCTGTAATCCCAGCACTTGGGAGGCTGGGGCAGGAGGATTGTGAGTTCAAAACCAGCCTCAGCAATGGTGAGGCACTTAGCAACTCAGTGAGACCCTCTCTCTAATAAAATACAAAGAAAGGGCTGGGGATGTGGTCCAGTGGTCGAGTGCCCCTGACTTCAATCCCCGGTACAAAAAAAAAAAAAAAAAAAAAAAAAAAAAAAGAGTGTATGTACAAACTTGAACTTGAACACAAATAGGGGCTATGATTTTTTATGGTATTGTTCTGATGTCATTCCTTGGTTTGGTAAATGCATCACAATAACATAATATATTATTGGCAGAATCTGCATAAGGACTATAGTAGATCTTTGAACAATTTTTGCAAGTAAGGTAAAAAGTTTGCTTGCAATTGAACAGATTCTTATTCTGAACCTTACATAGAAACTTAGACCTTTTAGATTTTAGAGATATCTACAGATAGCCGGAAACGACAGTACTGTTCAGTCTCTGCACACCTAACGTTTAAACAAGTCTCATGTGTGTTGTGGCTGTATTTCATACAGAACAGTTATCTTTCTCCACTTGAAAAATTGGATGAGAGATTACCCACACTGTGATGTATGCTCCCTGTGCTGATCTCTGATGGTGAACAGAAGCACTTCTGTTCTCTGTGTGACAGGTTGAAGAAGGAAATATGATCCACTCTCCTTTGAACTAATGAAACTTCACTCCGGGTTCTCTTACGGGGAAGGCATAATGTCAGAAAAATCGATGTGGAAAGTACAACCATAAAAATCTCAGGGGCTGAGGCGTGGGTGGAAAATCACTGGGCTTGGATTAAGAGGCTCTGTCGTGTGATGAAGACGAAGCCTCTGAGTCACTTGTTAAAGAAGAAGTGGAACTAGACGGCCCAGGCAGGTCCCCACAAGCAGGCTGGTTTTCAGAAAACACCAGGGAGCTTCTGAAGAGGTTCTGAGGGTCAGTTGGGTGGAGATCCACCCATCCAAGGCAGGCTGTAGGTCAGAAGTATTGTTCAAACCAGGACTAGAACAGCATCCACTGCAGAGAGAAAAGATATTCCCAACTGAATCACCCATTGACAGAGAGAGAGAGAGAGAGAGAGAGAGAGAGAGAGAGAGAGATCTTAATAACCCATTTTCAATCCTTAAAAGCATAGTTATTCTTGTTTAAAAATAGCTTGCATCCACTGGAATTTTTGGATCATCTTCAAGATTTCACTGTTAAGCACCCCCTTTAGAGTGGATTTGACTTAAACATCCTACATAACATATTTCAGTTCAACAAAGTCAAATTTTTCCTTCAGATGTTGTGAGGTACTGCGAATAATCTGTTATTCAGGATTTGAATGAGTTTACTGGAAAGCCAAAGAGGAAATACTTTGGTAACCGCTCTATGTGACTTTATAGGTGATCATAAATTTGCTAATATAAATTTATTTTATATTCCCATTAGCTTCTCATTGCTTAAATTTAAAAAAAAAATATGTAATTTAGCACTTTTTCTTTCCCTTAAAACAGATTTTAAAGATTGTTTAGGTAAAGACACTTACGTGGTGCTAACTGAGCAGTTAAAGCAGTCTTTCCTGTTGCTTTAAAAAATAAAGAAGAGTACATTTTCAGACTTTCTTCTTTAATACTAATGTTCACCCTTGGATGACTGACACACTTTAAAACAGAAGCCAAGACCTGTCTCTGGAAATCCTGCGGGCTCACGGCACCAGACACAGACAGGGGTGGGGTCACCAGGCGTGCTACCCACAAGGGCTCATCTCCCCCCACCGAAGTCCTAGGTGTCACTCTTGCTTCAAGGCCCACACCACTACTCTTATCACTGCCCCGGGGGAAGGGCTGAGATCTGTGAGGATAGACTTTGGCTTCTGTCCTCCCTGGAAGTCCCTGGGAACTAGGCAGAGAAGCCCCCGAGGTCACACACACAGTAAGGCTGGATGGAGGGAATATTTCAAAGCATGGTGGCCACAGTGCTCTCCCTCTTAGTGTTCTGTGAAAGGCCCTGCTTCCATGATGGGAATGGAAACCAAAGGAAGACTCATCAGAGCCAGAGGCACGGGCTCCCCCAGGCAGTGTCAGAGATGAGCCGGCCCTGCACTGCAGCTGCCTCTTGGCTGAATCCCAGCAGCTCTGCCAGGTCTCCCCCTGCCCCTGCACCCCCCTCAAAACTGTTTCCCTACGGGGCTTCCAGTTCTTCCCAGCAGGTGGAGTGGTGCCATGTTTACTATTATGGCTTGAACCTTAATGTTCCCAAGAAACTCATGTTTAGAAAGCATGTTCCTCAATACAGCAGGAGTCACAGGTGGGGCTATGATCAGGTCTTGGGGGCTCTGACCTCATCAGTACATTAATGCACTTGATAGGTTAATAATTTAAATGGATTATTGGGTGGTAACTGTAGGCAGGTGAGGTTGTGACTGAAGGAAGTAGTCATTGGGGGTGTGCCCTTGGACTGTGTCTTGTCCCTGGCTCTTCTCCTGCTCTCTTCTTCCTGGCTGGCATAGGCTGAGCAGATTTCCTCTGCCAGGACCTTCCACCATGATGTTCTGCCTCATCTCAGGCACAGAGCAATGGCCTTGGCCAACCACAGACTGAACTTCTGAAACTAGAACCCCAAGTAAACATTTCCTCCTCTCACTTGTTCTTATCAGGTATTTTGGTCACAGGGATAAAAAGCTGACTAGCTCATCCACCCTGCTCTAGATTTCTCAAGCCATCCAGACCTCTACAGGCAGTGAATCATAATCAGGGTTTGAGGATAAGTCCAGTTAGCCCAGCACCAGTAACTTACTCTGGCTGTATACAACCCAAATCTCTTAGTTATATAACCCTAATCCTGTCTTCACCTCTAGTTTATTTACACTTCATTTCTAATGTTTTTCCCATTGGCCTTCTCTTTCATCTTCGATTTAACTCAGACATCCATCTATCAGTGTCTCACTCCCCATCTGTTAGTCAACATTTCATCACTATGACAAAATGCCTAAGAAAAACAACTTAGAGAAGAAAAGATTCATTCTGGGTCATAGTTTCAGAAGTTTCAGTCCATGGTTATTTGGCTCCATTGTTCCTGAACACTTGGTGAGGCAGCACATCATTATGTCCTGGTGGAAATGTATGGCAGACAAAAGATTCACCCTAAGGTGGGAGAAGAAGAGAAAGAAAGAAATGGTCCAGGGAAAACACATTCCCTTCCAGGGCACACCCCCTACTTCCTCCCAGTAGGCTTCACCTCCTACAGCTTCCACACCTCCCACTAGTCCATTCAATTAAGAATCTATAAGTGAATTAATCAGTTGATTAGGTCAGAGTCCTTATGATCTAATCCCCTCCCCAGCCCCACCTCTGAGCATACTGCATTGGTGACCAAACCTTGAACCCACAAGCCTTTGGGGGACATTCCAGGTCCAAACCACGGCACCATCTTAACTCATCCTCTGACCTTGTTGGGAGACATTCTCAGGGTCTCTCGTTTGCTGTCCATCTTGTATCATCCTCCATTCCAGACAATCCTTTCAGAGATGTCTGCATAGTAAATAGCCTGGGGGATAAAGTGTCCACTTCCAAGGCAGAGGGCCTTTGTTGTTGTAATTGTCCAAGATAATGAAGACAATGGCTAATTCTGAGGCCAAGTTTGCATGAGTGGGCTAGTAACCCTTTTTAATAAGATTGAGGATTTCCTGGGTGCTGGACTCCTTACCTGTGACATAGAACCACTGTGCCTGCAGTAGCGCTTGAACCTGCCTCCAAATTACTGTGTAGAGCTTGGGGCAAGGAAAGCAAATGCAAAAGCTGAAGCTCAGGATGGCTGCTGTGCTGTGGGTAATTATCTTTTGTCTCTAATCCAGGAGTTTCATGTCTTCTGCTGGAATCTATGAGACTGTGGCAAAATGACTCGTGGGCTTGCAAGCCAGGCAACATTTCAGATTTTCATGGTTCTGGACAGGTCTTACTTCACTTAAACAATGTAGCTGGCATTTTCTATTTTGGGTTTTCCTAGCATTTATTTTTCTTTCCTAATAGCACACTGATTCCCTCTTGAGAATTACATATTCCCCATTGAATACTATCTTCAGGAATTTAATTAGGCGTTCTGTCCTTTGCTGGTTAAGGGATGGAGGCATGACCCACGCTAGCCTCCCTGGGCTTAAACAGTGACAAAGACAATGACAACAATTGACACTCATTCATGCCAGCAGTGACTCCCTAAACAAGCACGTCCTGCTATTTCTGTACATCCTTTTTCTAGAATCCATGGATAAGTTAAACTCTGCCTGTGTCCACACCGGCTCTTCACATTTCCTACGAACTACATGAACTTCTATCATGCATAAATACATTTCTTTCGACTTAAAGTGGTTTCTGTGTCTTTTACTCAGGGAATTCTAACAGGTCATCCAGTGTCTTAGGGAGGCGGAGTCTCACTGCCCAGGTAGTCCTGTGTTTTCACGTGCTACGGAGGCCTTACCACATAGCAGCGTCACCCCTATGCTGTCAATCAGAAGCCCCACTACCAAAGCCGTAAATAAAGCACTCTAAATTTCTAGGCTTTGTGTGTTTCCTGTCTGGCTAAAGCACTCATTCACTAATTTAAGTAGTGTTTGTTGAGCACTGCTTCATGCTGACTACTAGAAATACGCAGCACTAAACAAAGGAGGAAATGTGTCCATTCACACAGGGTCTCCATCTAAATTCTGGTAGGTATTGGATTTCCACGCTCTTCAACAGAGACTTTATAAGCTTCTGTGGGTGGAAATCCTACTTTTCTTGTTTATCTCTTTCTAACAAGGCAACTAGGAGATACAGTAAGTGTTGGAAATGTAAATCAAAACCAAATAATGAAACTGAATGCAAGGTTTAATGAAGAGTGTTTTGTTTATTTTGCACAAATCAATGAGATATAGATATAGTCCAGAATTTTAAAATCAGGCAAAATCATAGTCTTCATTGATTGGTTTTAGTCATCTCATCTCACTTGCTTTTTTAGGGTTTTTTTTTTTGTTTGTTTTGTTTTAAAATCACACTTCATTTTATTTTCCATCCTGGTACATCTTTTCTTCCTGTATTTGACCAAATTTAGTTCATTTTTACTGAGCTATTTTCCCCACTGATCCAACTGCTCCCATTTTTTGTTAAAATTTATATCAGGAGAATAAACACAGGGTCTCAAATCACTGCCTACTCTTACTGAGCCAGTGGACCTCTGGCGGTGCTGGGAGCCAGGGCTGGTCAGCTGGAAGTGGCGGGTCTGCCCGGTGGCTATCAGCCCACGCTCCCTCTTCTTGCAAACCTGCAAACTGCCTGTTCTCTGCACAAGCCGGATGACTAAGGAACAAACGGATTGTTTTCTGGACTTCAGTGACAGCTACTAAATTCTTCTTAAAAGAATCAACTGAATTCAGCTTAATTGTCTCTAATACAAAGAGGTCAGGGCAGGGTATCTACTAAGAGCAATTAAGTAGTCAACCATAAATGTCCCAATGAGTAAGCGATGAATAATTGGTTTGTTTTCCTGTTGTATTCAATACAAACCGAGAGAATAGACCAGATGGGAAGGCAGGGATAAGAAAATATAGACTATTTTGTGCTAAGAGTTGGGTCCTTGTTTGAACATGATTAAGCCAAGAGTTTGCTCTCACAGTGGCCTAAAATAGCAGGAGGCAGAGGCTTCTCACCACCCGCAGCTGTTCTGAATGAAAAGGAAGTGCATCAGGGGACAGTAATTGGGCATTTGCTCTGTTGGAGACACACCGAGAGGCACACAGATAAGTTTAGACCTCACCAATGAGCGTAGTGGAAGAAAGAGGGCATTCGGCACAAAACGGAAGAACTGTCAAGACAAAAACGAACGGCAGCAACAGCAATTAAAAGCAAGTGGTCTCCAGCTGGAAGGTGGGACAGCAGTTCACACGGGTGGGAGGATCCGACAATGGCCAGGCATCCAGGGCGGGGCGGTGTCCAGTGGGGTGGGGTGGCCGGAATCGGAAGAGCAGCAACAGCAAAGGTCGGCGGAGGAGAGAGGTCTGCGCAGGGCGGTGGCCAGGCCACGCCTGGGGCTCCCTCCAAGGAAGGAACGCTCCTCAGGCCCCCGGCTGCCCTGGAAAGAGCCAGAGGCCATATGCAGGCTGCTCAGGCCGAGGCTGCCTTAAGGCTCCTTCTCTGGAGAAGCCAGAGGAGGAGAGCTGGGCAGAAGGGCCCCAGGAGACCAGAGAGTAGAAACAGGCAGGGAACAGAGGACTGGCAGGTGACACCTACATAGGCGTGACAGGGAACAGGATCTGGTGACTCTAAGACATATGCTTTGTTCACATACTAAAGGACAGACTCTAAAAAGAACGTTGAGTAGAAGCACCAAAATGCCCATTTTGGGGAGAGGGGCTCACTAGTTACCAAGTTGGATGTCTTATTTCTTGGTTGAAGGACCTGAAGGAGACTTTCATTTGACCACCTGCATCATGATCCTCTAAGCGAGAAGAATCGTGCCCAGCAGTTACTGGGGCTCATGTAACAGGGATCTCTACTTCAGACCTATTAACACAACTTGGAAACAAGGTCAGTAAAGATGAAATTGGGGCTTTAGACTAAGTGTCCAGGAGGGTGAGAGGCATAGCAGAGCTCTCTTACTGGTTCAACTGGAAAGGATATTTGGTTTTCTAATTAAAGCATGCGATTTTTTAAAAAATCGAGTCACAATACAAAACAAAACTGGCATCCTTCACTAACTTCCGGAGGAGGGGCCACAGCCTTTGCTGAGAGGCCTCCCTGCGGGGCCTCCCTGGGCCTCCTTGCCCTCTGTGCACACGCTGATCCACCCACACAGTATCAGCCACAGTATCTTATTCAGTTTCCTTAAAGAAGGTGGCATCTGCTTATTCAGAGGAGTCAGGAAGACAGCCAGCTGGATGGGTGGCAAAGTTGGTGTTTCAGATTTGGCTGTATTGAATTTACAGTGCTTTTAGAGTATGCATGAAGAGAGAGAATTTTAGGAGGTATTTGGAAATGCATCAGTCAATTTTCCCCATAGAAATTAACAAAGATTACATTAGTCATCATTTAAGTGTGTGTGTGCACACATGTGTGTGTGCACATGCAGTCTATTATTTCTTTTTCTACCTTCTGAAACATGTTAATGAAGTTACTAAATCATCAGATCTCATATACTCACGTGATTTATTTCAATGTAACCTCTCCCTGCACAGTAAATATTACTTTCTTCAGACATAGGGAGGTCTACATTTAGATATTAAAAACACACATAGAGTTGAACACGGTGGTGCATGTCTGTAATCCCAGCACTTGGGAGGCTGAGGCAGGAGGATTGTGAGTTCAAAGCCATCCTCAGCAATGTGAGGCACTTAGCAACTCAGTGAGACCCTGTTTCTAATAAAATACACAAAAGGGCTGGGGGTGTGGCCCAGTGGTCCAGTGCCCCTGAGCTCAATCCCCCATACCAAAAAAAAAAAAAAAAAGAAGAAAAGAAAAGAAAAATAAAAACACACATAGAGGTATTGGATTTTGCCTCTGCTAAGAATCAAGAGAAGGAAAACTAGGCGCACAAGTGGCTCTCCTATGTATGGTCTGAGCTCCTTTGATGCAGCACACAACCCGCTCCCTGTGTGTTGAGTCGCGTGGACCATCGGAGCTGGGCCTTTTCTGAGCAAGGAGATGCTGGTGACCCATGGCCACCTGCAGTCTTGGTTTTGAGCACATGCCTGTCCAGCCGATTTGGTGAGAAATCTAAGTGAAAGTGATGATAAATGGAGGTAATTCCCCATTCCCATCAGTTTTTAATCACTACTACCCTTTGTGACCTGGCTTTCCTTGATAGTTAGAGGACTTGGAGCATTTTTAAAATTTGCACATGACTTGGAAGTATTTTGAACAAGTCCACAAATTCTCTCTAAAGCTTTTCCCCCAGAAAATTATATATTATTAAAGAGCACACTTAACTATGGGTGTTTCACAGAGGTCACGATTAGGTTCATAGTGATGAGCAAAGATAAGGTGCAGGAGCCCTGTTTGGGGAGATGGCTAAGATTGCGGTTGACTACGGGCCATGGAGATGTTTGGGCATTGCCGCCTTCCGTAGTCTCATGGGACTTGGCTTGGGATCTTGCGGGACTTGGCCCGGGATCTCGAGAGACTTGAGCCGAGATTGCTGATCAGGTCGGCACCATTTGGTGTGTGGGTTTTTTGGTGGTGTGTGGTGCGTGTTAAAGTCGTTGTTAGAGCCAGAGAGAGAAGTTATCAGAATAAAAAGCCTGTTTGTTTCCAGTTTGCCTCTGAACTTCTTCCCGTGGCTTCATTGCTCCAAGCGGCCATCGCTTCGGACAACAACAATAAGGTAACTTGAGAGTGATTAACTTGTCCTTTAAGGATGAGTTGGATTTTGACATGTGAAGAATATGAAAAATGGATTTCCAAGTCCTGGTAGGCAGCATGGACAGTGGGAGGGAAGGACAGAAGCAGGGAATAGAACACACCACCTGGGAGAGCTGGGATCTGATTTTCTCTTGACTATGTCCTTAGGGTTTTGAAGACGGATCTGAAGGAATCCTAAGGACCAGGTGTAAACTTCTCTGTCGTGATGACTGTCCTTAAAAATGTTGACATTAAGCTGGACTTTGATTGCACAAAAAGTAAGTTTAGAAATTTAATACATCCTTAGTTATATTAGTTTAGAAAGCTTAATGGAGTTCTATACATGACTTGACATGTTATTACTTAACAGATGAAAGCCCAAAAGCCAGTCAATATAAGGAAAATGAAGTTAAATGTGCACTGGCTCCATGATCCAATACCTTACAGAAAAGTTATGCTATTGTTGAAATAAAATTATATCTACCCCATCCAAAGTGTCTCTACATTAAAGACAACCTCATAATAAGAGGCAATAGGGCATATTGTATTTAAGAGTACAGGTGTGGAATAAGACTGATTCTGTTCAATCTTTGCTTCACCATTCACCCCTATGGACTGGACCTAGTTAGCTAAGCTCTCTATGACCATTTATCACTCATTCATGACTAGAAATTATTCACAAAGTAGGAATAGAAACACCAAGGTGTCGGTTCTCCCCACATTGTCTACAAATTCAATGACATTCTAATCAAAATCCCAGGAGGCTGTGTGTGTGTGTGTGTGTGTGTGTGTGTGTGTGTGTGTATTAACCAGGTTCTTTGACAGTTTTCATGGGAATGTAAAGGACAACATATTCAAGAAAGCTCTGCAAAAGGAAAAACAGAAGTCAGAGGACTCACATTGCTCAGGTTCTAGACTTCCTGTGAAAGTCATCAGGATAGTACGGTATCAGCACGGGCAGAGCATTGGCCAGAACGTACCCACACAGGTCTGTTCATCAAATTTTGTCTAAGATGTACGAAGATCGTTTACCACTCAATAAGAAACCTAATTTTAACCTATTGAGAAACATTCACTCCATCAAGTAGGACGCACAGATGCCTGTGTAAATGAGCCATGTAAGGAGCCTCAGTCCGTGAGTCAGGAGCAGAAAAACAAGAACTAAAATTTACCAGCAGATTCAGCAGCCACATAATCACTAGAATGATCAAAAAAAATTTTAAAAACTGAAAAAACATGTTTTAAAAAACGCGAAGTGACATTGCCTCCTCTGCCCCTATGTTCTGAGGCACAGGGTAGCCATGGCAGCCGCTGGTGAGCGCAGACATGGTCAGAGGCCAGCTGGCCTAGCACCCCCAGCAACACCAAGCTGGGCCTCTCTTAACTCCACCCATCGGGGAAGGAGACCCAGGGCTGGCTTTTGTGGGGCCCCAGCTAGCTTCAGGAGGCAGCTGGGACAGGCTCATTCTTTGCCTGAATCAAAGGTGAACCCTGCCGGCCGCTGGGTCTACCAACCCCCCTGGCGGGAGGATGATCCCTATCCTCACTAGCAACAGGTGGCCAGAAGACTTCTCCAAACAGAGCAAGGAACAGAGGAAGGCAGCCCAGAGGGAGATAAGATAGAGAAAGAATTCGAAGACATTGAAAATAGGGGGCTGGGGTTGTGGCTCAGTGGTAGAGCGCTCGCCTAAAACATGCAAGGCCCGGGTTCGATCCTCAGCACCATGTAAAAACACATTGTGTACAAATAAAAGCAAATAAATAAATATTAAAAAAAAAAAAGACATTGAAAATAGGATGACAATAGGGACAGTCAATCAAACAGAAAGTTCTTCCAAAAAAGATTAATCAACTGATGAATTTCTAGTAAGAATGACAAAAATAAAATAAGAAGAGACGCAGATCACTAATATCAGAAATAAAATAAGGACGATCATGCTGTATCTTGCAGTTATATTTAAGAGAGTGCCACTGATGACTTTTCACTCCTAAAGTCAACAAGATGGAATGAAGGCATGGAACTAGCAAAGTTACACCTAAACGGGTTAGGAATGCTGAAAAGTCATGTAAGAATTAAGGAGGTTGAATGAATGGTTAAAACCTTCCACAGACATCTGCAAGCTCAGATGATGTAACTGAAGACTTCTACCAACACAAAACTGCAAAATGAAACCAGTAGGGCAGGCTTTCCCCCAAAAGGTGCTGGAGGATTGGGCATCCGTAGGCCAAAACATGAACTTAACCTCACACCTTGCACAAAACTAACTTAAAAATAGATTAGGAACTTGAAAGTAAAATGTTAAAACTACAAAACATTTAAATATATGGATAAAAACCTTTGGAGTAGGACCAGGCAACGAGTTCTTACAATTGACACGAAGAACAAAATTATAATAGAAAAATAATGATACAGTGATAAATTGGATCCCATCAAAAACAGCTTTTCTGCACAAGACCATATATATGTGCTGGGTGCAGTGGTAAATGCCTGTAATCCCAGTGTCTTTGGGGACGGAGACAACAGGATCACACAATCAAGGCCAGCCTCAACAATGGTGAGACCTTGTCTTGAAAAGTTTTAAAAGGTGGGGGTGGGGGACATAACACAGTGGTAGAACATCCTTGCATTCAATCCCTAGTACAAAAAAAAAAATATTATTCATCAAATGAACCTAACACATATCTATAGAATATTTCCTTCAGTGACAACTAAATTCACCTTCTTCTCAGCCAGCAGCAGTACATGGTACTTTCTCTGAAATAAATCTCTCTCTCTCTCTCTCTCTCTCTCTCTCTCTCTCTCTCTCTTTTTTGGCATAAAACAAATCTTAGCAAATATCAAAAAAAAAAAAAAAAAAAAAAAAAGAAAGAAAGAAAGAAAGAAAAAGAAAAGATACAATTCTTTGCATCCTGTAAAATTATAATGAAATGAAATTAGGAATCAAAACAAGATTAAAAAACAGAAAACATTTTAATACCTGGAGATTAAATAATAACACTTTTGAAGAGGAGTGGATCATAGGAGCAATCAAGGGAGCAATCAAAAATTCTTACAAGCAAATGAGAACAATGATACAACATATCAAAATATTTAGGACAGTATGAAAGCAGTTCTACCAGAGAAGTTTATAGCACTGAGTTGCTACATTAAAAAAAAGAAAAGAAAAGAAAGTTACCAAATAATCTAACACTACATCTCAAGGCCATAGGAAAAGAGCAAACTAATTCTAAAATCAGTAGAAGACAAATAATTAAAATCAGAACTGAAATTAATGAAATTGAGAATAAAAAAATAAAAAGGATCAATGAAACAGAGTTGGTTCTTTGAAAAGATAAACAAGATAAAACTGTAGCCAAACAATTAAAAGAAAGATACAAATTAACAAAATTAGAGATATCATCTAGAAAATCATTAAAAAGCAGTGAGACTGGAGCAGCAGTTAAAAACCTACCAACAAAGAAAAACCCAGGCCCAGATGGATTCTCAGTGGGGTTCTCCCACAACCTCAGCCCTCTACCAGACCTTTAAAGAAGAAATAATGTCAATTCTCCTCAATTTATTCCACGAAATAGACAAGGAGGAAACACTTCCAAATTCATTCTATAAATCTAGTATCATCACCTTCATTCTAAAACCAGACACATCAAAGAAAGAAAACTTCAGACCAATATCTATCACATAGATGCAAAATATTAGCAAATCACATTCAAAAACACATTAAGAAGATAGTACAAGGTGATCAAGTATGTTTTATCCCAGATCCAAGATTGGTTCTATATATGCAAATAAGTAAATGTAATTCACCACATAGAGTTAAGGACAAGAATCACATGATTATCTCAATAGATGCAGAAAAAGGACTGAACCAAGTCTAGCACCCATTCATATTATAAACACCAGAGCAACTAAGGATAGAAGTAATTTATCTTGACATTGTAAAGGTTATATATGACAGATCTAAAACCAACATCATACTGAATGAAGAAAAATTAAAGAATTTCCTCAAAAATTAGGAACAAGACAAGAACGTCTACTCTCACCACTTCTAGTCAATATAGTTCTTGAAACTTTGGCCAGAGCAATCAGACAAGAGAAGGAAATTAAAGGGATTAAAATAGAAAAAGAAGTCAATTTATGTCTGTTTGCTGATTACATGATTTTATGTTTAGAAGACCCCTACCCCCCAAAAAATAAAATTCCACCAGAAGACTTCTAGAGCTGATGAATTGATTCAGTGAAGTAGCAGGATAAAAGATCAACATTCATATATCAATCACTCTCCTATACTCCAAGGGTGATTCTGCAGAAAAAGAAATCAAGAAAACTATCCCATTCACGATAACATCAAAAAATAAAAAAGTAAAATAATAAAACAAAATACTTAGGAATTAATTTAATCAAGGAGGTGAAAGTTCTCTACAATGCAAATTACAGGATACTGAAGAAAAAACTCAAAGAAGACCTTAGAAGATAGAAAGACTTCCCATTTTTTGGATAGGCAAGATTAATATTATCAAAATGGCCATACAACCAAAAGCAGGATATATATTCAATGCAATCCCCATAAAATTAACAATGATATTTTTCATAGAACTATAAAAAGTTTTAAAATTCATTTGGAAGAATAAGAGGCCCAGAATGCCAAAGTAGCCCTGAGTAAAAGGGCAATGCTAGTGGTATCACAGTATAGAACCCCAAATTACACCACAGAGCTATAGTAACAAAAACATCATGGTATTAGCATCAAAACAGAAATGAATACCAATGAAATATAAGACGCAGAAATAAGTCCACATAGATACAGTCATCTGCTACTCAACAAAGGTGCCAAAATATATGTTGGAGAAAAGATAGCCTTTTTAACAAATAGTGCTAGGAAAATTGTATATCCATGTGTAGAGAATGAAGCTAGATATCTCTCCCTCCCTCCCCTGTCCCTCTCTCTCCCTGCACAAAAGTTAAGTCAAAAATGGATCAAAGACCTATGGATTAGATCAGAAACTCTGCAACTGCTAGAAGAAAACGTAGACCCAGCACTCCAACATATTAGCATTGACAATGTCTGCCTTAACCAGACTCCTAATGCGCACTAAAGGAAACCAAGACTCAATAAGCTTCTGCACAGCAAAGGAAACAATAGTGTGAGGAGAGAGCCAACAGAATGGGAGATCTTTGCGACCTACTCCTCAGCCAGGGGACCAATATCCAGAATATATAAAGAACTCAAAAACTTAACAATCAAATGAACAAGAAATCCCCAGATAACCCAATTAATAATTGGGCAAAAGAACTAAAAGAAGAAATACAAATGACCAGCATTCAGGGAAATGCAAATCAAAACTACATTGAGATTTCCTCTTACTCTAGTCAGAAAGGCAATTATCAAGAATACAAATTATAGTAAGTGCTGGCGAGGATGTGGGGAAAAGGCACACATTGTTGGTGGGATTGCAAATTAATACAAGCACTCTGGAAAGCAGTATGGAGAGTCTTCAAAAGACTAGGAATGGAACCACCAAATGACCCAGCTATCCCACTCCTCTGTATTTATCCAAAAGAATTAAAATTAACATACCATAGTGATACAGCCACATCAATGTTTATAGCAGCACAATTCCCAATAGCTAAAGTATGGAACCAGCCTGGGTGCTTATCCACAGATGAATAGATTAAGAAAATGTGGTATATATACACAACAGAGTTTTATTGAGCCATTAAGATGAATAAAATTTGCTGGTAAATGGGTGAACTGGAGAACACCATGCTAAGTGAAATAAGCCAGACTCCGAAAGCCAAGGGCCAAATGTTTTCTCTCATATGCGGAAGTTAGACCAAAATAAGGGGAAAAAAAGAAGGGGAGACCCCATGAAAACATAAGATCAGTGGAGCAGAGAAAGGGGACTGGGGGGGAGGGACAAGGAATGGGAAATGGAGGAACAGTGGAATGGACCAAATTATGGCCCATTATTTGTACATATATGAATATACCAGAGTGAATTTCACTCTAATGTGTATCTATAAAGCACTAATTAAAAAAAAAAAAAACCCTACAAATAAATAAAAGGAAGACCAATAAAGGAAAGGAAACAGGGGGTGGGGTGGGGTGGTGGAAAGATGAGGAGGGAAAGGGGGACTGAATTGGAGTGAATTTTATTCCATTCTTGTATGGTTATATCAAAATGAACCCCAATATTATGTATGACTATAATGTACCAATAAACTCTTCTATGTATACTGCACAATGTGTCCATATGTTCTGTTTTTAAACACATTTGAACTAAGATTTTTGTTAACCAAAAGTTTTATAAATAATGCAATTACGGGAATCATTGCAGAACACTAGAATTATAAAATTACTTAGTAGAAAATGCCATTAGCCTTTTTTGAAGCCTTTCCTTTGAGTGCAGATCTATACAATCTGAAAAATTACATTGAGATTTCCTCTCATTCCAGTCAGAAAGGCAATTATCAAGAATACAAATAATAGTCAAGTGTTGTTGGTGAGGATGTGGGGGAAAAGGTACACTCACACACGCAGGTGGATACATATACTTACAGGTAGCACAGACAGGTACGTTCACTTGTGTCCTGGTAGGGGCAAAAGGCTGTGAAGTGACTGAAGTTTTCTGAGTGATGAGCACACAAATCCTATTTGGAAAATGGTCACCTTTGCAATAAAACTCAAAACTATTCAGCAAAAGGTTGTTGTGATATTCTAACAATCAAAGAGTACATGCGTACACAATTTATTCAACTATTGTAGTTCTCAGAGGTATCACATTTGACATGATGAAATATAATGTCATCGGTGTGGGGAGGGGAAAGAAGAGTAAGTTCTCCTAGAAGCTTTGGGACAATAAAGCGTCTAAGTCTTTTTGCTTTTCTCTCTTTGGTCAGTGTTTATTTCATTTTTTTCTTTGAAAATCTTTCCAAGTTGATTCACCCAATATTTAAAAATATTAACGTTAAACAACTAAGGGTTCTTTTTACTACAAGCACACTGTGTATGTTCTACTGGTTCAATAACAAAATTAAAACAAGATATCCTCTGTAATGCAAATATATTTATTATGCACTTTCATATACATAGGGATTTTTGCATAATATAATACAAGGAATAAAATAAAACTTTTACAATGTGAAATTCAATGTACATTTTAGGCTATTTACATACCCCAAACCAAGGGAAAAATAAAAAAAGAAAAGCATTTGTCTGCAACTATATCTGCTGAAAGTGTAAATGGAGGACAATGAGCAGAACAAATACCTACACAGCCAAAACACGGAGAAGTTCTGACTCCTGCTTTTAAAGGAGTGAGTGATTTTTGGTGGATTCTGGTGGGGTAGGGAAAAAAAGACACCGGCTGTACATCACAGTATACACTGATTTCTGGTCAATCTTCCTCCCCCAAACCTTCCCTAGAAACATTTAGGCTTTCATTTTTCATTCCTGTATTTTCTCACTTCCCGTATCATCAACTCCGGCTTCAGGGATGGTGTGATGGAATGCAATAAAAATGTTTTAAGCACATGGCATCCTAAGTCGTGCAGTAGCAACAGCTGATATACAAAATTTAAACTTTTTAATTTCAAAAATAGCTATTTAGGACCTTCATATTTGGGGGACTGTTCCTGCTTTTTAATGGAGCAGAGGCCATTTTTCACTTATGGTCTGAACTCCCCCACAGAAACAAATAAGCGAAGCAGGGCACCTCCAGCACCCTTATCATCCTTATACCACTGAGTCCCTTTCATTCTATTCCAAAACATCATTTATATAAAAGCATCCAGAGGAATTCTTAGGAAAATCACATTTTTCCAACAGGCTCCCTTCCTACCAACTGTTCCAAATGTATAAAGGATGGATGTGAAAACATTTAGCTTTTTTAAAAACATAAATCCCTCACGCAATGAGCCATCTCTTTGCGCTTTGGCCACAAGGTGCAATTTTGTAAAAACAATAATATTAAATAAATACAATTTCAATAATTCAAGGTTAATAGAAAAACTGGCAGCTTTCAAGGTTCTCTTTCTAAAGAAAAAAAAAAACACCTAATAAGAAATGAGAGCTTTGTGCTCTACAGTGATGCAAATGTACTACATGAGACATGAGGAAAGTCGGTTCCAATAACAGCATGTTGGCATTAATAGCATCATTAACACTTTTAAGGCTACTTTGCAAGAGTCCTATTAAGTGTATTTAATATATGTCCCATAGGGACAAGAGTCTGATACTTGAAACATTCACATTTGAGTTATCAATATTGCCATGTCATCTTAATTTCGATCAAACTTCTCTTCTCCTTGCTCTGATTATGACTTATGAAGACACAGGCCAATGGGTTGTACTGACTTTAAAAAAGCAAAAGCAAGAAAGCCTTACTCACAGATTCAAGTGGAAACATTCATCACCTGTTACACATTTCTGTTCCCATGAACAATGCATTACATGTGTCCTTCATCTAAGATGACACCACTGATCTCTGTTATTAAAATGTTTGAAAGACTTTTCAGTAGTAGCAATGGTTTTGTGCTGTCTCCAAAGTCTCTTTCCTCATTCCTCTTTATCAAGAGCACATGCAAAGAATAGAATTTCTGGGGTCTGTAAGATTAACATGGCTCACTCAAAGATCAAATTCACACCTATGGTTGCCAAATCATGTCAACCTTCCCAGACAGACACGCAATCCTTCCACTCTGTCCCCACTGGTGTCGAGGACCTCCAGGAGGCCAGGGCTGTGGGTCACAAGTTCATAGGCACCAAATTTATTTCCTTGGTCACAGACTTCTCCCATACCCTTGCCACCTAGCCATCCTGAATGCAACTGCCCAAAGAACACAGGAAAGAGCACATGGGTAGGAAAGTGCAAATCCATTGATTTTGTTAAATAATAAGAAATACACTTGTGTTATGATGAGGGGTTAAAGGTGTCATCCATGAAGGACAGACAGAACATACTACAGTCATCAAGAGTGTTCACCCAACTAAGCCAGGATATTAAGCCAGGTGATTCTGAGAGGGGCTATTTTGGTCATGCAGTGATTTACCAGTAGAAGCAGCTGAGAGAAGCCACATAAACGTTCACGCTGATCAGTTACATTTTGTTTTGTTGGAAAGAAGAGATGAGGGTAGTCAATGAATTGTTCAGGGATCAAAAATTCTACCCTCAGACAGACAGGTGCACCTCCCTTCGCACATACATGCGACTGAGGCACGGCTTCGTCCCTGAGAATTTTCATGCCTCGGGAATGAGTCTGTGGTCTTGGAGGTGGAAGGACAGCCAGTGGGAGGCAAATGATCCTGGAAGGAAATGGAGCTCTGTTCTGCCCACTGTCCACTTGTTTGCTTGTTTTGACACTTTGGGCCAGACATGAGGGGCATCCTACTGGGAAGAACCAGATTTAAACTACATGGAGCAGCTCCCTAAACTACTAGAAATTATATATATTTTTTGAGAATCTTTAAAAAAAAACAAACATTTTTTTTTTCACCTAGACGTGGCATTCATATAGAAACTCATTTCTAGCCAATGCTGAAGGTGTAGGGAACATAAAACAGCTGCAAGATTCATTTTATTGAGTGACATTTTAGAAAATACAAGAAACAGGCCACGCACTACAATGCGAATGTGACCGGAACACTACGCATAAGGTTCTTCTGCCACAAAGAAGAAGAAAATAAATACAAAGAACACTGCCTTTCATATATATTTGACCATGGCACATGCACATTTATCAATCTTAACTTAAAATACTTTATTCAAAATTGTTTTCAGCTTTATCAGGGAACTGTAGTATACATCTGTATCTTTTTAAAAAAAAGTGCTTATTCTGTGTAGTGAATACAAAGCACACAAAATGAAAGTTTTTAAGCACAGAGGGTTACACTGAGAAGGCAGCCTCACTATTTAGGCACATTACAGTAATTAAGGTAACTGTACTGCAGATAGCACATTCTTCTTTCTCTCTCAGCACACCAGGGGCGTTTATGTTCTTATGCAGAAGGTGAAGAGCCACTCCAACCACAAGACCTCCGTCTCTCAGAGCAGGAACTAAGGCAAAGGTTAAATAAGAAAGAGTGAATGTCCACAGTACACTTACTATGAAACTACATGTAGTTTTAAGACTATACATAAGAATATGCATATCAATCTATCTACATAAATATTTATCACATAAAGTACAAGTTTAATAGTCTAGATTCATTCCATAATACATCTACCTTAATTCATGTGGTTTACTGTATTTAATATATGTTTATACTTGTGCCTTTACAAAAGATAAGAATGATAGTTGGGGGGCTGTACCATCAGAACTACATATTTTTTAAAATAAGCTACAGTGGAGAATGAATTATCTATTTTATATAGATTATTTTTGGATATTTGCCTGGTCATCCACAAATTCGAACCGAATGATGTTCATTACTGGGAGATATGGAGAGTTTATTTATGATAACATTTCACCTGTCATACACCTAAGATAGATTCCCCAAAGACAAAAGAAGCAAGAGAGAGATGGCAGTTTACTACAGTATAATTCTGTAAAGGAAGAAAACTAGTTAAGCAAAGTAGGATCAATGTAGCTACTAATCCAGAAAAGATTCCTAAGGAATGCATCCTCAGATTTATCTCCAACATGGGAAAGAGGATTCTGAAAAAATATCTATAACATAAAAACTGTAGACCTATTTTCCCACCAAGTTCCCCAGTATAATTAGTGAAGTACCTTTTGTGGGAAGGGGAAGGGTGTTTATAATTAAAAAGTACTGCTCTACTGAAACAGTGGACTCCACACAGGACCTTGCCAAACCTCCACTTCCCACCTCTCACTTCTGTTCTCAGTATGTGAACCACTAGGTGGAAGATCCTCAAGAGAGCTCTCATTATGAAAACTACCTTCTACTGATTAAACTTCTGAGTAAGGAATAAAATCAGTATTGCCCACTGTCTGCTATGCATTACAAACACTATTCTTCCACCCAGCAGGATGTAGACACAGAAACAGCCTCACCTATCAGCATCTCCCAAGAGGCAGGAACTGACCACCAGGGAAGAGTGCCCCCCCCGGGGATCCTTACCGGGCATGTCCACTCCCTCCTGGAGACTAGACTGTTCAGACACTACTCCAGGGACACAAGATGGTAGTGGGCAGAGCATAAACCCTCACATAGGCAATCAGTATCTTCGGGAGATTTATCTGCACTCTCATGCACACCCAGAGCCTACAGTGCAGGTGGGGGAAACGAACTGAGACCACGTAAGAGGATGAACCGTGGCTGTGCCAGGCCTAGGCGCTCCACTCTAGGGGGCGGGAAGGGTCTGGCTGGGAGATGGCAAGGCAGGGGACTGGCCCTGGGGGAGGGCAGCGGGAGCACCAGCCCAGGGAGCTACCATTCGGGGTGCGGATCCCTTAGGCTGACCAGGCCCCACCTTTCACAATGGTGTTTCCTTCTTGTAGTTGAAGCTGGGGTCGGCACCCTCGATCTGAAGCTTCAAGGCTTGCTTAAGGCTGAGTTCCGTCTCCGAGGACGGGTACCCCTCCAACACCTCCTGGTGCCCTCGGTCCTGCATTGTCCGTGGGACGGACACCCTACCAAGAAACACCTGGTTGCTCTGGAGGTGGTAGTTGGGGTTCGTCATGATCCCGTTCCTCCTCTTCTGTTCCCCACCCTGCTGGTGCAGGAGGAGCTGCTGCGAGGCGCGGCCCACCTCCTGCTGGGCCGAGGGCACCAGGCTTTTGCACTGAGAGTCCGCTGGCGTTTGTTTAGGGGGCACACTTGTCCCAGATTTGGCTACGGGTCCTCTTTTGTCAAACTGGGTCATTTCGTATTCCAAGACCTTTGGCTGTGAAGAATTGCTCTGCTTTGCTTTTTTCCCAGCTGACCCAGATTTGCTGGAATTTTCCGATTTCCCGCCTTTATTTGCTTTCGTGGACTTCAGGCTGGGCTTCACTTGACTCCACTCAAACTCACTGCTCGGGGAATTGTGGCTCTGTCCCAGTGACTGTGTCGTGGAGGACGGGGAGACGATGGATTGGCGGCTGCGGCTGCGCGGGAGCGAGTGCTGCTGGATCTGCTCTGTGAACGACAAGTTATGAAAGCTATCAATCGGCACCGTCTGCGCTGTCGCAGTGGAGGAAGTAGTTCTCAAAGAGGAATTCTTGGAGCTCTTCAGGGAATTATTGGACAGCGACGACTTCTGCCGGTCCACGGTGGAGTCCGGAGACTCGGAGGGCGAGCTGAAGGCGTGCGCCGGCCCGTTGGGCAAGCCGCGCAGGGAGGGCTGCGCGTCCCCGCCGCCCGTGCTGCTGGAGCTGTTGGACTTGATCGTTAGCGACTGCATTTTTGACGACACTGACTGGAGAGGTTTTTGCTCCATTGTGTGAACGGGAGATGGGGAACAGCCGTTCAGACTAGAGGCACCATATTTTTCTAATAATTTAATTATTTGAGAATGTCCGTTTTTGGCTGCAACGCGCATAGCTGTGCGTCCAAACTGGTCGGCGTGGTTTGGGTCAGCACCGTGCTCGAGTAAGACCTGGACGACGTGCACGTGCCCCTCCTGCGCGGCGATGCACAGAGCGGTGGCACCCTGGTTACAGGTGTGGTCCACCACGGCGCCGTGCTCGATCAGCAGCTGGACCACCTTCACGTGGCCCTGCCAGGCTGCAGACTGCAGAGCAGAGCGCTTCTCGTTGTCCGCCGCATTGACGTCGGCGTGGGAAGCAATGAGCACCTGCACCATTTCCATGTGGCCTTGCCAGCAGGACACGTGGAGCGCTGTCCTTCCCTCGGCGTCGCTTGCCTCCACGTTTGCACCATTTTCTAAAAAATATTCGGCCATCGTAAGTTGGTTTTCCAAGGCCAGGATATAAAGCGTGGGCCTGCCATCTGCGTCTTTGTAGTTCACATCAGCGCCATGGCTGAAGAGCAACTCAACAATGTCCCTGTGTCCCTCTAACGCAGCAACCCGCAGTGCATTTCTCCCATCGTAACCTCTCTGATCAATGTTGGACTTATTTTCCAGTAATATCTGAACACAGTCATAATGACCCTCTTGTGAAGCCAAGATGAACGGGATCCGGCCGTCATTGTCAATCTCATTTGTTCTAGCACCTTGTTCGATGAGCGCCTCACATATTAATCTGTGACCTTCAAAGGCTGCCATGTGCAAAGGTGTCCAGCCAGCATCGTCTCTGTGGTTTTCATCCAGCCCCCTGTCCAGCAGAGTGCGTACCACCTCAACGTTTCCTTGTGCTGAAGCTATGCTTAGGACCGTCCTGCCTTCACTGTCAATGCTGTCCACAGCGGCACCCCAAAACAGAAGTGTGTTTACTACTGAAGCGTGACCCATGGAAGCTGCCGCCAACAGGGGTGTCCGGCCATTGTTGTCCGTGTGATCTACATCGGCCCCTCCCTCCAGAAGCAAGTCCACCACGTCCACGTGTCCTTCATAGGCAGCTACCAGCAGTGGAGTCATGCCGTCTTTGTCACAGTGATCTACTTCAGCACCTCGGTCAATCAAAAGGCTGACGACAGATGCGTGCCCCTTACTTGCAGGCACGCAAAGTGCAGCAACAGAGAGCGCGGTTCTGCCGTCCACGTCCTCGTGATTAACTTCTGCTCCATGGTCCAGCAGGTGTTCCACAATCTCTCTGTGTCCCATGTATGCTGCTGCAATCAAAGCAGTCCTGCCTTCATTATCAGCTTTGTTAACTTCAGCACCGTGTTGTAGCAGATTCAGCACAATATCCTCATGGCCACCCCATGCGGCTGCTCTCAGCGCTGTTCGGCTGTCAGCATCTGCACAATCCACTTTCACGCCAGCATAAAGTAGTGCAGAAACGACCTCGGTATGGCCACCCCAAGCAGCAGATCTTAATGCTGTCCAGCCATCTTGATCAGTGTGATTAATATTTGCTCCACACCCAATCAAACAATTAACCACCTTGGTATGACCTTGTCTAGCAGCCAGGGTGAGAGATGTGTGTCCATGAGCATCTTCTATCTCTAAGTCTGCTCCCCTAGAGACGAGCAGGTTCACCACATCAAGATTGCCACTGTAGGCGGCATTAGCCAATAACGTTCTCCCATTTGAATCACACTGATTTACCGAAGCTCCATTATCTAATAATGTCCTGATAGAATCCTCTCTTTCCAAGGCTTGTCGGACTATGCACGAGGTGCGATCATCTTCACTGTTGACGTGAGCACCAGCTTTAACCAACAGCTGCAGCACTTCTTGTTCCTTGGGTATTGAAGTGGACAGAGAGTCTCTGACAGGCGTGCCATTCCATATCATCCACAGGGCTAATTCAGCTGTCTCCAACTGCAAGTTTGAATTAATTAAGTGCAGTGCGAATTCTTGTGCTTCCAATGGTGTCAAATTCTTGGCTTGACAGGTGTAGCTCATGGCCAGCATTCGGTGTCCTTCTGCTGCATTACATAAATACTTCTGAGTACAGTGCTTCACGTCCAGAAGCCACTCAGCAAAGCTATAGTGAAACAGGATCTTAGTATTTCCCAGTCCATCGACAAGAAGTTTGGAGAGGACATCTAGCTTGCGCTGAAAGTCCTCCAAGGTCAAGGACATATTTTTGGTCCACACTGCATGATATAACTCCGTGACAGTCAAAGGTCGACAGGCTGCAAGAATGACATTCAAAATAGGCTGAACCTTTGCAAACTGTTTTCTTACAAAAAGTCTCTGGCAGAGCCAGAGATACAGACCATTCAGAGTTCCTGGGATGTCACGAATCTCTCTTAACATAATAAAATTTTCCACAACTCCATCTAAAACTCGTTCTAGATAAAGGAAACATCCGCTGCTTTTAATGTGCAGTTGATTTAACATCTCGGCGGTTTCTTTTGTGAGATGTTGCCGCAGAGCCTCCTCCTGGTCTAAACGATGAAGAATGTACTGCTGCACATCCTTGACGATGTATGCCTTCCGAAGGTCATCCAAACTAATTTTTCGAAAACCTGGAAGAGGAACAAAAAAGCAGATGTCTTCAGTTGAGAAGTATTATGGAAGCTGCCCTATCTTCAAAGAGAATGGCTTCAATCTACAACAAACCAATAAAAAAATCAACTAATTAATGCTAATAAATCTATTAATACATGGTAGTATGTAAATCAGGTTTCTTTTCTTTCTGCAAAGACACGTGGATGACAGAGAAATGACCTCATTTTCTCATCGACAAGTGGCTTCTAGTGGCTTGAGGCCTCTTGACCCCCACCATGGGAGCCTCACCAAGCATCACAATCTGACATGTTTGCAAGCGCCTGCCTTGCCAAGATGTTCTGAACTTACTTCCAAATGAGCAGGAGGAGACATACAAGTACGGTTTGCTTTTACATAATCTTCTTCATACAAATCACTGATATAGCTCCACCATACACCTGAAAATACATTAGCCTCAACTAGGGGGTTGAATATTTATACCCAATTAGAATATCACCTGCCACTGCCTCTGAATTACATTAGTTTACACATTATCAAATTAAGATAATTAAAATTCAGACTGTCAATAAACAGTTTGAACTAATTAAGATGCAACTTGGTCAAATTATGCTTATAAAACTTTAGCTTTGTAGTAACAAACCCATGTAATAAAATTTGAATCAACCTAAAAATACACTAGTTTCAGCTATTTGAAACTTTAAGTTCTTCAAAGGGACCATAATTTCATTTTGATCATGATTTTCATTCATGATCTACAGACATGAATTCCTTAGACAATTGTGTATTTGCCTTCCAGAAGAAAAAGCTACAGAGCACATGAACTTGGTGAATCAGCAGTGTGATCAAGTCTGCATTCTGAAGAACCATCCCAACATCTCCAGGGAGGAGGTGCAGTGAGACAAGAGTAGAGGCCACAGCCTTCAGAGAGGCTGGGATGCATTCCAGCCAAGAAGCCCGAAGGGCTGATAATTGTGGTGGCAGCAGCAGCAAACATAAAGAAGAAGAATGACCTTGGGACTACTAATAAGTGCCTATTGCATGGGGCTTGTAGGACAGTGGGGAAGGAAGAGCCCATGAAGATATTACTGTCTGGCTTTGCCAACAGAACAGACAGATCATGGAAAGATTAAAATATGGGTTTTAGAGAAAACTGACAATTCTGTGATACTAAGAAGCTTGAAGTATTTAGATGAAATGGACATGTTTATTGAAAAACACAACCTACCAAAATGAAACACGAGGAAATAACAATTTGCACAGCCTTAAATCTATGTAAAAAATGGAATTTATGATTTTATATATACACAAGTAATTATTAAATCCTCAACAGAAATAATCTCAAAAAAATTTCAGTTATGGAGAAAATAAATAAGCCACTACTAAACTGAGGAGGAGTTAAAACATGCCTAGAAATTTACAGCAACAGGTGTTTACAGTGAAATGAGATAACAGCCTCCAAATCCTTTCCTGTGTGTCTGGGTGCTTTTGACTTGAGAAATTCATTAAAAACAATTAAAATCAAAAAAGGAAAACACCTGACACATCACTAATAAAAAAGGTACTAAAATGTAAAATAGTATCTCATGTTATGTAGTGTTTTAAATACAAAGTGCTGAACCTATGGGCTGATTCACATGAAAGATCATATCACCCATTATGAATAAGTCTCTATAGTTTGAGCTAATTAAGATCTCAGGATTAAAGCATGCATGACATAATTACAGAAACCAGGCTCAATCTCCACAGGAACAGGTTTGGCTCCTTAGAATGGCGTGACAGCAACAGGGTTTTGTGGGAGTCCACTCTTCAAGGAAGCACTTAGAGCACTCAACCTGCCAGGCCTGGGCCACCAGAGTGCTTATTTTAAAATGAGGAAGCTAAAGCACAGAAAGGTTAAGTAGATTGCCCAAGTAGCTGGCAAGCAATAGAACCAAGATTCTAATAGTTCTGTTTGACTTTGAAGTTTGCTCTTTTGGTGAGAATGGGAATAGACAGTTTTGAGAGGAAGCGAATGTTTGATAGGGAGATAACAGGGAGGAAGCAGGGATGGAATTACATAGAATAGATGTAAAATGCTTACAATATGAAAAATAAATCTCCCTCAGTTCTAGACACTGGGAATATGAACTCAGAAGAAATCGTGCTCATCACTAATAATAGTTATTTATTCATTAAAACAGAACTAAGAATAACAATTAAAAAAATTTGAGTTAAAGGTACTAAAAATAATAAAATTTTAAATTATAACTTTTGACTTATATACATGTAATCCCCTTATTATGAACATATGCAATTTAGCATATTGCCTTTTTTTTTGGTACTAGGGATTGAACTCAGGGCACTCGACCACCGGGCCACATCCTCAGCCCTTCTTTGTATTTTATTAGAGACAGGGTCTCACTGAATTGCTAATTGCCTCGCCATTGCTGAGGCTGGCTTTGAACTTGCCATCCTCCTGCCTCAGCCTCCCAAGTGCTGGGATTACAGGCATGCGCCACCATGCTTGGCACAATTTAGTATATTGATATTAAAGCACTTTAAATAATTATAGGATATGCTGAAAAATGATCACAATTTCCAAGGGAATAGAAACGTGGGCCACTTTGCTACTGAGTCACTTCTGCTCCTGCTCAGGGATTGATGTTACTTGGAGGTGGTGAGTGGATCGGCACCCCTGCTTAGAAACTGGTGCCTACTGCAACTGCCACATGTCCCCAAGAGGCCCTGTAGCTGGGGAACATGAAAGTCAAACCTGCAGTGGGACCAAAGGAAGCTAAGAGAATTCCAGTAACAGACAGACAAATCAGGCAGCTATGAAAACAGCCATTAAAAAGACAGCAAAGAAGCCGGGCGCGGTGGCGCACGCCTGTAATCCCAGCACTTTGGGAGGCTGAGGCAGGAGGATCGCGAGTTCAAAGCCAGCCTCAGCAATGGCGAGGCACTTAGCAACTCAGTGAGACCCTGTCTCTAATAAAATACAAAAAAGGGCTGGGGATGTGGCCCAGTGGTCGAGTGCCCCTGAGTTCAATCCCCGGTACCACAAAAAAAAAAAAAAAAAAAAAAAAAAAAAAAAAAAAAAAAAGACAGCAAAGAGATGCTAAAAGGCTCATCAACATTAAATTTAAAAAGCATGAAATCAAACGGGTACACAGCATGATCTCAACTAGGTAGAGAAACTAAGAACACAAGGTGTTGGAGTGCTTACTTAGTGTTTTACTTCTGAGTAATGCAATCAATGCTGGTGTATGTCGTCATTAAAATGTTTCTATATGGAGCATGGATCACTTTTATGATCAGATAAAATCAATATGTACAAAAATCTGCAAAAATTTTTGACAGTAATTTTTTGGTGCACAAAATGTTTTGAATGGGCTAATTCTTTCAATTTTCCAAGGAAGAGTAAAGGGAATCAATAAGATGCTGAGAAAATTTATGGTACAACCAATCATTTAAATACTAGAACCCTATTTTGCACCACTTAGGAGAAAATATCCATATAAATAAAATAGTCAAACATAAAAGAATATGTAATATAAAGGACAATACATTAGCTTACATGTAACAGATTTCAAAATAATTATTACAATTTTAAAAAGCTGAAGAAAATAGTTACAAAGAATAAAAGCATAGAAAATAAAAGCCCTATAAACAATAACAAAATCACTAACTTCTTGATAGAAAGATTAACAAAAATATACAGGAAAAAAAAAAGACAAATTGATAAATAAATAAGTAAACAGTTCAATGGTAAACAAGAAGTCCAAATAAAAATGAGATAACATTTTTCACATTGCAAATTAACAAATACTAAAAAAAAGATGTAATTCAATACTGGCAGAAATACAAAGAAACCAACACACACATTCAGGAAGGAATATAATATCGTATTTTCAGAAAACAATTTTATGGTATGTATTAGTAACCTCAGTTATGTTCTTAACTTTTTACTCCCAAATTAAAAATTTACCAACAGCAGAGGCAATCAAATGTTCATACAAAGCCCACCATTTTTAATAATTAGCATATTGAGGAGGAGTAGATAGGATAGGGTAGAATCTGACCATAATCTGGCTCCTCCCAATTCCTAGTTCATTGCTTGTTCCACTAAACACAGTTGAAAGAAGATACTTATTTGCAAATCGAGGCATGGCAGTTTAGTCCCAAGCCAGGATCAAGGGCAGTGGACAGCACAGAAACAATTCCTGTTCTCATGGAGACTATATCTTAGTGGAGAAGACAGACTGCTAAGTAAACAAATATAAAATATAAACAGATTTTAAATAGTAATCGGATATGTGAAGAAATAAAACCAGATAGTGAGTGTGTGACTAAGTAGTCAGAGAGAGAAGAAAACTAGCATAGCAACACATTCAGAAGCTTGTGTGCAACTGATATTTGAGCAGGGGTCCAAGTGAGAAGGCAGTAAGAAGTCAAGAGAAGAACACTGTAGTTAGAAGAATATCAGTGCAGACTCCCTAAAGCAGATAAGAGCAGATCTGCAAATAACAAATGTTGGCTGATGAGCATGTGGAGAAACGGGGAATCTCATGATGTTGGTAGGTGCATGAATTATTTCTGGCACACTAGCTAGCATTTGATGAAATTAATTAACATTCACAATGCATATGTTCTATGACCCAGCAATTCCAATTCTAGCTTTATAGACTTAAATCTTTAGCACATGTATACATAAAGCCAAAACAAGCATATTCCTAAAGGAGTTTTTTGCAATGCAGGGTGAACATCCCTTCTCTAAGCCGGAAGTTCTTGGATTTTGGGTTTTTTCAGGTTTTGGACTATTCGCACGTACATAATCAGATATCTTGGGGAATAGGACCCACATATAAACACAAAATCCATATTATATATACAGCCTGAAAGTAACTTCATACAATATGCTTAATAATTTTTGGATGAATCGGTTTTTTCAAGGCGTGGCATTTTCTACTTGTGGCGTCATGTCCACATTTCAACAGCTTTTGGAGTATTTCTGATTAGGGATGCTCACGCAGTGAAATCTAAACAATCTAAATGTCTATGAATATGATAATGGAAAAATAATAGATTTATTCACAGGAAGAAATACTATGTACCAGTTAAAACCAATAAGCTAGATTTATAAACAATAATAATATTAGAGCTCAAAGTCACTGGCTAAAAATGCGAATAAAATGAAAATAATAGCCGGGCGTGGTGGCGCACGCCTGTAATCCCAGCACTTTGGGAGGCTGAGGCAGGAGGATTGCGAGTTCAAAGCCAGCCTCAGCATTGGTGAGGCACTTAGCAACTTAGTGAGACCCTGTCTCTAAATAAAATACACAAAAAAAGGGCTGGGGATGAGGCCCAGTGGTTGAGTGCCCCTGAGTTCAATCCCCGGTACCACAAAAAAAAAAAAAAAAAAAAAAAAAAAAAAAGAAAATAATAGCAACATTCATGAAGCACTTACTATGTATTAGGTAGGCAACACTCTAAGTGCTTCACGTGAAATCTGTCATTTAACTTTATGTAATTTCCATTTTGTAGATGAGGAAACAGAGGCATACAGGGCATTAAGCAAGTTGTGTAAGGTCACAGAGCTAGTGTGAGCTGAGACGTACACGGAGTGTCGTGTGTGTATGTTTGTGTGTGTATGTAAACTATAAGAACACACAGTACATAAGTATGAGCTGAAAGAATATGAAGTAAGCTAACAGCACTGGCTGCCTCCAATGAGGAGAGAAAGGAATGGGAACACAGGCCAGGGGGCCTTCAACTTTACCTACGCTCAGCAAGGTCAGTGTGACATCAGTGTTAGCTATTCTCATTTTAACCCTCAAATCTTATCAGTAACCCAGAACAATGTCTCCCCTGGAAGCCTGCAGCCTGCATCAGCAACAGGGAACCCGAGGAAGGAGCTGAGCTGAGCTGGTGTGAAGCTGGTGATAAGCCACTGACCAGATGAAGGAGAGTCTGCCAGACTGCCAAATGCTCAGAACTACTCAAAAATGATGTAGTCCATTCATCATGGCCCCAGTCAGTATCTTCCCAGCCACACTGCAAGTCCTATGAGAGGTCCTTGTTTTCCACTCCTTCACCTCCCAGAGGGCAAAGGGAAACATGTCGTGCAATCTAATGGCATGATCATGACTTTATTAGGGTTGGTTTAAAAAGTACAAAGGTCAAGAAAGAAGAAAGGATATGAAGAAAACCATCTTCATGTACTTTTATGCACTATATAGACTGTTCTCTTGCTTATCAGAAAAAAATGTTAAGAGAAAGGAAATATTCCAAGTGGCATCCTAAAGGGTTTTAACTGTCTCTGCTTGTACACCAAGAAAAACACTAAAGTGACTGGCACTGAGCCTTTTAAAGGAGCATCTGCTACTATTCAGATGCTAGTCCAGTTAAAAGAACAACAACTGATGGTGATTCAAGAGTGAAGCAAGGTGGCCCACAGAGCTGGAGCAGCCAACACGGCAGGAAGTGCCACTTTCCTTTACCAAGGAGGCTAGGAAGAGAATTCTGAAAAAGAGTAATGTTTAAGTGGCTTTGCAACATACTACAGACTGTCTTTAGCATGACTTTAGAAGGGTACAGTTGGACAGAAGAAGTAGGGACAACACCCAGATTTCCAACTGCACACTTCGCTCTGGGAAGAACATAACCTGTTAGCTCATCAGTGAGAAGCATCGGATGGCAGGAAGTAAGTATGCTTACCAGTAAACATTTTAGTAACAGCCTTACTCTGTTTTCGGGCAGAACAGAGAAGCAGGAGCCACGGTGGGAAGAACTCATGGTGACCAGCAAGCAGCTCCGCCACAGTCCCAGATAAGCTGGTGGCCGTCTGTTCCCCTTCAGTGACATTGCACCCTTCGTCCACAGAGTCCACCAGCAGGAACAGGCTCTGCTGTGGGGGGTCCATGCCCAGGAGTGGGAGCAGCACACACCTGCAAGACACCACATCCAGAACATTACTGGTGACAATGTCACACCCAGTACTCAGACAGTAATAGTACCAATTATAGATGTTTACAAAAGACTGTAGAACAAACGTTTAAAAATGTTTAGGACAAAAACGTTATAAACATAACTTCTTTACTTTAAGTAGAATACAGGTTCTAAATAGTTGGCATTTCCAATGCTGTCACAGCACAGTGTGCTTGCGTGTGAGAGTGAGCCTCAGTATAACCCAGGAAAGCCGGGAGGGATGGGGAGACTAGAGTTCAGTATTCCCTTCTGGATTTTTTGAGTCAGTGTTAAAAAGTTTTGAATTATCTATGACAAGAGCATAAAATGTGTTGCAGAGGGAAAACAAAACAAAGCAAATGTTGAGACCACCTTAATAAGACCAGCATCAAGGATTCTACAGAATCTAGAAATGTTTCATTTCTCTCACTAGATGACTGAATGTGCATTACAAGTCACACACAGTTACTTTAAAAGACTGGACGAAGATGACTATATTCTAGGTCCCATTTAATACAGTTTCACATTACAAAGTAAAGGAAGAATGATCAAGTTTGATTCTGCTGAGGAATGCATTTCCTGCTCATGTGATTTATACTGCCATTGATGAAACTTTTTCCTAAATAAAACAATGTTCATTTGCTTTCAACAAATATTTACCTGATGTGTCCACGTGCCCAATGGGGTGCTGAGCAGGTAACAGTGAAGAGGACATAAACCATCCAGTTATGAACAACAGAAATTTACAAATCATATTTTCTACAACTCTCTTCTCAATTCTAACACCCTAGACACCAAGACCCAACTTTTCACTAGGCAAAAGTCAATGTTTCTAAAACCCCTAAACCATCTTAGTCTGTAAACAGCATCACTCAAGTCCAAACTCCTACTCTCTCTTCCCTGAGCTGCCAGGGTGACCCTCTATAGCCCCTCCAGGGAGTTTTGACTGCTACCACTCACCCTTCCCTGGGGGCTCCAACCACTGAGGCTCTCCCTATTAACCCTTACTAGATGGCCACTCCAGCTTCCTCTGCCTGGTCTGCATACCCCTTCTCTCACGTACTTGACTTCTCCTTGGTCTTCAGTTTTGAGCCAAGAGTCACTTTTTAATGGTCAAATCTTTATTAAATGCTCCCATGGCATTGATGAGTTTTCTTACTAATGTGGAAGTAAGAAACAATCAACTCTAATTTTCTATGTTAGCAATTTTATCACTTTTTATCCTATCAATGAGCACAGGGTATTGAAGTTATTTGTCTCCCATTCCTGATTGTTGAACGTCATTACTTAGAACCTACTGTGAGCACCATGCCAGGCTCTGGTGCGCTGAGGAGCAAGACAAGAGTGCCTCAGTCCTGAACTGCTCTCTCTCAAACTTTTTGTGGTGCTGGGGATGAAACACAGGCCTTTACGCATCTAGGTAAGTGCTCCACCAACAGGCTCTACCCTTGATTTCATGATCTTCCTGCTTTGGCTCCCCAGGTAGCTGGAGTTACAGATGTGCTCTTTTGATGCTTAGAGTTTAAAGAGAAAAAAAAAAATAATAATGACGTTAAATAAGTTTCAAATTGCCAATCTGATAGGTGTGGGGAGAGGTCAGGGGAGTTGGGTATGGAGGTTGAGGCTGGTAAGGTAAAAGCCAGGAGGTGGGTGAGGAGGAAGAGCAAGGGTGGGGGGCACACAGGAAGCAAGAGGAAAACCTAGTTAAGGCGACAGCACTTGCATGGGCTTGGAGAACGACCCTTGAGCAAAGTGTGGAAGAAAGAATTGTGAAAAGGAGCTGGCTTTTAAAGTTTTACTATGAAGTGTGGACATGACCCGAGGGCTCTGGGGAGCCAGTGTTGTGCACTGGCAGGTTCCCAGTGCTCACAGCCATCTTTACACGTCACCAACACCGGAGATCTGCTTCATGAATGAAAGCCATTGAGTAGAGAAGATGCTATTTTAATGCTTTAAAGCATCAGATAAGTGCCAGGCACGGTGGTGCACGCCCGTAATCCCAGAGGCTTGGGAGGCTGAGGCAGGAGGATTGCGAGTTCAGAGCCAGCCTCAGCAACAGCAAAGTGCTAAGCAACTCAGTGAGACCATGTCTCCAAATAAAATACAAAATAGGACAGGGGTGTGGCTCTGTGATCAAGTGCCCAAGTTCAATCCCAGGTACCATAAAAAAGCATTAGACAAAAACTTCAGTAAACTCAGAATTCCCATGTTCAGGTCCCTCTCATTATTTCAAAGGCACCTATCTAGGAAAACTTAAACCAAGAGACACAAGATTCACATTTTTCTTCAAGCTATATTTTATAATTTATAAAAAGAAAACTCCTCCAGAGTATACATTCATGAATAATGAATAATTTAGACAGTCTAGAACAAAACTTTTACATTTGTATATATATATATATATGTGTGTGTGTGTGTGTGTGTGAATATACACATATATATATAATTATTCCAATTGAAATAATGCAATAGTGTAGGTTATCAAACTCAGACAAATATATCAATCAACATATTTAACAGCAGCAATATGTTAATGGGTCTTATTTTTGTATATATATTTCATTAAATATCTTTTAACATAGCCAAATGCCTTATATTCTTAATATCTTCATTCAATTTCAAGTGCTTGAGTTAGATTTTCCCTGTTTTTCCTCTGTCTTGAGTCTGAGTACTGACAAGCCCATACTTTTATAGATGGCCTTCTCACTTCCAGACAGAGGCAGCAGAAAGCAGAGAGGGTGATTCTGAAAGGAAATATCCATTGCTCTTTTTTTCTTGATATGGTGAATTTACTTACTGCCTTTTTAAAAGAGGCTAATTAGCTTTTAAAAAACTACTGTAAACAAATTGTAAGGAATATACTAATAAATGATACATATTTAGATTGGAGTTCAAATTGTCACTGTTGAATTGCAGGTTTCAACACACTCTCTGGGTCACTTCGTCAGGTATGGAGAACTAGAAAGACCTTCCTCTTAGCTTCACAACAAAGCAAGATAGACAAGTCACAAGTTCAAGACTTTTTTTGAATCTAACAGAGAGCTGAGGTCACAGGGCCACCATGAAGCCCAGAATCCAGGGACAAATGCAGAAATGCAAGCACTTGCACTTGTGGCAGAGACCACAGGGATCCCCTGGAAGATAAAGACTGGATGAGGAAGAGCAGAGGGGAGCCCCTGGGGCCTCCCATAAAAGGGAGGGGAAGAGTTCACATCCTCCAGCTGACCTTCTCTATGGACCCTACAGGGCTTCATCCATGTATTCATTTGCTTAAACAGCCACAGTCCTGGCTGGGAAGCACTGGGAATGAATGAGTTTCTTCCCCAGACTCTTCCCCACCCCTCCCATCCCTCCACGGAAAAGCCTTATGGGGATGGGGGCGGAAAACACTACTGCCCCGGGGGGACCAGTCAAACGGTGGTGGGGGTGGGGGTGGGGGGTATCCCACAGCAAGGTAGTGGGCAAGACTGCCAAGACCACCCACCCCCAAGACCAAAGGGTACAATGTAGGCTTACTGGGAAAGAAAAGCCCCTACTCTCTCTCCACCACCCCACTGATGGGAGGTTTGAGGAAACAAGTGTTTGAGGGCAGCTAGGAGAGAAACAGAGTAAAGCCACCTGAAAATCAACCACATGCCAAGCACAAGGTATCACCAGAGGGGGCAGCAGGCAATCACACCAACCCTCAAATCTCCTACGTGCTGGCTTTGTTAACACACCTCCCCCTTGCTTCACACACTGAAGGCCCCCACAGGAAAAAACTCTGGGTCCACTTGCAGGTACAAAACCAACTTACTTCTATCTCAATTGTTTCCATAAGATATCTGGCTTTCAACAAGTAATCATAAAAATCTAAAATGATAAACATTATTCCAAAAGAGGAACAAAAGTTGAAGAACATATACTACCCATTTTTGAGATTTACTATAAAGCTAGTGTAGTCAAGACAGCCTGGTATTTGCTATAGACAAACAGAAACTGTAAAAACAGCCAGCAGTAACACAGGAAGCTGATGTTATACAAAGTTGTAAAGATAGCCAATTGAGTAAGGAAAAGTTTTTTTCAACAAATGATGCTGGACAAATGATAACAACGGGATGTCCAGGTGGACAAAAGGACAAACCTGGATCCATATCTCACCCTTCATCCAAAAATAAGCTCAAAATGTACCACAGGCTTCAGTGTTGAACTATAAAACTCCTGGAAAAATCTGTGTGATTTTGAGTTAGGTAAACAGTTTTTAGACACTACCCCCAAAGTAGGATCTACAAAAGAAAAATAAATTGAAAACTTTTATCTTTATCAAAATTAACTTTAAGACATGATACAAGAATAAAAAAGACAAGCAAAAGACTGACAGAATATATTTCAGATTGAGGACTTACATTCAGAATACATGAAGAACTCTAAAAACAATAATAAAAAAACTACTTTTTTTTTTTTTTTTTTTTTTTTTAATAGGGAGAAGACTAGAACAGACACTTCAGAAAAGATACAGGGGTTTCAAACAAACATAAAAATGCTCAACATCATTAGTTATTTAGGGAAATTCAAATAGAAACTGTGGGGGAGATACCAACAGACACTGACTGGAATTAAACTGAATGAATCCTGAAAACAGCAAGGGTGGGGGCTGCTGCAGAGCAGCACGCAGCCACCTGCACACGCATACCCACCCATGAGGCTGGAGCGTCCTAACACGCACCTGTCACGGCTCACAATCCCCCTTCCTGGTATTACTAACTGAAACTTGCAGCCACAAAAATCTGTAAATAAATGTTAATAGTAGCTTTATTTATAATCCTCCAAACCTGGAACAATCCAGACTCTCTTTTGCTGGTGAATGGGTAAACAAACTAGAAGGCCACTCTGTCATTAAAGGAAAAAATTCAATGCCTCACACAACATGGATGAATATAAATGCATTCTGTAAATGAAAGGACTCAGATCCAGAGGCTGCATGTATGACTGCATTTACATGACACTTAGACAAACAAAATTATAAGGGCAGGTCAGGGGTTACAAAGGTTGCCATGAGGGCAGGGTTCTACAAGAGAAGCAAATGGGAATGTGGGGGTGACAACTGCTCTGCATCATCACCAGGGTGGATTCATGACTCTAGGTATCTGTCAAAATTACAGAACTGTATTCCACAAAGAGTCAATTTCACTGAATGCAAATAAAAGTAATAAATTACTACTGTTAATCTGAAAAACAAAACCTGCAGCTCACTGTGTAGCAAGGAGTCAGCCCAGTCAGAACTCAGGGGACTGACACTGTCCTTAATTTGTGTAACACTGAGCAATTCATTTAGAAAAGACACTCCTTGTTAATGGGTTGTCCTCTTTCCAGCTGGTACCTGGAGGTTCCAGTGCTCTCAGATCAGCTCGTTTCCACGGAAGCTGCTGAAGGCCATCTGCTCCTAGTAGCAAGCTGAGTCAAAACCATGTTTTCTGTCTTCCAGGACAGGACCAGCGATTGGCTCTCGGTGAGCTTGTGGCTCTGTGCACAGAGCCCCTCACAGGTAGGGCCCCCTCATGCTGTCTGCTCTCCTGCTACAATATTCACGCCTCTTCATGCACTCCCCAGAGTTCAGCCCAGGTTTCACTGACACAGAGAGGTCTTGGTGTCACACTGCTCTAAAGCCACCAGGTAAGGTTCTCGATACCTATACTGCTAGAACAGCCATCAAAGTCCATCACAACTGTACTTAACTAAGGAACCAAGGCATTGGGGAAGAAGGAGCCACCTACATATCATTTATCATTGTATTTCCAGCAGTTAGCAGAGGACCCTGCAAAAAGTGGATGATGTATATTTACTGAATGAATGAAGGAACAACATTTTATTGTTGATATCCAGAACAGTGCTCATTCATTCCAGTGTTACATCTTTAAAAGTAAACCCAACAGTTGCTGGCTTACACTCAGCTCCAAGGGAGCTGTTTCAGTTAATTTCATGTGTTAACCTGGCTGGGCTCTGGGCATGTTGGTGAGGGTGTTTCTGGAGAGATTAAGATTACTGCCTGCATCAGTAGACTAGTAAACAGACTGCTCCCCCTCTCAATCAGTTGAAGGCCCCACTAGAAGAGAAAGCTGACGTGGCCACCTGACTTTCCTGTCTTCAGACTCAAAAACCTCAGTCCTTCTTGGGTTTAAAGAATGATAACTTTCAGGGACTGGGGATATAGCTCAGTTGGTAGAGTGCTTGTCTCGCATGTACAAGGCCCTGGGTTCAATCCCCAGCACCACCAAAAACAAAAAACAAAAAACAAAAAAAGAGAAGGCAATTTTCAGACTAATCCTTCAACTACCAGCTCTGTTGATTCTCAGGCCTCTGAATTCAGATTGGAACTACTCTATTGGTTTTCCAGGTCTATAGCCTGCTAACTACAGATGCTGGAACTTCTAACCCTCCATAACTATGTCAGCTAATTCCTTATTAGAAATCTATTTATTAGTGGTCTCTCAGGAGATCTCTAATATAGGACTTCCTATAAAAGTTTTCCTTACATTAGTTACTTTCTTAAATTTCTTACATACTTGATTTTTTTAATGTATACTCTATGTCTTATACCCACAAAATGTCCGTTTATGCCTTCCCATCCATCTTTGCAGTGCTGCCCCCACCTTGTAGTGTCCAAAGTACTGGATATGGCCCACTTTGTGACTTTTAGGTTTGGGTTCTAGGAAGAAACAAACTAAACTGCTCTCAAGGGACCTGTTAAACCTACACAAAAACAAACAAAAATTTATCATCATTAGGAAAAGGGTACCTTTCCAATATGGCAGAACCTGTTGTGGTCACTTCAGAATAATAGTGGGCACTCAATATTTGCCTTAGACTTCACAAATACTCTAGAGAAACAACCTTATGCTGACCCTGAAATTCCAGTTTCGAGTGCGGTGGTCACACAATTACCTTAGCTCCCAGGCTCCCAGTGACACGTCAGTGTATCAGTGCAAAAGCTCAAAGACAAAGCTCACTCCACACATCACCTCACCATCACCGGCTCTGGCCCATGTAATGCTGAGGGAAGTGCGTCTTCTGAGAAAAGCCTGCATTTTTAATATTTATAACAGTTCTGTTTCATGCCAGCAAGAACATTTCCCCAAAGCATGTATTTCCAACTAAGAAATTAAAAGTAATAGATATTAGTAACTAAAACTTGAACAAAATGGGCTGGGGATGTGGCTCAGCACAGCCCTGGCCTACCATGTGAGGCCCTGGGTTTGTTCCCTAACATCACAAATAATTTTTAAAATATTTTAAAAGTTGGACAGTACAAGAAACTGAAATAAAATAATTGCAGCTATTTAAAATAAACAGCATTACCTCTTTGAACACTTTTTCAAGAGAAAGTCATGGTTTACTCCAGCTAACCGCCATAGGCTCCCAACACTTCCCCAATCCTTGAATGCTGTTAAGTCCACTATTTTTGTTCAAATAATAGTACCAGAGAACTCCATTTTAAACTGGAGGCAAACAGTTATATTTCATTAAATTCACTGACCTATATGAGAGAAAGTAAAAGCAATAAAGAAATAAGAATGGAAAGAAGAAAGAATTCACTGAGGACCACACACCCTAAGCAAATGTGTGTGCTTCAGCACTTTTTCTGAGATAAACTGTTCAATCATGTTTGCTATTAAATAGCACCAATATGGCACCGACTCAACACACAAGGCATCTCTTTGTTATGGACTTGGGAGGACACGGTGTGGGAATGTGAGGAGGCACAACCAAACAGGTCTGAGACAGAAGGACAAGACCAGGTGGAAAGGAGCAGAGAAAGGGTTCTGGGACTCACTCTGACCGGGAAGGCCACTCTCCCACTCCACCTGGGATGTTGTCATGTGTCCTGCACTCACTCCCTCACTGTGTTGTCCAGTGGTTCTAAAAGTGAGAATACTTAAATCTTTAACTCTCTGAATGCTAAAATTCCAGTGATTTCTCTGGCCTGTGAGCATTGCTGCAATACTCATGGAATGTTACTGAAACAAAGTTTTTAGGAGCAATTTCTCATTTCTGCTCTAAATATACAAAGATTCTGATTTGTCATGCAATTGTTTATCCCTTTCTAAGTCTCCTAAATAGTGCAGTAAGAATGAAAAATAGTTTTTTCTCTGAAAAACTGTGTGCATCTGATGCAATAAAATGAGGGCAGAAGAGAAAGTTTTTAATGCAATAATAGCAAACCAAAATTACTGATTTCCATCAACTTGAAAACAGTGTATTAATTCAAGCTGCTCTACTTCCAAAAGCGGATAAAGAACCAAAATTCTCAAGTAATAAACACTCAGATTCATATGCGGACCCTGAAAAGTATGTCTGAGGAGTGATGTAACTGGTAGCTATTTTAAATCAGTGGCTTTCTCCTGGGATGTTATGGTTACAGGGATGTAAGGTATTTGTCTCATGAATCAAATATATGTGGTATATATGCTAATTTATTTTCTCTTTCAAGCACACCTAAAAATGGAACATAAACAATCATCCAGCTATGGTCCAAATGTCTGCATTCCTCCCAAGAGTCACAGATTAAATCCTAGCCTCCAGGGTATCAGGGGGTGGGGCCTCTAGGCAGTGAGTGGGTGGAGGGAGCAGAGTCCTGGGAATGGGGTATTAGTGCCCTTATAAAGGAGACCCCAGAAGCTAGCTCATCCATTTTCTACCATGAGAGGACAAAGCAAAACAGGCTGATCTGTGATTTATCAGAATGTACTTTCAGTACACAAAGACTGCTCTTGCGAGTTTCATCTTGTTGCTACATGATACCATGTAGCTACTGCAAAGTCATGAAGGTGTACCATCCAAAGTACCGTCAGATATGACATTTTTTTAAGTATCTATACTTTTTTCTACATTCACTATCAATTACCTTGATTTTAAGAAGTTTTAAAAATTAGATTACACTTAGGCTATGTTTTGGATAAATGTCTGGTAAAGATCCCCAACTTGTTGCTACCGGGAGGTGACAAAACCTATAAAAGGTGGGTCCTACTTGGAGGTCTTCAGGTCAGGACGAGGGGAGCCTTTGAAGAAGACGGTGGGACCCTTGTCCCTTCCTCGTCCTTCCTGTTCTTCTTTCACCACCTGGCAGTGAGGTGAGCAGTTCTACTTTGCCACCACTCCTACCAGAGGCCTAAAGGGTTAGGGTTCACCTGATCAGAGACTGGAGCTTCTAAAACTGTGAGCTAAAATAAATCTTTTCAAAGTTGATTAGCTCAGAATTTGTTATAGTGACAGTTAACTGATACCAGGTAGCATTACCAGATTATCTATTTTGAATACTGGAGCCTGAAATGTCACTAATCGTCTTGTGAAATTTAGCATCAAAACAGTGTACATCTAGGGGCTGTGCAGGTGGCTCAGTGGCAGAGTGCTTGCCCAGGGTGTGAGGTTTGCTTGCCCTGAAGGGTAGTTCTGAGCACTGAGCACTTTCTGAAATCATTGGGAGTGCAGGCTGACATATCTGCCCATCTCTTCATTAAAATTGTTAAATTCTTTAAAAAACCCAGGCTTTAAAAATTAACTTCCTACAGAAGATAAGAATAAAGCAGAAAAAAATTAAAGTACTAGTAATTTTTAATCAATATATCTTGTATTTTCTTGGAAAACAAAATTATATTCTATCTTCTTTTCTTAGAAACAAAATTAACCCATCCAATAATCTAAAGCATGTGGAAAAAGAAGAAGTACCATTAGTACTTTCAACCAGAACGGATGAAATATTACCTATTAATTTATAAGAAAAACCAAAAAAAGCCTAGTAAATGTACTTGATAATTAAATCAGGAAAAAGTTTGCCCAAAATGTGGGGTAATATGTGTCCCTGAATTTTTACCAAGGGACTATAATACTTTTACATTTTAATAAACTGTCTACCCCTTGCTAAAACAGCCCAGAGGTATGGAACATGAAAATAAAAAGAACAAAGAAAAATATAACCAAAAAGAAGAAGCACTTTTAAGTGTCAGAAACAGATAAGTCACATTGTTTGAGCCTTGCTTGCCCCAGAGCACGCAGTAGCAGCCTGGGCACTTGCTGGTGGGAGTGAAGGGACTAGGGGTCCCCTGCCTCCAGCACCAGGGCTCACTGTTTGAAACTAGGGCTAGGACAGGGGCTTGGCCAATTCAACAATAAAAGACAGATGAAATTAAAAACGTGGGTGAGCATGCTCACTGGAGCACACAAGGCTAGCCACAATGGAGATAGAAACTGACTCTACACAGACCTTTGAGTCAATGTTGAATCTACAAGATCAGCAGCTTGCAGGAGGGACTTTTCCTTTCCATTGGGAACCCTCATAGTCAGTCGGTTACACTGGGGACAGAATGGTGAGACGATCAATAATCCCTGGAGCAGGAAGAGCAGAGATCCAAAGTGGGGGTGGGGGGGGATAAAACTCAGCACTGCAAGAAGGCAGCAAACTGAGAAGCAGAGTGTGTACTCACGTCCAAGCCAAAGTAACTTACCAAATGGCAAAGGACTTGAAAAAATGCATTGTATTGTTCAGAGAAATAAAGGCAGGGACAAAACTGACTTTTTAAAAAGGAAATAATGTAATAAGCAAAGGCATAAATCCAGTAAAATAAGAAAAGTCAAGGGAGCTGTTCACAGGCCTTCTGCAGGATGGAATGCAGTGGGCTGCAGCACCAACCTCCCCTGGGGCAACCAGCAACTGGGAGAGAAATGAGAAGATTTGTATTTTTACAGACATGAGGGGGCTGTTGAAGCAAGAAAATGAGACGAACCAGAACTCCAGAGAGCAGGAGCTCTTACAAAGTGAGGAACAAAAGTGACTGCTGATTTCTTCTCAGGGGTCATTTGTTGATTTGGGGACACACACTAATTCTACAGGTGCAGACTAAGAATTGGGACTGGGCTGCCTTAAGGGACTCTACCAAGGGAGCAAAGCCAGCAAGGTTTGCAGGGGTCAGTATGTCCCTTTTAAGAAGCAGAGTGAATGTGTGAAGCTCCTGAACACGAGGTTCATTTTCCCCAAGGGACTTTGCTAAACTCTGGGCTGTGCTTAGAAGCCTGAGAGACCAGGCCAGGTGTGTCTAAAGCCAACTCAAGGGCTCCACTAGTGGCATGCTGGAGAAGAATCCTGCTAAGGCAGAATGCTTGCTTTAAACACAAAACTCCAGGATGTGTAAGGATTTGAGGCCAAAGGCACCACACATTAAAATATCACCAGGGAAGAAGTGAATTATCAAGTCATCAGAGCTGAGCAGGTACCCACTATGCCAAAGACAGACAGGAAGCAGAGATCTTCTCAAGATCTGGAAGGAGCCCAGCCCAGCTTGCTCACACCTGCACCCGCTCCTCACCAGCCTGGCCAAGCAGGGAGAGGGAAAGCCTGCTCTGCGAAGACACCCTCTGCAACCATGATCACCCAGCACCACTGACATGCAGTTAAAAAATTGTTAGATAGGAAAAGGCAAGAATATGAGATTAATAATCTATAGGAAAAAGAGATAATCAATATAGACTGAGAAATTACCTAGATATTTTCATTAGCAGAGGTTAAAATAACTGAGATCAACATGTTGGAGAAAATACATGTATATAAATGGGTAAAAGATGGAGAATTCCAACAACAAATGGAAGCTATAAAAATCAACAATGAAAACTCCATAACAGAACTAAAAAGCATAATATTAGCTATTAGGGATTCTGGATACATTCACTACTATCCTGATCACAACAAAGACAGAAATAGAAATTCAAAACATACAGAACTCTGACAACAAAGCAAAAGCTGATGGCCTCGTGGAAGAATGGGAACTCAAATCCACACTATTACAAGACCATAAATGGACAGAATTTCCAAGGGCAGTTGGAGGCCATGTCACAGAGTGGAAGATGAAAATGCACACCCCGCGGCCCAGCATATGTGGGCTGCAGCACCTCTCCCTACTTTACTCCTAGTACAGGCTCAAAAGGATACTCGAGAATGTTCTCAGCAGCACAGCACTGCTTCATAAAGTAAGATAGCTGGGTACATCTCAAATAAGTAACACCCGACAACACAGGACTTAATTATGGCTCACAGGATGGAATTCTACTCCATATACTAGCTAATGTGAACCATTAGCTCCCAGGCAACAGGACACACCTAAAGGGCACAGAAGGTGCTGCAGGAGACACCAAGGGCATGGTACCACCCCCACACAAGGGCAGTTTTCTAAGTGTGGGCTGGGGATGCCTGGGGGGCCCTAGGCCTCAGATCATTTCAGAAAAGTCTAGATTTTTCACTCATTCTCTCCCAAGGACGAGGTGGGGTTTTCCAGAGGCCTCATGTAGAAGCAGAGTTGGTAACGCAGCTGTCCTTTAAGTCTAATGTTTAAGACCATTTACAAAGAATGAAAAAGCCACTCTTTTTAAGTGCTGGTTTTTGTTTCTTCGTTCCCCTGTTTGTTTCTGTCTTGGCTGATATAGGTATTCTTTCATCAAAATTTCATTTATGTTAGCATGTTAACAGTTTTATTATTATCATCACATTAGAACATTGTTTAAAATTACCGATTTAAGTTTCAAATACAACTAATGCTGATTGACATAACCAACATGAAAAACAGCTCTTTGGATCCTCAATTAACTTTGAGTTTAAAGGGTGTCTAAACCAAGACACCTGAAAAGCATGGCTGTACATCAAAAACGGACAAAGCCCATCTGCACACCTCCCTTGGTGCTCAAGCCACGTGGCTGAAAGGCAAATTCACAGGGGTGCTCACCTATGGCCGTACAGGATTTGGGAAGGGACACACAGCCCTTCTAGAAGTGTAGATTGTTTTAAAACAAAATCAAATATAGATTTGAAGCAAATATGGTAAAAAGTGGGTAGGTATGTATATTTGCTTTTCTACTGACTTCACCATGTAACCGAAACACTTGGGGGTAGGGAATTTATCACTTGTTCCACAAATTCCTTTTTTCCAACCATAGCTTTCCTTTGGGGAGGTCCACTGGGTGAGGGCTATTTCTCTCACTAAGCAGCAACTTCATACATGCATTGACTGAGAATAAAGCTAAAAAGTTTTTTGGGGTGGTGGCTCAGCGGTAGAGCACTCGCCTAGCACGTGTGCGGCCCGGGTTCGATCCCCAGCACCACGTAAAATAAAGGCATTGTGTACAACCAAAGCAAATAAATAATTTTTTTTTTTAAAAAAGTTTTTCCCTTTTCCAAATGAATATGATTTTTTTCTGATAACCTTTCAGAAATAGAAAACTCACAGATGAAATTATAGATTTATGAAAAGGTAAAAGGTGACCTCAGAGGACTCTTATCACATGGCATAAATCTGATGCAATGCCCTTAAAAAAAAAAAAAAAAAAAGATTTCAGAGTCAATAAAAGGGAATGTCAACACTATTTGAAAAGATAAAAATAAAATGATCAAAAGTACTGGTTTAAAACTAATCCCTTTCATCTATAACTATATAATCTATCTTTCTATCTATATTTTAATTTCTCTACACACACACACACACAAAAAAAAAAAAAAAAAAAAAAAACCCACAGATGAAAAAAGCCTGACATAGCTAAAGCAATACAACTTAACAAATGACCAAAATGACAATGTTTTAAATTAAAATAAGTAGTTGTCCATTAATGCAAGGAATAGTTATTGAGTCCCTAAGCCCTAAGGACACAAGGAGGAGAAAACAGGCATCCACTCTGCTCATTCCAATAGGCAGGCAGGAAGTCAAATAAAAGAGAACGCACAAAAAATTCCAGATTATGATAGATACTGAAAATTCAGAAAGAAAATGAAGTGGGATGATGTGATTTTGACTGGACAGGAAGATTCCAAGAGGCTCAGTGGAGAGGGAGAGTGCAGAGGCAGCCTTGCAGAGGGCACCTCAGCAGCTACAGGCCTGCAGCCAGCCAGACATCTGCTGGCTGGACTCACCTACTTCAGAATGGAACAGGGCCGCGGGAGGTGCACCAAGCAGGGGCACAAGTGGGAGATGGCAAGCTGAAGGCCGGGCAAGGGGCAGACCATGTGGAACTCAGTTGGGTTTCAGCAGGGCAGTAACATGATCTGATGCTTGGATTGCTCTGTGAAGACAGAGGGACCCGGCATCAGGAAGGAAGGCTAGAAGGCCACTATGCGGTCCTTCAGGAAAGAAACAGCGGAGGCCGGAGGAGCAACAATGGTGGAGAGGCAAGAGGAGGAGAACAAAAGGAGCCCTGGGCTCAGGAGAGGGGGGTGAGTAAAGCTTAGCAATCAATAGTGACACGTGGATTTTTAACAAAACATAATGACTTCCCCTTTTGAATATTATTTTCTTAAGTTTTGTGTTTTAGCTCTTTTCTTATAGTGGTATAGCAAAATATCCAAACTCAAAATACCGATGATTTCTCCTTTGTTCTGTCTGTGTGTTTTTGATCTGCTCTAGCCTAGACTCAAGCTACAGGTGGGTCTGTCCCTCCTTACCTCTCTCCTCACCCTTGGACCATCTCCAAATCCTGGTCAGGTTCTTATATAGATGATGGTAGAAGCACAGGACAAATCCCACTTCAAACCTCTGTTTGGCAGGTCATTTTTGCTAATGTCCCACTGGCCAAGGTAAACCTCAGGGCTAAGCCAAAATCACATGGCAGGAGATACCCACTTCTCCAGTGAGTGACCCCATGATACCATATGACGAAGACCATGGGTACTCACAGGGACAAAGAACACAGGCAGTAACAGCCCAACACAGTGTCGGTGTGGTCAAATCATGACATGTGTGCACTAGAAAGGCAATGGCATTTAGGACTCTTTATGAGATTAGGACAACAGGATAGAGAAATTGGTTTGGAGTTTAAAAGAAAATGATAAAGTCTGAAGACACCAATGAGATCCATAGAGAGTAAAGATCACAACCAACCAGAATACACTTCAAAGAGATTTGTAAGAAAATAAGTATTCACTTATTTTAATTCATAAAATTAAGCAATTTAATTTCATTAAACAATTTTATTTCAAAAAATTAAAAAACAGCAAAATCAGTCAACATAAAGTAAAAGGCTAAAATAAACTTTAAAAATCTGTAACGTAAGTTTCATATTTTCACTAAGTGTATGATGCTCTTACTAAACATTAAGAAAAATAAGAATATGCTTACTTGTCCATATACCTAAATGCTATATCACTGTTTGCTACACTTAGAAAATATGTTTAGTATGCTCTGCTGAGGTCATGGACACATGCTATGCACCTTAGCTGAGGCAGAACTGTATCATGCAGAGTTTTTAACCCTAAGCATTTGTCATGTAGCTTACCACAATCGCAGAGGAAAGACCTGAAGGCGGCACTGGGCAACTGTGTGCAAAGAATTTAACAGACTGACTGGGAACAGGCGAATAAAAATTCTAAATTATGGTAAAAGAATACAAGAAATATTCCAAGACACAGATGAAATATCTTAGACAAGAGTAATACAATAGGAGATAGTCAAAGAAAAGGGTAGAATCCAGCCTGGGGCAGTGCTTCTCAATCTCAAGGACATTAGGGTCCAGCTACAAGGCAGATTCTGAGTCAGGAACCAAAGATTCTGCCTCTCCATCGACCTCCAAGGTGGGCCCAGCACTGCTACCTTCACATCACTTCCGAGTAGAAAGAACCCAGAAAATGGAGCCATTATGGGAGAACTTCCCATGCGTCAGCTTTCCCAGCACTCCAGATACTGAAGGAGCATCCATCACACGCTCTCCCACCATGCCCTGTGCCTCCTTCATGGCGTGCACCAAACATGACTTCTCCATCTATTTCTGATGATCTGTTCAGTGTACCTCCTCCCACTTAACTCGGTGCCCTACTTGGCGCACCACTTCAGCCCTGATGCTTAGCATGCATCTGGCACGTAGCCTGCACTGAGGATTTAAGGAATGAATGAACAGAAATACTGGAAGAGACACATGTTTGAACACACCAGGGTTAGAAAGGGCAGCTGTGTGGAAAGAGAGATGCTACTGAGAAGAGATAGAGGCTTTGGGTGCAGATCTGATTGCTGTCGTATTAATGTGGACACTGGAGCCATGAAAGAAAATAATGGAGGGGTACGCACAAAGAGAGGACATGGGACGAAGCTCTTGGGGGACACCCTGAGAGAACCTAGAGGAGGGGCAGCAAGGAACACAGTCAGCAGGGGGTTCTCAAAAGAAGAACACTCAAATAATGAAAAAGAGTTCTAAAATACAGCCTCTGGGCCAAGGCAGATGGAGGCCTGGGCGCAGTGGCCACAGGCTAAGCCTCCCGGCTGGAAACGTGGAGAGATTCTAGGAGGTTCAGGAAGAGCAGGAGAGAGGGAGGAAGGGGAAGAGACTGCACTCCCCGCACACACTCAAGGCTATCTACAGCAGATCTCAGGGAAGAAAGAGTACTTCTTTTTTCAGAAGATGAAGAAGCCTGGTGTGTTTGAAAATGCCTCTAAGAGCCAGGCTGACATACACAAATAAATGGAATGGTCTTTGTATAAAGCAGGGAGGGGACTTGGCTCAGATCAGAGCATGCAGCATGCGGCCCCCACACAGCAGCTGACCCACTTCAGGGGAGTAAGAATCCAATACTGTTGAAATTGATATTTTAATTAGTTTTTGTCCCAAGAACAAATATCTGGATATGTGTGTGAAACTTCCTGAGTTGGGCAGAGAATTTATTGAACTTGTAGTGTACCATTGTATTCTCTCTGGCCTAAACAAATAACCTGACTTATCCAAAGTGAATAAAAGTACAGGACTGCAGAGCAAAACTCAGTGTGGCTGGCTTTGAGCAGACAAACATGCAAACAGGGCCAAGACGTTGTGCCATCACAGCAGAGGTGGCGAGAGGGCTCCATGAGTGGCCAAGAGCACCAGGAACAAAGCAGGAGGATCGTCTCTGAGAGGCACAGGAGACCCAACCTAGCATGGAATGAAAGGGCTGGAGGAAGGGAGGTGGGAGGCGTGGAACGAATGGAAGTCCATGGTGAAGCGCACGCGACACAGCTCAAAGTTAAACACAAGAAGACCACAGTGAAAAATGACCTCAGTCTTGGAAAAACATTTTTGAAAATATATTAATAAATTTGTTTTATTTTAAATTTGGATAATCCCAACACTTTCCAGTGATCTTTCAATTTGACAATATTTGAGAATGGCTAGTGATGGCTATCTGAAATGGCACTAGGTATACAAGACGGATTACAGAAGCAGAATGTTCTGTGGAGAAAACACTCCACAAGCGAGGGCAAGAAGGCAGCAGCCCTCCTGCTCCAAGCCCCTTTGTTGAGTGTGCCAAAAACACTTGGAGCCAGTTGAGACAGGAGATAGCTATCTGGCCACTTAAAACTACCTGGACTGATGCCATATTCATACATGCTCAACAGCAGACAGCAGGTTAATAAATTAATCACCATACCAGTCTGGTCTGCATTTAAAACTGACCTAAATAATAAAATATCTCTGTTTTATCTTATTAAGAGCTTGGGCCTGCTTTCAGCCAGGCTGTGACAGTCTAGATGGGCATTAGCATTGTGTACTTCACTCACTCAGAAGACAGCTGGCACTGTGGTATGCAAAGTGCCATACAAAGCACTACGGTAAATATAAAAAATTCATCAGTCATGAATAATGTCATGAAGAAGCATATGCCTAACAGAAGAGATAAGAAAGACACATAAATAACTACAACTCAAGGTCAAAGTCGAGAGAGAGGTAAGTGAAGAACCATAAATGCTCTAGAAACAGATAAAAAGCTGGGAAAGAATATTCCATCATTGAGGGGTCCTTATTTGACACAAACAACAGGCCAATTTCCCAGTTTCCAACTTTTCCCTACCAAGCCACGCTGCCTTCCACCATGGACAACTCTCAAAAACTGGACAACTGATCTTAAATTTTCGTCACAGTTTCATCCCATCTATGCTTAATCTGTGGTGCCCTGAAGACACTTTTTCTTTCTATTCCACAGGGCAATGCAGGAAGCCATGCCACATACAGAAGACTTACTCCTGGTCCTACAGATGTCAGTCTGAAATAAGTGCAGGGACTGATGTAACTGGGACGACGATCGGGATTTCCAGCACTGTACCAGCCACATCTCCACAAGGACCCTAGAGTTCAAGGCCCCCGAGAGTAGGTTCTCCAGGAGCTCCAACCAGACCTGAGATCTCCAGCCATCCCTCCAGCCCCTCTCCTCAGATACTCAATCCTGGAATGCATTTTGCAGTTACAGGTCCACTAGGGAACTCCACCTCTAAGCTAACTCTAGAAAAGGGCCATTCAACACAAAATACACAAAGTTTCATAACAGTAGCTGAAAGGAGAAGCAGGAATGAAAGAAGTCAGTCTTCAGTTCTCAAATCACAAAAGAATGAAATCGTTATCAACTTAGTTCCACTAATAACAGAACTTTAAAAATCATGAAACTCCACAATTAGTTAAAAATGCAATGAAAAAGCAAAAAAGAGAAATTAATGTGTTTTTCATTCATGATTCTCTTCAGCAGATCACATAATTCTGCTTAAGTTACAATATTCACGTGCTTCATGAACACTACGAGTATTTACTTCAACTACTCTCTCTCTATAGAAATAAGAATTCAAACTCCATGAAGGCAGGAGACTCTGCCAACTCTGCTCACTGCTTTATCTCCGCAGAAATCAACCTGACACACTGAAGGGTATCAACATAGCTCACCTAAATGTTCTTAAAAACACACGGCATTTGCTCTCAATATTTGCTATTAAGAATTAATGATGTTAGGGGCTGGAGTTGTAGCTCAGTGGTAGAGCGCTTGCCTAGCATGTGTGAGGTACTGGGTTCGATTCTCAGCACTGCATATAAACAAATAAAGGTCCATTGACAACTAAAAAAATATTTAAAAAAAAAAGAATTAATGACATTAAAACAAATTTCATGACAACTAAATCTAAGAAACAACATACTGTGCCAAGTCAGAAGAGAACATAACAGTATGGAACTAGACTAATATGAAATTCCTTCTACTTCTCTTTGTTAAACAGAAAAACCAAATTCAATAAGTTGGTACTTAATGTTACTACTCAGTCATATCATTTCATGTAAGAAGTTGGCATACAATATTACGTTTCATCTAGTATTAAGAGTAAAATATAGGGAAAAATTAGAAAGAAAAACTGAAGAAAAGGTAAGTGGCTTAAAAAGCATCTATTACTAAATCACTTCTCTGAAAGTTCCTCAGCTTAGTGGATCCACGAATAAGGGATTTTTCTTTTATCAATTTTTCATTACTAATAAATTGTTTCACATGACTATGTGGAACCATCAGCATTATCAAATTTTAAATGTTAACAAAGTAACAATATAAAAGCTGGTTTTGGATTTTGTTTTTGTTGGAAGTGAAAAAAAGATTTTGCGTATCTTGGCTTATATTTATATTTCATCTCATCACATAGCTACTTCTATCTCCCTCAAAATACAACTCGTCGAAAACAATGGTCCTCTGTCCCACTGTCTATCTGTTAAATTACAACTATCCATTGCCCTGATACAATATGTTCCTATTAAAATTCTCTGAAGGACCAATTTAAGAAGTCAATTGACTTAGTCAATTTTCTGCTTCTACAACAAAATACCAGAGAATGGAGAATTTATAAACAAGAGAGGTTTATTCAGTTCTCCATTCTGGAGGGTGAGAAGTCCAGGATGGAGGGGGCAGCATCTGGTGAGGGACTTCTTGCTGGTTAATATGGTAAAAGGGCAAGCAAGTGTAGATACAGAAAATATAGGTAGGAAAAACGAAATGATTAGCACCCATTATCAAGAACAGCACCTACTGTCAATCAGAAAAGCAGTGCTGGTGTGGTTTTTACACACAGCTCTAAGTGCTTCTTCCTTCCCTTCAATTAGTTAATAACCATAAATCATGCAAGAAAAAGATAATTTGAGGAACATTGGAATAAGAGAAAAATTTCCTTCAGAAAAAATCAATATAGTGAAAGGTATGCTTAAGGAATAGAACTTCAAAAATATACAGTTATCAGGATTTTAAACATTTAGGTATTAGAAATTTACATTAGAATTCCAACAAATTATAAAATCATATAATTTAATTAATTAAGGTCTTCTTAAATTCTGTGAAAGTAATTGTTTTAGGTGTCATCCAAATAGTTTATGAACTAACTGATGACAAGAGATTAAAACTCAGCTCTTGAGCTATTGATGGTTATCTTAAGAAAAAGTAATAAAGAGTTGTTTTTGTGTAGAGTCTCCTAAAAGGGAAAGTTTCATATTCAAGACTGTATCACTGGCTCAACATATAGTGATTCCACCCAGGACACTCTCCATCAGATCTGGCATCTCATGTCCCTGCCCCAGGCATGAACTCAGATATCCTCACTGACTGGTGAATGATGCAACAGTTTTAAGACTGATTTGGATGACCAAAAGATGCACCCTGACTTCTACTGGACTGCACTGACAGATGAAAAGGCCTACAAGAGTCTCACACTTCTCAAAAGCAAGACTCTCTAAGTTTAATAACCCCTCCCAAGTTTAAGTTCTACACTATCATTCCTAATTCTTAGCCACACTGTGCTCTTACTTTCTAACTTTAGGGCACGCTGACTTCTAAATCACTCCTCTTTCCATCAAGTCTTTAAAAGAATCCTATTATTACAAATGTGGAGAGATATACTTCAAATGCCACTTAACTAGCTTGGACAGTTTACTTACACTTTCCACCCCTCAGTTTCCTCATCTGTAAAAGGGAATAACCTCACAGAGTATTATGAAGATGAAATGGTTTAATATTTATAAAACTCTTAGAACAATGACTAAAATAGCATTTGCTATAATTACTAAATATTATCAATATACCTTCAAAATTTATAGATTCCATGACACTAGATTTGAGGACATCGTAAAAACAAGATCACCCTTTTAAGAGTTATTCAATACCGCTCCAAGTCCTCCTGGAGACACACTCACACAAACCCCCAGTGCGCAGTGTACCATAATCCTTGGGGCACAAACTTTTACCTGCTAAAGCCTAGTTAATGTGGGGAGAAAAAGGTGTGTGGCAAAATGAGTCATTCAAGTAGAAGGGAGGCATCAGCAAGCACAGAATCGCAAACTGCTACTTTTACAATGAGCAAGGAAGTGACAGGCAAAAATTTTATTTTCAAGGAATTATGTTTTCTTTTCTTTTTTTAAAAAATATTTTATTTATTTGCTTTAGTTGTACACAATGCTTTTATTTTTATGTGGTGCTGAGGATCGAATCCGGGCCGCGCACGTGCTAGGTGAGCGCTCTACCGTTGAGCCACAACCTCAGCCGGAATTGTTTTCTTGAACAGGCTTTGAATCTGCAGCCACTTTGAAAATCAACCTGCTCACTTACATCAGTCTACTTACCAAGAAAAAATGCTTAGCTAAAATTAGGGGGAAAAATGTTCTCTGTACCACTCACTAAAAGCATGAGAATAATCCCAAATTTTCACTATTTTATAAATATCACATAAACTCATCATTCAATTCTTCAATTAGTTAATAGGGGAATAATCCCAAAACCACATTAGCAAATTTTCTTCAGATTCTCAATGCCAAAAATGCCTGTTAAGGAGAAATTTTCATCTAAAGAAATAATACGCTATAAACAAAAAGGTCCTAGTATCTACACTGAGAGTTCCTCTACTTCATCTCTTAGTGTAGTTCATCCTCCCTGAAAAAGAGGCCTGGTTTCCTGGTCCAGGAAGCTAACTGTTCTCTAAGAACAAACTCCCCCTACCACTGACAGTTACTGTTAGAAAAGGAACATTCTGTTATTAAGCAAGTACAGTTAAGACTTGCTTTTAATCTATATACTGTGCAATACAAAGTTCTGTTTCTTCCCATACTAAAATAAACAGTTGTATTCACAACCACCGATTAAGCCCAACTGCACAGCACTAGTCAAAGTACCTCACAAAGTTAAAACAAAATTTAAAAACCTAGGTAAAAATCACCAACTGTTGCATAGAAACCTAAACACCAGGACATTCTTTCCTGTTACCTTTTGAATGCTTCTGCTGGGTTCCTCTCACATTCCCCAGGCTGTAAGAGGCTCTGAACGGCTGGATCTCGTAGCTTGTCCTCATATCCTTGGAGCAGTCCACTGCGGCATATCTGGGCAACCAGACCTCTAACAAACCCTCCAACACACAAAGTATCAGAGTCCTGGGCTTTGCAGAAATGAAAGGCCAAAGCCTGGCGATGTAAACCTCTCTGCAAGCTTGTAGGTGAACTTGGCCATAAGAGTTCAGTGCACAGAGCTGTCTTGCCACTACCAGGCCCTCCTACCAACAACACACCCCAGGCAGCTGGCTTTCCTGAGACAGCACCAGCATTATTCCCAGAATTCATCACAAGGGACGGTGTGTTGACAGCACTAGTGCAGCAGCTGGTTTTCTCCTGGAGGCAATGCTGAAGCTTGTGGAAAACCCACTCCCTACAGTAAAACTGTTTCCCTTGCAGTAAACTCGTTTGGGCCATTTTGCAGACTTTTTCTTCCCAAGGATTAGTCATAATAGGTTTTTTATCTTCAATACTGGCTAGGATCTGGGTACACCAATACAGTCTTTATATCCATTTGGACATAACTTGCATTTGAATGACAAAAGTAACCAGTTACAGAAAAATTCAACAGCCACAATTTGTCAATACAATGTGCATGACTGTACTTGGTTCCATATTCTTGATTAGCAGAGAATATATTGATTTAATTGTTGAACAGATGCAAAAACAACTGGTTCCAAAGCTCGCCAACACTTTTCCTATATCTTGATGGGTCATATAGCTCCATTGTTGTCTGGAGTTTATGTGACTGTGGAGATTTCAAGCATACAGATGAAACAATACATCTGGAAAACTCAAAAGAGAAAACCCAATCTTTCAATTCATAACAAATGCTTCTCCAGACTTCAAGTATTAATTGTGTGTCTGAACATTAGATGGAGAAAAGCTGTCCATTATCTTAAATGTCAAAGAGTGAACATTTATATAGTATATAGGTAGCTCTGTATTTCTTGTTGAAGGATGATTACTCCAAGTACTAGTTCTTGCCAGTTTCAGGCATCTGGGCAACTGCCAGGGAACTGATTCAGATTAATCTCTTATGTGGCAGAAATGACAAACCACTGTTTACACCTTCTTAATTCAAAGCATTCATAAAATGCATTTTTTCAAGACAGCAGATTCTTAATAAACGGGTTCCTGGGTCTTAAGATGTCCAGGTAATCAACAATTTTCATGAGCAACTAAAATGAAACAAATAAAAATATCTTAGTGCAAAATATCACGTATGAAAGCTTATTTACACTTCACCATTATCTTAAATGTCATCATTAATCTCAAAAATTCACACACCTCCTCTCTGACACTTTCAAGAAGTTAGACAATTACCCCCCAAAAATATTCGTTCTATTTCCCTTTTGCATTTTTTTTCTTCTATGGTATAATTCCCAAACAGCCAGATTTTAATAATTTAATCTCGACTTTTGAAAGCTTTTCACCCTAGAAAGGAGAAAAAAGAGACTTTATGCACATGCAGTAACACCCTTAATTTTGGCCAAAAGGCTGAGGCTAGCTTGGTAGAACAGCGCCTCCAAGGAAGCTCCACCGACTTGCAAAGCACGGGCAGTCAGGGACTGTCTACTGGACTCGCCACACTTCTTTGTTGATAGTTTGCAAAATCTAGGAAAAGAACACCAGGGTTGCGGTTGGATGGGAACTGGTTAATAAAAAGGAAGGGCGATGATTTCTTCCACGAATGATAAATCAAACACAGTGCAGCGCGAATCCCTCCTCCCTCTGCACCAAGGACGGAGGCGCAGGATGGGGGTCGGAGCCACCTCCCACTCAGGCTGCCGGGAACTCCTCCCGCGCCACGGGCGCGGGGCAGAGCTCGGCGCCGGCGGGGCAGCCCCGAGTCCAGCTCGGCCGGGAGACAAAAGGGCCGGGTCCGGCGCCCGAACCGCCGCAACACACCGCCCGGCAGAGGCCGCGGCCCCGCACCGCAGTCCCGGGCCGGCACGCCCGCCCCGCCCTGGGGTGTGTCCCGGGGGGAGGGGTGCGGGGTCCTCGGGACCCCCGCGGGGCTGCAGCCAGGGTCCCGCGCGCTCCCCCCGCGCGGGGCGAGACGGAGCGGGGGTGGCCGCGGCAGTGAGGCGGGTCTCCGCCAGCCCCACCACCGCCGCGCTGCCGACCGAGGGAGGGCCTCGCTCCCGCCGTCGCCACCCCTCAGCACCGCGGCTCCCGCCGCCTCCGCCGCCCCTCAGTACCTCGGCCCCCGCCGCCGCAGCCTCAGCCTCAGGCACTTGCTGCGCGAGACGCCGCCGCCAGCAGCGCTCCCCGGATCCGACTGCAGCCGCCTCCTCTGCCGGCCTGGGCACGGTGCGCTCCCAGCTGCAGATCCGCCTCTTGGCTCTCGGCGACTGCCAGCTCCAGCTGCCCCGGCAGCCCGGGCCGTGCAGCTCCCCACCCCCACCGGCCAGCGGCCGCCACCGCCGCCGTCAGGGCAGTGACTGTCTCGGGCAGCCGGGGCCCGCCGGCTCCGCCCCGCCCGCCAAAGCTCCGCCCCTTAGGGGGCCCGCCTCCGCCCTTTCTTCGCCCGCCCAGGCCGCGCCCCCTCTCAAGACCCCGCCTTTCTTCACCCGCCCAACCAGGCCACGCCCCCGTCCCTGGTCCTTCTTAACTACCTGGCGAAGGCCCCGCCCACAGAGCCCAGCGAGCTTCTCTCGCCCACGAAGGCCCTGCCCCCTTAAGGCAGGCCCCGCCCCGTTGGGCAGGCCCCGCCCCTGAGGCCTTTCCTCGCTTCTCTGGCGGCCCGTGCCCGGGCGTGCGCGGCAGCTTGGGACCCGCTGCTGCTCGGCGGGGGCGCATATTGGGGCGGGCGTCGGGGCTCCGCCTTTCCACGGGGGGGTGGGGCGGAGGACAGGGCTGCGGTGCGTTCTCGCGACCCGAGCTCTCGGTAGTCGCCGCCTCCCTCGGCCGCGAGCCTGCCTTTGTCCTCCGGGCCGCTTCTCTCCCTCTCTGCGCGCCTCCGAGGCCCTCGGCCGGCAGCCCCGCGCGGGCCTGGTCGCCTTCAGGTCCACAGAATTGCGAGGATGCTTTCCCAGCCCGGGACTTCAAGAGGGACAGGCAGAAGGGGGACGCTGCCGGGCCTCGTGCGAGGGCTCCCGGGCCGCAGCCGTCCGCCCAGTTCGGGACACTGGGCTGCCGCCCGCCACCTCGCTGCGTGCAGGATGCGCCCGCGGTTCGCACGCCCTGCGCCCGGGTGGTTTAGATCCCCGGTTTCTGCTTGGAAAATAGGTGCGGTGTCAGCCGATGGAGTAGGAAACATAGTGTCTTTATAATTTTTATTGTTTTTGCCAAAATGAAGAGTTCTCCTATTTCCTGGTATATTTCCCAAAATGCTAAGCCAATCTCCTTGGTTTTAGGAATTTCAAAGTATAGCAAGCATACTTAAATAGAAACACAACCAAATAGACCTGCTTGTGCTTACTCTTCCATATTGCTTATTCATGGCATGAGGCTTAATATTTAGCTTTAATTTATGTACCCTAAATTTGGTGGTTCTTTTTCTAGACACAACCAAGATGACAGTAAAGTTTGATTTTTCCATGATTAGATGAAAATTGACTTTATAAAGCTATAAATTATGATTTGTACAGCTTATTCATATTTTTACTGGTGCATTGTAGTTGTACATAATGGTGGGATTTATTTTTACATATTCGTGCATGCACACACTATGACAATATAATTTGGCCAGTAGCATTTGCCAGTATTTGTCCTTTCTATCCCCTACTCCCTCCCCCTGATCAGTCTACTCAACTGATATCTCAATTTACAGATTTACATGAGATCCCACACACACACACCTTTATTTTCCTTTTCCTCTCTAGCTTTTACATATCTGAGAAAACATACCACTTTTTTTTTAAAATATTTATTTATTTATTTGCTTTAGTTGTACACAATGCGTTTTATGTTTATGTGGTGCTGAGGATCGAACCCGGGCCGCGCACATGCTAGGCGAGTGCTCTACCGCTGAGCCACAATCCCAGCCCAACATACCACTTTTGACTCTGCGTTTGGCTTATTTCACTTAACCTAATGTTCTCAAGTTCCATTCATTTTCTTATAAATGCCATAATTTTAGTTTTCTTCCTGGGTGAATAAAACTCCGTTGTGTATACATACCACATTTTCTTTATCCCTTCATACACTGATGGATGCCTAGGCTGGTTCCAAAGTTTGGCAATTATGAATTTAGCTGTTATAAACTTGGGTATGCATCTATAGCTGTAGTGTGAATTTTTTTTTTTTTTTTTGTACTAGGGATTGAACTCAGGGGTACTTGACCCCTGGGCCACATCCCCAACCCTTTTTTGTATTTTATTAGAGAACAGGGTCTCACTGAGTTGCTAAGTGCCTCCTCATTGCTGAGGCTGGCTTTGAACTTGGATCCTCCTGCCTCAGCCTCCCAAGTACTGGGATTACAGGCGTGTGCCACTGCGCCTGGCTCTGTAGTATGACCAATTCTTTAAGATAAATACTATGCAGTGGGTTAGCTGGGCCATATGGTGGTTCCATGCCAAGTCTTTTGAGGAACCACCATACTAATTTCCATACTGGTTGTACTAATTTACAGTCTCATCAACAGTACAAAAGTGTTCCTTTTTCTCCACATCCTGTCCATCATTTATTATGTTTGTATTCTTAATGGCTGCCATTATAACTGGAGCAAAGTGAAATTTCAATGTAGTTTTGTTTGCTTAAGTAGTTTTTTAAAATATATTTTTTATTTGTTCTAATTAGTTATACATGACAGCAGAATGCATTTTGGCACATCATACATAAATGGAGCAGTTTAAAATCATGACTTAGTTTGCTATGCAACATTTAATGACTGCAGTTTCACAGTTGTCATGTTATATGTTTAGTGAAAATTTCAAATGAGAAATATGTATATCACATCTACCTGACAGGGAAATACCAGAAACTTTGGTTTGGTGGGCCTTTCTAATGATAACTGACCCCCAGCATGAAATAGTACATCTAAGCAGTTAATAATCTTCAGACCCATCTAGAATTTTAATTTTTTACTTTAAAGTTTATTTCACATACAAATAAAGCTTATTTCATTTTTATCGCTTTTTGCTTTCCTCAGTAGAAAAGCTTTAACAATAACAATTTTATAATACTTTTTTTTATTAATTACCCACATGCTAAAAATAGCATGAGCAGAGTTCTTACTTCTGGTACTATTCACAATGTTTAATCAGTTTCTTAGCCATCATTTTCTCCAATGGTAGGTACTGGCATTTTTCTGGAAAATGCCTTTTTTTTTTCATATAGCTTTCCTTATTTTTATTTATAAGATTTCCTGAAATTATCTTCACAGTTACATAAATTTGAAGTTACTGACACCTTCAATTACTGATTCTCTATAGAATATAATATCTTAAATTGAAAATTTCCCCTGTTTATAGGAAGGTACTTACTATGTTGAAAGCAAACTCTGCTTAATAAAATATATTCTCAATTCTGATTTCTTTATACCGAGAAGTAGAAAATTTTCAGCTCAAAACTTTCCCTAGAAATTGTCTTTTAAAAATCCACTCAGAGTTATACACTTCAACAAATATTTTTACAAGAGGAAGCTCAACGTATATTTTAAATTTATGTTTGCTTTGATGATTTTAAGCAACTTTCTAGACTGCACAGATTGACATCTCAATTATAACACATTTGTGTACAAAATATAGTTTTTTGTGGTGTTGTTGAAGGGTGGTAGCTGTGGCCTCTTGCTAATGCTCACTCTTCCACTAAGCCACATCCCCAGCCCCAAATAGAGTTTTATCCAATTTGAAGCAGCAGCTCCATCAAAAGATTCTCCCCACAAGTTGAAGTATTCCAAAGCACAATTATAAATTTCAAAATTAGGTCTTTTGTAAAGTTTATGCTCTTTTCATAGGGTACATTGATTTTCTTGTTTGGCAGAGATAAATTTCAATTTATTTGTAAGCTCTGTTTTCAATCTTTATAATACTTAAAAGCTGTTAAAGGTGAATAATGTGATTTTTGAGTTCCGATGATTTTGAACAAAATGCCATGAAAATGTAGAGGATTCGTGTTAGTCTTCTAGTTTAACTAGTAGGTCCTGCAGGTTTATTCACAACGGAATGTTTTTAGTAGCCACCCTAGCAGGCTTTCCGATTGGGCCACAGTGTGAAGAACTCTGTTCATGGGGCAAAAGCATTCAGTTTGCTACCTGCTCCACTTCAGGCAAAGCCATCTCAATTTCATATGTTCCAGGCAAACATCACATGTGATTTTCCACATTTACCAGTGGATCTCAGAAATAGCAGCATGGTGGGGCTCATGTGTATGGAAAGCTGGAGCAGCAGGCCTCAGCATGGGAGGCTGGTACAAGGAGTCCTAGCAGCATCAGCAGCCTCCCAAGCTTCTCTGATTATGACCAGGCCCAGGACTGCGTGTAGGTGCAAATGTACCAGCCTCTCATATCAAGCCGTATTTATTTATTTGTTTCCAGCTAGCACCCTGCATAGTATTCTAGTTACTTTGAATCTGGAAAGGTCCAGGGAAAAAAGTTATCACTGGCCATCTTTCATATTTCCCCACAAATTTAAATTTGTGTCATCTCAGACACTATTAAATGTGGCACACACTATTAAACATGGCAGATGCTGGAACTAAAACAAGAAGGTCTATCAAACCCATCCCCGATGATTTTAATGTTAATATTAATGAGAGTCTTATTTATACCAACACATACATTATGTTCATTATGTTAATTGGACTTGAGGGAGACCTAGACCATGCAAAAGATTTGATTGGCATGTTAAGTGTAATGATAGGAATAGCCAGTTGTGATTGCTCTCTGAAATACTCTTTTAAAAGAACCCTTATATAAATTTCACATTTTAAAAATATTAGTAGCTACTTTATTCAGTGCTGTTCTTGAAAGCATGTCTTAAATAGTTTTTACTTATAAAATGTGAAATAAATAGGACTCTCCTTCAAAGAATTAAAAGAACCCCCAAATAAGATTCATTTTGCAGAATTACCAGCTAAGCAGGATGAATGAAGACTTGCTAGCTATGATTATCAAGTAGCTGGTTACAGTGCTTTATCTTTATTCCTTAGATTTCTAAGATAGAGCAAAAACTCAGTAAACCCCCAAATTACATCTACAGTACACATGATAACATGAATCTCAAATTCATATTCTTGTCCATCCATCGTATACAGCAAGGAATTTTAAAAAGGAAATTAGAATCCTCTATTGTATGTCTGTCCACTGGATTCTCAAAACTGATTTTCCCACCTCTTCTACTACAGGTTCTGTGCAGTTTAAATGACCTCCTAATGCCAGCCAGTCTCCCTCAGCCTGTCATCAGGCCTCTCATACTGATAAATGTCATCCATAAGTATTTTCTGACTAGCATAAACTGACTTAGTAATAAGTTGCATTCCTGACTCCTGTGTCATATGGTCATATATAATAATAGCAATAATTGCATATAATTATACTACTTTGAACCTAATGGTAAATGCCATTCGTTAAGGTGAACTTTTATAATTTATTATGTCCACTATGCATTCTCTGATGAGGTTTCTGTGAATCAGATAAATTACTCACTTGACTTGTTATGCATAATTTATTATTAACTTGACAAGTTCCCAAGAAAATAAAAGAGATTATTTCTTGTCCTTAGTCTCTCTGATCTTCTAAAACCATACCTCCTTTTTTTATTTTCTTTTCCCAAGTCTCTGTAACTTGCTAAATAGGCATGCCTTACCACTGGTGACCTCAGGAAAGTAGATCAGACTTATCTGGAAGATAGCATAATGTTCTGGAAAGCACAAAAATAAAGGAAGGAAGCCTCTGTGGGGTGAGACATTTTCCTAAGGTTACAGAGGCTCCTGGGATTCTATGTATTCCATCCCACAGAGGTGGCAGGGTACTCAGTCACATTTCTCTGTGGCAATGGCTCAGATAGGGACAGCCTAGGACAGAGCAGCACCAAGAGTCCCATGTGATAGATAGGTTTGGGCTGACAGGCCACCTCTCCCATGGAAGTTTCCCTTAGGAGCAACCTGGTTTCATTTTCCCCAGGTAGGAGCCAATCAGCTTAAAGGTCACTCTGTTCCCCAGGCAGGAGCCAATTGGCTTAAAGTTTGCCCTCTTTACTGGGAAAAGAGCCAATAGCGTTAAAGGTTGCTCTGGTACCCCCCCCCCCCCATACCAGAAATCCCTACTTAAGTCCTTGCCTGCCCAGAGCTCAGACACAATAGCTCATCCCTGCAGAGAGGAAGCAGCCACTGCAATAGATCCAGACTCACTGTCTCCAGCCCAACGGCAGCTGCCCCAGCTGACAGCTCCAGAGACCACAGCTGGCATGACCAGGCACCGACCCTCTGTCCAGAGCTTGCACACTTCCCTCTCCCTGACTCCTCTCTTCCCGTACTACTTCTACCTCCAACCAGCCATCAAGGCTGGTGATCAAATCTCTTGGCTGCACGGTTGTCTCCGGTGTAGGAGCCCTGTTTGGGGAGATGGCTTAAATTGCAGTTGACTACGGGCTTTGGACATGTTTGGGCATTGGCGCCTTCCGTAGTCTCACGGGACTTGGCCCGGGATCTTGCGAGACTTGGCCGGAGATCTCGAGGGACTTGAGAGAGATTGCGGATGAGGTCTGCGCCATTTTTGGAGGTTAGAGGAACGTAGACGGCGTGTTGGGGTGTAATTAGAGCCAGAGAGAAAAGTTATCAGAATAAAGGGCTGTTTGTTTCCAGTTCGTCTCTAAACTTCTTCCCCTGGCTTCTTTGCTCCAAGCGGCCATCGCTTCAGGCGACTACACTCCGGTGTGATTTTTGCCCTTCACCATGCAGGGTCCTCAATTTCTCAGAATGTTTCCTTTCACCTTGTTGTCTCAGGCTGGATGTCAAATGGCCATCGTGGTGTAATTTGTACATTTTTTACTGGTCAACTTCATCTAGCTTCCCATGTTTCTCAGCACTCTCAGCTTGACTTGTAATCATTCCTTTGGGGAGTTAAAATTTATTTTTATTTTTATTTAATTTTGACTAGGCCTTTTCTGTTTAAAAGAACAAATTATTTGACAGAAGGATGTAAGCGTATGCCAGGTGCCTTAACTATGAAGCACAGTGCCTTGTCAGAATTGATTGCTGTGCCAGGAACATTGGAAATGCCACCCTGCAGTTATTCTCTGAGAAGCACGTGTAGATTCCTCTTGAAAAGGAAACAATATTTCTATGCCCCCCTCTCCCCAGCTACACCTGGTAGCTAGACTCCAAAAATGCTTCCAGAGAACTGTGCTTCCTGCAGTTTATGGCCCTAAGTGGTCTCCTCCTGCTGTAGCTTGTGGGCCTGTGCCAGGGCATCAACTTGGGCCTCTACGAGAGGAGGACAGCAGCTTCCCGCCCCGTCTTGGGCTGCTCTGTCTTAGAAGTCAGCCAAGAGGTCTGCCCCTCACCTCACCTTCAGAAGCAGTGCAGAGTGGCCCCAAAAGGTGGCCACAGGGAGACGGAGAGGCCCAGCCAGCTCACATCCCAGGGAGCAGTGGGGTCCTAGGATGAATCCAGCCTCCACCACCATGAGCTGCAACTATAAAGAACCCCAGAGAGACCAGGGAAAGAACTGTCCAGCTGAGCCCTGGGAACCACAGAAACATAGGGGCTGACAAGCCAGTGCTGTTTTGAGGCTCTGGAGGTGGGGGGCGGGGCTTGTGAAATAGTGAGGAGTAACTTAAACACTCTGGAATGGAAACGATAAACAGCTTCACGTTCCACATATAGAAGCTGAGCATCCTGAATCCAGAAATCTGAAATCCGAAATGTTCCACATATGAAATTTTTTAGTGTTCCCACGATACTACAAGTGGAAACTTCCATGCCCAGCCTCATGGACTGGTCACACAAGACTCCCACTGCATTTATTGTTGCAGTCTCAAAGAGATAATAAAACGTTTCTTTTTTTTTTTTTAGTCAATTCAGTGTGTTAAAAGCCTAGAGCAAGTGGGAAGGGAGGGAATAGACTTTAGGGTTTGAACCTACAATCTAAAATAAAGAAGGAAGCCAGGTACATGGTGCATGCCTGTAATCCCAGTGGCTCAGGAGGCTGAGGCAGGAGGATTGTGAGTTCAAAGCCAGCCTCAGAAACTTAGTGAGGCCCTAAGCAACTCAGTGAGATTCCCAGTACCAAAAAATAAATAAAAAAAGATAAAGAAGGAATCCTTTTATTTAAGAGACCACATGGAATAAAAGTAAAAGGAGCTATGTTGGACATACTTCAAGGGGGAGTATGTCTTTGAATTTACTTTAAGGTGAAGTCATCATTTGAATATTAGGAGTTTCATGGTTTGAGGACAGTGTAGGGTCACCACAGATAACTGCACAGGCTGGGTACTGCACAACTCCAGATGACATTATTCAAATGGACTGTGATGCACTTCTTAAGGACTGAAGGGTATCAGGGTTGGAAACTTAGAGGTTATGTTGAATATGAGTAACAAAGCCCCCAAACAACAGTTTGATCACGAGGGTGTGTTTCTCTTGGGCAACAAAAAGTTAGGTAGGCCTAGTTTATATGGTATACAAAGTCATCAGAAACCACTCTTGATCTCTCTCTCTTCTGCCATTCTGACTATGTAGTTTATGTCTTCATTGTGATCTCTTATAAAATGATAAACTTGTTCCAAATTGCTTGTGGCTCCTGCCCGTTTCAAGTAAAAGTCCTGTATCTGGTGAATCTCCTCAGTTAAGCAGGATAGTTGGTCTCAAAGCATTTCTTACCCACTAGAAGCAGGACGGAGATGAGTGGAGGGGGCTCTGAAATCAGCAAAGGAAAACGTGTCCGAGAATTCTCAGCACATTTCCACTTGCATCACATTTACCAGAACTATGCAATGTAGGCAGGGAAGTAGATTGCATTTTCTGGACACACTGTTGCTCTGAAAAAAAATTAAGGTCCTAATGGTAAGAAGCAAAAGAACTTTCTTAGGAAGACATTTAGGAATGTGTGACTTTCCCTACACTGCTCAGGATGGTGGGAGCAGAAATAGAGAAGCAGATAGCCAAAGCAGGCCAGGGCTGAGGACTGCCAAAGAAAGAACCTTGGAAGGCCAAGGAACAGGATTTTGGTGCATGCATATTATTTTCGAAATTGTCCATCATGAATTGCGTCCTGGGGAAGGAGTGCAAGATGGCCAGGAGGGGCTCTGCTACTGAGGCAAGCGATGGAACGCCAAGAACTTAGAACAGGTATCAAGATTCCTTTTGGACTTTCAGATACTGGGCGAAAATTCTACCTAAGAAAAATCAATGATCTCAAGGAGGTAAATGAATATTAACCCTTTTTGACTTGTGGCAAGAATGTTTCCTTTAATTTGAGATTTGTCAAATAGTTCTGTTTTGCTCATTTTACAATTTTAAACTTCAGGGGCTGGGTTTGTGGCTCAGTGGTAGAGCACTTGTCTAGCACGCGTGAGGCACTGGGTTCAATCCTCAGCACCACATTAAAATATATATATATATATATATATATATAAACAAACAAAATAAAGTTAAAAAAAATCTAAACTTTAAGGATGAAGTTTTATTTAAAATGAAACTGTTTATGTCACAATGATAATAAATCAATAAAGACATCATTAAGGATAAAAGGAAAATCTAGTAGAAAAACAGATGGTGATTTGATGACTGAAGGATTTTTTAAAAATGTATTTTAGTGAAAATGTGTGTGTGTGTGTGTGTGTGTGTGTGTGTGTGAATTTAAGCTAAATATTTTAGCGTCACATGACAATTTGGATAGCTCACTAATTGAAAAGGGAAACCGTTTGTCTTAAATGACATTTGTCAGAAGTGGCAGCTGAGTTGGAAGCACCGCCTCCTACTTAAGCTGGAGCACATTTAGGAATATATGCCCTTATCAGACTGGGGATCCTAAGTGCCTTAAGAATCCCTCCATGGGAAGTAGTCTTTAACGTGTATTTCAATTTCCCCTACTAATAGTTGAAGAGGTTGAAATAAACAAAATCCAGAACTACTGCCATTTATGTAAATATACTTTAAGGAATCAGTAAAATATAACAAGTCAGTCATTATTCAGAAATTACAAATAAGAAAATAAGAATGACATAATAGACTTACAGACCAACATCACAAGCTGCAGTGGTGAAAGTAAGACAATGCTCTAGGAACCAGTAACATAAATATGATTTTCCGCTTGTGGACCTCATTTTATTTAATAGTAACCATTAAATTAAATCTTAATTTTTTTTTCATCATAGCTGTAGATGATCGTCATTTAGAGTAGAGGATATAGGTTTATAATTTTTTGAGTTAAGGCCTGGTGAACATAAAATGACCCATTTCTCAGAGGGGAAATCCTTCCTCATGAGAGCTTTTAAAATTCCAAATTGAAGATTCTTGCCTAAGGAAGGCCACGAAATTCCACTGATAATGGAAGTCTCTGGAATAAGGAAAAACAAGGCACACAGAGTGGACGGCAGAGGAAGCAGCTGCTGGGCCACGCGCACAGCTCCGCTCTGGTTTGCACTCCACCGAGGCAGGGGGCTTTTGTTTCTCGAGCTAGAGCCTAGATTTCCGCATGTGGGCTCCATTTCTCACATTGGCCTAGGTTAATTTTACCCCCATAGAATTTTTCACTCCTCTAAGCCAAGGAGAAAAAAAAAGACTCAAGAAAAAGGAGAAATCAGATAACACAATACAATGCAGGAAATATTACTGCAGAATTGGCCGCCTGTCCCTGAGACATTGAAGATGGATTGAAGCTTGTGAGATCTTACACTGATAAGATGATATCGTAAATTTTAATTTATTTAAAGATAAAAATATGCTAACTATAATTTTTGAATAGGAGAAATTAGTTAGAAAATTTTAAAGTATAAAAATAATCTTTTCTATTAATATTATTCTATAATGCATTTTTCTGAAAATGATGAACATAATATTACTTCCCTTTGACTCATTGAATAGAAAAAGATCATTAAAATGTTGGTACAGAATCTCTTTGTTTATAGCATTTTGCTCAAGAAGGCTCTGTGGTTAAGTGAAGTTTTTGAAAAAGGATGCATTTTCTATCCCTGTACCAACTTTTGGTGGAGGATTAGAATATCTGTGGCTGCATTGAATACTTTAACCTGAAGCTTAGTGGCTGAAAACAGTCCTTACCTATGACTTCTCACCATGCTGTGTCCAACTGCTTGCTCTGAAGTCTCTCCTGGGCCCCCTCATGCAGCTGCCCTGGGGATGGGGTAGGTCACTGTTTGGGTGGTTTAGCAGCTGGGAAGTCCCCAAAGCCCCTACTGGGCCTTCTTCTTGCCTGGGGGTCCAGAGTTGCACAGGAGCTGGGGGCAGCAGAGGAGGAGGTTGTGAAAAGCTGTGAAAGCTGGTGAGGTAGGTCTAGATTCTGGAACTACCCCACGTGGCTTCCTTTCACATCTTATAAAAGTCAAGGCAGTTGACCAGGACAGCCCAGCATCAGAGGTTGGGGGGCAAATAGCATTGCTATTGGGATAAGGTTCACAAAATTACAGTCATGTTTTTTTAAATACCACAAATGGAAACCTTTGAAAACTAGATATCCTATATTAACTCTCCACCAGAGAAAAACAAAAATCACACATATTCCAGTTCTCTGTCCATTTGAAAGAAGGTTGATCTTCAAAGTTCCCTTAGACTAGGATGGTCTGATTTAAACAGCTTCCATTATTATGGATTTAATTCAATATACTGCTTAACATGAATAAACAGGAAAACTACAATCAAGCTAAAAACATTTGTCCATCTGTACTGACTTTTTTCAGTGTTAGATTCTGTATTTATTAAAAATTGCATTTTTACTCAATATAACATGATTTTCACTGAAGTTAAAGTTGAGAAACTTGAAATGTAGTAGTTGCACAGGGACTCATAACTTTTAGAAAATATTTTGTTTGACTTCAAATGGAACATACTACTCACACGAATACATAACAAGGTGATAGCACTTTTCAAGTTCTATGAAAAGATTTTTATTTTAATCAATTTGTCATTCTATCTCTGATTACATTCTTGTAATCTGAGGAGGTTAAAAGCAAATATTTTTTTATCTTCTGCAATCATGGGTAGACAGAGCTTCCTTCAAAGAAGAAAGCAGAATTTTTGCTTAATTAATGTTGTTTAAAAATGTGTTGAAGCATATGAGCATTTTGCAAAAATAATTTAATAATTGCTGTAACTTAATAATTGGCATCAGTTAAATCTTCTCAAAATACATTTCTTATTTGATAGAATTTTGTAGGGTGAAGTGATTTTATAAACCATGGTAGTTTAATTGGGCTAACGTTAAAGTGAAATCAATGAAAAATATTTTGTTGCTTTTGTTTTTTGTGTGCATTCATTATTTGCTTCCAGAGAATTTAGAAATGCCACATACATAAGTGTGTGTGGCACTTCAGTCTATAATCTGTGATGGATAAGATAAAAGCAAGACTTTCAGATATGTACACAGGTTACATAAAAGAAACCCTGGCACAGTTCCTGGACTTCAGGAGAACCAAGGTGCTGATATTGGACACCACATGTGAGGCTGTAGAGACGGAAATAACATAATCAAAGTACGCACTCAAATCAGAGCAGGAACAGTTATCAGGAAGTTCATTTTTGGAGGTTACATCAGGATGCCACTTATTACACACTAAATTACATGGAGAAAAGTCCCAGTTCAAGCAAGATTATAGAACTAAACCCAGCCTTGGGGGTGACTGTCTGGGAGAAACTTCTTTGTTCTACTTTATTTTGCCACACTATTGCTGGCCTTAGAAGATGGAGAGGACCACAGGTAAGGATTGGAGAATGGCTGCAAGGAGCCAAGAGTGACTGCTACCCAAATATCCAAGAGGACATGGGAACCTTAGTCTGCAACTGCATGGAATTGTATTCCACCAGTCACAAGAATGGGCCTGGAAGAGGACCTGATGTTCCAGAAGGAAACACAGTCAGCAGCACCTTCACTGGCCTGTGACTCCTTGAGCAGGAACTCAGTGGAGTCCTGCTAGACTTCTGGTGCACAGAAACTGAGAGGTAATGAGCCAGTCATTTTTTACGTTTCTAAGTTTGTGATCATAGGTGTTGTAGCAACAGAACACTAATATAAATTTTGGTACCAGCCATGCTACCACAACAAAACCTCAAACATGTGCAAAAGGGTTTTGGAATCTGGTGGCAAACTAAGGCTGCTGGAATTTTGAGGAGAATAATAAAAATTTTAAAAGCCTAGATTGCTTTGAAAGACTGCTATAAACATGGACCCTAAAAATACTGTTGGGGAGCGCTCAGAAGAAAGAAAGCAGCATGTTATTAGAACTGCAGGAAGGAAGACCCTTGTTCTGCAGTGGCCAGAAGCTTAGGAAAATGGTTCCCTGCAGTCCATTAGGAGGTAGAACTTGTAAACGGTGAACTTGGATGTTGGGTTGAGGAGATGTCTGAGGCAAGTGTTGAAGTGAAAGCTGTTTTCTTCTTTATGCTTATAGTAAAATTTGAGGTGAAGAGAGCGGGGTGGGGGTGCTGAGGAAAGAGCTGTCAATGTGGGAAATCCTCATCCTCTACAGATGGCAAAAGGTGCTAAAAAGGTGCTGCCTCTGGAAGTGCAGCCCCGAAAACTGAAGGGTGGCAGTAGACCCTTCTGCTGCAATCTCAGAAAGATGGAAAGGTTGGAGCACTCTACACCGGGGGTTCGAGGTATACCAGTGGGTCCTCTCAGTCCTCCCACAGAGCCTCCAGGGAGCTCCTTGGCATCATCCTCAGCCGCCCCAGAAGAAGCTGAAAAGGGAAAAGGAATTACTTCAGCAAGATGTGAGCACATGTTCCGTCTCATGAGGCATCCACACGGGCCCGCGAGGTACCGGGGCTGTCTCGTCAGCAGGAGAGCTGCCCGTGGGAACTGACAGGGACAGACCTCAGGACATGGGGAGACGCTCAGAACCATCGGGATCTCCTGGCGGGAGGCGGCTGGACAAGCCACCCAGCTCCGCACACGAGCGAGCTCCCTTCCATGCAGAAGCAAGGAAGACACAGCGGGGCTCCCAGAGGGCAGAGACAGCACCAGGAGGGATCTTCCTGGGCCTGGGGACCTAAGGTAGAGGAGTCCCCCAGCTGGATTCGATTCTCCCCATGCTTAAAGAAGGATGCTAGTAACTGTTTGCAATCCCCGTGTAACAAATTACCACAAACGTGGTGACTTAAAACAGTAAATTTGTTGTCTCACAGTTCTCCAGGCTGGAAGTTTGACACGGCTCAAGCGTGTCCTGCCATGGTCTTGGAGAATCAAGATGTCAGCTGTGGCCTCTTCCCTGGAAGCCCTCCTGGGCCTGCCCATGTCATGGGCTGAACTCAGCCTCGCAGGCCCATTTCTCTGCATATCTCCCCTGAAGTCCTCTTTTCCTGTCAGCAAGAGGCCAAAGTCACTTTCTGGAGACCACTCACACTCCTTCGCCCCCCTTCATCAGAGCCAGCAAAGGTGACAGAAGAATCCTCCTGCTTGGATTCCCCCTGGTTTCAGATCTTGTCCTGGTATTTGAGTTTGTGAGAACATCTCGATTGTGAGCAACAGGAAGCCCTTTAATACCTCAGTGGTGCACATGAAATCTGTCCCCTCAGTTGAAATCCAGAGCACAAGCCAATGCTTCTCTGCTGAAACCACCTGGACTTTATGTCTCCCTTCCTGAAGACACACCCTCTTTCATGTTACTAATACTGAATGTTATCTGAAAAGTACTGATGAAATAAAGTGGCGAGTAGTAAGGCCTTGGAATGAAGCTCTGCCAGATTCTCCAGGAGAGCAAGGCCCATCAGAGAAGAAGACTGGAAACCCAGACCTTAGGCGACTCCTGGGAATTATCAGGTTCATTTTCCATTATAGGATATATTTTTTGCACAATAAAATTCCTCAAAAAAATCATTGCTTATGTACAAAACATTGTATCACTGATTATATCCGTAGCACTGCTGGGCTGTCCCCAATGTAACAGTATCACGTGTTTAGAGTGATGTGACTTTTGGATTTCCCTTTCAAGATTATCCCCACTTCCTTCTCTGCCTATTTAGCACGTCACTGGTGACCTCCCAATGCCATGTGGCTTCTTGTGCTCTTCAACTTCTGCTGTGACCTAACATGCAGTATCATCTGTTGGTGCTTCATGTGCACTTACATCACTCGTTAGTATTAGGTGTTCTTTTGAGCTGTGTCCACCCCCCAAAAAATTCATATATTGAAGCTTTGATCTCCAAAGCAGCAGTATTTGGAGACGAGGCCTTTAAGGCAATAATTAAAGGTAAATGGGTTCATACATGTGGGGACCTAATCCAATAGCACTGGTGACCTTCAAAAGAAAAGCTGGTGGGGCTGGGGCTGGGGATCAGTGGTAGAGTGTTCACCTAGCGTGGGTGAGGTGCTGGGTTTGATCCTCAGCACCACATAAAAATAAATAAATAAAAATAAAGGCATCGTGTCTGCCTACAACTGAAAAAGAAGAAGGAAGAGGAGGAGGAGGAGGAGGGCTGGAAGGGATGTGGGCGTGTGGCTGCACAGGGAAAGGCCAAGTGCAGACACAGTTGAGGAGGTGCTGTCTGCAAGTCAGGGGAAGTGGCCTCACCAGGCACCAACCCTGCTGTGCCTGACCCTGGACTTCTGGCCAAATACTTTTTGGCCATTCACACACCAGTCGGTGGTAGTCTATTACGGCAGCCCCGGCACATGGCTCCCCATACACGGCTCATCAGTCTTTGTTTTTGTTTTTTTTTTTCTCAGTAGCAAAACAAAAACCGAACGACATCAAGTACACTCATAAGAAGAACAGGAAATGGGAGTGTGGAATTGTTGGCTTCTGCACTTCACTTCAAACTTCTGGACATATTAGGCCAAGTCTAATGTTTCCTCCTCCTTCCTCTTCATCTCCTCCTTCTCCCTCCTTCTTCGTTCTCGTAACAGGGATTGAACCCAGGGGTGCTTACACCCTGAGCCACATCCCCAGTCCTTTTTATTTATATTTCATTTGGAGACAGGGTCTCACTCAGTTGCTTTAGGCGCTTGCTAAGTGGCTGAGGTTGGCTCAGCCTCCCTCGTAGCTGGGCTTAGAGGCGTGTGCCGCCGCACCTGGCAGTTTCCACCTTCTTGCTCTCCATTTTCTCTGAAGCTTCTTGTCATCTAGCTTTTGCCTTCACAGCCCCATCAAACACTGTTTTCACTGGTCACCAATGACCTTCAATCGTGCCCATCCTGGTCCTCCCCTGTCTGTCTTGGTGTCAGACAACACGGCAGCGCTCTCTCTCCTGTTGCAGCACCTCTTCTCCTCAGCACCTTTGCCTGTCTCTTCTTCTGCTGGTTTGTCCCCATCCATGTGTCCCTTAAAGGTGGATGTCCCCCAGGGCTCACTTCCTTGTCATCTCCTCTTTTTACACATCCTCATTAAGACCCTCAGCTACTGCTGCTGTCTGTATTGGAAGGGACACCTCATTAGACATGCCCGGTGCCACCTCTCTTCCCTGGCCCATGCTTTCTACTGTGTATTTTCACTTGAATTCCACACAGCATTTCAAACTTGGTTCATTTGAAACTGAATGCCAAGGAGAATTTGGAAATAGAGGAAAATATGCAGTGAGAAAATAGAAGGGAAATAATGGAGCTCTTACTGGAAAGATTTTTTTTTGGGAGGGGGTACCGGGGATTGAACTCGATCACTGAGCCACATCCCCAGCCCTTTTTGTATTTTATTTAGAGACAGGGTCTCATTGAGTTGCTAAGTGCCTCGCCATTGCTGAGGCTGGCTTTGAACTCATGATCCTCCTGCCTTAGCCTCCCAAGTGCTGGGATTACAGGCGTGCGCCACCATGCCCGGCTTGGAGAAATGTTTTTGCAGTTGTAACCTTGTAGAGTTAAAGAAAGCAGCAAGTCCTCCAGTCTGAATGTTTGTGGGAGAGAAGCTGGGGGGGCTGGATGACCTCCAGTCCAAGTGGTTTCCAGGTGTTGTGCCCTTCACTTGGAGTTATCAGAAACAGAACTGAAGAGGTGACACTTCAAAATGGTGACGGTCAAAGAAACACCCTTAGTTGTTCTCCAGAAAACTCTAAGGAGTGAGTTGTTAATGTCAGTCACATACTTTATTCCTCTAAACTGTTCATGTCTTGAGTTGTTTGGTGAGATACCTTCACACTTTTAGTAGTTACTGAATAATCAGAAGAACTGACTTATGTAGCTTAGGAGCTGTGTTTATGTAGTAATATGTTACCACCTTAGAGATTCAGACAAAATGCAAATGAGGTTGAACCACGAGCTCAGGGCATGTCAATGGGAATAATGTTATTTTAAAAACAATTTTAATTTCCAAAGCAAAAAACTCTGAGAAGACTTCAGTGTTTTTTGTACATTCTACAAATCTCATTAATGGCTGACCTAAGACAGCTGGATCTCCTGTTTGCCTGTGGGTGCTCTCTTACTGTGTGCTATCCTGGTTGAAGTATGCAAAAAGAAAAAAGAAAAGTCTAGCCTATCACAAATAGTTGGAAAAGGTGCAGTATTTTAATAGCTTTTCAAGATCATTGTTAATATTTATCTTTATGCTACACCCAAACTTGGCAAATGGTGTATCTTAAAGCATAAGTTTCAATGTGGAATCTGAATTCATGTCAATGAACACTTAACAATAAATTTAATTAACAATCAATAAATTTATTTGATCTGTTTGAACAAACTTAATTGGTATATCATCATAAATTTATGTGTTCTACTTCAACTTTGAGTGGAACTTTTATCCATGCATGATTTTCTGACTATGAATCTATTATTTGGAAAATATCAATGAGTTCACTGAGTTATACAGATACATTTCATTATTTAATATCAGAAAAATAACAGTTGTTATATTACCACCAATCTCATTAGAAAAGTTGGCCAAGTACACACAGGTGGAACCTCGTTTCCCAACATTTTAATTTCCATTTGAAAGCTTACATCTTGTCATGGGAAATGCTCTGGGTTGTTCACTCTAACAGGATAGTCTCACTGCATTTCTGAGAAAACAGGTGTCGGATATCCAAATGTGAACAACGGCAGTCTATCTACTGATCATCACTAAGAATGGTGTTCCAAAAGTGGTTGAATAAGATGGATATCATTATTTTAAATGCATGATTGAAGACTTGAATGCTACGAATATACTTTGTATACAAACTGTTTTGTGTAAAAAAATGCTCAATATGTGCAGTATGAATTGTAATACATACTACTACTATAAATAAAAAAAATTTTAAAAAGAGTATATTCATGGGACTGAGTAGGTAAAAATTTTAAAATCTAGCATATATATGGACAAAAGAAAAATCTAAAAGTATGTTAAAGAAACAATATATTTGCATCATTATATGAGTTTATAAATTGAAACATAAACACTTTTGTTAATATAAGAACACAGATTGACAAAGCAAGATGATACAATTTTATAGACATGCCCTACATGGACAAAAATTAAGATTCATGACAATACCAAATTTTGGCAAGGATGTGGATGAATAGGGACTCATAAGACTCTTGTGAGATGGAAAACTGCTAAAAATCATTCTACAAAACAATATGGTCTTATTTTTTTTAAATATGCAAAACTAAAACAGGAATTCCACTTTCAAGCACACAGGAAATATGTAAATGACTACCTAATATAAATGGCTGATAAAAGACATATTGTCTAAATGAAGAATGAAACTGAATTTTTGGATTTCAGTGTGTTTATTTTTCTGAAAATAAAGATTTGTCCTACTTAAAGTATTAAAAAAAAAAAATGGTGGTCCAGGAGAAATGGCACAGCTGCACCTACAGCTTGGGCACATGTGAGCCATTTTTACTGAGAGTCAGCTGAACATGTGCTCAACCGAGAGTTTTTTTTTTTTTTTTTTTTTTTTTTTTTTTGGTACCAGGACTCAGGGGCACTCGGCCACTGGGCCACATCCCCAGCCCTTTTTTGTATTTTATTTAGAGACAGGGTCTCACTGAGTTGCTAAGTGCCTCGCCATTGCTGAGGCTGGCTTTGAACTCAAGATCCTCCTGCCTCAGCCTCCCAAGTGCAGGGATTACAGGTGTGTGCCACTGCACCTGGCATTCAGCCGTGAGATTTTAACAAAAATAATACTCCTCACTGTTAGCCAGTCAGGCTGGCTCTGCTCGGAAAACTTTGAGTGAGTAGCAGTGAGAGATGCAGCAACTGGAGTGCAGTTTGGTGCCTTTGAATCACGTAAGGCACAAGCAGTTTTGCCCAGGGATTGAACCCAGAGACCCTCCACTACTGAGATACATCCCCGGCCTTTTTATATTTTATCTTGATAAAAGGTCTTGCTAAATTGTCAAGGCTGGCCTTAAACTTGTGATCCTCCTGCCTCAGCCTCCCAAGTTGCTAGGATGTACTATTGCTTTTGCACCATCAATGCAAATGTCAGCACAGTTAAAAAAAAAAAAAAAAAGCAAATTACATTTTAGCATTTTTATAGAGATACCCTTTGACCTCTTGAACATGTACAAAGTGTCTTAGGGACACTTAGTGGTCTGTGGGTCATGTTTGACAACCTCTGATCAATATAACTGTGTGTCTCCGGAGAGAGGATCACACTAGAAAGTAGGAATGGACGTTTCATTTATTATATTTGTCTTTAAAGTAGCCCTTCTGCCTATAATCTCCATTTTATTTGATATTTTATTTAATATTACCACCTATCTATTCAGGTCCTGGCAGGAGAAAAAGTAGCATACTCAAATTAGTTCATCTAAAGAGCACAAGGACTGTGCTGATTAATTTTATGTGCCAACTTGACTAGATTAAGAGATGCCTAGATACTGGGAAAAACGTTATTTGGGGTGTGTCTGTGAGGGTGTATCCAGAGGAGATTGTCATGTGAGCTGGTGGACTGACATTGAAGCCCTGCCCTCCATGTGGGTGGGCACCACCTACAGAGCCCGACCTGGTAGAACAAAAGGCACAGCAGGGCAAATTCCTGTTTTCTCTCTCTCTCTCCCTCTCTCTATTTCTCTCTCCCTCTCTCTATTTCTCTCTCTCTCTCTCTCTCTCTCTCTCTCTCTCTCTCTCTCTCTCTCCACCCCCCATCTCTCTCCCTCTCTCTGATCCAGGACACCCTTCTTCATCAGACTCAACCTTCAGGCTCCATGACCTGCAGCAGTGGCCCCAGGGGCTCAAGCCTTTGGCCTTGTACTGACAGTTACACCATCGGCCTCCCCTGCTGAGGCTCTGGGACTTGAACTGCTCCACCCCGCCATCTTCCTGGTTCTCCAGCTTGCAGAGGCCTGGCAGGGAACTTCTCTGCCTCCCAGATCACATGCCTTAGGCCTGCTGTTTCATGCTCCTAACTTAACTCAGTGGTTTTCTTTTTTGGTCCCTTTCCATCATCATCGCCTGTCCAGGGTTTCCTCCGTTCCTTCCTGGGTGTTGTAACTTCCTGGGTGTTGCCTTTCTTTAAGTATCCTTTGCCAATCCATCTTCCATGTTGCCATCAGAATGCTCATCTAAAAAATCTACCTCTAATAGTGTTGCTCGGCTGTTTCAAAAGCTTTGTTGTTCTGTTGATCCCCTGTTGAGCAGAGGGTGAGGCCCTTGCTAGGGTGCAGAGACCCCTCCAAGGTCCCAGTCCTACCTGCCTGAAGCTGAGGGCTCTCAGCTCCTGCCTCTCCGGCTCCCTCCTGTGCTACAGTCAAAGGTGACCCTTGGGCTGTTGTTCTTTCTTTCCCCCCTTCTTCCATCTCCTTCTTTCTCTCCTTTCTTTGTTTTTGTTTTTGCTTTTGTGTGTGTGTGTTACTAAGAACTGAACCCAGGGTTTCTCTACCACTGAGCTACATCCACAGCCCTTTTTATTTGGTTTTGAGACTGGTCTTGCTAAGATGCCCAGGCTAGCCTTAAACTTGACACCCTCTTGCCTCAAACTCTTGAGTTGCTGGGATTATAGGCATGTGCCACCAGGCCCAGCTTCCTTCTTAATGAAGCTGTTAAACTAGCTTTTGTTGTGTTTTAAATTTGATTTTATTTATTGGAATGAGAGGATACCCTGTGGGAACCCTCATTCGTCACAGCTCAACCTAGAACGCGCTCTTTAATGAAGCCTCAGCGTTGCTCCTTCTGTCTCTTGGGACCCAACTCTAATGCCCTTACTGAAGTCTATACATAAATCTCAGATTTCTTTCTATATTATCAGTGGATGTGTCTTTTGTTCCTGATGATTTCTTTTATCCTTACAGCTTGTTGACTATCCAGAGTAGACAGCGAAGCATCCATTGCCAAAATAAGGGGTGGAATGCTGTTTTAGTTTCTGGAGCAAAAGCTCTGATTTATAACAGCTTAGGTACCCAAGCTTCCAAAACCTAAGCTTTGTAAGATGTGGAGTGTAGCTTTTATGCCAATAAATCATCTGGAGACACAGAAAAAGAATGAGGATATAAAAGCAAAATTTTCTTGTTGTAAGGAAAGGGAGTATGATCAGAGTGCAGGTGGAGAGGTGAGGTACGAGTGGTTACCTGAGAATACAACTGTGCCCTAGCTTCTTGGCTTCATTTAGAGGAAAATACAGTGGGAAGCCTAGGGATGGAGAAAGATGGAAGAAGAGTGCAAGGAGGACACGAACTTGGCTTCCAGATGAGGCCCTGAGAGGTTGCAGAAGCAGAGGGGAGATGGACAGAGGAGCTGAGCACAGCACTGCCGCAGGCCCCAGTGTGACCCTTACCAGCATGGTGTGCTTGAAAACAACACTTTCTCTGTGCCTCCGGAAGGCACACGAACATCTGTCCCCTGGTTGTGTCCTTGAAGGTTTAACAGGATTAAGGCAGGAGAGGCAACACTGGAGGACCAGCAAGAATCCGACATTTTTCAGGGACCAGTGTGAATAGGGGGCATCTGTTAATGAAATGGCCCCTGTTCTGAGTACTGAGGAATCTCTTGCGACATGGGTGCAATTCCAGTGGCCGGTGGGAGGGCAGACCCCAAATTGCCCAAGACCCTGAATGGACCAAGAAGACCCCGAATTGACCAAAGAAACCTGAACATTTTCCTGAATTATCCTAAAGTGACCAGATTCTGATATCTGTGATCCAGTAGGATGGGAGTCAAATAGAAAAATAATGAAAACCACTTTTCAAACACATTGAGTTTGAAGGTGAAGATGTTTTTTACATGTTGAACTTCTAATGTGGATCTTATAATACTTTATTTCATTTATTGCTCTTCTGTCTTTTTTACCTAGACTGTGAATGTTGGAAAGGCAGGAAATGGGTCTTATTCATTTTAATCTTACCAATGTGTGCACACTGTTTTGCCCAGTGATTCTTAAATATATGTGAAGTTAATGCAGTGTATGTGATTTTTTAATGTATAAAAAGAGCTATTTCTAAGCGGTTGCTACAATGATTTTAAAATATGAATGTATTTTACCTTCTTTATTCATTCATTCATTTCTCTCTTCTTTTTTGACTGTTCTACTAAGATGAGAAAAGGAAAGTGAAAAAACAAGTTGGAAGAAGTAATCCTGGTTTTAATGACTCACAAAATTGGCTTCTCCTCCTCAGCAACCATATTTGCATATTGAAGGTAGACACTGGATCTTGACCTCTTCACGAGGCACCATTAGCCTTTGAGAGTTAATTAACAGAGACATAACTCAGCACTATATGAATGAGAAAGAAGAGGTGATAAATATATTTAGATCCTTTCATCCTGGAAGAATGAGTCAGCAGAAGTGTCCACTGGATCTTGCTCTAATTCCATTATGTACATCTTCAGATTGTTAAAGACTGTGAAAGAAGAGCCAAGGGTATGTGTAGGTGCCTGCTCACAAAGCTGCCTTAGAGCCATTCCTCAGCAAACGAGGGTCCAAGAGGGCGGGAGCTTTGGCTGTAAGGAATAGGCTTTCATAGTGTGTGTGTGTGTGAAGGTAAATAGCTAATATCTTCAATTTGTTTTTTTTTTTTTTTTTTTTGGTACCAGAGATTGAACTCAGAGGCACTTGACCACTGGGCCACATCCCCAGCCCTTTTTGTATTTTTATTAGAGACAGGGTCTCATTGAGTTGTTAAGTGCCTCACCATTGCTGAGGCTGGCTTTGAACTCGCAATCCTCCTGCCTCAGCCTCCCAAGTGCTGGGATTACAGGCGTGCACCACCACGCCCGGCTTTCAATTTGTTTTGACAAATATGAATTTATAGAACACCAGCCATCCAACAACATCCTTGTAAATATCTAGCCCTGAGTCCCCAGCATCATAAATAGATAAACAAACAAACAAACAAATAAATAAAATTTTCTACCCTGATATTGTTGAATTTTGCTGGAGAAGACAATATTAACACCTATACACTCCCTGACTTGAGGTCTGTCTTTTATAATTGGAAAAAGAAAACACACACTGATAAAATAACTAAAGAATATCCATAGACTCTGTCATAAAACAAAATTGACCTCTATATTTTGGGCTGTGATTTGCAAGTTAAAATTGAGCAAAACAGGGCTGGGGATATAGCTCAGTTGGTAGAGTGCTTACCTCACATGCACAAGGCCCTGGGTTCAATCCCTAGCATCACACACACACACACACACACACACACACACACACACACACACTTGAGCAAAACATCTTACCACCAGTTGCGTCAAATTTAACTTTATAAATTCAATATAATCATAGCAAGCATTTATTAACAATAAACAGTTGATTATATTATACTTTGCAGGGTACTGGGGCTTGAACTCAGGGGCACTGTACCACTGAGCCATATCCCCAGCCCTTTTTGTTTTTTGTTTAGAGACAGGGTCTTGCTGAGTTGCTTAGAACCTCATTTTTGCTGAGGCTGGCTTTGAACTTGCAATCCTCCTGCCTCAGCTTCCCAAGCCAATGGGATTACAGGCATGTGCCACCAATCTTAAATGTACACAGTGAGGAAGCCTTTTTTACTTTAAAATAAGCATTTATTTTCCATAATGTTAAATGGAATTATGGTCCTATGCTTCTACATTTCTTTTAGGAAAAAAAAAATTAAGTTATTTATATTAAACATATGCACTACTAGCAAGTGACCTCTAATGGGAAACACTAATCTGTACTAGGCACCTCAGTTGTACCCATAGGCTATAATGACAATACAGGGCCATATATCTTTTTTCTTTCTTTCTTTTTTATTTTGGTACCGGGGATTGAACTCAGGGGCACTTCACCACTGAGCCACATCCCCAGCTTTTTTTTTGTATTTTATTAGAGACAGGGTCTCACTGAGTTGCTAAGTGCCTCACCATTGCTGAGGCTGGCTTTGAACTCACAATCCTCCTGCCTCAGCCTCTCAAGTGCTGGGATTACAGGCGTGCGCCACTGCACCTGGCTTAGGGGCCATATTTCTCTCATGAAATCTATGGCCAGATGGCTTCAGTTTACTAGACCAGGGGTGGGCAACTGACCCAAGTCAGGAAATTTATAGACTGGCTAAGAAGCCTATTAGTGAGAAGGCCTGAATTGTCCTGAAAACAAACAAAACAAAACAAAACTGAGAAGAATTAGACTAATAACCTTCTGAAACTGATGTTAAAGATCTATAGAGAAAGCAGATCTTTCTCTACAGAGAGAGTAGGTAACATAGCAAAAGCTAGAAATAAAGGATGTAAGGATGCATGAATTCCTATAAGGATCATCATGGCTCATGCCAAAGCAGAAGTTTTGAGTCTGCAGAAATTATCCATAAACATAAGGAAAAGGGTAGAAAAAGAAAGAAATTATAAAATCAGACTGTGATAGAGGCAAAAGGGAAAAGACTCAAAGGAGTCACAGAAAAGAATGTGGAATCTTAGAGTCTTGCTTCTAAGACCCCAGTGCTGCCTGGAGTCTGGTTCCAGCTCCTGTGTGTTCTGATTCTGCTACGGATCTTCCTCGTGGGTCTCTGCATGACCCTCCCCTCTCTCAGTGAGCTTTGTGTTAAACTTCCAGTGCTGAAGGTTGTTCACACGACTTTCCTTTAAAACCATAGACCAGGGACACTTTATTCTAAGTGCTTAGGATGCAAAGACACCTCTGCACCTACAGAGCTGTGTCATCCCAAAGAGGTGATGGGACTACCTCAGAGAGGCTGGATCATTGCTTTTGCAATGGATATCATGTGATACTGATTTTCGTTTCTCTACAAATATATAGATCCAGGCCTAAACTCTTTTTTTTTTTCTTAATATTTACTTTTTAGTTGTAGTTGGACACAATACCTTTATTTCATTAATTTTTACATGGTGCTGAGGATTGAACCCAGCGCTGTGCATGTGCTAGGAGGGCGCTCTACCACTGAGTCACAACCCCAGCCACCTAAACTCTTTTTGATTTTTGTTTCCCGTTTGTAAAAGAAAGCACACATAAAAGCACTTGGATGTCCAGTGTAACTTATTCATGGCTCGTCTCATTATTTTTGCCTAAAACCAGCATCCCTGTCTCTGCCGTATCCAGTGATAAGGATTACACCTCAGTGTTGTGACATACTTCGTTTCTGTGAATTTTGACAACCAGATGAGACCCACAGGCTGGTCTCCCCCCTGCTTTCTTTTCCACATACTGGCTGCTGCTTTCCTAGGTAAGCCCTGAGAACCCCTTAAATGCTCTGTCTGCTAAAGCAGATTCAAAATTCAGTAGAACAGATCTGAGAGGTCATTCATTCCTCTTTTCAAGACCTCAGAGTTGATTCTCCTTGCAACCAAGTCAGATCCTGATTCTCTGGCCTCTTTCAGGATCAGAGTTAGTTTCCAATATCATTGCTCATTACTACCCTAAATGCAATCCCCACTTCAGTCAAATTGAGTAACCAGCACAGGATTCCATGTGGTTTGCCTTCCTCGCCTCTATTAGAATGTCCTTCTAACATTTTCTACCTATTAGAATCCCATCCCTTCTTTCAGATATTAGTGAAATCTCATCTTTCTTTTTTTTTAAGTATATTTCCTGCAACTGGCATCCAGATACTCTCTCTCTTACCTGAACTCTCAAACCGTTTGTTTTGGACATCTTCCATAACACACCCTGAGCATTTGTTTTTAAACTCTCACACCATTCAGTAAGCTCCCTGCTTAAGGGTAGGGACCATGCTTATTCATTACTGTGCCTGTCCTCCTACCACTCCTCTACTTTTACATTCTTCTTCAGTAATTCTTGTTGAATAAATAAATGTACTATGACTAATACAGAGAACCACAGGGCTATTTTCATAAAAAGCAACCTCATTTATACAGCCAAAACATGATATTTTCACTTGGATGGAAATAAAACACATCTCCCCACCCTGCACACACCTGTTCCTCCTCCTGGATCCCCTCTTAGGGTTTGGCTACGTGATTCACTTGGTCACTGGGTCAAAAACCAGGAATCACCCTCCACCCCTTCTTTTCCTTTACTCTTTGTATTTGACTCCATCTTCCCCCCAAGTGTCTTTTTTGTGTGTTCTGACTTCACCTTCTTATCACTGCTACTTGGTTTCCATCATTTTCAACCTTCCTACTCCAGTAGTCCCTGGGTCCTACCCTGTTGCAGAGGAACCCATCTTCTACACGATGGCAAAAGTGATCTTCTGAGTTAAAAAGTTCTGATCACCATGTTCCTCTGTGACTTCCTCTTCACTCATCTACATAAGTGCTGAGCTCCTTGACAGCCCCTCATGGGGTTGTGGCGCGTAGCAGCGATCCAAATTCTCTTGGCTTCTTCCTCATATATTCTGTTTGCACACTAAGTTACTTTTGCCCTTTATAGTCCATACTTTTGGAAGCATTCGGTGTATGGACACAGTTTATTTTTTCTTAAACATTTGCACCATTAGAATCCAGTCAAGTGCATCTCACAGATACCTGATAGAGTCACCTGATAGAGACACCTGACAGAGTCTTGGGAGAAATTGAATCAATGAATATGAATTATAGGAAAGAGAAACCTTATATTTCTCGAATGTTGGGTCACACCATATTTCATTGTCAGATCATTTAAAAATTTTTAGTTGTAGTTGGACACAATTTCTTTATTTTATTTTTATTATTATGTGGTGCTGAGGATCAAACTCAATGCTTTGTATGTGCTAGGCGAGCACTCTTACAACTGAGCCACAACCCCAGCCCCACAATTATCAGATCAATTTTAAGGAGTAAAAGGGCCAGTGGGCATTTTCTTTGTTCATTGCAAGGGAATGGTACGAATGAATATTATGATATATGAGTTAGTAATAACACAGCCAGACTTTTGATTTCTTTTAGTATTGAAAAGTAAAATGAACCTAACCTTATACCTAGAATACTAGATTATGCTAAATTTGCTACTTCATAAAATTTAAAAGCATATATGACTTTTTGTACTTTTGAAATGCGACAATGTGAACAGCGTGTGGGCTTTACCGATGACAAGGACAGTTGAGTTGGCTTCTCCAGCAATTGTCAAAGCCATCCCTACTTTTGCCATCCCAATGACATTAAAATCTGTTTGGGTTGAAAGAAATGTTGAAGGACTGTCTCTCCCTGGGATGATAAAAATATACATATGTATATATCATAACAGAAAGAAACATTATCCTTCTATATTTTACGCCCCAGGAATTGAGGTGGGCAATGGTTTTGCTATGGATCCCCCCATCCAGGCAAGAAGCACTCAAGTAATTTTAGAGAATGATTAAGCTCCATAAATCTTGCTGTACTAAGTTTGATTTCTCTGTTAAAACTAAGTTTATATTCATTTTATGTTCTACTTTGTGGATATAAGCCAGAATTTTAAATGTAATTAATATAATTTACTTGTAAGGATTTTTCAGTGTGTTAATTACATAGAGTCAAGACAAATTTCTCCACATCCCAGTATATATTTCCTATGCTAAAAGTGTATGCCAAGGATCTTAGAATAAATAAATGAGCATAAGATTTTTAATGGAAGAAAGGAACTTGGGTCTTAATAGCTGAAAACAAAGCCTCTGATACAGAGTACTGAAATATTCTCTCTGTCCCAAAATGATCATGACAGACACTAAAATGATTCAGATGTTTGTTTTATAGCTCTATAATGCAGGAGCCCTGTTTGGGGATTGACTTGAATTGCGGTTGACTATGAGCCGTGGAGATTTGGGCATTGTCGCCACCCGTAGTCTCACGGGACTTGTTGCGGGATCTCGAGTGACTTGGCCGAAATTGCTGATCGGGTCAGCGCCATTTTTGGTGGTATCTGTGGTGCGTGTTAGTCGTTGTTAGAGCCAGAGAGAAAAGTTATCAGAATAAAAAGCTGTTTGTCTCCAGTTTGCCTCTGAAGTTCTTCCCGCGGCTCCGTTGCTCCAAGCACTTCAGGCGGCAACTGATGGCGGCCCGTACGGGGAACTTCGGAGCGGACAGGTAAGAACTGAAAGGTCTCTAAAGATGGGTTTGAATATAACTGAATCCCAAGTGATAGAGGCTATGCAAAGACTCCTTGATATACCTGACTCTGTTCTCAGTGAGGAGTATATAGAAAAAAGTGGAAAGTGATCAAAAAAGTGTAGCTTCCACTGGGCCAACTAAGACCAGTAAAGAGAGTATTAGAAGAGACCCAAAAATGACAAAAATCCAAGCTATTAAAGCTATTCGGGAATTATTGGTGATAGCAGAAGGATACTTGCTCTTACTGGAACTGGGCCTCAGGATATTGCTGTCAGTGAAATTAGCAGTGGTGAGGAATCTAGTAAAAGTGATCCTGAGAAAATGAGGAAAAAGAAACTAAAAAAGACCGAGAAAAAGGACGGTCAGGTAGAGGAGCCACTTGTGTCCTCTACTCCCCCATGGGTGGAATCCATTACAGAAAATATGAAGGGTATTACTAGGCATTTGCATACCCTAGAAACAGAAATAAAAAGTCTTTCTGATCGCTTATGCGCTCTCGAGGACAACTCACAAATACATTGGGAACCGCCAGCATTTGAAAAGACAAATGGACAGAGGGTCCATCAGTCAGTAGATTTCAAAACAATAAAAAATCTCAAAGAGGCAGTAATGACTTATGGGCCCCAAGCTCCTTTCACGTTGAGTATGCTGGAGTCCCTTAACACCTTTAGCTTAACCCCCTCAGACTGGAAAAGTCTATGTAAAGCAACATTAAGCGGGGGGCAATTCTTGGTTTGGTGATCGCAATTCCAAGAACTTTGTATAAAACAGCTAAAAGAAACGCGGCTGCAGGGTTTGAAAACTATAATATAGACATGCTCACAGGAGAAGGGCAATTCGCAGACTTACAGGCTCAAACAGATTATGACCCAGATGTATATACTCAGATAAACACAGCTGCCTTAGAGGCATGGAAAACTGTACAAGGACCTGGGGATCTACAAGGTAGCTTGTCAAAAGTGATTCAAGGACCAAATGAGCCGTATGCTGACTTTGCTGATCGACTTTTGAGAACTGCAGGTAGTGTGTTTGCAGATGTTGACCAAGCTATGCCATTAGTTGTTCAATTAGCTTATGAAAATGCAAATAAATGGTGCCAAGCAGCCATCAGGCCATGGAGAACTAAAAAGGATCTTTCCGTATATATACAACTATGTAAAGATATAAATGACGCCTTTGTCACAGGAAATGTGATTGCAGCCTCAATGAGAGGTGCTTCCTCTCGAAATTTCACAAAGGCTAAACATAGATATTATAATCAATCAGGATATTCCAGGCAAAATTATCATAATCAATCAGGCAATTCTAGGCAAAATCCCAAAAGAGAAATAAGACCAAGCTCATACCGTGCCCCAGGCCGCTGCCCCAGGTGTAAAAAGGGAAATCATTGGGCCAATAAATGCCATTCAAAATTTGACATCCATGGAAATCCTTTGTTCAGGAATTCAAAAAACGGGGCACGGGGCCCAGTACCCCGGGGCCCCACAAATGTACGGGGCATTGCAGAAGGAGTATCCTCAAGCATCCACTCAGATGCTTCCCCGACACAATCCCTACTACCCATCCACTCCCTCGCCAGAGGAACAAGAGGAAATGCAGGATTAGACCTCTGTTCCACCGCCTGAATAGTGTTAACACCTGAAATGGGGGTTCAGCTGATTCCCACAGGAGTCAGGGGACCTCTTCCCTCAGGGACTGTAGGACTTATTATCAGGCGTAGTCCTAAAAGCTTATTAGGTTTGCAAGTGACCCCAGGTGTAATAAACTCAGACTACAAAGGGGAAATAAAAATAATGCTTAGCTCACCCCAAAGTATAAGTTCTGTTAATCAAGGAGATAGAATTGTTCAGTTGCTTCTCCTTCCCAATTTACATAATTCATTTAAAATGGGTATGCCTCAAGAAGGGAACAATAGAGGATTTTGTTCCACTGACTCAAGTCCCATGGCTTGCTGGGTTCGAGACTGTTCAAGGAGGCCTATGTGTAAAATAAAAATCCAAGGAATAGAAATGGAGGGATTAATAGATACTGGAGCTGACTCTTCCATTATTAATTTACGCCAATGGCCCAAGCACTGGCCTCTGCAAAAAGCTTCAACCAGTTTAAGAGGCTTGGGATATAATAACCTCCCAGATAAAAGTGCAGTAATTTTAAAATGGGAGGATGATGAAGGCCATAAAGGAACATTTCAGCCTTATGTTTTACCTAATCTATTGGTTACTTTATGGGGAAGAGATATTTTGCAACAAATGGGAGTACACCTTGCAACCAAGCCTGCAGATGTTAAATGTGAAAACCTACAGGGTAATCTTAACCCTAAAAGAACTCATTATCAAAAAGTACAGAGTAATCTTAACCCTAAAAGTAATCATTGTCATAAAGGAAAAAGATATTTTTTTTCGGGGCCACTGAGAAAATAATTTTGAAAATACCATGGCTTTCTGATAAGCCAGTGTGGGTCCCTCAGTGGCCCCTATCTAAAGAGAAATTACAAGCGGCCCACCTACTAGTTCAGGAACAATTAGAAGCAGGTCATATAGAACCTTCCACCTCTCCCTGGAATTCCCCCATATTTGTGATCAAGAAAAAGTCAGGAAAATGGCGATTGTTACATGATCTTAGACAAATTATTAAAACCATGCAAGTTATGGGCCCTACCCAACCTGGACTTCCTAGTCCCGTAGCTATTCCAAAAAATTTCCATCTTATTACTCTTGATATAAAGGATTGCTTCTTTTCTATTCCCCTACATCCTCTGGATGCCCCCAGGTTTGCTTTTTCACTTCCTTCTATTAACAATAATGGCCTTGATCAGAGATATCAATGGAAGGTTTTACCACAGGGAATGGCTAATAGCCCCACCATATGCCAAATATATGTGGACAAGGCTATCCAACCCATTAAAAATAAATATCCAAACCTCATGTGTCTACATTACATGGATGATATTTTATTGGCCCACCCTAATCAAAAAATCTTATTTAATATATTCAGTGACGTGGTAGAAAATTTTTAAAAATATGGATTATATATAGCAGAAGAAAAAGTTCAAACCAGATCTCCCATATTATATTTAGGATTTAAAATCATGGATACTTTTGTTAGACCTCAAAAAATTCTAATAAATAAAGAACATTTGTCCACCCTCAATGATTTCCAAAAACTACTGGGAGACATTAATTGGCTTCGCCCTACACTAAATCTCACTACTGGCCAACTAAAACCTTTATTTGACATCCTTCGCGGAGACCCTGATCCATCTTCACCGCGAACATTGACTCCTGATGCTAGGAAAGCTTTAAAGTTAGTAGAAAAAGCCATCGAAGGAGCTCATTGTGATAGATTTGATTTAACTCAACCGCTGATGTTGATTATTATTTCTTCACAATATACACCCACAGGAGTATTTTGGCAACAAGGGCCTTTATTATGGATACATTTGCCCGTCTCTCCTAAAAGTATAATTGAATCTTATACCTCCATGGTGGCTAAACTTATTCTTCAAGGACTTAAGACTTCTACTAAAATATTTGGCATTCACCCTGCTACTATTATTACTCCCTATTCATCATCACAGATTGAATATTTATGCTTCAATGATAATGATTGGGCTATAGCTAAATGCTCTACTTCTGCAAATTTTGATAATCATCTTCCTAAGTCCCCTATATTATCTTTTTGTATTAATCATCCTATTATATTTCCACAGGTAATAAAAAATCAACCTATTCCTAAGGCATTTAATGTATTTACAGATGGGTCCTCAAATGGTACTGCTATAGTAGTCACTAGAAAAGAAAATATGACTTACATAACTGCACACAAATCAGCTCAACTAGTGGAATTGGAAGCTGTGGTAAGAGCTCTGGAAAATTTTAGGGACCAGCCCGTAAACATTTTTTCAGATAGCCACTATATTGTACAAGCCGTCCCAAAATTAGAGTTAGCAGGACCAATAGCACCTCATACTCCAGCCTTTAAATTGTTTTATCAAATACAAAAACTTTTGTGGGCAAGAAAAGAACCTCTATTCGTAGGCCATATTAGAGCACATACTAATTTGCCTGGTCCCCTCCATGAAGGTAATCAAAAGGCTGATGAACTTACAAAAACAATATTTATACTTTCAGTGCTACAACAAGCTACTTTATTTCACTCCCAGTTTCATGTCAACAGCACCACCTTGCAACGTAGGTTTAAAATCACAAAGGAGCAAGCCAGAACAATTGTAAAAGATTGTAAATCTTGTATGACACATTTGCCCAATCCTCATTTCGGCGTTAACCCTAGAGGATTAATGCCCAATCATTTGTGGCAGATGGATGTTACTCATGAGCCAAGTTTTGGAAAATTGTGATTTATTCATGTGACCATAGATACATGCTCAGGCATGATTTTTGCTTCCTTACATTCTGGAGAAAAAGTTAAAGATGTTACATCTCATTGTTTGCAAGCTTTTGCTGCATTGGGCATCCCCAAAATGCTTAAAACAGATAATGGCCCCGCATATACGTCCTCATCTTTCAAACAGTTTTGCGCAAAATTCAATATATCCCATAAAACAGGCATCCCATACAATCCTCAGGGTCAGGGCATTATTGAAAGAGCAAACCGCACACTGAAAATTATGTTATTAAAACAAAAAGAAGGAAATTGGAAAAGTCCTAAGGACAGATTGGCAGTTGCCCTGTTTACCTTAAATTTTTTAACTTTAGACTCTAATGGTTATTCTGCTGGAGACAGACATTGGAATCCACACCAACAACATAAACCTTTGGTTTACTGGAAGGATGTTCTTTCAGGTACATGGAAGGGTCCAGATCCAGTATTAATTTGGGGAAGAGGATCTGTTTGTGTTTTTCCAAAAGACGAATCCTCTCCAATATGGATACCATCTAGATTAATAAAACAGGTACCACATCAAAATGATCAAGATGAAGTTATTGAAGAATCAAGATTAATAAAAAAGGTACAAAATCAAGAGGACCAAGATGAATGTACAGAATGATTCCCTCAAAAGAGTCCTTCAAAATATTTCACAACTTAAGTGTCATTCCTCCCGGCCGGGACGAGGAGATCTCTCTTTAGTGTGCACACAATTGTATTTTTTTTTCTTTCTATACATGTCTTTATGTCTGTACATTTGTCTACATTTCATGTTAATGTGACGTCACAAATATATGTTTGTATGTTTGTTCGTCTGTCCAGTGTGACGTCACAAAGCACAAAGCGCTTATGAAAAAGAAAAATATATATATATATATATATATATATATATATATATATGGATCCAAATAACTTTAATTCATTTTAGGTTAAGAGTATTCAATTATTCAATTTAGGTAAATAATTTTATAAATGAAGGTACTTTCAATTTTGATTATAGGTATCCCTGGGACTTCTCTTTAGCAAACAATATGACTAGTACTATATAACCTGATATTTTGGTGTTTTGACATAAGATTGTTTATTTGTTATTAACTTCATTTGTTTAATAGCTCATTAATTTCAATTATCTCAACAGGTAAAAGATTGCTCTGTATACAGAGACTCAAGGGTTCCAGCTAACAAATTATTTCTCTAAAGTGCCTTTACCTTTTCTTTAATCTATCTTTAATGCAGTAATTACCCTCAGTCTTTCTTTGTTTTGTTCTAAATATGATATTTTTCCAACTTATGTTTGTAGAAGCTCAACCAGCGATGTGTGTGTGAACAAAAATCAACTTTAATTTTTAGCTCAACCAGCAATGTGTGTGAACAAAAATCAACTTTAATTTTCTAATCTAATTATTCTATTTTGTAGTTTGACAACTCGCCTCTTGACTCAGTGCTGCAATAGCACTGCCTTTTCTTTAATAATTGATGCTTGAGTTTCTAGGTAGCAGGCCCTGAAGATTTGCCGGTGGCATTGTCTAAACATAAAAAAGACATCTGCTGCTACAGCTGCAGGGATCGCGGCTGCCGCAAGCATCCCTGCTGCTCAAGCATCAAACAACCTCACCAACAGTGTGGCCTCTGCTCTACATGCATGGGGCCTCCTACATCAACATGTTATAACAAATGGACATTTTGATCTTTCATTGTTTGGGACTTTACGGGACAATGCCTTGCGGGTATTTGTCTAGAGAATTCAGTGTGTTACTTGATGGAACTTAGGCCAGCTGATTTGTTTATACAATTTGATATGCTATGCAATTTGGCTCATCACCAAAAGGCTTGTCACCTTAAAGCCGCAACATCTCCTCACAATTGGACGGCTGTTAGTCATCATATATAGTCGATCCTAAAGGGCTCCATTGGATGGCTGATTAGCCAATGACGGGTAAGATCCCCAGAGGGGGACAACCTAAGACAGGCACAGTCGCACGGGACAGTCTCATGTGGCCGACATATCAACCTAAGACAGGAGTCAAGGGCACAGCCTTGATTATCCGATGACGGGTAAGAATGTTGGTTGCACATAGACGTCCTAGAACATTACCTCTTTTAAAACAAAAAGGGGGAAATGCAGGAGCCCTGTTTGGGGATTGACTTGAATTGCGGTTGACTATGAGCCGTGGAGATTTGGGCATTGTCGCCTCCCGTAGTCTCACGGGACTTGTTGCGGGATCTCGAGTGACTTGGCCGAAATTGCTGATCAGGTCACCGCCATTTTTGGTGGTATCTGTGGTGCGTGTGTTAGTCGTTGTTAGAGCCAGAGAGAAAAGTTATCAGAATAAAAAGCTGTTTGTCTCCAGTTCGCCTCTGAACTTCTTCCCGCGGCTCCGTTGCTCCAAGCGCTTCAGGCGGCAACACTATAAATCAAATTTCATCAGGTATTAATTTAAAAATTGAATTGATTTTTTTTTATTGCTGAGAACTGTGCCAAATTCCAAATATGTACCTTACTTTAGTTGACCCTCACAGCAACTCTCTCAAGAAGGGGTGCCATCACTATTTTACCAGAGAGGTTAAGGAGCTTTTCCATGACCACGAGAGCAGAGGATTCAGAACCGAGTCTGAATCTAGTCTGGGTGTTTTTTTTTTTTTTTTTTTTTTCGTTGTTGTTGTTGTTGTTGTTGGTTTTTATTTTTTGGAACCAGAGACTGAACCCAGGGGCACTTAACCACTGAGCCAAATCCCAGCCTTTTAAAAAATATTTTATTTAGAGACAGGGTCTTGCTGGCTTGTGTAAGGCCTTGCTAAGCTGCTGAGGCTGGCTTTGAACTCATGATCCTCTTGCCTCAGCCTCCCAGGATTACAGGCGTGTGCCAGGGAGCCTGGCTCTGTCTTTGTGCTTTATTGCCCAGCTTCACTAGCCCACGGGCACTTTAATTTTGGATTCGCACTGGATGTCGCTCACAAGGAGAAATAAACTGTGACACAAGCAGATTGAATAGAGGAGAGGACACCTGAAAGTGGACTAATCAGAATTGAAGGCTGAGTCTCTCCTGGCTGTGCCGCGAGGCTGTCTCAGCCTTCATCGCCTCTACCCAGCTGCTCTGCCCCCTACTCCCTGACTCACGAGGCACTCCCTCCACCCCACTCTCCACGCCAGTGCCTATCTGCCCACTTCTGAGAACTTCATAATGGAAAGTTCTGAAATGGACAGCGATACTTAAAAATGATTAGTCATTACCTAATCATGTTGATTAAAAAAAAAAATTAGACATCACTGGTAAAATGGTGATATTTCCCCCTTAAGCCCTTAGCCAAGGGGAAAAACTCACAATATGAAACAACCTCCAAGATACAGATAGAGACAAATCAGACAAATGCTGTCACGCCCAGAGCACAGAGCAGCTGAAAATTGTTGGTTCAGGTGTGTGCGCATACATGTTGGTGGTCAGCGCTGCCTGCATGCGCACGCGGTTCATAGATGGGGCTGTTCTTCAGTCAGTCAATCAGCACACCTGTGAGGCTTCCTGGTGTCAGGTGTTGCTCTCGGTGCTGAACCAAGTAGCATTCCTGGCTTCCCGGAGCTCGTGGTCCTCAGGCCTGCGGGCACATGTGCGTGTCCGTGACTCCCTTGGGACAGCCCCACTGTTCTCAGGACTTTGTACCTGTCTGTGTGGTGAGAGTCTGTCTGGGGGCTCCAGGGACTCTCTTCCTCTCTGTGTCTAACTGGTTCTCACGTTCATTCCTACCCCTCCTTTCTCATCCCTAGTCCCCCAATGCACTGCTAAACATAGAGGTCCTACTCAAAGGCCGGGGCCCCTCTTCACTCAAAGGCCAGGCTCTTCAGGTCAGTTTTTATTGAACAGTTCCACGTTGGTGATCATATTATGCTTGCATGTAATAATAAAATTCACTTTATTTTTGTTTGGTTAATTATCCTGGCAAGCACAATCATTTTTGAGGATCTGTTAGGGCATTGTTTCCAAAACACTCAACAACTACCAAGATTTGTGGATGCTTAAGCCCTTCATGTAGAATAGTGCAGTCTGTGCCTATCACCTCCAGTAACCTCCCTGACACTTCAAACCATTTCTGGCCTACTGATAACACATGATACAATGTGAACACCATGCAAATATTTGTTCTTCTGTGTTGCTTGGGGAATAATGATAAGAAAAAGTCTATACATGTTCAGTATAGATGCTTTTTTATTCCCAATAGTTTTGATCCACTGTTGATTGCACTTGCAGATGTAGAACCCACAAATATGGAAGGGAGGTAGACCGTATACTCCATGGCTCAGAATTTGAGAAGGAGGTTGAGAGGCATGTCAAGTCCCTAAAGATGGGAGGATATGTTCCTGGGAGTAGGATTTTTAGTTCAAGGAATTTGCTTCCTGTGGGCTCACATTTTCTGTCTCTCTCTGTATTCCCATTTCTCAAATTCCCATTCCTGTTACTCTTCCATCTATTACACTTGACTTTCACCCTTATTGAAATGGTTCTCATGAATATTATCAATACGTTTTTAACTGCAAATTCTGTAGTTAATGTTTCAGGTCCCAAATGAAACAAAATGACTCGCTTTATGTTACAGAAACTCGAAGTTTTTGTACTGTTATTCATGATCCTTCAAAATTATGCCCTAAGTTACTTTTCATCTGTTTACAACCTTTCCCACTCTTCTTAGGATATTTTATTATTTCATTCTCCTAATTGATCAATCCATCAGATGAGCTAGTTTTATACTTCACAGAAAAAAATTAAAGCCCTTGGATAGATGCCAGTTCATCTCTCCTCATAACCTCTGCGTAATCAGTCCCCATGAGTTCACCTGCCTAGGAGCCACGGTTCACCTCCTTCCAATACACAATATTAGGGGTGTTCCTCTGTCTATAGCCAGATCTTCCACCATCTTTTCCAGAACTTTATAGCATTTAGCAGCTTTTACCTATGTAACTTTAGTATTTCTCCCTCTAGGACACTAGAACTTCCCCAAACTCATCAAACCATTGAGGTATTTTAGGGACCTGCCCAGATACGAGGCCTGGGGAAGGCAGGGGATGGGAGCCCTTTGGTTTACCGAGGTAAACAACACCTATAATGTTGCATGCTGTCCTTCGTTTGTCACTGTTCTTGGGTTCTACTTGGGATTAATTCCAAACACCAATCATATCAGGGTTGGAATCACTGCCCTAGAAAAGGTATCATGGGGTTACCTTCTTCTCAGGAGGTATTTTAGTGTAGGAGTCTCTTCTTATAGGCAGTGCTGCAGTAACAACCCTTACTTGCTTCTATGTAAAACCTGTCGATTTCTTTTTCTTTTTCTTTTTCTTTTTTTCCCAGGGATTGAAGTCAGGGACACTGATCCACCGGGCCACATCCCCAAGCCTGTTTTTGTATTTATTTAGAGACAGGGTCTCACTGAGTTGCTAAGTGCCTCGCCATTGCTGAGGCTGGCTTTGAACTCGCAATCTTCCTGCCTCAGCCTCCCAGGTGCTGGGATTACAGGCGTGCGCCACCGTGCCTGGCTCCTGTTGGTTCTTTACTCAGATGCTAACTAGATTCTCTCCGATAAGGAGCAAGAGAGTTTAATAATAATCAGGTTACCTTAAAAATCTGAACTGAGAGAAGAGATGTCTGTCATGAGAGTCATCTCTAACTAAAATTTTATATGACAAGTCCTTACAGTGCTTAAAAAACATGACCAAATCAAGTTTTGAAAGAAATCACATTAAAGCATCTATTTTAAAGAATCTATACATGTTCTTCAATATTGAAAAGAGAAATCTATACATTTGTTTCACAAAGACCTGGCTTGTAGGAATCTGTTCCTTCATTTTACATGAATAGTATTATTCAGGGCATAACTGTTTGGACATGAGCAATGGTCGGGCCTGTGCCTTTTGCTTTCTTTGGTGATATTTAACACTGGACCTCTGATGACTGGTTTGTGATTGCCATTGCGTGAGGTTTCCATATTGCTAGTAGGTACTCTGCAGGGGATAGTGGCACGTCACAGGTCAGGGCTGGACTGTCCGGGGCAGAGACCTCTTGGGCACATCACTATATTAGTTGCTGTGAGTAAAGATTTTTAAAGAAAGACCATTAATCTTTTCAAAAACTCCCATCTAGCTAATAAAGGATGGTAGGGTCAGTGAACTGTGTCGACTCGAGAAAAATTAAAGTCTAGTTACTCCAATGGCCTGAAGAGAGCCAGGACGCATGTCTGGTAAGCATTGTTTCAATGACCTGTGCCTATGGTGCTGAGCACTGTGGTGACTGTCTGCAAAGTACGTGCCCAGAGCATATGCTGTTACATGTCTCCCTAAGAAAAGTCTTTGTGTTGTGTAATAAAGAAGAAAAGGGAATCTTTCACTAAGACCTTAGAAGAAAATGAATCACCCCAAGGTAGTTTCTTTCTTCATAAATCCACCCTTTGGGCAAAATAGCAAAAGATACTTTGTGCACAACTGCAGTATTCAGTATTCTGTGTGTTTATGATATTAAGTTCCCTGTAGGCTGGCAGATGCATTTAATTAAAATCAGTGGACTGGAAAATAAAACAATGAAGTTGCTCTTCATAAGAAAATGTGTGCAAGCCCGGTAGTCATGGCCATATTTTAGAAACACTGTGACTAAATCCATGTCACCTCTTCTTTTTTTGCTTTCTGGCTCCTGTGGGCAAGGTTTGTGGCTTTTCTTTTTTTTTTTTTTTTTAACTTTATTTACTTATTCATAATGCACAAGTATAGCATCTTTTTACATACAACTGCTTGTATACCAAGTATATAAGTACAATTCAGATCTTCAATCATGCATTTAGGATAATGATATCCATCTCATTCAACCACCAATTTTTTTCCTTCTCCCCCCTCCCTCCCCCCTTGCTCCCTCCCTTCCCCTCCCTTTCCTTTGACCTTTCTAGTGTTCCTCTAATCCTGTGTACCCCCATCCAACAACCCTGTGAACTAGCCTTCTTATATCAGAGAAAACATTCGGTATTTGGATTTTTGAGATTGACTGATTTCACTTAGCATTATATTCTCCAACTTCATCCATTTACCTGCAAATGCCATTATTTTATTCTCTGTTATTGCTGAGTAAAATTCCATTTTGTATATATACCACATTTTCTTTATCCACTCATCTACTGAGGGACATCTAGGTTGGTTCCACAACCTAGCTATTGTGAATTGTGCTGCTATAAACATTGAAGTGGCTGTGTCACTGTAATATGCTGTTTTGAAGTCCTTTGGAAATAGACCCAGGAGTGGGATGGCTGGGTCATAGGGTGGTTCCATTCCCATTTTCCCAAGAAATCTCCATACTGCTTTCCATAGCGGTTGCACCATTTTGCAGTCCCACCAGCAATGTATGAGTGTGCCTTTTCCCCACATCCTCTCCAACATTTATTGTTGTTTGTGTTCTTGATAGCTGCCATTCTGACTGTGGCTTTTCTTAATAAGAAAACATGGACTCAGAGCTTTAAATCTTCTTAAATTTGAACTCTCTTTTCAATGCAGTCAATAAGCACTCTCTTGTTTCATGCAGGAAGAAGCAAGTTATATTATGATCCACACTCATTAAACACATCTGAAGTCCAAGGGCACACTTCCGGTAATGTCATCCAGGACACTTGGCAAAGCCCCCAGGCAGGATGGGGTGTGATGTCATGGCATCTGCTCTCCTGCTTCTCCCTCCTCTCTGTGGAGCGACTTCCCAGGGCTCTCTGATGGCCAAACTCTTACCTTCCTACTCTTGGCCAGACACACTTTTCAGCCAGTGCTGTAAACTACTTGATTTATAATTATTCTCTTTAAAGCTTGAATGTCAATGATAAGAATAACATCTAAATTACCAAATATGTTGTTGCTAATGCACCAAGAGTCAAGGGCCAAACAACATCTCCAGGGTTACCAGGCTGGCCCTCTTTCTACTGGGTAAAATTGTTCATTTGAATAGTGGCTTTGGGGGGAATGGGAGAAAATGAAATCAATATGCACCTTTTGAGGTTCTGTGCCAGCCTCTGCTCCAAGGGATGGATGTTAGCGATGTAAGGACTTCCCAGCCCTGGAGGAGGCTGCTGGGGGTTCTGCAGAAGGGCCAGGAAGGTGGTGGGAAAATAATTTGAGGTGTGTGAAAACTATGAAAACACACAACGTAAATTACTAGCTATTTTCCCAAGAGAATGACTGATCTGCTCTGTTCTCAGTTTTACCTGAGGTGCCATTCATTTCTAAGTAATATTGCCTATTCCTATGAAGAGAGCTTCACACTGTCTCTATCAGGGGAATAGAGACCCCTTTTACCAGTCCCTATGCTTTTTATTTTCTTTCTTATTCTATCCCTGCAAAGTACATTGACCTCTGTTTTATTTCACAGAGGCCATTACAACTGTTCGTAACTGGTGATTATGTATTTTTAACTTTAAAAGTCAACTTCAACTAAAGAACAATTTGCATATGATAAGATGCACAAATCTTAACTGTGGCACGCTGCCACACGTATGCGCTCACGTAGTCCATGGAAACGTGGAGTACAACCACCCTGACTGGACTAGGGAGCATTTTCATCACCTGGAACATCATGTGGTGTCCATTCACATGCAGAGCGGTGCTCCAGGTAAACCGTCTAATTTTATCAGTAAAGATGAGCTTTGCTGGTTTCAGAACTTCATATAAATGGAATAACACAGTGTGTACTCTTTTGAGCCTGGCTTTCTTTGTTCCACTGATGTTTTTAATGCTCACCAAGGTTGTGGGATGTTGTCGCCTGAAGCAATGGCCGCTTGGAGCAGCAAAACCGTGGGAATAAGTTCAGAGGCAGACTGGAAACAAACGGGATCTTTATTCTGTCACCTTCTCTCTCTGGCTCTAACAACTCTAACACGTACCACACACCACCAAACAACCAACAACCAAAATGGCCCCGACCCACTCTGCGCTCGGCCCAAGTCTCTCGAGATCCTGGGCCAAGTCTTGTGAGACTACGGAAGGCGGCAATGCCCAAACATCTCCATGGCCCGAAGTCAACCGCAATCTTAGCCATCTCCCCAAACAGGGCTCCTGCACTGGGACATGCCAGCAGTCCTTTCCTGGTGCTCCCTTCTGTGGTGTGTCACCATTAGTTTGCACGTTCACTAGTTCATGACACTCTATTCTCAATTTTGGGCTGATAGACACAGGACTCCTAGGAACTTTTGTGTACAATTATTCTGTGGAAGTGTATTCTCATTTCTTTTGGGTGAAGAGCCAGACACGTAAGCTCTGGGTCACATGGTCAGTTAACATTTACATGTTAGTGCTCCTTTGGCAGCACATATACTAAAATTGGAATTATACACAGAAGATTAGCATGGCCCCTGCACAAGGATGACACGCAAATTCACAAAGTGTTCCATATTTTGTGCAAACTTTTAGAAGGTTGTTTCACAATTGTATATCCTAAGAAAATCGACTCAAGGTACAATGGATAACACCCAATATTGAAATGTAACTTTCATACAAAAAATTTACATATTTGCAAAGTGTTTTTAAATTTCATCTGCTACCAGCAATGTTCAGATGCCCAGTTGCTCCTCCTTCACTCTTTTTAAAGGTTAGCCTTTCTATTAGGTGCAATGTTCTTTCCCACTGTGGTTTTAATTTGCATTTTCCTGATAGCTAAAGTGGGCATCTGTGTATCTTTTTGGTGATCTGTCTGTTCACATACATTTTCTGTGTCTTGGTATTGTGCTTATAAGAATTCTCTGTATATTCTAGATATAGGCCTTTGTCAGATTCATGGTTTGCAAGTACTTTCCTTTGGTCTAAGGCTCATCTTTTTATATTCTTTTGTGTGTGTGTGTGTGTTCTACAAATTTTTTTAAAAATTTTAATTCAAAGTTATTGTATTTATAATAGTAGTATGCATTATAATTCATAAAAAACATATAGAGCATCTTTTTTTTTTTTTTTTTTAAATATTCTTAGTAGTGTCCTTTGACAAACCATGGTGTTGATTTGGGTGAAGTCTAATTTTTCACTTATTTGTGCCCTTGAAATTTTTGCTGACTCTAGGATTTCTAATGTAAACTTTTATGTTTTCTTTTATTTATATAGCTCTAGTTTTTATGTTTATACTTAATGGTTCACTTTGAATTAACTTTAGGATATGATTTGAGATAAAAATTGAGCTTATTTTCCATTCTGTTACCCAATTGTTCAAGACCCCTGCCCAACACATGTTCTTTCCCACAGAATTACATTGTTATGCTGGAAGAAGATAAGTAAGAATGGGTGTGAGCTTCTGCTTCTAGGGCTCTTTGTCCTGCTATTTGTCTCTATGTCCATATTTAAATCAATGCCACATACACACCCTTAATTACACACACTTAATTACTAAGCTTTAGATTCAACCTTAAAATTAGGCAATAAGAATCATACATCTTTTTAAAAATGTAGTTTTGCTTACTGTTGTTCATTGGTATCCATATCAATTTTGGAATCTCTTTGTGAATTTCTAAAAGAAGATCACCTGCTGGAATTTGATTTAGTTGTGTTGAATCTATTGAGTAGTTTACATAGAGAGGACAGCTTTAAACTAGTAATGTTAAACATGTATTATTATATTAATAATGATTACAATTTCATGATACATTTCCACTGGACCACATCCCTAGCCCTTTTTGTGTATTTTATTAGAGTCAGGGTCTCACTGAGTTGCTAAGTGCATCGCCATTGCTGAAGCTGGCTTTGAACTTCGATCCTCTTACTTCAGCCTCCCAAGTGCTGGGATTACAGGTGTGCGCCACGGCAACTGGCTATAGCATTGTTTAATACCAATATATGATTAATATTATTAATAATACATTAATATCATGTTAATATTAATATAATATTCTACAGTTTTGAAAATCATTTGTTTTAAGAAAAATTTACTATTACTCTGCTAGTTTTTTTAAGGTATAAAGGTGATTAGTTGATTTATCTCCTACTTTATTTTAAGAATTGTATACAGATTTTTTTTTCCATTTTAATGTAGAATTCTCTTATTTCAAAGTTGAAGATTCTGCCATTTTTACTTTTCCATGCCTGTAACCACAAATCTTTAACTAAGACACTACCCAATGTCACTTTACCATAATTATAGGCAAAGGTTAAAAGGAAAACAAATGATAGGCTTGAAAAATCATGTATATGTAAACTATATATAATAAATAATAAGTGTTTAAATTATAACACATAAATATTATGGTTATTACCACTTTAAACATTAAAAATATGATGTTAAAATTCAGGTGACAATATGAAATAATAAAAATTCTACTCTGCTCTATATTTGCAATACTGCTTGAACACAACTGAAGTTAGTATACATGTTTATTGGTTATGAAAACCTTTGGGAAAAAATTAACAGAATTTTTTGTGTTTGGGATAATTTATGAGTATACCCTTATGGTGCTGGGAAAACCAGTTATCCACATGCAAAAGAATGAAACAAGATCCTTCTCTCTCACCGTCCACAAAAATCAACCCAAAATGAATCAAAGACCTAGGAATTAGACTAGAAACTACGCAACTCCTAGAAGAAAACGTAGGGTCAACACTTCAGTATATATACACAGGCAATGACTTTCTTAATGGGACCCCTAAAGTTCAGGAAAGAATGTCAAGAGTTGGTAAAGGGGGTGTCATCAAATTAAAATCTGCACAGCAAAGGAAACAAAATGGGAGGGAGAAAATGTTTCCTAGCTACTCTTCTGACAGAGGATTAACATCTAGAATATAGAAAGACCTCAAAGAACTCTACACCAAAAAACCAAATAACTCAATAAATGGCAAATGAATTAAACATACACTTCTCAAAAGAAGAAATACAAAAAGCCGGGCGCAGTGGCATATACCTGTAATCATAGTGGCTTAGGAAGCTGAGGCAGGAGGGTCATGAGTTCAAAGCCAGCCTCAGCAACTCAGTGAGGCCCTAAGCAATTCAGCAAGACCCTGTCTAAATAAAATATAAAAAAGGGCTGGGGATGTGGATTAGTGATTAAGCACCCCTGAGTTCAATCCCCAGTACAAAAAAAAAAAAAAAATCAAAAGAAGAAATACAAATGGCCAATAAATATATTAAAAAATATACGACATCATTAGCAATTAGGGAAATGCAAATCACTACACTGAGATTTCATCTCACAGCAGTCAGAATGGCAGTCATCAATGAAACAAACAATAATAAATGCTGGAGAGGATGTGGAGAAAAGAACACTGTTGGTGGGATTGTAAAGTAGTACAACCACTATGGAAATCAGTATGGAGGTTCCTCAAAAGACTTGGCATGGAAACACCGTATGACCGAGCTACGTCACTTCTCAGTATTTCCCCTGAAGAATTAAAGTCATCATACTACAGTGATACCTGCACACCCATGTTTATAGCAGGGCATTTCATAGTAGACAAACTATGGGCCCAGCCTAGGTGGCCATCAACAGATGAATTAATAAAGAAAATGTGGTATATATACACAATGGAGTGGTATATATACACAATGTGGTATATATACACAATTCAGCCATAAAGAAGAATAAAATTATACTTTAAAAATATTATCTTAGTGTTAATATTAATGACTTTAATCCCTTTTATTTTTATGCATGGTGATTAAAAAAGAATTTTAAAGTTGAGATCTTATCCCAGAATTCATGGTGAACTTTTCATAGATGCTGCTTGTCATCGTATCTGCTGAGTTGTCTTAGTGTGCTTTTTAAGATTCTTGCCAAAGACCTCATGAGATCCAAGAGCTTCCTTCTCATGACAATGCAGCTAACCAGAGTTACTACAGTAACTAACAGCCACCAGTCCTTGACATGTCAATTAATCTCAACGCTTTGCAGCTATTACATTCAGCTCTTCCACATTTCAAAGCTAGTATCCAGTAAATTCAGAGTAAGCTCCAAAATCAACCGCAAAGCATCTGGTCTGTCTCCATTAGTGCCCTGCCTTTTCCTCAGAACTGATTATCTGATTTGTCATTGGAAAGGTCTTCCTTAGCTTATTTCTCTTCCATGATCCAGCTACTGTTATTTTATCAATTTCTGGACTCCACTGAAGTTGCAGGTTGCAGTATAGTAGAAACACTAATGGATTTCTATGTGTACATTTACTGTGCATAGATTTTAAATTAGATAGTGCAGATAAAGCTACCACCTAAGTTTTTCTGTTTATGAATTATCTTTCCAAACACCATTTTAAAAAAGTAATTTAATAACCAATCTTATTACTCTATGGATCAAAATTTTCATTTTGATGCCATGGTTGATGGCAGAGATCAGCAAACATCTTCTATGAAGAGCCAGATGGTAATACTGCAGGCTTTGTGGCCATGGGATCTCTGCCCCAACTCCTCACCCTGCTCACGTAGCGTGCGAGCCATCACGAACAACATTAAAACAAATGAGCACGGCTGTCTGCCATTCAAACTTGCTTCCCAAAGCAGGAGGCAAGTCAGTTCTGTCCCACTGGTAAAAGTTCACCAGCCCGACTTAGTCCATTCCTGTTGCTACAACAAAATGCCTTAGATGGAGTACTGCATAAATAATAGAAATTTACTTCTGCCAGTTCCAAAGCTTACTGAGTCTCAGGTCAAGGCGCTGGCAGACTCAGCATCTGGTGAAGACTTGCTCTCTGCTTTCAAGATGGTGTCGTGGTTGCCCCTCCTGACAGGGCAGAGGAGGGCCAGGCAACAACCTCAAGCCTGTTTCATGAAGCCCTATTCCCATTGGCAAGGGAGCTCTTGTGGCCTCTTCATAGCTCCAAAGTCCCACCCCTTCATATCTTGAGGTTGAAGTTCCAACATAGGAAATTTGGAGGATTACATACACTTAAAACATGCAATCCCCTAGTCTATAAGATTAAAGCAGATCCACTCAACAGGTCACTAATGACCGTTCCAGAGAAAGAGCTCAGGGTGGGGTGCACAGTTTCAAGAGGTCTTGTACTCTTGCACAGAGTGTGGGACTGTGTGGTCCCTTTATTTATTTATTTATTTATTTTTTTGGTACTGGGGATTGAACTCAGGGGCCCTTGACCACTGGGCCACATCCCCAGCCCTTTTTTGTATTTTATTAGAGACAGGGTGCTCACTGAGTTGCTAAGTGCCTCGCCATTGCTGAGGCTGGCTGCTTGAACTCGAGATCCTCCTGCCTCAGCCTCCCAAAGTGCTGGATTACAGGCGTGCACCACTGCACCCGGCTGGTCCCCTTTATTAACAGCACAAATCCTGTTCATGAGGGCTCCCCTCTTATGATCTAGGGATGTGACAAAGGTCCCACCCTTTAGTGCCATCATATTGGGGGCTAAGATTTCAACATAAGAATGTTTCAGGGACCTGGACATATAGTCTATTGGCTTGGACATGTTTATTAACTTGGATTTGTCTTCTACAGAAGACAGTCTCTGTGGTTCTTCTCTATTTTCTCCTATACTTTTCTTTTAAGCTTTTATTATTTTGAACACTCATGAATGATTTGACTGCTCTGTGTATGCAAATGAGTTTGAGTATGTTGAGGCTAAACTTTACCAAAACGATTTTGTAAATTTTAATAACAACAACAAACAATAGTGTGTTCTAGGCACTATTGTAAATATTGTACATGTGTTGACTTGTTTTATCCTCAAATTACCCTCCTTAACTGATGAGGAAACAGGCACAGACAATTGAAGTCAGTTTCCCAAGATCATGTAGGTCCCAAGAGGCAGACCCAGGAGATAAACAGAGGCAGTCTGGCCCAGGGTTCATGCTTTCAATCTCTGTGCTTTGTTCTTGGAGGACAAAGTTGGTAAAAAAATAACACACAGGGCTGAACTTGCTCCCACATGCTGTGGATGGGTGGTAAATGCAATTAAATATCTCAAATCAATTTCAACTAGCTGCTCTCTTCTTCCTGCCCGACAGCCCGCTGACTGGCTCATTGAGAGTTGACTCTATGATACTATTTGGTAGTTTTTAACAGTTGTGCCATTTTTATGAGATTATGGAGCCTCAAGCTCTGTGGAAAAGGTTTTCTTATCCTTTGGTATTTAAAACTTGTGCACCATACTTGGAATTTAGATGTTGAATCAAATGAATAAGTAATAAATTGTGAAGCATAATATTAGTGTGTTTTAGGGGGGCCCAGTAGCTGGAACCCCTCTACTTTGCTTGGGTTCTTCAGTCATGACAAAAAGTATTAAAGATTCAGCATTTAGAAGATAAAATTTCACCTATGATATTTCAAGCCAAAGTTGGAAACTGTAGTTTAACAGGCATGATTTAGTGGCACTCAACCTCTTGAATTAATTACCTGTTGCTGTGCATACATTATCTGGAGAGTTGGCAGCTTCAGACAGCCATCCATACTTCTTATTCATATGACTTCTCCAGGTCAGGAATCTGGAAGTGGCTTGGTGGATCCTTCTGGTCAGGTGTCAGGTCAAGTTGTCATCAAGACTCTGGCTGGTGCTGCAGTCTGAAGTTTGAGTGGGGACAGAGACTCAGCTACTGTGCTGACCATTGTTGCTGGCTGCTGGCAGCATGCCCACTTCCTTCGCCTGGGACTGTCTGTCTTAGTGACACAGGTGCTGGTGTCCCCAGAGGGAAAAACCAAGGAAGAACCAGGCAGAAGAAACGCCTTCTTTACAGCCTTGCTTTGGAAAGGTGCATGCTGTCAATTTCTGCATTATTCCATTTGCTTCACAAGGAAGGCCTTCAGCAGGTTTGAATCATCCATGGCCATGGTGGAGGCTGGCTACAAAGATCCCCATTTCTGGTGGGCTGGTCTCCCCCAGCAGAGGCTGAGCCTGCCAGTCGGGAGTGAAAGGAGGCTCAAGTCTCTGAGCAGAGCTCACCCCCAAGAGGAAGAGCGAAAAAGGGCTGAACTAAGTGGGCCAGGGTTTTCCTCTGAACTCAACGATTAGATTATTGGTCTCAATTCCCCTGAAGCAGAGAGAGTAAGAGTGGCAAGAGGCCAGGAGGGTTATAATGAAACGAAACATTAAAAGTAGGATAAGACAGTTCTACCACCGACAAGTCGGAAAAATGTATGGCCATAAATCCTTTGAGCTAGGGCTTTAATTCAGAGTTTGGTGAGGATGATAACAGTAATTGCCTGTCTTTGTAGAGTTCTTTGCACTTACAAAGCTCTTTAAAAATTCACCTCCTGATTTAATTCTAACGTACATTACCCCTGCCATATTTTTAAGCTGAATATACAGAAACCCTGTATTTAAATAATCTATTTAATTTAGAAATGGTAACGCCAAGGATAAAATTCAGGCCCTTTAAACTCTGCACTTTATCATTACATCTGCATGTATCAGATTCTTCAAAATGTGGCTTTTCAATACAGATGAAGAATATCAATTTTGATAACTACGAATAAAATAACCTTGATGTTTTTTGTGGAAATGAATGGAGCTTGACTACAGAGGTTAAAATACATTAGGTTAAAATTTTAGAACGGGTTTAAAAAAACTTCTTTTTTTTTTTTTGAAATATTCATCAGTGCAGTTAATTTTCTGTGCTCTTTAGAAGAATTATTATGGGGTTTTTAATATGGTTGTCCTTCAACCAAAGATGGGTTTTGTCAACTATCGTTTCCTTGTCTGTATTTCTTACCATCAAAATATCTCCCTTCTTAAAAAAAAAAAATTGAAGTTAAAATAGGTAAGACCAACATTTATATCGTAATTCCCCAAATCCCTGCTGTGAATTATCAATTCATAGTATCTTGCTTTAAAAGGTTTGCATGGGGAGGGTTGGTGTATGCCCCGCCGTGTGTGCAGCACAGGTCCTGAGGCTGCCGCAGAGATCACATCCACCACAGAAGGGCTGCAGACACTTCGGGTGCAGATGCCTGCTCACCGGGATCTGTTCATCCAGGATCCAGCTAGAGGTAGGGAGCCGGGCCCTGTGCTGGGGCTGGACAGTCAGTGATGCTCAAGGTCAGGGTCCCTGACCTCGGGAGCCTACAAGTGAGTGGGGGACAGCCATCATCAGGCCATGGGAAATCGTGGGAGGTGCTGTAAAGGGAAAGCAGAGGTTTACGTGATGGAATGTATGGATCTGCTTGAGATCACAGGGTCAGAGAAGGCCTTATCTGAAAAGAGCATTTTCAAGCTGCATCTGGAGAATGAGCGAGAACCATCTGTGAGCACTTCGGACCCAGGGCACGTTGATAATGAAGGTTTTCCTCCACTGGGTTGACTCCATATCTGTGGATGTATGGTTAGCTGGAATAACATGTTTGTTATCTCTATTCTGAAACCTTCCCAGTTCTTACCATGACATCACCGCATTATTCCTGTTTTAGAGATATTGTTACATTGAAGAATGATGTGGGAGTTTAAATAAGCATGGATCCAAGCATAAATCTATCAGAAATATCTAAAAAATGCATTGTTTCCAACATATTTTCTAGACTGAAAATTGGAAGATTTCCCATGGAATGTTCATTTGAATTAATTGCTCAAAATAGGCTAACTCTGCTCAGTGGAGTTGTTTTTTCAAAACGTCTTTAACTTGACCTTACCTCACAAGTCCTTTCACTTCTATTCATGCAAGGCGCCAAAGTAAGTCTGCATGCATCCTTAATTAAAAGAAGTTCTTATGGCCAATTTGCTATTAAAAAAAATCTTCAATTAAGTTCTGTTTTTTTTTTTTTTTTTTAAAATATAAGTCAATTGCTAACAATACAAAATGAGCCTCAGCTTGTCTCACTCACAAGGTCTCCCCAGGCTGAATGTTTCTGTGTTCTGTGCACATTTGCAGAGGGCAGGCATTGCCTTATTAATGTGGGCATTCTCCACCCCTGGTGTGGTGCGAGCCAGTGCTCCACGGATCTTGACTGACATGTCCTTGTCCAACGTGTGGTTGTCATTTAAAAATAAAATGCAACATACTGACGCTGGAAAGGTGACTGCTAGGTTTCCTTAACAAGTAATTCAATGACAGATAAGCCTGGATGCCATGAGGGTTGAATTTGTGTCAGGTTTCCCTTGGAAGAAACTGGAAAACTGATCTTAATTTATGAAGCCATACTTTACTGTGGTATTTGTGGCTCAAGGAGAGGGGGTGATGGTAGCCGTAAAGAAGACAGGCAGGCAAGGGAGCAGCAGGGGTTTTGTCCAGCTGGGCCTGTGGCACTTTAATCCACAGAGCACAAGGGAGAGGTTGTTGGGTCAGAAGTTTAAATTGGGAAGGTAAAGGGGGCTCCTCTAGGAGCGGTGGAGCAGCATCCCCCCTCCTCCTCACAAGGCAAGGTTTCCTTCTGTGGACATATCAACACCACCCATGCAAGCTCAGCGACAGTTCTAGGATCACGCGTGTTCTGGGGCTTTCATGGAAACATCTAGACTGTTCCTGTGTAGCTGACTCTAAGGTGAGAATCCTGCTTCAGCACTGATGATCTGTGTGACCTTAGACAAGGTAGTTGCCCTCTCTGGACCTCAATTTCTTCATTTGTAAAGTAGAAATTATACTGTTGCTTGCTTAATAGGATTGATTGTGAGGAACAGCAACTTGTACATAGGTAACTCTATAAAAAGTGTTCAATAAAAAGGTGAGTAGTCATGTAAAATTCAGGTGATTGCTATAAGTTAAGGACAGGAACTGATGAACTTCACCTGTGGCTCCAGTTCATTGAGTGGGATTCATGGGACAAGTGCTCAAGTTCAAAGCCTTCCAGTCCCCTGTCAGTCACATGTACAACCTGCTTCTTTCTAATTAAGCTGCACAGGGTTGGAAATTCTCGGCTACCCAGGGCTGGAGAGGAAGAAAAATTACATAAAGGCTACAACCAGACCTAGGAGGAAAGCATTGCTGGGTGTAACATAAAGGATACTGCAGGATGCAGTGGGTTGTGTCACCGAGAGCAGCAGAGCCACACAGTAATGCACGTGTTTGGTTCCGAGAAGGAACCAAAGGATTAGGGGAGAAAATCCCGCTCCTCAGAAGAAGACGTAAAAATTTCACATATCATTGATATAAAAAGCGATGAACTGTTTGCCACTTAAAATTCCTTTTGCAATGAGCAAGATGGAAATCAATAACAAATGGACTAAATTATTTCTTACACAATACTTCAAAGGCCATGTTTAAATGTATAAATTAATGAAGACTTTGAAAAGCTTAGAACAAAGCAAACAAAGCATTCCTCAGGCAATTCATTGGGCAATCCTGACGTGGTGAAGGAGCTGGCCGTGCAGACAGGCTGTGTGTCATGGTTGTAACCCTGTGTCCCTGAGCTAGGAGGACCAGAGCAGCCTCCAGGAACCTGCTGAGCAGGTGGAGTCGCAGAGGCGAGAGAGCCTCCGGCAAGAAGCTCCTGTGACTGATGGAAAGAACAGTTCAGGACTGGGCGACCTGACCTCTGCCTCCCACTGGCGATATTTAAATAGGATGGCGCTAAATCGCCTGTCCGCCTATCGCAGAGGCGTCTTGGAATTAGCGACAAGCATAGAGGACCTGCAGGCATTAACTACTGTTCCTACCAAAAGTGCGAAGTGCATGTGTGTGTGGCCTTCTGATGGGTGGGAGTGGGGGGGGGGGACTGCAGGGGTTGCGGCTGCTCACCTTAGCCGGGGGCTTGTGAAATGATCTTGGTGACTTCTCTCTCCGCTCTCAGCTTTGCTGTCTCAGTCTTCATTTGGGTTTTAATGGCCTCTATCTTACAGGCTAGTGTGGGCTGGAAGGACAAATAGGAACACACTGCAGCTTCAGTGTTGAGGAGAGTTTCACTGGCAGTATTATTTCACGGTGATGCCAAGAGTGGGTAGAGGTATGTGGACACGGGGACCCTGCATCATCCCGGAGGATGGCCTGGCACTATTTCAGCAAGTTAATTATACACATAGTGTTTTAGTTAGCTTTTTCATTGCTGTAGCCAAAAGACCTGAGAAGAACAATTTTCAAGAAGGAAAGGTTTATTTAGCATTTAGCTCATGGTTTTGGAGCTCTCCGTTCATAGATGGCTGACTCCATTGCTCTGGGCAGAGATGAGGCAGAGCATCATGGTGGAAGAGTATGGAGGAGGTGAGCAGCTCAGGACAAGACAATCAGGCAGAGAGAGAGAGAGAGAGAGAGAGAGAGAGCACGCTCACGCTCCACTCATCAGGGACCCTTCTCCAGCCACACCCTGCCTGCCTGCAGCTACCACTCAGTTAATCCATATCAGTGGGTTAACACACCGATTAGAACAGAGCTCTTATAATCTTTGAACATTCTCTCAGTGTGTCACACAGGAGCTTTTTTTTTGGGGGGGGGGGGCACCTGATATCTAAAGTATAACACATGGGTAATGACTCAACAGCTTTGACGTCTAGATCCACATACCAAGTTCTTACATGTTCCTGGTAGGGCATTTAGGAACATCACCACTGTAGTGCTTGCATGTGTGAGTATGCATATGTGTGCATATGCATGTGTGTGGGCAAACGTGGATGTGAACCATGAGTACACGTATGTGTGTATGTGATGTCAGGCTCACCTAGGCAACCCAGACACCATGCATTGAGAGGGTAGATGTCCATTACGGAACATATGTGGGAATTAGCTATACTAGTTCATACTGATTCAAATCAACACAGATGCACCCCAAACACATAGCATTTGGTGTAGGTAAGAAACCACGAGAAGCTAGAAACAGTACACTTACATAAATTGAAAATGCATGCATTCAAGCTATCTACATTTTATTAAAATCTCAAACAAAACCACACTCATTAGAGAGAACAAAAGGTGCATATGAAGAACGTGGTTGAGGAACTAAAAAGAAATAAGACGCTTAGTTTGAACCAATGATGATAAAGTGACACGAATGGAGTTTGATTCCCTGTCTGCCTCCAAGTTCCAAGAAGATTGTGTCCCACGAAGGGAATGTTCTGAAGACAGCCTCAAGGGGCACTTGGAGCAAGTCCCTTCCCAGGCGAGGAGGGATGAGAGGACGGCTGGAAGCTGTCAGGGAGCAGAGGCCAGGCCACCCTGGAGAGGGAGCTCACAGGAGGAGGAGCGCACCAGCACATTCCAGGCAGCGGAAGCTGCAAGTCAATGCCCCAAAACTCAAGTGTGTGCCTTCTGTGGGGACCACACATGGTTCCATATGACAAGGACAGAACACACTTAAAAGTGAAGTCATGGCAGGATGCTGGGTTGAACGACGCGGGACCTTATTCTGTGTCTCCATATTTAAGTGGGGCTCTGAAGGCTCAGGGGGGATTTTCAACTACAGTGACATTGTATTTTAAGCCATCTGTCTCTAATTTGGTCCAGCTTTATTTAAGGCCAATTCAATTCAAATCTCATTTCATCCACCACATGTTTCCTTAGTGAACTCCCTAAATGAATTGGATATAATCTCTTGTGAATGCCTGTAGCAGTTTGTTTGCTTTTCAAATGGAACCTAGCATCCTTTTATGGTTGGGCACCTTTCCCTTATCTTTCTTTGGACACTTAGTAAAACAGATGGCACATTTACAGGCGAGAGACTGTAGCAGATCATCCAATGCTCAGGGTGGATCGCGGAGAGTTGGTCAGATGTGGAGAGGTTGGAAGGTAGAGAGGAAGTCCTGCTCAAGTACCATGGCTCCCGTGTAGGCAACAAATGCCATGGGGAAACAGAGTAGGGTTTCTTGGGGGAGGGCACATAGAGGTAGACAATGACAGTGGCTTAGAGGGGCAGAGAGGAAGGAAGGAGAGTATTGTTTGCAAGAAGGGACTTTTTATTTCAGAAAGAAACTCCCAGTCCTGAGATTGATCTTAGGGCCAGCAATCTCAGCGATCTTTTAATTTCTATTAATAGTTCTAACAGCGCAGAACATAGCAGCTGCTAAATTAGTTTCCAGCCACAACTTCAAGCAAGCATCTGGACTTAGCCTTGGATAGAGGAGGCCGTCTTCAAATATCAGGAATGTGCATTCCAGTGCTCACCTGATCGTTTGGTGGTTTGAGATAAACAGTCGACATAAAATATTTGTGATTAAACAGAAATATGAAACAAAATGTTTGATTAGTTGTTTGAATTTCTTTGATTGTTTGTGTACCATAAAAACTTCTAAATCCATAACTTTGAAGTGTATTCCTATGAAGATTTCTTCAGTGAAATGAACGTTGGGTAAGTCACTTTCTTGGTTGAATCTTTCCCTGATAGCTTTACCACAGAAATCAGAAATAAGCTTGAATTTCATTTCAAAATTTTCCGAGAGATTTTTGAGTGCAGCCATGGTTTTCAAACCGCCTGGCAACAGGCCAATGACAATGTTTATTGGTCATCCTCCTGTGTACCCAAATCCCCACGACCTCTTCCTGCCCCACCTCTTTCTCCTCTAAACCTTCCCATCAGCTGGGAACTATCATGTGAGTTCAGCGGCATTCTGTTGAAAATATTTGTAGAGGCACGTTGGTGTAGCTCTGGCATATGGTGCACGCTCACAGGTTCCCAGCAGTGACACTTTCTGTACAAGTGTTTGCAGGACCCGGGGCCTCTGCACTGGATTACATTTGCCAGTACAAACGCAGCCTTTGCAGATTTAGCCCCAGCAAAGTGGAGGCTGCCTGAGCACTTGCTTCACTTGCAGTGTTCTGGTTGTGTTTACCCCAACCGCCCAGATCCTCTGGCTCGAATCCTTTACGTTATTTCCAACTTGCTGTCTGTGGACAAAACCTTCTAGTTTGGTGGTGGTATAGACCTGGCCTAGTTTCCAAGGGGAAGCAGTGAAAGTCCTGTTGTTGGTCGCTGTTAAAACAAGATTAGCCAACACTTCAGAATTTGCACCAACAGAAGAAACCTTACTCGTTCCGAAAGGTTCTTGTTTCTTTAGAAATTTATCTTTGAAATACACTGAAATGCACTGCTTTTTTGACTTAGTTCTTGGAACGCTGTCGGGAAGGTTTTCCAAAGTTGTGACTGATAACAGTTCCTTGGAACTGGGTTGAATAATTTTAAAAGACAGACAAAAAGGAGCTGTTTAGGAATTAAATATTAAAAGCTTGCACAAATATAGGGATTGTGTGTTGACTGAGGACCTATTGATTCGGATGTAATTAACTCAACAATACAGCCCATATCCACGGTCATTCCATGAGCAAGGATGTACACCTGAAAGAAAGTGTGATCGTTCATGTGATGTCAGTCATGTTCTATTGTTAAGAGGACACACCACTTTTGAGCATGTTATGTGCCACCAAAGCTATCATGCAGATGAACTGCAAGTATCTGTTGGGTTTTTGAGCTGAGGTAGGAGTGTTACTGCAGGACAGGTTATAGACTCAGGGATGGTCTGTCTGAGAATGGATCCTGTCTAACTGAATGACAGACACTTAGTGACACACACATTTCAAACAGCAGTGAGTACACCAGCGTTTATCTGTAAGCATTGAGTAATGTCTTGTCCATGTTGCAGTTCACGCTGGTGCTATTTCCTTGAGGTTGTCAACAGGTGTTAGTGAATGCTACACAGTAAGAACAAATGCCACTGAGACACACTCTCTCAGGGTTAACTGTTTGTGCATAAAAGACAAATAACCACAGCTTTGTAAGTGTATATTTTCTTTGGAAATGCTGCTCAAGTATACAGTAGACTTAACAGATTTGCAAGTTTTTTTTTTTTTTTCTTCTTAAATTGCACATTTAGGTTTCTAATCTAAACTCAGCTTCTTTTTATCTTGAATAATCTTCTGAGTGTAACTATCTGCTCCTCTTCCACTAGTTTGTTTCAGTAATCCTGTAGTACTTTGCACAGGTTTCCACAGCAATCTCTTAAAGTTTATAATTTTCCTAAATAAATCTGCTCTCAGATTAGATGGATGGATCCCCCTTTGCAGGAAACTGTAGCTCTGTAAATTAACTGTTTTATTTTCAATTTTAGCATAGGATCATATGCTACAGAATATGATGCATGTTTTGTAGGTGTAGAATGTAGCTCACCTTGCAGAGCTGTCTTGCTTAAATACACAGATAGTGAGAAAAAACCCTCCATTAACTGCCTGATTTAAATGTGATGTTCGTTCATCTGTTAATTTGTGTGAAAGTAATATAAACACAGGAAATCCTAAGGCAAGTTTGACCTGCTTTTTATGTGCTTTCTACTAAATTCCACTTTCGAAGTTTAGACAAAGCAGGTCTTTGAAGCGGGTTTTGCAGCCATGAAGTATTTGAGCCAGGAAACCTTACGTTTTCTGCAGAACAATAAGGTTGTTTCATTGATGACCTTAAGACAGCACATAAATATTATTCTTGGTTTCTTGAAAACAATGGAAAACACTCTCCTCAGCTTACTCTTCTTTAAACGTTCTAACAGATATTTTCATGAATAGCTGTTAGCCTTTTCTTGCCTTTTAAGAAAATTAACTTGGCATTTTATATATATATATATATATATATATATATATATAATATTTAAATATTTAAGTATATATTTATATATTATTAAATATAAATTTAATTAAATATATATATTTAAATATTTATTTATTTACTTTAGTTGTACACAATGCAATGCATCTATGTTTACGTGGTGCTGAGGATCGAACCCGGGCTGCGCACGTGCGAGGCGAGCGCTCTGCCGCTGAGCCACAACCCCAGCCCTTGGCATTTCTTAAAAATAAAAATTTTAAGTGCCTCCTTTAACGAATTTTTAGGACCCCAGAAATATGAATTTTTTTCTTTTCTTTCTTTTGGTACAGAGGATTGAACTCAAGGGTGCTTAACAACTGAGCCTCATCCCCAGCCCTTTTTTTGTATTTTATTTAGAGACAGGTCTAGCTGAGTTGCTTAGGGTCTCACTAAGTTGCTGAGGCTGGCTTTGAACACATGCTTGTGCTGAAATTTGAATTTTCAATGGCCCTCTTAAATGATTCTTATTTTAGTCAAGTTTAATAACTACAAACAGATTTATTTAAAATTCTCTTTTGTGTTGCAAAGCGTAATTCCTTAGTAGGTAATTGGCATCTGTTATTTATGAGTAAAAGAGGGAGAAGGGAGGGAAGGAGGCAGAAAGGGGTGGGAGAGAGGTTTTGAGGTATTGTGAGGGGTGAGGGGAGCTCCAGCAGGGCACAAGGAATTGCTACAACTTGGCGTGACTTTCTGGGCATGCTTCGATGGTATAGATGCCTTGAGATGGTGCAGGCACATGGGACCCTCAATGCCTTTTCTAAGGATTTATTCTCAGCCAGTCCTCCTGGAATCATGCTCACACATGGCTGTGGGAGTGTGCTCTGGAGAGCTTTTTAAGCAATGGTGAATCTGACTGAAAGAAGCAGGTAGGACCGGCACCGCCCTTCCCTCACCCTGGGTAGGACAGGCTAAGTGCTGGGCTCTGCCATGTTCCTTTGTAAATACTGGTGTTTCTCATATACCAAGCCTCTGGTGACAGAGGCAGGTGATCATGTCTGCAGTGCTTAGAGCCGGGTGTGGGAAGTGGCACCTCTAAAAAGATTTTTTGTTGTTGAACTTGCAGGTCCGAAAGGTAACAATGTTTTCAGTTATTGAGAAACACACATAAGACAGCACTTACTGCATGTTGTTACTTCAGGAATAAAGATGTGCTTGGAAATCTAGAAGGTTAATTATCATAAAGGCATGGGCATGGCTTACACTGTGCTTGTCATTGATGTTTGTGGCTTTTTTCTAATGTTGCTGACTTAGAATTTTAAGTCTCTCCAATAAAAATGCATTGCCTGTGTAATAAGAAAACAAAACCAGAAACATTGTAATATTGCTGCCTGAAACCAGCCATTTAAAGGAAAGTAAAGAGGAAGACCATGCTGGGCCTCAGGACCTTCAAGACTGAGGTGAGTGACAGGAGGACACCCAGGATAGACGTGCAGGGGAGAGGCTGGTGGGCGGAAGGCACCTTTGCAGTAGGAGAGCAGAATAAGGCGTGGATGTGACAATGGGAAGCAAGGGTGCCACGCAGGCCCCCTCCTCCCAGGAGTGTGGGTGTGTAGGACAATATGCTTCTGATATGTCTGATAAAAGTTGTCCTTTCTTTATGTTATAATAACACACAGACACACACACACTGGCACAGGCCTGGGCCTGGCAATGGTAGACCTCGGTCACTTTCCCTCCTGCATACCTGGACATGTGGTCCAAGAAGATCCCAGCTACTCCGGAGGTGGAGCCAGAAACAAAGGCTTCTGGGTAGTGGTGTATTTGGGAAGTGGTCTTGGGAAGTAGAAGTAAGGGGTGAATTAGGAGAGAGAGAACAACCCATAAAGGGATGTGGGTTAGCTGGCCATCCTGTGGCACAAACTGGTTCTCAAGTCATAGGGCCTGCTAAGGAACTGTGAATCTGTCTTGGAAATGAATGTCTGCCCACCTGCTCCTCCTCCTCGAGGCACGTCCACATACATGGATTCCCTCACTGTCCAGGCTGGGCCCCACAGGCAAGCACCCTCTCCACATCATCAAGCCATCTAGGAAGCTTTGGGCAAGAAGCCAGAGGTGGGTGGCACATCCTGAGGCTGCTGCTTGAAGCTCACTGAAGTTGGCTGGACCTGGTTTTGGCAGCAGGGACTGCGTGAGGGCTGGGGCTGTGTGAGGGTTTGGAGTAGCACACGAGGTGTCCCATTTGCAAGGGCCTTGCAACACACAGCCTGAAATTGCTGTGTATTCTAGGTTTCTGCCCCACCCCTCCACATCCAGATATTTAGCTGTACTCTGTGGACAGTCACACAAAATAACTAGGGGCACTGCAGCTCACATGGAGCTCTTGAAAGAACTGCAAAGGTAGAGGGTGGAGCTAATCGTAGGGTGCAAAAAGAAAGATGCGTAGATTTAAATTTATAACTACCACTTATATATGTGCATATAATTCAAACCCCATTGCTGTAAGTTATATTAAAATTTGGGGGAAATAGTTTTCTTAAGGCTGTTGACTTAAGTTGTCCTAAAATGGTTTGAATGCATTAGTTCATTTCTTTTGCTGATTTACAATGATCTGATCAAAGCCATCTTACTCTGTGAAAGTCATGAAATGTGCATTTCTCCTGAAGCTTACTGTCAAGTACTTTGGCTCAGCCTCAAGAGAATATTTTCTAGAAGAGGGTAGAGTAACAATTTAATTACTTGGGTACAAGCAACTTCTACATTATTAAAAGGCTTGATGTTTTTGTTTGTTCCCATCTGTATTAAGAAGCACACTATCAAATAGTCCCATCAATACACATGTCTACATATTTAGGAAACTCATTATTTTGAAGACTAAATTTAGTTAGGAAATACATTAATAAATAAACCACTATAGTTGGGACTGAACTTATAAGATCATGCTCATAGTTTCAGAGAGTGATTCCCTTCTTTGTAGTTCAGACTTTAGGGAAAAATGTCTGTTATTCCTTTGAATATTTAAATGATGCTCATTACTATGAATGTGAATGCTGCATCAAAAATTTTACCCTGCCTGTCTCTCTTTTCTCCCTCCAACTACACACACACACACACACACACACACACACACACACACCAATCATATACATCACTATGTGTTCATAGATACATGCACTGTATAATGCATATGTTTACATATGTATTTTAAAAGTTCTACATATGCAGTTTAGACAAACATGAACTTGACTAATGACTAATGGGGGATTTGGCTTCATTGTCTGAGGGAAAATGTCAATGATCTCTCTAGAAGTTACTGTCGTCACTCTGGTAACTCACAGTCTGGGCACCACTAAAACTCAGAGACCAGGTGCGGATGGATGCCAAGCGTGACTAGTTGGTGGGACATAGATGCTTCTATCCAAGCTCCTCTCATTGCAGAATAATGAATAACTTATTTTCAGAGACTTGTTAAATTGCTTGTGTGTGTGTGTGTGTGTGTGTGTGTGTTTTCTGTCTAGGCATTATTTCTAGGTAAGATTATCTTAATTGCCTTTGAAAATCATTTTCAGTATTTATCCATTAATAGATATCAAACTTTAATATGCAATTTTAATTATAAGCACAAATAGAAATAAGTCCTGACACATATGTGAATTAAGGAGATAGCCATTTGCATTTATTAATATTAGTATATTATCATTAAATGTATATCAAACTCTCACAAATATACCAAATTACATGTATAGTTTATATACATGCCTGAAAATCCAGAGTATTCTCATCATTTTCTATTTTGGGGGGTGGTAGTGCTGGGACTTGAACTCAGGACCTTGCAAACACTAGGCAAGTGCTCCATCACTGAGCTACATTCCTAGTCCCTTAATCTTTTAAAATGTTTACTAGGAGCTAACATTTACATTTTAGCAATAAAAAATTGGCACATGGATTAAAAATTTAAAGTTTTACAAGACAATATTCTTGCAAACCCCTGCCAGGACTGTCATAGCGTGCATGGCAAAGAGTAAAGACTCGAGATTCACAAAAGCTGAAAAGCAGTCCTCACTGTGCTCTCAGCCGGCTGTCCTCTGGCAGTGGTTTCCTTGATCTGCGAGGGGTGGGCCCACGCATGCAGGCACCTCCTTCACTTCAGCCCCTCTTCATATTCACTTGTTTCTGATGGGTGCCTGGAGCTGGGGCGGCCAAGGCAACACGCCCCAGGCCCTCTCTTCTGCTCCACGTTCCCCTGCTCTCCCCGTGCCCTGCTGCCGATGGCATAACAGCGATTGTCACCTAGTGCTCCATTTGTGCCCAGCTCTGAGCTGACTCCTTTGCTTTTCCCTTGTTTCCTGTCCCCGCAGCCCTCTCCAGCCTAAGCAATCTGAAGCACCAAGTCAAGAAGGCCCTTCCGAGCACTCTTAACCAAGGTCAGAGGCCGGTGCCTGACGTCTCCCTGCAGGCCTCCTGCTCTTAGCGATGGCACCTTGGCCAACCTGGGGCAGGTGGGCAACAGCCTCTGTAGCCAGCAGTGGGCCCTGTGCTCCTCCACCTGAGATGCCCTCACTTGCCTACCTGTTTGCAGAGGAAGATGTTTCAAGAGTTTAGTAAGCTTGAGAACGGTGCCTCAAGATAACTTCTTCTTTCACCATCAGGGACCAGTGGCTCTTGGGCTTTGGCTTAGCCTGAGAACAACCATGCCATAATCCTGCACCTGTTAGGAAAGACATGAATGCACGCCAGAGCTAAATTTCACAGCTTTCCTCTGGTCAGCTTGGCAGCCCACTTTTTTTGAAACACTAGTCATTGAATCCAATTTGTGGTTTGCTACTAGCATTAAAAAGAGAGATTGGAATTTAAAATTCCAGAATTTATCACAAAGAGTGAAGATAGATACTGTTTCTTGAACTGTGTGTTTCGGGGTGGTGTATGTGAGTGTTTACGGGGTCATCGTTTTGTATATGACATTCAGAATCACTTGGGCAGAGGACCAGGGTGTGTTATCATCCAGCTGCACATATTTGGTTTTCCGTGGATGATCGGCCGTGTTCTGTTTATATATCGTGCAAGTTTAAATGTGAAGCAACCGTGCTTCTCCACCTCACTTTAAATTCTTCCTTAAATGAAGTCACTGCAATGCCCTTGGCCAAGAGGCAACAAAACATTATTCTTCTCCCTCCAAGCGGACTTGCAGAGAGAGCTTCTGACCCGCTTTGCTGTGAAGAAAGGGTCTTCGTTGTTCAAGCACTTTTCTCTTTTCATTTTAGTTTTTTCAAGTCTTTCTTACCATGTGTTTCCAAAGTGCAATCACCTATAACACAACTTCCCCCAAATGCCACCGATCCTGCCTAATGACCCTTTGACTAATTATCTTCAAGCGAGGAGAAAGGCTGGTAGCAGTGAGGCCCGTGGAACTCAGGATGGTTTATTTCTAAACGCACACTAGCTGTCTACACCACATCTGACCTTGTGGTATTTTCTTAACATTTCCCAGGCACAGTGTCCTAGTCCCCGAATGGTCCCACCTGAGCCACCCAAGGTCCCCGCGTCCCTCTCCTGTGTCATGGTGTGAGCCTCCTGGGGCACAGCTGCTTCCACCCCAAGCCCCTCTGGCCTGGCTCGTCCCAGGGAACAGAGTGATCTTTTGACAACACAATCAGATCACAACAAATCTCCTGTTTGGAACTTTCCAACACCGGACTGAGTAGCATTTGGTGTCAGTTGTGTCCGCTATGGCGGCCTGATGCTGGCCTGGCTAACTCCACCCTCAGGTCTCCTGCACATTCCTCAAACACACCGAGCCATTCTAACTTCAAGGCACCTGCTCCTCCTTCTACCCTTCCTTCTACATCCAGCTCTCTCCCTCATCATCTCTGTACTTGTTAAAAAGTCACTTAGAATAGACCTCTTCTTGACTCTCTGTCCACATCCTGTGTTACGTTTGTTCGCAGCATGCATCACTGCTAACGTTGTGTCACAGGTTGGTTGACTGGTTTATCATCTGAGCTACTTCACTAGAATCCACACTAGAATCCACATTTCACGAGGGCAGGGACTTTGGTTGTCATTAAAAGCAATTTTAATAATAAGCATAAGTAAAAGTTCACTGCTATGTGCAGGACCCCAAACCATTCTTGGCACATTGTAAGTGCTAAATCATGGTTGAACAAATAAATGAAAGATTTTAAATCCCCTACACGGTTAACATTTGGATTAAATAAAGGTGCCTGCAGTAAGACTCGGCACGCGGTGAACATTCAGTGAACACAGCTGATCTCTTTGTGGCGGAGGGCTGTCTCATCTCCAGCCCCAGGCCCTCTGCAGGCTCACTGGCTACTGGAGACTTTGCTCCTTGTGGCTGTGGGACTGGAGTTTCCTGTAACATGTGGCATTTTGCTTCCTGAAGCTGTGAGGAAGCATCAGTGGTTGCTTCTTGTCCCTTCCTTGGGGTCCTCTTGGAGAGATGTCTCAGATGGGGTCACACCTATGCAGGGTGGTCTCCCTTGTGACTGACCAGAAGTCCACCAGTTGGGTATCATGGTTATCCCTGCCCACTTCCCTCATTTTGCCATGGAACGTGATATCATCACAGGAGTGACACCATTGCCTTGGCTCTGTCCTGTTGGTTCACAGCCAGCCATGGGTCCTTCTCTAGAGGGGAGGAAACCATTGGGCTCATCCTAGGAAGCTCCCCACCACACCTGGCTTTGCATTTTAACCTGCAAAACCAGTTGCTGAACTTCTCTGAGGTTCATCTTTTCTGTATGTAAATTGGGATCAATTAGCTTCATGGATTGCTTAAGTACTAACTGCTGTAAGCACTCACGTGGGCAATAGTGCCTCTCTCAGTAGTTGTCTCATGGAATGCAAATTGTTCCTCTCCCGACTGATCACCTATAGGGGTGTTAAGTAAGATGCTGTGTTACTTTTTCATCTAGTGACAAATATGTAACAAAAACAACTTAGAGGAGGAAGGATTTATTTTGGCTTATGGGTGCAGAAGTTTCAGTCCAAAGTTGGCTGGCTGCATTGCTGAGGTGAGGCAGAGCATTGTGACAGAAGAGCATGGTGGAGGAAAGCAGTTAGCTCACAGCAGCCAGGAAGCAGAGAAAGAAAGAAGGTGGAAGGGCCTGGGGACAAGACATACACCTCCAGGACATGCCACCTGTGGTCTACTTCTCCAACTAGGCCTTACCTGCTAAGTTTCGACCCTCCAATAATCCATCCAGATTCTTTATCTATCAAATGGATTAATCCACTGATGAGGTCAGGGCCCTCATGATCCAATGACTTCCAAAAGCCCCACCTGGGAGCACTGCTGAATTGGGGACCAAGTGAACCCTTGGGGGCACTTTGTAGGCAAATAGTAATAGACAAAATAAATAAAATGCTTAGCAAAGTATTTGGTACAAAGGAATTATACAACAAGTGTATAAATGGAAGGGAAAAAAGTTGACATTTATTATATAATTCTATATTATATTTATTCTATAATAGAATAAGTGATTCTATTTTATAATATAATCCTTTTAAATGATGTCCACATCATAAAAGAAAGATTTATAATATGTTTCTGAGTCTGGTATTTAGTTTCCATTGAGTTTTTATAATTGTCATTGGATCATGAAAGGGAAATAAGAACTCTAATCTGTTTGATCTTCTGATGCTTTTTACATTGAAAAGAATTTTATTGATTATGAAAAAAAATATCTGGGCTAAATGAAACAACAAAAATGTATTTTTATAAAAGATATTTTACTCTATGAAATAATATTGCTGAATGTTTTCAATTCCTGAAGGTAAGTTTATAATTTAGAAAGAAAATATTACCATAAATATTAACTATTTCAAGTTCTTAGTTACATTTAAAATATTGTCAACTTTCAAAAAAAAATGTGAAACAGATTACAATAATAGCAAAACATCAAGAAAAAAAAAGGAAGAAAGAAAGAAAAGGAAGATTTAAAACCAGAAAACGAAAATGAAAGGCCATTTATTTAGAGATATAAAAGTAGCTATGCTCCAAGAAAAATGATTAAAAATAAAATTTGCCTCTGTATTTTTTTTTTTTTTTTTTTTTTTTTTTTAGCAATTAAAGCAAAAAGAAGGAACAGTTGGGTTATTATTATTCTCGTGAGATGAAATACAAATGCATCTTTAAACTCCTTTATGGAAGAGAATCAATTATTGTCCACACTTGTATCCTCTGGCCTGGCCACTCCTTTGGCTCTTTGGCCTTAAACACACAGTTTCTGAAGTGAACTGAACTGTCACCAAACTCTTCCCATGACAATTCGTAAAGTTATCACGTCACTATTGACCTAAGGCACACCAATTAATAAAATGGAAAAGATATTCCAGTATGGGTTTGAGAAGGTGCAAAACCACTGGTTTAATGTTGTTTCTCATGTCTGCTGTAGAGAATTAAGTCTTGATAGGGCCATTTCCTTAAGGAGCTCAGCATGGTCTTAGGAATCTTTACTCAAATATAACATTTTAATCAAATATTCTATTTATCACAGGTTGAGTCCCTCTAGTCTGAAAATCAAATCCTGAATGCTCCCAAATCTGAAACTTTTTATGTATTATCTCGATGCCACAGGTAGAAAATTCCACACCCTACCTCAGGTGACTGATCATAGTCAAAACCAGATGTCCTAAAAATAGTGTATAAAATGACCTTCAGGCTATGTGTGTAAGGTGTATATGAAACATAAACAAATTTGATGGTTAGATTTGGGTCTCAATCTCAAGATATTTCATTGTGTTTATTCAAATATTCCAAAATCAGAAAAACACCTGAAATTCAAAACCCTTCTGGTTCCAAGTGTTCCCAGCAAGGGATATTAAACCTGCTTAGGGTTGGCTAAGGCAGCGAAGGTTTGAATGTTTCTTAGATCTTGCCCCCTGCATTCCAGGGCAGCTAATTTGGGATTGACTTCTCTGACAAGCTCTGAAATGTCAACATTCTGGAGAGGTTTGACTAAAGATAAGACGACATAGTTGGTATCTGTTATTTTATTAACCAAGCCTAACATATCTTTTACCCAGGCTAACAGGGCTGTCCAAATTCTGCCAGGGTGTGTGCTCACAAGTAGATCCAAGATTGTCACAAAAAGATGAAACTCTTTGAATTCTTGATTTTGATCCCAAGGTCTGTTTCCTAGAGAATAAAAGAGAAAAGCTGGCCTAAATTTGTGGTCCATTGGTCATTTCAGTCACTTTTGCTTTTGAATAATATCCCATAATAATGATCTTACCAAAATAAGTTAGCAGGAGCGTATTTTTCCACATAGGCTTTGATCATTGGATGCTATATTATTAGTTTTGCTTTTTGACATTTGGAGAATATGAAAGCAGAATATGTTTGTTTCTCTCCTTTTAGCAGCAATTAATCAACAGATGGGACTCCTAGAGTAAGCTACTAGCTAATAACGGTGTGGTTTTGCAGTCTGAGGCCAGGGATCTTTATCCGGAGTGTGATTATGGTGGTGGTCGCACAATGAGAGAGTGGTAAGTCACAAAGTAATAGTGTGAGGTGAAGATGTCCAATTTGGCCTGGAGGTGCTCGAGTCTTAGGCTAGAGGAGTAGCCCAAACCCATGGAAATCCCCAGGGGAACAGCTGCAGGCAGACCTGATGATACCAGACTGTGCAGTTAAGGCCGCTCCCTCAGAGGACGGAGGGAAAAACAGAAAATATGAAAACAAGTGGAAAAGGTTCCATTCAGAAGACAGGAAAGTGTAAACTTTGAAACGATTTGAAAACGGATCACACATTGGAGGCAAAGTTTTTTAAAGACGGTAAATCATTTCAGTGTAAGACATCTTACATGTCTTACATCAACATGATGTAAGACTTTTGACTTTGGTTACTGGAATGCCAGTGGTCAATTTCAAAACAGTTTCTGTCAATTAATGAGAAAGGTGCATAGCAATAAAGCATTTAGTGTACAAGAACTTTGAATTAACATGAGGTTGAAAGACAAGAGGGAGAAGATGTTAACCATGTGTGTGTATGTTGGGGGTCATTTATTTTTCTGTTAACAAATTGTAAGAACAGTGATGGGCATAGGTCTTGGGTAAGAACATCATTTTCATGTGTACATGGAAGTTTCTGGTAGGTTTCTCTGTGGGCTTTAATCCAGCACATCCTCTTCATTTATGCAGAAACTTACCCATGAATGACATTGTACGTACATCTACATATGATGAAGCTAACTTAGTTTTTTTTTGAAAGATCTATTTAATATTTTCCCTAGAGACTAAAAACACTAAATTGTAAATTCATTAATACTTGCTGTCAACGCTTGAGGTTTATTCTGAATAATTTGGTATAGAAATAAGCTTAACCTCAAGCTATTGGGTGACCTCTCATGAATTCAATACATGCTGAAACAGTTAAAATCATAGATACTTTTGTTTTAAATCAAGGTTATGGCCAGCTTAGCCTGTTGCAAAGAAACTTAAACCCTTGCCAGTAATCAGGGTAAACTCAGTGGTCTAAAGGACAGACACTTGTATTCAAGGTCTTTTTAATGTATTCACATGAATCAAATTCCCATTTCCCCTAACACAATAGGAGGCTTTTTCTGATGCTGTATTTGAAGGAAGACTATTCACGGCGTTAATGAGTGAAGACTGCACTCATTGAGGAATTATCTAGAGGCAGCATGGAGCAGCTTTTTGCTAAATATAGCACAAAAACTGCATTCAGGAGACAAATCCTAGGTTCATAATACAGGACATGAAAAATGATCTCAACGCTCAAGAGCCTGGGGAAAAGTTGGGTATTATGTGGGAAGGTTAATTTAAGGCTGAAGTTGGGGGTTTTAGAATTCTAAATTTTGCTTTTGTTTGAAATGCCAATAAGCACAAACTTGCAACTCAATATTTTGGATTAATTTCTGAAGGTGGCTTCTTGGCAATCCCGGGTGGAATGAATCCTGGGTGGAATGGTCTGTTCTCCCCGCACATAACTAAGAGGAGGAGCTCTGCAGAGGGCACCATCCAGCAGCCACCGTGCCGGACCCCCCATGCCCGGTGGGTGTCATGTCATTAGTTCTCGAATTGATTCCTGCCTCATGAATGGCACAGATGCTAATGGCTGTGGGCCTGCACGTGCACTGTGGAGCGGCCCTACACTCTCCTCAAGGGGCAAGAGAACTTGACAGCTGCGCCAGTGCTGGCTTGTTCACTGGGAGGGTTCAACTATGAAACCTGATGTGGTCTAATGGTTCCAAAGTATAAAGATTCCTTTTAAAGCCTAAATTTTTAAAAATGGCTTTGGAGTATTCTTAACATGCTTTATTTTTTTTGGGGGGGGGGAGTTGGCAGTGGGGACTTAACTTGGTGCTTTGCCACTGATCTACATCCCCAGCACTTACATTATTTTGAGGCAGGGTCTCACCAAGTTTCTTAGAGACTAGCTAAATTGCTGAGATGGGCCTCGAACTTGATACTCTTGTCCCAGCTTCCTGAGTTGCTGGGATTATAGGTGTGCATCACTGTGCCTGGCTAATACCTGATTATTGAGGAAATTCATGTCTGAATATATGTAATCACTCCTGATTCCTGTCTTCCAAAACTTCAAAGGTCAGGAGGAATCAATCTAGGTTTCCATTTGTAAAAAACTGACTTAAGTTGATTTAATAATTTAAGCAAGACATTATATACTTGGGGGGGGGGACTTGAATTAAAAAGAAGCTCACCCGATTATCCCAGAGAATCCAATACTGAAAGAATAAAGTCACAGCCAGCAAGGTGGGTCTGTAACCCTGGAAGCTTCCACAGCAAAAGACAACAATGCACATCTTTGGGATTGTGGGTGTCAGAGGAAGAGGTGGTCGGGATGGTCTTGCTATACAATCTGGGCTATCCTCAGTGATTCCAAAGGCTGAAGGAAATTGAGGTCCTGGGCGGAGTGTCCTGAAACTTGGGTATCTTATTTTTTATTATCTAGGTAGAGTACTGAAGTAGGGTTAGAATTGTCTTTGTGAAGAAGCAGGCTTTTGGCTCAGGCGTATGTTTAATTTTGTGGTCGGGAAGGGACCTTATCTCAGCCTTTCAGATCTGAGATGTGGTCTGTCTTACTTGGTCATGCTATTTCGTTTGGCCATTGTCTGTTGTTTATGGCTCAGGTCATGTTTATGTTCAGTGGGAACATCATGGACTAGCTCTAAGCTGCCAGTGTCATTTATCATTATCTGTCATGTGCAGGACAGTATGCTTACTCTGCACACTTAGACGGCAGCATTTGAACCAATAGATGGAAGATGTTGTCAAGAGGAACGTTCCAGATCAGCCTAGGATGAAGTGAATCAACTCACAAAGCTGTGGGCTTCCTGCTGCTGCCATGATCTGCCAGTTGGTCCTCTGGTGAAAGGGTTATCAGAATAAAGCTGGTTTCCAGCTCACAATTTTAGGTTTGATCCTTAAATTTGCCAGAATAATAAAGATTCGGGGCTCTGTTGGAAGAGATGGTTGTGACTCAAATCTTTGTCGGGTTATTATAATTAGACACTAGCTTTTACTTCACTCTCACCAGCTCTATTTTGCCTTCAAAAGGGCAAACCCTGTAGCTCAAATTCTGATGTTCATGCACACATCATTTTGTGTCTTGTTTTACACTCTGCATTTCGGGAAAAGAATTTCTTTGGATACATATCTTTACTAGGATACACACAGCACGTTAGCAGGTTCCCTTGCACAAAAGGACGACATGTGCACTCGATAAAATGACTTTTAAAATTGTTTCCAGCTCTTTCCCCAAGCAGCTGCAATAGTCTTACCTTCTCCCACCCCGGTCTGTTGGAGCACCACTGTCCATCCACCAACATCAAAGAACTCGAACAACCCTTTGAAATGACCTTGATTCGGTTTCTTAGATAATGATGTAAGGTCTAAAATAGCTGTCAAATGCCTTGTGCTACCTTGCCATTTGGCGCAACTGGGGGACTCAAATGCCTGAGACCTCCCCACTCCACTCCTGCAGGTCTGGTCCCCTGGCCAACAGCCCTCATGTTGAAGGGACCTGGCAGGGCTCCTGCTCATCTCTGGGTTTGTTACCTGCCAGCTCATGAAATTATTTGAACATACACCCCCTTCCCTGAGGAATGTTTTGCCCTCTTGATATTAAGCCTGTCTCCCTGCACTAGGTATACCTGTCCCCAGTACCACCCATGTCCCTCTAGGGTCTGCAGGATCCATCTCGAGGAGGAGTGTATTGCTGCTAAACCCCCAATCAGCATTAGGGGTTGTGCATGGGCACCCCCTTGCCCCTAGGGCAGAGCCCTTCCCTCTGCACTGAGTGGGGGAGGTGGGTAACCAAGACCTTTCCACTTTCCCTGAAGTGGGACATTTTCCATTATTTAATATTTCCTGGCACTATTTGTCATATTGTGGTTAAAATTGGTTGCTTCACAATGTGGTTCCTACTACCGTGTGGACAGATTTGAGACTTGTAGTTTTTCTAGGATGTGTTGTGGCATCTTATAGAATTAGCACATTTTTTATTTTATAAATTGACATCAGTTTATGTCCATTTTTTTTTTTTTTTGGTACCGGGGATTGAACTCAGGGGCACTTGACCACTGGGCCACATCCCCAGCCCTTTTTTGTATTTTTATTAGAAGCAGGGTCTCACTGAGTTACTAAGTGCCTCGCCATTGCTGAGGCTGGCTTTGAACTCGCGATCCTCCTGCCTCAGCCTCCCAAGTGCTGGGATTACAGGCATGCGCCACGGCGCCCAGCTATGTCCATTTTTGATCATAAACATTTCCCTCTATAACTGAAACGGTCTTTATTATATCCGGAGTGCTCTGAGGTGAAATCTCCTGGATTCGCCTTGAGGCTGGATAGTGCTGAGGCTGAGCCACTGGGAATTGAATTGGTCATGTGTCCACCAGAGGTTGATGCCCACCTGGTTGTTCCTCTACCCCAGCAGGCCTTCAAGGTGGCACCTTTCGTAATGTTCCCCTTTATTTTGGTACTGCTGAATACCTTGTGCCACCAATGCAACCAAGAATGTAGGTGCTACATCATGGCTGGAAATTGAACTACAAGTTTGGACAATCTCCAAACTGTTTCACTTTTAATGAAAATAATTTAGACCTGCTCACAGCTAGAACTACAGAATAGTCGATGACCAGTGTAGACTACAGAAGATTTGGAATCTGGTCCCTGTTTTCTTATTTGATTCTCTGCATATTTTAATTGTCTAGTTACCACATTCTAGTTTCAACCCACTTCATTTAAATTGGCTTAGTTCTAATACTTGGTCTAACCTTACATATAGTAAAATTACTAGCCTCTTTACTTGCATCATAAATAGTGAATCCTATATAATTCTTGAATGAATAATGGAACTGTGACTCCCATTCATGATCTACAATTCTATTTCCATGCACTTTGCTATACTGGAAAACCTGTTCAAAGCAGAATGGTTTTTAGTCCTTTTTAAAGATCTTATGATCTTGTTTTTTAAAACCATTATAACAGACTATGATCAATGTGATCCTCATTCTTCATTCTTCAGTATAATAAGGGAGGATATTAGCACAATTTCTACTTAAAGTATAAGTTTCAAGGGCTATAGATCACTGCTAGCACTTTTTCAATGACCATGAATTGCTATTAGATATAATGCAAAAAAATTTTTTGTCTAAAACCATATTTATCAGTGAATGTTAACAAATGTTCAGTTAACCTAAGGTAACAAAATTACTTAGCTATTCAATAATCATCAATTTATATTGAGTCATTTATATTGAGTCTGTTTAATTGCATTGTTTCACATTTGATTTTAATTACATTTCGATTAGTTTCATGTTCTGCACACGAGTGCATATCCATTGCTTGCAACTCTCACTTTCTGGGATAGGCCATGTAGGGGTCAACACATACGCAGGACCCCTCCCCACTGCCCACCTCAGTGAGGCATAGGTCCTGCACAATTCTTGGTTCCTTTTGGATATGACTCCCTTCAAGGGTACCCCTAGTTTCTGGTCTCAGTCACGTTGAGGAGAGAGGCTCCTACAGATAAGGCAGCTAGACCCTGGCAGGTGAGAAGTATCAGCAGGAGTGATGTATTAAGGCAGCTGTACAAGGAGGGGAGGGGGATGTGGGTGTAGACTTAGTGTGTATGGAGACTTTGCCAGGACAGGAGGTACACAGGAGGAATTTAGAGACTTAAGAACAAGGCAGAGAAGGCTGCCTACATAGGCCTGGGCAATGTAAGCTCTGTAGGCTTTTAGGCAGAGCTATCATAACAGGAAACAAGTTTGTGGAAATCATGATGGATTTTTAGAGGGTGTGGGAAAGTAATACCTAGAGGTGAAGGAATTTGGGCCTGTGGGGAGATAAGCCTGAGAACAAGGCTGTTTCTCCCAGCCAACATCCAGTTGATTCTGCATCTTGCCCCTTTCCAATAGTCTCATTTCCTCAGCATGCCTGATTTTAATGGTGTTACTGGTGCTTTTAAAAATAGTTTATGCGTGTTACTTGCTCAAGAATTTTTGAAAGTCACTGGAAGATGTAACATTTATTTTTCCATCCTAAAGATAGTGTCAGCTTTCCATTACTGTAACAAAACACCCACGATGATCAACCTAAAAACAGGAAGGGTGGACTGGGGATGTAGCTCAGTGGGAGAGCCCTTGTCAAGCATGTGAAAGGCCCTGGGTTGGAGCCTCCTCACTGGGGAAAAAAAATTAAGTTGATTTTGGCTTTTGATTTTTGAAGTTTCAATATGGGTGGTCGGTCTATCACTTTCGGACTTGTGGTGACAGAACATGGTGCTGAAGCACGTGGCAGGGAAGCCCTCACCATGTGACAAAGTGAAAAGGGGCTGCATCCCAGTGGCCACTTCAAGGGTATGCCCTCCACGACCTAGCTTCCTCCCCTCAAAGGTTCTCCTGTCCCCAGTGGCACTGTGGGCTGAGAACCGCACCTCCAACATATGGGCCTTTGGGGGCCATTAAAGTAATGTCAGCAGGCATCTAAAACGATGTACATAGGGACTCCATAAGTTCTTTCCAGGGGAATTTGAAGAATGCATTGAAAATGGGAGGGAGAGGTTATATTTCACACAATATTATGTACAAAGATATATGCCAGGAAAGTTCTGAATACCACTCGTTCTTCGAATTGTCTTTACAATAATCCTGTGAAATACTTTTATAGTGAAGGAAGCAGGCCTAGAGGATTAAACTCCTAGGGTGTGTGTGGTGAGACCAGGAATGATCCCAAGCTGGCTGGACTGATTCATGGTCTTCATCAGACACTAACGGTGGAACTTACTTATATAGCTTACCTCTGTATCATTATGCTATCACAGTAGTTCCCCACACATAACAATTTTCTTGTTGCTAATGTAAAGATAATGATTAGTTACTTTTTACTAGAATGATGGAAAGTTTAGCAAGATTGTAGAAGAAAATCGTAGGCAACTTTGTTTCATAGTTTAACATGAGAAAAATCTCATCAGACATATCAAGTACACAGCTAGACCACAGAATATGTCAGGCCCTAGAAGTCAAACATGCTCTAAAACAAAACCATGTGGAAATCAAAATCCTTTCATTTTCTTGAAAGGCTGTAACTTATTGTACAACAACTTAAATGTCTGTGAAGAGACTGACATTTGCTATGGCTGTGAGATTCAGAGCTCAAGTTTCCAGAAACGTCAAATTGAATGCAGTGTAAATGCTGATCACTAATAGCAGTTATAAGGTATAGGTATTATAAATTAGGTATTATAAATTAAGGTATTATAAGGTATTATAAATTACAAAAGTTTTCTTTTTTATAGGCTCACACTTAGGTAAACTAAGTCTTCTATTAAAAATTAATGTTGAACAATTTTCTCTAGAGTCCTCAATTTTTAGCTATTCCAGTTGACTTCCAAAATGTTAGCAGAGAACAGTAGCATGGAAGGGTGTCTTACCAAAAATATCTAACAAGCTTATCAATAACATTTGTAATTGGGAGATATGTGTAATCATTATAGCATTTTCAAGTAAAAAGTACCATAAGAATTACAAATGTCTCTGAACACCTAATGAAGGCACAGAATTCACAAGGGCCTGGGTTGGGTCTGAATCTAACCTAGGATTTATGTATGTCCTATGGTAAAGCACTGAATGTATCTTGTATTAGTTTGCCTCTTACAAAGATAAGAGCTGGTCTATATCTATCATGTAAGGCTATTTTAAAGTTTTGAGTCATTTGAGACTTAGATTTATGAGTATGAATGGTAGTTATGTAAATATAAATTATCACTGCTATTTTCAAGTTATTTGGTTTTGTCAAAAAAAAAAAAATCTTGTTTGACTTGCTCTGTAATCTTACATGCTCTTTAGCTCCAAAAGACAGTAAAAAATAGGTGACTGGCAATGCTGAGAAACCCTTTGCTGTATTAGTTTTTCTTCTTCCAGCAAAGCCAGGTGTTACTCAAATTAGATGGAGGTGTTTGTCTATCCACACTCTTAAAACCACATAAAAATGGAGAAAAATGGAGCACAACAACAAATGAGCCTTCGGGAAACAAAATGTTCAGCTTCACTTTCCATGCGTGTCCAGACAGACTTCTCAGTGCCTCAAATGAGTGACACGTGCTTTAAGATTGAGACCTCCTAGAGCTGAGAAAGCTTAAGCCACTTGTAGAATCCTATTTGATTGACTTTTAGGATTTTCTATTTTCATTTGTCTTTATTGGTGCATTATAATTGTACAAAATTGTAGGATTAATTATTACATGTCTGTACATGCACACAATGTAACAATTTGACCAGTATTCCCAGTATTTTCCTTTTCTGTTCCCTCCAGCCTCACCTCCAGTCTCTTTCCTGTACTTTAATCCCCCTTCAATTTTCATAAGATCTCCTCTCACACCTCTTTTTCGTGACTCTCACATACAAGAGAAAGCGTATGACCCTTGACTAAGTTTGGCTTATTTTCCTTAATGTTCTCAAATTTCATCCATTTTCCTGAAAAGAATGCAATTTCATTCTTTATGGGTAAATAAAACACCATTGTAAAGACATACCACATTTTATTTATCCATTCAGCCATTGGCAGGCATTGATTTGAGTATGTTAAACAATATGTGCATCACTTTTTTTTAGAAGCTTTTTTAGAAGCAAGTTGGTTGTGATGTGCAATCCAAACATGCTGTTGAATACAACTTGCTAATTAAGAACTTTTGAATCCAAATTCATCAGGGATGTTGGTCAGTAGCTTTCTTTCACTAATGTATTCTTATCTGGCTTTGATATGAGAGTGATACTGGCCTCATAGAATTAATTTGGAAATGTTCCAGATATTATTTCATGGAATAATCCAAGATTTGGTGGAATTTAGAAAATCCATCTGGTACTGGGCTTTTCTGTGTTAGAAGCATTTTTATTACTGCTTCAATCTCATTGCTGCTTGTCTGGGTTTTCCCTATCTTGATTTAATTTTGTCAGGTCATGTGAGTCAAGAAACACATGCTTTCTAGACTTTTCAACTTGTTGGAGTATGTTTTCAATATAGTCCCTAAAGATTATCTAAATTTCTGTGATATCTATAGTGACTTCATTTTTTCTCTCTTAACTTGGGTTTTCTTTTAGTTTAGCTAAGGGCCTATCAATTTTATCTTTTGAAAAGAACTAATTCTTCATTGATCCTTTGTATATATCATTCCCCCCACCCCCTTTTAATTTCCTTCCTCTACTGGTTTTGGCATTGGTTTTTGCTTTGCAAGGGCCTTGAAATGCACCATTATATTTAGATGTCTCTGATTTTCTTATGTAGCCACTCATAACTATAAACTTGCTTCTTGAAATCACCATCATAGAGGCTTTGTATCATTAGTACTAGTCTTTGTTTATAAGAGTTTTTAAATTTTCTATTGCCAATTCATTATTTAAAAGTGTTTTTTTTTTTTTTCTAATTTCCATGTGTTTACATAGTTTATGTAGGGATTTTTGGTATTTTGTTACATTATTGGGTAAGTAAATTTTATTTACTAAGAGTTGCTTCATGGCCTAAAATGTTCTATTTTAGAGAATGTTCTATGACCCACTGAGCCAAAAGTATATTCAGCTGTTGGATGAAATAATCTATGGATATCTTTTAAGTTAATATTTTTTAGGTTCAAGGAATCTTTACTAAGTTTCTGTCTGGATGACCTATCTAGTGGTGAGAGAAGTGTGTTAATTACTCAATATTGAACTGAGGTCTGAATTTTTAATTCAAGCAGTGTCTGTTTTATGTAATTAGTTGCACTGACTTTTGGGGCATAAATATTGGCTATCATGTGAAGATTATTCCCATCAATATTAATCAGATTAAGCTGAGGAAAAATATTTACTTTCTGTTTTATAATTCTCTTGCCTATTTCATAGAATTGAAGCTCAAGTTTGTTAAGTTATAACTGTCTTGCGGTAGTTTTACATACATGACAACATGTTTGGTCTCTATGTTAATTGGGGAATTTGTAGCTAGAATAATTGACATGCAAAAGACTATAATAAAGGAACAGAAGAAATTTGTTTTAGTATGAAATGACCTTTGACTCTTCTGATCAAATTTGGCTTGAAGTTGACTTTGGATATGAGAATAGCTGGCTACTCCTGCTTGTTTTTAGATTCCATTTGCATGGTATAACAATTTCCATTTTTTCACTTCTAGCCTGTGGCTATTTTGCCTGTAAAATGAATCTATTCCAATTAACATATTTGGGTCTTGTTTTTTAATACATTCTCCCAAGCTGTCACTTATTCAATGTTATTAGAACAAATCTCATCTCTACCATTTTGATTTCTAATGTTTAATTTGGTCCTAATTATTTGCTTAATTATTCTTCAAACGAAATTTGTAATTTGTCAGCTCTGGGAATTGTTTCTTCTGTGAAAATACTATATTCGATAGTGCTGATTTATTATCTTTTATCATCTTGGATGGGTTTTAATTTCTTTCAGTTCTGAAGAATAGCTTTGCTGAACATAGCAATGTGGGTGGGCAGCTATTTTCTTTCAGTGTTTGTAACACATTCCAGGTTCTCCCATATTTTAGTGTCTGTGCCGAGAAATTTGAAGTGATTCTGATTGGCTTACCTTTACATGTGACCTGGTGCTTTTTCATTTGAAGTTTAAAAATTTCTATCACTGTTATATTATGTGGGTTTTTTAGTTATAATGTATTGTGGAATCTTTTTTGACATTTTCTATTTGTTGTTCTGAAGGTTTCAATTACCTGGATGTCCATATCATTCTGAAGATTGGGAAAATTTTCTGTGATTTTTCCAAAGAAGTTATCCAGGTTATTGACATGTGTCTGTCAACCCTCTTCAATGCCAATGAGTCTTAAATTGGTCTCAATGCTGTCCTGAAATTTTTGTATATTTTGGCTGTAATTACTACTCTAGTACTGTCTGAATGATAGTTTGGCCATTTTGTCTTCCAGATCTAAGATTCTATCTTCAGCATGATCTAATCTATTGGAGACTTTCAGCTGAACATTTATTTTCTTTCATTTCCAAGATTTCTGTTTGATTTTTTTTCAGTGTCTCTATCTCCTTATTGAATTTCTCCTTCATGACCTGTACTGACTACCTTAATTCAGTTTTTGTGTTCTCTTGAACACATTGATCATTTTCATAATTTATTGAATTTTCTTCTGATATTTTATCTACTTCAACATTTTGGGTTTGTTTCTGGTGAATTTTGAACTTAGGAAGTTTCATGTTAACTTTGTTCATATTTCTCATATTCCTATGTTGGGTTTTATGCATCTGTTGGGATGGATTTCCCTTATACTCTCATGTGTGGGCCTCCTTACAGCACAGCCTTCTCTTGCCAAAGTGTTCCAGAGCAGTCTAGACTGAGAACCTTTGTAGGTGTTGTATCCATAGTTTTTGTGTTTTTTTCTGTAGGAGTGAATGTTCTTGAGTGGGACTTGAGAGTCATCCCTATCCCAACTTGAGCTATCCATTGTTTTGACTTTTGTATCTTCTTTGTATTGAAGTGTAGCTGAAGTATGGATGTTGATTTACAGTAAGTTGTAATGTCTGTTGGGTGGGTTTAGTTTAGTAAGAGTCTCTACCCTGTAAACTTGTAGTGTTCTTGCAGGTTCACAGGTTCTAAGCACCTCACAGAAAAGGGGAAAGCAAACAATTGTAACAACCAAAGTGAACAATACCAAATTAATATAAATACTTGGTGCCTATTATGACATCTACAACACTAATTACCACAGAAACAGGAATGGTGGCATCAGTAAATGCCAACAGCTAAAACAGTAACCATGAACTAGATCTGGCATTAAGGTAGACAGTTGTCAAATATGCTATCCACAGTACTAATAACTGCAACATGGAAAATGTGGGCAGAAATCATGGAAACCAAATAATTCTGGAAGATAATAAAAATATGTTCTTGGGTTTTTCTTAATTAACTGTAAGTTTAGAATGTTGGAAATGTGAACAGAATGCAGAAGAGGTGTACCAGGTATAGTGAGTGATGACTTTAAAGAAAAAGAGAAAAGAATCTGGCAGTGAGTGGGAGGAAAAAAAAAAATGAACAAAACTAAAATAACCCTAATCTTCAGAAGACAAGGAAAAATAACTGCTGTAGAAAAATGCTAAAATGAGAAATATGTAAATGCATAAACCAGTTAGCATACCCAAAACACTACATTGTAATGATAACAATACTGAAAACATTAATGAAAACAAAAGAATTGCCTCCACTGAGGTGGTCAATGCCATCAGAGGATGGGTGGTTCATGCCTGTGCCTATCCTTTGTTTCTTGTTCTATGTACAGAGAGCGAGCTCAAGGACTGGGGTTGTGAACGCTTTCCTCTTCTGTGTTGCTCACAAGCTGCCCGCTGAAGTGGCCCAAGAATCTGGTTGAAGTAAGTCTTGATTTCCCCTCTGAAGCCTAAGGTTGGGTGGAATGAGATTGCTCTGGGTCTAGTTGGGCGCTAGGGACTCTGTTGGTTTGTCTGCTCTGGAGAGATTACATCAACACGTTCCTAGGGCCCGGCAGTTGCGGATCTCTGCTGGAAGTCTACCTTGGGAGCCTCCTAAGAGTTCCCTTTGCAGGCATGGTAGCCAAGCCCTCCACACTGCTGTCCACCCTTCCCAGGCTTGGTTCCTTAGTGTGTTCACACCTGTCTGTTCAGATCCCTGACTCTTCAGCTGGCCACTTGAGCTGCTGGAGTCTAAAGGAAAGCAAATTGCCCTCTGTTTTTCTGACTTCCCCTGGGTACAGTCTTCTCTGCCTATTTCATGTTCTGCTAGGTACACCCTAGGCCACAGGTGGCCAGGCATTTGCCAGAACAGTGTGGCAATGCATGCTGGGAAGTTGCAGCATGGCCTCAAGAGGCTCCCACCTTAGCTCTCAGCTTGCCAGTTGAGAAACACAGGGCACTCTGCCGACAGTAGCATTCAGATCTGTGCAGCATCCAGATCAGCTAAACTCAGCAGCATCTCTGATCTACGGGTATTTCTGTGTCAAACTTGTCCGTGTGTTTGTATTAACCTTTCCTGGTGGGACCTGCCAAGGCTGCTGCTCCATCCATCCAGCTTGGTTCCAACACATTTTCTTGTTCTTTGTGCAATACACCTAAATTTCTGAGTCTGAGAGACTGATGTGGAATTTTGGTAAATCCCCTTTCAGCAAGCTCTCTGAGAAGCGGCTTGAATTCCAAGTTGCAGGGCAACTGGAAATGCAGCCTTTCTCTAACCCAGTATCTGAATCCCTCTGATGGCCTCTTTTCAGTGTACACCACTTTCTGGGGAAGAGATGTAAAGCTTATGACATTACAATTTTGTTATCAGAAACAGTGCATTTCTTACCACTGTAATAAGCCAGTTCATTAAAGTGTATTCATCTTACATATGAAATGTAAACTATGGATATTATTTTCCATACTTGAGGTCCCTTTGGAATTTTCTGGGGGGTGAATGAGTTACATTAGGATGATTGTAGTACTCTGAAAAAAACTGCAATTGAGGAAACACAAACCCACTGATCTCTTCCAAAGCTCACCTGCTATGATATTCATACTGTTCAAGTAACTGAGTAGAGTCTTAATTTTCCATCCTGTTTTCCACATGATGCTGACATTTTGCCATAGGAAGACTGAGATGTTTCAAGTGGGGAGTTTTGGGACAGTTAGAATGAATAAATGACATCTCTATTTGAGAATACTCCTGTACTCTGGCTTCCATTGTGTCAGTTGTATATTTCCCTTTACTACTTTTGGTGGTACATTTCACTAATAGACGCGTTTTCAGAGTAACTCTGCAGACAGTTACTCTGGACTAGATATCTTAAGTTACCCTGCAGACAAAGGGATGTAACTAATGAGCAATGTTAAAGAGAAGATAAATTGAAGACACAGGAGAGAACATGACTTTCTCCAACAACCTCAGAATGAGCTGGTCATCTCTAACTGTACACGACTCCTCTAAAATGATCTCTGAATAATCCCAAGATTTCATTTCTGGGGAATTTTGTATATTTTCTCTGAAGTCATAAACACTCAATTTAGCCACAACTGTCTTGTTCTTGTAGAAACACAACCAAGTGCAAACCCTGCTGTAATTATGCTTTCTTTCATTTTACTATTCATGTTGAAAATTGTGAATTAATCCTATTTGAATTAGATATAAAATCTGCATCTAAAATGTGTTCTTACTGATGACACCTGAAGGGCCCTTTCTCCATCAGTGTTTCGACTCTACAGCAAGCTGGTTAGTAACTTGCTTGTCATACAATGCATTGTATTTCTTATTAACTGTGCATCAGTTGCCAGTTTTTGAATTGTATTTTGCTGATGAGTTTTCTAAGTATGATACTGGGAGAAATGAGACAAAGCCAACATTAATGTAGTAGAGCACTGATCTGGATCTGAAGCTAATGAATTTGGTTGTTAATGAATTCCAAATCAGATATTTGATTTGCGATCTGTTCTAATTTGGGGTCTAAACAATAAGATGCCCTGAACCTAAAATCTCTTGAGAAAGGTGCTGAGTTGATAGTGTAGCCTAGGCTGATAGTTCATGACCATCAGTAAGTTCAAGATTTATAAGATACTAGATTTTAGCTAATTTTTGCAAAGGGAAGCAAAATCAAAACAAACCATGCCTTAGCATTTTCAATTATGAAAAATATGGTAAAATCTTGAAAATCTATTGTGACTGAACAGTTCTTACAAAGCTGAAGCAACTTGCTGTTTGCAATGGTAACAAAGGAAAGTTGACTTGTGATGGCCGGAAGTTGTAACTTCAAGGCATCTTATCTTACACTGGAACAGAAAACTGGGTTTGCTCATTCTAGCCCAGATGTAAACATATATGTTGGGCCTCAGGAGGAAGCCCCAGTTCTACCCTTCATACTCGGGTCCTGGCAGGAACAAATCTAGCTTTGCTTCCTTCCAGAAGCCTCAAGTTAAATAAGAATGGAGAGGCAAGGAGGGAATTGGAGAAAGCACAGTAAATGGCAGCAGGAAATGGAGAAATATTTATTAAGGGAACCAATATTTTACTAGTATGGATAAAGTATTCTGCTCTACTTTTGTATTTTCTTATGTTACTAATTCAATTCACCAACACATAAATCACAATTTCCGTGCTCAATTTTGCTTTATGCATAATCATCTTATATAGCTATTAGCTTTTATTCTTGTATAATCTTTAATTTTAGTGGACATCTTATGGTATTTATATATATCTAAAAATGGCTTTACTCATGATCTTCAAGGGTAAATTTAGACTTGTGAATGGCACAATACTTTCCAAACAAGATTATTTTACCCCATTTTTCACAACTGAATATGCTGAGGAGTGGCTTGTTCAGACTTGCAGGGTGCTAATCCCTCCTTCCCTCTAGCTGGGAGTCCCAGCCCAGTGTCTTGTGCAATCCCTTGTTACTGGTGAGGGTGGGACACTGTTACTCTCCCAGCAATTTCTTATTTGTAGCTTTTTAAGTTTTTACTCTAGCATTGTCTAGTGTTGATTTGTTAGGTATTTTATTTAGATTTATTTAGCACTTTAGGATTACGTTTTTCATGTTAACTCTGTAATTCTTAAATTCCCAGCCACTGTGTTTTCTTAATACTGGTCTCTTCCATTTCAACTCGGTCATCCTGCTTGTCTTCTAAATGTGCTTCTTACAGGTTGTAGATTTCTTTATGGTAGAATTAGGGAGTTATGTTCCAATTACGTTTTGTATCCACATGTGGTGGTAACAGCCCCAGTGAGTCATGCCCATGTATGACCCATTTCCCTCGGGGTGTAGACTGAACCTGTGGTTTGCTTTTCATCAGTCAAATATGGCAAAGGGGGTGGGGCCTAGTTCCCTTGGTCAGTCTTCATACAAGACTGTTGTAGAAGACTGGCATAAGAAGCTCCCAGCGGGCCTTGCAGTGAGATGCCCTGCTCTGCCCTGCCTGTGGAGAGGCCATGGGGCAGGGAGCTGGGGGCAACCTGGAGGACCCAGGGCCTCAGCCCTGCAGCTGCAAGATGGATTCTGCCCGCATGAGAACTCGAGGAGCTCAAAATCCAGAGAGACTGCCAAGCCAGCACCCCAGACGTGAGGCCCAGCTAAGCCTCGCCCGCATTCCAGACCTCTAGAAAGAAAAACCAGCATAAACGGTATCTCATTTAGTTTATTTCAAACAATTTTCTTAAATACATTCTTTGCCAAAATCTTACTTGTTGTCTTAATATACCCATCCTTCTTTAGAAAAATTCTGACCTGCTTTTGTTTCTATTGGCTATTTTTTATCTCCTTCTATGAAAAGCCTAACAATATAGACTTTAAGATCTTGAAGAATCTCATGAATGTAGTTACATCCTGAGTCAAATCTGCTGTTAGCCCTTCCTGGGGAAATGATTATCTTTTCAGCATCAGAGTTCATGTGTTCTTGAACTTTGATTAGCAGGCTCATCACATGTAGAGGTCGGTCTTGTGAATCCCCCCACCCCACTGCCCTTTGGTTGCTCCAGTTGGTTGGGAGTCTGGCTTTTATCTCCACCCTGAATCTCTGGAGCCCCACACAAGGAACCAAGTCTTACAGTGGCAGCACGAGGACTTCTGTGTGGGTGGCTTTGGGACTGTCAGACTTCATGCCATGTGGGCTCAGGGCATGGCTCATCTCCAAGCGGGGGCTTTGTTGGTGACCTGGCCCTCCTCAGACATGCCCCTTGCTCCTGGAACACAGCAGAACCAAGTGCAGTCTCATTGCTACGATTCCCTCACACTCACGAGGAGGGAGTTGTCTGTCCCCTGGTGCCTGCTTGTAGGAGGCGAGGGGATCAGCCCTGTGTCTGTGTGTCTCCGCTAGTCCACTACGCCCAAGGCAGCCAGACCCTCTGGTGTTTTAGTTTACTCCTCCCTGCTGACCTAGCCCAGGGTCATGCTTGTTAATTCACTTATCATAGCCACAGAGATACTTGTTTTGATCATAGTCAGGACTTCTCAATTTAGTCTATGTATCCACTCACTAGAGCTACTATGATGGTACCACACAGTGGGCGGCTTCAACTGTGTTTTCTCAATTCCGAAGAGCAAAAGGTCAAGATGCAGTTGAGATCAGGGTGAGAGTGTGCCTCTCCCCTTAGCATGTAGACAGTCCTCCTCTGTGTCTACATATGGCTTCCTTTTGTGCCTCTGGCCTAATCTCTTAAAAAGACACTCTCATGTTGGATTAGGGCCCACCCTGATGGCTTCATTTAAATTGCCTCCATGAAGCCCCTGTTCCCAGAGGGGTGTTCTGAGGTGATGGAGGTTTCACCCAGAGTTTTGGTGGTTGTAATTCAGTTCGTGATAGTCCTCTTGTAAAATGGATGTAGCCCCGTTAGACACTGGGAACACGTTGTAGGGAGGAGAGAAGGGACGTCGTCTTCAGCTGTGGTGTGTGTTGCTAGCTGCACTTCTGGGTGACATGGAAATTCACTGGAGACATCCCCTCACTTCTTTTTCAAAATGCAATCTGTTTATTTTCATACTTCTGACTACTGTGTTAATACAATCTTTTTTTCTTGTGCAAACGCTATTTGAGGCTGTTCACAACTTAATGGTTAAACTTGTTCACATGTGGCGTAAGACTGAATAATCTCAAACTCGGGCCACAGGGCTTCTTCTTCGCGGTTTGCCAAACCCCAGTGATTGTACTAACAGCAGGAACTGCCACGTTGGCTCCGGTTCTCTGTCCTCATTTGATCTAAAGCTGGACGAAGCGGATTGTTGAGACCCATCTGTTCTGGTTGGCTGCTGCTTCGGGAAAACTTTGAGCTATATGCTCTTAATAAAGAAAAAAAAAATTATTAGATACAAGCTGACTTGTTTTTCTACCGCCTGCTATTCCTGGATGAGTGGAGCAGCTCATGTGTGCGAGACTTCCTCTGATCATGCCAGTGAGGGCAAAGACAGCATCTAGAAGGCCTCCGGGTTTTTGATGTATCTGGATTGTTCGTTTTCCCCCGCTGGCCTTGAACAGGCCGCGGTCCACTCCCAGCACTCATCTGGCATCTCTTGACACTGGGCATGTTGCTAGGTCTCTGCCAAAAGGAGCAGAAGGAAGCCAAGGATGGTGGGGCTGCACCAAAGTCTGGAGTGGCTGAGAAAGGCCTGGTGGATCTTGTGCTGTCCAGTGGTGAGTGGACTGCTGCTTACCAAGTCCACAGACATGAAAGCATACTTTCTGCCTCACACGATGGAAACTTCTACATTAGTGGTGCCTTCCTCCCGGCCAGGGTGCAGGGTGTGTGGCACTTGGCATCGATCACACTTGTGCAAATGTGGCTTCTGCTTAGTCCCGAGACCCACAGGACACTGTCTTGCTGGTTAGTGACAGGAACTTTACTTCATGCCCCCCAAGGCCACTCATAAGGCTCAGACCAGTTTCTCACTTTTTTCTTTCCTGGAAGCCTTAACCAGTTTGTATCCTCCGCCCCCCCCCCCCCCCCCCCCCCCGTGCTCCTTCTATTTTTATTTTTTTTTTTATTTTTGTATTCACACAAAAGGGGATCCATGTCTCCCACAAAGGTGCCCATCCTCCTCCTTTTAACAAGGTGATTATCAACAGCAACACAAGTTAGCAAGTTAGATCGTCAGTAATCTTCATCACATAGTTGATGTGGTTCTGGTCCGTGATCAAAATTGAATCTTGTGAAACTGTGGCAGTCACCTTGGCACCTCCGTCTTTGAAGTTCAGAACAAGGGACGGGACGCAACAAAATGTATTTTTTAAAATTCTGACTCTAAGTTGTACTGGCTTTCCTTCTTCCCCTTCCTGTCCAATATGAAATCAAAAGGGAGCAATAAGTGTCTTCCCCTGTGCATCTCTGAAGACTTCTTTTAATCGAGATCTTTACTTCATGCGGAATGGAACTTTCTTGTTTGTTGGGGTGCTGGGATTGAACCCAAGGCCTTGTGCATGTGAGGCAGGCACTCTACCAACTGAGCTAAATTCCAAGCCTTAGAATGGAACTCTTGGATAATTTCTCTTGCACATTCCCCCAGGATTATTTCTAAAATCTACTAACAGTTGATCTACTTGGTATGTTGAGAATGATTTGTGTGAACTGACTTTGGTTATAATATCTAATATTGCAATGGTGGGATATTACAGAATTTGTTAACAAAACAAGCATAATTAGGATTAGATAAAAAAAGTACTGGCTAGAAACTGAATTATTAAATTTCAAATTCACAATAAAAAATAACATACTTTTCCATAAAATATACAAGAAATAACATTTTTGTTACTTGTGCAGAATGAAGTGCTTGGTAACTAAATGCAATGGTTTTGCAGTTTGTGACGGGAAAGATGTTAAATCTGAAGTGATTGGCCACCTCTGTACCTAGGATTTCCCCCTCTTACACTTTTTATTTTTCAATATTAGAAATAAAAAGAATTGTTTTAATCTTCTAAAGCATCAGATTTCAAGCTGTAAGATAAGTGTACCATCTATAATTTTTTCCTTACTAATGCCACTTTGGAATATTCTTGACCCATAACATCTGATAGCCTAGCCTTGAGGAGACAGTGCGTTTCCTTCTTTCTTGCTTCAGTGCTTGACTACAGAGAAGTTGATTTTACTTTGCCTTAATGAAAGGCCTCCTATGTATGGCATGACTTGCCTCATGTACATAGTCCTGAGCAGACAAGGAGGATGGCGTTTTTAAACAGCAAAAGATCAATGTGAGCGCCTCTGTTCTCTATTCAGAAAATAAATCATCTGAAGCCACATGCTGAATTAAAAATACTGTCTTAGTAATAGATGCTAAAGAGCTTATTGGCTTATTTTCAACATGACCGTTTTCCCTTAGAGGATTTAAACACCATCAATTGTGGTTTTATAGAAAATTGTTCAACATTGATCCCTACTGTAGTAATCTGTATGCAGAGTACTTGCAAGTCAAGGACCCAGCACCAAAAAACCCTACTAGATATAAAATCTAGAGAGTGTCTCATTTTGAAAGCTTAACTTCAAGCAATTTCTACATAGAAAACATGCTGTATAGCGGGCACTCTGCTACATATTGCAGATTAAAAACCTCAGATAATGTGAATACTGGCATCTGTAATCGAGAGGCAGTTAAGTGACTGTTAGAGGCAACACCTCGAGTCGTTCAAGCATGCGCGTAGAAGGGATGCGTCCAGCTGTGGAGTAAGGAGGTTTCCCTGGATCTCCTGGTAACTGAGCAGTTGGCATAAGAGTCAAGAGTCGGGCTCACCTGGTGCGTGTGGTAGAAGTACAGTGGCAATTCTAGGTGGAGACAGAAGCTTAGCAAAGCGGTAAAGGTGGGCAGACCCACAGAAGGGAACTCTGTACTCTGATAGCATTTAAATGGATAATTTGCATATGTTAAACAGGGCCTTATCCCAATGTATAAGTAGAAAAACTTACACTACAGGCTGATCCAGGGTTTCCTGAGGTTTAATTATAAGAAATCCAGGCTTCCTGTCAAGAAATCCTTAGTCTTCTCTGTAAAACGTGTTCTTAAGGCATGATTGTAGAAACTTTAGTAAGAAATCGAGTACTATCTGGACTGGGCACTTAGGAATTTGGAACTCAAACCTGGACTCGGAATTCAAATCTCATCTTTCAGTCTGACCCCAAAGCCCTGTGACCTCACCTTAGTTACCGAAGTACGCCAATTGAACTGCCCGCGGGAGATGTGTTGACTCTAGAGGTCTCCAGGGGTCTTTCCAACCCCGTGACCTCCTGATGTAAAGAGGACTGTTCTGCCCGAGTTCTGAACTGCTTCCCATGTAAAGCTGGGTGGTGAACACCAGATGAGGCAGGCTCTTAGCTTTACGGTACTGGAAAAGCATCCGGTGGTCACAGCACAAACCTAGCATTGTAACCACGGTTTCCCACTTCCTCCTCCCGTATGGAAAGGTCCTGCTTTCTCTCAAACGATATTGGAACATTGTGTAAACTGGCTTGTTGGGTGTAAAGGAACATGCAAATACAGCATATGAGTGTTCAGTGCCAGTCTGCTGTGTGCTTAAAGCTACTTCATGTGGAACAGCTTCTATTACATAGTGTGTTCTGTATGGTTGGGAAGTATTCATAATATCAAAGCTTCTATTCAACTTATGGTAATGAATTAGAGATGGATGTGCGTACATCCACACCTACCTCTAGCTGATACTCTTCAGATTTTAGAAGAAACAATTTTAGTGTTCTACCTTTTAGCTAAGATTTTATAACCACTCGGCCTTTTCACCAACATCTGTTGAACTGTTTCATGATGAGCACGATCAGCTCACTAAGTGCTGCTTAGACAAAAAGTAAGGTTTATTCTTTAAGCACTAAATTAACAACCTTTGAGTATCTTCTACTTTGTCCCATCTCTGCCCCCTCCACCCCCCCAAAAAAAATAACCATTTTTGGCTTTAGGATTTGTGTTTCTCGGATACGGAAATAACTCAATCTGGCATGACAAATCACTAAGCTACACTCATATTACCTAGTGAATAAATTCCACTGAGTGGAAATTTAATTAACTGCCTTCAGGATCAATGAGTTCTTGCTTGTAATAACCAACCTAATTAGCATGAGAAATATTCTGTAGTGATGTAGAAATATGTATGTTTGCTAACTAGCACGTTCACATTTGATAGGTTTTTTTATGTAAAATCAATACAGTTCAGAAGATGTCAAATCTAATCAAGAAAGGGATTCATCTGGAAAGACTACAGGATGTCATGAACCATGATTCCATCATTGGCCTTTCTTTGTAAAGATTCGAGCTTCACCTTGTTTTCAGAAAGTAGATTGAACTCAGCTGCTGCCATCTCCTTTATGGTTTCTGCAAAGGATGAAGCCACTTGCAGTCCTCTCTGGCTCATTGCTACACTTGGATCTGTCATTTGTGGAATTGCCACCACTGTCCTCCTCAGCATATCCAGGATAACATGGTTACCAGTAATTTCAGTTACAAAAATTGAGGTCCCCTAGGACCAAATCCAAGTCTTATTTGCTCTGCAACTGAATTCAGTGCTAAGCAGAGGGCAGCCCCAGGGCACACGCCTGATCTGAATATTCACATATATTTGGCTTATTTCATAATATTTATGAACTCATGCGGCTCAGGACACAACTGGCAATCGTCTCACTAATGTGATGTGTCATTGCGTAGTCATCAGTAATTCAGGAAAAGGAAAGACCTTTCCAGACGTAAGTTCAAGCTCTTTCAAATGAGGTGTTTTAATGTTTTGTACTTATGTTGCTGAATTTCAAAGGATCACTTAAAGATTTCCTTCTACTTTGAGATAGCATCAGGAGGATTCTGTAAAAATTGAGTTTAGTAAATTATTGAATAGCATAAGGACTTGATATTGGTATTGACTGGTACTGGTACTGAGTCAACGAATTATCAATGACTTGGTGTGCAATGACCCATTTCTCAGTGACAGAATGGAAGGTACACTGCCTGCAATTTTTATTACACATGTGGCATTTGCTTGTGAAAAACCAACTTTGAATCTGGCACAATTTAGGATATTTTTTTCTACTAAGTAACATTAAAATTGTTAAATTGAACTTTTACCTGAGAATTTTGTTATAGGTTGTGACGTTTCAAATAGTATGATTATGATCAAAGTTGATAGAAACTTATGTAGAGTGAAATGACTTGGCATATAGAACAACAACGGATAATTTCTTATATAGAAGGATAATCACTTAAAGTGAATGTACTTCAGTATTTCATTTTAACATTAATGAAGCCATTCTCACATTCTACTGTCATGTAATAATTTGTTTTGACATGTACACACATGGAGTACAACTTAGGGTTCTTGTAGTTGTACATGGTGTGGAGTTACACTGGCTATACGTTCATATATGAACACAGGAAAGTTATGTTTGATTCATTCTTTCCTATTCCCATCTCCCCTCCCTTCCTCACTCCTCCTTGCCCAGTCTGGTGAACCTCCACTTCCCCCATCCCTGGCCTATTGAGAGTCAACATCCATATATCAGACTATTCAGCATTCAGTGTTTTGAGATTAGCTTATTTCACTTGGCATGATAGTCTCTAGTTCCATCTCTTCACCAGAAAATGCCATATTTCTTGATGGCTGAGGAATATTCTACTGTGTATATATACCAGTTTCTTTATCCATTCATCTGTTGAAGGGTACCTAGGTTGGTTCCATGGTTTAGCTATTGTGAATTGAGCTGCTATGAACATGGATGGGGCTGTATGCCAAGGAGTAGGATAACTGGGTTAAATGGTGGTGAAATTATTCTTGAACCTGGCTCAAGTCATAGGAAGCAGATGACAACAAACACAAATTTCTCTTGTGGAATTAGTAAGGAGAGGATTGTTTGGTCTAAGGGTCTTAAAGCTGCAGGTATTTGTCTTTTCCTTTTGATTCAACATTGACTGGTTATTGTAGGCATTGAACAGAGGAACCTGCTATGGTCCCACCAATGCTCACACAACTGCCGTGACACTGAGATATGCTTATCCCAGTCAATAGCCACACTGTATGCTCAAGGGAGCCACACAAAATACCACGAATAACAGAAAGATATGCGGTTTTCTGAGAACTAGAAAAGACTTTGGAGGTAGAATTTGGGATATTTTCATGGAAAGAGGCAAATAAGGATATGTTGAACTTAAGGAAACTGAGCAATAGTAAACCATTTTGGGGGGAAGCAAGTGAATCTATACATTTTTTTGAATACATAGTGATTAAAATACAAATCAGAATCTTCACAAATCGAGCTTCCTTGGAGCTAAAGCAGTATGATTTATTCTTTTTCTAATAAAAAGAATTTGCATGTGATTGTGAAGGGTAGAAGGAGGGGGTGAGTACACTGTTTAAAAACCCAATAATTTTCAATAATTGCCTCAATTTTCTGCCTGCTTAGTGAATGCCAACTTCAATCCACGCTACCTACCAGGCACAGTGGTGGCAATGTCGAGTGCCTTAGCCTAATTGTTATGCTTTGAGCCTTGAGATAAAAATGTATCCGAGCCAGTGTTCTCACTGTGTGCCGCCTGTCGAGTGGAAAAGAGCCCAGTTCTTAACCAGCCACTGCAGATGCTCTCCAAGGCTGGAATGGCAAGTGTGCTGTTGGGTCAAGACAGCTTCTGGACTTCCCTTGCTCTCAGGACTCACGCCTCCTGATTTTTAGGTGTTCTGAGAACGGAAGTATTAGTTACAATAGGAATTTGGGAAATGTCAAATAACAACTCATAAATTATATTGTAATATTCAATATTACAACTAAAGAATCAACAAATTGTATCCATTCATGCTCCACAGGGCAAATGTGAGATTCTGCTTTCACTGAACTTTAGCCTTTCCCAATTCATTACCTGAATTCCAGCAACTTTTTAACTTTATTTTTTTTTTGTACCTGGGATTGAACTCAGGGGGGACATTACCACTGAGCCACATCCCCAGCCCTATTTGCTATTTTTATTTAGAGATGGGCTTAGTGATTTGCTTAGCACCTTGTTTTTGCTGGGGCTGATTTTGAACTTAATCATCCTGCCTCAGCCTCCCAAGCTTCTGGGATTACATGTGTGTCATTGTACTATGCATGTATTTTAAAATGCTTCAATATAATTTTGCAGGAAACTTAGTTTAGAAAAGTACAAAGGATAAATGTCAAACATAATGTCATCTAAAGATAATCAACATGGCTGTATTTAATAGGAAATAGGAAATCACAGAATTGGAAGTGGTAGTTCATGGCACAAAAGTTGTTAATCTTATACTTCTGTCTAAAGTATAAGAAGCAGTTTGGGAGTAATGTGGGCTAATAACACATAAAATTTTTTCCTGGAAGAATTTGACCAGTGTCCCAGTCAATGATCAATGTTTTAGCATGGGCCCACCTAAATTCGGCATGGATAATGTCACTTTTGTCCCCATGGTATATGGTTTCTTCTAATAGTAGCTTTCATCTAGTGAGAAATGTTTGACTGAAATTCACTGCCTTTCCTTCTCCCACTGTGACCTATGGCTCTTGGCTGCTGACCACCTCTGTAGCGTTGCAGGAAGTGCTAGTAAAACAGGCCAAAGACCCCCCCCCCCCAGAAGACCCTTGCTATAACTAAGCTTCTCCAGAGACCCTCACTATAATTGCTCTTAGATGACCAGCAAGAATTTCCAGAAAGTTTTCGGGTGGAGGTTGTGTTTGCAGAGACAGTGTGATAAGGGGACTCCAGCCCTCCCTCCAGTCTGGGTCTGGAGCCTTTAGAGAGGCCTTTGCATATCAAACTATGGTCAGGTCCTGAGGAGCTGGAGAGAAGAAAAGGGAGGGGGACTCTCTTTCCCAGACACTGATTTTGCACGGAGTGTCATTGGCTTGAATTGAGTGCCTAGAATAGTGAAAAAGCTGCTTTTGTGTGAACTTCTACACATTGTGAGTCTCTGACCCCTCCCCTTACACACTGGGTATAAAGTTCTAGAACTTTCTGAACTTGGGGTTCGGAGGGTTGATTTGATGGAGGCAAAAAGCCCCCCTTCTAAACCTGGCTGCAGCCAATAAACCTGCTTCCTGCTGTTCCTCCAGGTCAAGCCTCGTCTGTCCTCCTCCACTTGTACAGAAGTTAAACTTGACCACTACGTATCGGGTACTAGTCCAAAGCCATGTAAGGTTTTCCCTAAGATAATGTCATTCTCCTCTAATTTTATTGTTCACTAAGTACGGGAATGAGTGACAGAAATGATGTAATATATGGGTTGTCTTATGATATGGATGTTAACCAAACCAATTAAATCAGCACATTGCTTAGTGATAACGATAGCTACTACAGAGCTGGCTGACAGCTCAAGTGTTCTTTGTCTTGGTAAGCTTACTGGAGTACATTACGTTCCTTGGGAACATTGTATCCTATGTACAGCAGTAAAAAAAGGTACAGGGACTCACTATTCACAACTACCTCTAAAAAGACGGACTCCCTCAGGACCCAAGACCCTGTGCTGAGCAGAGTCTGGCTTCAGTGTTTACCACTCTCTTAACTTTAAGTTGAGCTATTTTTAGTTCTAAATGCAATGTGGGAAGATCCTGGGTCAGATCACATCATGGTGCTTTTGAATGTGTTATCTGTACAGGCAAAGATATTATCTGACTTTTTGTCTTCAGTCTCATTTTCCACCATATGGCACAGGAATAACAATTTCTCCCTCATTTGACATAGAGATGGAACGTTCTGTTGTCACTATGACTAATTCCCCCCAGGAGAGCTGATCCCAGTGAGCCTTACCCTGTGCTTGGGTTTCAGCACTCTAACTGGGAAAACCTGGTCCTTCCCTTCTGACAGCCCAGAGGCCGGCATGGGCAGGCTTCCCACTGGGGCCATCATTTTGTCGTCCTTTGATCTTCAGGTCCAGGGACTTCTGGACAGTGGGGTGGCCTCCTTCTCATTTGGGTTGCTATACTGCATTCTGCACCTGGTGTTGTATCAACACAGGATTTGAAATGTATTCACTTCCTCAAAGTTACTGAATAAATCCATTGTTTCTAGGTCTGTCCAGATTTTCACTGGAATTTTGCACTGGATTTTTCGCTGGAATGTGAAATTTTCCCTAAGTATTGGAAAGTATTGCACTAAAAGCAAACAAATACCTCTCAGGGTGCCTCACACTGTATCTGCTGTGCCTTTGTATTTATTGCTATCCTTATAACATAATCATTCATTATAATGATTTCAAATAGGATTGAAATAGCTTTCTGAAACTGATAACTTGCTGCTTTTTAAAATGTTTATTCAAACTTGTAGAAATGAGACTCAAGTTCAAACGCCTTGTCACTCCACGGGCAGTGAGTGACTGCACAGACCAGGTACTTCTCCATGACGGATTTCTGACTGGAACATCTAAGGGAGGAAAAAGCAGTGCCCCAAAGTCCAGTTCTGAATGCTGAGCACGTGATCCACAGGAGTCGAGGTGGCCTGCAGATAATTTCCTCCTAGCCTAAGACTGTTCCCCACTACGGTCCCGACAGCTGTGATCTAGGTCTTTCATGATGTGGCCGGTTGGCAGCGCATGCGCACACATTCGCGCATGCAGACTCCAAAGTTGGTGTTCAGAGGCTGATGGCGCTCTCAATAAAAGCCCAACTGTAAGACAGACCTAAATCTTTCCATCAGTATATTTTTGACACATCCCCAGGTATTTCTAAGGTTAACTGGCTTATGAAACTTCACATTCTTAGGTCTGTAATTTTGTAAAAGTAAATACACAATTAAATTTCATAAGCCTTAAAATAAGGCATAAAATAAGCAACTGAAGTGCATTTATGGTTCATGTGAGACTGTTTTACATCTTGTTTCAAAATTAGTTTGAATTTTTTACCAAAATTTTCCTACTTTTTTGTTCCAGATATTTTTATGAAGTTTTGTTCCCCCATAAAACATAAATATTCAACACCCATAAAGAATTTTAATAGAACCTGTCATAGAGTATATTCTGAATGGGAATTTTCAAAGTTTATTTGCAAGAGGGACTGGAATGGGACCTAAGGTCCTGATGTGACAATGGAGGGGGACTATCCTGGTATCTGCATGTGTTTTATTACCTTTTGGATGGATAAATAAAACACACATGAAAATCTCCCAACCGTTGATTCCCAACCTGGAAATAGACTACCTTGGTTTACTTTTTAATAGGATGGCAGAATACCATCTAAACAAACCTTCATTTACAGAATGGGTAGGTAGCTAATATTTATCAGGCATCAATTCTCTCAATATCTTATTGTAGTTTTGCTTTATAAGTACTTTTTAAAATGATTTCAATAGGTGTTTTTGTCTCCACCTTACCACTGAGGTCTTAAAATCCTGAGAATTTGTCAATTGTATAAGCAGCCCAGACTAGGAATTGCAGGAGACAGGACTGAGACTCAGGTCTTTGTATCTAAGACCCTTGTTCTTCAAAGTGAGCCAGGAAGCCCTGTGCAATGTGAATCATTGGAAGACATTTATTAGGCCCTGGAATCTAATCATATTAACTTATAATAAGAGTTGATCTAAGCCTGGTGTGATGGCTTACCCCTATAATCCCAGGGGTGCGGGAGGCTGAGGCAGGAGGATCACGAGTTCAAAGCCATCCTCAGCTACTTGGCAAGGCTGAAAGCAACCTAGCGAGATCTTGTCCTAAAAGGGATGGGGATGTGGTTCAGAGTTCAATCCCTGGTGCAAAAAAAACCCAAAAACAAACAAACAAACAAAAAGTTGACATAAAAAGGCAAATGTGAGTTTTAAACCTTTAATAGGTTTTAACTTTTAACCTCAAAGTTTAAACCTTTAATAGGTTGCAAAGGCTTGCATGGTATCTTTGTAATACAAAGTATTCTGACTTTTATTTGATGTAAGAATCACAAAATTCTGATCCGGTTTTATGAGCAGGTTTTTCTGAGACGAACACAGCAGTGAGAACGTGAAGCCATTGGTAAGAAGTTAATCCTAGAATGACATTGAACATGTGATGGTAGTGAGTCCCCCTAGCCGGGGGGGGGGGGGGGGGGGGGGGAAGGAGCACCAACAATTACAATCATATTTTGAAATTTCTAACTAAAGTTCTTCTTTGCCGCAAGCCAGGTTTCTAGTTGGTAGACTCGCATTAACTTGTGCCTCTTTCACATTTACTTTCCTTTCAAGCTAGATAATTTTAGGAGTAATATATCACTGACATCATTTTTACATGAACTTTCCAGATGGTATGTGTGTATTGTCTATTTACTGAAAATGATATACCATATATAAGAACTGCTTTAAAATATACTGGTGATTTAGCATTCAAACATACACAATTCAAACTTCTATTTCTGTCAGTTTTAATCAACAGTGATTTCTTGCTACTGATTGAGATTGTGTCATTTAGACCTAAAAAATTCATATTCAATGATTCCTTTTGTTCCTACATGAACCGGAATAAATATTTTAGAGGTTCAGTAAAGTATGTTTTGGTATTTTTAAAGTGTTTGCTAAAATTAGGCAATTTCCCAGTTTCAAATGATGCTGAGTTCTTGTCACCTGTTACACTGGAAATTTCTATTAATGTCCATGCTATTTTTCCTACAATGAATTACTTTCCTATTTCTGTTTGACTAGAATCATTAAAACTCTAACCTTTTCAGGAAATCTCTACCCAACTTCATCGATCCCTCTTATTTGTTTTGCTGATATATTGTTAAACTATTAGAAACAATTCGAGACGTACAGAACAGAAGTAGAACTCTGGAATGATGCCATCTAATGAGAATGGCTCATGAAGGGGGAACTTGAGGGTTCAGGGGATGCAGGGGACTCTTGGGGGCTGAGATGTGCACCGTTGGTCTGGAGGACAATGGGATTGTTGACATTTCTGTCAAGTCCAAATGCATAGCTGTCTCTTATCATGAACCCTTATTTTTCCTACCATATCAACTACACAAACATCAATTATTACTTAGCCCATGTGATTTTAATTATATGATGACCGTCGCTCTTTCCAGATACTTGTTATTCCTTGAGTTCAGCAAGTCTCACTTTTCTCAATCTTGAGAATCAGCTTAGTTGTTTGGTTCTGAGTAAGAACTCAAATATGTTTATTGCATGGTGTTTGTTGGCTCCTCCCGCAACTCACCAGATCTTCCGACGTGGTTGCCCCGTAGTTACTTGTCATTTCAATTGCAACCTGCGCAAAACAGGAACAAACATCATGCTATCTAATGTCTCTATCACTCACCTTCGTGACTAAGCATCAGAGGTGGTATTGTCCGTCTCTTCAACATGCATGCCTCTTGTCTTTCACACTAATTACACTCTAGTGTGAGGCTTATCATGAGTTCTGACTCCGGCAAAACACCTCTGTGCTTCTTGACTTCTAAGCCTTTGTTCTCCAAAGCAGGTTTCCAAATGCTGTTAGCAATTTTTCTAAACATCTATAGTTCTGTCACCCCATGCTCAAAACCTAAGATCAGTTTCATACTGCTTTTAAGATAAACATGAGTTTTAGTATGGTATTTACTATGCTCCACAGCCTGACTTCAGTGCATAGTTCCAAACATCTTTTCTTATCCTGGAAGGTAGATAAACTGACTAAAAACAATAACGGTCTCATTGCTTCTAATTTATTCAGAACATAGTCAAATTCACGTGTACCAGATGTTGTGCTGATGTCTAGGAACACGGGTGGGTTTCTGCTCCACTCAGCTGAGCTCACCAGGGGAGGGTGACATGGCATCTGAGCTGAAGGTGATTGCCTGGATTCCCGCTTGGTGATGGACATAAGAAAAATGTAGTTGGTGACCTGAGTTGCATGGCCTGATGAGTTGGCCTGACTTGGTTGTCATGTGGGAATGGCTCACAAGGTAAAAGGAAAGTCAGTTCCAGTTGTTACAAAGTGGTAGAGGCTATTGATGAAGGTGAGGGGCTGCTCTCCCACACCCCGCGGCGTCAGATCTGTAGGTGCCACTGTCAGCAGAGCAGGGGCTGCTGCACACTTTGCTCAGTGATGGTGAAGAAAGGCCTCCCATGTCGACGGGCGGGCGAGTCGGCTGCGTGGAGCCTAGGGAAGGTTTGGGGAAGTACCAAAGATGGTGTGGAGGCTTGAACACAGATGTTGTGCAGGAGTGATTGATATCCCACCAGGAGCAGTCACGGATAAGGCTAGAATTTAGTTTGAAGCCTGATGTTTGGTCTCTGGGGCAACGTAATAAAACGTTCAGATTTTTCCCATTCTGTAATAGGAAATCTTGGTGTTGAAGCAATGGCCTGGGTTATCGATTGTCTGCTTCCTTCTCTTGCACAAATATTCCATTTTCATTTCTTCAAGGATGCACCTGCAAAGTACAACTTTTCCTTCTCAATATGGTGCTTTCTGCCCATAGTGCTTCCCCCTCCCTCAGTGCTGGCGAGCAACCCCAGGGCTTCACCCTTGCTAGGCGAGCTCTCCTCCTCTGAGCTGTCCCTGGCCCAGTAACGATCTCTAGATAATCAGGAAAAGTTAACATAGACTTGTCTTTTCCTTAGTTAATTTTAAGCTCATCGAACTTCGTAATTCTCGAAATGTCTAGCAAATGAATATTGCCTTATCAATTGTTCTTAAATGATTTAAGAGGGAATAAAACCAGATGTTTTCTACTTTTCTCTTAAAATAAAACATAATCTTACATAGGCATCAAGAATCTCAGAAATATGTGAACAGCTGTCCTGCCAAGGCCTGAGCCTGTGCACACAGTGGACTCGGCCCTGCCTTGCCCACATTCCTGAGCAAGAAGCAGAACCAGCTCTGTGATGTGGTGTTCTAATGCCACCCCTGCTATCCCAGCAGGTGGGCAGAAGAGCTCTCGCCTGGCCTAGCTTCCTCTTAGCAGCAGTCTTCCTGGAAGGTCAGCCTGCAGCCACCGCGTCCTTCCCCAACTGCAGAAAGATGAGACCTTGGGCCAAGGAGACGTGCTGTTGCCAGGCTCTGGTGTTGAACTGAGATTGCCTCCTGCCCTGCCTCCACCCATCCTGGGGGCCTTTGTCCTCAGTGGGGGTCCTCCGATCTCCACTCCTGGCTTCTCCTTGCTCACCTCTCCCTCCTCGCACTCCTCCTTGCTCACCACCTGGAGAGTACCTGGTCCTGACCTCTAGTAACCAAAAGTTATTCAACTCTGAAATGAATCAAAGGCTCACGTGCTTCTAACATCAGGCTGGTGACATAAATGAGGATGTGGGACTTGAATTTAATCAGCTTGGGTTGCTGTAAAATGCCATGGTCTGGGAGACTGAAGTTACAGAAATCTGTTTTTCCCAGTTGTGGAGGCGAGGCATACCCAATCCTGGTTCTGGCCAGGGTGGTTTCTGGGCCAGGTCCCTTCCTGTCTTGACTGTTGCCTTGGGTCCTCTGTGCTCTTAACAGGGGGAGCCCTGTGTCTCTTCTTACCAGGACACTGACACTGTTGGATTGAGGCCTCTTGTGACATCATTCCAAAGACTATGTCTTCAAACAGTCACGGTGGGGGTCAGGGCTTTAGAAAGAACTTTGAGGACACAAATGTTTAGGTCCTAGTAGAACGTGCATGGGGACTGTGGGAAACCAGAAGGGAATAGTCACCTGTGTCCACAGCTGAACGTCCTTGCTTGGGAATGTGGGCCAGCGCAGCTGGAGTGACATTTTCCAACTGTACTGACCAAGCACAACAGATTGGTGGACTTATGTGGCCTGCAGCATCTTTTCCCTTTTAAATCTTTTATTTATTTTTGATTCTCTGGGATCTAATATTTTAATGATATCAACTTCAAGCATAAGGGTTGATTTCTAAAAGTGAACCCTATTTAACCAACTTTGTCAAGTCAGGCTATTGGGTTTGTCTCACTACTCACTTACCTCCGTGTTAGGATATTGATATGTGTTTGGATCAATGATCACACGCTGAATAAAGCATAATTAGTTTCTGAGCCCTCTTATACCTCCACTGCATTTACATTCATATCAGCTCTTACAATTCACGTTAAAATGTCACTTTCTAAATGGGAAAGGCTTATTCCAGTGTTGCAGAGCAGAAATAGAAAAGAAGATGACTGTGTCGCGGCTCTGCGCTGGGTTTTCTGTGAGCCAGCTATGACTCTGCATGAGAGAACCTTTCAGTTCAATCTTAAATATTTTTAATGGACCTCTGTCTTGTTATTAGCCTTCCCCCTTCCCCATTTCTCAAAGTTTAAGATGAAATCATTAGTCATAGGCCTGGGATTTCTAATGGCTTGTGACTGATCCTGAAGAGATGGGCACAGAGGTCTCAGTGTCCGACAGACAAGCCTGAAGGGCTGATGCGTGTAGCTGCTCTATCCTTGCTTGTGTGCTCGAGGGGTTTCTACGGAGTCTAGGATGGACTGTTGATATTTCTAGCCCAAAATAATGCCGCATTAATAGGGACCTATTTTGAACAGGGCATATGACATGCATTTTATATAATTATCTTAACAACCAGTAATTCAGGTATTGTTGTTCTACCTGTGTCAAAAGGAAGGCTAAGATTACAAAGTAATTGGAGAAGGAAGTTTGCTTAGCACTTGGAGTTGGCCATGCTCAAAATCAAGCATTCAGTTCTGCAGACTGCCAAGTCAGTCCAAGAATCTAACAGATGCAGGTTGCTGTGAGGTTTTGTCTTCCAAAACCACTCTTTCAGAAACGAAGACTCCTGGAAGACTGGACTCGGTCGTGTTTATTACAAGTAAGGAATTCCTAGAAGAGTTGTATCGGGCAGAACTGACTGGAATGATCCAGATCGGAAGCTGCTGGGTCTCCAGGGGCGCGTGGCTCTTGGCCTGAGCACAGCTCCTCCAGGAGTTGCCCTGAGCTTCAGTGTCCAGAGGTCTGAGATGTCATTGCATTGGCATCAAGGATTGAGCTCAACCACCTGGGCAGAGACGGAACCTCCAGCCCCTCTCCTTTCTCCTTTGATCTGGCTTCAAGTCCAAACTCTGACATATGAGGTTTGTCTTTCTGTTGTGGCCATCCCCAATTCTGAGTTTCTCATTAGCATAACCCATTTAAGGACACATTACGAATCATCTCAGTAGCATAAACTTGGGTGCATCCCAGCTAATATCAGAACTGGAATTCATGTCTGTTGGGATCCAGATATTTGCTATTTGCTAGCATAGTACCTAACATAGTACTCATTGAACTTTAATTGACTAAATGAACCAAGAGGGAATCTTTTCCTTCTGTATACTTAGAATAAAATTCCGTGGCAATGGCTGACATCCAAAGTGGGGATAATTGTCATTTTCTGAATGAAACAAGATATCAGTCATGTTAATTATGGAACCCTCAAAACCAGTTTTTGTCAGCTGGAGAAAAAGCTTACTGAGGCTGTGTAGAATCGCCAGGTTTACCCTCCTGGAAAGAAGAGAAAATGATTTTTCTTTTTCAGGTTTAGTTGGAACAGACCCCTGTAACAGAAGACAGAGTAGTGAAAGAACAGATTTATTTACAAGTGTAGTTCATGTATACGTGGGGCCTGTCCAGAGAATGAGATGATCGAGGTGGCTTTGAACACTGGAGTAAGTATTCAACAAATTCAACCAGGAACAGTAAATGTTAACAGACAAGACGGAGGGGGAGGAGTTTGGGTCTGCAGTTTGTGGGAATGCAGATGAATGGCGGATGAGAGCTGGTGAGTGAGCTAGTTAGTGTAGGTCCTTTGGTGCCATCTCCAGGCCTGTGGGGCCAAGTTGCCTTTGGTGGCTAACCCTGGCCCTCCCTGGTGGTGGTGATAAGGTGAGAGCAGGCAGGCCACCCGTATCTGCAGACCCACGTTCTGCTTGTGAACCTTCCCTGCTTCAGCTTCCTTGGTCCAGCTTGACTGTCCCTCAGTGTGGTGGTGGTGGGGTGTAGTGAGGTCTCCACGCCATGCTGCTTCTGACTTGGGCAATCCCAGAGGAGACTAAATATAAAAGTACTGTTCTTTGGTGCAGGAAGAATTCTCTTGAGACATTCTCCTGAGTAATGAGCATAATTGGATGAGTTCTCCTTTTAAATAGAACACAATTCTCCATTGTGTATTTGAAAAAGTACTGAGATTTAAGAAAGAGAAACCCAATTAAAAATACATATGGAAGGCAAGCTAAGACTATCAGTTTACATGCATGTGTATACCTGTGCTCACAATGGGGAAGTGTAGGTGAGAAGATCCTTCTGGGAAAGGGAAAGTGGGATTAAAAGACAAATTTCCAATATCTTAAAAAAATCTTTTACTTAAATCCTTATTTAAAAGCAGATGGTAGGAAAGCAGGTTTTTCTTGTGTATTTTTCTCTGCTTTATCTACAATACTTTCTATTCTACTTTTCTATTATCACCAAAATGGAATTAGAAAGAAACAAAGCCCATCCTGTAACCATTTTTTTTTTTTTTTTTTTTTTTTTTTTAATGAAAGTGACTGACACTGACGTGGCTGTGTGCAGAGCTGAGCAGGAACCCCATGTAACATTCAGGGTAATAAAGGGGTTGGACACAGCTTGGCGTCTCTGCCTTCATTTTGTGTCCTGCTCTTAGACACCATGGGACTCCTGTAGGCCCAGGTGAAGAGTGTGCTTTTAAGCAGAAGCAGCCTCTTGGTCCTTGTTACAGTACATCTGAACACAATGTTACACTTCTACTAATCTTGTTCCCTTTGCCTATAGCACGGAATTAAAGCGTGAAAGGTGGTGGTTGCTGTACCATATTCCTTATACCTTTCACGTAATCATGCATTCACCTAATGGTGTTCTCACAGAAACAGCACGCAGTCCTGGTGTACTGGGGAGAATGAACGTGAGATGCCCAAATAGTGTCATAGTTATTTGAAATCCCAAGTGAAGACAGTTAATGGACCACCTTGGTGTGTGCAGTGGCAGCTTCTTGGTCCTCAAAAGGCTAAGTTCACTTGGCCTTTTGGCCAAGGTAAAGCATCCACGCTCCCGTCATTCAACATATACACCCAAGGTCAGAGGCTCTGTGAGGCGTCTTCTGGAAGCCAGTCACCCAGATTGGCGGGGTGGAGGGCAAGGAGGTGAGGGGACCAACAAGGCACAATTCCTGCAGGCTTTCTATGTCTTGTTGGAGGTGAGGGACTGCTCAGGCCTTAACTTGTAGACATTTGGAAATCGTTCCATTTGTTTTTGGAGCTTGAGTATTTCCAATGCTTAAAGTCCAGTCCCTAAGCAGATGACCTAAGTAGCCTGCCCCTCAAGTCTTTTTTGTTAGGACCTAGAGGAAGCAGGTCAGTCCTGGCCTCAAAGAACAGTCCCCTGCTTAGTGTCTTTGGTCTCTTTTACCTCCTAACTTCCCCACCAAAATGGCTTTATAACTAGGCCTGTGTTAAAAAGTCAGTATCATTTTTTTCCACAAAAAGATTTACCTTAGAAACATTCCAGTCTATAAATGAAAAATTTATTAAATGGCTAGCAGGGTATTTTAACAATTGCAAAATTCCCAGTTGCTGATGCATCCTAGGGTAATTGCCACCACAGTCACCCTGAGGTATTTATTGCATTGTGCTTGACCTTTTACGGTTCTAATGCCTGTTTCCTGACTGAGGGAGTTTACTGGGTTTATTTGCTGATGGACATCTGTCTTACTCTGAATCCAAATATTTAAGGTCAGCTCTCACCGGGATTGGCATGTGACTGAGGTAGGCAAAGGCAGGGGTGCATATTAGAGGCAGGTGTTCTGGCAGCTGGGAACACAAGACGTTAAACAATTTAGGCCACAAGTGGGATTCTTAATTACAGCTGATCAGAGTTCACTATTTTTTTCATGATTTTTTTTTGTCCCCCCAAGGACAAAATGATTTTGACCTTGATTTTACTATGTATATGTGTTTGCATAGGGTCCATTAAGTTTATATGAATCACTTGGATGGAACAAGTTGGATTCCATACAGCTGATGGACACATCAAAATGCTCTAATGGTGCCACCATGACCAACGGCAGAGCATAAACGTAAATGGCAAAGAGAAGCCAATGGAAAACCCGACTCTGTCCCTTGTGACGTTGAAAGTTTAATTCATACAAAACATTCAAAGTGGTGTAGGTGCTCAGTGAACGTTGCCAAAACCCACGTGAACAAACAGAAGCAATGCACCATGGCTGGAAAGTGAGAAGAGAACCGCAGGTCAGGATGCCATGCTTGCTGCAGTGTAGCTGTCACCTTGCCAGTAGGAGTGAGGAGATGGATGGATTTAGCTATTGAGAGCTGATACAGTAAAATTTTTATTGGGTTTAAGTGCATGTTCTACATTTTCATCAGATCGTATTAAGTCTGTTCCTTGGTGTTTCTTCTGTAGTGATCCCCACCACCATTTTTCTGCTGCTAATAAGAATTCACATTCTGTAACTATGGTCTCTTTGTGACCACTAGTTGTCAGTGCCAATTATAATTTAAATAGGCCAGGCAAAGAAAATTTAAATTTGAACCAGCAAATAGCTGTCATCAACACATTTCAGAAACAAAGTCATTTGGAGGACTCAGTTGAAGTATGTTGACATTCCAACTCGGCAGTCTAGGAAGGAAGACGGGATGAATTTCAAATAACATGCATATGTGTATGTTGTGGTCATGATAAACACGCTTCTAAATGAGAGAATAGGGCTATGAGCAATGAAAAGATAGCTGGCATGGAACACATTCAAGGGGGAAAAATGTTTAAAATTGAAGTAGTCAAGGAATGAGAATTCTTCCTTCAGCAGTCTGTTCCTTTATCTTCAAAACAAAACAACCCTTCTCCCCAAGGAGGATGCTTTCCATTTCAGTCCTTTGCATTGTTGATGCAGTGTGACTAATTTGCATTTGTTATCTTTCATCATCCGGCTTCATATTCAAGAACACTGGCTAGGGATAAACTGTAGATAAGGAAGCACCAGTGGTGCTGTGTGCAGAGGGGGCATAAAGATCGTGCCTAGCAGCTCTGGGGTGAGGGGAAGAGGAGATTCAGAGAAGTGACTCTTCAGGAGGGGTCTTGGGATTGCATGGGGGACTTCAGTAGGTAGGTCAGGGAAGGACACAGAGCAGTGTGTCATCCTACCTCCAAGGAGGATCCAGGGGTGTTGGAGAAGGGTGACAGATGAGTCTGTGGGTGAATTGGCAGTGGTTGGAGGCTGAGAGCATCATGCAGAACTTCCAGGTTTGTACTGGCTTTCGTAGCAACAGGAGGGTCAAGATCTTTTGGCTAAATTACTTGCACAAGTTCTTCTATGACAGTGTCAGGACTCAAGATATGACTTGAATAGTAAAGTTACATGTGTGATTATTCACAGGCAGCACTTCTGCAAAGCTGTCTCCTTCCTCCTCCTGCCTTGCTGTTCCCTGGAGGTAACTGGGTGCCACTCTCATCTCTTCTCATTGGCTATAAATTTCTAAGTGAAAAATCTGAGTTTAAAGTTTTTCATATCGGCTTTTGATTTTTTACTGTAGAAGAAAGAAATTTAGTATTTGCCCTGCCTAGATCTTCTGCCAATAGCCATTTCCTATCATTTTTGGGTGTTGATTCAACATTTACATTATTACCTTACATGTAAGTGTAATTATTGCATTACATTCACCTAGTAACTTCTTATCCCATAGAACTAAGATTCCGAACTAAGTTATGTCTCAGCTGATTTTCTATTGTACAAGGTTTTGCTTACCCTTGAGTTTATGGGAATCAGTTTTCAATTGTTTCTATATCTGTCACCAAACCATTTCAAATACTTATATTAAAGTCTTAGCATGTTCAAGTAAATGTTCAGACTTCTCTTTGCACAAATAGCACACCTTTGGAAACTTCCAACCTCAAATGCCAATCAGCTGATAAGAATTTAGTTCCTACCCATTAAAAGAGCTGTGTTCCTTTGTCTTTTTTTTTTTTTTTTTTTTTTTTTTTTTTTTTTTTGGTACCGGGGATTGAACTCAGGGGCACTGGACCACTGGGCCACATCCCCAGCTCTTTTTTTGTATTTTATTAGAGACAGGGCCTCACTGAGTTGCTAAGCGCCTCACCATTGCTGAGGTTGGCTTTGAACTCGCGATCTTCCTGCCTCAGCCTCCCAAAGTGCTGGGATTACAGGCGTGCGCCACCGCGCCTGGCTGTTGCCCTAATCTTTTAATGTGCTGTTGAATTCGACTTTTTCTTGCCTGATTTCTCTGGCCGGAACTTCCAGTGTTACGTTCACTAGAATTGGTGACAGTGGACGTGTCTTGTTCTAGATCTTCAAAGAAATGCTGTCAGCTCCTCATTATGTCATCTGAGGACTTTTCATACACGATTCATTAAGTTTAGGTTGATTCCTCTGTGCTTTGATAGTTTTTGTCAGGAAAGAATGGAGTTTTTTGAAAGGCTTTATTGCATCTATTTAAGTGATCACCTAATTATTATCCTTCATTCCATTAAGGTATTATGTCACAATTTTGATTTGCATATGTTGCATATGTTTACCCAGGGATAAATCCCATTTGATCCCGGTTTGATCTTTTCATATGTCATTGAATTCAATCTGCTGGAATTCTTTTTTTTTTTTTTTTTTTTTTTTTTTGGTACCGGGGATTGAACTCAGGGGCACTTGACCACTGGGCCACATCCCCAGCCCTTTTTTGTATTTTTTTATTTGGAGACAGGGTCTCACTGAGTTGCTAAGTGCCTCACCATTGCTGAGGCTGGCTTTGAACTCGTGATCCTCCTGCCTCAGCCTCCCAAAGTGCTGGGATTACAGGCATGCGCCACCGTGCCCTGCTTCAATCTGCTGGAATTCTATTGAAGATTTTTGCACCAATATACATGAGGGATTTTGATCTGTAACTTTATTGTATTTGTCTGGCTTTCTTATTAAAATACTGGGCAGCAAAATGACTTTGGAAGTTATCCTTCAATTGTTTGGAGTTTTTGGAGAAGGATTGGCATTATTATTATTTTTTTTTCTTTAAGTGTTTGGTAGAATTTACCAGTGAAGACATCCATTCCTGGACTATCTCTGATGGAAGACATTTTATTTCAGATTTAATCTCTTTACTTATTGATCTTAGATTTTTAATTTTTTTCATGACTCAGTCTGAATGGGTGGTATGTTTCTTGGAATATATCCATTTCATCTAGGTCATCTAGTTTGTTGCCATGTGATTATTCAGTCTTCCTGGAAATTGGTTCTAATGTCTCCTCTTCCATTGATAAATTACTACTGTGTCTCTTTCTTTTGATCTAGCTAAATGTTTGACAGTTCTTTTTGAAAATTCAAATCTTGATTTCATTGATACTTTCTATTCCTGTAACTATTTAACTTCTGACCTAATTTCTTTCATTTCCTTCTGATTACTTTGGGCTTAGTTTTTACTTTTTCTCGTTCTTTGAGGTATAAAATTGAGCTCTTTCTCCCCACCCCCAATGTATCACCATAAACATCCCTTTTTAAACTGCTTTGCTTCATTCCATGTACTTTGGAATGTTGTGCTTCTATTTCTCAAGACATGTAGGTATATATGTACATATAAAATAAAAAAAAATTCCCATGACCTTCTTTATTCAGGAATATTATTAATTTCCACATGTTTGAATCTTCTAATTTTCCTCCTGATTTTTAGTTTCATACAGTAGTGGTTGGAAAAGGTACTTGATAGGATTTCAGTTAAACTTAAGGCCTTTGTGGACTAACACGTGCTCAGGGCCATTTTCCACTTGCACATGATGATGTGTGTTCTGCTGCTGTTGGGGTGGACTGTTCTGTATGTGGTTCTCAGGTCCATTTGGTCTACGGTGTTCAGGCTCATTGTTTCCTTTTAAGATTTTGTCTTTAGTATTCTACTTTCAACAATAGATCATAAAGTTCTTTACTGTTACTGTATTACTAATTTCCCCTTCAGTTCTATTAACATTTCATGTAGTTAGGTTCCTCAATTTTAATGCATCCATAATTACAATTATTACACAATTGTATCCTCTTGGTGGATTGAGCCCTTTAACATGTCAGTCTGCCTCTTGATAGGCTTTAACTAAAAAGCCTATTTGTCAACATAAGTACTTTTTTTTTTTTTTTTTTGACTGTGCAACTCTTCTGTGTCTCTGTATGGAGCTACTCCAGCCATCTTTGAGTCACCATTTGCACGGAATCTTTTTCCATCACTTCTCTTTCAGTCTGTGCCCTTACACTAAGACTCACTTCAGCTGTATCATTGGAGCTTGCTTTTTCTTTGTTTTGGTAACCTATTAGCCAATCTTTGTCCTTTGATAGGATAGAATTAAGCCATTTATAATTTAATTATTGATAAGGATTTATTGTTACCTGGGTTTTTGCCCCTTTTTGTTCTTAATGTCTCCCTTGTGGACTGTGTGTGTGTGTGTGTGTGTGTGTGTGTGTGTGTGTGTGTGTATGCTTTGATTCTTTCTATTTTGGGGTGTGTGTGTTGAATCTAGTTTCTTTGTGGTTACCATGAAGTTAGCATAAAACATGTGCTACTAAATTTGATATACATTAAAACATAAGAAATGTACCATTTCTCATTTCTGAGTCCCTGGGGGTGGGCAGGGCAGAGTGTTCCTAGGGTGCTATATTATGGGGTCATCAAACTCTCGGGAGTACAATGTGCAATGCTCCACTGGTACATGCATCATGTCACTCCTGCCCACATTGCATGGGTCAGTGGATGTCACATGGCCTAGCCCAATATCAACGGGACAGGAAAACAATTTCCTTATAACAATGATTGAATGGGAGGGAAAATTCACTAAAGTTTTACTCAATTTAACACAAGTAGCCAATTTGCTTTCTAAATGGGCAAAATTAGTTGAGATTGTACTAATGTAACAAAAAGATTAATTGAAGAAAAAGTTTGATTCCAACTATGGAAATCTCTGAACTTTAAACAACTTTACACAACAATTTTTGTTAAATTATTATTTAAAAAGTTTATTTTTTAAACATATTTTTGAGCATAGAGACAGCTTAGGATACAGAGAAGATAATTTTATGAACCAATGAACTATGATCTAGTTTTACATGAGAACGGAAATATTGACTTTGAAACAAATTCTTCAGTAATGCAGACACTTGTTAATCCCATTCTGGACTTTCAGAGAATGATTTTTTTTCCTTACCACAAAAAAAAAAAAAAATACTAGTATTCAGAGATATTTTTTGGCTAGAAATTCTTTCATATAATTTACATTTACCTTATCCTTATAAATAGGCATAGTTGCACTTGAAGATCTTGAAAAACTAGATTAAAATAAAGATTTCTTGGTAATATTTTTCAGCATGTTTCAGAATGTAGACGCCAAGTAAGTATATGCTACTTACATTAGTATAAAATAAAGAAAATTTTACTTCATACAAAATACTGTCTGGTAGCGAAGACCAGTGAAACACTGCAAAACAACAAATTCTAGAAATACTAGCAGTCTTGAACAAGTACCAAAAAAAAAAAATCATTGAACTATCAGTTCATTTTAAGCAATTTGAGGAACATTGAAAACAATCCATGTTTTCCAGCTAAACGAGCTATAAATAAAAGTACACATTTCTGGGAATTTAACTTTTAATAGTAATTTTAATTTGAAAATTTAAAAATGCCCCAGATCTCTTGACAATAAGATTTTGTACTTTGAAGTCCCATCTTCTGTGGTAAATGAACAGTGTTCCTACAACTGCATTCACTGATCTGCTGACTTGGAGGGGGAAATGGCGTATCTGTGCCTGTTGCCTCCGTGGGCCGCGTTCTACAGTAGCATGCTGTGCAACAAGCACCTGTTCATTGTCTATCAAAGGGGCCAAAGATGAAATACGACTCTAAACTTGCTATTGAATATTTATATTACACTTTTAAAAAAGTGGTATTACAATCCTGCTATGACTTTATTCTGGAGAGAAGAAAATATTATTCTGCTAATTATCTTTGGCTTTCATTTTCTAAAGAATGTTTGACTAAGAATGTCAATGCTGGAGCCCAAAAGCTACTCATCATTTGAATGGAAAAGTTTTCAGGTGAGTTGAAGAACATGTTTTCGATTGCCTCTGGTTTAATGCTTTGCTATCGTACCCCTTCTTCATGTATCTGCAAGATTTAATACCAAATTGTGATTAAGAGAGTGAAAAGTAATTCTTTCCCATTAAAAATTACATAGCATTCCTCAGACTTTTGCTGAAGCTCAACAGATGATAGCAAGCCTTAAGATGTAATTCTCTATCCATGGAAACATGACTCCTATTTCTATATACCTTTGGAACATCACCACTGTGCACATCAGCAATATTCCAATAGAGCGTTAACTCAGTATTTATGATTTTCCATGATTGGCAGAATTAGAATTTATGTAGTATTTTAAAGATACTGTATATGGGAGTTGTTTCAACACAGCCAATTTTACAGATTGTTTGCAAGAGATTCCCTTTAAATTTGCAAAATAGTGTTGTTTGTTTCTTAACGTTATGAATAGCTGTGATCTCTTGCCTTTTGCTTAAATCCAAACTGAAAATGGCTTTGTTTCAACACTTCAAGAGGAATTTTACCAAATGGAATATAAATTGAATTGCTTGCAGAAATGAAATCACTTAGCTGCTATGAATCACAATTTGAGATTTTTAAAAAGAAAACATGCTGATCTGTGTGTACGCGTCTGTTTTTGTCCTTGTGTTCTTGCTTAAATACAAAAAGAGTAAAGAATAATGGATTCCTGACCAAACTCTGAAACTCACCTAGAATCCACTTTTGCTGAAATGGAAGATTGGTTTTATCTTCCTCATGACTCATTTTGACAGAGAGGTATACTATTTAATGAGTGGTGATGATTCATAAAATTGTCCTCTCCAAAAATTTCCTAAGCTTTGGTATAACACATAATAAGTTGTTATGGACAGAATGCATTTTAAGTATTTTCAAATGCAAATAACATCAAATGTACCCACCTCCTTCTCTCAGGCACTTAAATAAGCAACTGTTTTTACTTTTTGGATTATCAACTCCATTTTAAAAATGTACTATCCCAAGATTTTGGAAAACAATTCTAACCATAAAGTGTTTTATTTTAAATAGGTATCTGGAGAAAGGTCTTAAATAAACATAGTATTTGTAACAATTAGAGGTTCCTTTCCACTATCCTGACCTGGAAGCCATTATTTCTAATTTTTTTCATCTTTTTTGGGGAAGATACAGATAAGATACTTGGAGGCTGGGAGACTCCCATCCAGGAGTTTGTTCCCTGGCTTAATAGCTTGAATTCTCCAAATCCCTACTAACGGCCAAAACCTATTCACGGAATTAGGTGTTTCTGAACTACTTGACACCAAACATGTCCCCTCTCATTGGCTTATTGTGCTTTCTTTCAACTTATACTTTCCAGGAAACAAATTACCTACAAATGTAATGCAATATGTAGAACAGCAAGCTGTCATTATAGAACTTATTTTTTTGTATAGAATATTTGCAAGATATATACATTTGTACATTGTCATATTTTAGCACACAGGCCCCTTCAAAACCATGAGTGTGCGGGATATATGTATGATAAGTACGATTTTCAGGGTACTTATTTCGAGTTACTTTGGCATCAAGCAAAATATCTTGACATTGTGCTATGCACCAGTGCCTTTAGAAACTCTACGTTGTCTTTTTCATTTTCTCATGACTAACTTTGGAGTCCAACAATGGCTATGGCTAGGGAGCCCCCCGCTTTCTCTATTGCATGTGGCCATATTGATGAGCACTAGGCTCTGCTGACCAGATCAGCTATGATGAAGACCCTGAGCTCATGCAGCTTTCACATGGCTGTGGCACAATCTCACGGCCTTCCTTGAGTACTTGGGCTCAGCTTAGCTCTGCTGATCTTGAGCTATTACACTTCCTGCTCATTTCCCTTTTGAGCTGAGCCCCTGGTCTTCGGGCCCATTCCTCTTGTTGGTGCCCTGCCTACTCAGGGTATGGATTTCTTCACTGATCTTACATGGGGCTGAATGAAGAGCAGGTGATTGGCTGACTTCTGCCATTCCCACACTTGCTGAGGTGGAAGGTGAGCTTGACCTCTGCCAGGGTGTTAAATTTGGCATCCAGATGCCTGTTTGTAACACCCCCTTACTGCTGGTGCGATACCTGTAAGCTACGTAGGGATACGTCTTTTTTTTTTTTTTTTTTTTTTTTCTCTGACATTTCAATTTTTTCCCTTTCATTTCCCTTGTTACAGTGGACAGGGGTTATTCGATTATATCAATCACTTCAAAGAATGATCTTTGGTTGTGTTGATTTGTTTCTTTATACCACTAATTTCAGTTAGCATCACTTCTGTTTACTTTAGCTTTGATTTTCTTTTACTGTTAGGTCAGTGATAGTACTAGCTCGACTTGTCGGTTTATTGCTATAAAATTCACTAACCTTGGCTGGAAATGACAAATTTTAATGTTTAAAATTTTCTGCTTTGACAAATGGACTATTCAGAAGTATGTGGTTTAATCTTGAAATACTTAGGGCTTTTGTAGATATCACTGATTCCAAATTTAATATCAATTCCTTTTAAATTTGCTTCAAATGTTTTTATGGCCCAGAATAAAGTTTATCTTGGTGACTGTTTCACATGCCCTTGAATGTTGTATATTTCTGTCATTGTTGGAGTTGACTATAAATGTCAGATTAATTTGCTTCATAGCATTATTCAGGTCTTCTGTGTTCTTACTGATTTTCTGGTTATCAATGATTAGTAACTACTGATATAGGACTTTTGAAATGTAATAAGTAGAATTGTTTTATCGCATACACATTGAAACTGAGGTTCACACTTAAGATTGTTGTCTTTTGAGAATTGGTCCCTTTATCACATAATTTCTGACCTGTTAGGTAATACTACTTTTCAGCTTTTTTTTTTTTTTTTTGATGTTTTTATGGTATAATTTCAAAATCCTTATAACCTGTCTTTAAACTTACAGCACAATACTCATAGTAAACAGTTGAATTTTAGTTTTCCATTAAACATGACCTGTTTTAATTGGCTTGTTTATACCATTTATAATTCCATTTATTTTTGACTTTAGACTATTTTTTACATTTGGATTCTACTTGATCTCTGCTAATATTTTAATAGTGGCTAGTTCTTGCCCTCAGGTTTACAATATGCATGGTTATTCAGTACATTCATGTTTTATATCAATTCATGTGTAGCAGATCCTTACAACCATATACTCTGCATTCCTTCCTCCCATCTTTGTGCTATTTTACATTGGTTTTTATCTGTACTACCAACTAAAAATCTTGTTAACTATGTTTTCCTTTACACAAATTAAAAACCAGAAGCAAGATTCATAACTAGCTTCATTTATTCTAGTCTCTTCACTGCAAATTCAAACTTATTTCTACCATGTTGCTTTGCCTGAGGAACTTCAACATTACTTGTAGTGCTGGGTATTTCTAGAAAATAAGTTCATTCCATATTTGTCATCTGTTAGGATTTAGATATGAGGTGTCTCCCAAATCTCAAATGAGACAATGTAAGAATTTTCAGAGGTGAAGTGATTAGACTGAGATGGATGCTAATTGCTTAATTAATCCACTAATATTCATTAACTGGACAGTAACTGTAAACAGGGTATAACTGGAAGGAGGTCGCAGGAAGGTGTCCTTTTGGGTGATTGTTCCTGGTGAGCTGAGCTCTGCTTCCTGGCTATCATGTTCTTAGCTGCTTTCCTCTACCACACTTTTCCACCATGATGATCTGCCTCACCTCAGGCCCAGAGTGATGGAGTCAGCTGACCATGGACTGAACTGTTGAAACCATGAGCCCAAATAAACTTTCTCTTCAGTATTGTTTGTCAGGTATATTGGTCACAGCAAGGCAGAAAAGCCCACTAAAACATTGAACATTTGGAAACATTTTATATTGTGTGTAGAATTTTGGATTGAGCTCTTATTTTTCTTTTGAGAATTTTAAAGCTGTCATGCTATTCTACTTCATAGATTCTGAGATCTGATGCTATGTTCTTTTTCTTTTTTATTTTTCTACTTTACAAAATTTCTCTGGTTTTGGTTGAGATAGATACCTAGATTTTTCTTTTTCTTTCTTTCTTTCTTTTTTTTTGTTATTGGTCTTGGTTTTTTGTTATGATAGTCTGTTTATATCCTCCAAGATCCTGAGACCTGTGGTATAATGTCTGTCATTAATTTCAAAAAATTCTGAGCTGCTACTTTCAAATGCTTTCTGCCTTTTCTTCCTCCTTGCAAGATTAGAAATACATGTGTTCAGCCACTTGATATTATACCACAGCTCTTAGATGCTTGGTTCTACTTTTTGGCTGTGTTTTTATCCTGTTTTCTCCATGATTCATTTCATGTAAACTTACTAATGTATCTTTAAGTTTATTAATTCTAGCTATGATCATCTAAAAATGATCCTATCCAATACATTCTGTTTTTTATTCTAGCATTTCCATTTGATCCATTGTTAATTTTCAACTCTGTGGTAAAACTACCTACCTGATCATTCATGTTGTTGATCTTTTCTACTAGGCCTTAACCTGCTAACAACTATTTTAAATTCTGTTTGCTAATTCTAATCTCTCACAGCTGAATTCAGACCAGCTATTTACTTCGCCCCCTTTTTTTTTCTCATTTTGTAATTTTGTTCAAATCGGATACTGTATATGACAGCAGAGACTGAGGTAAATCATACACGTGGTGTGGGCACCCCTTTGCTTTTGTAAACCTTTCACATTTACTAAATCCTCAGCCACAGCAAAGCTATGTTGGGGGGTTTGTCTCCATACTTCAGAGTCCTCTAGCCCTACTTGGAGGTGGGGCTAGTAGGTCTGAAGTCTATTAATATCTACTCCAGCCGCAGTTCCAGCCTTCCATTTGTGCAGTGCTGTAGAGATGATTTTTCTCCATGTTCTTGCCCCTCTCCCAGTAGTGAGCCACTATTGCTTACTGATTGACACATGTCAACTTGGTGATGGGACAGTGCATGGTGGTGGCACATGGTGGTTCTCTATTCTGATTAACCTGAGCATTAGATGGGCCAAGGGTGGGCCTTCTCAGTGATTGTCCTTCCCAAAGTGCAAATCTTGGCTCAGCATACCTTGCTGCGCTTCTCCCAGGTATTTGATTATTCTCTTCCCCCAAGTGCAGTGGGCTTTTGCAGGACTGAGTGGTGGCTTAGGGCTTTGACACCACTGCAGGTGCAGGTGAAGGTCCAGGCAGGCAGAGGGCCTTTCCCACAGCTGCTGACTCTGCTCCCCAAGCCTGCACCACAGCCATGTTCCTCCTGCACCACACAGTTCTCGAATATCCAGTGAGGACCAGGCTTCCTGAGTGGGCAGATTCCTCTTGTATCTCTTGCTTTTGGTTCAACTTCTCTCAGTCACTAGCAGTTGACCACTAGCATCTTATTTAAAAAGTTAGCTGAATTCTTACTGATGTCCTGTGGCATCATCCTCAGGAAAGCCAATGATCATGCCTTGTTGTGTATGACAGGATTTGTTTACCTGTAACTTCAGCTCTGAGTTTAAGAAAAATTGAATTTGGGGCGGGGGTTGTGGCTCAGCGGCAGAGCGCTCGCCTCACACATGCGCGGCCCGGGTTCGATCCTCAGCACCACGTAAACATAAAGGCATTGCATTGTGTACAACTAAAGTAAATAAATAAATATTAAAAAAAAAAAAGATCTGGGAAAAAAAATTGAATTTGGAAATTGTGTTTACTGAAATGCTGGGGCAGTGCTCTAACTTTCTAAGTCCTAAGTAGAAGTCTAGTAGCCAAATGGAATATTTTTTAAAGAAATAGTGTTTTCATAAGAAATTCCTCTTCTGCACTTCAAAATATTCATTTCGACTATAGTGACAACACTTACGCATTATTGAATGTTAACCTTGATATTTAATAATCTTGATATTAAATAACCTTGATATCAGTTTATTTCATTGCTCCTGGTGCACTTTGCTTTCTGCTACACGGATTTCACATTATAGTATAAAATGACATCTCATGTAATGTCAGTCACATTGCTGTACACTAGAGACTAAATATATATATCGAATACATTTTAAGTTGGTGTGAATGTTTTGTCAGCCTTTTACTATTTTAGGCAGCTTTTTGTCACTGACCAGAACACCTGACAAGAACTTGGAGGAAACTTTATTTTGGCTCTTGGTTTTGGAGGTTCAGGTCATGGCTGGCCAACTCCACACCTCTGGGCTCAAGGTGTGAGGCAGAACATCATGGCTGCAGGGTGTGGTGGAAGAAAGCTGCTCAGTTCATGAGAGCCAGGAAAGAGTTCCACTTGCCAGGGACAAAATACAAATCCCAGAGGCACAGCCCCAGGGACCCACTTCCTCCAGCCACACCTTATCTGCCTACAGTTACAGCCCATTAATCCATCCCAGTGATCGAATCATCAAAAGGAATGAATCCTCTTAATTAGGTTGTAACTTCCATAACCTAATCATGTTGCCTCCAAATACTCTGGCATTTTCCCATGTGAGCTTTTGGGGGACACCTCATATATAAACGACAGCACAGCTGTCCAAGAATAATACCTTAAAAAGACTAGAAATATGAAGGGACATATAGATATGCTTCCTGGATTAAAGCCATGGATACACATATTCTTACACAAAATGGTGTATGTTTTGTGTATGTCTCCTAACATGTTAAAGGACACGTAAATAAAATTGTACACAGTATTTCCCTGAGATTATCTCATGGTGCTAATTGAACTCTTAATTACTTTACAAATTTCTGCTTCACTTAACATCCTAACAAAATATTGCTTTCTTGACAATAGATTGGGATATAAAGTCTTCAAATATAAAGAAGCATCTCTTAAAATTCTTACTTACAATAAAACTTGAACTAGCTGAATGCTAAACCATTTTTTTCCTGCATAAAACAAGTAAACTCTTTGTAGAACACTAAGTTTCAATTATTTGGATTTCAGTCAAATAATCTAAAGTAAACCTTGGGGCATTTAGGAGGATTTGATGAACAAACATAATGGCCAGAGTTCCTTGTAGGTCAGATAATTGATGCTTAGATGAGATAATATCCATCAAACAAGAGCTCTCTGTAGGAAAGTTGGAATTATATTCACTTACAGAAAAAATTGGAAAATCCATTATGTTTATACATCTAATAGTGCCTTGATATGATCTTCTAAAAACATTTTGGGGAAAAATACTGGAACTACATCAAATTATTTAATAGCAGTGTTGTGTTGTGCATTCCTTTGCCTGTTGGGACAATACATAATGGGCATTTCATTATTATTATTTTTTTTTTAGCAGACATAGATGAATGACTGGATATGAGATAACTCCATTATTAGCTCAACACTGTCAGTGACATCTTATTCCATAAAATGGGGGAAAATGCCATTCTACCTTAGTTTTTAATGGGAATCCCATGTTATAAATATCAGGACTGTGTTCTATGATCCATAGACAATTCCCAGTTTGATTCTTTGGCGCTGGCCTGGCTATTGGAATAGATCACCATCTCCTGGCCCCACCTCTGATCTCCTCCCATGCTCTTCTGGGACTGGCAAGAGCAGACTGAGATGGAGGTGACCATTTAGAAATTTTAGGGAGTGCTCTGAGAACCCAGTTAAGGAAAGGGGAGGAAGCAGGCTTGGGTAGAAGGGGCGGTGCTGGGCCTCCCCAGAGGGCTCAGATCCCACAGATCCAGAGCCTGCGTGGCCCTCAGAGCTGGTGCGAGTAGTCGTGAGGGTTGGGCTCTTTCCTCCCCTGCTGATCGGCCACTGGATGTGGGCTGCTGCGGAAGGAAGTGTGCCCTTGGGCGCCGCAGCTCTTTGACAAGGCATCCCCTGAATAGGAGTGAGGACAGTGGCGTCTCTGCCTGAGGGGCTCCCAGCGTATAAAACATTTCATTTCAGAAATGAAGCCAGGTGACTGTCGAAACATCCATCACTACCCCGTGCTTCCACCAGTCCCATGTTTGCAGGTTTTGGGGAGGGTGATCTTGAGAAAGGAGTGCACTCACACGGGCTCTGTTTCCCTTGCTCTTCCCAGATTCCTTTGGTCAGTATCTCCAGTTCTGACATGACCTAGGCCTGCATCCTGGGGACGTCAGCCCTGTGCACTGATTTTTCACAACTGTGGCTGTTAGGTTTGTTCTGTTTGTAAAAATTGTGAGCCGGGCGCGGTGGCGCACGCCTGTAATCCCAGCACTTTGGGAGGCTGAGGCAGGAGGATCGCGAGTTCAAAGCCAGCCTCAGCAATGGCGAGGCACTTAGCAACTCAGTGAGACCCTGTCTCTAATAAAATACAAAAAAGGGCTGGGGATGTGGCCCAGTGGTCTAGTGCCGCTGAGTTCAATCCCCGGTACCAAAAAAAAAAAAAAAAAAAAAAAAAAAAAAAAAAAAATTGTGCAGATAGACAAAGGGGTGCTCAAGTACGTTACCACGGTCTGAGGCCCTTGCTCCCTGCCCATTATGAGACTGCAGCCCTGCCCACTGATCAGCTTCACTTACACTTTGTAAGATGCTGGTTCCCTTTGACCTGGTCTCTTGGCATAAGGTAACCAAAATGACCCCCTCGTAGCTCATATTTATAGAAAATGGAGTGCTTTGTTGTTCCTCTTTGGAAACTCAAGGTCCTCCTGGTCCAGAGTTGACAGAATGGAAAAGCACACATTATCTGAGTGTCACCAGTGATGACAGGAGCAGGGTGTCTGTCTTCTCTCCCTGTCACTTAGATTTGGGTCCACGTGTTCCACCCATTGAGGACATAGCACCATGGAGACAGCACCGTTGGCTGCAGCCCTGCAGTCACAAAACACAAACCTGGAATGAGAATATAATTTATAGTCTGTTCCTATCAAAACATGGCCACTTCCTGGGTGGAAGGGGTCCAGCGTGGTCAGTTTGCCACATGTGCCCTGTGATGGGTTCATTGTTCTCCATCGCTGGCTTAGGCATCCAGTGACAGCTCATCTACTGTAAGAGGGAGCTCACAGGAGGCCTGCAGAGCCTCTGTCCTGGCCACTGTGTCTCTCCCCATCATGGGCACATAGCTCCAGCTCTGGGAGGCAGGTGACAGGCGGTAGCCGAGATCTCCAGTGACAGTTTTGCCCATCGAGTTATTCATGCCCGTTCTTCCTACACAGTGGGAACAGGCAGAACTATGACCATGTCTTCACTCTCTAGAAGGATCTTCCCTTGCCACTTTTGTGTTTCCCTCCTGTCAAGTGCAGCCTCCAGCCGTTCGCAGTGGGCACCCACCAGATGGGGTTTTGCTTCCTCTGGCCCCTCCACCAGCTGTTAGGTGTTAGTAGCCTCTGGGGCTGTAAATTGGTAAAGCAGCTTTATGTGTGCAAAATGATTTATTTATTGGTGCTGTTTAGATATATAATGTTAGGATTCATTCTGACAAAAATATAAAAGCATGGAATGTAATTTGTTTCAATTCAGTCCCTACAACTTTTCCTCTCCTCCTCCCTGCCCCTGATCTTTCTGCAATTCAGTATTTCTCTATTTAGCATCTTGTGGATGTGCTTGAGAAGATCCACTATTTTCACGCACACACATAGGAAATCTTAGGTCAGATTCATACCAATGTTGTCTCCTTCCTCACCTTCAATCCTCTTTGTTTCTTCCACTGATGTATATTTTTAAATCTCTTCCCTTTTGAACTAACTTCCTATGAGAAAAAAACATTGAATCTTTTAAAACCAACAATGAGGGAGTGCTCCTTTCTCCCCACATTCTCGCCAACATTTATTGGTAATTGTCATTCTGACTGGAGTGAGATAGAATCTCGGTGTACTTTTTTAACTTGCATTTCCCCAGTTGCCAGAGAGATTGAACATTTATTCATGTTTGTTGGCCATTTGTACTTTCTCTTTTGAGAAGTGTATGTTTAGTGTTTTTGCCCATTTGTCGATTGGGTTATGTGTGTGTGTGTGTGTGTGTGTGCGTTGGGGTGGGGGTTGGTGTTAAGCTTTTTGAGTTCTTTATATATCCTGGATATTAATGCCTGGAGGAATAGGTGGCAAAATTTTTTCTCCCATTTTTTTTTTTTTGCACTCTAAATTGTAGCTTTTTCTGTGCAGAAGCTTCTTAATTTGCTATTCCACATATTCTTATTTGCTTCTTGCACTCTAAGTCTTGTTAAGGGAGTCAGTTCCTGAGCTGATGTTTGGAGTGTTAGATCTACATTTCCTTCTAGCAGTTGTATGGTTTTTGGTCTAATTCCTAGGCCTTTGATCCATTTCAAGTTGAGTTCTGTACAGTGTAAGAGGGGTTAAATTTTGTTCATCTACACACGGATTTCCAGTTTTCCTAGCACTATTTGGTAAAAAGGCTCTTTTCTCCAGTGTAGGATTTTGGTGCCTTTGTCTAGTATGACATAGCTGTATCTATGTGGGTTTGTCAGTCTTCTGTTCTATTGGTCTTTGTGCCTGTTTTCATGTCAATATCATGTGGTTTTGTTATTATAGCTCTGTAATATGATTTAAGGTCTGGTATTGTAATGCTTCTTGCTTCACCTTTCTTCCTAAGAATGAAGCAGCTGTTGTTACAAGGACAATTCCCCAAGTGGCAGACACTTGAGAATGTCTGCCACCACCACTACCAGAAGGCGGTGGAGAAAGCCCTTTCTGAAAGTGGGGGTCTGAATGGCTGTGACATACTTGAAACTTGGTAATTTCCCAGACTGTTTTACTCTAACATGACAGTATCTTGATGCTTGCTCAACTGCATTCAGAATTCAAGAGATCAACAGTGACTAGTCACCTTCTCACCTACAAATTATAACTAAAACAACATGTAGAAACTGGGCCCTCTTAGCAGGTTCTTTGATTTTTTTTTTTTTTTTTTGTACTGGGATTGAAACTGGGGTGCTCTACCACTGAGCTGTATCCCCAGACCTTTTTATCTTTTGAGACAGGGTCTCACTGAGTTACTGAGGCTGTCCTTGACTTGAAATCCTCCTGCCTCAGCCTCCTGAGCTGCAGCAATTACAGATGTGCAGCACCATGCCCAGCTAGCACAGCACTTCTGTATGAATGTTCTTCCAGAAAATCAAGGGCATATGCCAATTGGGATGTGAATTTTTCTATAACCTAGTTCTAATTGACATTTCAAGCTAATTTCTCATTTATCTCACTCATTTGTTTTATATTTTCGGGCCATCCAATTTTATCCTCACTACAACCCTTTGTAAGTTAGTTTTTATTATCTACATTTTATAGACACGGACATAAAAGTTTATACACATTCAGTGAAATGGCCCAAGGCTGTGCCCTTTCCTAGTGACAGAAGAGGGTGTCTAATGTTCTTGGTGATTCTGAATTTCTATTCATGTTTTTTGTTTGGAGAATACCTGAATATAACTTGGAAATGGAACTCTAGTGAAACCAACGAACAAAAATTCTTCAACTGCAAAAAGCACCTTGTCCCAGTTTGCTAATTCCTTTAGTTTTCTAGGCGAGGTCAAGGCATGCTGGTAGTCTTTCAACAAACACTAATGTGGAAGGGATGTTTACCAATAGGGATGGCTACAGTCCTTACAATTTCATCATTCAAGTAGCTGCTTATTTCAAACTTTTCATATTATATGATGTATCTGAAGTAAATTCCCTGAAGCATTAGTGGACTCTGATATAGAACGGTAATACAAAAATGTCGGTCTTTGGTTCAGATTTCTGAAATGTGAAAAAGAATGTTTTTGCTAATCACTTCCCATAAGGTTGATGGAGAGATTAAATGAATAAACAGCCAGTGTGCTGGTGATCATTGCCATACAGGACTGCGAACTAGAAATGTTACGAGGAAAAACATCAACTGAATCATTGTTGTGGTTCTGATTGGCATCACTGTGATCTTGAAATCTTGTGTTCCAAAAGGTTCAGCGTGGGAGGTTTCAACATGGCGTATGAATCACATGCTGGGGCTCTTTGCTTCAGAGTGGCGTTTGTTGGTTTATTGTGGCAGCCTTCACAAACTGTCACAAATCAAATTTTTTGCAGTGCGGTGGCTGGCCATCCAGGATCAAGGTGTCAGAGCTGGCTTCTTCGGTGGTCTCCTCGTCTTGTTGAGAACCGTCAGAGTTTCTAGATGCTCCCCATCCTTGCATGCCGTGACCAGATTCCCCGTCTGAGGCGGTCCACACAGTCCAGGGTCCGTGCCTGTGACCTCATCTTAACTCCCTTAATCTTTAAAGATCCCCTCTCCAAAGGTCTGAGGTCTGGGAGGGGCAGTTCAGCTTGTGACCTGAGGGACATGATTCAGAGCATAAGTGGTAGAGGATCCTGGGGAAGTCGAGGTCCTGGCAGTGCTGTTCTGTCTGGTGTCAGGGGCGCTGGGCTTTACGCTGGTCCTACTAGGAGACCTCTGGGTCGTCGGCTCTGAGTCGCGATCACTCCTGTTCCTTACGGAGTCAAGGAGGGGGACTGACTTCTGCAGGGTGCACTGGCTGCGGGAAAGCCAGGACGCCACCTGTGCCCTTCCCAGCCTCCAGGACTCCAGGAAGATGCTCGCCCAGAGCCCAGGGAAGGCCTCAGTGCCACTGGCTCCCTGAGGGCGGGCGGGCACAGAGCCCTCTGCCCACAAAATGCCAGGTTCCTCTGCTGCCCTTCACCTTCCTCTGCCATCTGCTTCTTGGGTGTCTTCCTTTCTCATTTCCGCCCTTATGTGCAGGGGTGAAGGAGGGGGAAAGTGAAGACCAGCATCTCCCTAGAGATCCGCTCTCCTCTCCTCTGCCCTTGGATCAGACTGTCTTCGAAGTAACTTTCTCCCCTTAGTTTCCTTGAAGGCATGGTGGGCCTCCACTCAGTATGGAGGAGAGCTTACTGAAGGGATGGAACAGACTGAAATAACATGTAGATTAATATTTCCAGAAGATACTGAGGTCATCAAAACCCTAGCACCAGTAGGGGAGGGTTCCAGCCTTCTCGTAAGAACCCTGGGTAAACTGAAATTTGCCATGGTTTTCTAGAACCCTGGCTACTTGTCTGTGAGATAAGGAGAGTGGTATAGGTGGTGTCCAAGGGTTTCCCAGCAGTGACACTATGCCTCTGTGATATGTCCAAGTCTACTCGGTCTTCTGGAGGGTCACTTGATACCAGCACCTCCAAAGGAGCAGACATGAGATGCCTGTGTTCTGCCATCTTTCAATTTCACAATTGCCTGTGGGTTTGTAACCAATGTTTGTTTTGTTACAAGTGATTATATTTGTATGACTTTCCAGGCAATTCCACTGCCCGCAAACGTTTTCATGACCTGTTATTTAAGGGGAAAAAAATCCATTATCAATGCACACAGCTGGGAGTTTTTTCCTTTGTGGGAGGCCAGATAAATAAAATTATATGTGGTGAATAATTCCAAAATCGGCTCTAAAGAAGTCATATTTCAGAATAGTACCTTACTGAGTTACTTGTTTGCAATACTTGCAGCCCCGCCCCGCTGCTGTTGACAGGACTTCTGAGAATGTTGACATTCCGACCGCAGCACCGTCAATTGGGGGGCAAGTGTTTGGAATAAGGGGTAGTGTGGGGAGCGTAACTCGCCCTCTGGCAAGCCGGCTAAACTGGTTTAACCCGATTCTGTCTTACGTTGGACGGGAAAGCCCGAGCGTCAGCCCTGAGCAAAATGTGAGGGTTGAACTATAAAGCCTTCGAAAACATGCAGAATTGTAATTATGATGATGAGTGAAACCTTAAATGGTTGAAGGGCTCATTTCGTGTAGGCATGTTAAAACCTGACTTAAGCCATTTCTCCTGAATGCAGCCAGAAAATCCTTAGTGTAAAATTTCTGGTGTCACGTCTATGGATGGTGAAATGTCAGATCTGCCAGTCCAGAGATTTCCCTGGGAATACAGTGGGCAAATGCAAGTAGGTGTTTTTTTTTTCTGGGGGATAAAAACATAAAAAATTAACAATCAGAGCAAATGGTTGGATTTGTTGGCTGATTTTGTTACTAAAAATAAAATCTTTAAAAGTGGGCTTCATGGTTGTCCTCATTTGAAAGTCGGGAAACTGTCAACAGGAGGCTGAGGCCTGGGCTATCATCCCACGGGCTATCCCACAGCTGTCCCTGCCAGTCCCCTTGCCCAGGCTGCATCCCCAGCCAGCGTCACCTCTTCCCCTCCTCTACATTACTAACTCTGCTTGTTTCTCAGGATTCTTCTGGGAAGTTGCTTCTGGCAGGTGACAACTACTCCCAACAGGCTGCGGTTGTTTCCACAATGTTTCCACAGCATTTTCATACCTATTTTGTCATAGGTGGCACGTTATGTTGTCATCTTTCCTTAAGCTTCATTACTCTGGAAACTTCTCAAAGGCAAAGCAATGCCATTCCCTGCCTTTCCCACAGTATCTCGAGCATTGCAGACACTGAGATGATGGAGCGAAGTCCCCTCTCAGGTGATGGCGGGCATGTCTGATCACAGGCTGATTTGCACACCTGTCAGATGGGTGGGTTCTTCGGTGTATTCTGCAATGGCTGTACCAGCTGCCTCAAGTTTTAGGGGAGGAAAGAAGCGAGTTGTGCCTTCCAGATTCCACTTGGTTTAAATGTGTTTGTGCGGGAGAGTTTTGGGGTGGGAACGACCCAAGTGTGCCGTCCTTGAACTTGGCGTAGATCAAAACATAGGAACACAACGTAAAAGCCTAACACTAAATCTACAAACCCCAGTGCAATCCTTCCTTCTGGAAAGAACTGTAAAGATGATCTACGGCCTCTCACTGCCGTCCTTGGGGTCTCCATGAAGGTTCAGGAGCCACCTAATGGGTTGCGACTGACCATGGAAGGACATGTGGAGCCCCACAGAGGGCCGGCAGAGTTTGTGTCGGGGCTGTTAGCTAGGATGGCCTCACTCTCAAATGCACAGGGAAGTTGGCTCAAGCAGAGGTGAAGGACCCTGATGGTTTGAGACATGTTCCATATCTGAGAAGCCTCGGGCTGCGTCCCTCTCTTGCCTCTTAGAGGTCAAACAGTGTATAAATACCATGCGCTGATGAGCTTCACTGCTTTCAACATTGAAAAGACTGCAAAACCCAGGGTTCATGACCTGAGTGGGTCTCCCCTCTACCTCCCCCTCTTTTGGCCATCTCAGGTTCTAGCAACACAAACTTCTCTCCTTGCTCGTGCTCTGCCCAGCCAGTGCACGCGTTCACCTGGGCGTGAGAGGAGCAGAATCCCAGCCTTGCTCCAGTTTATCTCCTAATAAAACATTTCTTCATCAGAATGCTTGAGTGTCAGATGGGGGGTGCTGGTAACTTGCTCGTTATGTTGGTCTGCAGTAGGAATTCATATTGGGATTCAATAGACTTCACTTGAAGAGTTTCATGGCTTCAAAAGTTAAAACCCATTACATCAGGGGCCGGGTGTCAGGCATAACTTCAGTCCCACCGGCTGTGCAAGGAACATCACCCTTCGTGGGGGGTCAGATCTGTAGTAGATGCTGTTTTGTAGTCGAAGTTCAAAAAATAAATCTTTTGTGCACGAATGGGAACATGACATGGAAACCCTGCTCTACAGGTGCCTAGTGGTATTTGCCATTGTCATCAAATTCTGAGGCCTCACCCACCTGCAGGTGCAAATAGTAAAATTTATACCCAATTTAGTTTCTGACATCTGCTGTAAGATCTCAGGCGGGGCAGTGTTCATAGATGCTCGGAGGTCGTCTGCCTCTCAATCCGGCTGCCTCGGGGCAGTCTGCTCTGTGCAGGACACTGACAGACTTGCCAGGTGCGTACAGCATGTACCTGTGTCCCCAGGCACGGCCGCTGTTGCCACCCAGCCACGTCAGCTCAGGGCCTGTGGGGGTCGATGGGTTGTATGGTGGCTGGGGGAACAGTGGGCCTCCTTTCTGATGGTCACATTTTGTCTCTTGATCAAGAAGGTCGGCACCGACAGGTGTGCAGAGCTTTGAGGAAGCACCCTCAGTTCTGCCGCAGTTCCTCCCACTGGGACTAGAAGCCTTCCTGCGTGGAGTGGGGCCCCCTCCCAGCCCCAGCTGGAGGACACGCGCATGCTCGCACCCCTTCTCCTTCAGCCTGGGAATCCGCGGCCCCTGCCCATGGACTGCAGGGGCTTCCACAGCAGCCGTTGTCCTGTGGATTAGCAAACCGGTTCTCGCCGAGTTTGGGCCTAGTGCCTCCAGAGCTGCTGCTGCTGGTTCTGTGGCGGGCTTCCCTTGAAGGGCTTCACGCACTCGCACTCCAACAACCTCGAGAGATGCTGGGTCCTGTCACCAGCCCTCAGGTCAGGAAATGGAGGCACAAAGAGGACAGGCCAAAGCCGGTGGCCAGGGCCACATGAGTTAATGGGACAGCTGCCGCTTCAATGGACATCTCCTGGCCCCACTCTGAAGCAGCGCGGATTACTAGCTGGCCTTGACTTGGGGCACTCCCTTAGGTGGGGACTGACCTATGGTGAGCATGGTCTTTAGCTGACTTGTCCTCTTCCTTTCTTCTGGCCTTCCCTGCGTCTTTCTTTCTTTCTTTCTTTCTTTTTTTTTTTTACTTCAGGGCCAGCCGCTTAGAAGCATGATGGGTCAGGGAGGTGATTATCTGCAGAATCTCAGTATTCCCCCAGTCCTTGAACGTGGCTCTGGCAACCTTCTGGGATTGTTCTCTTGAGCCATGGAAATAGGGCTGTTGTAGTGCCTAGTAGGTCCTAAGGGGGTGTCTGCAAGGCAGAGCCCATCCAGCAGCTCCCTGGAGAGCATTATAGACACACGAGCTTCTGGGGACACCTGTCACCAGCTATTCTGAGCTCGCTGGGAGCAGGCCTGAGGTCAAGTACCCACAGTAACCTGCACAGATGAAGTGAAACATAAAAATAAAGAACATGGGTGACGTTAACTTTTCTACTTTATTGAAAGAGTAATAACGTAATGGCAGGGAAATAGTTTTTTAGAATTTATCACTAGTACTACCTAGACTATAAAACTTCAGAAATGAAGAAGAACATAAAGGTCTTAGGAAGCGGGGAAAACTGTTTTAATATAAACGGCTGATGTGAAAAAAATTCTCTCTTTGGAATAAACTCACACAGAAAACTGATACAGTATCATCTGTATTATGTGTTCTAAATGAAGCAATTTTTGGAAGTGTCCCCATGAGCTAAAAATGTATTGACCAAGATTAGCTCACAGATCTTCAAACATTATGCTTAAAATTATAAAATTTAAGATACTATTTATGGGACACCTGGGGTGCATTTTTCACTTTTCTATGAATAATCACTAAAGAAAATGCGTGTTAATTCATTATTATATTTTAAACTTTTATAAAGGAAGAAAAGTCAAAAGGGCAGCCACTGCGTCCTCTTCAACTTTGTTTTTTGAGGTTTATGGTTTCTTTTTGTTATTTCCTTATTTGGTTGCTGCTTGTAAAGGAATTTCCCCCCTTGTCTTCATTTAAAGCTATTTTTGTTGACTTCATTAGCATGGGGGAGGGTGATTTTCCAATACTGTGTAACTTAGCTTTGCAAACCCAACTTTGGGCTTGCTTGCTAAAATGTGCAGTGGATGGCTATTTCCAAAGAATCTTGTTCCTCTTCCGCCTCTTCAGGAGGGAGACGCATGTGGAAGGAACAGTCGGGGGGAGAGGTGGTGTCCTTTACCAATCTGTTCAGTAGGAAGCAAACATAACTGTTGTAACCGACCCTTGGGGGCTGCTGTTGCCCTGGGAAGTGAGCTTTCAGAGCTCTGCCAGCACCTTGCGGTGGTTCAGCCTGGTGAGCAGTGCCACGTGTCACTTTACAGGCATGTAGCAAATGTGGCAAGAGTGGCATGCTGCCCAGGTCTCCCTTTAGCGAAGGGCTTCTGGCTGGGTGTCCTGTCAGCAGGTGCCTTCAGCTTTGGCCCTTCAGAAATGGCCTCACCTGCAAGAGCCACCAGAGTCCACCCTTTGCCAGGCTGCCATCCAGTGGCTGACATAAGGGAGGCCAACGGCCAGGCCCCTTGGCCCAGGGAAGGACTGTGCACTTGGGAGCTGTCTGTGGGACGGGTGGGACATGTAAGCCCTGCTCTCTGTGCACTCCTGCTTCCCTTACCTGCCTTCCCAGGTGTGGATCCCAGGGAAGCCTCATGAAGAGGGCTTATTAAGCTGCTGGTAAACCAGCCCTCTCAGAATCTGCTGCCGGGAGCCCAGTCGGTGGCGGTGGACACGGAGCCCGCTGGTTTCCTCACCAACACCCCTATCCCACCAATGGCCGCATTGCCCTCCGTGGGACTGGCTCAGTGCTCTGCACTCGTGACTCCTTTAAGACTGGTTATTTCCATCCATCTTGCTGTGGTCTGAAGCTCTGAGGAGGACCTAGGGCTGCTACCTAAATCCAAGAGTGGCCCAACACTGGGGATTGCTTTGGGGGCAGCCCTGTCGGTGTGAGCTTGAGGACTTGGGTGGTGGTGGGGACTGCTGCTGCTGCTTGTGCTCTGGATGTGAACTGCATTGTCCCTACTGCAGGAGCCCTGTTTGGGGAGATGGCTATGATTGCGGTTGACTTCAGGCCATGGAGTTTTGGACACTGCCGCCTTCCGTAGTCTCACGAGACTTGGCCCAGGATCTCGAGAGACTTGGGCTGATCGCGGAGCGGGTTGGGGCCATTTTGGTTGTTGGTTGTTTGCTGGTGTGTGGTACGTGTTAGAGTTGTTAGAGCCAAAGAGAGAAACTGACAGAATAAAGATCCTGTTTGTTTCCAGTCTGCCTCTAAACTTATTCCCGCAGCTTTGCTGCTCCAAGCGGCCATCGCTTCAGGCGGCTACACCTAACACTGCTGTGTCCCTCTTCCCACCGGTGGAAAAGGGCATGAAGAAGATTCTGGCACACAAGGAAAGGGGAAAAAGGGGATGGTGAGGCAGAGAGCCAGCCCCAGATGGAGCTACGCCTGGATCCTGTCCTGCCAGGGGGTGCCAGTGATTTGTCGTGGTGGCAGTTTTTCTCCCCACCCCCTCCAAATTTTAGAAATGGCAAGTCAAATGGAACTGTGTACTCTGAGGATAATTGACTAAGTGACAATTTTAGCCTGATCAGGAGTTATTAGAGGAAGGAAACCTGGTAATGTTGAGGATAATTCCTGCTGCCTTATTATCTGAGAGCGAGTAAGGCCTACATAAAGAAGCATACAAAATTGGATATAATGGATATCTCGAGCAATTTGGCCACACATATTTTTGTATGTTGGTCATAATTTCATTGCTTTTAGCTTGAAGCCATTGCAAATCCATGCTGATTATATTGGTGAAGTAATGGGAAAGGTTTTCCCCTCCATTTTCTCTTGCCCATTAGCATGTAATTGATTATGCATAAAAAGGCTTAATATACAGTCCGATAATTTCTGTGTAGTTCAGTGACACTAAGACAGTGCAGCATGCCATATTCTGAGTTCAACTTTGCTCAAGTGGAAATATATAATTTGGTTTTTATTTAAAAGTATAAAGAACATAGATAGAAGCCCAAGATCTTGGTCACCTTGTAGATGCATTATGCAGTACTACATTTCTAACTTTGTCTCACTTGTGTAAAAGAAAAATGTACACATACAGATGGAAAATACTGGTAGTTTAGTAAGATTCAGCTACAAAATGAGCATGTTATTTCTGGAGATTCAGCTAAGAATTTTGCGTATAATTTTGCATATAAATGAACAAGGGACAGGAAAAAATAACTAAAAGTAGCAGGAAGGTAAAAATATTCATTTATTCTTGAATATATGTTATACATATGATATGAAATTCAGCAAGAATTATTCTAACAAAGTAAGCATCAGAAACAGTAACCCTTGCTCATTGATGATTCAACAGACTACAAATAGCTTTTCCACAATACACTTGGGAATATGCAGACAGAAAATGGTTTCAATTATTTTCTGAATGAATTCTGGTGTGAGCTCTGACACGGCAAGGAAAGGGTCTAAAATGTCACTCAGCATTGTCCTAAGGCAATGGGATGTTAGAGGTGGTGCACCTCTCCTGGTAATATTGGGTATAGCTTGTGTGGATGGGCAGTCACTTGTGAATGTTTATACATATTCCCTTGGCTTGTTCATAGTCGCAGAAAAGGCAAGTAAAACTTTCAGCCACTTAAACATGGCACCAAAAAAAGATGAGAGCAAAGTCAGATTGGTAATTGTGTTAGGTTTAACCACTGACAGGCTTCTGAATTTTAATGTTTTTTTTTTTGTTTTTTTTTTTTTTTTTAAAGGGGGCTACCATACAGTAGAGGAGAGAGGAGATTGCCAAAATATCTGGAAAGTTTGCAACATGTAATTTAGACTTGTTCCTTTCAGCTACAGACTTGGCTTCAGGCTGCTCTGGAAAGAGCTTACTCTGGGAGCTGTTCTTATCTCCTTTAAAAGTTTTAGGTCTTGTGTGTGCATCATGTAACCTGGTCATTATAGTGGCCCCTTTTGAAAACTTTGATTCAGGACTACATTCATTACAATTGTGAGTACCCCAAAATAGGTAGTACTAAATTTATATTTGAGTTTAGAAGCATTAAAAACATTTTTTTTTTTCAGGTCATGACATGTTAACCTTGGTTGTTATGGTTAGAAGTTTGAGAAAACAGCAATAGCTTTATGTAAAGTACAAAATAGCATAATACTAAGAGTGCTTCATGTGAACTTGATAGCATGGAACTAATTGAGAAACTGGCAACTCTCTCTTAAACATTCTCTTATGATTGTCTACACAGTACTAGTTCCTTTTACAATGTGGTTGTAAATACCAATATTTTTATTAGATCAAACTTTATGGTTTTTTTCACTTAGATTTCAGGAATCAAAAAATTCTCTACTACAAAGGTATACAATTCTTTATAATTATTACCCTATAAGGGTTACTAATAATGTTGTATAAGCTGAATACTTTAATTGTGTGCCCATGATTGTATATTAATTTTGTGCTTGGGGAAAAAGGTTTTTCTGATAGAATTTCCTTTTCACTAATTATAATTCTAAGATAAAATCTAAAAAAAAAGAAGTTATGCATGATGCAAGTAATCAGGATTCCTTCTTCAAACATTTCTCTGAGTTTGCATGTTAAATTTTCCCAGTAAGCTCAAAAACTGTTTTTGCCTCATTGGCACAGTCTCCAGACAGTGCAAATGTCTTGAGGATTGCATTTCCCCCTCCCAACTTTAAACAAACTTATAACTGGCCATCAGGACAATTGAGAGACTGTGAGACCCAGATAGACCACATTCTGCAGTTCCACAATCCCCCAAGAGTCATCTGAGTTTCACACGGTCTGAAAATGTTTGGGAACTGTTAAATTAAGAAGTGCTTCAGCCATGCCCGAAAGCAGATGCTTGAAGACGGATGGCCAATTTCTCATCCTACGTGGAGAATTCCTCGTGTGTGACATCAGATGCGAGGAAGCCAAATGATCTCAGACAATGGCCTGGACCATGGAACTCCACAATCCCGTACCTCCACAGGGAGATGCCAAACAGTGAGATTTGTTTTTCTACCCTTATGGGGCAAAGAGAACATTTTTGTCCCCCTCAGCGAGAAGCCACACAGCTTGTAAAACCAAGAGCTTGTAAAACCCTAATAAAATGTTGACGTTGACTGGCAGGAGTTGAAGAAAGCACATTGGTGCATTTCAGGTACACTTGGGGATTAAACTTAACATTCTCTTTGGCCAAAATAGTAACTTAAACGAATTTTATGCGGAGAAAATTCTGTGAAAGTCAAGAATCTGGCTGACTCGCACTGCAGGGAGGCTCCCCATTTTGAGTCCTAACAGCCATGGGAGCATTTGTAGAACAGGACAGAAATACCCAGTCCTGTCACCGAGCTGAAAACCTAGGTAGGGAGGTGCAGAGGAACGCTGGCTGCTGCCATGATGATTAGGTTCAGATTCCCAGGACTCAAATCTTGTAAATGTAGGGGAGAAATTATCACTTCTAAATCAGAGCTTGCTGATTAGAGTGCTTATGAAGCACTATTCTGTGTACTTTATAATTTCAAATCGCAAAGATACTAAAGGATGGGTACTTTTACTATCCCCATTTTAGAGTCAGGCTGCGATTTGGAGCAAAGACACTTAGGTCATGCAGCTAACACGCAGTTCACAGGGTCCTCGACTTACAATGGAGTTACATCCCCAAACACCTGTTGTAAGATGAAGGTATTATAAGTTGAAATGCACTTAATACACCTGTGCTGATGTCGCTGACCAGCACTGCAGTGCTGGCTGCTGACCTTTGCGCTGGCTTGGCCTAGGGAGTTGCGGCTCACTGCCCAACCCCAGAGGGTGTCCCATCACAGGCACCAGCCTGGGAAAGTGCTGACGTTCCAGTCTGTCTAGAGGTTCTGATGACGGCATGTCAGACAGGAAGGTTGAAAGATGCACCAAGGTGAGTTGGGACCACCTGCCAGGCTCATCTTGCTACCCTCTGCCCACCCCCTTCAGTGCTGCCAGTGGACCCCAGCGATCATCGCTGATGCTCCTGTCACAGCCGTCACCTGTGGATACGACTTCCCCCCTTAGTTCTGCAAGTTTAAGATAAAAATCGGTATCAAGTGGTTTGAGAGCAATTTTCTTCATTGCTGGATGAAGAAAGTGGAGAACGGTGAGATGCCCTGAGAACTCAGAACTGTGGGATATCAACATACATACAAATCAAGGCTGAAGTAGGTTCAGCCTTGAAATTATAGAATTACCTAAGAATATGTGCTCTTTATACAAAACAATGGAGAAAGTCTTTCACCTTGGTGCCGATTTGGACACAACTGTACTTATCAGCTGTTTGACCCAGAGGGAAAGATTAGTGGCGAACTTCCTGGTGTGTTGACACATGTCATACACAGTACCCATGTAGGAAGAAGCTCAATTTATAATGAGCAAAACAGTATTTCCTGATCAGCTTCTGTGGGACAGTTTTTTTTTTTTTTTTTTTTTGACAGAATCATCATTATGAACATACCACATTGAGTGTTTTGATTCCAGGGACTGTGGTCTGATTCATGGGGCTGTTGGATGTTGACCAGAAAGCAAAAAAAGATTTCCAATATCCCTGGATGTTCTGCGCTCTCAGCATTCACATTATGTATAAAACCATAGGCTGAAAGGTTCAAAACACGTCTCTGGGTTGAGCCATGATTTATGAAAATAGACATGAGTAAGAACCTGTTAACTCATCGACATTGCCTCTGTCAGGTGCATGATATCTGCATAAATTTGCAGTTTTAACCCCAAGAATTTAATGAGCCAAAAAGCACATGCATGGTCCTGACTTGTGATGACTTACGATTTTGGGATTTTGCAATGGTGTGAAATCAGTATAAATCCAATAAATGACATGAGATATTCAATAGTTTAGCATAAAATAGGTTTTGCAATTGATGGTGTGCAGCTGTGGACTACGAGTGTCGAGCACATGGGAGAGTCTGGGCCGGGCTTGGCTGTTGGCTCAGTTACATCTGACTTGCCGCTCCAGCACAAGTTGAGGGACAGCTGTATGTCACTGGTCAACACAGAGGATCCATCATGGTTTAGACAAGCAAAGTCCCTCTTCTGCTTCACACACTGGAACCTCTCAAAAGCATGGCTAGAGAAGGAAGAAATGCTTTTTGTTCCCCTCGAAAATAAGCCCTGGGAAGAGTGTAATATGTACGTACCGACTTTAGAAATTCACTTCCTGGGAGATAGGAAACTTGTTTATTTCTGGATATTAAATATAAGCTGTATTAAATATCTGCTGAGTGAACAAATGTGATCCAGAAATACAAAATGTGGGAACTGAAAGCATTTTATGATAAATGTGTGTCACCAGTGACGCTCATGGTGGCAGCGGGCAGGGCAAGGCCCCGGATGTGGTGCCTCAGGGGAGATGACCACACAGCCTGGCCCTCAGTTTGAAAGGCTTTCTTCTGATGCAGAGTTTCTCATCACAGTGTCTAGGACAACACAGACGCAGTTGGTGAAGAAACTAATGCCTTAAAATTGGAGAAAGATGATGAAATTGAGGACCACACAAATAGAAAAGAGTGGTTTCTGTGGTCATGAATACTTTGTGACAGGCATCTTTGCAGAAAAAAAAAAAAATGGAAGTAGCCACTCCCAACCCACCATTAAGAATAGAATTAGTAGAATCTGTTATTAATACATTCATCTGCAAAACTTGTAAAACCTAAGAAAATGAAGAATCTTGTCCAAAACTCCTTCACCTAGCAACTGCAGGACATGAGAGATTGATTTTTAACTTAGGAGACAATTAGCAATAAGAATCCCACCCTCTGGAGTTGTTGGTATGGTTTTTCTTATGGTAACTGTGCAGTATAATCTGTCTTCACTTCACTTCTTGGTATGTGTTGTTCAAGGACCTGACAATGTGCAGATGGCACACTTAGAGGGGACCATTGGAGTCTGTTTCGTAAAGGACTATTTATAAAGTATTAACAGTAAATAATTCAGCCTCCTAGTGGGACTGCCAGCTGGACAGGGTTAATGGCTGTTCCCAGGACCCACTGAGAAAGCAGCTGTGGGAGGGTGACCACCCACTGAGGGGGGTGGTCCTATCAGAGGAAGTGAGCAGTGTCTAAACCAAGGGACAACAGAGATGGCCCACTCTTTCTCTGATCTCTTAGACCTGCCTCCTGCAATGGCCTAATCTATGTCACCCGCAAATTTGTATGCTGAGTTCTAACCTCTAGGACTTAAGAAGGTGACCATCTCTGGAGATAGGCCTTAAAGGAGGTGATTAAAGTGAGGTCATTAGGGTGAGCCTTCATCCAATATGACTGGTACCTTTACAAGAAGAGATGAGAATCCAGTGCACACAGAGGGAGACCATGTGAAGACAGGTCATGGAGACAGCCCTCGGAAACAGCAATGCTTCCAGCAAGTTGTTTGTAGGCTTTTGGCCTCCAATATTGTGAGAAAATAAGTTCAAACTGCTCACCTGTTGTACTTTGTTGTAGCAGTTCTCGCAAACTGATACCTCTTCCACTGCACACGTCCAACCTGAAGTCAATGGGGAGGGAACCAGTAGGTAGCAGCTTGCTCAGTGTCAGAGGTAGAGAAGCTCAGGAGTCAATGTGGAAGGGGAAGAAAGAAGAGCTTGAGCATATCCAAAGAGAAGCTTTAGAGTTCTCAAGTGCTGAATTAAGACAGAGCATCAAGTGAGGTGGATAGACTGAGCTCAGAATGAGAACCCAGCCATCAGTAACTTATAGGAAATAATGCTTCTAGACTTTCTTTCTAGCTACATTCAAGGAACATCTGCTACCCCCCTCCTCAAATCAGAATAAATATTCTGGGGAAAAAATGTCTTAAATATTCTGAACTTCTAGTTCTAATATTTTTTCACTGTAATCAGTATAGAAAAATAATACCCTCCTTGATTGCTCAAAGAAAACTACATATGGCCAATAAAAGACCTCATTCAAACTAGCAGGGATAGGAGGAGTTGGGGAAGGTGTCTTTATAATATGAAACTATCTCTCAAAACCCAAATCCACAGCAACATTTCTGTAAAGAGTAATTAAGTGTTCTGTTCTAAAGAAAATTCATGGAATCTGTTCACTGCTTAGCATAATTTTAAAGGCACAAGGCTACACAGTTCTGTGAGAATAAAAGCCCCCGTACTGTTGTGAGGGGGGATGAAACCCTTTTGCAAAAACTATTGGCAGCACATAAAACTTCTCAGATATTTTTTAATCCTCTAATTCACTTACTACAGGACTGAGAACATTTTATCAGTACACCTCAGTGAGAATGCTTAGATGTAACATTAAATGATCCCCTCTTTTTCTAACTATAGGCTTAATAAAAGATGTATACCTTGAAAGTGAGATGGCTCAAATCATGCACCCTTTCCTCAGTGTACAGCACTTTGGGGAGGTCCTGCCCTCCCTCTCCAAGTGTTCTTTGTTGCAGTGAGGGAAACAGACTGCATTGCTATGTTGTTATGTCATTGTGACTGTTTATTTTTGGTACTTGGGTTTGAACCCAGATGCTTAACCTCTAAGCCACATCTTCAAGCTCACTTTTTTTTTTTTTTTTTCCTATAATTTTGAGACATGTTCTCACTGTTAGGGCCTTGTTAAGTTGCTGAGGCTGGCTTTGAATTTGTGACCCTCCTGCCTCAGCCTCCTGAGTTGCTGGGATTATAGGTGTGCCCCATGTGCCTGGCTCTCAGTGACTTTCAGACAGCATGCTGACCTCTGCTTGCTAGGTCAGGCAAATGAGGTTTGGTGGCTCTTTTCTCCCGTTAACAGCGCAGTTCATCTATTTTCCATGTCTGAAATACACCTGGAACAGCGTGCTGTTACAGACCTTATGGGCCTGAGCACTTACTTGCTGACGGAAGCTGATAAGGACACCCTTTACCTGGAATTAATTGTTAGAACAAACACTGGGCCGGACACAGACTTCACAAATCGGCCAAAGGCCTTTACTCAGGAGTAGAGTCCTGGTTCTGATGGACCCACTCTCCTGGTGGAAATGAGCCACTGAATGAAGGAGGGGACTGGGCTTATATAGGTTGTGAACGTGTTGGTTTAGGCACTCAGGAATTGGGGTGTTTGGGTTGGGGGTCAGTGGCCAGCACCTGCAGAAGAGTTATCTGAGAAGACATTGGTGTTTCCTAGAGACTGTCATTCCAGGCTTGATGAAACACTTTCTTCCCGCCTGTGGCCAGCATCTGAAGAGAATTTATCTTGGGAGGGACTAAAGCTATCTGTGCATGTCTTTCTTTTTCACTCCCTTTCCCAGGCCACACTGTCTAGGGGTTTTTCATTTTCCATATCCAATATTAATGCTGCAGGCTTTCATTTCATGGGGATTCTCTGCAGAGCTATTGGCAATATCCTTAAGATTCCAACAGTTAATATATGAAGTGTGTGCAGTTCCATCAAAATACCTGTTAATTAGAAAGTCATTATACACCTGAACTGATGTTATATCAGTGAGTTGAGAGTATTGACACATGTTTTACTTACTCTAAACTCAGCTTTAAGGAACTCACTAAAAATTATGTGTTACATAGCTGCAACAAAAAAGCAATTGGAATAGTGAACCAGAAACTGCTTAAAGCCTCCCTCCCTTCTTCCATATTCACCGTCTTCCATTTCTACCTCAGGGAGTGAGTCTTAAGCCAGCATTTGCAGGGGAGCTCAGAGCAGTGCCTGAAGGTGGAATTCAGCATCCTTGGGATGCTCCAGTTTAGAGCTGTCTTTGTTGAAATGTCTCAGTTAATAGTTTGGAAAACAAATTTTGAAGAGCAAAGCATAGGTTTCTTTAAAATGTGAGTTTTGCTGAAGAGGCATAGGTCAGTGCCTCTAATGAAGGCTTTACCTACCTGGATGGAAAAATGTAACAAGAGAAAGCAGAGGTGGTCTGCAGTCACACCTGGGAACCTGGTCTCCCCTGTGGGCTTAGATGTGGGACATGGAGGCACCCCTGTTGGAGAAGTTCATTAGCAAGTCAATTCCCAGAAGCTTGTGAAGAGGACAGCATGGGGAGTCTGAGCTTCTAATATGACATGACATAGCTTTCATCCCTGTTCAAGGTCTCAAGATTAGTGGGTAACATCAGGGGCCAGAAGTCCTTTCAATGACCCTTTTGCTGGCCTCAACATCATTTTGATTTACATTTTTACAAAGCAACAACATGCATCGTAAAATGCAAGTCAAGCTCTGGAGCATCTGGAAGTGTTAACAGGCCCAGGAAATTTCCCAAGTCAGGAATTTGGAGCAGAGCCTTGTTCATGTGGAATTTCTCACCTTCCTCTATCTGGTCTGATAAACCTGTGCAAGGCACTTTGTGTCTTCCTTCCACAGTGTCTGGTCATTCCTGTGGCCATCATGATGTCTAAGGGATAGGATCAACAATGGAGGTTATTCAGTGTCAGAAATGCTCTGTAAAGTTTTGGAACTTGAGTATGAGTACTAATTTAAAATGAAAAGGGAATCAGCAACTATGCTTTTTTTTTTTTTTTTTTTTTTTTTTTTGCATTTTAGCGTTGTACACATTTACATTTGAAAAATAAATTTCTTTCAAATGCTTCAATTTCTCAATATGAGAAAAAGCCAACCTCATATGTAACTTCAATAATTTTTAAAGATATTTTTCATTAAAAGGTCACATTGTAGCCGGGCGCGGTGGCGCACACCTGTAATCCCAGCACTTTGGGAGGCTGAGGCAGGAGGATCGCCAGTTCAAAGCCAGCCTCAGCAATGGGGAAGCACTTAGCAACTCAGTGAGACCCTGTCTCTAAATAAAATACAAAAAAGGTCTGGGGATGTGGCCCAGTGGTCGAGTGCCCCTGAGTTCAATTCCCAGTAAAAAAAAAAAAAAAAAAAAAAAAAAAAAAAAAGGTCACATTGTTTCCAGCACAACTTACTAAATTAAGACATATTAGTGATTTCACGTTCTAGAAGCTGGAGCACCATGAGTGGCACTCCAGTGACAACCAGGACGGCTCTGGGGTGGCTCCAGTTTGCTCTGTTTGGAGTCTTGTTTCCTCTGCAGAGCTCACTTCACGTAGCTGACACATGTCAATGTTCTCAATTTAAGTAACATTTTTTAAACCTTCCTTTCATCCTTAGTACACATTTCAGATTGCCTGTTTAAAAAAAAAAAAAAAAAGAAAGTTGTTAGGAAAACACAATTTTCAAGAAAACTTTTAAACTGAGGTAAACTCAAAGTGTATCTTGAATGTACTTCCTGAATCATACTGGGCTCCCACTCCCAGACCAGCATCAGAAGCCCAGAAAACTTCCTCCAGCACCCACAGTCCACACTCCCAGGACACAACTGCTCTTCCGGTCTAACCTCAGAACATGGCCTGCGTTCTGCTGGGTCTGCCATTGGCTCGGCCCCATGTCTGTCAAGTGGGCTGGAGTGTTACCTCCCTCATCAGTTAAGTGTAGCTAAGCTTTAAAACACTGTTCTGATTTTGCTCAGTGTCCTATACAAGTCTTAACTCCTGCAGAAATAAATAATATGCATTAAGCTGTGGGATTAAATTGTTGAGGAGCTTCGTTTTGCAATGGCTGGTGTAAAGAAAATCTGGTTCCATCCTCATGTTCGATTACCTACCCCTCAGTTTCTCTCTGGTATTTCTAAATGAGACACCAAGGCACCAACTGCATCACCATTCCAGAATGAACCAACTTTAGCTTGACAAACAGAATCGTTACAAATTCTCAGCTCAAACTTACTTTCGTCATGAAGTTAAATTATGAAAATTCAGGGGTTAGGTGGCTCAAGTTATTTGGAAGGTTCCTGAAAACACTCCTGGGCTTTCCTTGACAATGGCTTGTAACATGGAACTGCAGTAACCACCAGCTTCCTGGACAGTGTCTGCAAAACACTTCCACATTGGATGACAGGAGAAATCATTCCTCTAAAGGAGGAATATGTAATTATGAGTGTTGAGCAAACAACATGGTGTAGATGAGAACTGAAACACTCTGTGATATTCCAGGAAGCATCTTTTTTCAGAGTGGAAGTTCACTGGGCCTTAACCTGGCTGGAGCAGAGGTGATGTGAGATGCGTTTATGAATAAAGAATGCATTGAGAGGGGGGTGCTATGTAAGGGGCAAAATAGTTTACTACTTCAAGAATGAATTCTCAGTTGGAAAGTTCTTAGAAAAAAAAATCTTAAAACATACAAAAAGTGTATTCAGGAGAGAAGATTCAGAAATAGGTATCAGAAGAAATCTGTAAATCTATGGCCATGATTTTTCTATTGAAAGATTTTCCTTCAGATAGTGTTTTAAAAACACACAGGCCAGTTGGAAAGGGTGGCCTATTCGCAGTAAGAAACCTGTCCCAGCCATAGTTGGGGCAGCAGACAATTGCTGAGGTGTAACCTTAAAGGTGAGGTTGAAATTGTTTCACAGTTGGGGACCCAGGCCAGGATGAGGGCGGAGTTCCTCAGGTCTCCTGCACTACCAGGCTTTAGTCCTTGAGTTCTGCAGGGGAACAATCAGGAAATCCCTGGAGAATGGGCAGCTTTGGGAAAGGGCAGGACTGGAGGTCACTGGAGGGAGTGAAGCCCTTGGATACTCAACACGATCTGGCCTTACCTGTACCGTGTGGTCCCTGGCATCTCCACCCTAACCTCAGAGTTAAGGTGTTCCTCCTCCAGTCCTTAGATGAGGAGGGAGTATTAAACCTCAGCATTCATGGCTTTTAAACACAAAGTCCGCAAGTATCCATTTAGGTGGAGCACAGCACCTTCCATGATCATCTGTAGGATTCTTCATGTTAGCAGTTGCTGCTTATATGCAATATAATATAATGCCACCTCTACTCACAGTTGTTTCTTTACTAGAAAATGTTATGACTAATTTGGTATATATTTACTTGATCATTCATTCATGCATTTGTTTGGGCAATTATTTGTCCAACAAACTGAGAAAAGATGAAACTGTCTTTTTTTTTTTTTTAATGTGTTTCTGGGGATTGAATGTGTGTCCACTTTGAAATCTTTTACACTTAAATCATTTCCTCATTACAAAGCTGGTAATTGTACCCTTGGAAATATGACAAGTACAGAAAAATTTATCTAAAGAAAAACTTTCTATTAACACCTATTTTTGGTGATACTGGGGATTGAATGCAGGTTTTTCTCTACCACTGAGCTACACCCCCAGTATTTTTTTTCTTTTTCTTGATTCTTTTTTGTTACACATACTGGGATTCATTTTGACAAAACTATAAAAGCATGGAATAGACTTGTTCCACTTCAGTCCCCAGTACTTCTCCTTTCTCACTCCTCATTCTTTCCCTGCACCCTTTCCTCTATTCTATTGATCTTTCTATTTAGTTTTTGCTTTAGTGTCTTGTGGATGTACATGATGGTGAGATTCACTGTGGAATATTCATATATGTCCATAAGAAAGTCAGGTCAGATTCATTCCACTGTCGTTCCTTATCCCATCCCTCCTCCCTTTTAATTTCCTTTGTCTACTCCACTGATCTTTAGTCTCTTCTTTATTAACACTCCCTCCCCTCAACTTAGTTTGGATTAGCTTCTGCACATCAGAAGAAAAATTGAACTTTCAACTTTTGGGGACTGGCTTATTTCACTTAGCATGATCATCTCCAGTTCCATCCATTCACCAGCAAATGACATACTGTCTTCCTTATGGCTGAGTAATACTCCATTAGGTATACACACATTTTCTTTATCCATTCATCTGTTGAAGGGCATGGATGCCGGTTTCATAGCTAGGCTATTGTGAATTGTGCTGCTATGAATGTTGATGTGGCCATTGTAGTATGCAGAATTTAACTTACCAAGGAGTGGGATAGCTGGATTGTATAATAGTTCCTTTCCAAGTTTTTTGAGGAATCTCCATACTGCTTTCCAGAGTGCTTGCACTATTTTGCAGTCCCTCCAGCAATGTATGAGTGTATTTCCCCTCTGCCCCACACATTTCTCAATACTTACAATTTGTACATCTGATAATTGCCGTTCTGTCTGGAGTGACTGTCTGGAGTGAGATGAAATCTGAATATACTCTTAGTTTGCATTTCCCTGACTGCAGGAGATAGTCAACATTTTTCATTTTTTTTTTTTAACCATTTGTATTCTTTTGAGAAGTGTGTGTTTTGTTGTTCTGCCTATTGACTGGTTTTTTAGTTCTTTGTATATTCTGGATATTAATATTAATGCCTTATCTGAGGAGCAGGTGCAATGATTTTCTCCCATTCTATAGGCTCTCTGTGTTCTTGTTTCCTTTGCTAAGCAGAAGTTTTTTAATGTGAGGCCATCCCACTTGCTTACTCCTTATAATTTCTTACACTTCAGGAGTCTTGCTAAGGAAGTCAGTTCCTGTGCCATTGTGGAGTGTTGGGCCTATATTTTCTTGCAGCAGTTGCAGTGTTTCTGGTCGAATTCTTGGGTCTTTGACTTTGAGTTGACTTTTGTGCCAGGTGAGGGGGGGGGTTAAAATTCATTGCTCTACATAGGGATTTCCAGTTTACCTGGCACCATGTGTTTTAAAAAGCTATCCTTTTGCCAACATACTATTGGCACCTTTGTGTAGTATGAGATAAACTGTATTTATGTGGGTTTTTCTGTCTATTCCATTGCTCTTTTATGCCCGTTTTAGTGCCAGAACCATGCTTTTTCTTTGTTCTTTCTACGTAGTATCATTTGAGGTCTGGTATTGTGATGACTACTGCTTTGCTTTTCTGAGGATTGCTTTGTCTATTCTGGGCCTCTCACATCTCCAAATTCATAACTTTTTCTAGTTCTGTGAAGAATGTTATTGGAATTTCGATGGAAATTGCATTGAATCTGTACAGTACTTTTGGTAGTACGGCCACTTTGATCATCTGCTTATCCAGGAACGTGGTAGGTCTTTCCAACTTCTAAGGTCTTCAATTTTTTCTTCAGTGTCCTAGTTGATATTGTAGAGGTCCTTTACCTCTTGTTAGATTTAGTCAGAAGTATTTTATTTTTTGAGGATATTGTGAATGGGATAGTCTTTCTAACTTTTCCAGTGAATTCATCATTGTAGAGGAACACAATTGATTTGTGTTGATCTTGTATCCTGCTACTTTGCTGAATTCATTTGTGTTGTAGTTGTCATCTGGTAAAGTTTTTGGGCCTTCCAAATATAGGATCATGTCATTGGTAAACAGATAATTTAAGCTCTTTTCCTACTCATGTTGCTTTAATTTCTTTCTCTTGTCTAATTTCTCTTGCTAGAGTTTCAAGGACTACGTTGAATAGGATTGGTAAAAGTGGGCATTGTTGTCCTGCTCCTGTTTTTAAGAGGGAATGCTTTCAGTCTTACTCCATTCAGAATAATGATGGCCCTGTGTTTGTCATACGTAGCTTTTACAATGTTGATGTATGTTTCTTCTATCTTAGTTTTTCTGGTGTTGTAAATATGAATGGGTGCTATACTTGGTCAAATGCTCTTCTGCATCTATAGAGGAATCTTTCTTGTCCTTAAGTCCATTTATGTGGTGAATTACACTTATTGATTTCTGCATGTTAAACCAAACTTCTATCCCTGGGATGAAACCCACTTGATCATGGTGCACTTTGTTTTTTTTTTTTTTTTTTTTTTTTTTTTTTTTTTTAATATGTTTTTGTATGTCATTTTCCAATTGCTTAGAATTTTCACATTTTCATCAAAGACCAGTCTGAATATTTCTTTCCTTGGTGTGTCTTTGGTATCGGGTTGGTGCTGGCTTCCTGGAATGATTGGCAGTGTTCTCTCCTTTTTCTATTGCATGAAAATGAGGAAGATTGGTATTAGTTCTATAAAGGTCTGATAGAATTCAACTGAGTCCATCTGGTCTTGGGCTTTTGTTGGAATATTTTTGACAGATGCTTCAATTTTATTACTTTAAATTGATCTATTTATTATGTCTCATGGTTCAGTTTGATTAGGTCACATATCTCTAGGAATTTGTCAACATCATCAAGATTATGTACCTTATTTGATTACAAACTTTCAAAATAGTTTCTTATGACCTCTGGATTTCAGTAGAATCTGTGGTGATATTTCCTTTTCATCTTGAATTTTGTTAATTTGAGTTTTTTTTTCCCCTCTTGTTGGTTTGGCTAAGAGTTTATCAATCTTGTTTATCCTTTCAAAAAATGAACTATTTAATTGATTGTTTGCATTTTTATTATCAATATAATTGATTTTTTTCCCTCTGATTTTAATTCTTCTGATTTTAGTGTTACTTTTATTTCTCTATGGCTTTGAGATGTAATGTTAGATTATTTGGTGTTTCTACATTCTTATATATGAGCTCAATGCTGTGAACTTTCCTCTTAAAACTGCCTTCATACTGTCCCAGAGGTTTTCATATGTTGTATCACTATTCTCATTTATGTCTATGAATGCTTTATTTCTTCCTGATTTCTTCTGCTATCCACTCATCATTCAAAAGTGTTTTATTTAATCTTGAGGTATTAGAGTAGTTTCTGATATTTATCTTATCATTGATTTCTACTTTTATTCCATACAATCTGATAAAAAGCAAATTATTACCTCTATCATCTTGTATTTTCTAACAGTTGCTTTGTGATAAAAACAAATATGGTATACTTTAGAAAATGTTCCATGTGTTGCTGAGAAGAAAGTGAAATCAGTTGATGAATAAAATATTCTGTCGGGCTGGGGTTGTGGCTTAGCGGCAGAGCTCTCGCCTCGCACGTGCGCGGCCAGGGTTCGATCCTCAGCACCACGTAAACATAAATGCATTGCATTGTGTACAACTAAAGTAAATAAATAAATATTAAAAAAAATATTCTGTCAATATCTGTTGGGTTCATATTAGTAACTGTATTTTTTAGTTTTGTAGAATTTGTACATTGTTTATGTTTGATCTGTCCAGTGGTGATAGAGGCACAATACAATAATATATGTCACCCTATATTATTGTATTGTGGTCTACTTGATTCTTGATACTGAAGGATTTGTCTTACGTATGTAGATGCTGTTTTGGGGGCATAAGTATTTATGATCTTGATAATGTATAATTCCCTTAAGAAGTATGAAGTGATCTCCTTTGTTGCTTCTGACTAGTTTTAGATTGAAATTCATTTTATCTAAGAATAGCTATCCCTGCTTGTTGGAGTCCCATGTGAATCATGTCTTTTCCCATCCTTTCATCTTCAGTCTGTGGATGTGTCTGCCCATGAGGTGAGTTTCTGGCAGACAACATATTTTTCAGTCCTTTTTAAAATTTTTTTCAGTCCTTTCAGTTATTTTTTTTTATTTTTATATTTTTGGTACCAAGGATTGAACTCGGGGGCACTTAACCACTGAGCCACATCCCAGCCCTTTTTTATATTTAGAGACAGGATCTCCCTGAGTTGCTCAGGGTCTCACTGAGTTTCTGAGGCTGGCTTTGAACTCATGATCCTCCTGCCTCAGCCTCCCAAGCCACTTGGATTACAGGTATGCGCCACTGTGCCCGACTTATTTTTTTTTAAATATTTATTTATTTGCTTTAGTTGTACACAATGCAATGCATTTATGTTTTACATGGTGCTGAGGATCAAACCCGGGCCGCGCACGTGCTAGGCGAGTGCTCTACCCTGAGCCACAACCCCAGCCCCCCAGCTTATTTTTGACCCAACCTGACAATCTGTCTTTTGATGGAAGAGTTTAGACCATTTATATTCAGTATTATTGAGATGATTTTTTCATGCCATTTTGATTTATTTCTAATGTTTACACTGTCCTCGATTCTCCATTAATGACTATTTAAGTGTAATTCCTCCCTATGCTAGTTTTCACTTTTTTTTTTTATTTCTTCACAAAATTGTTTTATGGTGCAGACATTCTAGTTAGCTTATTATCTTAAATGTACTTTGGCTGGGTATTGTATGCTTGGTTGGCATCTATTTTTTTTTTTTTTTTCCAGAGCTTGGTACATAGTATTCCAAGGCCTTCTAGCTTTTAGGATCTAGGTCAAGAAATTGGTTAAAATCTGAATTGGTTTACTTCTAAATGTGACCAGCCATTTTTCTCTTGCAGGATTTAAAATTCTATCCATATTCTGTATATTAGGGATTTTCATTATAATGTGTGTTTGAGTGAATCAGTTGTAATTTTTGTATATTTGGAGTCCTATATGCCTCTTGAATTTGAATTTCCATCTGATGTTTTAGAAAATTTTCTGATACTGAAAAAATTGTTTAACTAGTATTTCAGAACCTTCATCTACCCCAGTGATTATTTGTCCTCTTGATGTTATGCCAGATTTCTTGAATATTCTGGTCACATGCTCTTAACATCTTTCCTTTATGATCAACTTAATTTTGAAGATTATACACTTGGTCTTGGAGGCCTGAAAATCAATCTTCTAAGTGGTCTAATCTATTGGTGATGCTTTGCACTGAATTTTAAATTTGGTTTATTGATTCTTTCATTTTCAGGATTTCTGTTTGGTTCTTCTTTGGAATCTCTTTATTGAAGTGATTTTTTTCACTTCCAGTGTTTTTTCTCTTATTTTACTCCTTAAATTATCTCTAAACTCACAGAACATCTTAATTATGAACTTGCTAATTTCCTTCTGACATTTTCTCCAATGTGGTGTTGATAATTATTGAAGCATCATGGACAGTTTGGGATGGTTTGTTGCATTTCTTTTTCATATTCTAGCTACCCATTTATTGACAGTTTTCACTTTTTAAAGCAAGAGGCTACTTTGTGAACATCTTCCTATTAAGAGTGCTGGGTTGCGCAAACATAGATATTTTTAGTCAGTGTGTGAACTCTGCTGATCCCAACATCACCACTTAGTGATGCCACTGAACCTCATTTGCTATAAACCACTTCAGAGCTAAGCCTTGCACTATTTAACCTTCTGAGATACAAAAACTTATGACTGTTCTACACAGTTCCTCAAATCCAAGTATAAACTTGTAGTGAAGATCTGGAATAGATCAATAGTTATCAAATTTAGCAAAATTACTGTAACCTTAAATGATGGCCAAAGGGGAGAAGATAGGGCAAAAAGGAAGGAGAAAAAATGAAAGTAGGAAAGAGACAAAATGTACAAAAATAATTCACACCAAAGTAGAAAAGTGAAATATATTGGTAGGTATTTAAGTAGTAGCAGATAATGCAAGAGGAGGAGTAGCGGGTAAGAGGAGCAAGTATAAGCTAGAGCTAGGCTAACAAAAATAGGAAGATGATGTCAAATAATGCTTTAAACCATTAGATGGAATACCTTCAATGGCTATTGGGTAACAACTATCGTTCCAGTTAGACTTGGTTATATGATCAAAGTTGACATTAGTTGCTTATGGTAACCCATGTCAAGGTGAAGCATATTCTTGTTGAATTTTGGTTTGGATTTCAACGTTGAGCAGATGTTGGTCTTCTGTGGATCTCCCAGGTTGCTGGGGCACAGGAGCCCATTCCCTAGTTGCTATGAACCTCCCACCAGTTGATTTGTCACCAGAGGGCCCTGTAGATGACTGCTCTGAGGGTGCAGTGTTTTGGAGAAATGCTGTGATTGCTGCGGTCACTTGGTACCTACTCCCCTCTAGAACGCTTCTCATGGTGAAGATCCTAGGGGCTGAATGAGTGCAGGAACTCTGGTTGTGGGTTTTCCGTGGTGTTTGGTGGTGCACTAGTATTCCCCTGGCCAGTGACATTCTCTGGGGGTACTGTAGTAAAGAGACTAGGGTGGTCACCTGGACTCCAGTTTCCACTGCCCCAGGCTGTGAAGGGCAGGCATTGGTGATGTCTGATGCGAGGTCCCACCAGCATCCCGACAATGCCCTGTCACTCGCCAGTTGTGATCATGGGTCAGGTTGGGCACTGGTGAAGGTTGGGAGCAGCCATGTCCTTTTGCCTTGGCTCTGGTAATTCTCTGCCTTAGCCATAGGGATATCTGTTATCTTTGTGTCCTCCATGTAAGTGTCCTGTTACCTTTAGGGAACTTCCTCTAGAAGCCTCTGTCCATGGCTGTCAGCGCCTGGGAACTGGGTCTCCATCCCTGGATATTCAGTCAGCTTTCCTCTGATGCATGTCCCACAATCCTGGGGACAGTCCCTAGGCTTCTGGTGGTGCTACTCCGCCCCATGTCAGTGGTCCAGTGAATCTGGTCTCCTCTGCTGGGGCCTCAGCTACTTCGTGCCTGAGTTGAGTAGATGCTGTGCAGAACTTCCCACCCTTGCCTGGGTCACGAAGGCTGAGCAGGGTCAGGTGCGCGTTCCTGCACAGGTCTGCCCCACCCCCTCCCCTTGCTCACGGGGAGGCTGAGGTGGGGGGGCGTTTCAGCAATTTTCAGCTAGTAGAGACCCACCTAGAGGTTGTTCTCCTAGCCAGATCCTAAAGAGGTACCACTGTGGACGGCTGCCCTCAGGCTTGATTTGCAGCTGTCTGATGTAGGGGGTGAATGGCCAGCTGAGGGCTCCTCACAGTGCTGGACTGCGGCTCAGTTTTCTTTTCACCAATTGCTTTTCAGCTGTTTGCTCTGTCTTAAAGAGCCTTCTGTTACTGTCACAACTTAAATTTTGTCCCTTTCCCAAATATTTTTAAGTGTGTGAGTTTGAGATCATCTGCCCCCTCTTCTCTCCCTTCTCATACCCAGCTTCGGGTTTGGGGTGAGGGGATGCTGAGGTTACCAGAGTAGAAAACGAATCACCTTCCAGTTGCTCCAGTCTTAGACTTTGCAGTATTGAGTCTCATGGCATTGATTTTTGTCACCCACCTCTCGATTCTGCTTTTTCTTTGCTGCCTCTTGTCTGTGTTGTAAGTGGGTTTGGACTCACTGCCTAACTCATTCCTGCCATCTTTTTCAATCACCCTCAGCCTTTTAAATTTATATATATATATATATTCTAGTTACACATGAGAGTAGAATGCATTTTGACACATCATACGTAGAGTATGACTTCTCATTTTCCTGTTGTATATGATGTAGAATCACACCAGTCATGTGATCACATATGCATGGAGGGTAATGATGTCTGATTCATCTTACCCCCATACCTCCTCTCCTCTGTCCAATTGAAAGTGCATCTATTCTTCCCTCCCCCCCTCCCCCTTATTGTGAATTTGAATCCACACATCAGAGAAAACATTGGGCCTTTGCTTCTTTGGGATCAGCTTATTTCACTTAGCATGATACTCTTCAGCTCCACTCATTTACTGGCGAATGCCATCACTTCATTCTTTAAGGCTGAGTAAAATTCCATTGCATGTATATACACCACATTTTCTTTATGCATTCATCTGTTCAAGGGCACGTAGTTTGGGTCCATGGTTTGGCTATTGTGAATTGAGCTGCTATAAACATTGACATGGCTGTGTCACTGTAGTATGCTGATTTTTAAATCCTTTGGGTATAAACTGAGGAGTGGGATAGCTGGGTCAAATGGTGGTTGCATTCCATGTTTTCTAAGGAATCTCCATACTGCTTCCCATATTGGCTGCACCAATTTGCAGTTCCCCCAGCCGTGTATGAGTGTGCCCTTTTCCTCACATCCTTGGCAATATTTATTGTTGCTTGTATTCTTGATAATTGTCATTCTGACTGAAATGAGATGAAATCTTTTTTTTTTAATTTTTTTATTTTTATAATTTTTAATATGTACAATTCATAGTGCATATATTTAGTATCTTTTTACTTACAACTGTTTGTATACAAAGTATATTCGTACAATTCAGTTCTTCAATCATGCATTAAGGAAAATGATATCCGTCTCATTCAACCACCTTTTTTTTTTCCCCCCTCCCTCCCCGCTTGCTCCCTCCCTTACCCTCCCTTCCCTTGACCATTCTAGTGTTCCTCTAATCCTCCTATGTACCCCCATCCAACAATATTTTGAAAAAGCCTCCTTATATAAGAGAGAACATTTGGTACTTGGATTTTTGAGACTGACTAACTTCACTTAGCATTATGTCTTCCAACTTCATCCATTTACCTGCAAATGCCATTAATTTGTTTTCTTTTATTGCCGAGTAAAATTCCATTGTGCGTATATACCACATTTTCTTAATCCACTCATTTACTGAGGGACATCTAGGTTGGTTCCACAACCTAGCTATTGTAAATTGTGCAGCTACAAACATTGAGATAGCTGTGTCACTGTAATATGCTGTTTTTAAGTCCTTTGGGAATAGACCCAAGAGTGGGATGGCTGGGTCATAGGATGGTTCCATTCCCAGTTTTCCAAGAAATCTCCATACTGCCTTCCATAACGGTTGCACCATTTTGCAGTCCCACCAGCAATGTATGAGTGTGCCTTTTTCTCCACATCCTCTCCAACATTTATTGTTGCTTGTGTTCTTGATGGCTGCCATTCTGACTGGAGTGAAGTGAAATCTTAGAGTAGTTTTGATTTGCATTTCTCTAATTGCCAGCGATGTTGAACATTTTTTCATGTATTTGTTGATTAATCGTGTATCTTCTTCTGAGAGGTGTCTTCTCAATTCCTTAGCCCATTTATTGATTGGGTTATTTTTTTTTAGTGTAAAGTTTTTTGAGTTCTTTATATATTCTAGAGATTAGTGCTCTATCTGATGTGCATGTATTAAATATTTGTTCCCAATTAGTTGGCTCTCTATTCACCTCACTGATTGTTTCTTTTGCTGAAAAGAAGCTTTTTAGTTTAAATCTATCCCATTCATTAATTCTTGGTAGTAATTCTTGCACTACAGGATTCTTATTAAGGAACTTGGGGCCTAATCCAACATGTTGGAAATTGGAGCTTACTTTTTCTTCTATTAGGTGTATTGTCTCTGGTCTAATTCCTAGGTCCTTGATCCACTTTGAATTGAGTTTTGTGCATGGTGAGAGATATAGGTTTAATTTCATTTTGTTGCATATGGATTTCCAGTTTTCCCAGCACCATTTGTTGAAGAGGCTATCCTTTCTCCACTGTACATTTTTGGCACCTTTGTCTAATATAAGATAGCTGTAATTAAATGTATTAGTCTCTGTATCCTCAATTCTGTACCATTGGTCCACCAGTCTGTTTTGGTGCCAATACCATGCTGTTTTTGTTACTATTGCTCTATAGTATAATTTAAAGTCTGGTATGGTGATGCCCCCTGCTTCACTTTTCTTGCTCAGGATTGCTTTGGCTATTCTGGGTCTCAAATTCATTTTTCCAAATGAATTTCATGACTGCTATTTCTATTTCTTTGAAGAATGACATTGGGATTTTGATTGGAATTGCATTAAATCTGTATAATGCTTTTAGTAGTATGGACATTTTGACAATATTAATTCTACCTATCCAAGAGCAAGGTAGGTCTTTCCATCTTCTGAGTTCATCTAAAATTTCTTTCTTTAGTGTTCTATAATTTTCGTTATAGAGGTCTTTCACCTCTTTCGTTGATTCCCAGGTATTTTATTTTTTTTGATGCTATTGCAAATGGGGTATTTTTCAACATTTCCCTTTCAGAGTCTTTGTCGCTGATGTACACAAATGCCTTTGACTTATGTGTATTGATTTTGTATCCTGCAACTTTGCCAAATTCGTTTACTAGTTGTAAAAGTTTTCTGGTAGAGTTTTTTGGGTCTTCTAGGTAGATTATCATGTCATCAGCAAATAGTGCTAATTTGAGCTCTTCTTTTCCTATCTTGATCCCTTTAATTTCTTTCATCTGTCTAATTGCTCTGGCCAGAGTTTCCAGTACTATGTTAAATAGCAGTGGTGAAAGGGGACATCCCTGTCTTGTTCCAGTTTTTAGAGGGAATGCTTTCAATTTTTCTCCATTTAAGATAATGTTAGCTCTGGGCCTTGCATAAATAGCTTTTATTATGTTAAGATATGTTCCTGATATTCCTAGTTTTTCTAGTGTTTTGAACATAAAGGGGTGTTGTATTTTGTCAAATGCTTTTTCTGCGTCAATTGAGATGATCATATGATTTTTGTCTTTAAGTCTATTGATGTGATGTATTATGTTTATTGATTTCCGAATATTGAACCAGCCTTGCATCCCTGGGATAAACCCCACTTGATCGTGGTGCACTATCTTTTTGATATGTTTTTGTATCCGATTTGCCAGGATTTTGTTGAGGATTTTTGCATCTATGTTCATTAAAGATATGGGCCTGAAGTTTTCTTTTTTGGATGTGTCTTTGCCTGGCTTTGGAATTAATGTAATATTGGCCTCATAGAAAGAGTCTGGAAGAGCTCCCTCTTTTTCTATTTCTTGAAATAGTTTGAAGAGCATTGGTATTAGTTCTTCTTTGAAAGTCTTATAGAACTCGGCTGTAAACCCATCAGATCCTGGACTTTTCCTTGTTGGTAGCTTTTTGATGACATCTTCTATTTCTTCACTTGTAATTGATCTATTTAAATTATGTATAGCCTCCATATCCAGTTTAGGCAAATCATATGACTCTAGAAATCTGTCAATGCATTCAGTATTTTCTATTTTATTAGAGTACAAGTTTTCAAAGTAATTTCTAATAATATTCTGTATATCTGAGGTGTTTGTTGTGATATTCCCTTTTTCATCACGAATGTTAGTAATTTGAGTTTTTTCTCTTCTTCTTTTCGTTAGCATCGCTAAGGGTCTGTCAATTTTGTTTATTTTTTCAAAGAACCAACTTTTAGTTTTGTCAATTCTTTGAATGGTTTCCTTAGTCTCAATTTCATTAATTTCTGCTCTGATTTTAATTATTTCCTGTCTTCTACTGCTCTTGGTGTTGGTCTGTTCTTCTTTTTCTAATGCTTTGAGGTGTGATGTTAAGTCATTTATTTGTTGGTTTTTTTTCCTCTTAAGGAATGAACTCAGTGCAATGAATTTTCCTCTTACTACTGCCTTCATAGTGTCCCAGAGATTTCTATATGATGTATCTGTGTTCTCATTTACCTCTAGGAATTTTTTTGATCTCCTCTTTGATGTCTTCTTCAACCCCTTGTTCATTCAGTAGCATGTTGTTTAGCTTCCAGTTGATGGAGTAGTTTTTCTTATTCCTTGTTTTGTCGTTGATTTCCAATTTCATCCCTTTATGGTCCGATAGCATGCAGGGTAGTATCTCTATTTTTTTATATTTGCTGAGAGTTGCCTTGTGACATAATATATGGTCTATTTTGGAGAAGGAGCCATGTGCTGCTGAGAAAAATGTGTATTCGTTTACTGAGGGATGAAATATTCTATATATGTCCGTTAGGTCTAAATTGTTAATTGTTTTGAGGAGGCTTAAAGTTTCTTTGTTTAGCTTTTGTTTGGATGATCTATCCATTGGTGAGAGAGGTGTGTTGAAGTCCCCTAGAATAACTGTGTTGTGGTCTATTTTACTCTTGAACTTAAGAAGCGTTTGTTTGATGAATGTAGGTGCTCCATTATTTGGGGCATACAGATTTATGATTGTTATATCCTGTTGATGGATGGTTCCCTTAAGTAATAAGAAATATCCATCTTTGTCCCTCTTGATTAATTTTGGTTTGAAGTCTACCTTATTTGATATGAGAATGGAAACCCCTGCTTGCTTCCGCCGGCCATGTGAGTGATAAGACTTTTCCCAGCCTTTCACTTTCAGTCTGTTGATGTCTTTTTCTATGAGGTGTGTTTCTTGGAGACAGCAAATTGTTGGGTCATTTCTTTTAATCCATTCTGATAATCTGTGTCTTTTGATTGGCGAGTTTAGGCCATTAACATTCAGGGTTATTATTGAGATGTGATTTTTATTCCCATCCCATTTTTATTTGAATTATGGTCTTTAGCTTGATTTGGTTTCTCTTCTGGTTGGTATTTCCTTTAGTTTAATATCTCCCTTTGTTGATTTTCATTGATATCTTTCTCTTCTTCTTCATGAAAAATGTTGCCCAGGATGCTCAGAAGTGCTGGCTTTCGAGTTGTGAAATCTTTCAACTTTTGCTTGTCGTGGAAGGTTTTTATTTCATCTTCGAATCTAAAGCTTAATTTTGCTGGATATAAGATTCTTGGTTGACATCCCTTTTCTTTCAGAGCTTGAAATATGCTATTCCAGGATCTTCTTGCTTTTAAGGTCTGGGTTGAAAAATCTGAACATAGTCTGATTGGTTTCCCCCTATATGTAATTTGCTTCCTTTCTCTTGTGGCTTTTAGTATTCTCTCCTTGCTCAGTGTATTAGGCATTTTCATTATAATGTGTCTAGGTGTGGATCTGTTGAGATTTTGTTTGTTTGGTGTTCGGTATGCCTCTTGAACTTGGTTTTCCATTTCATTCCTCAAGCTTGGAAAATTTTCTGTAATTATTTCATTAAATAGATTACTCATTCCTTTGGCTTGAAACTCTGCCCCTTCCTCTATGCCGATGACTCTTAAGTTTGGTCTTTTTATGCTGTCCCATAATTCTTGGATGCTATGTTCATGATTACTAACAAGTTTTGCTGTATGGTTTAAATTCTTCTCTAGGACATATATTTTGTCTTCATTGTCTGAGGTTCTATCTTCCAGGTGGTCTATTCTGTTGGAGATGTTTTCAATTGAGCTTTTATTTTGGTTTATTGCTTCTTTCATTTCTGGAATTTCTGTTTGGATTCTGTTTAGAGCCTCTATTTCCCTATTGAAGTAATCTTTTACTTCCTGTATTAGTTTTTGGAGTTCTTTGTCAAAATGATCTTTTGCCTCCTGTACCTGCTCCCTCATCTCATTTTTGAGTTCATTCTTAAGTTCCATAAACATTTGGCATATGTAATTTCTAAATTCCATCTCTGGCATTTGACCAACTGTGCTTGCCATGACATCTACTGATGAGGTATCTTGATTTGTTTGTGTCATTTTCTTTCCTTGTTTTTTCATGTTGCTTGTGTGTCTATTCTTCCTGCACTGTGGGACCTTGACTGTTTCGATTTTACCTTAAAGCCTTATGTTGTTCCTGTAGTACAATGCTATCAGATCACCTTATAATTCCTTTATACTTTTAAAACCTAACACTTTCTATTCAGAAAATCCAAGTTTGGTCACAATGTACAGATTTTGTTAACCCAGATATTATTTCCAATTTACTCTGTACGTTTCTGATAGGGTTTTATAGCTTCAAGTATTGGATACAGAGGTGTTATGTTTAGGAAGAAGGAAGTGTCTTGAATTGTTCTTTCTTGGAAAGTATGAAAAGAGATATATATTGAAATGGTTTAGTGGAAGTGGTTTAGTATCAGTAGATGATGGAAGAAAGAGAATGGGGTTGACAATTAGGTAAAAAGATCAATTTATATATATAGTAAGTTGGAAAAGAAAAAAAATGATAAAAGAGTAGGAATTGGTGTAAGAGAGAGGAGAGAGAGAATCAAGGAAATAGAGAGTAAACTATATATAACACCACTTTGCTACCCAGTTCAATTGCGCTGGTTCTAGAAATCCCAAGTTTTGCGTATTACTTGTTTTTGCCTCTGTTTAGTATGCACTGGCAGGATGTAAACATGAAAGATGAAGGAGGAAGAAAAGATACAAGAGTGAGAAGGAGGAAAAGAATGAAAGAAAAAAGGAGCGGAAGCAAATAAACACACTAACAATCAATGCGGAAGGAAAAAAAAAAAAGCAGAACAAAACAAAGCCAAAAAAAGAAAAAGAAAAATAAACAAAGAAACAATCATACAAACAAGAAAAAAAAACCCCTCCCTGCAATCCAAAAAATCAAGCAGACCAATAAAAAGAAAAGGAAAAAAAAAAAAAAAAAAAAAAGTCAAACCCCAAGTCTCAGACAAAACGGGCCCTGGGAAGCCCCCCTCTTTTTTTCCTTTCCAGTTCAAACCAATTGCTATTGGATCACAGTCTGTGATCCTGTTAGTGAAATCAAGGCTGCATCTTAGGTCAGTGGCTGCACGGTTCAGTGAAGGAGTGGCCCAGGGGGACCGTGTGTGTCAGCAGATGAATGGCGCTGGGAAGGGGACCTTACAGAAGGCACCCCCTCCCCAAGCCCACCCACAGTTGCAGCCCCCTGTGGCCGCTGCACCAGCCTCAGAAACGCCTTCCCCTGCTGACCACCCAAGTCTCACCCAATTGTGCGTTGTCTTCAGAGAGCTGGAGAGTCCCTGGGTGGATGCAGCAGTCGCTCTCCGTCTCCTCCCCTTTGTCAGGACCAGCCCCTGAAGCTTTCAAAGATGGCGGTGCTCTCCTTCCAGTCAACAGCAGCTCCGCAGACTCCCGTATGCTTACCGATCGCACCGGGAAGCCACACCTGTGACTGTAGTGCAGACAGCGCTGCTTCAGACTGGCCCGCTCCACTCTGCCTCTGTTTGCTAATCGCAGATCTCTGCGCCGCTCTGTCCCGGGCCCCACTACTGAGGGTCGCGTCTGGCGGAGTGTGGCTCCGAACTGGTGTGTGGCCCCGCGGTCTCCCGTGGTTCCCCAGCACCAATCCCGCCGGCTGTTATCGCTGGTCTTTATCGCCGGTTTCACCTGGTGTGCCGTGAGTTTGGCTGGGGTTGCAGCAGTAGCGCGGTCTCCCCACACTGACTTTGTTTCGCACGGCCTGTGCACCACCCAGGCGGTTTTGCAGGAGCCTCGCGGCTCCAGCCGCTGCAGACAGCTTGTCTCTTTCTCTCTCTGGTAGTGGTAATCAAACCATCCAGGAGATCGGTATTTTCAGCCTATATATATATGATGAAAGGCAATTTATCTGCTTTGTTGGATTCTTTCCACGGAGCTGCCCTGAAGTGCGGCTTCCTCTAATCCGCCATCTTGGATCCCTCTCGAGATGAAATCTTTTTTAAAAAAATTTTTATTTATAGTAGTCTGTATTACAGTTTATACTATACATATAGAGCCTCTTTTTACACAAAACAGTTTGTATACAAAGTATATTCGTAGCATTCAAGTCTTCAATCATGTATTTAGAATAATGATATCCATCTTATTCAACCACTTTTTCCCCCTTCTCCCCTTGCTCCCTCCCTTCCCCTCCCTTCCCTTTGACCATTATAGTGTTCCTCTAATCCTCCTATGCACCCCGACCCAACAATACTGTGAACCAGCTTCCTTATATCAGAGGAAACATTTGGTATTTGGATTTTTGAGATTGACTGATTTCACTTAGCATTATATTCTCCAATTTCATCCACTTACCTGCAAATGTCATTATTTTATTCTCTTTTATTGCTGAGTAAAATTCCATTGTGTATATATACCACATTGAGATGAAATCTTAATTTTGATTTGATTTCTGTAATTGCTACAGATGTTGAATATTTTTTTTCGTAGATTTGTTGATTGTATTTTTTTGAAGTGTCGGTTCAGTTTCTTAGCCCATTTATTGATTGGGTTATTTGGTTTTTGGGTGTTAAATTTTTTGAGTTCTTCATATATCCTGGAGATTAATTCCCTGAGGTGTATGTGGTAAACATTTTCTCCCATTCTATAGGCTTTCTCGTCATGTTGTTTCCTTTGCTGAGAAGAAGCTTTTTAGTTTGACTCTCTTCCATTTATCGATTCTCAATTTTACTTGTGCTTTAGGAGTCTGGTTAAGGAAGTAAGTTCTTAGGCTGACATGGGGGAAAGTTGGCCCTACTTTATCTTCTGTTAGGTGCAGGGTCTGTGTTGTAGTGCCTAAATATTTGATCCACTGGGAGCTGATTTTTGTGTGGGGTGAGAAACAGAGGTTTGATTTCATTTTGCTACATGTGGATTTCCAGTTTTCTCAGCACCATTTGTTGAAGAGGCTATCTTTTCTTCAATGTATGTTTTGGTGCCTTTGTCTATTTGTGTGGGTTTGTCTCCATCTTCTATTATGAACCATTGGTCTACATGTCTATTTTGGTGCCAATACTACGCTGTTTTTGTTACTATATTTCTGTAGCATAGTTTAAGGTCTGGTATTATGATGCCTCCTGCTTCACTCTTCTTGATAAAGATTGCTTTGGCTATTCTTGGTCTCTGATTTTTCCAAATGAATTACATGATTGCTTTCTCTATTTCTATGAAGAATGTCATTGGGATTTTAATAGGAATTGCACTAAATCTGTATAGTGCTTTTTCTAAGTTGTTCTTCAAGAGGTTTCTTTAGTTTTCTGTAGTTTTCATTGTAGAGGTCTTTCCCTCTTTTGTTAGATTGATTACCAAATATTTTTTGAGGCTATTGTGAATGGGGTGGTTTCCCTAATTTCTTTCAGTAGAATCATCACTAATAATGCGTTTGATTTATGGGTGTTAATTTTACATTGTGCTGCTTTGCTGAATGTTCCATTTTTTAACCACCCTTCACTGTTGGACACAAGTAGTTATAAATAACACTGAGTATATTTATAGAGGTATATATGCATGCCTTTAACTACCTACTTACAAATTATTCTAAATTCAATTTATTAATGGCACATGATCAAAAATGAGTTGCCATATATTACAAAAGGTTTCTTTTTACAGTAGAAGTTGTGTTGATTCCCATAACCACCAGTAGGTTATGATTATGCTTAAATTACCACACTTTCCCCAGCTTTAGGACAAATTTAAAAAATATACTTTTGCATTTTTGTTACATGTTGATAATTTTCACCTTATTTGCTTATAAAGAGGTGGTGGTTGATGTAGGGTGTTTTCATTCTTATGTCTCATTACATTTAAACTTTTGATCATTTCTCAAAACAGTTCATTCCTCTTCTACCCTACTAAATACAATGATTGATTGTCATAGTCTTCAGGAGGCCCAAGCTTTCTGCTCCACTGATGGTTGTGTTAGCTTTCTACTCCTGCTCAGAATGTGAGGTACTTGGTGTCTTTGTTTAAAATGAGTGATGAAGGAAGTAAGTCACAAATGACCAACTGAGTCACCAGATGTGGACACTATGTCCCATAGTTTGTGTTTTGTGGTCAGACTTCAAGCCTTGAAGCAGAAGAGAAAGTTGGACTCCTTCACCTTGAGCTAGTTCTCCCAGAGACAAGCAAACAACATTAAACCCTATTCATGAAGATTTAAACACAGTATCATTAGAGGTAAACAAGGCTGCAGAACACTGACTCACAAAGACTACAAAGTATCTATAATAAATATTTGCATTCGGAAAACTCGGGAGTATTGCTTTGGAAAACATACAGCGTCAAAGTAGCCTGCTTGTTCTCTCTTTATCATACTTCTTCAGGACACTTTGGTTCAGCTTGGAATGTAGCTGGCAGCTTTTCTTTATGCTCTTGAGACAAGAAAACAACAAAGTGGGGGTAAAGCCCCCAAAACAGAACAGCATGTCATCTGATTACTAGGCTCCTTGGGGATCGTGATACTTGTGGGCCAGCTCATGTGAAAAGTATCTGAAGTAGATGGTGAAAAATGCTTGTTGAGTTGAACTTGGTCTGTAGCATTGGACTTTCTGGCTCTGAATTTCTTGCAGTGTTGACAGCCATAGTTGGACGTTTTGACACATAAATGTCATTGTGTTCACATGTTTCTATTTCACATGAAGGAATATATTTTTAATCTTCAGGAAATATTTTATTCAGACCATGGTAAAGTACAATCAAATGTTTGTGCTAAAATAGAATATACATTTCTAGTGGTTCAGATCTTTTTGTCAGCCAGATTGTGTCATCTTTTTTGCCAACCTTTTTAAAATTGATTTACTTTAATTAGGTATACATGACAGCAGAATGCATTTTGATTCATTGTACACAATTGCAGCACAACTTTTCATTTCTCTGGTTGTACACAATGTAGCGCCGCACCACATGTGCAGTCATACATGTACATAGGTTAATGATGTCCATCTCATTCCACCATCTTTCCTGCCCCATGTCCCCTCTCCCTCCTTTGCCTAATCACAGTTCCCCCATTTTCCCCATGTCTCCCCCATCCCTGTTATGGATCAGCATCCACTTATCAGAGAGAACATTCGGCCTTTGGCTTTTTGGGATTGGCTTGATTCACTTATCATGATGTTCTCCAACTCCATCCATTTACCTGCAAATGCCATGATTTTATTCTCTTCTAATGCTAAGTAATATTCCATTGTGTGTATATACCACAGTTTCTTTATTCATTCATCTATTGAAGGGCATCTAGGTTGCTTCCATAGTTTAGTTATTGTGAATTGAGCTGCTATAAACATTGATGTGGCTGTGTCACTATAGTATGCCAATTTTAAGTCCTTTGGGTTTAGACTGAGGAGTGGGATAGCTGGGTGAAATGGTGGTTCCATTCCAAGTTTTCTGAGGAATCTCCATACTGCTTTCCAGATTGGCTGCACCAATTTGCAGTCTCGCCACCAATGTATGAGTGCGCCTTTTCCCCCACATCCTCGCTGATACTTGTATTCTTTTTTTTTTTTTTTTTTTTTTTTTTTTTTTTGTGGTACCGGGCATTGAACTCAGGGGCACTTAACCACTGGGCCACATCCCCAGCCCTTTTTTGTATTTTATTTAGAGACAGGGTCTCACTGAGTTGCTAAGTGCCTCGCCATTGCTGAGGCTGGCTTTGAACTCGCGATCCTCCTGTCTCAGCCTCCCAAAGTGCTGGGATTACAGGCGTGCGCCACCGCGCCCGGCTTGTATTCTTAATAACTGCCATTCTGAATGGCATGAGATGAGATCTGTTTTGATTTGCATTTCTCTAATTATTAGAGATGTTGAACATTTTTTCATGTATTTGTTGATCAATTCTATGTCTTCTGAGAAGTCTGTTCTGCTCCTTAGCCCATTTATTGATTGGGTTGTTTGGTGGGGTTTTTTTGGTGTTAAGTTTTTTGAGTTCTTTATGTATCCTGGAGATTAGTTCTCTATCAGACTTGCATGTGGCAAAAATTTGCTCACAAAGTGTAGGCTCTGTCTTCACCTCATTGTTTGTTTTGTTGAGAAGAAGCCTTTTAGTTTGAATTCATCCCATTTATTGATTCTTAATTTTATTTCTTGTGCTTTAGGCCCCAACTTCCTTAACAAGACTCCTAATCCGGTGTGATGAAAATTTGGGCCTACTTCTTCCCCTATTAGGCGCGGGGTCTCTGGTATAATTCCTAGGTCCTTGATCCACTTTGAGTTGAGTTTTGTGCATGGTGAGAGATAGGGGTTTAGTTTCATTTTGTTGCATATGGATTTCCAGTTCTCCCAGCACCATTTGCTGAAGAGGCTATCTTTTCTCCAATGTATGTTTTGGCCTCCTTTGTCTAAAATAAGATAACTGTATTTGTTTGGGTTTGTCTGTGTCATCTATTCTGTATCATTGGACTACATGTCTATTTTGGTGGCGATATAATGCCATTTTTATTACTATGGCTCTGTAGTATAATTAAAGCCTGGTATTGTGATGCCTCCTGTTTCACCTTTCTTGCTAAGGATTGCTTTGGCTATTCTGGGTCTCTCATTTTTCCAAAGGAACTTCATAATTGATTATTTTGTCTATAAGGAATGACAATGGGATTTTAATTGGAATTGCATTGAATATGTGTAGTGCTTTAGGTAGTATGTCCATTTTGACAATTTTAATTTTGCCTATCCAAGAATATGGAAGATCTTTCTTCTAAGGTCTTCAATTTCTTTCTTTAGCATTCTGTAGTTTTAATTGTAGTGGTCTTTCACCTCTTTTAAGTTGATTCCCAAAGTGTGTGGGGGGGTATTTATTTATTTATTTATTTTTGAGACTATTGTGAAAGGGGTAGTTTTCCTAATTTCTCTTTCAATTTATCACTGCTGTATAGAAATACATTTGATTTGTGGGTATTGATTTTATATCCTACTTTGCTGAATTCATTCATTCCACAAGTTTTCTGGTGGATTTTTTTTTTTTTTTCAATCCTCTAAGTATAGAATCATGTCATTGGCAAATAATGATAGTGAGTTCTAATTTTCCTAACCATTTCCCTTTAATTTCTTTCATCTAATTGCTCTGGCTAGAGTTTCAAGGACTATATTGAATAAAAGTGGTGAAAGAGGGCATCCCTGTTTTGCTTCCAGTTTTTCTCAATTTAGAATGATGTGGGCCTTGGGTTTAGCATAGATAGCTTTTACAATGTTGAGGTATGCTCCTACTATCCCTGGTTTTTCTAGTGTTTTGAACATGACAGGGTGCTGTATTTTGTCAAATGCTTCATCTACATCAATTAATATAATCATATGATTCTTTAAGTCTATTGATGTGATGAATTGTATTTATTGGTTTATGCCAAACAAACTTTACATCCCTGGAATGAACCCCACTTGATCATGGTACACCATTTTTTTAATGTTTCTGTATGTGATTTGCCAGAATTTTATTGAATTTTTTGCATCAATGTTCATCAGGGATATTGGTCTGAAATTTTCTTGCTTGATGTGTGTCTGTCTGGTTTTGGTATCATGATGACACTAGTCTCACATAATGAGTTTGGAAGGGTTCCTTCCTTTTCTATTTCATGGAATAATTTGAGGAGTATTGGTATTCTTTTTAGGTCTTGTAGAACTTGGCTGTGAATCCCTGTAGTCCTGGGCTTTTCTTGGTTGGAAGGCTTTTGACGGCATCTTCTATTTCCTTGCTTGAAATTGATCTTTAAATTGTGTATGCTTTAAATTGTGTATGTCCTCTTGACTCAGTTTGGGTTGACCATATGCCTCTAGAAATCTGTTGGTGCCTTCGAGATTTTCTATTTTACTGGCGTATAAATTTTCAAAATAGTTTCTAATTGATTTCTGTATTTCAATAATGTCTGTTTTGGTATTTTTCATCACAAATTTTACTAATTTAAGTTTTCTCTCTTCTTTTTGTTAGGGTGACTAAGGGTTTGTCAGTTTCATTTTTTCAAAGAACCAGCTTTTTGTTTTGTCAGTTTTTTTCAATTGTTTCAGTTTCACTGATTTAAGCCCTGATTTTAATTATTTCCTGTCTTCTACTTTTGGTATTGGTTTGTTTTTTCTTTTTTTTTTCCCCTAGGGCTTTGAGATCTAATGTCAGGCTGTTTATTTGTTGACTGTTTATTCTTTTAAGAAATGAACACCATGCCATGAACTTACCTCTTAGCACCACCTTCATAGTGTCCCAGAGATTTTGATATGTTGTATTGGAGTTCTAATTTTCCTCCAAGAATTTTTTTTATCTCCTCCCTGATGTCTTCTGTTATCCCTGTATCATTCAATAGCATTTTGTTTAGTTTCCAGGTGTTGGAGAAGCTTTTCTTTTTACTTTTACCATTGATTTCTAATTTCATTCCTTTATGGTCAGATAAAAGGCAGGGTCGTATCTCTATATTTTTGTATTTGCTAAGACTTGTTTTGTGGCATAACACATGGTCTGTTGTGGAGAAGGATCCATGTTCTGCTGAGAAGAAAGTGTATTACTTGTTGCTGGATGGAATATTCTATACATATCTATTAAGTTCAAATTATTGATTGTATTATTGAGTTCTATAGTTTCTTTAGGTTTTGTTTGGAAGATCTATTCAGTGGTGAGAGGTGTATTAAAGTCATCCAGTATTATTGTGTGTAGTTGAAGGGTTTGGTTGATACACATAGATGCCCCATTGTTTGGAGCATAGATATTTATGAGTATTATGTCTTGTTGATGTATGAATCCCCTTAAGCAGTATGAAATGTCCTTCTTTATCCATTTTTACTAGCTTTGGTTTGAAGTCCACTTTATCTGATGTGGGGATGGAAACCACTGCTTGTTTACGTGGTCCATGTGAGAGGTACATTTTTTCCTACCCTTTCATCTACAGTCTGTGAATGTCTTTTCCTGTGAGATGAGTCTCTTGAAGGCAACATATTGTTGGGTCTTTTTTTTTTTTTTTTTTAATTGAGTTTAGGCCATTCACATTCAGGGTTATTATTGAAATATGGTGTGTATTCATGGTCATATTTGTTTTTTAACTTGACTTGGTTTCTCCATTAATTGGTTTTGCCTTTAGTGTAGTTCTTCCATTTGCTGATTTTCACTGTCTTTCATTTCCTCCTCCTGGAATATTTTGCTGAGGATGCTCTGTAGTGTGGTCTTTCCTGTTGTTAATTCTTCTAACTTTTCTTTAGCATGAATGGTTTTTATTTCATCAAATCCGAAGATTTATTTTGCTGGATATAAGATTCTTGGTTTGCATCCATTTTTTTTCAAAGCTTGGCATCTGTTGTTCCAGTATCTCCTGGCTTTGAGGGTGTGGGTTGAAAAATCTGCTGAGATTCAAATTGGTCTCCCCTCCCCCATATTTGATCTGATTCCTCTCTCTTGCAGCTGTTAAGATTCTCTCCTTATTCCATATGCTAGGCATTTTCATTATAATGTGCCTTGGTATAGATCTGTAATTTTGCACATTTGGTGTCCTGTAAGCCTCTTGTATTTGGTTTTTCCAATTTATTCTTCATGTTTGGGAAATTCTCTGATTATCTCATTGAAGAGATTGTGCATTCCTTTGGTTTGAATCTCTGAGCCTTCCTCTATACCAATAAATATTACATTTGGTCTAACCCATAATTCTTGGATGGTTTCTTGCCATCTTCACTGTGTGGTCAACTTTATTGTAAGATTGTATATTTTGTCTTTATTATTTGACGTTCTGTCTTCTAAGTGATCTAGTCTGTTTGTGATGCTTTCTATTGTTCTTTATTTTGTTTATCAATTCTTCATTTCAAGGATTTCTGATAGATTCTGGGGGGGAAAAAATTCTTGAAGTAATCTTTTGCTACCTGTATTTGCTCTCTTATCTCTTTGTTGGTGTGATCAATTTTTGCCTGTCTTTGCTCACTTAGGTTATTCTTTAATTTGCAGATCATTTTAATTATGCACATTCTGAACTCCTTCTCTGACATTTCATCAACTGCACTGTCCATGGGCTCTATTATTGTAGTATCTTGGTTTGTTTGGGCCACTTTCCTTCCTTGTTTTGTCATGTTGTCTGTGCCTTCCTTTCTTGCAGTGCAGATCTGAGGTATTCCTTTCTACCCTATCATCTTATAGTGTCCCTACAGATTACCTGTACCTCACTTTGGTGTTGGGCTTCCAGTCCCCGCCGGTGTCCCATGATGGCTGCTACTGCAACTAAAGGTGGTGGTGGCAATAGCGGAGGTAACTCGAAATGGCAGTGGGGTATCCCAAGATGGCTGCAATCACTTCAGAGATGGGGCTGAAAGTGTGGGTTTGCTTGTTCAGAGGGTCTGCATCTATCTATTGTCCTAAGGTGGAGGCTACTGTATGGGGAGGGATATGGAGGTAGGCTAGACCTGGGCCCCAGCGTGGGCCTACCAGTCGGCGGGGTGGTCCTGGGCCTTAACCTTAGCCTAGGGCTCCCATGTGGGTTAGTGTGGTGTTCCTAAGCCTGTGCCTGGGCTCCGGATGTGGGTCTGCCAGTCCAGTACTCATTCTTTATAAAAGACCCGTGCCTACTTAACATGTCCTAATAATCCTTCTGGAAATACTTGAGAACAGTAGAATAAAAGTTGCTGTGTCCACATTAGGCTAATTTTTAAAAAAAAAATTTATTATTTTATTCTAATTTGTTATACATGTTTGCAGAGTACTTTTCATTTCATATTACATATACAGAGCACAACTTCTCAAGTTGCTGGTTTTATATAAAGTATTTTTACAACAATTGTGTCTTCATACATGTGTTTAGGGTAATCATGGATAACTCAGTCTGCTATTATTCCTATCCCCTTGCCCCCTCCCCCTCCCCCTCTTTGTTATATTTAAAGCTCTTTCATTCCTCTCATCCCCACTCCGTTCACATTAGGCTAATTTTAACCTTATTTTAAAGTCATGAAATATTTTTACATACCTGAATATATATTGTCTATAATAGAAGAAACCAACAAAGTCCTCCACATACATAATACAACAAAATTCAAGGAAGGAATTGCAAATATGATAAAAGTTGTTGTGTGTTCCTTTCGAATAAAAACTACTTCTCATCTTTGGTAACTACTAACTTAAATTTTTTTTGTTTATAATTCTTGGCTGTTCCATAAACTTTATTTAAAGTCTTAGTAAAGTGTTAAAACACAAAAACACACGCACACAGAGTGGTGTATTCTGATCATAGTGTAAATGGTCTCAAACTGTACGTATTATCTGACTTCCTTTCTTCAGTTTTATCTTGAGAATTCATGCCCATGGAAATGTTTAGCTCCTTGTTGCCGCCTGAAGCGCTTGGAGCAACCGAGCCGCGGGAAAAACTTCAGAAGCAAACTGGAGACAAACAGCTTTTTATTCTGATAACTTTTCTCTCTGGTTCTAACAACGACTAACACACGCCAAACACACCACTAAAATGGCGCTGACCCGATCAGCAATTTCGGCCAAGTCACTCGAGATCCCGCAACAAGTCCCGTGAGACTACGGGAGGCGACAATGCCCAAATCTCCACGGCTCATAGTCAACCGCAATTCAAGTCAATCCCCAAATAGGGCTCCTGCAGCTCCTTTTTAATTTAGCAAAAAGTGATAGCATAAACATTTTGTACCTGCCTTCTAATCATTATAAAAACACATGTTCTAGTAGATGCATGGGGTCAAAAGTCCCATGCGTCCTCAGTGTAATTAGACCATTCCAAGTTATTTTACAGGGCAATTGCAATGTATATACCAATGAGTAAAGTGCAAGAACTCCTCTCTGCATTCTGTGCATTACTAGGTATTATCAGTACCTGCTTGGTAAGTTAAAAAAAAAAAAAACAAGTGTATGTTTCTCACATGGTAGTTGCCCATATTCTTATGTATTTGTTTTTATTCTTCACCTTTGAATTACATTTCGTTGCCTTATTTTTATACTTTTAATCCCTTAATTATTGAATGGTGGCAGTGATGTTCGCTATTGCCATTTTTTTCTTGTTGACTATATATCGCTGCTCTTTCACTATTGCTATGTGAACACTTGATCATCAAAAATTTGGGGATTTTAGCTTTTTATTTGGAAATCACTTCTTCATACTTACAGAAAAGTCACCAGGCTAGAGCAATAAATGTACCCTTAATTTTTCTTGGGCAGTCTCCATGTGGACATCCACGGTAGTAGTATTGCAGAAACATCTGTAGTGGCCACAGCTGCACCACTCTAGGGGGGGTTCCTGTAGACCATGGTGGAAATAGTGTCCTCTCCAGAGGATAGACCTGGTGCTGCTGCATGGTGTAGGATTTCCTTCTCACAGGGACTCTCATCTGAATCTGTGACTGCTTCTCTGGTTGGACAGGGGCTCATGTTGCAGTTCAACACCAGTCTCTAACCTATCGGGAAGCCTCATTCTTTAATTTTTGCTCTTCTTAGTTACACATGACAGTAGAGGTATTTTGGCATATACATACATAGAGTGTAACTTTCCATTTTTATGGTTGTGCATAATGGTCATGTGTTCCTATTATGAAGATAGGAATGTGATATCTGATTCACTCTATGCTTTCCCATTTCCATCCTTCCTCTCTGCACCTCGCTCCCCTGTCCAATTCAGTGAACCTCCCCTTCTCCACTCCACCCTCACCCCCACCTATTGTGAGTCAGCGTCCACATATCAGGACATTTGGCCTTTTTTGTTTTGTTTTGTTTCACTTAGCGTGATAGTCTCCAGTTCCATTCTCCTACCAACAAATGCCACAATTTCCTTCTTCATTCTTGAGTAATATTTGTGTAGATATACCACATTTCCTTTATCCATTCATCTGTTGAAGGGCACCTATGTTGGTTCCATAATTAGCTATTATGAATTGAGCTGGTATGAAGATTGATATGGCCTCATCACTATAGTGTGCTGATTTTAAATCCTTCGGGTGTAAACCGAGGAGTGGGATAGCTGAGTCAAATGGTGGTTCCATTCCATGTTTTCTGAGGACTCTCCACACTGCTTTCTATAGTGGTTGCACCCATTTACAGTCCCACTGGCAATGTACCTTTCTTACCCAGCCTCACCATTAGTTGTTACTTGTGTTCTTGATTGCCATTCTGACTGAAGTGAAACAAAATCCTCAATGTGGTTTTACTTTGCATTGCTCTAATTGCTGCAGATGTTGAATATTTTTTTCATATATTTCTTGATTATATTTCTTCAGTGAAATGTCTGTTCAGTTCTGTAGCCCATTTATTGATTGGGTTATTTGGTTTTAGGGTAAGTTTTATGAGTTCTTTATATATCCTGGAGATTAATGCTCTGAGGGTCAGGTGGCAAAGATTTCTCCCACCCTGAAGGGAGAGCCTCATTCTTAATTGAAGGGCAAAGCATCACACCGGGGACAGCCATGCAGCCAAAAGATTTATTTAACAGCCTTCGTAGCCGGTAGCGAAAACCGGAGAAGAGGTGCTCTGGTCGAAGGTCGAAGAGGTGGGAGAGGGGAGTCAGGGAGAAGGGAGTGTGCTAGCTCTGGTGGGAGAAGGGAGTCAGGGAGAGGGGAGTGTGCAAGCTCTGGACAGAAGGTGGGTGCTTGGTTGCACCGGCTGGGATCTCTGGAGCTGTCGGCTAAAGCAGCTGCTGTCTGGCTGGAGGCTGGAGCTGTCAGCTGGGAGCGGCCGTCGGGCTGAAGGTGGTCGGTCTGGAGCTGTCAGCTGGAGCAGCTGCCGTCGGCTGGGAGGCGATGGGTCTGGAGCTGTTGGCTGGGGCAGCTGCCATCGGCTGGAGGCGATGGGTCTGGAGCTGCCGGCTGGGGCAGCTGCCATCGAGCTGGAGGCGATGGGTCTGGAGCTGCCGGCTGGGGCAGCTGCCGTAGGCTGGAGGCGATGGGTCTGGAGCTGTTGCAGTGGCTTCCTCCTCTCTGCAGCGACGAGCCGATGTATCTGTCTTCCTCCTCTCAGCAGCGACGATCCGATGTTGGTGTCCGTGTGTCTCTCTCTCTGGCTGTCTGGCTGTCTGATCTGAGTCTCTCAGACAGGGCCTTATATAGGGATTTCTGGTGGGGGGGTGCACTAGAGCAACCCCAACACCATTGGCTAGAACAGGATGCCCTTTAAGCCTGTTGGCTCTTGCCTGGGGAAAAGAAGCATTCTGCCTGGGGAAGGAACATCCTGTCTGGAACATCTTGAAACAAGGTTGCTTCTCTTAGGGTGTGGAAAACTGAGGGCGGGGGAGGGTAACATATCTATCATTAATGAAATGAGATTGGCTGGAGATTAGCAGCAAACTGTTGTACAAGTAGCATGTTGTACTCTGTAGAGCTGGAAATCGAATAATCCCTCCGGTTCCCCCTTTGGAGGAACTACATCTCAATGTGGAGGAAATGAGATCAGAAGAACTATTGGACTTAGAATTCTTCTGTTCTCCTACCCACTGTTCTCGTTAGCCTCTTCTGGTTACTGAACTCTCTGGGATGTGCATAACGTCGTTTGGGAAATGTGACTATGGCTGTCTCCCTGGAGGTCTAGTAGTTCCGTCTTACTGTGCTGTCCCCAAAGTTGAAAGATGGCGTGCTTTAGGTTGTATCTGACCAAGGTACTTCACAGCCTTAGAAAGGCCTGCTGGTGAACATTGGCTGTATTTTATTTTTTTTTTTTTTTTCTCCTATTTGCAACAGAGAATTAGCTCATATTCCCTTGAAACTTGCTCATTATCTGCGAAGCCTTTATCCATGTGGATTTGAATAGCAAGAAGGGATAGAGGAATGTTTGACATCTATTTTACTACTTCCTGTTTGCCACAGTGACTGAGCACCAATCCTAAAAGAGTATCCTATGTCTCTTGGAGTCTTGTTCTTGCTATAGAGAATTCAAATCTAAATCTTAAGAGCCTGAGGACAGAGATGAACATGCTAGCAGCAGTAATAGAACATACGTTCTTCCAAAATTACACCTTGTTTATGTGGGTAGCAAATTCTGTACTGAAGGTTACCCCCACTGGTGACCAGTCACCCTAGCAATAGAGCCTACCCAAGGGAGCCAGCACTTGGTAAATCACATCTGAGACCAGTCACAAAGTTTCTGTCTGTGGCTGGGACCCATTCAGGCCATAGAGGTTAGAAAGTCTCCAAGTCTTGAGAGTCCCAACCCCAAATTCCGTTATGTCAATTTGCACATCACCCTTTAATAAGACAGGATGCCCTTAATTTTAGTAAAACGTGCTCCTCATTTCAGATGTCTGGAAATAATTAAAGCTTAATTCCCCTTGAGGCTTTCATGCTGGTGACAGAAAAACTGCAGGAGATTCCCAAGGAGAAAGTGAACCAGGGGATTCAAGAAATTGGGGTGCCGAGCTGTGAATGGCCGCAGCACGCTGCAGTCTATCCTCCTGTCAGGCCTCCCTGTTTCCTCACCTAGGCAACCAACAACTTCCTTAGATTCACCAAGAGGTGAAGAATCTTTATGTGTTTCTGAAAAGTCACCAGTTCTAGTGATTCCTTATTGTATCAGGGTCAGTTGATACCTGGGTGGGTATAAGGAGAGACATGCCTTAGCGGAAACCTGGAATTCCACCCTTTCTTACCTTGGCACTTAGGCACATACACCCCACTGCCAGCTGTCCCTAGGAAGCACCTGTCACCCAGGGGTTAACAGGAGCCCGGGGCTGTATCTGCCTCAGTATCAGAGATGGAGGCCCAGAAAGGGCACGTTGGACTGGGGAAACTTTTATCCTCCTGCTGTGATGTTTCCTTGTGTGTTTAATGCACCTAGAAAGTGGAAATTTTAACAGAAAGCTTTGTTTTTATTTAAAAATGGATTATTTTTAATTATAAGATTTGCTTTGGAAAAGCGTGGACTTGTTTGTTTCTACAGCTCACTCTTAGTGACATCACACATTTCCTGCAAACAGAAAAACAAACCTCCATTAAAAATTCCCCTTGTCAAGCCCAATAAATCATAATAGAAAATATTTTAGTGTTGTTAAATTGTTGAGATTCTAAGTAAACCTGTATTCGTGTTTGATATTATTGGTTTACTATTTATACAACTTGCAAGTGTTCATAGATTTGATGGATAATATGTAAATCAAACATAATGAAAGAGTTGCTGTAGAAATTAAAACAAAAAATGTTACACCTTAAGCATGGGTCATACAATTACTAAAACCTTTTCCCTTAGCAGAGATGAGGAAGGGGTGGGTGGATGGGGTGGGGAGGGGGGTGTCATTGTCCTGAAGAGCCGAGCTCATTTATGTTGCCAATTAGTGGAATATATAAATCCTTGAATCATAAAATTTACTACCTGAACCATGTGGAATAGGACAAAGTTGAGTTTTCAAAGCAGTGGTGCAGAGAGACTGGCTACTAACTTAATTAAATGTTGCTTTGTAAATGACAGAGTTCCTAGCAGCAAGGCAGGGACAGACATGAGTTTCACAGACTGACTGCTTTCCTCAGATGTCCAACCCTTGGAGGTTTTGCTAGTTTCCAGAGCATTTTTAAATTCTGTCCCTTTAATACAGTTTTCTATCCCCCCTCTCCAGTCTCCTGCTGTTTTTATTAAGCCACACTCCCTCCTTTCGTTACAACTTTAGTAAGTCAGTTTTCTTGTGATCATTGCATAAAATGCATAAACCTCCTGCAGGTAGGTGGGAGAAAATTAATGTTGCATATTCAAAAGAGAAAAAGAAGAGCCCAAACTATTGTACCTCTTGACAAGTACAGAGAATTCTCCAGTTTACTGAATATACAGAAACATAAAAACATAAAGCAGATTGTTTCTGAATTTCTGACCACTGTGTTGGGTTTAAGGGTGTCAACTGGATCATGAAACTGGAAATTCCTGCTGGGATTGTTCAAAGCAGAATCGCAACATGCGAACAAGAGTTAGTGTCTGCAGCCACTTCAATGTTTATAGCAGCACAATTCACAATAGGTAGGTTGTGGAACCAACCTAGATGTCCCTCAGTAGATGAGTGGATAAAGAAAATGTGGTATATATACAAAATGGAATTTTACTCAGCAATAAAAGAGAATAAAATAATGGCATTTGCAGGTAAATGGATGAAGTTGGAGAATATAATGCTAAGTGAAATTAGTCAATCTCAAAAATCCAAGTACTGAATGTTTTCTCTGATATAAGGAGGCTAGTTCACAATGTGGTTGGCTGGGGGTACATAGGAGGATTAGAGGAACACTAGAATAGGTCAAAGGGAAGGGAGGGGAAGGAAGGGAGCAAGGGGGGAGGGAGGGGGGGAGAAAAAAAAGAAAAGGTGGTTGAATGAGATGGATATCATTATCCTAAATGCATGATTGAAGACCTGAATGGCACAAATATACTTTGTATACAAACAGTTGTATGTAAAAAGATACTATTTTTTGTGCATTATGAATTGTAATACATACTATTATTATATTAAAAAAAAGCTATGCAAACACACACACACACACACACACACACACACACACACACACACACACACACACGAGTTAGTGTCCAGGGCTTCTGATTGTTTCTGTATTTCAGTAACGTGTCCATGAGGCCAGGTGGCAATCTCACCTCTCAGGCTTTCTTACAAACCTGGCTGATTGTCTAAATTGTGCTAATTGAAATTAGATGCGTGTGTGTGCACATACGTCACATACTGTGCAATGTCAAATGCTTCAGATCTTGAGTTACCTAAAGTTGGTGTTGAATAATGGGGTTTTTGCATACTTATTTATACCATTGTAATTGAATTTTAGACATTGTTTTCTACTTTTGTGACAACCATTATAAAAGTGAAAAACAAATTTTACAAAGCTTTTCACACTGAAAATAATTTTAGAACCAGAAATCAGTCTGATAAAGAAGGCTAAAAGTGTTGGAACATTAGTGGTTGAACAGTAAATCTAGAATCCAAATGACTGGAAGAGTTGAAGTGGAAGCATTCTGCACTTTAATACTATATACCTGAGAGTTGTGTAAGTGCTATTCATTTTTTTATTCTTTAAAAATAAGTCTTTGGATTGTCCTTACAGTCCCAGAGAGGGATCTTTTGGCAGTAGAGAGAATACCAAGAAAATAGAACACTTTTAGGTCATACATTACTGTCCCTAGAGATGTGAATCTCTCTAACAAAAATTTTCTGCCAAGTGTAGCTTATGCTAAAAAGTAATGGTACCCTATGTGAGGGTTCTCCAGAGAAACAGAACTAATGGGAGACGTGTGCGAGAAGAGATTTATGACAAGGAGGTGGCTTACAGGGTTACGGATGCTAAGAAATCCCAGGATGGCCATCTGCAAATTGGAGAGCCAGGGTGTGTAGTTTCATCTCAAAGACCTGAGAATTGGGAGCGCAGAGGGCAGCAGCCCAGGCTGAGGTCAGAAGAGCCGAGTTCCAGTTCACTAGACCTGCAGAGGCCCCGCCGCCACCCTTGGCCTTGTTCTGTTCAGGTCCTTAGGGACTGGGCAATGCCTGCGCAAGTGGGGGAGAGAAATCTGTCTCTCAAATGTTCCAGAAATACTCTCAGACACACCCAGAATGGCAGTCCCATGTCTGGATACCCCAGTGCCCTAGTCTAGCTGACACACATAACTAACCATCATGTACTAGTTTTTTTGAAAGAGTCCAACTTCAGGCTCTTCAAATACAAAATAATATTAAATACTTAAGAAACAGTTTTGACACCTTTCAGTGTTTTAAATTTTGGGTTCACGTCAACTCACTTGTGTTTTTACGGTAATGGATGGTTCATTAGTATCTTCTGCGCATGCTTCTATCTACTGCGCTTCCCGGAAAGTTAACTGTGATGTCAGTCTGGTAAGTTGACATATACTAGTGTGGAAATGGGAGTACCTCATGGTGGTTGCGAGTCCAGTCCCCCCTAAAATACAAATGGGTTTGTGTTTCAGCTGCTGTTTGTGTTTGTGTGCTCCTGCCTGAGGCCTGTGTACCCTTTTTTCTTTTTTTTTTTTTAGTTGTGGATGGACACAATACTTTCATTTTATTTTTATGTGGTGCTGGGGATTGAATCCAGTGCCTCACACGTGCTAGGAGAGCTCTCTACCACTGTGCCACAACCCCAGCCCCTCTAGTCTTCATTATTCTTATCTGTCTAATGGAGATGAAAGGGGCACCAACTTATTAGACTGCCACAAAAGAATGAAGGACAATACATGTGCAGCATTGAGCGTGTCCAGCGGCACTGTCCAGAGGTTCACAGATGGATTTACCCATGCCATTTTATAGGCATGTAGTTTTCAGTATGTAGTTCGTCCATTCTAGGAATTGGGCCATGTTCTCTCTAGCATGTTCTTGGAGTGTTGATCAGAATGACTCAGAGAACTTCCCCCAAATTCCACATATCTTAAGATCACTGAGAAATGGCATTTATATATTTTGAAAAAGTTCCTTAATTATTCTTAGGGCATCTTTTAGGATCCAGGTTAGCTGAAACACAGTTCAAAATAAATGATGTTTCACGGTAATACTGTGCACCTGAATTTCATGGAAGTGATATTTTTGTCTAAAAATAAGTTAATTCTTTTAAACTTCTCCACAGATACTGTTTCTTTTGGAGGTAGTGTCTGGGCCTGGAAAATTGCATACTTATAGGTCATTTATAGTTTGATTCATTTGTTTAATGTACAACTGAACAACGGAAGCTTGAAATTTTTTTATTTCATTTTACCATTTTCAAGTAGACAATAGTTTGTTTAGGTATGGTATAAGGCAACATTTAAAATGTAGTTAAGCCAGGCACAGTGGTGCATGCCTATAATCCCAGTGGTTAGGGTGGGAGGCAGGAGGATCATGAGTTCAAAGTCAGCCTCAGCAAAAGCAAGGTGCTAAGCAACTCAGTGAGAACATGTTTCTAAATAAAATACAAAATAGGGCTGGGGATGTGGCTCAGTGTTTGAGTGCCCCTGAGTTCATTCCCTGGTACTCCTCCACAAACAAACAAAAAATATATATATGGTTAAACAGGCAATAGGGCAATAGCCAATAGTTACCTCCTATTTCTATTACAAGTGGGTTTTTATCAACATGAACTTATCTCAGAGGTTTGGCTCTGAAAATGCCTGGGGCCTAGTTGCGGGGGGGGGGGGGGGGGGGGGCGGGGTGTGAGAGACAGTGACTGCTTTTTGAAGTGAGTGCATCTGAAGTCACAAGGATATTCTCTAGCTAATGTGTTGGACTCTAAATAGACGCATAATTTAAAGCACATTTCCTTCATTCAATGCATCCCTCGAGGGTAGGCTCTTTCCTGTAGAATCTGCTCTTTATTCTCAAGTTTAGCTTATTCTTCAGAAAAGCAATGTATTCATTTTTAAATCTCAGAAGCCCCTAGAACTAGAATAGAATACAAAACCCTGTAAATGCATGTTGTATAACAAGATGCGATGAGACTTTTTTTTTTTTTTTTTTTTTTCCAGAAAACACATTTCTCTCAACTCATTTTGAAGTATCTTAAAAATTCTGGAGAATAGAACATGGTTGGGGTGTGCAGTGTGATGATCCGGCACCAGGAAGATCTTAACCTCCTTGCCTCTGAGCATCCCTGGCCCCTAGGAGATGGCTCCACCCCTCTGGCTCCAGCAGTACTATGGTGGAGCGAGCAGGACAGGCTACTCGCTCCTGGGCCAGCCCTTCCTCTCTCCTTGTAGGGCTGCCATTCCATTTTCCACTTGATTCATCCATTTTCCTCTTTGGATTTAACGTCAGGTTGCTCCTCACAGAAGGCTAGGAGTCCTGGGGGATGTGGATCTCGATTTGGCCAAAAGATTTTATATCTCCAGGAACTCATGATCTTTATTTTTTCCTCATTATTTTATTTCTCAAACCTAGTGGATCATGGGGCACGTGGCAGGCCAAGTAGCACTACTAAGTGGCTAGAGGACAAGTCGGAAGTAAACATTCTTCTTTCATCAGTAAAGTTCCAAATGCCTGACTTGCAGACTTGCCCAGGGTCATGCCAACCTCGGTTCCCACCTCAGCTACATGAGAGAAGATGATCTGGGGACTGGTGGGAAGCACTGTGGCTTTTCTATCTGAAGGACCTCCTGGGAGGGTGGAGAACCAGCCTTCCTCTTCAACCTCTCAACATCTTTAAGTAAAGCCTTTACGTAGCTAATGAAAGATGTTGGTTACTCATTCTGATAAGCATGAAGTCCTTTGCCTGTGCAGGTTGGGTGCCTCTAATATACATTATAATGCCCACCTCAAGCTATTTTTAAGATTGGAAAAAGTAAAGCTCAAAGTCAAAGCTCTGAGTGTCACCTCTTATGGGATTGGGCTGAGATAGGACCTAGTGAGGCATGACCTCACTGCGTGTGGCTTTCTTGGGGTGTCCTGCCACTTGGAAGGTGCTTTGGATTCTAACCAATCTCTTGGGGACACTGTAGTCCAATGTACAACTTTGAAGTGTGACTACACCCTGTCAAATTGTGATAAAAATCCTGCCAGAGTAGAAATACAATCCATCTTCAAAAAATCTAAAGTTCAACATTGGATCTTCTTGTGCTGCTAAAATTTGTTGGATTCCGGGCAGGGAGGCTGTACCTCCCAGGTAGGACACACTTCCCAGGTACTTTGTGAAAAGATCACATCTCCCAGGTGCTTCAGGCTGGCCAGCCCTCATGTGCCCTCCCCACCTCTTGACCTCCGGCAGCCTATGGGAGCACAGACTTGCTCCAGGGGTCCCTCGGACCACCAGTTCATTATTTAAGCCTGCTCTAGACTGAAACCGGCCCCTTGTTCCTTGTTCCGCGCTCTTCTTGTCCTGCCCCCTTCCCATTCCCTACCCCTCTTCCCTTCCCTTCCTCTCCCTACCCCTCCCCACGTGGCACCCCAATAAACCCCCCCTTTCCAACACGGTGTTCCTGGGTAGCTTTATGTTCCAACAAAATTTTTTTCCCCATCATATTCCCATTTAAACTTCTTGCTTGATATTCTGCTTTTAGTATACACTTTCGAATTTTGCAATCCCTGTTTCTATAAGCTATAATTTGGCTGACAGTGTTTGTTGTCTGTCTAGCTAATACTTAGCTAATCTACTGCCTAGTCCCATATTTTTCATGGAAATAAGATATTCATGGACAGAAAAAACATAATGTTGACATTTTACACTGGAAGTTTCTCTTAATTAGGTAAAGCACAGTCTCATTTGAGAAGAATTTTAAGTAAACTCAGAATCCAGTGTTCACCTCTGTATTTGAAATACATATTGCAACTATCCCAAGTTAAAATAGTTTGTTATTAGCTCAACTCATACACTCAAATACACAAGATAATACAATTTTAAAATAACCATTTTCTTTTTAAGAGATTTGAGGTCAAGTAACAGTGAAGTCAGGAGATGTCAAGGACAAAAATTCAAGCAACAGGAGCTTTTTATTTCTAGGCGTCATCTTTAAATATAATACATCTGCCTGAGAACCTAGTTCTCTTGCTTTTTTTTGTGCAGCTGAGCAGTTTGATGTATGAGTGTTTCAAAGACTAAGGTATTATTCTTTGGGATTAGATCTGAAATTGATCTTTGTCCTTAGACAAGCGTTTTAGAAAATGCCTAATAAAGACCCCATTGTGTTCATATTTTGTCTCAAAGACCAAGGCACAAAAAGAAATGTTTAAATCTGCACTAGTTACACAATGTTTTAGTGAGATTTTTCATTGCTGTGACTGAAAGATCTGACCAGAACAATTGTAGAGGAGGAAAAGCTTATCTGGGGCTCATGGTTTCAGAGGCCGCAATTCATGCCCAGCAGGCTCCAGTCCTACTTCCTCCAGGTGAAGCAGAATGTCACGGTGGAAGAGCGTGGTGGAGGGAAGCAGCTCATGTGATCAGGAAGCAGAGGTCTCTACCTGCCAGATATGGAACATATGCCCCAAGCCAGGCTCCCAATGCCCACTCCTCCAGCCACACCCCAGCTGCGTTCAGTTGCCGCTCAGTTAATCTCATCAGGGAATTAACTGATTGGGTTAAGACTTAATAACCTGATCACTTCTCCTCTGACTTTTCTTGCATTCTCACATGTGAGCTTTTGGGGGACACTTCACATCCAAAGCGTGATGCATCATGCTTATGTTTGACTTATTCTATTCTAGAATGGACACTTGGTTCTCTTGAAATGGTCCCTTCTGCTGGGTGGGTGTGGAGAAGCACCAGTGACCACCCTGTGCCTCTGTGTGGTCTGAGGTTCAAATCCCACGTAAACATGAGGAAAATAAGATGTGAGCTGTTCCACATAGTAAATTAGTGGCTCATGAGCTGTGTGTAAAATGTGTAAGAATGAACATGTGATAAAGAGCCATGGCTTGTGAATAGGGCAGAATTGATGTGTGAAGGACAAAATGTAACATGAGAAACACACCAACACTACGTGGTCAGTAGAAAAACTGACAGGACACTACAGCAGCAGCCACAGGGAGGGACAGGGCAAGCTCCAGTCCTGCCACTTGGGAGCTAAGAATGTCTCTCCTCCACACCACCCCCGCTGGTGACTCCCAGGGCATCCCCAGGACTCCACATGGGCCCTCTCCAAGACCTAAATAAACCTATGGCTACTCTGTGCTCCTGTAGAGCACGTATGTATCCCTGACCTGGGGAGGGTTCTTGACGCAGACCTGCACCCTGGCACTGGTAACCACCCTTGGTGCAGGGAAGGTTATTGCAGCCTGAAACACAAGAGGACCTTTGCATGATCCCAGACGGAGGCAGCGCGGTCTTCACACTTGCACGTTACCCCAAGTCTGCTGCCTTACCCCATCTGTCTGCCACCTCTCCTTGTCTGGTGGAGTGGGCTTAGAAGCTGTGTGGTGGGAGTGCATCTGAGTCCTGGTCCTGCAGCGCACTGGGAGCTGACCTGCAACGCACTGGGAGCTGTCCTGCAGCGCACTGGGAGCTGACCTGCAGCGCACTGGGAGAGTTCTAGTGCTGAGCTCATTTGCCACCTGACATGGACCTTGCACACCTCTGTGGGACAGATGGGTCTACAGGGAGCAGGGTCCAACCCACAGTCTTCAGGGTCTGCTGTTGCATAGTGACTGAGCTAGGAGAGTCCTGATCAAACATCATGGGCCGGTATTACTTATTAGATCACACACCATCTCCAGGAGAGATCCCAGGGAAGACGGACTTGACCAAAGTGATGTAATTTGCTCTTAAACTGTCACTGTGCTTTTACTAACAGTAGATCAAGTTTATCTCCACTGTTATCCATAACATTGCCTAGTTACAACCAAGGCCTACACTTTGATAAATGATTGGGGACTTATTATAAACTGATTCTATTTTTATGGCTCATATCACCAAATAATCACAATAAAAACAATACAGTATTTCCCACAAATCCTATTTTTTCCTCCAAAGAATCAAGAGTTATTTTCTGCTTTCCTACTTTCTGAATATAAACTAGAATAACACTGAAGGAGCCCTAATTAGGAAGGGCTGTTGTAGCTAGCTGGAAGCCATGGGTTCCGCCTGATATGTATGTGACGCACCTGTAGGCACCCGCAAACCTGAAGGTATATAACCGGGGTGAAAGCGGTCCGAGTTAGGAGAACGGAGAATTCAGTCAGCCGGGCAGTCATTCGGTCGGTCAGAAGAATCAGAGCGGCCAGAACGTAGGCAGAGCGGTTACAGAAGAGAAACCAGATAGAAGACAGAAGAGAAATGACTGGTCAGAGTTAGGCCGAGGCTCCTGAAGAAGACAGAAGAAAGAAGACAGAAGACAGAAGAGAGAAGAAAGAAGCTCTAACAAGAAGAAATCTTTCTCTAAGCTAAAATCTTTCTTTCCCTCTCTCTCTAAGAAAGTAGAAGTAAAAGTAGTAAAAGCTTAACTCTGCCTCCGAGAATTTTCCTCCCGTGGCGGCGCCGTGGCTGGCCGTGACAGGCAGCTTACATAACACATTTTAACAAAGTTCTTGCATGAAGGTGGTTCCTAGCCAGGAGTCAGATGCTTTCCTTGGCATTGTTAGTAGCTGGCTTGGTGCACATTTTAGGATAAGGATTTTGCTCTTAATGGGCTTCTTGGTCCCGAGAGGCATACAAAGCAGAATAGGGAAATCATTTTGAACTCAGTGTTCATTCTGAGATTAATGCTTCATTTTTATAAGGTGGAAAGTGAAAGGTGATCGTAAAGTGGTGGTCCTTGTGTGTCATAATGTGGCGTTGGTTTTATTAAGACGTCTGGGCTCCAGGGTGGCATGTTCTGTGGTCCCTCATGGTTTCTACCATCCTTACTGTCTCCTTACTTTACACAATTCCTGCTTGACCCCAGAAGACTTCCAAGACTTTGACTCCAGAATTTGAGGCCCATAGAAAAATCAGTTTCAGCTATGAGGACAACAGTGGTGGCAAACTACCCTTGTTGGGACAAGTCTCACGAAAAAGGTGAACTTGGAAATCCTCAGCAGATTGTACTGGAGCCATCCCTCAGCGCCCTTACATTAGGGATTCTGAGTGTTTTTATTGATAAATCTATTTACATAATCCAATGATACTCTATTAGAAAATTTATTGACTAACTCACTCATTTGTTTTCCTTATTCTGAAACAGCCTGAGGAGGACAGAGCAGCAGGCTGGTGGCCCATGCCAGGAGAGACCAGCATCTTCCAATTCTGTGTACCCGTGGGGAGCAAGTGCCAGCTGCCACTCTAGAACCAGGTCACAGAGGGTTTGGGGGCAGGTGCAGCAACTGGCGGACTCATCATCTGTTTTAAATAAAGGGGTGAGTTTAGAAGGGGAAAGAGATTTTCAATAAAATGAGGTGTTTGTAAAAGGTGGGCTTTGAGAGCCTTCTACTTCAGAATTCCACCAACAAATCCAAGTATAAGTAAATCCAGACTGTTTTATAAAAATCTGATGAGTAAAATGGCTATAATTGATTTTGTTTTGAAAGTTACTAAGGGATTGAAACAAAATTCAAAATGGCTTAGGAAAATATTACAAAATACTTTTTAGTGAACCATTTCTCGCACTATTTGGAAAGAGTAATCATGGAGTAAATTTAAACCAGGAAGGGCACAATGTGATCTCTCACATTCCTGGAGAAAACAATGACAGTAGAATATCATCCACAAATCATGGTGATTCTGGTGTGAGAAAACACTTCCTTGCTGGGATGATCTGAGACTCCAATGAATTATTACACACAAAAACCCACATTTTTACATTTACGGGATAATTTAACTCTGGGAAGTGACTGTGATGCCTCCTAAATAGTCACCAGTATTATGTCATGCTCACTCAGGCCTCTGGCTCTGGAGTTACACCACTGCCTGCCTGGTGCCCTGCTCTTAGTGCAGTGTGTCATGATGTAGAATTAACTTTGAAACTACTTTCTGGATCTCACCCATATTGAAGGAAAATAAATCATTAAATACCTATTTTTAGACTCAAGGGGGTAAAAAAGCATTCTTTTATGTCAATATTTAAAGCAAAAATGTCAAAATCCAAAATCCAATGTTTTTTACTTTTCTATGCTTGTTCTTAGCAGGGCTTTCCCAAAGCTTATGAAATGTTGTAAGACCTAAGCATCATCTTTTACCAGTTTTGATGCACCATTTGCAGCAACACCATGATTTACCACTTAGCTTAATTTAGGTTGAGAAGCTGATGAGCTTAAAGATACCAGGCACTCTCACTTTGGTATTGTTGGCTTTTGGGTCAAAAGAAGCTGTAGTCAAGGTTCAAAATCCAGTTCTTGTCTATTTAAATGCAGTAGTTAATGAACTAGGCACTTTGAAAAAGTGTGTAGTTAATGATGATTTAAAATGAGAGCGGACCACGATGTAGCTAGCAGGCCTGGAGGGGCGTGTCACGTGCTGGGCACTGAGCTTAATGCTTCACACGTGTCCTCGCCACCTGGAAGGCAGGTGTAGCGGTGTAGCTACTCTCACTTCATGGAGAAGGTGGGTCACTTTGTATGGAAGGTACAAGAGCTAGTTAAGTGCACAGTTCCTTGTATGCCCCTGTACTGGGGAGGGAACCAGGGCCTCACACGCGCTAGGCCAGTGCTCTACCACTGAGTGGCACTCCCTGGTGCTAATGCCACAGGTTCTTAGGGTCCGAGGGCCACACGTCCAAACCACTCCACTGTAGTCCTTCCTGATGCGATGGATTAAAAGCGAGAAGGAAGCCTGATGTGAAAGGGTTTACATCTGCCTGCTCTCAGGGCATGCTTGAAAACCTCCAGTCAGGAGTTAGGGTCAATTGATATTGTCCCTGTCAGTTTACCTGCTTACCTAGGGAGTGAGTTGGGGGGAGGGCCTGGTGGGTAGTGGGTGGTGAAGCTGAACGAGTTTGTGAATCCAAGGCACCGAGTGGCTGCCCGTCTTTTCCTAGCTAAGATTTTGAATATAGATGGCGGCAAGTATGTGGGCCAGTTGCTCAAGCTTCCTGTGATAAGGCTGTGGCCTCCTGGCCTGAGATCAAGAGATGTTTTGCTGGTTTCTAGGCAGTTGAACTTGCCTCTCCTGTCTGTCCAAAAACAACGAGAAAGGTTTCCCTCTCAGGAGGACACGCTGTGGTGAAGCAGGTTCGATAACACAGAGCATCTGTCTTAAATGTCCCAGGCTAAAGCTGCTCCAAAGGTCAAGAACTAATCACAACAGCTGCTCAGTTACCCAGCAGAATAATGAGGAGCTCCCGGGCGCAGCCTGTCTGTAAACACCCTCAGTCTCTGCGCCCTCGCCAGCCTCTCAAGGTGAACTGCCAGGCTCTTGTTGACCGAGCAGATGGTGGAGTAGCAGGAGTATGTTTACAGCTCTCTTGGTGGGTGTCAAGGTTTGTGTGTGCATGTCTTGGACGCTCGTTACCAACACGGCTTCCAGGAGGGTCTGTGAAGTATGTGTGACAATGCTGAGAGCTTCTGCTAGTGGCCCCGTTCTCTGCCCAGGAATCAATACCGGTGAAATGTGTCTGTGGCGGTGCGCTGGTTGCAGGCACCTTATCTTCCCATCTGCTCCCCATGCACACAGGAATACACTGTGCTCATTTTGCAAGGCAGATGAGGGACTTGCCTGGCTTTCAAGATGAAACGAGGAGATCAATATGGGTCATGGCTGCCCAGGGCCTTGCCTGCTCAATATTGAGTGGCGCTCAAGCTGTGAGGCGCTGACTGCTCTGACCAAGATAGCGAACACCCTGGAAACCCCGTGCTGTGCTCCAGCTTCCTGCTCAGTCTGTAGAAAGACAGGAGCAGACTAAATAGGAACAGCGGACTGGCAGTGTCTGGGGTGGAGAAGAAAAATCAGCAGCCAACAGTGATGATAAATGCATGCACTTGGTTTGGAAGGAGAAGACATTTGCTACTTAACTTTCAAAGAGGATGTAATGGAATTCTCTGGAGCTCTTGCATGGGAGCATACGTAACACACAGTGAAGAAATAACCCTGTAATCTACCAAAGCTAATGTTGCACAATGTTCAAACACATGGTCAATCATTGCTAGGTTGGATTTACTCTAGCTGTGGTATCATGAAAAGCATGACTTTATAGTTTGGGGATTTCTTTTCCGGTGGATACTACACATTAGTTTTGTAACAATGAAGGGACAAAAATGCATCAGTTTTGCTATAGATTATAATTACTGAATTATGCAATAGTCTATTAATGATCCTTTTATAGTTGTAGTCAGTTGAATCTATTTCTATGATTTCCATAAAGCAGCCACAGCTGAACATGGTGTTATTAGGTAGATGGTATAACATGGCCAGAATGAGCACTAAGGTGTGAGAGACATGGTAGCTTCTCAAACTGCCTCCTATTTCCCACAGAGTAAAAAATAGAGTAATATAAGGGCTTCCTCTTTTGTTTGCATTCTGATTCTGTGTATCAAGTGAATTAATAGACGTGCAGTAAGATGGAAAAATGTGGTGCCAGTTCTTGAACTCTCTCTCCAGGTCGGGAGCTAGATCTGCCTGGGAGAAGCTGTCTCCTGCCCTCGGGGGGCACCAGCCTGGCTGCCGCCCACTTGTGCAAGGTGCAAGCCCAGCTTGCTTTCTGCCCTGGAGGTGTCAGCATTCTGTCCTTGGGGATGGGCTGGGTACCACTGCTCTTGGTTACTGTTAAAACTCATGTTGCCATTGTGGTCAAATACGTCTCCATTGTCTTTTCTGACACTGAAATCAGCACGGCACAGTAAGTGCCCAGCACATTCCCAGGGTCCTCCCAGGGCTGGGCTTCTCGGGGTGGAGCAGACAGCTGCTGAGGGCTGTGATTTCAGAAGCAGGGAAGGGGGGGGGACGCTCCCCCTCCCTCAACTCCTTGCAAAATGTGCTTTCCCCACCTGCCCCACATTCCTTTAACAGGATAAAAGCTTTCAGTTTATAATTAGAAATATGACTTAGGAAACCCCTCTGCCAGAAAGTCCAGGCACAGCAGCCCAGGTTACTTTATGGGGTGTCAAATTTCTCTTGGCTTGGCTGCTACTCAGAAATTCGGGAAATCTTTCCACTGTGTGGCTCGCTGGGCAGCCCTGTCATCCTGATGTGTGAGCACCGGGTGGTGGTAACGTGTCGGGAGTTTTATTAAGACAGACAAATCAAAGCTGTTACCTTTTAAAACAGCAAGCCACACCATGCAGAGCCCCAGAGGGTTATTGCTCTATGTTAAAAAGTAGGACCCTTTAGGAAAATCCTGAGTCATTAACACAAAGCCGGGCAGCTCCCTGGAGTTGGCCATCCCTGCAGGACCAGCCACTGCCTGTCCCAATGTCATGGTACTGAATCACTGAGATGTGGAGATTTTTTTTAAAAAAAAATGCTTCCCAGAGTGTTTAAAAACCTGTGGTCACTCATAGCTTTGGTTTGGATAGAACTGCCCACTTACCTCACTGTACCCTTCTATGTCAGGAGACACGTGGCTTTTTATTACTACCGCCCGTCTTCTCTATCCAGGCTGAAATTTTACCTATTCCACATGGTACCATTTGCCCATGCAATTAACAGCACTAGAAAACATTACTTTTACTAATGGATCTAGAGTGGTCAGTGCACATGGGAGGGCTTCCAGCCTGCTGGTTATGGCTGAGTGTCTTTATGGTGGATATGTCATGGGGAATCCTTGATATGTTGCTAGCAGGTCTAGCTTGGACTCTCACGTGCAGTAGCTCTGGAAGTACCTTTTGTGCAGGTACTCATTGGAAAAATTTTGTATGGAGACATGATGCCGCAAATGGAAAATTCCACTCCGGACCCTGTGTCCTGACCCGATGTTGAAGTCAAAATGCAGGCCTACTAAGAATAGTATGATGTGACTGTGTGCATAAGGTATATCTGAAACAAAATAGTTTTGTGTCTGGACTTGAGTTCCTCTCCCAAGTTATTACATGCAAATATTCCCAAATCTGAAACACACATGGTCCAGAGCATTTTGAATGAGGCATACTCATAAGGGAACCAGGAATGTCTAGCTGGAAGCTACTCCACGTTCAATTTAGGCAGTGTAGCCAGACCACAACCTTTGAGTCTTTGCTTCTCCCTTGAAGCTCTGAGCTCTTCTGCTCACACCGTGGAGGTAGAAGGAGAACACAATCATGGCACAGGTTTCCTGAGATCTTACCCCAATGTGATGTAGTTTCCTACCTCCCCAAATAAGGCAAAATCTCCTTCTTTTCCAACAGAGGGTTTATCAGTTTCCTTTGGGCTAATAATTTTCCCACTTATGCCCCATTTCTTTGCTAAGGATTGAACTGGAAAGAACCTGAGGCGGCTCTCGGGAGTGCTGATCACAGGCTCCTGGGGTCTGGATATGCTGGGGTGTCTTGATACACAACTGTGAAGGAGGCAGCATTGCTGGAGGTATTTTGGGTACCAGAAATAATTAAATGTGGGAGGAACATAGTTCATCATCATCATCATTATCATGGGTCCCAGGAGGGAACTTTCTTTGAGGGCCACATCAGCTTCCCTTCTCTGGAAATGAAGATTTTGTTGACTTTACTAGTATCCACTCGGTTGGGGAGAATCACTGGGCTGGGTCTGCTGGATTCACAAAATTAAAGCCAGAGGTCATTAGAGTCATCTGCTGTTGACTTAATCCACCCCCCCACCCTCACTGGGTGTCAGCATCCACATATCAGAACATTTAGACTTTAGTTTTTTTGGGTTGACTTATTGCACTTAGTATCATATTCTCCAGTTCCGTCCATTTACCAGCAAATGCCATAATTTCATTTTTACTGAAATGCTAAGTGTTTAACTCAGTATTGAAGTTGACAACAATTGCTGGATTGTTATGTCTGCCCCACCCCCAGGTGATTGTCAGGACCTTTCTTATCTTCCCACAAATGTTATTAGATCCATCAACTACCAGTGACAGTTTTCCCCCCATAATTAAGTAAAACTGAACTGTTGGAGAGGGGTCTATCTCACACTTGGTGTTTTTAAAGATTAAATCAGCCAGATTTTGAGAGAACTTTTCTTTGTATGTCCTTTAGTGGGCTGTAGGAATCCAACCATCTCCTAGGTATGTGGTTGGAAGAGGAACTTGGAAATGGGAGTGTTCCTTAAGGAAATGCACTTTTCTCTGCTTCACTGAACATGCATCAAACAATGGAGAGGCAGGTGTATTTTCATTTGCAACGGAAGAGTCGAGCACTGTTGGATTCCATATTTAAGTGTCCTGGAGACGATTGTTGGCAGGGAGGCTGCAAAGTGTTCCTGAGGGCTGGAGGACTAACTGGTGATATTAGCTGTGTACACTGTATTTGTTTCTCCTTCTCCTGAAGATATTCTTTTTTAAAATTCTTTTTAGTCATGCATGACAGTAGTGCATTTTGACATTATACTTACATGGAATATAACTTATACTAATTAGGATTCATTCTTGTGGTTGAACATGATGTGGAGTTACACTGGTTGTGTATTCATACATGAACATAGGAAAGTGATGTCAGATTCATTCTACTGTCATTCCTATTCCCATCCCATCATTCCCCTTTGTCTAATCCAATGAACTTCAGTTCTTCAATCCACCCCCTCCACCCCCACTGGGTGTCAGCATCCACATATCAGAACATTCAGACTTTAGTTTTTTGGGGTTGGCTTATTGCACTTAGTATGATATTCTCCAGTTCCGTCCATTTATCAGCAAATCCCATAATTCCATTTCTACAGAAGATATTCTTGAAATCAAGGTGAAGCCCCAATTTTCATTAATGCAAGGATGCCCCATAGTCTGCTCTCCTCTTTGCTTTGAAGTTAAAAAGCTACTCCAAGCTGTCCATGTTTAGAGTAAAAATCAGTGAGGAACTGAGATTAACTGCTCCCAGTCTTAGAAGACGGGAGAGACTGTTAGCTCTCTTTTGCAGCTAGGGAAAAAAAGGGAAAGTGAGGTTATAGCTACCCATGGGCCAAACAAATGGGTCAGGTCTGGAGCTCAAGGGCAGCAGTTCATACTTTTCATTAAGTTACTTTGTGCTTTCCCAGAGCCAGTCACCACAGGGGTTGCTGGGGATAGAGCAGTAAACAGGAAGGAGCTCACTCTCGCTCTCCTGGACAGTGTGTTCTGTTGGGGGCCGTGGAGAAATGGCCTCACTTGGGCTTACACCACAAGAAACCCTCAGATCCTCAGAAATTACTTATGATACTGGAATGAGCAGATTTAATTTGACTCGGGACATGTGAGGACTTGCAGTTTGAATGTCATAAAATGAATTTAATTAAAATTAGAATATGGCACCCTTACAGGGAGATATTTCAAATGCAATAATCTTTAATAGAGGCAATGTGTACATCATACACATCACAAAATCGATTATAGTTCCTGCCTAAGAACAGCTTTTCTAAAGAAGGACATGCAAGAAATCTAAATCTAAAAATTGGGTGGGGATAAGATTTGGAGGACAGATGTTGCTTTCTCCAGTTTTGTTGAGGTTCAATTGTTAAATAAAAATTATACATTTAAGGTGTACAATGTGATTTCATACATACATCCACATAACATGCAATGATTACAAATTGATTAATATGATTTCCATTAGTGCAAGGATGAATGATGCTTAATATCTCTTGTCTTGGTGCATTTTAAGTAAATAACACAGTATTAACTATAGTCACCATGCCATACATTCCCCAGAATTTATTTCTTTTGCAAGTTTCTGCCCTTTGAAAAACTAATTCCTTATTTCCTTCCCACTACCTTGCAGACCTAGGCCACTACCATTATGCTGTGCTCCTGTGAATGCCAGTTTTTAAAAATTGTGCATAAATGAGATCATACAATACTTTTTAAAATCTGGTTAATTTCACTTAGTATAATGTTATGGTTTGGTTCTGAGGTGTCCCCAAAAAGCTCATGTGTGAGACAATGCAAGAAGGCTCAGAGGAGAAATGACTGGATTGTGAGAGTCTTAACACAATTAGTTAATTAATCCCCTGGTAGGGATTAACTGAATGGTAACTGAAGTTGTAGGGTGTGGCTGGAGGGGGTGGGAATTTGAGTGTGGCTTTGGGTGTATATATTTGTATCTGGCAAGTGGATACCTCTCTGCTTCCTAATCATCATGTGAATTGCTTCCCTTGGCCACTCTTCTGCGGTGATGTTCTGCCTCGCCTAGAGCCCCATGGAATAGAGCCAACCTTCTATGGACTAAGACTTATGAAACTGTGAGCCCCCAAAAGAACCTTCCTCCTTTATAGTTGTTCTGGTTCGGTCCTTTAGTCACAGCAGTGAAAAAGCTAACACAGGTTCATCTAATTGTAGAATAATGGTAAGAGTTCCATATGTCTGAATTTATTCTATCATATATATGCACCAATATTTATCCATCTATCAATTGATGCTCAGGTTGTTTCTGTGTGTTGGCTATTGCAAATAATGCTGCAATGAATGTGAATGTGTGGCTGAGTTATCAATTTCATTTCCTTTGGTATCCAGAAGTGGGATTACTAGATCATACAGAAGTTTTTAATGTTTTGAGGAACTTCTCTACTATTTTACAGAACGGGCATACTAATTCGCATTCCCACTGAAAATGTATAAGAGCTCTGTTTTCTATGTACCCTGTACCTACTCAGTTTGGTGTTGCTCTAAACAAAACACCAGACAAAAGCAACTTAGAGGAAGAAAAAATTATTTGGGGCTAATGGTTTCAGAGATCTTGGTGTATAGATGACCCAGTCCATTGCTCTGGGGCCGCGGGGGAGCAACATGGAATGGTAGAAGAGTGTGGCAGAGGGAGACCTCCTAGGGCCTTCAGGCTGGAAAGTGGAGAAAGGGGGAGGAAAGAGCCCCTCTGGGACACAGCTCCAGTGACCCACCACCTCCAGCCACACCACACCTGCCTACAGTTACTACACCATCCATTCAAACTAGGATGGACCAACTATGTTACAGCTCTCCCAGTCCACTCATTTTCCTTCTGAACATTCCTACATTAGCACAGGAGCTTTTGGAAGACACCTCATGTTCAAAGCAAAATACACCCTATTTAATATTTATTGCTCATCTTTTTGATAATAGCCATCCTATAAGTGTGAAATGATAACCTCATTGTGGTTTTAATTTACATTTATTTGAAGATTAATGATGTTGAACCCTTTTCATATACCTGGGTACCTCTGTCTTACATGAAAAAAATGTCTATTTGGGTTCTTTGTCAGTTTTATGGGGTTTCTTTGCGATTTGTGTGCATTCCTAACATATTTTGGAGATTAAACCTGGTTTGCAGATACTTTCCCATATATGTTGGTCAGCTTTGCATCACTGAGCAAAATACCTCACAAGAGCAGTGTAGAGTAGGACAAGTTTATTTTGGCTTTATTTTAGTCCACCGTCAGCTGACACTACTGCTGTGGGCCCAAAGTGAGGCAGCACAGCATGGTGGACAGGCCTGGTGGAGGGCAGCTGCCCACCTCATGGCAGCCAGAATTGGAGAGGGAAGGGAAACTCAGGGATGATGCACCCTTCCAGGGAAGACCCCCAGTAACCTGCCTCTTCCAGCCACTCCCCACCTCCCTGCAGTTACCACCCAGCCAGTCCATCCAAATGAGGATGAACTGAGGAGGTCACAGCTCTCATAATCTCACCTCTAAAAGTCCTGCGTTAACGGAAGCCTTTGGGGGATCCCATCGGTCGCCTTTTCACTTTGTTTATGGTGCTTTCTGAGGTACAGAAGGTTTGCAGGTTGACATACTCTTACTTATTTTTGCTTCCATAGACTCATATCACCCAAAATATTGTTGCCAAGACCAATCTCAAGGAACATTTTTGCTGCTTTTCACCTAGGAATTTTACAGTTTCAGGTCTTACATTTAATCTTTAGTTTGTTTTGCGTTCATTTCTGAAAATGGCAGGATGTAAAGTTCCAATTTCTTTGTATATAGGATGTGTTTCCTGTCTCCACTTATTGAGCAAATTATCCTTTGTGAATGGTACTGCTGTCACTGCTGTCAAAGACTAGTTTACCACAGGTGCATGGGTAACTTCTGAACTCTGTTCTGTTCTTTTGGCCCACTCGTCTGTCTTTAAGGCAGTGCCTTACTGTTTGGATTACTATAGCTTTGTCATGTACTTTGAAATCAGTGTGATGCTTTGGGTCTATTCTGGTTCTTTTAGTGTGTCTTGATGTCCTGAGGGATTGCCATTTGTGACTTTTGAGGAACACCTCCTGCTGTCAGGACTCTGCTTTTGTTTGGAAATGGTGAATGTGATTTCAGCCTTGCTAAAGTTAAGATTTCTTGTGTGACTAACATACATGGCCGTTCCTATTCTGGGAAACGCTCTGTGTGCACTTAAGAAGAGCATGTTTCCCTGCTGTTGGGTGCAACATTTGTCTGTTTGCTAGGTCTGTTTGGTCTGAAGTGTAGCTCAAGTCTAACATTATCTGACTGACTTTGTGTCTGGATGACCTGTCCATTTTTAAAGGGCATTGCACTACTCTTATTATTGTACTACAGTGTTCTCTCCCTTCAGATATGTTAATAGTCGCTTTATACATTTAGTTGCTCCCATTCTGGGTGTATATGCATCTATAATTCTTTTATCTTTCTGTTGGATTGACCTCTTAATATTATGTAGTCCTGGGTTGTGAGAGTCTTAACACAATTAGTTAATTAATCTCCTGGTAGGGATTAACTGAATGGTAACTGAAGTTGTAGGGTGTGGCTGGAGGGGGTGGGAATTTGAGTGTGGCTTTGGGTGTATATATTTGTATCTGGCAAGTATATATTTGTATCTTTGTATATTTGTATATTTCCCTCATCTCTTGGGACAGACTTTGAGTGAAAGTCTGTTTTGCGTGATGTGTGTCTAGGCACCCAGGCTGCCTTTGGTTACCATTTGCATGGAACTTCCCTTGAACGTGGTAGTGCTCCTTTTTTCTTGGTGCTCTCAAGACTGTCTTTTGAGGATTTCGTTATAGTGGTGGAAACTTTAAGAGGCGGGGCCTAGTAGGAGGTCTTCAGGTCATTGGGGGTGTGCCCTTGAGGTCATTGGGAGTGTGCCCTGGAAGGGGAGAGTAGGACTCCAGCCCCTTCCTGTTCCTTTCTTTCCTGCTTTCTGGCCATGAGGTGAATGGCTTTCCTCCTCCATGTACTGCCACCATGACATGCTGTCACAGGCCCAAAGCAATGGGCTGACTGTGGATCGAAAATTATAAAACGGAGTCAAAATAAACCTTTATTCTTAATGAGTTGATACCAGTAACCTAAGTAGTTTTGGAAAGGTAACCAACACAGTTGCCATTTGGGTATAGATTGTTATGGATACTCTTGGGTGGTGTCATTTTCTGCCTGTTCACTGAGTTTTGAATAGTCTCAAGTTGGTCTCAATATCTGAAAGGGCCAACAGGATTCTAGTCTTGACAAGCTGTTTTCTGCAGGTAGGGGCTTCTGCTGTCGGTTCCCCACAACGGTGAGATGGCCTCTCAAATTGCAGTCTGGTAGTATTGGCACTGTCCTATGGCTGCTGTTGGGTTTGCAGTGGAGTCTGGTGAGTCTGCTACCAGTCAGCCTGTGGCAGTGGCTCCCTGTAGGTCTGGAGGGCTTCTGCTTTGTTACTAGGTTGGTTTCCAGGCGGGAAGGCCTGGCCTTGGGCTAGAGTTAAGCAGGGCTGTGTCAGGACACGGGGCCAGGCTGAAGGCAGTAGGCTTGCTCCTGGGGCACGGACGGGCACGTGTTCTGCTTGCCTGCTGAGTAGGCAGTTGTGCCCGACACTGTGTTAGGGAGGGTATGTACTGGATGACAGGGCCACTTCAAGATCTGCAGTGGGCTAGAAGTGGTGAACCTGTCTGGGGCACAGTGGGTGCCTTCCAGGGCAGGACAGCCGAGACTGCTCTCATAGTGCAGCTGAGAGGAGATGAGATGGAGTTAAAGGGTCTTTGCAGGCTTCCTGGGGGACAACGGTTGGTGGCCCCGTCACGGACAGGTTGCTCCCAGCAGGACCCTGGGCAGAGAAGCCTGCTTTCATCCAACAGCCAAGAGTGGTGGGCACGGCACCACAGGGCTGCTCCACTGTCCGCTGCAAGGACCAAGACCTGTGTGCCTGTTACCCATTTCGTGGGTGGGTGTGACTCCTTCCGGTCCTTTGGCAGGTCATCCTAACGGGACCAACTTCAAACAGGGCTGTGACCCGAGTCCACAGAGGCTCAAGAGCTTGGAGTCATCTTCACGGTCAGCGACTCTATCATGTAGGTGTGAGCTTTCCCTCTCAAAACAGCTCTCCTGTCCTGGCTGTCACCTCACATCTGGCCACATGGCTCCCACAAAGGCCATTTTTTGGCCTATGATTTGTTGCCAAATTCTTGCTATTATGTGGTGGTGAAAACGGGACCCTATGATTGCCATATTTTTATATTATTTCTGATTTATTTTTAAAAGACCTTTCCACCCCTGTGTTTGACATTTGGATACTTTTCCTGTCATTTAAGAAACTTTAGTGATTCCTATGGCAATTCAGTGGTCTCAGGAGGAGGAGTACACCATGTTCAGTCTCACCAGAGTTCTCCCCTCAGAACCTTGAACTTCACCAAGCTGCCAGGTTCTCTCTCATTCCCTCAATTGTTTTTCCTCATGTGGCCGAGCTGGCTTAATTTCCTTAAGTCCGTGCTTTTATTTTATGATGTGGACAAAGTCAGAAATTTTACAAAGAAAGCCTTGACTCGTTGGGGAGGCGATTTCATTTTCCTTGCTTGCTCCCCGACAGTGACAAATGGCCTCCACACATGAGGAACGCGGTCCTTTTACCCAAAATGCTTTTGCTTTTTGAAATTAATAGCATCAGGAAATGATGGGAATGGCCCAATTCATAGTTAATGTTTTTAATGGATTTTCTGAGTATTTGATCCTCGGATCCATTTTTTATGTCTTCAAAGGATATCAGTTTTTCTTTTCACAAGAAAAGTTGGAATGGAAAGTTTTTAAAATGGAATTTGCCAAGGAAGCTCAGTCAGTGGCAGAGAGAAACATATATCAGATTCTAGGTTATGTCCATGTAACTTCTGCAGCTTGCCTATTTTTCACTGATGCACAATTACTTTTTATTATTTTGCCCATATTTCCCTTTTTCTGATCTGAGAACTTTCTAGTGATCCTGTTCCCCTCTTCCCAGGTACCAAGATGATGGAAAGTAAATACCATTCCCTGCCACCACATACTCATAAACACCATCAATATTGTGTTTATATCTACTCTCCCAAATAGGATAGGAAAAAATATAGAAACTTCAGTATCTCCAAGAATAATAGAGATGTTTACTTTGTATTTGAAAATTAGTTTTTTAAATATAAGTATCTATTTATAGAGAAGCTCAGAAAACTCTAAGGAAGTTCAGCAAGTAGTATATATTTAGAAGTTCAGAAAATCATAAGAAAAATCTGCTGGCATTTCTGCTAATAATCACAGCTAAAAAGCACATCAGTAACTGTTCTTCTTTTAGCTCAACATATGGTCGGCCTCTATCCTAGCGAACATGGCAGGAACTTTTTAAAATTAACGTATATTGCAATTTTTAGTGCAGGGTTTTGCAGTGTTGGTTGATAGCATTGTTGAAATCTTGGCCTAATTGAGAAAGAGGTGATAAAATCTCCAATTAGAATTGTGGAGTTACTTATCCTTTAATTCTGTCACTTTGCTTCGTGTGTTGTAAGCTCTGCGAAATGCAGGATTGTTGACCTTGAAGAACTGACCCTTCAACCATACGGTCATGGAGCTTGATGTCTGGTAGTCACCCTCCTTCAGAAGTGTTTGTCTGATAGTCATAGAGCACTGCCAGCTTTTTCTGCTTAGTGTCGGATGCTGTTTATTTTTGGGATTGAACTTGGGAGGCACTCAACCACTGAGCCACATCCCCAGCCCTATTTTGTCTCACTGAGTTGCTTAGTGGCTCACTTTTGCTGAGGCTGGCTTTGAACTTGTAATTTACCTGCCTCAGCTTCCTGAGCCACTGGGATTACAGGCGTGTGCCACCGTGCCCGGCTCTCCTTTTATTTTCAATAGGCCTGTGGCTTTATATTTAAGGTCCATCTCTTGAATATAACATGTAGCTGGATTTTTCTCTAGGGATTGCAATATTCATTCTTCTTGCCACCTACCTTTTTTTAAAAAAATATTTCTTAGTTGTTAATAGACTTTTTCGAACCCAGTGCCTCAAACATGCCAGGCAAGTGTGCTACCACTGAGCCACAACCCCAGCCCCTGCCACCTGCCTTTAACACAACACACATGTGAGACATTGACAGCATCTTTTATACTATTTCCATCTATATTTGATTTCTGCAAATGCTATGAGCTGTATGACATCTTGCTGTTTTTGCTTAAGGGATTAATTGATGTCCTCTATTTTTAAACTGATTTTTAAGAATTCAATGAAAGGAAATGTGGCTTGCTTACCCACGTGTTTACTATTTAGTGCTCTTTGTTTCCTCCCAGAGATCAGAATTTTCACCTTCTACCATGCACCTTCTGCTTGAAGAAATGTTTCTAATTTTTCTATAGGGTGGCTATGTCTGTGGGCAAATGACTGTTAACGTTTGTTTATCTAAAAATGTCTGGATTTCACATTTAAGTTTAAAGAATATTTTTTCATTAATGAAGTTACATATTGACAGGTTTCTTTTAGCACTTGAAATACTCTTAATCCTCATTGTTTCTAATAAACCAACATTACCATCATTCTTATTCTCTCCATCTGTCTTTGTTTTCTGGATCTTTAAAGATCATCTTTTGATTTTCAAGTTCGACTATAATGTCTCTAAGTGTAGCTTTCTCGTCTTCATCCTGCTAGTATTTCCTTGCTTCCTTAATTTGCATTTTTAAAGACATTAAACATTTTAGTGAATGTATCTGAAAATATTCTTTCTCATTAACTCTCTTTTTTTCTCAAACTCCTTTTGTATTTGTCCCTCCCCCATATTTCAGTTTTTTAACTTCTGACCTAGTTTTAGGTTCACTAGCCCTTCTATTTTGTACACTTAGGATGGTATAATCCAAAGGCTTTTTAGATATTGCATAGGTGTTTAATATGGTTATAGGTGGTTCATATGATTCCTTTTTAAAATTTTTGTATGTCTCAATTCCTATTGTATCCAAAATATGGGCTATCCCAGGGTCCATTTCCTGATTGTATTTCTTCCTAAATTTGAACCACATGTTCTTTCTCTGATGTCTGTGATTTTGACAAATCAGGGGCATTTGGCTAATGTATCATAGTGACAGGATTCTGGAATGTTCTTTGATTTAGCAGGGAGTTAAATTCCTGTTGATCACCATGATGGACAAGGCATGCTCTTGAGCTGTGTTACGGTGTACCGATAGCACTTTCTCCCTGAATCTTGGAGGGAGGGTGACCCTTGCTCCCAGGGCATGGCTCTGCAGGGTTTGTGGAAGTCCGGATTTGTTGCCTACTCTCACCTGGCAGAGCTGGAGCTCCCAGTGCTCTCTCCCTAACAATGGAAGCTGTTGAGATCCGTCTTTTACTTTCTTCCAAGCTTCCTTCCTTTCATGGGTTTCTTAGATTCTCATACTTGGATAGCCAGTGGCAATCAATGAGGGGAATTTTATGCAGTCTTGGGGCTCCTGGATTTCTCTATTCAACTTCCAACCACCCTCTCCATCTCAAACTTCCCGCCTTTGAATCATCAGCCCCTAAATATTCTATTTTTTATTGTCTTTCGCTGCAGAATCATCACAGATCATATGCCAAATTTTACGTGCGAAAACTGGGGTGCAAAAATTATGTGAAGCTTTTTAAAATTGTGCTATTACTTAAAAAGCATTAATTATAAAACTGTCTTTGGTGCAAGATTAAGATGCACAGAATACTTACGAATACAGGTTAAAATTGAATAGTCCAACTCAAGACCCTTCATTTCTTCATGACAGTTCAGTGGACATTTTTCTGGTCTGGGAAAAGTTAAGACGTTAGTTGTTGCCAATTTGTGCATTGTAGTTGAAATACCAGAGAGAATTTACTAAGGTGTTGTGTGTGAGGTCTGGATTTAGAAAATTCAACCTCCTGCATTTGCCTGAAGATTCTGGTGCCGTCCTTTGTTTCTGTGTGGCGCACAGAGATGTGATTAGTCCGCAGTCCTTGGACCACTGCAGGGCGGCTCTGGAGATGCGTGCATAGTGCACCGAGGACTCTGGGATAATACGTGTAAGGCCCTGGGTTCAGTCCCTAGCCTTTGGGTAGGAGGGAAGATGTACATCACATGAGTTAAAATTTCGAAAGTCGCTTCTAAGAAGTTTCATCTGACACTTCAACTTTTGATGATAATGACAAAGGACTTAGAATACAAGTTAGATGATGTCAGTGGACTGTCATCGGGGTGCAGATAATGATAGAAGAAAAGCTCAGGTAATGGGGAGTTGTCATTGCTGGACAACTGAGTATTGCCAGGGTGAAGGTCTCAGTGAGGCCTGGGAACAGCATGAGATTCCCAGACACCTCTGGTCACTCAGTATCTGCAACTTCTCCAGCGTCAAGCTCAGTATTCTGTCTAAGGATGAGCAGATACTATGTGGCAGAGTTAGGAGTCCAGTTTTCTGTTGCCAAAGCCTGGCTGAGGGCTTTGCCATCGTGCCACAGATGGTTAGTGAGGCCTTATGAAAATGTGCATGCGGATCCTGGGCTAGGCCCACATGGAGATGTCTTCTGGGGTCTTGTTGTAAGCACCAGTATGCCAGGTACTTTCCCAAGTGAGATGAAACGGTCTCAATAAAATCAAACTGGAAAATTAACAAAATCTTTAGGGGCTGAACCAGGTTCCCCCAACCAAGTGTGCAAGTTGGAGTCCTGGTTCCTAGAACTCCGGATGTGACCACATTAGGGGGAAGTCTATAAAGAGGAGGTCAAGGTAAATGTGGCTGTGAGGGTGAGGCCCTGGGCCAGCACAGCTCTGTCCTCATGAAGGGAAGAGCCACCAGGCTGCTTGTGTACGCAGGGCAACCCTGGGCAGAGTCAGCAAGAGAGCCAAGAAGAGGGCCTCAGAGGAAACCGGCCCTGTGCCACCATGGTATTAGATGTCCAGCCTCCAGATCTGTGGAAAAAAAATGTTATTAAAACAACCCAGTCCATGCAATTTTGGTACAGTAGCCTTAGCAAACTAATCAAATTAATATACAAACCTCAGACTCTCATTCTTCAGGGCAGCTTTTATTTTATGAGGATGCCTTCAGCTGAGTTCTCAGGTGAGGAAGGGACTATGATTTGCCAAGCTTTGTCAGCTTTCTATTGCAAATGTTTCTAGAAAAGCACATTCCAGAAAATGACCACTTTAAAGCAATAGATGTAATGATAAATTACTGCTACACTTATTTTATTGTCATTAATTTCTGTGTATGCAGAAACCCATTTGATTTTACAAAAATCTTCTTTTAAAATAAAATGCATTTACCATAATGAAACAGAGGCTTAAAAATCATAATATGAATAAAGTGGGGAGTGCAGATATGAACTCACGTGTATTTGATTCTCAGCCTTATACCATTTGCTTAATAGTTTGGTTGTTCTGAAGTTCATAGCATATATCACGACTCTAAAACCTAAGCATTTTTTTCAGAACTCATTTCTCAACATTGGTTTGTAAATTATGGTCAGTATAAGCCTCTTAGTGTGTGGGAGAGGAACACGGGAGAAGTCGGAGGGAGTTATGGGTGGTTCAGTCAGAAACCTCAGTGGTTTTCCAGATGAAATAACACCGTAGGCAGATGATCTACAAAGAGATTTAAATATGCATATTAGCCACACACATACATGCAGGAGGGCTAAGAATTTGCTGGAATGTTGTGGACCCAAATGATTGGTTTTGTTACTGTTGCCTGCATGTCAAACAGAAATGAATAAACACAAGGCACAGTATTTTCCAGAAGCTTTGATACAGAGGTCGCAGGGAGAGCCTGCAAGGGGGTAGGTGCAGAAATACCCACCCTGTCCACTCAGCTCTCAGTCGCGCTCCAAGCCTCCCCAGAACACTCAAATGGAGTATGTACCCCGTATGTGACAGCACAGCCTTGTGGGCCTCTGCTTAAAGAAGCCCCAGCTTCTGAATGATTCTGCATGTTTTCTTTGCAGAATTTCTAAAATATATATCCCTTAGGATGAAGAAACACAATCTATAAACTAAAGACAGTCTTATCTCCATGTCTCTGCTGTTTCTGGGGTGACATGTATTTGATTCCTTACAGATTGAGTCATATTTTGCTGTTTCAATAGGAAAACCTGGTTCACTTTTTCTGACTAATGAAGGAAAAGTAGTTCGTGATTTTTGTTGAGTGAAGGGAAAAAGGGCAAAAATAAGTGACTATCTACTTCAGCTAATATGACATATCTCAAAACCGTGCATCTTGGATAACTGTACAAAAATGATTCTGAGGGAGTGATTGTTGTAATAAAAGGCAGAAGCATGCCTCTACACACAATCGGCTATGCACAGCCATGGTGCTGTGCAAAGGCTGTGATGCTGGTTCCGACCAGAACTCCAGGGGACCCTTGTTAGGTTACCTTTGGTGATGGCAGGGTGGGTGGGGATTGCAGGGCTTCCGTGGTAAAATTAAGGGTAGGTGGTGGTGAGAGGCAGGAGGAAGAAGGACATTGACCTATCCAAAGAACCATCACGTGGCTCTTGAAAGCGTTGAGGCCAGGCTTCTTATTCACCAGAGCAAGATCAAAGATGAGCTGAGAAGTTTGACACTGAATTTATGACAGTCCTTGGAGGAAGCTAGATTGATATAAGGATGATTTCTATATTTGAGGAAGAAGGATTTTTACAAAACGTTACTTGGAGGTAATTAAAAAGATAAATCATAATTACAGGATGTAACTTATTTGAGATTTTTTTCTAAAAATTGAGAAAACTAAATGCTGTTGAATGGTGTTGAAGATGATTTTTAATACATTTTTCATGCCTGGTTTTGGTGGGGGAAATGCATGTATGAAAACAGATGGTAATGCTGTGAAGGCCACCTGACATTTTTATTCATTGGATTTTTGTTCTTAATTGGGAGCTATTAGTATAATTTCTCAAATAAGACTAATTATTGAAGTAGTTAAATATATCAGAAATATTCTCATGTACTTAATTTGAGATTTCTCCTAGATTTCCCTACATTTCCACTGAATGACAGAACTTCAGTGGGTGATACAGGCATTTCTTTTTTTGTTGTTGTTGCAACTTTTGTTTTTAAACAGGCATGTTTTTACTTATCACATTGTTTACAGAATGCTAAGTTGATATTTAGATATTTTAGATTCTTATTTATGCTTGGCAATTTTCTTACAAAATGTCAAATCTATAGCAAGAACTTTTTACAAGTCAAAATGATGGTCATGCTAATAAGTAAAAAGCAAAGCCAGGAAGGCCCGGGTGTGACAGCTCTTACTGTGCTGGGTGACAGAATGATGTAACGTGATGTGCTGAGATACCACCCTGGAAGTGTTGGTGCTGCTGCTTGGAGTGTAATCAGGAAGCAGGGACTGCCAGTTGCTAGTCAATATACCCATTCTTCCTATCCCTTTATACAAATAGAATCATAATTTTTTCAAGTTGGACGTCTATCTTGTTGAGAAAGCCCCTTTCTCTCATTTGTGGCACAGTGTCACCAAGTGAAATGTATGCCGTGGAGGTCTGGGATAGTTTTGCTCTACTCCTGTTCCTGCCTCTTTTTCTCCATCACTTATTCTTAAGATCTAGATTGCAAATGCAATTTGCAGAGAATTGGTAGCCATCTTGCAACCAGGAGAAAGAGAGTCAACTACAAAGGACGGGAAAGTGGAAAGATAGAAGGGAGGTGGTTCTAGACACGATCTTTTAACAGCTATTCTTTGGATTTATGTTGATGTTGAGACATAAACCTTTATTTTTAAGTTGCCATTTTGTGCAATTAAGCCATAGCTAGACACAATCTCTTTTTAGGGCGGTACCAGTGATTGAGCTTGGGAGCACTTGACCATTGAGCCACATCCCCAGCCCTATTTTGTATTTTATTTTGAGATAAGGTCTCACTGAGTTGCTTAGTGCCTCGCTGTGTGCGCCATGGTGCATAGCCACAATCTTAACTAGTAAATGCCACTGTTGGTTCTTCCAACAGGAAGCTTGTGTTACCTCAACATTAGAATTTCTAGGAAATTAATAGCTGTTGGATTGAGTACCACTTACACCAGGTGGTGCCCCCCAAGGAGCCCCAAGATCTCTTATGACTTCAAAACAAAGGTGACCCTGTCTGAGTGTGGTGAAGGGTCTTGGGTTGAGCCAATGCCAGTTGTAAGGGCACTACTTTGGAGGTAAGAGCACATTTGACTGGTGGAACCAAAGTAATTGAAGAACAAATATAAATAATTTTAACTTGCCAAGTTTGGCTTCTCAAATAGCTTATATGAAATAGGGCCTTATTTTCATGTATTTTTCTCAGTGTTACTGAACATCCATTTTCTTATTCTAAATCAAGGTTCTTAGATGCTCATAAATCTTATTCAAAACAAGTGCACATGACAAGTTACATTTTTATTAAACATTTTATAATTTGCTCAAATTTGTATATACATAATTGAATCTAAAATATGAGCTGGGTGTGGTGGCACACGCCGGTAATCCCAGCAGCTCTAGAGGCTGAGGTAGGAGAATTGCAAGTTCAAAGCCAGACACAGTAACTTTGGGAAATCCTGTGTATAAATCTAAAAATGGCAGGGGATGTGGCTCAGTGGTTAAATGCCCCTGGGTTCAATCCCCAGTTTTGGAAAAAAAAAAAAAAAAATCCTACATATTGGCAACCAAGTACATACTAAGTGTTAGAATTGAGAATTTTTTTTTTAAATTTTAGATTATAAGTAACATTGGTTAATTTTTAAAAAATAAGTGAATATGCTCAGCTTCCTGTTGAAGGGTTGGTGGCGCTCCTAGGCCAGAGCTGCTGAGCTGGCGGGTAGAGAAAGCTCTGGGCCAATGGAGCCTTCTTTGGGCTGTGTATGGTGAATATTTTGTTTTTTTGCTAGATGTCAATTGTGCCAGAACTGATATTTTTGGAACAATTCAAACTTTATAGTTAAAAATTCCTAGACTCATTCCAAAATATAGATTTTAGTAAAACCTACATCAAATTTGACCTTATGACTACCCTTGGACTTAAGAGTTGAAATACCATCTAAAAGTCATTAAAGCAATTCCATAATTAATAAAAGTAAAAACTCAAATGTCTAATTTAACATTGCTGCCCATAGAATATGAATTATGAAAAACACCATTTCTAACATGAATGTGAAAAAAAATTTGTGATACATACATTCTGATTCAAATTACATTGGTCTTTATTGTCAAAGCATTTTAAACATCTCAGTAGAATACAGACTTGCAAAATAACTGATTTCAGATTAAATACTTTGAACTGATGGTCATATAAAGATAGCTTTATACGTACTTCATCAGATGAAGCTTGAAAATTGCGTTTATGTACAGAGTACGTGTGCTTGCTTTGCTACTTTTGTGTTGGGTCCCTGGAATGTCAGAGCAACCTGTCTGCATCACAGAGTAGCTTAAGAATACAACAGAGGTAACACCAGTGTAATACCAGTGTGGAGAGGAGTGCAGGGAAGCAGGAAGTTGGAGAAACTCTTGGTTGAGCAGTGAGTAGTTTGCCCAGGTCCATTCTACATCATTTAGTTTTAGTGAATATCTGGGACTGGTGGGTGGGCTGGATCGTTTAGAAATAAGGAAATTGAGGTTGGAATGTCTTAGAATTTCCCAAGCCCACCTGTAGTTAAGGGGAAAGGCCAGAATGCCGAGTGAGGACAGTGTGGGCTGCTGCAGGCACGTGGCTGTTTGCACATCTAGGATGCCCACAGCAGTGCACCTTGTCATGGCAGAGGAGTGACAACAGTGGGAACAGAAACGACTGATCTTAGACAGTTCATAGAAATCTTACAGAGGGAAATAAACAGTGTGTTGGCATTTCAGAAATACTAAACTGGACATTGTTAATTCTATTAGAATTTTAAAGTTTCAAAATGACTGTAGGATCATGATAAATGAATCCAATGGAAATTGGGCAGGTGCAATTCTGCAGATAGCATCGAAAATCGAGTTGTAGTTCTACGTTTATAAAAATGAGGAGGACTGAAATTTATATAAAAGAAATTAAAAGACAAAGATGTTGACTATTTTATAGTTTCAAGATAAAGGTTTTTCTGTGAATCAGAAATCAAAGAGGGCACTAAGAGTACATTTTAAAAAATGTAATATTTGCAACACAATAGACCAGGATTCAGGTTTAAGGGTATTTAAGGTATCTTAAATTATTCCACACAGATGAGTCTTTCTAAAAATGAGCATCGACAGTGCATTAGTCCATTCTGGGACTCCCTAAAGCAAAATACCTGAAGGTGGCTACTTTGTAAGTAAGAGGTTGATCTGACTCTCAGTTCTGAAAAGCAGGGTATTCAGCATCTGCTGGGCGCTGGAGGAGCAGAAAGGGAGCCAGCTGCCTACAGAAGGTGGGGGAGGCAGGGACAATGTCATGATGAAACACCAGGCAAGATGCTAGGGGTGGGCAGGCGCAGTCTGTAAAACATTCACAGAGGACTTCCTGTGAGAGTCCGAAGGACCGCAAGAAGAGCATCCATCTCTTCTCTTTTAATTTTCTTTTAAGACCTAACATCTCCCACTATGTCCGACCTCTCAAAGGTCCTGCCACCTCTTGATGTCACCACATTGGGGACCAGGCTTCCAACACTTGAGCACCCTCAAACCCAATGCAACCACAGCAGCACCTATGGTGATTTTATACCCCAGAAACAAAACACTCCTCACCCACTGGCAAAGCACAGTTACGTCTCTCTCAAATATTTGCATACCACTTACCCCAGGATATCATTGCAAAGAGCCTACAGAGACAATATTTTTAAAAATCACAATTATTGGAATATGTTTATATTTAGCTGCTTATTAACTCTCTATTCATAGTGACATTTACTCAAAGAAATTCATCTTGCAGGGCTGTAACCAAGACTTTTCCTAGGCATGTGCCAGTGGGTGGGTACCAACAGTTTTCTTTGTAAACCCCAGGCTGGGTCTGTTGCTGTTCCCCCCAGCAACATGTGGGCATCGGGTGATGGGCATGCTGAGCAGAGGTTTCACAGCCATCTCTGAGGATAGGGGCTTGCAGGGTCATGCACCCCAACATAAAAATCACTGTTGAGGTTTAATGTTTTTCTTTCCCAAGGAAATTTGTATTTCAGAAGTTAATGAAGGGCTAAGCCAAGTAGCAGAGTACCCGTCTATAATTAGGACTTCCGTGCAGTGTTGAAACTGGTAGGTTGGTTACATAGGCACACCTGAGACCACCTACAGGCTTCATTCAAACTGGGCCATGGGGACTTGTGCTTCCCTGGGCCATACAGGAGTGAGTGGCAAAGCTAGGTGCATTTCACTGGCCCTTCTGTGGGAATAGGGAGAAGCAGTACAGGTTTTGGTGATTTTCTCTCAGTCCGCCATCCGTGGTCTGCCTTCTCTTGATATTAATCCTACCCCATCTCACTCTCACACATAATCTTTTTGGAAAGGGTCAAAGTCATGGCAAAGAAGTGTCCTAGGGCTGGGGTTGTGGCTCAGTGGTAGAACACTTGCCTCACATATATGAGGCACTGGGTTCGATTCTCAGTACCACATATAAACAAACAAATGAATAAAGGTCCATCAATAACTAATAAAAACATTAAAAAAAAGAAGTATCCTATAAGAGGATTTAGTTCTCTGTTGACAATCCCAAATTGTTTTGGATGGCAAGCTGTAAGAAAATTCCAGTGTGTCCTAGCCAATGTCTGATTGGTAGGTGAGCAAAACATTGTGCTCTGAATTGCAAATCAATTTTAGTCTTCACAGTCTTACTAAGGATATAAAGATAGTTTGGCTTAGGGTAACAAACACATCAATTAATAAGCTCTGAGTGAATACCTTTGGCGATCTCTCTGGGGTACGTGTATGTGAGAATGGATATTTCTGCTCTGCTTTCAGACTGATGAACCAAGTTTCAGCAGCAACTTTCCTTCTCAGAGTTTCTGAGCCATCAATATCGGTGGCTGAGAGTAAAGCTATTCCTGTGGTAAAGAGTCACCATGGTTACTAGGCCATTTGGTGCACATTCTTCTATGAGTCTTGCTGAATATGTAGCCGACAGCATTAAAATAGTAGCTGCTTGGTCAGACGTGTATCATACATCTTAAATGGAATGCTCAGAGTGAGGCAGGGCTCCCATTTGGATCTACTGTTTACCCCCTTGTAGAAACTTGGGTGTAGCAATTAAAGTATTAAGGCTGTTCATGAGACATTGAATGCAACTTCAGAGTAAACATTATTTTACCAAAGAGAAGACACTTTTGCTTTTCCTAGAAATGCCAAAGGCAGAAAAATAGGAATACACATAAAATGCGTATAAATACAAAAGTATATTTATAAGTGGTATATATTTATGCTTATAAATACATAATTGATAGTATAAATCACAAGAACGCTCATGTCAACCTCTGGGCCACATGAATGATATAGTTCCTGACCTTTGCATTTCATTAATGATAAGCAATAAACATGGTTAGCGTGATGTGATGAAAAGCATTTTGTAAGTAATCAGAAGACCTCAATTCATATAGGCTCAGATTATCTTCCATACTTTCATCTGTAAAAATAGTTCAAACAGAATGCTTCGCCTTCAGAGGTGGATAGAATCTAATATACTGTAACACACTTCCATCTGGTGTTTGTGTGGCTCTACATGTAAATCAAAGTCAATTCCATTTAAACAGTTCCAAGTAATGTTTACATTTGTGGTGATATTGCATATAATATCACACACTTCTTTAAAAAATAAAGGTTTATGTTCTAAACTAAATGATTTTCAAGCTGCTTTTGGATAACCAATCTGTTTCACAAATATTTTCAAGCAAAATGTGGTGTTCAACAATTGCCAAATATTCTTTGTCTTTGCGCATTTTTAATATAGAATAAAAACATGGTAGAATAAAAACAAGGTTGAATCTTTGCAAAAGCATTTCATCATAATCCAATTGCTTGGGTGACATATTTTATGATGTAGATATATGTGTGTGTGTGTATATATATATATATTATATATATTAGTATTAGTTTTGGAATAATATTTAGGGACTGAATGAAAAATTTTAAATGGAAGAAAAAAAATATGGAAACAACTTGCTTCATGCAAAATCATGAGGCCCTTATGACCATGTGCACAAAAATACATGATAAATATTTAATAGAATGGGAAACTGGAATTCAACCAAGCAGTTGGGTTAAGATGTAAGCTTCTGCAAAGTTAAGATTTCAGCTTAATACTCTCTTTAATCTACCATGTTAATTCTTATTCTAAAATTAAAACGCAAAGGAAAAGAGCATTTGGCGATTGTTCACCATGATTTGCTTGGAAGTATTTGCTTTCGATTACCCAAAAGCATCTTGAAAAGCATTCCATTTAGAAAGTCCCCCTTCACTTTACTAAAAATAAAACCTAGTAAATATGCGAGTTGCACCCTTTATGTAGATATGTCCGTAGGCGTTGTTCACCCCTGTGGATTTCAGCTGACTTGTGAATGCTGATCCAGTCCCTTAAAGAAATCCCCCATTCTGAGGGAGCAGGAAGGACTCAGGTGGCCCCAGACCTTCGGCCTGCCCAGGGAGTCGCATTCTAGAAATCCCTCTGCACTTGGGGAGCCCACCTGAACCTACTTGGAACCAAGGACTTCTCTTTTCTGGAGGTTCTGTGACTGTTGTAAAAGGAAGAGAAATTTGGAAGCGTGAATGAGAAAGCATTTATTTAATTGGTTTTGATGCCAACATGTATTTTTTTGGAAGAAAATGATTGATCTTTTAAAAACATTGACAAATATTGCCAATTATACATGCCAAGCAATAATGCAGACTTTGTGTTGAAGTGTTTTGGTGACTGCAGTAAACTTTACACCATCGTATGGCATTGATGATTTGAGCCGGGAAGGATGGCAGAACTTCAGTTGAAACCCTTAAGTTGGGCCTACTATTTCCTCTGAATTATTAATTGGTCTAGGTTTGGCATGCCGGTCAAGTCTGCATGAAACTTTACCAGCGCTAGCTAAAAACTTGGCATTTATCCTTGGAAAAAAAATTCATCTTAAGTTTGCATAAGAGGCTTGGTGAACCCCAGGAAACCTCTCGGTGACCCTTCTTATGGTGTGGTGGTTACTAGTGATATCTGAGACCAAGAATGTTTTGTGAAGGGTTTGGATTTCATTTGGAAAGCCATGTCTAATCTGGGCACAGCCTAATGAATTAAAAGGCTGGTCTTCCTTGGATCTGTATGCAGGCTGTGCTTTGAGCAAAAGGCCATGGCTTTTACTGCAGAGGAAAATTACACCTCTTAGTTATTTAAAAATGCCTTACATAGATCACACCGGGAGAGAATGCTGTTAAAAATCTATTCTATCATCACTGGTATCTAAAAGAAGCATAGGTTGTTTCTACTATTAGAAGCTGCAGGACAATTTCTGTTAAGTACAGGCAATTTTTAGGACAGATAACTATTTCATTGATGTTATTACTCTGAAGTTTCATGTGTTTTTGAAACCAAGAGGATTCTAACAGTAGCAGGTCTTAACCATGTGAGGTTGGGGAGTGCACCTCCAATGGCTGACTGGGTGGTCTCATGGGGCCCTGTGCGTCCTGTCCTCGACTCCCCTTTTACACAGGCATACTCCTTCTGGGCTGTGCCTGGGAGCTGTTCCTGCAACATAGGGGAAAGAAGCCTGTGGATGTCACGGTTAGAAAACATTACAAGAGGTATTAGAAGAGCTAGAGCTGATTCTCAAGAAGACATTCATCATGTATTAAAAGAAAAAAAAAAAAAAAAAGGAGGAGACAGAAATTGGAATAACCCTCTCTCATTCCCTTTTGGAGCCTGTTTTGACTTAATTGAATTACAAATTTTTATGAGGATTTGTTGCCAACATTTTTTGATTATATCTCAAAGTTGTGTATAAAATTACCAAAAGTTTTGACACCCGTTTTGTTCCTCCATGTGTTTAGACATCATTATTTCAAGGGTATTTCTATTTTAAGAGTAAGTAGAAAACATTTTGAGAAAAGTTAATGGGAAAATCGTGAAGAAAAATACATATTTGTATTTCAGTTGTTTGAGGCACCCTGCAACAATAGACAAAATACTGTTCATGTTGATATTGACTCATTACCAGCAATTAACGCAAGCTCTATTAGGATCAAAAAATAAAACGAAATTCTAGTGAGGTTACTGTAACGTAGACATTAATAATGTTTAAATTATTTTTTATCATGGCCATGTTGAGCTTTTTTAGATGTCTGGAAATCTTAACGACAAGAACAGATTTGTCAACTGAAAGCTATGAGCTCTGTGCCATAGTTAGTCTGCCCACAGATAAGCCATCCTAGTAGCGAGGACTCTATCAGGGCACAGTAAGGTACAGTCAGATTTTCTTTATCGACCCTGAGAGACTCATCCACATCACAGATCCTGAGGTTGTGGCTGACCCAGCCATGGGCAGTGGAAGGAAAAGTGCATGTCTGTTGATCTTCAAGGGAAAGTGCCTTCTCCCTTTCCAAGTGAGAGGCAGTTGTCTAGAAGGCCAGCACATGCTCGGGCAGCAGGAAAGCAGGCCAGGGGCGCTGGACCAGGCAGGACTCCCATAGGTACCCTGGAGGCATCTTTGTTCTCACCAGATGCCTCAGCTGCTGCTGCTACAGGTACAGGTTTCCTAAACCACCTTTCTCTAGCCTCCCATGGTGAAGACCTGCTACCAGTTGTGTATTTCAGGTCTTTGAGTAAGTGGTTAACTTTCCAGGGGGTCTTCATGTCAATCTACAAATTATGTCATAACATCTTAGTGCACCGCTCACTTTGATTGACATCTCAGTGATGATGCTGTTAGGGCAGAGGCCTGGTCCTCCCACTCAAAATTGGTCTGCCTCTGCCTGCCCTGGGTTTCTCAGGCCTAACCTACAACTTTCTAGGAGAAACTCGCATATAAATTGGTAGCCTAATCCTTTTCAACATTTCATTTTCATAATTACTACTATGTGGTATTTTCATGCACTTGTTCATTAATTGGTTGTATGGGTCACTATTTATATTCCATAGTTACTTAGTTACTTTCTAAAGTTCTGTTCAATCTTATTCTGTGGTTTTTGATTGTTTGTTTGTTTTTTAAATAAGCTATTTATAGCTGTGTTCTTTTGCAGACTATAGCTAATTGACATGAATTGTATTACGGTGCTATATTTTGGTACTTCTATTTTATTATAGAATGTTAGGACCCACAGGAATGCAAAGTTTGCTCTTTGAGGAAAGGATAACAGATAATGAAATATGAGAAACTGTATAAAAACCAGACAAGTCCTTTTAACTTGTTTGTGATGATAGTTTCCTTAACAAAGAATAGATTAGACATGTCAAAATGTTTAAGTCAATGACATTATCATTACCTCCTCCTATAGTCACTATCAAAAATGATTTTATTTCAGGAAAAAAAAAAAACTTAAAAAACACTGGCCAATGTGTGATTATTAAGCTATTAGAAAAATTCTTTCCTTATTTACTCCCCATAAATGTTACCATCCCCTTCCCCACCTGAGTACATGGAATCTGCATCAAGACAGAGGGGTTCAAGATCCCCTTGCGTTCAGATGACAGACGTCACACTCACTGCACAGTTACAAGGCCAGGTGGATCAGAGGGCGGGGTCTCAAGACTCAGGACGCTGGGTGCTGGCAGGGTCCCTGTGCTGGAGTCTGTCTGTGGCTGGTCTTGATCAGTTGACTTACATATGCTTCCTGGAATGGAAGGTTTGGGGGAGAATAAAGACTCCTCTTTTCGGTTTGTTTCCTCTTGTCCCAGAGGCTGTTGTGACACAGAACAGGCACAGTGGAATTTCTCCAGCTCATCTCAGTGGGAAGAGACTGGGTCCCGTTGCCACGCCTTGCCACTTAATTCTCAAGCAGGCTAGGAGCGCTGCTATTGCGACCATTCCCCTGCCAGGGCTGAAGAGCAGACGTGCCCAGAGTTGTCAAGTAGCCAGTTATACGAGCCAGTGTGGGATAGACTCCCGGCCCTTGGCCTAAGAGCTGTGAGCAGTTCAAATACATTAGGAAGACCTTCAGGAAGGCCTGAGTGGATGGTGCTGTGTTCAGCTTTGTGGCCAGGCTAGGTGAGAAAACCCACTTCCTCAAGCTGCCAGCAGCCGAGGTGATAGCTGGCAGGCAGGCTGTCAGTGGTGCAAAGCTGACAGACAGACGTAGGCAGAGAAAGGGTCTGCGCTCTTGCAGACTGCCACAGAAGCGATTGGATAACTTGCAATCACCGGGCAAACTTGCTGTTGCCAAGGAGAAATTGGGGGGTCTGGGTGTCTGTGCCCCGTGACATCAAGTAATTGGATTCTATGCTAAACATGGAAACGGTGATTGGCTAGTAATGATTTATAACCACTTGGCATTTCCGTAATAATATGAGTTTGCAAACAGCTCGACCACTGCTTTGCCTCACCGAACTCCCGGGGTCAGAAGGGGTCAGAAGTTCTTGACAGTCATTCCCTTCGCGTGTGGGTCACGTGTTGACCCTGTAGCCTGCTTACTCCAGCGTTGAGTGGGACCCATACCAACCCGCAACAAGCCAGCTTTTTCACTGCTGTGATCAGATAGAACTAACTGGAACAATTTTAAGGAGGACAAGTTTATTTGGGGACTCACGGTTTCAGAGGACTCAGTCCATAGACAGCTGGATCCTTTCTTCTGGGACCTTAGGTGAGAGAACACATGAGGGCAAGAGAGTGCGGTGGAGGGAAGCAGCTGGGGACAGGGCTCCAGGAGGCAGAGAGCTCGCACTGGACAAGGACAAAATACATACCCCAAAGGCACGCCCTCAGGGACCCAGCTCCGCCAGCCACACCCCACCTGCCTCAGTGACCCTCCAGTTTACCCCTATCATGGGATTAACACTGATTAGGTTAAGGGTCTCATAACCCAATCATGTCACCTCTAAACTTTGCATTGTCTTACGTGTGACTCTTTGGGGCCTCTCATCCAAACCATAACGCCAGTTCAGGGAGACGACACCCAAGTTTCAGAACGAGGGTAGCATTGCAGCCTTGAGGCTTTCACACGGATGTGACCTAGAAGAGAATGGTCTCTGAAGATGAGCTCGTGTAATCAAAGTCAAGTCTATCAAAGCTCCTGTTGTGTATTGCACCAAGATACAAGTTTAAAAAAAAATATTGCCCTTCGAGGGTTTTTGTTCATTAATTGTATCACTTTAGGCAAATTACTGAATATTTCTTCATCTCAGCATCCTCAACTGGGAATGATAATTATTCAACACATGCAAAGGATTTAGGGCTTAACATAGGAAATGCTGAATAAATACTAATTATGATGCTAAAATGTCTTCAAAGAATGTTCTTATGTAGTAGGCATGCTGATTATGTAAATTGTGTGCACAAATGCAAGTAGTCAGACTGGTATACTTGAAATACTTCAAGAATGATTTTTAATATCCCAGGCACAATGTATGCCTTATCATTTTATGCCAAATAAGAGGGGGATGCAGTGCTTTCTTTTATAGCATGTAAATGTCACTTTCCCATATAACATGTAAATGCTCTATTTCAAAAGGCCACATGTAAAAGTGCTGTCTACCTTGATTTGTGGGTCTATTTTAATCAGGACTGCTTTGCCGCACAAGCTGAATGGCTCCAGGGAGGCCCTGTCTGGAAGCCACGATCGTCTTGGCATTGTGTGTCAGAGGTCCTGACGTAAGCTCACAGCGCAACGCTGCCAAGCATTGCTGGGCTTTTTTTTGCCTCCTCTTTTGCACACAGGGCAGGACTTTGAGAGGAGGAAAATGAAAAAGCAAGACCAGATAGTATCATGGCGCAAATAGTCCCATGACAAAAGCACAAGCAGGGGCACAGAGGTGTAGGCCAACTGCAAGTTCAAGAACCTGCTCATGTACTTCAGTGAGGCTGACGAGGGGCAGCTTCCTAGAGCAATCCAGTGTGTCCCGGGGTGCAGGATCACCTGTCGCCGCCTGAAGCGCCTGGAGCACCAGAGCCGCGGGAAGAACTTCAGAAGCAAACTGGAGACAAACAGCTTTTTATTCTGATAACTCTTCTCTCTGGTTCTAACAACAACTAACACACGCCAAACACTCCACTAAAATGGCGCTGACCCGATCAGCAATTTCGGCCAAGTCCTCGAGATCCCGCAACAAATCCCGTGAGACTACGGGTGGCGACAATGGCCAAATCTCCACGGCTCATAGTCAACTGCAATTCAAGTCAATCCCCAAACAGGGCTCCTGCAATCACCATCAGTAACAAATGCTGCATGGAATTTGGAACTTGCAACTTCCAACCAAGGCTTTGCCTCAGAACATTCTAAGGAACGGCTGTCTTACATAGTTGAGCCAAAGGAGCGTGAGGGCAGGTAAGGGGCAGATCCTTTGATACATCTCTTATTAATTAGATGCGATCATAGATTCTAGAGCTCAGGCTTTCTATTACAGACCTTCTTCCCTCTGATCAGTTTTGAAAATGCTTTTGAATCTCTAGCTCCTAAATCATACTTACGGATGATTTGCTGTTGCTATTTCTAAGAAGAGATCACAAGAAAACACAGAGTGGATGGGTTGTGACTCCATGACGTGATTTGAGTAAGCTGCAGACATGTTTTTAAAAATCAGCAAGGTTTTCCCCCTGTGGGTTTATATCTAGAAACAAAGAGAAACGTGGAGTTAATCATGAATGAGGGGAAAGTAACCAGAACACAGCCCACATAGTGCCTGGAACCAGAAGGTGGAAGGGGGTCGGGAACGTGGATGTCAGGGAACATGATGACGAGATCAGTGTGGCTGTCACCCAACAGTCAGTGGAGAAAGCCAAGCATTCCCACACAGTGCCACCCCTGGGGTCTGGAGGTGGCAGATGGGGCACCTCCAGAGTCCCCTTCCCTGTAGTCTCTTCCTCTTTGCAACATAAATGTTCATTGAGTGAGTGTGACTCCTGAGGGGACAATGACTGCTCAGAACCAGGCAGGCATGGTTGCCGCTGGCGAGCACATTTCACAGCTTGGTGCTTGGTTCTGAGTGCCAGGTCCGTCTCCAGGGTGGCTGTCAACACCGCTGGCCAAGTACAGGAAGGGATGGAGGCCAGCAGCCTCTGTGAACCGATTGCCAGCAAGGGATCACGAGCAGCCAAATTCTGGTCGAATTATGCCCGTGTGACACTTCATACTGTGATCACACCCGCCTCTTCCAGAGGCCAGTCTGAGACTAGCAGAGCAGCTCCTGGGAGGGTGTCATTGGGAGGGGTGGCTTCAGTGCAGAGCACACTGGGTAGCGGTGAGTTTGGTCAGGGATGTGCGTGCCCCAGGGGGCCCTGCCTGGGAAGGCTGAGCTAACACGTGGGGAAAGACTAACGCTTCTCCAGAAATGCACCCTACGCTAAATGATGGCTGAATTTAAATGTGCTGTGGCAAGAAAAGGAAAAAAAAAAAAACACTTTAAAAATACAGGTCTTTGAAAAATCTCACTGGTCAGGGAACACATACATAAAGCAATGCAGGAAGGGAGTGACTTGGATTTTTCTTCTTAAAAACCTTGTTTAGCTGGGCGCAGTGGTGCATGCCTGTAATCCCAGTGACTTGGGAGGCTGGGGCAGGAGGATTGTGAGTTCAAAGCCAGCCTCAGCAATGGCGAGGCACTGAGACCCTGTCTCTAAATAAAATACAAAATTGGGCTGGGAGGTGGCCAGTGGTCGAGTGCCCCTGAGTTTAATCCCTGGTACCCCCTGCCCCTCTCCCAAAAAAAAAAAAAAAAAAAAAACCAAACCACCTTGTTTAAATATATGTAAAAAGATCCCAAGTTCAGAATCCCTTTTATAATTACCTTTTCAAGTGTATGTAGTATATGTTCTCAGTTTTGTCTCCTTTCTAATTTTCTCCCTCCAGTGAGGTCAGTGGTGCCTTGCCAACACTGGCCAGGATGTCATTAAACACCACCCCTCCCTCGGTTTCCAGTGTGTGCCCTGCAGTGGGACCCAAGGACAGACATTGAGCTTACTTAAACCCAACTGGGGTGGGAACAGCAGGTCAGCTGGCACCTCCACAAAGTAACTCTTGCTTTCAGAAGGAGATTGGCCATGTTAGGAACTAGAGGAATGGAGAGCAAAGAGTCTACAGTACCGAGGGAACAACCCTGGGTTTGACTTGCCTCCTACACAAAGGAGTCTTATTTTACAAACTGATTTCCCACCCTGATTATCCTGTTATTTATCCGTTAAGTTTCTTATCATGTTAATGTGGATGTATACAAATACCACCAGCAGCATTTTGCTTGGAAGACTACTCTGAGAAATAAATGGAGGTACATTTAATTGAAAGACAATAATCATACCAACAGAGAATGACTACAAACAATAAAGGGCATTAATAAAAAAAAAAATACTCAAAACAGTGAAGGTGAGAAATGGAGAGTGGAGGCCAAAGAGCCTCCACAGAATTAGAGGGTACAGGTGTCTAACTTGGACTCATAATGGGAGGTCATGGGGGTGAACAAGTGGAGAGTTTGTATTTCTCTAAGTTCACTGGTAGGTGAAATGTTCATGTTTGCATGAGACTCAGTAAAATTCCAAGCTAAATAACCCCCTCGTTACTGTTCTATAAAAGACTTGAACCTGTAAGCCCTAATCCATGATCCCAGGAAGTCTCTGGTAAACAGGGCTAACTCTTGCTGCTTAGAATGGTTTGCTGACCAGCGGATCTGTCCCAAGGCAAGTGCAGAAACAGAGTAAATGGTTAGAAACTCGTCAGCGATCCGACCGATTTTGTCTGTTCAATTAAATCATTTGGGCTTGTGTTTCACATCCATTTTAATTTCTCAGAAGTTCATTTGTCTGGTATTTTAAGTTATTAATTCATGAAGGACAGGAAATTTTAGGCAGCCGTTTATCACCGTCTCTTGTGTTGTGGCAACTTAAAGGCTTTATTCTGACTGCACTGCCATCGTCTGTGAGCACATGTGTGCTTGCTTCAAAGGTCAGTGTTAAAGAGAAAACGAAGAGAGATTTATCACGTCTTGGTCCCTTGGGAGAGGCTTCAAGGAGCGCAGTGTCTGCTTTCTAAAGCTGCCTTCTGAGGCTCCACTGTGTTGGGGAAAATGAACATTAAAGCAGAAGGTGTAAGAGTGGTCAGGGAACCAGCTCTGGATCTGAAACCCTCCGTCTCACTGCCTACGCACCCGGGAGGAACTCTGATGTCCTGGGGGGCAGACGGGCTTCACGGTATAGGGCTTGGAATTGGAGGTATGAACCTCGGTTCATGACAGGTACTCCCATTTTCGGGTTTAAAGTTGGCTTTATTCTGTTCTAGCAATCTCTAGTGATCTTTCAGTAATGTCCCTTTTCTCCCTCTTTAGACTTTTTTCTTCCCCTTTCCTACACTGCTTGGTCCTGTCCCTTCCTCACCTTCTCTGTATCAGTGCTGTGTTGTTGGGCGTTAGAGGATTATGGCTTAAATTTTTATTAATCAGAAATAGGTTGGAATAGATCGTCACTTGCTGGAAATGCCATAGTTGATACATAGTTTCATGTGTAGATCTAGAAATAGAGTAATTTACATAAAATTCTTCAACTTGTCTAAGCCTAAACTTCAGCTCCCACAAAAGCAATAAAAGCACATGTTAAATGAAGTTACAGAAGAGCTTAGGTGAATGGTTTTCCCAGGTGAAACCTGTGTCAATCTCTTGGAAATCCTTGGGGAGGAGTATCTGCATACATGTACAATAATGTTATAAAAAGCAATTGAATGAAAAGTGATAAAGTGGAGAAATTAGTTATTAAAATAAGAGCCACTTAATTTCAACTGGATGAAATAAGGTCTAGAAATTGTATTTTAACATGAAGATTTGCAGATAGGAGGAGGTGGTTCTTGCCCCTGTTTTAGACAATATGTTGAACCTTGCTGCATTACTTTTTATTTCTGATCCAGTTTCCTGTTCTCTTCTGTAAATGTTCAAATTATCTCAGTTGTTCCTAGCCTGGCTATTGTCTAGAACCCCCTGGAGAGTTACCAATCAGAATCTTTGCCGAAAGACCTGGAAATACATCAAGGCCATAACCCTTAAAATCCTCCACATATGATTCTGGGGAAGAGTCCATGTTGAAGTGTTCTTAGACTCAGTTTAAGCAGAAGTCCCAAAAGGTTATACACTCAGCCTTTCATAATCGCCCTACCCCAAGAATGGGAAGCTCCATTCCTCCTTGAGACCCTTGAGTGCCCGTCAGCACACTGGGCACTTTCTGTGTGGAGCCCTGGTGGCCATCTCAAGGAGGCTTCCTGCCCTCTACACATGGTTACTACAGTGTGCTGAGACCGGGCCTTCAATTAATTCCCTGAATACAGTGACTTTACCAAAAGAAAATGTGGCTACAAAGGGAATAAAGCACTAGCAGGAGGCGGTCTGAGGTTACACACCAGAGGCTTCTTCGAGCAAGCAATTGCTCATGGAAACTGGGGCTTTTCCGAGAATTCCTTACAAATGAGAAATTCTTGGTGTTGAGTGTGCCGTAGAGTCCTTAGATAGCTCAGAGAAATAGGACGTTGATTTACAAGACCCTAAGAGATTATTCAGAGCATTGTCTCCAGGAAAAGCACATTTTTAGTCAAGTAGGTAATTCATAACTCAGATACTCTAGTTTGAAAAGCCTTCAGAGAATTCTCAAATACAAGCCCGACTCCCAAGACCCTCTGCACAGCCGTCCTTACAGATTGACTCAATCCTGGTGAAATCCACATGTGCTGTGGTAACTATTAGGCAGTCATCTAAAGAGTATCTCAAACTCTAAATCCAAATTCAATGTTTCTTTTACAGACTTTTCCTGTTGAAACAATAGTTTTAGGCTAAACAGTTAAAAATTTTTAGTCTTACTCTTTTTTGATCAATAGTTGCTTAAACAAAATTGTTGCAGTATTTAATGTTGTCATATTTAACAAATTAAAACTGTTCCATCATGTATGGAAACTGTAAGATATTTGACTCAGTTTAAGGTTTGGTAAGGATGAAATAAATTGTGTTGCTATTAAAAGCACTGAAAAATGTCAAGTAGTCACTGAGATGTATTTTATGAGTTTCTTTTCATATCATCCGAGGATTTTATCTGTGAAAGGTCATCTTAATCTGATATTCTCATTCTTAATGTATGAAATTAATTATTCTTAAAGATGCATAGAATGATGAAATAGACTGCACTTTGCCCCAAGCTGGTCATTTTGCCTTGGGGGGGGGGGATCCATGCATCTAAATAGTAGCTATCCTGTAACTTGGCATAATTGAAGTCTGTATGGTGTGTTTAGGACTCCTGAGGGATTGCACCACAGATTCCCTGACTCAGAACTGCAGGTTGCATGAAACGGCCTCCTTCCTACACCTCTCAGGTGTCCACCCCAGGGTGCACACTGGCCCAGCTGCTCACCATGCTGGGATTTTTGTTGTTCTGCTTTGAAACCACCTGCCTCCTGTCTCATCATGGCCACTGGCTCACCAGCTTCCTCTATGTATGTAGCTCTTGGACAGGAGTGAAGGGCTGTGAGATCCGGTGAGTACCAGCATTTCCATCTCTGGAGTGCTTTTTCAGGACAGCAACACGAGCACGTGCTAACTTAATGTTCCGGAAGCACCACAATGAAAACCCAGGTTTCCCTTCTCCTGCGTCCCTGTTGCTGCCTGCTCCTTGGGCAACCGTTCCACACACCTCAGTGCTGTGCTTCAACGTAGTTCCCTCCCAGTCTCCGACGGGGACTATTAAAACTGCATCTGTACGAAATGTAGAGATGTTTACTAATTTTCTCTTAAAGTTGAAGATGCTTATTTCTCCAGCCTACTGTGCCCTTAGCCTTCTCTTGAGTATTCATTTTGCCATAATATTCACTTATTATCTTCTAAGTTGATAATTACTGAAAATCTTATTTTCTTTTCCATCATAAATGACCCAATCCATAATTTACAAAATAAGGATATTATCACCCTGGTCATCCTTCCTTACTCCTCTTTCCACCTTCACCCAAGTTACATTGAATTTTGTGCAGCTAAATTGATAATATTTGTATTCATCCCTGTAATTGAGTCTAATCCTGTGTTCTATCTTCAGAATCACTTCAAAAGTTGGAAACCAGTAAATGAGTTAAGACTTCTATTTAAGTAATATTGACCATGTTACTGTAAACAAAACAGTGGGCTGTGATTGTAATTTGTTCTTTGGAGTTCTCATGGGTCAATTTTGGCATCATTCGAGGATATTTCTACAACTATGGTCAAGTGTAGCACTTTTATTATATTCCAACTGTTAAAAATCATATTAAATTTACTTTGAATATGACTATGGATTTTAAATTTTTAAATATTTTCTAATTTCTATTGTTTTTATTGAGATTTTTAAAAAGTGCTTTTTCCATCACACCCCTAATGAGATTCTGACTCATGAGTTCTGATGCTGACTCCTTTTATTTCTTGAAATGTATTAAATCCTTCTATTTACATAAATTGTTCTCAGAGGCCACTACATTCCATTTTACTTTGGTCTGTTCTTTCTTAGGCCTGTATTGAAGGAAGTAGGGTCATTCTTAATATTTTAGCGCCTCCATCAGTAGAATCGTACCCCCCTAACTTGAAACTGTGTGGCACTAGGACTCACTGGGGGATTAATACATGAGCTCTGACAAGCCAGCAGGCGAAAGCCATATGCTTGCCCCCTGCTGCTCAGGGATCAGCAGAGATTCCAATATTGGATCCCAGAGTGAGGAGACAGGAACCAGAGTTCCAGTCGATTAATTCAACAGATCTTCAGTTATTAAATACATGCCAAGTGCCTAATATTACTTACACAATGGGGACATTGCATTGATCATCTTTCTTGAGACGATGATGCAATTTTAACCTCCAGTGAAGGAGAGAGTAGATAGGTAAACCCTAATGCCAGGCATCGATTGCTTCTCCTGCAGTGCTGGGGACATTCTAAGATGGGGACAGCTGAGCTCAGGGGATGGTGAGGGAATGTGCTATTTCATGTGGAAGAAGCATTTTAAGACTGGAAGTGCATTTTCAGTGGCTCTGAACGGGAAGTCAGCTTGGCCTGAGTAACGGAATCTGGGAGGGCTGAGGGGCTGAAGCAGAAATGTAGCTGGGGGCCAGGCGAGAGGGGCTGTGTGTCCCTGATAGGTTCTGGGTTTTATCCTGTGTGAGCTGGGGCCCTGGGAGGGGTTTAAACAAAATAAAATGGCATAATCCAACTGGATTCTGCAAAACTCACTTCTGCTGTGTGCAACGTAGACCCCAGGAGGCTGGGAGGCCTGGAGACCCCCTTGGTCTTCACTGCACAGGGCTGGAGGCCTCGCTGGGCTGCGTGTCCCTCCCTGGGCTGGAGAGAACAATGGGCTTCTTCCGTCCTCACGTCAGGCCGAGTTTTCCTCCCTGGAGAGTTTCCAGGGAGTCCTCGGATCCTCCTGCTCTGAAATACAATCATGGGTTTGGATAATGATGTGCTCTGGGTTGAAATTTATCTTGCTCGGTGTTTTTGTGGAACTTTTAAAGACTCATATCTCTCTGGCTCTGAAAACCATTTTCTATTTCTTTGAAAAATTTTCTTTTGTTTTCCTCTATTTTTAGAAAGTTTATCAGAAAACATAACTTTCTGTTTTCATCTATTAGGTCTTTGAAAGATTTTATTTTTATTATAGTTTTGAAGTTTTTTTGTATCCCAGAAAGTAGGAAGACCAAAAGGTAGAATAAAATGACTTTTAGAAGTGAGACTGGATAATATCCATGTTTAATATGTATGATGTTCATAAACCTGAACCAGTCTGCTCCTTTCTGATCCCAAGTTTATCCTAATCTTTTAATTTTTAAATGATTTCACTGGGATCTCGAGAAAAATCTAAGGGATAAATTTTCTCTGTAAGTCTAACCTATTTTAATAATGTCACTGTTTTCAAGAAGAAAACTGGCATTTTCTCAGTCATGTTGGACTGTTCAGATAGTACCAGGAGGTTTTAGCCAAAGCCACCAATGAATTATGCCCCATGTCTCAATTTTGAATCTATCACTCAGTGTAATATAATTGCTGCTTCTAAAAGCTCCTCTCAAATGCCACCAACAAAATCATTCAATGCAAATGACAAACTGCAGAATTATTTTAGAGGGATTTAAAAAGACGCTTGACTTCATTATTTCAAATATGGCCCATTAAGTTAGCCATTTATACATTCTTTAATTAAAAAACAGCAACTCTAAAACATTAAGCTGATACGTTTGAACCATGTATAGGGTTTAAAAATCAGTGACAAAGAGAGTAGATACATAACATCTTTAAGCTTAAAAGTGTTGGTACATATTGCCAAATGCATACAATGTAGATATAATTATGTTGTCTACGATTATTGTAATACATGGATGTGAAACAAAGTATTGAGTTTATGGGGATTTGATTATGTAGAAAATGAAAAAATTAATTTGCCGCAAATCCCCAGCTTGTAAGAGATCCCATGTTTTAAGTTTGTTGAACTACTGACATAGTACTCACCAGCCAGAGAATTGTAGGGTGGTTTGAGCATGCACTGATAAGTTAAAGAGGAAAAGAGGCAGGTGCTACAGACTGACATCATAAAGATGAAGCCAATTTTCGATTTCCACTTATAAAAGCAAAGCAGTACCTGAACCTCTAAAGACCCAAGTGAGTTTCAGTTCAGTTCATAGCAATATCCATACACTGCTACTCACAGTACAAGTCATTCTATGACTCTATGGAGGTTTTATGAAAAGTGTTTTCCCCGCCCCAAGCTATGACTGTGTAAAAGAAAACTAGTAGACCCTTATTTATGCTGTACCTGGGGTAGATATCAAGTGGCTTTAGGAACGCTACTGACCTTTTTAAGAAATAATTTTTAAGATTGTTCAATTGGTGCTGTAAACGAATGTCTCATTCCACATGTGGATTGTTTGAAGACACTGCTTTATCCTCCTCGTTCCTCATGCCAGCCATTTCCCACCCGACAGAGGATGCTGTAGGGGTGGCCTTGTGCTTGGAAGAGGTCACTTGAGTCCTCCAGGTTGTGCCTCTTCATTTTGCACTCTGTGGTCACACTCGGAGCATGCATGGGCACCAGATCTTTGCTGCTCATGTCCCCAGGTGCTTCAACTGTAAGAGGAGCCAGGATGATGGTCACAAACTGCCTTTAGGAACCTAGCAGTGAATCCTGGGACGAGCAACAGAGCCCAGGTCTGGGCTGGTCCTCCATGGCAGTTCCTAGCCAGAGCGCTAGGGTCCCAGCGTGCTCAGACCTTGGTACCTATCATGTCAAGCCAGAGGCTGGGAGGGGCTTTTTCAAGCTAACCTGGTCATTTTTGTCCTTTCTTATTTTCTAATAGTACTATTGTTTTATTTTTTAAAATTTTCTTAAATATCATCACTTAAACAATTTTTTTTCATCCATCTCAGAATTTTTAGGTTTTGTTTTATGACAACTTCAGATGATCTGACTTATGTTCTCATGTTTTGTAATTTCCGCTTCTGGATTACATTATTTGAGAATGCATTCATAGGAGTTCTTTGGGGTCATAAGTTAAAGTATTTTCCTTCTGAGAGACCCCTGTGCTCTGCCTGCCGTGTGCTGGAGGGTGACAGCATTCCAAATCAGAGTCAAGACCCACGGTCCTTCTGGCTCCCACGCACTTCTGTCACCTCCCATCAGTTCCACCAAATTTCCAAACATAAAATTTAATTTAAAAATCAACCATAACACGATACTTACTGTGAGTATTGATAGAAATGGAGCCAGGGAAGAAAGAAGGAGCTATTCTGCTTAGTGAGTTTTAGAAAAAGAGCCACTCTCTGAAGTGGCCCTCCTGGCCCTTCTTGGCGCTCCCGGTGAAGCAGGCGTACCGCCGCTCGGGCCCACCTGCCACTGGAGGTCATGCTGCAAAGCAGAACTTTTGCAGGTGACATTTTATTTCTAATCCAGAAGAAATGGAAGCACACTAAAGTCATTGTCTCCTATTGTCTTTGTGAGTTTATTCATTTTAATTAGGCATATGTGACAGTAGATTGCATTTTACTTCATTGTACACAATTGCAGCAGCACAACTTTTCATTTCTCTGGATGTCGTCACACCATACGTGCAGTCACACATGTACCTAGGGCAATGATGTCCATCTCGTTCCACCATCTTTCCTTCCCCCACCCCCCCTCCCCACTTCTCCCTCCCTTTTACCCCATCAAAACTCCTCCACTTTCCCCATATCTGCCCCCCGACTGCCCCCGTTATGGATCAGCATCCACTTAGCAGAACATTCAGCCTTTGGTTTTTGGGATTGGCTTACTTTGCTTAGCCTGATATTCTCCAACTCCATCCATTTACCTACAAAGGCCAGAATTTTATTCTTTTAATGCTGCATGATATTCCATTGTGCATGTATACCACAGTTTCTTTATCCATTCATCTAATGGAGGGCATCTAGGTTGCTTCCACAGTTCAGCTATTGTGAATTGAGCTGCTATAAACATTGATGAGTCTGCGGTCTGCGTTACTAATAGTATGCCAATTTTAAGTCCTTTGGGTTTAGACAGAGGAGTGGGATAGCTGGGTCAAATGCTGGTTCCATTCCAAGTTTTCTAAGGCATCTCCATACTGCTTTCCAGATTGGCTGCACCAATTTGCAGTCCCACCAGCAATGTATGAGTGTGCCTTTTTCCCCACATCCTCGCCAACATTTATGATTGTCTTTATTCTTAATAACTGCCATTCTGACTGGAGTGAGATAAAATCTTAGAGTAGTTCTGATTTGCATTTCTCCAAAAACTAGAGAGGTGGAGCATTTTTTCCTATATTTGTTGATCAATTGTATATCTTCTGAGAAGTGTCAGTTAGGCTCTTTAGCCCATTTATTGATTGGGTGGTTTTTTTTTGTTTGTTTGTTTTGTTTTTTCTTGGTGTTAAGTTTTTTTTTTTTTTTTTTTTTTTGTAGTTCTTTATATATCCTGGAGATTAGCACTCTATCTGATGTGCGTGTGGCAAAAATTTGCTCCCAAAATGTAGGCTGTCTCTTCACTTCATTGTTTCTTTTGCTGAGAAGATTTTTAGTTTGAGTCCATCCCATTTATTAACTCTTGATTTTATTTCTTGTGCTAGGAGTCTTATTAAGGAAGTAGGGGGGTTAATCCATGATAAAGATTTGGGCCTATTTTTTCCTCTACTAGACTCAGTGTCTCTGGTCTAATTCCTAGGTCCTTGATCCACTTTGAGTCAAGTTTTGTGTGTGGTGAGAGATAGGGACTAAATTTCATTTTGTGGCATATGGATATCCAGTTTTCCCAGCACCATTTGTTGAAGAGGTTATCTTGTTTTTCTAATGTATGTTTTTAGTGCCTTTGTCTAGTATGAGATAACTGTATTTATGTGGGTTTGTCTGTGTTCTCTATTCTGTACCATTGGTCTACATATCTATTGTGGTGCCAATATCATACCGTTTTTGTTAGTATAGCCTTGTAGTATAGTTTAAGGTCTGGTATTGTGATGCCTCTGGCTTCATTCTTCTTGCTAATGATTGCTTTGTCTATTCTGGGTCTCTTATTTTTCCAAATGAATTTCATGACTGCTTTTCCTATTTCTATAAGGAATGACAATGGAATTTTAACTGGAATAAACATTGTTATTTTTAAATTTTTAAAAATATGATTTGTGTCTGTCTTCCCATTATCATGATTATTGCAGTCACCTTTACTGAAATTGCTGATACATTTGGAATGACTTTCATCCTTGTATTTTGTCCTTCATTTACTACCATTTTCCTTTGCTTTTCTTATTTCATGGCTTTTGCTTTACTCCCTTTATTTTCTGTGCTTTTGATTTCCCTTTTTTTTTTTTCTTACATTCAAATTACATGTTTCAAACTGATACATAAAAACAATTTATATGTACTTCTGGGGTACCTTGTGATATTTGATTTCTAGTTTTTACTGATCACCCTTATATTATGAGCATTTGAATATAACTTATTACACTAAAAGGAAAGTCAGTATCTGTTCTCTTTTTGAACAATGAAAAAGTCATCATCCTTCAAGTCTGAACTGCCCCCCCCCATTATCTCCTAAGTTGTTTCTTTTATCAAATAGCTACTTATTGAGTGCTTGGTGTATGCTTGGCCCTGTTCTGCTTGCTGGCAAGACTGCTCTCAGCAACAGGATTTCCACACACTCATGTGTGAGTCAGCTTTTTGTTGCTATAACCAAAATTCCTGAGATAAATAGCTTAGAAGAGGAAAGATTCTCTTTGGCTCAATTTCAGAGGTCTCGTCCAGGCTTGGCCAGCTCCCTTGCTGTCGGCCTGAGGTGAGGCAGAACATCATGTGGGAGGGCGTGGCAGAGAAGCACTGCTCTGGACGTGGCACCAGGAAGCAAAGAGACCAAGGAGAAGATGAACTCGTCCAGGGTACACACACCCAGAGACCTACCTTCTCCAACTAAGTGCCCCTCCTGCATTTCCATCTCCCAGTCGTCCATTCAAGTACTGATCCATCAAATAGATGAGTGCCCCGATTAGGTCAGAGCCCCTGAGATGCAGTCACTCCCCCAAAGCTCCACCTCTGAACATTGCTGCCCTGGGGACCAAGCCTTCAGCACCCCAGATCCCAACCATGCTCTGTGTGTGTGTGTGTGTGTGTGTGTGTGTGTGTGTGTGTGTGTGTATGGGGTGATGGTCCTTATTTTAGTTCTATTTTATCTTCCCAGTTGGTTGGTGTTACTGATCTCAGAATCGGCGTTTATCAGCAGGTGACAATCACACTTGTTCACCAATCCTTTCTTTTGGCTTTCCTTTGCTTTTTGCAGAATTAGTGTCAATGTTCTTCCCATGACAGCTCAGGAATATTCGATTCTCTCTGAATCTAATTTACCATGTCCTTATTTTCTTGTCTGAAAGTTGAGCTAAGTTTAGAATTCTAGAGAGACTATTGTGTGGTCTTTGGCATTCATTGTTGTTGATGAGACTTCTCTTCCATTGTGTTGTCATTGAGAGATACTTATTTTCTCTGTGGTAATGTTGGAATTATTTTATTTTTTGTAACTGTATTTATTTGCATCAGCAGTTCGTCATCTTGCTCAGGACTTGTGTTCTCTTTGCACGATGAAGTCTTCATTTGTGAAGAACTCCAGGCTGTTCTTCCCTTACGTCATCTCTGCTCCTCACTTTGTACTTGAGCTTTCCTTCTCTTAGCCTCGGTACCTGCTGCTGTCTAAAGCACACTTTCCAGCTTTGTTAGTGATTCATTTTGTGAGATTTTTTCTTCTTCTGTCACCCAGTTCACAAATTCTCTCATCAAATTTGTCTACCCCACCCTTTAACATAAGTTTTTAAAATTTCTCCTTTTAATGGTGGTCTTGTATCTCCTAAGCTTATTTGCTTGCTCCTATGGCTAATGTGACTTCTTGGAGATGGGCTGCGGGATGGACTCAGGTTCTCTTTTTCCTGCCTCTTTGATCTGATGGTACCCTTCACAGTTCTGTGTAGCCATCAGTTGCTGATGGCTTCTGCTGGTGGCTTCCTAATGTTTCAATCTCAAGGGACTGGAAGTTTTGACCATTACTTACGGGGAGATTATTTCCATATTCTAGCCCAGACTGGGCTGGTGCTCATTATAAGTATGGCTTTGACTGCAGGAGCTGGGAGGAGTGGGGCTTCTGCTGGGCCCAGCTGGGCTCACTCCCCGCTCTCTGGTTAGAGCCCAGGTCAGCTGGAAGCTGCTTGCTCAGTGGCAAGCTTCAGATGTGCTCTCCTTTACGTGGCCTCGCCTTCAGTGGCCTGAGAGAATCACCCATGAGGCAAAGAGGCGCTTTCCCATGTGAGCCCTCCCAGGGGCGCTGCATGAACCCCGTTTCCCATGGTCTTACTAATCCTAAGCAAATGATGTGGCCCAGCCTAAACTGAATGCAGGAACAGACCCCACCTTCTGGTAGGAAGAGTTGTAAAATAGTGTGGCCATGGCCATCTTTGCCTTGTGCCAAGGTCGTGTGGACGAGGCCTCGGAGCAAAAGCTTGTGTGCTGGTCACACGGAGGCCATCGCTTATCCACCTCCTGCTTTAGGCACCTGAATTCTCTGGTAGAACTTTAATGTCTATTTAATTGTGAGACTCCAGTGACCAACCCCTGAATTAGGTCCCCGCCCCCCTGTTCCATTCCTTGAGACCCCAATTTGCACCCTCAACACACACACCATGTGGTGGTTTTGGAGACAGGCCTTTAGGGACATGGAGTCACGGGGTGGGGTCCTTATGGTGGGATTTGTAACTTTATAAAGGTGACACCAGGGAACTTGCCACACAAACACACAGTGAGGTGGCCATCATCTACAAGCCAGAAAGAGCCCCCCAGAACAGGGGCATGCTGGCACTCCGGTCTTGAAGCTCCAGCCTCCAGGGTTGTGAGAACTAATGCCTGCTGTTTAAGGCACACAGTGCGTGGTGCGTGTCACGATAGCCTGAGCTGACGGGTACAACTGCCTGTCCTGTGCAGCCAGAGCACTGAGGTCAGGAGGAGAGGCTGATGCTGGGCAGATAGGGGGATGGCCCTGGGCGACTTCTTGGGAAGCAGAGCACAACCAGCAGCTGCAGGATTTTGTTGAGAAACTTGTAAAAAGATTATTTTTGAAACTGGGATGTGCGTGTCCATAGGAATCCGGGACATACGTGACCTGGAGTCTGTGGCCTCTTATTCAATACTTTGCTTGGACTAAAGGCTGCCTGGGGGCCTCCTGGACACTGTCTGGCCCAGCACTGGGCCAGGGAATGACTGCCTTGAGCCTACAGATCCATGTAAAGCCCTGGACAGTGGCCACCCACTGCAACCCTCTCTGGTCCCCTCCCAGCCAGGGGCTGTGCTTGGCTTTAATAAATTGTTATATTTTGCTTTCACCAGCTGCTGACAGTGAATCAATCTCATTCTTTGAATTCACAAGACAGAGAACCCACCCAGCTCCATGCTCCACTTTGCAGTGCCTTGTTTTCTTTCTCTATTTCAGCTTTAACATCCCTCTTGCCCCTAGTATTTGACTCCCCCAGTGAGTCTGACTCAGTAACCATTCCTATCTCTGACTTTGACTTCATCCTTCATTTCTAGCAACTGGAAGTCTGTTTTTGTTTTTTTTTCACTTGTTCCTAAATGTGGTTGATAATACATTTCATGCTGTGTTTTGCTCAGCTTTTTGGTGTGTTTCCAGAGCCCATCCAGCGTATCAACTGAAAATCTAGTCTGGCTGTATGAAGCGTGATCCAGGGATAGTGACTTCTGAGATTTCTAAATGGCTAGGTGACGCAGCCACAGGAAGCTCATGTGGCAGACGGTGTAATTAAGCAGCAGGCACACAGCCTTGGGGAAATATCAACTAGATTTAGATTCTCCAGTGCTGTGCTGCCCGATAAGGTAGCGGCTAGATGCGTGGCTATTTAAGATTAATTGCTGTGTAATATAATAAAGGTTCTGTGCCTCTGGGGTACCAGCCCCACTTCTACAGCTTGGTGGCTGCTGGCTGCAGTGCTGTGCTGCTGGAGGAAGGTCTTCACCATCTGAGAGCTCTGAAAGGCAGTGCTGCTGTGACACTGCTGCGTGTCAGACCAGACGGTGGCCTATCTGGAGAATAAATGGGCTTGACCTACAAAAGGAGGTTAATTCCAAGTCCAGAGATGGACGGTGTGGTGGAGTCAGCATGATTGCTACTGTCACTCTATCATGGTAAATATTGACTTGGAATCGAGTGGGAAAAAATGAGGAGAGATTAAGCCTGGCTCAGTTTCAATCAAATAGAGCTGGAGCTCAGCAGAGCCAGTCTAGAACAAAACGGATACCAGACAGAGGCTCAGAACCTCCCTCCGTTCTGAATGATAATAAAAGAAATATGTGAGCACTGAGGAATGTTTGAAAGGCCTGGTGGCTGCCCTCCTCCTCACGCAGGGCATACTGCATGCACTTTGTCTCCTCTAATGGCTCCAAGTCATTACTAACGAATGCCGCCTGTCACCTCCAGGAGAATGGTATTCTCTCAGACCTCTGGTGTCTCCACAGATGGAATGCCCGTGTCCCCCGTGTTAGGTGCCTCTGTGGTGTAATTATTTTTTACGTTCTCGTTATTGGTAGTCCCTTCTTGTCTGCAGGTTGTCTGCCTCTGGCAGCCCCGGGCTGGTCATTTACTTCTCTATTGTCTGTAACTCAACACACATGAAGCTTGTTAGGAACAGCCAGGTTACCAAACTTGGGGAATTTTAACTTTACCATGCAGGTGCCACTGCCCTGCCCTTCTACTCCGAGAAAGTCCAGTGGATGAATCATGTCCTGGTTCCTCCTTGGAGATCATCAGTAGATGATTGAAAGAGTTTGCAACACTAAATAACAAAGGTGGCCGTTTGACTTATGGCTCAGCTGCGGGTCTGGCTGTGAGCCAATCTCATCTCTGTAGGGATCTGTCTTATCTATAAATTGTCATTGCCATCTTATGAACGCTAATAAGGCACCTAGTGTCCAGCAAAGTCCTGAGTGCTTCCCTTGAGTGCTCTACCTTTTCTTGTGGATTAGGTCCTGTTACCGTCCACACTTCATACATGAAGCTGAAGGACAGACAGATGAGTAACCAGCTTCACACCTGTTCCCACGTTGCAGGTGTTAGGTCTCTTTGAGAAACCTTCAGTGGTTTTGTGGACGACTGAGCCTTAGGGAACTGGTTTCTAGATCATAGCATGATGCAGTGCCCTTTGAAATTTCTAGACGACATGCACAACAGAAGCTTCTAGGAGCTACTGAAGTCAGCAGAAGTGGTTCAACTCTAATGAAGTAGAGGTGATCAGAGTGACTTAGCTCAGGGACAAGCAGAAGAACTTCCTCCTGGCTGCAGTTGTTGGGTTTTGTGAAGAATGTGCGCTGTAGACTTAAGTGTGGGATTTGGAGGAAGTCAAGACCAGGTTTATATGACCAGAGGAGGAAAAAAGTCTCACTGGCTTGTGTGAGAAAAGGTTGAGTAGAATGTTTGCTCAATTTGGTTTTTAGGAAGCATATTTTAATATTTTGATAGTAAATACTTTTGCCAATATGTCACATTAATGTAGGCCCAATGGCCCTATTCCAGAAATAAACTTATCTTTTTGATACTTCTAATTCTCCCAATTGTAATTTGATAATCAAGTGTAGTTCTGAGTACCTTAGTGGCTTTTGAACTATTTGCCTCTGTGTGTGAAGCTAAGGGCTCATCCTATGAAGAAATCATACTAGCTACTTTTATTTCAAGGAAAGTGAGGATTTTGTGGAGCTATCATTGTCTCATCCTATCGCACAGGAAACCACTTCTGTCTGGAAAACGGCTCTGGATACATGTGGACAAATGGGCTTTCCTGTTGAGCTGCAGATCTGATGAGGAGATGGCCACAGTGGCCCACTGTCCACAAAAAAGGCCAGCAATGGGTTTCAGAAGGCCTGCCTGGAGTGGCGGCGTGGGGACCCGGAGGTGTTTCCCTAGCCTCCTGGGCTCCCGGTGCCTATCGTTCAACCTGTACACCCTGATTTTGTCATTGACACATTTAAGAGAGCTTAGCATTTTCCCTTTCTAAAATCATGATGGATTTTAGTTCAGCTGAAAGGAAAGCTTTGTATCAGGTCTAGCAACATTTCCTCCCAAATGCTTGCCGTAAAATTGCATTCCTCCAGCAGAGAATCACAGGAGTAATTTGCAGTACCGTGTGATGTCTGTCCCCTGGGAGCTGTGAACTTCGCAGCCTCAGGGTTTCCTTATGCTGAGCCAGAAGATAAAAAATGCCACACCAGTGCCCCTGGCCATGGCTTGTCCTCGACTGACCACTCCGGCTCAGGCTGGGTTGGCTGAGTTGCTGCAGTATGTTTGGAAAAATCCCCTCAAAACTTAGATTCGAGAGCAGCTGCGGAGATGGGCCAGCACTTCTTGCTGGAGTTCCTGATTGCTCTTTTTTCCTAAGGTCTGTGGAACCTGATAAATGGCAGGGTGGTTACTGCCCAAAGAAGGTACTGGTTAAAGACCTATAGCTGATAAAATTAAGAATAATTAAGGTTACAAGGTATGTGTTCTTTCAGCTACACAGTCAGCAGAGAAGCAAATTTTGTATTCATATGCGATTAAAACTTTAATAAGATTATATAAATTCTTTTTAAATTTTTTAGTTGTAGGTAGATACAATACCTTTATTATGTGGTGCTGAGGATAGAACCCAGGGCCTCACACATGCAAGATTATATAAATTCTTTAGGAAACAGTGGAGGGAAGGCAAATAAGTAAACAAGCCCATAAAGTAAAGCATCACAATGGAACACAGGAACTGAAGCCTGTGACAGCGGTGTGTGGAGATAAGACCCATTTGAATCATGTTTGGTTGTGAGTTCGCATTACATTCCTAACCTCCTGTTATAGGCTCCTTTGTTAAGAGTTCTGTCACTAACATGATGATTATTCATGCCAGTACTTAAGTGTTCTGCAGCCTAGTTCCTGTGTATGCAGTCTGCAGTCTGGTTTTTTTTTTTTTTTTTTTTTTTTTTCCTCTTGACAATGATGTATCCCGAGCTTTAATTTCAAAAGTAGGAGCATGATCACTGTGGACATACCTAAGGGTAACCTAAAGTAATTTAGGAAAAAGAATGGTTTAAAAGCATGCTTGTCTTAAGATGCTACTTTTGCCTGATTTCAAAACTACTGCAAATGATAACCTTATGACACCAACATAGGCATATAATTTTACAAAAACCAGAGGAACTCTAAAAGGCACCAATTGAACACTCCTAGATGTTTGACTTGCTCAAGCTTTAGTGATCCACGTCTCCATGACCATAGGAACTTTGCCATTTTAGTTTCCTATTTTCTTGCAGGGGTCATCAATTCCACTTCAGTTGTTACTAAGGTTTTCCTCCTGTAACTATTTCTTCCTAATCATTTTGCACAGGTAATGGTAGATTCTTTACAATAATGTAATTAGGTTTTTACATGATAGATGGCATTCATACACAAAAAGTCCCATTTACTTTTTCTTTGGAGAGGTTGTTTTAATGCAGGGAGGTGTGATAAAGGAGAAGAGATGTTCTCTTTCAAAACCCAGGAACATTAGTTTCTGGGTGTAAAATTTGAGAATTGGAAGGGCTACCTCAACACTGTAGAATGTATCGAGGATGCTCTTCTAGCCAGAGGTAAAACTGTGCTGTTCTTTTTTTTTGAGGGGGTGGGTACCGGAGATTGAACTTGGGGACGTTCAACTACTGAGCTACATCCCCAGTCCCTATTTTGTATTTTATTTAGAGACAGGGTCTCACTGAGTTGCTTATGTGCCTCGCTTTTGCTGAGGCTGGTTTCGAACTTGCAGTCCTCCTGCCTCAACCTCCTGAGCCATTGGGATTACAGGTGTATGCAGTTTTTATGTTCATAGAAATTGTGCTAGAAAAAGCATAACTGAAGTTAAGTTTATGGATTGATTCTACTTTTAATCCTCAAGTCTATCATAAATGAGTAAAACTTCTTTGACTTGGAATTCACCCCCAAATGAATTCCTTTCTGCATTCGATTAAAATCCATGTGTCTACTTCTGCTGTCTTTGAGTAGGAGAAGAAAGAATAATTTATCAGATTCACACCATATAACTCACATAACTAAAAAAGAGTGTTCTGTTAATATTTCAGTCCTGGCAGACAGGTAATAAGAAGTATGATCTTGGTCTTGTTTGAGGAGACTTTGCATTGAAGAAACAAGCTGTGGCACTTTCCAAACACAGGCATGGAGTAGAGGGTGTGCTTGCTGAAGTGCAAGGTGTTCATGTCTAATTCCCATCAGATGTAAAGACGTGTGCATTCCTGAAAATCTTGCTGTTCTGCAAAATCGTGCACTGAACTTGTGGGAAGAGGCATCAGGGTCGACTGCCTGGAGCCTGTGCCACTTGGGAACCAAAGCAATGATGACAATGACAATTAACGCGTCATAAGAGTTGAGCTCAGAAGCTGCTGCAGGAACATCAACTAGTGCAGAAATCAGTGGAGGGGGTGGCACCTGGGGACTGAGAGGTGCAGAGGCCAGAGCAGAGCTGTGCTCCTGGGAGAAGCTCTGCTGAGCCCCAAGTGCTGCTCTGGCCTCGGAGCCCTGGGCTGGAATTCACATTTAATTTTCTTAAAATATAGCTAAAATGCTCTTGCCTGCACAATAGCCAAGCTGAGGGCCCTGTCCTTTCCTAGCAAGATTATAATGCTGCTCCTGCCACCCCAGCCTCCTGCTTAGAAAAATCACTTTGGAGAAAACTTTGTTGCATGCCACTCTGAAGTCACCTCCCTGAGTTACCAACCCTCTATGAGTTCATCTGTGCCTAAGAAGTGTATCGTAGAACAGACTTTGGGCTTCCCAGGAGCTGCCTCTATTTTGCAGTTGCTTTGTGGAGCCATTGGGGTCCATATCTGTGTGCTGCTTTCTCTAGTTCATCAGTCCCACTAATGAAAGCATTAGAAACGTTCTTTGTTGTAGCTGGGGTGTGGTGGTGCACGCCTGCAATCCCAGCACTTGGGAGGCTGAGGCAGGAGGATCGCGAGTTCAAAGCCAGCCTCAGCAATGGTGAGGCACTTAGCAACTCAGTGAGACCCTGTCTCTAATAAAATACAAAAAAGGGCTGGGGATGTGGCCCAGTGGTCGAGTGCCCCTGAGTTCAATCCCTGGTACCAAAAAAAAGAGAAATGTTCTTTGTTTTCCTGGCCTGGAGGCGGAGGAAGCTCATGCTATGATGCAGGGAACAGTGGGGACATTTTGGGAAGAAGATAAAGGAGCACCAGGGTCATGGGTCTTGAGGCCTGTGGAGACCTGTCCTTGGATGTGACAGTGATGAGCTTGGTGGTGGCCTTGAAAAGAGCCATTGCAGTACAGCAGCATGGCCAGTGGTAAGAGGACCTGAGTTTGGAGACTCAGGGGGAAGAAACAAAAGGCTGTAGGTGGTGCTCACACGTAGAAGAGTGATTAAGGGTGGCAGCCAGAAGAGGTAGTGGCCTCAGTTATTTGGAGAAAGATAAAGTTTAAAGGCTGTAGGGAATGGTGGCCCAGGACACAGGCTAGAAAATGCTATACTGCTGAGGGTGGTCCCCAGAGGGCTCTGCGTGTCAGGCAACAGGGGCGTGGGTGCAAGGCTATGGGCTTGCATTGCCAAGGCAGAGACCAGCAGCCTGTAGCGCCACCTGAGTCAGTGTGGGGGGGTCAAGGGGAAGAAGCTGGAGCTTTGTTCAATGTTTGCTATTTTCTTTAAAGAGAAAGATGGCTTGGACGGCTCAGGGCCACTGACTTGGGGGGTGGACCCGGCCCCACACTCGTGGAATGCAGTCCGGCCTGGCCCAGGAATACACACAGGCTTCAGGGCACTGGTGAACCCAGGAGCTTGGAGAACGGTCCCCCCATCCCCTAGATGATTCTAATGAGCCTCACCCAGTGCCGCCTGGTTCCTCCTGGGACCCACGAGGAAAACGACCATGGCACCTTTCAGCGCTCTCCTGTGGGCACCCTGGCGGGTGGGTAGGAACACAGGCCTTGGTGCAGGCAGCCTACGATGGACGGGTGCGCCCACCACTGTTCCCTAAAGAGGACTCCATTCTTTGGATCCCACTTGCTACAGGAAGCCCAGCGAGAGTCCCGCCTTTCAGCAATGGTCGTCAGAACTCCATGAGACACCGCGGGCAGAGCTCCAGGGACAGACGTGTTCAGAGGACGTATGTTCCCTTACCTGCGTGGGTAGATGCTGCTTCTAGAAGTTGTTAGCTTAACAGGAGAGAGAGGACGAGGCGGAGGACTTGGACCAAGACTCTGCCAGCCTTTGAAACTTTTCTTTGCTTTTCATGATGAAATTGTCAGGTAATATTCTCAGAACAGGGTTGTTTGATGTATTTAGGCTTCTCAAGCTAATGATCAATGTGTGTTTGAGAAGAAGAGGCATTATAATGCTGTTGAATCCTGGCAAGTTGGAATTAGAGCCAGGAAATGAAAAAGAAAAAGGAGCAGCCTGCCTGGGATGAAGATGCATCATACCTATTTCTTTTTCAGATCTCAACAGAATCATTCAGGTAGGTAGGTAATGGCTTAGAAAATGAGATAAACCCATATTATCACTGACAAAGATTTCCTGAGTTACATCCTGGAGTTTTGGGGTTTTGTTCTAAGTTTCGTGTATCATTTGATGGGCTTTGCAGACACAGGCACTGGTTTTGATTCTTTACCAAGCAAATGAAATACTAAGAAGGGGGCATGAGGCAGCCTCAGAATTCTTCACGACAGACACATTTCAACCTGGGCCACAGGGCCTATTTCAATGGGTAAAATTATAGCTCGAGGTTAACTACTGTCAGCATTTTAGACCGAAGTCCTAGTAGCTTAGTTGTATCTGTTTAACTTACATATACTTACACACATGTGTGCATGCACACACGTGCACACACACACACACACACACACACACACTTTAATGGCTGTGTTTCCTATTTTGCTGGTGATCAATTTGCTCATGAGCTCTCACGTTTGGTGTGCACTTTTCTTGAATGACAAATGTTTTACACAGAAATTGAAAAGAGACCCACCCTGTGTTTCACAGTCATTTTGGAAGACAGTTTGACTTTCTTGCTTGAAGCAGTCTTTTCAGATTACTGGAGAAAGCAACACAGAAAAGCGAGGAAGCACTTGCACAGGAAGGCTCTTGAGGGTCAAGGACTGCAGATCCCCACTCTGTGGTTCTTGGTCTAAGAATTTTACTCATGCTACAGACTAACCCTGGGACTACGGTGCCATCTGCTCGAAGGACAGAGCTTCCAGGATACAGTAGAGACAAAGGGTCTCTAGTACCCTGTGAAATTATTACCTTGTAAAGTGCGTTGCAGAGGTCCAGTCCCGTGAAACGGTTTCAAACTTGGAAAGACTTCTGATTAAAACATCTGGCTCGTGTTTTCCTGTTAGCCTGCTGCTTTCCCAAGAGGCTGGCCATTCCTGTGTCTTTATTACATACTTTGTATTTATGATATTGAAGGTATATAAAATTACTCTGCCTAAAATAAAATATTAAAGCATAAGATTTTCAAGATGGAAATCATTGTATTTTTACAAACGTATGATTTGGAGCAGAATACATGATACAATGCATTGGATCTTGTGGACAAATGGATTCTACGCTTTAGGGTACGGGAACTCATTTCTGACCTCGCCATTTCCAGTGAAAATGCTATGGGAGATATAGAAGTATCAGGCACAAGAGAAAAAGTGGGAGAGGAGCATTAGGAAGGCTGTGCACCTTTCACAGTTGCTTGAGAAGATTCGAGAAAGCTACTCCTGGCCAGTAGTTGGTGAATACTTCACACTGACCAGGAGCAACAGTGGTGCAAAGCCTATGTCATCACTCAGCTGGGTAAGTGTGGGTCACTTACGTAAAAGAACAGAGGACAGTCTAATTGAGATTTTTATTCTGTGATGTCAGTAAAAAGCTTCTGGGATCAAAATAGTAGCAAATTACATTTCTAGGCACCAGTAGGAGTTTTAGACTTCAGATCTCGTGTTTTACCATCTCTACTTTAAAAATGTATTTCTTTTCCTCAACAATGTGTCATTTTTTCCCTCATATTGGTGGCTGCCACTCATATTTGAAACAGTCCTGGTGAGAAGGGGTGGGGCTTGAATCGAATAAGTAGCAGGGAAATCTGAGAAAAGGACTGGGTTAAACACATGCCCCTTCTCTACCAATGAGACGTTTGTAATGGAGAAAACGTGGAATTCACCTTGGAACATGTAGCACACGTTGCTTACTTAGTGGGTCATCAAGTAGGCTGGCAGACACAGATGGGGTGTATAGAAGGCAAGGTGGAGATAGATTTGTCTGTCATGAGCAAAAAACTGGTAATCAAAGTTGTAACAAGAAGTCATGTTGCTCAGAAAGTCAGCCTGAATAAAGGTGCAGGTAACGCTGAGGACCCGTGGGAGCTGGAGAGCTGAGCAGGAGACGGAGCCAAGCAGGAGAACTGAGCCGCAGCTGGGGAAGGCAGAGCCACCGTGCAGCCGAGGCAAAGGAAAGGAGGGACCGAGGAAAGGTCCCAGGTGAACCAAGGAACAGACCCCTGCTAGAGATGGCCGTTAGGAAGGCATTGGTGGCCTTAGAAATAACGGACTCCACGGGGTGGAATTGAACCCTGATTGTCACGCGAGGAAGTGGAGACAGACTTCTCTCAAATGCAGGAGGAAGGTTCTAGGTGGAGGGGAGTAAAGGGCCCAGTGGGAATTTCGCTCTTGTATTTAAGATAGAACTGAACTTGCGCATGAAGGGGAATAACCAGAGACGGAAAGATGACATCCAAGAAAAGTAAAAGAAGAGGTGAATTCTAGAAGCAAACCTGAGATTAATAATATGATCTGCTATAAAGATGAAAGGATTAGATTAAGACAGGAAAGCTGTATCTTTCCCAAAGAAGAAAAATGTCTACTACAATAACCCTTAAATTCCATTGTTTTTTTTTGATGGGTAAATCACTGATTCACCTCCAAACTCAGATGAGATGATGATGTGTGGACTGCATGTGGTTTGGCTCCAGGTTCACGTGCTGGAAGCTTGGCCCCAGTGTGGCAGGGTTGAGATGTTAGATCCTCCAAGAGGTGGGATCTGTGGAGAGTAATTGGGTCAGGGGGTAACCACTCTAGTGAATAGGAAACCCCGACTTGTGAGAACCGGTCACGTCTGAGACGGGTGGATTCAGCCTTGAGAGATGGGGTTGTTATAAAAGACAGGATTTCTTTCTTGATTTCACAAATGTCCTTTCTACAGGGGACTTTCCACTTTTCTGCCCTGTTTGGACATAGCCAGTTAATGGTACTCGGCTGTTTGTTTGGACTTACTTACCAGACACCAGAGTCATGAGCTGAATAAATTTCTTTTTCTATTACCCAGAGTCAGGCATTTTATTATAGTAGCACAAAGTAGTCCAGATAGACAGATGGTAAATTGTCACTCTAAAAATACAAGCAAACAAAAACAGCTTCCTCCCAAATAAGGGGATACTGCGTACTCATCAGTCAGGTAAGCAGGACTTGACATGAGAATGCCACTGATTTACCTAAATAGGAGGTCAGCATAGAATAGAATCTAAGTGAGGGTGTTCACTCAGGTTCCTCTAGGGAATCCACATTGATAAGTTATCTAATTATTGTCTACACAGCAGGCATACATACAATCCTAGTGGAAAGGTGAGGGGCAGGGTGGGTCATCCAGCTGATCCGTCCTCTGATTCCATGTCCACCCTACAGCGTCCTCTGTGTGGCATGGCTGCCTGTCATAGCATCCTGCACTCCACTGCCCTGGTCCTCCTCTGCTTGGGCAAACCTCTCTTCTTTTGCATCTGGCTGGTCAGAGCCAGTCCCTGAAAGACTAGTCACCACTGGCTGAAGTACTAGCGTGGCTGTCAGACTTTCAGGTTGCAGACAGCAGAGTGTCCATGGAGGCCACTTCTTCAATGTCATGTGGGGCTCTGCCCATGGGGACGCTCAGCTCCCTCAGTGACTTCTCCATCATCACCTTTGATCTCAACAGCTTTTGTGGACCCTGGTGGTCACGAACGTGTGCAAAAGAGGAAGAGCAGGAAGCACGGACAGCTCTCACATTTCCTCACAGCCGAGGCGGAGGCCTTCCTGGTCTGCTCTTCAGGGCCCCAGGGCCCCACAGCTCCGTGAGGGCCGCACGTTGCTGATATTTAATGTGGTCTTTAAAGTGACCTTCGTTTCCTGTTATCCACGCTGGCCTCTTTATCATGAAGAGAAAATAACTGAAACATAACTTCTTTTTTCCCCCTTTTACAAGGAAGGAGAAAACCAAAGCTCCCGTCATGACAAGACGCCCTTGATTTCACAGAAACCTGATTTATTTAATGACCTGAAAGCGTAGCTTTTATGTACCTCAATTATAAGTGTGGTTGGAATCCAAGTATGAAAATTATGTTTCACAAGCTCTATAGACTAGAATGGTAAATTAAGTTTAGAATTAACAAGAATTGAAAGTGCCAGCAAGAAAAGATAGCATATTCAGTGACTTTTTTTTAAGAAGAAAAAATTAAAGTTCTAAAGGATGGCTGATGTATTCTGGGTGAAAAATTGGTAAAAACCTAGAAGGTATGGTTTACTTGAATTCATCATCTTTTAGTGTTTTGTGGTAATATGTCTTAATATTCATCCTTTCGTGTTTTTATGGGGGTTTATCATGGCTTAGTGGTGTTCACTTAAAGGAAGAGAACACTTGATACCATGGCGCCTGTTTTGGTGATTCTCAATTTAGAGACAGATGAAGAATTTGTGGGGGGAAAAAGGAAATGAGTGTTACTGTCCCCGTTCACAGCACTCAAAACCAAGTTGTGGATTGTGCCCCACGGTACTCTCATGACACGCTCTGCAAAGGGCTGGTGCTGAAGGCTTCCCTGTGTAGCACGTCTCCTAGACAGGACTGAAACTGGGTGAAATCAATGTGCATAGACGCCAATCGATCACACACGGGCAGAAAGAAACTTCTTGAGTCAAGCTCTGTCCACTGTTAAAATGAAGAGAGGCACCAGGGAGGACCTTGACGTGGACACAGCCTGATTCAGGTAGCTCCCGATGCTAGCACTAGTTTCAGCTACTGATGGGGGAAAACTTGAAGCATTGTCTGTTTTCTGGAAGTTGTTTTATGGCAACGCTCAGGAGGAAAGAGAAAACAGTAGCAGTGCCACATTGTATAAATCAAAGGGAAGGGCTTGGGTTTATTTTATAAGAGGGAAATTACACACTTGGCAGGGCATGTAGCACACAGGTGTCAATTATTTTAGAAGGGGGTGGAGCTGGGTTCGCTTTGTATCCACCCAGAGGAAGAAGTCACCAAATATTTGCTAATAACGTTAATGTGAAGATGTGCCAAATGTCACACTTCTCAGGTGCATGAAGCATGAAGAATTGGAGAAAAGAGAGGGAGCAGAGCTGGGGCTCCTCAGCTTTGGACAGGTGTTGTGGGGAGAATAAAGAGGTCAGAGTCACAAACCCAGGGTTTGCTCGGCCCCATCCCTGGGGTGGGGGAGGAGAGGTTTTGTTTGCTTTACTTTTACTTCAGTGGTTTCAATCTGGCTGAATTAATGATGGTTTTCTAGGAATATGCCTTTATCGTGTGCTTGGAGTTATTTTGAGCTTCCTTCATTTTTAAACGTTCTTCTGGCATTTTAATGGGAAGTAGTGGGGAGGCGTATCAGGCACTGCCTGGCTACTGACTTTCTGAACTCTCATCAGCAAAGCCTGTGTGTCTCCAGGGGCGCACAGCCGGGTGGGCAGGTGGAGGCCTGTGGTGCAGGACCTGCAAAAGCAGAAGAGCTCAACACTCCAGGAACAGACAGTCCAGGATAAAGGCAAACCTCTCCCCTCATTAGTCCTGATTATCAGCAGAGCTCTTGCCTAGAAAAGTGCTTACGCATGCAAAGGATTTGTGACATAATTATTGGCTGTTTTTTGTGTTCAGTATTTGGAGTTTTCAGTGGAGGGTTCTGAGCCTAAGCATTAATCTAACTGTCAGGATGATGCTTTATCTATGTTTGATCCATCCAGCTCCTATTACCGTATTTTGAGATTACTGTCCAGGGCCCTGTTCTTTGTTATGCAGCTTATACTGCTTATGAGGAAATCTATTAGGTTATAAGAAAATTTACTCATTAATTTACAGAGGAAATGGCAAATTCAGCTGAGCACAGTGGCACATCCCTGTAATTACAGCAGCTCAGGAGGCTGAGGCAGGAGGATTGAGAGTTTGAAGCCAGCAACTTATCAAGGCACTAAGCAACTCAGACCCTGTTTCTATAAACCAAAAAAAAAAAAAAAAAAAAAAAGGGGTGGGGACTGGGGATATGGCTCAGTGGTTCAGTGCCCCTCGGTTCAATGCCCCTTGGTTCAGTGCCCCTTGGTTCAATTTCTGGTACAACCCCCTCCCACAAATTCATAATGAATTTGCTTAATGCAGCAATACCCTAAGTAAAGCATACATGTATATCCTTCATATTTTAAATAATCACCTGCATCTCTTGTCAGATGATGATACCTTGATGTTTTCCGATGGTCAGGGCACTTACTGATAAACTTCTTAAGCTCTGGGATAAAAGAACTTGTTATTCCACTTGCTGGATTATGATACAGAGTCCATTTTCACTCACAACCCCATGGCATCCAGCTGAGAATCCTGAGACAATTTATTGTCCCATTTGATATTTGAGCAGATGTTCATTATTTTTAAGGCATTAAGTATATCTCAGTGTACACATTGTCAAAAAACATAAAATTAATTTCAGTACGTGTTTGAAAACATAAAACAATGTGAAATAAATTGCTGTACTAATATAATTTAAATACAACTTTAATATGATATTTTAAGACTTCATAATTTTACTGTTATTTAAGAGTACGTAAGATCATTTCAAGGTCTCTGTTAATCACGGAGCAACTTTCCTAGCTTGTACCTAGCCTTTGTCCCTCCTAGTACTTGGGTGTGCCTGGGAATCTCTGAAGGACTGGTGCAGCAGCTCACACATGGTCCATGAAAATCTCAAACACCATGGGATGGGAAGAGAACCAAGAAGCCAGAGGTATCTGGGGATAATGAATGGGCTGGTGTTCACACATGCGCACGCACACACACACACATATACACACATACCACGTTTTTATCTATCTGTTGAACACTTAGGTTGGTTCCAGAGCTTAGCTATTGTGAATTGAGTTGCTATGTGCATTGATGTGGCTGCATCACTGTAGTATGCTGATTTTAAATCCTTCGGATGTATGCTGAGGAGTGAGATAACTTGGAATGGAACCACCATTAGACCCAGTTTTCTGCGGAATCTCCATACTGCTTTCCAGAGTGGTTGCACCAATTTGCAGTCCCACCAGCAACGTACCTGTTTATCCACATCCTCATCAACATTTATTGTTGCTTGTATTCCTGATAATTGCCATTCTGACTGGAGTAAGATGGAATCTCAGTGTAGTTTTAATTTGCATTTCCCTAATTGCTAGAAATGTTGAATATTTTTTCATATATTTGTTGACCTTATTTCTTCTTCTGTGCTGTGCCTATTCAGTTCTTTTGCCCATTTATTAAGTTATTTATTTATTTTTGGTGTTAATGTTTTTGAGTTCTTTATCCTGGTGATCAGTGGTCTGAGGTACAGGTGACAAAGATTTTCTTGCAATCTTTAAGATCTCCCTTCATGCTTTCCTTTGCTGTGAAGAAGATTTTTTTGTTTGTTTGATACCATCCCATTTATTGAATCTTGATTATACTTCTTGTGTATTAGGAGCCTTGTTCAGGAATTTGGTTCCTAAAACGACATGATGGAGAGTTGGGCCTACATTTTCTTTTAGTAAGCGCAGGGTCTCTGGTCTCATGCCTAGGTCCTTGATTCACTTCAAGTTAAGTTTTGTGCAGGGTGAGAGATAGGGGTTCAATTTCATTGTGCTACATATGGATTTCTAGTTTGCCCAGCACCATTTGTTGAAGAGGCAATTTTTTCTCCAATGTATGTTTTTGTTGCCTTTGTCTAATATGAGTAACTATTATTTTTGTGGGTTTGTCTCTGTCTTCTATTCTGTACCATTGGTCTATGTGTCTGTTTTGGTGCCAGTACCACGCTGGGTGGTTTTTGTTACTATGGCTCTGTAGTATAGTTTAAGGTCTAGTATTGTGATGCCTCCTGCTTCACTTTTCTCACTAAGAATTGTTTTGGCTATTCTGGGCCTTCATTTTTCCAAATGAATTTCATTATCGCTTTTTTAAATTTCCATGAAGAAATTTTGGAATTTTGGAATTTTGATGGGAATTGCATTGAATCTATATAGTACTTTTGGTAGTATGGCCATTTTGACAATATTAATTCTGTTCAAGAACATGGGAGGTCTTTCAGTTTTCTAAAGTCTTATTCAATTTCTTCTTTTAGTGCTCTGTAATTTTTATTGTTGAGGTCTTTCACCTCTTTTGTTAGATTGATTCTCATGTATTTTATTTTATTTTTTGAGGCTTTTGTGAATGGTATGGTTTACTTAATTTCTCTTTTGGCTGATTTTTCATTGGAGAATAGGAATGAAATTTATTTGAGTGTTAATTTTGTATCCTGCTACTTTGCTGAATTCATCAGACTGGAAGTTTTCTGATGGCATTTCTTTTTTGGGGGGGTGGTTCTAAATATATAATATTGTTGGCAAACAGGTAGTTTAGCTCTTTTACTATTCCTATCCCTTTAATTTATTTTACCTAATTTCTTTGACTAGAGATTTGAGGACTGTTGAATAGAAGTGAAAATGGGCATCCCTGTCTTATTTGTGTTTCTAGGGGGAATGCTTTTAGATTTCTTTTTTCCACTTAGAATGATGTTGGCCTTGGGTTTAGCATAGATAGCTTTAACAATGCTGAGGTATGCTCCTACTATCCCTAGTTTTTCTAGTGTTTCAAACATGAAGGGGTACTGTATTTTGTCAAATGCTTTATCTGCATTTATTGAAATAATCCTGTGATTCTTGTCTTTAACTGTATTCTTGTGATGAAGTACATTTGTTTCTGTATTTTGAACCAACCTTGCATCCCTGGGATGAAACCTACTTGTTCATGGTACACTATCTTTTTAATGTGTTTTTGTATATGATTTGCCAGTATTTTTTTGAGCATTTTTGTATTTATGTTAATTGGTCTGAAGTTTTCTTTGCTAGATGTCTTCAACTAGTTTTGGTATCAGGATGATGTTGGTTCATAGAATGAGCTTGAAAAAAGTTCCCTCTTACATTTCATGAAATAATTGGAGGAGGATTGCTGTTTGTTGTTGTTGTTGTTGTTGTTGTTGTTCTATAGGAATCAGCTGAGAATCCATCTGGTCCTGGGCTTTTTGGTTAGGTGATTGTTGGTAGGTTTTTAATGGCTTCATTAATCTTGTTACTTGAAATTGACCTGTTTAAATTTTCTATATTCTTCTGGTTCAATCTGAGTAGGTCATATGTCTATGAATTTATCGATGTCTTCAAGATTTTCTAGTTTACTGGAGTATACATTTTCAAAAAAGCTTCTGATTATCCTCTTTGTTTCAGTAGTATGTAGTGATATTTCCATTTTCATCACAGACTTTAATAATCAATTTTTTTTCTTTTAGCTTGGCTAAGGTTTTATCAATTCCGTTTTTTTTTTTTTCAAAGAACCAACATTTTGGTTCATTGATTGTTTGGAATTTTTTAAATTGCTATTTCATTGATTTTTTTTTTTTTTTGGCTCTGATTTTAATTATTTTTCTGTCTTCTGATTTTGATGTTGACCTTTTTCTAAGGCCTTGAGATGTAATGTTAGGTTATTTGACTTTCTGTTCTTTCAATGTATGAGCTCAATGCTATGAACTTTCTTCTTAGAACCACCTTCATAGTGTCCCAGAGATTTTGATATGTTGTGTCATAATTCTCATTTACATCTAACTATTTTTTGTTTCATCCCTATTTCTGCTGCTATCCATTCAATAGTGAATTAGTCTGTCTCCAGATGTTAGAGTAATTTCTATTTTTATCTTATTATTGATTTCTAATTTTATTCCATTATGATCTGATAAAATTCAGGGTATTGTCTTTATTTTTTTTTTAATTTGCCAAGAGTTGCTTTCTTTCCTAAAATATGGTATATTTTAGAAAATAATCCATGTGCAGCTGAGAAAAAAGTATATTTAGTACTGATGGATGAAATATGTCTAGTAAGTCTAAATCACTAGTTGTATTGTTGAGTTCTATAGTTTCTTTAGTTTTTGTGTGGATGATCTATAGTGATGAGAGGAATGTTAGTCACCCAGTATTATTGTGTTGTGGTCTATTTCAGTCTTGATATTGAGAAGGGTTTGTTGGATGTATGTAGATGCTCTATTGTTTGGAGTATAAATATTTGTGACTGTTATTTCTTGTTTCATGCCTCCCTTAAGCAGTATGAAACAGACTTCTTTGTTTCTTCTGACTAATTTTGGTTTGAAGTCCACTTTATCTGATGTGAGAATAGAAACCCCTGCTTGTTTACAAGATCCATGTGAATGATGTTTTTTCCCATTGTTTTACCTTCAGTCTGTGGATGTCTTTGCCTATGAGGTGAGTCTCTTGAAGACAGCATATTGTTGGGTCTTGCTTTTTAATCTGATCTGTCAGCCTATGTCCTTTGATTGATGAGCCGAGTCCATTAACATTCAGTGTTATTGAGAAAAGATTTTTATTTACTGTCATTTTGATTTATTTCTAGTTTTAAAGTTGAATTATATACTATTCTCCTAGTGTAGTTTCACCCTCTACTGGCTTTCATTTGTATTCTTCATTTCTTATTTATGAAATATTTTGTTGAATAGTGCCAGCTTTTCAGTTGTGAATTCTTTTGTTTATTGTGGAAGGTTTTTACCTCATCTTCAAATCTGAAGCTTAATTTTGCTGTATATAGTATTCTTGGTTGGCGTCCATTTTCTTGCAGAGCTTCTTAGATATTATTCCAAGGCTGCCTAGCTTTCAGTGTCTGGGTTGAAAAATCAGCTAATAACCAGATTTGTTTACTGCTAAGTGTGACCAGTTGTTTCTCTCTGCTTTCAGCTGCTTTTAAGATTCTGTCCTTACTCTCTGTGTTATACATTTTCATAATGTGCCTAGGAGTGGGTCTGTTGTAACTTTGTGTATTTGGAGTCCTGTATGCTTCTTGTATTTGATTTTCTATTCCATTCCATTCATTTTCATTCTTAAGATTTGGGAAAATTTGTTATTGTTTCATTGAAAAGATTGTGTGTTCCTTTAGTTTTACTTCAGAATCTTCATCTGCCCCTATGAATCTTAGATTTGGCCATATTGCTTAAACTCTGTTCACAGTCTTCTCTATGATCATATTTATTTTCAAGATTATGTACTTTGTCTTCATTGCCTGAAAATCTGTCTTCTAAATGGTCTAGTCTACTGGTAATACTTACCATTGAATTTTTAATTTAGCTTTATTGATTCCTTTGAGAGTTTGATTTTTTAAAAATTTCTATTTCTTAATGATCTCTCACTTCTCGTATTTTCTGATTTCACTTCTTTTATCATCATTTGTCTTATAGATCAAACTTAACTATAAACTCTCTAAATTCTTTCTCTAACATTTCCTTCACTGTGGCTTGGTGGAATCTGTTGTCATTCTAGTTTGTTTGGGATGCATGTTTCCCACGCTTTTTCATATTGTTTATATGTCTACCCATCTACCTGAATGGATCTAAAGCAGCAGAACTTCTATTCTTCAAGTTTTTAGTTATCTTGTAGGTTTGTAATGCCTCACAGATTGGGGGAGACAAATGAGTGCAACCAAGCATGCATACAACATATAGCACTAAATTAAGAACTTAATTCCCATGAACATTTAAAATGTTAATTGACACATTTAACAGAAATGGTAGGATCAGCAATTTTTAAAAAAAAATATTTATTTGTTTTAGTTGTATACAATGCCTTTATTTATTTATTTTTATAATTTTTAATATGTACAACTCATAGTGCATGTATTTAGCATCTTTTTAGATACAACTGTTTGTATACAAAGTATATTCGTACAATTCAGGTCTTCAATCATGCACTTAGGAAAATGATATCCATCTCATTCAATCACCTTTTCTTTTTTTTTCTTTTCTCCCCCTCCCTCTCCCTTTGTTCCCTCCCTTACCCTACCTTCCCTTTGACCATTCTAGTGTTCCTCTAATCCTCCTATGTACCCCCATCCAACAATACTATGAACTAGCTTCCTTATATCAGAGAAAACATTTGGTACTTGGATTTTTGAGACTGACTAACTTCACTTAGCATTATGTCTTCCAACTTCATCCATTTACCTGCAAATGCCATTAATTTATTTTCTTTTATTGCTGAGTAAAATTCCATTGTGCGTATATACCACATTTTATTAATCCACTCATTTACTGAGGGACATCTAGGTTGGTTCCACAACCTAGCTATTGTGAATTGCGCAGCTACAAACATTGAGATAGTTGTGTCACTGTAATATGCTGTTTTTAAGTCCTTTGGGAATAGACCCAGGAGTGGGATGGCTGGGTCATAGGGTGGTTCCATTCCCAGTTTTCCAAGAAATCTCCATACTGCTTTCCATAACGGTTGCACCATTTTGCAGTCCCACCAGCAATGTATGAGTGTCAATGCCTTTATTTTTATGTGATGCTGAGGATCGAACCCAGGCCGCGCATGTGCTAGGTGAGTGCTCTGCCGCTGAGCCACAACCCCAGCCAGGATCAGCAATTATCTTGTAAAATATTTTTTTACAAGATAAATTATCTTTTTAAAATATTTTTTTAAGCCGGGCGCGGTGGCGCACGCCTGTAATCCCAGCACTTTGGGAGGCTGAGGCAGGAGGATCGCGAGTTCAAAGCCAGCCTCAGCAATAGCGAGGCACTTAGCAACTCAGTGAGACCCTGTCTCTAAACAAAAATACAAAAAAGGGTTGGGGATGTGGCCCAGTGGTCGAGTGCCCCTGAGTTCAATCCCTGGTACCACGCACACACACACAAAATATTTTTTTAGTTGTCAATGGACCTTTATTACATGTGGTGCTGAGAATCGAACCCAGTGCCTCACACATGCTAGGCAAGCACTCTACCACTGAGCCACACCCCCAGCCCCAGGATCATCAATTTTTATCGGTGAGGATAAAATTATAAATTTATAAATTATGTCTGTCATAAAATTAAACAATAGGTATTATCTGCTTTCTGCTGTATTAAGTGTTGCTATAGCAGTACTTGGGGTCTGGCATTTCATAAACCAATTAGTGTTAAGAGAAGTTAAGAATAGAGTTAATTAAGAGGAAAGAAGAAGAGATTGGAGGGTAGAAGAGGGTTTGTAGTTTCAAGTGATGGATAGAGCAGGTGCTGAGGCCATGTAGACGGGGTGCTTATGGGGGCCGTGAGAAACATAGAAATGAAAAACTAAAGAGAAAAAAAAAATTTGTTAACAAGAGAAAAGAGTGAAACAAGGGGAAATAGAGTATGAAACAGGCAATACAAAATCAATCAAAAATATGCTGATCAAAACACCTAGCCCTCAAAAAACAGGAAAAATAACTACCATAAAGAAGTGCTAGGAATGATGAAGCAGAACTAGACCATGAGGGCTGTGCACACTGCTGGGTGGAACTGCCCTTCCCTTTCTCAGCCTCCCTGCTCTGCAGGATGGCATGGGGACTGTAGGAGGTGCTCTCCGCTCCACTCCCAGGGTTGTAGAAGTGAAGCTCCTGGGTGGGGTTAGGACTAGGGGTCATTGAATCACTGCACCTCTAGGACTGCACCCCAGGAGTCTCCCAGGGCTCCCCTTGTGGGACAGGGGAGCCAGTCCTTGGCCACATGTGTGTTGGTAGATACTGCGCTTTCTGGCCTCCCTGATCTGTCCCCAAGCGCTCCTGCTCATGCCGGTAGGAATTCCGGAGCAGCTGCCGCTGGTCCTGTGCTGCTGGGCTCCCGGGAGAGAGGGAGGTGGGCTCTCTCCAGCCTCTCCCATCTGTGGCACCCCTGGGCAAAATGCTCTCCTTGCCAGAAATTCGGAATTGCCAGGCTCTGTCTAGCTCCCTGGGCTGGTGACTGCCAGACTCATGCAGTAGACTCAGTCCTGAGCTCCGAGTCTGAACTTGGGGTCTCTGTTGGGGTCAGCAGTTTGGATGTCCCAAAAGGGCCCCAGTCTCTGTGCCCCATGCAGAGCTGGCACACCCGGGGTGTCTTTCCTGCACCCATTTCATGAGCTGAGTAGCCTCTCCATGGGCCCAGGGCAGGCAGCCCCTCCCATCCTGGGATTCTGCACTCCAAGACTGTCCACAGCACTTTGCAGCCAATTTTCTGACCTGTGTTCTAATTTTCCCCAACTCCTGCCAGGAGCCCAGCTCCAGTTTTGTTAAGTGTGTGTGTGTTTAAATCATGACTATTGTTTTTTTCCTGATTGACTTAGCATGGAAAAGAATTTTAAAAATTTATGTCAAATTCAATGTAGCTTCTTATCCCTATGTTCAAATATGATTTTAGGTCTACAATCAAAATATTTTCAGATTTATGGAACTATTTTTAAATAACTTCAAGGTTATATCTCTAGAAATACACATCTAGAATGCATTAAGTTATTTGTTGTATTTTAAAAATTGATTTACAGAAACATGCTGTATACGAATCTTGATATAGCCCAGCCCTTAGATAAATACATTACTTTTTAAAAATTTGTATTCATTTATTTTTAAACAACTGTAGTAATTAGTTTAAAAGTAGTTTCCATTTTTCCTCATCTGATAATCATGCCCAGTTTAATTTCCTCTTCTTGGGGGCTGGACCTGGTAATGGCCTTGTTTATTTTTATACTGTATATATTATGTTCTACTATGAAAATTTTTCAATTGTCACAGATTAAATACGCTCTAATTCTATAGTGAATTGATGCTGTTCTTTATAACCTGGTTATTAGTGCAAAGAAATTTATGGATGGTGTAAATGTTTTATGGACTACTCACAGCACATTAGATGTTTACGGAACTAATATATTTAATCTTGACCTTGGCCATATGTTTATGGTCTAGGAAACCAAGGTGGAGAAACACATATTCTGAATTTTATTGTAATTGTGTGGCATAAGGAAGTTGGAAACATTGAGAGAACAGAAATGTTGGGTGTTAGAGATAAGAATATATTCTTTTAACCCTTAATTCAAATGGAATTCCTGTGGAAAAGTAAAGGTTTTCATGGGCTTTTGAAGATCAAAGAGTTTTTGTCTAGTGGTCTTTCCAAAGGGAAAGAATACTCTGCAAATTGGAATTTGTTTTTATCAAACCTCTCTTGACAGGAATCTGACAATGTGTGTCTCTTCATTTTCCTGAGCCTGTTCTTGGTTTTGTAAGTCTTTTAGTCTATCATGTTTTCTAATTGTCCACAAGATCAGCATACAGTCTGTGTTAGCTTTTCATTGCTGTGACTAATAGACCCGACACAAACAACTGAGGGGGAAAGGTTTTACTTGCTTCTTGGTTTCAGAGGTTCAGTCCATGGTTGGCTGGCTGCATTGCTCTGGGCCTGAGGTGAGGCAGAACAAGAGGCAAAAGGGTGTGGTGGTGGAGAACTGCTCAGCTCATGGTTACTGGGGGGGCGTAGGGTTGGGGAATGAGCCAAGGACAAGATATAGTCCCAAGGGGGGCATGCCCCCATGGGCCTACTTGCTTCAACTATGTCTCACCTGCCTACAGTTTCCACCTAGTAGTCAATTAAAATTGTTAATCCATCAAATGAATCAATTCACTGATAAGGTTGGAACCTTCATTTCCTGAAGTCCCCCTACCCCCTCTGGACATTGCTATATGGCCTTTAACACACGCGTTTTGGGGGATAACCTATACCCAACCAAAACAATCTCTCTGCAGTCATTTGGGAAAGATGGAGGATTTTGCTAACTGGGGTTTTAAATATTTTTTTCCAAAATATTTGCATTTGTATTCTCTACTTTAGCACTGGAAGGGTTCTGTCATGTAGGAGGTCCTCAATGAGACTATTCCAGTTCTACTCCAGTGCAGGAGTGGAATGTCAGGACACGCAGGGAAGGCCACTGAGGCTTCTTCCAGCATGGGAATCCCAGCTTGCTTTCCCAGGACTGTTACACGTGTGCCCTCTGTGGTAAAGACCAGGCAGGAAGGCCTGCTGCGACTTCTCTCGCTTCCTGGACAACTTATGTGCTAAAATCTTTCGTTCTCTGTTAACTTACACTTCACAGTACTTCCTACTTTATTCTCTTTTACCTTTCCGATGACTCGCCCCATGATTTTTTTTATTCCATAAAATCAGAAGTTACAATAACACTTGGAATGGGCCTGATGTTAACATCAAACTCGTAATGGAAAAGAGAAATGAAGAAAAATTAAGCTCGTGAGGAAGCCGTGGGACAGGATGGTAAAAAGCTGGCCAGGGAAGGGAAAGCACAGGGAACCAGGGACAAGGGATGGATGAAGATCTCGCCTTCCTTATTGGCATGCTTAGCCAACATTCTGAATCCCTTGGAAGGTCTGCTTGTTTCTTTGGTCCAAAGAGGAAAGGTGGCATGATATCTGAGGACCTCAACATAGTTGTGGTTCTGCCAACGAAATTTGGTTCATGCACCCCGATTTCCTCTGGCCTTGTTATACACATTAAAAATAGATTGTGCCATATTGGTGCTCCATCCACCTCTTGATACACCGAAATCTCTGAAAAGAGAAAATGAGAACAATGTACCATTGACTTTATAGTCCATAGTTGAAGAAAGCATGGTTTATTTCTAGTAACCACCTACCCTTTTAAGTAAATGCTTCATGTTGAAGGATGGTTTTGAGGGTTGAGGATTTATAAATCACAAACTGGGTCAAATTTGAGGATTATGAAATCAGGAATGGAGTGTGTATGTATCTATATTATAAGTATGGGTGTATTTATGATGCATGTTTGTAATATATAAAATATGACAGGCATTAGGCTTACTTTCATTCCTTCAGTCCGTTTGGTGCCACAAGATCATAATGCCCCCTAATAAAAGATAGGTTTTGAGCCTCAGTAGCTCCATGTATCAAGAGCACCCTGGAGGGAGGGTCAGATGAGGGGAATGTTGTAGATAGGCCTAAACTGAGCAGCCCTCTGCCTCATTGGAATTCCAGTCTTATTACTTCAGTGGGTTCAAGAGTTCATAAGAGCATAAAATCCCCACATAACATACTTTATGAAATCAGAAGTGAGTTATGCGGCTTGGAGACCCTAGATGTTGTTTAGTGTTCCACTGGTCCACCCGACAGCACAGCGTTCAGCCCTAGCTTTCGGTCCCGTTTTATCAACTTTTATGACAATTACATAATGTAAAATCAGGTTTCAAACCACAAACTCCAAAGATGGTAAAATAGAAGATGTTACGTAGTTAATACTCTGGATTTTCCTATAGGTTTAAAATTAGAATATTCCATCGTAAATGTTTTAATTGTTGAAGACGATTGGTATAAAATTACTTTTTGTGGGGAAAAAGTAACTTGTCTATGTAAGCATCTGTTTACTTACTTTTGCACTGCTTTATTCTAAAAAGGTTTGACTAAAAAAAGATAATTTGTGAAAAATTAAAAAGGAAATTGCCAAGCAGCTCATAAATTAACTTTCGTTTAATGCACCCGAGGTGCCAGAAACGTTCACACATAACAGCTCATTTAATCCATTCCCCATACTGTCTGGCTTTCTTTTTTAAAATACAAGACACACAAGCTCACATAGGAAGATCACATGGGTGGTCACTTATTTGCTCATTATCAAAAAATAAGTGGCAGAGTTTAGGTTCAAGCCAAGATTTTCAGCTGTAATGGATTTCCCAGAAGCTCCCCATTACTTTGTCTTTAGCTTAGAATTCATGATCACAGTTCTGTCCTTCATCCTATCAAGGCTAGATGCAAGACAGCATTTCCTGGAGTGAAGTAGGAAAAACAGCTTCAATCTGTGGACAAAAGAACCAAGACTGGGTAGGGAAGGCACAGCAATGTTTCGGGAATTACATTGTCCCCTCTTGTATCAATGGATTTCACAGTGTGTGAGGAGTATTCTCAGAGCTCCATCATGATCATAAATCAATGTGATTATTTACATTTAAACATGATCCAAACATTAATTATCAAGTGGCAACTCCATGCCAGGCACTTTTCTGTGCAACTGAGATACATCATTGATCAAAACAAATGTGATTGTCCTTATACAGACCACCTTTAACATTTTTTTACATTTTCCATTCTCTGTTATGTATGTTTTTGCAATTATGAATATTATACACAAAGCATATGGAGTTGGAAATTTCTTGGAAAATAGTTTCCTATGCTGATGCAAAAGTTGGACTTCACCAATGTATAACCTGAGAATCAGTCAGCTCTTTTGTTTGGAGACAGCAAGAGCAAATCTGAATAAATTATAGATAGGATGATTGCATATCATATAAATTAATTCTGTTCTAAAATGAAGCAAAAGTGCAAATCATCATTCACTGGAAAAAAAACCTAAAGGTCAAGTATTTCCAGAAGTGTGAGGCCACATTCACTGAAACTTCAGGGCAAACTCGTGAACAGCTAGTCACTGTTAGATTTTGATTCCTTCATGAGTACAGGGACTTTGAGCAGAAAATCAGCCCTTCCATTTCACTGAGAAATTGGGACAACCAAGGTGGTTTTCCTTCATGCAGGTTCTTTTAAAGAAGCCTCTCTGGATTTGAGACTCTTGCTTTCTGCTGATGTCACAGGTAAATAGGAGCCCCTGACATTTTAAGCTTGCATTCTTTTTGTGTTTGCAATCTATTTCCTCTGTCTCCATTGGGGACCTTATCATTCATACCCTTTGTCCATTTTTGTGTGTGTGTGTGTGTGTGTGTTCCTTTAAGAGAAAAACCTATGGAGTCTAAATGGTGCTGTGGATGGTGTGCAGAGCCCTCCACTTCCAGTTCTATCTACCCCTTAGCTGCTGCTGCTTAGCCCACACTGGCTCCATTTTCCTAGGTATTACATAGTGGTGTTCTGAGGACATCAGCCTCAATTGCCTTTTAGTCTCTTCCCACACCTGCAGTTCATCAAACTCAACATTTATATCCTACTTTGCTTTGTAGGGATCCAAATCTGTTACCATCCTGGACCTCGGCTTCTCTGTTGCTCTCCCTACCTATCTGCCTATGCACGGGACGCCTCCAGCTGAAGGTGTGACAGGCCCCCCCTAACCAAGGCTTCTGTCATGTTAACATACATCCACTCACTCACGCGCTGCTGCTCCCCTCTGAACAGCTTCACTACCAGCTCTGAAACACAACACCAGGAAGCATCTTGGTCCCATTCCATCCCTACGGCTGCATCGTGGGAGTCCTGTGAGAACCATCCCCTAATGAATGCCGCCCTTCCTGTCCAGTTCTTCCCGTGCCCTTCCCTCGGCCGTGCTTTCCTCTTTTCACTGCTGTGATGCCTCTTGATTGCTGTGACTCCCTTTGGTCTGACTGGTCTTCACTTTGTCTTCGGTGCTGTCAACAATGGTGTCTCTCTTACTCTGGTCCCCTAGCTCCCTGGTACCAGATAAGCACAGACACTCTTATCTTACTGTATTCATCCAGTAATTCCGTTATGGAAATAGCTCTAAATGTGCAGTGTTGCAAAGTTACCAAAAGTAAATGTCATTCAAGTAATTAAAACATAAGATTTTTGCACAGACAACATAAAACAATTTTGTGCCAAGATTAGCTAAATATATTTGAACAAAAGACAGATATATTGATCTATCTTTTGCTGTAAGTCAGTTGATGTTATCAATTTTCTAGTAACAGCAGGTTTATGAAGGATGCTGAATGAAGGTACATATTTTGTTTTTGTTTTAAGGGCAATTTCTGCCTTGCCAATAGAAATCATTTTTTTAAAAAATATTTATTTATTTGCTTTAGTTGTACACAATGCATTTTTATTTTTACATGGTGCTGAGAATCGAACCTGGGCCACGCACATGCTAGGCGAGCGCTCTACTGCTGAGCCACAATCCCAGCCCTAGAAATCAAGTTTTGTTGAGGTGCACACGCACACACATACACACGTATATCTACTTTTTTTGTTGGGAACTGTATATCAATATGTATGTATCAATATATATGGATTTGTGTTTTCTCGAGACAAAAAACACTCAAAAACTTTGTCAGTGATTTTTTTTAAAGATGGGAGCCGAACCACATTAATAGCACAATTTTATCCACATTGAATAATCAAGAAATACATGATAGTTATGGTGGGGATAGAAGAACTATTTGAAATGAACAGAATGTAAGATCAGATGTAAGTGAACTGAGGAAGCTGGAGATGTTTGAGGTGTGTTTGTCCTTCTGCATGCTTAGTTGAGGCTTGGCCAGGTAGTTGGGTACACTGCTTTGTGTTTACTTAGTGTTTCCAATGGAGAAATTTTGCATAAGCACATGTAAAATTTACATTCTGTTCAAATAATCACTTAATATTTTTAAAAATCACCTATTTTCATTGAGGAACCTCTTGGCTGCTTCTGTCTACACCTCTGGTGCTCAGTAGCATAGAATTCCATCCTCAGGATCTGAAGTGGTCTGGGCTCTAGTGTCAAAGCAAGACAGAATCATCCGAGTTAACGTGGACACAGTACTGCAGGACCACACTCACCTTGTGCAGAGGGTCTCCTTGGCAAAGAGGAACTGCACAGTACTAGAGGCCCTGTTTGATGATCAGCGTTAGTTCAGCATATCCCTGAGAAACTACTCAAGGGCACTCTTCTAATTTTACTCTGAATTTGTTTGCCTCTGTGTTAATATTTTATGCTTCTCATCAGCTAGCAGAAATGTAGCTCACTTACAGAGTGATGTAAAATACTCCCTCCTTACTAATGGTCTTTGAAATTATGGTCATAAAAGAAAAGTAGGAAACAATACTGGCTCAAAGCAACACATTAATATTTCACTAAGTGTTCATTAGTTTTGTGCTCTTCAGGAGAGTCGTAGAATTCTACAGATTAACTTGACAGTATAATCAACTGGTGGAACTAGTTTTCCAATATTGTTTATCATCTTTGAGTTCTACAAATATTCAAATGAAAACAAAAATTGAACTTTACAAGCAAAGTTGGTGGATTATAGAAAATAAAAGGAATCCTATTTGCATTTTTCCATTTAGTAATGAAAGCTGAGGCTTTACTACAAGTTACAATGGAAAATGAATAAATTGTTACAAATACATTGAAGACAAAATTTTAATAATGATACTTGAACTGTAAGCTCAAATATTAATGGTTATGATTATTCATCCTCAATAGCTTTACCTGGTTACCAAGTATAAACTAGCAATAATTATTGCTTAGGCAGGAAATACAGATTGCTTATTCTCAATGAAAATTCAGAGTTACTTAAAAAATCAAACTTTATTCATTATAATTTCTGACCCTGCTTGTAATAGGCACTGAGCCATAAATCATTTGCTATTTCCTTGGCAACAAACCTTTTAGAAATAAAACGTGCATAAATATTACTAGTTAACGCGTGTGTGTGTGATCATGCACTCCTGTGCATGGGAAGCCATTTGAGGAAGACTCCAGATAGATCCATCATTAGCGTCTCGAAGACATGGACTGATGCTCTCAGTTCAGAGCCTCAGCGTCCAGATCAAGCTGGAGGCTGCTTTACTGGAGGGGCCGAGGTGTCAAGTACATGGAGCGCATCCACTCTGGAGCCTCGTGGTGGCTCTGGTAGCACTGGGCTAGTCGATCAGCCTCTCCACGGATCCTTCTCCTTGTGTTAAGTGGGGTTGACAGTATTACCTGCCCTGATGGTGGGGATAGGAAGTGTCCTGACTGGATCGTGAGAGCTGCAACCTGATCAGTTCCTCCTGGTTTGGACCGAAGGGGTGGCAGGCAGGTGGGGATGGACAGAGGAGGTGGGTGGCTGGAGGCGTGCTCTGGAAGGGTGCATCTTCCCTGTGGCCCCTTCCCTCCTCTCTGCTTCCTGGCTGCCGTGAGCTGAGCATCCTCCCCACTCCAGGGTCTTCTGCCGTGCTGTTCTGCCTCACCTTAGGCCCAGAGCAATGGAGTTGGTTGAATGTGGACTGAACCTCTGAAACTATGGGCCTAAAACAAATTTTCCTCTACTGCTGCTGTTACTGGGTATTTTGCTCGTGGTATGAGGAGCTGACTAGCACACCTTCCTCATGGGCTTCTACAGGAGTCACATGAGCCTGGGGATGGGCTCAGAAGAGCACCCAGCGGCTCTTGCGCCTGGTTCTGATGCCCCGACCCTGAGCAGCCTCTGGACTCTCTCTGTGTGGCCCTGTTGGCTCTCCAGTCCTGCTTTTCCTTCATTCAGCTTGATGTTGGATCCCATCTCCTGTTCTCATTTGAAATCAGCTGTAGCAGAACACTGTCAAACATCAGGGCCCTGTCGGGGCTGTCCCTCATGGGAGATGATGATGGTCACTCATAGCTTAGATGAAAACTAAAATTTAATCTTATACATTTATAGCATACACATCAGAAGTAAAAATCTTATTCAGATGAATGAAATTTGCCTCAATGAGATAAAATAATTTTCTTTGTGATCCATAGAAACACAGGAATCGCACATGTTCATGGAGTACCACGTAGCGCTGTGATGTGTGTGTGTGTGTGTGTGTGTGTGTGTGTGTGTGTGCACTTTGTCTACTGTTTAAGTCAGGCTAGATAGATCCAGAAACTCAAACATTGCTTTATGGTGAAAACTCAGAATCCTTTCTTCTAGCTTTTTGAAATGCACATTGTCATCATCTATGTTCCGGCAAGTTATTTTAAGACATATCTATATAGATCCAAGAGTCTAGATTCTGCAGTGTCAAACGAAAGAGAAAATAGTTTCGTATTATTTTAATTAATATCTTAGTTTAATTGAGACCAAGCAATCCTCATCTACCTTCAGAATGGAGAATAAGCTTTGACCATGGGTTTTTTTAACTACTACCTCCCTCATTTTAAAAAATACTCCAGGGAAATGAACTCTTCTTTCATCTTCAAAACCAAACAAAAAGCTGTGCTTGCCTGATCTAGCACAGAGTTGTGAGCTATTCATTCTGTTTATCCTGATGTCAGATACTTAGGTTGTTCCTCCACAGTGGCGGAAACTCTCCCTCTCCTTGTAGTGGAGAATGTAAACTACTTCAGCTATTAGGAACATGCTGCATTTGCAAGTTGTAGGTATCAATAACTTTAAAGGCTGAGTTAAAGCAAGTAGAGGGCATGCGGGGAAAGGAAGGGACAAGAAAAGGCCGAGGTGAGAGAACTAGCCGTGAAGCCTGAGGCAAATGTGGCTTATGAGCTAGCCCTACAGGGGATGTGTCAGAGGTGGGGTTGGTGACAGGTAGCACCTAAAGGCCTAACAGTGTGTAGTGTGGGGAATGGAAATGGGTTAAAATATTCCTTGAGGTTCCCAAGATGGACACAAGCTTAACTATTGAATATGGAGCCATGATGCCAGGGCAGCCCAGAACTGGGTGTTTAGGTCTGTCTGTACTCCTTGGGCAACCCCTTCCAGATACGAAGTACTGTGTGTGCGTGTGCGTGTGCATGTGTGTGTGTGTGTGTGTGTGTGTGTGTGTGTGTGTGAAAGAGAGAGAGCTCTAAAATTCATATCTCCACAAATAGCTGAAACCCAACCAGTCTATCCACTTGATATTTCTATCCAGAAGTCTAATAATCTCAGTTTCCAAAATTGCACATTTTCTCTCAACACTGTAACCTGTTCTTCCCGTAGAATTATGTAAACGTTCATCCTTCTAGTTAACCAAGCTGAACTTCTTGAATGAGTTCTGTAGCACCTGAGGACAGTCTGTGGCAATGCTGATGTTGACTTGAAGTGGATTCTCCAACTCTGGGAGGGGAAGCTCTGATCATGCCTGATCACTTCTCAAACCAGATGATACTAGGAGCCATCCAAGGAGGCATCAACCTTCTTCCTTGCTGTCAGGGTTCCATGAAGAGAATTTCAGAAGCGCAGATGCTGTGGTCCAAACCCAGACCTATGTTCTGCATTTGGTGAGGCCCAGGCTTGGATATGTTTTTAAAAATATCCTTATGTATTTATGACATGTAGATATGGTTGCAAAATCACTGGACCAGTGATCCACAACAATGTGAAATGTCTGGAGACCTTCGTCTGTTGCCGGGGTGGTTTTCTCGGTCGTCATCCTTACTGTGTCTTGGAGTGGCTTTTTGGGGCAGTGGGAAAGCTAGTTTTGAGCAGTGGTGTTCAGAATTCCTGTTCATGAGATTCATAAATGACTTGAAAAACAACATACCACCTCATGTTCTTAAGATGACATAAATGTTTTTCATGATGCAAATGTTTAAAAAGCACAATTTTTGATGTTATATGACAATTATTTTGTTGGCTTAACAGCAAAATAACTTTAAATGCTCTCCTGATGGCTAGAACAGGCTTCCCTTATTAAAGACAAATTGTAAATCACCCTACCCGAAACTTAACTGTGCATGGGTGTCACCTGGGGATCTTAAACTTTACAAGTGGCTGGGCCAACAGTTTGTGTTTCTAGCAAATTCCCAAGTAACACCTCTGATTGTGCCTATACTACCAGCACTTGTCGGGCTGTCCATCTCCTGATTGGCAGGGGCTTCATTTTCTAGTTTTTTAGAAACATTTCTTGAATCTACCCCACTATTTTGAAATGCCTTCTGTTTGGTTCCCTGAAGGTATGTACTGAGGAAGTGTATTCTAGCAAGATCCCAGGTAGGTGTTAGGAACACTTTTCCTCTAGATGGCAAAATTTTAGGATAGAATAATAAACTGAAGTACAGGAAATAGATTTCTTTAAAGCTCTCCATGCTGTGTATACCCCTTAGAAAACACCTAAGTAGCTCAGGTGTACATGTGTACCCTCCTGCCTCCTGCTGCTGGAAAATGTTTCCAGAGAGCTCAGCATTTGCATACAGAAGGTCAAGGTTCCAGTTTGATTTGGGGCCAGCCACTTATCTTACTATGCCTCAATTTCCTCATCCATAAAATGGGAATAACAGATTTAACCCATCAGCTGTGGAAAGGGTAAATAATATAACATGGAAAGGGCTGAAGAGAGCACCTGCTTCATCCCAATGTCACCAAATGCAAAGGATTCTCCTGGGAGGCCACTTTAGTGGTCAGAACTTCATTCACTCATCTCCCCACCTGTTCAATGGTAAACACATGTTTACCATTTTTGTTCCTTGTATTTGAGATGGGGAAATGTTTAGATTCTTCTTGAAAGAATTGCCCAAATATTTCTACGAAACTTTGTTCATACTAGGACAATGAACAATTCTCTCCAACAAGCCAAGTGTGTTAAATCTTGAAATGTTAGGAACAAGCACTCTAAATCTGGCCAATAGTGGTTATTAGCTTGAATTCCCACGTTTACTTTGCCAGTAAATCATGCCAGCATTTGCTAATGATTTCAAAACTTTAAACACGCATGTTTTATCCTCTACTATAATCTCTATCAGCATAAAAACTGTACCTTCAATTGTCCATACTACTGAAAAGTTCTGTTCACATAACAGAGGTTAAACAAATATTTGAATGAAGAAATATGGATTTTCATAAATTCCTTAATTTTTGTCCAAGTATATGTGTACAATTATCCGCCCAAATTTTTAAATAAAGCCATTTTCGCTGTGTGCTAGATAAAATTTCCAAGAGAATCTTTGCCAACAGCATGCATACTTGATTTGAAATTTAATGCTGTTAATAGAAAAATCCAACAAATGTTGGACAAAGTTGTGCCAGGAATGAAAATAAACTACCATATCTCCACTGTCACTGAACTAGGGTACCCCTGGCCAATGCCCTTTTTTTCAAAGATAATTTTCTTATAAGGAATAGTCTACAACAAACAGAGGCGAAAATTTAAAGGTATAACAAAGTAATATCAATCATAATGTTAATCATGTGAAATTTTTGACCCATGGATTTTCTAATACATGCAAAAGGACTTCTGTCTTTTGTCTCTGAACTTCCTGCCATTAAAAAAGGCTCTTTATTATGCCTCAGGTAACTTGTGGGAAGAGGAGTCTGGATTTGCATGGTCATGATTGGGGATGCTCTTTTATAAGACTCCGCTTGCCTTTCCTCTGTTCAGTCTCAGTATTTACAAAGCTTTAGACACTGTGCGATTAGAAAAAATGCTATGGTTTTGCATATTTTTAGTTTCATTATTTACTTTCAGGTAATCTGAACTGCCGTGTTTTGTTGGGAATGATTCCTGTAACAATTCATCGGGGACCTATTATGGTTACGGTACTGGCTGGCATCATCAGGATTGAAGATGGTATTGTAGTCCCCTTCTGCTTTGAGTCAGGGACATGTATACGCTGTGTGTTCTGAAGATGGAGAAGGTCACATGCCCTTGGTTCTGGGGCAGGGTACTGTGTGAACTCGGGAAATGACAAATGTCTTGTGCTATTGCTAAAACTGTGGTGCCCTACTAAGGGGAAATAAAACCACTCTTGAGTGAACAAGACTCATCCTATGTAAGAAAGCAGTGCTTGTCTTTTCTGGACTCCTGAAATTAGCAATTAGGTCCAGCTTGTCTTGCTGGTTGACTTAGTTTCCCTGTCACTCTAATGGAAAGCAAATGTCTTCTACTCTCATTAGAAATAAACTTGGCATTGGAAAAAAATGGGATTGTTTGCCCTTAAGCAAAACTTATTTTTTTCTCTAGGTGATGTTACAATAATTTGATTTTGATTTGTTCATTTTTTTCCAATTATATTTCCTGACTTTACTTGTTCTCCTTTATCCAAAGTTAGTTACTTTGTATGGGACTCTGATATGTGGTTTAGTTGTCAACTATTAAAATTGGTAATAGCTACATCGCTACTACTAACAGATCATAGAACCGTAAGAAAAACCTCCACCAATGCAGGTTTTAATTTGAAAAGTTGCAGCTCTCTAACTGGCTACAGGGCTGTGGAAGGCAGAGCCCCAGCTCAGCATGACAGAGTTACTGCTGTCAGGTAGGGGGCCATCGGCACAGTGACCCCCTGGCTGGATATTTGCAGAGAGTTGTGAGCTGCGTGTTGTGACCACTCTGGCATGTCCTATAGTGCACAGCCAAAGGAAAGCGATTGCTGCTGCCATAAAGCACCTCTCCCACAGTCTGGCAGGCCTCAGAAATCTAGGCAAGGCAAGATGTGTGTGGACCAGGACTCGGTGTCCCTCGGCCTTCCAACCAAGCAGGTTATTGATATCTGGGAAGTGGCTTCTGTGCCCATTATGGTGGTTTACCTGAGAAATCAGCAGACATCCTGCTGTTGGATATGCCACTCCCGCCAGACTGCGTTTATAGCGTGTCTGGGAGCTCCAACAGGAAAGGAAAAACGCGAGGGCCCTGCAGTTTGACTTTGCAGGCGGAGCTGACAGTGGACACTCGGGGCCACCGTCTGTTCTGAAGCTCTGTGAGTGCTGGCTAAAGGGAATGTCCTTCTCAGCTGATGGCCATGCATGTGGCCCTGCAGCCATGCAAAAACAAAGCCCTGGTCATAAGTCCACCTCCCTGAGCTTGAAACGTGACTGTTCATCCCCAAACAAGCTGCAGCTAGGTCTTCAAGTTAGCCATATTGGAATATGGTCTCTCTGTTTTTTTCCTATTTTTTTTTTTTCCAGGATTGTTTTGGCTCTCTTTAATAAACAGATGAAAACAACTTGTCCCTTGTTTTTAACATAAAATGGGGTGATTCAATCAGACTTTGGTCTAGTCTGTTTTAAAGTCGATCATTTTATAAGTTAGAGGCTCTATAAATAAGGCAGGTTCTTGAATTTCATTGCCACGAAAGAGGACTTGTTCCCCAGTGGGATTTTACTTACAGAGCCAACCGAGTGAATGAAATATTGGTGTTCCTTTCCAGTGTCAGCTGTCGGGGTGGCTGCCCCTGCCCACACTGAAATGTCCCCCGATGCTGGCCCACCACCTCCCACTCCCTGTGTCCCAGCTCTACCCATCCAACTGTGCTCCTGAGTCAGCCGGGTCATGGGAGATGAGGCAATACCAAATTATTTGAAAGAACACTTGATTAGATGGGGAGAGGGTATACTACAGGGGAAAATCAGCATAATTTATAATTGTTAACAAAATTCTTATTTTATGCCCATAATATGAGTGGGCAAGGAAGTTATAGTGGGTTTATGTGGGTATTTATAAGTCAGGGGTTCCTTAGTTTTCGTAGAGTTAATTTTTGGCCTCTAAATGACCAATTTTCATGAATAGCTGAAATTACCTTGAAGACTGATAAATGGTCATGTAGAAGAAAACAGAAAAAAATTAATTGGCCTTCAGATATAACTAGTAGACTCAATTAAAACTGAAGGCAATTATAACAGCATTAAAATTTACATGAAATTTTTAGTCTGTTAACATTTGAAGGAAAGTAGAAACATTGATATGTACATTCTGTTTCCTATCTGGAAATTTTGAAGAACTGATAGGGACAAGAAATAGCAAAGCTAATTTTGAAATTAATGTGAGAATATAAAAGGACAAAAAAATACCCTAGGACAATTCTTTAGGACTATAATGATCTGTCTTATGCTTTTGGTTTATAACATCATTCTACTTTATGATATGGAGGACTAATTTTAATGATTAGTTTGATAAATTCAGTCCTTGGGACTTGAACAGAGTCTTATGAGGACAGGGGTATGCATTCAGAGTCCTCATTCTTAGACCAAATTCAAATTGGTTAAATGGAATTTCAAATGGCTCATTTATTAAAATAAAACCAGAGCTTTCAAAATAAATGTAGATTCTGGTTTGGATGACAAAGTAGTATTCTCCCAAATAATACATAAATAAAAAAATCCTAAATGTGATTTAAATTAATGAATTTTTGGACTTGCTGTTCATAACAAAACTGTCCTTGAAAATGCGATTGCCCCCTGCTTGGATACATGGGCATGGCAGTGTTTGTCCATCCTGACATTGCTGGATTTTTATGACTTTAAAATTATGATCAACAATCATTTGATTATACAACTATGTGGTCTGCATATGTAAAATAAATTTTATGCTTATTTGGTTCCTTGGGCAGCTTTCAAATGATTTTTTAAGGAATAAATTACTAAAATATTTCAACAAATCCTAATCAGTGTCAAGTCAAAATTATAAGGTAATTTGGTTTTTATGGAGCTATATCCTGAAATAAATTGACATACAGAATTAAAAACATCTGGTATTTCAAAAGGGATGATAATTTAACCATGAATGAAATTTTTATTAGATGATTTTGAATGTAGGATTATAATTTCTTGTGGTTTAGAATATTTGTCTGTTCCTGAGTTAGGTAAAATAGAGAATAAAATGTTATCTCACACAATATGATTTTATTACAATGGTAAAAGTACTTTCTCCAGTAGTATTCCTCTTTGTGGAGGAGAAAGTAACTTTTAATGCATATTTCATTTCAAAGATTAGGTCATGTTTTAAGCAGATGCCAAGAACTGGGTAGCCTGGAGCAGCAAACCACTGGTGTTTTATAGAACTGACTTAACACCTTTAGATTATTTTGATTATGACTTCCCTAAAAATAATGTGCATGTCATATGGTAATGAGCAAGATTCAAGTCAGGGATTTCATACATTTTTTTTCATTGTCCACTGCAGAGAAGCGCTAGCAATGCCATTGGGCAGACACGCAGGTGGCATGGATTATCTGCTGTGCTCATGTGTCACTTAAGCCAGATTTCAATTTCTGTAAGTGAACAGTCTGACCATGAAAAAATAGATGACCAAAAATTAAATTTCAACTACAGTATCTTGCTCTAAGGCTAACTGGAAGAATCTGAAGCTCTAGTAATGATTAAAACTGTGGTTTGTCCCATCAAGGGGAAATGGCATTTTGTGATATTTCTATAAATTGAATTCAAATACACTGTGGGGTAAAGATGGGGACCTCTAAAAATACACGAGGACCTTCCACATTAAATATACATATGCACGCAAGGATGGTTTGATGAATTATTGATCACAGTAACAAAGCACATTATACATTTTAAACAGAAATACTAAAGTCTGACTTCTCACATTAATGCACACACACTCTCAAACACATGCAGTGAGGTATTGATGAGCAGAGCAGGGAGGATATGTGGTTCTCACCTTTTGGTCTGTTATTAACTTTTTTATCCCACAAACACATCTATATTGATTGTTGCTTCCATTTATTAGATTTTGGAACACTGAAATCTGCAAAATTAAGACCTTTATGCTGTGTAAATGGTGATATTTTTGATAATTGGAAACACATACAAATTGCTATTGAGTTTCATGTGTCCATTTCCAAGAATAAGAAATGTCATTTAGATAAAAAGAAAAATGGGCTAATATTATGTGATTGCCAATTCTCAAAGTGTTCTACATTTAGAAAAACTAATTTCTGAAAGGATAATTTTGAAGGTACATGGTACTCTTCATCTTGATCACTTATGTCATAGTCTTGTCTATATAGGTGGTTGATTTTCACTATCACTTTCCGTTCTGGCTGCCATGGTTTTTCTCCACTATTTCATCATCAGGAGAGAGGGTTACTGGTTTCTTCCCCACATGTGCCTTAGAGTGACTACTCCTGGGTGAAGCTTTCTTTTGTGGAGAATTCTTACAAATCTCTGTACTCTGAAGATGTCCAAGGTTTTCAAATGCTTTTCTAAATATAGACATGGGCATAGTTTTTTTTTTTTTTTTTTTTTTTTTTTAAATCTCAGCACTATAAAATAACAAGGAATAAAAAATAAAAAAGGATTAATTTGCATGTCTTCTTTAAAAATTATCTTGGGAATTTTAATTCCCATGGGTCTCTAAGCCTGTACAATGGGTTGGCTAAAGGCAGTGGGGTGATTATACTAGACTTACAGAATTCTATTCAGCTAACAAATGGTATGTTTTAAAGACCTGACTTTAAAATGGCTTAATTTGGGGTGTTTTGGATTGTTAGTTTGCTCTTGGTTTTGTTTAAAGAGATAAAAAGTTTAGATTAAATGTCTAATGAACCATATATATATATATATATATATATATATATATACTATATATTACATATATATATATATATAATATATATAATATATATACATATATATATTATATATATAAATATATATAAATATATATATATTTCTTAGGTAAGGTCATATTAAAAATATATGACAGCTATGTGCCACAGGCTCAGAAAGTCCCCTATATGTGTGTTTGAGTGTGTGTGGGTGTGTGATATGTGGCCTGCTGTGAGGAGGAGCAGCTGCCCTAACAGGACGGAGACTGAAATGTTGACAGTTGTCTGGAAGAGGAGATGTGGCAGTAGCAGTTTTCAAGGTAGGGGTGCCCATCACTGAGAAGATGAATGCACTGAGAGAAGAATTATTTTCCTTTTAAAGAGAAGAGTTAACTTGGAAGAAAATTACAGCAGGTCTTAATTATCATCACATAAGGACACCTGGTTTGTCTAAATGGAAGAGTTAATTGGGTCAAATAGTTAATAAAGAAATATGTTATTTCACTGAGTTGATTTCCTGTGTTGACATAAAAAACCGGATTTTGAATTAAATTTAAGACAAAGGTGGCTAAATGAATATACATTTGTCCTATAAAACATTTTATGTAAACGATATCAAGGCAAAGAAACTTAGATCACAGCGTGGTTGTGACGGTTGTAGTGTATCTAGCAACTTTGGGCCCATTTAATTTGTATTCATTTCTGTTAGCAGGAAAAAGAGTGGACGGGATGTGTAACTGGGAAGAAAACTCAAGAATCACGACAGATGAAATAGCAGAAGTCATTTTATGTCATTTGGGGATATTGGCGTAGATCGTACTAGATTTTACAGGACACAAAGGAAAGGTAATGAAAACCTGAAACATTCAAAATGTGTGATTATGCTTATTAAGTCCCAAAGTTTGACTCTATTTCTCAACATGACTGAGAAAGCACATTGGCTACTTCAACACCAAACTATGATTTATAAAGTCATGAAGACTGGCATTAAAATATGAAGTGAACAAGGTATCTTAATATGAAAATTACAAAATATTAATGAAACAGGATATTTTGAACTTGCAAGGAAAGAAAAGGTGAAGTACCTTCATATGTGATAATAGCAGGGTTGGGGGGAGTCCAAGAGGAAAAACACAAGGTGCATAATGTGATCAGTGGGATTTTCTTCATTGATTTAAAACAAAGCACAGGATGATGCTGGTTTATGTAGTCTTGAAGGGAACCTAAGAAAACTACATTAGCAGGGTATGGTGGGTAGCAGGTACAGCTTTGTCGAGAAGTGTTCTCGGGAAGGATGGCTTAGAAGTCATTTCCCCTCCATGTTATCCTCAATTTGAAATAGTCACTAATTTTAAAAATTGAAAACTTTGAGGAAAACAGTGTTTTTGAATCTAAAAATCCTACTAATTGCTATAAGATGTATCCGATTCTTACAAAGTACTCTTCTTGACCCAGCCTCATATCATCTTAGGTTAACTGAATGCTCCAGTGTATCCTGCTACACTCCAAAATAAACCAGCCTCCATTGAGGCCTTGAGGTGGCCTTCCAGCGTGAGAGGTGTGGCCCTGGTTGTCAAGCCAGTGTCTTATCACAGGGGCCTTGCTGTCACTGTGGACTCCATTGGGAATAAATCCACCCATGCTTCCTGTCACTGAGGTGGTACTGCAAGTGCCAGGAATGGATTGTGGGGAAGCCAATTTCATTGTCATAAAACAACATCCTGATCAATCCTATTGATCACGTGACATTTATGTGTTGCCCACTGCAATCAGCTTCTGATCTAACACTTAGGAGTAATTTTAAGTTTTAAATTATGATTCTACCATTGGTGTACACAAATCTAATTCTTTACGTCTCTACTTAGGACAGAATATTTCTAGCATTAATGATGGTCGGCTAGGAAATAGTCACATGAACACTTGACTTTTGAGGCTTCCCTATGTACATAGAAGTCATGGAGCAGATTAAATAACTCCTAAATTCATCCAGCTAGAATCATTTGCCTTTTATGATCAGAGTCATAAAAGGTACAGGTTAGTTTCAGCCTCACAATCAGGCGAGCAGGGCTTGGAGTCTCTGCTGCTATCCCCTGTCCTGAGACCTTCCTTTGTATTCCAGTTGCTTGGTTGAGGTACTTGCTGCTGGCAACCTGAGGCCCCCAAGGGGGACCTTCCTCCTGGGCCAGCCCAGTCTCCATGGCCTCACTGGTAGAGGGTCGTGGTGGAGAGCACAGGCTGGCGTCCTTGTGAGGGTCGAGGCCTTCCATGGACAGGACAGCCTCACTGAGAACATCCAGTAGGTAATGCCACTCCGGCATAACTGGGGAGCCCGCTGGGTCTGGCCAGGGGTGAGCCACCCTCTCCTGGCTCAGCCTGCCGTGCTCATGGAGAGCTCTTCCTGCACCAGGAGCTGCTCACAGGCAGCCCTTTGCTGGTCTTGGTTCTCACTCTGCCCACAAGCTCCCTCCCGGCAGGAGGATCTGACTTTTATGCTGTGGGTAGTTGACTGAGTTTTCCTTCTGGCAGGTCTGAGAGAATACAGTTCTTCCTTTGGAGTCTGCAGTTGACCTTCACCACATCCTTGAAGCCTGGCACCTGCAAAGAGCTGTGGGCTTTCTCCACCCTGGTTAGCTCTGCTCTTTGGCTTTGGGAAGATGGAAGTGTTTGTAATAATCTTCAAGCTTTTGTGGTGTGCCTAACACAATCCCTTTGGTTTCCAGATCAAACTTTCACACACCTTTCCTGACTAGTCTTGCACTTATATTTCTTCTGTTTGAGCTGCTCTCGGGGGAGCTCAGTTCTGCATGTGGCTTCCCAGTCATTCACACCCTCATTCACCGATTTGTGACGCTGTGTTTACATCTAGACGTTGTGAAGCAACCAAAAGAGAAATGGAAAGAAAAAAGGAAAAGCAAGAAGGAATGAAAAATTTAAAGCAATCTTAAAGTGTCTGAATTCAAGAATATATTTTGGTAGCTGGAGGGTTTTTGTTTAGAAACAATACACCACGTTACTCTGGTAAGACAGATTCTGAAGCAATTGAACATGCTCAGAAATAACTGCACTGAATGAGAGGCCATGGGATCCGGGCTCGTTAGAAACTGAAGAGGGAAAAGTGCTCGAGGGTTTGTAGGTCTGCAGGAGTTCAAAGGAAAAAATGGAACTGCTGATTGAATCGGGGCTGAGTGTTGAAATCACCAGGGTGATGGTGGTACCCTGAGGGAGGCTGAACGAGGAGGTCCAGATTCAAAGAATGATCATTTATAGCCTAGACATTAGAAGATAATAGCAATGAGTGACATATGTGGGTAGGGTGGTTCCCTGCCTGCTCCCCACTATCTGTGGATCAGAATCCACAGATGCCAGAATCTGTAGATTCTGAGGCATTGGAGATGGGACGTGATGGAGAAGGTTCCCTGCCTCCTTCTAGAAGGCTGCAGGGAGGAGAATCTCCTCTCAGCATGCCAAGGTTGAAGGGAAAACTGAGGGAAGCTTTTATTATGGTAAGATTTCAAAACAGCATAAAGGTTTTGGGGAAAGAATCCAGTAGATAACTGGAAGATTGGTTTGAGGTTGTGTATCCCCTGGTCTGAAGGTAGCTATGCTTAAAATATATATTTAGTTGCTCAGGGTGTCAGAAAACAAGAAGAGCATATGGGTTAAGGAAAGGATAAATGGATCTCCACAGAAAAGAGAAATTTAGGAAAAGGACAGAGATGAGAAATAAAAAAATTCAAATGTTGTATAAAGAAGTAACTAGCATATATACTGTTCAACGCTAGTTCAGATTTTATCTATTCTTCAACTCAATTTCCTGATGTGTCTGCTTATTTTATGGTCTGTTCTAATGTTTTCTGAAATATAGATGGGATTTCTATTCTGATGCACTATATACATTTCTACTCTTTAAACCAGTAAAAAGCAGTAAAGAGTAGAAATTGGTTCGTTTTCTCATTAATGAATTAAATTTTGTCACATGCTCACGTGTGATTAGTTTCAGATTGGTTTTGACTTAAAAGTATGCTTTAAAATACAGTTTTTGCTGTAACTTCCCCCAAATAAGCACAATGTACATTTACATATTGAGAATTCTGTGTATACCTTTGTTAAAGATAACTGTGCATTTGTTTAAGCAAACATATTAACTGTTTGCCTATTTCTTGAGTAAAAACACTTTGGGAAATGTTTTTTTCTTTATAATACCTATTCCACCTGCAAGGAAAATAATAGTACCTTAGTGATATGAGCACAGGTATTTATAAATGTCACTCTGGATTTTACACTTCCTAGTTGAGTGGATGGGTGGGTTGATGGAGAGGTAATTCCCGAATTCCCCCTCTAGGTAGATAGAGCCTGTCAGTGAATGGGAGGATCTGGGGAGATGGCTTCACTTAATGTCAGCATCCACTCACAGGCTGTTTTCTGTAATTCCCAGGGTCTGAATGCATGTGGCACAGGCCCATAGACACTGGGCTGCGGATTCCTGACTGCAGCATGGTAGTGCAGAGGCTACAGTGGAGATGAGCGCCCGTTCTCAGCAACATTGTTTTTTGCAAGGCAAAAGAGCTGACACTCCTGTCTCCAGCCGTCCTTCCCCATGTCAGCAGGACTTCACAGGCTATTCTGAAGTCGGACTGGACTGGACCTTCCCATGTAGGGAGCTGGTCACCCCATGTTCCCCTCCCCAACCCCTGACTGGGAAGTCGTATCAATGTCCAGTGGTCTTGTTACAAGGCCAGGGCCTCCCAAGGAGCGGAGGTGGCCTGAACAGTCCTTTTTCGCCAGTTCCTGTGATCAGGACAGATTTTGGACTTGTTGCTCTGAGTAGCAGGCGTAAGTTTATTAGAAGGGACGGGAGAGGGGCCCCTCAAGGGGGGAGAGTGGGTCCTCTCAGGAGAAGGGCAATCAGCCCTCACCAAATCAGGGTTTTTTCAGGATTTCTGTGTCTAGTTGTTCTGGCTTTAATCTCTCATACCCCCTTGATCTGTTCACTGACCTTTGAGTGGCCTTCAACAAGCTTCTCCTCTGAAGGGAGTTGTTCTCCTTTAGCTCCCCCAGTGCATATGGTTGTGAGTACGTGATTCAATGGACAGGTTTAATTGTATTTGGCCAAACAGTTACAAATCATTTCCCAGAATGGAGAGAGAAAAACGAAAATGGAGCACAGAAGCAAGAATTTACCATCAGCTGTAAAGGCACCTGGAAAGCAGAAAGTATGTGGAGGGAAGAAATTACTTAAAAACAGTTGTGGATCCGTCCCCTCGAAAGAGACCCCAGTTTGAGAAGATACATGGTGGAAATGATAAACAAATGTACACCCAGGCACACGATAATGGGCCATAAAAACATCAAAGTTCATTTTATAAAACACTAGAGAAAAGCACATCACTACAATTAATGATGACAAATCAGATTGATTTTGACTTTTCCAAGGCAAAGTATAAAATATTTAAAAAATCAAATTATTTTCAGATTATTGAACAAAAATTTATTTAAACTTAGAATTTTCTTTCATTAAGTATTCAAACCATTTTTTTTTTTTTTTTTTTTTTTTTTTTTACATGAGCTCATGAATGTTCTCCACAGAAGGTGGTCCTCTGACAGATCACTGGAGATTCCCACGTTTGGAGGATAAAAGAAACTAGGTGAAACGCATAAAGAGATGGGCTGTCAGGTGAGGGACAGAACCGGTACAGTGGTCCACTGCATGCTTTGGATACAGCCCTTGCTGCTCTGCCACTCAGCTTCTTTATAAAATGGACGTGTTTCTTTTCCTCTCTTCCTGCTCCTCCCTAGTCTCACCCCCTCCCTAATCTCAGGGGAAACAGGATTATCTTTCTTCCACATTCCAGGCAGATTTTTCTGTCCCTGAGTACACACCCACCAGAAGAACCAAGTAATCCAGACTTTGGGGAGGGTACCAGAAGATCTTAGAAATGACTGTGTCCCCAATTAACAAGTGAATTACAGCTCCAACAGAGAACCCCAGGAGGTAGCCTTTGAGTCACCTCTTTAAAAACTCCTGTTCCTGCTAATGGGCAGAATCCAAGCCTCTGGGACAGGAGTCTCCAGTGTTTCTCCTTTGCTAGCAAAGCAATAAACCTTTTCCCCTTTTCTCAAAATTGTGTCTTTATTGGATTAGTATCGGGGACAAGGACCAAGCTTTCAGTAACAAATTCACTGTTTATTGTTGCCTAGGAAAACCGCTTCTAACACCCATAACAATCCATAAATAAACTTCAGGTTGTTTCTGGTGTTTGAGAAAAATATGACCAGATGGTGGTGAAAGCAGAAAATGATTCTTGTTTTCCTCCAGGTTTGGATATCCGTGTAGAGGAGCATTAGAAATAATATGTGGTATATGTGGTATATGTGGTATTCCCCAAAAGCTAGTGTGGGACTACACAAGAATGTTCAGAAGTAAAGAAATTACATTATGGGAGTTGTGACCTAATCAGTGGATTAATTCACACACGATTAACTAGGAGGTAACTGCAGACAGGTAGGGTGTGGAGGGAGTAGGTGACTGGGGTTCTGCCTTTGGGGTTTCTATTTTCTCCATAGTGAGTGAAGTGCTTTCTCTGCTGCCTGGACACATCCTGAGCTGCTTTCCTCCTCCAGGCCCTTCCACCATGATGTCCTGTTCCTTCTTGGGCCCAGAGCAATGGAGTGGGCTGTCTAGGGACTGAGACGTCTGAAACCAGGAGCTAAAGTAAACTTTCTCTCCTCTCTGTTGTCTTTGGTTCTTTTGCTTACGGCAATGAAAACGCTGTCTGAACATGTGTACAACATAACCATTTATAAATATTAGGTAAAAACATGCATAGGATAAGGCCTGAAAAGCATGAGCATTGGGCAAGAACAAAATAGTACACTCAGAAAGAAATGAGATAAAAACAGTGATCACAGCAACGTGAACAGTTAAAGTGTTCTATTCCAGTATTGACTAGAATCGGGATCTGCAAAAATCTTTACATAAGAGCTATATTTCAGAAATATTTACTTGAGAATTTTTCTCAACACTTCATGGGTTCAGTTATTCCAAAGGGTTTCTTGAAGTCTACTGGATGCTATGTCCTGTGCTTAGGCAATACTTAGAAAATACAGGTCAGAAAGGTGGACAATAAGTGGAGAAAATACCAGAAGAATATCTTTCAAAAGATGGTCACAAAATGAATTGATTTCAAAGAAGATATAACTTGGGGTGAAACGCATCTTCCTCCTGGGGGACCTGTGCCTGTGTCACCTGTTGAGCTTGTCAGGCGCAGGACACACATTGCCATTGGGTGTATGTGACACTTGTGAGCACCATTAGCCTTGCAGAGCGTGCCACTGTTTGTTTGTTTGTTTGTTTGTTTTTTGGTACCGGGGATTGAACTCAGGGGCACTCGACCACTGGGCCATATCCCCAGCCCTTTTTTGAATTTTATTTAGAGACAGGGTCTCACTGAGTTGCTAAGTGCCTCACCATTGCTGAGGCTGGCTTTGAACTCGCGATCCTCCTGCCTCAGCTTCCCAAGTGCTGGGATTACAGGCGTGCGCCACCGCGCCCGGCGCCACTGTTCTTTTTGGTCTGACCTGGGCACCATCTCAGATGCGGGCTGCTGTGTGGGTGGTCAATGTGGCGAGAAGCAGCGCGTCTGCCTCCCTGTGCTGCGGCTTTGGTGTGAGTGAGCTGAGGTGCACCAGCCATAGATCTGAGCACACATCATAGAATTGGAACATGGCCGTGGGACCTAGGTGCTTCATCTTGGATGAGTTCACTTGAACCTATAAATTAACTACTTGTTCAACTTCTTAGAATAACGGTATCTTTCAAGTCTATTTTTTCATTACAATCTGAATGATTGTACCTTCTTGTTTATGAAAAAATATATAGTCTCTATTCTTCTGTAAAGCTGAGTAATATTCTATTGAATACATATACTATATTTTCTTTATCCATTAATCTATTGAGGGACACCTAGGTTGGTTCCATAGTTTAGCTACTGTGAATTGAGCTACTATAAACATTGATGTGGCTGTGTCACTGTAGTATGCTGCTTTTAAATCCTTTTGGTATAAACTGAGGAGTGGGATAGCTGAGTCAAATGGTGGTTCCATTCCAAGTTTTCTGAGGAATCTCCGTACTGCTTTCCATAGTAGTTGTACCAATTTACAGTCCCACCAGCAATGTATGAGTGTACATTGTTCCTCACATCCTCACCAACATTTATTGTTTCATGCATTTTTGATGATTGCCATTCTTAGATGAAATCTCAGTGTAGTTTTATCTTTAAATGTCAATGGATACTTATTTATTTATATGCGGTGCTGAGAATCACACCTAGTGCACACATGCTAGGCAAGTGCTCTACCACTGAGCTGTAGCCCCAGCCCTCAGTGTGGCTTTAATCTGCATTTTTCTAATTGCTAGAAATGTTGAACATTTTTTCATGTGTTTGTTGATCAACTTTATTTCTTCTTCTCTGAAGTGTCTGTTCAGTTCCTTAGCCCATTTATTGATTGGGTTATTTGTTTTTTGGGGGTTGGAGAATGTCATGCTACGCAAAATAAGCCAATCCTAAAAAAACCAAAGGCCAAATGTTTTCTCTGATATGCAGATGCTGATTCGCAATAAGTGTGTGTGTGGGGGGGTGGGAAATGCTAGGGAAGAATAGTTACTTTAGGTAGAGGGGAGTGAAGGTAGGGGAGAATAGGAAGGATGGTAGAATGAAACAGACATCATTTCCTTATGTCCATATGTGACTGAATGACCAATGTGATTCTACAACATGTACAATCAGAAAAATGAGAAATTATATATTTTATTTATATATGATATATTAAAGAGCATAAATGCTTTCTATTGTCACATATAACAAATTAGAACAAATGAAATATGTATAAAGAAAAAACTATAGAGCCTCCATAATGTTTCATCTGATTTGACCTGAAGCAGGGCCGTAATGGCTGCTGTTTGCAGGTGTTTGCTGCCTCTCACGGGCTCCTGTGTGCCTGTCTGCCTTTCTCTTCTCACTGACAGCAGCCTTCAGCCACTGGAGCAAAATTCCATTTTCTGGGAAGTCTTCCTCTAGTGGGTGTGGCCTGGAAAGAATGGAAAATTAATAGCCAATTTGTCCAGTAACGAGGCTGTTTTCAACCTTCATCATTTATTGCTGAGCTTTACTTGCAGAGAAGTTGGAGTACAGCTACAACCCAAAGACCCGTGGTGCCATAAAAGTGACCCACTGTACAACAGGATAGCCTGGGAATTTGCCCAGCTCAAAGCTCCTCCAGATGCTCCTCAGACCCGGTGCTCATGCACCCTGAGTCTCTAATGTCCATCAAAAGTTGTGCCTGGTGGACTTCCTGTCCACAGGGCAACCACCACCAGATCTTCTTATTGGCCAAATTCCTCTTAAGACCCTTAAGAGCTGAGAGTTCATCATTTGGGGCATGGCTGTTTTATCCCATTTAGAAATGTAAGCTTCGAAATAAAAATACTAGAATCAAAATATATCTCAAATCATACTGAGGAAATGAAATTTTATATCTTCATTATTCGTTTTAAATCAAAGTAGGTAAAATGCATGTTTGGTATTTATCTATCCAAGTGACAGCATGTGTAAGAAAATTTCACAGTATTGACTGGATATTGCATTATCTTCGTCTAAAATGAAAAAAATTGCAGAACAAATTGAGAATTTTCCTAGTGTCCAGAGAATCCTAGTGATTTATATGTTTTTGATTTAGATTTCCACTTTTGCAAAGTCTCATAGAAATGTTTACCCCAATGTACAATGGAAAGAAAGGAGGTAACTGAAACAGTTTAAAATAGCCATTGAGATGATGGAAAAGCACCCCCCAAATTTCTGTTTCTTAGTAATTCTGTTTAGCCATACTTGTTTTTAATGAATTTCTCTTTTCTTAAATCTCCTTGAAGTTAGCTGGCACTCCATCGGTGTGTAGCCGAGACAGAGGAATCACCGGATTCGCTGCTGGAACAAAGTGAAGGCAGCGTGGAACGTGGCCTGGTGAAGGCAAAGGAACTCTGGACATGGAGTTAAGTTCTCATGATAGCTGCAGCCCCAGTGTGCCAGGAGGGAAACAGAAAAGAGACTGTTCCTAAAAGGGCTAGAGGAGGGACAGCGGCAGAGAGGCGTGGCACGCTTGATTCTCTGAACAGCTTGCTTTATGTCCTTGGGAGATCCACATAATTTCCCTGGGTTTTGGATTCCTCTCTGTAAAATGAGAGGATTGGACCACATCAGTAGTTTCCAAATTATGAATCTTGGAAACTTGAAGGAGGCCTTGAATTCATATGGTTTATATACTTTCACAATCATGAGGGTCCAAAAGTCCAATGGCACTCGTCATGGGAGCTGGAAAAATACTTTGACTTTTATAAAAAAGGTCCTTGTTTGGAATAAACTGGCTAAATGATATGTGAAGGACTTTTCAGACTTTAAAATGTCCTTGCTTTAGCAGGTGGATGTCAGATGTTGAACTGTGGTTCCTGATGGAAGTCTTTCTCCCAAGAGCTGCAGCACCCCTGCAAGGAACTAGGGATGGCACTTATGAGTCCGGTTTCTAGGCCAGATTTTCCTTCATTGATTTTGTGGCATTGGAAAAGTTATTCAAATGTTCAGTCCCCTCATTTGAGATAACTGTTAGAAATGACTTAGAGAAAGTTCAGTGTTGGTCAGACACAGGGTGGCCTTGGTGCTTCTGTTCCTCACCTGCGCTCAGCCTTATGATGCTCATCTGCCAAGCAGGGATCACAGTGAGCCACCAGCTCCGTCACCAGCCGGCTCCCATCCTCTCTGCCTTCCACAGTAGGGTGCTATTTATACATCTACTTTTTTTTTTTTTTTTTTCCAGTTTGAGGCAGAGGTATTATTTGTGGTTTAGGAATTTTTAATACACAATCCAAGCATGACACAGGCATGTATGGAAATGCTGCAGGGAAGACCGTTAGGTTGTACAATTAATATGCGTCCATGATTATGCTTTTAAAAAATGTTTCTTAATACTCAGGACTATATTAACGATATTTGCTATTTTGGGAATAAAAATAATATAGATTCTTACCAACTATTCAAAACAAAATTTCTAGGCCAAAAATTCCCTAGATATAGTGAGGCATAGCAGTATCTTAATATAATTGTAAACCCGTAGAATGCTGTCTGTCAATAATATTAAGCGTGGGATCTGTTCCCTGGGCTCTTTCTCCAGCTGTGTGCCTGTGTGAGTGCTCCTGAGCCTCTCCGCCACCCTCCTCTGGACAGCCATCAGCAAAAGCTGCTTTCATCTACTGAAGGGCATCAAGGTTGGTTCCACAGTTTAGCTATTGTGAACTGTGCTGCTATAAACATCGATGTGGCTGTGTCCCTGTAGTATGCTGCTTTTAAGTCCTTTGGGTATAGACTAAGACCGAGGAGTGGGATAGCTGAATGGATAAAGAAAATGTGGTATATATGCACAAGGGAATATTACTCAGCAATAAAAGAAAATAAAATAATGGCATTCACAGGTAAATGGATGAAGTTGGAGAATATAATGCACTAAGTGAAGTTAGCCAATCCCAAAAATCCAAATGCTGAATGTCTTCTCTGATATAAGGAGGCTGATTCACAGTGGGGTTGGGGCGGAGAGCATGGGAGGATTAGAGGAACACTAGTGAAGGAGCCTATAATCAAGGAGATAGCTAAAGATTGCGGTTAGCTGAGAGCCATAAAAGATGTTCTAGTTTCCACCTGATAGTAATACATTATCCAAAGAATCTTTGTATGCCCGTGAACACTGCGTGACGCACCTGTAAGCTCGAGCTGTAAGCACGTGTCCTTGTTAAAGCGATATGTATATAACTGGGTGAGTTTAGTTAGTGTGTGTGGGAAGAAGAAGAAGGTGGTGGTTGGAGTTAGAGCGTTTGGAGTGATTGCTGGAGCCGGAGAGAGAAGAAGAATAAAAGACCTTTTTTCATTTTCATCCTGCCTCCGAATTTTCCTGTGGCGTTCATTGCTCCAAGGCGGTTTCCGCTTCAGGCAGCAACACACTAGAAAGGCCAATGGGGAGGGAAGGGATAGGAGGGGCCAAAAAGGTAACCAAAAAAGGGGGGGTGTAGAATGAGATGGACATCATTACCCTAAGTGCATGTATGATGACATGAATGCTGTGAATATACTTTGTATACAACCGGAGATATGTAAAAATGTGTTCTATAAGTGTAATATGAATTGTAATGCATTCTGCTGTCATATACAACGACTCAGAATAAAAGAAATAAAAAAGGTAAATAAAAAAACAGCTGCCTTTGTGTCCCTGGGTGCTCACCCTGAATCTCTGCTGGTGATCCCTTGCTGCAGCCCCTGTGCTGGGGCTGCCCACTGGGCCAGGCACCAAGGGGAGGTTCTTATCTGGTACCTGGATGCCAGGTCTGAACATGTGCCAGGTAGGCAGAGGGACTCTTTTGGAGGTGGAAATATATGATCATCTCTTGAAACAGAGGGATGGGCTCCCCATGTCCATGGGACAGAAGAGGCACTTGCAGAATTATTCAAGATGCTTCTGAAAAGCAGCGTGATTCCCCAATGCTTAAAACCTTAACCTTCGCATGTACTTTTAATAAGCCTTTAATGATGTCTTAACAGATGTCGGCAGATGTTACAAAACATCAACTAATTTGGAGAGCAGTCCCTTCCTTTGCTGGTGCCAGCCTAGCGTCCTGGAATTACTTTGCTTTAGAGTCAGAACTCAGTGCCACAAGCAACACTACCATCGTCCCCGGCACTGTGGGGCTGGATGGTGGCACCTAGGTGATCCAGGTGACTAATGTCTTCCTGAGCACTAGCTCTGGGCAGATGTGGACTCTCTTGGGTTTCCTAGGCAAGATCCAGGAAGTGCGCCTCTTCCCGCCGGACAATTCAGCTTTGCCAGTCTCATCTCAGGTCTGCTTTGTTAAGTTCCAGGATCGGGACTCAGCAGTTGTGGCATAGCACCTGACAAACACTGTATTCGTTGACAGAGCTTTGATAGTACCATATGCACAAGGAGTTATTCCTGCCGAGTCTAAGGTTTTGTCTCTGTTGGCACCAGCTAAGGCAGTGGCGGACTCCTGATGACACCTAACCCACTTACCCAGATTGGCGCTGTTTCCTTGGCTGCTTTGGGAGCTCCTACTCTTGATCCTGCCCTTGCTGCACTTGGGCTTCCTGGAGCAAACTCGAATTCTCAGTCTCTTGCTGCAGATCAGTTGCTGAAGCTTATGAGCACTGTTGATCCCAAGTTGAATCATGTAGCTGCTGGTCTGGTTTGACCAAGTCTGAAATCAGATACCTCTAGTAAAGAAATAGAGGAAGCTATGAAAAGAGTACGAGAAGCCCCGTCCTTGATTTCTGCTGGTATAGAACCAGATAAAAAAGAAGAAAAAAAAAAAAAGGCATTCAAGATCAACATCACATTTTAGGAGGAGGAGGACTCCTTCATCTTCTAGTCACAGGCATCGAGAAGCAGATCAAGGAGGCAGTCACATTCTAGATCAACTGTCCAAAAGTCCAAGGCAGAGAAGATCTCATTCCAGAGAAAGAGGTAGAAGGTCAAGAAGCACATCAAAAACCAGAGATAAAAAGAAGGAAGACAAAAGAAACATTCCAAAACAACACGAAAAAGTTACAGCACAGCCAGACGTTCAAGAAGTGTAAGCAGAGAGAGACGATGAGGAAGAAGCAGGAGTGGAACAGAATCTCCTAAAAAGCCTAGGTCTCCTAAAAGAAAATTGTGTCACTCACCATCCCCTAGGAGACACAAAAAGGAGAAGAAGAAAGATAAAGAAGCAGAGATGAATGGGAACGATTAACAAGCAAAAAGAAAAAAAGAAAAAGAATAAAGATAAGGAGAAGGACCAGGAAAGAAAATCAGAGTGATAAAAATGTAAAACAAGTTACACAGGATCACGATGAAGAGGAACAAGGGTATGACAGCAAGAAAAAGTAAAAAGAGGAGAAGAAATCAAGAGAAACAGTTTCCCCTAAAACAAAGGAATGTTCTGTGGAAAAGGGAACCGGTGATTCACTGAGAATCCAAAGTGAACGGGGATGATCACCATGAAGAAGATGTGGATACGAGTGACTGATACTGCCTCTGTGGGAGTCCAACTGTATGCATGCATCAGGGTCATTCCTGTGTGTGATTTATTGATGCTGTATTTGTTTATCTCAATCCTAGATGTATACAGCTGAGTTATAAATGGCTATAAAGCTCCTGATACTGATATTAGTTATTTACATCAAAAAGCTTTTAGACAATGGTACATGGGTAACCAGCTCTCTTCATGGTGAAATCTGATTGAGTAACCAAGCAGTTTTACTATTCTGGTGCTGCTTTATAACAAAAGCGAAAAGCTGCAGGCATCTACAGCAGGCAGGGGTTGTTTATGATTAGGAAAGTTCGTTTATAGTATTTCTAGAATTTGATTCATTGCTGTAATAGAGCCATGTCAGGAATGCACTGACTGCATGTTCTTGTGGCAATAATATCCTAAATGTCATTAAAATCCCCCAACGTGATGGATCTACTTATGGTCTTGTTTGTTGACATGACAAATTAACATTCTTAGAGTTACATCTGGAAATGTGCATTTGCAATAGATAATCTTTTAAGCCTTGTGGCTCAATTTTTGTGGCTTTTTTTTTTTTAACTTTTGAAAGGTTATATATGCACTAACCTATTTTGATGGCTCATTAGGCTTTAATTACAGAAACAACATTTCAAATAAAACTGTCTTTGGCAGTGAGTAAATAGCAACATTTTGAAGTAGGGTTGTATACTTTTTCACAGGTGTTTGGGAATTTTTTTTCCTGAAGTAATTTATTCCATATTTACATCAGTGGAAGTTATCCACCTATCCTGAGTCCATCTGTAAAAGAAAGTTGTCTCTTGTCCTGATTTTCAATTTTTCTTTTTAATTTTTTTAAGCTCACTTTTGGAAAAAAGGGGTAGTACATTTTAAATTGACCTTCCTATGCTTTTAAAATAGGAAAGATCTACTTGATAATGTATTTTTATTTGATCTCAAGTTGTACAAAACCAAGAAATTTTGTGTTACTCTTACTATAGTAGTAATCTTTATGCACACAGTGATTCCATGTTATATGCAAAGTAGTTAGGCAACTGTTTTCTTAGTTACGGGAGTTTCAAAGCTTCACTTTTGTGCAGTAAAAACAAAAGTAGGCTACAGTCTGTGGCATGTTGATGTACAGTTGCTGAAATTGTTTTACAAGACTTTGATAATAAAACCCTTAAACTTATGTTCATGTTAAAAGAAATCAACTAATTTAATATTCATCAGAAAATATAAAATTAAATAACAAAAGGCAACTTTTGTTTTACTCCAGTGAAACACATGAGAAAGGAGGAGAAAGTTCTCCATAAGCTCCTAAGACATGAGCTTTTCTGTATTCAGTATGCTTGGCAAGAAGCCCTAGATTCTTCAGGTAATTCCACATGTTATCCCTAAACATGATTACTTCAGAATCAAATTATGTATGTGAATAAATATGTCATAATGAATCCCACTATAATATGTAATTATAATACACCAAAGAAGTCTGAAAACAGATAACAGAATAACAATCTGCAAGTAAAAACAAAATATCTCCTTAAATAAAGATGCAATGCTAAAATAATTTTGTAGTACATTGATTTTAAAGGATTACTTTAGTCAATATTCTCTTGCACTGAAAAAAGTTCACACAATAGAATATGTCAAAACATTTATAAAGGTAGTTTTATCAGATTTATTGTGATATAATACTTTACCAGATAATGGCACTTACTCCATAAATACCTTATGACTGACAGCCCTCTGTCCTGGGATATATTCTTGTCAGGAGCGAAATATGTGAATAACATGCTTTTTTCTTCTCTTACTACGCCAAATAAAAGAGGATTAAGAATACAAATGACCCTTCAACTCAAAGAGGTCATCATCAAATGGATTGCAAATAGAATTTAATGTAAGCTTGGCCATATTATAAATTTATGCCATTTTCAGAATAATAGCCACCCTTTACTGCATAACTGTAGGGCTCTAGTAACTATGTTAAGCACTTTACACATTTATCTTAATTTTTTTACAGCAGTGTTTTGAAGCATGCCTTTTTAATATTGGAATTTTGCAGTAGAAGAAACTGGAATTAAGTTAATTAAATGATCACATAGCAGGTGAAGAATTATATTAGCATCACTAGGATGCTGTGGAGTAAGGTTTTAGTACACCAACTGACCTTGTAAGTTTCTGGCAGCTGGTTCCAGTCCATATAAGGGGTGTGCCTATCTGGTGCTTGAGACAAGTCAGTGGGACATACAATTCTGAAAAGATGACGGGTGCAAATTGTGGAAAAACAAGACAAAGTGGACCCCATTAGCAATGACTGGACTCTTGGGGAATAGTCCAGAACCTGTCAGTCATCTAATCTAAGCCTAAACTTGGCCCTACTTCACACACACATCCAGAGTACGGCCTCTTCACGCTCACTGGAGCCACTTCTATGAAAGCTTCATTTTTCCTGGATTATTTTACCCTTTCCCTCCATTTTTGTGTATTTTCCAAACGGCAGTCAAACCTGTTCTATTAACACATTAGCCCAATCATGCCACCCTCCTCCTCCTTGGTAGTCTCCTGTCATTTCCAATATTACTCAGAATACCGTGGAAGATGTGGAAGGGCCTGAGAGTCTCAGTGTGGCCAAGCTCCCTACTTCCTCGCAGGTGTCATCTTCTGTTAACTTCCTTTGGTAAGTTTGTAATTGGAGCTGTCAACCTCAATTCCACTCTCCTCCTAGTTGGAGACACTGCAAAGCTTGATCTGCATTCCCCAGACTTCTAGAAACTAGAATCATTTCCGCCCATTCCATGTACGGTAAGCGATCTCAAACATGGCGGCCGGCACAGGGCATCCTCTGTGCTCTGCAGGGCTGCTCTGGGACATGGGCCTTGGTTCCTGAGAGTTTCATGTCTCCCCAGCTTCCTTGCTATCTAGACACTGAGGGCCTGATGGGTGGCACAGAAAGCACCATTTCTGTTCTCTCCATCACAACCGTGAGGGTAAGCCCCTGGCTTCCTATAGCAGAGCAGACCTCCCATTGATCCTACAAACATCATCCATCCCCTGTGTTTTCATCCAGTTGATATGCAAAGAGGAGTTTTTGTGTTGTATTCAGCACTGACTGATATACACTCTCCTTCTCATTTGAATCTTTAGGAAAATGTCATTATCTCAGTAAGATCTTCAGGAGCCACCTTATCTAAAATTTCAACCCTCTTAACCTCCTTCTTGCCTTCCCTCTGTGGTTTTCTTCCTCATCCTTTTCCACTTTTTAGTATGCAATGTATTTTTCATGTATTTTACCTCTGCACACACGCTATTGTTAGATATATATATATATTATTTACAAAAAGCCAGGTTTCTTTAAGACTATTTTGTGTTCCGGTCTAAGTGGAACGGTGGCATTCTGAGATTCAGCGGTTTCCTTCCTTTTCAGAGCGTCACAAAGCAGGGCTGTGTTTCAGGACTACACTGATAAATTGAAACAATAGCTGCAGAATCTGAGAAGTGTCTTGAATGGAAGAAGGAGCTCATTGTTGCGCTTTTTGACCTTGGATTCCATTTGAAATAACATGAGAAAGGCATTCTAGTGTTCTAGTTGACCCCAGATATTTGCTGAGTTCGGTCAGGCTTTTAAAGATCTTATTCTTAGCCACTTAACTGCATTAAATATGACTTTCCAGATTTTTCTGAAGTGTTGTCTGTGGCTTTCCTGGTCCTAGTCAGTATGGAGTGAAAGAGCAGGGGTGGGGGTAGGGTGCTATTGGCCTCCTGGAGACGTCATGAAATGCAGCATGCCTTCCTCTTGCTCTTTATGTTCTTCTTTCCCTCAATGGCTGTGTTTCAAAGCCATGAATACTTCCATTGCAAATAATTGTGCCACCTCCCCCACCCCAGAGACAAATGCCCCAGACATGCAGGCTCAGAGTCTTGCAGGCTGAGAGGCTGCCCTCCCCCTCCGGGCACTAACAGAAAGGGAATGTCAATACATCCGTGACCTTTCCAAACAAACCAGGACATATTGGTTTCTATTTCTAGTGATTTTTAGCATGGAATTCCCTATCCGGAATTAGAAGAGATCAATAGCACATCTCATTATTCTCGGGCATCAGGGAAACCAAAAAGCTCTGGGGAATATTTTTGTAAAAAAATTCAAACAAAGAAATGATTTTCTGTTCCACAGCTGGATTTGAGGTGAACTGTTACTCCTTTCTCTTGCCATACCAGATCCTCTCTCATTTGGATTAAGAGTTCAGCTCCTTTGAGGACTTGGGGGAGCTGGTGGGAGCCGTCCTGCTCTTCCTCCTCCTCCCTGATGTGTTGGGCTCTTCAAATGCCTTCCTGTATCATTTTCTTAGAGAAGTGGATCAAAGCTTCCAGAAACAATGAAATGGTCAGAAAGTAATGAAGATCAGGGATCCTAAAACTGTTATCATTTTTAGTGGTAGAACATAGTTATTTAAGAACTTATGAGTATTATAGGCTGTCACATTTTTATTTTGTAAGAATTTTTTTATGGTGTGAACTTTATTTAAAAATATAGGAAAGTGCTTACTGTTTAGAATATAGGAATGTCTCTCTCTCTCCCTATACATACATACACACATGTATATTAAATTGTATTGCTTTCAGGTGTTCAACAGTTCAATATGTGTAAGCTGCCTGGTACCGAAAACCAGGAGGAAAAACTCTCGGAGGCAGAGTTAAGCTTTTACTACTTTTACTTCTACTTTCTTAGAGCTTAGAGAGGGAAAGAAAGATAGAGCTTAGCTTAGAGAAAGATTAGAGCTTCTTTCTTCTCTCTTCTTTCTTCCTTCTTCTTTCTTCTGTCTTCTGTCTTCCTCAGGAGTCTCGGCCTAACTCTGACCAGTCATTACTTCTTCTATCTGGTTTCTCTTCTGTCTTCTATCTGGTTTCTCTTCTGTAACCGCTCTGCCTACGTTCTGGCCGCTCTGATTCTTCTGACCGACCGAGTGACTGCCCGGCTGACTGAATTCTCCGTTCTCCTAACTCGGACCGCTTTCACCCGGTTATATACCTTCAGCTTTGCGGGTGCCTACAGGTGCGTCACATACATATCAGGTGGAACTTATGGCTTCCAGCTAGCTGCAACAGCCCTTCCTAATTAGGGCTCCTTCAAATATGCTTTAGTTAACTTATGAAATGTATATATATATATAAATTATATACATAAATATATGTAAATATTTACATTGTATATATCTATCTGAAAAAGGAAAAGAAATTCATTTAGAGACTTAAACATGGTTATCTATTGGAAACATTTAGTTTGCAGTAATAGGGGTCTCCTAGGTAAAATGATAACACTAACACAACTGATCAAAACCTTGGCGATGTAGAAATCCAGTAAATAAAGTGTCCTTCCACTGTTGTTCACACACAGTGAGCATTTATTGGGGATCTACTAAACATGTTGAAGCCAGAATTAGACAGGCAGTCAGTATAGATAGTTAAATCAAGTCAGATGGGGTCAATGAAGCCGATTTTGAGTGAGTCCCAGGAAGTTGGAGGCTGTCCCCTGATGGATTGAAATGTTAATTCCTTCAGAGCCCTTCCTCCACCCTTATCAAGAAACTGCCCCTGCCCCAACCCGTTGCCAAAGTAACCTGTCCCAGGAATTGCCTCTCCCTACAGAGAGCCTATAAAGTTGTTATTTAATGTGTCTGGGCTGCTCCATCCTGCCCTTCCCCCTTCAGCCCATCTGCTTCTCACCTTTTGGCCATCCAACTGAGCATTCCTGGGCCTGGTCACATACACAGGAAAAAGATAAGGGGAAGAGCAGGAGAACAAAGGAAGCCTGGGACATATTCAAAAGGCAGACCTGCCTCGCTTCTTGGGATACCAGGATACCAGCAATGGCCCCCTTCTCCCTCCCGGGAGAAGTCTCTGTCACACCTTTTAAATAAACCCTGCTTTAGATGCTTGCCTCAGCGTGCTTCTCTAATGTTCAAACTTCAACATTTGGGGGAGCAGAACTCATCGCCAGCAACCGGGGGTGTCAAGGTGGTACCTGAGAGCCTCTGAGGTGTGAAACAGTTTCTCCCAGGTGAGTCTCGGGCCAGCCAAGAGCTCCACAGAGTTCCAGCACAGCGTAGCCAGTACAGCCACCAAATGACATGTGGGGACCCGGAGAACGGCATTTACGTTGCCACAAGGCTGTCTTCCTGAGCATTGGATGTTTAATTATGTCCTTGCCTTTGTTTAAAAACTCAAGATCTGCCTCAAAACAAAAACATCAAACACCTTTCTTTAGGAATTGTTATTCTAGAGTCTTAATTTTGTTTTATAATTGTCTCAAATCACAGCATTAGCTAAAATGTTGCTATGTGAATCCGAAGAAGAAAGATGGAGGTCTGTTGAATACTCCTGAAAAGGGTCGAAATGAGGCTCAATAGAAGAGTTTTTCTGTAACACTGACCTCTTCAGCACAGGTAGTGTGATAAGGGTGGAAGTTTGCCACCATAGGCAGTGATGTGGCTTTGGGACAAGAGGGCCACTTCATCAAGTAGAATAGTGACAAGAGGCTATTACAGCATTCTGCCCAGGCCCTGCTGAGGTCGTGTTCTAAAACCTGTGTCATTGCTTTGTTAATTTCCATACGCATTATAGTAACAAAATTCTACCAATAAAATTTATATTGAAGTTGATGGCCTAGAAACAGAGGATATACTACCTCAGAGCTCTAGTCTTTTAGGATATGCTTCTAAATTTCTGCCATTTTTAATCATATTGCTGTGATTTTTTTTCAAAACACTTTGGAACACTGGGAATGAATGTTGAAGTTCATAATTCTTCATGAATTTCTTAAGATTAACTAAATTTGTAAGTTGCAAATAAAAATACCTCAGGGACTTTTCACCCTTGAATTTTATATTACTTTATTGGAAAATCTGAGTGATAAAATATCTGAGTACTGTTTAATTTTGATTGAATTTGACATTTACTTTAATTTTCTATATACACAATATTATGTGAGATTCATGAAAATAGTCAATCATTTTTCATTGCCACATAATAGTTAATTCACTAAATGGACCACAGTTTGTTTTCCTTTCTCCTGTGATTGATATTTGGGATGGCTCCTTTTGAAGCAAGTATGTTGGTCATACTGCTATTGTGAATGCTTCTATGTGTACTTCCTAAACACACAGGAATTTCTCTAGGTATGTGCATAAAAGGAAATTTCTGGGTGATATGGTATGCTCATGTTTCACTTGATAAGTTATTTCAAAGATATTATATCCATTTATAATCTCACCTCCAAGGTATAACAATTCCCAATTGCCTAATATTTTGCCCAGAATTTAATACTGTCAAATTTTATAATTTTTTTTCAATCTTCTTTGGGAGAACACAGGTAAATATTTTTAATCACATCATAAAATAAGTAGATGATAGCCACAAACTAACAGACTGGGAATTTATGTTTGATTTTTTTTTTTAAAAAAAACATGCCTTTTATTTTAATATGTAATTATTATTTCTTGGTTAAATTTTCAAACAAAATGAAATCTTTAACATAAATCATGGGGAACTTTTAAAAGCTATAATTAATTTGATGCAGATACTATAAAATAAAATTTTATTAAATGAATATTTTATGCTTCTATTAGCTATATTAATTTCACTGTATTAAAATACTGTGAAAACATATGGATGAAGTTGTCATTTTCCTAAAAGTTAATTTTTAGTGCTATTTTTGTAAACTTATCGAGTATAGTCTGATCAGCCTGAATATGGGATGGTAAATACAGCACCTGTGTTTGTCAGTGTGGAACAACTGCTAAATCTATGGACCACCAGGAAGTGGGTATAGCTTGTGCTTAAGAGTCAAATTCATCCCACTTTTTATGGAAAATAGTGCAAAAATAATACGTGATATTTGAAATATTTTAAATTTATAGACCGTTGTATTCCTCACACAAGTCTATCTTTGAAGCTGTTAGTCTTGCATAGTTTGTTAAAGGATTCAGAAGAAAGAGGCATATTGCTGAAAATAGGAATAAAAGATAGCTTCTAAGAGCAGAATGGAAAGGTCACCACACAGAGAAGAAGCTGCGCAGGGCCCCCAAAGCCTTTCATAGAAATATCTCAGGACGTTCACTATTTCACAATTTTACCCTGAGGAGAATGACTTTCTGTCCTATCAATATTTATTTGCACCTTTTATATAAAATGCTTTGCATTTCCACCTGAGTAATTCATAGTTTTTTAAATTTAAAAAGTCTTTGCAAAGGTTCAAGAATTCTAACAAAAATGTTAAGTATCTGAAAATACAGAGGTTCCAGGCTTATATTAGAGTTCAGAAATGACACCTGTATCTGTAAGAGTTCAGAAAGAAAAATATAAAGAACAAAGACATATTTGAGTCACTAAAATCATATCCCTTCCTGTGGGGAATATGTTCCAAGACCCTCATTGATGCCCAAAATTGTGAATAGCATCAAACTCTACATGTATTGTTTTATCCTGTTCATAAACTTTATAAATCAGGCTTAGTAAGAGATTAACAATAATAACTAGTAATAGAACAATTCTCACAATGTAATAAAAGTAATTTAAAACAACTTATTTCTGGAATTTTCCATTTCATATTTCCAGACCTTGGTTAGCTGAGGGGAACAAACCACAGAAAACATGGATAAGGGGGGATGATTGTAATGCCATTTCCTGGGTCACATTTATCTCTAGGTTTATTGAGAAGGTCCCTTTCCAGAAATGTGTTCTGCATGTTTCTATGAGACTGTCCCTATCACAAGTAACTTTGAACTCTTGGTCTAAAAATATGATCTTACATACACTTTAATAATTATGTCAAAAACAGAATAAGGACTTTTCCATGTATTACTTCATTAAAAAAAAAAATAAAAGTGATATGTTTCCAGAATAGGTTCACCAGGCCACAGTCCCTGTGATCCTGATCACCAGTACCAAGGGGGAGAGAGATGAGCAATACAGTTTTCCTGAAATCCCATGTCCCTGGAAACCATTCCATGAAGTGAGGCCAAAGCAGGTTTCTTGTATTAGTGTAGGAAAAACACACAATGGGACCGCCTTGTAGAAAAGGAGGGTTTATTAAGGGAAAGAGAGAAGGGGAGAAAGGGAGAAAGGGAGAAAAGGAGGGCAGAAGGAAGAGGGGAACTGGACCGGGGAAGATGGTGGCATAAGGGGGAGAGAGGGGAAAAATGGATGCGTTCTGGACTGGCTGAGGCTTAAGTACACAGGGGCAGGAGTGTGACTTGTATGGTCTGGATTGGCTCCAAAAAGGAGAGCCTGCCCTGGGGCAAATTCCCGAGAGAGGTGAGTATTCCTAGGATCGGGGGTGTGGCTAGTCTTCAGGTATCCAGGGGGCATAGCCTGTTGGCCAGGATTTTCTAACAGTTAGATTGCAATATTACAGTGTAAGCCACAGAATTTATAGTTATGGGAATTTTGCCTCATAAGAGAAAGCATTCTAAATGGCAGTAGCACAAAAATTTAGCTTATTTTCATGGCAAAAATATCATCTGACTTTTATGGTTTATTCTTGATATACAAATAAAATTATATGAAATAAAATCCTTTGACGTCTAAACTCCATCCCCTGCTGATGGTTCTTCTACTGAGGGCTCAACTTGACTATGACCTCTACACCACAGCTACAGGCTTGGCTGAGTACCCTACTTGCAGTTGCTAAAATTTGCATTCATCAAATTTATTCTTAGGCAAACAACGATGACAATGAGGTTTTTCTGGGTAGGTATTTTTACCTTCCAAACGCTGTCAAAACTGCAAACGATAAAAACTCAGGTGGCTGAGGATAATCCAGTGTGGGCACCAGTGCAGTCCTGTCTAAAGGCCAGTGAGCTAGCAGCGTGCACTCTGGGACTCCTCGGGAGCCCTGCACCAGTTCACAGCCCTCCGTGTGAACAACCACAATAGCATGCCAGAGTCACTGAAGGTCTTTAGTGTCCTGGAAAATGACAGTGATTACCTTCTAACACTGAAGGCTCTTCTCAGACTTGAATTTTATCAAGGTCCGAATTTAAAAATTATTTGTGGACTTTTTGCTTAAAGATTCCTTCTTCAGATGCAGATAGGATATGGTCTCTACAGGCTGGTAAACTGAAAAAAAGAAAAATTGTACTGTTGAATTTTTGTATACTAATGTATTACTACTAGTCATCTGGAAATGATTGGTGTATGAATATTTTACTAAATGTTCCTGGGATAATCAATGGCCAAGATTTAGAAAACTATGACTAGAAAAGTGGAGACTAACTTTTCAAACAATTTCCCCCCACTTAAACTTCAATCCTGAAGGGTACTTCAATGAGGCAGTAAATCTGACATTTGAGCATGCAGTATTATTTTTTTTATTTTTTAAATGTAAGAGATTCTGGGTTGGTGGTAGTTTGCCACACTGATAGCCAGACGGCTAAATAATGTTGCAAGATTTCTCTGCGACACGCCATCATATGGACTTAGGCGTACGATCTAGGAATTGTGTTTTTTCAAATTCCAAATTTATCACTTAAAAACTTCATAATAGACAAATTACTGAAAAATCCATGAACTCACTCAGAGGTACTGTAGCATTCAATAGGTTTTCAAAGACTTTAGAGCTAATATTACTTTAAAAAAAAAAAGTATATTTGGCACCAGAATTCTCTTTCTGGAAAAATTTTTCTAAAGGAAAATATTTTGATGGTCCAACTAAATGCAAATTGTAGAAGAAATGGGCAAAATAAAGCAAGTGCTGAATTGTTACAGTTGACAAAATGCAAAGAATTCGGTTTTGCAGGAGCCCTGTTTGGGGATTGACTTGAATTGCGGTTGACTATGAGCCGTGGAGATTTGGGCATTGTCGCCTCCCGTAGTCTCATGGGACTTGTTGCGGGATCTCGAGTGACTTGGCCGAAATTGCTGATCGGGTCAGCGCCATTTTTAGTGGTGTGTTTGGCGTGTGTTAGTCGTTGTTAGAACCAGAGAGAAAAGTTATCAGAATAAAAAGCTGTTTGTCTCCAGTTTGCTTCTGAAGTTTTTCCCGCGGCTCCGTTGCTCCAAGCGCTTCAGGCGGCAACACAGTTTAAGATTAAAAGAAGGAACACAGAACTTTCTAAAAGGATGACCCAGCTATCCCACTCCTAGGTCTACACCCAAAGGACTTAAAAACAGCTTACTACAGGGACACAGCCACATCAATGTTTATAGCAGCACAATTCACAATAGCTTGATTGTGGAAACAAGCCCGATGCCCATCAGCAGATGAATGGATAGGGAAACTTTGGTATATATACACAATGGAACACTACTCAGCACTAAAAGAGAATAAAATCATGGCATTCGGTAAATGGATGGAGTTGGAGAAAATAATGCTAAGTGAAGTTAGCCAATCCTAAAAAACCAAAGGTCAATGATCTCTTTGTTATGAAGATACTGACTTACAATAGCAAGGAAGGGGGAGTGAGAGGAATGAAGAAATGTTAAATAGAACAAAGGGGGGGAGGGGGGGCAAGGGGATAGGAATAGTTAGACATCAAAACACTACGTACATATAAAAAAACATAAATGGTGTGAAAATACTTTATGTAAAAACAGTGACTTGAAAAACTGTGCTCTTTATTTCTAATATGAAATGAATTACACTCTGCAAGCTATGTATAACAAAGTAGAATAAATAAATAATTTAATTTATAAAAACGGATGGTATGTACACAAAAAAAGGCCCTAAGCGCCAGTAAAACTTTAAACATTCATGGTTGGTAATGGCTGAGGAAGTTTAAGCGTAGTTACTTTAATATTAAAATTTAATATACTTAATATATTTAATGTAATACTCAATTTTAATTTATGCTTTTGAGCCATAACTCCCTTCCTCATAAGCCTTCAGTGGATGTTTCAATATAAACAGTGTTTTTGCGTCCTTCTCCCGAGGTCCACCACCCCCACCATAGACATCAAGAAAAGGAGTGGTTGGGTCATGCATCTGGGGTGGTGTGCTGCTAGAGGGGAGAACACTGCAAACTGACAGCATTTTTGCTTAAAAAGCCATCTCTACAGCAGTAGCTCAGCAGCAGAGGTGGCCAAGGGACTTGTGGTAATGAGGTGAGTGAAGGGAGGAGCAGGCCTCCTGCCCTCCATGCTCTCAACCAGCAAAGAAACCTTCAGGCCGTAGAAGGAAATTGATGTTGGGGGCTCCTGTGTGTCTGTAGCTGGACGAGCTGTGCTGGGCAACCTGCCTGCTTCCATTGCCAAACCCCCCTCCTCCTGCATTCCACTGCCCACAACTGCAGGCCCTGCCCACTGTGGGCAGTGCACTGCCTTAAGAGCTGGCCTTCAGGAGGTCAGAGGAGGGATGTGTCTTGAGGACAGGGCATGTGCAAAGGAACTTCTCCAAAGGGAGAAGACCCTCCATGGGGTTCAGTCTCAGGCTTGGTGCTTTCTAGCCATTGCTTGAGATGGGTTCTCTCTTCTTGGTTAGTGTGTGGTGCGTGTTAGAGTTGTTGTCAGAGCCAGAGAGAGAAGTTAGCAAAATAAAAAGCCTGTTTGTTTCCAGTCTGCCTCTGAACGTGCTCCCGCGGCATCCTTTCTCCAAGCAGCAATCGCTTTAGTCGGCTACAGGTGGCGGCCCATACAGGGACTTCGGAGCAGACAGGTAAGAACTGAAAGGTCTCTAAAGATGGGTTTGAATATAACTGAATCCCAAGTGATAGAGGCTATGCAAAGACTCCTTGATATACCTGACTCTGCTCTTAGTGAGGAGGATTTAGAAAAAAGTGAAAGTGATCAAAAAATCATAGCTTCCACTGGGTCAACTAAGACCAGTAAAGAGAGTATTAGAAGAGTCCCCAAAATGACAAAAATCCAAGCTATTAGAGCTATTCGGGAGTTATTGGTGATAGCTGAAGGATACTTGCTCTTAATGGAACCTGGGCCTCAGGATATTGCTGTCAGTGAAATTAGCAGTGGTGAAGAATCTAGTAAAAGTGATCCTGAGAAAATGAGGAAAATGAAACTAAAAAAGACCAAGAAAAAGGACCGTCAAGTAGAGGAACCACTTGTGTCCTCTACTCCCCCATGGGTGGAATCCATTACAGAAAATATGAAGGGTATTACTAGGCATTTGCATACCCTAGAAACAGAAATAAAAAGTCTTTCTGAGTGCTTATGTGCTCTCGAGGGTAACTCACAGATACATTGGGAACTGCCAGCATTTGAAAAGAAAAATGGACAGAGGGTCCATCAGTCAGTAGATTTCAAAACAATAAAAAATCTCAAAGAGGCAGTAATGACTTATGGGCCCCAAGCTCCTTTCACGTTGGGTATGCTGGAGTCCCTTAACACCATTAGCTTAACTCCCTCAGACTGGAAAAGTCTATGTAAAGCAGCATTAAGCGGGGCAATACTTGGTTTGGAAATTGCAATTTCAAGAACTTTGTATAGAAACGGCTAAAAGAAATGCAGCTGAAGCATTTGAAGACCATAATATAGACATGCTCACAGGAGAAGGGCAATTCGCAGACTTACAGGCTCAGAAACATTATGACCCAGGTGTATATGCTCAGATAAATGCAGCTGCCTTAAAGGCATGGAAAACTTTACAAGGACCTGGAGATCTACAAGGTAGTTTGTCAAAAGTGATTCAAGGACCTAATGAGCCATATGCTGATTTTGCTGATCGACTTTTGAGAACTGCAGGTAGAGTGTTTGCAGATGTTGACCAAGATATGCCATTAGTTGTTCAATTAGCATACGAAAATGCTAATAAATACTGCCAGGAAGCCATCAGGCCATGGAGAACTAAAAAGGATCTTTCCGTATATATACAACTATGTAAAGATATAAATGACACCTTTGTCACAGGAAATGTGATTGCAGCCTCAATGAGAGGGGCTTCCCCTAGAAATTTCACAAAGGCTCAACCTAGACATTATAATCAATCAGGATATTCCAGGCAAAATTATCATAATCAATCAGGCTATTCTAGGCAAAATCCCAAAAGAGAAATAAGACCAAGCTCATACCATGTCCCAGGCCACTGCCCCAGGTATAAAAAGGGAAATCATTGGGCCAATAAATGCCATTCAAAATTTGACATCCATGGAAATCATTTGTTCAGGAATTCAAAAAACGGGGCACGGGGCCCAGTGCCCCGGGGCCCACAAATGTACGAGGCATTGGAGGAGGAGTATCCTCAAGCATCCACTCAGATGCTTCCCCGACACAATCCCTACTAACCATCCACTCCCTCGCCAGAGGAACAGGAGGAAATGCAGGATTAGATCTCTGTTCCACCACTCGAATAGTGTTAACACCTGAAATGGGGGTTCAACTGATTCCCACAGAGGTCAGGGAACCTCTTCCCGCAGGGACTGTAGGACTTATTCTCAGGAGAAGTCCTAAAAGCTTATTAGTTTTGCAAGTGACCCCAGGTATAATAAACTCAGACTACAAAGGGGAAATAAAAATAATGCTTGGCTCACCCCAAAGTATAAGTTCTGTTAATCAAGGAGATAGAATTGCTCAGTTGCTTCTCCTTCCCAATTTACATAATTCATTTAAAATGAGTATGCCTCAAAAAGGGAACAATAGAGGATTTTGTTCCACTGACTCAGAACCTATGGCTTTCTGGGTTCGGGATTGTTCAAGGAGGTCTATGTGTAAACTAAAAATCCAAGGAATAGAGATAGAAGGACTGATAGATACTGGAGCTGACTCTTCCATCATTAATCTACGGCAATGGCCCAAGCACTGCCCTCTGCAAAAAGCTTCAACCAGTTTAAGAGGCTTGGTATATAATAACCTCCCAGAGAAAAGTGCGGTAATTTTAAAATGGGAGGATGATGAAGGTCATAAAGGAACATTTCAGCCTTATGTTTTACCTAACCTACCGGTTACTTTATGGGGAAGAGATATTTTACAACAAATGGGAGTAAACCTTGCAACCAAGCCTGCAAGTGTTAAATGTGAAAATCTACAGGGTAATCTTAACCCTAAAAGAAATCATTATCAAAAAGTACAGAGTAATCTTAACTCTAAAAGTAATCATTATCATAAAGGAAAAAGATATTTTTTTTCGGGGCCACTGAGAAAATAATTTTGAAAATACCATGGCTTTCTGATAAGCCAGTGTGGGTCCCTCAGTGGCCCCTATCTAAAGAGAAATTACAAGTGGCCCACCTACTAGTTCAGGAACAACTAGAAGCAGGACATATAGAACCTTCCACCTCTCCCTGGAATTCCCCCATATTTGTGATCAAGAAAAAATCAGGAAAACGGCGATTGTTACATGATCTTAGAGGAATTAATAAAATCATGCAAATCATGGGCCCTACTCAACCTGGACTTCCTAATCCCGTAGCTATTCCAAAAAATTTCCATCTTATTACTCTTGATATAAAGGATTGTTTCTTTTCCATTCCCCTACATCCTCTGGATGCTCCCAGGTTTGCTTTTTCAGTTCCTTCTATCAATAAAAATGGCCCTGATAAAAGATATCAATGGAAAGTGTTACCGTAGGGAATGGCTAATAGCTCCACCATATGCCAAATATATGTAGACAAAGCAACCCAACCCATTAAAAATAAATATCCAAACCTCATGTGTTTACGTTACATGGATGATGTTTTAGTGGCCCACCCTAATCAAAAAATCTTATTTAATATATTCAGTGACATGGCAGAAAATTTTAAAAAAATATGGATTATATATAGCAGAAGAAAAAGTTCAAACCAGATCACCCATATTATATTTAGGATTTAAAATCATTCATACCTTTGTTAGACACACCCCCCCAAAATTTTAATAAATAAAGAACATTTGGCCACACTCAATGATTTCTCAAAACTACTGGGTGACATTAATTGGCTTCGCCCTACACTAAACCTCACTACTGGCCAACTAAAACCTTTATTTGACATCCTTCGCGGGGACCCTTATCCATCTTCACCGCAAACTTTGACTCCTGATGCTAGAAAAGCTTTAAAGTTAGTAGAAAAAGCCATCGAAGGAGCTCATTGTGATAGATTTGATTTAACTCAACCACTGATGTTGATTATTATTTCTTCACAATATACACCCACAGGAGTATTTTGGCAACAAGGGCCTTTATTATGGATACACTTGCCCGTCTCTCCTCAAAGTATAATTGAGTCTTGTACCTCCATGGTGGCTAAACTTATTCTTCAAGGACTTAAGACTTCTACTAAAATATTTGGCATTCACCCTGCTACTATTATTACTCCCTATTCATCATCACAGATTGAATATTAATGCTTCAATGATAATGATTGGGCTATAACTAAATGCTCTACTTCTGCAAATTTTGATAATCATCTTCCTAAGTCTCCTATATTATATTTTTGTATTAATCATCCTATTATATTTCCACAGGTAATAAAAAATCAACCTATTCCTAAGGCATTTAATGTATTTACAGATGGGTCCTCAAATGGTACTGCTGCAGTAGTCACTCAAAAAGAAAATATGACTTACATAACTTCACACAAATCAGCTCAATTAGTGGAACTGGAAGCTGTGGTAAGAGCTCTGGAAAATTTTAGAGAACAGCCCATGAACATTTTTTCAGATAGCCACTATATTTTACATGCCGTCCCAAAATTAGAGCTAGCAGGACCAATAGCACCTCATACTCCAGCCTTTAAATTGTTTTATCAAATACAAAAACTTTTTTGGGCAAGGAACGAACCTCTATTCATAGGGCATATTAGAGCACATACCAACTTGCCTGGTCCCCTCCATGAAGGTAATCAAAAGGCTGATGCTCTTACCCAAACAATCTTTATACTTTCAGCGCTCCAGCAAGCTACTTTATTTCACTCCCAGTTTCACATCAATAGCACCATCTTGCAGCATAGTTTTAAAATCACAAAGGAGCAAGCCAGAATAATTGTAAAAGATTGTAAATCTTGTATGACACATTTGCCCAATCCTCATTATGGTGTTAACCCTAAAGGTTTAATGCCCAATCATTTGTGGCAGATGGATGTTACTCAGGAGCCAAGTTTTGGAAAATTGCGATTTATTAATGTGACCATAGATACATGCTCAGGCATGATTTTTGCTTCCTTACATTCTGGAGAAAAAGTTAAAGATGTCACATATCATTGTTTGCAAGCTTTTGCTGCATTGGGCATCCCCAAAATGCTTAAAACAGATAATGGCCCCGCATATACGTCCTCATCTTTGAAACAGTTTTGCGCAAAATTCAATATATCCCATAAAACAGGCATCCCATACAATCCTCAGGTTCAGGGCATTATTGAAAGAGCAAACTGCATACTGAAAATTATGTTATTAAAACAAAAAGAAGGAAATTGGAAAAGTCATAGGGACAGATTGGTAGTTGCCCTGTTTACCTTAAATTTTTTAACTTTAGACTCTAATGGTTATTCTGCTGGAGACAGACATTGGCACCCACATCAACAACATAAACCTTTGGTTTACTGGAAGGATGTTCTTTCAGGTACATGGAAGGGTCCAGATCCAGTATTAATTTGGGGGAGAGGATCTGTTTGTGTTTTTCCAAAGCACGAATCCTCTCCAATATGGATACTATCTAGATTAATAAAGCAGGTACCACATCAAAAGGATCAAGATGAAGTTGTTGAAGAATCAAGATTAATAAAAAAAGTACAAAATCAAGAAGACCAAGATGAAGATATGGAATGATTCCCTCAAAAAAGTCCTTCAAAATATTTCACAACTTAAGTGTCATTCCTCCTGGCCGGGACGAGGAGATCTCTCTTTAGTGTGCACACAATTGTATTTTTTTTTTCTTTTTATACATGTCTTTATGTCTGTACATTTGTCTACATTTCATGTTAATGTGACGTCACAAATATATGTTTGTATGTTTGTGCGTCTGTCCAGTGTGATGTCACAAATTACAAAGCGCTTATGAAAAAAATATATATATGGATCCAAATAACTTTAATTCATTTTAGTTTAAGAGTATTCAATTTAGGTAAATAATTTTATAAGTGAAGGTACTTTCAATTTTGATTTATAGGTGTCCCTGGGACTTCTCTTTAGCAAACAATATGACTAATGCTATAAAACATGATATTTTGGTGTTTTGACATAAGATTATTTATTTGTTATTAACTTCATTTGTTTAATAGCTGATTAATTCCAATTATTTCAACAGGTAAAGTATTGCTGTGTATGCAGAGACTCGCGGGTTCTAGCTAACAAATTATTTCTCCAAAGTGCCTTTAGCTTTTCTTTAATCTATCTTTAATGCAGTAAATACCCTCAGTCTTTCTTTGTTTTGTTCTAAATATGATACTTTGCCAACTTATGTTTGTGGGAGCTCAAGCAGCAATGTGTGTGAACAAAAATCAACTTTAATTTTCTAATCTAATTATTCTATTTTTTAGTTTGACAACTCGCCTCTTGACTCAGTGCTGCAATAGCACTGCCTTTCCTTTAGTAATTGATGCTAGAGTTTCTAGGTAGCGGGCCCTGAAGATTTGCCGGTGGCATTGTCGAGACATAAAAAAGACGTCTGCTGCTACAGCTGCAGGGATCGTGGTCGCTTCAAACATCCCTGTTGCTCAAGCATCAAACAACCTCAACAACAGAATGGCCTCTACTCTACATGCATGGGGCCTCCTACATCAACGTGTTATAACAAGTGGACATTTTGATCTTTCATTGTTTGGGACTTTACGAGACAATGCCTTTTGAGTATTTGTCTAGAGAACTCAGTGTGTTACTTGATGGAACTTAAGGCAGCTGATTTGTTTAAAAAATTTGATATGCTATACAACTTGGCTTGTCAGCAGAAGGCTTGTCGCCTTAAAGCTGCAACATCTCCTCACAATTGGACGGCTGTTAGTCATCATACACAGTCGATCCTTAAGGGCTCCATTAGATGGCTGGTTAGCCAATGACAGGTAAGATCCCCAGAGGGGGACAACCTAAGACAGGCACAGTCGCACGGGACAGTCTTATGTGGCCGACATATCAACATAAGACAGGAGTCAAGGGCACAGCCTTGATTATCCGATGATGGGTAAGAATGTTGGTTGCGCATAGACGTCCTAGAGCATCCCCTCTTTTAAAACAAAACGGGGGAAATGCAGGAGCCCTGATTTGGGAGATGGCTAAGATTGCGGTTGGCTGCGGGCCATGGACATCTTTGGGCATTGCCGCCTTCTGTGGTCTCACGGGACTTGGCCCGAGATCTCGCGGAACTTGGCCCAAGATCTTATGAGACGTGAGCTGAGAGCGGAGCCGGTCAGCGCCATTTTGGTTGTTGGTTTTTGAGTGGTGTGTGTGGTGTGTGTTAGAGTTGTTGTCAGAGCCAGAGAGAGAAGTTAGCAAAATAAAAAGCCTGTTGGTTTCCAGTCTGCCTCTGAACTTGTTCCTGCGGCATCATCGCTCCAAGCGGCAATCGCTTCAGGTGGCTACAGGTTAGGACCAGAAGGTCTCAAAGCAATCTTGTGGAAATGCATTGCCAAGATCTCCATGGCTGACTCAGATGTTTTGCTTCCCCGTGGAAGCTGACAGTCAAGGCTCTGGCCTCCAGGTGTGTGACTCTCCAACTCAGGAGAGGGCACAAGGAGGTTTTCATGTCTCCAGTGAGAACTTGTGAGTCCACTAGTGAATACTGGAGGGATGTCCAGGGCTCACTTCTCAACATTTACAGTGGGAGGGAATTCCCACCATGCAGCCTGAACAGGCAGTGAAATCCATGCGTTCTCTTCTCTGGGGAGCTGGGAGAGACAGAGGAGGAGACTTGGCGTGCGAGGGTAATGCTCCCTCTGTCTCAAAACTGTGCTCAGGAGGCGCTGTTTGCAACTCATCTGTGGGGCGTGCTTGCCAGCTGGGTCACAAGTCTTCTGTCCCCCCATCCCCCTTCCTGCTCCTTGTCAGCCTCAGGTCCCCACCGAGGCTGACCTGGCAGGCAATATCAAGTTAGTCCTTTCCCTGGCTTCTGGGTAGATATGGCCAATGGGCGGGGAGGGGGTCCTGGCCAAAAATCCAGCAGAAGCAGGCACTGACTTCAAGGTGTTTGTCACTTTCTCCCTGCAGGGCTGCCTCCTCCCTTCTGGAGGTCTCCCTCTGTGTGGCTCTGTCCTTCAGAATCGGGGACTGCTTTGTACTTGGAGACAGCACTCTGCTGCAATCAGCACGTGGGTTGCTGGCATTCCTGTGCCCTGTCCACACATTTCTAAATAGTTCCTTTCCTTGACCTTATCAAAATAACTTTAAATGCCTTCTGATTCCATGGCTGCTAACCAGAGCAGTGACGTGAGGGAGGTAGGCCCAATTCAGAGAAGGAAGCCTGCCTGGTTATGTCTTTAGTTCTGATGTTCATTCTCTAAATCTAATCTCACTTACAACAAGGTTGATAACCGATCCATTCTATTATTACACAAATGTCTAATTCAGGGTGGGTTCAGGACCCAGAAGGGGAGTGGTGGAGGGTTATGGACATGACCCCACATAGCTGCAGTGCATTGGTGGAGCCCTAGAGTCTAGGGCCAACAGCACACGGGGACAGTGTGGCTTCCGCTGGGGCCAGGGTAGGAGCACTAGAGTCGGGCTCGCTCTCCTGCTGCTGTGCAGGTCCTCTGGCCGCTTCCCCTTATAGCAGTCAGCCTGTGCTGGCCCAGCTGTGCAAGCTTTTCTAAGTTGGCACAATCCTCTGTGAGATACCGTGGCCATCGCGTGTAGACAGCTCTGGTTAGCCTTGAGCTTCCCAGAGATGTGTGCGGCCAAGCAAGGCTTAGATCACAGGAAAGTCTCAATTCAAAGCCGGCAGTGTCTGAGCACCTGGGCTCTGGGGCCCTGGTGGGTGGGGTGCTTCTTGGTTCTTCAGCTACCTGGGACTCTAGAGATCAAAAATCCAGTACTACTGACTGTTCAGAACACTACGTGTTATTAGGAGCTGGCCTTTGTTTTCCTTAGTGACAGGAGCCACAAGTCTAGCTGGCCCAGGTTTTTAATTCCCAGACCACATGAAGGTCCAGGAGAAGGGACCTGGGCTCCCTTGGTCACCTGGCTGGTCTCTGGCTCACAGCCACTCTCCTCCCCACTCTCCCAATCTAGGCCTGACATTTACTCTGATTTATTAGTCATGTAATCTGTGACCCCCAGTCTTCCATGTAAGAGGGTCTGAGTATGGTCTCACTCATGAACATGGGGTCTACCTTATGATTGAATAAAGAAGGGAGAAAAATCTTACTATATAGAAAATATCCCATTTTTGGAGGGAGGAGGGAGAGTAGAAGGAAAAATAATATTAGTTCAAGACCAAAACATTACTGAAAAAGGTTTGAAGATGCAGGCATCCATTTGGAGCAAAACTGAATTGGTCTTGAACAATATGCTTTGACTTACTGTCAGAAGAGGAGAAGTGAACAAATATTTAAAAACTTGATTTCATTAAAAGAACCGTTTTATTTATTGAGCATGTACTATGCTAGCTTCGGGCCAAGAATCATTAAGGACATAGCTTCTGTCCTCTTGGGCCTTGTGTTCTAGTGAGACAGGTGACACATGTACATGGTAACTTGAATTTAGACACTTAAATCGATACACTTTATGTGGATAAATAGGAAAAGGTGAAAGCCAAGTGAGAAACCTGCGCTGAGTTTGGTACAAGGTGTCTGGAAAGAAAAGAAAACCTCTCCTGGAATATGGCCTTTGGGAGAGACTCAGATGAAGCAAGGAAGGTAGGCCTTACAGTTATCTTCAGAAAGCTAATTCAGAGAAGGAAACAGCAACCGCAGAGATCCTGTGACAGCAATAAATTCAGTGTGCCCAGGGTACAGAGAAAAGCCAGTGTGAGCAGCTCTGACTATGTGGAGGTCACAGATCAGCAGCGTGCGGCCAGGTAAGGCTTTCTAGGCAGTCTCAGTCCTGCCCGCGCTACCCTCGCTCCTGGGGTGGATGCTGAGGCTCATCTCCTCCAGCCCACCTGCTACCCACCAGACCTGGCACTGTGCCAGCCGTGGTGAGCAGAGTGAGCTGAAAAGGTCCCCACTATCACTGATGTCCCCAAACAGCCTGCCGTGGTCCCACCTGGAAACGCAGCCTCTGCTGGGTCGTCATGGTCTCCAAATGATACTCCCATTTTTCTCAAAATTTCCCGTTTGAACTAGCAAGGGGAAATAAAGTGGGTGTCTTCTCCTCCAGTTCAGACCCAGTGTGAAATGGTTGCTGAAGTCAGGGAGACCAAGAGCAGCCCCTCTGCTTTGTGGCTGTTGATCCTGGAATGAGAGAAGTCCACTCGACCAGTGGCTGTGTCAGGGTGCTGCATGTCCCCCTTGGATTACATGGACCAGCCCAGACCCTTAGGCCAGGCTCCCCAGCCCACGCCAGGCGGGCTCACTGCATGGAAGAACAGGCGGTGAGCATTCTGGCACCAGCGCAGTGAGAACCCAGGGGCGGAGCCTCTGCAGACCCGAGACCCCAGCAGATCGATTCCTTCTTTATTTGGAAGGAGTGAAAAAGGGGAAAGCTGGCCTAGGAGTCACAGAAGTCTCCCATGGACATCTTGGACACGGAGCAGTGACCCTAACAGACTAACCAGTGTTTAGTCTTTGATTTGATCAAATTCTCTTAAACGATTAAACTTATAAACCCAAATTAAGGTGAGGGCCATAATCACATCCCTTACATATGTCATTATCACTGGGTGTCTGTATTTCTTTCAAAGAAAGCAATCCATCACTATAGATTAGTTTATTGCAAGACTCCAAATAGACACATGAAGCACTTACTGTGAAAATAATTGCTCAGTGAAATGATAGCTCAATGCTAGAATACCCCTGTTGCCCCCAGATGGTCCGGTTTTTACTGTTAATACCTTATCAGCATATGCTGTAAGTGCTTAGAGGAAAAGTCCAACATCACCGTGTCTGTCCTGGCAGTGTTTTATAAATGAGGACCAGTAACTACGTGAAGAAACAGTTTAACTGTAGAAGGAAATACAGCTCTACATGCAGAATGGCCAGTGTGTGTCCAGGCATGCATGCTTGCAGTAGTGTAGTGGGCCATCTTTGTTCTGAAGAGCCTGAAGTCGTGTATCTATATTTAAACACATTGCTCTCCCTGCAGATAAAATTATCCTCGAGATTGTCTTAAATTAGAACAGAAGCAGATGTAGTGGGATAGCTGTCCTCTCTAAACCTGCTGACATGGGAATTCATCTCAGAGTTTTCTTTCCCTCTACATGAAAGTGTATATAATCGTCTGTCATCAAATGCGCACGGAGACGCTGCTGTCCCCAATGCGTGCCGAGCGAGTCCCCGAGCAGATCCATTTCCAGCACCTGTGACACACTGGATTGCTCACCTTGGGAGGAATGAGAGTGACAGCTGCCAGGAGGACGTGTGCACGCGGAGGAGCTGTTAGCAGCTCGCCCTTGGAGCCTCCCCACTTACCCGTAATCCCCGGGAAGGGCTCGCATACAGCTGCGGCGGGTTGTCAGGAGGGATGGCATATGATGTTTCTCCCCTCACAGAAAGCCTGGGAAATCGAATTTCAGAGGAAATGAGCAAGGGGAGGGAGGCGTGCAGGACGCTCCCGGATGCCTGTGAGCACCGTGCCCCCTGGGTTGGCAGCCCCTCTCTGCCTTTCCGGGAGCACCAAGCGCACCGAGCATTGAGCTCTAGCTTTGAAGGAACAACCCTACCACCTGCAGCCAGGCCTTGCTTAATTGCAGAGCCATGTAATTTCGTATGGAGATTTAATTTTTATAATTGGTGCTAGAGATGATTGCTAATGAGGCACGACTCAAGTAAAAGCCCCAGATAATTTGTACAACAGACCCTGTGTCCCAGCAGCTGCCTCTTTCCATTCATGTTACGGGTTGTCCTGAAACGCGGATGGACCTGGATGGTGTAGCCCCGCTCCTTCCGAACTGCCTGCTTATTTCCTTTTTCCTCTTACTGGAAACGAAAGATTTCAGACACACTGAAAGTAATAAAATAACAAATGCTCATTTAATCATGCTCTCCAAATTTAATACATTGATATCTTGCCATATCCTTATGGGGTATGCTTTTAATAAAATGTCAGATAAAAGTTGAGTCCCTTTCTCCCCTTGGCTGACCCCCCTCTCTCCCAAAGTGGTCATTGCCCTCAAGATGTATCCTTGCTCTGTGTTTTTATTTGTATTATGCATGTTAGGTATTAATAAACATTAAAAACATTGCCTTTTTGTTTTAAAAAAAATCCGTACATTTTTCACACTAATATCATTTTGAAATTTGCTTCTTTCATTTGCGCTGTTTTTAAAAATGCATCCTAGCTGATTGATGTCATTCTAATTTATTTTAGCTGCTATATGACATCCTGCCATATGACTATAATACAAGCTGTTCATTTTCTTAATAATGAACACTAAGAGTTGTTTTCCTATTACAAACAATGCAGAATGAAGATTCACAGGTGACTGTACATACAAATGTGTGAGAGTTTCTCTAGGTCATAAGACTGGAGGTGGAATCATTCCATTACAGTTCAGCCACTTCTTCAGATTTACTAGATAGTGTGAAACTGCTCTCCAAATACTTTCACCTATTTATACTCCCAAGGTTTGAAAAGTTGCTGGTAAGCTGTATTATCAAGCAATTTTAATTTTTTATACAACAGTTTCCCCTTGTTCATGGGGGACATAGTTTAAGAAAGCATGGCCACTACCAACCCCTACATGTACTACTTATATGTACCACACACACACACACACACACACACACACACACACACACGTGCACCTATGGTAGTTTATTAATTAGACACAGTAAGATTAACAATAAAAATAATATAGAATGGTTATAACAACATACTGTAATCCAGTTATCAGGAAATTGTCATAAAATGCTTAATCTTGTGTTTTGTGACAATTACTTTAACTAAGGCACTGCAATACTGCCACTGTCCATCCCAAAACCTAAATGGTCACAAAGAGAGAAACTGGCAGGGAGTGTGGGTATATGAATAACAGGGCGAGATAGGGAGGTGGCACATTTCATCATGCTACTCAGAATCACGTGCAATTTAAAACTTACCAAGTGTTTATTCTTGGAATTTTCTATTTAATATTTTCAGGTTGCACTTGACCATGGAAAACTGAAACCACAGAAATTGAAACTGTGGGCTAGATAGGATTTGAATGATTGATTGATTGTACTTGGGGATCAAACCCACTTTACCACTGAGCTATGGTTTCAGTTCTTTTTATTCTTTTATTTGGAGACAGAGTCTAAGTTGCCCGGGCTGACCTTGAACTTGAGATCCTCTTACCTCAGCCTCCTGAATCACTGGTACACCTTTGTACCTGGCTATAAGGTAGGCTTTGATGGGACTAAAATGCTATTTCATTGTAATATTGATGTGCATGATTTATTACTGGTAAGGTAAGAATTTAAGTACTTTTTTCATAATTATTAGCTATTGTCAGAATCATATAATTTTTGCTGGACCCAGATCCAGCTGCTCTCCACTTGAAGGTCAGTACCTAGGAGATGAGAGTTGTTGGGGGGTGGGGAATTAGGTTTATTTGAGGGCTGTCCATGAGAAGGTGGAGAGGAGCCCATCTTGTTAGGCAGGAGTTCAGGGACACCAAGAAGGTGGAGGCAGGGTCTAAGAAGGATGCCACTGAAGCACAAGAGGACAGAGCATGGCCTGTTTCCCATAAGACCTCCTACCATGACAACTCCCACCACTGAGGACTAATCACCATGACAGCTCTGGGCTGTATTCTAATTAGGTTTTCTAAAGTAGCCAATGGGGAGAATTCAACAATCTCTAATCAGGTATTATAAGGTAACCAATGGGAGCATATGGGGCAGGGTCTTCAATCCCATTCATATAGGAAAGAGAACATCTCACTACTCAGCATAGAAGACTGATTTCCAGACATCAGGGCCTTGAGCCTCTCTCTTGCTTGGCCCACTCCTCTCCACTTTCAATGAATCTGTACTTTGCCTGTTTCTTGTGTGTGTCTTGCTCAATTATTTGTTTGGGACACCAAGGACCTGGACTATAGCGATGAAAATCCAATCTTCAAAGTTACATCTTAAGGGAACTTAGGGAAATATATGGATTTTTACAGGGAGGGAAAGGAGGAATAGTAGACAAATAGGCAGAAAGGTTATGTGACGAGCAGTGCCCTCCAACCCCTGCCTGGCCCCCAGCCTCAGCATTACATTGGCCTTGACCTCCTGGGGCTAGCGTCAATTACTTTTTTTTTCTGCAAGTTCGTTATCACAGCTATTTACATGCTTTGTGCTAGTTTAAGCACAGACTTAAGGAATAAGGAGAGGCATTACACTTTCTGAATGTTATCTGAAGGTCACCAGATGTTCTGGGTTCTGTGAATCTAAAGATTAGTTAACAATTAACTTCTTAATCATTCCACTGTGGCTTTTCTTTAGAATTTAGTATGCCAGGCAAAGGGATGGGAAGCGACTCTTCAAAGACAACACCCAAAGGAGAAGCCACTGTTACATCTCCATGTCGTCTTCATGCTTTTCTATAAAATTGTTGACCAACTCATTTAAAAAAAATGTTTTTTTTTTTTTTTGATTAATTTTCTTTGGTTTGGAGGAATTGTTCAGATATTATCTATACTAGTCCTTTAATCACTTTTGTCCTAAGGAACACCGATAGGACACAAATATAAATTAAGTCAAATGAGACTGACGTTCACTGGGCCCCACCAAAGAAGTCAAACTGAAACCAAGTATGCCCTGGTGATTCAGACCCAAGCCTGTTCCTCTCGTTCACTACACCAGCATGTCCCCACTTTCGGTTGATTTTTCACCCAATGATCATTTCTGAATTTCTGACGAGATTATTTTTACATTAGATAAAATGTGAGTAGCTAATTTATTCTCATAATCACAAATTGGGCTGGAAAGTGGAAAATATAGAGTACCTCTGTCTTTCAAGTTCAAGTGAAAGTTCAGGTCTTTAAGAATCGTGACCAACTGTGTTTGCCATGGAATCTTCTGGGGGGAGATATGTTGATTTGTTTGACTCCTTTTCTACCCTCGTTTCTTCATATTGCTTGTGTGATTTTTCTTCTAGTACTGTGGAACCTCGACTATTTCGTTTTTACCTTAAATCCTTATGATGCTATCAGATCCCCTTATAAATACTTTATGCTTTAAAACCAGATACTTTCTGTTCAGATAATCACAGTTTGATCACAATGTACAGATTTAGTTAACCCAGATATTGTCTCCAATTACTCTGTATGTTTGTGATGGGTTTTATAGTTTCAAGTGTTGGACACAGAGGTGATAAGTTTAGGAAGAAGGAAGTGGGGGTATTGGGTTGATCTTTCTTAGGAAGTGTGAAAAGAGAATTCTATGGAAGTGGTTTAATATCAGCAGACAAGAGAGGAAAGAGAGTGAACGATTTAGTGGAAAGACCGGTACACAATTAATCAACAAATACATGAAAAAATGCTAAACATAGCTGGCAATTAGAGAAATGCAAATCAAAACAACTCTAAGATTTCATTTCACTCCAGTCAGAATGGCAGCTATTAAGAACACAAACAACATATATCTTGGCGAGGATGTGGGGGAAAAAGGCACACTCATACATTGCTGGTGGGACTGCAAAATGGTGCAACCGTTATGGAAGGTAGTATGGAGATTTCTTGGAAAACTGGGAATGGAAAGACCCTATGACCCGGCCATCCCACTCCGGAGTCTATTCCCAAAGGACTTAAAAACAGCATATTACAGTGACACAGCCACTTCAATGTTTATAGCAGCACAATTCACGATAGCTAGATTGTGGAACCAAACTAGATGTCCCTCAGTAGATGAATGGATAAAGAAAATGTGGTACATATACACAATGGAATTTTACTCATTAATAAAAGAAAATAAAATAATGATTTGCAGGTAAATGGATGAAGTTGGAGAATATAATGTTAAGTGAAGATAGTCAATCTAAAATATCCAGATACAGAATGTTTTCTCTGATATAAAGAGGCTGACTCACAATAGTGTTGAGTCGGGGTCTCATGGGACTTGGAGGCATTTGCATACCCTAGAAACAGAAATAAAAAGTCTTTCTGAGCGCTTATGTGCTCTCGAGGGCAACTCACAGATACATTGGGAACTGCCAGCATTTGAAAAGAAAAATGGACAGAGGGTCCATCAGTCAGTAGATTTCAAAACAATAAAAAATCTCAAAGAGGCAGTAATGACTTATGGGCCCCAAGCTCCTTTCACGTTGAGTATGCTGGAGTCCCTTAACACCTTTAGCTTAACACCCTCAGACTGGAAAAGTCTATGTAAAACAGCATTAAGTGGGGGGCAATTCTCGGATTGGTGATCCCAATTCCAAGAACTTTGTATAGAAACGGCTAAAAGAAACGCAGCTGCAGGGTTTGGAAACTATAATATAGACATGCTCACAGGAGAAGGCCAATTCGCAGACATACAGGCTCAAAAAGATTATGACCCAGATATATATGCTCAGATAAACACAGCTGCCTTAGAGGCATGGAAAACTGTACAAGGACCTGGGGATCTACAAGGTAGCTTGTCAAAAGTGATTCAAGACCTAATGAGCCATATGCTGATTTTGCTGATCGACTTTTGAGAACTGCAGGTAGTGTGTGTTTGCAGATGTTGATCAAGCTATGCCATTAGTTCTTCAATTAGCATACGAAAATGCTAATAAATGCTGCCAAGCAGCCATCAGGCCATGGAGAACTAAGAAGGATCTTTCCATATATATACAACTATGTAAAGATATAAATGACGCCTTTGTCACAGGAAATGTGATTGCAGCCTCAATGAGAGGTGCTTCCCCTCAAAATTTCACAAAGGCTCAACCTAGACATTATAATCAATCAGGATATTCCAGGCAAAATTATCATAATCAATCAGGCTATTCTAGGCAAAATCCCAAAAGAGAAATAAGACAAAGCTCATACCGTGCCCAAGGCCGCTGCCCCAGGTGTAAAAAGGGAAATCATTGGGCCAATAAATGCCATTTAAAATTTGACATCTATGGAAATCCTTTGTTCAGGAATTCAAAAAACGGGGCACGGGGCCCAATACCCTGGGGCCCACAAATGTACGGGGCATTGGAGGAGGAGTATCCTCAAGCATCCACTCAGATGCTTCACCGAGACAATCCCTACTACCCATCCACTCCCTCGCCAGAGGAACAAGAGGAAATGCAGGATTAGACCTCTGTTCCACCGCCTGAATAGTGTTAACACCTGAAATGGGGGTTCAACTGATTCCCACAGGAGTCAGGGGACCTCTTCCCTCAGGGACTGTAGGACTTATTATCGGGCGAAGTCCTAAAAGCTTATTAGGTTTGCAAGTGACCCCATTGTAATAAACTCAGAATACAAAGGGGAAATAAAAATAATGCTTAGCTCACCCCAAAGTATAACTTCTGTTAATCAAGGAGATAGAATTGCTCAGTTGCTTCTCCTTCCCAATTTATATAATTCATTTAAAATGAGTATGTCTCAAAAAGGGAACAATAGATGATTTTGTTCCACTGACTCAAGACCCATGGCTTGCTGGGTTCGAGACTGTTCAAGGAGGCCTATGTGTAAAATAAAAATCCAAGGAATAGAAATGGAGGGATTAATAGATACTGGAGCTGACTCTTCCATCATTAATCTACGGCAATGGCCCAAGCACTGGCCTCTGCAAAAAGCTTCAACCAGTTTAAGAGGCTTGGGATATAATAATCTCCCAGAAAAAAGTGCAGTAATTTAAAAATGGGAGGATGATGAAGGTCATAAAGGAACATTTCAGCCTTATGCTTTACCTAACCTACCAGTTACTTTATGGGGAAGAGATATTTTGCAACAAATGGGAGTACACCTTGCAACCAAGCCTGCAGGTGATAAATGTGAAAATCTACAGGGTAATCTTAACCATAAAAGAAATCATTATCAAAAAGTACAGAGTAATCTTAACCCTAAAAGAAATCATTATCATAAAGGAAAAAGATATTTTTTTTCAGGGCCACTGAGAAAATAATTTTGAAAATACCATGGCTTTCTGATAAGCCAGTGTGGGTCCCTCAGTGGCCCCTATCTAAAGAGAAATTACAAGCGACCCACCTACTAGTTCAGGAACAAATAGAAGCAGGACATATAGAACCTTCCACCTCTCCCTGGAATTCCCCCATATTTGTGATCAAGAAAAAGTCAGGAAAATGGCGATTATTACATGATCTTAGACAAATTAATAAAACCATGCAAGTTATGGGCCCTACTCAACCTGGACTTCCTAGTGCTGTAGCTATTCCAAAAAAATTTCCATCTTATTACTCTTGATATAAAGGATTGCTTCTTTTCTATTCCCCTACATCCTCTGGATGCCCCCAGGTTTGCTTTTTCCGTTCCTTCTATGAACAATAATGGCCCTGATCAGAGATATCAATGGAAGGTTTTACCACAGGGAATGGCTAATAGCCCCACTATATGCCAAATATATGTGGACAAGGCTATCCAACCCATTAAAAATAAATATCCAAACCTCATGTGTCTACATTACATGGATGATATTTTATTGGCCCACCCTAATCAAAAAATCTTATTTAATATATTCAGTGACGTGGTAGAAAATTTAAAAAAAATATGGATTATATATAGCAGAAGAAAAAGTTCAAACCAGATCTCCGATATTATATTTAGGATTTAAAATCATGGATACTTTGTTAGACCCCCCAAAATTTTAATAAACAAAGAACATTTGACCACCCTCAATGATTTCCAAAAACTACTGGGAGACATTAATTGGCTTCGCCCTACACTAAATCTCACCACTGGCCAACTAAAACCTTTATTTGACATCCTTCGCGGAGACCCTGATCCATCTTCACCGCGAACATTGACTCCTGATGCTAGGAAAGCTTTAAAGTTAGTAAAAAAAGCCATTGAAGGAGCTCATTGTGATAGATTTGATTTAACTCAACCGCTGATGTTGATTATTATTTCTTCACAATATACACCCACAGGAGTATTTTGGCAACAAGGGCCTTTATTATGGATACATTTGCCCATCTCTCCTAAAAGTATAATTGAGTCTTATACCTCCATGGTGGCTAAACTTATTCTTTAAGGACTTAAGACTTCTACTAAAATATTTGGCATTCACCCTGCTACTATTATTGCTCCCTATTCATCATCACAGATGGAATATTTATGCTTCAATGATAATGATTGGGCTATAGCTAAATGCTCTACTTCTGCAAATTTTGATAATCATCTTCCTAAGTCTCCTATATTATCTTTTTGCATTAATCATCCTATTATATTTCCACAGGTAATAAAAAATCAACCTATTCCTAAGGCATTTAATGTATTTACAGATGGGTCCTCAAATGGTACTGCTACAGTAGTCACTAAAAAAGAAAATATGACTTACATAACTGCACACAAATCAGCTCAACTAGTGGAATTGGAAGCTGTGGTAAGAGCTCTGGAAAATTTTAGGGACCAACCCGTAAACATTTTTTCAGATAGCCACTATATTGTACAAGCCGTCCCAAAATTAGAGTTAGCAGGACCAATAGCACCTCATACTCCAGCCTTTAAATTGTTTTATCAAATACAAAAAAATTTGTGGGCAAGAAAAGAACCTCTATTAGTACGCCATATTAGAGCACATACTTATTTGCCTGGTCCCCTCCATGAAGTTAATCAAAAGGCTGATGAACTTACAAAAACAATATTTATACTTTCAGTGCTACAACAAGCTACGTTATTTCACTGCCAGTTTCATGTCAACAGCACCACCTTACAATGTAGGTTTAAAATCACAAAGGAGCAAGCCAGAACAATTGTAAAAGATTGTAAATCTTGTATGACACATTTGCCCAATCCTCATTTCGGAGTTAACCCTAGAGGATTAATGCCCAATCATTTGTGGCAGATTGATGTTACTCATGAGCCAAGTTTTGGAAAATTGAGATTTATTCATGTTACCATAGATACATGCTCAGGCATGATTTTTGCTTCCTTACATTCTGGAGAAAAAGTTAAAGATGTTACATCTCATTGTTTGCAAGCTTTTGCTGCATTGGACATCCCCAAAATGCTTAAAACAGATAATGGCCCCGCATATACGTCCTCATCTTTCAAGCAGTTTTGCGCAAAATTCAATATATCCCATAAAACAGGCATCCCATACAATCCTCAGGGTCAGGGCATTATTGAAAGAGCAAACCGCACACTGAAAATTATGTTATTAAAACAAAAAGAAGGAAATTGGAAAAGTCCTAAGGACAGATTGGCAGTTGCCCTGTTTACCTTAAATTTTTTAACTTTAGACTCTAATGGTTATTCTGCTGGAGACAGACATTGGAATCCACACCAACAACATAAACCTTCGGTTTACTGGAAGGATGTTCTTTCAGGTACATGGAAGGGTCCAGATCCAGTATTAATTTGGGGGAGAGGATCTGTTTTGTGTTTTTCCAAAACACGAATCCTCTCCAATATGGATACCATCTAGATTAATAAAGCAGGTACCACATCAAAATGATCAAGATGTAGTTGTTGAGGAATCAAGATTAATAAAAAAGGTACAAAATCAAGAAGACCAAGATGAAGGTATAGAATGATTCCCTCAAAAGTGTCCTTCAAAGTGTTTCACAACTCAAGAGTCATTCCTCCCGGCCGGGACAAGGAGATCTCTCTTTAGTGTGCACACAATTGTATTTTTTTTTCTTTTTATACATGTCTTTATGTCTGTACATTTGTCTACATTTCATGTTAATGTGACGTCACAAATATATGTTTGTATATATGTGCGTCTGTCCAGTGTGACATCACAAATAACAAAGCACTTATGAAAAAAATATATATATGGATCCAAATAACTTTAATTCGTTTTAGGTTAAGAGTATTCAATTAAGAGTAAATAATTTTATAAATAAAGGTACTTTCAATTTTGATTTATAGGTGTCCCTGGGACTTCTCTTTAGCAAACAATATGACTAGTGCTATATAACCTGATATTTTGGTGTTTTGACATAAGATTGTTTATTTGTTATTAACTTCATTTGTTTAATAGCTCATTAATTTCAATTATCTCAACAGGTAAAAGATTGCTCTATATACAGAGACTCAAGGGTTCCAGCTAACAAATTATTTCTCCAAAGTGCCTTTAGCTTTTCTTTAATCTATCTTTAATGCAGTAATTACCCTCAGTCTTTCTTTGTTTTGTTCTAAATATGATATTTTTCCAACTTATGTTTGTAGAAGCTCAACCAGCGATGTGTGTGAACAAAAATCAACTTTGATTTTCTAATCTAATTATTCTATTTTGTAGTTTGACAACTCGCCTCTTGACTCAGTGCTGCAATAGCACTGCCTTTCCTTTAATAATTGATGGTTGAGTTTCTAGGTAGCGGGCCCTGAAGATTTGCCAGTGGCATTGTCTAGACATAAAAAAGATGTCTGCTGCTACAGCTGCAGGATTCGAGGTCGCCGCAAGCATCCCTGCTGCTCAAACATCAAACAACCTCACCAACAGTGTGGCCTCTGCTCTACATGCATGAGGCCTCCTAGATCAACGTGTTATAACAATTGGACATTTTGATCTTTCATTGTTTTAGACTTTACGGGACAATGCCTTGCGGATATTTGTCTAGAGAATTCAGTGTGTTACTTGATGGAACTTAGGGCAGCTGATTTGCTTAAACAATTTGATATGCTATGCAATTTGGCTCATCACCAAAAGGCTTGTCGTCTTAAAGCCGCAACATCTCCTCACAATTGGACGGCTGTTAGTCATCATACACAGTCGATCCTAAAGGGCTCCATTGGATGGCTGGTTAGCCAATGACGGGTAAGATCCCCAGAGGGGGACAACCTAAGACAGGCACAGTCACATGGGACAGTCTCATGTGGCCGACATATCAACCTAAGACAGGAGTCAAGGGCACAGCCTTGATTATCTGATGATGACGGGTAAGAATGTTGGTTGCACATAGACGTCCTAGAGCATCCCCTCTTTTAAAACAAAAGGGGGGAAATTCAGGAGCCCGTTGCTCCAAGCAGCCATCGCTTCAGGCGGCAACACATAGGAGGATTAGAGGAACACTATAAAGGTCAAAGGGGAGTGAGGGGCAAGGGAGGGAGTGTCGGGACTGCTGCGTTACTTATTAATGGGGCCGAGGTCTAAAGCTACCCCCCTTTTTGGGCCCAAAAAGGGGGCTCCTTCTGCTAGCAGAAAGAGTTAAAGTAGCTTACCTGGCTAAGATAGGCTTAACGGGCAAAAGTCGCCGAGTGTCTTACCCCCCACCTGATTGACGGACACCACGCCACACCCCGGGGACTTTTGGTAGAAAGCAATGCCAAAAACTCGGTTTATTGAGGAAGTTGGATGGTCTTATATAGGACATGGGCCAATCAACAGAAAGATCATAGGGACACATAAGGATCATGGGCGGATGCCATTGGCGGAGCCATTGGCCTATCCATGGGGTGGTTTCAGTTCTCACAGCCACGCCCCCTGCTTAGCCTAGGTCCTATAACGGGGCGTGGTAATGTGGCAAGCATCCAGGGAGCAAGGGGGATGGAGGGGAAAAAAGAAAAGGTGGTTGAATAAGATGGATGTCTTTATCCTAAATGAATGATTGAAGATTTGAATGGTACGAATATACATTGTATACAAACAGTGTTTGGTAAAAAGATGTTCTATATGTTTATTATGAATTATAATGCATACTACTATTATAAATACAACAACTTTGAATAAAAAAAACATTTAAATAAAAAAAAGAAAAAAAAAAAAAGAATCGTGACAAACCGAGCGCTGTGGCGCATGCCTGTAATCCCAGCACTTGGGAGGCTGAGGCAAGAGGATCGCAAGTTCAAAGCCAGCCTCAGCAATGGTGAGGCACTTAGCAACTCAGTGAGACTCTGTCTCTAAATAAAATACAAAATAGGGCTGGGGATATGACTCAGTGGTCGAGTGCCCCTGAGTTCAATCCCCAGTACCAAAAAAAAAAAAAAAAAAAGAATCGTGACAAAAGCTTCACGTGCATGAAGTTATATGCTATGTGTGTCTGTGATTTTGATCTTGTTTGCTAATTTGTGTAAACCACTAAATTGGTTTCCGCCACATTCAGAACCTGCTACATAATTTGCAGGACTTAGTGGAAAATGGGAAATACAGAACTCCATGTTCAAAATGATTAGGATTTCAGAACAGTCATAGCAGAGCAGTAAACCAAGTAGGTGCCCTCCTCAGACCAGGGTCAACATGACCACACAGGCCACGCAGACCGGAAACTGCCCTGCCTACATAATATCTAGTTACTTTTTCTGTACCTTTATCTATTCCAGCCAGCTGTCATCTTATGTGAAGTACATATAGCATATACATTACTTTTCCTTATTACAGAATTTGCTTTTATATTTAAAAATGTGAAACACAATCTTTTAATTTGAAAGTCTTTTTAAAAATATTTTCCTTTTGTCAATGGACCTTTATTTTATTTATTCATATGCAGTGCTGAGAATCGAACCTAGTGCCTTGCACATGCTAAGCAAGTGCTCTACCACTAAGCCATCACCCCAGTCCCTAATTTGAAAGTTATTTTTGAAAATTATTAGAAATTAACAATATGCATATGCTATTTAGGGGGTCCTTAATTGTTGTGAAAACAAACATAGAAAACCAGCATAGAATACTGATACAAGTTAGTGTTTAGAAAAGTTCTAATGTGATGATGATGATGATGATGATGATGACGATGATGATGATGATGGGACAGTTTCAGCAAAACTCATGCAAATATTCTATCATGAGATAAGTAATTCAAGTTCAAGCAAATTCTCACTATGGCACTCCTGAGACTGAGCAGCCAAATGTTTTCACTGAAGGGGAGGCAGAGTCAAATGGCAGCGTTGGGACTGAAATTATCGAGATGCTGATGCTTGCAGGCTGGGGATGCTACAGGTATTAGGAGGAAGTCTAGACAGAGGAGGTGGAGAGTCAGCTCTTATTGATTACTTCCTGTATACCAGACCTCAGAAGTTGGGAATGCAGCTGAGAACAAGGCAAAAAATTGATTTTTATTCAGCTGATAATTGAAAGCTCTGTAGCATAAACAGCTTAGAATGCAGACAGGGAGTAGGAACATTCTGTATTGCTTGACACTTTTTTTTTTTTTTTAAGTCATAAAGGGAAAGGAACAGGGAGCAGAGGCTCAATGTGTTAATGAGGCATAAAACTGGCAAAGGAAGTTAATCATAGAGTAACTTGGAGCTTGCTGATGATCAAAGATCTAAACTCCTGATTAAACTCTCTATTGTAAGGACTGACCTGAGCTAACTCCAGATTTCCTTAATTATTGCCTGACATTCAGCCCATGCAAAATGCTTTGCAAAATTTTTACCTGAAAATTAGAAAAAGCATGTTAAGATATAGTGAAGCATTAGTTATAAGTTTTATTGGTTTATGATTTTGTTTCAAGAGAGATAATAATTTCCACTTTAGATATCTAAATTTCCATTTTAATTCTGAGTATTTTGAACAGAATTTCAAATTTTTAAGCATTTTTCAAATGCTTAGCATGTTACCTAACTTTGGAATTGGAGTACTTGCATAATGTAGATGTAGGAAATTGGAATATGACACCCCCAAAACACGACTCTTTGGCATAAGGAGTATCTTGAGCAGCTTGAAATACCATAGACACAGGAAAAGCTCTGGAAGCAGAAAAGGAGTTTCTTTTTTTGTGAGGAAGATTTACATCTACAAAGCAAGCTTTTCTGTGTGAAGGCTGTATCTCTCCCAGGACCAGGAAGAGGGGGAGGATTCAGTGACTTCATGAATGAAGAAGTCACCAGCTAAAATCTGTGTGACAAACATCATTGTTGATTACTGTGCTTTCTCTGGACTCCTTCCCATAACCTACCTACCCCAGGCCCTTCTTTTTTTCTGTTTCAGTTTGCAGATGTGAGATAAGCTAGAGTTCTAGGCCAGCTCTGAGAGGTAACATCCCCTTGTGCCCCATGATGGGCAGAATCACAGGCTCTGGGACAGGAGTCCCCTGTGTTTTTTCTTTGCTAGCAAAGCAGTAAGGCATATAATAAAGCTACCATCTAACAAATTATTTATATGTAATTTAGTAGTAGGCAAACTATTAAAATATATAGACCATTTAATGCACATTATAATATATAAACTTCTGCAAATGGCGGAAATATTCTTCTGCATCTTGCAAATGTGTGAATTCTATACTGTATACTTTTTCTGTTAAAAATCTTTAAAAGGAGAATTCCAAATGCTCTATCCAGGACACTGACCCTCTCACCTACTTGGGAATCACACCAAATTCTTGGCAAAGCTGGATCTGCAGGAGGCGGAGTAGCAGCAGCGTGGCACCTTCCTCTGAAGAGCTTCGTCTGACCTGCTGTCTTAAGACCTACACACACAGTGGCTTGTGGAGATGGAAGAGCTGTTGCCCTGTGCACAGCTCCTACCTTTGTTAGAATCATGAAAATTGTTCGTAAATCAAGAGCTGTCCCATCCCTGGCAGTCAAGAAACAGCGATCGCCCATCTCAGCACCCTCAACGTAAGAACAGGCCCAACATCTGTAGGCCTTTGTGGAATTTTAAGGTAGCATATGCTCACTTACAAATCGTATTGGACTTTGATTGTGCTATTACTTGCCAATTGGCCTATATCAAATGGGTCTTTGTTCACCAAAAGGTCCTAAAATCAGCTCAGTTTGCAATGTAGCAGACATTCTGCTGTGCCTTTGCTGGAGGTCTCGTCACTGTGGTGACTCCAGCAAGCACCTCTCCTGAAGGAGCCCCAGTTAGGAAGGGCTATTGCGGCCAGCTGGAAGCCATAAGTTCCACCTGATAATAAGTATGTATGTGATGCACCTGTAAATGCACGTGAGGCACCCGCAAAGCCAAAGGTATATAACCGGGTGAAAGCGGTCGGAGTCAGAGGAAGGAATTCATTCAGTCAGTCATGCAGTCGCTCGGTTGGAAGAAGAGTTCGGGTCGGAGAAGAAGAAAAGAGTCAGAGCGGCCAGAACGTAGTCAGAAGAAGAAATAAGAGTCAGAGCGGTTAAGAATTCGGACAGAAGAGAAACCAGATAGAAGAAGTAATTGCTGGTCAGAGTCAGGCCGAGGCTGCCGAAGTAGAAAGAAGAAAGAAGAAAGAATCTCTCTAATCTCTCTCTCTCTCAAGCTCTCTCTCTCTCTCTCTAAGCTGAAGAAGAAAGAAGAAAGAAGAAGCCTTCTCTAAGCTAGCTCTCTCTAGACAGAAGAAGCCTTCTCTGAGCTAAGCTCTCTCTAAGCTAGCTCTCTCTAGAAAGAAGAAAGAAGAATCTTTCTCTCTCTAAGCTCTCTCTAAGCTGAAGAAGAAAGCTCTTTCTAAGCTAAAGAAATCTCTTTCTTTCTCTCTCTAAGCTCTCACTAAGAAAGTAGAAGTAAAAGTAGAAGAATCTTCATTCTGCCTCCGAGTTTTTCTCCCGCGGCGGCATTGTGGCTGTACCTCAGGCAGCTAACACTCTCCTACCTCCTGAAGTCTCTGGACAGCCGTGAGCCTCATAACGTTGCTCTTGTGCTTCTGATATAAGACACCTGCTGCTGAGAAAAGAAACCCCCTTCCTCAACTGCGTGATCTGTGCTGGGAGAATGATCCCTGCTGCCCCAAACTGGGCTCTCGTGGACTGCCCCTGTCACAGGGCCTGAACCCATGACTTTCCACATTCAGCCACTCACTGTGCCCTAGGTCACAGGAGCAGCACACCCAAAGGTGTGGCATGGCAGGCGAGGTCTCCAGCTGCAGGACAGACTTGGCTACATGCCATCGTGCTAAAGGCGGGCAACCTTCTCCCAAAGCTTTTGACTTGGTGAAGCTCCTGGGATCAACTGAATGAATAGCAAAGGAAATCTTCAGACTTTACAGATTTTGTCACCACCCTCCCACCTGATGAAGCTGCTGTTCTTCTTTCCTTAACCAGAATGCCCTTGATAAAGGACAGGACCCACCTTACAGCACAATTGACAGGCATATTGACCAGTCATAACTTGGTCCAAAATTGGCTCCATCTACAAGTGTTTACAGACTCTGCCGCCATTTCCAGTAGTCCTGCTGTCTGGCACAAGCAATGGCAGCAATGATGTTTCACCCAGCTTTCCTCTCTAGGGTAGGGTTTCTCTTGCCTGATGGGTACACAAAACATAAATCAAGGCTACATTTGCTTCTAAAACTGTTCGACCTGTAATTGAAAGCTCGGTCCTTGTAGTTTATGCCAATTCAATATTGAAGACAAGATCTTCAGAAAAAGGAAAAAGAAATTTTATTGCTTTGCTAGCAAAGGAGAAACACAGGGAACTCCCAACTCAAAGGCTGTGATTCTGCCCATCCGCAGGAACAGGGGGCTTTTACAGAGGTGATTCAGAGAAAATGAGGTTAGGGAGGAGAGATCAGGAAGGAGAGAAGTTTAGGGAAAGAAGATCTGGAAAAAGAAAAACACGAAGCCACAGCATCAAATGAAGCCTGTTACAGACCCACAAAGCCAGGCCTCATTAGAGGCTCGTTCCCCTGCTGCTTTGGACAATGCAGCCCAAGGTACATGTCTGCTTCTCACACTATGCACTTTTGGGCTTCGGAGTGAAGCATTTAATGGGAGGATTTCTACCTTTCTTGCCTGCTGCAGGCTGCAGGCCTCCTAGGGTGCTGGACACACATCCTGACCTTTTCCTCCTACACTCTGGCAGTCCACATTCTCCACAGTAAAGAGTTGTGTCACTGAGTTCAGCTGTCCCCAGATGTGGCTTACCTCCTTCAGTCTGTCTCCTGGATATCGTGAAGGATGTGAGATGTAGGAAGAGTGTGGACTCTGTTTCCAGCCCTGATAGTTCCTGGGTCTGATGCCTTTCCTCTCCCTTTAACAGAAGCCCCAGGAGGGCCTGCCATGCTGCATCTTCTAGGTGGAGACCTTGCCAAAGCTTCCAGAGAATTCCAGATGAATTTTGGTTCCATGACCTGGATTCTGCAGGTTGCATGGACTCAACTCCTGAAGACATTGACTATTTCCCTGGTTACACTACTGCCTGCTGTGTGGGCCAAAGGTGAGAGATTTAACAGCACGCTGTGATTCCTAGACCCACCTCGCCCCACTGGCACTTGACTTGCCTTGGGAGGGTGCACCTCAGACTCCAGAGGCTTCCGGAGAAGAGGGAAGAGTCATGCTCTGTCACCTGGTCAAGCACTGCAACCTGGTTGCGCGATCTCTCGGACTTGCCCAGTGACACAGCACTTACCGTGCCTTACCTTTGGCTGAGGAGACAACATCGTGGGGAACAGGTCAGGGGAGAATGGTTCTGCTGTCTCTGATGTTGTCCGTGGGGACTGCTATCCAAGTACCCTTGGGTAGTGTCACATAGGATGGTTGAGTCTGAAATTTCTAGGTGAAGTTACTCAGGCATCTTAAACCAATGTAATGACAATCTAAAACAGAGAGTATAATCTGAAATAGGCTTGAAGACATCCAGAAGGGAGTGACTTAGGTAATGCAGGTTCTAGGTGGTAGGGAGTCATAGAGCACACAGCTTCTCCACTGGGGCGGGGGGCTGCTTTGTAGTCCATGTATGGCCCCTTATTCTTATTGGTAGTGGTGCCAAATATGATCAGCTTAGTAGCAGGTCCCTTGCATGGGTGACAGGGAATGACAGACCTGGCTTTAGGTTGCAATCTGACATCTAAACTATGACTCACCGGCCCTCCTAGAACATCTTCCCTCCTGACTAAGTTTGGGATCCCAGGGACAAGGCTGAGGTCATTACTGCAGGTGGCTTCATCCTGCTGGTGACGTGCTGTTAATGAAACGCTGAATGACAAACTGAACAGACCTGGTGCAGCCTCTGTCAGCTGGATCGCTCAGCATGGCCCGAGGAGGAATAGTAGGATCACAGAAAACTTTGCTGCATGGTGAAGCAAAGCAGGACAGTGGAGTCCTTGTCAGGAGATAGCGTCCGACCTCCTGCGTTTCCTGTCCTGCTGGCTGGGCCTCCTCTGTACTTGGGCTCTTTCTCAGGGTCATGTTGCTAAAGGGGCTGCATCCTTGATGGTTTTTCTCAGGAGTACTGGAGAGCTGGGCTTTTAAGTTACCCCAAGGGATGGGGAAGTATCTGCCCCCAGCTAAAGAAGAAGCCTGCTCCCTGAGTTCCACGAAGGTGGGGGTGCTCCCCAGCTCTGCATTTTAAGCTCTGTAGCCCTCCCCTGTTTGAGCTGGGTCTATCTGGAGCCTTCCTGCCAACCCAACAGCACCGTCGGGTCTGAGGACCAGGAGAACCCAATCAGACATGCGGAGGCTCATGCTACCCGCTGTGTGTGAAGCAGCGTAGTCTCTGTGTCTGACCCACGAGCCTTTGTTCTCCCAGATCCCACAAGTTAGTAACCGACTGACACATCAGTGCAGGTGTGGAATAGAATCAAAACCTAGACTCAGTTATTAACTAGGTATGGTCTCTAAAACTGGGTCTCCTCAACTCGGCCATCAGCAGAAACACATTAGATCCAGTTTTCCTGTGATCATTGGCAGACCAGAAAGGACTCAGGTAATCAGCTGTTTATTGATCTTTTGGGAAAAGCATAAGGAAATATCTTGACCTGGGACTGGTTACTAATTACAACAACTAGAAGGGGACCTGGAAAGTTGGTGGGATTTAGAATGAACCCCAGACAAGGTCTGCAGGCTTCATAGCAACGCATACCCTTTCCCCAAATAATTCTGTAGGTGGGAAGTCAGATTCACTTCCCTGGTAAGGTAGCTTACGAGGACAATGGGCCAGGTGAGCATCTTGACTTGGACTTTTAAAGTTAAAAAAAAAAAAAAAATTCTACATGTGAATGCATTATTTGATAAGCTTTTGAAAGATCCCTTGCAAACCATTAATGGAATAAAAAAAATAGAACACAATTGTATATGGGGTTAAATATCACCTGCATAATATCACCAAAAAATCACCAAATAAAGGAATCATTATTTGAATGTTTACTTTAAACCAGGAACTATATGTTACACACATATATTTTTCACTGATTCTATTTTTCTCACTTTATTATGAGATACTGTTACCCCCATACTACAAAAGATAGAATTCAAATTGAACGTGGCAGATCTGTATTTGAAATGAACTGTTCCTGTTAATAAACTTCTTCCTTCAATCATACAATATGCTGGTATTGGTTTATTTATAATCAAGTTGTAAAAAGAATACAAATAACTTGAAAAGTAAAGAATAGGGTAAGAAATTTTTATCACCTATTTTTCTTCCTCAGGTTGTTTACTTGAAAAGAAAAAAAAAAATAGAAAGAGATGGGATAACAAGACAGTATGATTCACTTAATCAATCACTGATTTAATTTATATTTTCCTTTTATAAAATAGGCAATGATCAAATGGAAAATGATCAAGTCAGAATGCACCTAGAGAATTAAGAAGTCACATACACTTTCTCCTAACCTTGAAGACTTTCCCAGGATATAAAAAATAAAATAAAGATTATGAAGAGATGTGAAGATCTATTAAATAATTTGAAATGATTTTAGGATGTTATTATAGATAAAATCCCAAATGTCAGAGAGACAGATTTTCCCCAAAATTAAAAAAAAATACAAGAAGTGTATGTTGAAACTACCAAATTCTTCAATTATGTATCTGGTTATGAATATTGGACCAAATCTTACATTACCCAAAGGCATTATGAAACATGATACATTTTCAGTCACCTGTTACCACAGATACTAGAGGATTTTCTTTCAAAAATATAAATGAACAATGCTCCTATGCACCCCGTCCCAACCCCACTGTGAATTGGCCTCCTTATATCAGAGAAGACATTCAGCATTTGGATTTTTGGGATTGGCTAACTTCACTTAGCATTATATTCTCCAACTTCATCCATTTACCTGTGAATACCATTATTTTATTCTCTTTTATTGCTGAGTAACATTCCATTGTGTATATATGCCACATTTTCCTTATCCATTCATCTACTGAAGGTCATCTAGGCTGGTTCCATAGTTTAGCTATTGTAAATTGTGCTGCTATAAACACTGATATGGCTGTGTCCCTATAGTACGCTGTTTTCAAGTCCTTTGGGTATAGACCAAGGAGTGGGATAACTGGGTCATAAGGTGGTTTCATTTCCAGTTTTCCAAAGGAATCTCCATACTGCTTTTCAGATTGGCTGCACCATTTGGCAGTCCCACCAGCAATGTATGAGACTACTTCCCCACATCCTCTCCAAAATTTATTGTTGTTTGTGTTCTTAATAGCTGCCATTCTGATTGGAATGAAATGAAATCTTAGAGTACTTTTGATTTGCATTTCTCCAATTGTCAGAGATGTTGAACATTTTTTCATGTATTTGTTGATTGATTGTATGTCTTCTTCTGCGAAGTGTCTGGGGGAGGGAGAGGAAAGGAGGGGATAAAAGGTTAAAAAAAAAAAAAGATGGTAGAATGAGATGGACATCATTACCCTAAGTGCATGTATGAAAACAGGAATGGTGTGATATACTTCATATACAGCCAGAGATATGTAAAAATGTACTCTGTATGTGTAATATGAATTGTAATGCGTTTTGCTATCATATATAACAACTTAGAATAAAAGAAAAAAAGTGACAAACTGTGGGTCTTCAAAGAAATGGAAAAATATATAAGCGAACAATGTATATTAAATTGTATATATATAAGTGTAAATATATATACATATATAATTACAATTATATATATAATTGTAAATATATAAGTGAACAATGTATATTAAATTGTATCAGTAATGGCCTTGTCAGGAGCAAGCAGCTTTCCCCGTCCTTTTAGCACAGATCATTTCATATAAAGAATTGTTGATTAAGTGCTCCATTGTTAACGAGGTCCTGAAGAGGACTGGCTGTGATGGAGTAGCAAGTGTGGAAAGCTCCCGTTTTGCAGAGAGGTTGTGAGTTACTTGATCTTAGAAGCTGGTGGACAGGCAGTGTGGACAGAAATTCAAACCTCTAAAGAGAGGGCATGTTTTGTCTGGAGCTGATGTGGACGATCTGGCTGGCTCTGCAGCTATTAGAAAAATTGCAAAATAGAGCAGGAGGAAACTGCTCAGCATGAAGGAGCATTGCTGGCTGATGCTCACAGGGTGGGGACTGCCGGCAGGCAGCTGAAGTGGCAGCAAGGCGCAGGCCCCCTTTCTCTCCGACAGCTTTGCAGCTACTTCTGGTTGCCCTGAGCACAGACTAACAGGCAGCCAGTTATTATGGTGACTTGCAAGGTCTCATTTGCAGCTCTGCAGCCAGATACCCTGAAACAGTACCCGGAAACAGTAGCTTCTATCACCCACCAGGGTGATACTTATGCACATTTGAATTTCTGTGCAACAATAACAATCCTGCAGGCTTGTGCCTAACAGAAGCCACTATTGTTCATAGATAAAAGATATTTTTATCCTCCTCTCAAGTTGAAGAGTCTCAACATTTCAAGGATCATACCCATTTCTGATAGACCATTCATGCTACTCAACTCTGAGCTGAGTGAACTATTTTAAAAATTCAGTAAAATTTTTCTATTTGGAATAAATCCTGTGGGTAGATTAAAGAATATCAGTATATAATTACATGATTTTAATGTCAGTATATGCAGATGTATAAGTAGAATAATAATTATAGATATAAGGATACAAATACATACTTTCACATATTTGTTGTACATATATATTGAATAAAAATTTTATCTGTACATAAAATCCACACATATGTAACATCTGTGTGCCTGTACGTTGATGTCTCAGCAAGGAGCTGACCCAGATGCCCAACACGGTTTCTCAATTCCATTCTTCAATAAAGGGGAACTGTCCTTTGGAGAAATATTGACTTGGTTAGGATGGGAGCAGGTAAAACACAACAGGAGCCCGGCTCATTTTGCAATGCCACAAAACAAGCAAGTACTAAAACTACGTAAATACAAAAGTGAGACAGATCCAAAGGACACGGAGGCCATTCTGAAAGAGTTCACAAGGGTCGAAATTGAAGCAGTTCAAGCAGCAATAATTTCAGTATTGGATCACAACCCAAACAATAAAATATTCATGGTCCAAAGAGATATATGTTATTGGAAAAAGAGAAGAGGAGAAGGAAAAAAAATTTTCTTTCAGAAGGCTTTCAAATGATAAAATAGACACTTGTTTCCAAGATGGAAGTTATGTACCTGCCTTCTATCTATCTGGGGCTAAGCATAGTGATTCACTTCCAAGGACAAAGGAACAGGAACATGACTGCTTTACTGTGGGGAAGTAAAGCCAATACCACTGAACTGGGGCTGGCATCATAGGTGCCTGGCACGCAGCTATCAAGTGCCCAGTGTTGACACCATGAGAAAGCATGTAGCTTCTGTAGTATTCTCATAAGGCAACGCCAAGCACATCATAAGAAAACATCACACAAACCCATCGCTAGGAGCATCATGCAAAACCACACAAGATACTCTTTAAAACCTGCCAGTAGAGAGTAAACTACCTTGTTTGCTCTTTGTTCAGCAACATAAGACCTTTATTATAGTTTTCTGGTGGCAATCTCAAACCCAATTCCATGAAATAATTCCTGTATCTCCTGGTGGGTCCTGGTCTTGGGCACCAAAATCTCCAAATTGTCAAAGCTCAAGTGTAGGGATTCTGACCATAGAAATATACAGGGAAGTTTCCCCTGGTGAGCAACCTCCTGGGGGGTAACAGGCACCCTGTTTCCCATGCTTTGGAATGCCCTGCAATCTCTTAGGATCTAATAATATAGCTAATATATGTGCAATGTCTAGCTGGTATGGCAATACCCTGAGAAGCCTCTGTGTTAGAGCCTCATCAAGCCTCGACCTTGATTGTAGGCACATAGCTCCTGGGAATAAAAGAACTTGCTTGCTAGATAACCACAATGTTTCCTCAAGCTCTGGTGCTCCTGCCCACCTAACAGTAACTTCAGACAATGGACTTTTTTGAGAGCTGCACAAAGCTCCTGACATTGCATATTGTAACTGTAGAAGGTGACTGCAGAATAAGCAACCTTACTGATACTCTAAACAATAATGTAGTCATGGTACTAATGACCTAATGCAACCTATTGGTATAAATAAACATGGCTGCTTGGACAAAGAGCCACTCTGCCACTTTCCCTGCCTCTGCACCTTGTCTCTGTGTTTCCCTTTATTATTATTCTTTATACTCAAGTTTCAAGAATGAAAGCTAAGGGCTGAAACAGGATATTAGATGTAATTGTGAGAGGAACCATTCCAATTTGCACAGCCCTTGGTTCCTTGATACAAAGATTCACTCATTCCTAGGAAACATTCTTTCAATAGATAACTTTAAATGAAAAAATTCCCTTGCAGCCTTATAAAACTCTTTATCTTCTGTTACTACAATGAAATAACTGAGGTTGGATGCTTTAAAAGAAAATTTATTTAACACACAGTTCTGGAGGTTCAAGGGTATGGTGCTGGCTTGTGCTAGTCTCTGTTGAAGAACTCATGGTACCCCAGTGGCAAGAACATTGTGAGAGGGAGAGATCTCACAGTGAGATGCCTCTCAAAGCTCAGAGGCAACCTGTCTTGTCTTTTTACAACAGCTTATTCTCAAGAGAGCAATCAGAGTCCCATGAGAGACCTTAATCCCTTCCGAGGACAGGCCCCCAGGACCTAATGACCTCTGTTAGGCCCCACCTAAGGATTTTACCACCTCTTGAATGCACACTGAGGACTAGTGAGCTTCCAAGCCCTTGGGGGACAGCGCCACCCCAGCCATTGCACAAACCTGTTTACCTCACTACAGTTTTAGACACTTACATCCAGAAGCGCTTCCTTCCCGCACTCCTGCAGGCGGGCTAGGAACCCCAGGATGCTCTGCTGGCTCTGCCAGGAGGTCCTGGCTCCCTGCCCGCCTGCTTCCACAGGTATTCCCCTAATAAACTTCTCACACGTCTAATCATGTCTTGATAACTGCTTCTCACGGAATCTGAAGTAACATAAAAGGGAAAAGATTTAAATGATTAAAACTCAGAAGCTTTGAGGAAGGGCCACATGATCCTGAACGTGGACTTCTGGGAAGAGACTGCTGTCTGGTGGGTGCCTGCGTCAGGAGGGAAGGCTCCGTGCACCTCTTCAGGCAGCAGTCCCTGGGGCTTGTGGCTCAGGGGACACCTGGGGACAGGTTCCATGGGGGTGGGAAGAACTACAGAGTGCAGTCGCTGCTACAGGGAGGGTGGGGGGATCCTTGATAGGGTGCATTCCGCAAGAAGAGGAAACCCACAAGCCACCAGAGTGAAGGTCCAAGGAGCCAGTCCCCCACTCTGCCTCACAGAGGCAGCTGGAAACACAGATGTGTGGTTTGTAGAGTCCCAGTCCTCAAAATTACCGAGCAGGACCCCGAGGAGTGGACTGGTAGTTGAGGAAGGACAGTAGGTGAGCGCATCCCCAGATGCTGTGTTAACTTAGGATAATCTGGTGCGCTCTCAGCACTGCCGTCACACCCAACACCTGCTGCACTTCTGCTGCCTTCCTGTTGAAGCTGTAAACATGGCGGTCACCTCAGTCCGTACTGGACATCTCCTACCTCCGCAGGCATCCTGTAGTCACACTGTATCTTCCTGCAGTACATGCAGTCCTTGCCCATGGGAATCAGGCAGTTATCTTCCTGGGAAAGAACTTTTTAATTCCCTGGTGTGCTGTGGGGGCTCAGACTCAGGAAGCAAGGTCCAGGCTGGGCAGGTGGAAGAGAGATGGGAGATGTAGTTAGGTGCGTAGACACACTTTACTCAGAGGTGGCAGCAGCCTCCAGCCTCAGCTCTAGCCCCCCAGCCAGTCCCATTTTAGCCCCCTATTAGCTCTGGAGTCTTTCTACTAGGCCCCCTTTACACGCAGGCCAGGAAGTCACGCTGCCAGCAGGTTACAGGAAGAGGCGCATGCGCACAAGTCACTGTTTAGGACCTTGGCTCTGTACGCTGAATCAGAGCGTTTCTGGCCTTGACTAACCACAACATAGCCAGTTCCCAGCCTTGTCTACACACTAGAAACATAACAAAGCCTGCCAGAAGCCTCTGGGAGGGAGCCTAGCTACAGCCATTTTGGGCCTGCCCCAGCAAATGGTAATTCCAATAAAGAGTACGATGTAATATAGTTTCATTTCCCATTTCCAAAGAGGTTGCTACTCTAAGATGATATTAAACAGTGCCAGAGACATTTGTGATTGATGATTGGTTAACATCACAGGCACCCTGTATTGGCATAGTGCTCAACAGTCATTCAAAGCTACCAGTATTTCATGGTCTCCTTTATGGTCCACGCATCGCACTCTCGGGAAGTCGTCGTCCTTTTGTCTAATGTTGATTTCATGCTCTTTTGTTACATCACTGTGCACGCCACTGTGCTACCATAGGTGATAGGCTAGTCAAGGTCTTGGCCATTTTAGCACATATAGTTTGTAAGAAAAGGAATCCCTAAAATCATGAATTGTTCGAAGAGTCAATTTCACATATCTTAATTGGAGGAAGGACGCTGCGATCAGGGAAATGAGTGGGAGGTCATTTCCTGGAATGCCTGAGGATATTCTTTGGGGAAACTGAAGTTGAATCTGAGACCTGAAGGAGGAGAAGATGTGCCTGGGGTGGGGGAGGTGAGAAGGGAGAGGGCTCGCCATAGCTGGGGACCCTCATGGCTCAGGGAGCCCTGGAAAGGCCGCAGGGAGTTTACGTAGAAGCCCTTCAGCCATGTTATCTCGCTGGCTACGGACAGGTACCGTCCTTTGCTAACTCACCACCTTTCTAGAAGATTTGCAGAGGACAAGAGAAAGGCCTGGGGAGTTGCAGGAGGCCACAGCACTGGTAAATAGTGGCAAAGCATGAAGGAGTATGAAGCCACCTCCTTAACTGTTCAGTAGTGTTGCCCTCCTGCAGTGGCACAATTTGAGTCTCACTAAGCAAGGACCCAGAGTTGAGTCCTTTCCTGATGACGTTGCCAGTTGATGAATATTGAACCTCTGTTTAGGATTGCTGTGGGTTTGTCACCAAAGAGTCATAAAACTTTCATTTTCTCTTGATCCAATGCACATTTAATGCAGGACAAACTTGCCTTTAATCCAGAGAAAGGGAAAGTACAGTATAATTCAAATATACTTTAAAATACTTTTTGGTGCAAAAATTTGAACTGTGCAGATGATGAATATTTTTCCTACAAAATAACTGATAAATAAAATATTTCCAACATGATTTAGTGTTTTTCTCTGACATATTAGGGAGAGAGAATGACATATTAGGGAGAGAGAAAGAAGCACAACAAAGTACTCAACTTTGAATAATCATCTAGGTTAAATATCTAGAGATCATTTGAAATATTTCATTTGTTAGACTTTTGATTCTTGTCACTATCAACATTTTGTTTTTCCATCTATAACATGAGGTTTTGTTTTCCACATTTGGAAAATGGTGATAACAATGACAACTGTACAGGCCATTGAGAGGATCTAGGCATATACATGTATGTGACCTTCACCAAGGTGAAGGTCCAGAAGAGAGGAGTTGGATAGACCAAGGGGTCATCAGCACCTCACTTGCATAGGGCAGCCATGGTGCCTTAACAGGTTGCAACAATGGACGCTTCCAACAGGGGATAACATATCAAAGGGGAACTCTTGTTGAAGAGCAAGACAGACAGGAGTTCTGCCTTGGGTACTCTTTGGAAGGGACTTTGCTTTTTATTCATTTTATTTTACTTTTTTACCCAAATGGAGCTTTTAATAGAGGACGAGGGTGGAAGCAGAGCCCACTCAGCTGCAGAGTGAGTTGGAGGAAGAAATGTGTCAGGTATTCTACGTACAAGTGCGTGAAGCTCCCAGAAAGGACGGAGCCGTGGGAACAAGGGCATTGAGCATTGCTCAACTTTCTTATTTTATTTGTTTTGAAAGTTAGAAATATGTTTATATATACTGATTCATCAGTAGACTGAGCTGGGCTTGGCAACCAGAGTGGGTAGGAAGTATAACCCAAACCATAGGCAGAAGTATGAGTAGGACCAGTGAATTGCTGCAGGAGTCCCTCAGGCCTTGAGGCTGGGACGACTGGAGGTCAAGTATTAATATAAATAACTCTCTTTAGGAATCATGCACTTTTATCTGAGGACCCTGAAAGTCAAAGCAAAGCTTATGGGCCAAACTGTGGTTCTATCCCATTTACAATTCTGTGTCCTTCAGGACTATGTGATGACAAATCCCTGGTGAAACTGAATAGGTGTAGGTCCCAGACTGAGAACCACGTGTAGTTGACACTAGGATTTCAGAGGTGTGTCAGAAACCATGGTTAAACAGTGTTTTTGCCCTTAGCTGTGATCTTTTTTCTTACAGTTTTGCATTTTGGATTGGGTTTGAACAGAGTTCATTCTGCCCCTGCCTGCAGAGTCGGGCTTCTGCTCTCCAGAGGTCTGCTGAGGGCTGTGCACCCTCCTGGCCTGCTCTAGTGAGTGCCTGGGAATCTCCTGGTGCACCCTGCTCCTTCTGGAGCTGCGCGTTGGCTTCCAACATCGGACCCACCTCCGCTTGCAGCAGAGATGGATGTTTGCTCGCTGGATCTCTCTGAGAATTAGGATCTGATGTTCTCTCCTTCTCCATCAAGCTTGTTCATACCTGAGCCGGGCTTGGACCCGTCAGCCCTGGCAGCTCAAGGTTACTTAGGATCTTCAGGGTTCTCCAGAGAAACAGAGCCAACTGGACATTTTATCTCGCACTGGAGAGGGCCATGAGCTCCACTCAGCCCACTGATTCATACGCTGATCTCATCCAGAAACACTCACAGACATACCTGGAAACTATGTTGAATCGGACCCACGTCCTGGTCAAGATGACGTGAGAAATTAACCATCACAAGTCTATTCCTAGTCAACTTGGCACTCATGCATCTCTGTGAGCCATAGTTAATCTCCCAACGGAGACGACAGAAGGTCAGACTTGAATAGGGCATTGCCGTCCACCACGGGCAGCTCTGAACATGCACCAACCCTCACCCGGAAGAGGAAGTCGTCCTCAGGATGATGACGGTGCTGTCTGTTGTTCCCATGGTCACTGGGATGTGGATGGGGTTTATAAACACCCTCCTCACCATCCGCTGTGTTCCACTTGTCCCCAGCAGCTGCTGTGGGGTTGGTTTCCTGTGCTCCCGTCTGCCCTCCTGGTGGCCACGGTGGGGATGCAGTCTGGTTTCCCCTGGGCATGGGGATCCACTCCCGGCCAGCACAACACCCACTTCTGTGCCCAGTGGTTCAGACTCATGAGGAGCCCAAAGTCACCAAGTGGCAGCCTGGCCTTCCAGGTTGGCATTGTCACTGCTGTGCTCCAGGGAGCAGCTCTGCATTTGGAACTAAGACCCACTGGACCAGCGGAGCACAGGCGGTTGGCACAGGAGGCCACCATTGCCTAGTGGGTCATAAGGGACAACCATGAGTGGTGAGGACTTCATTCCTGGGCCCGTGAATCCTGGTGGAGGGAGAAACAGCATCATGTGACAGATGCCGAAATTGTCCAAGTGTCAAACTACACTTGCTGGAGCTATGTTTACCCACGGTTTTCTCTTTACTTTTTTTTTTTTTTTCTTTTGGCCTTTGCATGGGTTATCTTCTATTAAAAGCAGACTTAGATTTGGGACTTTGTTTTGGGTTCTGTTACACAGCCCTGTCTTTCAAGAACACATTTCTAAGCAGCTACTCTCAGATTTGGAAGACCCTGGAGTCACCCAGAAACCTTGTAAGAGGGATGCAGACTCAGTTTCATTGTACTGTGATCAACCGTGGCCTAAAAACCTGTAGGTTACTGAAGGAAAGAGCAGCTCAAAATGTTAGAATCCAGTTCCCAATTGTCTCATAGGGAGAAATGTAGTCGTTTTATTTTTAATCTTCTTGTAGATTTTCAGGCTTCATATTGTACAAAATCATAATATGGTTTATTTTAATAATAACTCACAGAAAAACAAAAATTATACATGATTTTGTTTATTATTATATTTGGTTGAAAAGAATATGATATAATAAAATATCAAATCTTGTACATTTCTCCAAATTAAGTATCAAAAGCAAGTCACGCCAGACGCTGTGGCGCATTTCTGTAATCCCAGCGGCTCAGGAGGCTGAGGCAGGAGGATGGGAAGTTCAAAGCCAGCCTCAGCAACTCATCAAGGCCCTAAGAAACTCAATGAGACCCTGTTTCTAAAAAAATACATAAAAGGGCTGAGGATGTGGCTCAGTGGTTATGTTCCCCTGGGTTCAACCCCAGGTACCAAAAAAAAAAAAAAAAGAGCAAGTCATTTTTTTTTTATTAAAAAATTATAATACTTGGATAAGTTCTGAGGGAAAATGAAAGGTGTATATGAGGACAGCTGCAAAAGGGACACAGTGACTGTCGGACATATGGAAATTTGGTTTGTGTGTTGTTGAGTAGATGATGGGTGTTATTTAAGCATATTTAATATAAACTTTAAAGAGTGAACAGTTTTGAATTCTCAACAATTACAAAATGCCAGAAACCATCTTTTACAACTATCTTAAGAAAAAAAAAAAAAAAACATAGGGAGTGTGTAGGATTTTTCAAAAAGTTTAAGGACCGTGGTCTTGAACCTATAGAGAGTGTCTACTGTCCCCGCTAATGTGCCTCAGTGTTGCTTCATGTTCTACAGTGATTCTGTTGCGTCTTCAGCTCCCAGTCGGATTCCTTCTACTCTGCATGTGCTTTCTGTCTTTCCTGTGCTCCTTCTTCCCATTCTTGTTCCTCTGTTTTCTGTGTCTTTCTTTATCTTGTCTGTACAGTTGCAGGAAAAGCTTTCTCACTGGTTTAAATTATTCTAATGGATCCTTTTAACTTTATTTAAAAGAGATGTAAGTCTGTGTTCCTGAATATCAGATGTCTTCTGAATTTCTTCTATGCAGGTAAAGGTTTTGGACAGCTGAACATCTCTCTGCTCTGTCCTTAAGTGCCTGGTCATTGTGGTTAAAATGTGAGGTTGTGTTTAAGAACAAAAGGTTACTAAAATTTTTGTGTAATATTAATATAAAGACCATTTGTGTTAAATTATAGTTGACATTTCCAATCAATGGTGTGAATTGTATAATTGTATGTGCAATGGTATATGCAAAGGTCAAAAAAGGGTCAAAGTCCTAGAGGATATGTAGTTTTATCTTAATACTGAAGTAATGTTACTGTCTGGACCCTCTTTTCCAGTGGAATAAAGGGAATGCATAATCAAAAAAATAAAAGAATCATTGCGTGCAAAATTTTACATCTTGGGGATTTGATATTAAGATGAAATGTTAATATGGTGGTAGTGGGAGATCGTCACTGATGCTTATGTAATCCTTCAGTTGATTTCTTGTGAAGGCTCAGCGTACAGGAAAATGGAACTCACTCAGAAGCAGCCTTCAGGCAGAAAGGCTTTCTCGGCAACTTGCTGATAGATAGTGAGGTGTTTTAAATGGCACAAGATGTGAGTCTCATAATATATACTACCTCCTGTCCTTCTCCAGAACACAAAGAAAGTAAGAGATGCTGGGCTGAGGGAGGAGTAGCTCCCCTGCGGACAGCTATTTTCCACATGACTGCTTTTCAGATGAACAAACACTGATTTTTTTGAAAAAGTGGGTCAGGCTCTTTCTCAGTGAGTTGAAGGGTGTTCTACTTATGCACAGTCTCCAATTTCGGGAGAAAAATATAATTCAGATTGTTTCTAGTACTTTATAAATTGTGATTTCAAACAAAACAAAACAAAACAAAATAATTCTCACCACTAGGGAGTAACCAGTCACTCAGGTTATACCAGTTTTTGATTCCTTCCCCTCAGATCTTCCATAGTGACAGCCTTCCCTAGAGTAAAAGCAGGAATTTCCAAGTGAGCAAGTGTGGACTGACCTTCTAATCTGACTCTTCAAATTGAATGGCCATCAGCAAGTAATTTGGATTTGTTTATCAACACAGCAGAAATGAGAATATCTATCTTGGAGAGATAAGTTATGTTGAATTTACATGTAAGAAATTGTCAAGTAGCAAACTCTTTAACTGTCTTAACCCTTTTATAAAGGAAACACACAAACTGTCTTTCTCTATCCGTTTGGCATCTCGAAATGTCTGGAATACCTTGTTCTCCATCTGATGTTGATGAGGTATGTCGTCATGATTTGTTTGGTGTGGTTTCTTGGCAGCAACTAAACCAAAGCAGCGTCACTGCCACAGTGGTATCTGTATCTTGCAGAACATGCAAACACATGTAGGGAAAACCAAGATGAGAAAACAGAGCTCTTTGGGGCACTGTGAATTTTATGCATATTAGGATTTAAAAGGGATACTTTAAAAAATATCGAATTCATTAGAGTAAATGATAGCAGGTTCTCTATTTCACAGTCCAAAACAGTAACAGGAGATTACACACACACAAATACACACACACACACACACACACACACACACACACACACCCATATGTTCTATAACATGTGAGTGTAGTGGATGTATATACATACATATATGCATAAAATACATACATATATGAAGAGCAATAGTGACATGATGTGACAAATAACATCAGATAATTTTGCATGATGAATTGATTTTTTTTATCATATAATTACTGGAAAAAAGTAGTGTTTTAATAGAAACTAAGAAGTGAATCATTGCCAAAAGCATTTGGCCCTGCAGCTATTAAGGCCAAATTGAAGTACATATAAGTATAAAAAATATAAATAAGAAAATAAAGCTTAAAAGCACCTAGAATACCTTTTGCATGAGAGCAGAGGGCCCCATGTGCTGGAGAGCCACATATTTTTGTCATATGTCCCTACTTTATTGTTATGAGATGCACCGAGTCTGAGCTGAGGAGTGCAACTATCTTATTAAAGTTAATCTCACGTAAATCAGGGAAACTACCATCCTCTCCCTTTCTTCCAGGAAATGCATAAGAATTCTGATGTGCTGAGTTCTTTCAAGACACTTCCTATTATCATACCCATGTATTAAAAAAATATTATTTTAAATGCAAACAATATACAAAATAATAGCTCTTTTCTGTGTGTGGTTTTTGTAGAAAAAGAAAATAATGGTACAAAAATAAAATATCACCCACTACTTATCAAGTCCCTGGGATAGTTTAAACTCAGTGCTAAGCATTTTTAAGAGAAATCCACTCTCTTGAATACTCACAAAGCATCACCCAAGTCCTACTAGCTAGTAGTGTTATCTTAATTTTTCAAGTGGAAAATGCAGGCCCTGAGATTTGCTTATGCTGTTATAGGCTGAGGACAGCAGGAAGATGCAATGCATGGGTCTCTCTGAGAACTATGCTGGCACTTTCAAAGAAATGAAGAAAAACTATTGGTACATTTTAGAATTTAAGTGTTTAAAGCTCATAGCTACTCCAGATAAACCTGAAGAAATATGCCTGACTGCTGGTTCGATTTGTAAACACTCCTGCAGGCCATTCATTTTCACTAACATAAACAACAAAAATGAATGTAGGGATCTTAAAAGTAGAAAATCTATCTATCTAGCAAATTTAATATTTTATTTTCATTATTCATCATGCCTTTTCTGGGTAGTACTGTACCACACATGGTCAGGGAACGCTAGTATGTTCAGCAATGGCAACGTGGCCAATAGGATCCAACAACAACAAGAAGAGTGTCAAGGAGTTGGTCTTATCTACAATCTGAGCTTTTCAGTTCTATATTTTTTACCTAAATTCTCAGGGAAGAAAAATATTCCAGTTAGATATTTAAATGATGGAGATAATTAACATTAAAATGTGGTGAAATTGCAAAAAATAAATTTGTGTACCTAATGATGAGAAGTAGCAAAATGTAATTAACAGTCTTGTTAATAAAACTGATTTTATCACTAGGATACTAATTTATTGAGATAAAAGGAAAACATCATGCAACATTTCTTTTAAAAGCTAGCTAATGTATGCGTTAATTTCTTAATGCTAAAATATCTCTAAAACTTCACAAAGGTTTTCTGCATATAAGTAAAATAGTTCATTGAAGTATTAGCACACATGAAAAAAGTACATAAATCTTAAATATTCAGCTAAATGCATCTTTACACATAATTGCATCCTGTGACTTCCACTCCAATCCAGAAATGCTAACGTTCCAGAAAACTTGGCTCTTCTGCAGGTTTTTATTTACTTATTTTCTTAAACTGTGCAGCCTGAATATATGTTACAAGGGTTTGATCTTTTAATGTAGAACTTAAGTTGAAAAGCCCATTTTTTTTTTCCCATAACAAATAGACAACGAATTAAACTGTCACCAAAAGAATATAGTCTGAGGGTCAAAATAGATTCTTCCTGGAAAATTATATTGCTTGTCACCTCCCTAAAAGGGAAAACAGAACAAAATGTGGAAAAACATATGTGATTCATTCCTCCTCTGTCTTCTCCACAGCTCTTTTGATGAGCCTGTAGGGACATCGGTGTATTGTCATTTTGTTTCCCCAATGGCCAATGAGGTCGAGGGATTTTTCATAAAAGAGCCCCTGCAAGTGAGGTTTCAAGACTTTGGCTTTCTTCTCCTTTCATAATGTGCCTTTCTGTCTTTGAGTTGTAGGAAATCTCTTCCATTTTTAGAAACCAATCATTTGTGTGCACACATCTATGGCTTAGCTTTTACTCTTTGAAGGGCCTTTATGGAAAGTGTGACTTTTATGAAAAGTTCTTAATTTCAGTGTAAGTCATGTTGTCAATATTTTCTTTATACTTTTTTTTTTTTTTTTTTTTTTTGTACTAGGGATTGAACTCAGGGGCACTTGACCACTGCGCCACATCCCCAGCCTTTTTTTTTTGTATTTTAGTAGAGACAGGGTCTTACTGAGTTGCTAAGTGCCTCGCCATTGCTGAGGCTGGCTTTGAATTCATGATCCTCCTGCCTCAGCCTACCAAGTGCTGGGATTACAGGTGTGCGCCACCGTGCTAGGCATATACTTGTTTTTCTTTTAATATCCTGCTGAAGAAATATTTATCTGCTCCACAGACCTGTTCTCCTATATTATTTTCTAGTAGCTTGATCTTTTCAGCCAGTTACATCTGGCAATAAAATTCCTCTAGAAATGAATTTTGTGTATGGTATGACATAGGAATCGAGATTATTTTTTTTTTTCTCTGTGAGTACCTATATGACTCTGGCAGCCACTGATCAACAGTCTATTATTGGAGATTAGCTTTATAGGTTTAAAGATTTTACATAAAATAAAGCATTTAAGATCTACCGTTTTTTGTTTTGTTTGGTTTGGTTTGGTACCAGGGATTGAACTTGGGGGCAGGCACTGGACCACCACTGGGCCACATCCCCAGCCCTTTTTTTTTTTTTTTTTTTTTTTTTTGTATTTTAGTAGAGACAGGGTCTCACTGAGTTGCTAAGTGCCTCTCCATTGCTGAGGCTGGCTTTGAACTGGCGATCCTCCTGCCTCAGCCTCCCAAGTGCTGGGATTACAGGCGTGTGCCACTGTGCCCAGCTTAAGATATACTGTTTTGTCCCTGAATTCCTGCCCTTGGTACTCTTGGAATTCATGGTGTTCCTGTGCAGTCTGGAGTTCATTCATTCTCGCTCCTGTGGGCTCAGGTTCTATTTCAAGCACACCACGACTTGTTAGTCACTCACCTGCTAGTAGAGGCTTAGATTGCTTCCAGTCTTTGGTTATTATGAATAAAGTGGTCATGGATGTTTTTGTGCAAGCCTTTTTGTGGATGCCTGTTTTTATTTTTCTTGGAAATGTGTTCAGCAGTGGCCTTTCTGGGTCCGATATGCATGTGTAACTTAATAGGAGAGCGCAGGACTGTTTACAGAGTGTTTGTGCCCTAATGCCAACCTATCAGGGCTGCATCTACCCCACATGTTCAGCAACTCTTCATTTTTCCAAGCCCAACTTATTCTCTTCTTTCTCTTTCATGGTTAGTGATTTCTGTTATTACAGGAAAGTTTTTGCTTATCCCAAGGTCAAGAACATTGTAACCCAGAGTTTCACAGGTTTTTCTTTTCTTTTCACATCTATAATCTATTTTGAGTTTAAAATTGAGTAGGAAATGAGATAATGATTGAGGTTCAAAATATATCATTTACTCTTGTCACCTTTGGTAAATATGATGATAAGTATGTGAGCCTATTCCTAAACCCTTAATTCTGATACATTTATCTATGTACCTATTTAGTTGGAAATGTGTTCAGCAGTGGCCTTTCTGGGTCCGACAGGGAATGCGTGTGTAACTTCATAGGAAAGAGCAGGACTGTTTACAGAGTGAGAACATTGTCTTGATTGCTATCAATTCATAATAAATCTTGATACCTGGTAGGCTAGTTCTCTGACTTTGTTTTTTGTTTTTAAGTTACTATTCTAGATTCTTTGCATTTCTATATGAATTTTGGAATCAGCTTGTTAATGCATGCACAGAAACGAGGTGAGACAGTGGTTGGAATTGCATTTAAATGTATAGAACAAATTGGGAAGGATCTACTTATTAACATCATTGTATTTTCCAATCTGTGAAAATGATCTATTTCTCTATTATTTAGGTCGTCTCTCTACTTTTTCAGTTCAAATCCTAGGAGAATTTCTCAGGTCCAACTCAAAGCTGTAAGTTAAAACCTGTCCTTTTCATCTTCTCTCCTACACGTGGAGACGGCTCAGATGGAGCCTACATGATCAGACCTTCACGGGAGGTCAGGATTTCTGCGCCATCCAGGGCTGAGGACAGGGACGCATTTGACCTGGGGAGGGTGCTTAACATATTAGAGTGTGACAATAATTGTATATACACTCCTCATACATTGGACACAGGAGGCTGGAGCTTGCAAGAATTAAAAAGAATCCTTCATTCTTAAAATACATATTTATTTCATAAGTTCATTTCAGGAAACTTTAATGTACAAACTCTACAGATTTCACTTGATTTATGGTGATTTGATCCTCAGAAAACCATATATGGCAAACTTAGTCATTGCAAAAGATGGTGTTGTTTAGGAAAGAAACACACACACACACACACACACACACACACACACACACAATATTTCCAGAAAAGGCAACTCTTAAAATTGGACAGAATGAAACCAGAAAATTCCTATCTTTTCTTTTCAATAAAGCTGGAAAAACTTTATCACCAGAAAAACTGCATTTAGGAAACACAACTCTGTATTTTATGGTGCATATATACTTTGGTATCAGTTAAGGGCCAGTTAGTTACTAGATTTTAAAAACCAGAGTTAAAAATGCAAAAATATTTTCTTCTTTATTTTTTATTGTATACTTTCTTTTCTAAATATGTTCAGATGAGGAATATTAATTGATCATAACTAGCAGCAAAGAAAACAAATGGGCTCACATATATTTTTCATAGAGAGATATCTTTATGTTGAATGGGTCACTAGGAAGTAAAATAAGTAAAATATTAGAGATTTTCACCCAGACTCTTTCCTTTTGTAATGGCTATTAACAGAGCGTTCCAATATGGTGCTGTAGTTTGGAGTATCAGTGTTTCTGTTTATTAGGGTCGTGATACACATAACCTTTCCATGTTCCCAGTAAAACGTGCAGGTGAATATAAGAAAAGGATTGGTCAACTGAACACAGATGGTCCCAAAGACAAATTTGGGGCCATGGAAAATTGGAAAAGTACTGAGATTGTTATGTTTGCAGTGGGCAAATTTCACGGACTGCCCAGAGCCCTTCCCTGGTCTGTGTCTTGTTCTGTTATTGTAAGTCCATTGCACCATTGCTAAAGAATCAAAATTGATTCTATAATGTCCTCAGAAACGTTCTGGTGTGCCTGTCTGTACCACAATTTTGTTCTGGAGGGTGGTTGCTGTTCCATCTGGGCAGAAAGGTCACACTTTACAGTTTTCATAATAAATTTCCACTTTTTACTGTGGCCGTCTTGATGTGGAAAGCATCCGAATCTGCCTTCACCGCTCAGCATAAAGCATAATATGAGTCCATTTTAGAAAGATGGACACCATGATATTAGGAAGGATTGCAGAGGTATGTGCTCAGGGACAAATGGGAGGGCAACAGCAGCACATTCTAGAAAAACCCCTTAGCTAGCCTAGCATGCACATTCTATTTGAGAACTTCATACTTAGACTTCTGTATTTTCTCCAACTGAAGTTATACCTTAAAACAAAAGTTTTCTTGGGGGAAAATATTAGTTTTTTAAATGCACTTAGATATCTTTAAAATTTATTTTGGAATTTCTTCTTTTTTTTTTTTAATTTTTTAAGTTGTTGATGGACCTTTATTTTATTCATTTATTCATATGTGGTGCTGAGAATTGAACCAGGGCCTCACACATGCTAGGCAAGTGCTCTACCACTAGGCCACAACCCCAGCCCTCTTTTTAATTTTTTAATACAAGTTAAGAAAGAACAGCCCTGAGTTTGTCGTGACACACGGTTAAGTCTGGGCTAGACTCCTGCACACTAAATTACAGTGACTGAATTCCTTACACAATAAATTTCAGGGATGGTAGTGCTGTCACCTTTCACAGCAGGTCACTGGGACAGCACGTGGCTCTGCCTCTGGTCAAGCGCAAGAGAGGCCGGCAGCAAAGCAGCCCTGTGCGTTGGACTGTGGGCTCCTGGGGCGCAGAGAATGGTCAGCACTGCTGCGATGCAGGCCAAACCACTGACCTTCCCTGTTTGCTCTCTGCATCTTCAAAGTGGGAAACTCATTGCCAACGTGAGGGTTAAGGGAAAGACTCTAGCCCTTTGCCCAGTGTGGAGCACGGAATGAATATTGAACACCATGTACGACCTCATGAAATTCTCTCCATGTTTGTCTAATGTAAGGAATTTTATTTATAATTTATTGCCAAGATAGGTCCTTTGTCTCCCAGAAGTAATGGTTATGCTTTCCTCCCCGAGATAAAGACAGCCATGTAAATTAATTTTGTTGATCTTTTTACTCTCACTGCCAAGAAATTTTAAAATCAAACTTAAAATCCAATTTTAGAGTATATTTATTTATTCTTGGTTTATCTGCATTGTTTTCTTTTCTTGGCCTTATTTTTTCTTTTTTAATGTATTAATGATATATAACTTTAATAGTAACAGATTTCTAATGTTTATTTTTAAAGGGATCATACTACTAGAATTATAAAACAATATACTAAGGTTTCAAGCTTGATATCTGAGCACAGCTCACAACTGGTAAATTTTCTAGAAGCCTTCTATACCGAGAAAGAGCATATTAAAAAAAAAAAAAAAAACAACTTTAGATTCACTTACTTAAATGAAAAGCCACATTATTCCACGTAAAAACATACATAGAAAATTTCTAAAAAAATACTAGATAATGGGATCCAATGGTTTATTTAGTAATAATTAAGCAGCTTGTTATGTGAATGTAAGAAATTTCAGCTTTATCAAATCCACAAAAAAATAACCTATTGTGCACATGTTCTGTATGGAGAAATTAATTATCTTTTAATTAAGATAAAAGAATATGATCTGATTATATTAGAGATCTCCCATGATGTTTGTTGGAATAAATTACTATTGCACAAGTTTTCCCCAAATTAAGGAAAAATTCAATGCAGGTACATTTAAATTCAAGTACACTGGATTTGAGGAACTTGGTAAATTTTCTATAAAATTAACCTAGAAGCTGAAGACCCAGGGGTAATGTCCAGTTCTGATTGTGACAAACTTGCCTTCAGTAATACTGATGCTTTCTCTGAAAGCCGCCACACAAGCTGAATAAAATATATGAAGCACTGTAGGAAGGAGTTGTAGGACCATCGGACAGACATAACTTGAGGGGCTACTCCCCTGGGAGAAAGAGCAGACAGGGGAGCTCTGCAACCCCCCAAGTTCTGTGCTTAGGAGCAGAGTTCAAGCAACAGAGCAGGAGAGACAAGAGAGAGCCGCACTTGCAGTTCCCCAAAGGGAAGTGCTGGCGTTGTGTGCTCCAGGGACATTGGATCCCAGGGGCAAAAGCCCAGAGAGCAGAGCACTGTCAACAGAGTCTCCAAGTCTTCATGCAAGGTCACAGTTCTGTTCCTAAACTGGACACCAGGAGTAGGACTCCAAGACCCCCAGGGAGAAGCAGCTGAGGAGCTAAAAGTCAGGCATGTGGTGTGGGAAGAGGGGTGGGAGGTCAGCTCCTGGCAGGAACCGACCAGCAACAGAGGACCCCAGCTTTAAGACAGAGGGCTCTGTGGGAGTAAGCACCCCATCCCAGGGGGAAAGCTGACGCTCAGCAGGAAGGGCGACACCGAAATAGACCTGTCTAGAAAATCTAATAACCAAGCCCTGGCGGACAAAAGTACTGTGTGTCATCCCACTAGGAGCGATGGCTTTGAAAGCCACATTCCAGAATGCTATTTTGGCCCACATAATTCTGGCAAATTTCATAGACTTGTGACACAGTCCATTGCAATGATATGCGTGAACATTTTTAATGTGGTTCCCTCTGACCCCAATCCACAAAGGGATTCTACATTATTATTGCATGTTGTTACTGAGACGTGTCTCAGCAGTAAGCCTATGGTGCTGTTAGGTGTGTTCAGGACACAATCAAGTAGAGCATTCCTTCAATTCAGAGTACTTGCTTTGATGCCCAAGGTGCTCCTAAGACCTTATCCTATGTCCAGTTGGTCCATCTAGTTCAGCTGCACAAAAAATGCTGGTCTTACTTTAAATCCCTACACAGGTATTCACGTGCACTGATTTGGCTGAGGAATTTTGTCCCTTTGTTACCTACAAGAGCTGAAGTCTGAATAAGTCATCATATACTGGACCATGACAGCACAATCCCAACAGGTGTGAGTAAATCTTTTTCTGCGAGGAGTTAAATTAGTTAATGTATGGGAAAAAACTTGGAACAGTTTCAGCTGTCTGGTAACTATTTTATAGGAAATTAATCTACACATAGAAATTCCAGTTATTTCCAAAGAAAAAGTGCAGATATTTATTACTAACCAGTATTGATTAATATTTTTAAGCAAAGAACAATGATAAAAGTAAACACAATATTTAACAACTTTAAAATGGTAAGAGTTGCATATGTAAAGAAGGAATGTTTACCTCTTGGGTCAGCATTTTAAATGATTCATACATTATAGTTTATTCTCATTTTTGCCATTATTATGTGCCAAAATATCAGCTTATAAATCCATATATTTAATTCCTCACTGTTATGTGCTGACTGCATCTTCACAAGAGACTTAAAACTGGCTGAGTTCTCAGAATTATAGATTAGAAGTCAATTACTTCTCAGAAAAGAAAGGTATATGTTATTATATATGTACTTTGTACAATAATGATAATGAATATTGAGGTTAGCAAGGCATATGTGGAGAATTCGAATAGGAAAGTTAATATGAAACTTGCTGTTCTCACAATGTGCCTCAGCAATTTCAAAGTCGTTACACTAAGCAAATACCCTTGTACACATTAGGGGAAAACAATTCTCTTTTTCTAAAAGCACGCAAGCAATAAACAGTTATAATTTCTCTTCTTTGCTGTAGCATTTCAGCGCAATAACTTGTTTGGAATAAAATACTTTTAGATAAACCGTGAGCAATATGTTGTCTAAGAGCTTTAAAAAATTCCAGTTAGCTTCCTGTTAATGGCCTATTAACTTATATATTTCTTTTTCTTCTAAAAAAAGATTCCATTTATACTAAGAAAAATTTTAATATGTGAAAATACACATCTGAATATTTTCTTTGTTGTATAATACATTGACTTTACAGAGCTATAAACTATTCTGAGTTTATGGGCTTTTGGAAATAATGACCTCCATTAGAGATTGTAATGCATTCTAGGCGATACCATAAAAAAAAAAAGTGTCAGCAGAGTAATTTCACCCTCAAAATGATCACCTTCCATGAGTAATAAATTGCTTGCATACATTCATAAAAGACTCTCTGTGGAATATGTTCAAATTCATATGCACATATCTTCACTTTGAAAATTTATAAGAATGCATAGGTTACTGTGTTTATGACTAGATTTCAGTCCCACATAATAGAATGGCTCTACTTTGAAAAGGGCTTGTGTCAAATTACAAAAGTAATTATAAATACTTATCAGGCTTCAGTCTATCAACTTAGCAGAAAGTCACCCTGCAAATGTTTTAAAGGTGTCTAAAGATACATTATCTGGTTTTTTCCTTATATACTGACTGGTACACTTTTAAATGGTCTCATTAGGATAAATGATTATTTATATTATCATGGAAGAAGAAAATATATTCTTACCAATAATACTGACAATGAATAATAGAGTATTATGGTTTCTTCTTAAATAGCCTTTTAATTATCTGTGAGCATAAATAAACCTGCCATAGGATATTGCAAGGAGAATATATGACCTGTTTATTGAAGACAGAACAACTTGCAAAATAGAGCTCTGTTGCAATATTGTTATTCTAGTTAGCATAAGCACCATCACCACTCATTGCAAATATTATAAGTTGAGAGTATATCTTTTCCACAATTGTGTGTGGGATTTCCAGAGTGTCCAGGATGGAATCACCAACAATGAAGCCGCCATATGCATTCCAACATTGGAACATTGGAAACATTGCCAAGGCTCCCATGCCATGCTTTGCAGAAAGGGCTCTCGCTTCAAAAGCTGGGTCTCATTGCTTTCTCATAGTTTATGCATATGTATAAGCAGAGTTACATAAATATGTATAACACATGGATGCATGGACATCAACTATGTAGTAATACTGTATATTGTGGACCTCCTTCCAGGAGGTCAAGTCTTACAGACAGGTCTCCACTGTTTGAACTTTGTATCTCTCAGATACTAACACGGTGATTTTTCACAAAGGATGTTTTTTAAATCAATGAATAAATCAATATTTCATCTTACATTTCTATTACAGGTCAGACAAATAATAATTATAGCTAGTTTTATGGGTAAAATTGCAGCCGAGATTACTCTCAGATTATTTCATTTATTTTTGCACAAAACACATAAGGAATTATGTGTTTCTCAGACTGAAAGTGTTAAAGTTTGTGTTAATTATCAACTTTTAATGATGTTTTAATGTCTCATTTAATTTGATTTTCATTGATGTAATTTAGAGAGAAAGTTTAGAAAAAGATTTAAAGGAATGTAATATGAATTCTGAAAAAAATAAATAACAGAAAATAATGAGTATCAGCATTTGCAGAATTTTACTTATTTTGAGAATAAAGGTAACCAAATTTTGGCAAGTAGAAATGAAATTATTTCCAACACCTAAAATTAACTGAGTAGTCATGGTCCAGGTTTTGTACTATGGGACTTGTTCAATATCATTACATAAATGCAGTATTTTGTTAAATCCACCTGGAAACACAGATGTGTTCCCATGATCATTCTGTTCTGCAAAACATGCAGCTATGGAAAGTGTGTCTATAACCTCTTAGGTTGGAGAAAACTGCTCTTTGAAATGAATTATTTTTATTCATTTAACTTTAGAAAACAGACTTCAGATGAGTGTTTTAGAAATTAATCTATATAACTCAAAAATTCAGTTTCGTTTTCATCTAGTAAAATGATATGTACCCTACCTCAGGGTATCATAGTTCTATAGGGAATGATGTAATGAACACATCCCTCTCTTGATTTTGAGACATAAATTATCTAAATCCAAGATCCAAGGAAAGTCGATATCTCATTAGATTCGGAGAGATCATTAATGTCTCTCCTCAGTGCTTTATTTTGGTACAGATGGAAACGCTAAAGCAGAAGCAGAGGCAGGGCTTCAGAACAAAACAAAACAAGATTTAAAAAGTTGTATCAAGGCTTGATAAAACCATTTAAGAACAAGAAGTCACACTGCTTCTCCTGTACTTGCCGGGAGTTCAGTGCTATTCTCAGTAATGAATCGTGTTTCTCTTCATAGTGAAAATGGCAGGAATAAAGGCAGAAATCTCTGCAGTGAGGTCCTTGGGAACAGCTGCTTTTATGCGGACATGTTGCAGTGTGTACCTCTCCTTTTAAAAGCTGTGGCTTTACTTTAAATGTGATTATTTCCTCTGATGGCTGTAAATTAAGTGTAGCTAGTATTAAACGTAATGACTCGCTGTAGCAGAACACAGCTGGGGAAAATGTCACTCTCAGAAAGGGTGGTTTTAAAGAGAAGACCCTTCTAAACAAAGACCATGTTCCCTGTAAATGTTCCTGCTTGTATCCAAGGTTGAGCAGCCGGGTCACACACAGGCACTTGCAGGGAGAGAGACTGAATGGCACGTGGCTTCATGACAACTGCTGTTAGGAAATCTGTGTACGTGTTTTGTGTGGTGCTGGGCCTTGTGCATGTGAGGCAAGCACTCTACCAACTGAGCTACATCCCCAGCCCCTGAATACTTTTTTAAATTTTTTTAAATTTAATTTGTTTACATGCTTTTAGAGTGCAATTCCTTTCATATTACATATAAAGAACATAGTTTTCCAAGTCATTGGTTTTACATAAAGTATTTTCATACCATTTTGAAGTTTTGTACATGCACTTAGTATATTGATGTCCAACTCCTTCTGCCATTGTTTCTATCCCCTTGCCCCATTCCCTCTCCTGCCCCCTTTTTTTCTATTTAACATTCCTTCATTCCTCTCATCCACCCTTCTCTTGCCACTATAATTCAGTATCATCATAGCAAAGGAATCAATCGACCTTTGGTTTTCTGGGATTGGCTGACTTCACTTAGCATTATTTTCTCCAGCTCCATCCTTTTACCTGCAAATGCCATGATTTTATTCTCTTTAGTGCTGAGTAGTGTATATATACCATCGTGTATATATACCAAAGTTTCCCTATCCATTCATCTATTGATGGGCATCAGGGTTGTTTCCACAATCTAGCTATTGTGAATTGTGCTGCTATGAACATTGATGTGGCTGTGTCCCTGTAGTATGCTATTTTTAAGTCCTTTGGGTATAGACCGAGGAGTGGGATAGCTGGGTCAAATGGTGGTTCCATTCCAAGTTTTCCTAGGAATCTCCATACTGCTTACTTTTTAATGAAATACTTTTTTTGTTGTTGTTGTTGTTATGAGCAACATTGATTACTTACCATTCCTTATTCTAAGCATTTGGGAAAAAAAATTACTAACTTCAAACACACATTATTTTTTTTCAGTATTTATGTTACAAAAGCCTTGTTAATTAAAATGACCATGAGTGATATTCATAATACTCATAAAACAATGAGATTTTCTTTGCACCTATATTATAAAAACAAGAACGATATGCATGTTTTGCAGTGTATAGCTCATAGAGATGGAGTTACACAAAGATACCAACCAAATGAGGGGTGGTTACACAACAGCCACAGACATGTTTCATTGTGTAGAGGGCAATGGATGTTTATGGAGTTGTCAGCATCTTCCGTTGATGTATTCAAGATCACCGGCTTTTCCTCATACATTTCCTAGTCCATATCAATTAAAGTCTCATTCACATTAAGCAATTAGCCAATATTTTTGACAATATTTAGAAAGAAAATGACAAAAATCATACATACAGTATCACAATATGTCTGTTTAATTGTGCTGTGCATATGAATATACAGTACACAGATCTTTTTCTATGCATTTAATAGAAAATGGAAAGTTGAACCATTTAAAGCAGCTCAAATTCTGATGAGTAAGAGTATCTTCACGGCAAATGAGAGGATGTGTGACAAAATAATGATCAGTAGAAAAAAGCCACAGAGACCAATGCATTTTTTAAAAATCAGAGCAGAGAAAATAGAAAAGACATTGAAAAGCAGGAACAAAGAGGGTTGGTTGCCTTTCTCCCCAGAAGATAATGAAGACATGGGCTCCTGCATCAGAGTTTTTCAAGTACTACAGCAAGTAAGCCACCCTCGGACAAGGAGGGTATTTGGAAAGACACTCCTCAGCCACACAGGCAGACCTACCCTGTAAATCTGCAGCCTTCCAGAGGAACCCCAGAGCTCCGCAGAACCAGCAGAGCAATGACTTCCACGAGCCCATCGCTGCCCTGCTGAGACTGGAGTCCTCACCTTCAGCCACTAGAACAGAGTGGAATTCATTTGCATCCCTGCTCTTATTAGCGCGAGGGGAGCAGCATCTTGTGCCATTATTTTTATTTTTTAAAATTCAGTAGAAAGAGAAGCCAATCAGAATTCAAAGACCTATATCAATGTTGCTTTCAAAATTGTCACACTGCAGCAGGGCGCGGTGGTGCGCGCCTGTAATCTCAGCACTTGGGAAGCTGAGGCAGGAGGATCACGAGTTCAAAGCCAGCCTCAGCGATGGTGAGGCACTTAGCAACTCAGTGAGACCCTGTTTGTAATAAAATACAAAAGAAGGGCTGGGGATGTGGCCCAGTGCTCGAGTGCCCCTGAGTTCAATCCCTGGTACAAAAAAACAAAAAACAAAAAACAAAAAAAACAGCAAAAACAAAAATTGTCACACTGCTATGCCATGTAGACTTTTAAAACATTACAGCCACTTACCAATACACTTGAGGAACAGCTCTTGCAATGATATTCTGAGTCTTCTCAAAGTCACCTCCGTTTCTTGCACTATTTCCAAAACAAACTGGAGAGGATGGAGATGTTAGTCTGCTTTCAGTCACTATAAACACACACCGAGATCCTCAACTTATAACGAGAAAAGGTTCATTTTGATTTGTGGTTTTTGAGGTTCCAGACTAGGATCAGGCAACCCTTGCTTTTAGGCCTCAGGTAGGGGTACCAAATGGCAAAGTTGGGAAGTATATGACAGAGCAAAACTACTCACCTCATGGCCAGGAAGTGCAAGAGAGTGCAGTTTTGGCAAGGGTACCAAAGTTACCTTCAAGGACATACCCCCAGTGACCTAAAATATTTCCACCTCTTAATAGTGCTAAGCTGAGGACCAAGCCTTTAGTATGTGGGCCTGTTAAGGACACAGGACAGCTGAGATCCAACCTATACAATGGGCTCCCCGTAAAAATGCCTAGAGAGGGAAGAACACCAGCAAAAATATATTAAGCCATTGCTTAGAAGGCGCTTCTGTCCTATTGCACAATCACAAAGTCTAGTGTGTTTAAAAAGGAAATCCACTCAATATTCTGTTTAAGAGTTTTAACATTCTAAACATCTCCTTCACGTTTGCATGCAAATGATTTCAGAATATTTTTAAAAATCAATTTCTACTTCACTGAATGACTGTTTGCTACTACTTAATAAGGCACAGTGAATTCATTTTCCTGCTCAAGGATAGACCAGCTTTCAACATACCCACAAGGTCACAGGGAAAAATATCTCTTATAGTACATCTACACTCTCTGTCTTTCCCACATATAAATTGTAATTTTACAGATAGATAGAGACTCTACATGAATGAGATAGTCATGTCTCTTACTTAACAGAAAGAAAATTCTTATCCCTATATTTCATATAGAAGATATTTTCAGATAGTGCTCGATATTAGGTGTAAGGTGCTAGGTCAATTGGGTAATATACGACAATGTGAAGAAATGTCTTAAAATCGTACCTACTACAATAAAAATAATTTTTGCAACAGCATAACAGTATTAAAGTAAAAATAGAAATAAAAATGCACTGATATCATCCTAACATATCAGTGTTGGATTTTTGTGTGTGGGGGATGGGGGTGGGGGAGGGGGCTTATCAGGGATTGAATTCAGGGGCACTCAACCACTGAGTCACATCCCCAGCCCTATTTTGTATTTTATTTAGAGACAGGGTCTCACCGAGTTGCTTAGTGCTTCGCTTTTGCTGAGGCTGGCTTTGAGCTGGAGATCCTCCTGCCTCAACCTCCCAAGCCACTGGGATTACAGGCATGTGCCAATGCACCTGGCTAGTGTTGGATTTTTTTTATCTTTCTTGCCAGTGCTTGTGTATATGCATCAATAATTTTACACAGTGGCCATCATAATTTATATGTGATCTCAATTGTATTTTATTAAGTCTATTACTATTTTAAATCTATTTATAATACTTGAAAGAATCTTAAAATGACACCTATAACTAAAGTTAAATAAATCTAAGTTTTCCCATAGCTTTAATTTTATTATGCTATGATCAATACCATGAACTAATTTAGAATTATCATCATGGCTAAACAAAATAAACTTTGAAAGTTGTGCTAATTTTACAAGGCATTTTCTTTTTGCCCAGTCAGTTATAGTCTGTTTTTCTACATAACCATACTGTATTCAACATTTTGATTACTTTTTAGTTCTCTAGAACTTTTTCCAGATTGATAAGAACTATGTGTTCCAGATCCCCCACCCCAGTGCATTTTCATAGTTCTTTTATTCCTTGACTTTTACAGTCAAATCATAAAATATCAGATTAAAACAACATTTAGCAACTTTTGGCTTTATCCTCTCCTTGTCTATCACCTCCCTCCCTTCTTTAAATTGACACAGCTATGTACCAAAAATCTATAGCAAAGCTCAGCATGCTCTTGCCGGGCAGGGAGGTGTGCGTGGTGGGGGTTCTCCATTGCTGGGCTGAGTTTCCAGCTGCTGGTGCCCCAAAGCTGCTCTCCCTGATCAGTAATCTCGTGGTTCAGTGACAATTCCACAGGGATCAAAGGGCAGGAATAGAAGAAAACAAAAGGGTAATGTGCCTGTCGCCTGTCGAGAGGCCATTCTAAGAACTGTATCTGAAAACATGGTTAACTTTGAAAAGAATGTTGTTCTTTGCTGTTCGCAGACTTTAAAACCGTTAGTGCTCTTTGTTGTCAAATTCCTCCTGCATTACAGACTTATTTATCAGTGTCCGTGGAAATCGCATCAGAGGAGATTTCCAAATGAGCCTGTATAACATGCACTTAGATAGGCACTGTGTGTGCCTATGTGCAGGGACAGACATACAGACAGGGACCCCATTCCAAAACAGATCCGAGAGGGCGCAGGAGAGAACACGCATAATGGAACATAGACGTGGATTAAAGGTAAGAAAAGGAGGTAAGCAGAAGATAAAGGACAATGGCGGGGGAGCCAGCAGCAAGGACAGGGGACAGCTCTCACAGCCCCGCCCTTCCATTCTCTGCGTTCCTGGCCTGTCAGCTGAGCTCTGGCCGCTGACGCAATTCTGTCCAATGAGATGGAGCAGAAGTGTTTCAAACGGATGAGCTGAAGAGCTTTCTAGTTTCTGGTAACTGGAAGCAATTTTCACACTGTTCTAAAAACCCAGCACCCGCTGGCCTTGTGCCTTTGAATGTGAAATGAGCACACAAGGCTGAACGCCTCTGGGGTCATCCTGTGGCTGTTGTGAAAAGCAGGAGGCCAGAGATGACCTTTACGTGCCTCAGAGTCAAAGCTGCTAAACCTGTAAGCACCCATAGCCCCAGGCTGCTTCCTGGGGGCGAAAATGCACCTCTTTTTGTAAGCCAGAGTTAACTTTGGTGTTGGTTACTGCTGCTGATGACGTTCTAATTTGCACAATTTTCTGACTGAAATTGAACGATATATTCAACTTCACGTCTTTAGCAGCCCACACGAAAAGCAAAGCGCCACCGCTTACAATACAGATTGCTTTTGATCTTTCCTGAGAGTTCTTATCAGTGAACACGTCATGTGATAGACTGAGTGACGTCCCTCTCAAGCACAGTGACACCTTTCACAGCACCATCATTCCGAGCCCCGTGACAAAAGGCAGGAATCAATGAAAGCAGCTCCACAGGAGGCCAGATGTGTGATTCTACAGCTCTGGTGACAGGACAGGTACCAGAGTCTGACACAGAAAGTATTTAGAGTATTGTTATATATATTCAATTATGCTAAATTGGAAAAAAAAAAAGTTCTTGGCATTTTGTTGGTATTTCTCTAAACTTAGAGAGTAAAATAGTGTGTAGTAAAGAGATTAGCCAGTCTAAAAATGGTTCCCGCCTTTGCCCTCTGGCCATGGCAGGCCTGACGGAGCGTGTGCCTTCATGGATCATCCAGCAGTGTGACCCAGAGTGGAGACTCTCCATCCTGCAGCACCGGACTGGCCCCTGAGGGTGGTAGAGTGAGAAGAGCCCAAGGTAGTCAACCTGAGTGACGGAGCCTCAGCGAGATGCTGGACACCAGCATCCGGTGCGCTTCTCTGGCTTGCAATGTTCTGTGTGTGTGGTCACATATCAGTACAGGGAAGGTGACCCTGCAATCCCTCCGTGTGACAGGACAGCAGGAGCTGCACGTTTGGCACCTTCCTGGACTCTGCCATGTGCCCTAGGAATTGTATTAACCTACACCTGTTCCATGATCATTATTCTATCTGGATTACTACCATGAAGGGCCACTGTGACTACCACAGTGGCCTTGGTAACTGGATTCCTTCAAGTGGCATCGTGTTCTCAAGGTTGGCCGATGTCAACCCGGCATTCCTGTGTGTAGTTGAATATCACAGTAAAATTATGAGGATATACCACAATTCTGTTCACCCTTCATCAGGTGGTGGGTATTTGGGTGGTTCTTACTTTGGCACTTGGCTGCCTGCCATTTCCCTTGGTTGTGATTGGCTTAAGAACCAGTCTATTTTGACATTCTGGCCAATGAAAGGTGAGAAGTCTTCTTCAGGACTTCAGAGAGACACAGCACTTATAATTTTGAATGCAGGACACCATGGAAGGAGGTCACTCTGTCCCTCTCTGTGGACATTATGGTACCAATTAGAGGTGCTGCAGCCACCTTGAATCTATAAAGGAACAAGCCCTGGGGGAAGTCCATTGAGCAAGGGCAGTTTAGAAATGTGTACATGTCGTGTCTGTGATGATGTCATACAGCCCTCAATGAACAGATTGTGGAATGACACTGTGTCTAGACTCCTAAAATCAGATAACAATGCCCGTGCTGTGAGTTCCTTTGGTCTGGGTTCACTCCTTAGCAGCAGAGCATGTTTACAGAGACAGTGTAACCTTCTGTGTTTTGCTGCTTACTGGGGCTCCACATTATATATTGGCTCTAGAAGTTAACTTTCTCCTTTCCCTTAGATGAAGTTGAAAAACTCTCTTATTTTCAGAACATAACAGGTGGCAGGACACAAAATAGATGATCAACTATTATTATTTGGGAGTAAATAACACTTTAAATCAACCCGGAGAGGTCTGGCGTTTTATCCTGTATCCTCCATCTAGGATTTTCCCTGATGTGCTAACTGTCCTAACAGTTTTTACTTGGCCTTGAGATAAACCCAGGTGATTAATGATATAGTCGTGTTTAGGACTTTTTTGATGCGAGATTCTCAGTCTAGACAAAAATTTCCATTTCACATTATCTAATGGCCAAATTTTTTTCTTTTAATTTAGTTTCTCCATTTTATTTCTAAAATCACAGAAACAAATACTTGAGGAAAAGTATGTACATGATGTAGGTGATGGGTGTCTGAATGGGTATAGACGTGAGGGGCTCGGCCACCCAGTCAAATATATAAAGTGCTCACCTACTCGCTGTTCACGTCAAGATGCAGGTTGTTTCCCTCTCTTTGCAGAATTAAGAGTAAGTGACATTTGGCACGTGCATTTCCCACTGTGGCGGGGCAGCCTGGCCAAGCATCCCACACAGCAAATGATACAAAGAAAACATGGAAAGTAAGGCAGAAAGAAGCATCCAAGGCAGGGTGCTGGTCTTGCTGCTAGTTACATGTGAGGCCTAGGTTATCATGAGAGTGTCTGTCAAGTTCCTCACAGAAGAAAGAAGGGTTTAGGTTGAAGAGGGCTTTTCCTTGCCTTGAAGGTTCATCTGCGTCAGGGCCATCAGCCAAAGTTGTGTCTTCTCCCAGTTACCGTCCTACTTTATTCTTTGCTCTCAATTTTCCTAATTACTTCCTCAAGAAAACTTCATTTAGTGTGGCTCCTTATTACACAGCACTTTCATAAATTTATGAATATTTCATATCAGAAATTTAAAATCATCGTTTATTACCATCTGCATGGAATATGGATGATCAATAAAAAAGTTTATCTGATTTACAAAGCCGCCTTCAGAATCGCCCCTAAGGAAGTGTGTTCTCGACTTTTTAAAACCATGTAATTAGCACGATTTATTTTTATGAGAAACACTTACAAAAAAGCAAAACAAAGACTTTAAATCAGGTTGTATGACAGGGCATAAGCGCTCATCATTTGCATAATAAAAACAAATTGCTGATCTATAAAGTGAAGAAAGTCAAATTTGAAAATCACAACTGTCTACTCCTTTACATTCGGATCTGCCTGAAACATCATCTCAAGAAAGTCACTCATGAATTCAGAATGTTTCAGTGAACAATGAACAGCAGGCAGTCCTGTGGCTCAAGCACCAGGCACAGGAAATCTAACATTGCATTTCTATTTTTTTTTCCAAAAAAAAAAAAAAGTCACATTGGTTAAAGAAAAAAAAAAGAAGACATAAATATTTACATTTATTTCGGTCAGTGGAGAATTGATTCTGTTGTTTGGAAAATATTCAATGCAAGTTACACTCTTGGTTTATATCACGGAAATAATAAATTCAGTGAATGTTCACCTTGTGACCCCCAGTCCCTACCACAAAGCCTGTCATCAGTCAGCAGACCAGCAGGGGAGCCCCCCAGCAGCTCAGCACACCAGGGTCTAGATCCTTCCTGTTGCCAAGGAGCTCACAGACAGAAGAGGAAATTGAAGGGGGGACCCACTAGTGCCACCTTGCAGGTCTCACCTGGTGGCCTCATGACCCCTCCTGTCCATGTGAAATGCAGGAAAAAGGCCATGTCTCAGAACACCATTTGTGTAACAGTGAAACAGAAGGATAAATGTACACATATATTTAATACACATTCATTTAATAAATATGGAATTCATTGACATGTGTATTATTATACATTTTTTGCATCTTTTACACTATATGTGTTTGCCATATTTTTGAGAAAAATCACTACAAATCATCTATGTATTTGAACATAGAAATAGTTGCAGGAAAATGTTTGAGCTGGGTTGCTCTTTTTAGGGGTAAGAAAGTCATCTTGGGAAAGCTGAAGGGATTTGCTCAGAATATGAGAACTAAAAATAGCCAAAGAAAGTTACTCTATATTTTAAATTCATTGCTTCTTCAAGTTCAGCATATTAGCTATCTCTTTCAGGATGTTGAGGAGATTTCCTATAGACAGAGTCCACTGGATCAGGCCCTGGGTGAGGGGTTGAATTGTAAGCAATAAGGAGAAAGAGATGCCTCCCAGGCACGTACTAACCAGAGCAGAGGCCTGGACAGTCAGCCGTGCATGTTGCATTCAGCAGAGGAGCCCAGAAAGCTCTCGGGGGTGGGGGGGGTAAACAGCAAGAGGTGGGAGAGGGACAGAGGAAGGGGTCTGAGGGAGAAACCCAGGCACCTTTTAAAAAAATTGATCCTTGGTAGATTCAGGCTAAGAATTGTGGTTTCTTAAAATAAAGCTAATGCCTAACAATTATAAAGAAAAGCATATTGCCTTTTCCACCATATTTTCAAGCACAGAAATTATCCACTTTTGACTTATGGTGGCAGAGTCCACAGCTGCATTACCATTGGAGATTGCAGCTCGGTGACGACCCTCGACATCAGCATCTGTCCCTGCACCCAAGTTATGTAGAAGAGAATGAAATGAGTCTGAACACACAGTTCCTTTATCTTGCACTCCTGACATGCAGAGAAATACATTTTAAAGCGTAGCCTGCCATACTTCATCTACGCAGTGCAGTTATGGACACAGTACACAAGGAGGTATCGATTAGCCATTTGTCTTTACAATAACAGTTTTGCACAGAACGTACAAATCAAAAGGAAATTGTTTTTAAAAACAGAAAACCAAAGTTGTTCTTGTGTGAAGGATGCTGCTTTTGATTAATATGTGAATGTCAATGGGAATAAGTGGAATAGAGGTTACTACCTATTCTTGAAGATTTCATGTGTGTGTGTGTGTGTGTGCATGTGCGTATCTTCAATGTAGGAGAAAAATGAAAAAAAACAAAAAGATGCAGAAGGTATTTCTAGACTTTTCCTGGATCATCAATCTCACCTTGAGAAATAACCGATTATAATATTGTCTAAAGAAACAGTCTTTTGTTCTGAAGTCCTGTGAGGGAGATCTTGCAGACAGTGCAGTTCTACTTGAAGTTATTTCTTTAATTAACTCTTGGGAACAAGCCCAAGAGACAAACACAAATTCTGGAATATTAAAACCAGAGGGGGCTGTAGAGACCATCCTTAAATAAATAATAGGGACCCCCCACTGATGGCAGGGCATAAATGACAGCAGCTCAGCTCTCTTCATAGAACAGGTGTGTGCATGGTCTTAAAACTAAAAAAGGAGATTTTTGTCAGGAAATAAAAATGCAAGTGTGTAAGCCACTCACAACTAATTTTGTCTGCCCAAGTTAAATTGAATTATATTGTTGACATCAACAAAAGATCAATCAACTTTCTTTTTCTCTTTGTCAACAGTGGAGAAAAGCCAAAGCCAACATACTATTTTAAAACCACTGCTTGTTTCTTCCTTTTAAGGAACTGTATTTGACAAAAAGTTTCCTTCATATCGAATGCATTATTCCTAACACAGCTAACTTCTTCCATGTGGGATGATTTTGATAAAAATAAAAGGACCCTTAGCTGGCATATTCCTTGAAGGAACTGACTCCTTAAGCAAAGACCCGCGCTGCCAGGCTGGGTTGGATCAGAGCAGGTGATATATGCAGCGCTGGGTTGCTCACCAGGGGGATCTGAATGTGCCTTCACGGGCCTGAAGCTACTTCCAGAAATGTGATGCCCCGTTGTCCCAGGCACTCGCCCTTTGAAGGGCAGAGCCAGGTTCATAGCTCCTGATGGTTGCTTGATTCTGAGCGCTCCTTGCACCTTGTGTCTCTGTGAACTCAGTGGCTGATGAAGAACAACTTTTGTGTGAGCTCCTCTTCCTCAAACTCGAAGGGGAACGTGTCTTCCACAGTCTTTCAGAACATCACAGTCGCTGTCAAATCCCCTGTAAACACCATTTCTCCAACTACCCCATGTCTTCAAGGCCCAGGACTGTGATTTCTCCATCCTTCTAAGACCTGTCTGGGCCCTAAGAATAAGAAGAATTAGTACACCACGTCTCCATGGGAACGCCCCGAGGGGCCAGTGCTTCCCTCTGTCCTGTTTTCTCCTACTTCTCTCCTCCTCAATTCACCCAGCTCTTGCCTGTCTTAGTCAAGCAAACCTTTTCCTAATTCTCTCACCTAAAAGCATACCTTCTTATTTCAGTTCAGCTTTTCCAACTGATTTTACTGAGGGAGGCAGAGACAGAGGGAGGAGCCGTGTTCCTGCCCCCCAATTCCCGTTCATTCTTTGAGCAGTGTGATAACCGGGAGGCCTGCTGGGAGTTGGCCAAGTCCTAGCCGGCACATTTGAGAATGTGCGTCACCCTCTTTGTGTGTCATTCTGAACTTGTTCACACCTGTCTGTATTGCCAGTCTGTAACTCCTGCTCCTCTGAGCACCGCACTGAACCTGCTGATTCCCTTCTCTGTTCCAGTCACAGAGTTCCTCACCTTTTCAGTTTCCTTCAGTCATTAAATAGACACCCCTGCACCCAGTGCTGGTTTCAGCTCTCTCCCTCTTCTTCCTCATCCTTCTGTTTCTGGATTTCTCATTTCCTCCTGTGCCTGAATTCACTTGGTGTGTCCACAAGCATGACTTCTGCTCTCTATGGAGAGACTCGAGTGGCAGGCACACAGTCCCCTAGACAGTTTACCTCATGTCCAGCCACTGAGTCCTCTCCGTCCCCTGCTAGGGTGCAGCTCCAGTGAGGAGACCCTGGCATCTGCACCCAGAATGACCTGGGACACACCGGGTTTGGCCTCAGGTGTGCTGCAGGATCGGGGCAAGTCCTTACCTTGGGCTGGGACAGCTCTGTGTGTTTTCCATGATTTGTTTCCCCTGGTGGCACAATGGCGTGGGCATAATCATGACTCTGACTCCAGTTAAGTGTAAGGAGCTGAAGACGAAAAGTGGGGAGTAGGGAGGGAATAAAGAAGCAGAGGGAAAGTAAGCAGCTGGGCCCAAGTCCTCAGATGCGGAAGGTTCATAAAAAACAACCCCAGAAAATTCTCTTATGTGAGGACTTTGGAGAAACCTCCGCATCTGGCCTGAAGGATTTGGTAACATTTGAAAACCGAGTTGGTATTTTATCCATATTTGGTAGAATTATACTTGCCATTTTCACAGAACCTTTATTTGGCTGATAGCTCAACTGCGTATTTTATTAATCTCTCTTATTTGAGTTCTAAAACAAAAGGGGAATTTATATTCACTCATATCCCAGTGTCTGTATATAGATCACAGCATCATTTCATGTAGAAAGCATGTCTATACTTTAGACTCATATTTGTGCCTGTTTGGTAATATATGTTATGTGATATCTGTGCATTTTAATCTGACTTGTTCATTTTTTTAATCTCTACAAAGTGAAAAACATTTTTTTGACTTACCACTTTAGAAAATATATAGGAATTAATTTGTTGCATCAAATGTACTATATCAACCAATGCTCTCTTGAGAAATGTTCTTAGACTACAATGGAATGAAAACAAACAAAACAGAGTAACATTCATTCCATAGAGAAATGAATTTTTTACAGAGTGAAAAGTTTTCCAAGGTGCAGAAAGTGCTAATAGAAATCAAATACATATTTCAACCTTTTCCTCTGTTAACCATTAATAATTATAGAGAAAAAATTATACAAAGTGTGTGTGTGTGTGTGTGTGTGTGTGTGTGTGTGGTATTTATTCATCAATTTTTGAGTTAAGATCATGTGTGATTAACTCTTTGAAAGCTTAGAATATACCACACTGCTACAGGTGACATGCTATGCATAGTACTTTACTGCTTGATTATCCAATAACCTAATGCTATGCATAGTACTTTACTGCTTGATTATCCAATAACCAATGGTACAAATAATGAAGATAATTTTTTAGTGATTCTTTTACATTATCAAATTGATTCCAAAACTACAAACACACATTCCTATTGCCTATTTCACTTTTGTTACTCCATGGTAAGTTTTGAGAGAATTTCAATTTCAATGTCTATATCGAACAGATAGAAATCTGACCAGTCTGTCATAATGTTTAATTCATAATTTTTAAAAACCATGTGCTATCAACATAGTTTATTAGTACTTGTCCACTGTCCACTTTGCTTCTTTGGCACCTCTATTTGGCACCGAGTTTCTCTGAAGTTTGTAAGGTGGTATATGGGCACAGAGGAGGGTTGGGCTGGGTGATTTCCAAGGTCTTTTCAGTTTTGATATTTTATTGTTGTACATACTTCAGATCACTTGCTTTTACTCAATTTGGTAACTTTTCCTTCTGCAATGCAGAGCATACCTTTCACAAAGACTTGACAGATTACTGGTGCTTTTGACTACAACGAGCTTATTAATTCATAGATTCCCAAATGATTCTTAAAGATCGAGAATATTTTTCTTTCTTTCTTTTTTTAATCTTTAGAATCCTTTAAAGAAAATGTATGTGATGCCCAACAGGCTGAAGGACTTCTTCACAGGTGAACAAATACAGTAGTGAAAATAGATCTGTTCCCATCCCTCACCGTATCTTACAGATTAGTTCCACATTTTTATTGAATTTTAAAGAGGAAATCAGCATGGGATCAAGAATACCATGCTGCAAACATTTTATAAATGGGTGGATCCAAAAGTAAAAGGATAATGTCCCATATTTGGCAATAAGGTAACATTGGTATAGATGAAGAAGCTGAAGAAAATAAATACATCTGAATAATTTTGGTTGCAGACAACCTAATCTGGAATGGCTTACAAACTAAACGGAGATCTATCAAATCTCATAATTACAGCAACTTTGTGGTGTCCGTAAGGATCTGGTTTCTCTTTGTTTTGCTTTTGGGGGACAAAAGTCTCAAGGAGTCAGGTCTCCCTCATGCACATGTGATGAGTGCAAGATTGGCACCAGGGCCAGTAGCTCCTCCTTGATCCAGAGTGGGGTGGGAGGGGCACTCCTGGGTGCTCTTGACTAGGAAGGAAGGGACTCCAGCGCTTGGCTGCATGGTGGTCCCTTCTGCCTCAGTGAATGTGGAGGACGGTGAGCTTGCTGAACGCCTTGCATGAATTAGAGCCCACCTTGCATTCTACAGATGCTATACCACGGGCGAGGGTGCTTTCCTCAAAGGAGCATTAACCACATTTGGTAGAAAGGAGGATCATTTGGGGGTACAAGCAGCAGGTGTCCTCCATAGCACAGAAAAGGAGTTTAAGTCTTGGTGGCCTTTCTGCCTAGCGTGCCTCTATTAAAGCCTCCATCCCTACTCACTGTGCTGTGAGGGCATTTCCTCTTTCAGAGTGGCTGTATACTTGACCTAGTGGCTAAAAGCTGCCCTGAAGTATTCCTGTGAGATCAGAGGGGCTCAATCACTTACTAGCCAAATGATCATGGACAATTAACTTCTCTGTGTCTGTTTTTCAGCTTACATTGGATATAATAATAGTACCTCCCTATGTGGATTATTATGCGGCTTACATGAGTTAATTACCATAAAGCATTAATAATAATAATGCTGAAGAGTTGGGTGTGGTGACACACACCTGTGATCCCAGAGACTCTGGAGGCTAAGGTAGGAGTATAGCAAGTTAGAAGATGGCCTCAGCAACTTAGTGAGCAACTGTCTCAAAATAAAAAGGGCTGGGGTATAGCTCAGTGGTATAGTGCTCCTGGAGGTTCAGTCCCAGTACCAAAGAAAGAGAGAGAGAGAGAGAGATGCAAAAATGTTGAATATATAATATATAATGATTGCAATTAAATACTAAATGGTTGCTGAAGGAGATAGGCTTTGCTTTTGACATACAGTAATGATACACATACTTTTACATATGTATGCATGTACACATACAATAGACAGATCGTATAATGTAAACTGACATTTAAAGCATATTTAAAAAATCTTTTTGTTTTTTTACTGTCATCATTTTTAAGCTGCTTTGTTTTAGTATCTTAACTCATCTAGGTTAATTTACTGTGATGCAAGATTAATTCTTAATGGACCATGTCCCGCTAACAGATCTCCCATTTTCAGTGTTGGTCAGAATGTAAATGTTGTGGACCATCCTAGTATTCATGGCCTTGGGGAACTGACCTTTCAAAACTTCACTCTTTGTATGCTCAATCAGAATACCTTCCTTTCACTTTCCAGGATGTCACATGTTCTCCATTGGAGGTCACTTCTCATGCTGTTTCCTGGTGAGTATCTCTTCTTACATCTTCACCTCCCTCTTTTTCATTTTTATTGTTTTGGGGGGAGGGGGTTTATATCTATCTTAAATAGTGCCTCCTCTGAAGAATTCCCACAGCTCTGGCAACCAAATGTGCAATACAAATTATTTTAATACACCTTCAATGAAAGATCACTAATAATTGACGCTCCCTTCCTCTCTCTAAAACATCCCCACTGCCAATGAACTCAAATCAGTGTTGCAAAGGAGGCATTGGGAAGTGGGAGCTTATACAAGCAAATGGTGCTGATCACAAAGAGGTAAAAATTCTTTGGTAGGAATCCTTCACTGCAGTGTTGAGAAGGGGCTGGTGCTGCAGCTCAGGGTGGTGTGCTTGCCTGGCATGAACATGGCCCTGAGCTCAATATCCAAAATAAAATCAGAAGAAGTGAAATGTTGAGGAAGAACAGGGACTAGTGACTGATAGAAAACCAGAAATAATAGTTAACAGAATGGATACATCCCTAAAACAAGCATCCGATGAGCTCTTGACCCCACAATGTAACCACGTGGCCCTTCCTGATGCCTGCAGCCAAGGGCAAGGGGACCAAAGTGAGGAAGGCTTCTCAGGGTGCCACTGTGAGTTTCCTTCATCCTCCCAGGGTTTTGTACACTTGTGTAGCACGCGGGCCTGAGGCCTTTGGGCAAGTTGGCTCAGGAAGACTCCTGGTTCAGATAGAAACCATTCCATTTGTCCCACAAAATATGTCAACTGTACCAGTGATTGCAAACATGAGGTTTTATTAATTCTTTCCAATTGATTAAATTCACATACAAAAACAAAGAGCATTGTAGCTGAAAAAAACTTCATTCAGTTTTTTAAAATAGAGAAAATAACAACATAACTGTTGAATTGGATGTTTAGGATAGAACTACTTTAAGAAATCATAAAAACTAGCCAGGCGTGGTGGCGCACGCCTGTAATCCCAGCACTTGGGAGGCTGAGACAGGAGGATCTCGAGTTCAAAGCCAGCCTCAGCAATGGCGAGGCACTTAGCAACTCAATGAGACCCTGTCTCTAATAAAATACAAAAAAGGGCTGGGGATATGGCTCAGTGGTCGAGTGCCCCTGAGTTCAATCCCCAGTACCACAAAAAAAAAAAAGAAAGAAATCATAAAAACGAAGAAAAATTATAGAGTATTCTACACTCCAATTGTTTCATTAGTATTTAAAGTTCTTTATACAATGGAAATAGAAAATTCCAGTTGCTGGCTTATGACTACTACTTATATAAGAAAGACCTCACAAGACATGAATGAATAGGCCACCTATACTCACAGAGAGTACAGATTGTATATTAAAGTATAGACAAATTTCTTTTCCTTCCTGTTTGATGTTGAATTTTAATAGGTACAGTACGTATGTATTTTTAAATGATTTCTTGCTTTAAATACATTAACAAATCAACTTTCTATCCTAATACCTGAGACGACTCACAGTAATTCACAGTAATTATTTTATTAGAAATGTTATTTTATCATTTTTGTTGTGAAATGTTCAGGAACTGAGATATTGGAACAATAAAATAACTCTTCCTTAAACGAATGTTGAGTCTATTTGGAAGGAAGACAAATCTAAACATAACTACAGAGTATTAAGGGAAACGTTCATGGAGATTTCCATCAGCTAGTACTGCCCTGACTATCTTTGTTAAACCTCCCTCTTACACTGAATTTCTTAAAGACGGGTGTTGTTTTGCTTCATATTTTTCCAAATGAAAACTACTGAATGGGTGAATTGAGCTCAAGTTGAAACACGTTAACTGAGCTGACAAAAGTTTATAACTTCTAGAGAGCTGCAAAAATGTGGAAATCATTTTCCCCTGAGCATACCTAGACAAAAACATCATTTTACACAGTTGAGTGCAGCTTCTTGAAAAACATAAGCTTTCACACTATTTTTCTATATTGAAACATGATGACCGGTATTGACAGATGACTCACCGAGAGACAATGCTAATTTAGATGCTTCCTGAGTATTGACTACATTAATAAAAATAAAAACCCATGGAGATGCAAGATGGATGCAGTTAGCAAGGAGAGACTTGGCTAGGGGCTTGCCAGAGGCGAGGGGATTCAAAAGTTTTCATATAACCTTTTGGAAAGAAGAAGTCTACTCCCATAAATGAAGGAGAATAAAGAAAATTCAATCCCTTCATTAACATCAGCAAACTGGATCACACAAAACCATCTTGGTACTGGGATAAGAAAGAGGTGGCTCATACACCCTCACAACATGAAGGGCTCCATCCGGCCACTGAGGCCTGGTACCATCTAGAGAGGGCTAGGCTCATCTCTGATGTGGGCACGCATTTGGGGCTATACTCTGACACCCTGACAACTGGAATAATCTATTTTCATCACTTCTGTATGTATCATTCCTTCAAGCAATTCCCAAGATAGGTGGCAGGAGTTTGTTGTCTCTTTCTGACCTGGAAAGTAGAAGAAACACACACACACACACACACACACACACACACACAACACAAAATAAATAAAGTAAAGATATCATTAAAATAGTTCGTTAAATGATGTACAGTTTGGCCAGTTTGGAGATGATCCAAAAGAAGAAGTAACGGTTCTGGAGAGAATCTTACTATAGACCATATCGTTTTTTGTTTTATTTTCCAAATTTATTTTTTATTCTAAGTTGTTAATTTACAGGTAGAACATCCATACCAATTCCTGCTCAAATACACAACACGACGTAAAGGTGATAAAAACAAAATCCAAAAGTTGGTTCAAATGGCATGGACAAGTAAATGACAGTCTCTGCACCACCTTGTCGCTGCAGTGGGAACCAGAGATCCTAGCATTTTGAGCAAGTCTGAAATATAAGAATGGACCTCAAGACCCACGTACAGGAGACGGTGGAAGCGGCTCATTCACCATGTCCCTGTCTATGTTTTGGAAGATCGAGGCCACCAGATCCTGGGTCTTTACTCACAAGGAAAACAGCTGATGCCTCTCACACCCCCATCAGCTGCAACAGCCCCATCTCCTCAGCCTACACGCAGGTACCGCAAGCACGACAATCGCAACCGCAACCATTTCACCAGCAGCAGGACGCCCAGCAGTCAGCCCAGTGGTGGCAGCAGCTGCAGCAGCTGCTCACAGGGCCACCAAGAAGCCCACAGTGCAGTCCTCCCTGTAGGGCGAAGCGCGCCCTGCGGGTGCCTCCCAAAGAAAGCCAGGCAGCAGAACCCACCGCCTGAAATCCCCAAATAGAGACCACTCACCCACCGTTGCCTCCCGTCCACCTGCCGCCAGCCCAAAGCCACCCCTCACTGCTGCTCTAGGCGAGGCCAAGCCACCTGGCTCGTGGATGCGGTGACCTCCCGAAAGTGCAGATTCCTGCTCCTGCCCCGCCGGACATTGTGCGCTGTCCCCGCCTCTGCCACACTGGCCCCCACCGCGCCCCCTCCAGCTAGCTGACCGGCTTGTCCACCACCAGCTCGGCGGGTCTGGAGAGGGTTTTCAGAGCCTGCGTCTCTGTGGAGACCCAGGGCCCCTCTTACTGCTCCCTGACCCAGCTTCCGGCCACCAGCTCGCCTTCCCTGCCACCCACCCACCTGTGCCTCCCTCCCCAGTCTCCTACCACAAATCCCAGTTACCCACCCCCTGACCCACCTTCAACCCCAGCTTTCCAACCCTGTCCCCATGCCTGCCCCCCACCCATGCAGTCCCTCCTCACCCTCCTCCAGCCTGGGGCCTGCCACAGCTAGCTACTCACCTCCTGCCATGTCCCCTGGAGGACAGCCACCCATGCTCCACCCGTGCCCCACCTGGCATGCCTCCGGTTGGGGGACTGGGAAGGGCGGCCTGGATGAGATAACCTGACGCCTTTCCCCCACTTTTTTAACAACAGTTTTTCTAATTAACTTGAAGAGCAGTTTAAGTGGGTATGCAGCAGGTACCTTGTGCAATGCTAGACAGCTGCTGTCAGGAAAGGAGGGACCAGATCTCTGGAATGAAATTGGGGTGGTCCTCACACCTGGAGGATGGAGCAGCCGGCTTCTGGGTGACCTTGGCAGCGCCTCTTGCAGTCTGACTGTACAATTTCAACTAACGGGGTCTGAGAGTCCTGCACTGGGTTACTTTATACTAGTGAAAATGTTAACCAGCCATATTGGCTCAATAAACAGCTTCAGTAAGGAGTGACTTTCCTTCTAGAAATCAGTGCCTATTTTTCCTGGGAACTCGGTTTTTAAAAGTCCAATTCCATCTGAGGTCAAGCTGTTGTCATTATTGTCATTCAGTGATGTTCTCCCCATGAGACCCAGTAGGTCAGATGAACCACTTTTTTGATTTATAGATATTTGCATCTTTTGTATTAAACTATTGTGAAGGGGTAACCTTGTTGGATGGCTTACTTCTTTCTTTCTTTTTTTTTTTTTTCCTCTTGGGAGAAGGGGAGACATGTACTTGGAAAGTAATGTATGTTTACATCTATTTGCAAATTCCTGAATATATATATATATATATATATATATTCCCGCTCTCGCTAGGGAAGCGGCAGCTATCTGCTTTTATTTTTACCTGTTAAATAGAGATACTGTGTGTTTGAATGAAGGTTTTCCAACTTTTTGATGTTTAGGCATTTGTAGTAAATGTTAACTTATTAAACTAATCAAATATCATAAATTTTGTATCAGGTATTGATGTAGACAAAGATCTAAATGCACTTTACTCTGCATTGATAGAACTTAGTGTGCAAAGCATATATATATATATATATATATATTTATATATTAATATATACATATATATTTAAGTGTGAATGTAACAACAAACTGTGAATGCCATCCTGGTTTCAAACAAGTCTCCTTCAGTCACTTATCCAAATAAAATCAGTTCTGGGGAAAGAATAAAAACAAACCCATGGACTGAATTTTATTATTATCCTCCCACCAAAGGTGGACGGGCTTGCTGAGGTAGCAGAATAGATGTAAAATCAAGCCTCGGACCTCTGTGGAGCAGCCATATAGACCACAAGCCTGATTTTCACTGTGTTTCTATTTGTTCATTGCAATGAGCAATTACTGAGAGGGCACTGATTGTCAATTACTGTGCTGAGCTTAAGGGCAAGAAAAAAAAAAATAAAAATAACCCCTCCATTCAGAGAATATACAGGATGATAGAGGGATGCAAAGCAAATGAAGAAATATTATGGGCTTTATTTTAAATATTTTCACTTAAAGCACAACAGTACAAAGAATGCAAATATCCTGGGACACGTGGCATCCACAGAGTCTCACATAGACAATTGCTCTTTCATTTAAGAAACCTGATACTTAAAGAAAAGAAACTCATCTGTGTTTATTTTTGTTTAAATGAAAATAGGTAGAGAATATAGTTTTAAATCTGTGTATTTGTTTTTACATTTTTAGGAATACTTAATGTGTTGGTATTAGATTTGTCTAAGTGGATTTTACAGATGATATAAAATTTTGCAAGCTATTTTATCACGTGGCCTAGTGCCAGTGAAAATGAATGCTCTTCTGTGATATGATATGTAGTAAATAAAGGCTGATTTGCCATGTTGGTTTATTATGGGTCGAGTATAAATTTTGGTCAGGGATCAGAAAGAAACATGTTTTTGTCTTTAAAGTGTGAAGTAGCGACTACAAACTGACTGAACTGGGGGAAAAAGACTAATCTTTATAACTTATTACTGCCAGCATTTTATTTTACTATAAAAGATGAACTTTACAGGAATGCTGTGAGGAAAGCAAAACATATCTATTTTAAGCATTGCCAAAAGAGGTAAAAATAAGTGTGTGCAGACAGTATACATTAAACTTTACTTTAAAAAATATTTATCTTGCTCCTTGTGGTTAACGGTTTTGAAAGAAATGAATTATCAACCACAACTTTTATAGAATATCAAGAAAGTCTGGAAGGGAGGCCACACTTGCTGCAGCCTCTGGCATGCGCACATGCTACCTCACGCAGAGAGAATATAGCACAGCCACTTAGCTCTCGCTAGGGAAGCGGCGGCTATCTGCTTTTATTTTACCTGTTAAATAGAGATACTGTGTGTTTGAATGAAGGTTTTCCAACTTTTTGATGTTTAGGCATTTGTAGTAAATGGTAACTTATTGAATTAATCAAATATCATAAATTTTGTATCAGGTATTGATGTAGACAAAGATCTAAATGCACTTTACTCTGCATTGATAGAACTTAGTGTGCAAAGCATGCATGATATTCCACCGGCCTCACATACCAGTGCAACCCCCAGACACTTTGGAGCTGGTTGAAATTGTGGGATTTTATTTGGGGGATGTGAGAAAACAGTAGACTCCTCCCTGGTATACCAATATGACCTTGCCATGTACCACAATGTAGCATTACCCTAGAGGAGGAATCTTAGGGGGAAATCCCTGTTTAACTACCCCTTGTCACTATGATATAAGCTGCACCATCATCTTAATTCAAGGCATTAAAGGTTTTGGGGTTTGAATTATTTTAATACCTTCATAATGCCTCTTGTCTTCTTTCCCTTCAACCAGTTTGAAAATTGCTGCAAAAATTAGCCTTTTAAGAGCTGTACTGTGTTACTTGCCTATTCAGATGCATTCAGGGAATTCCACTGTTCTTGAGGTTAAATACTTGCTCTTAAGTTTGGTATTCTATATTTTCTACTAGTGGCTCTTCCAGTTTTCTATTATATATTTAGTTGTAATGAAAGATCGAACTTCGACCCTTGCTAAATTGGAGTATTGAGTCTTTCAAAATAGAATCTGCATGATCACTCATATTAGATTTTATTTCTTCCTTCTCTTAAATGCTTGATCATATACCTCATTGCATTACCTAGGAACCTCTTTACTCCATACAATTACTTCATCACTTGATTTATTTTTTCCTCATACCACACTCCCACTCCCAGTACCCTCCCTTCCTGCTAATATATTACAGGTTCTCAGTTCTTTATTCACCCTTATTTCCTAGGTCTCACAACAGCCTTTGAACTTGTCATTCTACTTGGTGGAGTTTTTCTGTGAAGACTTGTCAAAGAGGGTCTGTTTATGCTTTGCTTTCTGACACATTTAGTGTGTTCCTGACCATGTGTTTTATGAGTCTCCTGATCCATAGGATAGTTTAACTGGTTACAAAATTGTGAGTTTGAAGTTCTTCCTATTCAACAAATGGGAAATGGCACTCCACTGTCTCATGTAGTAGCAGTGTTTAGAATATGCTATTCTTATTCCATTATAGTGGATATTTAACAGATTTTATATTTTCCTGTGCTTAATGCTTTGAATTTTACTATAATGTGTGATTTGAAATTATTAATCTTAGGCTTGCTTTAAGTCTGAAATGTTAGATCTTTCTCTAATTCTGGGAAATTACTAGTCTTCATTTTCTCAGATTTGCTTTATATTTATTGAATATATATGTGTATATATTCAATTCCTGGAATAATATAACACACATCTCAGCACATTTACTTTTAGACCCTGTATCTATTCTACTTTGACTCAATGGAATCTTTTCATATATTTATTTTGTCAGCTGCCGCACTCTGCAATTCAGCTCATCTACTGAGTTTTATTTTGACTATTAAATGTGAAAGCATTCATAATTTCCTGTTTCTTTCTGTTTCAATTATGCTTCCAATCATTTTTTTTTTTTTTTTGCTGCTAAAGCGAGCTTCTTTAATGCAACTTGTGAATTTGATCACCTTTATTAAAACCACATCTGAAATCATTGTTTTAAAACTATCATAAGTTGGGAAATATTTAGCCTTTTAACTGAAAATTTTCACTATTTTTAGACAACCTCAACGAAATAGGCCCTGGGCTCGGCATGGTGGCATACCCCTGTAATCCCAGCACTTGGGAGGCTGAGGCAGGAGGATTGCGAGTTCAAAGCCAGCCTCAGTAATGGTGAGGCACTTAGCATCCTGTCTCTAATAAAATATGAAAAAGGGCCGGGGATGTGGCCCAGTGGTTGAGTGCCCCTGAGTTCAATCCCTGGTACCTAAATAAATAAATAAATAAAAATAGGCCCATATGATCAATAGTCATCTTGCATCTTTTAGTTCATTGTTGTAAGATACACTGGTGGCTGGAAAATATAAACTCAGAAATTTTTGATCCTATAAAAAGTTTCCTAGAATAAGCTGCGAAGCACACGCAGGTGCAACCACAAGTGGTAACAGAATTAGAGTGTTGCCTGTTACAGAGAACACCTGCTGTGTCTCTTTATCTGTGATGCTAGGTGTTTCAGCCAAGGAAGAAACATATCAGAGAGGAGATTGATGCCATTCAGGTTCACAGGGTTGTGGACCTAATAGTCTAGGTTAAAAGTAAAAATCATATCTTTTAGTATAAACACAGTTTACTTGAATCTCAAGTCCTAAATAATTCCAACCAAGCAATAAGAATTGATGCACATTTCAAAATACCAAAGCAGGGCTGGGGCTGTAGCCCAGTGGCAGAGCACTCGCCTGGCACATGTGAGGCACTGGGTTTGATCCTTAGCACCACATAAAAATAAAGATGAAATAAAAATAAAGATGTGATGTCCCTCTACAACTGCAAAAATATCTAAAAAAATACCAAAGCTTTTGTACCCAGGCTCCTTAGAGTCTCATAAACAGTACCCAATATATCCTTTTCTTAGTATTAGGGCACCTTCCAGGTGAGCTCGTAATCAGAAGCAGGTAGTGGCAATGAGAAAAAGACTAGCTCCTCAGCACAAGAAATAAGCATGCTTTATGTGTGTGAGTATGAGCAAGCCGGAGAGATTTAGGGAGTTTGAGCTATTGTTGCAATCAATGGTACTAATTGTATAAATTTTGCTCTATCATTGATTAAATAGAATTTCCTAGACCAGCCTAAATATCCCTTATTTACTTTTTTGTACACAAGGAAACATGTTCTAAGTGATGAACAATAATTTAATACATCATAGACTCCATATTATGAGAGCTTCAATTTTCCTACATCCACTTGGATTGAATGCCTCATCTCACTTATTTTTTTTTAAACATTTTATTTTCTTAGTGTAGGTGGACCCAATATCTTTATTTTATTTTATGTGGTGCTGAGGATTGAACCCAGTGCCTCATGCATGCTAGACGAGTGCTCTACCTCTGAGCCACAACCCCCATCCCTCATCTCACTTATTTAATAATGAAACACAATACACCCAATTGGAAATTAGAGAATTTGTTCAACCAATTTTTAAGAAATATTTTTAGTTGTAGATGGGCATGATACTTTATTTTGTTTATTTATTTTTATGTGGTGCTGAGGATCAAACCCAGTGCCTCACATGTGCCAGGCAAACACTCCGCCACTAGCCACACCCCAGCCCTCAACCAATTTTTGACAAAGTCAAGACCATGTAACATGATCAGATTCTCTTCATTTCTCGTAGCCTTTCCATCCTTTCCTGTGGCCATTTCCCCTTCTTTTCTAGACTGAATTCATAATGAATATGCCTAACACACCTTCATGATTTGAAAGAGATCATCCCTTTCACTCTTTGGTTCTTGAGATGCATCTAACTTGAACGTGAGTGTGTGCAGCCTGTGCCCCATGCCGCCTGACAGAGTCCCCTTTATTTATTTCCAGACTGGCCAGATGCTGGGCTCCACTTGTCATGTGCTCCACTGCTTAGATGCACTAAGCAGGAAAAGGCATTGGACTCCGCAAAGCTGGTGATACGAATGCCGTGTAGCTGCTCTCAGGGCCATAAAAACAGGCAGATTAAGTTCATAACTGTGGCCATAACCTTGGTCTAATAAAATAAAGCAAAATATAGCCCATTAGAGTGTGTTTTATTGCCATCTGTTACTAAATCCTTCTGCTGGATAATTCTGGAACAGCTTCACAGACTTCACACTGAGCCCGCTGTCTCTGAAATGCAAAGCTCAAAGGAATTAGGAAAACTAAATGAACTCGCATAACAAATGCAAATCCTCTGCGTTTTCAGAGGTGCTATACTCTCAATTTATGCTCTCTGAATTTGCGCTGAACAATTTGCATCCTGGTGAGAAGGCAGAGGACTGTGTGCAAATCCCTCTCTGTGGTCTACCTTTCCATGGGGCCTGTGACCCACACGTTTAACTATCATCATCACTTGTCTTTGAAAAACCACCCCCTCAGGAAAGATAAAATTAAAACATGGGAACTGTGCACTGGATGGTAACGTGGGCTAGAGCAGACCAAAACAGTGTGTCTCCAGAGGCTCGGGTGCCAGGTTCCACAGCAGGGCGAAACTCAGTTACACCCCACTGTGGGGAAGCCGGCAGACACTCCTTGGCCAGGGACAAGACTGCAGAATCTGTGCAGTGCTTTGTAGTGTGGTAGGGATGGAGGGAGAGGGAATCTCTTACCATAGTGAACCTCTGCCTTGGACTTGGCTTTGGACTTGTGCAGGAGCCCTGATTTGGGAGATGGCTGAGATTGCAGTTGGCTGTGGGCCATAGAGATATTCGGACATTGCTGTCTTCCGTGGTCTCACGGGACTTGGCCAGGGATCTCGGGAGACTTGAGCTGAGATCAGATCGGGTGGGAGCCATTTTGTTTGTGGGTTTTTTGGTGGTGTGTGGTGCATGTTAGGGATAAGTTATCAGAATAAAAAGCCTGTTTGTTTCCAGTTTGCCTCTGAACTTCTTCCCGTGGATTCGTTGCTCTAAGCGGCAATCGCTTCAGACAGCAACAGGTGGTGGCCCGTTCAGGGAAGCAGGCGGCAAGGAGTGCGGAGGGGCGTCCGGCTCTAGCGGTACAGCCTGGCGGCAGCGGCGACACATCCAAACAGCGCAGGGATTGGATGTGGCGCGCGGAGACATCAGGCTCCCGGGGCCCAAGCGGCCACCCGGCCCTGCGCAGCGCAGTCGGCTTGAGTGCTCCCAGTGAGGAGGAGGTGTCCTCGGCAGATAAGAACGGAAAATGGGAGCGAAAATAACAAAAGGTTGGATAATAAAAGCTATGGATGAGGTTTTCGATATCACGGACTCAGTGGATAGTGAGGAAAGTGATCAAGAAAGCATAGCCTCTGAGTCGGTTAATACCAGTGAGAAGAGTAGTGGTGTAAATTCAAAAGTAAGAGCTGTAAAAGCCATCAGAAACTTATTGAAATTAGCCAAAGAATATGTACTCTCCTTAGAAGCTGAAATTCAGGATACCAGTAAAAGTGATAGTAGTGAAGAGGAATCAAAAGTGATTCTGGGAGCACAGTCTCCAGTAAAAAGAACAAAAAGAAATGAAAAAGGAAAAAGGACCGTCAAGTAGAGGAACCACTTGTGTCCCCTACTCCCCCATGGGTGGAATCTATTTCAGAAAATATGAAGGGTATTACTAGGTGTTTGCAAACCCTAGAAACAGAAATAAAATGTCTTTCTGAGCGCTTATGTGCTCTGGAGGGTAACTCACAGATACATTGGGAACTGCCAGTATTTGAAAATGAAAATGAACAGAGGATCCACCAGTCAGAAGATTTCAAAACAATAAAAAATATCAAAGGGGCAGTAATGACATGGACCCCAAGCTCCTTTCACACTGAGTATGCTAGAGTCCCTTAACATCTTTAACTTAACCCCTTCAGACTGCAAAAGTCTATGTAATGCAGTATTAAGTGGGGGGCAATACTTGGTTTGGCGATCGCAATTTCAAGCACTATGTATAGAAACAGCTAAAAGAAATGCAGCTGCAGGATTTGGAGACCATAATACAGAAATGCTCACAGGAGAGGGGCAGTTCGCAGACTCACAGGCTCAAAAATATTATGTCCCAGGCATATATGCTCAGATATATGCAGCTGCATTACAGGCATGGAAAACTTTACAAGGACCTGGGGATCTAAAGGTAGCTTGTCAAAAGTGATTCAAGGACCTAATGAACCATATGCTGACTTTGCTGATCGACTTTTGAGAACTGCAGGGAGAGTATTTGGAGATGTTGATCAAGCTATGCCATTAGTTGTTCAATTGGCATATGAACATGCTAATAAATACTGCCAGGAAGCCATCAGGCCATGGAGAAATAAAAAGGATCTTTCCATATATATACAACTATGTAAAGATATAAATGACGCCTTTGTCACAGGAAATATGATTGCAGCTGCAATGAGAGGTGCTGCCCCCCAAAATTTCACAAGGGCTCAACCTAGACATTATAATCAATCAGGATATTCCAGGCAAAATTATCATAATCAATCAGGCTATTCTGGGCAAAATCCCCAAAGAGAAATTAGACCAAGCTCATACCATGCCCCAGGCCGCTGCCCCAGGTGTAAAAAGGGTAATCATTGGGCCAATAAATGCCATTCAAAATTTGACATCTATGGAAATCATTTGTTCAGGAATTCAAAAAACGGGGCACGGGGCCCAATGCCCCAGGGCCCACAAATGTACGGGGCATTGCAGGAGGAGTATCCTCAAGCATCCACTCAGATGCTTCCCTGACACAATCCCTACTACCCATCCACTCCCTCGCCAGAGGAACAGGAGGAAATGCAGGATTAGACCTCTGTTCCACCGCCCGAATAGTGTTAACACCTGAAATGGGGGTTCAACTGATTCCCACAGGAGTCAGGGGACCTCTTCCCTCAGGGACTGTAGGACTTATTCTCAGGAGAAGTCCTAAAAGCTTATTAGGTTTGCAAGTCACCCCAGGTGTAATAAACTCAGACTACAAAGGGGAAATAAAAATAATGCTTAGCTCACCCCAAAGTATAAGTTCTGTTAATCAAGGAGATACAATTGCTCAGCTGCTTCTCCTTCCAAATTTACATAATTTATTTAAAATGAGTATGCCTCAAAAAAAGAAAACAATAGAGGATTTTGTTCCACTGACTTGAGACCCATGGCTTGCTGGGTTTGAGATTGTTCAAGGAGGCATATGTGTAAAATAAAAATCCAAGAAATAGAGATGGAGGAACTGATAGATTCTGGAGCTGACTCTTCCATCATTAATCTACAGCAATGGCCCAAGCACTGGCCTCTGCAAAAAGCTTCAACCAGTTTAAGAGGCTTGGGATATAATAACCTCCCAGAGAAAAGTGTGGTAATTTTAAAATGGGAGGATGATGAAGGCAATAAAGGAACATTTCAGCCTTATGTTTTACCTAATCTACCGGTTACTTTATGGGGAAGAGATATTTTGCAACAAATGGGAGTACACCTTGCAACCAAGCCTGCAGGTGTTAAATGTGAAAATCTACAGGGTACTCTTAACCATAAAAGAAATCATTATCAAAAAGTACAGGGTAAGCTTAACCCTAAAATAAATCATTATCATAAAGGAAAAAGATATTTTTCTTCGGGGCCACTGAGAAAATAATTTTGAAAATACCATGGCTTTCTGATAAGCCAGTGTGGGTCCCTCAGTGGCCCCTATCTAAAGAGAAATTACTAGCAGCCCACCTCTTAGTTCAGGAACAACTAGAAGCAGGACATATACAACCTTCCACCTCTCCCTGGAATTCCCCCATATTTGTGATCAAGAAAAAATCAGGAAAATGGCGATTGTTACATGATCTTAGAGAAATTAATAAAACCATGCAAATCATGGGCCCTACTCAACCTGGACTTCCTAATCCTGTAGCTATTCAAAAAAATTTCCATCTTATTACTCTTGATATAAAGGATTGTTTCTTTTCTATTCCTCTACACCCTCTGGCTACCCCTACATTTGCTTTTTCAGTTCCTTCTATTAACAATAATGGCCCTGATCAGAGATATCAATGGAAAGTTTTGCCGCAGGGAATGGCTAATAGCCCCATTATGTGTCAAATCTATGTAGATAAAGTTATTCAGCCTATCAAAAATAAATACCCAGAGCTTATGTGCTTCATTATATGGATGATGTTTTGCTTGCTCATCCTAATCAAGAAGTCTTATTCACCATATTTAGTGATATATCAGAAAACTTGAAACAATATGGACTAAACATTGCGAAGGAAAAGGTTCAAATTAGATCTCCAATATTATATATAGGATTCCAACTTATGGACACTTTTATTAGGCCTCAAAAATATTAATTAATAAGGAACATTTGGCCACTCTCAATGACTTTCAAAAATTGCTGGGAGATATTAATTGGCTTTGCCCTACACTAAACCTCACTACTGGCCAACGAAAACCTTTATTTGACACCCTTCGCGGGGACCCTGATCCATCTTCACCGCGAACATTGACTCCTGATGCTAGGAAAGCTTTAAAGTTAGTAGAAAAAGCCATCGAAGGAGCTCATTGTGATAGATTTGATTTAATTCAACCGCTGATATTGATTATTATTTCTTCACAATATACACCCACAGGAGTATTTTGGCAACAAGGGCCTTTATTATGGATACATTTGCCTGTCTCTCCTAAAAGTATAATTGAGTCTTATACCTCCATGGTGGCTAAACTTATTCTTCAAGGACTTAAGACTTCTACTAAAATATTTGGCATTCACCCTGATACTATTACTACTCCCTATTCATCATCACAGATTGAATAGTTATGCTTCAATGATAATGATTGGGCTATAGCTAAATGCTCTACTTCTGCAAATTTTGATAATCATCTTCCAAGTCTCCTATATTATCTTTTTGTATTAATCATCCTATTATATTTCCACAGGTAATAAAAAATCAACCTATTCCTAAGGCATTAAATGTATTTACAGATGGGTCCTCAAATGGTACTGCTGTAGTAGTCACTAAAAAAGAAAATATGACTTACATAACTGCACACAAATCAGCTCAATTAGTGGAACTGGAAGCTGTGGTAAGAGCTCTGGAAAATTTTAGAGAGTAGCCCATGAACTTTTTTTCAGATAGCCACTATATTGTACATGCAGGACCAATAGCACCTCATACTCCAGCCTTTAAATTGTTTTATCAAATACAAAAATTTTTGTGGGCAAGAAAAGAACCTCTATTCGTAGGGCATATTAGAGCACATACCAACTTGCCTGGTCCCCTCCATGAAGGTAATCAAAAGGCCGATGCCCTTACCCAAACAATCTTTATGCTTTCAGCGCTCCAGTAAGCTACTATATTTCACTCCCAGTTTCACATCAACAGCACCACCTTGCAGCATAGGTTTAAAATCACAAAGGAGCAAGCTAGAACAATTGTAAAAGATTGTAAATCTTGTATGACACATTTGCCCAATCCTCATTATGGTGTTAACCCTAGAGGATTAATGCCCAATCATTTGTGGCAGATGGATGTTACTCATGAGCCAAGTTTTGGAAAATTGCGATTTATTCATGTGACCATAGATACATGCTCAGGCATGATTTTTGCTTCCTTACATTCTGGAGAAAAAGTTAAAGATGTTACATCTCATTGTTTGCAAGCTTTTGCTGCATTGGGCATCCCCAAAATGCTTAAAACAGATAATGGCCCTGCATATACGTCCTCATCTTTCAAACAGTTTTGTGTGAAATTCAATATATCCCATAAAACAGGCATCCCATACAATCCTCAGGGTCAGGGCATTATTGAAAGGGCAAACCGCACACTGAAAATCATGTTATTAAAACGAAAAGAAGGAAATTGGAAAAATCCTAGGGACAGATTGGCAGTTGCCCTGTTTACCTTAAATTTTTTAACTTTAGACTCTAATGGTTATTCTGCTGGAGACAGACATTGGAACCCACACCAACAACATGTGTTATGATCACAGAAACCTGATGGTGTAGCCACTACATGCCTGGGCTGTGTGGGCAACTGTCACCAGATGTCAGATGTTTATGTATCATACTAAAGACAGAACAAGCACAGGAAAAATACAATACAAAAGATGCAAAGTGGTCACTATATGAGGCACTTGCTAAGGGTGGAGGCTGCAGGAGAAGAAGCTGCCCTGGGTGAGGCTGATTGAAAGTAGAGGTCACATGGTTACTGTGTGTCACTGTAGACTGCTAGCATGGAAAACTCAGCTACGTTAGATTTACAGTTTTTTTTTTTTTTTCCCCTGTAAGTTAACTATAGTATATTGTAAATGTTTTATGTGACAAATGTTTTAATTTTCTGAACTTTCTGATTCTTTTGTAACAGCATGGCTAAAAACAAATTCAGTATAACTATGAAATATTTTTTTCATTATATCCTTAGTCTATAAGTTTTTTTTTTTTCTATTTTTTGACATATTTTTGGGTTTTTGTCATTTTTGGTCAATACTAAGACATAAACACCCACTCCAGCTTAGGCGGCCTGTTCAAGATCATTGCTTTCAACCTCTGCTTCCTGCAAGGCCTCCAGGTCGGGGACAAGCATGGAGCTGTGGCACCTCCAAGGCACCATTTTCCTCTAGATCCGTCCTCAAGTACCTGCAGCTAATTCTTTGCATAAACACTGTACAAAGCTCTTAGGAGTGTGCTCCAGGATAATGATAGAAGGAAGTACAGCAAGTATACAAATCCGTGATGTCGTTTACAACAACAGCACTGTAGGCTTGTTTGCTTCAGGAACTACACACACACACACACACACACACACACACACACACAGGAGTAAGGCCTTGTGCTGTGATACTGCTATGGCGATATCATCACCAGATGACAGGAGTTCTCAGCTCCATTGTGACATCATGGGACCTCTACCACACGTATGTTCTGTTGTAGACTGAAATGTCATTGTGTTTTGCTTGACAAATCTTTGAGTATGTACACATACAAGATATGCACACACACACACATATATATATTTGTGTGTGCATAAAACTTTTCTGTTTCAACACAGGTGATGTTACTTAATAAAGTGCACCGATGTCATTTTCTAAATGACCTTTTACATTCAGCATTACATTTTTCAAAGAGAAAGACTCAACCTAAATTTACTTGCATTTTGGAGTCGAGCTGGGATGCCTTCACAGAATGAGATATAAAACGTTTGTGTTTTTATTAGAACACATGACTTTGAACAGTGCTGGAAACTATCCGACTGCTTGTTCTGGCGATCACAATAAAACCAGGCAAAAATGAGAAGTGAAGCTCCCCCGTGAGGGCTGGAACCAAGGACTGAGGAGGACGAGGGCAAAGTCAAGCTCAGTTCGGAATCATCTGAATTAAGACGTCACTGATTCCTAAATAAATTGGTCCCCAAATCTGAGACAGGTCTGCGGCTGCAGGTGTGAGGGGAAGGACCCAGCTTTGGTGGGCAGCAGCCAGGGCCTGGGGCACATGGCCAGGCAACTCAGGCCAGCCCACTCAGCTGTGACTCATGCCCTAACTTACTCATTTGCCAATTTGACCTTATTTACACCTTAAAAAGTGATTATTTTAAAGCTGCCTGTATCATTTAAATCTTTATGAGAAACCTTCCCAACTCATGTGTAAATATTACTAGAACTGAAGGGCAAAAATCACACCATAGACAACCGTGCAGCCAAGAGATTTATTCACCAGCCTCTACTGCTGGTCAGAGGCAGAAGAAGCACAGGGAGGGAGGAGTCAGGGAGAGGGAAGCCTGCAAGCTCTGGATGGAGGGTCGATGCCTAGTCTGCTGGCCATGGTGTCCGGAGCTGTTGGCTGGAGCAGCGCCGTCTGGCTGGAGGCAGTGAGTCTGGAGCTGCTGCAGCCACTGCTTCCTCTCCGCAGGGATGAGTTGTTGTGTTGGGTGCTGCTTCTTCGCAGGGAGGAGATGTTGCGTCAGCTGCTTCCTCCGCTGCTTCCCCTCCACAGGGACCAGGGACAAGCTGTTGTGTTCGAGCTCCAGGCAGACAGGGACTTCAGTAGGGATTTCTGGGAGAGGGGTGTGCCTGAGTGACCTTTAATGCTATTGGCTCTTTTCCCAGTAAACAAGGTGACCTTTAAGCCGATTGGCTCCTGCCTGGGGAAATTGAAACCAGGTTGCTCCTAGTGGAATTTTCCACGGGGGGGGGAGGTGGCCTATCAGCTCAAGCCTATCTATCAAGAACCATCTTTTCCATTCAGCTGATTAGAAGTAGGAGCAAAAGCTTTCTGTAGTCATGGAATGCAAAAGCGGGCTGGACCAGAGGGTGCTTCTGCTCCTCTTGGGTTACAGATGATGAGAGTAGGACCAGAAAATGCAGCCAATTTGCCCAAGGTGTAGAAATCGTCCACAGTAGCCCTGCAGCTCCATTCCGAGCCTTCAGAGCCCTGAGCAGGTGGTCCTCCCCAATCCCCGTGCACCACGACACCTCCACTGCCCCTATATTTCTGCCCAAAGACACGCCTTGTGTCTCCCACCCTCAGATACTTGACCATACATTCTGTAAGCTTTCAGATGGCCTGGGCCATCTTTTGAGCATCATTCATTTGAAAAATGATTTATATATCAGTACTTATATATAATATGTACCTAATAATACGCAATATGTATAGCTATCATCACTGTCAATTTTAAATGTTAATAGCTTCTAGAATTCCCTTTATTTAGAAAGACTTAAAGACATTTTATAATGTTTCCACTCTAATAAAATACACATGGTCTAGGGAAATTGTGTGTAGTATTTTCATGTGGTTTGCTCACTCATTGATCAAGGACTCATTCATTCGGTGACCTCGTGGAGTGCCTGCTGTGTGCTGGGTGGCTTCTAGGTATTACAGAGATGCTGACAAAACAGACCGAGCGACCTACAGGTAAACACCAAGTTCTCAGGGAGCTTAGACTCTGCTTTTGCTGTTATTTGACATGGACTTTTTGGTCTCAAAAAAAAAAACAAAGAATGAGAACATAGCAGTTTAAATCATGAGGCAAGAACAGTTCTTCTGATATTTACAGCACACTTAAGTGCCACATCAGATGTAACGAACAGTCATTTGTTTGAATTTTTAAATATTTTCAATATTCTTCCCATGCTATACTTGATCCTGTAAGCATTATACTTTTAGTTAATGGAAAAAGTCATTTTGAATGATTGATGTTCCCAGGATCCTTTAACCTCATTAATTCCATGTCCACTTTTGTACATGGAAACCATGTGTTACACCTCTCTATTCTTGTTTTTGCAACAGTGAGCTTTCCTGATCTTAAATCATTTCATTGTTCATTTCTTATGTATATTATAAAAGTTTTCATCTATAATATTGCACAAATGAAGGCTCTCAAACTTTAGATTCTTCATTTCCACAAACTACTACCATTCTGTAGGCATTATCTGATATTTAAAAATATAATTCAATATGATAGGATAAAAGGAGATTTTGTTTTGATTTACTTGTTTTAGGATGAATCATATTGAATACATTTTCATGTGTTTGTTCTTCATTTTAATTGGGGAGAGGGTACTCCTTCCCTTGCATTTGACAACTTTCTTTGATAGGAATCACAGCTTCCAATATTCCTCTCTGTGATACATATTTAATTTCACAGCTTGTTATTTTCTCACTTATTACTATGGTTTTCTATAGAACAATTAACATTTTTCATGTGCACAATCAAATGTTTTCTTCATGGGATCATGGGTTTTATTTTGTTCAGAATGACCTCGGTTTCCAATATTATAAATATTTGCTTTCTTTGAAGACTATTAAGCCTACTTAATATTTACAGATTCACATTTCAACGTCATCTGAAATTTATTTCATATAAGACATGATAGCAGGTTATAACTTTTTTTTCAAATTAAAAAGAAATAAGTCCATGTGTAAACTATCCCCTTTTTCCTCTTTAGCCTGGGAAGCCTCTAAAAAAATTTAGTTCTTTTGCAATATTGCTACAGTGTGGAAATGGATAGAAAAGAACAAAATTGGTTACAAGAAATCCCTTTAAGAACTTACCTTGGGGCTGGGGTTGTGGCTCAGTGGAAGAGCGCTTGCCTCGCGTGGGTGAGGCACTGGGTTCAATCCTCAGCACCACATAAAAATAAACAAATAAAATAAAGGCATTCTGTCCATTTACAACTACAAAAAAAAAAAAAAAGAAAAAAAAAAGAACTTACCTTAATAAATCATGTTGAGAGAAGGGAGCAGCTTGGATAATGCTGATTAACAGGGGTGACAGCCAGCGTCTCATTGGGAGGTTCTTCTTCCTGCCCAGGAGGATGTAAACTACCCTTAAACTTAAAGTCTCAAATAATTAGTGAATAACATAACACACACAAATATATTTACAAAAACGAAGACTCTAATACTAGTTCACATGGCTGCTGGAACTAGACGAAGAAAAGATGGCTCCGGTGGTTGATTTAAGCTGGGGGGGGGGGTAGCGGCAGAGCTGGGTAGAGATCCACATTGTCTCTGGGCAATTGGCCAGAAGAAATGCCCACTCGTCATTCCCAGACACCAGATGTATCTATCCATGAGGCTTCCGTGAGTGGGTGACCTGTGGAGAGCTGTGACAGTGAGTGGGAAGCCAGCGTCTGATATTGGGGTCCCTGATGATGCCTAGTGCATGGGAAAGTTTCTGTGCAAAGGTGCAGGATGCCTGGTTGCTATGGTAATGCCCTCCATGGGGAGGCTCTGTGCTAGAGTCTTACCAGCCTCGACCTTGCTCCCAGGCACTCAGCTCCTGGGAATGAAGGAATTCTCTTTCTAAGACAACCACAATGTTTCACCAGCTCCCTGCTCCTGAACCTACCCGCATAACAGTAACTTTAAACAATGGACTTTCTTGAGAGCTACACATCTGAGAGCTCCTAACATTGCACATTGCAACTGTAGTGTGTAACTGAGGAATAAGCTGCATAGCATAATGTTGCTAACTCTGTAAACACTTTCATGAATACAAATAATAATGCTTGCATAGTCTTTAATCTGATTAATGAGATATATATAATAAAGATTGCTGGCGTAATTCTTTAGACCTGCTTGTCCATCAGAGAGCAGCGCTCCACTCAATACCAGCTGTTTTATCTTCAAGATTTGCATATGTGAGTCTTATTTCTTCTAATCTCCCATGCCCCTCACCAGAACCTGCTAGTTTGGCTGTGCTGGTGGCAGCAGTGACCCACGTGCAACCCATGGACTGCTTGTGACAAGTGATGGCAGAGTAGATGGAGCAGAGTGGGGAGACTCGTACAAACCCAGAACCTAATGGACATGGACTGACCGGTAGAGGAGGGAGGGGAAGAGAGCACTGCGACATATTGGTGGGGAGGACTGTGCGAGGAAGAAAGAGACCCAGTGCAAGTTCAGAAGCAATGCAGAGCACACAGAAGCTGTATCCAAGCTTCTCCATGGATGGGGAATCAGGAAGCACAGAGTATGGACTGCTTTGTCTCAGAGCACTACAGAGAAAGCCCTGAGTAAGCCAAGGCCAGGACGCATTGAAAACTATCTAGAATGTGTCAATGGTGTCAACACAACTGGTGGACATCCTGACAAATGTCATCTGTACTTAAAACAAAGGAAAGGAGTATTCAGCAAGCTCATCTTTTTCAGTTTTGATTTTGCTGGGGATGCTTTTTGTGAATTCCGCAAAAACATGTCATCGATCTCCAAAGACTATCTCTCTGGCCATAATATCATTCAGATGTCTGTCTAATCTTTTAGAGTTTTATTTTTTTCCCCTTAGTACCAAGGATTGACCCAGGGACACTCAACCACTGAGCCACAACCCCAGATCTTCTTATATTTTATTTAGATAAAAGTTCTTGCTTAGTTGCTATGGCCTTGCTAAGTTGCTGAGGCTGGCTTTGAACTTGCGATCCTCCTGCTCAGCCTCTTGAGCCACAGAATCACACCTAGCTAAGAAGAGTTCTTTATAAAATGTATTGCACACACTGATGGGGTAACGTGATATTTCAACACATGCAGTGTGTCGTGGTCAAATCAGGTAGTCAGCCCTTCCCTCTTCTGTCACCTGTGTTTGAGCTGCTTTCTTCGAGATCTTCATAAAATACATTGACAGGTGAATGGTGAGCTCCAGCCACTCCTCTGTGCTGCAGAACACAGAATGTGTTCCTACCCATGTCTGCCCCCTCCCTCCCCACGCTCCCCAGCTTCCACTAATCCCTGTTCTATCATAGATCGCTTTATGGGCTTCCCAAGGGGAGAGAACAGGAGGTATTTGTCTTTCCGCATCTGACTTATTTCACTTAAAATAATGTCCTCCAGCTCCATCCATTTTTCTGCAGATGATAGGATTCCATTTTTCTTTCCAACTGAAAATAATCCACTGTGTATGTATGCTAACTTTTAGAAGAAAGATTTTGACTTGCACAATCTCTCTCTCTCTTGAAGTTGTTTTTTATGTTACACGTGTTGCTACTTGAAGCATCATGTGAGGGTCCACTTGAGTAAGTTTATCTATTTTATCTTATTTATTTGGTACTAGGGGTTGAACACAGAGGGGCTTTACCACTGAACCACATCCCCAGACATTTTTATTTTATTTTTTTTAGAATTTTGAGACAGTGTCTCGCTAAGTTGCTCAGGGCCTTGCTAAAATGCTGAGGCTGGCCTTGAACTTGCGATCTTCCTGCTTCAGCCTCCTGAGTTGCTGGGATTACAGGTGTGTGTCACCACCTGCTTGAGTTGAGTTTCTCAGTGGCTGGTTTTCAAGCAGTTTAATACTACACCCCTCTCCTACTGGCAGAAGGCAAAACACTGGAGGTGGAGCAGCTGGTAATGGGCATCCCACTAGGCTGATGGTCTGTGAATACTCTTATTTATTTTTTTAAGGAGATTCTGACTGTGCCTGGAGACAATGAAAACACTCAAGGCTTCTCTCTTCTGTGCTCCAGGGCACCTCAGTCCTCTCCCCAACAGGCATAGCACAAGCAGCAAAAGAAAGGCTGGCTGTCTGGGGGTCCACTCTGTGGAAATTGAGTTATGGATTTTCTAGAGGTCTGAGGGCCCTCGGGAGTTTTATTCTCTAACTGAAGAGGCGATGAAGCTTTTCCTTCTAATTCTGCACTGCTACACTCCTCCCCAGATGAGTTCTGGTAAACACAATCTTCTCTCTTGGAATACATCCCTCTGAGATCGCTGCCTCGGGCTTCTGCCTCTGGGACCCATCCTTTAATCCACATCTGATGACAGAAAATCAAAGCTGCTCTGAAGAATTAAGTTGAAGTGGACAAGAGGGGTGGGCACAGCAGACACATATCCTAATGTCGTAGAATCAGGGACAGAGTGAGGGGTGTGATTGAGTACTGGGAGGGAAAGTGTCTGTCAAAGAACTGATGTCTGGGAGAGCAGCCGGGTGCAATCTCAGGCGGAGTCCAGAGGAACCCAATGAAGAAGACAAGTTAAATCCCCTGGTGGAATTGCTGTGACTGTTGGGTCTGACTTCACGTGGAGTTTGGCCTGCCTTGTGGAGCGAGAGGAGGGTGAAGCTTAGCCCAGCCCTGGTGTTTGGAGGCCTCTGGGAGGAGATGAGGGTTAGGTAAGGTCATGGGGCAGGGCCACTTTAGGCAAATACTGGTGGCTTTGTAAGAAAAGGGCGACCAGAGGTCGGGGTGTGTGCACAAGTGTGAACATTGCCACGTGACCAGATGCAGCCCCTCCCCTTGGAAATCCAGAACGTGAGCCAAAATAAATCTCACTTTGTTAAACCTTCCGGGTCTGCAGTGTTGTGTGAACAGCAACAGAAAATGGGCTGATACCAGATCCAGCAGGTCCTGGCTTCGTCCTTGATGAGACAAATGGGGAAATGACAGGCCTCCTGATCCTTCCCTGAAACAGGGCTTCCAAACCCGTTTTGTGATCTTCTTTTTGTTCTGCCAAGAAGAAATGCCCCCTTGGAGCAAGTGGATTCAGTGTGCCACTGCACTGCTACTTAAGACTGTTGGCAGAGCGACTTTTTCTATGGGCTTAAGTGATAATAGACTGTGCACTTTGCAAATCAATCAGCTTTTCAAAATTCCGATTGTGATCCAGCATCTGTGGTGCTAAAGTTTTGCAGTGTTTAATAGATCTAATCTCTTTGGTACAATTGTGTTTATTCTTTCTGTCAACATTCATCTCCTTGGTACCTGGAAACATGACACTTTGTTGTAGCACTTGGTCGTTGTAGTACCAGTTCTATCAGTCTCAAGAGGAGCAAAAGCTGACAGTAGTTTATAATTCTTGTGGTGACATATTGAGAATATCAAGCTGTCAAATTCTATACTTTCTTTCTTTTTTTTTTTTTTTTTTTTTTGATAGCTCTTTTGGGAAATGTGTAAAAAGGAATTTATATTTTAGCAAGTGAAGTAATTATAGTCCTCCAGTTGAAGGAGGCAATATTGACAAGTTTATTCAGTAATACAGCTGTATTTGTGAAATTTAATTCTGAATAAGAGGATATAAAATGACAAGGTGGATGTTTAAAGCATAAAACTGTTTTAAGAGACAATGGACCAAGCAACAAATTGAGATATTGAGTTTTCTTATTTCAGGCTTATCAAAATACATAGTGATCTAAATTTGAAAACTAGAATTTAAATATTCTTGAATATTTTAAGTGAATTGTAGCACATATACTTGAGATACACAAAATGATGTTAAATGTGGTAAAATGGTTTCTGAAGTGAAGCAGATTTATGGGATTGGAGTTTTGTTTTTGTGATAAGAATAGCTAAATTCTATTTACATAACAAAAATCCCCAGTACAATTTTATTAAATATAGTCCTTATATTGTATGTCAGATTCCTATGCTTATTCATATTACCTATCTGCCACTTTGTCTTGAAAATTTTTACAGTCATGATTCTTCATGTTAGTTTCAAATACTAGACAGGGAGTAGCTCTTAATTAAAAGTTAGGTCAAGGTTTATTTGATATGCCGAAAACTAGTATTCTAGCTTTGCAGTGGAGAGCCTGGCTTATGCTCTTTGGAGTGTGTATTTTGTGTGCAGTTGTTTCACCAACGAGGCCTTGAACCCATGCATGTGATTGGCAGTGAGGACCCAGGAGCATCCTGGAGGGGACCTGGATGACAGAGGAGCCTCTGTGCCTAGAGTTTGTTGGAAGCCCCTGGCATCCTCCCTCAGCTGCTGTCCATTCCTAGTCCTCTCCCTAGCCCAGCCGCCCCTGATGTGCAGGGTTAGCCTTCTCCTTCATCCTGCTCATCTCCCTAGATCTCTTGTTAGAAACTGGGAATCCCACTGGCATCGGACTCCAGAAGTGGCTCTGCTCCAGGATCTTCCTCTGTAGTCCAGGGAGCGCCATTTCCTGTGGCTCCTGGGGAAGAGCATGAGGCTGAGTGGGCAATTGCCCTGGAATGTCACATGATGGGTGGTTGAAACTGAAGTTGGATGTGATAAGGAGTGACTCCTTCCGTTTTTTTTTTTTTTTTTTTTTTTTTGGGGGGGGGGACACTAGAATGACATGAACAGATTTATTGGTTAGGAAGTCAATGACATTGGCAGAGCCCTTTTCCAGTTTTCTTTCCCTGCTCTATTCTGCTTATCACTTATTTAGAAGTAGAGATATAAATCCTCTTCTTTTCCTGATGGTGCCAATCTTTTCCCAGAATCTCTTTGCTGCTTCATAGTTGTACATGCAGCTGTTCAAGCCCCTGTGTGTCAACCAGTTTAAAGATAATTCTATTTAATAAGTACATGTAAATCGCCTACCAAGGACTTGGCAGTCAAAGAATATTAAAGACAGTGGGGAAAAAAAGAGAATATTCGTTAGTATTTTAAGAAAGATCAGATTTGCAAAGATGAATAAGTATATATGAAATACTTTAGAGGCATATAAATTAAATGATTCCATACTATCATATACAAAATACACTAAATGCAAAATTTAAACAAACAAAAGTATTGATGAAGGGCAAAAAACCCATGCCAGAAACTGCCGTGTGGTAAGAGGGGTTTATTAACCAGCTAATAAGGGCCAGTGGGGACCAAAGGGGCAAGTGGAGGGAAAGGAAAGGGGAGAAAGGGAGAAGGAGAAAAGGAAGAAGGGGAGGAGATGGGCAGGGAGGACACGGGTGCGGATGGGGCGAAGAAGGAAAAAAGGGACAAATTCCTACCTGGTGGGGGCTTAAGTAGCGACTTGGGTGGTCTGAAGGACCCCTGACTCCATAGGCTGCTGGGGGTCCGAAGTGAGACTTGTATACTCGGGATTGGCTCAGAAAGGGAGAGCCGGCCTGGGGTGAATTTCTGCGAGATGCAAGTATTCTTGAGATTAAGGGCTGGAACTCGGAGCCCGCCAAAGGTGGATTCTCGGGAGAGATGGGCACTGCCAGGAAGTTAAAGCTCAGACTTACAGGATGACCTAATGCACCTGGGGCGTGGCAAATTTAGGGCACCTGGGGGTATGGCCTGCCAGCCTGAATTTTATCTAACAATTGAGACTGTTAGACCACTGTTGACTTTGTTCTCCAGAAAAGTAGAGGATGGGGGGAGTGATTTGACTTTTCCTATTGTGTGGGGAGAGGTCTGTGAACTTTTGCTCTATTATAAGTGTAAGTGAACTGATTACAAAGAACTACTTAAAAATATAAGATTAAGTTTTAAATTTCACTTCCATAATCCTTCATTCAGAATCCTATTTTCCACAGTTCACCTGTTACAACCATTCTACACTTGTCATAAATCTGGTGGATTCTTCTGTGGGTCTATTTAAGTCATTTTTTGTACCTGTGACCAAAATACCTGAAAAGAACAACTTGATGGAGGAATAATTTATTTGGGGTTCACAGTTTAGAGTCTCAGTCCATAGACAGCAGGCTCCGTTGCTCTGGGCCTGAGGTGAGGCTCACATCACAGTGGCAGGGCCAGTGGAGGAAGGGGCTCAGCTAATGGCAGCAAGGAAGCAGAGAGACAAAAGAGGAGGGATCTTAGGGAAGATGCACCCTTCCCTGGCACACTCCAAGGGGACCCATCCCCTCTAACCAACTGGAGGAGGGCCCACTGCCTATGGTGAGCACCCAATTAGTCCATTCAAACTAGGCTGGACTGATTAGGTTACAGCTCTAATAATCCAGTCCTTATACCTCTGAATATCCCTGCATTAACAGGAACTTTTGGGGGAAACCTCATAACCAATTATGACAAGGTCTTAGGCAATTTCTTGGTTTACCAGTGTTAAACTGCATGTTTTGGTTTTCTGTTATGAAAAATGCTGAATATGCCCAACACACCTCTATTCTAACTTCTTCTTCCCTTTCTCCACTACCTTTAGTTATCTAGTTTTGCTGTTGGTGAGATTTCTAAGGTAAACATCCATTTCATGGTCCACCAAATTTTAATAGTTCTTATCTCTCTATTAAAGTCAATGAAGAAATTAATAGCACTCCAATTCTCTAACCAGTTTAAACACCCAATTCTGTGTTACCACTTGTTTAAGTCAGTTGATTTTTTATTTTTTATTTTTTTTATTTTTTTGTCACTGTGACCAAAAGACCTGATAAGAACAACATAGAGCAGGGACTGCTTATTTGGGTCTCATGGTTTCAGAGGTCCATTGCTCTGGGCCCAAGGACATCATGGTATAAGGGTATGGGTTGGGAGAGGAAAGCCACTCAGGACATGGCCACCAGGAAGCATAAAGAAAGAGAGAGTTCTTCCCACTAGGGACAAAATACATATCCCCAGATACCCCCAGGCATGGCCTCCAGTGACCTTCCTCCTCCAGCCACACCCTACCTGCCTGCAGTTACCACCTGGTTAATCCCTATAAGTGGGTTAAGCCATTTGAACTACATCACTCATAGACTAATCATTTCAACTCTGAAAATTCTTGCATTGTCACACACATGAGCTTTGACGGAATTCTTCACATCTACACCATAATACCACTGTTGGTATATTAGGAAAAACTGTTTAACTTATGTTGTAATCTATAATCTTAATTAAGTTGTCCATGTTTTATTTATAAAATAATTTTAACCTCTCACAAACATGAAACAGCATTTAAAGTATGGTTCTGGGGTTGTAGCTCAGTGGTAGAGCACTTGCCTGGTATATGGCAAGGCCCTGGGTTTCATCTCCTGCACCACGCACAAGCACACAAAAATAATAAAACCTTATAATTTGGGAAAGAGCACTCTTTACAGAAGTTAGTCATGCAGTAAATCTAAGATACCACCAATGAGGGGAAATTAAGATACAATTGATAATACTAAGGTAAAATGAATTTGTTTTCCAAAATTTCTGTCAATTATTTAAAATACTCTCACATTTTCATTAGCTTTCCAGTCTTTGCATGATTTCTTTGCTATTTGTTCACCCTGGAATTTCTCAACATACTTTTCATTTTTGGTGAGATCATGTCTCTATACCTGTGTGCTCACCTTAACATTAAGATTATTCTTCTGTTCAGTGTAATCCAGGTTCTTCTCAAGGTATATTCTGGGAGGCTGCTGAGTTGTTGTTCTAATTTAGATCAGTTTATCTCTTGGGTTTTCAGACAGCTGTCAGCTGGGATTCACTGTAATCATAGATGATATCCCCCATTGTTTATGATATGTACTTAATTGCAACCTTTTCATTCTTATTCTATACTGTTGGAATTGATCAGATTTTTCTCACTGTGACCAAATATCTGACAAAATCACTTAAAGGAAGAAAGATATTTTTGGCTTTAGATTGGAGAGGTTTCTATTCATGTTCCACAGGGCTTGGTGGAGAACTCAGCTCATGACAGCCAGGAAATGGAGATAGGGAGAGGAAGGGCCAGGGAACAAACATAACTCACTACATCAATAGACTTACAGACAAGAATCACACGATTATCTCAACAGACTCAGAAAAAGCATCTGACAAAATTCAGCATCCATTCATGCTCAAAACACTAGAAAAACTAGGGATAGTAGGAACATACTTCAACATTGTAAAAGTTATATATGCTAAACCCAAGGCCATCAGTCTAAATGGAGAAAAACTCAAAGCAGTCCCTCTAAAAACTGGAACAAGACAGGGGTACTCTCTTTCACAACTCCTATTCAACATAGCCCTTGAAACACTAGCCAAAGCAATCAGACAAAGAAAGAAATTAAAGGGATATGGAAAGGCAAAGAAGGGCTCAAACTATCCCTATTTGTGGATAACACGATTCTATATTTAGAAGATCCACAAACTCTACCTCAAAAATCCTAGAACTCATAAACAAATTCAGCAAAGTAGCAGGGTTTAAAATCAATACCAATAAATCAATTGCGTTTCTATACACCAAAGATGTATCAGCTGAAAGAAAAATTAAGAAAACTATCCCCTTTACAATAGCCTTAAAAAAATAAATAAATTATTAGGAATCAACCTAACAAAAGAAGTAAAAGACCTCTATAATGAAGACTACAGAACACTAAAGAAAGAAATTGAAGAAGACCTCAGAAAATGGAGAGATCTCCCATGTTCCCTGATAAATAGAATCAATATTATCAAAATGGCCATACTACCAAAAGTGCTATACTGATTTAATGCAATTCCTATAAAGATACAAATGACATTCTTAACAGAAATAGAAAAAGCAATCATGAAATTTATTTGGAAAAATAAGAGGCCCAGAATAGCCAAAGCAAGTGTGAAAAGTCATGCAGGAGGCATCAAAATACTAGACCTTAAATTATAGTACAGAGCTATAGTAACAAAAACAGCATGGTATTGGCACCCAAACAGACATGAAGACAAATGGTACATAATAGAAGACACAGAGAAACACCTACATAAATACAGTTATCTCATCCTAGACAAAGGTGTCATAAACATACATTGGAGAAAAGATAGCCTTTTCAACAAATGGTGCTGGGAAAAGTGGAAATCCGTATGTAATAGAATGAATTCGAAACACCTATATCTCACCCTGCACAAAACTCAACTCTAAGTGTATCAAAAAGCTAGGCATTAGACCAGAGACCCTGCACTTACTAGAAGAAAAAGTAGGCTTGGGAAACAAATTCTTCAACAAGACTCCTAAAGCACAAGAAGTAAAATTGAGAATCAATAAATGGGATGGTATCACACTGAAATGCTTCTTCACAGCAAAGGAAACGATCAAGAAAGTGAAGAGAGAGCCTACAGAATGGGAGAAAATTTTTACCTCCAGTACCTCAGATGAGGCATTAATTTCCAGGATATACAAAGAACACAAAAAAATTGAACACCAGAAAAATAAATAACCCAATCAATAAATGGGCAAAGGAACTGAAAAAACACTTTACAGAAGAAGGATACCAATGGCCAAAAGATACATGAAAAAATGTTCAACATCTCTAGCAATTAGAGAAATGCAAATTAAAACTACACTGAGATTTCATCTCCCTCCAGTCAGAATGGCAGTTATAAAGAACACAAGTAACAATAAATGTTGGCGAGGATGTGGGGAAAAAGGTACTACATTGCTGGTAGGACTGCGAATTGGTGCAACCACTCTGGAAAGCAGTATGGAGATTCCTTAGAAAACTTGGTATGGAACCAGCATTTGATCCAGTTATCCCACTTCTTGGTCTATACCCAAAAGACTTACAAACAGCACGCTATAGTGATGCAGCCATAACCATGTTTATAGCAGCTCAACTCAATAGCCAAGCTATGGAAACAACCTAGGTGTCCTTCAATGGATGAATGGATAAAGAAAATGTGGTACATACACACAACAGAATTTTACTTAGCCATAAAGAAGAATGAAATTATGGCATTTGCTAGTAAATGGATGGAACTGGAGAATATTGTGCTAAGTGAAATAAGTCAATCCCCCCAAAACAAAGACCAAATGTTCTCTCTGATTTGTGGATACTAACCCAAAACAAGGGAGGTTGGGGAGACAAAGAGTAGAAATAGATTGGACTGGTCAAGGGTAACAAAGGAAGGTGGGGGGAATAGGAGGGACAGTAGAATTAATCGGTCATAACTTTCCTAGCCTTGTATTGGTAACTCCACATATGTACAACCACAGGGTGGGAACCTAATAGAATAAATTAGACTATACTTATGTATGTTCTGCCAAAATACATTCTACTGTCATATGTAACTAAAAATAAAAATAAATAAATAAAAGGTGCACCGTTCCATGGCCCACCTCCACTGACCTACTCCCTTCAACTAGGCCCCACCTCCTACAGTTTCCAGCCCCTCCCACTAGTCCATTGAATTATGAACCCATTCATGGGTTAATCCATTGAGGAGGTCAGAGCCCTCCTGATCCCAAAGCTCCAACTCTGAACACCGCTGCACTGGGGACCCAGCCTGCAACACACGAGGTGTTCCAGATCCAGACAAACCATAGCAATCATTAAGCAACGTTTTAAAAAGAGGTCAAGAGAAGTAAATTTTCCGATGAATTAAATGCATGAAAGATCTATACTTCCTTATTAAACCTTTTTCATAATTTGGCTGGGTATAAAATGCTAGTTTATAAACACTTCCTTGTAACTTTCAGGTATCCTTTTTGTTTTTCTGTAGCAGTATGTGCTGCTAATGAGAATTCTGAAGACATTCTCAACCCTCTTTTGTCTAATGCTTTTTAATGTGAATCTTTAAGATTATACAATTACACATATCTGGAGGTGGCTCTCTCAGTCCCTGAGCAGGTACTCAGTGGGATATGCCCATCTTAAAACTTACACTTTGCATCATTCTTATAATAATTTTATCCCTTCTGTGCTTTGAGATTTTGAGCTGATGGATAGTGCACTGAACTTGTAGGCTGTCCTGATAACTTCTCCTTCTTTTTTTTTTTTTTTGCTCTTCTTAATATCTATAATTTGAATACACTCTCTATTTTTAAATTTAATTAATTTTATTGAAAATTTGAAGTTAATATTTTCAACATAGATAATATTTTTTTTCATTGTCCTTCTGTCAGAGAATCCAGCCTTTATTTTAAAATAGTGTTCTCCTTCCTAAGTAATTTCTTCAGAGCTAGGTATTACACTCATATGGTCTTTTCTGTTTCCAGTGAAGGCTTGGGATGTGCATGATGAATATTCTGTGGCCCTTTCATAATTAAGCATGGTGAAATGGAGAGCCATAAACATGTCCTCTGTTGCTGTGACAACCCATATGACTGGGGCCCTCATATGAAGGAGGTAACTGAAGGCAGACATGTTCACAGGAAGAGAGCCAGGCAGATGTGAAGGCAAAGACAGGGGCATGAATGCACAAGCCAAAGAGTGCAGAGATGACAGCACACCAGCGAAACCAGGCAGGGAAGCAGGCGGAGGGTGACTCCTCCCAGTCTCAGAAGGAACCCATCTGCCAACGGTTGGATGGATTTCTAGCCACCAGAGCTGTGGAACAATTGATTTTCATTTGAGCCACCCACTTTGTGGCTTTGTTATGGCGGTCCTATCAAACTACTGCACAACCCAGGTATCAACTCACTGGTAAATAATAAACATGTCATGCTATTTCATTATAATGGAATAGAAAGTGATATAAATAATGAAATATCCATGTCCCAAATTGCTTGGCCAAATATGAAAAAAAAAAAAAAAAAACACTATGTTAAATAAAGGTGGTCTAACACAAAATATCCCATTCCATGTGTTTCCAATGATAGTCAACTCTAAAAGAGAGCATAATTTTGATGACTGATAACATCAGAGGTTCTCATGGACAGGGATTCAGGGATTGAGAATGACAGCAGAGGGTGGGAGGAGGATTTTGTTGTGATCTAAATGTCTTTGATCTGGATTCGATAATAACAACATGATTAATATAACTGTCCAATTCCATCCAACATGTACTAAAAACTGGTAATTTTTATTATATGTAGATTATACTTCAAGGATGGTTTGGTTTTAGGATTAAAGAAAACATATTGAGGAAACATAATAGATTTTCCTCAAAATAAACCCATGCTTATATGGACATTTTTCATATAACCAAGATATCACAGTAAAATGGTAGGGAAAGCGTGGATTTGTAAATAAATGTTAATGTGTACACTGGCTATTCATAGAAAATGAATAAGTAAAACTGGGTTCTCCTGCATACGGTATTATCCATTACACCTTGAAGTTCTTTCCTCTGCCACCAGGCCAAAACTTCTATGGTGGCCGACAACATCTCTGCCCACTGCTTCTCATCTTGGCCATGTAAGTCGCTTTAATCAACAGAACGTGGCTTCTCAGTCTGAGTTGGAGGATGAAGGTCAGTGTGAAATAGACCTGAACAAATTTTTCAGTCTGAAGCAACTGTAACTAAACTTAGCCAAGTCACAGCGAAAGCCTACAGAGCCAGAACCAAGCCACAGACCTTGGATAAGGCTTCTAGAGTTTGCTATTAGAAGCCACTTACATCTTGATAGTGTTCATTATCCAGAAAAATCTTATTAATATAGATGCCAACCTCACTGGAGACAAACTCCATTGGGTCATATGTAGGGTAGTATTACGGTTTAGATATGAGGTGTCCCCCAAAGCTGATGTGGGAGTCAGTACAAGAGAGTTCACAGGTGGAATGATAGGGTTATGACAGCCTTAACCTAACCAGCGCATTGATCTGCTCATCAGGATTGGCTGGGTGGTAACTATGGGCATGTGGGGTGTGGCTGGAGAAGGTGGACCACTGGGGGTGTGCCTTGGGGATATATATTTTGTCCCTGGTGAGCCAAGTTCTCTCCCTGCTTCCTGGTTGCCATGCTGTGCGCTGCTTTCCTCCACCACACCATTCTGCCCTGATGCTCTTCTTCACAGAGCAAAGGAGCTGGCTGTCTATGGACTGGGACCTTACTTAGTCCCTAAGCCAAATAAACCTTTCCTCCTCTAAAATTGTTATTGTAAGGTCTGTAGGTCATAATGCCCAAACAAAACAAAACAAAACCACTGACTAAAAAGCTAGCCATGTCTCTTATCGTCCAAACTGGTGTACTGGGAGAGAGAAAGAAGTACCATTCATATCCTGCATAACAATCACAAAATAACAAATTTCCAAGGAACTTAAGGATGGTCAACCTATTTATTGCCTTAAATGAGTAATTTCAATCTGTCCTTTATAAAATCAGGCAGGAGAATATTCTTAAATTCCTTTGTAATTTCTGATTTCAGGTTTTGTTTTTCTTTTTGTAGTATGAAAATAAAAATTATTCCTCAGTCATTTTATAGAATTTAACTCTACAGCTGGGTATGGTGGCCTGTTATCCCAGTGACTCAGGGGCTGAGGCAGAAGAATTGCAAGTCCGAGGCCAGCCTCAGCAATTTAGTGAGGCCCTTTCTAAAAAAATAAAAAATGAAAAGTTCTGGGCATGTGGCTCAGTGGTAAAGCACTCCTGGGTTCAATCTCTAGTACAAAAAAAAAAAAAAAAGAATTAAACTTTATGTTTTAAAAATCTGTCTTCTTACAAATATTGTTTATGAAAAAACATCAGTTATCCAAATTAGTGCAACCTGAGTTAAATTGAATGTTTTTAGAAAGGGCCAACTATAGAGTGTAAAAACATGTTATCATTACTAGGCTCCCTCCTGTTCTGAGGGAGGGTCCCTCATGACCTAGTCCCCTCCCTTAGGCCCCCCTCCTTGCAGACAGGGATTAAGTTTCAACATGAATATTGGAGGAGGGGGGACATACAAACTGTAGCATTTGCTAAGCTTCTTATAGTCTAAAAGTTTTTTTGGCATATGACAACTTGTAGCATGTCTGCAAGTCTCGCTGATGACAAGTGTGAAGGTACCTCCCCTTACACAGGAGCCATGCAGGCAGTCTTTGGGGTGACCCTGCTATGGGATCAAATCTGGGCTCCTCCCTCTCCAGACTGCAAGGGGCAAGTTGGTGTGCCTCCTGGATCCCGGGCTGCTCATCTGAACGCTGAGTGTGACCTACCTTCAGTCATTAGGTGTAGATGTTCCATCAGCAACTTGTGAACTGTCACAGGCAATGCTGGCCCAGGAAAACAGTGGCACAGGGAGGCTTGTCCTAGGCAAGGAGAGAGGGGAAGCTAAGGAAGCAGAAATAGTTTAAAACTCTCTTCTTAGCTAAGCTGAAGCAATGGTTCTCCTTTCTGAGTTAAGAAAGCCACATTTGAGCTTATGATTAAGATTTTAAAATCATTCATTGCCACCTAAGCAAAAAATAGTATTTCCATGATGATGAAATTTGAAGTACCTCTCCCTAAAATATGGGTTAAATTTAAATATAATAAACATTTTCTCTGCATTAACGGGAATTTTGTCAACCCCACAAGTACAGAAACTAGGCAGTAATACTCTAATTCTGAGAAAGTCATTGTTTCCTGTTTTTATAACTAAAATACAACCAGAGTTGTAATGTAAAGAAATCAAACCTAAGAGAAATTTTGAAGTGTATATTGTTAGGTTTTCATTCTAGCCTCAGAGGAAAACATGGTAATACACACAAAAAAATTATCTATAAAGCACGTTTTGTGACAGCTTACTTCAGATACTTACAGAGTAGTGAAATATCCATCAAAAGGACACAGTGAGCCTGCATCTCTGCTCCAGGGTGGGCTTCCTGTGGTGATGATGGGTTTTCAGCGTGAGAGCGCACACAGCCCGGCTGAGGCACGGGTTCTCATGCCTGTGGATGGCGTTACCATCACACAGTCCGCTTTTGAGTCCTGGAGGGAGCATGAAGAATGGGACCAAAGCACTTCTGGGTGTTGTAGGCATTCTGCACAAGAGATACTAATTCTGTTCCTTGACATGTGATTGAGTAACCAGGTAAATCTTAAGTGTAGTGTGCCTCTAGAAATGAATCAATCATTGTGACAGATGGTGGAATCAAATTAGTAGCCAATGTAGCTTTTCCTCCCATCGGTATTTGCCAACCTTGTATCTGGTGTTTGATGAAACAGCTCGGCAAATGCACTCTGCCCCCCAGGCTGGTTGCTGAGCCTGGAGACTTCATGATGTGGGAGCTTCTCTCTGCCTGTGCATTGTCTTTGGCCATAACATAAACATGTCCCTCTGTGACCATAGTCTTAACATTTTTCTTTAATTTAACACTGTCCCACATTTTCTTGTTTATAATCATAGAGGTCAAAACATCTCTATTCCTCCTACTGTATTCTAGCAGCAGTTCAAGGAACTGTTACAGCATGACAACAGAAAGGATGTAGGGGACACCAGGTTGAAAAGTGGATTTTAAAAAGCCACAATGTAGGTTACAGAACAATCTGTTGAAATGTATATTTAATTGAAATACCAAAGAATTTGCTCTTAAAAATACCACTTCCTGACCCTTTTGTCCCAGGTTTTCTTTGTCCATCTATTCACTGAGCAGCCACCAATGACAAACCACAACCAAACAAAAGATGAACAGCATCTTTGATGGCTTAGCCATTATGTTTTAAAAGTTGTTCTGGCCTCCTTTCAGGAAAGATGATTAACAGAGCCTTAATATTTTTATTATGGAATCATTTCCAACAAAGGGTATTTCAGAGACAAAATAGGAGGCTCAAGGCTAAATAAAGATGCACATATTTTTCAAATATTGTAAAAAGATTATGACAAAAGAAAAAAGTATTTTGTACTTTAGCAAAGCTTAAGGTTAAAAAGAGTCTAACAGTAACCCCATGTTTCCTTATAGTGTGGGTGGGGGGGGGTGGTAACTTGTGTCACAGATTCTCAGTCATTATTTATCACCTGAAATTGCTAAAAGAGGCATCCTACTTGACATTAATGCAATGGTGCACACTTTGTTCATTTATGTAGTATGAATTTTCTTTCTTTTCACACTTTTTCTTTACTGCAAATCTGTCTTTAATATTATATTGAAAAGTAAATGCAGCCCAGTGTGATGGTAAGGAGTGTTTTGAGTTCCTCTGCCTATAGCATTAAGATGACCCCACTCTATGGCTTCCCTTATTTTATTTCAGCTCCTGTGTTCTTCCTGTGCTGGCTCTTTTCCCCGCAGTGCTCTCTGGGACATGTGTCCTGCTGCAGGTACGCGCACAGCAAGGCAGTGGTCAGGACCTGGGACTTCTTCTTAATACCCCTATTTCTAGTTCCTTCCTTCACTCCTGTTGCACCTGGTATCTCTGAGTCTGCAGCATCTGCAGGAGAAAGTAAATATAGATTAAAACAAAAACAGGAGAAATGTAAAAATAATAAATGAAAATAAAATGGACGGGCAGGTGGGTGTGAGGGCGGCAGACACAGCAGGCTTAGGCAGAGGAGCAGGGGTATGTGGCCACAGCACTGTCCCACACCGTCCTGTACCTCTTCCACCCTGGCCTCGTGCTTCCAAGTCCTGGGTCATCCATATGGTTCAAGTAGTTTTTCTTCGCTACTCTTTTCTCCTCCACTCTAGAGGATCTTAGGTAATAACTGTTCACACTTTTCCAGGTAATTTACCTGTTCTCTGTCCCCCAATTTTCTGAATTACAAAGATGCACTGAAATCTCTTATGGTATCTGATTTTCTTTGCCATTGTGAAGAAGGTTTTTCCATTCTATCTTGCTGCTTTTAGAAGTTTTGAGAAGCACAAGTAATAATTCTCTATAGCAATCTGCCACATTTATCTGATTTCAATTAAATCTCTTGGGTAACTGATTTCACTGCAAATCATCTTGCGATCCTAATTCATCCTCAGATCCTAAATTCTTGATGCCATGCTTGAGCTTCCATTAATGTGGATTAGCAAGATTCTCAGGGGAGATTGAGAGTTGGCACAGGTGTTCCTTGTCATTCAGAGGTCCTTCACAGCACTTTCATATTTGGTTCTGACCTTGCAAGCACCTTACAGGGACTCCACCTGCACTGTCTATCTATCCGCTATTTTCAGAGCATCACTGCAGTAATTTCTACATGTTGAGGCTTTATCCACTGCAAAGGCATTTTGGGAAAAAAAAAAATGAAACAAGTTGAAGATAGGATCAACTAACTGCATTTTCAGAATAGTTGCATAATCTTAAGAAAGTACTCTCTTGGAAAAGAAAGTATAGTTAATTTTGAATGAATCTATTAGACTAAAAGCAGAGTTTACTGGCCATTTAAAGAAAGAAAAAGAAGGGCTTGCTATCATTTTGGTTTTTGAAGGTCTCTTCACCTTGACAGGGCAGATAAGATGGGAAGCGAAGTAGAAAGGCTGCTTCTGTTACCATGGTAATGAGCTAGGATTGGATGAGATAAGACAGACTGCAGGTGGGGGTCCCCTGGAATGTGGCCCTGTCCTCCTGAGATCAGATGCCATCATTTGTTCTGCTAACTTTTCTATAGAATGGGGATCCACACATAGTCTTTGTTATCTAAAAATGCAAAAATTATTAATTAAAATTTCAAAGAAAAAAGGAGCATAGCACCATTTGTGAGAAGATTCAGCATCTTGTTTTTTAATAACATGGTAATAATAAAAACATGACATAAAAATATGGAATAAGATCTTTGTGGACAAAATGTTAAGTTTTAAGTTATTTTGAAAGAAACACATTTTTCTATACATGAAGGGTTAAATCCAGTGGACCTTAGGAACTGTGTCAGATGGAAGCACTTATTTTTACAAGGTTACATTGTTTTTGATGTTTTGAGGTATGTGGTATTTTCAAAAATCTAGCCACCCCTTTGCTAGTTCATAGACTCTTTTCTTTGTTTTCCTTTTTTAATGGCCTACCCTATATCATCCAATACAAATAATAAGTATTGTACAATTAAACAAAAAACAGATTGGAAATAAAGGGCAGTTAATTTGTACAAGTTTCCCAAACTTAAAAAAAAAATCAGTATCTTTAAACTTCATTCTGATGGTAGATTTCTCCTGTCTCCTGTGGTTATTGATTCCTCTGCAAGAAAATTGTCTATTTTTAACTTGGGATCTTTCTTCATAAAACCTAACTAAATAACAAATGTATTATTTTTTAATATTAAAGAATAATGTCACAACTACACATTCTATTGTATCTTATTTTAAATTCCATGTACATACATTTTGCTATCCTCTACCCATTCAAATCATACAAAGAAGTACAGGGAATTATACAACAAGTATTCATGAACCGACCATCTTAGGTTGAGACAGTCAAAGAAAATTACCCTTTAAAACCTACTTCGTATCATGTTCTATAGCAATTTTTCTATGTAACGATCCAGAAATAATGAACAACCTGAGATTTGTAGTCTGCTTGCTAGTATTTTTACAATCTAGGTAATCACATATCCCTTTTGTTTTTTTTTAAATTTTATGCATTAATAAATTGTCTCTCTCTGTTTTTAGTTTTGTTGGCAGTTTGACTTTATTTTTATTTGCTGTTTTATTTTCCAATTTTCTAGTGCTTAAATTTTCTTCCAAAATTTATTTTAAAACATGTTCAAAACAAGATCAAGATGTCCATTTTCACCATTGTTATTCAATACTATACTGAAAGTTCCAGCCAGCGCAATCAGAAAGGACAAAGAAATAAAAGGCATCAGCATATGAAAGGAAGAAGTAAAACTTCCCTGTAAATAACATGATCCAATATATAGAAAACCCCAAAGAATCCACAGAAGTCTACTAGGTTGAAGGAAAAGTTCAGTGAAGCTGCAAAATCTGTGGTCAGTCCTGGAAAACAGCTGTGTTTCTTTATCCCTCAATGAACAAACCCAAAGGAGATCAAAGGAGTGACATCCAGGAATAAATGGAACCAAGGAGATGAAAGACTTGTACATTGAAAGCCAAAGAGGAAATTAAGAAGATCTAAGGAAATGGAAGATAGCTCATGTTCATGGATGAGTGAGACGATCAGCAGATTCAACACAACCCCTATCTAAGTTCCAACAGCATCTCTTGCAGAAAAGGAAAAGCTGATCCTCAAATTCAGATAAAATTTAAGGGGTCCCAAATATTTAAAACAATCTGGAAAAAAAAAAAAAAAAAAACATTAGAACACTTGTACTTCACAATTTCAAGACACAATACAAAGTTACAGTAATCAAAACAGTATTGTACTAGCACAACCATTGATATAGAATATAATTAAAAGTTCTAAAATACATGCATCTATGACCAACTGATTTTTTGACAAGGGGCTTAATCACTTCGTGAGAGAAGAGTCTTTCCAAGGAGTGGTGTTTGGACAACTGGATTTCCTCTTCAAATAATGTAGTTGAAAAAAAAGATGATGGAATGAGATGGATATCATTACCCTAAGTGCATGTATGAAGGCACAAATGGTGTGAATATACTTTGTATACAACCAGAGATATGTAAAAATGTGCTCTACGTTATGAATTGTAGTGTATTCTGCTGTAATATATAACAACTTCGAATAAAAAAAAATGAAAAAAAAAAGTAGTTGAATCTGTACTGCACACGCTATACAAAAGTGAACTCAAAATGGATAAACAGCCTAAGACAACAGCTACCATAAAACCCTTGGAAGAAAACATGAGGGAAACGCATTGACCTTGCAATGGATTCTTAGCTATGACATCAAAAGCACAACAAAGGAAAACACAGATAAATCTAACTTTATGAAAAGTTGAAACTTCCTCCCACCCAAGGGCATTATCAAGATGGGGAAGACTTCCAGCGATGCAGTTAATGGGAGATACTGGCCCACTGTCCTCCCACCAAGAAAGACCCCCAAGATAGACAGCTTCGGTGCAGCTACACCACTTGGCGGAGAGTGCTGGAGGGTAGACAGCGTGGGCCAAAACACAGAAACTGTGGGACACAGACTCAGGATGGCCTCATAAGGAGGGAATGAAGTTCCTGGCCTCGACCTGTCCCTGCCAGTTTGGACATGGGAAAGTCTTCATGTAACAGAAAAGATGACCAGGCGGTCTCTGACAGCCCCACGGATACCAGTCCCACTGAAGTCAGGATCCTTGAGCTTCTTGCCGCTGGGCAGGCCCCTGCAGCCCTCCTGGGCCCTGCGCCCAGTTCCGAAAGCTGCGCCACTCCTATCCACAGGAGCCCCCTCCACACAGGGCTCTCCCCTCCCTGCTGCAGGGGCTTTCAAGCCACGCCCACTCTCCGCCCAGCCTCCCACCCCCATCTTGCGGCCGTACCTGCTGGTGTCTACTGGAGCAGACCCGCCCACACGGAGCCCGGCTGGGTTGAAACAGGTCCTGCTCCCACTGTCCAGCCTGCCACACAGCTTCTGCCTAAGCTGGCCAGGGGACCTGGCTCTGTGTGCCCCCCAGGAGATTGACAGGTGCTTGCTCCCAGTCCATGCACCCATTCGGCACTCCCAGGCCTGCCAGAGTGGTCCCACCCCACAGCCAATGGAGACTCCCCGACGTTACTACAGCACATGCTTTGCACAGAGCCCTCGGATTTTATCCCAGGAGGTTAAATGGAGACCGTCTTACTGCACCCAGCTTTCATAGACATTCATGGATATAAGATTTTAAGGAAAAATAGTGGACATAATGAGCACATTTTCCTAAAAAATACTTGAAAACTGCAGACCTGCCTTGCTTACGCTCCATGGTGACACAGTGCTAAACGCACACAAGAGACGCTGTGGTGGTCTCCTCTAGCTGGGAGAGGTGACGGTCCCTACTAAGTGATGTGGTCAACGGGCAGCACCGACCCCTCAAGACCCACCATTTGTGAGTAGAACGTGATACATGTAAAACCAGAACTTGGCTTCCGGTCTAAAAGGTCAGTGCTTCTTAATGTATATAAAATCCCCAATCACGTCAACTTCACAGGGATGTTCTTTGAAAAACACACACTATTGATGACTATAATGTTATCAAATATTAAGTGTTTTGTAGCCACACAGTCAAATCATGACCCAGAACAATATGGTGGCCTTGCCAGAAGAAAGTGGGGGAATGAGAGAGAATGTGACTTGACTGAGTGACTCAGTTGGACCCAAGATCTGCAGTCGTTTAATCTCTGTGCTCTTGTGCATTTACTACAGTCTGACAGAAGCGCTGGTGCTTTCAGTCTCTCCCCTTGAATTGCATAAGAAAGTCTTGATTTCCTCAAGGAGAAACAGGAGCCTGGGCTTTGTCACACATGGAAGCATTTACTGTGCAGCTGGCTGATGCTGAGGCTGGCTTCTCCAAGTCCCAGCCTCAGTGAAACGTTCCCCAAATGAATATTCTCACTCATCAGTGTGCAAGGAAGGGGATGCTATTAGTGATTTTCCCCTTCCCTGATTTTATTTCTCTGTTCCCATTTAAAAACAATTCACAGAACTTGAGAATCCACTAAAATCTCAAAGTTACAGTGTATTCACAATGAAGGCAAAACTTCTGCATGCAGTCAAAAAGGGACTGTACTCTTTGTCATGTATTCTGACTAAATGATTTAAACATGGGGCACAAGTGACCAAATAGGAATCATTTTTGGTGGTAAACTAATTTAAGTCATTCCACATAGTGATTTTTATGACATACTTCATGTGAGGATTAACAGGACTGAGCCATTTCCTTTCTGGACAAACAAAAACAAAAAAAAAAAAAAAAAAAAACAAAGATTTTCTTGGATGTTCTGGGTTTTTACAAGAAAATAAAAACCAAATTATTGCGAAGTTTTAAGGTAACATTTTGGGGGTGGGGATAGATCTCAGTGATACATCTAACCTAGCATTTGTGAGGCCCTGGGTTCCACCCCCAGCACAGAAAACAAAGCAATCTTTTTGTGCAGGCCCCTCCACATGAAGATTTAGTCAGGTTACATCTGTTTTGGATGAAGGCCTTGAAGCATTAGGCTTCAACAGTGACTCTGATAACAAGAAAACACACAAGGCTGCAGACCTCAAGAGCTTCTGATTTCCTACCACAATTGGCGACAGTTGCAATGGCTGGTCTTTCTCATATGCTTTGCTGAACTCAATGTATTGAGCTAAAAGTAGTTGCTATTTAAAGTCAATTTCAATAGGGTTACTCCTCCAGTTTTTCTTAAAAAAAAATGGGGAAAAATGTTTTTTGGCCAGAGTAAATGTTCCTCCAATATCTAAAGTTGTCCAAAACCATGTGCATTGAGCCAGTGGCCCACCCAGGCTGCTCATGGTGGTGGCTGGCACTGCACTTGGCTCAGTGTGTATGGCTCAGTGCAAAAGGAACACTTCGGAGACTTTTAGATGATGCCAATCAGCAAGGACAGAACTCCTTTGGGGTGGGGGGACTGAGTCTTATGCTGTTTGCACGCTCAGTGTCTTCTTAAGGATCTTCCCTAAACTCACGGGATTGTGTTCTGGACATCCTGAAGCACCTAGTGTGTGTCCTTGTTAGTCTGGTCCTTTCCCCTCACTTCATATATATTTTTAGGGATGTTGCTCAATGATTGAGAAAGAGGGAAAGATATAGAATTTTTCTTTTCAATGGACAAACTAGTCAGAATGATCTTTTTTACAACTTTATTTTTTCTGCCTTGCCATTCACCCCTTCTAGTAGAACCCTCCATATCCATCCCATGGCTAATGGCTTTTGTAAAGGCTGGGGATTCTGTTTGTTGTTCATTGATATATTCTCCAAATCTAGAATGATTGTGCATGGCACATAGGTGACATTCGATAAATAATTACTGAATAAAGAGTTGGTAATGATCCAACCTTTGGGGAAGGGTTAATACAGGAGTTCAGGGTGGAACTTTTGCTTCCTCAGAAGCAGAAGCAAAGGTGAATCCCCAGACACATGAACAATTAGTATCTGATGTTTGTGATCCCTGATTTTATGGATGAAAGGTGACTTCAGATTATCAATCTCGAGAAGAGAGAATGTGGAATACCTTCTACCTAATAAAAATGGCCATGGAAAATATGTAAAAATATTGTTTCCTTCAAGAGGGTCTGTTTCTCATCAAGCATGTGAAGGCATCTAAACAAAGCAGAGATGTGAACATCTCAGATGCAAGCACTGAGGGCAAAGGTAGAGACATAGATACATGTTTTATACATTATGCATCACACCTTATACATACCTTCACCTCTGTTTGTATCTCTATGCTTATATTGCAGCACATAAATGTGTATGTATATATTATATGTGTTTTCATGCTTGTGGCTTTTAAAAATTTGGTCCTTGCTAACTTAACATTCAAGAGTCCACTCTAAGGTGTTTTTCAGTGATTTCCAAAATTAAGCAGAATTATTTTAAATGAACACCCAAAGAATGAGGAATAGAACACATAATTTGTCTCCTAGCCGTGCTTTAAGAAAGATATAACATGACTCCTGGCAGGTCGCCTTGCTCCCCATTTCATTTTCTGCTCCACCTACAACCAGCGTTCTTCATTTTAGCAGGAAGCCACCCTGTGATCTCTGATCACTCTTTCCAGACCAAGACTGTCATTGTTTCCATTTCACCAAAATGCTCTTTAAGTACTCTTAGTTTGATTTTGTATTAAAAGTACTGATTTCTACAATTAAACTTAGGTCTACAATAGATATTCTAAAATTGTATGAAGTAATAAGTAAAACTTTATTGCATTTTACCTGAGACATTGAGCAATCTTAAGTAACCGGTGTTTTAAGTAGAGTATGTGAGCAAACTGTGCGCCATGGATCATGGTGAGAGCCAGGGAGAAGAGCCCCAGTGACTCAGCACAGGTCATTCTCTCTAAGAGGAGCTAGGAAACACGCACATAAGACTCTGTAAGTCAGCATTCTGTAAAGTAAATTTGGACACCAAAAATCCAGTCTTATGTGACTACTTTTTGTAACAGTTGAGGTAAATAAATGAATAAAATGGCCTAATACAAAAAATATCATAATTTCAAGTTATTTCTTATAAAACTAGGTTTATTTTTTTCAATGCTCCAAAGAAAAGACAAATAACAAAATGAATTTTCCCTTATAAGTCTTTCTGTCACCTCCAGAATATGGTATCATAGATCAGTCTCCTGAAGGGATCAAGTTATCCAAGGATCCTCAACCCCTACCCCATCACCTGCCTGCCCAAGAGAGGTTGGAGATGAATCTTGAGTCATAGTCCCAAATCCTAAAATAAGGGATGTGGAGGAATGTTGATTCTGGAGATTGTGAGTTATGAAAAATTCCTTGCGATGTTGCCCTGTCTGATCTCTAACATGGGGATGTAAAATATATGGTAATTAAAAGCAAATGTCAAATGGTTCCCTGTTTTTTTTTTTTGTTTTTTTTTTTTTTTTTTTTTTTTCCTAAACAAAGGGAGAATAAGTATTTTAAAGGAAGCCAAATACTTTCCAGGTAGTGGCATATTGCACTAGTTCATTAATTTACATCGCTGAGCAGCATTCTGCAAGAATGTGTCATTTATTTCTTTCAATGATGAATATTCAGATACTGAGCATTTGAATATTACACATAACATTGCTACGGACATTCCTGCCCACACCTGTCAGTGCACATGTAAAGACACCGTCCTTGGGGCCTGTTCCAAGGGTAGCAGGGATGGAGGTGTACGTTGACTTTCAGACTGTCCAGTGACCAGCCCAGGTGAGGTGACTGTGCCCCACCCGTGCCTCAGGAGGATGCACCAGCCTCTCCTTGCACCTGTCCCACCCGAGGCTGCTTTCATTTCTAACTGTGCAGGCCCTCTGGAGACTGCCTAGGGACCTCAGTGTGTCCTTCTGCACTTTCTTGAAGGCTGGCCTCTTCACTGGCCACGCAGCCATTCCGCCAACATCTTGTACCTGCAGTTTCTGTCTCACCTGCTTTCACCTGGGTTGTGGATCTTGCTATTAATCTCTGCCAGGTGTTTCTACTTTCTGAGGCAAGCCCTGCATCAGACCTGGGTTTGCCAAGTGTTTCCCACTTTGTCCTACCATGTTTCTTTCTTGGCAATGTGTTGATGGACAGAGACTCTTAATTTGGGTCCAACCTGATCTGTTGATGTTGGATTCTTCTGCTGATGACGTGTGCTTCCTGGTGGGTCAATGTGGGCACATCGCTCCATCCTGGTGATGGTGTCCCTCACCACGGAAGCCACAGGCCTCAGCTTTCCTTTCGGAGCAGTGACTAAGGACTTGATTTCATTTGCTCTCAGAACTTTTCAGAGGTTCTGCTTGTTGCACCAACCTCTCTCTGTGCGCTCACATTTCTGCTGTCCACTGGCAGTGGCCCTGATGCCTTTACCATGGTCTGTCTTCACAGATGCTAAGCCGTGGGTGGTTTTGGAGGACAGTGTGCCCGTGTGGGGTAAAGGCAAACCCTTACCTCCAGCATAATAAAGGTAATCTCCCCTCCCAGCCCAGATGGGATGAGTAGGGAGAATATAATGCTAAGTGAAGTTAGCCAATCCCCCAAAAAACAAATGCCAAATGTTTTCTCTGATATAAGGAGGCTGATTCATAGTGGGGTTGGGAGGGGGAGCATGGGAGGATTACATCAACTCTAGTAGGGCAAAGGGGAGGGAGGAGAAGGGAAGGGGCATGGGGGTAGGAAAGATGGTGGAATGAGATGGACATCATTACCCTAAGTACATATGAAGACACGAATGGTGTGAATATATTTTATATACAATCAGAGATATGGAAAATTGTGCTCTATATGTGTAATATGAATTATAATGCATTCTGCTCTCATATATTACAAATTAGAGTAAAAAATTTTTAAAAATGACCGGGTTGAATCTTTATAAAAATAATTGTCTTTCTAAGCTTGTGTTGTTTTGGTTAGGTTTTTGGGGGACTCAGTCACTTTTCTTAGACTTTGTTTTTTGTCGTATCTCTTACTTTCTCTCTGAATCATGTCTTCTTGCTTGCCTGAATATTTTGATTCACCTTCAAATTCCCTAATATTCTTTGGATGAAGTTTAACTTATTTTAATCCATTTATTAGATTCTGAATTTGTTGCTGTATTTTTGTCCTACATTTTTTTTTTTTTTTTTTTTTTTGGTACCGGGGATTGAACTCAGGGGCGCTCGACCACTGGGCCACATCCCCAGCCCTTTTTTGTATTTTATTAGAGACAGGGTCTCACTGAGTTACTAAGTGCCTCGCCATTGCTGAGGCTGGCTTTGAACTCGTGATCCTCCTGCCTCAGCCTCCCAAAGTGCTGGGATTACAGGCGTGCGCCACAGCGCCCGGCTTGTCCTACATTTTTTATGCATTCTTTTCTTTTTAATAGAATTTTATTTTTTTTTGGCAGTTTAAGGTTCACAGCAAAGTTGAATGGAAGGTACGGAGATTTCCCATCACTCTCTGCTCCCACAAATCCACAGCCTCCTCAGCCAGGTTCAGCATCCCTCACTAGCATGGTAGAGTTGCTGCAAATGATGAATCGACGTTGACACACTCTCACCCAGAGCTGATGGCGTACACAGGGTCCCTGCTTGGTGTTGTACCATACGTGGTCTCAACTAATTTAGAATGATGTGCACCCACCACGACGGAGTCACGGAGTAGCTTCCCTGCCCTAAAAGCACTCTGTGCTCTGCTGACTCATTTCTTCCTCCCCTGAGCCCTGGCAACCCCCATAGTCCTTCCTTTTCCAGAATGTCCTAGCTGGAATCACACACGAGGCAGTCTTTCCACGCTGGCTTCTTTTCCTTAGCAATGCATCTCTTCGTGGCTGGACGGTTTCTTTCTTTGGGGCTTGGCGGGCCTGCTGTTGTCTGGTCGAGCCATGACTGACTTCTCCCTTCACCTCTGAAGGACGTCTTAGTTGCTTCCAAGTACTGGCAATTTGCATTTCTTTTTTATATTTCCCTTTGGCATATTTTTGAATGCATTAGTCTCAGTTATTTTTGTGTCAGATGTGTAAGTATAAATTATGGGTCTCTTAATTGCCTGGTTTTTTTCTTAGCCGTTTCTTAGTGTTGAGTGGAACTTTTATTGAATGCTGGAAGTTATATGTGAAATAACTTGTCCCCATCCTTCTATCGATGATATCACTTTTATTAATGCTTATAGCTCTATGTCAACAATTAAGGCACACTGACAAGTACAACTTTCTTTTAATAGCCCTCAAATCAGATAGTATAGTTTTCAAGTGTTAAAATAGAACCTGAATTCCATATTCAAAGAAAACGTATTCAAGAGTGAAGTTTAAATTGGGACATTTTCATCAGGAAAAACTGAGATACTTTGTTGGCATTCCATCTGTCTAAAAGAACTAAGCAAAGTTTTTCAGGCAGAGGGAAATGAGAGCAGAAACCAAGCTGGAATATGAGGCCCACTGGTGAGGGCTTGGGGCAGCTGGCACGCTTACCCACCATCAGTAGGAGAGCAGAACGGTACAGCGCCTTCTGGAAGAGCTTTGGCTTTTGGAGCTACACACATGATAACCAGATGGCACAGCAGTCCTTCCTGGTTGTGCCACAGAAAGGTGTGTTCACAGGTATTTACTGTGGCTGTCTAGTGTCTACTCACAACTGCCAGAACCTAGGAACACCCAAATATTCTTTTTTTTAAAATTTGTTCTAATTAATTATACATGATAGGAGAATCAATTTTGACACATCATACATAAATGGAATGTATCTTCTCATTCTTCTGGTTGTATATGATGTAGAATCATACCAGTCATCTAGTCATATATGCACATAGGGTAATAATGTCTGATTCATTTTACTATTCTTCCTATCCCGGTAACCCTCCCCTCCCTTCAATACCCTCTGCCTAATCCAAAGTAACTCTATTCTTCTCTAACATCCCCATTGTGAATTAGCATCTGCTTATCAGGGAAAATATTCAGCCTTTGGCTTTTTAGGATTGGCTTAGTTTTCTTAGCTTGCTATTCTCCAGCTCCATCCATTTATTGGCAAATGTCATCATTTCATTCTTCGTTAAGGCTAAGTAATATTCCATTGGGTATATATACCACATTTTCTTTATACATTCATCTATTGAAGGGTACCTAGGTTGGTTTCATAGTTTAGCTATTATGAATTAAGCTGCTATAAACATTGACATGGCCGTGTCACTGTAGTATGCTGATTTTAAGTCCTTTGGTTATAGACTGAAGTGTAGGATAACTGTGTCATATGGTGGTTCCATTCCATGTTTTCTGAGGAAATCTCCATATCATTTTTCATAATGGTTGCACCAATTTTCAGTCTCACCAGCAATGTGTGAGTGCATATTTTCCCCCCACATTCTCACCAACATTTATTGTTGCCTATATTCTTGATAAGTGCCATTCTGACTGGGGTGAGATGAAATCTTAGAGTACTTTTGATTTGCATTTCTCTAATTGCTAGAGATGTTGAACATTTTTCATATATTTTTTGATTGATTGTATCTCTTTCTGTGAAGTATCTGTTTATTTCCTTAGCCCATTTATTGATTGGGTTATTTTTTTTTTTTTTTTTTTTTTTTTTTTTTTGGTGTTAAGTTTTTTCAGTTGTTTATATATCCTGGAGATTAATACTATATCTGAGTTGCAGGTGATAAAGATTTTCTCCCATTCTTTGGGCTCTCTGTTCATGTTATTGATTGTTTCCTTTGCTGAGAAAAAGCTGTTTAGTTTGAATCCATCCCATTTATTGATTCTTGATTTTACTTTTTGTGCTTTAGGATTCTTCTTAACTGGGTGAATGGATAAACAAAGTCATTTATTTGTATGATAGAGAACTACTAATAAAAAGTAACAACATTTTCCTTCTTTTCCTGACACTGGTAGCAACATAAAGTCAATTTAATTATTTTAATTTTAAAAATAAGTATTTAAAAATTCAATTGAATTTTACTTCAAAATTTTCTTAGTTTCAGCCAAGTATAGTTCTTTAATTTTTTTATAGATGAAAGTTAATAAAATTATTATTTTATTATTAAAATTAAAGGCCATTTCTTTTTTTAAATTTATTTTAAAAAATGGGGTCGGACTGTCGAGGTTGTCATTGAACTCCTGGGCTCTGGGGCTTCTCCAGCCTCAGCCTCCTGAGTAGCAGGCTCCATTTGCTTCTCAATTAAAACTCAGACCTATGAATAGCAATAATTTAATGCTTTTAGCAATCAGTGAGACCACTGACGTAAAATTTAAAATTAGGAATCGTTTTAATAGTTTAAATGAATGTTCAACTTATCTGGAGTCGGTATATGACTGGGCTTTGAAGTTTGTAAATAATATCATTTATTTACTGAACTGTCAGGGTAGATATGGGAAATAGAGGGAAGTGAAGACATCCAAAGGTTTTTGGAGACAGAAGTAACAAGAGTAGTCTTCATCTGAGGATTCAGAAACAAGGAGAAGCTGAAAGTGAGGCACCTGGGTACAAGTTGGTACCCTTGCCAAGGTGGGTGACTCACTTTGCCACTTGCTGAGGGTGAGATGCGTAAAATGTGAGGTTCACTAGGAAGCTTGGAACTCACATGTGGACCAAACAGAAAGTCTGTCCTCTGTCTGTGTTAGATTGCTTCTTTCAAGTTAAGTCATTAGGGGTTCCCATCATTCACTCCTTGTGTCATGCAGAGAAGTTTACTGAAGTTCATGCACCATTCTTTATTCAACCATGAAGTACAATAATATCATTAATGTTTCCCAATTTGGGGGAAAGTGTGGTGAAGTAAAATAGGTGATACAGAGGAAACTTTACTGATCGGATATTCACATATCATTATTCCTTTCCTTTGAGGAATATGAATTCTGAGGGTTACATACAAACATTTCTTTGCTTTGAATTAAACTCATCATTATGTTCCAGAGTAAAATGGAATATATTTCCATGTTTACAATGAATTTCTCACCAGGGGTGAAAATCCTTCCTTGAAATATTTTTCATTGTAAATCCTAAGTGATGTGTCATCAAAGATGGCATGGCATATTCAGACTGCAATTTTATTCTTTATTTTCTGTTTAAACTTATTGTATAACTGATAAACACTTGCCTTTTGACAAATAGGATAAAATGTTCTCAAAATATTTAGTTGTGATAATGAAAAAAAAAAAAAACCATTTTATTTTAACATTGTAAACTCATAGTCCTTGGTTTGAGCAAAGAAATTCTCAGGAATTGTCACTGAGAGGCTGGAGCCCCATAATAAAAATCTATCACAACCAAACAGCTTGGCTTCCACCAGTGGACCTCATTTGTTGATGTCTAATTAAAAAAATCATTTGCATTTTCTAAGGCCTGTGTTTAGTTCCTACTCAAATAATTATTAAGCAAGCATGTGATTTAATTTTAACCTCCATTCTCCAGTGGCTCACTTTTCATGGTCACTTAAATAGGACCCTTCAAGATGAGCATTATTCCTGTGTGTGGTACTTGTGCATTGTCTCCCCATCACAATTCATTTTATCACCTTCCCTTTTATTCTTCCTGTTTCCAGCGTTTATTTTGCACACTGATTCTGGAATGAGATTATATTCTGGAAAGAAATGCCATCAAATTCCAAAGAACCAAGCTTTATTTTTCCAAAAATTGGGTGAATTCCCAGAAGATATTTCATGCTTCATAGTTTTATAGTTTAAGCAATAAAGAGGAGGAAACTAATTCCCTCTCCATTCTCATGCCCTCCTTCTAAGTATAATTGAAACAGCCTTCTGTGCTCTTTCTGATTTGTTTTGACATCCATGAACAATCTTGCTGAAATGCAGTTTTATTCTTTCCTCTGCTATACCCATTGATTTTATTAATCTTCCATTCTCCATGATGTAACCTGAATAGGATGTTATGCAATTATCAGGCCAAATCAACAAATATTCAATTGAGAAGCAAGATAATTGAAACCAGGAATGTGAGATATTTTTGTGAATAGAAGTTTTTACAGAGATAAAATGCATCTTACTTTTAAATAATTTTATTTTCATTTGGATATTGAAATTTGGTCTGGAAAACATTTAAGGGCTATAATTTCCAAACCAGAAAAATCTGTTTTACAAATCAGAAATCATCAGAAATATAGCAATATATTTCATGAAGAGTATTTCTAAAACCTCCATTTCTCAAATTGCTATTAAACGTGGAAAATGACTCATATTTTGATATTCATTGCCCTTTGGGGCTCAATTTGTACTTCTGTGCAATTAATGATTTATTATGTCGAGCAATCAATAAAATTACACATTTAGGCAAGGAATTTAGCATGTGTCAATAATTAGAGCACCAGCAATGATCTCCACAGGCTTTAGCTTATGATCTGCTGTGGTGATTTTTTCCAATTAATTTCATTTCACTCCATGAAAGCCAGAAAACATTGCATTAAGCAAGAAACATAATTCCATCATCCAAGAAAAAAAGGGGAAGAATAAGAGTGTTTTAATTACACTGACATAATTCTTTTGTATGATTATCACTATTGTATTTTTCATGCAAAATCAATTTATTGGTCCTTGAAGCAAATAAATGACAATTCTCAAATAATGATTATTCAATATTATCCCTTTAATGTATAAGAGTAAGAGAATTCATAAGCAGCAAATTTACAAAGATAATTTTAAAAGATCCACATGATGTAATCTGTAGAGAATAATTTTATCTTTTTCACCTTCTACATTTAATAACTGTGAAATCTGATTGCTATATTTGGAAAAACTCTTATGATTTTGTTGAGACATTTCAGAGTGCTAAAGAAATAAGAGATTTAATTAAATTCCATATTCCAGATTTTAAGGGAGGAGAGTAAATTATTGAATTTTACATGTTTCAAATTGCTCACATAATTTTAAAATCATTTTCTTTATACCAATATGATGTACACTGAGATGCAGGAGAGGGCAAACCTGGGAAGATCACTCATTTTTTTCATTACCCACATATAAGCCTATTATGTCTGTCCTTTTGCTCCTTAGATTCATTCAGCCACCAGCTATTTACTAAGGACCTGCTATGTGCAGACCCTATTCCAGACAGCCAACATTCTTCTTTTGGAGTCGGTATCAGTTCATTTTCTGATGCTATAGCAAAGTAGCTGAAGCTGCACACTTTACAAAGAAAAAATAGTTTTCTTTAGCTCACAGTTTTGGGGCTGAAAGTCCAAGGTCAGGTGGGCCCATCTCCTTTGCATCTGGCAGGCATCTGATGGCAGATGGCATCACAATGGTGAGGAGGAAACCAAAGGGCCAGCAAGAAGCCAGGGAGCAGGGAGGGGCCTGTCTTACACTTTTCTCACCACTCACTCTCATCAGAACCATCTCAGGGTCTCACAGGTACTGTACTAATCCCTTCTGGGGGCAGCACCCCAAAGGCTGAAAACCTTTCCTGTAGGCCCAACTCTGGAAGGTTCCAGCGCATCTCCATACCACACAGGAGACCGGGATCCCAACACGAACCCCGGGGGCACACAGGATCCATGCCCTGAGAAAGCAAAGTAGAGCAGCAAGACGGCTGGTCCTGTGCTGAGGAGGGAAGAGAAACAAACAACCACAGGAGAACATGGAACCCTCCGGGTGCCCAGGAGAACAAGGGAGGACGTGACCTTGATGCAGCTGGATAATGAGATGGAGCCCGAGCAAGTGAAAAATTTCCAGAAGCACTAAGAAGAAAAAAAAAAAATGCAGACTCTTAATGTGGGAATAAGTTTCAATGAAATGTGCCAGATAAGAGGGAACATTAGGAATTCTGATAAATAATGAGTAAGGAGGACTGATAATGGCATGAAAATAGAAAGAAACCAGGGGCCCGATTAGAATGGTCAGGAGCTGGATTTGGTTTTAACTTGAAAGTAACTAAAGACTTATTAAGAAGGGTTCTGCATTGTGGTTTCCTTTAAAAACAGCCACTTTTAGGTGCAGAATGGACTGTGGCAGGTGAGGGCTGGGGAGGCCCGAGCAGCAAGGGAAGATGGGGCTGTTCTTTAGTCCAGGTGAGAGCAGGAGGCTTGATCTGGGGGAGGATTGGAGGCGATGGAAGGGGGGCCGGGGTCAGGACACTTTGGAGGGGCAGTCACAGGATGGGCCAGGTGGCCGCAGGAGAAGTCACAGAAAGAGCATGGAATCTGAACACCATCTGAGTGGATGGTGGCGCCATTTATAGAGAAGGGGTAAGATGGAGGAAAAGGTCAGGAAGGAGAGAACTCTTTCTAAAGGTCTCTTTGTTTAAAAAAAAAAAAAAAAAGAAATCACATTAGAAAAATGTTTGTTAAACATCCAAGTGGAAATACCAAGTAGACCACCAAGTGTGGAGATAGAGATACCTACACACACACACACACACACACACGCACACACACACACACACACACGGTTTTGTAATCTATTCTTGTGCTTCATTATTCAATTTATTTCCAAAATAGCATTGCAGAGACTGTACAGATATTATTGAATAAATGTAGCATAGTTCCTATGCATCATTTCTTTTTTGGTGAGATGTAGTTGTTCCTAAGTATCTTGATTTTTTCCCCCATTATATCTGTTTGTCATCCTTGGACATAAATATGCACATCTATTTTATCTAAATGGGTAAAAGTTCCAACAGAAGGGCCAGATCCACAGGCTTCCACGCCCTTATAAGTTTGGAAGCTCGAGTCCTGTGCCACTGTGTTGAAGGCACGGTTGGCATCCCATCAGCAGCTCAGGGGGTGATGCTTCTGTCTGACTGTCCCCTCCAGTATTTTATGTTACTCTGTGCCACTGAGCCAGCAGAAAATGCCACCTTGCTTTGTAGTATCAGAAAAAGATTCCTGGGGTTGGGGTAGGGCGTGCGCTTAGCATATGAGACCCTGAGTTCAATCCTGAGCACCAAAAGGAAGAAAGGAAGAAAGGAAGAAAGAAAAAAAGAAAGAAAGAAAGAAAGAAAGAAAGAAAGAAAGAAAGAGAGTATTTCTTTGATGCTGCTGTTGAGGGTGCTTATTTTTTCATGTCTTCAGTCATTTGTGAATTAGCTGTATGTGGTCTTTGGCTCTTTAGGAGTTTTATCTTTTTCTCCATCATTTGTCAGAAATCTTTATTCTTATTCACCTCTCTAGACTCTGGGCCTGTGCCTCTAGTGTCCACAGCAGTTCAGACTTGGGCAGTCAGTGCCTGTTGGCGTGGCCCTGTAGAGCTGCGTCTGGTGGTGCTCTCTCTCTGATCATTTTTCAGTGCTTAAGGAGGTGAAGATACTGATTCCACATGTTTGTGTTTGACTTCTGATAACTTAAATCTCAGACATTGCTCTTTCCTTTCTGACCCACTCTGGTGAAGCGGAGGAGGCCTGGCAGCTCCCTCCATGGTGCAGAAGTCCAGGCTGGCACTTGGGGCCCTGGCCCTGGCCCCGTTTCTGCCAGTCCCCACCACTTGCTCCCTCAAGCTCTCTCAGATCAGCGTGTGAAACGTGCCCTGCTCTCCCCACAAAGCCTCATTAGGTGAGCAATAAACACGAAGAGTTTAGAAAAATAATTCCAGCAGAACTCCATGAAAAGCGATTAAAATTCATATTCACCAATCGCCTTTCTCTTAATTACTTTTTCATTAAATATGCCGCAGTTTCCATTTCTGTATTTGTTATCAACGCGCAAGAAGGTACTTGAATCTTAATGCGTAGGTTATTGTTGCTGCCCTGGAGTTCTGACTTGAGTTCCTTGAAGCTCCTATTTATAGCAATAATTTAAAAAGGAGAAATTTTCAGATCATTTGTTTTTAAAATATGGATAGTTTAATGTTTCCAAACTCCTGTTTTTTCCCCTTGTGACTTACAGCTTTAATTCGGTTTCTGTCACACATCACACGTCTACCTGTGCCCGTCCTCCTGAGTTATCAACGTTGTATATTTGGGGTTGGGAGCTGGGAAGGTGGGGGACAATCTCACTGGGGTCAGACTCCAGGTCCATATTCCATGTGACTGTTTAGGCAGTGACCAGTTCTTCAGGGAAACTGCCCCCCACCCCCAGACCTGGTGCATCTGACGGACATCGAGGACCAGCACCCGGCAAGCCACACCCTGCGCACTCTGTGCTCCCGTCCCCCCGCCCCGCTCAGAGGCCTTCTGACCCACACAGGCCACTCTGGGGAGGCCTCTTGGCTGGGGCGTCTGAACACACTCCTCCCCTCCAGATCATTTCACTCCTTGCCCCTCCCTCCCGCTCCCTTTTCTGCTCCCAGCCCCTCCCTCAGGCAAATGGCAGGTGCCTGCTGTTCAGGGGTCTCTCTGCAACGGGCCCTCTTCTCCTTCCGCGTGGGCACCTGAGACCCTCACCCAGGGTGCTCCCTGGACAGGAAGAGAGGACCCGCGCTTTCCCCCAGGCCCCATGCACGTGAACCAAGGCCTCACTGCTGCTTTCTCCTGGGCCTGTTGTCCCGTTGGAACACCCAGGGCCTGGTGGCTCACTCTCTCCAGCTCTCCTCAACTCCCACCACCCACCTGCTGCCTCAGCCCCTGCCTTCTTTCTGACTAGGAGGCTACACCTGCGTCTCTCCACAGCAGCCGTGTTGGGCTAAGACAACCAACCTTAGGGCCTGGCTGTGTGCCCCTCACAGGCAGCGGAGGAGGAGCACACACCACCCCACAAGGAACCCGAGGCTGTGCTTGCCAGTGTCTCCTCTAGCTGCCAGGTTCCTCGTTTTGTCTGTGTGGCCGTGTTCCCCAAGAGGCGCAGAGACCACGCACTCCATTGTGAAGGATCCTGCTAGAGAGAGGGCAGCCAGCACAAGGGAAGAAGGAGGCTTTGGGGCTTACAGAGCATCTTTGCATACATTCTCAAACGTGAGCCTCGCAGCAGCTCTTAACCGTTAAGGAGGAAACTGAGACCTCACTGGGTTAATCCCCAAGTAAGTAAACCAGGGGTGCATCTTGCAACTATCAGAGGACCAGCAAAAATGTAGAAGGAAAAGGAACACTTACTTTGGTGCCCTCTCAGGCTTTCATTGGAATTACCAGGAATTTATTCTTGGAAACTTTTGACACCTAAAGGAAGGGCCACGAATACAGGCACTCAGCAGTCACCAGTTTGAAGTAACTCTCGCCAATAAATAAGACTGTATGGAAATCAAGTTCACTGGAAACAGTACTGTGTATTGTTACTATCCTCGTGAATCCTTCCTAGCAGGGAGCTGTGGAAGGATCTGCAACAGGTACATGCAGACTTCGTCTCTGCATGTAACAAGTGAGCGATACAAGGAAAAATAAAGGGCACCATCAATTATCAATGGTGCACCTGCTAATTGGAGGCCTGCAGTCAGCCTTGGAAGACCAGAAATGTCAAGGCTCTGTGTTCTGATAAAACTACCATAGGTCAGTGAAAGGCAGGAGCAGCAGAAACCTGAACGTGAATGTGAAGCAGAGTTTTCAGGCTGCCTTTGTTACTGGTCTTTACACTTGTTATAGTTTCTATAGCCAATTTTCGGATTTTGACTTTGCCCTTCTTAATTTGAGTTTATGAATGATTAAAGTATCTAGACCTCAAAGTTACCCCTTAAGCTCTAGCCAATGATAACTGTTATCTACAAATACAGTGTTAACATTTTGTGGTTTGAAAAATATCTCATTTATATTTAATCAGCTTTAAAGAGGGACTATAAAGAGGGACTATAAAGAGCCTACGATTTTCATAGCATATAAATATTTTCACATAAAGAAAGTCTGTGTGAATATTTAAATTCTCATTCGGGTAACACAGCAGGTAGACTGAAGATAAGAATTATTTGGGTAGGTATTCGTAGCACTACCATTTCTGAACTAGAAATGTGTACCAGGCATTCATTCTTGCCTCAAAGTTTTCTTCCTTTATCAGTGTACTCCTTGTGCTTAAGCTAGAATAATTGAATATGTAGGATTTTATTAGCTTTTCCTGGAAATTTTTAATAGTATTTCACTCTGTTGTCAAGATACCAAGTAGCATGTCTTCACTTCTAAAGAAAAACAGATGCCCATTCTATGGCAGAATACCTATGTTATAATATTATGAAATCTTGGGGGTTCAATAAAAACATACTGATTGACTTATGTTAAATAGCATTAAAATTATGTGCATACTTACACACACACATACGTATTTCTAGGGACACACATATTTGCACTTTAAAATATAAGAGGGAGGTGTGGAATCATTAAAATGCCTTCTGTGATTAAAGTTCTCCACTATGATACAATATTATAATATAAACAAAATATGTATTTATGTGCATATAAATATGTATAAATAAGAGCTATGTTTTAATATCTATTTTATATTATATAATAACCATAATAGCTTTCTTTCTTTCCTGAAATTGAGTTCTCTATGATTTTATTTACTAGAAAATCATCAAAGTCTATCTCATTTTTTTTCTCTTCAATCCTTTGTACATCACGTTTGACTCAAGAAGCACTGAAGTGACTTAGAACATCTCTTCCAGGGGCTGGGGATATAGCTCAGTTGGTAGAGTGTTTGCCTCACATACACTAGGCCCTGGGTTCAATCCCCAACACCACAAAAAACAACAAACAAACAAAAAAAAAAACCCTCTCTTCTGGCACACTTCATAACACCTTCTCCCCTACTTCCATTGCCTTGGCTTCTGAGATGGCTATTCTGAGGCTTTTCTTTATAACTTTTAAACCTCATGTGAACCTAAAAGCATATATATACATATATGTATATATTCATATTTTAAGGTGTATATGTATTGATGCATACTTTTTAATTCATCTGTCACTTCTGTTTATGCTTGATATTTTCTGTGTGAGATTCACCTGTCTCACTCTGTGGTTTGGTCATTTCCACTGCTCTATAATATTCTGGTAAATAAATATACCGCAATGCAATATGTGATCAACAGTCCTTTGGCTGGATTCCAGTGTTTGTTGTTATACACAATAGCATAGGGCATTACTCTGTATTACATATGTCCAGAAGTTTCTCTAAGAGGTAGACTTAGAAATACATTTCATTATTGGGCGTATGGACTTTCAGCTCTATTAGAAAATAGTAAGAGAGAGCTTTTTTCCCAAGTTATAGAGATGCACATAATCACCTTCAGTAAACCAAGTTTTTATTCCTTGGAACATTCTTGCTATTATACAATATTGACAGACTAAACATTGTTCTAATTTGATAGATGTAACATGGTATTCATTTATAGTTTCAATTTGCAGTCCTCTGAACGTTAGTGGTAATATGCATACTTTTTTGTTTATTGATCATTAGATTATCTTTGAGTTGCTTTATTTTTCCCTCTATAATTGATACATAAAACCTCTTTAAAATTTTTAATGGCTAGTATTTTGTCAGTTACATGTGTTTTCATTAAATACTGCCACAATGCTGTTGCCTGACAACCATCGGCAATCCTGCTGTCACAGGAACTAGGTATTCACACCATCCTGTGGGCTGGTGCACAGGTTAAGCTGGCTGGGAGATTTTTCTGATCTTGGCTGGGATCCTCTCCTTGGCAGTCTGCTGGAATGTGGTTGATCTATTATTAACAGAATAGCCCTTGTTCAAATGTGTCATTTCTTTAACTCCCTCTCTCTTCCTGAATATGCAGCATGCTGTTAGTAACACAGCTGTAATGGGTGCTCATACAGAGAGCAATTTTTGCATGCATTTGGACAGTAAGCACTTTAGGACTGTTTTTTTTTTTTTTTTTTTCTATTTTTAAATTGATTTATTTTATTTTTAAAATTGTAAAATTTGTTTTAATTAGTTATACGTGACAACAGAATGCATTTGTGCACTTTGATATATCATACATACATGGGATTATAATTTCTCATTTTTCTGAATGTACATGTTGCAGAATCATATTGGTCATGCAGTCATATATATACATAAAATAATAATGTCTGTTCCATTCTATTATCCTTCCATCCTCACATCCCCTCCCCTTCCCTCCCTTCACTTCTCTCTACCTAATCTAAGGTAACTCTATTTTTCTCTAGTGCCCCACCCACCTTACTGTGAATTAGCATCTGCATATTAGAGAAAACTAATTACCTTTGGTTTGGGGGGATTGGCTTATTTCACTTAGCATGATATTCTCCAACTCCATCTATTTACTGGAAAATGCCATAATTTCATTATTCTTTAAAGCTGAGTAATATTCCATTGAATATATATATATATATATATATATATGTATATATATATATATATATATATATATATATATGTCTCCAACATTTTATTTATCCATTCAGCTATTGAAAACACCTAGATTGGTTCCATAGTTTAGCTATTGTGAATTGAACTGCTAGAAGGACTGGTTCTTTAGCAGAATTGTTGTAGCAACACAGAGGCAACTTGACATTTCATTGATTCCGTCAAGTTGCCCTTAAAAGGGTTTTACCAGTTTATTCCCCCACATGCTATATGAAGAACCCTCTTTTCCCATTGGTTCAAAATGTACCTCATTTTTATTTTATTTTATTTATTTTTTTTACTTACCAGCCGTCTCTTTTTTTTCTATTTTCAATGTCTTTTGTAATTACTTTCTCATCCCTTTCTTAACTTTTCCTTTAAAGTTCTCTTTCATCTTGATTTGTAGGAGTTTTAATTTTCATTCAGTCTAAGATTTGATTAAGAAATCAATTATGATAATTTGTTCATAAAAATTTATTTTTTATTCAGCCAGATTTGTCAGCTTTTTCCTTTAGAGCATTTTTGCTTAAACTCTGGGGATTGAACCCAGAACTCAGGTATGTTAGCAAGTACTCCACCAGAGAGCACCTCTCTTGTTTTCTCTTCTGGAAGGCACTCTGCATACACAGTATATGGCTAAAGACATGGACTTGCTTTTTCTTTGCCACACAAAGAATAAAGCATTGTGTTGCTATTTTTGCTGGCATTTTTCATTAAGATCTCAGATTTACCCAGAATTCACTGTGTCCAGGTTGCACTGGGAATCTGTGTTTCTTTTCTCCCAATTATAGAAGCAAATTCTATGGCAACTTTTTATTTATACCTGAGACTAGTATCTGAAATTTCCAATAAATATAACTCCATATAATTAATCATAGACAGAATTTTATAAATATTTTAGTTTCATTGGAACTGATTATCAATCTTACTCTATTATTTACTAATATTCTCACAATTTTTTCCTTTTAACATGCTAATGACTACATCCCACATTTCACAGCATTGCTAAAGATTTATTTTAAAAGCTGTTTCTTCTATTATTTCAGTGAAGTTTTAAGAGAGAAGAGAGATGATAAAAAAAAAAAAAAGGGGGGTGGGGGCTTGAATTTATTCCATGTGAAACCAGAATTTTTAGATGAAACTTGATTCCCTGCTTTGGCAATTTCCTTCTGGTTTCTGTCTCTAAAATTTGAAGAATACGGTTCATGCCTATAATCCCAGCACTTGGGAGGCTGAGGCAGGAGGATTGCGAGTTCAAAACCAGCCTCAGCAATGGCGAGACACTTAGCAACTCAGTGAGACCCTGTCTCTAATAAAATACATAAAGGGCTGGGAACGTGGCCCAGTGGTCGAGTGCCACTGAGTTCAATCCCCAGTACCCCCCCCCAAAAAAAAAAAAAACAAGTATAAGGAAAATATTAATAACATATTGATAACATGACTTACACTGAAATTAAGAACTTCCCATAAAGGCCCTTCAAAGAGTAAAAGCTAAGCCATAGATGTGTGTACATAAATTATTGGTCTCTATAAATGGAAGAGATTTTCTACAACTCAAAGACAGAAAGGCACATTATGGAAGGAGAAGAAAGCCAAAGACTTGAAAACTCACTTGCAGGGGCTCTTTTATGAAAAGTCCCTCAACCTCATTGGCCATTGGGGAAACAAAATGACAATACATGTCCATACAGGCTTAGCGATGGGCCCTGATTAAGGAAACACCGTCTCTACATTCAAGGATCTAAGCAAACCTGCTCTTTGCTTCAAAAGGAAAAACCATTTTTATCCTTCATGGTTGTTAGTTATGCAAAGTCCTTGAAAAGGTAGTTCACAGAGAAGAACAGGCAGCACCCCTGCTTTCAAAACCTGCAGAATCATGAGAGACTCACAGAGAACATCCTCCAATAGCCATTGGATTGGTTGAGCAATGGGCTTATGATAGGATTCTGCTTATGATTCTTATGATATAATTCTGCAATGGAAAGTAGTGAAGAGTTGGCTAGAGGACACTTGAGGTTGTTTCTTCCCTATATAAAAGGGGACACAAGACTGTTCTATTCTGTGTTCGGATGTTTTCCTCTGCATGCCACACCTGGAAATGTGGGAGCCCCTTGAACCATGAGAAGAAATAATTCAGACATGTGGACACAGAGGGCTGAACAGAGAGAGGTGTGTGGGAAGTTAACAGTGATTTGCAGCATTTATCAATGCACAGACGGGAGACGTGCCTGCTTTGGACTTCTTGGTGTGGAAGAGAATAAATGTCAGATGTATTTTTGTTGTTGTTGTTTTAAACTACTTTAAATCAATTTTTCTATTACTTGGCAAAAATAATATGAGCTATAACAAGTCCTGGTTAGAAACCCATCCACTTATATTCGGAGTTTTCATAATTTGCCAAGATTCACACAGACAAAACGACTACTCCAAATCACAAATCTTAAATGTATGCACAATATGTTCATTATGCATTATGATGGTAATGTTTTCATGATGGAAATACTGTATGCGCCTTTTCTACAAACTAACAGATAGAAAAAGAATTTAATTTTGTGTGTCTGAGTTTTATGATTGTTCCTGAGAGTTCCAGGAGTTGTGTTCTTGTAAAAGTGTATTAAATAGTTCCATAAATTGACTCAAAACTTTGTGAAACGTTTCATTTCCTGTCATGAGTCCAAATCCCCAAGGCTCTCAGAAGCGACACCTTGTCACACTGGACCCCCAGTCAGTTTACCAAATGTGCTTGGCTTTCCTCATGCCCCCATGTTAACCCCACCACCCTCACACACAGCCTTGACTCACGTCAACACCCACACTAGGGTATGGAAGCTCCATGTTTGCATGATGTCTTGCCTGTGTGCAACAGCAGGTTCTTCTTCCTAATGCTTACACTTGAATAGAGTCACCTTCCTTAAAGTCCAGCTCCTATATATAAGTGTTAAGTATTCAGATATTTCTTTAGTCATGTATTTCTCTGTACCTAACAAATTCCACATCCAGTGTGTAGAAGACACCATCTCCACCAACTCATTACTCCTTTTTAAATGGGCTAAGCTCCAAATACCAATATGTTCATCTTTGTGCCTGATGGGTCTATATTTTCTTCCTTTGAGCTTGAAGGATTCAAAACTCACACTAGGAACCCACCACCACGGCCAGAACCAGCAGCTCCGAATGAGCCGCTGTCAGGAGTTGGTGCACGCCAACAGCACGCTCCTTGTGTAGAATACGGAGGTTTGTGTTTTTCATCTTTTGTCAAAATTTTGCCATGCTGAAGAGCCACTCGGCAGCTCAGACACACATTCAGTAACTCACCATTTACTGACGATTTCCTGTGCTCTACTCCCAAACCAGTGCTACCTGTACGTCCAGGAAACTATTTGCATCTTTTCTCATGGTCTGCTTCTGAGAAACCTGCACTAAGACAGAACAAGGGGCAGGAGTAGTTCCAAGAATCAGTTCAGGGGTCCTCAGGGTCATTGGTTCTGGTGGCAGGACTGGAGAGGAGTGTGACAATCCCTAGAAGCCCACAGAACCACAATGGCCAACTGTCACCGTAGGGAGTGGAACAGGACACAGGTAAGGGGAGATGCTCATGCAATTTTCTAAGTATTGGAACATGAATTTTCAATGGCAATTTCAAGAATTGTGGAGTAAGTTAGTTCTCATTAAGTGCCAATCATGCAATAAAGACAGGAAAGGAGAGACTCAGGTGAGCCACCACTAGTTAAAACCAAAATATAAAAGCAGAAGTTCTTTTTTTTTTGGTACCGAGGATTGAACTCAGGGGCACTCGACCACTGGGCCACATCCCCAGACATATTTTATTAGAGACAGGGTCTCACTGAGTTGCTAAGTGCCTCGCCATTGTGAGGCTGGCTTTGAACTCGCGATCCTCCTGCCTCAGCCTCCCAAATGCTGGGATTACAGGCGTGCACCACCGTGCCCGGCTAAAGCAGAAGTTCTTAACGTCAGAGTGAATCGTGTCCATCTCCTACGGGTGCCAGACGACAGGACTAAAAACAAAGCCCAGGATCAGATTGTGAGAAATGAAATTGCACTATTTAAATTTTTTTTTTTTTTTTTTTTTTTTTGCTGTTTTTTTTTGTTTGTTTTCAGTCCTGGGAGGTCTTTGTTGTTACATCAGGGAGCATGACCCAGAAGTTCTGGTACCTAGAAATCTGGGGTGAGACATCTGTGTGAAAATGCTTGTCATCTTGAACCTCTTGAGGCCTTGAACACCTTGGGCCTGCAGGCATGGGCCACACCCCTTGCTCAAGGGTAGAAAACCCCTTGTCTGGAGACCATTCAGATGTCCCACTTGCAGCAAAAACTTTAATTGACTTTGAGATGTTCAGATTTGACTCCATCTTCTCTTACTTATTCCAGGGATATAACCAGGACCGTATTTCATCAGGGACCCCGGGAAGCACCTCTGCTTCAGAAGGAAAACTTGTCTTCACTGAGAGCTGTCGTCCCTGGCATTAGACACTTCCTGGAAATGGGTCACAAAGGTAGGGACTAGGGTGTCACCACAGCCTGTTGAGGAAGGTGGAAAGGGGGTGGGTAAGAGTGTTTAGTCCCTGAAAACCAACCATGTACCGGGCAACGCTGCTCCTGAACAGAGCCCAGGAGCACCCACTTAACAACAACAACAAGGAGTGGGATGGCGGGGAGGGTTCCAGCACTGTCAGCAAGTCCAGACCGAGTGTTCTTGATGGGATGGTGGAACAAAGCCCCCAGGCACGGGGCTCTCTGGGGTCCATGGAGCCGCTGTATCCTAGGAGAGTAGGGGTCATGTAGCAGTCTTGAGCTCGCACAGTGCAAGCTGTCTAAGGGCCCTGACCTGGAGACATCTAGGACAAGCTCACGCACCACGTGTTCTTAGAGGTGAGAAGGAGAAGAGATGGCAAGTGCCTCCACTGGCTCATACAACCAGGAAAGATGACGCCTGGGAGAGCCCAGGGCGGATGTCAGCAGCTGCGAGGTCTCATCCAGTTTCCAATGGGACAGTTCCATGCCCCAGAGATCCTTGTTTAGAACAGAAAAGGGACACCAAACACCACAGTAGTGACTTTGTGAAGCATTTCCGAAGGAGCATTTAGCCATTTGCCATGATATATGTACACTGATAAAATAAGAGCACTGAAGTTTTGAGGATATTTGAATACAGAATCTAAAATGCCAATAATGCCCGGATACTCAAAACACCATCACGCGCCACTGTTAGAGTGGGGACACGTGGAGGCCCGTGACAGGAGGATCCTGGCCAAAGGGTGCCTCGCCTTGGGCCAAACCACCCTCCAGGCCTACCCAGTGCTGCCCCAGCATGGGTAGCTTCTCGGCTGGCTTCCCGCTCACATCGGTTTCTTGACCGGTAGAGTAATGCTGTCAGAGCGGCACAGACTACGCTGACTCACGCTGTCCCTGGCCAGTGCAGAAACTCAGAGCAATGCCACACTCTGTTAGAATGGCAGTGATCAAGGTCACCCTCAGTAGCTTAAGAGATTCAGGCTCATAGTGCTACTTAGATCCTTGCTTATTTCACCAGTCTTGTCCCTTTAAAAGCCATATAGACTCCAGCAACGACAGTGGACAACCAGGAATTACTCAAGATGTAGACCCATCCTCAGCTATTTTATGGGAGGTGGTGTCTTTTAGATATTGCACAAACTCTAGGATGTGGTATGTGGCTCTTTGCATCCATATCACAGAGCATCAGAATCATTTATTTTAGCTTTGCATGAACAGCAAAATATACTCACAACTGTGTGTCAGGATCGTGCTACCCCTCCTGACACTTGTCACACTGGAGATGTCTGCATATTGCACATGATATATGACATTATCCTGATGTCCTACACTGAGAGTACCCTGTTAACCTGACCGGGAGAAAAGCAAGTGGCCAGAGTGCTGTGTTCCCTGTGCATCAGAGGGTGTGAGACAAGTCGTAAACCATTCAGGACATGTCACACAGCTATCATATTTAAGTGTCCAGAGAGCAGGGTCATGCCAAGATAGCTCTTCCAAGATAAAGGACCAGTTATTGCACCTTGCACCCCACTACTAAGGGAAGGCTGAGCTTAGAAATCCTCTTCTTATTTTGAAGCCAGCACACAAACTCTTGAAAATATGGCTCCACCCTGTTTATCAGACAACTTGGAAAGTTCTCAGTTTGGTTGTGTCTGACACATTACACGACGGTGCTGAACCTCTGGACACTCCAGTAGGAATATCATGCACAGACTCTCAGGGTGTTAGGGCAGGGACGCGCCAAATGCAACACATGGTTTAAAGGCAGCTCTAGACTCGCTATTGGGCCCTGGTGGCCTGAGCACTGAGCATGAAGCATGGAATAAAGACTCAAGCAGAGCTGCCCATCGTGACCGAGTGTTATGCAAGCCAGCAAGTCATGGCAGCGATCGAGTGCAGAAGACATCCATCATGCAATTGCAATTAAGCATTTTGAGTCGTGCCCAATCAGGTGTGGTGGGCACAAGTAACTTGCAAGTACAGGTGACTGGTCTGTCTCTCAAGGCTCTCTCTCAGCTTGTGCCTGTGGTTTCATGGGGGATCCCTAAGACTAGGCACTAAAAAAGAGAAAATTGAAGGCCTGGCTCATAGATGCCTGAATAGACACATTGGTGCAAGCCCAAGATGCATTGCTGCTGCAGTGGGGTCCCACTAACTGTGGCCCTGAGGGACTTGTTACCAAGATCACCAAGCTGGTGAGGAGCAGGTGCTGACCTGACCTAAGAGGTTCACAGGTCCTGACAGCAGCAATTGCCTAGCTGTTGATCAGGAGCCTGAAACCCCAACATTTCAACAGGGGATGATGACCTGTTTGAGGGGCACAGAACTGCGGGTAGCAGCAGTAAGAGATTGGGCAGAGAGAGAACAGCTTTTTGTGTCCCTGGTTGATGTTCCCCAGAGAGCATCTGCTGCAGAGGAGGCATCTACAGAGAGGGTGAATTACACGGAGAGCAGGTATCGCCTGGTAGACCAATGACACACTAAAATTAAATGTCTGACCACACCTGCTTGGTCAACAGGCCAGCAGGCAAAGCAAGGAGTGCCCTTTCCGGAGTGGAAGAGGTCCTCATTACTCTGAGGAAGAAGGGTGCCTGAGGGGACACACTTGGGCAGCCCTGACCAGCAGGGCTCAGACTCCTGGGGCAGGAAGCTCTGGGCTCAGGTATTAAGCAAGCATTCCTGACTGAGAGTGAGTGGGATCAGGAAGGAACGTTCCAGGAGAGGGAAGATGAGTCTCAGTTCTGAGTCATAGCAGCATTGAGAGCAAATGGTGGAGAGAAACGAGGAGGAGAAATACCAAAATCCTGTGAGAAACTAAATGAATCAGAAACTACTCGTGGAGGACGTGACATCCCACAGAGCCCCGAAGAAATGAGTCCAGACCAGACAAGATGGGCGGCCACTGGCCATCTCTTTTAGAATCAAATGTAAGCATCTACTTATTATTCATAATTCTTCCTGGCTTTAAGACAGACTAATCCAGGCTGGGAGAGTCTCCAGTGGGGCCCTTTCCTGTGGGCGTGTGGCCCTGCATGAAGCCTTTGAAAGGTGAAGGCTCTACTCCCCGAGATAACCGAGATAACCAAGGGAGCCAAGGACCCTTTGCATTTGGCTTCTTCAGCCTGGGCCACTGCTGCCCAGACAGCAGTTAATCCCTTCCATCACTTTTGAAGAGAGGTTAATGGATTTCTTTTGCATGCTTGTTATGAGCAGGTTGGTGGAAAATGAAATCTCCCAATTCCACAGTTCATCCCCTTCCTACCTGATTGCAGAAATTAGCCATTAGGGATGGGAACGTGAAACGAAGGAAGGTAATTTCCTTCCAGCTTTGAGACAGGAAACTCGGCTCTTTCGTGATGTAATGTTCCCTCCTTGTACCACGTGCTGCCAGCAGCAATGCATTGACGGAGGAGGTTTCTTTTTCCTCCTCTTACAAAGATGTGATCTGAAATATTCATGGGATAAAAATGATCCTCAACACATATCATGTATTTCAGCCTTTTCCAGAAGATTAATGTACCAGACACCTAAAATTAGTTTTCTTTCCTTTCTAGGCTTACATAATGTGTGGTTTTCCCTGTAGATCAGTTATTCACAAGTAGTCATTCTTTCCTAATGTGCGTGAGACTACGTGACACTGCTTCCAGAAAGATTTGTTCCTTCACAAATGGCTGGCTGGGCCTGGTACAGAATAGTTGTGTGTAATGTTCAGTAGCTATTTTTAGATGCCTCAGAGGATGATTCAATTAATATTGTCAGATGGTGCACTGGCCAAATGCAAATCAAGGCTCTGTAAAGAAAGATAATGAGAGAAGATTCTTTATGTCTTCCTTTCTATTACAATAGAAATGATAATGGGAGACGAACATAATCTTTCTTTCTTTTGTAGTTCAGTTATTCCAAAAGGCCTTTGAATTCACTGGGGAAAGTTCTTCATCTATCAGGGCTCAGGGTCGGCCTACTTGACCAGAGTAACCTTATCTCCCAGTTTTGAACTATGAGATTTCTAAGACTAAATTCTCGTGTTCTGGCCATGTCATTTATCCAAACAAATTTAAAAATAGTTTTGCAAGATTTGGACATGCATATCATGTTGCTTCGGATATTTATATTTTTCTTCATGAATATTTTCAGAAACATTTGTCATAAAATATTTACATTCTTTTTTTAATATTTATTTATTTGTTTTAGTTGTACACAATGCCTTTATTTTTACGTGGTGCTGAGGATTGAACCTGGGCTGTGCACATGCTAGGCGAGCGCTTTACCACTGAGCCACAATCCCAGCCCAGAAATGCTTACATTCTTATAATCATTTTTAGAAATGTTTCTGGATGCTCAAAGTTGGAAGAACAAATATAAAGGACATATAGGTGAAAAATATCTGTCATAGATATATAAGAAGGCAAATACCATTAAGGAAAAGTTTAAAAGAGAAGCAAGTATACCAAAGAGGATGTGAAAATGTCATTCTGTTTTGAAACATGCAAAAACTGACCAATAAGCCATGTGCATTCAATGTCCCTGAATGTATTAGTTATAGCTGAAACCAAAGTATAAAAAGCAATTATTAATCAAAGCAAAATTGAATGTACCCAGAAGTCAAAGAGGTAATTTAAAGACAAGACTATTTCAGGCAATTTAATTTCAATACCTAAAGGTTTGAACAGAGAAGCACCCTTACCTTATGTTTCTAAGTATTATATTATTTTAAGTAGGTAGGATTCAACAATTTTAATAACAAGTGACATACTTCAGATTCATGCGACCTTTGAATTCAACTCACAAAGCAGCCCCATCAGCATCGGCGCACTCAGGGTTAGGGGGCCTGACCATGAGAAGGCAGAGTCCTGCAGGCTTTGGGAAAGACGGTGACTAAACTTGGCATTTCAAAACCTCGAGTGTTTCCTGCATATGTCATGGTATGTTAATATTTATGGGAAAAGGAAACGAGTTTGAACTTGCAGCCGGACACAGTATCAATGACTTTACACAGAAGATAGCCTCGTCCACCAATTGCAACACCTAGAATATCTAAACCCAGAAAAGCTCATGCTCTATGACAACAAATCCTGTTGTCAGTCTCTCAATGAGGGGCAAATAGTAAGCGCTCAATAAATACCACTGAAATAGCGAAGTGAAGCAAATGGCAGTCAGCAGCCCGAGAACTGTGTTTCTGTCCAAAGGGTTTTTGCTTCTTCATAAATGAGCCTGGACACATTTCTTTCCCAGCAAGAAAAAACTGAATGTTATACATAACACACACACACACACACACACACACACACACACACACACACACACATGCATATAAGGGAATACGATGCTAAACAGGTATTAAAAGGGGAATATTCTTCTATTCACAAATTGTATATTCTCTATTACCTATGAGTAGTGCACAGACTTACAGCTTCTAACACCAGACACCCAGGATTCAAAACTGTAGTCTCACCAATCGCCAGCTGTGTGACATTGGCAAATCGACTAACTTCTCCTTGTTAGTAAATGGGAATGACAAGAGCTACTCATTCATTAGTCATAAGAAGTAAATGAATCATCACCCGTGGGTGCTAATGGAGCCCGGGGACTGTTCTAGATCTGGCGGTTATTGCTCATTTTAGCACAAGAAATGGAAACACTTGGGTCACCCTGGTCCTCCTCAACTCCAGCCCTTTCCCTCACTGGTCACCACATGCATTCCGTTCAGAGTAACCTTTTGAAATTGTGCCCTGCCTACGCAACAAAAATGTGCCCTTACCATAAACAAAACACAAAGTTTGTAGCCTAGTATGCAAAGCCTCTGCCAGCCTAATTTCATTGTCTTACCCCCTACTGGTCCCTCCCACTCATCTTTTCATAGAAATTAATTGCTCATTTTCTGAAATGACCCTTTCTGTTCCCATCTATGATCTGCTGTCCTATACCCAGTACCAGCTGCCCTCTTGGCCCTGTTCTTCCCTTATGGTGTTGAATGCCTTGTCTCCCCACGAACCCTTATCTAAGTGCAAAAGTTTGAATTTGTATGTTATAAAAGCAGAATAAGGATGTGTGCATTGATTCTGAAACTGACCAGTGTTTATAGTATGTATTTTACAACTATCTAATATTTCTTGGCTCATTCATAAAAAGCTTCCATCTCTCCTGGATTTATGGGTGAGGAGATCTGTGTTGTCATTATGACCTTGTGTCATTTCAGTGCATTGCTGCCATTACCTGCAATGTGACATTTTACATTTTTGAACTCTGTCTTGTTGAGGGATAACTTGTCTTGGGCAACCCAAGACCAGCATGCAAGATTAATTTCATGTGCTGATAATTAAGCTTTTATTCAGCTTTTATTAAATAAAAAATTTTAGTTTATAATGTCTCAGTTTTTAATAACTAATTAGTTGTGCGACCCTGAGGCTAATTGTCTTGATAAAATGCCTCCTATGAACCTGAAGTTTTCAGAATAATAGGAAGGTAAGTGAACTCTGTTAGAGTGATATTTTAAACATAAATTTTTGATCAGAGAGTGAAAATAGGAGATTTTGCATAAGAAGGCTCAGGTGTGGGTCCCAGTTTGAGTGGCATGAAGCAAAGGGTCTTCTCCTGCCTTTCATTTGTAGCTTCTTTATCTTTCAAGTGAGGTCATGAGTTCCTGGGCAGCTGCCTGGTACAGTCATTGTGAATTGCAAACTAAACCCTGTATTCTGAACACTTTGAAACTGTGTGCTATATGGATAGAAAGGATTACTTTTGAAAAAGGATGAGATATTTCTACAGCTTTCTTGAATCTTTAAGTATAAAAACTTAGGTCTGATAGTTTTAATTCTTATACAGTTGTTACTTATAGTCTGATAACAGTTAACCTGATGATAGATTTGCTACCTTCTGCCATCGCTGAGTGGAGTTTACCTTAAATACAGAAGGAAACCAGTCGCTGTCTTCCCAGAGCCTCAGAGTGGGAGGAGGCAAGGGTCCACAGGAACTGAACCCTAGTGGCTAGGGCCTGGATGAAGTGGGAGCTAACTAATCAGTTAGTTTTCTATGGCTGCTGAAATGAATTCTTCCAAATGACGAGGCTTTACATAGCACGCGTGCGTTTCCCTCGGGTGGGGAGGCTGAGGTCTAGAACGACTCTGATTGAAACTAAATCAAGGTGAGTGGGGCTCCGTCCCTAAGCAGCTGGGGAGGAGATCCATTTCCCTGTCATGTCCAGTTTCTAGCAGCCACCTATGTCCCTGGGCGGTGGCCCTGCCCACAGTGACACTCTGAGGCACTGGGTTAGGATGGGGTGTCCGTGGGGAGGAGAGAGGACACATTCTCTTTTTAGAGTTGAGACCTTGTGCCTTCAGGCCCTTCACGTACTCCTGACTCTGCTCCCCGTTCAATTCCGTGGGGACTTTGAGACATTCCCTTGTCTTCACACCAGAGGAAGGAGACGAATGTAAATTGAATACGGAAATTACTTTCCCAAATTCAATGCTCCTTCTGTACTGTCACTAGAGGAATGAAAGGAAGACTTGAGTACAATGGCCCATCCTTCCTCACTTTGGCATTCTGATGGGCCTTTCTATTTTGGAGGTTTGGCCCCGTTTTACTTGGCCTTCGCTGTGAGGCTGCCTTGGGTGATGTCACCATCTTCTCTCTTCACATGCACTGGGATGAAGTTGATTTCGAATCGGAATACCATGATGGCGAGTTTTCAGCTGGGAAAACAGAAACAGGATATGCAATAGGTAGGTCTCAATGATGGTGTTGCTTAGCAACATGGTGGCAGATTTCCATTGCAAAAAGTGGTAGGAAGGCCTCCTAGGAAAGGTGTGAATGACAGGAGCTTCTGAAAGAGACCCTACCAGGAGAAAAAAGTCACTGAGCCATTCTGCGATGATAATAGAATAAAGAGAATAAATTTACCATGCATTCATTATTTCTTATTCTTTATGTTCCAATGCTTCTTCACTCCTGTACAGTCTAGCATTTGGGAAGGCAAAAATTCAAACAATACAACTGTAAACTTGGAAGTTTCATCATATACTATCACCCAGAGGTACAATAGTGAAATCTTTTGTTAATATTTTCACATTTATTTTTCCCATGTTTAGAGCACTGCAACTTTTTTGCGCCAATAAAAACAATTTAACTATTATTAAATGCCAATTGAATGGATAAGTCAAGCAATAATCAGGGTCCTTTGGTCTGACAAAGATCATAAAAAGTAAAAATCATACCACTTTCATATGTGTGGAAAAGTCAGAGCAAACACAACTCCTTCAGGTGTTTTATCTATGTTGTGTGTCATTCATGTCTTTCAAAACAGTTCAGGACACAGCATGTTGCTTTAATTGGACACAGCACCTTAGTTTTAACACTGACCACCTTGAGATGAGACAAGTTTTGGGGAACGGCCTGTCTACCTGCCACTGTGTGATGTCAGCACTGACATCCTCACCATAGGCTGGGGGCTTAGCAGGAGAGTCTCAAGGCTTCCAGTGGTAACCGGTTGGTCCTCAAGCTCCCCAGCAGACTGCCATTGTCTGAGGACTTTCCTGGGCCAGTAAGGCTGGAGCCCGACTTGCCCATACAAAGTCATCCCAACTTATCTCAGCATCTCGGCTACCTCCCAAAACCTTCATCAACACAGCAGCAGAGGTTTTGGGGTCTCCCCTGAACCCACACAACCCACACTGCTGCCATGTGCAACCCCTAAACTCCTGTCTTGTGGGTCAGCCTGATCTCTAGGTAACTGCAAGCATCCCGCTATACCCTCAAGTATTCCTAACAAATGCGCCCTGAGCCTGCACTGGGTATCGATTCTCACTTTACCCTGGTCTGCTATTCAACCCCAATTATTCAGACACATTTGCTGGACTTAGAAACTCTTTGCTGCTTTCTCCCCAGCTGTAGCGGTATAACACAAGCGTGGGCCCATTTGTCCAAAGGACATTTCAACTATAACATCAAGTTATTTTTGTGATGAAAAACCATTTTAAAATTACAAGAACCAGTAGGATATGTAAATATTGTGTCTTCTGCCTGTTTGTGGCAGTCAAAGCAAAATTGTTTAAACCAGAGAAATCATTGTCAAAAACCTATTTAGGTCATTTCACATGTAAAATCATTTGTCTGAGTGGTCTTTAGATGGCTACGTTAGATTCCTATGGATGGGCTAGCAAATTCCCACAACCTGAGGGGCTCAAAACAATAGAAACGTATTCTCTCAGCCTCCTGGAGGCCAGCAGAGCCGAGCTGAAGCACCAGCATGTCCACATTCCCTGCAAAGGCTCCGGGGAGAATCTGGCCTTACTCCTTTGGTTTCTGAGGGCTCCGGGTGGTTATTGGCTTACTCCAACCTCTGCCTTCGTCTTTCCCTGGGCTTCTTCCCAAAATCGTTCTGCTTATGCTTGTAAGAACATTATCACTGGATGGATTCAGGGCCCACCCTAACTCATCTCAAGCCTTAATTACAAAAGCAAAAATCTGATTTCCCAATCAGGTCACACTTGGAGGTTCCCAGTGCATGTGGATTTGGAGGGACAATACTTAACACATCACAATGTCATGGGACAAAAATGTGTAGATGAGTAATTTCTAGGAAATTATTACAGTACAGTACAGTATTTGACATTTTAGGTGAGCTCCTGCTATGGTCTCCATGTTTGTTCTACCATTCTGTGTTGAAATTCTTAACCCCAAAGGGATCATGGGGGGAGGTGGGCCTTGTGAAGGTGATTAGTTCATGAGGTGAGAGGCCTCACTGATGGAAGTAGGGTCCTAATGAAAGAGGCCCCACAGAGCTACCAGGTCCCTTCTTCCACGTGAGGACACAGAGAGAAGCCATCACCTGTGAATGTGAGGTAGGCCCTCGTCTCAGGTCAAGTCTGCCAGCGCCTTGAGTTCTCAGGCTTCAGAACTAGGAGAAATATATTTCCATTACTTATAAGCTACCTAGTGTTAGGGAAGGTTCAAAATGGCTACAGTTAGGCCCCCCTGCCTGGGCTTCCAGCAGGTTATGTTATGTTTTTAGCATGTAGTACAGGTCATAAATCAGTGATGCTATGGTTGGTGAGTAGTCAAGGTCATAAACACTCTGATCCAGCATGTGCAATCAAGGTCACAAACATTTGCTTGTGAGCATGCACCCACTGGTGTAACCTATGGGCCATGTGCCTTTTTGCTTTGGCCTGCAAAGCTAAAAGGCTTCTGGAAAAGACTCAGGGGGCAAAATGGTCCTGGCTGGGCTAAATGGAACTTGCTGGGGGCTGAGGCTGGAGCTGGGGCTGACTAAGGGCTCTTGCCACCTCTGGATGAAAGCATGTCTACTATCCTGTGTCTTGAGTCTTCTTTCACCTGCTGGGACCTGAATCTGTTTCCTGAGTCTGAGCCTCTGCTCGATACCTAGTCTATGGTATTTTGTTATAGCAGCCTGAATGGAATAAGGCTGTTCTTGAACATATTCTGCATCACAGCGAGTTAAGCGCTCAGTGAAAGCAAGTCATGTGATTCTGACATCTTCATGCAATCTGAGCTTCATCCAGTATTCCAAAGTCCCAGAGCTCACAAAGGCATAAGATGGAAGACGGAAGAAAATTTATCCCCAGCTCCTTAACCACCAGGTAGATTATATTAAACATTCTTAACATTCCAATGGATAAAGGAAGCAAGAAATTAAAGTGACCAGGGCATCAGCACCTGTAAGCTGCCTGTCGTGGCCAGCCACAATGCCGCAGGAGGAAAACTCTCGGAGGCAGAGTAAAGCTATTACTAATTTTACTTCTACTTTCTTAGAGAGAGCTTAGAGAAAGAAAGATTTTTCTTCTTCTTAGAAAGAGCTTAGAGAGAAAGATTAGAGATAGCTTTTTCTTCTTCTTCTTCTTAGAGCTTAGAGAGAAAGAGAGAGAGCTTGAAAGAGAGAGATTTCTTCTTTAGAGAGAGAGAGAGCTTAGCTTTTAGAGCTTCTTTCTTCTTTCTTCTTTCTTCTTTCTTCCTCGGGAGCCTCTGCCTGACTCTGACCAGGAATTACTTCTTCTATCTGGTTCCTCTTCTGTAACCGCTCTGCCTACGTTCTGGCTGCTCTGATTCTTTTCTTCTTCTCCGACCCGAACTCTTCTTCCGACCGAGCGACTGCATGACTGACTGAATGAATTCATTCTTCTCCTGACTCCGACCGCTTTCACCCGGTTATATACCTTTAGCTTTGCGGGTGCCTCACGTGCATTTACAGGTGCGTCACATACATACTTATTATCAGGTGGAACTTATGGCTTCCAGCTGACCGCAATAGCCATCTCCCTAATTGGGGCTCCTTCAAGCACCCTGCCACTGTGCCATACCAGCCTGTCTGCTGAGGGAGGATTCTCTCCAGCCTAATGTGCCCCATCAGGCAGTCTGAGGACTCTGATGAGACCATGATGAGGTATTGCAGGTTCTTTGTGGCTTGTTCTCAGGTGTCTATGACCAGGTTTCATTTGCCTAGAGACAGAAGCTACACACTGGGAATTGGCCCATTGCCACTGAGGTTGCTACCTGTTACAGTTTAGATATGAGGTGTCTCCCAAAATCTCATGTGTGAGAGAACGTAAGAAGGTTCAGAGGTGAAATGATTGGGTCATGAGAACCTTAACCTAATCAATGCATTAATCCCCTGAAACAGATTAACTGTAGGCAGGTACAGTGTGGCTACAGGAGTGGGTCACTGGGGCTGTGCCTGTGGGGTTTATATTTTATTGGTGGTGAGGGTAGTCTCTCTCTGCTTCCTGTTCCATGTTATGAGCTGTTCCTTCTGCCACACTCTTCCACCATGATGTCTTGTTTTACCTCAGGCCCAAGTAATGGAGCTGGCCATCTATGGACTGAGAACTCTCAAACTGTCAGCCCCTCAAATAAACTTTTCCTCCTTAAAATTGTTCTTGGCAGGTATTTTTTGGTCACAGCAGTGAAAAAAGTTGACTAAAACACTACCTAAAAATCAAGATTCAAGATTCCTTTCTTCTTGGTGTGTGCACAGCTAGCTTCAGAGTTTAGAGGCCGGGGAACCTCTCATCAGTATTCTACCTCTGTGGTCCCTCTAATGTGTAGCAACCCCAGAAAAGAGTGGAGTTCTGTGTCCTGGATTGGTTGACCAGAACACAGCTAACTTTGTTCTCTTCAATTACAGCACATGGATATGCTGAACCTTGGGGTCCTTCCGTGTCTAATATGAGATGACCACAAAATACAGACGAAGAAAACAGCTGAACATCCTTACACCAGACTTGAATGGGTCTCTTTCTATGAATGTGGCTAAAATAGTTAAGCAGTGTCATAGTCTGTGTGGTTGTTTCAAATTTTTAAAAATAGTGAACCAGTAGAAATCCTAATAAGGAGTTTTTTTTTTTTTTTCTGCATGTGCACGTTTAAATGAACACATATCTGCATTTCCCCCCAGTAATACTGTATTTATGTGTGTAAATTATTTGTTGGAAAAAAAAAAAAGTGTAATTATACAGATTACTTTGAAAAGAGAAATTAGTTGAAGTATAGAGATAAGTCTAATATTTTAAAATAAGTACATGATAATAAAGAAATATAAATTTAAAAAGTGTGCTGAATCTAGGCATGCAATAATTAAATATGGGCTGGAGATATAGCTCAGTTGGTAGACTGCTTGCCTCACATGCCCAAGGCCCTGGGTTCAATCCCCAGGACCACACACACACACACACACACACATACATACACACAATTAAATATGATTAAAAAAATCAGATTCTGTAGTTGCTGCCAGCCAGCATTTACAAAGAATCCTGAGTGATCAGCCTTCTCTATGATATTCAAAAATTGAAATAACTGGTATAATTATCACAGTTTTCCTTGATAGTGAATTCTGAAAGATGCATCTTTTGTGATTCTCATAATAGTAATATTTGCTTAGCTTTTCAATTACGTCCTCAGAATAGTCTCAGAATTAACATCCCAGTGAGCTTCAGGTTGAATAGAACTTAATAGAGGTCAAAATGTGAAGTGTGATTTGGTAAAAAACAATTCAGAAAGGTTTTAGAGCAAGTTGTGAACATCACATCCAGCAGCTGCAGGAGATTCGTCAGTGAGTGAGACACTGGCTTGAAAGATGAATTTAAAACTACATCTCCACTGGAAAGAAAGCCATCAACATCTGCTTCTTCCCAGCTGTGAATTCTTTACCAGCAATTAATGCTGATAAAAGACATGCTCATGATAACAAGCCTTCAATAAAGCAAAGACTATCAATTAGAAAAAGTATTTCATATATGCATATTGTTGCATAAGAAACTTCTATGGGCAGTAATATTCAATCGTGGCAGGAACAGCAATTCAGCAAAGATTCAGGAGCATTGACAGGGCGTTGTTGCGGGGGTGGGGGTAGGAATGCAATGGAACAAAGCCAGCACTACTTGGCAGGTCACTTACACAGGCCTATTAGGTTGACATTATCTAAACCTGTCATAAGATAAGGAGTTAAAATGAGATTGAAGATGTGTATCCCACAGAGAAAATCAACTTTGATTACAATGGAAAAAAATTAGTGGATTTTTGTTAAGGGTGCCATAAATCTTTCATAGTAATAGGTTGAACATAAATGATACCATGATGTGTGTGGTAATTTTTTTTTTTTTTTTTTTTTGTACCAGGATTGAACTCAGGGGCACTCGACCACTGGGCCACATCCCCATCCCTTTTTTGTATTTTATTTAGATGCAGGGTCTCACTGAGTTGCTAAGTGCCTCACCATTGCTGAGGCTGGCTTTGAACTCGTGATCCTCTTGCCTCAGCCTCCCAAGTGCTAGGATTACAGGCGTGCACCACCATGCCCAGTTGTGGTAAATTTTTTAATGTTATATTTTATAACTTGCTTGAAAACTGGTGTTATAAAACACACAAGTCTCTGGAAAACAGGACAGTGGCCTCCCACAACTACTGTTTGAACAGCAGAATCATGTTAGGTAGTATTGATTTTCAATATTTAAAGCAGAAAAAGCATTATGGAAATAGCTTTGCATTATGTTTTAAACAGCTGTTTCATATTTAAAAAAAAGAAACAGAACAAATATAAAATTCAGAAAACAAAAATAAACAAGTAAAATAAAAAGCATTTAATTCCTATAACCCCTTCTGCCAGAGAAAATATTCTTAATATTCTTGGGTCTGAGTGCTTTGTTCTATTTTTTACTTATTTGCATAATACTCGATATTCTAGAAATGATCTTTAATGGAGAAAACAGAATAATATTTATTGCTTATATTATTAGATACATACATAAGCAAACTCACGATGAAGACAAATGTAAATTTCCTTCAATTTTATTTTTAATATTACTGTTGTCTTCTTTTGCTATGAAAGCATAAACTCAAATGCTGGAGTTTATATCTGTTTTAAAATCTGCAGAAGTATTAAAATGATTTATATTTTACAGCACTTTAGAATTCACAAAGCACTTTCAAAAATTTATTTCTCACGTGTCATCTCAATGGCACCTGTGACTTTGAAATGCTATCTACAGAGTGCTTACAAGGCAGAGCTGTGTGTAAGGGCTCCAGCTTGTGCACCATGACAGCCCTTTAGCCAAGTGACGAGGAGGTTCCACTGGAAAGGAAGGACTGCCTGAGCTGATCTGATAGGGCCTGTGGGTCTCAGGGAGAGTTCCACTTTAATGTGAACTGTGGTGCTTTGGTCTAGGGTTGTACCACCAGGTTACGCCTGAGAACGCTTCACAGGAGATCCTTATGCACGCTCAAGGAGGTTAGGAATTTTTCTAGCTGAGTAAAGGGACTAGTAGTAGTTAACTAGGACACTAAGATAGACGCCCCCTGGAAAGCTATCACCACTCCACCGTGGAGACCAGGGAAACCATCTGATGAATGGCCACAGGGGCTTTCCAAGAACCTCTCAGCACGAGGGGCTGCACAAAAACTCAGTGTCTCCTGGGGCTGGAGAAACACTAATTCTGCACATGGCGGGCAGCTGATCCTTTCCAGCGCTCTCCTAAAGTGTTGGTGTGCAAACTCAGTCTGCTTGGTTCTTGATCCCCAAACACTTATCCATCTCACAAGTCCCTTCTTGCATATCGTGTTCAAAGGCAGCTGCTGGAGAGCACAGTCCTTCTCCTAGAGCAGCCCTCCAGGGGATGTTCTTCTAGGAGAAGTATTAAATTAGGAAGTATCAAATATTACTTTAGTATTTGATGCTTCAGTAAGTATTAAAATAGGAGCATCTTCAGGGATTATAATGGAGGAGGAGAAGGGTAAGTAAAAACACAAAATGCAAGAGACTGAGACTCTGGTTAACTGCCATGGTTTGCAGCCTTCAATGAACAGTAGATACGAGGAGACCGTGCAGTTCATTCCTCTAGTCTAGAAAACATTTAAAAATAGGAGTGTTGCCATTTTTGTGCCAACTACACAGCAGACACTATGTTGAGAAAGCAACCATCATTTCATGGTAACTGTTGGGCTGGCATTATCATACGTAACCTCATCCTATGGAAAGCTAAGGCTGGAGAGCTGAAGTAAATTTTTAGCATTGAATTGGCTGAGTCAGGATTGAAACCCAGGGCTGTGGCTACAAAGCGCAAGCAAGCTCTGGTATGTGATAATGACTTAAAATGATGTCTTTTTCTAGGGGAAAAAAGTGTTTCAGCATTGCAACTGCTTATGGAAAATTAAGTGCTTCTTTGGGCATAAGTATCCTATGGTATTACTTGCATAGGAAATCTGTACAAGTCAGGGGAATGATATTTGATTATATCATTCAGAGTATATCTGAGAAGATGTATTGAATTTCAAGTGCTACATTAGCTAGTTGAGCACAGACATCTGTTGCAATAGTTAGAACAAAAGCCTAGAATTTCAGTGGATGGATACTTCTGTTCAAGACCAGATAGTCATTTAAAATGTGGGGCATCCTAGGAAATTACTAATTCAATGTGGAGTATTCTTTAGTGCCAAACTAAAGATAGGCAATAAGCTTATTTTCTTTGTCTTGGCAAAACCCAGTCAGGACAATTTAAAGAAACAGAAAAAGTTAATCTATAGGAAATGGAAATAGGTTTTTTTTGTTTGGTTGTTGTTGTTTTGGTATGTGTTAGTGGGGAAAAATCTACAGAGTTGGAATTTAAGTATTTTCCTGGGATTTTATAACTTTTTGATATTTTTCTCCTAACTGAATTACTGTCAAGTGTGGTCAGACTTCCTTCTCTTCCTTGAGGATGTACAAGGTCCAGAGGCTGCCTTGACCCTGCATAGGAGACACCAGGTTTAGAGAAAGTTTCCCCTCTTTATTCAACATCATTGCTCTGAATTATTTCTTCTACTAGCAGTCTTAGAATGCATTATATTGATATTATTTATATGTGAAAATGAAGGAAATACATATAATTTTGCTTACTATTATATTTACAGTAATAAGTAATTTTGGATAAACAATTTGAAACCCTAACAAGTTTATTTTGCTATTTTGCTATATGTTCTTCTTGTTTGTTTTTCCCCTATAGTATTTATTTATTTATTTGTGTTTTCCTGTAGCTTAACCTGATTTTTTCCCATGTTTTTATTGGTATGTCTTAGTTGTACATAATGGTGAGATTTGTTATTACATATTCATAAATGTACATGAGATACATGATATAACACTGTAATTTGGACAACATAACTCCCCAGCACCACCCCCTCCCACCCTCTGGTCCTTTTCCTCTATGTAGCTTTTATTTTCTTAAGTCATCACTGTTTTGTTTGTTTCCTTGCAGTGAGTTAAGAGCTATAAAGTGTATATATATCACAGCAACATATACACAATGGAATATTACTCAGCATTAAAGGAGAATAAATTATGGCATTTGCAAGTAAATGGATGGAGTTGAAGATCATGCCAAGTGAAGTAAACCAATCCCAAAAAACCAAAGGCTGAATGTTCTCTCTGATAAGTGGATGCTGATACATAATGGGGGAGGGCATGAGAAAAACAGAGGAACTTTGATTGGGCAATGGGGACAGTGGGGTGGGGAGGGGTCATGGGGGCAGGAAAGATGGTGGAACAAGAGGGACATCATTACACTAGGTACATGTATGACTGCATTTATGGTGCGACACCACATCATGTATAACTAGAGAAATGAAAAGTTGTGCTGCAATTGTGTACAATGAATCAAAATGCATTCTACTCTCATATATACCTAATTAAAAAATAAATAAATTAATTAATTTTTAGAAATGAAAAAGAAAAAGAGCTATAAATTGTTCCTAACTTAAACTTGCTTACCTCTGACATTGCCAAGCGATGGATGTTTCTAGAAGGGGTCGGGGGCAGTTATAATGCCCCATAAGATTTAATGCTTTAACAGTTGTTATAGATCTAGGAGGGATTAAAATAAATAGGTGAGCTTAACACAAATCAATTATTACCATCAAAATACATGCACTGGCTGGCCAAGACAGAGTGGCAGCCGGTCTGCGTGTCTTCCAGGGGAGTCAGGAAGTGCTTTCTGGGTTTACACGATGAGCCAGTTCTCACAAGGAAACAATGAAAGCATAAAAAGAAAAAAGAAAGAAAGAAAAGCTTGGCCACAATGAAAGAAACAATGATATTTTATACTTGCCCGAGTGAGGAAAGTACAAACAGGAATTGGCTTCTCCGTAATTTTTTGAATGTTCTAGATTTAAACAGTTTGATTCCCTCCAGTCCTTAACACTCCCTGAGGATCGTTTTCCTTTCTTTCTTCCATGGTGAATGCAGACTGTGCAAGGCAAGGGCATGCACCATCATCTGAGTTGTTCTTGAAGTCTTGCTGAAGGTAATTGCTTGCAGAGAGTTCTGAATTATCTTTTCTGACGGCTGCTTTAAACTCAGTCCTTCTACTTGGGCTACTGACAAATGAGAGGGAAAAAAATAGAAAAAGGCTAAAAGATTTTGGAATAAATTAGGTGAATGCATAAAAAACGTCTAGAGGGAAGTCATTATTTCCCATCTCATAGAAAATCTATCATCTACGCTTCTAATGCTCTTTTATTGTCTATGTATTTAGATGGGTCAGGTATTCGTTATTGTTATTTAACTCTTCTGTTCCTAAATATGTTTAGTTTTAACTCCACTAGATTATTGCTGTGTTTTTAATTGTAAGAGTGTTTTATTGGAGACATATGGTTTAAAACTAAGTTCTTTTGTAAGTCTACCTTTTTACTTTATAGAGAAATCATTGCTACTGAGGAAAAGAATATAGTTTTAAAGTTTAAACATCATAAAAAGTTTTTATAACATTAGCTTACTGGTCAATATTTGTTCTCTTCTGTACGAAAAATTTAATATGAAAATACGTATAAGAGTCAGGATAATGTAAGAAAGAGAAGAATTGAGACATAGAAAAAGAACTTTCTATAAACATTACACACACACTACTAAATTCAAAATTAGTAGTTCTTTCCTTTTGAAGTGAATTCTTTGGTATTTTAAGTAATTGGCTTATTTTAAAAAACAAAAATATTAATTTAAAAAAATAATAAAACAGCTTTTATTTTCGTGCCACAATTTAAGAATCTAATATCTATACTATTCAAAATCTCTAATATGATATGAATTAGGTCATAATATCATAATCTGACATTTCCAATTAGAAATAACACATCTGAATTTTTGTGGAATTGTTTTAGAGAAGCAAACAAAATCAGTAAACAAGTAGTGACATTACCTTTCCCATCAATTTCAGTTGTTATCTACCAGATTGATCATTTTCACAGTTTGATTGACTATAAAGTGAGCTTTTGTTTGATATTTAAAATCGCTAAGAATTTTGGTCTTTCAGAAGACCTCCCTTCCAAAGATGGGGGGTGGGAGGGAGACTGCATAGACTTTCTGTCTAAAGGAGTTATAGACAGTTTTGTTTTTAGATTGCCAGTGAAATTATATAGATGTTCAAGGATGCCATTGAAATCTCCTGTTCGTCTAACTATCCATGATCTTCAGTTACATTCACTCTAACCAGTCTTTGCTGTAGATTCTTTTTTTTAAAATTATTTTTATTCAAAGTTGTTGTATATGACAGTAGAATGCATTACAACACATATAGAGCACATTTTTACATATCTCTTGTTATATACAAAGTGTATTCACACCATTCGTGTCTTCATACATGCACTTAGGGTAATGATATCCATCTCATCCTACCATCTTTTTTTTTCTTGACCTTCTTGCCCCCTCCCTTCCCCACCCTCCCCATTGACCTTTCTAGTGTTCTTCTAATCCTCCTATGCTCCCCGTCCCAACCCCACTGTGAATCAGCCTCCTTATATCAGAGAAAACATTTGGAATTTGGATTTTTGAGATTGTTTAACTTCACTTAGCATTATATTCTCCAATTTCATCCATTTACCTGCGAATGCCATTATTTTATTCTCTTTAATTGCTGAGTAATATTCCATTTTGTATATATACCACTTTTTTTTTTTAATCCATTCATCTACTGATGGGAATCTAGACTGGTTCCACAGCCTAGCTATTGTGAATTGTACTGCTATAAACATTGATGTGTCTATGTCCCTGTAGTGTGCTGCTTTGTTTGGGGATAGATTCAAATTAAAAAGCTTCTTCTCAGCAAAAGACACAATCAGTGAGGTGAATAGAGAATCTACTAATTAGGAACAAATCTTTACTACACGCATGTCAGATAGAGCACTGATCTCTAGATTATATAAAGAACTTAAAAATCTTAAGACCAAAAAAGAAAAAAAAAAAAAAAAACCAAATAACCCAATCAATAAATGGGCCAAGGAACTGAACAGACACTTCTCAGAAGAAGATATACAATCAATCAACAAATACATGAAAAAATGTTCAACATCTCTGGCACTTAGAGAAATGCAAATCAAAACTACTCTAAGATTTCATTTCACTCCAGTCAGAATGGCAGCTATTAAGAACACAAACAATAATAAATGTTGGAGAGGATGTGGGGGAAAGGCACACTCATACATTGCTGGTGGGACTGCAAAATGGTGCAGCCAATCTGGAAAGCAGTATGGAGATCCCTTAGAAAACTGGGAATGGAACCACCCTATGACCCAGCCATCCCACTCCTGGGTCTATACCCAAAGGAATTAAAAACAGCATGCTGTACAGTCTTGATGCCACATCCATCTCACTGTATGTTTTCACAGATTTAGGAGATGTTTTTGCTAAAAATGTGTTACTGACCAGCTTTATAATTGTTACTAGATAAGTGAAGGATTCACTTAGAATTTGTGTAGTGCTTATAATTTGTGGTCCTGGCTCCTCCTTTGATTTTTCACCCACCCTTTTTTTTTTTTTTTTAAATCAGATTTAGCCATAAATCACCATTTGGAGAAATAATACTTCTCAATGTATTTATTGATGATCTACAACTCTCTTTGTATAGCGATTCTCTATAGTTCTGTGATTTATAAAATGCTGTTCTCTAAACGCATTACTTAATTGTACCACCCTAGGGTGTGATGGGGGAAGATTTTGTAAAATGTCATATGTATGTTAATATATTATAAAGGCTATATCATACACCTGTACTATACCTATACTCTTTTTAAGAATAAGAAGAAACCAAATTGAGGGTACTAAAAGTAGAAAGAATAGAGACAGGTTTATGTGTGAACATCAAATTTAGCATTTACTAACTAAATGATTTAAGGTAAGTTACATCATCTCTCTAAGACTTATCATTTGACAAATGGGCATAATATCAAAATAAGACTGAGAAGATTAATATCCTAAACCTAACATATATCCTTAAATCTAACACATCGTAGGACTCACTCATATTTGATTCTAAATATTATTTTAATTCACTGACAGAATATGTGTATCATTCATCACTGATAACACAGGATTCTGGAATAATTTTACAATAAAAATTGTTTCTATTTCATTTCTGGTCCTCCCAGGGAGTCACAGGTGAATTTGAGCTTTGCCACCATTAATTGGTCCATTCACTGAACCAACTGTCCCCTCTCTTTGGATACCAAGTTATCTCCATCTCCACATCCACCAACAAAGTCCAAGACCAGCCAGTAGCTGGGTTCCTGAAAGCCTCGTTTAATTTCTAAGGTATCTGACCACCGTCATGATGGCTTACAGGAATATTTACTGCAATGTATATTTTACTTTTTCTAGTGACCTTGAGAGGAAGGGATTCTTTTCAGAATTTTGAAGAGTTACTGAACACTGGATTTGAAGTGATAAGGCCCCAAACCTTCATGGCCCATGTGACAGCCAGGTTGTAAACGGAGTTTTGAACATGGTCTGCTCAGCATAACTTGTGCACTCTGAGCATGAGATTCTGGAGGGTGGTCTGCTTCACATTTTTAAAAAACATGAATCTGGATGGTTTCAAAGAAGCCATCTACAACATTATTCATTGATGTAAAATTGCTTTCTTCAGACCCTGTTTTATGTGAGATTTTCTTCTTGCCTAGACACATTTACAAAGTATTTTTCTAGTGTTTTTTTGAAAGGCAATAAAGCATTTCGATCTTTTTAAAAAATCTCAGATGATGTAATCCTTGGCACACTAGCATTTCAAATCACTCACATTATAAAGTCAATGAGTTAAACAGGTTTGTGGTGCACTGGGCTCGATGGGCAGAGCACTAGGCAGCACTTGTGAGGACCTGGGAAAGGGACTTGCCTAAGGCTCTGCTTCTCCTTAGAGGGGTCCACAGTGTGGAACCAAGGACAGTGCGGATGTATTTTACAACTCCTGAGTTGGCTTAGCAGTGCAATGGTCAAACAGCTTTAGTATCCACTGAATAGGTGAATGGTATGTTCTTCATTTGCTCATTGAACACATAATCATTGATCGCCTATTAAGTTCTAGATGCTTCTTTCATGCAGATTGAAAGCTGAATGCCATGAAAATTATGGGTGGTTTTTTGGGGTCATGTACTGTGTGCGGGCTCATGTTTTGAAAGTGAACACAGTGCATCAGTCCACAACAATCATCTATTGGTTGTTTTATTGGCATATATTGCAACAAAGATCGTAAGATATTGCTACATTTTCTTCTAAAAAGAGTCTTCATTCTGGTTTTTGGTTTAAAATTTCACTTGCAGAAATAAAAAGTCAACAAAGAGCAAAATGGGTTTTGATAAAAACAGGAACATCTCACAGGATTCAAAAACAAGAATCCGTCTACAGATGAAATAGTAGGGAAATCTGACAGCAAAGAATATAGGTAGATGCCCTGCAGGACCTTCCACTCCTTCAACACTGATACCAGGCTGTTCGTGTTCATTTACAACCAGGCATGCAGCTGGAAACAGTCTTACTGGCTCTCTGGCCAAGGTACAGGGGTCCCCTTTACCTGTCAGAGATGCCACCCAAGACCTGCATGGTGACTGAGCCCAGGGATAGTATCAACCCATGCAAGCTATGCTTTCCCTATGCAAATGTACATTAATTCAATGTCTTTTCCACCCTAGCTAAGCACTTGTCATGCCCCGTGGCTCTAACTTCTGCATTTTAAGTGTGACAGCAATACCAACATGGATTTCTTTTTTCTTAATTCACAATTTCATGGATGGAAGGTTCATTCTTATAGATTCTTCTAATGACCTCAGCATTGGGTGTATTTATTTCCTTCTTAAGCCTAGACACTTTTCACTTAAAGGAAGCACTTTCTGGCTTCTCTTTGGCATAGCCAAAATGTCAGCATCACTAGTCTTGTGTTTTGGGCCTGTTATCAGGACAAGAAGGACTACATCCCTGGACACTCCTACTTCCTCACAACAGTGCACAGTTCACAACTTATCAATGGCTTGTTTCTGGAATTTTCCATTTAATACTTTTAGACTGCAGTAGACCTTGGATGACTGAACTCACAGAAAGCAAAACCGAGGGCAAGAGGCTATAGCATCAAGACAAGAGTTCCTTGACATGTCCCTTGGAATCTGTCAGCTGGAGCCAGGGGGTCATTTATAACAAATACTGAAAATAGCACAGAGAAGGAAAGAGACCCCCCCCCCCCCCCCCGCCAGCCGAGAGGTGTTCTCGGGGACTTACAGCTAGTTTCCATTACACAGTCAGTGGAAACATAACCTAAGCCAACTTTTGTCAGGTACTTGATATTCACCCAGAGCTGGAAATCTGTTTTAATACTCATTATAAGTCACTAAGTATATACCATATTCCTACTTTAGAAATAAAACAAGCTCAGAGAAATTAAAGAACAAGCCCACAATCACAGTCCTATACATTAAATTGAAGCAAATTAAGACACAATTATTGTGCTTCTATTTTTCTAGCAATGTTCCAAGGTTTGAGGATACAAAAGTCAAACTACTGTCTATGACCTTGGAGCCAATTGAAAGGGAAGATAAAAAGATAATTATAATGTAGTGAGTCAAGTTTATATTTTAAAGAGCGTGGAGATGTTCCAGAGTTCCTGTGTGGGGTGATAGCACTTGAATTTATGGAATGAATCAAGATTAACCAGGTGAAGAAGACAGGTAAATTAATTCAAGCAGAAAGAAAAGAGTCGTAAAGATTTCATAATTTCATACAACACAGCTGGTAGGATGGGTGAACAGCAATTTGTAACAGAATTGAAGAAAAAGGGGGCTGAGGATAGTAACCAAGGAGAACTAAGAGAAGCAGAGGCAAGACAAGGAATAGCACTGAATATCGTGTTGGCACCTGATTGTTAGGAAGAGGAAAAAAGGATTCCATGGAAGATTGTTGAAATAGAATTGTGCTTACCAGAAATGAAATAATTTAAAAAAAAAAATCCTCTCTGGCAAATACAAATAATGAATGAATTGGAAGTTGGCAAGACTAAAGGTTAGAGACTAAACAAGATTCAATGGCTGAAACTTCTGCACAAGACAATGAGGGTCCATCTGAACCCTGCTTAGCTGGTGAAGCCAAGATTTGCGTCTCTCTGTGGCTCTTAAATCACCCACCAGGGTTCCTCCACTGTGGAAACCAGGGAGGGAAGGGAGCAGGAGATGGAATTCAACATGGAAAGGTAAAAAGTGTCATGACCCACCACCAAAAGAAAAAAAATCATTAAAATATCTGTAATCATTTTAGAATAATTCCTCATCTTGGAGAGTAATTGCAGTCTGTACGTTTGACAGCTGAGCTGCATTCTGGGCACAGTCCTCTGGCTAGTCAGGAGGCCACATTCAAGACACAGTCGGCTAGAACTATTCTGAAAAGCAGTGCTTTACAATCTCTCCTACTAAACTTATTCCCATTCTCGACTATCATGAGAGATTTTGTTAATTTACTGTCAAGTGGTGGCATCTGTGGTTTTCTGTTGAGTTTAATGACTATGGAAAAATGGGCCCTTGCCTGGGCACAGTGTCTCAAGCCTATAATCCCAGCAGCTTGGGAGGCTGAGGCAGGAGGATTACAAGTTCAAAGCCAGTTTTGGCAATGTAGTGAGGCCCTAAGCAGCTCAGCAAGACTCTGTCCCTAAGTAAAATAAAAAAAAAAAAAAAAAAAAAAAAAAAAAGGTTTGGGGATGTGTCTCAGTGGTTAAACACCTCTGGGTTCAATCCCTGGTACCAAAAAAAAAAGAAAGAGAGAAAGAAAGAAAAGACAAGACAAATGGGCTCTTTTGTGTCCTAGTGATACCCAGTCTAGAAATCCTGTTCAAGTATGCTTAGGGATAATGCCTGTGATTTGAATCCAGGATGCTCCTGAGTCTAGAGGCTTCCTGATATCAACTCCAATATCATAGAATCCTGCTTATAAAAAGTTGTCTCATCATTTGCAAGGGACCCTTCCATGAAAGCTGTGTTTAGAGCACACCGAATCAGGAATGTAATAGAACTTAACAGAGAACTGTATAAATAGTTTTCGTTAATAATAATGATAAGAAGAAGAAGATGGGAATTTGTGACAGCTTTTGTTCTGAGATCTCATTTTGTTATTTTCTGGTCAAGATCAGGGAAGGGGCAGTTCATCCACACCCACTTCTGTTTTTGGCTCTCATTAAAGCACAGATCCAGCGAGCGTGCCTGTGGTGGTCTTCTACCTGTTTGCTCTGGGTTAACTCCCTGGGTTTCCTTCACCTTGGTCTCCTCGAAGGGAACAGACTCCTGCAAAACCCCCCCCCCCCCCCCCCCCCGCCCAGCCCCTTGGAGGAGCTGCTGTCGGTCTGGTCAGGAAGGTCCCGGGAGGAGAGTATGAGAGGACAGTTCCTAGGCACAGCATCAGGAGGCCTCCTTATAAGACCCTGCTGAGCCTGTCCTCTGATGACAGAATGGCAGTTGGCATTGACACCTCTGAAGTGGGCGTCCTGAAACTTTGGAGCATGGCAAAGGTACTGTCCTGGCAGTATCTGAACAGTGATAGAGGAGGTGGCTGAAATGACCATGGCGGGCAGGACAGGCAGATGGGTGGCCCAGCTTCCGACCTGGCTGCATCTCTGAGAGTGACTAAGTGACCATGCTGTCTGGAGTAATGAAATAGATGGGCTGCCCACAAGCAAGGGAGTCGTAGTACTGGAAAAAGGCTACGTCGGATGAGCAGAGATACGACCTGGATGGCTGCGCTGGAGAGGCACTGTCGGATCTCTGTGTATTTTAAGGCTGTTTAAATCTCCAAGCCATTCATTTTGATAGAACACAGCCCTTATTTCGTACAATTAACTTCCCCTTTGTGGAGGAGTCCCGGTCGTCCATGTATTCATTTCTCCGACTTTGCACAGAACGGACCTGCAGAGAGCAGAGAGACTGCTGTCACTCAGAGTTTACCATCTGGATTAGAATCCACAGCAGTACAGTAAACACCTACAATGACTGAGCTTCCAGTTCAGTTTCAAACATTTATTACTTGGTGTATTTTATGAATATCTGGGAAAGAAGCCACCTTACCTGCCAGCACTCAGGACCCACAGGTCACCCCAGATACCTTTGTTTAACAGGTGAATGAGAAGGAAGTTGCATTTATATTCCACTGTGGCAGATCACCCCTTACTTGGTACATGCCCATTATTCCCTTCAAGGGCACCTTAATCTCTTCCTTGAGTCACATACAGCTATGGAAAAAGGTGTTCAGCCCATGATTCTGACAACGGGCCCATCATATCCTTTGTTTAAATAAAATGAAAATGCATTTCTTACTTCTGAGGAAAAAAAAATGAAACTTTCATTGTATGTATATATGAAAATGTACACAGTAGATATAATTTACATACATATTTTTGTCATATATAGAAATTCAGTATAAGGGTTATATGGTATGAGATGATTTTAAAAGTGGCCAATTAAGACAGTCATGGGGAGGAATGGTCAATGAATCAGTGGTTTCATTATTTTCTTTGATGACCATATTAATTTCTTGAAGCAGAAATGTTCCTTTTTCCTTACTGAGTCATATAAAATTCCATAGTAAAAATCTTTCAAAAATCCATATTCTGTCACACAAAAATTATGTATCTTATGAGCGAATAGTAGCCTGAGATTTAAGTCCTACTGAAATTGTCGCTGAGGAAAGTGAGAGCCCTGCTTTAGTGTACACTTCTCATGGATGTTTCCCGTGAAAGATAAACTCTAGCCATGGCCTTCATCACGTGTGTAGAATCAGTACTAAGCACACCAGTTCCATATGTGGCAGAGGCCAACATAAACATTATAAGTTATTTTGTACAGACAGCATAAGTCCCATCCAAATGAGCAAGTTTATTAATTAGCAAGTTTATTTATTAGCTGCATGAGCAGGACTATAAGGAAGCTTTGTGAAGCGTTGCTTGATGGTGTCCCTGAGTTTTGTGAGACGCACTTTACTGACCTGATGCTTGGGTTTTCTTCCTCTGAAACTTCCATCTTGCGTTCAGCGTTGTGGTTTATAAAACTGCTTATGACTCTTCAAACAGCACCGTGAGGACGTTTCACAGTAGGGAACCTGGGCCAGCTTGACCGCACTGTAACAGAGGAAGCAGCACGTTTAAGTGTTGTTTGCCCAGTACTGTAACTTCTTAACCTCACTGTTGATTCTTTATAGATGTTTAGCTTATTAACTTCACGTTTGCCTCATACTTCAATATATCATGTGTGATAGGATAATCCTTGTTTTTAATCAAGGTCATATTTAAAGCAACTGAAAATAGTTATTTTCATTAATTAGGTATAGAATACTTATAGTTCGTCTGGATTTATGCTCTAGTAAATGAGCTATTTCTATCATCATTTTTAACGTAGGTCTCTCATAAATTTAACATATGCCTCAAGTATATTGGATGCAAGTTATTTGATATGCATTAAATGCACGTAAAGTGTGACCCCTCTATGCTTCATTCCAATAGTAATAAAAAGAAATACCATTAATCACTAGTGAGAAGTTCTTCTGCTAGTTTCTTATTAGTGCAGTAATGCATATTAATTATGAAGAATTCAGGAAATATTGGAGAAATTCTGAGTTCTGCTTAACTGGCTATGAAGATTAACAAAATTTCCATTGCCTCTATAAAATGCTGAACACTGAAGGCTGCTAGGCTCCCAACCATTTGAATTATTTGCTTTCCGGAGTTTGATGACTATATTTTCACTCTCCAACTTGTGCGTGCCTGACTTACTTAATACCACCATTATGCAATTTAATTTGGTATTGCACAAAATAATGATGTATGTTGTAAGAAGAGAATTACTTCCATAAAATTTAAATTGAATATCATGAGACTAATAAATACTAGATGTCTGCCTGAAAAGAAATTGCTGATAAAAACAGATATGAGTGAGACAACCATAAAATATCAGCAGAAAAATTATAAAAATCTTCAAGATTCTCTATTTAGATTCTGTAGAGATGTCTATAAATTCTGGCTACACATGAGAAAGCAAAACTTAAAATCGTAAAGAAACAGATTTGGGAAGGTCACATCAGTTGCTGGTGGTTAATTTTGTAATAGTGTCTTTGGTTTTGCTTCCCCTGGTGAAAGTCTATGTAAATAAAGTCAACAAACTTGAGCAACATAAAATTTCCTTAATTAATGTTGATCAAAAACAACATACTAGCCAGGCACAGTGGTGCACGCCTATAATCCCAGCACTTGGGAGGCTGAGTCAGGAAGATCATGAGATCAAAGCCAGCCTCAGCAATGGCGAGGCACTTAGCAACTCAGTGAGACCCTGCCTCTAAATAAAATACAAAAAAAAAAAAAAAAAAAAAAAGGACTGGGGATGTGGCCCAGTGGTCAAGTGGTCCTCAGTTCAGTCCCTGGTACCAAAAAACAAAACAAAACAAAACAAAACACTGGGGCTGGGCTTGTGGCTCACTGGTAGAGCTCTTGATTAGCACATTGAGACACTGTGTTAGATCCTCAGCACCATATAAAATAAATAAATAAATAAGCTCAAACAAACAAACATGCTGCAACACTAGTCTTACTAGATATTGACCAAAACAAATAATTTTTGACACATAATAGTCATTACTTTAATGTTGAAATAGTAATAATATAATAGCAATAATTATTCAGATGATAAAAATCAATGTTAGTCTTTGCAAAATGATCTTATTTCTACTACATTGATTTCTTTCTCTCCCTTTCTCTCTCTTATTATTTATTTATTTATTTATTTTTTGGTACTGGGGATGGATCCTAGGGTCACTTAGTCACTGAGCCACATCCCCAGCACTTTTTATTTTTTATTTTGGTTTTGTCAAGTTGCTTAGGGCCTCGATCTGAGTATAAGAAATTACATTCCCATTAAGATGGCCAACCTGCATAACAAATGTGTTGCCTATGCTAAATCACACCTAGGACTCCAAAACATATTATCAGAAGAATAGAATCACAATGCTCTATCAAAGTATACAATGCTTCCTATGTCATGCCAATGAAATAAATTAGAATTATAAAATAATTCCCATGGACAGCAATGCTATAACTAAAATGAGTACCAAAATACACAACATGCCAGAAGATATAAACTCCACTTAAGCTAACTCTGCATTCAACCATTTACTTAATGAACATTCACTAAATGAGATTCTACCAGGCTCTGCTCAAGAAACTGGTCATAACAGAATCAATACGATGTGGTGAATTGCTGCCCTCAAGAAGACACGGGTATACCAAAGTGAAAATGCCACTCTGGGGCTGGGGCTATGGCTCAGTGGTAGAGCTCTTGTCTCACATGTGTGGAGCCCTGGGTTTGATCCAGAGCACCACATAAATAAAATAAAGTTATTGTCTTCACCTACAGCTAAAAAATTAATATTAAAAAAAAAGAAAATAAAATGCCACTCTGATATTGCAAGTATAATAAGAGTGCTTTATTAATAATGTTAAACAACATTAAAACTGTTCTTAGCAATTTTCAATTGTATGATACGTTGTTATTAACTAGTAACCACCACATACAGTAGGTCTCTTATTCCTCCAATCTAACTGAAATTGTGTATCCTTAAATACATTCAATTTAATTTGGTAATTAAAAACAGGAACAGGGTCAACAAGAAAGCATAAAAATATAATAAAAAAAGAGCCCAGCTATCAATTGTATATCAAAGAAAGTATTCATAAGATTTATTCATGAATCACCACAATTTACCACTCCTCTATCTGCTGCCATCTTTTGGGGAGTATCTTTTTAATTACTTCACACATGAAACTTTGCCCAAGTCCTAGTTTTGTTTTACATTGTTTTTAATAAACAGGAAAAAAAGAAATACTCCATGGTATTTTTTCATTGAGAGCTATGAAATGAAACTGAAAATGTACTGTGTTCTTTATTTGGTCAGTGCCAAAGAATATTCTAACTAAAAATTGATTTTCTTTGTTTAATTTATGTACTCTTACATATTTACTTCTATATTATTCAATGTAATATTTAAATCCAGTGAGACTAATAATTCTCAATCAGACCAAAGGGCACAGGTCATTTTATTAAAATCACCTTTCCAAATTCTGACTTGAAATTTTCTATCTCACATTCACATATATTATATGTTCACATATATGAAAGTGGGATATATTCCTTGTGTATTATATGTATTCTGTGACTTGGAATCTTGGAAAATATTGAGAGTCGGAATGTGTTTTAGAGAAAGACATCTCATATTTTATCATCAGAGAGTACAAATTAGGTTTACCTCTACATTTTAGAAATATCATTAGATAATGAAGCATTTCACTACTTTTAAAGTGAAACTATAAAATATTTTATGTAGCATTAAAAAAGAATAAACGTATGGCATTTGTAGGTAAATGGATGGAGTTGGAGAACATCATGCTAAGTGAAGTAAGCCAATCCCCCAAAAAACAAAGGCTGGATGTTCTCTCTGATAAGTGGATGTTGATCCATAACAGGAATGGGGGACGTGGGAAAAAATGGAGAAACTTTGATTGGGCAAAGGAGATGGAGGGTAGGGAGGGTGCATGGGGCAGGAAAGATGGTGGAATGAGATGGAGGTCATTACCCTAGGTATATGTATTACTGCACATACGGTGTAATGCAAAGCCATGAACAACCATAGAAATGAAAGTTGTGCTGCAATTGTGTACAATGAATCAAAATGCATTCTGCTGTCATATATACTTAATTAAATTAAATAAATAAATCATAAAAATATTAAATATAAAAACCCAATAATTACACACAAAAGTCTTGAATTTATTATTTAATAGCTAAAAATAAAGACCAGAAGGAGACATTTGTAAGCATGTCTTATTTTTTTTTTTTAACAAATAGATTCACTGAACATTTTATTAGTAAAATCTTTATTTAAAAATGTAGGGCTGGAGGTATATATAGCTCAGTGGTAGTGCACTCACTTAGCATGCGTGAGGCCCTGGGTTCTGTCCCCAGCACTATCACCCCCAAAGTGCTTTAACATCATATGCAGAGAACAACATACATATAAACACATTTGTACATTTGTATTATATATATATATATATATATGTATATATATATATATACACATATATATATATACATTTGTATTCTGTATGTAAGTATGTATATACATATGTATGTATGTATATATCCTGCTGCCCTGGTAAGATGTCAGATGGTTTCTTACCTTAGATAGCCAGTCCAGTCTACTGCTTTCTTCTAAGAGTCCCAGAGAACAATGTCAGCTGTGAGAAAGATCACAGAAAAAATGCTGCCCCACAATTGAGAAAAACCTGCAAACTAGAAGGGAAAAATGTGGAAAAATTGGATTATTTTTCTCCTAGGGATGAAATTTTTTTATTTTAAAAATAATTGATTTGTTAATGAAATGCAGCACATTATTTATGATATTATTTGAGGCTTTTTACTTCTAGGTGAAGAAATATGTCTTTGGTAATATGTACATTTTAATGTTATGATATGGCTATTTTACAATAAGTTTGGCTAATTCAAACTGTTTTCACGTATAATCCAGCAGTACAGATCTCTGTTAAGATATAGAAAAATTTTTAAATTAGACTTTGATTAAATATATCTCTTCTCGGAAGTAATAAAATAATTTTAACATGATTATTAAATTATGTTTATTAATATTCTTAATCTTAGCTCTCTCAGAACATTGATAAAATTTATCACTTGGAACAAATTTTTTTAAATTAATTACAAAAAATAATAAAGCTAGAGAAAATAAGTGAAATTCAGAAGATAAAAGTGCCATGTGGAAAGTTACTATATTAAATTCAACTATGGTAAAATTGGAAGATTGATATTCAATAAAATCCGTGCCAATACCTTTATTTCTCTTTGGCCACTGTTTCGAATGCCATATATTTGCACTAACTTTTTTGAGCTGGCAGCCTGTGTGTGTCTCTGTCTTATATGTTTTTATGTGTGTGAAAATTTATTGTAAACTTGAAGATTTTAAATTTTTATTATGCTATAACGAACGGTTGCCCCTTTCCTTTGGGTCTTGTGAACTCGGTACCTAGTGTTGGTAAATTACGAGTCTTCCTGTTCTCTCCACTGGAAGGTGGGAGAAATATGACTCACTTGCTTTTGCTCCCTGCTTAGCCTTCTGCTTCCTTTTCTACCCTGAGCAATCCCTCTTTCAAACTGAGCTCCTTTCCTTTCTTAATTTATGTTCTCAGTTCTTTTCACCTTCCCTTTACACCTGCTCAGAGTTATTTCTCTGCCAGATTTAGCCTGGACCATTACATTTAGGAGGTTCTTAACACATGTAAGAATGGCAGAGAAATGTAGAAAATATCAGTAAATACATATTTGAATTATAGTACATGCCTAATGTTTTCCTCAGCCTTACATTTAATTAAAAAATGAAAATCATATCTGTAGTATACAATGTGATATTTTGACATATGTATAAATTGTGCCAAATATAAATTTGAAAAATAATATTACTGGTGAACAAGATAATACCCCTTTAAGTACATGTTCTGCTATTGTCTATAGGACTGTTGTAACAGTTATAATCCACATCATTGCCAATGATATAAACATAATTAATAAAAACAAAAGTTTATGTAATTCTTGACTCTATTACAGTTTTGATGATGTATTTTCTAGAACCCAGAAAGTGTGAGGGAACACTCTATTATTCTTTCCTCCTTTATGCTGTGTCATTTTGAGCCTGCCTCTGTTATAATTACACATTGTTTCTTGAAGGTAAGGTTGAAGACTATTTTAATTTTATTGGCAGAGCCTAGCATTCAAAGTACTCAACAAATGTTGGATAAACAAGCTCACAACTAAGATGTCAAAGCATACCTTTCTTGACTAGCTGAAGAATGCAGTATAAAGAGTCATCATCATATGTTGTGTTAGAGGAAGAAGACTAGTTCATGTTTTCTACGTGAAGGTTGTTTTACACCTACCCTCCCCACCCCTCTTCTTTTTCCTCCTAAATTTCCTGATTGTCTAATTCTCTGAGTATTTAAATCAGCTACCTCTGTGGAATAGGAATCATGACATGGACAACATGAGGCAGTGCTTGAAGGTGCAGGTCTAAGACTTGAGTGCACATGTCATCAAGGGCCATCTTCATTCCAAACTCAGCACCTTCCCAGGTGCTATAGCAAGTCTGAGCGTGGATGACCTTTAGCTCCACGCACTTGCAATGCTGCCTAAAACAATCAGAGGAAACGGGGCTGAAGCGTACGATTTCCAAGGGATGCGGTGGATGGCGTGAGTGGGATCTACAGAAAACACACTTGAGCAGGCAGGAGAAAGCAAAACTGGCCAACTGACAAACAGAACCAAGAACCCAGTGGCTAGGACACTCAGTCTGTGGATCTGAAACATCACAGCAGGCTACGAGCTCCAGTGCGAAGATCAGCACATGCCACCGCCTGTCCCCAATACACACCAAAGAGACTCTGAAGTGCCTAAGAATGAATGTAACAAGTCTAGTGCAAGACACTCTTGGAAAATAAGCATAAGACACACAATTATTGAGAACATCAATGTGTATAAGTATGGAGATATATTCATATATTGAAAATGTCCATGGTTCTAACTATTCCCCCTTCATTAAGAAGTTCAAATGCAATTCCAAGTCCAATCCCCAAGACTATTTCTGGAAGTGAAAAAATTGATTCTAAAATTTGTGTACAAGAGAAAAAGGGCAAAAATACAGCTAAGAAATTATTGCAGTAAAAGAGGAGATACGTGACCAACTTTATCAAGATTTACTATAATTATGAAGTCACTGTTATATTGGTACAGATATATAACATTGAGTCAAACAGATAATCAATAAAAAAGAAGTATGGATATTTTAAAATGTGATGTCTCTTAAGAGACTTATAGATTAGTAGGTAAATAAATCAAAACCTGATCTTGGAAAGATGAGCTATTTTTGTGAAGAAAGGAAAATTAGATCCCTAACATTATATGTGAAAATGAATTTTCAAGTGGATTAACGATATTAATATGAAAGTAAATTTAGAAATCACTTAGACAAAAATATAAAACTTATCTTTAAGTTTTCAAGATAGGGAATAAAGAATTTCTTAAAATTTAACAAAATAAAATAATACATTTTTGTTATATTAGAGTTTAAACTGTCTATAAAAAGACACTTTGTGAGTTAAAAACCAAATTGCAAACTGCAATAGCCTGTTAACAATAAACATTGGGAAACAGTGCTTTTAACTTGAAGATATCTTTATCATAACTAGAGAATGCACATGTATACACAAACTATTGAAGAAGCCAATCAGAAAAAGATCAAAGCAAACCCAGCAACTTCTAAAGGAAAAGTTTAAATAGTGATAAACATGGGAATCATGGGAAGGAAAATTGAAAGGATCCAATACCTTTTGACACACACTAGTTTAACAAACACCTTTAAAAATTGTCAGCTGATGCCAATGATGAGGATGAGGGGGAAAGAGAAATCTCATAGATGCTGGTGCCCTGAAGTTGGTGGATATTTTGTTAATAGCTACTAAAGTGGGAGGCTCATAAACCCAAGACCAAGCAATTCCACTTCTCAGTTACCCCAGATATGTGTTTAAGCGTGTGTGCAGAATGTGTGTGCAAAAATATTCATAGCAGCTGGTCACGGGGGCATGCCTATAATCCCAGTGACTCAGGAGCTTGAGGTAGGAGGACCATAAATTTAAGGCCAGCCTGAAAAACTTATCAAGGTCCTAAGCAACCTAACAAGGCCTTGTCTCAAAATAAAAAATAAAAAGGGCTGGGGATGTGGCTCAATGGTAATGTAGCCCTGGGTTCAATTCCCAGTACCAAAAAATAGAAATAAAAAAGGAATGATTTGTAAAACAATTTTAAACAACTTTAATACTGAAATATATCCATCAATGTTCATTCAATTAAATACATGAGAGCAATCAGAGGTCTGGAGTTACATGTATTCATAATTTTCAAATACAAAGGGTTTAGAAAAAAACTGAAATGTCATAAGGTATGTGTGTATATGTATGTAGTCATAATAGACTTTAGAAATATGAAAAACACCCTATTTTATATATGTCTACATATCTAGTCAAAGATGTAAAAAATAAAAAAAAAACTTTATGTATTTTGATGTTTTTCCTCCTGGAGACTAAGGAAAAAGCAGGGAAAAAAATAATCAAAGGCTGATAGGAGGATCTATAAACATGCCACAAACTCTTTTTCTTTAAATAAAAAGGCTTAAATGGAAATGGCAGGGGCTGGGGATATAGTTCAGTTGGTAGAGTGCTTGCCTCGCATGTACAAGGCCCCGGGTTCAATCCTTAGCATGACAAAAAAATAAAAATAAAAAAGGCAAAATATTACAATCTGTTAAAACAATATCCTTGTTATATTTATACTTATCTATATGATTGGAATATTTTACAGCTATTGAGAGGAGGAAAGATAGCAAATATTTGATCCAACAACTTTGTTTACTATGAATAAATAAAAAACCATAAAGGGACTCAAAAGCTATTTAGAACTGAATTTTAAGGAAAACACAATTATTAAAACTTGTGGGATATAGCAAAATCAATATCGGAGGGAATTTTAATAGTTTTTATTATTCATATTAGAGGTAGAAAAAGCATGGCATAAAATCAATAATTTATTTTGTACCTTAGAAAAGGTAGAAATAAATGAAAAAATAAATATGTAAATCCCCCCAACATACTCAAGATAACATGAAAATTCATGAGGTAGGGAACAAATAGACAAAGGTTTTATAAAAGTTGGGATTTTGAAACCATTAATAAGAATTGATAAGTTCATAGATAGACTAGGCAATAACAGAAGAAGAAGAAGAAGAAAAAAAAAAAAAACACAAGATCAGAATTAGAAAGTGTGAGAGCTAAATAACCACAGATTACAAAGAAATTTTAAAGCAAAGAGATCCTGTTAAAAATAAAATAGTGCCAATAAATTTGATAACATAAATTAAATGATCAGATTTCTTCAGAACTCAGCTTACTAAAATTGATCAAGAAAAATGAAACCATGAAAGTTCTACACCTGCTGAGAACATGGGAATCAATTGTGAGCCTGCCTGAGTGAATTCTATGAATCGGCTGATACTCACTGGCAAGTTCATCAAACATTTCATGAAAAAAAAATAAGGAAATTGTACATAAACTCCTTTGGACAAAATAGGAAATTCCAGTGATTTCATAATGTTCTGTTTCCTGCTGCCGTATATACATATATATATATATATATATATATATATATATATATATATATATATATATGCTGGTGCAGAGAGAGAGTACAGAGGTAGGAAATTTGACTATCCAACAATAATTAAATTATTATACATAGGAACAGAAAAGACAAAGTTGGTCTTTGATCTGTATAAATAAGAAAAATATCAAGATGCTAATAAGATGAAACTATGTAATTCATACATCAATGCAATTGGAGAAAAGGTAATCAATGTTGTGGACAAATGTAATTTGAACATAAAGAAAATTATCATGACGTAAGTATAGAATCCAGTCAATATGATGGAAAGGCACTTAATGTCATAATAGAAATGTCCTTGAAATTAAAAAGTAGATCTGCAGCCAGAGAAAGCACACTGTGTTCCAGAAAATAGGTCACTTGGCACCTGGGACATGTCCATGCTTAAATGATTAAGTTTCAAAAATGAAAGCGAGAGAGATGTAAGCAGTCAGTAAAAATCTTTCACAAGGGTATGTATCAGTCCACTCTGTGTGACTATAACTAGATATTCAAAGCCAGGTACTTTATTGAATGCAGAGGTTTATGTGCCTCACAGCTGTAAGGTTTGAGTTGCAGAGCTTGGTACCAGCATCTGCTGGCTCTGGGGAAAGCCTCCTGGTGCTGGCATCAGGAAATGTGGCAAGGCAGAGGTGACAGAGAGAGAGTGGGGACAGTGAAGCTTGCTTTATTGCCTGTTCTTGGGAGAACTAATCCACTCTACCAAAACAGCATCAATCCCTTCCCAGGGGTCCCCACAACAACGCTGCCTCATCTCCACCTCAATCGCCATGCTGTGGACCACCCTTCAGCCCCTGGAGCTTTGGGGGAAAAGCCAAACCATGCCCAAACCACTGCAGGAAATCTACCCGGCTTCAGCCTCCTCCAGACTTAATTACAAAGGAACCTAGTTAAAAGCTAACAATATAACTGTGGTCCATACGTTCTTCGGGGGAAAAGTGTGTGTGTGTGTGTGTGTGTGTGTGTGTGTGGTGTGTGGTGTATGTGTTGTATGTGGTGTGTGTGGTGCGTGGGTATGTGGGGTGTGTGGGGGGGTGGGGTGTGTGTGGGGGGGTGTGGTGTGTGTGGTATGTGGAAGGACAAGTTATTTAGAAGTAGGAAGTAGGAGAAGAGGGCAATTCTTAAAGATGGAGACTTCCGGCAATATAGCACCTTCACTTCCTTCCTGCGGGGGAAGCCCCCACTACAAAACCCAGTGGGCACTAAGGTAGATGACAAGTGTGTATGCAGGAGGCGGTAGTTGTGTAATTGAAGATATACAGCTTTAGTACTAGAGATAGGATAGTTTGAGCTCCGTGGTGTAAACACCAGCACTGGCAGCATAAAAGGGAATCTAAAGAGGAGATGAGGGAAGGCAGGAAGTCAACAAGAGCAAGGAGCACGGGAGAGCCTGCAGTTAGAACAAAACCGATAAACCCAGGGCATCATAAGGGAGAGGATGCATGCTAAATGGACCGTTCTGGCCATATTTCATGATCATGAGTGGAAAGTAGAGTATATTTTAAAAACATATTTATGATAGCATTATTTTCAGATTTTTCTAAGCTTTTTATTTGATGACAAATTTTATGAGTTAATAGCATTATTTGGCACCATTTTTGCCATAATATTCTGGTTTTAATGCTTTATTGCCTTTTGCAACATGAATTGTCCCTTCCTGGTTTTGAGGATGTGCAAGGGCAAAGGATAAGTGTGTTTCCGTGTGTGTGCACACAGACACACGTACACCTGGTTTCCTGTAAAAATACTCTTCCCTTAAGACACCCGTTATATTATCTGTCTATGCAACAAAGCCAGGAACAGAAAGGACAAAGTGGCGATTTTTTCCTTGGGGGTTTTCACCCAAGGTGGGCTCAGCTCTGCACCTGCCCCAGTGTTCACACAGGGACCTGTGTCCACTCCCAGACGCAAGAGGACAAGACTGTCCCTCTTTCTTGCCAGTCACCGGCGTGGTTATGACTTTAAGGTAAATTTACTAAGGACAAAAAGGGTAAGTCTGGGAAATAATGAGCCAGGTGCCTGCTACAAATTGTGTGTACACTGATAATCTGTAACTTAGACAACCTGGTTTTAATTGGACAGTTTTCACAGGCATCCCTCATCTGTGTTCACCTAGTCATCTGGATACAAAACAACAACCTCCAATCCTTCTGACAAAAGACACCATAGTTTTGCTTTCTTGCTTGCTATCATCAACCCTTTCAAATTTATTATTTTTGGGGGGTGGGGGGGACTACCAGGGACTGACCTCAGGGGCACTCAACCACTGAGCCACATCCTCAGCTCTATTTGGTATTTAATTTAGAGACAGGGTCTCACTGATTTGCGCCTTGTTTTTGCTGAGGCTGGCTTTGAACTCGCGATCCTCCTGCCTCAGCCTCCCAAGCCTCTGGGATTATAAGACTGTGCCTCTACACCCAGCTACAATTTGTTTTTATGACCATGTGAGGTCAAAAATATAATTGTTACAGTAATTTCTCTCCTTTTCATGTTTTTGAGAGCAGCATCTACTTCATGTGGTAGATGCCCAAACGTCCTTAGTACTCAGACATTTAAGCCAAAGTCCACCAAAGCCCACACCTGGGGATAAAGTCAGGAATGGACACCCAGGTATCTGTGCTCCTCTGAGATGTGGGCACTGGTCGCACTTGTCCTCAGTGGGCTGGTGGCATAGCAAGGGTGCTGTTGACAGCCGGGATCAGAAAAGTCTTCTCCACTGGCTTCTTTGATTACTAGGCCTGATTCAGCTGTTCTTGCTCCTTAATCATAACCTAGATTTCAAAGGTCCATTTCTCTGCACACTCAATTCTCTCATATTTTTCTTTTTTTTGGTTTAGATCCTTGAAATACTGTTTTTCTAAATCGTTCCTATAAATTTCTTCAGTATAAATCTGCCTTTTGCCCTTTCCAGTGAAACTTTCATTTGGCAATTATTTCCCATTGCATTTCATGCTTTTCTTGCCCAGGCCTGTCCCCAAGCTTTGTTCTACATTACTTAGAAAAAGAAACAAATGTGTTCGGCGTTTTCTTGTGTGTCATGAGCTAAACTGAGTCAGGGGAAGATTTTTGTTCTGAGTCATTGCTCCTTCTCTTCTCTTTCCCTGGTTTCACAATGCCACTGTGTGTACCCGTGAGGTCTCTCTTAGCCCCATTAGGACTTGATGTGCTGGCGTTTTCTCAGGTCGTGAGATGGCTCATGCATCTCTGAGTCCTTCCACGGGCTCCTGACGGGAAGGAGGGACTCGGCCCAGGCCCAGCGCTGGGGGTAGTGAGGACCCTTGTTGGGTGGCTTCCTGGACGTGGACGGAAGCCTCTGGCATCACTTGGAGCAGGCATCTGGCTGGTGTCCTCACTGCAGCATGTAGCTGACAAGGCTGCCTTAGGAACTCGGTGTGTCCTTCCCAGTTTTTCAAGAAAAGCCAAGATGTCTCAAAACGGTTGGGACGTCAGCCTCCAGTGGCACTGAGTCATGGGTCGCAGAACAAGGACATGGCCAGAGGTTCCTGAGGCTGCTCCTGGGTGTGTACCTACGGGATTAAGAGCTGGGACTAAAAGTTGAAAGGCAAAAGCACACGAAGAAATCCAAGTCCAAATGTTATTAACAATTTAAAAGGAATGAAAATCCTCCTAAATGACAAAACTATCTTTCAGCAAAGTATGTGTTTGTGTGTGTGCACATGCATGTGCGTGTGTGTGCGTGTGTGTCTATGTGTGTGTGTGTGCACAGAATTTTAACTTGCTTAAAAGAGCAAGCAAGAATGGGACAGGCCTGTAATCCAAGAGGCTTGGGAGGCCGAGGCAGGAGGATTGCGAGTTCAAAGCCAGCCTCAGCAACTTAGTGAGAGGCCCCTAAGAAACTGAGTGAGACCCTGTCTCAAAATATAAACCAGAAAGCTCTGGGGATGTATCCCAGTGGCAAAGTATCTCTTCATTCAATTTCAAATACAAAAATAAAGAAAGAAAGAACAGACAAGTGTTGGGATATTATAAGGGTTTGAGATCTTTAGCCCCCCTTACCCGGGATGGACCTCTTTTGTCCAGCAAAAGAGGCCAGAGGGGCCTACCTCAACGATGAGACTAGATTGGGAAAGTAAAGTCTCTGATATTCCCTCCCCCACCTTCAGAAGACACAGGAACATAGCAGGGAGCCTGGTCACTGCTCAGTGCTGGAACTCGTTTATTAAAAAGGTGGACAACGCTTTATAGTGGACAGCAGCCAATCAGTAAACAGTAGGGCGGTTTCGATTCTCACGATACGTCACAGCCACGCCCCCTGCTTAGCCTAGGTCCTTAACAGGGCGTAGCAAGCAGCCAGAAAGCCAGAGCTTTCCATCCTCTCGGCCGAGAATGTTCAGAAGGCCCGACAGACAAGGAATACATTGTCCCAAAGATTTTGGCATAAACGTTTTGTGGTAGAACTAGAATTTCACCACATGTATATTGAAAATATGGTTAAAAATTATTCTGGGATAAAATGCAAGAAGATGATGTTGATGATGGTTGTACTAGCCTAGATTCTGTTGCTGCTAACACAGTGCCACAGGCCAGTGAGGTTTAACCAAGGATGTTGGTTCTGAAGCGCTCGCCCATGGGCCCACATCTCGGGATGGTCTGGAGGGAGCGGAAGTCAGGGAGGCTGTGTCTGTGCCCTCCCACCTCAAAGCCACCAGAGTTCTCTCATGTGGCTCCGGCCTGGTGGCCTCGTCCCATCCTGGGTGCCTCCCTAAGGCTCCACCTTCTTCACACGTCCTATTCAGGAGTAAGTGTCAACAGGAGTTCGAGAGGGGACACACCACATTCCAACCACTGCAAAGATTCATGATGATCCTACCCCCGTGCTCACATCCGGGGCTACTGGATTGTATGGTCCATTACAAAGACAAACTTCTGCCAGGTTTCCCATGACTCCTTTGAAATAGCTGGAATTCCTATTTTATAAACGAGGACGATGGAGTCCAGAAAGGAGCCATCCTTACTGCAAGAGCTTGTAGGTGACAGAGCTCAGGTGTCTAAGTGGGTTTTCCGGAACCCAGTCTGTGATCTCTCTGCTGTGTCACAGCAGCCAATCTGGAGCGTCCCCTCAAGTCCTCCAGAACTTAGGTAAGCCATATGTTTGTCCGGCGTTTTTATGTACCAAGTATCTAGGACACTCGGGAATCTTTGAGTGGAAACGTTGAGAAAAAAATCAGCATCCTGGCGAAGCTGCAAGAGCCATGAAAAGTCTTCAGGTCACACGTTGCAACAGGCCGGTCGGGCCACCTGGAAAACGGCTTACAGTTCCTCAGGGCCGTGCTTGGCACTTTTCGCTTGGGAACTGTTTTTTCATGCCGTGTTCACTTGGGAGCACCTCCAAAAAATGGAAAGACGATAGCCGCGGCTCTCCGTCTGTGCTGGACGTGAGAAGGCCACGCGGGCAATATGGAAAAATATGGGGGAAAGTTAGTGATTGGCATGGGAGGAGTTATCACATCTGCACCGGAGCACTCCTGACCTTGGAGGAAAGAAGGAAAAGGCTTTGCTTTAGAAAAAGCATCATCCTGCACCACACGGGGCCAGACTGAAAGTGCCCGCTGAAACAAGGAGGAGAAACAGCAAAGAGAACCAGAGTGGGAAGGTGCCAGAGGAAGGCGGGGTGGGCACTGCATGTTAGCAACCACTGGCACCACCAGAGGCAGCCGGGAGAGCGGGCATGGGGCCAGATGTGAGCACCGCAGTGCCCCTGCACGTCTAAGGCCACCACCACCGTCACCTCCCTTGGTCCAGTGGCACTTTCCCTGCACCTCAGGTTCACTCTAGCCAGGAGCTAATCCAAGACACCACACCAATAGCTCCATTTTCACCCTACGTGCATGTATGAAGACAGGAATGGTGTGAATATACTTTGTATACAACCAGAGATATGTACAAATGTGCTCTATTTGTGTGTTATGAATTGCAATGCATTCTGCTGTCATATGTAACAACTTAGAATAAAGGGGAAAAAATAGCTCCATTTTCTAGTGGAACTTTATTTGTTTTTCTTCCACTTGAATTCTTTTAAATATTCCTGTCTTGAACGTTTTTATTCAGCCACTATTAATTGACCAATTTCACAATTTAATGAACTCTCCTGGAATAAGTATATGTATGCGTGAATGGAATCTCAGCAGAGTCTTTACTCTCCCTCTCAAAGCACTGAACCCACAAATACAACAGACCTAAATTATGCCAGGAATCAGACAATGTAACTATTTCATCAACCAAGGGTAACGTGAGGGGGTACACTACTAAAACGTGTTCCAGGCTCCCCACACCTGTGTAATGTTTTTTCTGCTGGGTTTTTTTCCTTGTCTGTGAATAAAAACTTAGGAATGAACTAGGACATTTTAAATCATCCATAGCATTCCCTTTTCTCATTTGTATTCACAAAACATGCATAAATTCAGCATTTAAAATGCTTAAACTTGAGAATTCTAGTATTGGAGCAGAGATGCAGAGGGCTCCAAGGAGTATCACCCGACCTGAAGCTGGAAGGATGTGGGCACTTAAAGGTGTTATCTTTCACCCGCTAGAGAAATGAGATTCTAGGGGAAACGGCTGATCTGAAATCAGGAGGAAGATATCTTCGGAGGAAATCTGCCCCTGATTTTAAGAATACCAAGCTGGTGTCACTATGATATTCACAGCACTGTGGCTGGGATCCTGAATGTCCCTATCGGCCCCTGCCTTGACGTGCTGGCCCTTGCTCCTGGGGCTACTGGGAGGTGGGGCCTAGCGGGAGGCATTTAGGTCAGGCATGTGCCTTGGATGAAGGCATGTGCCTTCATCCCAGGCTCATTATTTACTAATAGGTTAAATCCAGACAAGTAAAGTTCACCTTCTCTAACTTACAACTTTGCATATTTATTTAGGGTTTGATTTTTGTTTTCTTCTTTCATGGATGGTCAATTTATTAGTCTCAATTATTCTTTTCTTATATATACCTTTATTTTATTTGTTCATTTTTATGTGGTGCCGAGGATTAAACCCAGGGCCGCGCATATGCTAGGCAAGCACTCTACCACTGAGCCACAACCCCAGTCCATATTAGATTCAATTATTTTTGATACATAAAGCACATTGCATTGCCTTACATAGACAAACTTTCCTGGCACTGTTGATTCCAGTGTAGTCTTAAACACCCATTCACTACTACTTCAGAGAAAATTGGGAGGCAGGCATTTCTTAATGATCACATGAAGTGTCTTAGCAAGTGAACAAGCCTTGTATGCATGCACGTGATGACTTCCTACATACACCCATGTCACTCCTATGCCTTGAAGTGGCAGGAGCAAGCATCTGTGCTAAATAATCCATAAGAATAAGCCTTCTTTAAGACAGAGAGTAACAGGAAGACACACACACACCCACCAAAATAAATAAATAGATAAATAAAATCAGTTACTTGGTAGCTGAGATTTCTATTTTCTATCAAACTTAAATTTCTGGCTATTGAAAAAATATTCATCAACTAGCTTCATTTGTAAAAATAGTTAAAGTATTTAAATTAAGGAACTTGGAAATTAAGTATATATTCTTGTATACTGTTATTCCTATGAGATATTTTCATAATTACATAGGAATTTATTTCAATAAACTTTAAATATTTAAAATCATAGATGTTGTGTAGACATATTATCACCTTAAGTGATATGTAAAATAAATAGTAAATTTAAGTCCGCAACAGATTAATTAGTCACTTCATGCAAACATAATTCTTACTTTTTGAAACTTCTGTATTATACTCTATGCAGATACAAATCAGAGAAAGTGCTTGTAGGTATTTATTTTGAGAGAAAAACAAATCTTATTTGTTCTTTCAACCTTTCTTACATGTATTTGAATTCTTACATAAAGAACCCTCTGAATTAATAGTTTCTATACAAGAAATGATGTCTTTTTAAAGTTTCTAAGACATTTCAATAATTGGAAGTTTCTTTTCTTTATATTCTAGTATCTGGAATGGAAATATTAAACATGTAGGCACACAAAAATTTCCATATACAAGTCAGAACATAGCTTTTTCAAGTAATAATACAATTTAATAATACCTCCAAAGGTAAGAAAATATTTCTCACACACACACAAACCCTCACGCATTTCTGAGGCATAGGCAGTGCCTATAGCTTCAGCGTATAAACTGAAGCACATTCTCACATGTAGTACTGGAAAAAGTGCCCAATTAAAAAGGACCAGAATGGATGTGTCTCCAAAAATGACACAAAGTGCACCATGGGTAGAACAAAGTGTGCCAACAGCATTAATAAGCAGGTAAGTGTAAATCAAAACGTCTGTTTGATGCCCCCTCACATTCCTCAGGACGGATATGTTCAAAAAAGAATCACATGTTGGTGAACTGCATGTCATCCAGCAAGCCCGCTTCTGGGCACAGACCCAAAGACAGCAAATCGCCACCCCATGAAAACATCTTCACGCCCACGTCACCGCTGCACAATTCACAACGCCCAAGGTCCACTGGTGGACAGATGGGTAAAGAACTGTGGTACAAACAAACATTGGAATATTATCCAGCTCTAAAAAAATAGATTCGTCACTTGGTGCAAACGGATGAACCTGGAGGACATCATCCTAAGTAAGCCAGACCAAGAAGAGCACGGCATGATCTCACCTGTGGGGATGCGTCAGTCAGCTCTTCAAGGCTGCAACCAAAATACCTGATCAAAACAATTTAGAGGATATAAAGTTTATTTTGGCTCCTGGTTTCAGAGGTCACCGTCCATGGTTGGTGGACTGCACGGCTCTGGGCCTGAGGTGAGGCAGGACATCATGGCAGAAGGGCCCAGGGAGGAAAGCAGCTCAGCCCACGACGGCTGGGGAGCGATGTGGAGAGGACCACCCCAGGGACCTGCTTCTTCCAGCCAGGTCCCGCCTCCCCGTAGTCTGTTCAGCTGTTAAGACCCACTGCCGAGGCCAGAACCCTGGTGATCCCACCAGTCCGGAGAGCCCCACCTCTCGGCCTGGCGGCTGTGGGGACCATGCCTTCAACAGAGGAGCATCGGGGGACATTCTAGATCCAGACCATGACGACAGGAATCAAAAATAGGATCAAACACACAAGACTGGAGAACAAAGCAGTGGTTATCAGAGGCAGGTGGCGGTGAATGCAGAGAGGTCTGCCAGAGGGACAGAAGGTAGCAGATGCGTAAAATAAACAAGTCCAGAGATACCACGTAAAGCAGGAGGACTGTAGGCAATGAAGTTGTGCCGTATACAGGATTCATACTGAATTTATAGATCACAGCTGCTTTTGATATAGAAATACAAGATGTGAGATGATGGATGTTTTAATTTACTTCATTATAGTTACCTTGTTTCCTATCCATCTATCTCCCATATCTTATTGTAAACCTTTAAAATACCTCATAACACTTGTTTAAAAGAAAAAAAGAAAAGAAACTTAAGACTCTCTTAAGATTAGTAGCTGCCTTGGGAAAATATTAACCTAGAGGGAAGTAAAGGATGACTAAATTCATGACACCTACAAAAAGTATAGTATATTTTTATATTTTCAAAGGTAAGAAAAAGCAATTGCATCCAGTAATTGTGGAAAGACAGAGAAAAGGTTCATCTGCACAGGGAGCTCAGAATTTCTGAAATGTGGGCAGGTCTTCAAGAACTATTCTCATTTTCAGTGGATACAATATTTTCTTCATGAATTTGAATTCACAAGTGGGAAAACTAGACAACCCCCCATATCAATTAATGAATTAAATTCTCTGTTATCAGTCACCAACAGAAAACAGGAACCCTTATCTTGACAAATTATTAAATGGTCAGATCATAAAATCAGATTCCCTGCCCCTTCTGCCACTAAGAATGAATGTGTTAGTAGGATTTTCATTACTATAACTAAATACCTGAGATAATCAACTTAAAAAGAAGAAAGGCTTATTTGGCTCAGTTTGGAGGTTTTAATCTATGGTTACTTGATCCATTGCTCTTGTGCCTGTGGCGAGACAGTATATCATGGTGGAGGAAGCTGCTCACCTCATGGTGGCCAGGAAGTGGAAGAGAGATGAAGCGTGAAATACCAGTGTCCCTTGATTGCCCTCCGTGATCTAACTTGCTTCCACTAGGCCCCACCTTGTCAAGCCTACCACTGCCTGTAGTGCCCAAGATTATTCTGCAAGGTAAGAGTATGTGCCTGGGCCGAAGCTGTACTGAGATGCACTCAGACACAAACTCTAGCTGGCTGTGTCAGGAGAACCCACTTGGAGGACTGGTTACATTGACGAATTCTCCAATACTATCAAATTGTAATTTTAAAAAATTTACAAGTAAAGCATGATTCTCATGCAGACCTAGAAAATGTAAAAAAGTTCTGGTAGCTCCATAATGAAGAAACAGATCAGATGTTAAAACAGGTTTTAAGAACACTTGAAAAACTGGGCATTTACAAGCATTGTTTTTAAATAAATGTATTAAAATAAGATCATTAGCTTAAAAATAAAACAGATTAATGAGCTATAGGGTAATAAAACCACAGCCTTTGGACTTATCTCTTCAATTGTTCAGAAATGTACAAGTTGATGTGTAACCTTTAGTACCGTGGGCACCGAGCAACCAAAACACAGGTGTATTGCCCAAAATTAAATAACCTCAGGGATGTCTGGAAATAATGCTCTGTGATGTTTTGTATCTCCTTTTGCCTTATTTCCAAAATTTAGACAGCTTTCCTAAACACTATAGTTTAGGTTATCTAATTAGTGGTCATTGTCATATTTTATTTGAAAATAGTTCTGTAATCCCATTAAACTTGGCTAACATTGAAATATGTTTCCCAATATGTTAATTTTCATCTTACTAAAACTATAATTACTTTTGTTGTATCATTATTCAAGATTTCATCTTTATACACTGATTATTAAAAAAAAAAAAAACACTAAGAGCAAGGGACAGATGTTGGTATTAACTTAATCCAATCAGTATTGTCAGATTTTTCTAATACAAAGGACATCAAAATGAATATGACCCGTTTAGAGAATAAAATATGATTAGTGCCTTGAAATCATTGTGATTTAATATTGTTATTAATATTTTAACACTTCATTGCATCTAATTATGTAACAAATTGGTAGTGCACAAATTCAGTGTCTTTGCCAATATCATTGACAACCAAGAGGAAATTCTACAAAACAAAATTCTATAAAGCAAAATCCATAAAAACAAAATTTAATGATCTATCTTGATAAGGCAATATGAACATAATATTACAGAAACTCACAGATTGATATACAGTCTGCCAGAAATTTTGCTATATATATACTTTTTAACTTATAAATAAATACATTTAATTTGTTGTTGTGTAAGACACACAGAACTCTCAGAATATTTAGTACTTTTATGCTTGTATTTATTACTTTTACAAAAGATAATTAACACGAGGCTTTAGTTTGTGAATGAAAGCAGACAAGGATTTGCAATTATTCAAGCACAATATATTTGCAAACATCACTGTGTGATATTAACTCCCCTCATGTCGTTGATAACAAAACTCTGTCATTTATGTCTGGTGTATTTAAGAAACAGAAAGACATCACCCCAGGAGATGACCGTGATGTTTCACGCATCACTTCACTGTTTTGTCATGAGCATTATTCTAAAAACAATAGATTCATGAGGAACATTTCTTGCCTCTTTCTGCATAGATTCTAAGGCTGAAAGAGCCTGTGGAGAAGGGATCTTTATCTGACTTTTAGAAGCAATTGCTTTTCTTATCTTCATCTTGCACACAGAGAGGACTGTGCTTTAATGATTGTCCTTTCTCCCTAGGGTGATTACCATATTTCCACTGCCATCCTTTTATCTTCATTTTCTTTTTATGAGAACTGAATGGACATTATATAAAAACAAGAGGGAAATTTGTCTATTAATTTGGTGATTCTTCTTTTCTGTTTTCTTTCTGTGCTTGTGTTCCAAGCGAGATGCTCTCATGCTTGCTTCTGAAGAATGACAGATGTGCTCTGGGCTACTGGCTAGCAGTTGTCAATTTAGATGATGGAGGAGAAAGGAGTGTGGAGGCATTTGTCAGTTGCTTCTGCCCTGGTGGAGTTCCAAGAAAATTGAAGAGTGCTGTGCTGGAAAGAACACCCCATGTTTGAGTAACAGCAAATTGTTCTTTGAAGCTTTTCTTAAACTAAGGAATAAGAACAAATGAAATAAACCAGATGAAATGAAATGGGTTTAGAGCTTCACATGCTCCCATAAGACTACTTTTTCTAAGCAATGCTGAGACTTCATTGTAAGGTTGTACAGGACCCATTGGGCAAGAAATTCTCGGAATCTCCTTTTGGTTTGTAGCAATTAGCTGTTTGAATGCAGCATTTTTGTAGCAATTAACTTGGTGGAAAAAGCTTCTGTTAAATTATCTTTGGATAATATTCACAAAACTATCAGCAATTGTTTTCCTGTAATAAGTAAGTCTTTGTTATTTCTTTGGCCTTGTGGTGGTGTTGTTACCAAATACTTTTTTCCATGTTGGAGGGCCAACTTCCCATTGTTGTTGAAGTAAACCAGGGACCAGAGGGTAGGATTATAAATGCATTAATGGACAATGCCCTCCCTGTGGGGGGTTAGCTGCCAAAGGCAGAGAGGTTTTCCGACTCCAACAAATTATCTTGTGACTTGCTGTTTAAAGTACCTTATGAATGCTATGTGTCCTTAGAAGAAGTAAATCAAATGATGTTCTTTGGAATGCTGACAGTTTACCTCACAGTCACATCCTCAAAACCTATTCCCAACTTATTAAGATAAATTGATCTGGACTCTCCAAAGGAAAGGGAACATCTCCTAATTATTGAGATATTCAAGTACAAAAGAATGTCACATGCCTATCCATGTCATGTTATTGGGGGTTAGTGTTCATTCCTGCTTCTCCATGAGAACTTGTGGAAGTGCTGGAATGCTCGGTGGACCACATCCGTCTCTGTTAGTTTGTATCTGTTTCTCTGCAGACATTTACTCACACCCACCAGGCCTCATTCTGGCCTAACTCCCACAGTAAGACAGGTTCCTTTCTCTCTACCCCCTTTGCATGGTGACCCCCAGATAAGCATGGCTAACCTCAGCTTGCAGCAGGCTGACACGATATAAAGTAACTTTCCTTCTGTCAGGAAGCAATGGAAACCCACCTGCCCACCCCAAATAAACTTTAGAAAAATAGGTTCAGGGTTAGGAGATAGAACACCAAGATCCTCTGTCACTACCGGGGAAGTCGGTTTGGAGTGGCCTATGTGGAACTTGGCCACGTTTACACAACATTTACACAACATTTACATAACGTGCCTATCGCAAGGCACCTGAGGATATCAGAGCCAAAGCCTGGCTCCTCCAACACACCTTGTGTGTGTGTCCCTTGGCGAAGCCCAGCGCTGGCAGAACCACACCCAGCTGGAGGTGGAGAGGCTTTGGAGGCACTGCCTTGTGCCCACGGCCTGGGGAAGGGGCAGGGGTTATTGGGGGTTAATGTTCATTCCTGCTTCTCCATGAGAACTTGTGGGAGTGCTGGAATGCTTGGTGGACCAGGGAGGACCAACATAAACCCAGGCCTGGGTTTGAATAAAGAGAAGGACAAGGACTTTGAAAACCCAGCACATACCTAAGATTAGGCAAGTTAGCTGGAGATGCCTAAAGGGGATCTGAAGTCAAGAGGGATCCTAATTTAGAAACCACCACATTAACAACCAGGCAGCATGTGGCTCTCACATCCCCGAGATTATAAATACCCTGTCTAGCTGAACCTCCTCTTAGAGAACATCGGGAGGCTGAAACAGACCAGCTTTCCTTTTACATAAAGACACAATGCTCTAAAGAAGCAAAGGAAATAAAAATGTCACAAGTGCAAAATGTATTTTCCCAATATAAATTTGGATCCATTTTTACCTTGACAAGTTTGCTCAAGAGTCCAAGACATTTCAGAAATTCTGGAATGAGACCAGATATTTGAATAGAAAGAGACCAAATCAGTGGTCCATCCTCCAAGTCTTTTACTCTCCTTATCCACTGCTCAGTGATAAAGGGCTGTGTCTTAGTCAGCTTTTTCACTGCTCTGATTAAAGGGCCTGAACAGCACAATTGTAGAGGAGGAAAAGTTTATTTGAGGGCTCGTGGTTTCAGAAGTCTCAGGCCATAGAAGTCCAGCACCATGCCTTGGGGCTGCAGGTGAGGCTGAACAACCCCGCAGAAGAGTGTGGCAGAGCAAGGTGGCCCACATGATGATCAGGAAGCAAGGAGGGACTCCACTTATCAGATGCAAGTATATACCCCAAAGCTTCGCCACCACCCCCTCCAGCCACCACTCAGTTAATCCTATCAGGAATCAACCCACTGATAGGTTAAGGCTATGACCCAATCCTTTCTCCTCCAAACCTTTTTACATTGTCTCACACCTGAGCTTTTAGGCTGGTATCAAACACACTTAGAAATGAGCAGAGATGTCTTTTCTTCCCCACTTGAATGGTAGTAAACGTGAATGTGTGATCTCAAAAGATAGGAAAGCTGAAAAGATTTAGAAATCTATATGGATATGTAGGGCGGCAAATAAAGGTAGACATATATTTTAGAAGAAAGTTATTTGAAAACACTTCTTTTGAGAAAATTCTCTAAAACTAAATTCAGAAACAAAAATCTACATAGAAGAAAGTGGGGCATGGGTATCTTGTGTTATAATTTTATTTGGGATTCTGTAGCAGCACTGGAGTGTAGAGCGTTGGAATTTAAGCCACAGAATGACCGATATGTTCGTGGTCCTCTTTTGTTCATGCTGCAGGTAAATCCGGTCTCCTTTTATGCTACCCGGTGATTCTTTTTTTTTTTTTTTTTTTTTTTTCAAATTCTTTTTTATTCTAAACTGTTACCATTTCTACCCAGTGATTCTGTTTGGAACTATTTTTAGATTTCCTTTAGGTCTTTGAAAGAGCATTTGCTGAGTGTGCCGTCTTACAGGAGCGCGCCTTCCCTGATCAGCTGCACTGTGTTTGCCGGCATGGAGCCAGATCTGGGTACCCCGAGGACCTTTCAGTGCCTCTCTGAGTGTGCCACCCAGCCAACAGTCTCCTGCAGCGTCACCTCCACATGCAGCTCCTGTCAGAACTCTGTGTTTAGAAGGAAGAGCATGGCTCCCCTCTGGGGTGACTGGGGAGTTCTCTCACTGTCGGTCCTTGCTTCTGGTGACCCTGTTGTAGAAACAGTCCAAAGGCACTGGGACCCTTTGCTGCTTTTATCTCAAGTTCAAGCAGACCTCACTCACAAAGCTGCCAGCAGAAGCCAGCCAGAGGAAGGTGGTTTATGTAAATCCTGTGTTTCCCTGTTCCACACAGAGTGGAAGAGTAACAGGCGTGTAGGTGAGAGAGTGTCGCAGGGACGGCCCTCTCCCAGGAGCTCTCCTTCCCGCTCTCCTCCTCGCTCCCCTCTTCCTTCCTTGTCTCTCTAGGTCCCTGACACCTGCAGTCTCACTCCTCCCTGAGCCCACAGAAGACATGCCTCCACTGGGGGGGGGGGGAGTGTAGACAGCTCAGCTCAGTGCTCCACAGGAGGAGTAAGGAAAGAGAATTTTCAAGGATAGATTTAAGTGTGGACAGCATTAGCAGATTTGTAAACATTGGGTACTAAACTGCTTACGTTGCTGAATGTGTATCCAGTGGAGACGTGAACATTCTCAGATGGTTCCATAGATGCTTAATGTGTTATGGGTACCATACTGCACTTTTCTAATTAGTGATAAAAACACTTAATGGTGTACATTTCTTATTACAAAGACTGCATCCATATAAAAACCATTAAAGGGAAGCTAACAACAGATACTGTCTCAGGGCTTTAGTTGTCTTTATGAATAACGACACTAAATGACATGCACCGATGTTTCAGGCCATTGCCCTAATATTCCCCAATCGGGGTTGCAGCAGCAACATCGGTCATAATTCTAATTCTGAAACCATCACAGATGTTAAGTTGGAAACTGAAGGATGATTTTCTGACTTTCAAATATAACATTTTTCTGAAAACATCCCACATTTATTTTTGTCTTTAATATGATAAAGTTTCTAATGGAATGCAGCATAACAAGTGATCTAATGTATTTTCATGTATGAATTCGTATTTATTTTTACCTTGAAAAGTTTTAAATTAATTTGGACTTATTCAAATAGCAGAGTAATTGACATGGGAGACTCCCTGGTTGTACGTATAACAAAACATAATAACTAGGGACAACAACAAAACAAAAGGGCCTAAGCAAACTAACTAATCAAAGAAGTGAAAACATGACAATTTCTGCTTTGGCACAGCAGGACAGATTGCCTCAGGCCCGGCTGGACACGTAGGCTGAGGCCAGTCAACTGTGAAGGGCAAAAATCACACAGGAGACAACCGTGCAGCCAAGAGATTTATTCACCAGCCTTTATGGCTGGTCGGAGGTAGAAGAAGTATGGGGAGGGAGAGAGGAGTCAGGGAGAGGGAAATGTGCAAGTTCTGGTGGGAGAGAGGAGTCAGGGAGACAGGGGTGTGTGAGCTCTGGACCGAGGGTGGGTGCCTGGTCATGCCAGCTGTGGTCTCTAGAGCTGTCTGCTGGGCAGCTGCCGTCGGGCTGGAGATGGTGGGTCTGGAGCTGTTGCAGCGGCTGCTTCCTCCCAGCAGGGACGAGCTGTTGTGTCTGAGCTCTGGGCAGGCAGGAGCTTTAAATAGGGATTTCTGGTGGGGGAGCATACCAGAGCGACTTTTAATGCTATTGGCTCTTTTCCCAGTAAACAGGGCGACCTTTAAGCCAATTGGCTCCTGCCTGGGGAACAGAGCAACCTTTAAGCTGATTGGCTCCTGCCTGGGGAAAACGAAACCAGGTTGCTCCTCATGGAAATTTCCATGGGGACGGTAGCCCATCAGCCCAAGCCTATCTATCAAACTGGATGATCAGTGTCAACCAATCCTCATTGCTGTCAGCCGCAAGTCCAATAGAAAGGGCTTCTTGCCAACAAATTCTGGGATTTTCATTGGCCTTCATTGGCCTAGCTTTTGTGTCACCCCTGTTGGTCACTCTCAGCAGAGATATGGTGTCACAGAGATGCCTAGAGACCCATGTAAAGCACAGGTTCCATGGGAGGACACTGGAGCAGAAGAGAAGAGGAAAGGCAGGCAGGCAGGTGGTAGGAAGGGAGGGGTCTGTCCTGCTCATCCTGATCATCAACTGTTAACTGTGTCTGTTATGAGAAAGGCATCGCTCTTGGACTGCGGTGAAGCAGAGACTCAAACGAGAAAAGCCTACCCCATGTGGTCAGGAGAAGAGGCCATCACCAAGAAAACACCCAAATAACGCACGATAGGCTAAGGGCCAGGAACAAAATAAGAGGATGGAGTGTGGCGGGTGGCCTCATGGTGGTGTAGTGGCACCTCCTCCTCCACATAAAATCTTAACTGGGTTTCTCCAGAAATCTTCACCATGGCTGATTTTAGGACTGTCTGCAAAAGAGTCTCTACAGAAGAGTTCAATGTAGATAAACTTCCTATTTTCCTGTTGCTCTATTACTTGGCCACTGGCTTAGAAGAAATCAACACTCCAGGTGCGGGAGACCCCCTTAGTAGTTTGTCACAAACATGTATCCAGTATGATAGTTTATAGAAGTGTGTTTGCAAATATAAAGTGTGATAATAAAAAGGATGAATTCTTTAACAAGGCCTGTGTCCTTGAGCTGAAGCTTCACAGAGATGTCTACATTTCTAAGATCAGAGAAGCTACTAATTGGGCTCCATGGTAACAGCTAGCAGGGGGAAGAAAGAAAGGGGAGAAGAAGCTCTTCCCTTCTCAGGTGTTGTCCTTGAAGGGTTAACTTGCCTAGAACAGTGAAAGAAAAAACTGCTTGTATGTGAACTTCTGTAGACTCTGAACTTCTGAGCCCCTCCCCTTACATGCTGGGTATAAAATTCTGAAACTACCTGAACTCGGGGTTCAGGGGATTGATTGATTACACTGAAAGCTGTGCCCTCTGAGCCTGGCTGCAGCAAAATAAAACTGTTTCCTGCTATCTTTGGTGCCTCGCCTCATCTGTCCCTACAACAGTGGGTGAGGGGGACCATCAGTATTCAGAGAATTCCAAACACTATAAATATTACATTTGGGGACAACTACTAATTTCTCAGTTGCAAATTAGAAAGACACAAGTACAGAGTCCAAATATATTTCTCTTAGGTCTAAAATAAATGTTCCTGTAGATAATTGTACCCATGTATGCGTGGCAGGGGATTTAACATGAGCACATATATATTAAAAATTCCCCTGTGGATCATCTGCAACAATCTTTGCAGGAAATTAATGACGTTTGTTTAGGGGAAGCAAAACTTTACCTCTACTCCTGTAGAATTGCTGCACTGCCCCTTGAGGATTAAACGGACATAAAACAGCTCAGTAGGAGAAATGCATACAGATTTATTTCATACAGGTTTTATATGACTAGAGTCTTTGTAGGAAAATGAGAACTGAAAGATGACGTTTGTGTTGAACACTTAACATATGGAATCAAAGAGCTATAAATAGTGAGACTGTCACACAGCCCTCAGGGAGTTGTCAGCTGCGTGGAGGAATGACCAGGGAGACAGGGCCACTTTGAGGAGGTTTGCTCACATGGAGTTTCCTTCCTCAATCCCCGTCCTTGATAGAAAATGACACAGTGTTTTCTTTCTGGTGTAGGAAGAGAAGCTTCCTCATGGGAATTTCATCTCCTGATTTTACAAAAGAGAGTGAAGGTCAGAGTGATCTTCTTGCACTTGCTGTCCTTTAACAAAAATACTGAATGTGCCAGAGCAGCATGCTTTGGTGCGACATGTTCCTATGCTTCCCTGGCTAACTTGCCTCTTAGAGAACAGTGCAGCTCACTTTCCCTGGCCTCGGCCTGGGGACCGCCTCTCATGGGCTCTTTTACAGAAGTGAGGTCTCAAAATATTGATGGATGTGCTTCCATTAAAAGAAAAGAAAGCCGGGCGCGGTGGCGCACACCTGTAATCCCAGTACTTGGGAGGCTGAGGCAGGAGGATCGCGAGTTCAAAGCTAGCCTCAGCAATGGCCAGGCACTTAGCAACTCAGTGAGACCCTGTCTCTAATAAAATACAAAAAAGGGCTGGGGATGTGGCCCAGTGGTCAACTGCCCCTGTGTTCAATCCCCGGTACCAAAAAAAAAAAAAAAAAAAAAAAAAAAAAAAGAAAAGAAAGAAAAGAAAATCTAAAATATAATGAGTTCACTTAGGGGTATAAAAATATGTAAGCATGAGTTTTAATATACCCACTTTACATTTAAAAAATATTTCTGAATTGCTCTAATGTACTGGAAAAATTGACTATGAAAATACATTAAAAACATTGATATAAGAACCCACAATTTCCCTTTGGCCTTACAGTGTAAAATAGCTCAGCAGGGCACTGGTGCTTGGTATGTAGAAGATGCTCAGAAGGTGTTTGTTCAAGACCAAGTGAGCAGAGAAATCACCAGCCAGCCCATCCTCGGGAGGGAGGGATCTTAGCCTCTCAAAATGTGGGGCTTTGCTTTTATTTCTTGTCTGAAGTGCCCTCCTTGGCTAGATTAACTTACTCAGCATCAGGCCCAGCAACAAATGGCATCGGGAATGAGCTCAGGAGGTTTTGTGAGTGTCTTACTTCTGGGTTACTGTTTGTATCACTCTTGGTTAGACCGGATCTTGATTCTGGTAGTCTGATACTACTGCTAATAGATATTTGTTGAGCATTTGCTCACTGGCCTAGGCACTTTTATTTGAAGATTAAATATGTATAAAACTTTAAGAGATGAGAAAAACAAGACACCCAGAATTTAAATAACTTAAAACGTTCATAGTTAATCCAGTGAAGACTGGCACAAGCCCTGGTAGAGGGGCTCAGGAGTCAGCGATTTCAGGAACCTAAGGGAGAGTGACCTGGTGCCCAATTTCTCAAGTCGCTATAAAATATCACATAAAACACAGACTCTTACATAGAAAGTCTGTGTTTTCTTTTTCTGGTGACAAAAAAGCCCTTGATATTTTCAAGGAAAAAAAAATATATGGGCTTCCTTCTGAATATGACTAATGGTCTCAGAACTCTGTAAAATTTTAATAAACTCAAATGTTATTAAATATTATACGAACTCTGAACCCATATGTAGCACACCTACCTGAATGACATAGGAGCCTGTTTCTTTTTCTCAGTAGGCAAATATGTAGAACCTAATAATCTTAATTTGATTTCCATATCGTTGTTAACACGGTCGCTTAGGAGCGGTGCGTGCTGCTCATAAGAGAAGGTTGGCAGGTTGCCTCCTGCGCGGAGTTCAGGCACTGAACTCCATGGCGGCTTCTCTCCTGGGCTGACAAGGTTCTGTGGCCCTTTTGTAGCCATTGTCACTGCTATTGGCTTTCTGAGCAGCTTTCTGCATTGCCTGGGGAGGATGATGAGGCATGGAGAGTAATCAAAAGGATATACAGGATGGCATTAAAATGAAGATGATTTCTCCAGCTGCACAATGTCTGTTTCTTGAGGAAAAGTAAATCAAATAAAAGAAGCACTTGTCCTTTGGTGCAGAAGCTTGAATTTAGAGGAGGAGCCAGCAGATAAAACAGCCAGAACAGCCAGCTTTCATGATCATGATATTCACCTTTGAATTATTATTTGATTTATCATTCCGCTATTGTTCTTTCCCTCATGAATAATCTGTTTTTCATTTCTAAATAATTTTCATTTGACTCTCTAAATTGATGTCTTATTTCCAACCACATCCTAAGATACTTGCTTCCCCTCCATCTTGAGATGCGGTGAATCATAGGGTTCGTGGGCTATTCTTGGAGAACAATCCACAATTTTGCAGCAAGTCTGCCTCTTAATGTGTCCACCTGGCATGTGTACAACCAAGCAGAGCACCCTTTTCTCTGGCATTTCATTCCTCATGCTTTGTTGGAGAACAGAGCTAGAGCAGTGTTTGAGAGCTATTCTGCAGTGTTGGCAATTATGGGAACATCAGTGATGTTGCAAGGATTCCTCCTGAAGTGACAAAACTGAAGCTTCTGGAAAGTTTCCCCACCAGTCGCCTTTCTGCAGGGTCTCCGAGTGGCTTAGGTGTCTCCTGCTAACTGGCAGCATAAGACGCCAGGACGGCTGGCCTGATGCCAGTCTCATTTTGTTCTTGAGATTTGAAAGGGTGTTATCAGGCATTTAAAAGACATCTTTTTGTTGTTCATTCTGTCATTTTACATGAAAATGTGTTGCAAGTTAAGATTTTTAAAAAAGTCTTTCAATTACTTTCTTCCTGATTATCTACTATTGCCACAGTGTGTCTTATTAAGAAATATTAATTTAGAATTCAAAACATCTCTAGATATTTCTGTTTACCAAATGATGCTAATTATAACTTTTGTGGCATTTGCATGAGAAAATATTGTTTCAGTTTCACTAAACAAAATTCAAGATTACTTCATTTCTCAATGATGATAAAACAAAAACCTTCTATCCTTCACTTTATTTAAAGGCAGTATTGCTCAAAGGTTAGTCTTGGAGTCTAACAGACCTGGGCACAAATCCTCTATTTTTACCTGTTCTCCCAAAGTTTGCTTTTCCTCATCTGTAAAATGGGCAAAGTAACTTAATTTCCTCATTGCAAAAGGAGTAACAATGATGGACTTTGAGAGGACTTCCTGAAAAACTTAAATGCATTATTAATTACTATTTTATGAGCTAGACACACAGTAACTGCACAATAAACACAATTGTCACTTCCCCCCCTTCCTTTTCCTTGTTATATTTCTGAAATTCCTTTGCATGGAATTCCTACTCTTAAAATCTGAAGACATTATTTTAATGATTGAACAGTAATGAAATATATACTACAATTCACGTACCAGGCTAAGCTCATGTTATTTTGTGTAATCCTCTAAACCTATGATGTGGGTACTATTTATTTATTTTTTAAAGAATAATCTAAACCTCGGAGTGTTTAAATAACATTATCTGAGGTCACCGACAGCCAATGACAGTGTAAGGCTTGGGTTTAATATGCTTACACAGAACTCTGATATTTCAAGGCACGATTTAGCAATTACTTCATGATGAACATTGAATACTTATGCTGAAAAAGAAGTTATGAGAACTTGAACTTTGTGGTAGAGGAGATGGAGTGTGATCACAGGTGCTGTTTGAGAGAGAGAAAGTAGTGGGAGACTAAACAAAGAGAAAGTATAAAAATGGGGGTGGGTGGGATGTGTCAGGATATGTCCCTAAGTTGTCTGAGGCTAAGAACAGGGGGAAACCCTATTTTTGTTTTGATTTCATCAAAAAGAGTGAGTTCAATTCAGTTTTGATATACTCTGATAGTCCATTGGATGTACCAGTTTGGAGATGAGAGGGCAGAGTTGAAGGGCAAAACATCACACCGGGGACAGCCGTGCAGCCAAAAGATTTATTTAACAGCCTTCGTGGCCGGTAGCAAAAACCAGAGAAGAGGTGCTCTGGTAGAAGGTCAAAGAGGTGGGAAAGGGGAGTCAGTGAGAAGGGAGTGTGCAAGCTCTGGTGGGAGAGGGGAGTCAGGGAGAGGGGAGTGTGCAAGCTCTGGACAGAAGGTGGGTGCTTGGTCACACAGGCTAGGATCTCTGGAGCTGTCGGCTAAAGCAGCTGCTGTCTGGCTGGAGGCTGAAGCTGTCAGCTGGGAGTGGCCATCGGGCTGAAGGCGATGGGTCTGGAGCTGTCAGCTGGGGCAGCTGCCATCGGCTGAAGGCGATGGGTCTGGAACTGTTGGCTGGGGCAGCTGCCGTCGGCTGGAGGCGATGGGTCTGGGCCTGTTGGCTGGGGCAGCTGCCATCGGCTGGAGGCGATGGGTCTGGAGCTGTTGCAGTGGCTTCCTCCTCTCAGCAGCGACGAGCCGATGTTGTGTGTCCATGTGTCTCTCTCTGTCTGATCTGAGTCTCTCGAACAGGGCCTTATATAGGGATTTCTGGTGGGAGGTGCACTAGAGCAACCCCAACACCATTGGCTCTTTGCCCCTAGAACAGGGTGACCTTTAAGCCTATTGGCTCTTGCCAGGGGAAAAGAAACATCCTGCCCGGGGAAGAAACATCCTGCCTGGGGGAAAAAAAACCTCCTGTCCGGGGAAGAAAACATCCTGCCGAGAATGAAACAAGGTTGCTTCTCTAAGGATGTGGAGAATTCTGGGGGGAGGGTAGCCCATCTATCATTCCCCCCTTTTTGTTTTCTTAGGAAGTGGGACGTCGTGTGTCATTCTGGCTACTTCCTGCTGAAATGGGGCGACATGGGGTGTTATGGGGGGATATGACAAGACAGGTAGGTCAGGCTTGAGGGTGAAAAGGATTTCCCAGAGGTTGGCACCAAAAAGATGAATTCGCCCTGAGGTGATGAGAAGTAACAGGTGATCCCTAAGGAGAAGCTGGTTAAAGTTTCAGAACAAGAAAGACATGAGCTGTGGAGAAGGAAGGGCTGCAAAGGAGAAGATAGAGATTTAAGGTAGGGTACAATATGGGGGCGGCCTGTCCATGGGATCGAAATCAAGAAAGGAGGGGGATGGTAGGGGAGCAGCCGGTTAACAGGACAGGAGGCTATTGTTGGAGCTGCTGCAGGTACAGAGTGAGGGATTCAAACGGAGGCGGGAAAAAGCCTGAACATACGGAATTTCTACCCATTTTTTTTGATCGCTCACAGAAGTTGAAAAGATCTCTCAGTATAGAGGGATCCAGGGACCCAGAAGCAGGCCATTTGTTTTGGTTATCTAAGGGGTATGTGGGCCAATCTTGGGTGCAAAACTTGGTAAGTCTTGTTGGTTGTATATCGGGAGTTAGGCCAAGAGTGGCTAGGTTGTTTAAGAGGCATTGTAGAGGAGAGTTGGCTGGGAGGGGTTGGAGTGGGTACGAGAGCGACAAATAGTGAGTGATAGCAAAACCAAAGAAGAGAGTGAGGATGAGAGCAAAGAAGAGAGTGATTGAAGGGTAGTCAGCCAGGAGGGATAGGAGTGGTCAGCCAGGAGGGGTGAAGAAGCAGCAGCAGCAGAAGAAGCCCCCATTTTCCCGTTCCGAACGGGAGAGATATATTGTCCTGAGGAGCGTCCTCCTCAAGATATATATATCAGAAAGATCCAAGTCTGTGAGACCCAGTCATCACTGGAGTCAAACAGACATGGGGTCCAAAGGGACCGAAGAACAATGGGCCACCTTGCACAAAGATTTTCTGTGTCCCGTCCTGGACGGGAAGGAGAGACCCAAGTCCGGAGGCCAGAGGCCGAAAAAAGGGCTTTTTTCAACTACTCCCAGGAAAGGAGAGGGAGAGGGGAGAGAGAGAGAGAGAGAGGGAGAGAGAGAGAGAGCAAGTGCAAGCGTGAGAGAGAGCGAGCTCCTTGAGGTCCACTGTGACCATGAAGGTCTAGGTGGGGTGCGATCCTCCCCGTACAGGCCACCAGCAGGGCTGCCAGACGATCAACGGTCAGTTCCCACTGTACAAGGCCTGATGGGTTTAGGAGCTCTGGGGCGGGGGGGGCTTACCAATCTGATGGCCAGTGGTGGATGCGTCGGAGCGGCGATCAAAAATGGGTGAAGGCTGAGGCAGTTCCGGGTGATTATGCCCTCCGGCTCAGACAGGATCTGAGTCACGGCACCAGTGAAGGGCAAAACATCACACCAGGGACAGCCGTGCAGCCAAAAGATTTATTTAACAGCCTTCGTGGTTGGTAGCAAAAACCGGAGAAGAGGTGCTCTGGTCGAAGGTCGAAGAGGTGGGAGAGGGGAGTCAGGGAGAAGGGAGTGTGCAAGCTCTGGACAGAAGGTGGGTGCTTGGTTGCACCGGCTAGGATCTCTGGAGCTGTCAGCTAAAGCAGCTGCTGTCTGGCTGGAGGCTGGAGCTGTCAGCTGGGAGCTGGCCGTCGGGCTGAAAGCGATGGGTCTGGAGCTGTCGGCTGGGGGCAGCTGCCATCGGCTGGAGGCGATGGGTCTGGAGCTGTTGCAGTGGCTTCCTCCTCTCAGCAGCGACGAGCCGATGTTGTGTGTCCATGTGTCTCTCTCTGTCTGATCTGAGTCTCTCGAACAGGGCCTTATATAGGGATTTCTGGTGGGAGGTGCACTAGAGCAACCCCAACACCATTGGCTCTTTGCCCCTAGAACAGGGTGACCTTTAAGCCTATTGGCTCTTGCCAGGGGAAAAGAAACATCCTGCCCGGGGAAGAAACATCCTGCCTGGGGGAAAAAACATCCTGTCCGGGGAAGAAAACATCCTGCCGAGAATGAAACAAGGTTGCTTCTCTAAGGATGTGGAGAATTCTGGGGGGAGGGTAGCCCATCTATCAGTGAGTCAGCCAGGAGGGGTGAAGAAGCAGCAGCAGCAGAAGAAGCCCCCATTTTCCCGTTCCGAACGGGAGAGATATATTGTCCTGAGGAGCGTCCTCCTCAAGATATATATATCAGAAAGATCAAAGTCTGTGAGACCCAGTCATCACTGGAGTCAAACAGACATGGGGGTCCAAAGGGACCGAAGAACAATGGGCCACCTTGCACAAAGATTTTCTGTGTCCCGTCCTGGACGGGAAGGAGAGACCCAAGTCCGGAGGCCAGAGGCCGAAAAAAGGGCTTTTTTCAACTACTCCCAGGAAAGGGAGAGGGAGAGGAGAGAGAGAGAGAGAGAGAGGGAGAGAGAGAGAGAGCAAGTGCAAGCGTGAGAGAGAGCGAGCTCCTTGAGGTCCACTGTGACCATGAAGGTCTAGGTGGGGTGCGATCCTCCCCGTACAGGCCACCAGCAGGGCTGCCAGACGATCAACGGTCAGTTCCCACTGTACAAGGCCTGACGGGTTTAGGAGCTCTGGGGTGGGGGGGGCTTACCAATCTGATGGCCAGTGGTGGATGCGTCGGAGCGGCGATCAAAAATGGGTGAAGGCTGAGGCAGTTCCGGGTGATTATGCCCTCCGGCTCAGACAGGATCTGAGTCACGGCACCAGTGAAGGGCAAAACATCACACCAGGGACAGCCGTGCAGCCAAAAGATTTATTTAACAGCCTTCGTGGCCGGTAGCAAAAACCGGAGAAGAGGTGCTCTGGTCGAAGGTCGAAGAGGTGGGAGAGGGGAGTCAGGGAGAAGGGAGTGTGCAAGCTCTGGAGAGAAGGTGGGTGCTTGGTTGCACCGGCTAGGATCTCTGGAGCTGTCAGCTAAAGCAGCTGCTGTCTGGCTGGAGGCTGGAGCTGTCAGCTGGGAGACGGGGCCGTCGGGCTGAAAGCGATGGGTCTGGAGCTGTCGGCTGGGGCAGCTGCCATCGGCTGGAGGTGATGGGTCTGGAGCTGTTGCAGTGGCTTCCTCCTCTCAGCAGCGATGAGCCGATGTTGTGTGTCCATGTGTCTCTCTCTGTCTGATCTGAGTCTCTCGAACAGGGCCTTATATAGGGATTTCTGGTGGGGGTGCACTAGAGCAACCCCAACACCATTGGCTCTTTGCCCCTAGAACAGGGTGACCTTTAAGCCTATTGGCTCTTGCCAGGGGAAAAGAAACATCCTGCCCGGGGAAGAAACATCCTGCCTGGGGGAAAAAACATCCTGTCCGGGGAAGAAAACATCCTGCCGAGAATGAAACAAGGTTGCTTCTCTAAGGATGTGGAGAATTCTGGGGGGAGGGTAGCCCATCTATCAGGAGTAAGAGTAAAGTGGGTCAATGCTAGCAAGCCAGGATTAAAGCTGCAGGTGTGCCTAAAACCAATACAAGAGAGTACAGAAAGGCTGTTAGGGAAGTAGATTTCATGATACCAATGGGAATGCTAGGACCTTGAAGCCATAGAGGTCAAGTAGTAGTGATTAAAACCCAGGAGCCAAGGGTTGTATTCATAGCAATGACCAGGAGTGACAAGAAAAGTTAGAGTGGGAGCCAAGGGACCCTGACCCTTAGAGATGGAGTAGCTGGATAGGATTCACCATGGCGCTGCCATGACCATGGAGAGTCCACACGGTGGTGTGGCCTGTTGGCTGCCTCCATGACTCAGGAGAAAGTTCATGGGCAAACACGACTCACTCTTACTGTTGGATTCCGGGCAGGGAAAGGCACGCCTCCCAGGCAGCTCAACTAGCCACACCCCCAGGCACCTTGAGACTCCCAAGCACCCCAGGTCAGCTACACTGCTGGCCACGCCTCAGGTTGACCATGCTGCTGACCACTCCCCAAGTGCCTTACTGAGCCATTGCGACATATGGGCTTGCCTTCTGACCCCCAGCGGCCTATGGAATTGGGGCTCCCTCTCGGGGGTCCCTCAGACCACTGGCGCACTACTTAAGCACCTTCCAGACTGAAACTGGCCCTTCTTTTTTCCCCTTTTTCCTTCCTTCTTTTCCTGTACACGCGCAGATTCTCCCTCCCCCCCATGTGTCCCTTCGGCTGATTAATAACCCCCCCCCCTTTCTACACGGAGGTCCCAGTGTGTTTCGTCTATCCTTCACTTACCAGCAGAAAAAAACCAAAGACAATTAACAAAGAAGTAGAGTTAACAATAGAAATTTTAACTTCTTCCACATTTTTCAGCCTGGAACCAGTTTTCAGATTCAGAAGCCTGTGGCAATGTCTTAAGGGGGGAAAAAAAAAAAAAAAACCCTGCAACACCAACGCAAGAACATATTGCAGTGGGACTGCTGGACAGTTGTTCCAATACGGGACACTGAGGGAAGTGTGCCAGTTGTTTCAACTGTCAGAGCTGACGTTGATATCAAGAACCCTAAAGTATCATCATGGTTTCCTTATTAGACTTGAAACTTGAGGGAACAAGATGACACATGAAGTCCTGGCCAGGGTGGGATTTACAGTGGGCTTGCTGTGTCCACAGATTCCGGTGGTCATCTCCCCATCAGTGAATGATGGAAATGGACATATCTGTTAGTTGTTGTAGACCTCACAATGAGTACAGGGTCTGTTGGAAAGATACTACATGGTGGATGGTTAACCAGAAGGCCATAAAACTACCAAAAGTCCTTATAAATGTAAATCACAAATCATATCATATTCTAGAGCTGATGGGGAAAATTAGAGCCTCCCTTAAAGACCTACGACACAGGGATGATAGATGTGATCATGTATTTGCTTAAGTCACCAGGATGATCCTACAAAACTCTGACAAATCCTGTGGAATAGTTGTAGACTACTTCAAGTTCAACCAGGTAACAGCCCCAAAGGCAATCTCAAATCCAGATAATAATCCATCTGTGTTAGAAAAGATGAATACAACCACAGACACTTGCTATGTGGTTGTTGACTTATGAATGCTTTCTTTTCTAACTCTTTCAGAATAAAGGATGATAAATAATTTGCATTCACAAAGAGGAACCAGCAGACAATGGCAGTCCTGCCTCAGGGGCATCTGCTCACAAAGTGTATGCCAAAGAGATCTAGATCAGCCGGGCTTGAAGAGGATCACAGTGACAGACTCCATTGATGGCATTATGTCCTTGGACCTGAGGAAGAAGCCCCACAGTGGAATATTTGGTAATTCACGTACGCTCCAGGAACAGGTGAAAAAAACACTATGTAGATTCTGGGTCCTGTGACCTCAGTGAAAGCTCCAGGGGTCTGGAGGTCAGGAGCTTCTTGGACTGTTCTCTCCAAAGCGAAATAAAGATGACTGAGTTGTGCGTACTCAACCAGGGCAAAGGAAGAAGTGTTCCTAGTGATTCTCTTTGGGTTTCAGAGGCGTGTATTTCACATCCACTATTCCAGCTCTTACACCACAGCTCACAGCTCCGGGCAGAACCCAGAGCTGAAAGTATCCGTGCGGCATGTCCGGTCCGCAGGGCAATCAGTCTTGTGGTTTGGGCCACAACACACACAAGGCTGCATGTTGTTGGAAATATCAGTGGTGGGAAAGCCACCAGTATGGCATATCTGGCATCCCAGAGAGAGAGTGAGAATGGCCACTGTGGTCTGAGCCAAGACCATGACATCTGCAGCAGAGAGTGAGGGGTCTTAAAAGCCACTCCCTGCATGCAACTGAATCTTGGTGGAAATGGATCGCCTGATGGTTGGAATGCCAGTTACCATTAATCCAAAGATGCTGTCCATGGGCTGGGGCCTATCAGAACACCTGGACATCACCAGGAACACCCAGCAACAGTCCAATGTAAGATGGACGTAGAACGCTGGGTTTTGAGCAGAGGTGTGCCCAGAGCGCACACATAGCCACTTGAGCAAGGAGCCTGCACCCCAGACAGGGTGGCAGTGCCTCCCCTGCAGTTCCCACATGTGCTAGTGTGGATGATCCCACCCCACCAGCTGAAAAAGGGCGTTTAAAGCCTGCCTGAGAGTTGGGCCCATCTCACAAGCAGATATAAACCACTCATGGACTGCAGATTCCCTAAGCGTGTCCTTGAAAGGGAGTGATAAACCTTCCCAAGCTATGAGAGGCACAGGAGCCCTAAAAAAGGAAGGGGCCACATTTAGAATACAAATGGCCTGGCTGGATAATTATTGTTTTAGTACATAATTTTATCAAATAAAAATATGACTTTTTAAAATAGTGATTCTTTAATAAATGGTGCTGATTCACTATTTCGTGTTGAGAAAGAAGTAACCTCTTTCACTGTGTAGGTTGAAAATTCAATTTTGAATAAAATATATATTTTTGTAAAGTGAGTTTCCATTATTTAAAAAGAAAATAAATGATTAAGAGTGCTGAATTTATGAGGTCCGTGTGGATAAACTCTTTGAAGAAGACTGATTTGGCAGTATGGATAACATAGACACAATCATATTTTGCTGGTTGCTCAAAATTAATATTTTTTTCTCTTTTTATTCCTCCAAAGATATTCTTTCAACTTTGAATGTTGCCAAGTAGTAACAAGCTTCCAGATTGACTGGCCACAAAGAGTAAAATGATAATATCTCTGGAAATGGAAACATAACTAACTCCAGTATGGAAAAAAAAAAAATCTTTGAATAATCAGGGATTTCGACTCCTGTTTTATATAAAACTGTGTTTTGATTCAATTTTAGAAAGGGGTCATTTTCACATAAATGACATAAAATAATAAACATGTCTTCTCATTTATTAGAAAATTCCTTGGAATATGGAGATAGAGTACATGTGAGATGGCACACGTGCTTTTCTGGTAGAATCTATAGGATTGGCACAGTGTGGCGCAAATTTTGATGTAAGAAAACTCTTTCAAGAAACATAGAAAAATAAAACCAATTGTGTTGTATTATTATTAATGTTGACTCTAATCCCATACATAAATCTATAAGGACATTTGTTGTTGCTGTTATATCACTTGGGGGATATTGAATGTTCTTTAGCTACTCAGATGTAACTTATCTGCCCAAGTTGTCTGTAGCCTCTTTAAAAACAGTGGCCAGGCTTTATATATATATATATATATATATATATATATATATATATATATACACACACACACACATATATATATATATCTCCAGTCTTTATATATATATATATGTGTGTGTGTATATATATATATATATATATATATATATATAAAGTATATATATCATGGTAGGATATATATATATATATATATATATATATATCTCCAGTCTTTTTATTCCTACCGTGATTGTTTGCACTCTGAAATCATCATCTCATTTAATGCTTGCAATTGTCCTAAACATGTGTACCATTATCACCACCATAAACAAATAGATATGCTAATAGTTAAGAGATGAGGAACCTCACTCACATGTTTAAGTACCAGAATGGAGACCAGCACCCAGATGGATCTAATCCAAAGCCAGTATTATTTTCCATCTATAGCACAAATAATTTTTCATCCTTCCCCAAATTGATAATGAATCACAGAAAAGGAGCACACATTACCCCCTCCAGTGTCAGGGACCTTGTGAGTCTAAAAATACAACTGTAAAACCTGAGGTTCCCTCTTTTCTTCTTTGCAATTATTTAGATAATGAGGACTTTGGGAATTTTTTTTTAATTGTTCTAGAAATTACATTAGGTGAGTCTGTTCAAACTCCCTGGTCTAGCACTCACCAGAACAATGGGTAAAGGGATAGCCTGGGGCAAAGACAGTCACAGCAAGTCTTGGTTTTTTCCTTCCTCCTTCTTTTCTTTCATATTCAACCAACACTTGAGCATCTACTATTCAGTGCTAAACACTGTGCTTGTCAGAAGAACTGTTTTTCTCTAGAGATTCAATTAGGATTTGAATACTAATCACAAGATTTGGAATGAAATTGCTGCATTTTATCATAGTTTATAATACGTCCTATCTTCTAGAGGGTACGTTGTCCTCTCAATTAGATATTCAAACTTGAAGTAATCTGTGACAGCAGAATTGGTTTTGTTTATGTACCTGTAGCTGACAGTTTTAATAATTGTAGCAAAATACCATTAAATTGTAGATGACTCAATGCTTATTTTTATTATTGTTTTTTCTGAGTACATCATAATCCTAGCTGTGACAGTCCCTGGTGTGTCTTCTCATGGAGAAGTAGTTAGAAATTTTTATACTTGCTTTACAAATGAGAAAAACTGACGTGCCCAGCTGAGCATTGCCCACACAGCTCGGTAGCTCAGAACCAAGACTTGCCCGTGACTGTCTCTGCCAGAGGCCGTCCCCTTACCCATTGTTCTGGTGAGTGCTAGACCAGAGAGTTTGAACAGACTCACCTAATGTAATTTCTACAACAATAAAAATATTCCCAAAGTCCTAATTGTCTAAATAATTGCAAAAATAAAATGTTAAAGCAGATGTTAGAGCTGTTGGAGTCAGTGCCTTCTCATGAGCAAACAGTGAAGATGTGCACCTTCAAAATCCCATAGTAGATTGGATTATTTTTGTCCTAATGAGAGACACTGAAAGACTTTGTAGTGGCACATTTGTGAATTTTGTTTAGAATTTATTAGGACAAGAAGTTACTCCGGAACGCCATGGTAGAAAGGGGATGGTTTTATTTGGGGTACCACATGGCGTGGTAGGGGACAAAAGGACAAGGGAAAGGGAAGGGAGGACAAGGACAGGAACAAGCACGAACAGAGAGGGATTTCAGTCCGGGGGTGGCTTAAATAGAGTGGGGGGTCAGAGAGCCCCCCTGGAGTGAGTCCTTGCCTTATAGGCTACCAGAGGTCAGGATGGTAGTGGCCAGGGAACCTGCTGGTCACAAAGCACCTGGGGAGGTGTGGCCTTCTTCCTGGAGGCGCAGCTTCTGCCTGGACTCCAACATTCCCCCCTTTTTGATTTCTTAGGAAGCGGGGCGTCGTGTTTCAATCTGGCTGCTTCAGAGCTGAAGTGGGGCGACGTGGGGTAGTTTTGAGGGGGGAGATGTGGGCAGGCAGGTCCAGCTGGAGGGTGGAAAAAATTTCCAGGAGATAGGCGTGGAAAAGATGAATCTGTCCAGGTATGGGATGGATGAAGTTTCTTTGAAGCCATATGTCGGTGAGGGTGTCAAACCAGGCTTCTGCAGAAAGTCACTGAGGAAGTCAGCCGGAGAGCATGTAGAAATTGTGGGTCTTGCGAGTTTGCAGGTAACACTATTATGGAAGCAACAAAGGGAAAGAAGGTGAGATGGATTATTTTCCATAGGCCTGTGTTCCACCAGGTGGGACTTACGGTGAAGAGGCCAATGGAGAGTGCGAAGCACATCACAATGAGCATCAGGTGGCAGCATAAGGGCAGGACTCAGCAGGACTCTCTGGTTGGAAAGTCATCCGTTGATTTTTTTAACAGTTGATTGTCCCTGAGAAAAACTGGTTAGAGGTTTAAAACAAGAAAAACAGAGAAGATTATTTTGAGTTGGTATTGGGGACACGAGAGAAACGAATTTTTAAGGGATCAGTGGGACTGGAAGAGCAAGTATATTGAGGTAGTTGTTTGTCTTCTTTTTGTGGATCTTCAGTTGGTTGAGCAGCTGGTTTTAGTCTGGAAATATGAATCCAAGAAGTTAAATTTCCTGAGGTTTCACGAAGCTTAGCAGCTGTGGGTGTGCACAGCACAACCTGGAAGGGTCCTGTCCACTTTGGGACAAGGGAGACCGATTTTGTGTCTTGTGGAGGGGAGAAATATACCCAAGAACCGGGTGTTAATGGGAATGAAGCAGTGAGTCTACCTGGGTCAGGCAGAATGAAATCTTGGCATGTCCATATCTGATGTCTGATGAAGGATAAGAGAGGAGAAGAGAGATCTTTGGGTAAGGGTCCCTGAGTTGGGGAAACTCCAGGTGGAAGAACTGGTCGCCCAAACATAACCTCAAAAGGGGATAATAAGGAAGGTTTCTTTGGGAGGACTCGAAGCCTGAAGAGCGCAAGGGGAAGTAATTTGACCCAGTCTAAGCGAAGTTCTAGGGAGAGTTTAATCAGAATATTTTTAAGAGTTCTGTTGGTCCTCTCTACCTTTCCTGAAGATTTGGGGTGATATGGGATGTGAAAGCGCCAAGGAATGTTGAGAGAAGTAGAAACACTTTGGGTAACAGAAGAGACAAATTCAGGCCCGTTGTCAGACTGGATGGACATGGGCAACCCAAAGCGAGGAAGAATTTCTGAGACTAGAATAGAAGCTACTGTGGAGGCCCTTTTGTTGGAAGTAGGGAAGGCCTCCACCCATCCAGAGAAGGTGTCTACCAAGACCAGGAGATATTTATGTCTCCGGACAGTTGGCATGTTGGTGAAGTCTATCTGCCAATCGGCTCCTGGAAGTTGACCTCGAGCTTGGTGAGAAGGAAATGTTCCTGGTTTAAGGGGGGTATATGGGTTAGTGCGCTGACATGCTGTGCACGTGGAGGTGAGTTGATGGAGAAACTGTGTGTCCTCTGGAGTCAGGGTGAGGAAAGAGGTAGCAAAAGTTTTGAGGGCCTGGGGGTTAGGATGGAATAGAGAATGGAGATAGGAGAGGATTGACTGTACTGAAGGAGACGTGGAGGTTTGAGTAGTGGATTGGACTGGAGCTAGGAGAGAAGGAGAAGATAGTGCTGCTTTCCTTGCTTCCCTATCAGCCTTCGTGTTTCCCTGAACTATGGGAGAGTCTCCACTTTGGTGTGAAGGACAATGGGAAATTCCTATTAATTTGGGCAGAAGAGAGGCTTGTAAAAGTTTTGATATTAATTTAGAATTAGTAACTGTAGACCCTTTTGTGGTCAGGAGCCCTCGTTCCTTCCAAATTGCTGAATGGGAAAGCAAAATATGGTAAACATATTTTGAGTCTGTGTAAAGGGTGAGGTTTTGGTCAGCTGCTAATTCAAAGGCACGACTAACAGCTGTTAGTTCAGCCTGTTGATTCGTAGTGTTGGAAGGGAGGGGGGCTGCCTCAATGACCTCTGATAGGGAGACTACAGCGTAACCGGCAAAACGTTGCCCATCCTTAAAGAAAGAGCTGCCATCTGTGAACCAAATTAGGGAAGAGTCAGGAAGTGGTCCCTCTTGGATGTGTGAGGGGTGAGGGATTAGGGCCTCAAGCATCTCTATACAATCATGCTCTGGGGGTTTTGAGGAGACTGGGAGGAGGGAAGCTGGGTGTAAAGAGGAACAGGGTTGGAAAGAGATTGAAGAGTCGTTTAGAAAGGAAACAAGGAGAGAGAGAACACGACAGGGTGGGAGAGTTTGAAGGCTCTTATAGGTTAGTAAATCTTTTAAATGGTGAGGAGAGGCAATAGTGATATGAGCACCAAAGGTCAGCTTTTTTGATTCCTGTAGGAGTAGGTAAGTAGCAGCCAGAGCCCGTAGACAGGGGGCCCATCCGCGAACAGTGGGGTCAAGTTGTTTAGAGAGATAGGCAACTGGGGCAAAGGTGGGGCCCTTGAATTGTCCTAGAACACCGAGAGCTAAGCCCTTCATTTCATGGACATAAAGGGTGAATGGCTGGAGAAGGTCTGGGAGATGAAGGGCTGGGGCCTGTGACAGTGCCCGCTGTAGATGTTTAAACTCAGCCTGAATGTTTTTGGGGAGGAACTTTTCCTCTATCTCTTTAGCTGCCTCATATAGGGGCTTTGCATAAAGAGAAAAATTGGGTATCCAGGCACGAAAATATCCCGCTAGGCCTAGGAAGGAAAGAATCTCTTCCTTAGTCTTGGGACACGGGAGCTCTTTGATGAGAGCCTTTCTGTCTATAGTAATGGCCTTTGACTGATGGGAAATCTGAACTCCTAGGTAAATTACCTGGGTCTGAGCAAGTTGCACTTTAGATGGGGAAACACGATACCCACGAGAGGAGAGAAAGTTTAAAAGAGTGAAAGAGTCTTCACGAGCTGTGAAAAAGGAGGGGCTGCAAAGGAGAAGATCATCTACGTACTGTAGGAGAGTGGAGTCAGAGAATTTAAGGTCTTTGAGGTCAGCAGCCAGTGTCTGTCCAAAGATGTGAGGGCTGTCTCGAAAACCTTGAGGAAGGACTGTCCAAGTCAGTTGTTGGGACCGTTGCGTGTCAGGGTCAGTCCAGGTGAAGGCGAAGAGGTCTTGTGACTCCTGGGCTAAAGGGACCGTGAAAAACGCATCTTTAAGGTCAATAACTGAAAAATAGGTAGATGTAGAAGGAATTAGGGAAAGAATAGTATAAGGATTTGGGACCACGGGGTGTATAGGCCTGACAGCCTCGTTGATGAGACGAAGATCTTGGACCAACCGATATGTGCCATTGGGCTTCTGAATTGCCAAAATAGGAGTATTGTAAGGGGAATGGGTGGGTCTGAGGAAACGTTTTCGCAAAAGGTCTGAAATAATGGGTTGGAGACCTCTAAGGCTGGTGGCTGGAAGTGGATATTGGGCTCTGTTAGGGAAACACCGAGGATCTTTAAGGAGTATTCTTATGGGGTCGCACTGAGCAAGGGAGGGAGTCTGAGTATCCCAGACTTTAGGGTCTACCAGGTCAGTAGGGGCAGGGTACTGGGAGGTGTCTGTATCAGTCGAGGGCTGGGGATTTGTATCGGTAGGGGGTTGGGAGGTTTCCTCAGAGGCATTAGTGGCCTCTAACACCGTAAGGAGAAAGACAGAGGTGGAGATGGAGTGAGACGAATTAGGGAGCACGGCTAAACTAGGCAGATTAGAGAATGTAATTGAGGCCTCAAATTTGGCCATTATGTCTCGGCCCAGTAGAGGCACAGGACATTGAGGTATTACTAAGAATTGATGGGTGAATAGGTGGTGATGAAGCCAGCAAGACAGCATAGGAGTCTTGCGGGGGCAAATAGCATTTCCCTCTACCCCGACAATAGGGGATGGTGCTATAGTAGTGGGGCCCCAGAACTCCTTCAAGACTGAGGAAGTGGCTCCTGTGTCTAGCAGGAAGTTTATGGGGCGGCCATCAACAAGGAGGGTAACCCTGGGCTCTTGTATGGCGATGTCAATGGTCGGGAAAGGAGTCCCTGGGCCCCGTCAGTCCTCTGTAGCCAGTGCCAGCAAGTTGGGGTTTGTGTCTGGTCCAGCCCCCCTGCGGGGATTGGGGCAGTCAACACCCCAGTGTCCCATCTCGGAACATTTAGGGCATGGACGTTTAGGGACCCTGGGATTAGGGCAGGCTCTTGCCCAATGTCCTTCCTTCCCGCACCTGTAGCAAGGCCCTGGGGGTTCCCCTTGTATGGACTTATGAGCCCCTGTTCTCGAGGCCTGAGCATCAGAGCTCCGAAGGGCCTGAGCCAGCATTTGAAGGTCATGCTTCTGAAACTTGCGACGTTCCATCTCTTCTTCTCTATTATGAAATGCCTTAAAGGCTGTAGCCAAAATCTCAGTCTGAGGAGTTGCAGGCCCCTGTTCTAGCTTCTTTAACTTAGCCCTTATGTCGGGGTAACTCTGGGATATGAAATAAGTCATAAGGACTTGACGCCCTCCTTGAGATTCTGGATCTAAATTTGTAAAACGTTGGAGGGTTTTCGTGAGCCGATCAAGAAACTCAGAGGGAGTTTCTTCCCTTTTTTGAAAAATTTCCCGTAGCTTATCAAAATTGACAGGTTTTTGAGCTGCTCGCCCTAAGGCCCGCAACTATGCACGTGATAAACTGGTCCCTTAAGGTTATGCCCCTTGACGAATTATAGTCCCAATTCGGTTTTCCCTCGGGCACTATTTCGGGACCAATGGGAAAGTCTGGATTAGTTCTATTATTCTCATCTGCATAGCCTCGTGCCTGTTCCCAGACTCGTCTGCGTTCTTCTGGGAGTAAGGTATTTGCTAAAATGACATATGCATCATTAAATGTAAGGTCATATGTTTGAGTGACCCATTGGAATTTCTTTAAGTATGTTGTGGGATCTGTCGTATAAGAACCCAGCCGTTTTTCAACCTGCGATAAGTCTGTCATTGAAAACGGGACATGAACTTTAATTACTCCCTCTGCCCCTGCTACCTCCCGCAAAGGCGCTATGGTCTGTGTCATCTGTTCTGTCTGCTTTTTTGAACGGGTGATACGGGGACTGAAGTTGGGATTAGACGGCGTGATAGCCTGTGGGTTTGGAATTGGCTCTGAAACTGCACTGGGAAAAGTTGCAGGAGCGGCGGAGGAATCAGGAAGTATAGTCGGCGCGGAATTCGCGAGGGGAGGGGGTGAATCCGTCGCAGGGGATGACGTAGGAGGAGGAGACGGAAGAGGAGGGTCTAAAGGCATGGTCGGGGCGGAAGAAGATGGCGGATCTATGAGGGGCGGAGCCGAGGGCGGAGTAGGGTCTCGGATGGAGAGGGTCGGGGCGGAAGAAGATGGTGGATCTATGAGAGGCGGCGCGGAGGGTGTAATGGGGTTTTTAGGTTGGTGGTAAGGAGGCGGGCCGAACCTCTAACCCTGGGTCGAAGTCCGGGTCATCTGGGGATGGCTCCTTGGGTCGGCATGGGAGGAGGGCTGAAGCATTGCCGGCGCGAGCATTGAGGGAGGGGTTTCGACTGAGGAGCAGAAACGCGTCAGCGTAAGGTAACTCCTCCCACCGTCTCGATTGCCGGCAGAAATCAAACAGCTGTTGTAAAGCATCTGGGTCCACTGAACCCATGCAAGGCCATCGATCTGTCAAAGGATATTTTGGCCAATCGCGAGTGCATAGTGTAACTAATTTTTGTGGTTTTATTTCAGAACTCAGGCCTAGATTGATCAAATTATCTAGGAGAAGCTGTAGCGGGCAGTCAGTTGGGCGCGAGTGGGATGAAAAGAGCCATGACCAATAGCGACTGACTGCTAAGCTGAAGAGTAAAATTACCATCAGGGTAGAAAATAAAGTAATTAAGTTACACTCAATTGATATAGGCTGTCTTAATTCTTCTAGAAGGGACGAAGGGGTTTCGGTTTCGGTTTGGGGTACTGACGAGAGAAGCGTGCCCATATTGTGAGCCGCGGAGTGGGGGTCTGGCCTGCGCGTGTAGGGACGCTAGGCTAAGAAGATCTGAGGAGGCTAGCATCGGGACCAGGCTGGGAAAGTGTTGTAGCCGCGGCTTTGGCGGCAGAAGTGTGTGTGTGGGGGGGGGGTAGGCCGCAGACGTGCAGCCGGGACCTAAACTGACCGGGTAAGGAAATTTAACTGGAAAGGGAGGTGGAGAGAGCTCTATGAGGTCCACTTTCAACCTTGAAGGTTTAGGTGGGGTGCGATCCTCCCCTCGTGAGCCAGCGGGTGGGGCTGCCGGACGTTCAACGGTCAGCTTCCACCGTGTGTGGCCCCTCGGGTTTAGAGCTCTTAAAATGGAAGGGGCTTACCCATTTGGCGACTTGGCGATGGAAGGTCAACGGCGGTTGGGGGATGGGTGTAAGGGTTGTCCACGGAGGTAGCTTATTGTCCTCTGAATTCTGACGTGCCCCACGTTGGGCGCCAAAATGTTAGAATTTATTAGGACAAGAAGTTACTCCGGAACGCCATGGTAGAAAGGGATGGTTTTATTTGGGGTACCACATGGCGTGGTAGGGGACAAAAGGACAAGGGAAAGGGAAGGGAGGACAAGGACAGGAACAAGCACGAACAGAGAGGGATTTCAGTCCGGGGGTGGCTTAAATAGAGTGGGGGGTCAGAGAGCCCCCCTGGAGTGAGTCCTTGCCTTATAGGCTACCAGAGGTCAGGAGGTAGTGGCCAGGGAACCTGCTGGTCACAAAGCACCTGGGGAGGTGTGGCCTTCTTCCTGGAGGCGCAGCTTCTGCCTGGACTCCAACAAATTTTACAAATTGTTATAAATCATTCTGGATTTTTCATCAGGGTCTTGGTCTTTGTTTCTATAGAGAATGAGCCTCTCTTTACACTGACCCAAAGAACACTGTTTGACTTCCTTAAAGGACCAAGATCCTGCATGGTTGTGCTTCCTGTAAGAGAAACAGTGAGAAATGGAATGGCCATTTATTAGCTCCACTGTTTGCCTTTCACTTGGTACGGGGACACCGACTGTCTGCTCCATGCTAGAAGCTGTCCAGAGGCTGATGGGCCACCTAAAAATACCACCACATCAAAAATTGAACTTGCTCAAACTGCCGCTTGACATTTCCAGTCAGGAGTTCGCACCCATCTTTATAGCCTCCCCGGCGTGACGTTTGGAGACCTCTGTCTGAAGCAGTGCTAGCTGTTTCCAGATGCACATCAAGGCCTCAGGTGGTGAGCGTGTGCATACTCCAAAGGCAGAGGGGACTTTGATTCCTTTGGCCATACACAGTGACATATCCAAGTCTATAGTATCCTCTCTCTCTCTGGCAATTCTAGGCTTTCAAAACTATCTCGACTTGTCTCTGTGGGAAGAATATTCTAAAAGGGGGCATTTTTGACGATAGCAGCATTCTCCACATGACTAGAAGACCCCTCAAACAAGCTGCTGAAGGCAGGGCTCTGTAGCTGTTATTTGCAATATATCACCATGTTCTAAAGTGGCTACTCATCTGCCTCTGCTGAACTTGAGAGGTTAGCAAATGTGGGTCTTGTGCAAAGTTTCACAACAATATCACCCCACTCTGGCTCTGTGAGAACTGTGATTTGTGAGGGTTACATCTATGTGAAGCAACTGATCAGCAAGCCCCAACAGGCTTTGGTCCCTCTGACCCAGCAGCAGAGACAGTTTTTTTTTTTTTTTTTTTCACTGTTCACATCACAGTGTTAGACACAGTCCCCTGTTACACTGAGTCAGGAACCTCTAGAAGATGCAGAGGATCCTTTAAGGACAGAGTTCTACCTCAATTTTTCTTTTGACTGCTGTTGCAGGGGTAGCTATTGACTGAGAGATGCATAAAGATGGATTCTTGCAAGTATAAATGCACATACAAAGCATTCATCATAGCAAATTAGGGAAGCCTACATCAGACGCTATGAGAATGAGTATTCAGAATGACTAAGTATGAGACCTTTGGAAAACTATCTACCGACACTAGGGATAACTTTTAATTATGCAACCTATAGCTTTAGTGGAAGAACTATTTCTTCTAGTAACTTTGGGGGAAATTCTGCACCTATTACTTACAACAAAGAAACAGTTTTGCAAACATCTAGGGTTTGCTTAGCTAAGCAGAAACACATGCTTCTTATATCACTGCAGGGATTCATGACTGGAGCTGTTCTAGCTTTCTGTGTGTTTGTTTATTTTTTTCATCATAGTTAATTGTTGTTGGGTTTGGTTTGGCTTGGCTTGCTTTGGTATTTGGGTTATTTTGAAAGCTACAGAGTAAGTGTGGTTAGTCCAGAGTATTAGTTACAACAATACAGCTTTGTTTTCTTCGAGGCCAATCTCATCCTGAAGTTAATTCCAAACAGTCTCTACAGAGAAATGGTGTTGTCATTTCAGGGTCCTATTTTGTGAGTATATTAAAGTTTAAAATTCTGAACAAATTCATGAACATTTCACTTCTGAAAAAAAAAAAAAAAAAGTTACAGCCACATCATCTGTTCTTGTTTTGGAAGCAGAAAGCCAACTTGAGTAAAAGAAACGACTGTGGAAAATCAACAAATTACACTTGATTTCAAAATCTGAATCTTCTCAACCTATCAGCCAAAAGTCTAAGAAAATATTTGTCACATATTGAAGTATTCATTGGAATTTGGAAAGTGTTTTTAGGTTTTAAGCCAACACGCCACTTTCAATATTAATATGTTAACAGATGCTATAAATCTAAAAATATAGAGATTGAGAGATTTGAAGCAATTGTACACTTAAAACAAAATTGCTAACAGAAATTTGCATTTCTTAGGGACATATAAATGTTGCTTTAAGCATAAAAATGAGTCAGCTTCAAAATACTTTAAAAATTTAATTCAATAAAATGTGTCTTAAAAGTCATTCAATTGTTTATAATTTATTCTTTGTGTTAAAATTTTCGGACAGATTTATATTTTACCAGGAGAAATGCAGCATTATATTATAGGCTTTCAATTACCTATTAGCTGTCATTTTGCATAAGAAAACTTCTCCTGATGAAAGAACTCTTAGGACTCTGTGTGCAACACCTTGACAGAGAAATATATAACATATTCTGCTACTACAGGGTTTCCGCTCCTTTTGGGGATTCATTCACGTTTATTTAATGACATCTCCCAGCCAGGAACCAAAGAGCCTCTTAATATATATATATATATATATATATATATATATATATAGAGAGAGAGAGAGAGAGAGAGAGAGAGAGAGAAGGCATGAGAAAGTTCTGCTTTTTCTGTCTGTAAAACAGTGAAAACTCAATAGCTTTGCCTTTATAATCCTGAGTCTTAGTATTTTTCTTTTGATTTTTTCATTTAATCATTTACAAACAGTTAAGAGAAAAGAAAAGCAGTTTTTCATACACAATCTCACGCTCACCACTCAACACAGAATACTTTACTTATAGTCACCCCAATGTGTCTAGTGTCCTCACACAACAGGCACACTGATGTCCAGCCCCAGCTCCGTGTCCCATAGTTCCCTTCACTTGGGATACGTCAAATTACACAGGCGAAAGGCTCTGTCCCCCAAAGACTGCCCCCTACTTCAGAGGCCACTTGCAAGTCCCAGGTTTTAACCTGTACTTTGATGAGTCATGTGTGAAGCAGGGCTTCCCAGGACGCCCTATCCAGGTTGATGGGTTTGCTAGAGCAGCTCCCAGAACACAGGGGACCTCTTTTCCTCTCTCTACTGACTGAGTACAAAGCACACAGAAGAGCAGCCCAATAGAAGCGATGCTTACAGCAAAGCATGTGTCCCTTCTGGGATCTCGTGGTAAGCCACCTTGCAGCCCTGGCACATGTTCAGCAATAGGGAAGATCTCCCAATTGTGTTATTTGGGGCTGTAACGAGGGCTTCACTGGGTAGGCACGACTGGTTACATCACTGACCATGGACGTGCTGCTCAACTTGCAGCCCCGCTGCCTTCCCTGGAGGTAGGAGCTGGGGCTGAAAAGTACCAACCGCTGATCGTGTGGCTATTACCCTGGCAACCAGCCCCATCCCGAGGCTCACCAGGAGACCACCAAAAGTCACCTCATTAGAGCTAAAGATGCTTCTGTCACCTAGGAAATCACAAAAGATTTAGGATCTCTGTGTCACATGGTCCAGCAAAAGTCTTTAGAACCTAAGCATCAGGAACTTGGGCAAAATGAAATATTAGAGCAAAAAATTCTCCTCTCTCCCCATTCTAGAAGAGTCTTTGAAGCTTTATCTCAGGAACTGAGGGAAGAGACCAAATGTACTATTTATTACATAAAAATATCATATGAGCCGGGTGTGGTGGTACACGCCTGTAATCCCAGCACTTGGGAGGCTGAGGCAGGAGGATCACGAGTTCAAAGCCAGCCTCAGCAATGGCGAGACACTTAGCAACTCAGTGAGACTCTGTCTCTAATAAAATACAAAAAAGGGCTGGAGATGTGGCCCAGTGGTTGAATGCCCCTGAGATCAATCCCTGGTACCAAAAAAAAAAAAAAAAAAAAAAGTCATATGAACATGATTGTTTTTATGTCTTTCTTAAACCTTCAGCCTACCCCTGTTTATTCCATCTGAATTCCATTACCAGGAAACTACAATCATACATAATCTTAGAGATGGTGATTAGAAATGTATCTCTTCCTATTAAACAAATTAAATGCATTTGTAGCCAATGGTTTCTAGAAAATTAACATCTTTACATTTATTATCAAGGTGTTCCAGTTATCCACTTTTGTATAATAAACCATTCCAAACTTAAAATATATATGTGTGTGTGTGTGTGTGTGTGTGTGTGTGTGTGTATAATCTTTCTCAGCACCAGGGGAAAGAATGGGCTCAGGTGGGCGCCCTCACTACCAAATGCTCAGGAGTTGCACAGGGAAGGTGGCACTGGACCCATGTGAAAGTTTCCTGTATGTTGCCGCCTGAAGCGCTTGGAGCAACGGAGCCGTGGGAAGAACTTCAGAAGCAAACTGGAGACAAACAGCTTTTTATTCTGATAACTTTTCTCTCTGGTTCTAACAACGACTAACACACGCCAAACACACCACTAAAATGGCGCTGACCCGATCAGCAACTTCGGCCAAGTCACTCGAGATCCCGCAACAAATCCCGTGAGACTACGGGTGGCGACAATGGCCAAATCTCCACGGCTCACAGTCAACCGCAATTCAAGTCAATCCCCAAACAGGGCTCCTGCATTTCCCCCTTTTTGTTTTAAAAGAGGTAATGCTCTAGGACGTCTATGTGCAACCAACATTCTTACCCGTCATCGGATAATCAAGGCTGTGCCCTTGACTCCTGTCTTAGGTTGATATGTCGGCCACATGAGACTGTCCCGTGCGACTGTGCCTGTCTTAGGTTGGCCCCTCTGGGGATCTTACCCGTCATTGGCTAACCAGCCATCCAATGGAGCCCTTTAGGATTGACTATATATGATGACTAACAGCCGTCCAATTGTGAGGAGATGTTGCGGCTTTAAGGCAACAAGCCTTTTGGTGATTGCATAGCATATCAAATTGTTTAAACAAATCAGCTGCCCTAAGATCCATCAAGTAACACACTGAATTCTCTAGACAAATACCCGCAAGGCATTGTCCCGTAAAGTCCCAAACAATGAAAGATCAAAATGTCCATTTGTTATAACATGTTGATGTAGGAGGCCCCATGCATGTAGAGCAGAGGCCACACTGTTGGTGAGGTTGTTTGATGTTTGAGCAGCAGACGTCTTTTTTATGTTTAGACAATGCCACCGGCAAATCTTCAGGGCCCGCTACCTAGAAACTCAAGCATCAATTATTAAAGGAAAGGCAGTGCTATTGCAGCACTGAGTCAAGAGGCGAGTTGTCAAACTACAAAATAGAATAATTAGATTAGAAAATTAAAGTTGATTTTTGTTCACATACATCGCTGGTTGAGCTTCTACAAACATAAGTTGGAAAAATGTCATATTTAGAACAAAACAAAGAAAGACTGAGGGTAATTACTGCATTAAAGATAGATTAAAGAAAAGGTAAAGGCACTTGAGAGAAATAATTTGTTAGCTGGAACCCTTGAGTCTCTGTATACAGAGCAATTTTTTACCTGTTGAGATAATTGAAATTAATGAGCTATTAAACAAATGAAGTTAATAACAAATAAACAATCTTAAGTCAAAAACACCAAAATATCAGGTTATATAGCACTAGTCATATTGTTTGCTAAAGAGAAGTCCCAGGGACACCTATAAATCAAAATTGAAAGTACCTTCATTTATAAAATTATTTACCTAAATTGAATACTCTTAACCTAAAATGAATTAAAGTTATTTGGATCCATATATATATATATATATATATTTTTCTTTTTCATAAGCGCTTTGTTCTTTGTGACGTCACACTGGACAGATGAACAAACATACAAACATATATTTGTGACGTCACATTAACATGAAATATAGACAAATGCACAGACATAAAGACATGTATAAAAAGAAAAGAAAAAAAAAATACAATTGTGTGCACACTAAAGAGAGATCTCCTCGTCCCGGCCGGGAGGAATGACACTTAAGTTGTGAAATATTTTGAAGGACTCTTTTGAGGGAATCATTCTATACCTTCATCTTGGTCCTCTTGATTTTGTACCTTTTTTATTAATCTTGATTCTTCAATAACTTCATCTTGATCATTTTGATGTGGTACCTGTTTTATTAATCTAGATGGTATCCATATTGGAGAGGATTCGTCTTTTGGAAAAACACAAACAGATCCTCTTCCCCAAATTAATACTGGATCTGGACCCTTCCATGTACCTGAAAGAACATCCTTCCAGTAAACCAAAGGTTTATGTTGTTGGTGTGGATTCCAATGTCTGTCTCCAGCAGAATAACCATTAGAGTCTAAAGTTAAAATATTTAAGGTAAACAGGGCAACTGCCAATCTGTCCTTAGGACTTTTCCAATTTCCTTCTTTTTGTTTTAATAACATAATTTTCAGTGTTCGGTTTGCTCTTTCAATAATGCCCTGACCCTGAGGATTGTATGGGATGCCTGTTTTATGGGATATATTGAATTTTGCGCAAAACTGTTTGAAAGATGAGGACGTATATGCGGGGCCATTATCTGTTTTAAGCATTTTGGGGATGCCCAATGCAGCAAAAGCTTGCAAACAATGAGATGTAACATCTTTAACTTTTTCTCCAGAATGTAAGGAAGCAAAAATCATGCCTGAGCATGTATCTATGGTCACATGAATAAATCGCAATTTTCCAAAACTTGGCTCATGAGTAACATCCATCTGCCACAAATGATTGGGCATTAATCCTCTAGGGTTAACTCCGAAATGAGGATTGGGCAAATGTGTCATACAAGATTTACAATCTTTTACAATTGTTCTGGCTTGCTCCTTTGTGATTTTAAACCTACGTTGCAAGGTGGTGCTGTTGACATGAAACTGGGAATGAAATAAAGTAGCTTGTTGTAGCGCTGAAAGTATAAAAACTGTTTTTGTAAGTTCATCAGCCTTTTGATTACCTTCATGGAGGGGACCAGGCAAATTAGTATGTGCTCTAATATGGCCTACGAATAGAGGTTCTTTTCTTGCCCACAGAAGTTTTTGTATTTGATAAAACAATTTAAAGGCTGGAGTATGAGGTGCTATTGGTCCTGCTAACTCTAATTTTGGGACGGCTTGTACAATATAGTGGCTATCTGAAAAAATGTTTACGGGCTGGTCCCTAAAATTTTCCAGAGCTCTTACCACAGCTTCCAGTTCCACTAGTTGAGCTGATTTGTGTGCAGTTATGTAAGTCATATTTTCTTTTTTAGTGACTACTGTAGCAGTACCATTTGAGGACCCATCTGTAAATACATTAAATGCCTTAGGAATAGGTTGATTTTTTATTACCTGTGGAAATATAATAGGATGATTAATACAAAAAGATAATATAGGGGACTTAGGAAGATGATTATCAAAATTTGCAGAAGTAGAACATTTAACTATAGCCCAATCATTATCATTGAAGCATAAGTATTCAATCTGTGATGATGAATAGGGAGTAATAATAGTAGCAGGGTGAATGCCAAATATTTTAGTAGAAGTCTTAAGTCCTTGAAGAATAAGTTTAGCCACCATGGAGGTATAAGATTCAATTATACTTTTAGGAGAGACGGGCAAATGTATCCATAATAAAGGCCCTTGTTGCCAAAATACTCCTGTGGGTGTATATTGTGAAGAAATAATAATCAACATCAGCGGTTGAGTTAAATCAAATCTATCACAATGAGCTCCTTCGATGGCTTTTTCTACTAATTTTAAAGCTTTCCTAGCATCAGGAGTCAATGTTCGTGGTGAAGATGGATCAGGATCTCCACGAAGGATGTCAAATAAAGGTTTTAGTTGGCCAGTAGTGAGATTTAGTGTAGGGCGAAGCCAATTAATGTCTCCCAGTAGTTTTTGGAAATCATTGAGGGTGGTCAAATGTTCTTTATTTATTAAAATTTTTTGGGGTCTAACAAAAGTATCCATGATTTTAAATCCTAAATATAATATGGGAGATCTGGTTTGAACTTTTTCTTCTGCTATATATAATCCATATTTTTTTAAATTTTCTACCACATCACTGAATATATTAAATAAGAGTTTTTGATTAGGGTGGGCCAATAAAATATCATCCATGTAATGTAGACACATGAGGTTTGGATATTTATTTTTAATGGGTTGGATAGCCTTGTCCACATATATTTGGCATATGGTGGGGCTATTAGCCATTCCCTGTGGTAAAACCTTCCATTGATATCTCTGATCAGGGCCATTATTGTTCATAGAAGGAACGGAAAAAGCAAACCTGGGGGCATCCAGAGGATGTAGGGGAATAGAAAAGAAGCAATCCTTTATATCAAGAGTAATAAGATGGAAATTTTTTGGAATAGCTACGGGACTAGGAAGTCCAGGTTGAGTAGGCCCCATAACTTGCATGGTTTTATTGATTTGTCTAAGATCATGTAACAATCGCCATTTTCCTGACTTTTTCTTGATCACAAATATGGGGGAATTCCAGGGAGAGGTGGAAGGTTCTATATGACCTGCTTCTAATTGTTCCTGAACTAATTGGTGGGCCGCTTGTAATTTCTCTTTAGATAGGGGCCACTGAGGGACCCACACTGGCTTATCAGAAAGCCATGGTATTTTCAAAATTATTTTCTCAGTGGCCCCGAAAAAAAATATCTTTTTCCTTTATGACAATTATTACTTTTAGGGTTAAGATTACTCTGTACTTTTTGATAATGAGTTCTTCTATGGTTAAGATTATCCTGTAGGTTTTCACATTTAACATCTGCAGGCTTGGTTGCAAGGTGTACTCCCATTTGTTGCAAAATATCTCTTCCCCATAAAGTAACCGGTAGATTAGGTAAAACATAAGGCTGAAATGTTCCTTTATGGCCTTCATCATCCTCCCATTTTAAAATTACCGCACTTTTATCTGGGAGGTTATTATATCCCAAGCCTCTTAAACTGGTTGAAGCTTTTTGCAGAGGCCAGTGCTTGGGCCATTGGCGTAAATTAATAATGGAAGAGTCAGCTCCAGTATCTATTAATCCCTCCATTTCTATTCCTTGGATTTTTATTTTACACATAGGCCTCCTTGAACAGAATCGAACCCAGCAAGCCATGGGACTTGAGTCAGTGGAACAAAATCCTCTATTGTTCCCTTCTTGAGGCATACCCATTTTAAATGAATTATGTAAATTGGGAAGGAGAAGCAACTGAGCAATTCTATCTCCTTGATTAACAGAAGTTATACTTTGTGGTGAGCTAAGCATTATTTTTATTTCCCCTTTGTAGTCTGAGTTTATTACACCTGGGGTCACTTGCAAACCTAATAAGCTTTTAGGACTACGCCCGATAATAAGTCCTACAGTCCCTGAGGGAAGAGGTCCCCTGACTCCTGTGGGAATCAGTTGAACCCCCATTTCAGGTGTTAACACTATTCGGGCGGTAGAACAGAGGTCTAATCCTGCATTTCCTCTTGTTCCTCTGGCGAGGGAGTGGATGGGTAGTAGGGATTGTGTCGGGGAAGCATCTGAGTGGATGCTTGAGGATACTCCTTCTGCAATGCCCCGTACATTTGTGGGCCCTGGGGTATTGGGCTCCGTGCCCCGTTTTTTGAATTCCTGAACAAAGGATTTCCATGGATGTCAAATTTTGAATGGCATTTATTGGCCCAATGATTTTCCTTTTTACACCTGGGGCAGCGGCCTGGGGCACGATATGAGCTTGGTCTTATTTCTCTTTTGGGGTTTTGCCTAGAATTGCCTGACTGATTATGATAATTTTGCCTGGAATATCCTGATTGATTATAATATCTACATTTAGCCTTTGTGAAATTTCGAGAGGAAGCACCTCTCATTGAGGCTGCAATCACATTTCCTGTGACAAAGGCGTCATTTATATCTTTACATAGTTGTATATATACGGAAAGATCCTTTTTAGTTCTCCATGGCCTGATGGCTGCTTGGCACCATTTATTTGCATTTTCATAAGCTAATTGAACAACTAATGGCATAGCTTGGTCAACATCTGCAAACACACTACCTGCAGTTCTCAAAAGTTGATCAGCAAAGTCGGCATACGGCTCATTAGGTCCTTGAATCACTTTTGACAAGCTACCTTATAGATCCCCAGGTCCTTGTACAGTTTTCCATGCCTCTAAGGCAGCTGCATTTATCTGAGCATATATATCTGGGTCATAATCTGTTTGAGCCTGTAAGTCTGCGAATTGCCCTTCTCCTGTGAGCATGTCTATATTATAGTTTTCAAACCCTGCAGCCGCGTTTCTTTTAGCCGTTTCTATACAAAGTTCTCGGAATTGCGATCGCCAAACCAAGAATTGCCCCCCGCTTAATGTTGCTTTACATAGACTTTTCCAGTCTGAGGGGGTTAAGCTAAAGGTGTTAAGGGACTCCAGCATACTCAACGTGAAAGGAGCTTGGGGCCCATAAGTCATTACTGCCTCTTTGAGATTTTTTATTGTTTTGAAATCTACTGACTGATGGACACTCTGTCCATTTTTCTTTTCAAATGCTGGCGGTTCCCAATGTATCTGTGAGTTGTCCTCGAGAGCGCATAAGCGATCAGAAAGACTTTTTATTTCTGTTTCTAGGGTATGCAAATGCCTAGTAATACCCTTCATATCTTCTGTAATGGATTCCACCCATGGGGGAGTAGAGGACACAAGTGACTCCTCTGCCTGACGGACCTTTTTCTCGGTCTTTTTAAATTTCTTTTTCCTCATTTTCTCAGGATCACTTTTACTAGATTCCTCACCACTGCTAATTTCACTGACAGCAATATCCTGAGGCCCAGGTTCCAGTGAGAGCAAGTATCCTTCAGCTTTCGCCAATAACTCCCGAATAGCTTTAATAGCTTGGATTTTTGTCATTTTTGGGTCTCTTCTAATACTCTCTTTACTGGTCTCAGTTGGCCCAGTGGAATCTACACTTTTTTGATCACTTTCACTTTTGTCTATATACTCCTCACTGAGAACAGAGTCAGGTATATCAAGGAGTCTTTGCATAGCCTCTATCACTTGGGATTCAGTTATATTCGAACCCATCTTTAGAGACCTTTCAGTTCTTACCTGTCCGCTCCGAAGTTCCCCGTACGGGCCGCCACCTGTTGCCGCCTGAAGCGCTTGGAGCAACAGAGCCGCGGGAAGAACTTCAGAAGCAAACTGGAGACAAACAGCTTTTTATTCTGATAACTTTTCTCTCTGGTTCTAACAACAACTAACACACGCCAAACACACCACTAAAATGGCGCTGACCCGATCAGCAACTTCGGCCAAGTCACTCGAGATCCCGCAACAAATCCCGTGAGACTACGGGTGGCGACAATGGCCAAATCTCCACGGCTCATAGTCAACCGCAATTCAAGTCAATCCCCAAACAGGGCTCCTGCACCTGCACAAAACATCAATTGGCATCTTTGCTCAAGTACCTGGAGCAGAGCTGGGGTAGTTGGTAAGGTGGCGGCGGCCGGGGGGGGGGCTGGTTCTGGCCAGGGATACCTCTCTCCACATGGGCCCTCCAGGTAGAAGCTCACCCTCCTCACAGCCTGACAGTTTCATGGTATTAAGAATCCTTGCCTGTCTGCTAAGTTCTCCCAGGACAGTTCTCTAGGCAGAAGAGCAGTGGCTGCTGTGACCAGGCCTTGGAGATCACACAGCATCATTTCCACATATTGTATTGAAAAAAAAAAGTTGAAGGACGAGCTACATAGTCAGGCCAGACTCCAGGTGGTAGGGAACACGCACAGGGTGGTACTGGGACGTGCCAGGCGTCTCTGTAGAGAGGCGCTCCTCTGCAGTGCAGAAATGAACTCACACGTGACCCCTGAAAACAAGAAAAAAAGAAATCACTCAATGACTTTCAGAATCTCCAGTGTGTCTCATTTCAAAGAAGCATTAGCACTTCCTGTTTAAACAAAGATAAGTCAAGGAAAAGACAATGTAGCGGTTTCATCAAAATCAGGAGAAGAACCCAGTTCACTCTCCTATCTCAACAATTGAATTGAGCTTGATTTTTTAAATGTTCAATTTTTTTTAATTTTTATTTTTAAAAGAGTTTTTTCTTGTTTTTTTTTTTTTTTTGTATATGAAGTCTTATTTTATTCTCTGTACATACTAATTGTTTAATTGTGACAATTTTTAATTTTTTTATTATCCTAATTTGATATACATGTTTGCAGAGTACATTTCATTTCATATTACATATAAAGAGCACGATTTTTCAAGTTGCTGGTTTTATATAAAGTATTTTTACAACAATTGTGTCTTCATACGTGTGTTAAGAATCTTTTGCACGTCGTGAATCAGTTGGTGTACCCACACCCTGTCTGGACTCCTCTGTGGGGATTCTGTAGCACGGCGTCCCTGAGAGCCTGTCTACCTTACAGTGACAGCAGTGACTCGATGCACACTGGGAGATACTAGGAGATATGGATGTTAAGAAGGAGCCCCCTCTCCCAGGGCCTGCACTGCCTCTGCCTGCTTAGGATGAACTCCACTCACCTCAGTTAAATTTTGGTGCTGCTCTCCAAACAGGGAGTGTCAAGTGACCCACTAGACACATTGATCAACAGGAAATACAAATATTATGTTTGCGATGACCCTAGAAATGGTAGAATTAGTCATTTCCCATCCCTGCTGGAAAATCAGAGGTTATCAAAGAGACCAATGAGGTAGCAAATGTTTCCATCCCTAGGTACAGCCTGCCGTGACAGCTGGATGGTTTGGAGACTTACTAATGCCTTTTGATCCCCTCTGGGAGGGCGTGATAAGCTCCAGGGTTGATCAGCACAAAGCACTCCAAGAGAAAGGTCACTTCCCTAGGACCCTGGATAATGGTTGGGCTGTGGCTTGTCTCGGAGAGGAGAAAGACAAGCACTGTGAGCTTTTTGACATTATGGAGTCTAATCCAACCCCAGAAGGTCACAGACATAGCCTATCCAGGCTTCTGTTTATTTATTATTTTTATAAAGGGAGCTAGAAATAGCTGTGCAGTACTGTAGTTACCAACATAGAGAATGCGGGGGAGCTTTGTGAAGTGGCCAGAAGACAGTCAACTGCAAAGCGACCACAGTAGTTATGAGTAACTTATGAATGTGAACGCTTTGCTCTCAGAGAAACATTTTAAAAGGCTGAGTTGAAGATGCAGCAAATGCCGACCAAGTTTGGTCGAAGGAAATAAATTCATGTTTTAAAAGTTCTTCATTTAGCTAATATTCAAGGCATGCCTTCTTGACACCAAGCACTATAGCTGCCGAGGCAGAGCTCTGTTTATCACTTGCCATCCAGTGAGGATGAGGACAGTGAGAAACCAGGGAATGAGCTGTCATTGCTCAAACACTGTGGGTGACACAGCTTCCCCTACCATGTTTGGAGAAGGGGGCATTTCACTAAAAGCAGTCAAGTTAAGTCTGAGGAGGTGATTCAGCCACATCCGGTAACACGGCACTGTCTACCTGCAGCAACTGGAATGAAAGCTCTTCAGAGAGCAGCACCGATGAGCACAAAGTCCCGAACATGAGAAAACGCCTGAGCATTTTTTTTAAAAAAATATTTATTTATTTGCTTTACTTGTACACAATGCATTTGTCTTTACGTGGTGCTGAGGATCGAACCCGGGTCGCGCACATGCAAGGCGAGCGCTCTACCGCTGAGCCAAAACCCCAGCCCACGCCTGAGCATTTTCAAAGTAAATGAGGTCTATGAGGCTGGAATGGGGAATGAGGGGAACCGATAGATACACGATGGGTCAAGTCAGGTGGGCCAGACCACATGGGGACTGTGCACCAGTGTTAGAAATCCAGCTTCTTTACAGAGTTGAGTGAGAGAAAATAGGAAGCCACTGGACAATTTTACTAGATTCTGGTATGCTCCAATGTGTGTGTGTGTGTGTGTGTGTGTGTGTGTGTGTGTGTATTTAATATTATTCCATAAATGTCTGCAAGTTGAGTTGAATAAAAGTAAGAGGTGAGTAAGAAAAGGTGAGTAGGGCCACGCTAGAGACGTGAAATATTAGAGGAGGAAATGACGGGACTTGATGTTCAAGTGAATCGATGGATTAGATGTGGTGATTAATATAAGGATGACTCCAGGAATACACATTCCAGAAATAAAGGGAGGGTAGTCAGTGCCCCTTGCAAAACTACAGCTGAGGGGCTACAAGGACGAGGGCAGAAGTCAGTTTCAGAATCTTTATTTTGAGATCTTAGACTGGTACCAGGTACAAATTTCAAGTGCATCATTTTCTGAGTCTAACATGCAGGCATACATTTACAGACAGGTGCTCCCTAAGGCCACAGGACCAGGAGCGGCCCCATGGTAGAAGGTGTTTCCAGGAGGAGAGACCCAGAAAGCAGTCGTGGGGAACTGCTGTCCAGGGCAGAGGACAGCGCCCACGGGAGAGTGGCCAGAGTTGGGAAAATGTGGTGTTGCAGGACGGGAAAGCGGACAGTGCACCAGAGGGAACAGTGGACCCTACCAAATTCTGTCAGCAGATGGAGAAACAGAGGACACCAAGAGAATCACGCCCAGGGACTGGAAATGCAGGAAGCAGTGGTTGACACAAACCAGAGAGGAGTCCAGATGGCCTCCGGTGGCTCAGGCCCATCTCAGTGACCCAGTTGAGGACAGCAAAGATGCTGCAGAGCTGCCAAAAGTAAGTAACTGAAACGCATTTATTGAAGAACATTAAAGGATATCCAAGTCATAACCCAAAATGGAAAAAAAAAAAAAATTCAAATGCCATTAAATAGTCTTTTACTCACATGCACAAACTCCTCACATCTCCCAAAGGCCACGTCTGCCGCTCACTCCCGAGTTCTTTTTCCTCAATAGAACACACTGGTTTTGTATTTATTTTTGAGGTGTTTTTGTTTGTTTGTTTGTTTACTTCTCTAACTTTTGCTTTTTAATCAATTTTTTTTTTTTTTCAATAAGCAAAAGCTTGGTAAATGGTCTAGCAAGGAGGACTACTGCGGTCTTTCCTGTTCTCTCTGGCTGACCTTTCTTTGCCTACCATTTGTCTTTTCTGTCACTTGGGGCCTAGGTCACCAAGAGCAGACCTTTCCTTAGAGGACTTGGAAGAGGGCTGGGATGGAGGGGAGGGGGCCAGATAATTCCCTGGAGCCACAGGAGGGAGAGAGGAAGGTAAAGCTCGCAAAAGTGTGTGTAATGTAGTCATTTGCCATGTGAGGCACAGAGATTTGTCTCTCTCAGGTGACCAAGTAAAAAGCATCAATGTCACATATACTTTTAAATTTTTTGTAGTTGTAGATGGACAGTATTATTTTTATGTGGTGCTAAGGATGGAACCCAGTGCCTCACACATGCTAGGCAAGCGCTCGGCCACTGAGCTATAGCCCCAGCCCCAATGTCACATATCGTCAAAGGCCTACTTTTAAGTTTTTGCCAAATTCAAAGGGAAAGGACAGATATTATGTCTTTGCTTATAACTCATTCCAATGAAAACCAGATAGATTATTATGAAGCTTACTGAGTGAAAACATAAGCTATTTAAAAAGAAATGAAGGAGCAGCGTAGCAAGCAATTCATTGTCAAAAATGAGCTTTCTTGAGCAGGAGGGATATATTTAGAGTGTAGTGTATCAACTCAGAAATGAAGTATTTGAAATATATTCGTAAGCAAAAAGCATCCTGAGATTCAATTTTTGCTGTAGAATATTGGAATTCTTAGAGGCTGTGAAAATGCACACTCAGTTGTAATGTGATCCACTGACATAAAACTAAGTTCACAGGTAGGGCTACAGACCAGCAGCCTCAACACCAGCTAACCACCCAAACGTTGTTATATTGAAGACTAGCAAGTGGAGGGAGCTTTGTGATTTGATTTAAATCTGAGTTGTATTAAACTTCCCATTTTGAACTTCATTAGAAATATATTAGCTGAAGCCTAGATCTAAAATATTTATAGTTTTCTTTCATTTTAGAGATAAGAAAACACAGCAAACATGATGACTTAAACAATAAAAAATGAGTTAACAAAACAAAAAAAAAACTGCCAGAAAATTTCAATTATTTCTCAATTTTAAAAAATGTTAGATTAATGAAAAAGAAAAACTTGAATACAGAAATTTTTCATGATGATGGCATCCTTATAAACTTTATAAATAATAGAATGAGACATAGGGAAAGTCTAGATTCCAATTATTCCCATGTTTTGGCAGTTAGAAAGGTAGCTTGCCAATGATGTTTCCAGACATGTAATGCTTCTTTTCCTAAGCCTCTTCCTGAATGCCTACAATTTCATCATCCTAGTAGGATCTGAAAATAAAGAATACCTCAATTCTGTTCTTGCCCCATTGTTTAAAATTTTAAGTTCCCTTTGTCCTGATGTTCTTCAAAGGTTTGAAACAAAAATATAAATCTATTTAACATCAACAGAGGTATCAACTTTATGCCTTCTAATTGCAAGTTTATTTATTTAATTTGGCAAATTTCTGACATCGTCCGCAGCCCACCTTTCCATATATACCCATGTATGTGTACAAGCCTCTGTGTGTCTGTGCATAGGTATTAATTGGAGCATTTGACTGAGACCTTCATCATTTCTTTTGAGCTGTTTAATTCCAGTTTTACACATGTAGACACACAGATGCACAGACACACACACACACTGAGGAAAATATGCCAAAATTTACTCTAGCATAAACTAAACTGAGCACCATCTTTCGATCTATAATTCTTATATTCTTAACAAACATTTTTGGAAAAGGGAAGAGCCAGGAACAGGTTCTCAATACTGAAGTGGAGTATCTATCTATCTATCTATCTATCTATCTCTATATATTTTTTTTTTTTTTACCAGACATTGAACTCAGGGGCACTTAATCACTGAGCCACATCTCCAGTTTTTTTTTTTTTTTTTTTGTACCAGGGATTGAACTCAGGGGCACTCGACCACTGGGCCACATCCCCAGCCCTTTTTTGTATTTTATTTAGAGACAGGGTCTCACTGAGTTGCTAAGTGCCTCGCCATTGCTGAGGCTGGCTTTGAACTCGCGATCCTCCTGCCTCAGCCTCCCAAAGTGCTGGGATTACAGGCATGCGCCACCACACCCGGCTTCTCCAGTTTTTTATATTTTGTTTAGAGACAGGGTCTAAGTTTCTGAGGCTGGCTTTGAACTTGAGATCCTTGTGCCTCACCCTCCCAAGTCTCTGGGATTACAGGCGTGCACCACCACACCTGGTGAGAAACAGAACATTAAAGCATCCCCATGCATAATCCAGATACTGGATTTCATGGTCAGACACTATAATATAATTATGACTACCATATCTTATAAGATAATAGATGCAGAGAAAACCAAGTATTAAATAGATGAAAATATTGAGAATGTCAACAAAGAACTGAAATCTATCAAAAGAAACAAAATGAACATCCCAGAACTGAAAAATATAGTACCTGAAATTCAGAACACAGCAGAGCCATTTAAAAGGAGACTCACCAAAACAGAAGGTGGAATTAGAGAACATATGTTCCCAAAGGTTGTAAGAAAACCTTTAATTTGAAACAGGAGGAAACACCGGGAAGCATATGGCTGAGGAGACAACCTAAATGCAGACAAGCCATCTTGCACCTGGTTGGTCTAGAAGAAGAGCAGGAAGAGGGCACCCAGCACTGCTGGATGGGGCGCAGGCCGAGAAGGTTTGCAACTCGGTGGAAGACATTGGAGGAATCAGAATTCCAGAACTTCTGCAAAACCCCAACAGAGCAGTCTCCAGGTACCTTAGAGCCCAACTGTTGGAGTCTGTCAAAAAAGAAAGCAAGCCTAGAGCACCTCGAGCAAAAGGGACCACCAAGTTTGAAGGAACAGTAGAGTGCTCACCAGGTTTCATGAACAACATGGGAGCCTGGGGAAACAATGGAGCATCATCATTTAAGTGTTGGGGGAAAGGAACATTGAATGTTCCTAAGGTTCCATAGCCAGTGAAAATACCCATCCAATATTAAGGAAGAAAAAAGATGGATTCTGGCTAAGAGAAGTTCAGACGTTTCCAAAAGGCCTGCAGCAGAAGTGAATGGAGGTTTTCAGGCCATAGGTTAATGAGCCCAGAGCAAAATGCAGATCAGGATGACGGCAATGGGCAGGAGCTATGATGAAGAAGGAAGGTTGAAGGAGCCCTAATTAGGAAGGGCTGTTGCAGCTAGCTGGAAGCCATAAGTTCCACCTGATATGTATGTGATGCACCTGTAGGCACCTGAAAAGCTGAAGGTATATAACCGGGTGAAAGCGGTCCGAGTTAGGAGAACGGAGAAATTCATTCAGTCAGTTGTGTAGTCGCTCAGTCAGTCAGAAGAAGAGTTCGGGTCGGAGGAGAAAAGAATCAGAGAGGCCAGAACGTAGGCAGAGCGGTTACAGAAGAGAAACCAGATAGAAGAAGTAATGACTGGTCAGAGTTAGGCCGAGGCTCCCGAGGAAGAAAGAAGAAAGAAGAAAGAAGCTCTAAAAAATAACCTTTCTCTAAGCTAAGCTCTCTCTATCTATCTTTCTCTCTCTCTAAGCTAAGAAGACAAGAAGAAAAGCTCTCTCTAATCTTTCTCTCTAAAAATCTTTCTTTCCCTCTCTAAGCTCTAAGAAAGTAGAAGTAAAAGTAGTAATAGCTTTACTCTGCCTCCGAGTTTTTCTCCCGCGGCGCTGTGGCTGGCCATGACAGGCAGCTTACAGAAGGTCAGAGAGTCACAGCCTTGCTCACTTTGAAGAGGGAGGAAAGGAGCTGGGGGCCAGGAGCCAGGGAGCTGGGTGGCCTGAGAATCTGGAAAAGGCAAGGAAATAGATTATGCCTTGTATATTTCCATAAGGAATGCAGCCCATAGCTTAGCCCAGTGAAACCATGTTCAGATTTGCAACCTACAGGATCAGACAATCATAAATCTGGATTTTCTCTCTCTCTTTTTAACTACTAATTTTGTAGTAATCTCTTAGAGCAGCTAGAAAGCATGGGAATGTGAGCTCAAAACACAAAGCAATATTATTACAAACCTACTAGAGCAGGTAAAGCAAAGTTTCGAAACTAAAACTTCCATCACTGGTGTGGGAACAGAAATGGCGCCTGCACTGTTGGAAGCAGTTTGGCACAAATCGCCTGAAGCTGAAGTACGTCACCTGATGACTCAGCAGTGCCCATGGAGGGTGCATGTGTCCACTAGAAGAGGTGGATAGAAAGTTCTTACCGTCTATCAACAGCTTCTATCAGCCAGACTGAAGGCAAGCTGACACTTCCACATGGACGCAGAGACCCAGCCACATTGCAGCAAGATAGAGCAATGAAGAGAGCTGCGGTCACAGGAGCACGGCCGCCCTACAGCTTTCCACAGGAAAGGCAGACCATGAGGACTGCATGCCACAGGAGAGGTGGTTGTAGCTGAAAAGGGACATGCTGGAAATCCACGGGACCTGTATCTTCTCTAAGTGGAGTTTAACCCTGGCTGGCCAACCCTCTTTCCCCTGTGTGAGTGTGTGTGTGTGTGTGTGTGTGTGTGTGTATGAGAGTGAAATCAAGGTGAAAATCTAAGATCAGAGTACTACATGTTCGTTTATGCTGCTTTTGATGTTTCAATAAAGTAGACAATAGTACAATGTGGAATCACAACTTACACAGAAATAATATATGCGACCACAGCAGCACAAAAGGGCTATAAAGCAAATGCTATGTTCTTACATTGAATGTAAGAACTAATCAAGCCAGTTAATATGAAGTACTTTTGAATGATTAAAACTGTAGATAAATCTTTTTATTTTACTTAATTATTTATTTACTTATTCATAATGCACAAGTATAGCATCTTTTTACATACAACTGCTTGTATATATAAGTACAATTCAGATCTTCAATCATGCATTTAGGATAATGATATCCATTTTTTTTTTTCCTTTCTTATTCAAGCACAGGAAAACCACTCACAGTAAAAAAAAAAAAAAAAAAAAAAAAAAAAAAAAATCTTTACAAAGTTGAAGACCAGGACTCTATTTTTGTAGATTAACAGAAAAATATAAAGTGGTATTTTCACAAATAATACAGAAGTAAAACAAGAAGACAGAATTTTGCTTCAAAAGGATCATTCAAGTGGAAATCAAAGTTCTAAAAAGTGATAATTACTGCGAGACATCCATTGTAGTTCCATTTCTCAAAATAGTTTTGGATTCAGAATTGTTTTCATTGGCCTAACTTTTACCTTTTCAGAAGTTAAATCATCTTGTTAAGAACATGAAAAGAACCTTACTCCCACATCATTTTGTATATCTGTCTTGAACGGATATTGCATTTATTGTACACTTAGAGGAGACAGCTATACTTTGTCACCCTGAAGTGGGGCCACACCTCTTGGCTGTGAGTTGGGTTCTGTCCTGAAGAAAGACTTTTTTCTTTGCCAATCACAGAAGTGCGAAGTCCTCAGACAGGAAATTGCATACACAAGCCGTGTTTTGCGAAGATGGTGGAGGGAATGCGTTCTGCTTTCTGAGACTCATCTCTTGCGTCTAGATTTCCAGGAGGAGGCCATCTCAACGGGCAACAAGAGGCAATATGGGAATCAAATCTTTTTAAGGTTCTTGTATATTTCAGAAAGTATAAAAAAAAAAATACTCACTTAAGGCCGGCCACAATAGTCCATAATAGTACATGGTAATTACTAAAAGAGTGACACAGAGTGGATTAGTAAAAAGCCAACGGAGAAGAAATTTGGAGCCATGTGACCAATCTGGGTGCTCTCGGGCCGTGGAAGCCGGGCTGGTGCACCTGCCACCATGGACGCTGCCCTCTGATGGCTTGCAGCTGCCCGTGCCATCCTCGCCACTGCTTTTGTCTCAGTGTCACGAGCGCCCCAAATCTAGACTCTAAAACCCCAGCCCACGGGTCTGCAGCACCTTCTCCATGTCCCCTATGCTTCTGCTTCAGCTGACACCACCTGTGTTTTGGGCCTCAGCTTTCTGACAGGCCTTTGACTCACAGCTCTGACTCAGGAATCCTCTGTTGTCTTGGGGTAGGACTCCCAGGCTCAGCCTAACAAGTCCCTAAAGACTCTTGATAAACCTCTGAATCTGGGGAATAAAATCATGAATTAAGCCCGGAGCGGTGGCGCACTTCTGTAATCCCAGCGGCTGGGGAGGCTGAGACAGGAGGATGTGGAGCTCAAAGCCAGCCGCAGCAACGGGGAGGCGCTAAAACAACTCAATGAGACCTTGTCTCTAAAAAAAAATACAAAATAGGGCTGGGGATGTGGCTCAGTGGTTGAGTGCCCCTGAGTTCAGTCCTGGTACCAAAACAAAACAAAACAGAAACAACAACCACCACCATAAATTATAGCAGCGCATGACTGTGGAAGGACCGGACAGGGTGCCCTCTACCTGGGTGCTGTGGGAACGTGCTTTTGATGATTTGTCTTTCCCACATCAGTGGAAGCCCCGTTAGGGCAGAGCTCCCATCTGCGTCCTTGCGCAGCCCCGGTACAGTCCCCGCTGACTTAAGACCGGAGGTGTGGTTCTCTCCACGTCGCTCTGCCAGCGAGGGGAGGGACGAGCACAGTGGCTTGCAGAGTTAGGGCAGAAGCCGCGCCTCCCAGGTCACTGACAGAGCAGCCACTGTGGACTTCAGGGACTTCCTCCTCATTCCGGGGGGGCTGAGCACACAGTGGAGAATAAAACCAGACCCTGTTCTTGGGCAGCCTGCACAAGCCATAGGCAGGTAAGTGTGTGTGGAATAAAGTGATCCTGTGCTTGGGTGGAACAATATGGTCCAGGCAAGGACACAGGGAACGCTGTGACTTCACCGGATGTGGCTTTCCTGTTTCTAAACCGCCCGCAGGCAGCGCCCGCAGCCCACCTGGACCACAGGGTTTATGTGTTTGCCACCGAGTCACAGTGCAAGGATTCGTGTAAGCACTCACCCACCTCAAGGTACATGCCAGAATAACGTGGTGTTAGTTGACCTCGTTGGTAGAAATTCAAATTTCCATGAATAAAAGTTAAAAGTGAGGATTAATGAACCTTACTAAAAATATTATTAATGTTTTCAAAAGAATTATCTAACATTTTTGTATAAAATGAGCAGAGAATTAAGCCTGAGTTCCTATGAAAGGAAAACACACCTTTAAATGAGTGCCACGTGACTTTCTGTATGCCATTCGGTTTTCGGGGCAATTGAGACTTGATCTAGAGCATCTTTTTACAAAGTTGTGGTAATTAACAGAAAACTGATCCCAAAGGTAAAATGGAGCTCAGAAGATCAGCTCCCAGACCTTTGCTGTGCAGCTCTGAGCAGCATACTCCTTGCTCAGGAGGGCAGCCTGGGTCCTTGGAGGAGGCAGGACACAGAACCCTTCTCTTCTGCTTTTCATCCTGGGGCCATAGACCACAGGTGCTTCACTCTCAGTTGTACCAGCTGGTAGGACATTTTAAGTGGAGCTATAATGAAAATTCCTGCAAAAGGCTTAGTAAGGTGCATCCCTGAAGATTTTTGTCACATTGTGTTAGTATGTTGCTTTTTGATTGAATGATTCTAAGAAATCTTGAGGGGTGTCTGCTTTAGATTCACACTCTTTTTTCCTTTTTGCGTTGTTGAAATTTCAATTCAATTCTGTATCTTTTTTGTGCATAACCAGCCTTACTCATCAAAATAGCCCAGCACTGTACTGAAAATAAACTGCTAATTAACCTTACTCATGGAGAAATTGTATTTTTATTGCTTTTAGGAATTAAACTGATTTTCTTTTTTTTAAAATTTTTATTATTCTAATTTGTTATTCACGTTTGCAGAGTATATTTCATTTCATATTACATATAATGAGCACAATTTTTCAAGTTGCTAGTTTAATATAAAGTATTTTTACAACAATTTTGTCTTCATACATGTATTTAGGGTAATCATGGATAATTCAGTCTGCCATTATTCCTATCCCCTTGCCCCCTCCCTGCCTCTCCCCTCTTTGTTCTATTTAAAGCTCTTTCATTCCTCTCATTCCCTCTCTCTTGCCTTTATAAGTTAGTATCTTCATATCAAAGAGATCATTCGACCTTTGGTTTTTTGGGATTGGCTAACTTCACTTAAAATAAGATTCTAGGTTTTTTTTGTTTTGTTTTTTTTTTTTTTTTTTTTTTTTGGTACTGGGAATTGAACGCAGGGGCACTCGACCACTGGGCCACATCCCCAGCCCTATTTTGTATTTTATTTAGAGACAGGGTCTCACTGAGTTGCTTAGCGCCTTGCCATTGCTGAGACAGGCTTTGAACTCACGATCATCCTGTCTCAGCCTCCCAAGCAGCTGGGATTACAAGGGATGCATCAATGCACCCAGCAAGATTCTAGATTTTGGCTAAAAAAAAAAGTCAAAACTTTTAGGATTTAAAGTGAAGTTAAAATACAGTATGTGGACTTTTCCCAAACAGTCTATTATGCAACACATTTGGTGGAACTAGAATATACAAATGCAAAAATCAATTTTTTCACTTATTTAAAATATTAGTTATCATTTATGAAAATTTACAAGCTTCCATAAGTTGGCTGTAAAGTGCATACTAAAAATATACCCTAGTTTTGCTTTGACACAATATTTGCAAATCACATGGAAAAGTTTCCTTTCCAGCTACTCTTACTGAAAACTCCAGGTTCCATTTTCCATCTCTGAAAGAAGCCACTGGCCATTGTCTAAGCAGGCTGCAGCAGCTCCCTCCACCAGCTCCATCTCTAAATGTCACATGCCAGGGTCTTATACACATAATTCACAGGTATCCTTGGTGACAAAAGTGAGGGTCTGGCCCCCCACAATGGGGGGACAGGAGAGCTTGGGGAATTGCATTCACACACACCCGCACCTCACTGGAAACCTCACTGTAAGTTTCAGGGATGGGTGTGGAGAAGCTGCACAGGTAACCCCCGAAAGAGCTGCTCTCCAGTCAGCTCCATTATTGTCTTTGTTATTTGGCATGGTAATAAAGATTCTCCAATATCGTGGGAACTGACTTCTAAACATCTTTAATTGGTTCGATTAGGTAATTTAAAACATTTGTGGGATAATGTAACAAAGAACCAACTGCTTTATTTTTTCATTCTCTCTCCTCTAATAGCTAGCTGGTGTTTGGTTCACAACCACCATCACACCGATGGCACAGAATTAGGACCTCTGTCCTTTTAAGAGTGGAATGTCCGTCCTGGATAGTTTAGCAAACAGGGCTTATCAAGTTGACCTAGAAGTATCTGTAACTATAGGGCAGAACTCCTCCTGACTGCTTATGTGGTTTTAGAAGTCTGAGCTACAATTATTTCTTTTGTTACCAGAAGCTCAGGCAAAATTTGATATTTGCAGCTGCTAGGAATCAATGTGGTGGAGAAGCAATCTCACCACAAGGAAAGCAAAGGTGACTGATTCCAGATTATTGCCAGATCTCCATTGTAGTGCCAGAGAGGATTCAAGTGCAAGAGCTACCAAGGAGCCTCTGGCCGGGTGGGCTATAAGGTTTCCTCCAGCCAAGCCAGACTGCTGTCTGCAACACGCTCGATAGCATCTAGGCATTCCTGGAGCAGAGAAATACAGAGGCCACAAAGGTTGAGGGCCTTTTTTTCTGTGTTTTATTTATTTATTTATTTCTCCTTTGGAATGACTCTCTTGGAGGAGAAAACAGAAATTACAAGATGAACACTAATACATGTTAGCTTACTGAGAAACTCCATCAAAATTCCTATGGACAATGTAGCTATGTATAGGACTGGGCAGGATGGCTGAGAACACGAGCAGAGGTTTTAAAAACTGCTCTGACTGTTTGGAAACCATGTACATAGGGGCCCCGAGAAAGAACAACATTCAGAAATGTTCTAGTTTTTATGTATTTTTATTTGTTCTTTTCAGATATACACGATAGAAGAGTGCATTTTGACTTATTGAACATACATGGGGTATGGCTTATTCTAATTAGGATCCCATTCTTTTGGTTGAACATGATGTGGTGTGCTATTATTTTAATGGCATCTCTCTAAATGTCACTCTGAGTATTAGCTAATTTTTAAGAAAAAGAGTATGAGAAATCATCTTAGCCACATAAAAGGTAGAAAGTCATAATGACAAATAACAAAACCAGGGGTGACACAATAAAAACTCTTGTCAGTAACTATTTAAGGATTAGGTTAGTTTGGGAAATGAACTCATCTCCATCCAACTGTATGTGTGGTAAATGTGTTGTCAGGAAGATGACAGCAAATAGATTAAATAGGGTTAAAATGATCATATTTAAAATACCACATCCTGTAAAACTTCAAACACACATAAATTTAAATGAAAAACACTATTGGAAATCTTTCTACATGTGCATTGCTTTGCTTTGGTTCAGTGCAAAAAGATTGACTTCATTATTTTCTGCCCTGTTGTCAGCAAGGAGATTTCCATAAACCGTTACCACCATTTCCGTAAATTTATGGGCATTATTTATATGTGTTTCTTGGGCTTTCACTCCCATCTCAATCTGGACATGATGACAGTTTTATTTCAACATTTGCTTTTATATATAGGCTTTTGCCTCTGCCAAACGAGTTTTGTTTTACCAAGATGAATATTTGTAAGTCTCTCTTTCCCTACACACACACACACACACACACACACACACACACACATATATACACATATATATATTTCTTTTCAGGTATCTGGCTACTAAATATAGGCATGGTGAGAATATTTACAGTGAACACTATTCAGAATCCCCAGAATCTAGACTCCCAAACACTGCTATGCTGCGTCCCTTGTTGTGAAGGTAGAGTAATAATAACAATAAGCAGTACATGTAGCTGGACTTGAAGGATCAAGGGTAGTCAACAAGTCATTTTCCTCTCTGTGAATCTTACACTACTCATGTAAATGGAGAAGGAAGAGATGGTCTCTAGAGCACCTCCCTATCAAAGGACATAATCAAATCAACCAACATATCCAGGCACACCGCAGTGTCAGGAGCTAGAGAATTCAGAGAGGAGGGGAGCAAGACGTGTCCTGCTTCATCAGGCTTTGTAAACAGAACAGAGAGAATTAGAGGACCAAGGTAAGTGCCTCACACATCTGATCATTTTTTCCCGTTTCCCCTATTATTTTCTATTGAATACTCATTTCCCTTTTTTCTTTATCCTAGAGATATGATTGTGCTAAGGGTTGTTATATGTCATATCTGTTTTATTTATTGATTGATTTTTAATTCTCAAAGCATCCTTGCTCATAAGGATAGCTGTGTGACTTCATTCTAAACAAAAAGATTTAAGGAGAAGTCTGCCAGATGGATTTTCTTGAATAAAAAAGTTTTCCATGGTGAAAATTGACAAGTCTAGCTAGCGAATTCCACAACCTGGAGTCCAAGTGCAGTCTGGTGTTTGGAGATGAGGCAGCCATCTTCGACCAGGTGAGCAGGGAGGTAGATAGCGTCTGTATCTCTGTGACTCCCTTGGTGGCTGCCCCAGATCCCAGATACCCACAGTGGGACTTCTTGTTATGTATGAAAAATAAACATGAATGTGGCTAAGACACTATTAGTCCCTTTTTCCATTGTTGTAACAAAATAATTGAGTTAATCAACTTACAACAAAGAAAGGTTGATTTTTGCTCAAGTTTCAGAGGTTTTCATCCATGGTCAAGTGGGCCTGTGGCAAGGAAACAATATAGCTATTAACTGACATATTTATATACTTTTTTATTTAGTTAATTTAATTTGTTATACATGCTTTTAGAGTGCAATTCCTTTCATATTACATATAAAGAGCACAGTTTTCCAAGTCATTGGTTTTACACAAAATATTTTCATACCATTTGAGTTTTTATACATGCCCTTAGTATATTGATGTCCAACTCATTCTGCCATTATTCCTATCCCCTTGCCCCTTCCCCTCCTTTTCCTCCCCTTTTTTCTATTTAACATTCCTTCATTCCTCTCATCCCCCCTTCCCTTGCCACTATAATTCAGTATCATCCTAGCAAAGGAATTAATCGACCTTTGGTTTTCTGGGATTGGCTGACTTCACTTAGCATTGTTTTCTCCAACTCCATACATTTACCTGTAAATGTCATAATTTTATTCTCTTTTAGTGCTGAGTAGTGTTCCATTGTGTATATATACCAAAGTTTCCCTATCCATTCATCTATTGATGGGCATCGGGGTTGTTTCCACAATCTAGCTATTGTGAATTGTGCTGCTATGAACATTGATGTGGCTGTGTCCCTGTAGTATGTTTTTTTTAAGTCCTTTGGGTATAGACCGAGGAGTGGGATAGCTGGGTCAAATGGTGGTTCCATTCCAAGTTTTCCTAGGAATCTCCATACTGCTTTCCAAATTGGCTGCACCAATTTGCAGCCCCACCAGCAATGTAAGAGTGTGCCCTTTTTCCCACATCCTCACCAGCATTTATTGTTGTTTGTGTTTTTGATAGCTGCCATTCTGACTGGTGTGAGATGAAATCTTAGAGTAATTTTGATTTGCATTTCTCTAATTGCTAGAGATGTTGAACATTTTTTCATATATTTGTTGATTGATTGTATATCTTTTTCTGAGAAGTGTCTGTTCAGTTCCTTAGCCCAATTATTGATTGGGTTGTTTGTTCTTTTGGTGTAATGGTTTTTGAGAGCTTTATATATCCTTGAAGTTAATGTTCTGTCTGATGTGCATGTGGTAAAGATTTGCTCCCATTCTGTAGGTTTTCTGTTAATCTCACTGATTTTTTTTTTTTTTTTTCTGAGAAGAAGCTTTTTAGTTTGAATCCATCCCATTTATTAATGTTTGGTTTTAGTTCTTGCTCTATAGGGGTCTTATTGAGGACGTCGGGGCCTAATCCAACATGATAAAGATTTGGGCCTAATTTTTCCTCTATTAGGTGCAAGGTCTCTGGTTTAATTCCTAGGTCCATGATCCATTTTGAGTTGAGTTTTGTGCATGGAGAGAGATAGAGGTTTAATTTCATTTTATTACATAAGGATTCCCAGTTTTCCCAACACCATTTGTTGAAGATGCTGTCTTTTCTCCAATGTATGTTATTTGCAACTTTGTCTAATATAAGATAACTGTAGATGAGTGGGTTAGTCTTAACTGATATATGTTTAATGACTGTTTTGTTGCTACAGTGTTAGAGTTAAATACTCGGGACAGAAATCTTCTTGCTGGCAAAGCCAAAAATATTTACTGTAAAACCAGATAGTTTGCTAACCTCTTATCTAATTGATCATATCAGTAATTTAAGGACAATAACAGTAACTCTGAATGTTTTATGCAGCTGTTTAAAACATGATCCACATATGAAAAACAAAGGGAACTGACAGGTTTAGTTGACCAAAAGTCACTAGTTTGTATAAAAGCCTTTACTTGATGCAACTATGTCTGCCTACATTTTCTCATAACCCTCTCCTAAGAATACAGTGTCACCAAGCCAAGTACTAGTTGGGACTGAAAAATTTTCAACCAGGATTAAAAATTGGCGTGGTTTCAGCATTCTTAAATAGCAGATTTAATGGAAAAATCGCTGCATACAGGGTTTCCTCTGAGGTTTGCCCTCTGCTAAAAAAAAAAAAAAAAAAAAAAAAAAAACCTCTGGTGAAATAGTTCTGAATTATGTTTACTAATATGAAAAAAAAATCAATTAACTCCTCACAAATATTTTAGAATAGCTTAAAGTGAAGTATGAAGAATGCTTTTTTCATCATTTAAAGTGTTGGTATTAGTATTTGAAGGTCTGTGTCCTCTCTGATGAGGTGGGTTGGATATACTATGTAGTTACCCTGGGCTACGGAAACAGAAAAATTAATACAAGGGGTGGCACAGGAAGAGTGGAAAAGGGTGGCTGGTTTTTCTGGACAGACTTTAGGTCTCTCACTTGCTTTATTTCATGGGACTAAGAAGACAATTTGTGGGTCTGCGCCTTCATCCCAACATTTTAAAGGTGAGAGGGACAAAACATCAATGAGAGAGTTGAGATCCAGGAAGAATCAACAGCAGCACTGAGTCAGGGTTATGGAGCAGAGCCTGCTGTTGCACTGAGGCAGACCCAAAGGCCCCCATGCCCCGATTCTTGTGATCACACCAGAAAGATTTCAGACGTAATGCTCAGAGAAGCAGGCATGAGTTTATGAGAAACAACAGGAATGGGGAAAAGGGGACATTCTTGAAGGAGAGGAGGAGGACAGCATGCCCATCCTGCCCTCCAGTTTTATTGGGAGTCCCAGGGACATTTCCAGAGAATCCCACCCAGGTCCACCTCTTGACTTTTGACTGACAGCCTGGGAACTGCAGCGACGGCCTCCAAGACAGGATGGTGTGGTCAGCTCACAGGGCTGAAGTTTTTAAGGAAACGTCCCCTGTTTTTGCCTCCATTTCCTGCCCTCAAAAATTTGTGTATTTCCCCTGAGAATAGCCTTCACTTATCTTTCTTTGTGAGGGTCTTAATGTTTTGGTTGCCAGGTAAATGGAGCTGTGACACGGTCTTGTTGATAGGGAAGGGTCCAGGCCTCCTGGTAGGTGTGACAGGACCCTGAAACGGTCGTGTTCTTCAGGGGATGTAGCTGTGGCTGCGAGGCCTCGACACGCCAGGCCCCCCTCCCAGGAGCTCACCGGTCAGCTGAGGCCCGCTGTGTGGTCAGCCGCCCTCCCTGTCCTCCCCTGCTCACCCCCCCTCCCGGCTGACTAGCCACCTAACAGTAAGCACTTGGTAGATCCAACATCACAGCTTGAATAATTCCAAAACCCATATTCGTTCCTCCTTAGCATGCTGTTGCTCTAATTTAAAATTTGTCAATGAATAGACATCTGTATACTGTACTTGTTACATAAAAGATAAACTTAGCTCCATAGACTTGGGTGAACAGATGGGTAACATTCCTGCCAGGCTGGGTCGCTGCTTCTTAAATACTTTTCGGGCACATCTTCCTCTATGAATGTGGTACGTGAGTGGTACCTTAAAGCCTTCTGTCCACTGCAAAGCCCATGGTTTCTAAAAAACTTAAGTTCAAAAGCTAAAATTCAATATAGTGCTGAATTTGTATAATCAAGCATATATGTAAATATGTTTTCTCTACCTGCTTTAATTATGCCAAAAAGATATCTCAGAAAAGCTTTTATTTTATTTTATTTATTTTCTTGTCTTGTTTTGGTGTTGAGGATTGAGCCAAGGGCCTGGCATGTGCTAAGCATGCGCCTGCCATTGAGCTGCACTGCCAATCCCGGGAAAACTCTTTTAGTTTTTAACTTTTTGTATGTTGAACTTGCTTTTCCCCAAAATGATGACAAGGAACATGATATGAACAACCCAGTGCCAAAAGAAATATCTGAAACTTGGAATTAGATCATAGTATTTATTTTTACCACTTTCACCCACCTGACACCTCGAGACAAAAATTTTAAGTAAGGTTAAAGTTTTCTTCATTTTCAATTCTTTAACTGAAAACTACTTTAATCCTATTATCTAAAAAATTAAAAAGTAATTAATGATAACGAAAATACTATTAGCTTTTAAGAAATGAATAGCTGAAAGAAAAATTGAAGGTATTTCACAAAATCAGTTTTAGTGGTAGCATAGCTGATAATATTGGTAAAATCATGGATAGAGTTTATCAATGCATTTTTCTTTGACAAATTACTTGATATAATATTTAGAATGATAATATTCTGACAGTCTCATATTTTAGACATTTAAAAAGACTATTCTATCATTAAATAATTAGATCAAATAAAATCTCTATTTTAAGGCTATAAATATGATGTTAGCTCAGAAAGTTTTTCCACACAAAGTATGCATTGAAGAAGCCGGGCGCGGTGGCGCACGCCTGTAATCCCAGCACTTTGGGAGGCTGAGGCAGGAGGATCGCGAGTTCAAAGCCAGCCTCAGCAATGGTGAGGCACTTAGTAACTCAGTGAGACCCTGTCTCTAAATAAAATACAAAAAAGGGCTGGGGATGTGACCCAGTGGTCGAGTGCCCCTGAGTTCAATCCCTGGTACCACAAAAAAAAAAAAAAAAAAAAAAAAAAAAAAAAAAGTATGCATTGAAGAAAAGTTCATGTAGACGGGAGTCTGAGGACACAGGACAGGAAAAGAGAAAACAAGCTGAGCCAAGTAAAATTAGTAGGACTACAAGACAGGCAGAAATGCGATTTGGGAAAACGTGAAGATTCTCTTCATTTTTCTTTGACAGCACTGCATGTTTCATTTACTCCTCTGTATTTTGGAGGACAAGGAGCAAATCATAAAGGCTAAGACCTCTTCTTATCAAAGCGAATATGACTCTCTCTGAGAGGCCATCGACCATGGAGTCGATCCCTCCTTGCACCTCTTTCTGGGTATCCCCAGGACACGGAGCCTTGACTGCTCTTTTCCTGAGCCATTGCCGAGACTTATGATGGCAGAGAGCAACCTTGAAGTCAGGCAGCACTGCCCTGACCACAGCTGGCTTGCTCCTGCTTGCTCTCCAAGCAGCAAATCTCCAGCCTGGGTCTTCCTCTCTCATAATGGGATGCCCTGCATGGGCAGACATCCGTGGGACACAGACGACCAGGGAACTGGAGCACATGGCCAGCTCCTAATACTGCTTTTACTGTGAAGGAGAAAGTCCTTTGTCTCTGATACAGGAGTCTCGTGTTTTCTTTCAGCATACATGAGACAATAAAAGGTCAATTTTCTAGTTTGTAAGTACAGTGAACTCTCAGTGCCTGCCTAGTTTAGAACAATGAAATCATTACCCAAACTAACACGTATGTATGTATGTATAGGTACATACTTATTTTTATGTGTGCATTATCATAAACCCATATGTCCCCTATCCACTGCTGGATTTAACCGTCTTTGTCACACTGTGCTAATGGGGCACAATCTTCTCCCATTCATTGAAGTGCACTGTGCCCTCGTTTACCCAACAGTATGTTGAAAGTATCATCAGTGCTTCACAGATTTGTTATAAAAACTAAATTTCATAACAAATGTGGTATTCTTAGAACAAGGCTTGGCATTCAGTTTTAACTATTCTAGTTCATCTTTGATTTTTATTCTCTTATAGAATCCATCATTTTTCACAGATATTTCACCAAAAGAAAGCTTATTATTATTCTGTAACTATTAAAGAACACAGAGTTTGGGTAATATAAATGCCATTTTATAGAGTGACATCTACAGTTGTATATAAATATAATGGCTTGGTTATAAGGGAAAATTTCACATTTTGCTTTAAAAGTTTCTTACAAATCATCTTTTAATTCTTCAAGTAGGAAAACTGCACAGAAGTTAATATGTGTCTTTCTAATTTTCCTAAAATTGATCGCTTTTGAGGTTACTCAGACAGGGTATTTAAAGGCTTCCATTATTATGAAACATATTTAAAAGACAACAGTGGCCCCTAGTGATACTAGAACTAAAATAACAGGATAGAGATTTCTTAACCACAAAAAGGAAATAAACTTAGGTGATTTACTGACACTGTAGACCAAATGATGAAGGATTAATACAGTGTTTCACAGAAAGACCCCCATCTTCTAAAAGAAACCTTGTATACACTGTTAAATGAATACGCATAGTGGGAGACTCAAAAGGAACTAATATCTTCACTTCCACAGTTTATAAAAAGCTATGGACATATTGATAATTAAATCATATACAATCAAGAGGATACTAATGCACTTTCAAACATTTCAAACAAGTGAATGGAACTTTCTTGCAAATACTAGTATTGTACTAAAATTTGGAACCTCATGTAAATTGCAAATGATTATTTGTTAAAAAGAAAACTATGTCACGGAGTTCCAACTGTTAAGACAATATGTGTTCATATATGAGTTTAATCAATCAAAATTTTGATTATTGTATTTTACATATCCATATACACATGCATGTAAATATACAAGTACTTAATGTCTGTATATTGAATATATATGTGTGTATGTGTTTATGTGTACATATCATACTATGCACTGTTTAGATTACATTATGAGGATATATTTTATTGACAGATTTTAGATGATCTAATGGAAGTAGAAGTTTTAATATATTTTTAGTTTGTGATTGAAAATTTTGAATTATTTTCTCTTTTGTTTATCTATTGAATTAAAAATTTGCTTTCTAAATAGCTTACAACAATTTTAATAAAGCATGAAGCCAAAAGTCTGTCCTTTGCCATCCCAGCTGGAGACGGTCACTCAGAGAAACAAGTCACTTGTTTTAGCATGTAAGTAAATTTTCTAAAAAGTATGTCCACTGAACACTGAGCTAATGTAAAAATTCTTTTATTAAGGGAATTGCTTTCATCTTGATGTTCAGCCTATGTATATAAAATGACCTCTTTACTATATAAACCTAAGTATTAATTAACATGACAACTCTTTCTGAAAATGGGGTTAGAAAGCTAGTATTTTTAGAAGTGTATGTTCTGAGTTATTGGATTGAATGTGATGATACTATGATTTGTCATAGTTCTGCAAAAGTCAACAGACATCCAGTGACAGCAGTGATCAAGGCTGTTTTCAAAATAGGTGCCAACATCCTGGGACAAGGTAACCTGTCACTGAGGCTTTACCAACCACTAGAATTTCTTTCTGTGTTCTTCTACTCCCACATGGGTATTATATTTTAAGATAGCTGTGAATTGCACTGTGACATTTTAAAAGATACTTTCAAATTTTCCAAGACTAAGACTCCAAGTAGAAGTGACATTCTGTGCTTTAGTTGTAGGGTTTCTAAGGAACAATAAAACCTAGAAAACAATGAAAATTTGATAATTCCTCAATAACTAGAATAAAATAAACTTGAAAGTACATCATTATCACAAATATTTTAGTTTTCCTAGAACTGCTTGGAAACTTCCATCTAATTATTCCTTTAAAAAGTTTATTATTTTGTTCAATTCCTTTTTTTTTCATATATTTCTCTCCTTTTATGATTTCATCTCGTATTTACTAAAATTCTCATTTGTAAAGTATTTTACTTTGTATAATAAGCCAAACATTGTTTTGTGTTTTTAACTCTTATTGACTCTTTGCCTTCTAAACCTTCCTTTTCTTTTCTTCCTTCCTGATATGGGGTTGAAAGATGTGAGAGCTCTTATTCACAATCAACTGACATGCCAATTCTGATTTCCTGACATGTAATCCAGTTGTTTTGTGAACTTTGGCCTTAGTTATCAAAAGATTTGAAGCACAATGGAAATATCTATTTCACTCCAAAATGTTAAACAAAATAAAACCAAAAAAGATGGTCCAACTTATTTTTGATAAAAAGGAAATGATTCTTACATGCAAACCAAATTGGATCACCTATAATTTGGAACCATTTTAAATGCACAAATGAAATAACAAAATCATTTTCCATCAGTAATGTCACAATGTGAATATGGGATGTCCCCAAAAGGCTTGTGTGCTGAAGGCTGGGTCCCCAGGTTAGCAACGTTCTGAGGCTGGGCTTTTGGGAAGTGACTGGATTATGGAGGCTCCGACCTCATCGGTGGAAGGAGCTGGAGCTAAATGGAGGAAGTGGGTCACAGGGGCATGCCCTGGAAGGACACATCTTGTCCCCAGTTTCTTCCTTGCTCTTTTTCTTTCTGCTTCCTGGCTGCCATGAGGTGAGCAGCTTTCCTTTGTCATGCCCTTCTGCCATGATGTTCTGCCTCACCACAAGTCAACAATGGATCCAGGAAATCATGGACTGAAACCTTTGAAGCCATGAGCCAAAAAAACTCTTTCTTGCTTTAACCTGTTTTACTCATTTTGTCACAGCAATGGCAAACTGACTTATGTAAGTACCACCTAAATAACCATCACAGAACGTCATCATAAAAATGAACATGAATTACTAGAACACATGAATTCAGATAGATCTATGGCCTTGTTTTTGAAGAATATAAAATCTGAGATGTAATTATGAAGATCAATTATCATAATAGCAGCAAATACCAGTTGACATATATACTCAATAAGCAAGAATTTTCATTATCCTCCAAATATGGTTTTGTGGTAAAGGTAGTAACAGGAAGTCTATCTGTACTGAATTCTGGATACGGTCAGAGAATACTGTCATTTCTGAATCAGAGAAGTCTTAATAGGTAGGAAAAAATTTCCAGGGATATTTAAAATATAATCAACATAGATATTTTTAAAGAGTCTATAAACATGCCCAAATACACAAACATACAAATACAACGTAGTAGTTGCAAGATGAACTCTGAAGCAAGATTATTTGATATTTTGAAAGCATAAGACCTTATTTCTCTTGAATAAATACTTAAAGGTATGATACTGAGATGTGTGGAAATCAAATTTAAACATGATTTCCTATTTAAATCATATTCATATTTTGTATTCATATTTAAAAACTGCTAATCTTTTCTGAAAAGTGACTTTATCATATTGCTTTGCCATTAGGAGAGTAATGAAAAAGAATAATAAATAAAAAGAAAATGTATTTTTCTAAGCTTTTAAAGAAATGTGGCTTGTTATTCATCTTTCTTTTAATGCTACAGGTTCTTTCTCCCCCCACCAGTTTTATGAGGATAGTTGAGACACAGAAACTGTACACAATGTGTTCAATCTTATGGGTACAATCTGGTGTGTGTTGCCCTGGTGTTACCGTCACCACAGTCAAGGTATAATGTATTCATTATAAGACGCTTTGTGCAGAGCAAAGGAAACATGGACTCCAAGGCAGAGGAAGGAGATTGAAGGGCAAAAATCACACCAGAGACAACCGTGCAGCCAAGAGATTTATTCACCAGCCTTTATGGCTGGTCGGAGGTAGAAGAAATATGGGGAGAGAGGAGTCAGGGAGAGGGAAGTGTGCAAGCTCTGAATGGAAGGTGGGTGCCTGGTCATGCCGGCTGTGGTCTCTGGAGCTGTTGGCTGGGACAGCTGCCATCGGGCTGGAGACGGTGAGTCTGGAGCTGTCGCAGTGGCTGCCTCCTCTCAGCAGGGACAAGCTATTGTGTCTGAGCTCCGGGCAGGCAGGAGCTTTAAGTAGGGATTTCTGGTTGAAGGAGCCCCAATTAGGGAGATGGCTATTGCGGTCAGCTGGAAGCCATAAGTTCCACCTGATAATAAGTATGTATGTGACGCACCTGTAAATGCACGTGAGGCACCCGCAAAGCTAAAGGTATATAACCGGGTGAAAGCGGTCAGAGTGAGGAGAAGAATGAATTCATTCAGTCAGTCATGCAGTCGCTCGCTCAGAAGAAGAGTTCGGGTCGGAGAAGAAGAAAAGAATCAGAGCGGCCAGAACGTAGGCAAAGCGGTTACAGAAGAGAAACCAGATAGAAGAAGTAATTCCTGGTCAGAGTCAGGCAGAGGCTCCCGAGGAAGAAAGAAGAAAGAAGAAAGAAGCTCTAAAAGCTAAGCTCTCTCTCTCTCTAAAGAAGAAATCTCTCTCTTTCAAGCTCTCTCTCTTTCTCTCTAAGCTCTAAGAAGAAAAGCTCTATCTTTCTCTCTAAGCTCTAAGAAGAAGAAGAAGAAAAAGCTATTTCTAATTTCTCTCTCTAAGCTCTTTCTCTCTCTCTAAGCTAAGAAGAACAGAAGAAAGAAGAAAGCTCTCTCTAATCTTTCTCTCTAAGCTCTTTCTAAGAAGAAGAAAAATCTTTCTTTCTCTCTCTAAGCTCTCTCTAAGAAAGTAGAAGTAAAAGTAGTAATAGCTTTACTCTGCCTCCGAGTTTTCCTCCCACGGCGCCATGGCTGGCCATGACAGGCAGCTTACATCTGGTGGGGGATGTACCAGAGCGACCTTTAACGCTATTGGCTCTTTGCCTAGGGAACAGAGCAACCTTTAAGCTGATTGGCTCCTGCTCAGGGAAAATGAAACCAGGTTGCTTCTCGTGGAAATTTCCATGGGGAAGGTGGCCCATGGCCCAAGCCTATCTATCAGAAATGCCTGTGGAAATACAGAAAATATTTGCAAACTGTACATTTGATAGGGGTTCAATCCAAAATATTTAAGGAAGTCAGAGGCAGAAGGAAGAGCTTGATCAAAACTTGGCAAAGGGTATGAATGGATATCAAACATGGGTAGACACAACCCCTGGACCTATTCTATTTTGTGGTTAAATGTCTGCAGAATTCATCTTAAATACTTTATTCAAAAGGAAAGGACTGGATGGGCAGAATTATATTTCATTTCTGGAACATGACTTCCTCTTTCCTAACTTTACTCCCATAACTCATCTTTGCTTTCATGTACATCACTCTCTTCTTCTCTACGTGTCAACCTGAGAAAGTCACTAATTCTCTGTGAGAAGTTCAAGCACAGACACAGAGATTATAATAACAGCGTGCAGCCAACCCTTTCTCTCTGACCATGTGTACTACACCATCTAGGGGGGATGGTGTCCAATATTTTCTCTGTACTTATTCTAACCTTAAATGTTTCCAAATTATTCCATTGCATATTATATATCGTACTAGAGGTTTTTATATAGTTTTATTAGAAATTTGGAGTTGCCTATTTAATCATTACATTTGTGAAAAAATTGTTGCATATAAATTAATTGGTAGAGCCACTTCTCACTTTCAATTCAACTAAATAAGTCATGTTCTGTCAGAAAAAATTATTTATTAAAACAGATATTGTAACATTATTATTTATTCTTCTCCCCACAAGATTCCCATTTCACTTGTGGGTTGTTTTTTTTTTTTTTTTTTTTTTTTTTGTTGTTGTTGTTGTTGTTGTTGTTTTTTTTGTGTGGTACCAGGGATTGAATCCAGGCGTACTCAACCACTGAGCCCATTTTTTATTTTTTATTTAGAGACAAGGTCTTGCTAGGTTGCTGGGGGCCTCACTAAGTTGCTGAGGCTGACTTTGAACTTGCCATCTTTCTGCCTCAGCCTCCTGAGAGGTGGGATTACAGGCCTGTGCCAACATGTCTGGCCCAATTTCATTTTAAATTTCCTGTGTGTGGAATAAAAAGCATAATTGTGAAGGGTGAATGGTCACGAGTCTGCCTCCTAAATGAAATACCTCCTCACCGCCATTGCCTGTTCTTTGGTGGTGGCTCTCAAGACAATGGCTGAAAGTCTGGATGGGTGGAAGGGGGCCTACAGAGAGGTTTGCTCTTCTGAAAAGGATGTGGTGAAGAGAGAGCAGCATGCTGGCAGGTCCTCAGGGTAAAGACAGTTTAACCCCTCGTGTCCCTTCCTCCTAGGCAGAATTGAAAACTTGGGACTTGGTGTGTTAAGAAGGGCTCACACGTGGAAAGGTTCTTGCTCAGGGGCCCCTCGGGGTATCTCTGCACCACTGAAGGTCCACCTTGTGAAGGACTTTGGAGGCCCACTTTGAAGAGCACCAGCTCTCAGCACTCAGGCAGTGGCAATGTAACCTGTAACCCAGGACATGTCTGACAGCAAATGGTCAGTAGTGATAGTCAGGCCTGGACACCTGGCATAAACTGACTGGTCTCCAGGAAAGGAGGCCTCATCATCCCCATTCCTGTGAAGCCTCTCTCTACTGCTACCTCTAGAAATGTATATACTGTGTCTTTAAAACTGCATTATAAATTCCTGAGGGAATAGTTCACTTTTTATTCCCAGCAACACATAATAAACATTCTTACCTAATAGTTGAAAGGTGGTAGCTTCATAACAAGTTAGCTCTTTGAGATGAGACCTAACCATATTTTAAATGTCTGACAGATATGTACTGTGCTACAGATCTTATCTGGGAATTTTGGATGTCACAGCAGGGTCACACAGACAAAGGAGATGGTTGTATTAATCATTTTATATGCTAAATTGGTATTGTCACGTGTATATATTATAGAATTTTCTCTGTTCACCAAAACCACTACCCCATCAGCATACAGATTTAAAAACACATAGACAAGCAATGTCAATCAACTATAATTACTATATTACAGATCTAATGGAAAACTATAGACAAGTACAAGAACAAATGGGTGTCATAGGAAGAATGGACACTCTAAGAATCAAAGGTAAGTGTTAAAATTAAAAATACTTGGGGCTGGGGTTGTGGCTCAGCGGTAGAGCGCTTGCCTAGCACGTGCGCAGCCCGGGTTCGATCCTCAGCACCACGTAAAAACACATTGTGTACAACTAAAAGCAAATAAATAACTATTTAAAAAAAATACTGATAAATAGTTGCCTGGGTGGACTTACTGGTTAACTGGCAATAACCAATGAAATAACCAGAGAGCCTGAAGATGTGTCTGTAAAAATGTTGCCAACTGAAATACAAAGAGAAAAAGAATAGAAAAACAAGAGAGAACAGACATAATATTATATGATGAATTTAAAAATTAGCAGCTCTATTCACAATAGTCAAACTATAGAACCAATCTAGGTGCCCTTCAACAGATGAATGGATAAAGAAAATGTAATACATATACACAATGGAATATTACTCATCCATAAAGAGAAATGAAATTATGGCATTTGCCAGTAAATGGATGGAACTGGAGACTAAGTGCAATGCTAAGTGAAATAAGCCAATCCCAAAAAAACCAAAGGTTGAATGTTTGTTTCTGATATGTGGATGCTATACCCACAATAAGGGGGTGGGAGGTAGTAGAAGTAGTTTGGATTAGACAGAGGGAATGAAAGGAAGGGAGGGGAAATGAGAATAGGAAAGATAGCAGAATGAATCAGACATTACTTTCCTATGTTCATATATGAATACACAACCAATGTAACTCCACGTCATGTACAACCAGAACAACAGAAGTCATACTCCATATATTTATATATGTCAAAATACATTCTAAGGTCATGTATAACTAAAATGAACAAATAAAAAACTAATTGCTTGACAAAAGTCTGAAATTACCAATATCAAAATAAGGCAAGGACATCATCATAGCACTTACAGATGATTGATAATAAAATAATAGCTGGGGAATACTGTGAACAAACAGCTCTATGCTAAAAAAAAAAAAATCACTTACAGAAAATGGACAAATTTCTTAAAATTCACAAGCTACCAGAGTTCAATCTAGAAGAAATAAGCTGAAGTCTAACATCTACTAAGAGGTCAAATTCATAAGTCATTTCCATAAAAACAACCCCGCAGGTCCACGTAGGCCACCAGTGAACCGGATCAAACCCTCAAGGAGAAGGATGCCAAGTCTCCATCGACTCATCCAGACATTCCCATTTTCTGCCCCTTCTCCCACACAGACAATGGTATTCATTAGGTTTTGACTTTTTCAGGGGGAAGACGAAGTCCAGGCATCTTCCCGACATAAGCTGCTGCCCTGTTGTTCCACATCTCAGCAACACTGTTCCAAGTTGGGTTCAACACTTTTCCCCTCTGGGGTATCTTCAAGGATTGGGCCTCTCCTTCTCTGCTCAGAACTCAGCTGCCCACCCTCGGGAGTTACTTTCTCGTAGATCCCAGGTGACAGCAGTGTCAACTATGGTGTTTAATTTGGATCCAGACTGGGCCCTTCCAGCCTCCTCTCATCAGCCTTCCTCACCAGAAATGCACCCTCATCTTCACTGCTTTCTTCCTCTCTCTTCCTCCTACTTACTGGCTTGTTTCTGCCTTGTTTACTTCCTTAAATCTATATTTTGAAACATCTTTACAAAATTTTTTAATTTGGACAAAAGTAGTTTCTCCAAAATATAATTTTATGCTTTCCTTATAGTTGTCTCACCAAAACACAGTTTAATTTATTTTTAAAATTTGCACATAGAATTAAATATGTCCTCTGTTATGTACAACATGTAACAATTTATGAAAATACACTTATTAATAGGCTCAAATATATGCATTGCCTTTCTGTGAGTACTTGAATTTACATTTAGCTACTGATATTTCAATAGTGCAACTTACCTAGAAATGATGCAGATGTTATTGTTTTTTTTTTTCTCTATAGCACACTTATAAACATTTATCCCATTTCCATTTACCTTATTTTTAACAGTTACTTCTCCAGTTTGAGTATAAATGCCAGGATAGAATGATGGTATCCCTTGTTGGTACAAGTAAGCAACCACCATCTTCTCAACAAAACCATAAGGCACAGATTTATAAATAACGATTCCTGTCAATTTGTCAAACCAAATCGGGAGCACCAGGATACACGGGCTTCCCAAATCAGATCAGAAATGCCAGTCTCGGGAGTTTACCAGATACATCACATGTCACCTCTCACCTCAGACTCGGAAGAGGAGGAACACCTCAAGGCAGGATGCGGCAGCACCCTGACCCTGTCATCTGGTCACGTGTCGTGAACCTTGGCCAGGAAGTCACCACAGCAATGAGTCCCTGATTCTTTGTCCCTGGAGTTCAGCTCAGTGCAGTGCCTCCTGTCATTGGTGATGCTGGGCCTCCTCCAGTCTGACAGTCTGGAAATGAATCCTGGCCTTGACAACTCTGAGGAACTGGTTCATTTAAATCCTTATCTGAAAACCTACAGACTCTGTGCATTCCTATCTCTTCCCTGCCTCCACTCTTGGGAGAGTAGCCTGTCACCCTGCCACTGCCTCAGTGCTTGCTCAGTCTTTCTGTGGCCTACACCTATCATTGTGTGATGTGTGACTTGAGCATTTTAAATCTTAGTAACTAAGATTAGAACAAAAGAACCTGTCATGGTCCAGTCTATGACCGTCAGTATCCAGTATCCACTAGTATTCACTGGATAGCAACTGGTGAAAGTGGTGTGGCTTGTGTCACCATTATAATTAAGTGAAGCGGAGGGTGAGGGGAAATTTTTTTTTTTTTTTTTTTTTTTTTTTTCCCCATAAGTTTGACTTTCAGCAAGAGGGCCCTGGGGCAGCTACCCACTCTAGTCTATCCATTGAGCAACATATTGAACTGTACATGCAAGCCAATCAATGGCAAGAAGAGCCCAAGGAAACAATGATCTTTCAATAAATTCAGACACTGTGGGAAGATACAAATGTGTTTAGTCTCTGTTAATGACAAATTTCGCTCACAACAAGTTTTTAAGGTTGTGGACCAAATATTTTCAGGTAATGCTGTTCGCACAGCAGCCTGATTTTTAAAGTCTCTTTTATTTGTTTCTACTTCTTAGTCTCAAGTAAATTTAGGCAAAAAAGTCAGCAGAAGGAAAAGTGAGGAGCCAAATTCCTTTCTGTGTTTTTGAATAGGTCATGTTGACCAGCTGCACGGAACCAGAGAGACCACAGCATATCACCATGAGCTCAATGTTAGAAATTCCTATTAAAACTTGGAGCAGCCACAGACAACCCTGCCAGAGCCATTCCTGGGAATTTGGGGTGCAGCTTACTTTGGTGAGTTTTAATTAAGTTGTGCCCCACTGCTGTCTCCCAGACCCATTTTCTCCAGCTTCTCATACATATTGTGACCAGATAGTACTGCAATAGAAAATCATCTGTTTCTTAGAGGAGGGGAACTAAACAAGAACCACTTTTCCAGAACGCATCCAAGCAGGCTGTTGCTGGAAACAGACACTCGTATAATGAGCACAGCACACAGACACACTCATCCAAAGTGCCACATGCATAGAACTGGGTGCAGAGCCCAACTATTCATCTGCCCAGTAGCACCAAGTTTCAAATGGCAAAAGTCTCAAACAGGGGAGAAAGGGATCCTGGGGCTGGCGTGTCAGCTCACACACATGTTGACTGCTGGGCAGTCTCTGCTGCCACCAAGAAAGGCAAGAAGAGTCCCTAGAGCAAAGATGTGAGCAGCCGCTGCAGATACTTGGAGCTCCCCAACCGGGCCGGCACCCCACCAGCAGCTGTCCTGGCTGGCTCGCCCCTCACAGACCAATTAGGTCAAGGCAGGAAAGGCTGGGAAAAGGAAGGTGACCTTCATTCCAAAACCTGGGGGAATACAAAGATGGTGGGCACTTGCCAAAGTCATCTTGCTGGAAGGCTGATTTAAGGGTGGTTTGTAAAGGAGATGGTGATCGCAGATTGTTGCAGTTTGGGAGCCAAACGACACAATCTGATCATGATCATCCAGTGAAATGCTTTTCAGTTCCACAAACCTCAAAGAACAAAGATCATTGTTTCCTTGGGCTCTTCTTGCCATTGATTGTCTTGCATGCGCAGTTCAATACATTGCACAATGGACAGACTAGAGTGGGTAGCTGCCCCGAGGCCCTCTTGATGAAAGTCAAACTTATGAAAAAAATTATTCACTTAATTATAATGGTGACAAGGACCGGGTGAAGCAAAGTTGGGAATTGAGCATGATATTTGGTCTTTATTCTCAGTTTCAGAGATTGAAGTGAAATCTGTATTCACTGAGGGGGGGGGGGTGAGCAGGTGTCAATACTTCCTGCACAACATAGAGTGAACCCTAATGTAAACTATGGACCACATTTAGTGCAAGATGTTAATAATAGAGAAATTGGGAGTGGGTGAGAAGAGGTTCATGGGGAACCCTGTACTTTTTACTCAATTTTTTTCCCCTGTAAATCTTTAAAAGTGAACTAAAAATTAAATCTATTATAAAAATGACTCTGGCTCAGGTGGGTTGTGATCAGTGAGAGTGGACTTGAAATGTCTTTGGAGAGCAAGAGACTAGAGAGCTTGGAGCACATCAATGCAAGCAAAATTGGCAAGAGAGAAGGCAAAACCCAAGGGTGGACTTTGGACCTATATGCCTGCCATCTCTAAGACGGCAGAACTCTTTACTCCTTTCCTTCCATATAGAGAGCAAGAGAAGCAAATGATTCTGCACGGTGTACCATCTAATTTAGTTGTCAGAGACATTTGGAGTGACTTCAGATTTGCATGCTATTACTTCCCTCAATCTAATTAAGTGAAGAATTATCCTTTGAGCACTTTTTAGGACCCCTATAGTCAACTGACATTATTAAATAGCTTTTAATTCTCAAGAGCTGAAGATTTTCTGTTTTCTGTGTGGCTGAGGAAGGGAGAGAAGATATTTTCCCTCAATTTTAAGATTATTACACTATTTTAAAGCCATTGGAGATAACATTGCCCTTTTATTTCTAAGCATGCAAAAGGAAAAACGATACTACAATGGCACACTGAAGTCTCTCAGGTGCTTTACTAACTGTGCCCGGACCTCTAGAGATTCTGGTTTCTTTTGTCTGGGGTGTAGAATGAGCATCAGAATTTTTTAATGTGCAGCTAAGTTTGAGAAACATGGAGCTAGAAGGTCTTTCAACATAGTAATATGTTAGCCACAGGCAATTTTTTAGTTTAGAATGAGTCTCTCTCTCTCTCTCTCTCTCTCTCTCTCTCTCTCTCTCTCTCTCTCTCTCACACACACACACACACACACACACACACACACACACACACACTACCACTCCATTTAGATTTTATTTTCTCTTTGTACCCTCATTCTGCATTGGAGTGTACACTTTGAGGTCAGAAAAAGCTTGCTTGAACACACAACTGTCTACTCAAATGCCCCAGAAGAAACTCTAATGTGAATTGTGGACTTTTAGTATTAATGAAGTGTCAGTGCAGATTCATCATTTGTAGCAAAAGTGACACTCTGATGGTGGACACTGATAATGGAGGAGGACATGGATAATGTGCGGGAGGACAAGACATGTATGGGAAACCTGTGTATCTTCCTCTCAGTTTTGCTCTGAATGTAAATTTGCTCTTAAAAAATGTTTCCAAAAAAAAAAAAATAAAAAAAAAAAAAAAAAAAACAAAGAAACACACCTAATCACCTTGAGGCATGTTACTTAACTGTGCTAAATTTCTGTTTCCTTGTTTATAAACCAGGGTAACATTACCTACCTTACTGGAGCAGATTAAGTGAGATGATATGAAGAGCTTGGGGCCAGGCTGGATATATAGAAAGGTCTCAGCAAAAATGGTTAAAAGGTTGAGGTGGGAGGCGGAGATATCTAGGAGGCACACATGATTTGTTTGATTTTGTACAGTAAAATGCTTTGTTGTTAGTCTCTAAGTCCTCAAGAGTATAATAAAGTGTCCTGTTTTATAAAGACAATTCAATGAAATACTGCACCCAGGTCCTCAGTATGCTGCCTGATCCTAAGGCTTGCTCACATTCTTACTTCATCTTGGAGATTCTCCTCATCTTAGGAGAAACCAGTTGGATTTCATGAAACAGAATTTACTTTACTTTCTCCGAGGGAGGTGTTTAATATCTGTAGTCTCCCAGATATGTATTTTATTTAAAATTTATATCAAAAATTTTCTCTGTAGGCAGTTTTCTCACTTTTTTATTCTTCTCTCTCCTTCCAGAACATCTGTTTCTCTTCTGAGTATTAGAAGTACCTAGAAAGGAACCCAAGTGTATTACCAGGGTATCAATTACCCTGTGCACATTTATAATAAACTTCATGCTTGAGAGAGGGGTTTAAGATAAATTGTGCATTGGACAAAACACCATCTGTAGAATATAATTAATGCATAAATCAATCCATCGAACACAAACATAACCTCCCTTTCCTTCCAATGCCTTGAGCCTTTGTCTATAATTTCTCTTTCCCTGCCCAGGTAGCTCCACAGTGCCGAGGAGACTTGGTTTAATTCACCACACAATGAAGAGTGAGGGTGTTCATTTTCAAGTCTTTGAAAGACTCAGCATTCATACTGGAAGAGTTCTCATTGTTTTCAATGGGTTAAAGAGCATTTCACATATGAGATAAGTCATTTACTTTCAGATGTAGAAAAATCTCACATTTGTATCTACAGTGAGAGAAGATTCAACTAATTTATTTTTTAAAAGATTATTTATATTACAATATATTTATGTAATCCTTGTCTTAGTTTTTATTGTTATTATTTTCCCAAGGAATCTATAAGATATAAAGCAAATATTATTATTTGCATTAAATGCCATCAAATGAGGTAAACACATGAGCCTGGTCGCTTTTGTTCCTGGACTTACTGTGTGGTTATTACTCAGTAACCCCATCATAAGTTGAAAATATTACAAGCAAAAAATGCACTTAACACACCTGACCTCATGAATACCTGGCTTAGCACGCCGCAGAGTACCACTTGTTACCCTTGTGATGTGTGGGTGATGGGGGGCTGCAGCTCCTTCTGCTCCCCAGCATCTTGCTACTACTAGCTTGGCAAAAAGCTAGAGTTTAAAACTTAGTTATGGTTTCCATTGAATGCATATCATTTTGGCACCATGGTGAAGTTGATCCCCATAGGTTGCATCAGCTGTGGAGGAGGAGCACAGCTCTACTCAACTTGCTGACCCCAAACCCCTGGTTTTTCTTCTGGACTCTCCCTGTAGTCTGGTGTATGCTTGTTATTGAAAGGCATTCATAATTTAATTTAGTTTTTAGTATTATCATCAATTCTGATAAGGGAGACCTGACTTTCTCTGGTCATCAGACAAAACCCTCTTCTACACCAGACTTGCAGGGCCTGTAGATTGATTGACACTTTACATTTTGTCCTGTGTTTGGGAGCATTTGTTATGGGTTTTTAATGAATCTCGACATGACTTTGAGAGTTAACTGCATTGTGCCCTGCTGCAATGCTTATGTGGTATAATGTCTATTTTCCACAGTTTTCCAGTGTATTCGAGTATTTCTGGTTTCACTCAATGTTGCAAAGTCAGAAACCTGCCTCGAGCAATCTTCAGTGGAAAATGAACCAACTGGCTCATTTCACGAGGGCTAGCAGTGCACCTGCTAGGGCTCCAGTTATCATGGCCAAGTTTCTGTGGTCTTGCTGGTGAAACCCCAGGGGGAGAACATACCTATTGTTATGGTGTGGATCTCCAACAGCCCTCAAAGCCTCCCGTGTACAAAGCTTGATCCCCAGCTGAGGTGCTATTGGAGGTGGCAGAAACTTCAGGGGTGGGGGCTGATGAAGGAAGCAGGTCACTGGGGACCCTGACTCTGTCCTCTCTGTTTCCCAGCCATCGTGATGGCCTCCTCTGCTCTGGGCCTCACCATAGGCAAAAGGACCAAGTGATCAAGGACAGAAACCTCTGAAAATGTGAGCCAAAATCAACCTTCCATCTTTTTAAGTTTTGTTCCCGTTAGGTATTGTGTTACAACATCAGAAAGCTGACCAGCACATGTGTCTGTTAGGTTCCGTACATTAAATGAATGAGCAACAAATCCAACGAAGCTCTTTCTTTATCTGGGCAGCTTAGCTCACAAGCCCACCCTGGAGCCCCATTACAGCAGGGCAGGACTCTGTGATTGCCAGTCTAAGTGGAAGCTGCAGCTCCTAGGAGGGCCATGTTTCTGTAAGAGGAATACAGTGGGAAAGGAAGTAGGCCAGGAACATGATACCTGTCCGTGATGCCACATGACTCTAGTACTTACCACACACTTCTAGGAGATCAGGGGGGGTTCTCTGAGTCACCTTCACTGTTGTGGAGTGACCTTGAGAGAACAGACGTGCTGAGAACATGATATGTTGGCTACGTCCACGTGGGGATCAGACTTGAGGACACCAGGGTGTGGAACAGGGAGACTGGGGTCATGGATATCATCACCAGCAGGTTTTGTCTTCTTTAAAAGGAATTCTGCTCATTTCCTGTGGCCTAGTGTGAAGCAGTGGAGATGGTGTCCTCAGATCCTGCGGCTCTGTGGAGAGGCTGGTCAGCTGATGTTGGCACCACAATTATTTTCCTTTACTGAATGAAGATGGAACTCATCCACTCAGATTTCAGCTCTGCACTGTTTTCCAACCAGTGTCAGTGGTACAGGAAAGACAAGAGCTAGACAGGTGGAGGAAGGGGGTCGGGGTAGGTCAGTCCCAAAGGTGAGCACCTGCTGCTGCTGTCCATGCTGCCATCCATTTCAGATTAAAGAAGGTAGAAGGTTCTGTTCTGTGTTTTTGCTTTTTGCCTTTAGATGCACTAATTTTTGAGATGTCAAATGAAGGGGTGTAAATCACCATGGTTTAAAGTCCTGCTGCCTGAACGCCTCGTGTTTGGAGATGGGTCTTGGAGCAGTTCCCTGTCAGTCACTGTAGGCCATGTATGAAATCTCCAGTGGTGAACAGTGTGCTTGCTGATTCTACCCACAGGGGACTTGGTGTGCCCTCTTGATTAATATATATGTATAATTCACTTATTATTTTATCTTACAGTGCTGTGGGTCAAAGCCAGGGGCCCCTCCTTCCAGGCAATGCCTCTGGCTCTGATCCACTCTCCCAGCCCTCTTAGCACAATTCTTTGAACTGTTGTTGCCCTTTCTGCATATTTCAACGATATATCCAAAGCCCTCCAAATTTACCCTAGAACTCCATTTGATGAAAGCACATTACTGGACAAATCTTGTATCTTGAGGTTGAAACTAAATCCTGGTTTATTCAAGACTGTTACTTTATGTCCATTATAGGACTCAGAACTTCCTTACCACCTTTAAAATTCTGGAGTATCCTGGCTGCTCCTTACTTTTCTTTGCTTCTCTTTATTAGTTGCCAGAGGCCATAGGAGTTCAGCGAAGTGCTAACTGTGTATATGGTGTCTAATTAAATGGCAAAAAGTGTGTGGGGGCACAGATAGCTTTTACTCCCATTAGAATTGTGATGAGATTTTAGAGACAGACTTTTGGGTTTGTTGACACTCCTAAGCTGTCATTTAGCAGTAACTGAGGGCAAAGACTCGAAATGTAAAGCCATGTCTCCAAATAGTTATAAACACTCAGTATTGGTTTCAATTAATATTTTTCAAATGGCATCTTTTTCTCCAGTAGCCTCTTGTCTCTTATGTTATTTGGCTACAGGAAGAGGAAAGCGGTGATTCAGCTGTGGCAGAACTCAGGCTTGCCCTAACCTGAGCCCCAGCTGTGGAGGGAGCGGATGGGCCTGTCACTCAGGTGTGAGGAGCACCGGTCCTGGGCTGGCCCTTGCTGATCTGTGGCAGGTGAGAAGCCAGATGCAGTCCTATTCTGCCCGGGCCATTTGTACTTGGCAGAGTTTAACAACTGAACTGATACTGGAATGTGCGTGACTTTAAAATTCGAGTCATCGTGTATACATTTGTCAAAAGTTGTGCCAGAAGCAAGACGGCCAGTGTTGAAATCTGCACTCAGGAGATGGAAGGTTGGTTCTGCTCTTCTTGTCACCTTTCCATTCCTGACTCCACCCTCCCCACCCCCCCACCCCCCAAACACCACACAACCCACAAAAAAAAAAAAAAAAAAAAAAAAAAAAAAACAAATAAGCAGTTTCATCCTTCAAAACTGGTGCCACCGCTATTCATGGTGGGGTGCGTCAGGATTCAAGCACTGTCTGAGTGAGAGCTGCACAATTTAACAGAAATGATCAGGAACCACCCTGGGGAAAACCGCTCCTCATCCAAGCAACCGTCCTGGAGCCTTTCTACCACGGCTGTTAAAGGCCAGAATAAACACGTGTGAACTTGTATCTACCACGCGCAGATTACCGACAACCTTGAGAGCCACGTGCAGTGACTCTTAACCTGAGACAGCTGTAGTTTCAATGTGGTCCTTGAATTGCAGGTGTTCACCTAACAGGGCAAAGACAGTTTGGAATAAGGGAATGGGACAAGTGTTTGGAAGGTACTGTAAGAGAAGAAAGCAGAATGTCAGGAATCAACTTCAGGCTAAAAAGGTAACGAGTCACTGAAGCATCTTTACAGAAACTGATTTCTTTCACCTGGCTTCCAGAAAAGACCAAGAATAATGAGTTGAAAATTAATAGCATTACTGATCTTTACAACTTTTGGCAACCAGAGGCATAAGCAGAGATACCTCATCATCCATGTGCCCCACCCGCCTCATAACTGTAAAAAGTGAAATGTCACATCATAGTTTAGCTCTTCCGGTGGCCTCTCATCTACTGGGCTCGCCCTTCGATGCAGGAAATGACCACATTCTTTCTCGGGTCCTTGCCTGGTCACTAGTGGGCACTTAATCCCACTGGCAGCCTTGACACTTCACTCAAGCCTAATTTCTAATTGTGGAAGAAATAGGCTGTTTGCTCTTTGAGAAGGATATTTGGCACATGCAGGACACGGGAGCAGAGTCTACGACTGGTGTCTGGTCACTGCTTCTGGTCTCTCAACTGTTCTTACTCTTGAAACACTTGAATCGAACTGACGCACCCCTCTCTCCTTAAGTACCCGGGATTGAACTCAGGGGCACTTGGCCACTGAGCCCAATCCCCAGCCCTATCTTGTATTTTATTTAGAGACAGGGTCTTGCTGAGTTGCTTAGCACCTTGCTAAATTGCTGAGTCTGGCTTTGAACTCGAGATCCTCCTGCCTCAGCCTCTGGAGCTGCCTGGATTACAGGTGTGCACCACCACTCCCAGGTAGACTACCTTAATCTCTCCTTTAATGTCTCCCATGGTGAACACGCCACACAGTGATTGCTAGGCACAAACCTTTCACAAAAAATCCTGAGCCCCAGCAGACAATTTAAAGATGTGTAAAATGTGAAAGGTTGTTTTTGCTGGCAGTTGTGTTACCAAGAGCCTTCTTCTAATCATTTCTAACATTTCTTCCACCTTTTTAATGCTGTCGTCTGGTAATCATGAAATTCAATAATAAAACCTATGGATCTGCTATGTTTCCATTCCCTTTCATTTATCTCCCTCTGTCGTTTCTTTTATTTGGAGATCACTCTTCTTCCAAGTGCATCTGAGCTTTTGGTGTCCCCTGTCATCTTCCTCAGGAACCTTTCTGTATTAGCATCATAACCTGGTGTCGAGCTGATAATTCCACATTCATTCTCCACCCCTCTCTCTGTCTCGCAGACAGGTTGCTGTAAGATGGGCAGCACCGTCTGCACCACATATTCTGCTGGGATACCCCACAGGCACTTCCCACCCACCTGCCCCTCCCCATCTGCCTTCTTAAAATGCCGCTTTTATATCTTACGTACCTAGGAAGTAGCAGTACTTAGCATTTAATGGACTCAAGAAATGTTTGATAAGTACATGAATAAAAAAAATCATAGTGCTTTAAAGTTCTGTAAAACATTTTCAGAATCCTGAGTGAATATTAAAACACCATCACAGTAACTCTCTGGTAGCAGCAGGATAGTTTCAAAGACATTAAACAGCTTGAAAAGAGGCATAAGATTCACCTGTGGCAGAGACTGGAATACATTTAGTTTCTTGGTTTCTTACCTGTATTGCTGTTTCATCCTAGGATTTTTAACAGTACCCCTTTCGCTTACTCACTTTTATAAAGTAACTTTGGTTTTGGTTAAATACACTGTAAAAAAAAAAAAAATATATAAAGCCATGCTGAAACTTTTAAATAATTAATTGAGAGTGGACAAAGAATGAACTATTTATCTAAAATGATTACCTATGTTGAATAAATACATAAGGGCATGCAGGTACATGGACATATTCCGTTTTCTTGAGAACCATTTACGTGGGAATTTAAAGGCCATGGCAAAACCCTCAAAGCCAGAAGATGGTGCCCATCTGGTATCTTCCAATAAGAAATAGTTGGATTTGGTGTTTCAAAGAAATTATATTTCACTGTGCACAACACAGTTGCAAAGAAATAGTACTTTCTTTTCATGACTCGTAGTATGAATCATAATCAGTCTTCGAATTCTTTCAGAGAAGTTGAAGTCAATCAAACATGCAAACTTGTCTTATTTCACAAGGTTCCCGAAAGATGTGTGACCAGCTGACATCGCTGTGCCTGTTGCTACAGGTGGGAACACTGCGGGTATCCTCAGCCAGTCCCTCCTGGCTCCTCCCTGTGTTGGCAGAGCAGGATGTTCCCATGCTGGCTGTCCTCTCATGAGTCAGTGCCCTTCAGCTCACCAGCAAAGCCCTCTCCACCCACCCACCTCCCAGAGCGTACGGAATGTACACCTGTGGTCAGTGCACGTCAGGATTTCATCAACAACCTGACCATGGCTCTCTGCCTGGTTTGCATTTTATAAACCATCCTTCTGCAGACCCTGGCCTGGGGCCTCATGCCTTTTTTGAGACCACCAGGATTCCAGAGAACTCTTTGGCCCTGGAAACTGACTTCCTCTCTGCTTCAATCACACCAGCATTTCTTAATGCTCTTTTCAGATATTTTGTTTATCTATAACTTCTTTTAAAGTTAGGAAATTGCAAAGACCCATAATCTCTTATATAAATACATGACCTTATTTCGAGATAAAACCGAACCTGCCTATCATGACGTTGTTCATAATCTTTATTTATTCTATTTCACATGACTGCATGTTCAGGTTTTGGCAGAAAAAGTAATGTGTTTGATTAGGGTGTGCCACCCAAGAGATAGCTGGAAATGCTATTATAGAGCATGGACATCATATAACATTTCAAAGAGATCTGAATTTCAAAGCACACCTGATTCCAAGGCTTCTGGTAAGTGGACCACAAGTATATACCCAGATTATATCTATATGTTTTAACCTGGAAAAATTGCCAAGAGCTATTAAGTGCAAGGAGCTTTTTAAAGGCAGGCATAATCCCATTGAAAGCAAATACATACTTGTTTTTGTGTGCAGAGAGGGATGGGTTTGCATATAGGTCTGGAGATAGAGATAACTAGAAATCCATGCTATTCCAGGGTTTGCTGTCGTTTGTGTTGTCCTAAATAAGTCAGCATTGTCAAATGCCAATACATAAAGTTTCCTTGCTCTGGGCAAGGAGGCTGCACAGGTGAAGAGGTAGTCACATAATATATTTTTTACTATGAATAGAATTATTTCTAATTTGCTACTGTTTATGAAAAAGTTAGTAAGGATATCCTATAAAGAGCCAGTGGAATAACAATTTGCATTGATTATTTTATCTAATATTCAAGATAATTCTTTGAAATTAAATTTAATGTAGTTTTTACACCCTGAATTTTATAAAGATGATTTAAAATCATAAACTAAGCACATGACAGAAATTTACACTTTTACCTGCATATCACTATAAAATTGCTTAATTATTTTAAGCGACATTGAAAAGAAGATTCAATTTTTTAAATTCAATAAATTTCATTCAATATAATTAGTGCAAAGTATGCGTAAATAAGAGCCTGATGGGGTAATGATGTTTAACAGGCCTCCTTGGGGTATGGGAGCAGGGAAGTCCTGATCTATGGCATCTGTCCATGGCTGCGGTGTAAATACTTTCATCCCAGTTGATTTATGAGCTACCAACATGATACCCTGAGCTCAAGGTGACACTGAGATGTGCATAATGTCTCTCGGAGCCAGTGCAAGGCAGCTCTGGTGCCTCTGTGGCAGAGACTCAGTAACCCCGAATAGAACAAACTTAATTTTAAATAAGACCTACAAATACCAGTGCTAAAATATTGTGGCTATGTTTGTGAGTTGAAGGACAAAAGAGAATAAAATGTCTAAAAGAAGAAATCTTTCTGCCCCCCTGGCTTCAGGCTGGGACATTGGCTGCTGCCCCTCAGACTCACCCTCCAGCACTGCTTCTCCTTGGGTCTGGAGCCTCCGTCCCTAGACTGGAGTCCACCGCCAGCTCCCCGGGGTCCACAGCTTGTTGACTGCCGGTCATGGGCATGACCAGCTGCCATAATCGCATCGTCAGTTCTTTGTAATCAATCTGTCTGTCTGTCTAATCTATTGACTCTTTTACTCTGGAGAATCTGATTAATAATCAAATATTAGCAATATTAATTTATTCTGTTTGAGGAAAACCAGTGCAAAATATTAAAATCACGATGAAGTCCAGAGTCTTCCCTGTGCTCTGGAGTCCCTGTGTGATTCACCCCTGCCACCTCAGCGCTCCAGCTTCATCACTGCTCCTCATTGTCCTCCTGTTCACCTCCTGTCTCGTTGGCTTCCTTGTCCCTCACCCTGGAGACACACTCCTGCTCAGGGCCTCTGTACATTCTCCCAATACCCACAGGTCAGAGCTGATCTTCCCTGGACAGTCACAGAGGAGGCTTCTTGACTCTTTCTTCAGACAATCATCCCAATGTCCCTGTTTTAGTAAGGTCCTTTCTGAGCCCACATTTTCTTTTTAAGGAGGAACATTTTACTTTGGCTCAGCGTTTCGGAGGTTCGATCCATGGTCGGTCAACTCCAGAGTTCTGAGCCAAAGGTGAGGCAGAACATCGTGGCAGAGGGAATGACAGAGGGAAGCGGCTCAGCACGTGGCAACAGGTAAGCCCCACCTGACTGTAGTCACCACCCAGTTAATCCATGTTAACCAGTGTATTAATCCACTGATTAGATCACACTTCTAATAATCTAATCTTCCCATCTTTGAAAATACTTGTATTGCCTCACACATGAGATTCTGGAGGAAACCTCATATCTATCTAAACCATGACATTCTGCCCCCAGCCCCCTAAAGCTCCTGCCCATCTCACAATGACAAATACATTTAACCCATTTCCCTAAGTCCTATAGTCTTAGCAGTTCCAAAATTGCATGAAAGTCTAAGTCCAAAATCCCCTCTGCGATTCAAAGAAAACTCATGGTCCCTGTGAAGATCAAAAGCAAGTCACACATACCCAAATATAAAGGCACTGAGTAAACATTTTCATTCTGTATGGGAGAAATGGGGGCATCGAAAGAAGAGATGGGAACTAAGCATGACCAAAATTCCTCTGGGAAACAAGTCCTGGAGCTCCACGTCCATCACCTGAGGTACATGGCGTCATGATGTTCTCTCCAGTGGGCTTGAGTCGCTCCACCCCTGTGACCTAGCTGGCTACAGGCCATCTGGCCTCTCTCTTGCCTTGTCTCTGCTTGATTTCTGCAGCTTTCCTAGGTGTACACTTCACACTATTAGCATCGCTTAAGCTCCACTGCCGCCTTGGCTACCTTCTCACTTCTTCATGCATTCCCCTCTTGACTCCAGCCCTGCTGCACTTGGCTTGACCTCTCGGTCCTTTGAAATCTTGGTGGACGCCTCCATGACCCCCTAACTCCAGCATGCTGCATTCCTGCAGAATCGGCATCATGTGCTCGACACAAGGTCTGCCACCACCTTAAGCAGTAGCCAAGCCTCCAAGGACCCTGGCTGCATCAGCTTCTGAGTGCCTGAGTGGCTGAGCACAGGGAAGCAACTTCCTAGGCCCCTCTCTGAAGCAGGTGCCCCAATAGTTTCTTCTGCTCAGAGGAATTTTTACTTTTACACCCTTGAACCTGAGATGGGTATGGCCTTGCCAATTCCTGAGATGCCCTCAAGACATTCTTTCTGTTATTTCTGTGTATAGTATACAGTACTTTTTTAGTGACTGTTATCTCTTTAGCAACAGACTAATCAAGAGCCAACTTCTTTCATTGTAAACCTCCACCTAAATTTTCTCTCACTCTTAACTGCTTTGTCTTTTGCTCTTCAACAATTTTCTCTCTATATAACACTGTATGTTAAAATAAATATCACACACACACACACCCCATGTATGTATATGTTGTCCCTCCTCCACTAGGATATTTATCCCTAATAACAGGAAGTACTCTGGTTTCCTTCAACAAATATGAAATGAATGGGTCTTCCATATGGCAGAGGTGTACAGTCCAGAAACTATGTATAGAACTATATCTAACAAATTTCAGAAGTTGTTATAACCTGGAGATGAAAGAACAATGATTGTCTCTAAATAAAATACAAAATAGGGCTGGGGATGTGGCTTAGCAGTCACGTGCCCCTGAGTTCAATGAGTTCAGTCCACAGTACCCTCCCCCCCCACCAAAAAGAGATTATTGATAAAAATGGATGAATACAGAACATTACATCAACAAGTTAGAGAAGAAAAATCAGAGGATCATAGAAGTAGACACAGAGATGCACTTGACAATATACATAGCCCTTCCATGACCAAAGTTTCCTTTAAACTAGGAATGGAGTGAAACTTCCTTAACTTGGTAAGGAATAGCTATTAAAAAAGAAAAACTACAGCTAGTATTATACTCACTGCAAGAAGCGCAAAGCTTTCCCAGTACGATCAAGAATAAGACAAGGAGGACCCGTCTCAATTCTGCTTGTCTGCATCACAACAGAAGTAGAAGTAAGTCCCAGCTAATGCAATAATTATCTATGTAGAAAATCTAAAAAAATCAAGAAGAAAGAATCCTGGTCCTAAACAATTACAACAAGGTTGTAGGGTGCAAGATAAATTCACAAAAGTCAATCACTTTCTTTTCTACCAACAATAAAAAAGTGGGCTTTAAAATAAAAACACATCAGCATTTACACTAAAAGAAAACAGATATAAATTAAACAAAATGTTCACACAATCTATATGAGGGAAAGTACAAGATTCCAATGATTATCAAGGAAAACCCAGAGAAATGGAGATACTGATGCTCGAGTTTATGTGGTGAGGCAAAAGAACCATAAAAATCAATTTTATTGAAGGAGAAAAACACAATTGTCAGTTCTGACTTAAAGACTTTCTGTGAAACCATAGTAAAACAGCATGTATTGGTAAAACAACAGAAAAATAGGTCAGTTGAACAGAATAGGGAGCCCAGAAATAGATCCATGTAAGAGAGGTCATCTGCTCCTTGACAAAGGAGGGAAGGCTACAGATGGTGCTGGAGCAACTGAATTTCCATCTCCAGAAATAAATAACTAATTAAGTAAGTAAAATAACCTACAGGGATTTTACACCCTTCACCTAAGCTAACTTAAAATGGTTCATAGACCTAAATGTAAAGTACCAAACTATAAAATATCTATGAAATAATGTAGGAAAAATATATATTCTGTTGGTTTGGCAATGACAGATACAACCCCAAAGGCATGATTCATAAAAGAAAGGATAAACTAGACCCCATTAAAATTAAAAATACTGCCATGTGAACAACAATGTCAAGAGAATGACAATGAAAGTATTTGCAAAAAGACATGCGATAAAATAAATATGCACATCAGCATTGCAAAAGTGAATGAAAAAAAACTATTATCCAAAATACACAAAAAAATCTAAAAATGGAATGAAACTAAAACAGCAATGAGATGTCACCACACACATATTAGAATGGCAAAACCCAAACCCTGATAACACCAAATGCTGGTGAGAACACAGAGCAACAGGAACTCCACTGCTGGTGGAAATGCAGAATGGTAGACAGTTACCATTACTTATGAAAGACAGTTGTGTCCGTTTCTTACACAACCACAGATACTCTTACCATTCCCTCCAGCATTGCACCCTCTGGTATCTGATCAAAGGAACTAAAAACTCAAGTCCACACAAAATCTTGTACACTGTGTTCATAGAAGCTCTCTCTGTAATTGCCTTAGCATGGAAGCAACAAAGATGTCTTTCAGTGTGAGAAAGGATAAGTCAACTGTGGAATGTTCAGAAGCACACTCTTATGCAGTGCTAGAAAATGAGTTATTGAGCCATGAAAACACACCAAGGAAACTAAGCGCATATTACTGCGAGACTGCAAAAGCCACATACCATGTGATCACACGCGTGTGACAATTGAGAAAGGCAAAACCGTAAGATCTGTGGTTGCCAGACAGATAGATGAGAGCCAGAGAGCTTTTAGGCCAGAAAACCATTCTGTATGAACCTATAACAGCAGATACATGTCATTTATGAAAATGGTAGCATGTGCAATGCCTGGAGGATTCTAAAGTAAGCTGAAGAATTGGTGATACTTCTGTGCCCGTACAGGTTCACTGGTGGTAGGAAACATGATACTGTGGTGCTGGTGTTGACAGTGGTGCAGGTAGCGTGTGGGGACAGGGAACCCATGAGAAGCCTCTGCACCTTCCACTCAGTATTTCTGTGAATCTCAAACTATGAGATGCTATGATATAGTTTCATCAAGTAAGATGACTGAGAAGTCGTCCACTGAAATAGCATCCTTCTAGCTTCACACACTGTGCCTGAAGATTTTCTGTCTGTCTTTTCATCCTCATTTTAGTTTTCAAGAAATCGGATCTTTCTAGATCTTCCTAAGCCTTTTGGTATGTTGCTGGCTACCTCCCAGGAAGAATCCCTCGGTCCCTTTCATGCATTTTCATAATAATTTTTTTTTTTTTTCCCTACAAATTCATCTATGTGGCACATAGCCTAATTGTTGCCGCCTGAAGCGATGGCCGCTTGGAGCAGCAAAGCCGCGGGAATAAGTTCAGAGGCAGACTGGAAACAAACAGGATCTTTATTTTGTCAGCTTCTCTCTCTGGCTCTAACAACTCTCACACGTACCACACACCAGCAAACAACCAACAACCAAAAATGGCCCCGACCCGCTCCGCACTTGGCCCAGGTCTCTCGAGATCCCGAGCCAAGTCTCGTGAGACTACGGAAGGCGGCAATGCCCAAACATCTCCATGGCCCGAAGTCAACTGCAATCTTAGCCATCTCCCCAAACAGGGCTCCTACACCTAATATTTTAAGCAAATAAGTATTCATGGACTTTATAAGATACCACACATTCAATATGTTCACTAATTTTATTGCTTGATGGACAAGTTAGCACCCAGGTACATTCCACATTTTGTGGTGGTGTTACCCGAGAAACCACGTATTTAAAACTCCAAAGCTGTATTCCATGGCTTTTAATGATGCCACCAATTCTAAAATCACATTTTATGATAATGGGATACACAGCATCATTTTGTTTTAATTAAGCAACTGAGAGGTAATGATGTATGTAAAGGGCACTGTATTGAGACTCAGTATCTGAGTTCTCACATCAGTCCTCGCTGGCTGGTGGAGGACTTGGCCACTTCTCTCCGTCCTCCATCTCAGGCCCCTCGTGTGGGTTGGATTGGGTCAATCTGTGGTGCCTCCCAGGTTAATGCTCAATTATTCTAGTTGAAGACAATTGCCATTTCTAAATTCCAGCCCATGAACTGTCAAAATAGCACACTCCCAATGTAATAATGTCTGTTTGCCAAGTTTTAGCAATCTCAGAGATTTTACAGAAAGCATTTTCTTGTCTCTGGTAACTTCTCAGAATTTACAAATGCAGCTTCCAGCAAACTGAGTAATTGCCTTCCTGGCCTTTCTTGCTTGCCTTCTTTATTTTCTTTGCTGTATGAAATTTAAAACTCTGCAACAATTTGGGGTTTATCAACAAAGAGTGAAAGAAATCTTTCCAGTGTAGTAAAATATTTATATAGGTTGAGCATCCCTGAGCTGAAGGTTTGAAATCCAAAACTTTTTGAGCACCATGATAATGCTTAAAAAATTTTTGATTTCAGATTTCAGGTGTTTGGAGTAGGAATATACAAATGGTAAAGTCTGTGCAAATACCCCTCCCCCAAATCTCTGAAATCCCAAACTCTTCTGGTTCCAAGCATTTTGGAGAGAGATGTTCAATTGTAGAGAATGTTCAGTTTTCAATAAAGAATATTGTCATAATTCAATGGATGCTAACAGAGCCCACTATTATGATATATTCCTTATTACACTGTGTGGTGGTCACTGCACTTGAAATAGTGTTGCTGCTTGAGAATACACTAAAATTGAAGGAAATAACATGGCCCCAGCCACGGGCAGGACATAACTGCCTGCTTTGCAGAGGTTCTAGGAAAGACCACTAGCAATGCACTTGAGATCAAGGAAGCAAAGGAGAACAAAGTATCAAGTGAATATTGCTGCTGTTATGTAATTTTAGACATTAGGAAAGTGACTTTTCACAGGTGTCTTTGCCTAGGTCCTTGTGAAAGCAGACTCCAGGGTTTCAAATTGAATGCCATGCTTTTATTTGGGAGGCACAAGAACAGAAAAGTAAGAATGATAAAGAAGTAAAGAGACCATGGTAAGGAGAGTGGAGTGCTGGGTCCTGTGATGTGAAGCCTCTCTGCCCTGGACACTTCTTAACAAACTCTGGGGATCCAGCGATGACAGCAGGCACATTCATGAAGCACGGACAAGGTCCCTGGGAGGCTGTGAGGGCTGTTTGCAGGAGAAAGGAAAGAGGTGGAATCCCCTTCCCCGCCTTCAAGATTCACCCTGGTCAGGATTCATTCCTGCATGGAGCTATTACCCCACATTGCTGGGCTGCTGGGCTGCTGTCATCCCACGCTTCTTGGAGTATTTCATCCTAGTCTGCAAGAATTGGGTGACTCGGCGTGGATGGTGTGCCTGCCCCAAAGAGAAAAAGCAGTGAGGTATTGTGCTTTTCCCTGATTTAATTCTATAAACTTTCGAATATTATAAATAATTTAAAGATGCGATGAAAAAAAAAAATTTTTGAAAGTCTATTTTTGGTTAAAGTCTGCCACCATGTGGCTCCTTTGAGAAATGCTTTTAGAAGAAATTTTTTCTTCAACATTTAAATTTAGAGGGATAGCCAATATATACAACTTGAGATTGCACTATTGTTAACGTAATTTAATCAGGGTAGAGAGCCCTGTTACTGAATGGTTGACTTATCCCTCATTGCCACCCTTGAGGTAGGCACACAAGATTCCCTGTGGTCTGCAAGTGGGATTCCCTCATCCCTCACAGAGTACAGACAAGGCCTGCACAGAAATCCTTAGCTTCCATTCGTTTCCAGTGTCAACTAGCTGTGCCATTATAGAATCACATGACTAGAGCATTAAAGAGTTGGATTTTCGCCAGACACTGAAAGTAGATACATTAGAAAGAAAACCTTTTGGTAAAGCTCAAAGTTTCTAGCTATTTTTGTGTCTTAATTATATTTATCAAGTAACTGAAATATTTAAGCTTACCTTTGTACTGAATTGACATGAAATTAATAATAGCAGAATATGTATTAATAGTAAGAGGACAGATATTATAATCTTATTATGAATTAGTACCTAAGGGTTTCATATATGCCAAACCAACCACAAACTATAAACAAAAATTACACCTACGTGATATCAATAAATAAATACAGTATACTTGGTTCATGAACATCCCACTGAAATGAGATGATCATTACCATGTAAAGAAGTATCACTATTTGTATAATTGTAATCTATAGCCATATGTTGTGATTCAGTATAATCACTAATTGTTATGGTTTATGTGTTTGGACCCACCAACAAACTTTGTAAGGCAAAGTCACCTATTTCTTCCCCTCTGACCTGTCTATACCCTGAGTAGTAGTTTCTCTCCTTTCATGGAATCACACAATGAAAAGAAACTATTTTTCCTAGAACTGACCTTGTATGCTTTGCTTTTCACTGTAAGGTTATCTCACTTGTCAATCAACTTGGGTAAAGGATCAGTCAGGGAAAAGATCATTCCAAATGATTTTTCTTTCTTCTTCATAATGTCATATAAGAAAAGAAGAGAGAATGCCTAATCATCTTACTTTCTCCAAAAATTATACGTGGAGGAAATTCCAAAACTTAACTAAAAAAGAGCCTAGAGATTTCATGATAAAATGAAATCACTATCTCCTAAAATAGTTATTGGATTAGATCTGCAGAAAAACAATCAGAGAAATCGGAACACTTCTTTTTTTTTTTTTTTTTTTTTATAAAGCACAAGGTTCTGAGGTGATCTTTCTTCCGTGTTTTAAAGTCTAACTTAAAGGAGCAATGCGGTATTTGCTGTGCTCAGGATTTAAGTTGATTTAGTAGTGCTAGAGAACCCCATGACCTTCACTTTTTCAAAATTAAAGGCCCACCTTCATTACACCTCTGCTCCCACTCAATATGCCCAGCTATCCCCTGTGACTGTCCGCAGCCCCCACTGGTGACAGATCTTCATGGTCACCTTCCCTACAGGAAAAGGGTGCACTGGGTGGTTCAGGTGGGGAGAATGGAGCTGGTAATGGTGCACTGTAGTGGTTAATTGAATTGTTAACCTGATTGAATTAAGAGATGCCTGAGATTAAGAGGCTTCTAGGTGTGCCAATGAGGGTGTTTCCAGGAATGATTGGTATGTGGAATGTCAAACTGGAGACCCTCCCTAAGCGTGGGCAGCACCATCCAATAAGATGGAGGCTTGGATGGAACAAAAGTCAGGAGAACCAGGAAGCAGCAGCACATGCAAGCTTGATTCTTCTTGAATAGGTTCTTTTTTTAAAAAATATTTTAAAAATTTATTTATTTTTTATTCTAAGTTGTTATAAATGACAGCAGAATGCATTACATTTCATATTACACATATAGAGCACATTTTTACAAATCTCTGGTTGTATGCAAAGTATATTCACACCATTCCTGACTTCATACATGCACTTAGGGTAATGATATCCATCTCATTCTACCATCTTGTTTTTTTTTCTTCACCCTTTTGCCCCCTCCCTTCCCCTCCCTCCCCATTGGCCATTCTAGTGTTCCTCTAATCCTCCTATGCTCCCCATCCCAACCCCACTGTGAATTGGCCTCCTCATATCAGAGAAAACATTTGTCATTTGGCTTTTGGGGATTGGCTAACTTCACTTAGCATTATATTCTCTAACTCTGTCCATTTACTTGCAAATGCTATGATTTTATTCTCTCTTATTGCTGAGTAATACTCCATTGTGTGTATATACCACATTTTCTTTATGCATTCATCTACTGAAGGGGATCTAGGTTGGTTCCACAGTTTAGCTATTGTGAATTGTGCTGCTATAAACATTGATGTGGCTGTGTCCTGTAGTATGCTGTTTTCAGGTCTTTGGGGTAAAGACCAAGGAGTGGGATAGCTGGGTCATAAGGTGGTTCCAATCCAAGTTTTCCAAGGTATCTCCATACTGCTTTCCATATTGGCTGCACCATTTTGCAGTCCCACCAACAATGTATGAGTGTGCCTTTTTCTCCACATCCTCTCCAACATTTATTGTTGTTTGTGTTCTCAATAGCTGCCATTCTGACAGATGTAAGATGAAATCTTAGAGTGGTTTTGATTTGCATTTCTCTAATTGCCAGAGAGGTTGAGCATTTTTTCATGTATTTGTTGATTGATTGTATATCTTCTTCTGAGAAGTGTCTGTTCAGTTCCTTGGCCCATTTATTGATTGGGTTATTTGTTTTTTTGGTGTTAAGATTTTTGAGTCCTTTATATATTCTAGAGATTAGTGCTCTATCTGACATGCATGTGGTAAAAATTTGTTCCCAATTAATAGGCTGTCTGTTCACCTCACTGATTGTTTCTTTTGCTGAGAAGAAGCTTTGTAATTTGAGTCTATCCCATTTATTGATTCTTGGTATTAATTCTTGTGCTACAGGATTCTTATTAAGGAACTTGGGACCTAATCCAACATGTTGGAGGTTCTTGATAGCTGCTGTGATCTCCTGAGGACATTGTACTGGGACTCTTCACTGCCTGGCTCAGTGCTCTCTCAGGGCAGGTTGATTGCTGCAGTGATCCCTCTTGTTCTGAGGCTCTGGCCCTTGGACTGCGCAGCTGCTGGTGCCCCCAACTCTTCACCCTGTAGGCGGCCACTGTGGACTGTCCAACTTCTGGTCGTGTATAGTCAATCTAATAAGTCCCCTTTCTATAATCAAACCTACATGCACTCCTGTAGGTTCTGCTCCTCTGGAGAACCCTGACTAATACACACAACTGGCGTTGATTCATCTGTCCTGCATTTGTGGAAAACTTGCTGTCTCGTAGTTTGCTCTAAAGCATTGGAGACAGAACTTAAATAAATCAAGGTTCTTACCACAAGGACCCAAAACTCTAGTAGGGCAGTGGGTTTATCTGTGCCTAGACCAATAAATAGTGTAGCTTCAGATAGTGAGAATCATGTTCGCAGCAAAGCATTCAGTGAGCCACGGCTGGGAGGCGACACCAGCACGGAAGTGGGCCAGGGGTGTCCCTGCAGGGCCACAACCAGCAGAGACTCACAGGTGAGCAAGGGTGAGCCACAGATGCCCAGGGAGAGCCCTGAGCCTGAAGTGAAGAGTCCAGGCTGCACCTTCTGGGAAAACCTGGAAAATGCAAGGAGCGTAAGTGGATCAGGGAAGGGAGAGGGACAGACATGGATTTAATGGGAATGTTTTTGTTTGTTTTGAAAAGTATGAAATACTTTTGTTTTATTGGTCACTTGGTCAAATTTAAGAATTCTGGTGTTTGAAGACTGGATTGAACTATCATTTACTGAGGATGATGTAGACCCATATATCTCAGAGCACTTCTCAAAGTATTCCTCAAACTTGAAGGCACTACTGTTTTGTAAAAATGCAGATTTTTATTCAGTGGGGTCTGGTGCTGGGGTTGTGTTCTTGGCAAACTCCCACTTGAGGCCAGCGCTGCTGTTCTAGGAGCCCCTTCGGTAAGCGGTGCGTGGCCTCTAGTGGTTTTATCTTTTCTGCACAGTTGTTAGAAGTAAAGGTTTGGGTTCCTGATCATGAGCTTCTGATTTTTAAACAGACACAAGCATTGTATCAGAATGTCAGGCCATTCTATTGAAAGCCACTCACATGCATACTGTGAGGTGAAGAGATAGAGGAAACACCGATTTCCCCCCACCACTGATGTTTGTTCCATAGACCTCAGTGGTTAATAAGAACTTCTGTTTCCCTGCAGTGAAGATGCCTCAAACAAAACTCATTGACCATCATCAGTAACTGCTGTGGAGGTGGCTCCTGACCTCCAGAATTCACAGTCCAGTGACCAGTAACCCAAGGGTACTTGCAGAGTCAGCAGGAGCGTGGACGGCAGAAGTGGACAGACCCAGGGGCACATACCTGTATACAGGCTCCCGAGTGCTCTCATCAGCAAGAGGAGGAGGGCTCCATGTTCCACACATTGTAAAGGATTAAGTGAGACCATCTCAGGAAGCTGATCAGCATAACACCCAGAACAGGGGAAATGCTCAGAGAATTGAGACTGTGGGTGTTGGTGTCTGAGACACTGAAGAATTATTCCTAATTTTGTTAAATACCATACTAGTATACTGGTTATGTAAAACCAAGTGGCCTTTTCAAGTTAGCGAGGTGTTGAATTCTTGCAAATGAAGCAACAGGGGAGCTGGCAGCCCACCCACCTTCCATGTAAAGGGGAAGGGGAAGCGGCTACACTCTCTGGCTATCGCTTGTGGACTGGAATGTGTTCCCCTAAAACTCCTATGCTTCTACCTCCGGTGTGACTGTATTTGGAGATGGGAGCTTTGGGAGGTAATGAAGTTTAAATGAAGTCATGAGGGTAGAACTTCACCCACTAAGAGTAGTGACTTTATGGGAAAGGGACAATAGATCCCTTCCCCCTCCCCCTGAGAGTACTGGGCCAGCAAGCAGCTGTCCGAAAGCCTGGGAGAGAGTCCTCAAAAAGAACCTGATCAGACAGCACCTGCACTCTGGACCTCCCGCGCACCAGAACTGTGAGAGGTGAGATTCTGTTGCCGACACCACCTGGTCCGCAATGTTTTGTGGCAGAAGTCTGGGCCCAGGTGAGGTGCCCAGTCTAGAGGCACAGGCTCACCAGAGGATTGAGTCCTGATCACGGGATTATAGAGCACTTCTCCCCAAACTAAAACTACCTTTGTGACAAACTAAAGAAGAGACAGAGCAATCCTCAGAATAAAACTCAGGCGTGCAGGAAAGCTGTGTTTGTCAGACTGAGAAGTTGGAACAGCTCTGGTTAAGATGCTAAGGGTTCTGATGGCAAGACGGGTCTAAACAGTCAGATGGGCACTGTAACAGAGATGATGGAAATGCCAGGAAAGAATTAGAGAGAAACACTAGAGATCAAAAGCACTCTAACGGAAATAAAAATGCCTTTGATATACTCCTTGGTAGACAGGAGATGGATGAGGAAAGACTCACTGATCTTGGGGATGTGTCAAGAGACACTTCCAAAACTGAAAACAAAAGGAAATAAAGATGCTGCTGCTACTGCTGCTGTTGTTGATGATGATGGAGATGAAGTAACAGAATATTCAGGAACCTTGGGGCAACTACAAAGTGTAGTTTACACATAATGAGAATGTCAGGAGAAAAAGCAAAAGAGAAAAAAAAAAGAAAGATTCAAAGAAATAATCATTAATGTTTCTCCAAACTTAATGTCTGACACCAAGCTACAAATCCAGAAAGCTAGAGAACACTCTTAAGCAAGATAAATGCAATAAAAAAAAATTCTAGGCAATTTAACATTCAAACATCACATTCTAGAAATGTAAGGAAAAGAAGAAATTGGAAAGATGGAAGAAAAATTTCCTACCCATAGAGAAGCAAAGATAAGAATTATATTCAATTTCTCCTCATAACCATAGGAGCAAAAGGAAAGAAAAATGAAATGTGTATAGTGTTTAGAGAAAAATAACCACCGATCTATAATATCCCTCAAAAGTGAAAATAACAAGACTTCTTCAGACAAGCAAAAATTGAAGGAGTCTGTTTCCAGTAGATGTGCCATGCAAGAAATACTAAATTAAATTCCTTAGAGAAGAGAAAAATAACACAGGTCAGAAAAGATTTTGTTCTACGTAGAGGAAAAGCATCAGAAAAGGAATAAATGAAGATAAAATAAAGACTTGTATTTTTCTTATTCTTAATTTACTTAATATTTAACTGCTTGTTCAAAATAATAAAAGCAACATGTATTAGATTTACGTATGTTTATGTATGTGCATACATGAGTGTGAATGCATAACTGAAATATATAAATGGAATGACGGACAGCAAAAATATAAGGGACAGGAGAGATGAACTGGGGTTATTCTAATGTTGTAAAGAAACTGCATCACCCAGAAAGCACAGTGTAATTTTTGAGAGTGAACTCTGATTACCTTTATATAAATGAATATAGTAAACTCTAGGTAAACGTCTAGTTTAATACTTACCTAACTTATGCTGAGAAGAAATGAAAATAGAATCAGATAAAATGAAGGCATAAAATGTATAAGACAAAAATAGAAACAACAAACAAAGGTGAGAAATAGAAAACAGTAATAAACACAATAGATACTACTCTACAAATATAATCACTTTAAATGTCAGTGGTCATAATATAGCAGTGAAAAGACAGAGATTATCAGAGAAAATCCCAAAACAACACAAGACTATCTGTTTCGACAAGAAACTCCCTTTGAAGATGAAGATGTTCGTAGATTAACAGCAAGTGCTGGTCTAGCTTTTGCAGAGCAGCTGTTCATTCAGTTTTGTCTGGTGTTTTTCTCAAGACAGGCTGGGGCTGTGGGTTTGGGGGCAGAAGACACAGAAGCAAAGTGCCCACCTATTCACATGTTATCAAGAGCAGGTGCTATGAGGCTTTTAGTCCCTGTGATTTTCTGCACAGACATTTGTGTCAATTCTGAACAAGGAGGACTTTGTCCTTCCTTTCCTTTTCTTGAGTTATTGAGTTAGCTAGGTCCTAGGACATATGACGCAGTTGTTTAATTCTTTAACTCAGAGCTATATCCAGTTTATCACTCTTCAGTATAAGGTCTGTAGGTTTTGTATAGAAGTTCTTTGTCAAAATGAGGGAGTTCCCTTCTATTCCCAGTTAACTGAGACTTTTTAATAGGGTTAGATCCTGTCAAGCACTTTTTTTTCCTTCATTTTTAAAAAAATTCAATGTTGTATATATAACAATAACATTCATTACATTTCATATTACACATATAGAGCAACTTTTAACATAACACTGTTTGAATACAAAGAATATTAATACTATTCATGTATTCAATCATGCGTTTAAGATACTGATATCCATCTCATTCTACCATCTTCTTTTTTTTTTCTCCTTCATACCCCCTTGTTCCCTCCCTTCCCCTCCCTCCCCATTGACCTTTCTAGAGTTCCTCTAATCCTCCTATATTCCCTAACCCAACCCCACTGTGAATCAGCCTCCTTATATCAGAGAAAACATTCGGCATTTGGATTTTTGTGAATGACTAACTTCCCTTAGCATTATGTTCTCCAACTTCATCCATTTACCTGCGAATGCCATGATTTTATTCTCTTTAATTGCTGAGTAATATTCCATTGTGTATATATACCACATTTTCTTTATCCACTCATCTACTGAGGGGCATCTAGGTTGGTTCCACAACCTAGCTGTTGTGAATTGTGCTGCTAGTCCCTGTCAAGTGTTTTATCTGTATCGATTGATGTGACTATTTGATTTTTCTCCTTTGGCCTGTGAATATGGCGGTGAATAGGTTTACATTGATGTATTCTTTAACATTGATCGAACATTGCATGCCTAGTGGAAATCCTGTGGGTTATCATGTATAATTCTTTCTGTACATTGTTATATTTGTGCTAACATTTTGTGGAGGATTTCTGTATCTAGGTTTATGAGACTGGCATTTATTGGTTTGTGGCTGTTTCTTTCTTGTGATGTCTTCACTGAGTTTATTTAATTAGGTTTTTTTTTGCATTTTTTAATTCTAATTTGTTATACATGCTTACAGAGTGCAATTCATTTCATATTACATATAAAGAGCACAACTTTTCAATTCACTGTTTTTACATAAAGTGTTTTCACACCATTTGTGTCTTCATACATGTACTTAGGGTAATGATGTCTAACTCATTCTGCCATTATTCCTATCCCTTTGCCCCCCTCCCCTCTCTTCCCTCCCCTTTGTTCTATTTAAAGTTCCTTCATTCCTCTCATCCCCCCTTCCTTGCCTTTATAAGTCAGTATCTTCATAACAAAGAAATCATTCGACCTTTGTTTTTTTGGGATTGGCTAACTTCACTTAGCATTTTTCTCTCCAACTCCATCCATTTACCTGCAAATGCCATGATTTTATTCTCTTTTAGTGCTGAGTAGTGTTCCATTGTATATATATATATATATATATATATATATATATACCAAAGTTTCCCAATTCATTCATCTGCTGATGGGCATCTGGGTTGGTTCTACAATCTAGGTATTGCGAATTGTGCTGCAATAAACATTGATGTGGCTGTGTCTCTGTAGTAAGCTGTTTTTAAGTCTTTTGAGTATAGACTAAGGAGTGGGATAGCTGGGTCAAATGGCGGTTCCATTCCAAGTTTTCCTAGGATTTTCCATACTACTTTCCAGATTGGCTGCACCAATTTGAAGTCCCACCAACAACATATGAGTGTGCCTTTTTCCCCACATCCTTGCCAGCATTTATTGTTTGTATTTTTGATAGCTGCCATTCTGACTGGAGTAAGATGAAATCTTACAGTAGTTTTGATTTGCATTTCTCTAATTGCTAGAGATATTGAACATTTTTCATATATTTGCTGATTGATTGTATATCATCTTCTGAGAAGTGTCTGTTTAGTTCCTTGGCCCATTTATTGATTGGGTTATTTGCTTTTTTGATGTTAAAGTTTTTGAGAGCTTTATATATCCTTGAGGTTAGTGTTCTGTCTGATGTGCTTGTGGTAAAGATTTGCTCCCATTTTGTAGGTTCTCTATTCACCTCACTGATTGTTTCTTTTGCTGAGAAGAAGCTTTTTAGTTTGAATCTATCCCATTTATTAATTCTTGGCTTTAATTCTTGCACTATAAGTGTCTTATTGAGGAAGTTGGGGACTAATCCATCATGATGGAGATTTGGGCCTACTTTTTCTTCTGTTAAGTGCAAGGTCTCTGATTTAATTCCTAGGTCCTTGATCCACTTTGAGTTGAGTTTTGTGCATGGAAAGAGATAGAGGTTTAATTTCATCTTATTACATGAGGATTTCCAGTTTTCCCAACACCATGTGTTGAAGAGGCTGTCTTTTCTCCAGTGAATATTTTTGGCACCTTTGTCTAATATAAGATAACTGTAGATGTGTGGGTTAGTCTCTGTGTCTTCTATTCTGTACCATTGGTCTACTGGTCTATTTTGGTGCCAATACCATGCTGTTTTAGTTACTATTGCTTTGTAGTACAATTTAAGGTCTGGAATATTAATGCTACCAGCTTCACTCTTCTTGCTAAAAATTGCTTTGGCTATTCTGGGTCTCTTATTTTTCCAGATGAATTTCATGACTGCTTTATCTATTTCTATGAGGAATGATCTTGGGATTTTGATTAGGATTGCATTGAAACTGTATAGTGCTTTTGGTAGAATAGTCATTTTGACAATATTAACTCTACCTAGCCATGAACAAGGCAGATCTTTTCATCTTCTAAGATTTTCTTTAATTTCTTTCTTTAGCGTGCTGTAGTTTTCATTGTAGAGGTCTTTCACTTCTTTTGTTGACTCCCAAGTATTTTTTTGTTTGTTTATTTTTGTTTTTGTTTTTGAGGCTACAGTAAATGGGATGGATTTCCTAGTTTCTCTTTCTGAGGATTTGTCACTGATGTACAGAAATGCCTTTTATTTATGGGTGTTGATTTTATATCCAGCCACTTTGCTGAATTTATTTATACTTCTCAAACTATTTCATGAAATAGAAAAAGAGGGAACAGTTCCAGAATCATCCTATGAGGCCAATATCACCCTGATTCCAAAACCAGGCAGAGACACATCAAAGAAAGAAAACTGCAGACCAATATCTCTAATGAATATAGATGCAAAAATTCTCAATAAAATTCTGGCAAATTGAATACAAAAACATATCAAAAAGATAATGAACCACGATCAAGTGGGGTTCATTCCAGGGATGCAAGTTTGGTTCAACATAAGGAAATCAATAAATGTGATTCATCACATCAATAGACTCAAAGATAAAAATCATATGATCATCTCAATAGACGCAGAGAAAGCATTCGACAAAATACAGCACCTTTTCATGTGCAAAACACTAGAAAAACTAGGGATAATGAGAACACACCTCAACATAGTAAAGGCCATCTATGTTAAGACCCAAGCCAACATCATCCTAAATGGAGAAAAATTGAAAGCATTCCCTCTAAAAACTGGAACAAGACAGGGATGCCCTCTTCCACCACTCCTATTTAACATAGTTCTTGAACCCTAGCCAGAGCAATTAGACAGATGAAAGAAATCAAAGGGATACAGATAGGAAAAGAAGAACTCAAATTATCACTATTTGCATACGATATGATTTCTATACGTAGAAGATCCAAAAACTTCCACCAGAAATCTTCCAATGAGTTTTGTGGGTGCTCAAGACCAGCCTTAATTTCAATCAACCTGAAGGATTGCTGGAAAGACTCAAAGAACTTAGCCTAGCTTTTATCTTCAATGTTGTGGCTTATTACAATAAAAAGGATACAGATTAAAAGTCTGTATCCTTTTTATTGTAATAAAAAGTCCAGGAGGAACCAGGTGCACTCCTCCAGGTCTCCCCTCCCAATGGCACCACATGCGGGAATGCTTTTCATTCTCTATCAATAATGAGTGTCAACAGCATGAAATACTGTCACCAGGGAAGCTCACCTGAGCCTCGATGTGGTAGGACTGGGGGTGACCCCCGCAGCCTCTTCACGACTGAACCGAATCCCTCAATTTCTAGCCCTGGGAGACCCACCTGGTAGATGTGACCCAGGCCTCAGGCCTACAGAAACAGGCCTTCTCTGGAGGTCACGTTGTTGGCATTACCACTGTGTCAGGTGTTCCAGCGTGGCCCAAGACCTCAGCCACACAGCTGAAGTCAGGTGTCACGAAGGCTCAGCTCACCTCCCAGTGACTGAAGCATGTGTCCTGAAGACCGCACTTTCTGTGGACAAGTCAGGGTTGGAACAGTGCTGGCCCGCTGATTCGGTGAAACAGGCCAACACAGATATTGGTGAAATGGGCCTCCTCAAGAATGTGCAAGTGTTCCCTCTCTGAAGGAGCCCTAATTAGGAAGGGCTGTTGCAGCTAGCTGGAAGCCATAAGTTCCACCTGATATGTATGTGACGCACCTGTAGGCACCCGCAAAGCTGAAGGTATATAACCGGGTGAAAGCGGTCCGAGTTAGGAGAACGGAGAATTCGGTCAGCCGGGCAGTCACTCGGTCGGTCAGAAGAATCAGAGCGGCCAGAACATAGGCAGAGCGGTTACAGAAGAGAAACCAGATAGAAGAAACCAGATAGAAGAAGTAATGACTGGTCAGAGTTAGGCCGAGGCTCCTGAGGAAGACAGAAGACAGAAGAAAGAAGAGGAAGAAAGAAGAGAGAAGAAAGAAGCTCTAATCTTTCTCTAAGCTAAGCTCTATCTTTCTTTCTCTCTAAGAAAAATCTTTCTTTCCCTCTCTAAGCTCTCTCTAAGAAAAGTAGAAGTAAAAGTAGTAAAAGCTTTACTCTGCCTCCGAGAGTTTTCCTCCCGGTTTTCGGTACCAGGTAGCTTACACCTCTCTTTTCTTTTGTGTAGAAGTAATGGAGTTTCTTCCTTAGATATTTGGAAAAATTCATTAGTAAAACTATCTGGTCTTTGGAAATCATTCATTATTGGCTTCATTTCTTCTTTAATCGATACATGCCTATTCAGATTGTTTTCTTCCTGTCAATTCTGGCAGTCTTTCAAAGAGTAGGTCCATTTTACTTAAGTAACGTGATTCATTAACAAACAGATATTTGGTATTTCTTTGTCAAACTTTTAATTTTGTTCATGTATTGTTCTCTACATTTCATTTATTTTGTATCTGCATATTCCTCTGTGATTCCTGGTACTATTTTTATTTAGTTAGTTACTTTAGTTTCCAAGTACATGAAATAACTTGCAGTCCTTGCCTTTGCATGCCGGGCTTATTTCCCTTGACATTATGTCCTTCAGTTCCATCCATTTTCCTCCAAATGATAGGATTCTCTTGTCTTGGCCGAGTAGCGCTCTGTTGTGTGTATGCCAGGTTTTCTTGATCCATTCGCCTATGGACAGGCACCTAACGTAGGCTGTGTCATGTCTTAGCTATTGAGAATCGTGCTGAAATAAAGTGAACCTGCAGGAATCTCTTTGGTAGGCTGATTTTATTTCCTTGGGATACATATCCAGGAGTGAAGTAACTGGATCATATGGAAGTTCTATTTTTAGCTGTCTCAGGAACCTCCAGACTGTTATCCACAATGGCTGTACTAACTTACATTTCCACCGAGAGTTCCTTTTTCTCCACATCCTTGCCAGGATTCTTTATTGCTATTATTATTTTCTGGTAATAGTTTCTCTAACTGGGATGAGAAAGTATCTCACTGGAGTTTTGATTTGTATTTCCCTGATAGCTAATGATTTAGACCATTTTTCATATGTGTGTTATCTCTTTGCACTTCTTCTTTTGAGGAGTGTCTCTTCAGATATTTGCCCACTTTTATTAGGATCACTAGTTTTCTTTCTTTTTTTTTTTGTTTACTTCTTTATGTATTCTGGACAGTAACCTTCTGTCACACAAATAGTTGGCAAATATTTTCTCCCATTCTGTAGGTTGTCTCTTCACTCTGTTGTTTTCTTGGCTGAGCAGAAGCTTTTTAGTTTGATGTAATCCCATTTGTCAATTTTCGCTTTAGTTTTGGATGCTTTGGGGGTCCTCTTCAGAAATCCTCACCTATACACCAAGGACTTGAAGTACTTCACTCATGTTTCATTCTAGTAGTTTCAGACCTTATGTTTAAGACTTTGGTCCACTTTGAGCTGATCTTTGTACAGGGTGAGAGGTAGGAGTCAAGTTTCACTTTTTTTTTTTTTTTTTTTTTTTTTTTTTTTTGCATCATATAGCATCATTTATTGAAGAGATTCTCCTTTCTACAGTGTGTGTTTTGACCCCTTTGTTAAGGATCCGGTTGGCTGTGGATGTGTGAGTTTGTTTCCGGGATCTCTATTCTGTTCCACTTGTCTGTTTTTATGCCAATACCGTGTTGTTTTGGTTCCTGTGACTCTGTGGTACCTTTTAAAATCAAGTAGTGCATTGCCTTCAGCTTTCTTCTTTTTGCCCAGGATTGCTTTAGCTATTCAGGGTCTTTTTTGTTTTCCATATGAATTTTAGGATGGCCTTTCCAATATCTATGAATAATGTTACTGGTATTTTCATGGGGATTGTGTTGGCTCTGTAGAGGGCTGTGAGTACTATGAACATTATGGACATTTTATCAATATTTATTCTTCCAATCCATGAAAATTTGAGATATTTACACTTTTTGCTTTCTGCTTTAATGTCTTTATAAATGTTTTGTAATTTCAAAATGTTTTGTAATTTCAACTCTAGAGGCCTTTCATTTTTTTTTTTCTTTTTGTAGCTATTGTGAGTGGGATTGCTCTCATAATTTTCTTCTTATCAAATTTGTTAATAGCATGTAGAAAAGATTCTGATTACTGTATGTCGATTTTGTATCCTGCTATGTTACTGAATTCCTTCATCAGTTCTAAGTCTTTCAAGAGTCTTTAGGTTTAGTCTATCTATAGAAACTTCTAATCAACCAACAGGGATAATTTGACTTCCTCCCTTGTAGTTTTTATGCCTTTTATTTCTTTCTCTTGCCTAATTGTTTTGATTAAAACTTCTACTACTATTTTGAGAGTGGACGCCCATGTCTTATTCATCATCTTTGAATGGGGAAACTGAAAGGGTGATGTGGCCTGTTACTTTGTCATAAATAGTTTTTATTATGCTGAGGTATATTTATACCTAATTTTTCAGGGCTTTTTTCATAAAGGGATGTTGAATTTTATTAAGTGCTTTTTCTCTACCTATCGAAATGAGTTTTATCATTCCTTGGATTGCTGGGATATATTACCTTACATACCTTTGTGTATGTTGTACCAGCCTTGTATCTCTGAGATGAGACAACTTGAACATGGTGACTGGTCTTTTGAATGTGATCTTGAATTCCATTTATTACTATATTGCTGAGATTTTTGCATCTACTTTAATTAGAGATAATAGTCTTTCACCTTTAGACATTAGGCATCCCCCAAAAGCTCACATGTGAGAAATGCAAGGAAGTCTAGAGGCTAAATGATTGGGTTATGAGAGCCTTAACCTAATCAGTGTGTTAATCCCCTGATAGGAACTAATTGGATGGTAACTGAAGGCAGGTAGGGTGTGGCTGGGGGAGCTGTGTTGATGGGGCAAACCCTTGGGGTTTATATTTTATCTGTGAGAAGAGTGTACTCAATCTTGTCTGTCTCTCTCTCTCTCTCTCTCTCCCTCCCTCCCTCCCCTCTAACCCCTCACTTCCTGGTGTCCTGTCCTTTCCTCCACCATACTCTTCTACAGTCAGTCATGTTCTGCCTTACCCCTGTCCCAAAGCAACAGAATTGGCCATCTATATACTGAGGCCTCTACAGCCATGAGACCCAAATAAACTTTTCCTCCTCCAAAATTGCTCTTGTCAAGTATTTTGGTCACAGTGTGTGTGGGGTGAGGGTGGGGGTGCAGGCAGACACCTGACTAAAAATATATATCTTTTGATACTAGGAGTGGGGTTGTTGCTGTGACTAACCTGATCACATGCTTCAGAAGCTTTTGGAGCTTTTTGGAATTTGTGGGAGGAATTTTAGAAAGTTAAGTAATGCAAGCTGGAAAAACCCTAGAATGTTTAAAGTAGACCCTAATGAGCAATTCTAGTGGGAGTTCAGAAGACCAGAATGCCAATAAGATGGTGGACGGCAAAAACTGGGCTCATGAGATTCAGAGGAGAAGGAGGCCACTCTTGGGAATTGAACTAGAGGCCATTCATGTTACGTTCTAACTAAGAAGTTTTCTGAAATTTGCCCATGTCCTGAGACTTTCTGTGAGGCTGAATTTAAAGGTGATGGACTAATTAATCTGGCAGAGGAATTTTTAAGGCATCACAGCCTTTGGAGATGCTATGGGCATTGCTGGCAGCTTCTAGCCAATTTATTGTGATAATCAGAAACAAAAAGCAAAGCAGAAAGACTTGAAAATCTTGCAGTTTGACCATTAAATTTTGGTGGTGAGGAAGGGGTGGTAGTTAAAGAGAATACAGTCATTAAAGAGCTGCTGCTAAGTACTTTAGCCAGAAGGAATAGAAAAGATGTCTTGAAGTTATCTCAGAGGTTCAGGTAATTATGATCAGTGAGCTTGGGTACAGTGCTTAGCGTGTAAGAGGTGGAGAGATGCAGTGTCTCTGTGGGCTGTACAAGAGTGGGGACACTAGCAGTTCAGGCTGAAGTGTTGTAGGCAGCAGTGGGTATGGTGTTCTCACTGTGTGTGGGTGTGGTGGCCCTATCAGTGGAGGTTTCCTCAGGTTGACTCTGCTACCGGCAAGAACCTCTGGCACTGGTTGCCACGACAGTGGTGAGAAGTGAAAAACAGGTGTCCTCTGACCAGTCAGCAGTGTGAACCAAGATGCTGCCTTGTGGGAGGCTGTGGAGGGGCTGTGGCACCCCGTCTGTGTTGCTCAGACCCAATCCTGAAGGCAGTTCATGTCAGATGAGGTGTAGTGAGGCCGTGGTGGTGGAGACCACGTGGGTGGTGCGCATCAGGCAATGTGATGGTTCTCCCTGCTGCTTGGGCAATAGTGACCATGGGGTGGGACTCAGCAAAAACAAGTTGCAACCACCTAGCCATGCATGCCAGCGTAGAGGGTGGAGGCTGGGGCAAGGGAATTCTCAAGACCTCTTGAGCATACCCTGTTGATGGGCAGTACAGGCATCACAGTGGGCTCTATCTCCCTTGTCAGGAACAGACACCACGACATGGCACAGGGAAGAGAAGCTATGGGAACCGTGAAAGTGGTGTAGCAGGAGGGATCCTGGTTTTCCACTTTATTGCTACAGTGGAAGTTACCACCTAAGGTGGGACCTCAGTTGAAGTTCTACAAAATTGTATGGAGATGGAGAGGGAGTGAAAAAGGACTGTCAGTGTAGATAGTGAATGATTGGGTCCAGAGGAAGGGAGCTGGCTCAAGAGGAGATATAAAGCTAATACCTTCAGGACACTTCCCCTCCTCCAACCTGTTGCCAAAGTTACCTGCCTCCAGAGAACTGTTTCTCCCAAAGAAGAGTTGTTAATGAATAGCCCTTTCCTGCTGGTACCCCTGGTCAGCTCCTTTTCTGTTCTTGGTTACTCCACATTTTGGTCATGTAGATAAGATAAGGGGACAAGAGGGGCATGAGAACACAGGAAATCCAAAAATCTATAAAAGGGGCAGGACACCCTCATTTCCTTGGGCACCACCTTGGACCCCCTCTTCTGCAGAGAAGACTCTGTCCCTCTCGCTGTGTGTGTTCTGTCCTTTAAATAAAACATCTTGCTCTTGCCTTGGTGTTTCTCAGGAGTTCAATCTTCATCACTGGGGGCAAGGGATTCAACCCTGATTCTCAACACTGGTGTCATCTCTGGGGATCCCACTGCGATTAGTTACTAAGTGAGCTCCTCTGCATGCACCCCACATCTTTTTGAGGTGCATCTTTCTGTCTCTTTCTGGAGGACAATAATAGGCACCCATTGGCCAATTAAATGCAATCAGTGCATTCTACAAGACTCGGGATTCGTGGCTTAGGTGACTTCTAATCACCAGGTCACTCAAGTTGTGTTCTGCCAAAGCTGTTTCTCACTGTCCTATCCAGGCTGGGAGTGTATTTGGCATGAGTACACACTGTCTCTAATCCCCAGCTGCCTTTGGATGCGTGGAGACGGACAAAGGGTTGGAATAACTGTGGGGTTCTGGCCTGGGCCACTCCCTGGTGAACATCAAAAGTTTCCCCCTGACTCCCTCTCCCAACCACCTCTATGAGGCATCCTGTGGTGACTGGTCCATCAAGTGGCACTGATCAAAAGCCCTGAAATGCAGGAGGTGTTCTGTCCTCCTGAGCTCTCCCCTCCCCTCGAAGATTTCACATGGAATAGTTCCTAAGGAAATACCTGGGTCCGCTTTGTTTGCATATTGAGCCTTTATAAGCCTGTAGGAATTCCCAGTGTTGTTTCTGTGCTCCTGCATGCTCCATGAGCTTCTTTGACTGCAAAAAATGGAATTTACGCCCACAGCCCTCTGCAGATTCCTTTAGCCCACAGCGAGCATGAACTCTTTATCCCAGCCTTTAGCCCTAGTGTTGTTCTGCTGGCAAACATGGTCTCAACACCAATTCTCTGTCTGCTGGAGAATCACGGCCATCAGAGGGAAATACAAATTTTAATACCATTCCACAGCTCAGACCATTCTCTAAAAAGGAATAAATAGTCCAAGGTTCCTATGTGCTGGCCTAAGGACTCCTCAGACCTTGTTTAAAAAATCCCAGTTGTGACAAAAATGTAAATTCGACTCAGCTATCATCCTCCATTCTAAGTGAGACCAAATTTCCCCTCCCAAAAGTTTATTAACTAATGGGAGGCTCAACACAGACAGATCAAGATTCATTTCAAAAAGGAGTACAATGTTCTCCCAGGGAATTACAGGTCACATGGACATGGTAAGGGTGGATAGTCTGGAGGCTTGCATCTTTTCCATGGCCTCCATGACAAAGCACATGGGTTATGTCTAGACTGGCGAGGCAGCAGTTAAATCCAGAGGTCATGCATGGAAGGAGGGGTAGGAGCTGCTAATCAGTACAGGCTCTAACATCAGGAAGGTGACTCCTAACCAAAGAGACAGTTTCTTAGCACAGGCACTTAAGTTGTGTTCTCTTTTCTTTTCTTTCTTTCTTTCTTTCTTTCTTTCTTTCTTTCTTTCTTTCTTCTTTTTCTTTCTTTCTTTCTTTTCTTCTTCTTCTTCTTCTTCTTCTTCTTCTTCTTCTTCTTCTTCTTCTTCTTCTTCTTCAATTCAGAGGAGAGCCTCATCCTCAAAAGCAATAATAGGAAATGACCTAATCACTGTTGAGATAAAGGAGATGTCCAATCATTTTCTACAACCAAACCTGGCCTGATTACCAACTAGGGAAATGAAAAATGGTTAAAATACCCTCTGCATGAGGTTTTTGCTCTAAATATCATCTTCCCTTATTTAGCTTCTGCCACACCTCTCCCTCCAAGGCTTGCATTTGAAATGTAAATTGCTGAGGGCTGTAGAGCTTGCAAGACTTACAAGGCTTGCAGAGGTCTGGTTGATACCAAAGGAAAAAAAAAAAAATTAAGTTGTTTTTGGGACCTAAAATGGTGGGCTATATTATGTCCTCTTGCAGTCTACAACACTGCTTTCTTAACAAGTTCTTCCCCTAAATACTACAGCACAGGGAGGGAAGATGGAATGATCTCATACATGAAAGTTTTTTTTTTTTTTCTTCAGTTTATTTATTTGTTCTAATTAGTTATACACATGACAGTAGAATGTACTTTGACACATTATACATAAATAGGTATAATTTCTCATTCTTCTGTTTTTACATGATGTAGAATCACACTCATTGTGTACTCATATATGCACATAAGGCAATAATGTCAGATTCATTTTATTATATTTCCTGCTCTCATACCCCCTCCCCTTTCTTCATTCCCCTCTACTTAATCCAAAGTAACTCTATTCTTCCCTACCCACACCCTTATTGTGATGCTTGAGACTCAATCTAACAAAAGAAGTGAGAGACCTCTACAATGAAAACTATAGGACACTAAAGAAAGAAATTGTAGAAGAACTTTAAAGACCTCCCATGCTCCAGGATAGGCAGGATTAATATTTTCAAAATGGCCATTATACCAAATACATTATACAGATTTAATGCAATTCCTATTAAAATCCCAGGGACATTCTTTATAGAACTAGAAAAGGCAATCATGAAATTCATTTGGAAAAATACAAGTCATTTTGAGAATCTTTACCTGAGGATTTCATGGCTATCTCATTCTTTCAATATGTGAACTGACTCTAATCTAAGCCCAAATTGCACTCTGATTTGACAAAGTTCTGCATGCTCCTTTACTAGAGTAATTAGGAATGTGTCTTTCTTTTTTTTAAGAACTCCTGCATTTTTTAAAATTCCACTTTTGAGCTCATGGTTTTTTGGTGAATTCACATTTGATACTGCATAGCTAATTATTATTTTTTTCTGGTAGTCTTATATAACTACAGAATTTTTTATACTGTTTTTGTTCATAGGCCAATTTTCAAAGTTTAGCTCTCACACATATTGAAAAACGTCCTTTAAAAAAATTCCTAAGAAGTACGTAAACTTAGTGATGTTGGGAATAAATCTTGTAGCCACTGAGGACAAGTGGCCACCTGAAACTTTGATTTCAGTGTCCACCATGTCTTCCAGACTTTATACCTAGCATTTACAACTATGCAGAACTGCCCTATATTTAAGTCATAAAATAAAAGTCTGATAGGCTCTATTTTAATTTCTAACAGGTCAAATCTAATAGAGGTTTTAATAAACATCTGTAGTGTTGCCTATTACCTGTGGAGACCTTCCTACAAAAAGCTACAAGATCTCTGTTTCCCTGTCTGCACATCTGTGAATTGTTGTTGTGTCTATATATGTGCTTGTGTCCGTATATCATGAACATGGTATCAAAATTGGCATGTAGATAGATGAACACTCATAAATCAAAATTTAAATAAAAAATAAATCTAGACACCTCTTAGTTCACGTGACTTTAAAAAGTTCAATTTAAATTAGGTGACCAGATGAGAGCAAAGACGTCTTTAAAATTACTCACAAGTCTTTCTAGGTGTCAGAAATTAGCAGAGTGTTGCTTTCTATAAAATGTATGGAATGTAATATCCATTGCTTCTAGGATTTTTCTTCAACAGGAAAGATATGGCTAATACCGTTAATTACACTTGTCTGATATCTCGTTTTTTACAGTGAGAAATGAGTAAATTATATCTAACATAAATGGGATTAATCATAAATGTAAACACATTTATCCAGAGACATCTGGTTAATTTACAAAGTTACAGTGCTAAAACATCAATTGCTAACTATGAAAGCAAGTACTCTTAACTTCTTAAATTCCATAAGGTTATATATTTAAATATTAAATGTGTTTTCATAAATTGGTAAATGAAAAATTCTTTGAGATTGTCTTCACTAAAAACAAGGTTACTAAGAGTTAAGATTCTATTAAGTTTCATTTATATACAAAGAGTATAAGAGGTTTTAGTTGGGTTTCAATTAAAGTACTATAAAAACATAAAAGTATTACATCTTATTAAAATGAAATAATTTGTCTAAATTCAAAAAAAATTATGAGTTGTTTCAGAATGTAAATTTTTAAAAGGGGGTCAACAGCTAGGAAAGAGATATAAGAAGGTTCTAGGTACGGAAGTATGTTTAAATATGTAAATAGAAGGAAAAAGAAATGTTTCTGGGTGAGAAAGTCTTTTGTGTGGTAAAGTAAAAAGTTGTGGAATATTTGTATGTAACTAATTTGTTTGTATATAAGTAGCACAATCAGTTAAAGCTATTCAAGGCTTTTCTTAAGGTCAAATATTCATGTATGAGGTAAACCAAAGTTTAATCTATGTATTGAAGTAACAAAGATTTCTTAAAAAACTCATCTGTTCTTATTTATCAAGATAATCTCTTGTGTCTGTTAAGTTTTATTATTTAGAGAAATCAGTCTTAAAGGAATTAGGATTTGTACAACTCTGGTTAAACAACAACTGTTATTTTAGAGTGTTACACTACACTACAGATTCTGAATTTTTCTTTAAAAGTTAAACGTGATTAACATATGAACATCAGTGTACTTAGGGTACTGTTACTGGCCTCTTTGTATATTAAACATATTCATATCTTCCAAGTATTCAAGTCTTTAAAGTATAAGGTTTAGAAGAACATTTTACCAAGCTCATGTTCTTCCAACTAAAAGTAAAGTTTTGGGATGATAAAAATTATGTGTCTTGGTTCATAGCTATTATATGAACTAAATATGTTTTTAACTCTTGTTAATCTCATTTTATATTTTTCTTGTAAATTTTTAACTGTTATCTGTTAGTGGCTTACAGAAGTATAACTTCTAATATAACAACCTGATTCTCAACATGGGTATCAGTACTCAGTTCCTTAATAATACGTGCTCAAGGATAAGGCAAAACCATGGAGTTTCTCAAGGTAGTCTCTGTATACCTCTGCATGCAGTGGGAACCATAGTGTTCCCTCCCTGTGAGAGTATCAGGTGTCTGGACACATCCCAAGGCAGAGGGATAGTTGCAACTGCATGACATCTGCTTTCAGACCTGGCACTGGGACAAGTCTACTTGGGCTGGCCATGCCCTTGGTCTCTGAGACCAAGCTCCCTATGTCCTCTCAAGGGTGATGCCCTCTATCCCTCTCTGTATCACAACACTCATCCCCTACAGTGCAGGGTTCCTGGGGGCTGCCTCAGAGCCACTCTGCTTAGCCAAGTTGGGTTCTTGAGGCAGCTATGAGGGAGATGTAGAGGGGCGCAGGCAGCCAGGGCAAGATGGTGAGTGAGGAAGTCAGCAGCAGGGCCAGATCAAAGGACGTGGAGGGGGCTTCAAATGAGGTCATCTTCCCGAATGATGAAAGTGCTCGTGGACACAAGTGGGGGACCCAATCAGATTGACACTTTCACATTCATGCTTTTAAGATGCGTGGACACAGGGGTCACCAGTGAGCAGTAGTGAGGAGGGTGTGGATAGGGTGGAGATAAATAAAGGAGGAAATTCTAGGGGCCATTAAGGGACAGGCCAAAACTTCCCCACTCAACTCCCAGCTCTGGGGCCCCTTCTCTTTGGAGAAGTCTATGTCTGTGGTTTCTGCAATAAACAATAAACCTGCTGCTTTCTTGCTGTCTGTGTCCTGTTCTTCAATTCTTTGCTGAACAGAGACAATGAACCCAGCATCCCTAGACAGTAACAGCTGTGCCCTGAGTGGGATATCTGTGGGGTTCTGGAGATGGGAATATCCAGGGGTTTCTGTCTCCCAGGGCAGTCCAAATTCAGATAATAGCCCCCTCCTCCATATGGTATCTGGCTACAGGACCCTGGTGGTTCCTTGGGAGATGGTGTAAGATCATTTTTCAAACCAAGACTGCTGTACAGACTTTGGGCCATTATCTACGTGGACTTATCTAAGCCCTTGAGGACTGTGAACCGTCTCTGTGGACAGGTCTGTCAGCATCCACACTAACAGAATGTGCTGGGACTCTCACCCATACCCCTGCAAAAAGGAGACACCCCACCTGCCACTGTGGAGCCAGGGTGGCAGCTGCTGGCATGGGTGCATTGTCTCTGTGCTGTCATCCCAGGTCTACGACTATCACAAGTTCCTGCTCACTCAACTGATTTCCAGTGTACACCTCACATGCAGCAATATACCTGTGACTTCGTTTTTATTCTGGGGGAGAAGGTGAGAGCTGGGCACCTGTATTTTTTCCATCTTGTCCTCCCTCCATGCTATTTTAGCTCAGCATTATAATACACACACACACACACACACACACACACACACACACACACACACATAGAGCACATAGAGATAACTATATAGTTATCTCTCTATATATCTGTCACTTTTGTTTCTCTGTAGTATAATTTCACATAAGTATTTGAACTGGAAATGGTTTGTGTTTCTGTGCTTTGTTTATTTATGTTTTCTGTGTCTTTGTGTTTGTTATAAGTTCATGAGTGGGGCAGAGAGGAAGGGGTTAATATGTTCTGACATTCAGAAATTACTACCCACAATCAAAATCATAGCTTAGTTTCTTCTCAAAACACATGTTTGCCATTTTTAATCACAGACTCAGTGATTAAGAATGGAATGAAAAAGAGACATGACTAAGGAACAATTCAAATAAACAGAGAATTAAGATGTTGTGATATGTTTACAAAGACTAGAAGCATCTGGAATATTCTGGCTGAGTAGTACAGATAATGCACTCTTTCTTTAATAAGGACTTTGAGCATCATAAAATATCAAAAATGTTTAAGAACTACTGAGATTCTCTGCTGTTTTTCCTTAGTTTCCTAATATACACTAAGTTCTGAGTTCTTTTTTTTTTCTTTCCATGTATTCACTACTTCTGATTAATTTTGGATTTTAATCTTTATTAAGAAGAATCTACATTCTATTCATGGTGCCATGTCAATCAAATCTTGAAGAATTATGCTTGTGGTGTAGGACCAGTCCCTTAGACCACTCTCTACACAAAAGGAAAAAATACTATACTCTGCAGGAAATAAAGCATTTTAATACCAACAGTAGACTTCCCTCCTTCACTTGAAAGAGAAATGAAAATGAAATAATTTTTATCATCATCATCATCCTATTGCAGGAACTGTAAAAATGTATTGGACTCTAACTCTTTCAAAAAGGACATTTATTACAGGTGATTATATATATTTAAAAATTATTGGGAAAGCTATAGAAACAGAAATGCCACACCACAGGTATTGTCCACAACCAGCAACCTGGAAGATACGGGGACTAGCACTGGGAGGACTAAAGAGTAACTGCTCCAGGGATGAGGAATTTGCTGAACCTACAAATGCCAGGACAGCTGCCCTCAACACATACACACTGACACTGGGCAGCCCAGGGGGGACATGCATACATGACTCATGGATGGTGAGAATCTGAAAAAAATCCCTTAGAAATGTGCAATAGAAGTGGGCTGCAAGGTTTGAACAGAAGTTGAATGTTGAGCCACAAGGGCCACCATAGTGTTTTGAATTTAAAACAAAATTTCCCATTTGTTGTGCCATTCAAAAATCTTCTTTTGAGTCCACTGGTCTCGTCTGTCCTTGAGTACCGCCACCAGTACACTTGTTATGGTTTAGATAGGAGGTGTCCCCCCAAGCTCATGTGTGAGACAGAGCAAGCGCTTCAGAGGTTAAATGATTAGATTATGGGGTGTGACCTAATCAGTGGGTTAATCCACTGCTATGGATGGACTGGGTGGTAACTGTAGGCAGGTGGGCTGTGGCTGGAGAACCCGGTCACTGGGGCATGCCACTGAGGTTTATACTTTGTCCCTGGTAAGCAGAGCTCTCTGCTTCCTGGTTGCCATGTCCTGATCAGCTTTCCTCCACCACACCCTTCCACTACGATGTGCTCCCTCATCTCCGGCCCAGGGCAATGGAGCCCACACACCATATACAGAACCTCAGAAACCATGGAAAAGCAAACTCTTCCTCCTCCAATTTTTCTTGTCATATCACTTTGACAAAAAAAAAAAAAAAAAAGTGACTAAAACATTTTAAAAACACTGCTTTGAACTGTAGAGTTCAAATCATCTGCTACTACTATTTTTATTTCCTTTATTTTTTAAGATTAAGCAAGTATGAGGGTGGAATTGCCTAGACATTTATTGACCACTATCTGGATTCCACTCATCTTGATACAGACAGAGAAAATACAATTAAGTATTCATGTTTCTGACTTATGTGGGATTATGCCAATTGACACAACATAACGAAGAAAAAGATGGAGAAGGACAAGCAGAAAGTGAAAACTAGGATTAAAGTCTATGACTATTTAATCAGTCTCTGGGTAAAGGAAAGAATGGCAAATTTTAAAGACATGTAGATGTTCACAAGAAAGCCAGATAGATTTAACACCAGTAACAATAATAAATAAAAATATACCTCTAGGAACTCAATTGATTAAACTGGCAACAAACATGCATAATTAATAAAAAATAAATACTAGCAGCTAAATATATATGTATATAGGGACATATATACATATACAAATAAATATATGCATATAAGCATGTATATATATATAAATTATATATAAGCATACATAGAAAATATATTACATATGTACATATATAAATATAAGTTTATATATATATATATGTTTATAAATAAATAGAATAGAATACAAATTCACGTTAAGAGAACATGCCTCTTTTCCCTCCCTTAGATGGCTGAAGGAATTAGGACATGTTATATTTAAATGTGTCTATTTCTTTGTCTTGCTGAAAGGAGAACTCTGATATACTTCAGTTTCAATTATAAATTGGTACATTATTTCCGGAAAGTAACTTAGCAATAGGTAATAAAGGCCATTGAATATTTGCTTTCTTTTTCAAATTTCTGAAATTCAACCAAAGAGACACAAAGTTGCATCTGTTTTACCTGCCACTGTGTCTGCTGTAGCTTTTAATCCACCTGACCCATTAGTACTTTCCAACCTTTGTTTAATGATTGGAAGATAATCATTAAATCATTACTTTTAATAGCAAAATAACCGAGGAAAATCTTGAAAGTCGACATTAAAGGAAAAATTAAAAATGTTGGCCTATGCATATGACAAAATGTTATTCTCCAATAAAATATTTATACCAAATGACTTTAACAGCAATGAAATGTTTATTAAGTGATAACACAAAGTAGTCTTATAGTAGTGTATACTTATCTCAAATAAGTTCAAAGTAGAAAATTAGAAAAAGTGATAAAATATTAGCTTTGGGTAAAGGTCATCTGTGGTCCTGGACTCCTATGGTAGGATTCCCCAATTCCACACTCTTCTGTTCATGAAAGATGTGATACAAACTTTCATGGATTTTCACAACTTTTCACATGTTTAAAGTCTAGTGGACCTAGGCTATCATTCTCCTAAATATTTCCCTGGTGTGACAGATATACATATTGCATATAAATTCAAGACATCTAGGGTTTATTGTTATCTCTATATTCTAGCATGGAATTCAGGGCTAAGTTCATTTTAATGTTTTTGATAGGAAACATACAGTCTTTAGTCATCATGCATGTTATTTATTTTCAATTGGAGAAAGTATAATACTTACATCTAATCGAGACTCAAATACGACCAGTTCTTGACATATCATACATTTCAACAAAATGGCAGATTGTCACAAACAGTTGTTGAACTGAGAAGCTTCTCCAAATTATGGTAGGTAATTACTAGTCTGTGGCAAATGCCACAATATTCAGAAACCTACTCTCACATTTAGTATAAGCAATTTCCATTCCAGTGGGTTTGCTCACATACTCACATGTACTATATTATGAAGAATTTTAAGGCAAACCCTTCATTTTGTTTCTCCCCTAAGTGTGATGTTAAAAAATATGATTCTAGTTTCCATCATGTAGTTTTAGATTTATTTACATACACTGATGGTTCTGCATAATCTTGGAAATTAAACACTAACCAGAGAAAAGGGATGGGTATATGAATATGTATATGAATATATATATATAATATACATATGTTCGCATACACATATTCAAGGAGAGATGGATTATGGAAAGAAAAAGCTAAGTATCAAATAATGAAAGTCAGAAAGTTTGTGTAAAAGATCAGAAAGGATGAATATTTGGGGGGAAAAATAACTTTTGCTACCACCCATTGTTGTCTTAGCACTGAGTGCTGCTTCTTTACAGCCATCAGCAGTAGTAGGGAAGATGTCAGTGTCTTCATCAAATAGGCACAAAGTGACCAGCTGACTTTGGGCTCTGAGTGTCCCAACCTTACTCTCTGAGAATCCCCAGGGCTGAGTGTGGCAATTCTAGGAGACTGAATTGTATCAATTGTGCTTTACCTCTCACAGCTAAAAATTTAAGTTTAGACATGGAAATTCTCAACAGTGGTGATTGGTGGAGTTCTCCTGTGCCCCTGAACAGGGATCAGAGCATGACAACCTGTAGCCCCCAACTAGTTCCTGCTTCAAGTTTTATTGTAACACAGCCATACTCTCATTCTCATAGATCTAGAGCTATTGCTGCACCACAAGCGCAAGCTTGATTGGTGTGGGATAATTGGTCCTCACAACCAAAAATATTCATTATTTTGTCTTTTAAAGAAGAAAATTGCCAATTCTTACCCTGAGTTAAAACTAATTCCTAGCCTTTGATCTCTGTTCAATACACATTATGAGCATAGCTGACACGTTCTGAATGAGAATTAATAACCAAAATACGTACATACATATTTAAAATAGTACCTCAGAAAAAGATGAACAGAACAATACAGGTCATACGAAGCAAACAAAACAAAACAGATTTAAAAAATCGAATATGTCTGTTAAAGATAGATTATTGATTGATAATAGGTATTAAAATTAAAATCAAGATTCATTTAAAATGAATAAAGTATAGATATTAGGCATGAAAAATGTGAGTTGAAATAAAGAAAAAAATATTAGTCAGTGGTGGATTAGAAGATTAGATATTTCTGAAAAATAAATTGGTTCATTTGAATATTCGTTTAAGGAGTTCTCCAAAAGAGGGCAAGAAAAATTAAACAGGCATGGACAACAAATAAATAGAATGACAAAAATTTTGTGAAGGAGAAAAGAAAATTGAAAAGGAAAATATTTGAAGAAATAATGGAGGTAGTCTTCATATTCTGGTAGTATGTCAGGCTCTTGCTTTACCACTAAAAACACCTAAAATTAGTGAGTTTTACAACGTTTTCTTAAAAGATCAAAGGCTGACATGATAGGAAGTAGTCTAGGAAACATTGAGAACTCACAGAGGCAAACTCAACAAAAAGGTGGTATTTTCCCTGAGGCCATTTGCCAAACTTTGCAAATCTGAGCTTTCAGGTTTGAGGTGTACTTGGGTGTGAGAGCTGAGAAGAAAAGGCAGGCTTCTCTGAAAGAATGGAGTCTAATAGGAAACTTCCATTAAACCAGAGACCTCAAATCCCAAGTCCGTATTTAAGAGTTAACTAGCTGTATGTGCTTGGTCATCCTGCCTTCTTCAGGAAATGAAAATATAGTGTCTTGGTACCGATCAGATCAGATGGGGAGGGTGAAGGACCCAACCCAGAAAGCTGGAGCCACGGGCAGCTCTCAAGATCACATTGCTGGGGTGTTGTGGGGAAAACAAACGACAAAACAGAACAAAAGCCTTCCTGTTGCAAATGTACCATATTTCACTGTTTTACATTTCACTTTTGATCACATCTTAACATTTTACATAATAACATGGCACAGTCAGGATGTGTATTGTAGTTGTTAAAAATTCCATGTCCATTGTGACATAATTGTCATCCCCAATGATCATCAAAAATGGAGTGTCAGTATTCTAGGAAAACATACAGAGGCAATAGCTGGGCATTCTTTCAATAAACCCTGCATTACTTTCAAATGGATTTTTCAAAGTGAAGAAAATACAAGAAAGAGTTCCTAGCCCAGGTAAAGTTATTTTGCTTATAGTTTTCTTTCTGTAAATACAAAATGACACATAATTTAAATTAGACTAAATACATTTTTAAATAAAAATGTAAGAGAACTTTTTATTATTTGTTTGCATTACTTAGTGATTCATAAAATACTGTGCTTTTTATTGTTGGCATCTTTGTTTTAATGATAATGGTTGTGGCTGCAGATAAATGGTAACACATAAACACCAAATGGAAGTGTAATCACCTCTTGTTTACATAAACACACCTATCCCAAATATTAAAGAACAGGCACAAATAATTTTCCAATTAAAATAGCTTGTGTCCAAATAAAACTAACCACACAACCAACAGTTTGCTATGAGCTAACACTTGGAATAACAATGCAAAGCAGATAAAAAGTCAGTTAATACTCTCAAACACTAATTTAAGTATGTTTAGCACACTCAAAAAAGTATAAAAGACTTAAAAATGTTTTAAGGGGCAATTATATGTGAAGTAACATAGCAGAATGTTTAAATGAAGAATTTAGTAATTTGGATGAATTAAATTCATCCAGTAAACTGGATGAATTTAGAAACAGCTGAAGGGAGAATCTTTAAACTGGAAGATAAGCCAGAAAAAATTTCAGAAAGAGAAAATGAAAAAAATACTAAAGTGTAATTAAGAGACAGGAAATATGAAAAATCATGATAAATCTCAGATATCTAAAAAGAAAAATTAGATTGACAGCAAAATTTAAGCCCTAAATCCTTGTAAAGAAAATGTGCTAATAAATATGGACACCAAAGGTTTTAGTCAAAAAATGTATTCACATGAAATAAGCAGTATTAAAATATTCTAATTTATTTCCCTTATGTGTATTTTCACAAGAATGGCATGGGACCAACAAAACCATGTGGGACCAACAAAACCATGTGTAAATGGGTCTAAAATATTTGTTAATTTGTAACTTTACTTTTAAAGAAAAGAATCTTGTAAGAACAAGGACCAATAAAATGTATTTACTGGCAGCTTCTATTGAAGGAAATTCACAAATATGTATTTCAGGAAGATCAGAAATGATCCAAGAGTGAATACTTGGAATAAAAGAAAGACTGAGAAGCAGAAATGTTTTAAAATAATAAAATAATTTAAAAATTATTTTTAATTATTAAAATTATTTATTTGGGGTTAAGATAAAAGAACAATTAAAAAGCAATACCAAATTAAGTTTTAAGTTGGGAATAAATGAATGTATTCAAAATGTTTTGTTCAAGATGAAGTTTCATTTTTCCTAAGACATTGAATTATTTCAGACTTGGAGAGGAACATATTTTGTAATTTCTAGAATTAAAATGAAACTAGTATTCAAAGTAGTAGAAAGGGAAATGATGGAAATAATATCTAATTGGTTTTAAAAATGTGGAAAAACCAATGAAAATAAGCAAAATCATAAAACTAGAGAAATAATAGTAAAAGACAATTACATAGGAAATAAAAATAGAATTGATACTAATTAAAAATAAAGTAAATAGAATAGAGTCTGCAGTTTAGACACAATTTCATTTAGAGTGTTGATCAAAATAAACTATGATGCTGTCTCCACTCTTAGAACATTAGGGTACAGAAAATGGTATGAAAGGAAGGACAGAGGGATGTCTGTCATGATAGTACCAAAGAATGCTTACACATGCATCAGAATAAAGTTGATCTTAAGGAAAAGTGCACTACTGAGGATAAAAGGAATCACATCACAATTAGATAAGGCTTTGTGCGCCCTTGTAATGGAGACCACATGAAAATGAATGAGACTATCTTTGAGTTCTACAGTGTGACAGGAAGAGGTACTTTCTCAGTATGTGAGATGAACAGTGGAAATGTGCTTGCTACACTGGAGAGCTGTGTCTGTAGGTTGGATCTTTCTGAGTGAAGGAGGGAACTGATCTCATGTAGGTTTGGGAAGCATGAAGTTCAGAGATGGCAGTTTCAGAGCCAGGAAGAATTGTAGATTCATTAATTTTTAACTGGGGGAATTAAAGTTATGAGATTTGAAGTACCTAGAATTCACTGACTTGAATTCAATGTTGATTTGGAATGATTTAAAAACTGGCTTAATGACTGGTTTCTTGATAACAACAGTGTGGGTGGATAAGAATTTCTGTTATTTTTCTTATTCTCATTCGCATAAAGCCCTTTTCTAATTGTGACATGGACTAGTGCAATACTTTGAGGGCATTTCATAGCTTGGAATATGTTTATCAGGAAATAAGAAAATCTAAAATGCTAAATTAAATATTTAGCACGCGAATTTGGAAAAGAGCAGAGTAGACTAAATACGTGCAGACTATGATGTCGGGAGTTGGTGTCTGTGACTGTGTAAGTGACTAGCCTTAGGGCAATGTCTCCATGCACTGTGCTGGAAGGCAGTGTCAGAAACAGCACTGAAGACAGACACAAGGACACTTGTCCACAGCCTGAAGTCTAGAGCTTGGGGCAGGAGGAGTGTGGCAAACAAACAGGAAATAGGATGAGCTACACACACAATAAAACAACTCCATTTATCTCAATTAAATGCAGGAGAAGGAAGTCACATATTTTGCAAGAACATTTTGAGATTAAAAAAAAAAACACTTACACTTATCAGAATGCTTGTGTCTGGGGTGGTGCAATGGGAGTGGAGATGACAGGGAGGCAGAGGAGAGCAGGGAGAAATAAAGCAAGAGGAGCAAGGCGCCAGGTACCAAGTGAGGGAGGAAGAGGGGCAGCAGGGGAACCCAGCAGGGGACAGTAGAAGAGCCTAGAAGACAGAGGGAGGGGACAGGAAAGGATCTAAAGGGAAAAGAAAACAGAGGTGAAAAGAAACTGAGAAGAAATGAAGGGAAGGAAGAAAGGAAAAGAGAGAGGAAGATGAAGAAAAATAAGATAAAGGAAAAGTAAGTAGAGGAGAAAGGGGAAGAAAAGGAGGAGAACAGCCCTTAGTGAAGCTGTGCCAATGCCCTGTGAGATGCCAAGGAACTCCCCCAACCATCTCCACCTGGGCTTTGAAACGTGAAGAAGAGATCAGGCATCTAATGAAATAATGATGGAAATGGGTATGGGGCATAGCAAATGGTCATAAAATATTTGTTTAACATATGCTCTGAAGTTCAAATGATTTGTATTCTCTGATTCTTTCATGCATGGGCATGAAAACATGGGCTTGTTGCCTATAAAAATTGATGACTTGGTTCTCCCTGAGAAGCATCTAACTTCATCTTAAGGATGAAGTAACCTTTTCCATAAAGTAATTGCTTAGAGATGAAGCCTCCAAGCAACCTTTTCCACAAAATAATCAAGCTTTTGTTGGCAAAGCAAAAATAAACGACCCTTATCTGGTTTTTGGAAAATCAATGAGGAAATGTACAAAGAGAAGCAACCCTAATGTGTCCTATCACCATGGCTACCTGTCACTCTGGTCCATTTTTGCATATCTCTTGTACACAATGATCTCTATAGATTTTTCTTTCATTCTACTGGGAGGAGCATTCTCATTTTTATTATGTACTATGTTATCAAGATTCTTGAAATCTCATAGAAAAATTAAAATAAAATATAATAAAGGCACCATTTCTTGTTTCATTAAGAACATTCTACATATCTTACTTCAAGTTATATACATATATATATATACATAGATTGCAATTTTATATGCAGATTTTAATCTATAAACTAATGTATTACCTTAATGTGTTCATTATAGAAAATGTCTGCTTATTAAATAACCATTCCATTGCCCAAATCATTTCTGATATTCTTTTTTGGAATTGTACAAAAAGTTACTTTATGTAATGAATATATACACATTTTCCATGTTAGTTAATTTCATCACGACTTGTTTTTAAAAATGAAAAATATATACATGTTATACTCCCCATTTCACAGATTGAGTGATATTCTCCTGTTTCCCCAAATTAAATTCACTCATAAATAATGTAAATTTCATACTATTCATATATAAAGATTGACCCACAGGCTCTCAAAACAAACAAGCCAACCAACAAAAGTTCATGAACCTATACATCAAGTATCTGAATGATTTCCTTGTATTCTTTCCTATTTTAATGGTTGAATTATGTTCAATTATCAAAGAAAAAGAGAAGTATTCTCCTAAAAGCACACAGAATAGCCAAGATTTGTAAAAAGTTTTGACTCCACTTTAATTAATCTGCAATTCTTTCTTTACTGAATTACACCAGGCATAATAATATTAATATGGTAACTTGTTGGCAAGACACAAGATTTTTGAGGAAAAGCCCAAAACTGTCTTTCAAAGAAGACCAGAGCCTCGGCTTTCAGTAGTTTTCAACAACACAGAAATGGTTAAGCTTAACTTGTGTGAAATTCACTCCTTAAATTACAGTAGAGGAATATGCAGAAGTGAATGTTCTGAAATAAACAAAGGAATTGGGGATGGTTTTAGGTTACAGATTTCCATGGGTCCGAAGGACTTGAATTTGTCGTCTGCCTTATTGCTCTTGATTGTTTTCTAACCTTAAATAATGAAAGGCACCAGGAGATTCTTAAAGATCCTTTTCTTTGCCACCATCCCTAGGCAAGAAGGAGGAATTAGCCTTGTAACCAGATCCTTATGGGCTCTGCATTTAATTTTAAGCAAGAAACTGGAGACTAAAGATGTAAGACTGCCTGTGAACAGCAGAGGGCAGTATTTACTCGTGCCTGACCAAAATTTGGGCTCAGAAAGTTTCAAGTTTGGAAGGGTTCCTGTGGCAAAAAAAATGTATGACATATGCCCTATATTTGCATTGTTTGGCTTAAATTCATATTTTTAAGTTGGTTCCCTTAAAGGGGAAAAATACTGACCTGATTTCTACTTTTTTTTTTTTTTTTTCCTTTTAAAAAAGGAAGGCACGCCTTCACAAAAATTAGCTGTGGTAAATAGCAGGGGCGCTAATCTAAATGTAGTCCGTGGCATGTGGGCATTTTTAAAAATTAGGCTTCAATTTCATTGTATTTATTCCGATTTTCTCCTGTCTATTCTTCTTCCTAACCAAAACCAAAACGAAACTCTATTGAATTTCCTTTGTCTTCCAAATGTAACGGGGAAATACTCCATCAGGGATCAAAATTCCAAACTAACTTCTCAACAGGAAGGAATCTTCCTCATTCCAAAGGGCTGCTTTGTTATTGTTGTTGAAACAGTAAGATTTGGGCTACCAACACCTGGAATCCAGTTGGGAAGCAGAACAATACATAACAAACGATAATAATAAACGCTGAGTTCCCCTGACTTGTCCTAGGGGAAATTAAAGAGAGGTTGGTACTCAGGCCCTTAGTCACTTGGAAGGTGGGGGCCAGGGCCGGATGGGTGCAGGTTTAGGTTTAGCTCGCCCCACACTACAGATGCTCGCTGCGTTCTGGAAGGAATGAGTTGGGTTGGGTTTAGATTCGGTCGGATCCTTGCATTCACAGAGAAGGGGCAGGAAACGGTTAACGCAAATCTGCGCTGTGCATTCCCAGACAGGCTTTGCTTAATCCTTCCTCCCTGCTTTAGCAGACCCTCGCCCCCCGCCTTTCTTTTATTTCTCTCGACCCCCTTACCCCTGAGTTATTACTAGCATAACAACCTAGCGGTCTTCCCCCCAGACCCTGCCACTAAAGTTATTTATCTGCAAACCTGACCCCACCCCCATCTATTCTGCGGCAGCCTTTTGCTGTTAGTGCGCTGACGCCGGCCAAGATTTGACCAAAAGGGAAAAAAAGACAGAGAAAGGGGGAAAAAAAATTCAACCCCCTTCTTAGCGCCTCCGCCTGCCGGGCTCCCACACCGGACCGCCTCCAGCCCTCTGGGAGGCCGGAGTGATTAGCATCCCGAGAAGCCAGTCGGAGGTCGGGAGCGGAGGAGGGCGCCCGCGGTAGGAGTGCCAGGCGGGGCTGCTCCGCTCGGGCCCAATGGGGCTGCGGCGAGGGAGGGGCGGTAGGTGACAGCACCGGGAGCTAGGGGGAGTCCGGGCGAACTAAAGTGCGGGGATCAATGAGTGGCGAGCAAAGTTTCTGAGTCCTGCTGCAGTTCGCGGTCTTCCCTCCCCCTCTGTTTGTGTTTCGGCGACGCGCTGCGTGTGTGTGTGTGTGTGTGTGTGTGAGCGTGCAGCGGGGAAGGGGCGGGGAGAGTGTGGGGGACCGGGCGGACGCCGAGAGGGACTCGCGGCGCTCCAGCTCCGCGGCGGTGCAGCCTTCAGCCCCGCAGGAGGAGGACCGCGCTGACAGGCGCTGGCCCGAGCCGCCGAGCCGCCGACTCCCGGCCTCCGCCGCCGACGGCGAAGGGGCAGAGGGACCGACCACCCCGCCCCGCACAAACGCCTTGTGGATTACAAAGTGAAACTGACACGGGACAATAAAAGCAAAGATAACCAGGGCAGGGCGAGGCGCGCTGGAGGGGGCTTCTGGCCGCGGCCGCGGAGAGAGATGCCCCTGGCATGGTGAGGGGAGGGGACTTCGGGACCGCGCGCAGCTCCTGCCAGACCCCTGCGAGGCCGAGAAGAAAGGGGGAGCTGCGCTCGATTTGGATGTACAAATAATGGGTCGGCAGGCGCCCCGGCAGTGGTGAAAGATGCCTTGGAGCGCCGGCTGCTGCCTGTGCCGGACCAAGGGCTCGAAGCCGCAGCAGGGGCCGCGGCGGTGGTGGCTGCAGGAGGGCAAGGGACGGAGCTGAGCGCTCCCGGGTACCGGAGCCCGAGAGAGAGCCGGAGACTGGAACGCAGTTCCCCTACTGCCTGCGCGCAGACGCCGCCGCCTGGGCCTCCGCGGCCACTGCCGCCGCGCTGTCGGAGGGGCGTTGCAGCCTGGCTCTCCAGCAGTGGGGACCCGAGGAAATTCCTCATCCTCAGCACTTGGGAAAGGAATTCGACTCTCGGGTTCCCCATCGTTCCCTCCCCGGTGCACAGTTGTGCTTTCCGAGGCCACCAACGTGTTTGCTCTTCCCTCTTGAGTTCCTTCGCTTTGGGTAAGTGCTAAAGTTTTAGAAGAGAATTGTTTGCAGTGAGTCCTCATCTATCTTAAACAGCCTCTTTCAACTCGCATCCGCCCGGGCGAAAACGCTCAGACTCCGGATTAATAAACGAAGTAAAGGGGGAAACACAAGCGGTCTGAGGAACTTTTCTGGGACCTCTGCTCCCCGGAGCGTCCCGCGGAATGCCCCGCTGCTTTGGACCACAGCATCTCTCTTGCACTACGCGTCCAGCTGGCTACCTGGAGCCTTTTGCTGATGGGACTAACTTTTGCGGGACTGGGCTTGTTTTGAAATAGCAGAGGTCTCAGACCGAGCTGAATTTTTGCCGGCGCTACTTAATTTCTGTAAATATTGTTCTGTTTTCTTCACCCTTCCTTTTCGTCACACCGTCCCAGGGAGCCAGGACCATGAACTTGGCAGCAGACAAGACTCCTGGCCGCCGGTGGCTCCCTCTGCACGCTCTTTCAGTTTTTCGGCTCCTTCGAGTGCTTTGGCTGCTGTCCCTGCTCCCGGGGCCCGCCTGGGTCCGCGCGGCCGAGCAGCGCCAGGTGTTCCAAGTGCTGGAAGAGCAACCTCCCGGCACTCTGGTAGGCACCATCCAGACGCGCCCCGGCTTCACCTACCGTCTCAGCGAAAGCCACGCCCTGTTTGCCATAAACAGTAGCACCGGCGCCCTGTACACCACCGCCACCATCGACCGCGAGAGCCTGCCCAGCGACGTGATCAACCTGGTCGTCCTTTCCAGCGCGCCCACCTACCCTACTGAAGTGCGAGTGCTGGTGCGGGACCTCAACGACAACGCCCCGGTCTTCCCGGACCCCTCCATCGTGGTCACTTTCAAGGAGGACAGTAGCAGCGGACGTCAAGTTATCTTGGACACGGCCACCGACTCGGACATCGGCTCCAACGGTGTGGACCACCGCTCCTACCGCATCATCAAGGGCAACGAGGCGGGCCGCTTTCGCCTGGACATCACCCTGAACCCCAGCGGCGAGGGCGCGTTCCTGCATCTAGTGTCCAAGGGCGGACTGGACCGCGAGGTCACGCCACAGTACCAGCTCTTGGTCGAGGTGGAAGACAAGGGAGAGCCGAAGCGACGGGGTTACCTTCAGGTAAATGTGACAGTGCAAGACATAAATGACAATCCCCCCGGTTTTTGGCAGTTCCCACTACCAGGCGGGGGTGCCGGAGGATGCGGTCGTGGGCTCCACCGTCCTCCAGGTGGCGGCGGCGGACGCAGATGAAGGTACCAACGCGGACATCCGTTATCGACTGCAGGACGAGGGGACCCCCTTCCAGATGGACCCAGAGACAGGGCTTATCACCGTGCGAGAGCCCCTGGACTTCGAGGCCCGGCCCCAGTACTCGCTTACGGTGCAGGCAATGGACCGAGGCGTGCCCTCCCTCACTGGTCGCGCCGAAGCGCTGATTCAGCTGTTGGATGTAAATGACAATGACCCGGTGGTGAAGTTCCGCTACTTCCCTGCCTCCTCGCGCTACGCCTCGGTAGATGAGAACGCTCAGGTAGGTACTGTGGTGGCTCTGCTCACGGTGACTGACGCAGACTCCCCGGCAGCCAACGGGAACATCTCCGTGCAGATTCTTGGGGGCAATGAGCAGCGCCACTTTGAAGTGCAGAGAAGCAAAGTACCAAACCTGAGCCTAATCAAAGTGGCCAGCGCCCTGGACCGTGAGCGCATCCCTTCCTATAACCTCACAGTTTCGGTCTCTGATAACTATGGGGCGCCCCCTACCGCAGAGGTGCAGTCGCGCTCTTCCGTGGCAAGCCTGGTGATTTTTGTCAATGACATCAATGATCATCCTCCTGTTTTCGCACAGCAAGTGTACAGAGTAAACCTGAGCGAGGAGGCGCCTCCAGGGAGCTATGTGTGTGGGGTGTCTGCCACTGATGGCGACTCTGGTCTCAATGCTAATCTGCGTTACAGCATCGTCTCTGGCAACGGACTAGGATGGTTCCGAATTAGTGAACATAGTGGCCTGGTGACCACTGGGGCTGCTGGGGGCCTTGACCGTGAACTTGCTTCTCAGATTGTACTGAATATCAGTGCCCGGGACCAGGGAGTTCATCCCAAGGTGTCCTATGCTCAGCTTGTAGTAAATCTCCTGGATGTGAATGATGAGAAGCCAGTATTTAGCCAGCCAGAAGGGTATGATGTGTCTGTGGTTGAGAATGCGCCGGCAGGGACAGAACTACTGGTGCTTGGGGCGACTGATGGGGACCTAGGTGACAATGGGACAGTGCGCTTTTCACTACAAGAGGCTGAGAGTGACCAGAGGTCCTTCCGTCTGGATCCTGTATCTGGGAGGTTGAGTACTATCTCCTCCTTGGACAGAGAGGAGCAAGCCTTCTACTCCCTGGTGGTCTTGGCCACAGATCTAGGCTCCCCTCCCCAGTCATCAATGGCTCGCATAAACGTGAGCCTCCTGGACATGAACGACAACAGCCCAGTGTTCTACCCTGTGCAGTACTTTGCACATATTCAGGAGAATGAGCCTGGAGGCAGCTATATCACCACAGTGTCTGCCACTGACCCAGACTTGGGTCCCAATGGAACTGTCAAATATAGCATATCTGCTGGGGACAGATCTCGTTTTCAGATCAATGCTCAGAGTGGGGTTATTTCTACAAGAATGGCCCTAGATAGAGAAGAAAAAACAGCTTACCAGTTACAAATAGTGGCTACCGATGGTGGCAATTTGCAATCTCCCAGCCAGGCAATAGTGACCATCACAGTGTTGGACACTCAGGACAACCCGCCTGTATTCAGCCAGGCTGCCTACAGCTTCGTGGTGTTTGAGAATGTGGCTGTGGGGTACCATGTGGGCAGTGTGTCGGCATCCACCATGGATCTCAATTCCAATATCAGTTATCTCATTACTGCTGGGGATCAGAGAGGTGTGTTTTCCATCAACCAGGTCACGGGGCAGCTGACCACAGCAAGTGTGATTGACAGAGAAGAGCAGTCCTTTTATCAGCTGAAGGTAGTAGCCAGTGGGGGAACAGTGACTGGAGACACTGTGGTTAACATCACAGTAAAGGATTTGAATGACAACTCTCCTCATTTCCTTCAGGCAGTAGAGAGTGTGAACGTGGTGGAGAACTGGCAGGCGGGTCATAGCATTTTCCAGGCCAAAGCTGTGGACCCCGATGAAGGTGTCAATGGCATGGTGTTCTACAGTCTTAAGCAGAATGCCAAGAATCTGTTTGCTATCAATGAAAAGAGTGGTAACATTAGTCTACTAGGGCCCCTCGATGTGCACACTGGCTCCTACCAGATAGAGATCTTGGCATCTGATATGGGGGTCCCACAGCTTTCCTCCAGTGTCATCTTAACAGTTTATGTCCATGATGTAAATGACAACCCACCAGTGTTTGACCAACTCTCTTATGAGGTCACCCTTTCTGAGTCAGAACCTGTGAATTCTCGATTTTTTCAAGTGCAGGCTTCTGACAAGGATTCAGGAGCAAATGGTGAAATTGCATACACCATCGCTGAAGGAAATACAGGGGATGCTTTTGGCATATTCCCAGATGGTCAGTTGTATATAAAAAGTGAACTGGACCGCGAACTTCAAGACAGATATATGTTTTACTGGTTGTTGCTTCTGACAGAGCAGTGGAACCCCTTAGTGCTACTGTGAATGTCACTGTAATTTTAGAAGATGTAAATGATAACAGACCTCTTTTTAACAGTACCAATTACACATTTTACTTTGAAGAGGAGCAGAAAGCTGGGTCATTTGTGGGCAAAGTAAGTGCTATAGATAAAGACTTTGGGCCAAATGGAGAAGTAAGGTATTCTTTTGAGATGGTGCAACCAGATTTTGATTTGCATGCCATCACTGGGGAAATTACAAGTACTCATCAGTTTGACAGGGAGTCTCTCATGAGGCGGAGAGGGACTGCGGTGTTTAGTTTTACAGTCATAGCAACAGATCAGGGCCTCCCCCAGTCTCTCAAGGACCAGGCCACGGTACACGTTTACATGAAGGATATAAATGATAATGCTCCCAAATTTTTAAAAGACTTTTACCAAGCTACAATATCAGAGACAGCAGCCAACCTGACACAGGTTTTAAGAGTATCTGCCTCTGATGTTGATGAAGGTAATAATGGACTTATTCATTATTCTGTAATTAAGGGAAATGAAGAAAGACAGTTTGCTATAGACAGTGCCTCTGGTCAGGTAACACTGATTGGCAGATTGGACTATGAAGCAACACCTGCCTATTCCCTTGTAATTCAAGCTGTGGATTCAGGGACAGTCTCCCTCAATTCGACCTGCACCCTACATATTGATGTTTTAGATGAAAATGACAATACTCCTTCTTTCCCTAAATCGAAACTGTTCGTTGATGTTTTGGAAAACATGAGAATTGGTGAACTTGTGTCTTCTGTTACTGCAACTGATTCTGATTCGGGTGACAATGCTGACTTACATTACAGCATCACTGGGACTAACAACCACGGAACATTTAGTATTAGCCCCAACACTGGGAGTATATTTTTGGCCAAAAAATTGGACTTTGAAACACAGTCTTTGTATAAATTAAATATAACTGCAAAAGACCAAGGAAGGCCTCCCCGTTCATCGACCATGTCAGTGGTTATACATGTGAGGGACTTCAACGACAATCCTCCCAGCTTCCCTCCTGGAGATATTTTCAAGTCTATAGTTGAGAACATTCCCATCGGTACCTCTGTCCTCTCGGTGACGGCACATGACCCAGATGCAGATATCAATGGGCAGCTGTCCTATGCCATCATTCAGCAGATGCCAAGAGGCAATCACTTCAGCATCGATGGCGTCAAGGGGACTATCTATACCAACGCCGAAATAGACCGGGAATTTGCTAACCTCTTTGAGTTGACAGTAAAAGCCAATGATCAAGCTGTGCCGATTGAAACCAGAAGGTATGCTTTGAAAAATGTGACCATCTTGGTGACAGACCTTAATGACAATGTCCCAATGTTCATCTCACAAAACGCCCTGGCTGCAGACCCCTCAGCTGTGATTGGTTCTGTTCTGACGACAATCCTGGCTGCTGACCCGGATGAAGGTGCCAATGGAGAGGTAGAGTATGAGATCATCAATGGGGACACGGACACCTTCATTGTGGATCGGTACAGCGGGGACTTGAGAGTGGCTTCAGCCCTGGTGCCCTCTCAGCTCATCTACAATCTCATAGTTTCAGCAACAGACCTGGGCCCTGAGCGGAGGAAATCCACCACTGAGTTGACTGTCATTCTTCAGGGCCTTGAGGGACCTGTGTTTACCCAACCCAAGTACATCACTATTTTGAAGGAAGGAGAACCCATTGGCACCAATGTCATCTCCATCGAAGCAGCTAGCCCCAGGGGATCTGAAGCCCCCGTGGAGTATTACATTGTCTCAGTTCGTTGTGAAGAAAAAACTGTTGGACGCCTCTTCACCATTGGACGGCACACGGGCATGATCCAGACGGCGGCCATACTGGACCGGGAGCAAGGAGCCTGTCTTTACCTGGTGGATGTCTATGCCATAGAGAAGACCTCGGCTTTCCCCAGAACACAGAGAGCAGAGGTAATGCTTTTGCAGCCCCTTATTATTTGTTGATGTGCTTTTATGAAGATTGTCCTTTTATAATTACTTTCTATAATTATGCACCTTAACTTTTTTTTTGTTGCTAATTTTATAGAGAGGAGCACACAAAAATGTTCTGTCACAAAGACTAACAAAGAATTTCATAGGAGGTGGTGTGGATTCTGGTTACAAATGGCAAATGGGTTTTCACTTTATGGCAATCTCATAGTGAAGGCTAAGGAGACTCTTTAGTCATTTCAGAAGGAAATCAAACCTATTTATCTAAGCTTAATCAATGAATAGACTAAATGCCTTTCAGTAAGAAAGTCTGCTAAAGGATGGGCAGTTTCAGCATTGAGAAATCCCCCTTCCAAAATGCAGAGCGTTGGTAGCAACCAGAAGGACACCTTTGCTTTTTGAGGCAAGTGGTCTTGAACCACGGAGTGACAGTTCATATGGGGATGGTATTAACTTTCACATCCTCAGCAAGCCTGGCCATTTGTAGGCAGTGAGTCACTTGAATGTGCTGAGTCAAGTTTGGGCAGCTGCACTCTGGAAAGCTCTCCTATGCTATTCTCTATGTTCTTTCTCTCCCTTCTCACTCCCTTCGAAGACATCCTGGTGTCTGTCACTCAGCCAAAAACACAAAATATCAAATGTGGTTTGTGATACTTGGCTGGGGCCCAAGCACAACCTGCGGCGACTGGAGGCTCCTGAGATTGCTTGCTTCCATTCCTCTGCTTTTGGGGGAGGCGGGGGCTTTTCCTCATTTTAAATGCTCATTTATTATCATTATCTGTTTGGATTCCCTGTGACTATTTTTTTTAAAATCATAGCTAGCTGTATCTCAGCATATGTATGGCTTGGAGGACATTAGACATAGAGGTATGATTCTTAAAAGAGATACGATTTTTACGGATGTAATTCTAGTGGGGTTCAATTTTATCTTACCTACATTGCCTTACAAGCCTTTCTAGACTGATTATCTTCTTTTATCTATTTATTTTAAAATATCTTATTTAGGAGCTACGTGGTGTAGCTCAGGTCATGACATCATGATTCATATGTAATTTTATCTTGATTTATAGTTCTCTCTCTTCCAAACCCACCCACTGCCTCTACCTTTCTTCTCTGTAATTATGTCTTAGACAGATTTGATGAGTTTTTAAACCAAAATATTTATTAAATGCAGACAATTAAAACATTGCAGACATTGGATGAATTAGTTAATTTAGTTAATTTATAAAGCAAATTATATTATTAGGTGGTGGTGTGTAATTCAATGCACTATATTTCACTTGAACAATATGAAGAGTAAGAATAAATTTTCATTGTTACTCACAGGTTTATTGTGCTGTGATATTTGCTTATTAGATAGGCAAAAATCAGCTAGCATAAACATATTAAATAGTGCTGCCTATATTAATACATTTAATAGACATAAATAAAAATATTAAATAGACATGAAGTTTAAAAATAATTATCAGTAATTTTGTTAGTAATTGGGGATGATGTGCCTGTTACATTTTTAACTTAAAGTAACATCAATAATGCTATCATTAATATTTACTGTTCTCTCTCTATATTTAAAAAATCTAAGGAGAACTCAGTATGATGATTTTTTTTTAATAAAAAGTAATGTTTCAGGATATCTATCCTCTGTGCACCAAAGTGCTGAAATTACAAACCAAGTTTAAGTTACCAAACTCCAGCCACTCCTAAAATTAAAAGCAAATGTTTTTCTGCAAAGAATATTGAAAGTTGTAGTTGTAAGCTGAAATTTCATGTTATTGTTGGTTGTTTCTTTCAAGTATATGCAGTAAAGTGCTTTATTTCTTCCTGCTCAATGAAATTACTATGATTCTGAAAAAAATAAAGGTTATAAATTACCTTTTGGTGTCAGAGGTGATATTTTAATTGTTTGTTTCCAAGTGAAACGTGGTTCAATGCATTTTTAAAAATGTGTTCATCTGCACTGATAGGAATCTGGGTTGCTTACTCAGGTTTCTGGCTGGAGTCCTGGCCCATTACATTCCTCTGGCAAACAGAGGGTCAGCAGGTAAAAAAGAGGAACAGTTCAGCTGGCGTCTTTTCCTAGCTCTGCACTTGGGGTGGGGGGGCTGAGAACTGTGGCTCTGAGACAATTGTGCACATTCTCTTATGCTACCTAGCACATCTAGAGGGTTGGTGTAAATATGAATATCTACGAAGGGTGGCTTTTTGGTTACAGACACAGGAAGTGTTATCTTTTTATTTTGTCTCTTTAAATCCTCAGAAGAGTGTACTTCATCTTGACTTTGTTAAAATAGATCATATAAACTTTTGAACCATTTTTTTTCTATGTTCAACAAAGTATAGAGAAGTTGTGCTGATTTTTTAATGTGTGTTATATAGAGGGAGATGAAACTTAGGGTCTTGGTTGGACCTCAGCCTGACAAGGGGCTTGATTCAATGGATCCTTGTTGTTGGAGAGGCTCATACATTGCCTGGTGTGTAGTAGGTGCTCGGTGCATACCCACTGGAAGAGCTAAGAGCAGAACATAGTTCTCATGCCTCAGGAATAAATCAACAGAGAAAAGCTGGGGCAATGGAGGGTGCTGGGGAAACCTGCCCTGTTCACTGAGCTGACAGAGCATAGTCATCACCCCTCCCACACAAATGACCTGAAGACTGTCAGGAAACTCAGAGAAGGCAGAGGAGTTGCAGTGGGTGGTCTGAGGTGGGGCTTATTGTTTAGGTGGAAGGCAGGATGTGTGGGCGTCCAGGTGCTCAGGCTGTGGTTCTTAAGCTTTCTTTCTCAGCTCTCCTTTGCAGTCCTAAAAAGTGTCCTAAGGAGTGGTGCGTCTTATCTGTGGACATTATTTTTTTTTCTTTTTTGGTACCAGGAATTAAACCCAGGGTGCTGAGCCACATCCCTAATTTCATATATGTATATATATATATATATATATATATATATATATATATATTATATTATATATATATTTGTACCAGGGATTGAACTCAGGGGCACTCGACCTCTGGGCCACATCCCCAGTCCTTTTTTTGTATTTTATTAGAGACAGGGTCTCACTGAGTTGCTAAGTGCCTCACCATTGCTGAGGCTGGCTTCGAACTCGCGATCCTCTTGCCTCAGCCTCCTAAGTGCTTGGATTACAGGTGTGTGCCACTATGCCCAGCCCTTTTAATATTTTATTTAGAGACAGATCTCGCTAAGTTGCTTAGGGCCTTGCTAAGTTGCTGAGGTTGGCTTTGAACTCCTGATCTTCCTGCCCCCGCCTCCTGAGCCACTGGGATCACAGTGCACTCTGAACCATGAGATGCTATTTTTAACATTACAACTGAGGAAAATTTAAAAATACTTATTAATTTATTTTAAAATTGCACTAAGAATGTACCCTTTTATTTAAAAATGAAATCTTTTCCAATTTACAAAATTGAAAAGTGTGTCATTATGTTACATTAAAAATCTTTTTAGCATCTGGCTTAGAAGAATGATAAAGAATGTAATAGAAAAATATTTAAATTTGTTTTGAGTTGACAGATAAAACTACAGGTTTTTATCAAGTACAATATAATGTTTTAAAGTACCTCTACATTGTGCAATGGTTAAATATTGCTGATTTATAAACGTGCTATCAAAACATAGTTATTATTTTTGTGGTGAGAGCTTGTAATAACCACTTTGTTCACATTGATGAAGAATAAAATATTAAAATCTTTAATTGTAGTCCCCTACTGTACAACAGGTTTCTTAACATTTATTCCTTCTGACCATAATGATGAATCTTTTGGCCAACAACTGGCCATCTTCCCACCAACCACCCCAAAATCCAGCAACCACCATAGTTCTTTTACTTCTGTGAGATTAACATTTTTAAATTCCATACATGAGTGAGATACACACATATGTTAGTGTTTCTGCACCTGGTTTATTTCACCTGACACAGCATCCCTCAGGTCATCCATGGTGTCACAAATGGCAGGGTTTCATTTTTTTATGGATAAATAGTATTCCACCACGTGTAGATAAACCACACTTTCTGTGTCATTTATCCCCTGATGGACACTTATGTGGATTTTGTACTTTGGCTATTGTGATTAATTCTGCAAAGAACACAACAGTATAGATGTTTCCTCAACATACCAATGTTCTGGGGTTTGGATATCTACCCAACCATGAGATTGCTGGATTATATAATTATTCTGTTTCTCCATAATGTTTTCATAGTGCCTATATATTTACATTCTCACTGCTATAGTTTGGCACTTAAGTGTCCCCCAAAGACCCATCTATTAGAGGTTTGGTCCCTAGAGTGACAGAATTGGAGGTGGTGAAACCTTTAATAGGTGGGACTTGGTGGGAGGGATTTAAGAAATTGAGGGCTTGCCTTTGCAGGAGGTGGTGGGACTCCAACACTTTCCTCTTCCTCTTCGCTCCCTGGCTTATCATGTAAGCAGCTTTGCTCTGCCAGTGTTCCTGCTATAATGTGCTGCCACATCACAGACCCGAAGAAAGGATGCCAGCTGCTCATGAACTGGAACCTCCAAAATTATAAGCCCAATCCAGCTCTCTGTCTTTATAAGTTGATTATCTCAGGTGTGTTGTTATAGTTATGGACAGCTCACACCACTGACTGCGTTAGGGTCCACTTTCCTTTAAATCCTTACCAGCACTGTCTTGTCTTCTTGCTAGTGTTGATTGTACTAGAGTGAGGTGATATTTCACTGCAGTTTTGATTTGCATTTCCCTGCTTATCATTGATGTAAAACATTTTTAAATACACCCGTTGGTCACTTATGTCTTCTTTTGAGAAATATCTATTCAGATCCTTTGTCTAGCTTTAAATCCATTTATTTCTATTCTGCTGGTGAGTGGATTGAGTTCCTTTTATACTTCAGGTACTAACCCCTTGTCAAATGTATGTCTTATAAATATATTCTAACATGCTGCAATTTTGTGTTTCACTGTATGAACTGATTCCTCTTCTGTTTGGAAGTCTTTTTAGTTTTTTTTTTTTTTTTTTTTTTTGTGGTACCGGAGATTGAACTCAGGGGCACTCGACCACTGGGCCACATCCCCAGCCCTTTTTTGTATTTTATTTAGAGACAGGGTCTCACTGAGTTGCTAAGTGCCTCGCCATTGCTGAGGCTGGCTTTGAACTCGCGATCCTCCTGCCTCAGCCTCCCAAAGTGCTGGGATTACAGGCGTGCGCCACCGCGCCCGGCTAAGTCTTTTTAGTTTGATGTAACTATTGGTCAACTTTTGCTAGTATTGGCTGTGCTTTTGAGATCTCATTAAAACACATCATTGCCAAGGCCATGTATTGAAGCATTTCCCCTGTATTTCTTCCAACAGTCTCATAATTTCAGGTCCTACAGGTCTTGAGTCCAGTGTGAGTTAATTTCTGTGCCTTTTGGCAGAGGTCTGATTTCACATTGCTGCATATGGATATCAAATTTTGCCAGCACCTTTGTCCTTGTCCATGTGTGTTCTGGGCACCTTTGTTGAGAATCAGTTGGTTGCAAGTGTGTGGATCATTTCTGGGCTCTCGGCGCTTTCCTCTTTGTCTCTGTATCTCTTTGTATGCCAGCACCAGGCTATTTTGATCTCAGAAAAGCCTTTAGGTATATTGACTCTCAATTTCATTGTGATGGTTGGAAGTTATTCAAAGTTTGAATTTTTCCTTGAAAGCTCAAGTTTTACCATTAGAAACACATATTGTCAGCTATTTTCCTTGAAGTGCCAAGCTCCCTTTGTTCATTAAAAAAAAAAAAAAAAAAAAAAAAAAAAAAAAGGCATAGCTGCTGCTGTTCTTTCAAGTATTTCAAGTAGAAATGCTGATCCAGGGGTGAAGCTCTGCTTTGGCCCCCAGAACTCTCTCTCTCTCTCTCTCTCACACACACACACACACACACACACACACACACTGTGCATTGAGACCATTGCAGCAACAATGTCCAGAATTCTTTGTACCTGTTTTGGTCTTTGTCATGCAGAATATTGAAAAGAAATTGCAAGTGGAATCTTGGTTTAACATAATTAATAATTTCACCATTTATTCAAGGAAGTTTTTTTTTTTTTTTTTTCCACTTTTTCAGTGAAACTTGTATAAGTACAAGTTTTTGTTGTTTTTGTTTTTTAGTGTGAGTACCTGGCAGAAAAGAATGCAATTACTGCTAAAATTTTGTTAGCTGCTTTCTGATCTGTGCTAGGATCCTGCAGTTTAGTTTCTTCCAGCCTTGCTTATGTGTGCCTCTACTGTAAATGTTAGCACAGCAAACAAGACAAACATTGTTTTCCAATATTATGAAAACCATTGGACTTACCAGGCCTCTTTAATTAAAAAAAAAAAAAAGACGCTAGAAATAATATATTAAAAGTATGTTTAAAGTGTTGAATGGATGAACTATTATTCACTAAGAGCTAGAGTGAGTTTTAGAAATCAGATAATAAATTATTTTCACAATGAAGCTGTGAAGATTTCCAAGAGAAGCAATGGAGCCAGTTGTAAGGTTAGTGCTGGGTACACAGCTAAGAAATTATTGAATTCCAGAGGGTTTAGAACTGGAGTTGTTCACCTTAGATTATATGTCTGTATGTCCTGTGTGTTATAATTCACATGTAGAACGATGAGCATCGGAGCTGGGTATATAATAGTAACTGTGGTCATGATCAGAATTGCCATGTTTGGTTATTGGGTGAAACAGTAAGTGCTTTTTAGAGAATGTTATCATCTGAAATGCAAAATGTAAAACAACACGAATAACATCATTCCCATTTCATAGTTGTGGGAATTGACACCTAGAAAAGTTAAGTAACGTACATTCACATAGAAAGGAAGATTGCGTGCAAACTTGGGTCCCTCCAGAATTTTTATCCTTAACTGTTCTGTTGTATCCCATTCCGTTCCATTCCATTCTAAGCCAAGGCAATTTGTCTTCACTTGTGAGAAAGTTCTTTACTCTGTCCATGTGAGAATATGTGTGAGTCCTGTAAGAATCCTGTTTTCACTCCCGTATGTGTTCTCAAGTCTTTAAGAAGTATTACAATGGACTGTGTGAGCCAAGGGAAAAGAAGAATTTCCCTTCCTCCATCAAGGCCTCCCGCAGGTGCAGGCTGCTAGGGTCAGCTGCTGAAGCGAGCCAGGACCCCGGAGGGCCCCGTGGACGTGTTCCTGGAGAGGGAGGAGGTGGGGGTGGGAGCAGAGCTGAGGACAGGTAGAGCGCAGGCCAGGAGGGAGGCGCCCTCCCCCACCCCCACCCCCCCCCCCCCCCGCCCCCACTGCCCGCGGTGGAGAGTTGGGTTTTGGATTCCCAGATGGCAGATGCCCCTCTGTGAAGGAGCAGTGACGGTTTTGAGTAGATGAGGCGTGAAGATTTTATTAAGGGGAGGAAACGTTGTAGGACTTCCTCTGCTTTTGAACTCCAGAGCGTTTCTCTAAAAAAAAAAAAAAAAAGAAAAAAAAAAAAAAAAAACCTGTGATTATTTTCTGATTTCTTTTCTTACTCCTTAGTACATTTTAAAATTTATTGAAGAAAATACCGTGAATTGGTGGGTTTTATAAGTTTTTAAGACACGTACAGCTGAATGTCCCAAATAGGGTATTGATGGCCACTTGTGCTCTGGCTGCATTTTTAAGTGGCTTCTCTGGAGGCTTGATTCGATCTTGCTGTTCTGGTGATAAGTTTCATCAGCAGAATTCGTTTTCTGAGGAAGGTGCTGCTTCTTCCTTTTCTCTTTATTAAAACCTTAATCATTTTAGTCCTTTACGATTTCATTTGATTTTGAGGCAACTGTGCTAGGAATGGTTTTGAAAAGCACTTATGTGCTTAGACTTGGGTGCCATCAATTTTTCATTACACCGTCTGCACTCACAGTTCATCATCCTCAGAATGAGAAACTGCTGGGGATCCTCATTAGTGGTGAAGGACTGTTGTGTCTGGACTCCTGGGCCCTGGGGTGGCCTCTGTTCCAAGAATTAATAAGTCTAAGGCTTAGCTCTTTACAATACCCATGCAATAGGTGGTCTCCTCAATTAAGAGCTTGCAGTGGACACAGGAAAAGAGCAGCTGGCAGGTGACATTAGCTGAGATGGATGTAACTTTCCTTAAATCATCCCAAATAGAGAAGATGGTGAATATCCTCTAATGCTTTAAGTACTCCGCGACAAGAGTAGCCAGTGCTTCTAGTGGGGTTAATTAAGCAGGAGAGAGTATAGAGGCTGCAGAGCAGTGAAAACATTTTTAAAATGCTGTTGGACAAATGTGCTTTACAAAATACACACATGTAATCCTACATCAACACGTATGTACCCGTTATAAAGATTGGTGGCTTTCCCCCATGCTACCATCCTGAGGCAAGACTGGACAATCATGGCATGAAGATGAAACAGTCCAATTGGCACATGGTTTACACATGGCTGTCAAGAAAGGACTGGACAGCAGAGTCCAGATAAACACATATCTAAGACATAATCGGTGAGTGATAAATAGAAAGGATTTTAAGGTTTTAGGGAGGTGTTGGGAAACATTTAGGAGCCCGTGTGGCCCAAGCCTGCGGCCCAGAGCCTGTGCACTTCTTTCCCACACAGCCCTGACTACAGCCAGTTGTGTTAAGGACAATTCACACTTAAAATTTTACTAAATGAAAATTTTTCATATTTGTATATATTTTCATACTCTTGATTGAAGAAATATAGGATACACTGCAATTTGGTGATGACTAAGTAACAGGATTATTTTAGGTTCCTAATTGATCTTTAATTTGATTTGAATGAACCGACCTATGATCTGTCAGCTTTTCCCACTGATTTATTAAACCTGAGGCGGAAATACATTTCCATTCTTCTGGTTACTGACTCATCACTTATTTCCCTTTTAATTACACTCTTTGAAGGCATTGCCTGGACCTGGGTCTTCTCTTCCCCTCATCTCCTCAAGCCGTTCCCACCAGGCCTGGTCCTGCCACACAGTGACATTGTCATGACATCCCAAGGCTGCTGCGGTTTCTCAGTGCTCACTCTCTTGATCCACAGGAGCTTCGTTGACCTCGTTGTCCTCTCATTTGTGCTAACGACGTTCTCCAGTTTGCCTCCTGGTCCTGGTCATCTGTGATTTTTATTCATGTTTTTATTTCTTGGACCAATTCTTTCTCAGCTTCCCTCACCAGCATCTTTCCATCTTCTCAAACTCTCGGTGTTAGAACGTCTTTAGAATCAGTTCTTACAATTATTTTCTTTTCCATCTCCACCTATTCCCCTGAGGATTGCAATCAATCTCCTGATGTTACAGAATAGATGACTCCAGGATTTCCTCTTCATTTCAGAGATCTGTCCTGATCTCTGTATTCAGATGCCAAAGACTTACTCAGTGTTTGAGTGGCTTCTCAAGAGGTATTTTAAATCAACACTTTCAAACCTGAGTTCTTGATATCCTCCCTAATAGCAACTTATGTCCAGTCGATTCTTTCTTAGTTGATGGAATTCCAGTCTTTGGATTTTTCGGATCAACACCTTCTCACTTTCTTTCTCACCCTGTGTATAGTCTGTCCATTAATCTCATTGGCTCCCTCTTCAAAATACCTCTAGAGGCTGACCATCTCTCCTGGGGTCCACCATTGCTTCCCTGTTGAAGACACCCTTGTCTCACCTGGCATTATTGAAGGCATCTTTTTATTGGTCTCGGATGTGCTTTGCCACTCCTCTGCTCCCCTGAGCCCTAGGCTAGCCCACACCAGCTTCTGGCTGCCCCAGCTGCCCAAAGTCACCTCTACCTTAGGGCTCCTGCTCCTGTCACCTCCCTTGGCATAGAACATTCTTTAATTTTGCCAGGTGCAGTGGTGCATGTCTGTAATCCCAGCACTTGGGAGGCTGAGGGAGGAGGATCGTGAGTTCAAAGCCAGCCTCAGCAATGGCGGGATACTTAACAACTCAGTGACTCAGTGAGACCCTGTCTCTAATAAAATACAAAACAGGGCTGGGGATGTGGCCCAGTGGTCGAGTGCCCCTGAGTTCAATCCCCGCCCCCCCCCCCCCCAAAAAAAAAAGAACATTCTTTAATTCAGACACCGATTTGGATGGCACCCCACATGCTCCTGGCATTTGCTCCTGTCTCCATTCCACACGGGGCCTCATTTTATAGCTTCATACTCTGCCCGCGCCCTGCTGGATCTCGTCTCTCTGCTTCCGTTCTGTGTTCCTCCCGCATGAGACTCAGCAGCCCCTCACCAGCTTCTCACCCTCTCCCACGCACTGACTGCCGGACTGTCGCTGGAATCAGTTCTTGAAAGACCTGTCGCTTTAGTCCACGCTGTTCCACTGGGAAACGACCCATTTCCTGACTTTAAGGCCCTGGACTGTGTATATACTGGCGCGATTGTGGATGTTCAGAGTTCCTGATCTACCTTGTGGGTTGTGGTCTTTCTTTCCTTCTCCCACTAGAACGAAGGTCTCTGAGGCCAAACGTAGTTATTCTTATATGCTATGTTCAGACTGTTGCTTGGGAGCCCAGAACACCGCCTGGAGTCTAGTTTTGGTTGCCTGAATGACTGAGGGAGTCATGAACGGGCAGGTCTCCTTTCTTGCTCAACCGTTATGGTTAGTCCAGTGGGCAAGGTGAGAGTGAGTGTGTCTTGAGATAAGCTCACTTGCTCCAAACCTGCCCTTCTCAGTAGTCAGAGCTGCACAGAGATCCTCCAGGCCCTACGTGGCCACCTTTGCTGATGACTCTCTGACCTCCTGTCCCTCAGCTTTCTTAGCAACAGCAGGGAGAGGCTGCCTGGGGTCTCTCTGCTAGCTGTGCACTTGGCAGGGTGGGGGGTGGGGGGACTGGCTTCTTCACGTCCCTCCCATTTTCCTCAAAGTCTTCCCTCCCTCCGCTCTCCCTTTCTCTCTTGCCTTCTTTTTATTTCTCCTTTGTCCTTATCGCAGCACAGATGGTGCTTCTTTACTTTGTTTTAAAGTTTGTCTTTCCTCTGTAAGATATGTAGTATGGAAGGAAAGACTTTGGTGTGTTTCTGCTGTGTGGACGGTGCCTGCCCAGGACTGGCTCAAGGCAGACGCTCCGTAAATCTCTGATCAACTGAGGAATCCCTGCTGACGGTGCTCAAATATGCTGCCTCAGCTCTGGAGCTGCAGCAGGGGTACGCGCTGAGCCGAGGGGGTCATTTTTCATCTATTGGGCCACATCCGCAGAGTGTCTTCTGAAATCAGTGAGGCCAGCTGATTGGCAAGGACTGGTTTTCCTGGATAAGATGAAAGTGGCTGCATGACTTGACTGCCCAAGAGTCTTGTGTCCCAATCTCCAGAAATTTTATAGTGTCCATGAGATACAGTGATACCTCTAAAGCTTATTTTTATAAATATTTTGGCATAGGAGAACATTTAGAATCTCTCTCTCTCTCCGTGTGTGTGTGTGTGTGTGTGTGTGTGTGTGTGTGTGAATCTCTATACACACGTATGTAAGTATGTATACCTATATATTTATATACATGACATGCATCTCACAAAATGTGCCACACTCTTATGATGTCCTCTCATTTCCTTCGAACCTAATTTAGCTCTAGAGAGCCTTTTGAAAAATAGCAAAAATGTGAGTAAACCAGCAAGAATGTGAGCATAGAGCAACTTCTTAGAAATTACTACCTTCAACATGAATAAGTTCAAGTATTGCCGTTCGTTCTTCTTTCAAATCTACCATCCTTGTTGTTGTGGTTTGGAGATGAGGCGTCTCCTCAGAGCTCTTGCGTTGGTGCCGGTGTGTTTGGAGGCGAGGTGACTGGACTGAGAGCTGTGATCAACTCAGTCCACCCCCGTTGGAATGGGGCGGCTGGGTGGTGGCTGCAGGCAGGTGGAGCATGGCTGGAGGGTGGGTCACGGGGCTGTGTCCTGGAAGGGCGTATCTTTCTAATGGTCCCTTTGTCTTCTCCCTGCCCTCTTCTGCTCTCCCCTCCTCTGCTCTCCTCTCCTCTCCTCTTTTCTTCTCTCTCCCCCTCTTTGTCTGCTTCCTGACCCTGCCATGAACTTAGCAGCTCTCCTCCGCTGGGCCCTTCCACCATGGTGTGCTGCCTCAACTTGGGCCAGAACTATGGAGCTGGCCATCTGTGGGCTGAAACCTCAGTCATCCTGAGCCCCAAATGAACTTTGCCTCTTCTGAGTTGTTCTTGTCTGGTGTTTGGGTCACAGGGACAAAAAGCTAACTATTGTCAACATTTAGCGTCAGTAACACCAGGAAACTTTATCAAGAGAACGTAGGAAATATTGCTGAGTAACCCATCCTGACCGAGGCTCGGTTGAGTACATGCTTTTGATTAAGGAGAAGCTTGAATCGACTATTATCACAGCTGCTCTCTGCATCTCGTTTTCCGTCACTTGCAGAGTGGGATGATAATACCTGCTTCATAGTTTCTTGTGTGATTTTTTTAGACAGTATTTTTAAACTATCCTTTCCTTTCCCCTCAAATACAGATATGCAGAAAACAACATTAAAAACACTTTCTATTTCTAAAGTGTTTTAGGGTACCTGCCCCCTGCCTTCCCTAATCAGCCTATGAGGAGGTGGGTCAGGCATTTGTATCCATCTTAGGGACGAGGCCCAAGGCTGCGTGGTCTCTCCATGGTCACAAGGCTGGACTCACAGCCAGGCTCTCCTCACTCGAGTGAACAAGCTTCACACCGACCCCACAGCCCAGCCTGTGGTTACCTTTGGGCTGTTTGTCCATCTATCATTTTATTGTCATTGACACAGATCATTAATAGTTATAGTCCCTTGAGAGAAGTTTTTGATGAACTGGGAACTTGGATGATAGGCTTAGTGGCTCCGGAAACAAGAAGAAAATGAGAATATTAGTGGATTGAGTGTCTGCTTCTCTGGAAGCCCCATCTATGATTCGGCTGGAGGACGCTCTTCTCAGGGCTCAAGATGGTAGTGAAACGCTGACCACCCTGAGACCCCCTGTGTCCATTTGGGAACCCACTTCAAAACGTCCTTGGACAATGACTCAATGCAGCCCCTTTGGCTGAAGTGACAGTGGTGTGCTCCGTCAGATCAGTAAAAACCTATGCTTTGCCCAAATGGTTTTGCTTTTCACAAAATGTGTAAATCTTAACCAAACCTAAATTAGGGTTTTCTCATTCATTGCCTGAAAAGAAAAATGGTTTATTATTTTATGAAATGTTCAAGATAAGCAAATAGAATAAGTGTCACATGCAGTTTTCTTCACAAAGCAGATGTGCACCCTCCTGCTTGGTCCTCTGGTACATGATCCCGTATTCTTTAATCAAAGCTGCCACTACTTACATGTATTTGTATATTCACTTGATTCTGCGATGGATTTGAAGTAGATTATGAAACTATATGTATAAAGACTCAATCTTTAGGAAGTAAAAAAAAAAAAGTGTCTTTAAAAATTAATTCCAGAATATATAGGTCAGAAATAAGCAGCTTGGAGAACTAGCTGAGTTTATGCTGAGCTTTCTATGGGCCTAGGAGACAGAGGAACAAGATTACACACATAAGTCGCCGTGTGACTAAGCAAACACGATCAGAGGGTAAACACGAGATGCACGGATTTTCTAAACCTAGGGACCAAAGATGAATTTGCCCTGTGGATGCTCCAAAACAGATAGTGATGATTGTCCCAATGACATCTGCATAGTTCAGGGACAGATATTCAACATGCTTAATCATGATGTCTTTTAATGCTGATTATAAAAGCACAGTTCTGGCAAATAATTTGTTTATGGCCTGGACAAGCTTCCCCTTGGTGAAGAGATTTTGAGTAGGTTTCTCCATGGAGTGGACTGATGGTCCACACAGGCCATATACTCTCCCTAGGTTTCTGCATCACAGGGAACCCCAGGACAGAGGTTCCCTTAAGGAGAGGATGCCTTTCTTTGTTCTTGTCTTTTCTTTGTTCTCTCCAAGCGACACCACAGTTGGTTAAAGAACGTGGTGGCCCAAGTCTCCAGCAATCTGTGTCCTAGGATTTTCCCACTTCTTAGGAAATGGAAATAATTATGCTGTGAGAGCAAACCTCACTCTTGAATGTTATTGTAAAGATGGGATTTTTCGTGTGTTAGAAGTAGACTAGTTGTCCATGCACTCCTGTGTTTCCCCTGGCCCTGTCACTGCTGTCCTGAGCTGAGAAGGGTGACAGGGTGACTCAGCCATGCGGAGCAAGGACAGAGCGCTGGGGTGGAAGGGGAGGCTTCTGTGTCTAGGCTGGTCATCGGCCACCTCATCCTCAACATGGAACAATGGCCTCTGAGAGGTCCACTCCCCTGATGCTCTGAGTTGGCAGAGTCACAACTTAGAATCCCCAACTTTCAGACCTGTCCTCCCTGTTGACTCCAGTCCTCGAAACGAGGCTTCAGCCTGCTCTCCATCTTCAGGTCTACATCAGCATCCCCAGGGCACCCTAACCAACATTTTCCCTCACTAGTGATTGTAAAATCAAGGCAGGGATTTTTGACTATGTGAATGTGGCTCAGAAATGCCTCCTTTGGGTCCCTGCCTCTTGCTCCTTCCACCCCACCCCACACAGCTGTCACCAGCCCAACCAGATGGCTATCCCCAAATCCCCCTTCACATAAATCTGGGAGCCACCAACAGCTATTATCTTTCTCTTGCACGACATCATTTCTACTCCTGAGGAATTGACTTCCTACGAGGCGGCGATGGCATTCAAACTCTGGGCATCTTATATTTTCAAATTAAAAAAAAAAAAGTATTAAATATCACTATCATGATTGTTTTGAAGTTGTAACAATTTTCAGATTTTTTCTCAGAACTTTTACTTAAAACATGACATATATGTTATTAATACTGATACTAATTTAAATTGTGATTATATCAAACAACGTAAAGGTGAATTTGAAGCAATTCAGTTGCCAAATGTTACTTGAATTGATTATATTTCTTTATTGTGACATTTTCCCTTACTAGTAATGATATAACAGTCATTTAATTGCTGCAAAACAGTTGACCTATAATCTGCTTTTTAAGATATGAATTGCATTCTGCACTAAAAAAAATTTACAATACTCATAATACATGGGTGAGGCTATGCGGGGCAGAGCAGCTGGAGTTCCAATGGCAGCTTAATATTTTATTAGCTTGCATTGTAGAAGGGAGATCATCTACTCATGGAGGTTGTAATTAGCTGCAATAGGCAATGCATGCTCAGGGTGCAGAGCCTGACGCAGGGAGATCTAGGGCACCACTGGACCCTGCCTTGCAGCAAAGTGATTGTAGTGGGCATGACAATGCCCCCCATAGGACTAGATGGCGTTGGGTGGGGAGGGACAACTGCAGCTTGCCAAGCACATGGGTGGAGATGCATGCAGATGGCTTCAGCTGAGACAAGTGCCTGCTCTCCCACGTGCTTCTCAGTGCTCCCAGAGTGGCAGTGTGTCTACGCTTAGGTGGAGAATTTTTGTTGCTCAGCAACCAGGAGAAAATGCTTGAAGATAGTTCACTTTCCTTTAAAACAAAATGGCAGTAGTAGATGTTGGGTGGTGGGGTGGGATGTGCGTGAGCCACATTAACATGAGCAGAAGGGTTTTCCAAGGGGAGGTGCTGTTAGACATGCCAAGCACCTCATATTAAGTAATTATCCCCTTACACATTTGCTTCTGAGTTTATCTCTGCTTTTTAGCTCAAATACTCTTGGGAAAAAGATAGCCCAAGGAAATGCATTCTATTTAAGGATATAACTTAAAATGTACATTCGAAGAAATAAAATTATAATTTAAACTTTATTTTCTTAACTTTAATATTTTCTAAATCTAATTGTTTCTCCTCCATTAAAAAATGTAGTGGGTACTTCAATTTCTATTTATTCTTAATGTGACTGCAGTTGTACACTGCATGGTGAAATAGTAAAATAAACATATATTTGAAAGTCAGAATCATTTGTTCAAACCCTTTCGTGCTCTGTGACCTTGAGGCAGAAGCTAAACTTCTCTGAACCACAGTGCCTTCATCTGTTAAAGGGAGAGAATTCCACCTCCTTCATAAGTGTTGCAAAGGAAGCATATGGTACGGTACACATAGCGGTGCAGATTCCAGAAGAGCGTTTGCTTTACTCCTGTTGGTCCTGCATGCAGTTACCTCTCCTTGTGTGGTCCAGAAGGCAATGATTAGAAACAATGTAAACAACTACTGGCCATGTAAATAGCTACTGTTCACACAGGGACTGTGGTGACATTTCTAATGATACCACGGAGATGGGAATCAAAACCAAACACGAGTTCTGCTTCCTTATTGTAAAGAAATTAAGGAAGTGCATTAAAATATCCCAATGGCAACCTTCATTGTATGATATCAAGGAAAAGTAATTTTTAAAATGACTGTGAATACTGAGATGAAAGACATAACTAAGAACAGGAGGGTTATTGGCCAAGAAAGTAGTTTTTTAAAACATCAAGTTCGCAAATATTTATTTAAGGAAAATTGCAGAATTCTTTAAAACAATTCTACCATAATGCAAAGCTAGGTGAGTATTTCCATTTATAGACTGTGTTTTGATGAAAATGTCAAATACTGAAGTCATTTCTAAAATATAGGCATTCTTCCCGGGGAAAACAGTATAAATGGAACTTTTATTGAAAGATGAGTGATTTGTCAGCAAATCTGTCAGAAAGGGGACCTCAGAACAAGTGGATGCTTTCAAAGACCTTTCTTTTAATTTAGGATTATCTTTGACATGTTAAGTAAAGATGGATTTTTAAATATTGTAGAGTCTGATCATTATTGCCTTTACAATTTTTCCAGTTCTAGTTGTGAGAACAATTATTTTGCATACTATGTGTTCCTGTTGCAATTTTCTGAGTCAGGCACCTTCTCTCTGTCCCACTCAAGGGAAGAGATGAGCGAGGCACAGCTCTTGGATGGGCTTGTGTCCACGTCAGGGCAGAAGATGTCCATGTGCTGTGGTTGCCAGGATGGACCCAAAGTGACAGGAAGGAAATGACCCCTGTGACTTCCCATTCCAATGACATGCCCTGTGCTATATGCTTTACAAATGCCATGTGATGTCATCTCTCACCCGCTCTTCAAGGCAGGTGATGTGACTTGTTTCACAGATGTGCCTCAGGGCCCTGAACACACGGGACACGCTGTTTAGTGGCAGAGCTGATTCTGAGGTCCTTGGTTCCCATGTGCCTGACATTTCTCCCACATGCCACTGCCGTCAGTTATTATGAATCATTATTCATCAATGTAGTAGAAAGATGAAGATTAAAGGGAAAACAGATATAAAAGACAGCATTTGTTTGACTGTTGACCTATATCATAACTATGTCTTACTTTTTGTTTGAAGTGTAGTGAATATTTACATATATATTTTAAACGAGTCGCTCTAATCAAATGGTATCTTTTGAAAGAGTGCTTTCACTCTTTTAAAGTTTGAAAGAACTTGACTTCAAAGAACACTGATGAATCATACTAAATAAACCATTAATTAATCACAGAAAGCACAAGTTTTTACAGTCTGTAGACTGTATTTATGAGCTGAATGAAATTAAATGTTAAACTAACTTTGAAAGAGACATCTCTGTCACTGATATACCTAAACATGCCTCCTCATTACTTAAAAATGAATGAATCAGATTTTGCTTTTGATAATGGCTCTTGGAGAAACATTACAGGGCATTTAACTTAAAAACTGATAATTAATATAGATGCACTAACGGAAGATGGCATAACATGGGGCCTACACCTCATTTATATGCCAAAACACATGCACACAACCAAACACATTTGTGTGCAAGTGGCTTTGGGCATAAATGTTAATGTATGTAGAATTTCCCTTAAGAGAACAGAGCAGGTGAACCGAAAAAAGATGGTTGAATTTTAATCTGGGAAACCTAGGAAGAGAAATAGAACTCTTCCAAAGATGCTGTGTAATGCAGCAAGATCAGAGTCAGACACACTTGGGGACAAACTATGACCTCATGGAAACTAAGGGAAGAGATTATCTGTCAATTCTTTGGTGAAATCTATTTCACATTAACTGCTTTGGGATATAAAATAAAGAAATGCACCCCAGATATTCATCCTAAATAAGCAACTATTTTCTCTCTCACCATTCTTATTTAAGTAAATGCCAATTTTGTCTTTGATTAGACCAGGTAACTGGGACACAGGACTGAGAACTGTGTAAGTGGTGCTTGTCTCCTCATCCCTGCTCTTACCTAGATGAGGACAAGCTGGAGAGTCCTCTTATAGCATTTTGGTAGAAAATTCAACCTGCTTAGGATTCTTGTTATGTTCTTAGCTGCAAGATGGAAACAGAACTTTGACCCTAGCTATTTCCCTGGACACCTGTCTATATGCCTTTAAGGCCACCACCTCGACCGTAAGTGTTGGAAGGGGGGACGTGTCTTATTTTTAAATTGTAAATAATTGATCTGCCTTTGTATCACCTTCCCCTCCTCAGCTTTCACCCCAGTATCCCATATGCCGGTCATAGTCTGGGTCCACATCCTCAAGAGACAAGCACCACAAAAAACATTACAGGAAAATCTAGATGATTGAAGAATTGTCACCAGTTGATTAGAGTAATTGGCTTCACACAGTGGGGATTACTTAGTCTACCAAAGTATTTATACTTTGAACTTAATGAGAGTATATTTGCTCATTTAAAATATTTGAAAAGGCACCCTGGTTTCCATGCTGAGAAAACATCTGCCTAAATGCTCTCTCATCCCTGAAGTGTTGGATGGGAAGCTCACTCTGTGGTGGTTGGGTAGGGATTCATTTGAACCTGGCCTCCTTGGCCCTCCTGGCCCAGGGCTGCCTGTGAATCTGCGGTGCTTCCTTTTCCTTCCTGTTTGAACACCGGTCCGTCCTGTGTTGCTGCCGCCTGCCCTCGAGAGCTTCCTCTGCCCTGAGACGCCCCAGTGTGTCTGTGTACTTAGATGACCGATTTGCACGTCCTGGTCAGGAACCGTATCTTTCCTCCGTCTCCATCTATGGCCAAAGTTCTTAGATGATAAGAAGTTATTAAATGATAATCATTGTACACTAATAGCAACCACCCCTAAAACAATAAAAACTAGGATTCAATAAGAGCAGATGGCTATTTATACTATTTAATTTGAACCTCAAAATTATGCCATGAAATAGATATTGCTGCTATTACCATTTTTACAGAGGGTAAAGTAGAAGCTTATGGAGGTGTTTTAGTCAGTTTTTTTTTTTTTTTTTTTTTTCCCACAACTGTGACTAAAAGTACTGACAGAACAACTAGAGGAGGGAAAGCTTATTTGCAGTGCACAGTTTCAGATGTCTCAGTCCATAGACAGCTGACTCCATGCCTCAGGGCCTAAGGTGAGGCGAGACATCATGGTGGAGGAGCACCATGTTGTAGAGCAGATAGGGAGGGAGTTGGCCACAGGGTGGGGGGAGAGAGAGAGAGAGAGAGAGAGAGAGAGAGAGAGAGATAAAGGGATAGGGGGAACCACTCTGCTCTCCAGGGACAAAATACACACCCCAAAGTCACCCTCTCAGGACCCACCTCCTCCAGCCACACCCTGCCTGTCTAGAGTTACCCACCAGTTAATCCCTATCAGAGGATTAATGCACTGATTAGGTTCAGAACTCATAATCCAATCATGTCACCTCCAGACCCTCTTCAACTGTCTCACACAAGAGCTTTCTGGGGACACCTATTATCTAAACTATAACAGTAGGACAAATTAGTTCCTTATAGGTCAGCTGTCAGAAGATCCTAGGGCTCAAAACTCATCCTCAGCCACAGAACATTCTGACTAGTTTCTGATAAAGATATCACTTTGGATTTTTTTTTTTTTTTTTTTTTTTTTTTTTTTTACTGGGGATTGAACCCAGGATTGCTATACCACTGAATGATCCTCCAGACCTTTTTACTTTTAATTTTGGACAGGATCTTCCTGAGTTTTTGAGGCTGGCTTTGAACTTGAGATCCTCCTGCCTCAGGCTCCCCATTCACTGGGAATTATAGGTGTGAGCCACAGTGCCTAGCTTGGTTTGGAAATTTTAAAGTAATTAATATTTCCACTGTAATCTCTCATACACAAAGGTATCGTTTTATCAGTGCATAGCATAGACTAGTTAGTTCTCAGAAGTTAATATACATGAGAATCTTTTATGTAGATGCTTATTTAAAAAGCAGGTGATTTTCAAAAGATTTACAGAAAGTCCTTGGAACATAGAATTTTAGCAAGAACCCTGAAATGGTTGTGACACATTTAGCTCTGAGAGCACATTGTAGGAAATGCAACTTCTTCTTCTTCTTCTTCTTCTTCTTCTTTTTTTTTTTTTTTTTTTTTTTGACAAAGAAGAAAATGTTTTATTGCTTTGCTAGTAAAGGAGAAACAGTGGACGCCTGTCCCAGAGTCTGTGATTCTGCCCAGCAGGAAACGCAACTTCTAATATGTTAGATCTTAGTTCAGAGATGACACACACATCTGCGCATTTGGAGAGTCTTCTCTGAAGCTAGAACGCCAGCCACTGTTTCTCCAAAGGAGTGGCTCTGGCGGCCGCTGCAGTGGAGCACCTGCAGGGGCAGCATAGTCCTGGCAGCAGCAGCAGCAGCCGAGGCAGGGGTCAACAGTACTAGCAGCAGGGCAGAAGCAGTGGCCATGGCACTGGTGATAGCTGCTCAGAAATGCTACACAGTGTTCTCAACATAGAGTCTCAGAGTGCTTCTTGTCTCCTAGCCTTTCAGAAGCGAAATCATGGCAGGTGCAACAATATCCCCTTGTGAGAAGACTGGCCTACTGTAGATTGAACCTTTAGCCTTTTGGTGCCCCATGATATGCTCAGTACCCTTTTAAAGTAGTTCCAACCAGGATGCCGTTGCATGCCTTTTACTTCATCTTTCTCATCAAAAACGCATTTACATTCACAAATAAGAGTATTTTCACCTGCATCAATCAAGATACCATCAGTAGCTACAAATGTAACATTCTATATGTGGCAGAATAAAAGAGCACAAGAAAAAATGTAATTTAGCTTAATTGAAACGTGGGCCCAGCCATCTGGAGCACTTCTGCATAACACGAAGACAGTTGGCATCTTAAATAAAAGATTTTGAATTAGATCAGAATTCTTTTGTGTCATCCAAAGACATTGATTTATTGAGACTATGTGTGGTTTTCCATCATATACAAACAGAAATGATTTCCTAAATATCTTTTCATTCAAATCATAAAAAAAAAGTCTACATAGAGTTAAGCAAACGAACTCTTTGAGGGTATATAAACAAAGGTGACAGAAAATCATCCAAAGTATTTTGTTCTAACAATTCATCAAATGATGTAAAATATAATCTTTTCCCAAGTAAAAATGAACTTGGCATTATTAAACATTGGTTGGATGATAAATGAATGAATTTATGATTATCTCACTATTACATACAACTGATTTTCTATGAAAAAAGTAAAGAGAGCTATAAAATTATTCTTTGAATCCATAAACTTCTAAATCTTTGGCATGGCAATTGGCACTGATAAGCTCAGAACATCAGGTGGATATGGTCTTAACCAAATGAAGTAATTTAAATAAAGGTATTTTTAAGAGGAAAATTTTTATTAAGCTCAAATAATCTAAATCTTATAGCTCAAGTGATTAGAAAACAATTTTTATGAAACAAAACAAATTTTTATTGGTCTTATTACTCTAGGTAATGGTATCTAAATTTTTGAGTATTATTTTAGTTGTTACCAATATGTCATAACCGAAATTATAAACATATTGTTTCCACATATTATTTACAGTACAAATTAAAACCTGAGCCACTTCCTCAGTGACCTAATTTAATCTAAAAATTTCACATGGAGTCATCACTGGAGAAATAGGTTTTTGTCATTTTTTGTCCAGGACACATATGAATTTCCACATTCAAATAAATGAGGTGATTTTATCTAACTACATTTACAGGATTGGACAAGACCTGTACCAAGAAAAAGATGAAAAATAATTCAAAGGCCATCCAGTAGACCCTGAGAACCCCACTGGGCATGGCTGAATTTAATCAATGAGCCCTTTTTTGACTGATTGGAAGCCACTTCTGCTGTCATTTATATATTCTGAATAAAAATTAAAACCATATATTAAAAATGCCATGTATTGTGTGCATAAACTTTGTCTTATGGTGTCAAAATTTATTAATTTAATTAATTAACTTATTATTAATAGATATCCATTAAAAACTTCAATAACCATAATTATAGCTAGATTTTATGCTTATTTTGTTATTTAGCTCCAAAATATGATATAAGAATTACTGAGTTATTTCTTTGATTATGTTTGCATAAAAACATTGATTTGGTAGTAAAATAAATAAATAAATTATTTTTGAAAATAATTAGAATATACTCTTAGATTTCATCGGTTCTTACCTAGAACACATGCACTCTAAGAATAAGCTTGTAATCAAATAATTATTTAGGCAATTTATCTAATCTCTGCACGATATATTTTTAGATAATTTTATAATGTATTTAGTATCACAATGTGAATATCTCTAAATTTAAATTGTATTTTCGCAATTGAGAACATGAGGTATCTTTTATATACTTTGAAAAATATTTTTAAGATTAACACACCACTTTTATTTAGTGTGCAAAATGTTTCTCTTAGTTATTTATTTATTTTTTTTCACATTACAGAGTTCAGATTTCTTAGCTCGAACTTTTTAAGACACGTCTGTGTTTCCGTTTGCTGAGTTTCAATGTTTTCCATTAGAGTTTTGAAATGTGGTTCTTATCTCTTCATGATGGCCATGTTATCTGTTTTGATATTTTGTTTCTTATACCAGATAATACATTTTGATCTATATTTTCACCTCACCTTACTTTCAAAATATTTCTTTTCTTAAGAAGTGTTATTTAGGCTGCTACTGGATGTAGCAAGAGAAATGCCCAAATCTGTTATTTGAATTATCCCATAATGACTATATATAGTGTAGTTTACACACACACACTCACACACATCCATTACTAACAAAACTGAGGTCAGTTCTTTATTGATAACTTATTATTAAACTGAACATGAATTATATGTTTTGTATTGTACATTAATTTTGCTTCAGAATTAGAAATGTTATTTTTCTTTAGTTTTTTTCTTACTACCATGAAAATACATTTAAATATTAAAACTCATAAAATAAATAGTGTATTTGTTAAAATCTAATGCAATAATGGTTGACACATAGAACACTTTTGTAGATGTCAACATATATATTTAGATTTTAGTCTTTATAATATTGATTGGTTGAAAAATGAAAAATATTTGATATGACTCCATAACTAAGAACATTGAAATGAGACATAAAGTGCCCCTGGTAGAGCTTTGCTTCATTCCTTTTTGCTGCTATTTTTATTTTGTAGTTGTTCTATTAAGTCAGAATTTTTAAACAGAGAAACACTCCACCTGTGTTCAATTCTTGTGAATAAATATTCTGAAATTAATAAATCAATTGTATGTAATTTTGAAATTGGATTGGGGAATAATGAATTCTACTGGCCAATATCTCTTTATAGGTGTATTAGTTATTGTACAGCAAAATTTCTGACCAATCCTCATGTAATTTTATGTAGAAGCAATGCTGACTTTAAGTAATCCCTCATTTTGCATTTTTAAATCATGCCCTGTGTGTTTGAAAAGTCACTGTGGCTTTCCTAAGGAGGCCTCCGTTTCCCCACGCAAACTGAGATAGGTCTTTCCATTCTGTGCATCTGCTCTGGGGCACAATGACAGCCTGCTCTCCTTAGTCAGAACAGACAAGCTTTTTGGAGGCAATTAGTGTTTTATCCCAGTCATACTGAGCTACAACTGCACCGGTTTAAAAAACAGTGGTGAATTAAGCAGCTCTGGTTCTTGGGGCTGGAGCCCACAGCACCAGGGCCCCAGACACTTCCCACTTCACCTTCTGTGGGTTTTACCATCCACGTAATGGTCAAGTTTGAGCCTAAAAGGGGACAGGAATTTTCATGTGATTGACAATCCCATTTGATAAAAAGAAAAAAAAAAAAAAAAAAAAAAACTCAGTTTTGGAGAAACTTTAATTTCATTTCTTAATATGCTATAACTAGTGATCTTAGTCATTATATCTTAGACTTTTGGACATATTTTAAAATCTTTTTGAGTATTGACTATCTCCTATAAGAATTCACTGCTCAAGAATATAAGTTAAACACTGACATCAACCCTGCTCTGAGAGGAAATGTGAGAAGGTGTAGTTGGAAACAAATAGAGCAAAACTTGTGTGAGAATATACAAGTGGCATATTGTTAGGTATGCTAATCTGAAAGGGCTTCCCAGGAGGGGCTGAATCTTGCAAGGATATGAATTGCATGGAAAGAGAGAGAGCACGAGACATTTTTGAAGGTAAATTCAAACCAGGACAATGTAAAATGAGGACCAAGTAGGAATTGATCAGATCTTAGCACCATATCCCATTGTAAGAGATGGATTGATAAAGATATGGTTCATTATATGAGTAGGGTGAAGTGAGCAGGAATAACATATTAGGGGAGATCTTGCAAGGCAATTTGCCTTTTATGAGTTGTGGGAAGCTGTGCTAGTTTATTCCTGATCAATATTGAATATTGAATATTGCTATAAACGTTGACAGAGCCCATCAAAAAAAAAAAATCATGTGTGGATTTTGAATCAGATTATCTGCATCATAAAGATTTTGTTTTAAAATATCATATTCTCTCTTCCCTTTTCCTGGTGTGAATGGATCTCCCAACTTGCTTGAAGAAAACTCAGAGGCAAATTTTTTTTTTTTTTTTAAGAAGAATTGATTCTTTTTTTTTTTTTTTTTTTTTTTTAATATTTATTTATTTGCTTTAGTTGTACACAATGCGTTTATTTGTACGTGGTGCTGCGGATCGAACCCGGGCCGCGCACGTGCTAGGCGAGCGCTCTGCCGCTAAGCCACAAAATTTATTAAATAAATTGTTCCACTTTGCTAAAGTAATCAAAGGAACAGTGTGAGCACAGGAAGCCTAGGAGCCTGCTGCCATTTTAATTCGTTTCTCCTTGTGAACTAACTGAGGTGGAGATCATCCATTAGAGTCAAAACTTTCATTGGTCATAAAATTCTAGAACACACCCCAAGCACTGGGCTCCAGCTCTGGAATGCCTGCTGCTCCCGCAGCTTTGCGTGTCCATGCTGGTGGACATTATGACCGTCCTTCTCCTCCTGCACTGTTGAGGAAAAGCACTCAGGAAAACCTTTCCTCAGTTGCCCCCCCCCCCCCCCAGGTAGCATTAATTGCTTTTATTTTCTTGATCCCATAAAATTGTTTTCATACCACAAATGCAATTCTACACTGAATTATAGTTACTTACATTCCCAACCATAAGCCTCACCTGTGTGACCCCCTGTGCCCGGCACATGGCATTGATCTATATATGCTAAGAATGACAACCAGGAAGCACAATGTATAAGTGAAAAAAAAAAAAAATTTTTTTTTGGTTCTATTTTACTTGTTACTTTCAAATTATTTGTTTCTTTTACCCTTAAAAGATACATGTGTATTTAGGTCAGAATGTGAATCACTAATAAAATAAAGGCCATTCTTTATGTGAGTTCCTGTAGCCGACCCTAGAGGGCCAGCAAGTTTCTGAAACTGGTAAGCTGAGTCAATGTCCAGGTGTCTCCTGGAGGAATCAGTGAATGAAACTTATCATCTTCCTGCTTAATTACTGAAATGTCATTTTTTTTTTTTTTTTTGCATTGGAGCAAAAATGTGAAAAAAAATTTCTGATTAAAAAAAAGTATTGGAGGGCTAAGATGCCAAGTTTGCAGTTTCAGGTTTTCTTCTGGGGACTCTTTGAAATGACACCATATATGCTCCCAGGCCTCTTCCCTCCTTAACTTCTGCTTAAGGTCCAAGAAATGTCTAAGGGCTTCTTTAGAACCACTGCAAAGACAGGGGGAGTGATGATAGTATATATTCTTTTCTTTAATTATTCCTGGGGTTCTGCTGCTGTTCAAACCCAGCTAATATTTATCATTAGTTTTAGTAGCACTCAAAGATTTTTCCTCCTCTCTTGTGCACTATGATTTGCATTTGCATGTTGGAATTTATTCTTGGCTTCTATTTCAATTGGAGTGCACTTAGAGTTTTGGAGGGTTATAGTTTACATAACAACATATTTTCTGTAAGTGGAGTTACAGATTTGTCTTTAAAATGACCCATTGTGTACAATTTAAGCAAATACATGCTTATTAAGGCTTTAAATCTTAACCAGGTAGATTTTTTTCCCAGCTGCCCAGCCAGAGAGCACCATATCCAGTGTCACAGTTCAGTCTAGCTGTCCTTATCTGTATGAGATCAATCTTTTGGAGAGGCAATGAAGGTTTTCTTATTTAATTTGCTTTCAACAAGTCTCCCCCACCCCCAGCTTAAAAAAAAAAAAAATGAAGTAATTCGTTTAGTAGGTCATTAGACTTTGAGAGTTATTCACTTTGTAAGCTCAAACACTAAAACTCTGTGTCTTTTAACTCTGATTAGTGACATTTAATAAAGTCATTTGAAGTTCAGTGGACTGAATTTTCTAACTTTTCTGATGTTTCTATGGTCACAGCAGAGCAACCTGTATTGAAGCTTGTATGCAATCTTTTAAATGCAAATCTTGGAAAGCCCTGGGTAATTTTGTGTATCTGACTTCAACACCAACTGCAAAATGTGAGGGATTAAAATAAAAGTGGCAGCAATGTTTTCCTTCTTTTTTGTTTTTCAAGTTGTGGTGCAGTCAGGGATAGGAAAAAGATAAGTTGTCACTTGACTAAACTTGGGTCTTTAAGGATAAAACTGGCTGATAAAAACTTTTATGGCTAAAAACTTTTCTCGACAAGCTAATGAGGATAAAACCTCATTTCTTTCACATGATTAGATACTAAGGTAATTCAAACTACCGAATGGAAAATTAGAGAGAGATCCTTGAATTTTTTTTTTTTTTTTTAAAGTAAAGGAAGGGTACACGCCGTGTGGGCTGTAACTCAATCACGCATGGTGCACCCACTTTGGAGAAATTAATGCATTTTTGCTTGCATTGCGACTTGAGTGAACATTTACAACACGTGAGAATGGAAGGGATGAAAAATTATGGTTGTCTTTTGGTTCACAAGAAGCCAAGGAGGCACGTCTTTGACTTGATTTTCATGGGAAGCCTGACTCCAGCCTGCTCGCATATTCCAGGCCGAGCAACCTGGTATTGACAGCCAGGCTTGGGAGGGGACATGCAGCAGCATTGTCCATGGTTTGTTGGGGAAACACAAGGGGGACTTAAAACAAAGCTGTGAATAGGAACAGTGGTCCTGTGTCTTGAGGCTGACTGACTGCTCCTCTCTGGTGCTTCATGAAAGTGTTCCCCTTTTCTCTAAGTGAGGGCAGCAAGGCAAACATTTAAGATATAATTCAGTGACTGGCATTTATGCTACTTGAAAGGAATCAGTTGGGAGGAATGAACTGCAAATGCTTTAAAAAAAGCATGAGCCCCAGAGGTCAGCTCTGTGCTCATCCAGGCATATAGAAGAATATTAATATATGGGGGTGCTTTCCCAAACCAAATGAATTAGTAGCCTTGCACATTTTTTGCTTTTCTATATGTTAATAAACTTGGATATTTGTCTGATGCATTCAATCACATGGGAAAGCATGGGTCAGCATTTAGTTACTGCCCTTTTGAATTTAGAAGGCAGTTTTTCCTTTTATGTCAATTTAGTTAATCCATGGATATTTTCTATGGATTAGTTTTATGGAAACTTGACAGTCATGGTAGAGGCAGAATCTAAAGCCAAGACTATCAATATGTTCACTAGGGAATTAATAAATACTTGTATTTAATGAGTGAGAACATCAATAAATCATGACAAGGTAATGGAGAACCTAGTGACAATGAAAGTAAAGCTTTGTTGCATTTTTAATGAGTGGTAGAGCATTTGGGGTAAAGATGAAAATGAATATTTATTTTTAATTTAGCAGGCTTCTGAAAACTGATAAAAGAACAAAAGCATTCTTTGAATTTTTAAAAATTAATTTCACTTTTTGATCAACATGATATTTGTACATATTTATGAAGTATGATGAGATGTTTTGATTCATGTATCCATTGGGTAATGATCAAATCAGGTAATTAGCATGTCCATCACTTTAAGCTTTTATCATTTCCTATGAAGAATACCAAAGTATCTATTATTAAGTTTTCCTTGTGTGATATCTGATAAGAATAGCTGATAAGAAGGCATTCTTTACTTTGGGTTGGTATACCTTTAATTAATGAATATCAACCACAGGTACATATTACCACTCATGTCATGGTATAGACTATATATTATAATATACATAATGTGTCATGTATGTATACTTCAATACTAAGATACATATTATATGAAGAAAGATATAGACATCTAGGTAGAAAGGCCAATCAGTAATGGTATTAATTAAAAATGACACAATGAAAGATAAAAGAAGAAGGAAAAATCAATATAGTAACATTTGTAGCTCTTTTTAGAAATGACTACCAATAGTACTTCCAATGGGAAAATCCTTTCCTAGAACTCTTCTACCGGACACTTGAATATATGACTGCTGACACTAAACCAAAATCATCCATTTTGGAAAAGAAATATTAATTTGTATGTGTGTGATATATAATTTAAATATTATATATCTAATATTTAGTACAAATAAATCTTGAAAAAGTATTATTAGTAATAATTTATTAATAGATTATAATTTGTAAGAATATTTGCTTTGTTTTATTTCCATTGAGAGTCAATTATTTATCATATTAAAATTAATGTGATTCTTAAAATTCTGAGATGTTTTTAGTACATCATTTCTAAGATTTTGGTTTTTGAAAATGTTCAAGAATTCATAATTGTACCTCTGGGTTATATGACTAAAAATTATTTGACTTTCAGATTTAGATATATAAGTAATTTACTTAGTCATTTTGATTGGATTTTTTTTCATTTTTAATAGTTAGCTATTTTATCATAATCATACTGAGGCTGAATAACGCTTTGCATCAACTATTTGTGATGTCTAGAGTTGGGAAGAATTATGACACCACACGTTTAAAAGGGCTAGAAAAATCATGGGTCTTGGGAATCAGAGAAGCCAATTTCAAACATGGTTCAGTCCCTTATGTCACTCCGTAATGATGAGGAAATTCCTAAATGTTCACAAATCTCAGTTTCTGTATCCACAAAATAATGGTGATTATATTTACTTTATTTTTTTTTACTTTCTTCTGATTAGTTAATACACAAAGACCTAATTAACAATTTTTTTATTTTGCAAGCAAATAACATACTTAAGGAAAAAGGTGCTTATCACATAAATTGGAATGTATCCTTTGATGTATTAAATGGCCCAATTAATACACAACTTCAAAGTCTAGGAAGCCTTGCAAGAAAGTAGAAAGTGTCCACACCTGCAGTATCTGAGAAGCGCTTTACCTAGTGTTGTACTTCAGAAAGGTGAAAGGTCCTGTATGATCCCCCTGGTCCTGCTCCCCACTGCGTCCCCAAGGCCAAGCCCACTGTCCCACTCAGAGAGCAATGGGTGATGACTGAAAATCCACCAACACCATGCGACTGGAGTGGGAGAAAATCAATGTAAAAACCTTATTCTTAACCAAGATTGCACACTGGGAGAACCACTTTTTATTTCATAAATACATAAAGTAATAATCCTGGTGAATGAACAGTACCAATAATCTCACATTCAAATGTGGAGCCAGGTGTGTGTTCTGTGTGGATAGCCTCAGCCATGTTGATAATGATATTTCACTTGTGGTTAAAGCAGGCATTTTTATCCGATAAGAGTGTGCTGAGTTTATTATGAAATTAAGTCTAAGAGAATTTATATTAAAGTTATCACATGTAAGAGAAAACTACAGGAGTATTTTATGATGCTAAGGAATACAGAGTAATCAAGGAGTTATATATAAAAAGCCCTTGAACATAGCATTTATTTTCCAACAATCAAAACAAAACAAAGACTAGAAATTAAATAAATCATCAAATAGGATATAAATAATCTAAGCATTGAGAATAGTGTATGTGGTTTGGTTGCTACAATTAATAGGGATTCTAAAAAGGGAATACAAATTACCCAAGGGTGAGGGTAGAAGATTATAATACAAATATAAAAATTTGGACTCCTAATTCTAAAGATGAAATTATAAAAGCTACCTTCACTAAACTTCATAAAATAACATAAGGCAAACTGAAATTGCATGGCTTGTGAATTTCCAAGTATGTTAAAAAATAATGAGTAGAAAAGGATATATTTAGGAAAAGTAATATAATATGCCTTATTCTATATTAACTTATTATGAGTTAAATTTATACTAGTATCATGAGATGAAATGAGTTGTAATTTCAAGTTTAAGGGTCTTACATTAGTTTGTGAATGGCTTTCATTACCTTCCAAAATGGCTCTGTGCATCCAGTCAGAGAGAGGATATTGAATCTAATGAACCTCTGGATCTTAAATTCTTGCATTTTAAAGTTAGAGTTCATTCCCATATGGTAACTTAAACAGGCACTTAGCACAAGAATAATTCATGTAGTATATGCCTTGCATGTGATAATGTGTGTGTGTGTGTGTGTGTATCCGATTTAACATATTCTAGCAATACAATTTGGAATTTAATAATGAATTCATTTAGAATATTATCATTTTGCTTGACATTCATGTCATTATATAAGCTAGAATCAAATTCCATCAAAAGGAATAAAGGCTCATTTCAGAAATTAAAACAAATAGAAAACAACATTAAATTTTACAAAGATTAAAGACAATGAAAACCAATTAAAAACAAATTTAATACAATTCAAAGTGCTTCGATTGGGTCCCAAACTCAAAGTGAAATTTTAGACACACATACTGAATTTACAAGTACTGACTATGTTAAATTTACTTTGCAACTGTTGTCTGATTTTTCATATGAGGATCCATTATTTCAATTAAAGTTGAATTCCATAAATTTCTATCCAATGGAGCCTGACTACTTGACGCCCAATAAAAATGTACATTTGGTATAACGAGTGAATAATTTATAGCGATTTTTCTCGAGAAGAGCAGCTTTCTGCAGGAACACAAAGAGAACTGGACATTTTGATTCCAACAGTTCACTCACTTTAGAGCCAACTGAATGCAGAAGTAGCGGGTTGTGTTTATCTTTGGTCACAGTCAGAGTTTCTTTCTTTCTCCCAACAAGATGAGAGATTTGAAGCTTTTTCTGTGCTTGGGTCATGTCAATTAAAGAACACGAAAAAACCATAGATTTTGGGTTGATGTTATTTTATCTTCATTTTTCCAAGTACAAAAATCAAAACTTCATTAGATATTTAGATGACCTTTAGAAGTCCTGTTCTATAATGCTGATTCAAAAAAAAAGGCAGTTTCAATGACTTAGCAGCTTCTTGTGTACAACAGAAAGAATCCAGTTTGGTCTTTGTAAAGCGTGAAAGGCCAGGAAGGAAGTGTGTGTTGTATCGCCTGTTCTGAGTTGGTAGTTTTTGCTTTTGTTTACTGTGTTTCTCATTCAGTCCGAATGTTCCTATCTGTAACAAGCTTTGGAGAAGCACCTTTGTCCCCAGAGCCGGGCTCCAGGAAGCTTGGATCCCTGCATGTTGGGAGAAATGGGTACTGGCTGTCATCCACAGGAAAACAGAGCAAGTTTGCAGACCTCCTGCTGGTTTCCTTGAAAGTCCTGCCTCCTGGGGCCCTGCAGTAAGCCACTAGTGTTACCAGGGACAGGCAGGAAGCAGAGAGGCTTTCGAGGTGTCTATTCATCTTTGCCAGTTAGATGGTCCATTAACTCTGGAGGAGAATGCCTGGTCCCTGAGGCAGGGTGGTTGATCATCTTTCCCACTCTGGTAATATGGAGTGAAGGAACCTTCAGTTATTATTATTATTGGAACGGAGGCATGAGGATGTTCACCCAGGTTGCTCCGTAGAAGATTCCAGACCTCAGCCTCCCATCACTAGGCAGCCAACCAGATCCCACAGTTAATGGCCTTATCACGTGGTCCATGGTTTTGGTTGTAGTAAACCTTAGTTTTGGTTTTAAAAATTCTGTTTTACTTCCTCTTTGTTTGATGAACTTGCATTCAAAGACAATGCATCATATGAGTTTCTATTTTTGGATTAAAACATATAGGAACATAAATTGGATACCACTAATTTGGAATTCAAATGTGCTGATGAAACACTAGAACTGTCATGGACACTATGACTACTTTAAAAGTGTCTTGAATTTCATTTTCATGTAGGTTTTTGTCACTATGCACTTCTAAGTTCAGGTTTACAGCTTTTAGTTCCAGAAGTACTAGACATAAATATGTTGGCAAACTGTTTCCCATTTTTGAGAAACTTCAAATGGTGCCACACATTTTCTTTTGTTTTCTCTGTAGTTTCATTAAGAGCTGACTTTTGCCAAATCACTTTATTTGTATCAGCCTGTCTGCAATACTGCGAATCTTTACACTTCTCTCTTTCACTGGAATAAACTCAATTTCATTTTATGTGCAAGAGTTCTTATTCTTACCAGAAGATTTTCAGCTGCTTCAAAGGATAACTTGGTCATGTTTAAAGAAATGAGTTGCATATGAAGTTAGGAAATAAATACCTAATGAGTGTCAAGACTCAATTTGCTACATCCTTTCAAACTTTGTCCAAGAAAGTCAGAACTAGTTATACAAATGTCCATCTGCTTATGACCAATGTCTAAATTTTTGTTTTCAGAATTCTTCCTACCTTGAAATATTCTTTATCCTAAGAATGAGTCTTCAGAGTTATTCAGAATCCCCGCCATTTGTTACAAAATTCTAGACACTTGCAGCTCAGGAAAAGCTTGGTTTTGATGGGTCCTCTACTTTAGGTACAAGTTAATGCAGCAATTCACGTCATTTCGGAGAGGGAAATGCAGTGGCATTTTAACAAGCAAACATACATGCTGAGCTTTTAGCTTTATTGTAACATTGCTCTTATTCCAATGAATGCTTTTTTAATAGAGGTATTTAGATTGTTGCACATAGAGGTTGCTTTACATTTTGTGAATCGTATAACATTTAGGGTAGTAATTATACAGACTGTCAGACATTGAGTTTCTGTTCTTGAAGAGACTGTACCTAACTAACACATTCTGGAAGCATTTTTTGATCATCTTATGCAGTGATTTCACACTACAGTGAAAGAGGCCTCCAGGGTCAAGGGAAACTTTGTCACCTGTATTTTTGCTCTCTTCACCATTGCAACCAGAGCAGCTCTAAGTTTAACTGTTTTACGTGATTTCTTCTATTGAACCTTATTTTTAAAGCCATAGCTCCTTGTTTATGACTAAGATGCTTGGATGGTATAGGCCATCACCAAGCATTGTGTCTGAAACGTATACCATGTGGGTGCCAGCAGATTGGGGGACACATCTCCTGTGCTTTGTCCACTGTTACTTTTTAAGCCTTTCAGTATTTTCAAGTATATCTTTATCTTTTCACATTACAGTAAATATGTTTTAAAAATGGGATTCGAGCATCCCTAACATCAGAGAATAGTTCTTCATCTCGCTTCCCCACTAACAGTGGGGACACTTTCCTTTGAGTACAGCCTGACCTCTCCTTTGTAGGGCCAGCTCTTAAGTTTCTTTCTGAATTGGCACTGGGGCTTTTCTGTGCTGCTCCAACAAATTGCAACCTGGACATTGAAGGGAAAAAGCCAACACCCATTTTCTCTGCCCATAAGACTTATTAAACTTTCTTGGATGCAGTGGTGGGATTAGAAAAATGATTCATTTCCATTGCCCTGTCCCCAACAGAGTATCTTACATATAACATGCCCTCAATGAGTATGTTTTTAATTCAGAGTTAGCCATTTTCTGTATGGTAATGTTAAAATATGACTTCACTCTAATTTGAAGATGTTTTCAAATCCTTCTGAAATTTCAGAAGGATGCACATTTTGGAAGAACTCAAAGGGTACATTCTTAACTACCAGTAAAGAGTCTACATGAACCAAACTGGATCTTGTTTTTCAATAAATGTTCAGTTCTGTAGAAGTTTGGCATTCTGTCAGGACAGCATTTTTATTCAGTTTTAGAATAATTTGAAAATGAAAACCATCCAGTCTTTACTGATGATAGTCTACAGAAGTTTCACCAAAATATTACTGCATCACAAACAAAGAAACTATTCATTGCCTGTGAGTCCACTACTGATTTTCCATCTTTGTATTGTTCAGGAACATGATGCAAATTAATTTTTTTTAAAAATTTTCTCCCTAGTTATAAATTGTGATCCAAATTGAAATTGACCCAGAAGAAAGATAATTATGTCTTAAAGCAAGTCCTTTTTGTAAGATATTTTCTATCCTTTGTCAATCTGTTAGTTGGATTTAAGCCTTGAGAGTATATTTAAAAATAAAAATTAATATTTTTCTTTAAAATAAAAGAATCCTGTAACAGATCTCTTGATTATGGAAAGTCTCAGTGCTCTTATTGTATAATAAAGAAGTTCTGTTCATTCTAAAATATGACCGACACCTATCTTTACCTTATTAAAAATGAACATTTGTAACATTTTGCTATTTAGAGTAAAATACTTAGTTACTGAAAAATTCCAAATGAAGACTAAGTAAAATATTCTTTGCTTGAACTCTGGTATAGAATTCGCAAAACCTTAATTATAGAATTGACCCAAAGATCTCAGAAACTTTTATAATTAATCATCTGTTCTTCAGATTGAATTCGATTTTAATTCTCAGAGACAGATACAGATTTGTGTTCATATTAAAAAAATCTTTTTTTAATGAGTATAATTTACAGGATTGAAAGTAAACACTGAAAGTATGGCATTTTAAAGGAAATCAAAGTCCTTGTCTATATTTCAGTGATAAAGATGGGAAATTATGTTTCAGCTAAGAATAGCTTAGAAAAAAATTCCATAGATTACTAAGGTGGCTATAAGGTTTTGCCACAGATTGTCATAGATAATGAATGGAAAAAATTGTCAGTTTTTTCCTAATGAGATGGAAAATTTTATTATGAGGGATTTGTTAATAGCGAGCATTTTTATTTGTAATGTTCAACATGGGATTTATTTGCATGTGGATATGCATTTGATTCAAATGCAGAAAGGAATAGCTAAGATACTTCAGAGCAACAAGCAAAGAGAGTCAACCTGGACAACTTTACAGGCAGACTCTTTTTATTCTTTGCCCAGAAGTGAATTGTGATCATTTCTTTGGTGATAGAATAGAGGCAAATTATTACTCCCTTTTCTTATTTAAAGTGTAGTTACAGTGTGGACGAGCTAACAAGGGAGAATCCCAGGCCAACTTGAACAGTGATGGAGTTGACCCTTTTCAGGCCCAACACACCTCTTCAGTGAAAAAAAAAAAAAAAAAAAAAAATCAACGTGGTTTGAAAGGTCATAAACTGTAGCTTGGAAATTGTGTTGAACCTCAAATCCAATAGGAAAATCTGTGTGGAAATTTTAGAAAGAAGAAAAGATTGGCAAAAAGCAGCATAGTGAACAAGCCAAAATGAGTTTAATGAAGGAGCTGGTTGGAGCTGTTGGTTAAGAAGGAAAGTGAATCTAGAAGCTTCTCTTGAGCAGAGCTCAGAGCCAGTGCTGGATCCTTGGGGAGGTGCTCACTGGGGTACACCCAGTATGGTGACCGAGGCTCTCTAAAGTTTAGGAGTGTGGGAGGGAATCATAATAGTTTAGCTTTGTACCTTTACATTATTGGTAGCTTTGATTATGATCTCCATTTTTTTTTCATTTAGATATGAATATAATTAATTTACTGTAGACTCTACTTATTAATATCTGACACACTTTTACTTTTTCCAGATAATTCCCTGCATGTCATCAACTACATATATTTTTAGTCCATTTAGTTTTATAGAACATTGTGTATTGATAATGCATAAGAAAAATAAGGGCATTTTTAAAGAAATATTCATTTCCAAGCAAATAATTTATAAATGCACTGTTTACTTTCTGTAATACTAAAATATGTACTTCTTTACAGAAAAATTGAATTATTTCTAAGATGTCTTTTAGAGTTGGATAGTCATAACAGAAAATTTGGAGGGTGCCTCAGGAAATTGATACACTACATATTTTAACAAAAGGGAAAGTTCTTCTGATCCTTCTTATAGAATGCATTCCAACTATGATTCCAAATGCAATCACAAAAATAAATAATAAAAGTTTGATCCTAGAGTTGTGGTGATATGATGGAAAAAAAATCACAAACTTGGTTTAAATCTCAAATCTTTTTACTGGCTTTCTGTTCTTTATCAAGTTACTTAATTTTTGTGAATTTCATTTTCTTAAATATGAATGGAAAAAATTGCACTTAAGGTTTTGTAAAGATGAAAAATATAATTTATGTATTGCAATATGCAGTTAATGCTTCAGGTAAAATTCATCTTAATTTGTCACTGGTGATGTAGAGACGGTAGCTCAAACTTTTTTTGCTCTGCTAATCATTACATTCAATCTAATGGGAGCAAAGGATGCTTTGTGGAAAGGAATATATACATATATTCATTCATCCTATCTGTCTGTCTGCCTGTCCATCCATCCATCCATCCACCCATCCATCCATCCATCCATCCACCCATCCATCCATCCATCTATCCATCCATGTGGGCATGTCAGCATTGGTGGTCAGGAGCTTTTAGGGGCTCCCCTTGCTCAAGGCCACTGGAGATCTGCGCACACTGATAGATGAAGTACAGGGTCCTTGTGGCAAGCTGTGTCGACAGTGTATGCTCTCCATCACAGCTGCACGCCTTGATTGGCATAATAACGTCCTTGGAGCAGCAGCCCCGCTGTGTGGGCTGTGTTTTGTTTTCTGTCAGCAGTGTATCACAGTATTTTCCTCAGTGGGCTGAACAGACCCCGAGTGGGAGGCTGATAAAAGCAGCCCCTTCCTCTTGCATCACCCTGAACGATTTCAAAGGGAAAAGAAGCAGCTGTGACAGTGTTCACATGAGCCACTGGGGTGGTCTCATCTTTGTAGTCTAACAATAATAGTATACCCTGGCTTGCATTCCTCAGCTGGAGAGGAGCAGGGCTGCCTAAACTAGACAGGCTTACTCCTTGACACGTCTTAATGCCACATCTGCAATCAAGGAAATGACATCTTTGCCTCACTAGGGAATTTCTCTTCAAAGTAAGTGCGGAGAAGTAATCTTCATAGATTTATTACATGTCTGAATCAATATTTATTTCATACAGCTACTTGAACTAATATATAACAGCTTGGTATTTGCTTAAACAATCCAAAGGATTTTTATTTCCCCCCTAGCTACAGAAATATACAAAGAAGTTTTCTACACATGCAGAAGACCATTGTGGTACTATGGTAATCCTCTACTCTAAAAGTAGGCCTAAGTATTTTTGGTCCTATTTTGTCATTTATGGGTCAAGAGCCATGTTTATGTATTTCTAAGTGTCCTGTGTAAAAGTTATTTTACACAGTGACTTTATAATAGAGGTGACATGACCAGATATTATTAGCAGAATGTAGTTGAGTTGCAAGATACGGTTTAGTCTAATACAATGAGTATCTGATGAATGTTATGTAGATAGATATGCATATCAGAAGATATCATATCTATATAGATGTACAACATAATATAATAAATATATAACATAATAATATAATAATAGATATCATAGATGTCAATATATCAATAGGTATAGACTATAAATAGAACTCCTCTAGTAGTTCAGTATTGAACACTCATGAGTTTAAAAATGTGAAGATGACATTCCTTGAGGTTATGACTATGTCTTCTATTCTATCTTATAATATCTCCATAGCTCTTTTAACAGCTTCAATTACCTGTTTTCATACAAAACATACAGTAATGATAAATGCATAAAATAAAAGTGAATGTGCTATATAATGATATACACAGTACAATATAGAGCAGGTTTTGCATGAATGAAATCAATCACCGTGTGTTTGGCTCTAATTAAGTCCGTGTTTCTGAGAACCTTAAACAAAAGGAAGCATTAAGACCATCTCACGGGTCATGAGAGATCAGAGTCAAATGCCAAATTTGTTTCTAGTGAATAAATATGTCTGAAAAAGCTGTTATAGATGGTGAATTTGGGCAGATGTACATTTTCTTGATCTATAAAAAAATTGTCATTTGTTCACTTAAGTTGACACAGATTTCTACAGAGCAAAGATCCTATGAAATAAGATCTGGTGCAGATTGGTATCTTAATACAGACAGTACATAGACAGCTTTGACCCTTTAAATAATAATGACAAAAATGAAGGGATAAGTAGAATTTTAATAATAACTATTTTACTAACATGTCCACTAGCATCCCACTAAATGAGATACATTTACCATTTCAGCTGTATTCACTAGCATGAGGCTTTCACACAGACACCAGAGATGTTATTTTAACTGCTCCTTGTACATATTTTATTCCTTTCACCAAAGAGAAACAAAATATTTCATCTCTCTATTGCAGCAGCAATGATTTAAATGTAACAAGTGAAGCATAAGCCAGGCACCCTGCGGCTGGGTTGAATCAAGGGTTTTCCACAGGGTTCAGACTGCTTCCTAGGGGCTTCTTGCCTGCCTGGGACGCTCTTGGGCCCTGCAGTGAGCACCACATACGCACAGTGTCCCTCAGGCTCACGAGACTCCTGTGCCTTCCCCTCCACTGTAGAAGGGCTAGCGCTCTGCTGCAGGGAGCTGCAGGTGACTTCCTCTCTCCCTTCAGTATTAGTGTCTTTTGTAGTCACTTAACCTCTAAATACTAAATGCAACCAGAATTCTTTTAAGTCAGCTAGCAGGAGGGAAAAAGCCTATTATTATGAGTGTGTATTTAGGGGAAAAAAAAAAGAAATGAAACTTCAATTGACTAATACTAGCCAATTTTTAAGGAAAAATTATGCTTAATTTTTAAACTATTTTTAAACAGTTGAGACTTGTTATTACAGACAAATATCCTGTTGGAGAGTGAGATCAGTGAGTTTGTATTACCATCTACGTCCACATTTTTCGTCCTTGGTGAGGACTGGGTGTGGGGTCATGGTCTTGAGGAGCCACCATTGACAAGAAAGAGGGTAAAGAGAAGCAGGAGGGAAGGTCACGTGCAGTCACATTCTGTACCACAAACCAAATAAACGTGTTTGGTAATAAAAATTCCTGAAGCACTCTGTCATGCAAAAGCAGGTGTATTGATCAGCACTCTTATCATGAGTGCTGATTTGCCCATGTGAAATTTGTGACCAGGGTTAGTAGCCAAGTGTTCCACAGATAATAGAAGCAGCAGCACAAGATCCACTTAGCACACTTAGCACCTCCTCAGTCTGCTCTTGCAAGCAGAGGAGCATACTTACTGACCCCCACAGTCCTGTGAAGCAAACACTTTATTCTCCCCATTTTCTGAATGAGAAAAGTGAGTCGTAAAGTGAAGATAATTTGCCCGATGACATTAAGCCCAAATGTGAAAAATCCTACTCTACTATTATTCATTAAATAGCCTTGACTCTAATGGACAGTATTATTTTCCCAGCAAGTGAGTTACCTATAACAGAAGCCTAAGCTAGTCATACCAGTTAAAGACCAATGTAGTCCCACAAAACACCAAGGTCATGAATCCTTGCTAAATGGAATTTTTTTTTTTTTTTTTACAGAATCTGCTGCTTATATATTCAAATGCAAATGATCTACTTTACTGTGGCTATTCTGCTACTCCGTAGATGGACTAGTGCATAGTGTACGATTTATCAGTAAATGGAACTGTTCATAAAATCATTTCTTATAATTCTATTGTTTTTTAAATTTTTCTTCTACACTGAAAACATGTACTTTCATGTTGGTATGAATATGGTTTTTCACAAAAGAAAACAAAATCTTCAACTGGGAAACAGAAACAGTGAAATGTAACTGTCAGAGGAAAATTGAACTTGATTAAGATTCCTACTGAAACATAACTATGTGATACAAGCCCTCAGGGAACAAATGGCTCAATGTGTGTGTGTCTGTGTGTGTGTGTTTTGTGTGCATGTGCATGTACACACACATATGCATGCACGCTGCTGCTTGTTGTTTTTATTTTCTTGCCTGTTTATCTTTCCTTTGCTCATAGGCCCCGCATGCATGGGTCTCCAAGAAGTAGTTCCAAAGTTCACACTCCTTAAATCTCCCTCTGCAAACTCTGCTCTTGCTTCTCCACTGGGTTCCATCGACTCAAATTCCCTAGATGGATTTTCCCTTGGGGCACAGAACCCCAAATTCCTAAAGTCTTCTCTCCTCTCTCTCTCTCTCTGCCTTCTACCATTACTTTTCCTTTGGTTTCTCGGTGCAACCCTAGCAAATCTCTTCTGTTCTATTCATCAAGTCTGATGTTCTAAAACCTCGTGTTCCTCCACAGTATCCTCTTTTAAGTAGCTTCAGCTCCAGCCCCAGGAATTACCCAGTGCCCCAAGAAACACTACCTCCTTCCCTCTTCCCTAAAGTGCTTAAGATGTCCGGAGTCACAGCGTGTGGGTTCACATCCCACATTCACAGTTTCCTGATTCTGTGACCTTAGCTGGTCAGTTCACTTCATTACACTTCTATTTCTTCATCTCCCCAGTAGGGATGATGACATCTCACTCACAGGCTCCTGAGAGGGACAGAATTATGTGGTGACTATAAAATTCTTAGCAGGGAACTTGGCACCTAGGCTGCATATTAGCTACTCTTATTATGACTACCTCAGTGACAGCCCATGGTGAACTCATTGTTTCTCACGTATTTAGAAGATTCAGGAACTGCTTAATCAAACCTATTGTATCCAAGGATCCTAGTGAACAGGTATTATCCTCACAGAGACCACAGCCTCAGAGGAGAGGCCAGTCTGCCAAGGGAGAGACCAGGTGCATTTAACCCCAGTCCCTCCTGCTGAAGTCATAAAACTCAATGTGCTTTATAGGGTGAGGTGTGGGCTGCAGTTTAGTGGGGGAAATATGCTCATAATCACTTCGTATTTTCTTTTTATACTAAAGTTAAGACTGTAAACAAATAACAACATGTTTTTGCTTAAGTTTGCAAATTCTGGGACAAATATTTAGGGATGTGAGTTCACTCCTGTGTATTGTCTCAAATGCTTTTCATTAAATTCAGTGTCCAACTGGTGACCACTAAATATTGCTTTTCCCCACTATGGGGTGAAGTTCAAGTCAGTCAGCCACAATGAACGTGGATTGGATTAGATCTCCACTCTCTCAGAGAGGTGCCGTGATAGGCCTGGAGGAAATCCACAGGTGTCTCTGTTCTTTGGGATTTGAGCACGTGGAGTGGTCACACGCATGAAGCAGTTCAGGACACTGCACAATGAAGGCAAGAAAGCACAGAACAGGGGAAATAAAAGGACGAGAGCTATCAAAATATGTCAATCTGGGCAGGGTCATCAGAGAAAGGGCCTGGTCAGTCAACACGTTAGGCAGTGACGGGTAGGGGCCAGCGTGCCCACCGGAGGCTCTGGAATGCCGAGTCTTGTTGTCAGGGATGGAGGGCAGGCAGCAATGCCGAGGAGGCCTCTGAGAAATCCTCAGGCTCAGCGGAGGGACGGTGCCAATACCGCACAAAGATAGACCACTGTCCTGGCAGAGAGGACTGGCAACGGCACAGGGAATCTTGAAATCGTGATATTTGCAAACTGTGGGTTATTAAAAGCCTCAAAGCCACAAGAGAAGGGGTCATCCCCTGTGTTGGTGGCACGGCATCCGACAGGCACGGCGCTCTCTGGCCCCCTTGCGAGGCTGTGCGCCCAAGCATGAGTTGGCTTCAGCAGCAGAGTCAGGACTGCTCTGGGGAGGAAGATGGGCCACAGGCAAAGTGCCCGTTTCCTCAGCGTCACTGATGCTCTGGTCCTCGGCTCTTCTGGGGTGTTCTGTTTCACGGATGTGCAGATCCCAGGCCCTGGGGATGAGGCGTGGAGACCCCGACAGGCATCAGGGGCTGGTGGGGAGCTCTTGGGCTCGGGTCAGGCAGACTGCTGCCCTGCTCGTCTTGAGTTTCACTTTCTGCCACCGCCCTGACTGACCACGGGCAGGTTTGGATCAAGTCTGATGGACCCTCGCAGCTTTCCTTACACCCAGCAGTGTTGGGCTGCCCTCTTTCACAGGCTGCTTTCGGTCACTGTGCCGCTCTCTGGATTCATGACCGCTGGCAGGAATGTGGAGGTTTCTTCTCACTGTAATTCCATCACATCAATCAGCTGTCACCATGGTTATTGATCAGTGAGTTTGTATATGAGCATTCACAGGCACATGGGCACATGCCTGTGATCCCAGGTCCTTGGGAGGCTGAGGCAGGAGGATTGCAAGCTGGAGTCCAGCTTGGGCAATTTAGTGAGACCCTATCGCAACATAAAAATTAAAAAGGAGAAAGACACTGGATGAAAGAACAAGTGGATGCATTATTGCGCCAAGTGTTTTGGGAATTTTGGTGGTTTGATTTTTAGAGGAGAAAGGACCCCCCCCCCTTTTCTTTAAATAAGAGGAATAAAAAGGATAAAGTTTTCCAAAATATGCAAGTGGAGAATTGGTTGGAAGAATCCTTAGTTGAGGGGCTGTGCTGGAGATACACAAACTTCCTGTTTGACCTTCATTACCTGGTTGAGTAAAACTTGCTTGAGAACTCATGGACCTGCATGAATTCTTCTTTGAATGAAGAGCTTTTTCAAGTAAAGGAACTTCCATTACCAGTGTTCTATGCTCCAGGAGAGGAACCGGCTGTTGGGATCAGGTGAAAAGGAAAATAGTCTTTTGTCATGCAAAAAAACCAAACAAACAAAAACAAACAAACAAACAAAAGCAATGTACCTATCTATGTGTGCCCTGGGATAGATAGGAGCAAGTAATTTCAGAAGTGTCATTTACATGTATTTTCAGCTGCACTGGAGCAATACATTAATGAAATTGAGTCCCTATGTATATTTACACATTATTTCTTAATCCGAGAGAAAGTAGAAGCGTATTGGTGTTTTTAATGTTCATCTTCAGCTGTGAATCCTTTTGCTTTATTCTCTTGTTTTACAGTTGAAACACTAGGAGTAGGATCCTGAAACTTCAGATACAGAATAAATACATCACTTTACCTAGTTCAACTGTTTTCCTTTTCAGTTTTCCAGATCTATAGCAACATAGCTTATTAAAAAGCAAAATGTTTACTGGACGTGGTGATGCACACCTGCAATCCCAGTGGCTCAGGAGGCTGAGGCAGCAGGAGGATCACAAGTTCAAAGCCAGCCTCAGCACTTAGTAAGATCCAGTCTCAAAACATAACTAAGTAACTAAATAAGGGCTGGAGATGTTCAGGGGTATATCACCCCCACCCTGCCCTGTTCAATTTCCAGTACCAACAAAAAGCACTATGTTTGTTTTTACAATGTGAAGAGCTGTGCTATTACTTATATTCACTAGCTACTTCATCATTACTGTTTAGTTAGCAGAAAGGTGTCACATTTGATTTATACATTTTCCTGTTGGTAGTTTCTGAATTTAATGAATATTTATTTACAATCTAGTATGTGTTAGGCTTCTTTCTAGAGACCAGGGATATAACAGTGAGCACAAACCATTGTTATTTCCAGTCTCTCTTTAAACTTGCTTCTTCTTTGGCTCCTTTTCTGAATCTTCTCATTCATTCTCTCTCCTCTCTCTCGCTCTTTCTCCCTTTCCCGTCTTCCCTCCTGCTTTAAATAAAATGCAGGTATTCTCAAAGCCCTCTCCTGGGACTTCCTGTCCCTCTGCCTTCTCTCCTTAGCCATTGCATGGCCCTGCAACATTTCACACTTATATGGGTCCCTCTTTATTTCTCTCTCTCCTTTAGCCTTGTAGTCTGGCCATGTGCTGGAAATTCTACTTGGAAATTCAGCCTTCAAAACATCCAGTCTATTGAGATAGCCAATTAGTAACAAGACATTTCAATAAATCATGATGAGTGTATGATAAGAAGAAACAGGATACTTTAAGAAAACATTGGGCTGGAACCTAAACTGGGCTGTGTAAAGGAATCACTATGGAAGTGATGCTTAAGCTGTGACCTGAAGGTTCACTTAACATTAATTAGACACAGTTCAGTGGTCCGAAGGCCATGTTCCAAGAAGAAAGAATGGTATGTGCAAATGTCCTGGGGTGGGGAATGTGCACCCTGAGGCACTGAAGAAAGAGCAGTGTATGAGGTCTGGGAGAAGAAAAGTGAGAGAAGTCCCTGGAGAATCCACTTGGGTGTGAGCAGGGGAGCTTCTGAAGTCGGATTAGAAGTGTCCTTTCTCTAGCCGGGCGCGGTGGCGCACGCCTGTAATCCCAGCACTTTGGGAGGCTGAGGCAGGAGGATCGCAAGTTCAAAGCCAGCCTCAGCAATGGCGAGGCACTTAGCAACTCAGTGAGACCCTGTCTCTAATAAAAATACAAAAAAAAAAAAAAAAAAAAAAAAAGGGCTGGGGATGTGACCCAGTGGTCGAGTGCCCCTGAGTTCAATCCCTGGTACCACAAAAAAAAAAAAAAAAAAAAAAAAAAAAAGAAGTGTCATTTCTCATGCTGAAAAGAGAGGCCATTCAGGGATTTCACCAAGTTATTGATTTTATCGTGTTTGTTTCATCAGAAGCCTCCTAGCTAAACAGAGACCAGTTAGTGGCCGGGGACCAGTTAGTGAGGTGTGAGCTCTGGGCAGATGGTTGGCGGCGAGGTTGGAGATACACGCGTGGCCTTGGGCTGAGGCTGTAGAAGGGGCACTTCTCAGTTGGACAGAGGCAGGGAGGAGGATGGAGGTGACAGAGATGGCACCCAGGTTTCTGCCTTAAGCAGTCAAGTGGGTGGCGAGTCGGGGGCATTGGAAGAGTGGCGATGACAGGGAGACACGGGTTGCTGGGTCTGTTGAGTGAATATTGCTGTGAGGCCCCTGTGGAAACTCCCGGCAGGCAGAGGGATACGGGCTCTGCAGCCCAAGAGAGCAGGCTGGATTTGAATGTGGATCTGCACGTAGAATTCATCAAGTGGCCTCGAGTGTAGACACGCTTTCCACAGAGGAGCCCTCTGCAGATTAAGCATGGTCACCGCAAGCTCAGAACCTCCACTCTGTCCTTGGACCCCTCCCTCTTTCTTGCTTGCTGTTTATATGTCAATCAATTGTCCAGTCTTGTCAGTTTTGCTCTCTGTGTTCTTCTTTTTTTTTTTTTTTTTTGTACAGGGAATTGGACCCAGGGGCACCGGACCATTGAGCCACATGTTCAGCCCTATTTTGTATTTTATTTAGAGACAGGGTCTCACTGAGTTGCTTAGGGCCTCGCCGTTGCTGTTGCTGAGGCTGACTTTGAACTTGCGATCCTCCTGCCTCAGCCTCTCAAATTGCTGGGATTAATAGGCATGTGCCACTGCACCAGGCTCTGTGTTCTTTCTTATTCATGCCACCATTTCTAGTTCCAATAGTTTTACTGGGTTCTTGGTACTTCTCACCAGAACTGTTGCATACTTGAGGGTGGCGGGACTGGTTTCCAGAAGATTCATCAACCATTGCAGTGAGCAGGGGGGGCTATGCCTATTGACACTGTCATTTGCACAAGGGTCTTGGCCGTGGGGAAATAGGAAAGGGAAACACTTTAGGGATTTAGGATACAGAACAGGTAGATGGAAAATTATATCTGCTTAAAACTGGTAAGGGAGACATTAGGGTTGCCCTTGCATACAGTCAGATTAGGACCTTTTCCTTTTCCTTTTAAGATGCCACTGTGCATCAAATGATACTTTATTCTACCACTCTGCTCTACAAACCTTCACCTGGCCATAATAATTCTTTCAAATAAAATTGAAACAATTTTGATAGAACTAGGAATGTGTATTTGGCAGACATTTTTCTAAATAGTTCACATGTATAAAATCATTTGATACCTATAAAGATTCTGTGAAGCACCCATATTATCCCATTTCACAGATGAGGAAATGAGGAACATGGACATTATGAGTGTCTTTCCCAACATCCCACAATTTATATCTGCTTCGGCTCTGGAGTCTGGACACTCCTCCAAGAAAGTGAGGCACTGTGCATGTTTTTTAGGCACCTCCATGAAAAATGCATCCAACCAAATATTTAAATATGAATGGTGTAAATGTCAGGCAGGGGGAAAAAGCATTCTCTGTAACTTGTTTTAAAGCTGGGCCCCGTACATAGCTAAGAAATCGTTTCATTTTTCAAAGTGGGTCAAGTTCAAGGAGAGATGGCTGAAATGAAAGGCCTTTCCTCAAGGGAAATTCCAGGGCGACCCCTGCCATTGTGAGCCACGTGCACTTTCAAGGTCCCTAAGCAGCGCATAAGGAGCTGCTGCAAAGATGGCATCCAGAAGTTAGGTTGGGTGGCCTTAGCCAGCGAGTTTGCCATCGTTTTCAATCGGGGCAAACAGTGAGCGTGTGGAAATTCGCCTGTCTCAGGTAGGCAGAGGTGGACCACAGAGGAAGCAGCAATTTCCTACCTGTTGGCCTGCAACCCTAGATCTGCCAGTCCTGCCTCTCTCTCCCCCTTCTGTTTTAGTTTTTATGGGACTTTCTAAATAGGCAATTTAGTATTTGTGACTACTTTGGAAATTAGTTTTCTGGAGCCAGTATGAGGTGCTAAGCATTTATAGACAGAAGCTTTGGCCAAGAACACAGAGGATCTTGAATTGGCCTTTCACTGTGGCAGAAGAACTTGAACAGACTCAAGTGCAAATCCAGATTTGTCGAGGGTGCTGTGGGTTTGTGGAAGTGAAGTATATGATCGAGAAAGTCACTTTTTCCAGTATCACTTAGTGATTATTAAGGCTGCTTTTTAATCTGACTCACTCAGAGGGGAGTGCCAAAGCATTAGTAGTAAACAATCAGTGTAGTTAAAATGTGAAAAAGACAAAGAAAAGCAAACTGAAAAGACGTTTTGGAGTAGAATGGGAATTGAGCCAATAAGCCCGACTGGTAGAGTCTTTGGAGGGAAGCCACGAAGTCTGTGATGTTTCTCTAGTTAGAATGAAAAAAAAAAAAATTATATATATATATATATGCATATGTATATACATATTATATATGGCATTGGGTAAAAAATGTTAACTCTTTCCATTGGATTTGAGATTTTCCTGATTCTGAAACTCAAAACAGAATGCAAATTAGGATTTTAAAAGGTATGATTAAAAATACCACATGCAAACACGGCATTTGGCAAGGCCTTATGCCTTTCTAAAATGTCGATAGGAAAATATCCAAAACCATTTTTTTTTTTTTTTTTTTTTTTTTGAGAAAAAGAGAAAGTTGGCTTCTAGCCAAATGCCTGCTGAGGAATTCTTAAGAGAATTTCTGGAAACTGTACTTTTTAAGGTAATCATGTTCTCCATGCTTTTGTGGCCCCAAATGTTCCTGGAGGGAACTTAAAGTCTCATCTATTTGTGCCTTGTTGTTGTACGTCCTTAGACTTTAGTGGTCAAGTTTCACTTTGGCAAGGTGACAAAAGAAAAATATTGTGTTTGGCACTCCGCAGACTTAGAATACTTCAGCAATGAATATGCCAAGGGAGAGTCACATTATGCAGCCTGAATTATACTTTCCATGCATGAGGCATGTGTCTCTTTATGTTAGACAAATCTACATCAGTGTTTTGCTTTTCTACTAAAATTAAATTCATATCAGATACTTGATATACATGTGCTGTGGTTGGAGGGCTTGGGATGTGATTTCAGGTAAATAACGAAATCAGCAGAGTTGCGATCTAGAATTAATGTTTGAAATCTTATCAGCATAGTTTTCTAAGGGAGAAATCTTGTATCTTTCTGGTATCAAAATTTTAGAGAAATCATCACAGCTCCCATTATTATTCTTTAGTTTAAATGACTATTGATGTGCTTCTGACTTAGCTTGCAAGGATTTCAATTGTTTTCTACATATTTCTAAGGGGGAGAAAGAACAACTTTGTCAATCAGAAATGGCCAAGGAAAGACATGGCTACCTTTCCTGCAGTGATTTGGGGAGTTAAGATTGCCCCTTTTCATTCATTCATCCCCTCGTTCAACATAAGTAGTGAAAATTTGGCCAGGGTATTGACTTAAAAAAAAAATCTTGTCAAATATACATACTTAAAATTCTCTAGTTCAACCAACTTTAAATGTCTTGTCCAGTGGCACGGAGTACATTCACATGGCTCAGCAACTATCATTACCACTCCCTTCCAGAATATTCTATCTCCCCAAACTGAAACTCTGCCCACAGCTCACTAGCTTCCCACTTCCTCCAACCTCTGGTCCCTGGCAGACACCATTCTGCTTTATGTTGCCATGAATTTACTTTTTTTTTTTTAATATTTATTTATTTGTTTTAGTTGTACACAATGCCTTTTTATTTTTACATGGTGCTGAGGATCGAACCCGGGCCGCGCACGTGCTAGGCGAGCGCTCTACCACTGAGCCACAACCCCAGCCCCTGAATTTGACTTTTTATAAAAGTAGAATCATGATCTATTTATCTCTTATAGCTGGCTTATTTTACTTAGCATAATTTTTTTCAGTTTACCCATGTTGTAACAAGGGTTCAAATTTATTTCCTTTTTAAGGCTGAATAATGTTCCATCGTTTGCATCTACCACGTTCATTTGTCCAGTAGACACATGGACTGTTTCTACCTTCTGCTGTTGGTGCCTCCAACCTTAGAATTAGTTGATCCCCAAAACAAGGCAATGGGATCCATGCTAGCTTTGGAGACAGAAAAACTGGGATTCGATTCTTTCACTTACCTTCTTTCTGATTTAGTTTTCTACCCTGCATAAGTGATGAAATTGTATTTCATATTATTGTCATAGAACTATTGAATACTTACACGACCCACATGGTGCTGGAGACTTGTATCTATTTTCTCATTGAATTCTGACGGGGTCCCTACAGAGTAGGAACAGTTCCAATTCCCAGAAGGAAGGCAAGATTGGGCCATATGCTTGAGGCTGCTAAACAATGCCGTGGACTTTTTACCATTCCCCACACAGTCCCGCACACTCGAGGACTCAAGATGAGCTAAGGGAGCAGACACCATTCTGCTGTGTGGGCGGAAAACCTGGTCAACCACCTGAAACAGGTGCATCTTCATGAGAGACTCTTGCGGTTGCGTTAATACGAGCAATCACTAAAAAGCAAATGAGAACAAAACTCCAAAGCCCATATGCTGATAGTGTTTAGAATATTGCAGTATTCATAGTGGGAATCTTATTTCCCAGTGAAGTGAAAGTTTTGTTGTGGGTTTTGGGGCTCAGAGGGTGTTATCTTTCTGGTATCAAAATTTTAGAGACACCACCACAGATCCCTTTATTATTCTTTAGTTTAAAGGACTATTGATGTGCTTCTGAGTTAACGTAGAAGGACTTCAATTTTTTTCTACATATTAATAAATCATGTCAATATTGGATTACATGGCTGCACACAGTTAAATTCTAATTCTAATTAAATGGGTGCATACTAATAATTCCTTACAAGATGAACCCTACGTGGCTTTTAAGAGATTTTCTTCCAGGGCCAACAGTGAACAAGGTGGAGCTATGAATCTCAGGAGAGTTACTGTGGAGGATGCCAGGGGTCTCTGGGGGCTCTAGCCTGGTGGCAGGCCACTTTCTAGAGCACATTCAACTGAGAAACTAATTTGATTTCCCGCTGTCTCCTGTATATGCTATCATAGCAGCACAGAAATAGCTGGCCTAGCAGTTCATTTCTTAAGTAAATAGTGGAAAAAGAAACTAGGGCTTTCTAGACCTTGTCCCAGGGCTGTGAATATATGAGTGATTAGATGAATAATGTGTCCCTTATGGGAGTATCAGTCGTGGGGAAAGATTGAAGATAATTAAACACGTATGTAAATTGGATCATTACAGATAGTGAATATTTTTATGAATAAAACCAAGCACAGTGATGTAATGGAGAAGGATGGGAGACCTGGGGAGTTGGTTAGCTGGGGTCACTGAAGGAAAGCCTTCCTGAGAAAGGAGCAGCATAATCATCACCCACAATGCTGCACTCCTCTGTCATGGCGGGTCACCTTGTCCCTCATGTCTATTAAATCTGGAGCACCCAGTGCAGAGTCTGACACTGGAGAGGTTCACTAAACACGTGCTAAATGTAACGACAGGCAAGCACATGACGATAAATGGCCTGCTTTTAAAAATGACAGCTCAGTGGAAGTGAAATTAATAGTAATGACACAGACAGCAAAAGGTCACATAGGGATGCTTTGCAAAAGTAAATCCCTTTACAACAATCGCAACAGGGGTGTTCCTTTAGCTTCAGAACTCTCTGAGATGTATGCCAGGAATTAGGGATGACTTTTGATGAGTTAGGATCCTGGGCTCACGCAGGTGGTAAATGGTCTCTTCTTAACGTGCAGCAGGTGACCCACATGAGTTGCGTTGTCAGTGTTGAGTGCGGTACTTCTGTGAGGGGCTGGAACTTCCCACTGACACCACAGCACTGGACTGGCTCCAAAGTGAATGCTTGTGTATCCTTCCACTGATCCAGGGGGAAAGAAAATGCATATCACATTCATGTTTACAGATGGGGAAATAGACGTTGAGAAATTCTATTTTGATTACCAACATCAGCTACAGCAAGTAGAAAACTTGTGCTTTCAATCTAGGATCAAATGCTCAGAGTCTTTACTCTCATGGATTTTCATTTAGTCAAATAGTTTTTCAAAGAGTCATACCTGGTTGCTTTGCTTTTTAAAATAGTTATATTTGTTTCCTTTCCCCCCAAAATATTAGCTTTTTATTGTATAATAGAAAATACACAAAAGAACAAAACAGGAATGAGCATTGATAATAATTGCATATAAATAATTTAATTTGTTTCTATAAATTTGCCAAGATGGTATGTTTTTATTTTTAATGCATAGAGGATGATTTGGCTTAAATCTATTTTTAGTGAAGTAATAATAATTTATACATAGTTCAAATCAGAATGTCCATGATGTAGCTTTAAGCAAGATTCTTTACTTTTTATGTTGATTAATCTTTTTTCTTTTCTTCTTTTTGGTACTGAGGATTGAACTCAGGGGCACTCGACCACTGGGCCACATCCCCAGCCCTTTTTTGTATTTTATTTAGACAGGGTTTCACTGAGTTGCTAAGTGCCTTGCCATTGCTGAGGCTGGCTTTGAACTCGCGATCCTCCATGCCTCAGCCTCCCAAGTGCTGGGATTACAGGCATGCACCACCATTCCCGGCTTATGTTGATTAATCTTAATTACACCAACTACTGCATATTTTATGCAAAAAGAGATGTAGAGATTAGAATATGGATCCGATTTCTAGAAAATATTGTCAGATGTTCCTGTGTGCTTTATTTCCACAACTGTGTCCCCTGTGTATTTTGTGGTCCCTGCAGAGTGGGCTACTTAGTAAAATTGGAACAACTTCAGATCCTTAGGCAGCTCTGGTGGCCCAGGCTCTCCTAGGTGCTGTCCATTCCTTACCTCACTTAAATATAACAAGACACCTTGGGGTAGGGGCTTCTATTATCTCAAGATTACTGATGAAGAAACAGGGCACAGGGAAGCTAACTAATTTTCCATCATCAAACAAGTGAAAGGGACAAAGCCAGGATTTCAACCCACCAGTGTGGTGTAGCATTCATGCCTTCTTTTAGAAATTCACAGTGAGCAAGAAGCAACCCTGTTTAGAAAGTCATTTCCAACAGCAGCCAGGGGAAGGTGATAAATGGGATAGAAAATAATGAGCACGATACACCTTGGATTTTAGACTATTATTTCCTCTTTCAATAAATTAGAATAAATGTTGTATCTGTAATAGGGGGGAATGTTAGGAAAATCAACTTTATTCACAGCCCTCTTCTTCTAACCGGAGGTTAGAGATACCAGCTTATAACTTAATTCTGGCCTGGAACTTCTTTTATTCAGAAGTATCAGATGGGATAATTGCAGCAATTTGGCCAATACTAAAATTTATTTTGACTGTCTGTGTTATCAACTCATGGTCTGTGAGTCTTACAGAGCAAGTGATGGCTACAGTCTTCTCCCAATGTTTTACTTTGTTTTATACACACACACACACACACACACACACACACACATACACATATATGTATATATATATATATTTTTTTCCATCTTAGTTGTAAAGGGATTCTGAGTGGGAAGAATGTATACCTATAGTCATATTTGGTATCTTTGAAAAAAATGTGTTTATTTGTGCATCATAGTTATACCTAACAGTGGGGTTCATTTTGATATATTCATAAATGCATCTAATTTATATAATTTCAACTCCCAGCACTTCCCCTTTCTTCCCCACTCCCTTCCCTATTCCTCTTCCTCGACTCTATTGGTCTTCCTTCTATTTATTTTTTACTTTTAATTGATGCATCATAATAGTGCATAAAAGTAGAATTCATTGTGATAAAGCCATGCATGCACATAGCAAGTTGCAGAATTCCAGCTGTTTGGTGGAAAGCAAATGCCCCTGTTTACCAAGTAATGAAGCACCAGTGAACCACTGCAGAGCTGTGAGCCTAACAGTATTCCACACCAGATTACTGAAAATATTCTTTGGAAAAACTCAGAAAGTGAGGCGCTATATGCAAGGAGCCACTTGACTTCAATACAAGTAAATTAAATGAAATAATATTTAGCTCCTTAATCTATAAACATGAATTGAAAAATCCCTCTGACCTATTTTTTAAGTTTTTTTTTTTTTTCAAAATACCATAAGGTCCACCCTTTCAGAGGGTCTGTACCTTGCAGTGGTTTTTAATATATTCATTGAGCTGTTCAGGTTGACCCTTATTTTCTCTCTGTGTGTTCACGAGCACCTATCCCAGTAAATTGTGCATGGGTGATAATCTATCAATATTTGCTTAATAAACCAGTTAATGAATATGAAGATGTAGCAGAAGGGGCCAGATAATCCTAGCCGAACCAAGATGGAATAGTTCATAAAAACAGAGGGGATAATTAAGTATTCAAATACAGACTCCAGAAGGCAGCAAATAAAAGGTTAAAAGAAAACATTTGTTGGTAAAGTGAGCTGTAATATAAATACCTACAAAAACAATGTGGGCTTGTTAGCATCAGGTAAATTGTCAGTCATGATTTTATCCCTTGTGTACCTTGACTCTGTGTGTGGCTTTCATTCACAAGTATCTCTCGGCATCTTTAGAGGAAAGTGAATTAACATTTAGGATTTTTTAAAAAAAATATATTATCCTTGAGAAATGGCAACATCATACTATTTAGTGATAAAGTGTGAAATTTTCCCTTAGGCATTAGTGATTTAGCAACTCGTAAAGCCAAAGGAAGGATGGTGGGATTATTATGTTGGAATCCCTCTTGGTGATTCTAAATTGTGAGTGTAACAAGACATTTTCATGGCAGCCTTCTTTGTCTTAGAATTTAACGGCATAACACATTTGGTGAGGCAGCTATATTACTTCTGACGTGCTGCTTGCTGAGGCACCTACTAGGCACCTACTAGTACTCAAAAGGCAAGGCAACCAAGGAGCCTCACCTGGCCTGTTTCACCTGGCCTCTGAGGAGCTCAGCTGGCAGTGCTGGTCTTCCCGACACCCACGGCCATTCCTGCACACTTGCCCAGGCCCAGGCTACCTACCTTGGGGCCCTGGTGAGTGAGGTTCTCTGGGCCTTTGGTCTGGGAATATGTATATGTTGCAAAGTCTGCCCAGTAAGTCTAATTTGTAAGCCTAGTTAGAAACCACCAAGAATCTATTAAGATTTGCCCTGGGTTTGCTAGTTTTCATAGGAATGTGTAGGGAGGAGTTGTTGGTGTTGGTCACATGATAGCCACGTTGACTTTCTGAAAGAACTGCCAAACTGCTTCCCAGAGCGACTGCACCACAGTGTGTTTCCACCAACCATAAATGAGGGCTTCAGGTTTTTCAAATCCTCCCCAACACTGCTATCATCTGTCTTTTCGATTATAACTATTCATTCATTGATTTTGATTTTCAGATCCCTATTGACTAATGGTTTGAATATCTTTCATGTGTTCCTTATCCATGCATATGTCCTCTTTGGAGAAAATTCTGTTCACATACTTTCCCTCTTTCTAAATCGGGTTATTTACTTTTTATTCTTTAATTGTGTGAATTCTTTATAGGACCTGGGTATAAGTCCCTGTTCAATACATGATTTGCAAATTTCTTTTCCCATTCTGTAGTTTGTTTTTTTCATTTATTTAATGTTTTTCTTTGATGAAAAAAATAGTTTTATAGTTTGATTAATCCAAAGGGGTTACTCTTTTATTGCCTGATTTCTGATGAATCTAGATACGTTTCTACCACTACAGCCCATACCAGAATTTTGGTTTAAGTGATGATACTACTACCTGACAGTAAATATGAACACTTAGAATTGGCTCTGATTGAGTTTTATATTCTAAGCAGCAATCAAAGGCCTGAGATATAGTGGAAGATCAACTAATACTTTTGAATAGATTAATTCATTCCTTAATACTGTTCTTCAATAAGGACATTTAAAACTACCTGGAACAAAATCCTGAATAAGAAATAACAGTTTTTGCTCTTTGAATAATTAATTTTGGAGACTTCTTGTTTATCAAAAAATGCTGATATAGACTCCTTAAATTGAAATTATAATTCTGCAATCATGCATAAACATATATTTCAACCATAACATCAGGTAAAGTGAGTTCCTGATTTTGCCTTGGAGACACCAGCATAAGTGATAAGAGATGCTTCATTTTTTTTTTTCTTTTTTAAAAATGTGTTTGCTGCTAGGTGCAGTGGCACATGCCAGTAATCCCATGGCTCAGGAGGATTGCAAGTTCAAAGTCAGTGAGGCCCTAACCAACTTCGTGAGACCCTGTCTCTTGAAAAAAAAGTGTGTGTGTGTGTGGGGGGGGGGTGCTGGGGATATGGCTTCGTGGCTAAGTGCCCCTGGGTTCAATCTCCAGTGCAAACAAAAAGTATAGAAGCATCTACTGATGTCAACCTTCTGATGGTGACATAAGCACAAACTGAGAAAGAGTAAAAATGTATTGGACCAAAAGTCAACCTTGTTATTTCAAAGTCTTCAATAAATATTTGAAACTGACCTGGTGTTTTTCATTACTCTTGAGTCTAACTTCATGTTTTGTGTAAGCACACAGGTGTTATATCTGGTTCTGCATTGTTTTTTTTATTTCTATCAGAACAGTACACTTCTTTAGCCATTGGAAGTTTTCTTCAAAGTGAAATATTCTTTAAAATGTATATGATTTTTGTTGTACTGGTTTTCCACTAAAAACTTTAGTTTGGAGGCTTTGGCAATGAGAATTAGGAAAAAAATATAGCATCCCATGTGGAAACACCTTTTTTTTTTTTTCCCAAAATAAGTTTCTTTATTGTTTATTTCTTTATTTTTGACATTTAGATTTTTTTCCTCCTGGTGGTTTTCTCTTCATCCAGTGTTCATTCTTAGGATTTTCATGACTTGAGATGGTTTTACCAGTTGGTGGTTCAACCTCGCTCTTCTCTGATGCTCTTTATTTGTGTGTGTATAACAATAAAAAGTGCTGGCGCACTGGGCCAACCGGTTTTTAAATCATCCAGGAAGCATACAGCAAGTGCTGACTCTATGCTAGGCAGTACACTAGAAGCAAATCTAAGCTTTCCTTGTTTGAAACTTTTAAGAGAAGCAAAGCAGTCTGAGTTTGCTGAAATAGAATTTCTGAATGTAATTAATGCACAGAGCACTTTAAAAAGTTTTTATTTTGTCTCATGAGTTAAAGACTTTCTCAGAAGACATATTTTACCTTATAGAGCCTATGAAAGTGGTATTCATTACTTTTTATGGATGAACATGTATACGCATTTGCACATAAATTAAAGCTTTTTTAAGTTTTAAACTTAAAAAAGACCAGAAACTCTACAATGAGATTTTAAAATCTGGCATAGCAGCTTAAAAGTATAAAGGAATAGGAGCGATTCTATCAGTCATGTTTTGGTTGCTGTGGCAAAAATACCTGAGCTTTCAGTTTCAGGGGCGGGACCTCCCCATCTCTTCATCATTTTCTACTCTCTTAAAATCGTTTAAGGCAGCCTCTGATTGGTTCTTCTTGGGTCAGGTGTTCCCACGCACTGCGGATCTTCACACTGTGTGGGGGCGGGGCTCCACGTGTCCTGCTTTGAGTTGGACAGATAGGAGAGGCGACTTGGTTCGTGAGAAGGGGACGTGCACGTGGTAGGTTCGGGGCAAGGAAACTTAAAAACTCACAGGCAGCCACCGAGGTGTAGTTAAACCTTCCCCCTTATTGTGACTCCTACTTTAGAGCAGTAATTCATTATTTAAAACATGAAAATTGCATAAGATATCCATTAATGAATCCATCACTGTGGCCTGTGTACATGTTAGCTATTGCCTTGATAATATTGCATAATAAAGAGCCACAAGGTCTCAAAGGCCCTCAAGGGTACACGTGTATTCGGGTAGCACTATCAGGAAACTCTAGGCTCAGGCTTAAGTGGGAAGCTCTGATTTGGACTGCAAATCTTTCAGCTGGGATTCCTGTAATAACAATCTATGGTCCTCTTTCTGGAACTAGCGGGCTAGCAGGGCCATATTGTTCTAATGACCATGACAGAGGTACACAGCAAACATTTCAAGCTTCTTCTTTGTCATATGTATATATCCAAAGCATGTGTCTTGGGTGAGTTCCAAGTCAAGAGGCAGGGGAGAGGGGGGGACCCTCCACCTTTAGTGAAAGGCACTCTGCAGGTGTCATAGGGAGGGGTGAAGACTGCGTCCAATAATTCAATCTATTTTGGCTTGCATCTTCAGTACAAGTCAAACAACTCTTCTTTTTTCAGCGGTCTTAATAGATGCTTTCTCTATTTCATCATCTCCAGTATCTATAAAAGGGGGAAAAAAGTGAAGAAAACGCTGATGGATGGAATATTTTTGTTTACTTTTCATTAAACATTTCCCTTGATAAGTGTCTACCATATTCAGATGAACATCTATTGAAAGTACACACAGGATGCTTTGGCTGTGTGTTTGTTTTGAAGAATAGTATAAAAATTTCCATAAGGTTCACATGCAAACCACACATATTTTAACTTGATCTTTTATTCTGCATTTACTTTTGGGCGTCCTTAAGAATCTGTTCAAATGCAGAAATTATGCGGTATTGATTTCAGGAAAAGTTGAAGTGCTTACACATGATTGCCTTGGCCTTAAAAGAAATCCTTATTTGGTTCTAATTTGAACAATATTGAAAGCACAACAACACTAGCTTTTTATTATGTCACCACACATTTAGTGAGTTATGGAAAGCATTTTGCTTCATGAGCGGAGTTAACCATGTCCTATCCGCTCTTGTAGCTGTTCCTGTCATTTCTGGCTACTCTCCAAGCCTGCCTGTTACTCATACATTTCTTTCCTAGTAAGAAATGCATTGAAATCCCAAGAACATATGCTGCTGACTGCTAGAGGAGTTTTTTGTGGTGAGAGATTAGCGTAATTGCTTTTGTTTGAAAAATATAACTGGCCACAGTTACATCCATGCAACTTATATGAGAAATGTGTTCTGCTTTAAAACTCATTATGTGTTTCTCCCTTTGCCTTTAAAAGTGAAACTAAAAGGAACCTAAAGTGTGCATGTGTCTTTCATTGCTAATACTCAAAAAAAAAAAATACTTGGGCTATAAAAGTACATCTTTGTATGAAGTAAAATGGACAGATATCTAAATTACATGTAACAATTTCAATTTAGCATGTAAACTTTGAAACGACAAAATGCTTATTAGCCTAAAATCCCCCAAAGAGAAATATTTTAATTCCCAAATTAAATATTGTTTCACCAGATATTATTGTTACATTGTTTCTTTTACTAAAACATTTCCCATAAAACAACATAGTAAAATGGTGTTAATATGTGTGAGATAGCATTTAAATGTTCATTTTCTACTGAAATGCTTTGCTTATTCAATTTTTCTTTTAGTTCTAAAGGACAAATACACCTAAGTTCATAGATTCACCTCCTGAAGCTCCCTGAAATTTCAGTAGAGTTTGGGCCTACAAGAGATTGTATGCACAAGAATTTGTGTGTGGTTCATTCAAATAGCAGTAGTGGCCCTTTTGGCCTTCCCTGAGAGGTCACATCTAATCCCTGCCAGTCTTTCATACAATGAAATCATAGGTCTTTTTTCCTCTAAAGTTTGGTTTCTTCCATTTTCTTCAATATTTCTGTGATATCATGAAGATGAGACAATAAAGCTATTACAACCACTGCAGGCTCTTGAATTAAGTCAGTTACACATCATGAAGAAATAAATACCTAAAACCATTCTTCCTGGGGTAAGATCAGACCTTGCATACCTCCATAGTCCAAACATTACATTCTTGACATTTAGGGCATTTGAATGTAAACTGTTCTTTGTTAGGGCCTTCTCATAACTAAAATATGAGTCACTTGGAAACCATAATAGATTTTGGCTCTGCTGCAGGATGAAGTGTTCTGGATGCAGTGAAATATTTCACCCAGACTTATGGCAGCAGGATTCCCAGTGGTCACCCATAATAGGGAAAGAAACGAAGAACCCAACTGAGGGAGGTATGCAGCCCTGGCACCAACCTTGCCCAGACACACAGCTCTGCATTGCTAAGAAATGCCAGCATTCACACATGGTAGTGCAAAGAGGTGCTGAATTTTCTTTCCCCTAGACTGGACTTAACTCCAAACTTAACATTTTAAATTGCAGTCAAACATATGTTCTAACAAATGAAATTATGTGGCTTGTTCTTTTACAAAACAGGACTAATGTAGAATGTCAGTGTTTCCGCTGACGAGATCTTTTGTCTAAAATCCCAGCACTCATATGTTTTGACATGAATTGAATAAAGTTTTGTTAGTGAGAGCCCATACAGCATGCAAAATGTGTCAATCCCACTGAATTAAATAAATTACGTAGTGTTTGGCTTCATTGGAAAAGACAGTGTGTGAAGATCATTGTCAAACATTTTAAATCCAAATTTGACCATTGATTTGAAGCTGTTGTTCCAATATTTCCATCCCTATGTCTTTGTTTAATAAATGTCACTCTCTTGATCCTTAAGTCCAAGGTCAAGACACTGAGTGCATCTTTGCACACATCACCTGATCCAGAGCTACTGGGCTGTCCCCAGGTCTGAGCCTGAGCTCTGCGGCCAAACTCAAGCCACACACCAGTGGCATCTCAGGCAGGAAAGGTGGGGTTTTCCTTTTCAGGGCCAAAGGAAGCGACCGCTCCAGTGTGAGGATTGTACTGACCCTGGAGTGCATTGCAATTGGGTTAATTTGCTTTCAAGTTCATCCCCTCACTTGAGCCTTCAAATAGAAAATTAAATGGTAGGTTTCCAGCATCTTATTTCATACTGGTGAAATAAAAATTGTTTTGAGTGTCAGATTAGACTATTGTTCTTCCTGAATTTCACTAGTGCCTATCTGATATAAATGAGGGCATCATTTAGCACAGTGTTATTGGAGTGACATCATCCTGACCTGCTGAGGGTAACGAACATTGGGATGAGCTCGTTGTTCTTTGCCTGTGGTGGGGGGGGGGGGGTGGTTAGCAAGGGCTCTTAAAGTGGGATGGGAAGTGGGCTGGGAACTGCTCACAACCCAACATCCTAATCTCTCAACTGGAACAGTTTCTAAACAAAACACAGATATTTTTCTGAAACTCAAGTCATCCCTCTGAGTATGAAGGTACTGAATTATCATAAAGTAGTGTTTAATAGTATAAAGATTATATATGATGGTGTGAGGGACATACATGGACCAATAAATCAATAGGGTCAAATTGCTTCTAAAAATTGTAGTAGAGGACTACTTTGACTAGTATGCTCTTTCCTTGCCAGTATCATTTCTGTCTTAATACTACATTTGCTGAACAGGTGACTATAGTAAAAATATAAAAACAACCAGGATTTGATTTAAAAATCAAAATATCTCTAAGAGGTAAGATACATCACAGGTATATAATCCATCTAGTACTCGGTTCTTTGATGTAGTGAAACTTACACTTTATAACTTGTGTACTCTCTGTGTATCCCACCAATTATTTATATTTTAGTCATTTGTGGGATAAATATTTATGAGTATTGAGTCATTTAAAATAAAGAAATATCTTGTTGACATTTTTAAAGCAACCACTTTTTCTTATATCTACAGAACATTTAAGTTTCCTGTTTGTCATATATACCTGTGGCCTTTCTTTCAGCTGAGTGACTAAGTCTTTCAGAGGCATTGACAGGACAAATCCTCATGGATTCTTTTACTTTAATGTGCATATTTAAAAGATCTTAAAAATGGTTCCCCAGTTTAGCTATTGTGAATTGTGCTGCTATAAACATTGATGTGGCTGTGTCCTGTAGTATGTTGTTTTTAAGTCCTTTGAGTATAGACCAAGGAGTGGGATAGATGGGTCATAAGGTGGTTTCATTCCCAGTTTTCCAAGGAATCTCCATGCTGTTTTCTAGATGCCCTTCAGTAGATAAATGAATAAAGAAAATGTGGTATATATACACAGTGGAATATTACTCAGCAATAAAAGAGAATAAAATCATGGCATTCACAGGTAAATGGATGAAGTTGGAGAATATAATGCTAAGTGAAGTTAGCCAATCCCAAAAATCCAAAAATGTTTTCTCTGATTCACAGTGGGGTTGGGATGGGGAGCATAGGAGGATTAGAGGAACACTAGAAATTTCGGCCAATTTGGAGGGATTGGAGGGAAGGGGGCAAAAGGGTAAAAAAAAAAAAAAAAGATGGTAGAATGAGATGGAAATCATTACCCTAAGTGCATGTATGATGACATGAATGGTGTCAATATACTTTGTATACAACCAGAGATATGTAATAATGTGCTCTATATCTGTATGAATTGTAATGCATTCTGTTGTCATATCTAACAACTTAGAGTAAAAGAAAAAAAAAAAAAAGATCTTAAAAATGGGCCACAATGTAGATAAAAGAATATTCGTAAAGTAACCCATCAAATACTAATTTCCTCAAAAATAATTTTCTTATTGACGTCAAATACATAATTTGTGTGAATCTCAAGGCCTTCATACAGAACTCAGAGGCCCCATGATCTTAGTTAGGCTTGTCCTTCAACTTGAGCACTGAGTTCCTTGGTCTATGGGAAATTCGGTGGGTTTGAGTTAGGAGGCCAATGGCATTTTTCTTAGATAAATCACGTGGATTTCAATACCTTGGTTCTGATTCTCTGCAAAATAAAGGGAATAAACATAATGACATTTAAGATTTTTTAAAATATTAATACTTCCCTTTGCAAGTGAATGGGCCTCTGAGCTTTTTGTATACTGTGAATCCTATGACCCCTCCCCCATCCTGAAGAATGCTTTTCATATGTGCTGAGAACTATTTTATGTAGTTTGTTGGAAAGTCATAAATTAAAACTGTGTTTCAGATTTTTTTTTATCCTGATTCATTAAGAACAATTTTACTTAGCTTACAGAGAGGTTATACATTTAAGAATATGTTTTTAATTGTGGTTATACCAGTGACCACCTTCTAATTATAGGTTTATTAATTGGGAAATGAGCTCATAATGGATCTTGCTGTTTTAGTCAATTCCATAAAACATGAATACATTTCTTTCACAATGTCCATTTAACTCAGAGAAATACCATGTTTTATAGCTAGATCCACACATATGTAATGGTTTAATGATTACTGGTTTTAACTAAGTTTGGTCATGTATCATGTAATTTCATGGTGATCATTTTACTTAAAAACTTTAAAATAATTCTCAAAGAGATAATATCACTGTTGATGCAGTGCAAAATGAAGTGTTGGACATAGAATCCAGAGACAACCGAATGAAGACAACATACTGTATTCATTTCATAGCATCTATTTACACCGTAATATTTGTGGTTTTTAAATGTGCATTTGATTATTTCGCAAGTTGAATACCAGGGGCTGTATTCTTTTAGTTTGAAGAAGTTTGGTAACAATACTAAATGTCATATTTTCAATTTAATTTTAGCCTCTATAAAACTACCAAAAGGCAGCTCATTTTAAACGAATTGGTCATTAGCTCCTTTATCGTCATATTGTTGTCCCCATACGCAATCATTTTGTTCATCAGGGTTTCAGTGCCTAAGGATCAGGTGTCTCCACCCGGAAACCCATTATTCTAAAAGTCCCTACATGGTAACAGGAGTGGTGGCCAGGGATACCACTGTGGTTCATCTTGTCACCAGCTGACATATTCATGAGGAATAAGTCAACCACAAACCTGCCAAATGCCCTTGTAATCCTAGCAGGCAAACCCACATACGTTCCTTGAGGCCCAAATCTCTAAGCACATAGGTCAACTTCTGATGGGCATGCATGAAATACGCAGTGTCTCCTCTTTACAGGGTAGTGTTTCCTTCATCTTGGAAGGTCAGTCTTCACAAACGTTCAGAGTTGGCACCTTGAAAATGTGAGTGCTGAAGCTCTTAGCTTTGCCATATAGCCACCAAAGAGGGGCTTCTGAGTTCAAACTGGGATCTTTTGTTTTTGCCAACTGATCAAATGCAATTATGTTAGTTACTTCAGGTCTGAACAGATGTCAACATATGTGTCCAACACTAACAGGACACTGCTGGCACCGAGGCCTCAGCCAGGTGGTAGCACTTGGCTTGTCTTTTAAAGACTGGAATCTACTTTACAACATTTACTTTCTTGGTTCAGGAATAATATAATAGGCTGCTCCAGCTTCTCAGAATTTTAAAGCAAACCACTAATGACCATTTTCTGTGTTCTTTAAAGTGATCTAATTTGTTCAGAAAGAAAGAGGTCTTTAAAGATTATAATGTCTTAATTATCATCTCCAGATATCTTCTCTAACTTTTAGGGTTTGATTCCTCTCTTTTATATGATAACGTTTCAAAATAAACCCCACCATGTCTTGGTCCAAACAGGACCCAGTAGAGGTTCACCTCAGATCAAGAGAACAAGCCACACAGGCTAGGATCTGTAGAGGTCAGAAGAAATGGTAACCGCCCTTGTCCAGGGGTGGGAAGTTCAGAGAGTGCATAGTGTGGGGGCAAAGTTCCTGGAATCAAGAGGTCCACAACATGCTTTCCAGGGCTAACTTAAATGCCTCTACTTGTTCATATTTCTATTAACATATTTCACCTATTCCCTGCAAGGAATAGTGACCTGTCGTCATTTCTCCTGTATTTGTAGTGACTAACATGCTTATCAAATGACCAATTTATAAAATATTGAATGAATAAACATTGGCACCAGTGCGTATATCCAAGGCACCAGTGCATATATCCAAGTAATTCAGATCCCAGAAAGAAATAATGTATGCATTTGTGGAAACACATGTATCTAGCTGTGACACTTATTTTTCAAATATTCTTTCTTGTATTTACTGGACACATAGAAGCATGAAAGAGGTTTGCCTTCCCGTACAGCTGTCTCCCCTGTGACTAGGTGGCTGGCCAGCTGTGTAACTTAGACGGTTACTAAGCTCTGCACTTCCATGGACTTAGCCCTCAAGTGGGAAGATGCTAGTGCTTACCTCAGAGGGCTCTTGTGTGTGCTCATGTGCGTGTACGTACACAGACGCGTGACCTCAAGCAAGCTCTAATACGCGGGTCAGCTGCTTTGTTAAATATTGGCAGGTATTGTGCAATTCGTAGACACACCATTTACAATGAGAAATGTATTACACCCAATTTTATCTTGTTTATAGTCCTGGCATGCCTGATATATTTAATTAATCCCAATCTTGATTCTTATTAGTTTCAATGTACATACAGTTGACATGTACATACACTTTCACAATACTCACATAAATACATAATAACATGCTGAGCCTCTCACATAATGTTCACAAAATCACACACACACACACACACACACACACACACACACACAAGCCTACATGAGGTGGGTATGTTGTTTTCCAAATAGAACAAGATTTAAATTAGAGATAAAGACAATTTAGACTTGTAAAATATTATAGTGACCTTAAAATTCAGAATTGACTGATGAGCTGTTCAGATCAGTTATATATTATTCTTCATTTTTCTCTTGTATTTTAAGGATTATGCCTACATATATGAAAATTTGCACATGTATAATGTAAATGCATTTACTGATTTCTGAAGGATACTAACAGCTTTATTCTTGGATGACCATCACATTGAACCTTTGGAAATACATGACTATGTGTGTGTGTGTGTGTGTGTATTTCCAAGCTCCTTCTTCATGAATGCTTGGTAAATCTTCATCATACACCAGAAGTGATTGTTTTGATGGAATCTGGGGTGTGTGAATTCCTTTTCTCGGAGCCTCTCCCTGGCTCCACAGAGCTCCTGGGTCTGTCCTGACAGCGAAAACCAGGATCCTGACTTTCCATGGAGCATTTTCCTCCATGCCAGGGATTGTGCTGAGTAGTACTTCCATCATCTACGTTTAGTCTTCATATAATGTTTGGAGACCTGTACCATTGCCCTGACTCAAGATGAGGGACTGAGCTATGAGAAATTAAATGCCCAAGTTCAGGCACCTAGTAAGTGGCAGACCAGAATTTGAACACTGGCTGTCCATTCTAAGCCTGCCAGGAAGTCAGCTGTAGCTGTGGCCACTGTGGGTCCTTCTTGGAGGATAAGTGGAGAAGGCTGGGGCTAGCTGGGAGGAGGCATGGCAGCATCCTAATTGCTGAGGCTGTCCATCACTGGATGCAAGTGAGCCCCTGCTGTGGTCACAGGCCAGGAACAAACCCTCCTCCTAGGAGGCAGGGCTAAAGGTAGATGATTATTCATACTTAGGTTCCTACGCTGCTGAACTTTCTCTTTGGACTCTGCTCATCCATGTCTACCTTGTCTTTATCTCCCTCTCCTTTCTCCTTTCGGATTGCAATGACAATTCTACCTATCACCCCCTCCTTTCCGCCATGCTCATTCCCCTCTGAAGGGAGATTCCAGAATTCCTCTGATCTCCCTGTCCCAGGTCACCCTCATCATGCCTGTACCCGAAGGAGCTTTCGCAGCCTAGCTGTGAGGACAGCATGTCATCCTGGTCCAGACCTGGCTGCCCGGGTAGATGGCTCTCCTCCATGGCTCAGTTCTGAGATCCAACTGGGGAAGGTTTCGCTTTCTCATCAGTTGGCCTCCCCTTTCTTATCAGAACTTCAGTTTTTAGCACCTAGCTCAAAGAGGAAACACATGGTTTGAAGTTATTATTTAGACTTCAGGAATCCTTTCTTTAAACAGTTTTTCTTGTGTAGAGAAACAAATAACGGTGGTCAGGAGCTTTCAAAAGGGCTGTCAATATTTGCAACCTATGCAAACAGGGGTCCCTGAGGAATGATTGCTTGGCTTTAATCACCAAAAGGAAGTACTGATAGGAGCAGAGATAGAGAGACATGTATTATTCTTGCCCCCAAAGATGAGGGTTGACTTTGAAGGGGAAAATTTGAAGTGTTTCTTGAAACAACACGTGCCGGTCTTCTTTTTCCCTAGATGTCAGTTGGTCATATGTAAACATTTCAGGAAGAAAATTTCCACCACCTCATCTGTGTCAGGCAAGATTAATGGTCGAATGACAGATGGTCCCAAGACTTAATAGTTCTTCACTGGGGATTAAAATGACATTTGATCAGTGGGCCTTCTCTAGCGTAAGCTTCATGGTGATGATGTAAAATTAATTGCTACCAACAGGTCAAATGATCTTCGCTTGACTGTGTTTTCTATAAATATTTCACAACTTTCCCTAGGGGCCTGTTTTGCCTGGGATGCTGAACACACAGGTTTTGATTCATGCTGGTGGCCTATGGTATGGATTCTTGGTATGTGTTTTAACTAGTATCTTGTAGACACACGGGACCCTCATGCATTCTCTCTCTCTCTCTGCAGGTAGAAATAACTCTTCAAGATATCAATGACAATCCACCAATATTTCCAACGGACACACTGGATCTCACTGTGGAGGAGAACATCGGGGATGGCTCCAAGATTATGCAGCTAACAGCCATGGATGCTGATGAGGTAGCTCAGAGCCAGTCTCTGAATTTTTGCAACCTAGGATGGCAGTAATGTATCAAATTCCAAGTACATATTGACATCTTGACTACTTTGTAATTACGGTTTTGCATTGGATGCTCCTTCTCAAAGAATATTGGTTAGATAATATTTGAAATGTGATATAAGGCCATCAAGATAGAAACTATCAGGAATTTGATCAGCAACTCACAACTTAGTTAATTGCTGGTTGCATTTGAGATTTCTTAGCAATATTTTTTTGCTTCTCAAGAAAATGAAAGGATCTAAAAATAGTCTTCACTTTTATGCCTCTGTCATTCAAATTTACTATCTGATGGCAACTGAAGATTGATTTTTACTTTATTTGTAATTGCAAAAAAGTGAAAACTTCAATTCACAAAGTTTTAAGGATACCTTAAACTGTTTATTTAGTTTTCATATATGTGTATGTACTACATATACATTTAAAACAAATTACATAATATGTATTTTAAGGATATTATCCAAACAAGTTAATGAATTTCAATTTCTTCAATAAACAGAAATGTTATGCCCAGTGCTGAGTGTGAAATTCAGGGACACAATATAGGTTATTATCTTCTGTATGTTTTGCATTTGGCCATGTAAATTAGCATGTTCCAAATGGCCTGGGAACTTATATAATTTGTATATACTTTTTTCCCCAAAAAGTAAATGTATTGCTTGGCTGCTTCTTTTGCTGGGAAGATGGTTTCCCTAATCTCCAAGCTGAGTACGGTGGGATACCTTTCCCAACACAGCAGAACCTTGTGTCTCCCCAGCCACACCTGCCACAGGGCTGGGCCTCCTGCCCTCCTCCTGCTCCAGGAGCAGCTGACAATGTGATTTTTGGCCTGAGTCTGCTCTTCATAAATTTATTTCTTTAACTTTGAAAGAGTGAATAAATTACAGACTAATGTTAACAGCCAATACAGACACATAATGTCTTAGTCGTTTCTAAATTTCTCCAAAATCTAAATAGTAAAAGGGAAAATAATAAAGCACAGACATTCAGATAATTGTAGTTCTCCATTAGAAAAGATTTGTTTACTACCTGCTACTCAATTTTATATAGAGAAAAATTCACATTTCCTTCAAATCCTATCATTGAAAGACTTATATTACTGAACATTTCTGTTACTGATAGACATGTAATATTATTGCTGTGATTTAGAAAATACATTTTCTTAAAACTTATTATTGATAAAATATATTTGGATATATAAATTCATAAAATTTCATTAACTTTAATTTGAAAATAGCAATAACAATAACAATAAAAAGCTCATATAATTGACATAAGACAATCCACATGGAATAATTGTAATTATTATGGTTGTTTCATTGGTTATACTCGCTAGCTATAGAATTAGCAAATTAAACTCATTTAATTGAAGTGATTTATTCTTATCATTTCAGAAAAATAAAGTAGTAATCCTGTTAATTTTAATACATATTTTAGAGGGATGCTATTTACTCCATAAAATACTATAATTAGAATGGATTATTCAACACAATTTATAGTCAATAACAAATGAAATTGTAATTCGGAACTTTAGTTGTTTTAATCATCATGCTGCTCTCTCAACTTAGGAGATGGAATATTCAACTTTTCCAATACCAGTCTCTTAGCTGTTATATTTTTATTTCTCTCCCTCTTTTTTTTTTTCCTTTCAAGAGTACAAATAAGTGTTCATAGAAGTTCAGTACTGTGTGTGTTTGTTTTCTTGCCTGTGACGTGACTTCTCTGTATGTGTGAGCAGGTGTGAGTGCTCACACTGTTGTTGAGTTGGTCTTTTAAGATATGTTGATAGTTACGATAAGATTTGAGGCAGTGGGACAGTTTTTAGGCCTCCACCCAGTCATGATCCAACACTGGTTTTAGTTCATTTTATTTTATTTCTGTTGAGAGTTGCCTTTTACGTTTTAAAAACGCCTCAGCATCCAGGCAAGTGTTTTCACTTAGACATCCTAGTTTGAAAGACTACCCAATGCAGAGTGATGAATCCGGGACACACAAATCACACATTTGGAGTGAGGGTGAGGCAGGGGACAGAAAAGTGTAAGGCTATAAAGAAGGAATGGCAGCCGGGCTCGGTGTCGCACACCTGTAATCCCAGCACTTGGGAGGCTGAGGCAGGAGGATCACGAGTTCAAAGCCAGCCTCAGCCGTGGCGAGGCACTTAGCAACTCAGTGAGACCCTGTCTCTAATAAAATACAAAAAAGGGCTGGGGATGTGGCCCAGTGGTCGAGTGCCCCTGAGTTCAATCCCCGGTACCAAAAAAAAAAAAAAAAAAAAAAAAAAAAAAAAGAAGGAATGGCATGGGTGTGCAGTGGGACTGTCCCAAGGCCTGCAGATCAGCAAGACCTTCTAACTGGATCTGTGTGTGTGTGTGTGTGTGTGTGTGTGTGTGTGTGTGTAGAAGGTAAGGAGAGGATGGAAGGGAACAAGTCAATGCACCTACAATTTTAAGGGAAGGAGGGACTTTTTAAATATTTGGCCATTCTATTTTTAGAGATGAAGCTCATTGGGCTGCTTTCCTTCTTGAATACGTGTTCCCTCAAATTTTTAATGGTGGTTTAATAAGTACTGAGTATTTTGACTTCTGACATGAGGCTCTGACAGTTCTTTGGCCCTTTGCTAAATAGCATAGGTACCTAGGCTTCCAAGGGCATTTGGATATGTTGCCCTTTTACTTCTTTTGAATCATTCACAGTAAACTAGTAGTAATGCTTTCAGACAAACCTTACCCGATTTTCTACTCTCTTCTCAGCTCCTTATCTCTCAGTTGAATTTGGGGGGAAAAAATAAAGGGTTTTGAAATGTTTTCTCTCTTCCCCAAACATGGCTGTGTTTTCTTTCATCATCTAGTTGGAACAGGACTGAATAGGAAATGAAAAGTGCTTCATTTAATTGGTGGCTAGTGTCAAATTGTCACACAACTATCTGGTGTATTGACCTGGGATGTTTAGTGGAATTCTTAACAACACTAAGATTACATAGGTCATTGGCACATTATGTGTCAATATGTATTTTTTTTAATCTATATTCTTGTCCTTATTTGCTTAACCTACCATATGAGTGTTAGTACACTAGAGAGACTCTTGCAGGGCACTTGGGAAAGGGTAAAGGGCATACCTGGGTAAAGGAATCCCAGTTTTAGAAAGCAACATGTACATGTTGACTTTCACTTAAATATCATTTGAACAGTGTTGGATCACGGCACACGTAAGTTTGCAAGCATGTGACTCTGTCAGTCACTGTTTTCCTTTTATAAGCAGAATTATTATGCCCATAATGGGCCAGGATGGTCAAACATGGTCTCATGGTACCCACTTGTTTTTCAAAATGCTAGTTAAGGTTGTAAACTGCATGTGGAATTTAAAGCTATTTACCTTTAGAATTCCTTCCATGCGCTTTTGTCTCTGTGGTTTCTCTGGAGAGTAGAGTATTTTTAAACATCTTTATTCCCACTGCACTGCAGCTGAAACATGATATTTGTTTCTTGTGTTGCTGATACGGCATATTTTGGATATTTTAAAAAATAAGACTTTCAAAAGACCTAATGAAATCATTACTCTTGGCTAGACGTTTTCAGACATCGCTAGTACGGTTACTTCACCATGTCAGCTGATTTTGAATATGAAAAGATTGTTTTAATCATCATCGTCTGATCTTTCTTTTATTTCAAAAGAATTGCCACAAGAATATCATTTATTATTTACCCATTTTGTACATGGGGCATTTCTAGATATCAAGCCATTTGTGTAATAGCTTTAAATGTGGTATTTTTCATTGATTTCCTCTCAATTCCAAGCCTGTATGAATTCAGCAGGTCAGAGGTGTGTGGCTGCTTCCTGGCCTCACCACCTTACTGCCTTACTGCCACGGTGGATTCCTGACAGATGGAACGAAGACTGCAGAAGGTGGTCAGATTATCAGTGTCAAATTCTTACCAAGTGTTTCTGTTAAACCATAAAATTACAGTAAATATGTTATGTACTCACATGCACCTGAACATACAAGATAAATGTGGGTAATGTGTTAAACTCAGCTATTCCATGATTAAATTAAAATGGGCTTTGAGACATTCACTTTATTAAATTTTAAGGCCGGTTTTGGGAATGCAGCACAAAGAGATTGCAAATGCCACTAAACATAAATCCTGAAAGAAGGAATATTTTTGCCTAAGGCTATTAGAAGTCCTCCCCTTATGTGCTTGACCGTGGAGTCCAGGAGAGACCAGCGTTTGGAGGCCGTGGAGACTGCAGTCTGCAGGCTCGCCTTTATAATCCTGAGCAACACAGTTCAAGTTCTTTCTAAAAATCTTCTTGAAAGTTCTTAATCTGCTTATTTTAATAAGTAAATTTCTGGATGTTATTCATAGTAAAAGATAACATTTTTAGGTAACTCTAAGTGAAAAAGTAGCTTTGAAGTCAACAACACCAAGCTTAGCTACTCAGTGTCAAGATCAAAAATCATACATAAGAGGATGTCAGAAACCATATTTTCCCCAGAATATGCAGCCACTCCAACTATATTTTGATTTAACTTGATTCATTTACTGTAGTCTCAGCCATCTAATATTCCTCTTTTTAAAAACTTAAAAAATAAAAATAACTACCAGCACTTTCCTGTACTTAGCGTTTCTCAAGGATTGCTCTAGAGTTTTTTATAGATACTGATTTAATCTTCACAGCAACCCTATCAGGCAGGTAATAGTGTCCTCCCAATTGTACAAAAAGGAAGCACGGACCTGTAGAGATCAAGTGTGTGCCCAACAGGAGGTGCCTAGTAAGTAAGGGAGCAGAGGTTTAACACCAAGAGTGAGGCCCAAGAGCGTCCCTCTCAACCCAAACAGCGTGTATTTAACTCACTATTTCTATTATAATATACATGGGTTTAAATATCTAAGTAGAACCACAACTTCAACAATATAGGATGTGTTTAGAAACAGATGTGATGATACTATGGCATCAGTATCCTCCGTTTCCAAATCTGCCTAGCTCCTTAATTCTCCACGATTTCTTTGGGTTTGGACTCTGCTAAAACCCACCCCTCTTGGAGTGCTTCCCCTCACTTCTGTGGTGGGGGGTCTGTGCCCTGCCTGCGTGCCCCACCCTTCCTCTGCCATCTTGCCCTGCCCTCCTGCCCCCTGCCCTCCTCCTCCTGATCCTCCTTTCCTCCGTCCCTCCTGTCCCTCCTCCTCCTGCCCTTCCTCCTCCTGATTCTCCTCCTCTCCTCCTCCTGTCTCCCTTCCCCCTTCATCCCTGTCCCTCCTCCTCCTTCCCCTGCCCTTCCTCCTCCTCCTGTCACTCATCCCTCTTCCCCTCCTCCTCCTGATCCTCCTCCTCATCATCATCTCACTCCTTCCCCGTCCCTCCTCCTCCTATCCTTCCTCCCCTGCCCTCTTCCCCCTGTCCTCCTCCCCCATCCCTCCTCCTCCTGTACTTCCTCCTCTTCCCCCTGCCCTTCCTCCCCCTGTCCTTCCTCCCCAGTCCCTCCTCCTCCTTCCCCTGTCCCTCCTCTCCCTGCTCCTCCTCCTCCTCCCCCCCTCCCTCTTCCTCCTGCTCACGCTCTCCACACCTGTCTGTGCTCAGGCCTATGCACTGTCCCTGTCTCATCTATTCTAATTCAAGCTCTCATCAGCTCCTGTGGCTTCAGTGGACACCGCCATTCAGTGACCTTCAGATACTTTTCTCAGATGTCATTCATCAATCTGTAATTGCCAGATAGCAATTTCCACAAAGCTCTCCTTCTATCACTGAATGCACCACAAAGGAAGTTTGCCTTCCTGTCTTCCTCTGCACCCGAGCAGGTGCCATTCCTGATATGTCTTTGAGAGTCTTCCAATTCCCAGCAAAGTATTTTGAAGTTTCTTTGTAACTTTTCCTTCTGTTTCACTTTTGCCATTGCCTAGGATTGTTAAACAAGTGGAATATATGTGAGAATTTTGAACTAAGGAGAAGTGCTATTGTTATCTCTTTATCTTATAATCACGTGATCTTGCTAGTTTCTCCTGTGTATTATGCTGGGTACACAGGGATTCAGAGTCTAAATTCTAGAGCAAGACTTCTTGAGTTCAAATCCCTTTGTCTCAGTCTCCTTGTATTCAAAATGGGCACAAGAATGGTGCTTTCATAACCTGCTTGCCTGTAGGGCTAACTTAATTAGTCCCCTTGAAGTAAAGTGCTCAGGGCAGTACTTAACACCTTGTAAAAGCTTAATGACTAACCTTCCCACTCCCTGGTTTGTAGTTTATAGTTTTGATGGTCATAACTCACATCACAGGCCTGAGAAGTCGCCCCTACGTTCCCTTTACAGAGCAGGGACTTGAAACCTGTTCCATTCACTGTTTTCACCAACTTCAGGAAAGTGAAGGCCCCAGCTTTGGGGCCCAGATTCCTTTTTCTTTGGTACTGGGGGTTGAACTCAGGGTCTGGAGATACTTTACCACTGAGTTACACCTTCAGCCCTTTTTGTTTTTCATTTTGAGACGAGGTCTCACTAAGTTGCTGAGGCTGGCTTCAAACTTGTCATCCTCCTCCCTCAGCCTCCTGGGATTGCAAGCATTGTCAGCTCTTAGGCCAAATTCTGTACACTGTCTTCTTTATTTGTCTTCTCCTCACTCTAGCACCTTCTATGTTTCAATAGTCTTTGAAAGGTTGCCTCTAATTAAAACAAGATCAGGGTTCCTGGCCCTAGAATTCAAATCAGTTTGTGTCACATTTGAGATTCTCCAAATAACATCTATAACTTAACTTTTGTTGTAGATTAAAACTGTCCCCTCAGTGCGTTGGCCAAGCCCCTCACTCTCCTTCCCTCTGTACCTCGATGTTGTTCTTAGTCTGTTAAACAAAGCTTCCCTTTCACCAGCCCAGTTCAGCTCCACTCTCCATCGTATCTTCCTTAGAAAGCAACTCAGAACAGCCCCTCTCTGTTCTCTCTTCTCCTGTGCTTCTTGCAAGCGCTGTGCATTTGGTATTTGCCTGTCCCTGCCCAGGTCAGCTGTATGAGAAGCAGCAGGAGCTGAGTCTGGCACATGGAGGTCTGAAATCCACCCGAGGCTGAGAACGTGGGTGCAAGTTAACTGGAGTCTCAGTCTTCGTTTGTAAAAGTGCACCTCAGAGGTGTGGATGCTATTCATTCTCTTAATCTGTTCACCCAGTGGTGGGTATTTAGGTTGTTTGTAATCTTGACGACTGTGACTTGTGCTCAGAGACCATGGGAGTCCTAATACCTCTTTGAAATAGTCATTTCAGTTCTTCTGCATAAATACCCAGAGTAGGATTGTAAATCTCCTGGTGGTTGCGTTTGCAATTTTTGGAGGACACTTCCTAGTTTCCCCAGAATGGCATGGTGCTGCATTCCTGCGGTGTGGAGGCTCCCGGCTTCTCCTATCCCTGCCGACATTTGCTGCCTGGTGTTTTCTTGGTAATAACCACGCTCACAAGTTTGAGGTGACATATTCTTGTGGTTTTGATTTGCATTTCCCTGACCATTGGTGACAATGAGCATCTATAAACATAACTGTTGGCCATTTTTATGTCTTCTTTGGAGAGGTGTCTGTTTGGACCCTGGGACTGTGTGCAGGGTAAGATGAGGGTTCCAGTCCATTCTTCTTAGGCCCGTTTCCCCAGCACCATTTCTTGACGACACTAGTGTTTCCCTAGTGTATATTCTCATCACTGTTGTCAAAGATGAGCTGATTGTTTTACAGCGATGTATTTCTGAGCTTCCTACTCTTGACCTTGTCCATAGGTCTGTCAATGCCACGGCCATGCAGTCTTAATCAGCAGCTCTGTAGAGTGCTTCAAAATCAGGAAGCTTGGGACCTCACCTTTGTTCTTTCTCAACATTGTCTTGGCTATTTGGAGTCCTTCGTAGTTCCATAGAAATTTTAGTTTATTTTTCTACTTCTGTCCAAAAAAATGCCATTAGAATTTTGCTGGAATGGCATTGACTCTGTGGGCTGCTTGGGCAGGTGGACATTGTGACCGTCTTCAATCTTCCAGAGCAGGAGTACAGATGTCTTTCCACTTGTCTGTGTTCTCTTTAATTTCTTACATTGGTGTTTGTCATTTTCAATGTGCAAATACTTTGCCTCCACAGTGAAGTTTATCTCCAGGTACAGTTTGAAACTTTATAGCATCAGAGGAAATGAAAGCCAGAGACATGCTGTGTCACTGAAGTCTCAAGTACCCTGCTCTTCCTGCTCTGCACCCAGCAGCTCAACGCCCTTTCTCTCCCTAGGGTGCGAATGCTCTTGTCACCTATGCTATCATCAGTGGGGCTGATGACAGCTTCCGCATCGACCCTGAATCCGGAGACCTGATCGCGACCAGGCGGTTGGACAGGGAACGTCGCTCAAAATACTCCTTGCTGGTTCGGGCTGACGATGGCCTTCAGTCCTCGGACATGAGAATCAACATAACGGTCAGCGACGTGAATGACCACACACCCCGATTCTCCAGGCCCGTGTACTCCTTTGACATCCCGGAAGACACAGCTCCTGGTAGGTGGCCACCCGCAGCGCTTGTCGCAGGAATCACCTTTGAGTATAGTTAGCACCAGGCTTCGTTAGTGACTGGTCTTTACCACGTGCTACCAGTTATACAAACATACGTACTGGGTTTGGGAATCTTTTAATTAGCTTTCTCTGGTACAATTTCCAAGAAAACTGCTAGATTTTTGAAAGTGAATGAGGTTGGCCATTTGTCTGATTACTAATTATAGATATTTCTGTTTCAGAAAGCATTTTGGCAACCACAGTTTTCATGCTCTTTTACCACTTTAAAAATGTATGTGATTGTGCTTTTTGTAATTCAGAAACAACAAAGAGAAGCACGAGAAAAACTATCATTAACAGTTTGAACAATTAGTAGCTCTGTGACCCAAGACAAATTCATTCATTTCTCTGAGCTTCAGTTCCTTCTATAAAATGGAAACAATCATTCCATTCAGAAATAGGGTAATGATTAGTTTAGAAAATCTATGTGAGTTTACTAGCATGGGGCTTAGAGCTTAGTAGGTGCTCAATAAATGTTAAATCTGAATCTTGAATTATAATGCTACTTTATCCTAATCTAGCCTCTGCACATCTTATGTTGTGATCGAGTCTGAGCACTCAGTGCCCATGCTCTTGTTGTGCGTGAACCTTCCTTGCCGTTGTAAGAAATTCTAATTTAAAATTAAAATTTTATTATGAATTGTATTTGGAAGACGTTTGTGTGATAAAGCTTATGACTTGGATACTCTACAAATGAAATGCACATTTACAGAGGTCTCCCTTCCCCTGCAGGCTTTCCTTCTCTCCCCACAATGAGTTGCTCATGTCCATGAAATTAGTTCTTGCTGTAAACACAGCAGTGACTGCATGGACTGTCGAGTCCCGTCCCACCACATGCCTGTGCTATTGCTTGGAGCCTGGGATTCCTGACATTGGCAACCGACTCCAACGTGTGGACATTGAAATGATCGTATTGTTTTTACTTTGATTGTGTCATATAGAAAAGTAATACCAGAACTTTGACACTGTGATCTGAGACCCACTGATAATAAAACATGTAACATACATGTTACAGGTGTCATACATGTCCCACATAAACACGCAACATGTGAACCTGCATGTTTTATTAGTATATGGCATGTTGGTTTCAGGGCCACTGTAGAAATCTGAAGAATATTATGTACTCAAGAATTTCATAGTGGTTCTCTTGTTAAAGAATTTGATGATCTTTCCCAGCACTTGGGAGGCTGAGGCAGGAGGATCGCGAGTTCAAAGCCAGCCTCAGCAATGGCAAGGCACTTAGCAACTCAGTGAGACCCTGTTTCTAATAAAATACAAAAAAGGGCTGGGGATGTGGCCCAGTGGTCAAGTGCCCCTGAGTTCAATCCCCAGTACCAAAAAAAAAAAAAAAAAAAGAATTTGATGATCTAAACGCGTGTTTGGTACCTCTGTGTGTGTTCCTACTGTACCCTTGTTTCTGAACTTCAGCCTCCGTCTTCTTTTTGGTAGGTTCTTTGGTTGCAGCCATTTTGGCTACGGATGACGACTCTGGTGTGAATGGAGAAATCACATACATTGTGAGTGAAGATGATGAAGATGGCATATTTTTCCTGAATCCAGTTACTGGAGTCTTTAATTTGACTCGAGTGTTAGATTATGAAGCACAGCAGTATTACATCCTCACCGTTCGTGCTGAAGACGGTGGGGGACAGTTTACCACCATCAGAGTTTACTTCAACGTACTGGATGTCAATGATAACCCACCTGTTTTCAGCTTGAATTCCTACAGCACGTCATTAATGGAAAATCTACCTCTAGGATCTACTGTTCTCGTGTTCAATGTCACTGATGCAGATGATGGTATGTGCTTTATAACAACTCCCAAAAGTTCATGAAAGATCACTGATGCTAAATATTTTGTCTAGCTCCTGTGTTCAGCTTTTGCAAAATTATAATTCAACCACTGAGGATTTTGAAATTAAGTACTTCATCAGTTCTTATTTATAACAGTCACACAACAGAGATTGTATCATTTTGAACTTATTTTATTTATGTACTTATTTATTTATTTTTGCCCTAAATTTGTGTCAGTTTTGAAGTTCAGTAATGTAAGAGTCATAAGCCAGCATTTTAGTAGGTTTTTGTCAGGTAAAGAAAAACATTTAGGTTTACATATATTATTTTAACTTACAAAGGATAAAATCTGGAAACAAAAGAAAACAAAAGCCTTAAAGAAAAATACTTAAGAATGAATCACTAAATGATGTACTTCAGAATGAAAATCAATAAAGGGCCGGGCACGGTGGCGCACGCCTGTAATCCCAGCACTTGGGAGGCTGAAGCAGGAGGATCCCGAGTTCAAAGCCAGCCTCAGCAATGGCGAGGCACTTAGCAACTCAGTGAGACCCTGTCTGTAAATAAAATACAAAAAAGGGATGGGGATGTGGCCCAGTGGTCAAGTGCTCTGAGTTCAATCCTCCGTACAAAAAAAAAAAAAAAAAAAAAAAAAAATCAATAAATATATTTTATCAAGTTCTCATGTTTTGATTCAGAGGACAGCCTTATATCTATTTAATTTCTGCCATATAATCTGAGACTTTGCATTAAGTGTGTGTGTGTGTGTGTGTGTGTGTGTGTGTGACTTGTATTTTTTAAAAAGTATCTGGCAAATTTTCATTTAAAAGCTGACACCCTTGGTCTTTGTTCTGAGACCTATTTTATAAATACAGGCATCAGAATATAGCATTAAAGATAACATTGTACAGATTATCAGTTTTGAGCTAGACAACTTGGAAATTTGTTAGTGTACCTTGTTTTCCTTTCTTTTGGATGCAGCCAAATGTCTTTGGAGTGAATAAAACAAAATACACTACTTTGAAACGGAAGTAGGTCTCCAGCCTCATGACACAGGCATATCAACCTTAATTTAGAGTTTCCTGGTTCTAAGGTGCATGATTCATATCATCTCAGAATGCCATGTTGTCTCAGCATTCATTGTGATCTATATTTAGTTCCCTTTGGGGGGATATCTAGAAATGCCGCTTAGAAAGATAAGAGAAGCAAAAAAGGCACAGATTTTTTATATGTGCTTCAATAAACAAAGCTAGAAATGCTCTCTTTAGCATTCATTGAGTGCATTTTGAGGTTTCTTCCTCTTACTCAAACATAGTTGACACATGGATATAGGTAAATGGGAGTACCTGTAATAGTAATACTACTACTATTGCTATCACTCTTGCTAATACTAATACAATAATAACTATTTTATCAGATGTTAGTTTGCACGCAGTCCTGGTCAAAGAACATTGCGCATTCTTTGGGTATCACATCCCAGGTCTGCAGATTTGCCCCAACAAGATGCACATGTACAACCATGGCTTACTTCTGTTTGAGAGGTTGCTTTCTTTGCTCGTGTAACTTTCAGTTTACCTGTTCCCATAATATGAACATTTGCAATGCCATTTATACAATCTTCAGTTATTTGTCCTTATACCTGTGCTTGATTTTTCTGTGGTTAAGAATTTTCCATGGTATATCTCTGTGATTTATTTTATTATTTGCTGGAGAGAGCCCATTGTTTCATAAAATTGTGGGTTCCTCTGGAATAAATTATATTTACCCCCATAACTTAAAATGTTGGGTTACTGGGAAAAGGGCAAAAGAGAAAATTTCTTTGTCAAAAATCTTCTGGAATATTCCCTGTATGTTGAAGCATAAAATTAACCATGGACTCCAAGTCCCGTTCATGACTTTTTCCCCATTTGATTGTGTTGCATAAAAGTTACGAGCTACATTTACCCATTGTTTTAGTTTTGAATACTTTTATCAGTGTAATTTCCTGTACCTTGACCTAAAATATAGGACAGAGTTCCTATTCTTTCTGAATTACAAGGATAATGATAAGGATAACCTTGTTGGTAAAAATTACTGAGTTTCAATAAATACTTCTCTAGATATTTCACAAGAAATATGATTTAGGTAGATTGTTTTGGAGGTGGGGGGTACTGATGATTGAACTCAGGGCCACTCAACCACTGAGCCACATCTCTAGCCCTGTTTTGTATTTTATTTAGAGACAGGTCTCACCGAGTTGCTTAGCACTTTGCCATTGTTGAGGCTGGCTTTGAACTCATGATCCTCCTGCCTCAGCCTTCTGAGCCGCTGGGATTACAGTCGCCTGCAGCTGATTTAAGCATTTTTAAATTAGTAAATTAATCTTAATCTTTGATCAGCAGGTTCCTGAGGAGGTCATATTGCTATAGTAGGTGAAGGTGAAGACATGAAAATGGATTTAACATTTACTGTGACCTGTAAACTCACTCTCCCCGAGTTTAACCTGTAACATTTTAAGTGGCAGGACCATTTCATGAGAATAATGCCCATGTTTCACTATTTTCATAAAAAAGATAATAGCTGTATGAGTCTCAAAGTATCCATGCAATGAAAAAGAATTATATTGAGGAAAACCATTGTAAAATTGGGACATCATGAAAAGACCCCAGTTTTGATGATCATTTTATTATTCTATAAACCACACATATTTTAGAATATCAGGAAGTCATATGAGAATGTGTGGATAATGGAGTAATTTTTGCTGAACAATTGTTCCCACCTATGCTCAGTGCCCAGTGCAGACATTCAGAATAGCAGGTGGGTTCCGTGCCCTGTGCCCTGCTGGTACTGTTAGCACCACTGCATGAAGATGACACACTTCCATGAGCTGCCACCGTGGACAGCCTGGCACATATGAGTTCTCTGTGAACAAAGGCATATGTTTTATCACAGAGCTGCATGTACCCAGTTCTTTCATGTACCTAATCATTTAATTCCGAAGTGTTCATCTATTCCTATATTTTATGTGCCATGATCCTTAGAACTAAATTCTACACTGAAATGCAAATCTCTTTGTTTCTATATATAAACACACATACACACACACACACACACACACACACACACACACACACACCAATAAATCTGCCAAAAAGAATCATAGAACTAAATGACTTTCAGCAAATTGAACACAAATGGTTTGAAATGTGGGCTGTTTTTAGTTTAAAGATCTTCTGGGCTACAAAAGCCCACTAAATTCAAGTTTCAACACTTATGGAGAGAATTTAAAATCTAAAAATAATAGATTTACTTTTTCATGATTCAGATGTTTGATGCAAAGAGCAGAGGGGGAAATAATCCCAGCTTTCTATATTTCAGTGTATTGCAACTGCTGAGGGAGGATTTTCAGTTTTCATGTGTCCATGTGTATTTTCTAGATGTGGAGCACGTTTCTAAAGTCACTTATTAGACTTGTCAGGAATGAAAAGTTTCCCTCTTCACAGGAAAGCAAAGGTAGACAGTTTCTATGGCCTGTGATTCAGCAGTTAGGGTTCAGTTCTTGAAATAAGAGCTATTTCTTAGTTTTGCAGTATTTTTTACAAAAAATAGTTATAGTTTTTTTTTTTTTTTTTTTTTCTTCTCAGTGATAAGTTCATTTCTATTGTCGTTAGATAATATATTTGTCCTAATTCGTTGAGTGGAAGATCACATTTTTTCTTCTTTCATAACTCTAGGCAGTCTCAGACCCCTTTCTTCCCCCAAGCAAACATCCCACCAGCTTCTCCCCATATGAAAGGGCCTGTGCTTGTTTACAACAAGGCTATAAAGTCCTGGTACTGTGTTCTGTTTTTGCCTCTGTAATTTTGTTGTTTACCTAAGGAAGGAGCACAACTGGTGGCCCCGGGCGCTCAAAGCCTCCCTTCATTTAGCTCATATTTCAGTGGATTTATGGAGACATCTTGGGCCTCACAGCCATGTGAAATTTTCTGGTGTTCCTCATTTCTTTTAACCTTGGTTTGGAAGATTTCATAGATCTTCATGTAACAATTTTTTTTTTTTTTTTTTTTTTTTTTTTGTCATTTGTAGAGTTATTTTTATTCTTTTTTTTTAAAATTTTATTTATTTATTTTCCATAACTACCTTTCTCAGTAATGCCTGTATCTGTGTTTGGGTTTTTGAAAGAAGAAGAGTTCAACATTTACTGCTGGACTTTGTCACGGGAAAGGCAAAGAGATGTCCTCAGAAAGAATAAAAATTACTTATTCTATACACACAACTTCCCCTCCACATAATATCGTCAATGATAAAATGTTCCACCAACATTGATGTGCATTTTTATCTCCAAACCTGTGGAGTTTTAAGAGGGGGAGGTGAAGTAGGCTGTTGACCTTTTTCTATCCTGATCTTAAATTCTTTTTGTCCCCTGCTGGTGAATTGACCTGTGGACCCCATTAGCATTATTTATTCATATTTCCCTGATCTTCAAGCTCCTAAGTATTCTGAACTTTATAACCTCAGCTTTGTGCATTTCTGAATAGGCTTAAACTGTAAAGATTAAATATTGCAACTCTTAGTGAGAAGATGAACTACCTTTCCAAAGATTTGCACCAGATTGTTCACCCTGAAGTTTGGGGTTAATAAATCAGTTCTTGAAAGTTATATTCACAAATGATTTTTTTTTTCTCTGCTTCAGCACATAGGCAAAGGACATTAGAGACCATGAGCTCACAGGAAGACAGTAATGTGGCATTATTGAAAAGAACAGGTGCTACATGGTAGGAGAGAGAATTTCATCACTCAGGTAGTTGCCTCTGTGAGGAACTCCGTGAGATTCAAGAGAGGGAAAAGCTAACCAAATACTCACAGAATCCTGAGAAAAAGTATGTTTGGAAAAAGAGCAAAGGAACAATTCTATTTTTCTAGGACACTTGGCAAGAGTAGGTATCATTTCTGACAGATGGAACTCAGAAACGTAAATATTTGAAATTAACTTGTGAAGTACAGATGCTATTTGTAAGCAAGTCATGTTAATCAATTGATTATCCCTAGCCCCAGAGTATAAAATCTTTATTAGGGATGGATTATCTTGTGCATCAATCCATAATCATCACAATATCTTGCAATATTGTGAGGCACATTCCTCACATTTTAAGGGCAAAATATTAAAAGGTGCACGGCCTGTGTGCCACTATTCTGAGGTAGAAAATCTGACTTTATTTTTGTTGTCACTGCTTACCTGGGGCTTACCTTTCTGCTATTGATTGTATAAAAAAAAAAAAAAAAAAAAAAAAAAAAAAAAAAAAGGTTGTATATTCTCTGTATCATCTTTACTACCAGAAGTTCTGCAATCATGTTCTGAAATTAGAATTTGGATATTTTTAAAGTTAAAAAGTGGCACATATTCGTTGGAAGAAAAAAGAGAGACTATCTAAATATGGCCCCATGATTGCATGACCATTTATGCTTCAAGAATTCAATGCATAATTTTACTGCTAACAATTCCTTTAAAGAATACTTTCAAATATATATAATAAAATTTGAGAGACAGTTATTTTCTCAAAGGCCATTACTTGGCCAGATGCTTAATAGGAATTAAAAAGTATTTATTGGTTCTGACAAGAAATGTAAAAGTAGACTTAAAGCATCCATGACTAATGCCATACATCAGAACATTTTATTACTCCTCTCTGAAATTGATGTCAGCTTCAATAAATTACTGAAGTTATAAATGTGTGAGTAATAATACAGATTGTGGCACTGTTAGTGTTGGACCCTGGGGAATTATGTGATAAAAACAAGGAAACGTATAGAAAAATATCTGCTCTCTGGAATGTTTTTCTCCTCTTTACTTTGGTAATTTAACATTTCAACATTGTAGTGAAGAGCGTGTGGTAAATGGACGGTTGGTTCACCAGATTGTAAACATCTTTTCAGATCAAAAGTTAACAGGGAGGGAGTGATGTGTATGTGTTATGGACTAAAATAATTTCATCAAGTGTGTCCGATTACTCCATCATAGAGCAAACATGCGGTCATAATCTGCAATCAGCACACATTGAGTGCTTTTTTTCCCTTTAAATTCAGGTGTCAACTCCCAGTTGGCTTACAGCATTGCTTCGGGGGACAGCCTCGGGCAGTTCACCGTTGACGAGAAAGGCGTGCTCAAAGTCCTGAAGACGCTGGACCGAGAAAGTCAGTCCTTCTACAACCTGGTTGTGCAGGTGCACGACCTGCCGCAGCTCCCGGCCTCCAGGTTCACCAGCTCTGCCCAGGTCTCCCTCATTTTGTTGGATGTCAATGATAACCCGCCAGCCTTCCTTTCCCCCAAGTTGACCTACATTCCAGAAAACACACCTGTTGATACCATTGTTTTCAAAGCTCAAGCCACGGATCCCGACAGCGGCCCCAACAGCTATATAGAGTACACCTTGCTGAACCCCCTGGGAAACAAGTTCAGCATCGGGACCATTGACGGCGAAGTGAGGCTCACGGGGGAACTGGACAGGGAGGAGGTTGCTAATTATACTCTAACAGTGGTGGCTACGGACAAAGGTCAACCTCCCCTCTCTTCGTCCACAGAGGTGGTAGTCATGGTCCTTGACATCAACGATAACAACCCTGTTTTTGCCCAGTCTCTGTATAAAGTGGAGATCCAGGAGGACACGCTCACAGGAACAGACATAGTGCAAGTCTTTGCAGCCGACGGAGATGAAGGCACCAACGGACAGGTGCGCTATGGCATTGTGGATGGCAATGCCAATCAGGAATTTCGGATCGATTCTGTCACAGGAGCTATCACTGTGGCGAAGCCTTTGGACAGAGAGAAGACCCCCACATACTTTTTAACTGTTCAGGCTACGGATCGAGGCAGCACACCCAGGACAGACTCTTCCACGGTCAGCATCGTTTTACTGGACATTAATGACTTTGTTCCTGTATTTGAGCTATCTCCGTATTCGGTAAATGTCCCTGAGAATTTGGGGACTCTGCCCAGAACAGTTCTTCAGGTCAGTATATTTAAGCATGAGAAAGTTTGCGTTCACTTTAAGACATCTAATCGGAAAGCACGGGCGGTGTTCATGCTCCCCCCATTCTCTCAATTCTCATCCAGTAAATGCTCAGTTGCAGATAGACCAAATTTGGAGAAGGAAAGCTTATGTGCATCAAAAGAAATAGGTTCAATGAATAAAACCTATTCATTTTCCCATAGATTGAAATATTGCACTTCAGCTATATTCTTTTGTGCGTATTCCTGTTGTACACATTTATATATTGGTGTCGCTTTGAATTTTGTTTCACATGACAGTAACAGCTGTACACCATGATAAAGTGAAATGATCTCGAAGTTCGAAAAGTTTCTTGCAAGCACTCTTCTCCCTTCCCTCTCCATGACTTCAACTCCCCAGGCTGCCGACACAGGAGCAGGCAGCACCAGTGGGTCCTGAGAGAAGAATCGAGTGAGGTGCAGGAGGTTGGCAGCGAGGCAGAGGTTACTGAAAGCAGAACACACACTCTGGCAGCACAGCGTGGGCCGGGCTGCCATGTAGCTCAAGGCCCATCTGCACAGCGGGGCTCACTTTCATTAGGATGTTCTACTTCTCCTTCCTCTCTGGGTGGCTGAGGTTGATTGGCACCTTGATTGACAGCTGAATTTGATATAATCAGTTCTCTATTGCCCATGCTAAGTTTCTTTTACACCCAGAAATTTCACAGAGGGGAAGCAAATGTGATGCCAGTGTGTGTTAACTAACAACAAGTTAAACTTGGGTCAGTCCCTTGGGCTATTGTGCGTGCCCAGGATTTAGGACTTTTCTTTAGAGACTTGAATTCCCCTGGCAGTCATCTAGCTTCCTCCCTTAAGGTGTAGCTTGGCCCAGTTTCCCCTCACTTCTGACCCGTGTTGGGAGGCCTGAGGGCCCTAAGGTGTGGTGGTCTCTCTTCTGCCTTCTCCATCCCTTCCCCATGTCCCATCTCTTACCTTACATTAGCAATTTTTATGGAGCCTTCCAAAATGTTATGCATTAGTTTTATGCATATTTCTGCACAAATAGACATGCATGATATATACTATTCTTTGCCATTTTCAATCTTCACTTGAGAGTTTGCAACTCTCTTAGGAATATTTAACCTCGTTGTCTTTTCACTGATACATTTTTATGTCATGGTGTGCGTTAGGATAGGTTGCTCACATTAATGGCGCATCCCGTTCTCCCCTGTAGGTGGTGGCAAGGGATGACGATCAAGGATCCAATAGCAAACTCTCATATGTTCTAGTTGGTGGTAATGAAGACAACGCTTTTACTCTCTCGGCCAGTGGAGAACTTAAAGTCACACAGAGTCTGGACCGTGAAACGAAGGAGCACTTTGTCTTGACGGTTACAGCTACAGATTCAGGTGAGTCCATTGTAACTCAATTCAGTTGTGAATAATTTGTTTATGGATAAATGAAAATATTTTTGTTCATCCTCACATCAGACATTTGTTGAAATCTAATGCTTGAAACACTCGCTGTATCAACATGATCAACACCACATAAATGACTTCAGAAAATGCACATGTAAGTGGTCAGGACTGAAACACATGAGAACCAAAGCTCTATTTCTGTAAAACAGAATGAATCCTTGCCCTGGGACCCACCTGAACACCTCTGGGTGGGACCTACTCCACCACCTGAGTGAGAAAGTATTTACAGAGCTTCAACTTTGAAAGCCTGCAGATGGTTTGATGGGAGAGCAGGAGGAGCTCTACTTCATTACCCTCGAGGTTCAGTCATGCTGTAACAGGGCTGTAGCATGTGATGAGCTTCCCAGAGTTTGGGAAGGTGTCAGCGATGGTTGAGCTCTCATGAGCTCAGCACAGCAGCGAGGTGCCCTAGGAGGCACGGAAAGCAGTGCCCAGCAGCCTTTGGTGTCTGCAGAGAGTGGTTAGCAGGAGGTGATGAAATGCAGTCCACGTTTTAAAAAAAGCAACAGTGCTGTTCACACTTTTTGTTTTATGCATATTGTTATACAAATAGTCTTGTGGACTACAAATTACTCTTTGCCACTTTTAATTTTGATTATATTTATAAATATAGGAAGCTTCTGATTTAAAATTGAAGCAACCAAAGCATACCCAAGAATCAATATGCCTTCAACAGTGTATGTATTGCTTAAATATTTGTTGAATAAATGAATTTAAAAACATTAACTCTAGAGGATTGATGAATTATGGAACATTTTCCTTTTATAACATGTCTTATGGAAATAATGTCACAATTCAGTATTTAGTATTAAATTGTTAATATGTTGAGGTATTTAAGAAAAAAAATTGGTTGAAATATTCTTGAGCCAAAGGATATTTGTTGGACTTTCAAATGGCTAAAATCATATATATATATACACATATACATGGGTATATATATGCCTGTTATAGATATACTATGTATTATATATATATATATAATATAGATACATATGTAAGCATAGTGTAGATATGTGGACACTCAGCTACAGCAACATTCTGAGATTTTTGAATGGTTATTTCACTACTGTTGAAATGTTTTTTATTAATATAATGATTTAAAATTTTGGTAATGTGTCAAAATTTTATAGGTTATAATGTGTTGTGTCATGGAACTATTAATAAAATAGCAGGAGATTTTGAGATTATGGGTAACTGATTTACAGTAAGTATTCCAACAACGGTGCTACTGATTTTTAACTGTAGTCTCATTTTCCCTCTTGATCTAGATATGTATATACATGTAAATGCCTCAAGAAAGAACAATACTTCCAGTATTTTTAAAGTGCCTGAATTACCACATTACATTAATGCAGACTATAAAACTCTGAGGAATGATGAGTGTAATGTGGTGTGACAGCCATGTGAAATTTAACCATGTTAATCTGAACGTGGTTTTTCATGTGTGTAGTCAGTATTGTGCTTTGTGGTCACCAGGTATTAAGGGAGAGCATGCTTCTGAGAAAAATGTGATCACTTCTGTGTTGACCACATCAATCAAGCATACTAAAAGTCACCTGGAAAGAAGAGAAGGTGTACTGAGTAGAAATTGCAGAATCTGATGTTTAGAAATAAGGTTATATAGTGCTGCAGTTCTCGTCACTAATTCCAACTGAAATGATGTGGACATCTCCAGGAGACACCAATACAAATAAACTTTGTGGATGGGAGTGGCGGGGAGAAATGGAACTAGGAATCCAGTTTCTGAAGGTGTCCGTCACTGTAAAGCTTGCTATAAAGAGATGAGCGATAATGCTCATCTCCCAGGTAGGGAGGAAAGATGACTATAATGTCAGGGTGTGCATGTGGTGGCCTGAGATTTGCAGGGAATAGTCCATAGACAGTTTCCTTTGGGGAATTTGTACTTCAAACCATTCTAAGTCAAAAGCTGTGGCAGAGAAAGAACATAGACATGTAGACAAGAGTTCCTTTTTCAACCAAATACTCCTAAGAATGAAAAATCTTACTGTGTGCCTGAGAAGCAAAGGAGGGAATGCTGTAGAGGGAAGGGAATGATGATTTATATATATAGTCATCTGTGGTGATCAGTGTGTTATGTTTTACAGACTTGTATCCATTTCTACAGAGGATTTTTTTGTTATCATCTCAATTACCCAAAGACTTAAGTGTTTTTATTTCTTCTTTAAATATGTAACCCAAACTCAGAGTAGTTAAATAATTTGCTCAGAATTACAAAGCTAATAAATAGCAGAGTAGATTCAGATCCTAGCACATCTGACTTCATAGTTCAAGGGGGGTACTGAAGGTTTCACTGTGCACGTTGTTTTAACCCGTTTTTTGTTTTGTTTTGTTTTGTTTTTGTTGTTGTTGTTGCTGCTGTTGTTGTCATCATCACTGTGACCCAAAGAAGATCTGACAAGACTATGTAGAGGAAGAAATCTTATTTTGGCTCCTGGTTTCAGAGATCTCAGTTCATAGACAGCCAAATCCATAGCTCTGGGCCCAAGATAAGGCAGAAGGGTATAAAGGAGGAAAGCTACTCAAGATATGGCAATCAGGAAGCAGAGAGATTTGTACTCACCAGGAACAAAATATAAACCCCAAAGGCACATCTACAGTGACCTACTCTAGCCACACACTACCTGTCAACAGTCACCATCCAGTTATCTGTATCAGTGGGTTAATCCAGTGATCAAATTATATCTCTCAGAACCTAATCATTTTACCTTTGAAAATTCTTGCATTGCCTCACACATGGACTCTTTGGGGGATACCTCATATCTAAACCATAATATTTCACCCATAGCCACAAAACCTCATGCCCATCTCACAATGAAAAAATACATTTAGTCCATTTCTAAGAGTTCTTATAACCTTAACAGTTCCAACATTGCCCAACAGTCCAAAGCCAAAATCTTAGACTCATAGCAGTGAAAGTAAAGAGCAAAAACAAGTTATACAGATTCAATATATAATGGCACAGAGTAAACGTTTTCATTCCAAAAGGGAGAAATAGTGGCATAGAAAGAAGAGATGAAGACCAAAGCAAGACCCAAACCCAGGTGGCCAAATGATTCCTGTAGCTTCATACATAGGACATGTGGCATGTGGCATTGTGATATTCTCTCCAAAGGGCTTGTGAGGCTCTACCCCCATGGTTGTAGCCCATATGGCCTCTCTCCTACCTTGTTTCTGCTTGATTCCTGCCATTTCCTCAGCAGATGTTCCATATTACTGGTATCTCTCAATATTGGGGGTCTCCAATCCAGCTTCAGTTTCTTCTCAAATTTTCTTGTATTAGCCTTTCAGGAGTAGCCTGCAGAGACTCTGTTTTTGCTACATTTAATCTGGTCTTGCAGGACTTCCTTTGAAATCTTGGTGGAAGCCTTCATGGCCCACTAACACCAGCATCCTGCATTCCTGCAGAAACAGAACCATGGAATTGCCACCAAGGTCTGCCACCATATTGACCTGTAGCCATACCTTCTGAGGCCACAGCTGGAGCAACATCTGAGTGCCTGGCCAGCTAAGCTTGTGAAACAACTTCCTAGGCCCCCCCTGTGCAAGCATGGTGGGTGCCCCCATACTCTCTTCACAAAGGGATTTTTACTTTTACACCCTTCAGCTGGATATGCATGTGGTCTTACCAATTTTTGAGATGCTCTCAAGTCATCTTTCCTATTATTTCAGGGTAAAGTACTCAGTATTTCTTTAGTAGCTGTAACCTCTTTCTTAGGCTCACTTTTACTTGTACTTTTGTGGCCAAACTGCAATTTTTTCAAATCTTTTATACTCTGCATTTTGCTCCTGAGTTTCACAGTAAACTTGGCTAAAAGCATCCAGCAATATCCATGCCATATCCTAAAGACTGTACTGCCTTGAAATTTTCTGATTAATTTGTCCAACACTTTTAAAGTTCAACTCACAGAAAGTCTGAAGACAAGGACAAAATTTAGACAACTTCTTTGGCAGAATGTAACATGAATGACCTATGGTCTAATATCCAATAGAGCCCTCCTCCTCCGAAACCTCATGAGCCCAGTCTTTACTGTCCACAGTTCTACTGGTGTTCTAGTCTTTTTAGCTCCCACCAGAATCATCCATTAAGCTTCACTCACAACATTTTAAAGTGTTTCCAGCTTGCATCTCTAAATTTTTCAAAAGTTCTTCCCATGAAAACCAGCTCCAAATTCTTCTGAACCACATGGTCAGATTAGTCACAGCAATGACTCCACTTCTCCGTATCAATTTCTGTTTTAGTTAGCTTTTTCGTCACTGTGACCAAAAGACCTGACAAGAACTTTTGTGAGGAGGAAAAGTTTATTTTGATTTAGGGTTTCAGATGTTTAGACAAAAGATGGCCAATTCCATAGCTCTGGGCCCAAGGTGAGGCAGAATTTCATGGTGGAAGGGCATAACATTGGAAAGCTGCTCCAGACATGGCAATCATGAAGCAGAGAGAGTTTTGGTCACCAGGGACAAGATATAAACCCCAAAGACACACCACCAGTGACCCAATTCCAGCCATACTCTACCTGCTACAGTTACCACCCAATTTATCAATATCAGTGGTTTAATCTACTATTAGATTATTGATTTCATATTGTAGTCATTTTATCTTGGAACATTCTTACATTGTCTAACTTATGAGCTTTTGAGGAAAACCTCATATTTAAATCATAGCATAAGTCAAGGAGAATTTGGGGGGAAAAATCACTTCAGCAGTTCTCTTATTTGCAAAGCAATTCCCATAATAATTCAAAGATAGAAATCTGAATTTGAATTGATCTTATTTAAATTCTGGTTCTGTCATGCATTTGTTTGTGATTCAGGTGAATTACAACATTTCTCTCAACTTCATACTTTCCTCTGTAAAATGAGGTGGTAGCAACAATGAAGCACTTATTATGAATTTAATTGATATAACATGTTAAACTGCTAAATCTCATTTCTTTCCCATATGTATATAAAATGATTTTAACAATAGTGGTTTTCCATCACCTTTAAACTTTCATAGTCTTAGAAATATTTGCCATACTACTTACTACATAAATATTGTCATTCAAAATGTACGGATTAAATTTCTAAAATCCTATTTTAAAAAATTACCATTTATGTAAAACCTAACAATCAATATATAGATTGAAACATTCTTTTGCGTATTAGACATTTCTTATGAAACTTCTAAAGAATACGTGCATAGTAAGTGTTTAACCATTCAAAAAGACCTCAAATTTTGAAAAGTGTAGTCCAGCCAAATTATGGTTAAGCAGGCTTATGTGGGCTTGGCCAGAAAGCTTAACAAACACTCGTAGTATTTCTTCATCAGAATAATAACACAAAAGGGACATTTGACTGGGGGGAGGGTGAAGAAAGAAAGAAAACTTGAAATGAGAGAGCTAAAAATATTTTCTTCTGATGCGCATGAGTCAGCCTGGCAGAGGAACTTTCTCAGAAGATGGTTGCATACAGCATTGGTCACATGAGCAGACTGCTCAAGGACTGGTCCTGGTTCCCGGGGATCCAGACCGAAAATTCCTCATGCCATCAGTCTAACCCTGAGGAAACTCAGGGACGCAGACTTCTTAGTAAAAGGACAAATAGCAGAAGTTTAACTGGTGTCTGTGAAGGACTCTGGCTGTTAAATGATAAATGTGAGACCTACTGTGTGCAGAGCCTGCCAACATGGAGAAAGGAGGGCTGATTAGGGGGAGTGTTGAGTGCAGGAGACAAAACTTACGTGATCGGTAAAATCGGAGCATGAGAAAGTGTCCCTTGGGGACTTGAAGGGTGTAAGGAGCATGGTGGAGCGTGAGGAATGTCAGGAGGGCACTGTGGCCTTAGGTCACAGTCTTTTGTCAGTGCTAGAAATGGAAGAATAAACAGAACCTTGTCCCAAAGCCCAGCTGTCCATGAGTTGCTCTGACACGCCCTGATGTTCCTGGGACTGCTGGGGGCAAGTGTTCATTCAGGAGCCTGGGGATCCCTTGTGGGTAATGCAGACAGAAACCAGAAGTTCTGAGGAACATCAGGCGCGGGGAACTGAAAGTCACTGAGACTCCTCTGTGACCCCATTTCTATGTTCTGTTAACTCTTTTGTCCTTTTGATATCATGAATAGCCACAGTTTCAGAAAAACGTGAAAGTTTTAGACATCAGATTTCAGAATCTGCAGTTCAGGTTCAGTCTTATTTCCAGGAATGCACTCTCTGACACAGGACTTAAAATACATATTTACTGCTGTGATTTAGCAGTCAAACTGGGGGATGACATGAGAAAATTCAGAAAACCCTGGCAGTGTTCAGACCCAGATGCCATGTTATTCTCAATTTTGTAGTGTTCTGAGGACCAGGGAAATGTCAAAGTGTTCTGAAGAAAAAGAGTTGGACAGTTTTATTCCTTATCTCACAAATCACTTTCCCTTTGCTCTTATCTGGTGGCAGCAGAGAGATAGGTCATCGCCGCCAATGGGGTAGGAATTGAGCGGCAGCTTTTTAATCTTGCAAACTTCTAAATCTTTGAATTTTTTTGGAGAAGACATTAGCATTCCAGCTATCATCGTATTTTTATTTACTGACTACATGTCCATAGAGCAGCACATCTGGAAACTCTCCACTCCTGTCTTCTGCTCAAAATAAGCTACAGTCCCCATCACGTGTATGAGACTGGATGGTTACACTACTAAAAACAGAACAGAGGAAAAAGGCTTTAGCTCATTTTCCCTCATAGGATTCAATTGCTAAGCAGACCACAACTCAATTAAAGATGGTAGTTTAACTTTAATTAAAAGCACAGATAGGCTGCCTTCGCTATGCATTATTTATTGTTACTTCTGGAAACAGGTACTGGACCCAACAGGCTCTGCCTGGCACAGAATGCAGGCAGGAGTCACACAGGCTCTTCCAAAAGAGGAGCTTGCTTAAAGCAGCTAATGTCCTCCCACGCTTTCCTCCCAAGAGTTGGCCTTACTGTTTCATCAAGTGTGCAATAAACAAAATATCTCAAGTGTAGTTATTAGCAGGGAATGATCAGAAAATCATAATGGTATACTTCAAAAAATTAATCCAGAATGTTAATTGACAAATTGGAAGTATATCGTAGAGGCAATGACACAGGCTTCCTAGTTCAACTGGGCATCGAACACTACTCCTGCTACGTTCTATGGACAGGTTACCTGTGACTGTGACTTCAGGTTTATATCTGTAAATAAAAATACTAATTCCTACAAAAAATTTATTGTCTAAAGTAGACAAGAAAGTGGTTTATTTTAGATGTTAATTAGGTCCCCTGTTTGCTAGACATCTCTCAAGCTAAACAGGACTAAAGTAAAACTTGGTGATTTCCTTCCTCCACAGATTGCTCTCTGTTTACCATTTTACAACAGGGAAGGGACACCCCATTATTCCTTATTCCTCTCTGCTGTGCCTCCTAAAACAAATCCATTCATGAGTGGACTTTGCCTCAGAAATATCTGCAGTGCCTGGAATTTATCTGCTTTTTTTTTTTTTCTTCTCCGTGATTTCCACCTGGTCCAAGCCAGGGCTAGTACCACGGCTTCCCAACCCTCTGTCTGTTCTTCTGGGTGCCACATCAAACAGCAAGCAGCTCATGAACTTTTAAAACTATAAATTTGATCGTCATACCCCATTGCTTGTTTAAAACCCCTCCACTGGCTTCCAAGAACGAAACCCAAACTGCTGACCCCTGGCCATTTGCAACATGAGGGGGCCACTCCCCATCTACCTGGCCTCTTCCATCTCCTGTTGCTGGTTGGTCCTGAGCCGGAGGCACTAGCATCTGCTTACCCTGGACTCTTCCTAACTCTGGGTGCGGTGCCGTCATGCTGCTAGTTTGAATTTGGCCACCATGGAAGTATTTACACCTCCGTATTTTCAGACCTGGGTGCTGGCATCTTGAGAGCGGTTGCTGAAAAGTGACCACCCATGGCCAACGCCCCCCCCCCCTTTTCCTGCCTGTGGCCATTGGCCTTTGTAGCTCTCTCTGCCTGGAGTGTTTTACTCTGAGGTCAGCTGTGCTGTTCTGTTTTGGTGGAATTGGGGGAGAGCTCAAGTCTTGTTTTTTCTCATCTTATCTAGATATAGTGTTGGCTTCTTTGAGAGGACTTACTGGGTCTCCAAAACCTTTCCCTATTCTCTATCACCTTGCCCAGTGAGCTCTTTTTAACACTGGCTGCTGTCTAAGATCTTGTGCATACATGTGGTTCAGCACATGAGTGGTGTCCTGCGCTGAGCTCATCCTCCCTGATCATCCTTCCAGGAGAACTTAGGCTTCCTCAGCGTCATTCAGAACCATTCCCACAATAGGGTCTGTGGCAAAATGGGAACTTAATACATTTTGCTGAATGAATGAGTAATTGAGATGAATGAGAAAGATCACAATTTGTTATCCATTCATAACCCACCTGTTATTTTAATGTGCAAGTATTGTTCTTATTTACATAACACACTTGTATGCCTTTTATTGTTCCATATTTGCCACTTGCAGGTTTTGTAACAGACAAAGAAAAATGCAAAAATCTTTTAAAACTCGTGGCTGGAATTCCAGAAGGCTTTGCTAAATTGGTTGTGGTCATTCAAACTGACCTCTGCCTTGAAAAGCTATGCAAGCATCTGAAGCTCTGATGAATTGTGGTCCCATGCAAGGACCCACTGAAGCATTTTATGGCTTGAATTCAGTTCCAAGTGCTTAGAGCACTGCCTCAGCCATATTCTCATGACTCTCCCCTGAACTTTCTGGCTCCTGCTCTACTCTGTTATCTGGTAGGCATTTCTAGACAGGTCTTGTTGCTACTCTGTGCTTAGTAGCTGTTTACTTTTTCTTAATTTGATGCACTAATTCAAAATCTGCCTGAGCAAGGATTTTCATGCTTTTGAAAAGTTTTACCACTTGGCAATTCTTTTCCATCTGGGTTTCCCAAAGCAAAACAGAATCTGAACCTTCCTAATCTCTCAAATACCCAGCACCTTTTCAGCATTTCTGCTCTTATCCTCCACGTGACAGTCAGTTTTGTGCTGCTTAAATTTAAGGGCCTGTCATTCTTCACATCAACAGCGTGAGAAGTTTGCTTGTGTTGAATTTTGTTATGAGAGTTTGGAGGCTTAGATAAGCTATTTTAATATCTGTGTACATCTATGCAAGTAAAATTGTCTAGGTCTCGGAATTTTTTTTTTTTAAACATAAGATAATCTTATGTTCTCCCTGGCAAACCAAAGCCTGTGAACCAAAAATAGCTGCACCTGCTCTTTTGGGGAACATAATTCATATGTGAGATGGCAGTAAAACAAGATGGCACAACACTTGGGGATGTTACAGTTGTAATTCAGGGTGTAATGTGGAGGTATTTATGAAGAGAACTCTGTACAAAACAAAATTTCTAATTTAGAGAAATCTCATTTAAAATAATATACATATATATATATATATATATATATATATATATATATATGCCAGAAGAATTCCTGGAGATGAGCCAATTCACTCGCTTCATTTTCCAGATAATAGAATGGAAGCCGGGGGTAGAGAGAGTTTGCCTTACGGTCCCAGGTAGAGGCAGAGTAAGGACTTCTGCATTTCACCCCAGTTCTTGCTCACAAGGACATTGTTTATTACACACTTTAGGGAAATCAAGATACTCCTTAAAATATCCTACTGGCTCTTGGCACAACATCAATTTCAAAACATGCAATTTAAAAACCTGTTTCTTTTCATAACCTATTTGTTATTCTTTAGTCAATAAAATATTCAATGCTTATTTTCCTTTCCCTAAAGAAACAAGATTTTCAAAAACATTTTTAAGTGAAGCCAAATTAACAGGCATCAGTAATTTTAATAATGATCTTTTGAAAGTAGCTTTTAGGCATGGTTCAAATTAAATGACTAAGTAGGAGCAGTGCAGAGAATTTATTAGTCTTTACAGGTAGAAGATGATGAGTTTGCTAATCATCGCTGCCAATTATCATTTTGTGTTTATTGTAATCAAATTGTGACGCTAACTTAATATACCTTGTAAGTATGTTCTAATTATAGTCAATAAGACTATTCTGTTTTGTGGGGTTTATTAGTGTATAACCAGCATGCCGATACTGACTTGTCAGGAAGTGTTTAGGGAGCATCGTTTTTAGGTAACCTAGTCGCTGGTGAAAAGAGAAGTTCTTTTGTGCTATAGCTTGGATTGTAGTCAGAAAGGCAAGACAACAAACAAAATATAATGCATACGCCGGGACTGACGTGAAATGCAATGAAGTTAAATGGACTGATGAGGTGTCTGAACAGAGGGAGCTGGAGGTGTGGAGTTAGGAGAGGGAGATGTGAGGATTCCTAAGTGGTGTTGTCTGGACTTGAGTCCCTGCAGTGGGGGATGAGTTTGCTTCATCTAAGACCCCAGCTGGAGTCTGGGTGGACTAGAACAAGGAGGGGAGGAGCCCTGGCAGCCCAGGCTAGCAGGGCCCAGTTACCTGACCTGTGTGACCTCTGAGGCCCAGGTGAAGCCTCACCAGGGCTTTGAACAAGGGAGTGCTGGGGTGTGAGCATCACTGACTCTGTGGAGAAGAGAAGGTGGGAAGCAGTGGCCGAGAAGAAAGGAGAGATGGTGGCTGAGAGCCAATGACACTAGTCCCTGAGAGAGTGGTGTTTGAAATCAGCTGAGGGCTTGGTGTGGAAGAAGTCTCCCTTTCCCTCTGCTCCTCTGGCTTCCATGGTGCCGTGGGCCCTGTAAGTTAGCAAGACAAAAGAGAGATTAGTAAGTGAAAAACAGAAGAGTATTTGACCTGAGTTCTGTGTGACGCAAGACTTCCAAAGGGGGGGAGACCTGGAGAAAGTCCCCCTGCAGGTATCTATAGTAGGTTTGAAGAAGAGTGGAGAGTGGGGGACAAACTGAGTGAAAACAGGCTGAGCTGTGGAGGGAGCTGGGGAAGCAGCCCTCCGCTCTCCAGGTTCCTCTCAGTGTCCGTCTTCAGGGATAAGGGTGCTGTTCCTCCGGGTACAGTGAGGACACCTGCTCCTAGGACATGCTCCAGGGGAGGAGAGGATGGGTGAGTCCTTCCTGCACCCACCATTCCCAGACTCCTTCATATTCAGACTTTAATATGCCAAAGATGTCACACTTTGGGGTGGTGTGTTCTGAATCCCATCGGGTGTCAAGAACTTACCCACTTTATCCAGTTAAGAAGTTGGGTGTCTTGGACTCGAGGGTGGAATTGGAGGTGTAGGAAGTAAGGAAGTGAGACAAGTCACACAGGAGTCCTACATGATTGGCCTGGGCAATCTGGAGATGAAAAGAGTCAAGATTTTAAGGCAATTGTCAAGCACTGTTTTTTGACATGTTATCTTTGAGATACAATGACATCATCATTGGAAAGTTAGATATCAAGGTGTAGTTCTGGGGGAAGACAGTCAAGTGCAGATATAGCTTGGGAAGGCAGAGACATTGGATGGTGCTATTCTGTCGCAGTGAGTGCCCCTGCTCACCAGGAGCTGTGCCATATCATCTCATTTAATCTCAACAGCCCAGTTAGATACTTATTCCAATTTTATGGATTAAAACTAAAAAAAAGAGACAAAACCCAAGCTGAGTATTAAGAAAAATTGAGCTACTTGACTTACATTGCATGTATCCATTTATCAGTGAGCATAGGATTTGAAATGCCAGGACGTACCTTGCTAATTACTCACCATTTTCCCCTCTTCACTGGTCTGCCATATTCTTTTTTTTATAGACCATGTCTGTAATACTTTCTCTTTTTTGAATGGATTTCTTTCCTGTTAAAAGGAGTACAGAGTACAATAACAACAAAACTTGTGGTTCTCTATCATTAAAATAATTTATAAACTTCATAAAGTAGGATTTTTTTTGTAAATCAGAAACCACAGGATCACTCTCTTCATCAAGCCAAGAATGTGTACCCGAGGGTTTTATAAAGTGCAATGTGCAAAGCAAATGTTAGATAAGATGCTGGGTTATGGAATATGTATGATGTACATATGCCTGCATAGAGAATACAGTCAGCTGGGGGTGGGGGAGTGTTTGCATTTCATATGAGGTGGGAGATTAATCTGTGCACAAATTAAATTCATTATATTTGATCTATTCAGAGACTAATATGCTAAAGGGACATAGAGATATCTGGCTATAGATTTAGCCAAAAAGTTCCATTATGAAGTATCTGTGTGTTAACATAATTAACCTGTCTGTGGGGAAAAGTTGGGTTATTAGCATTTCTAATTAAGGGCATTTACCACCCCATGGAAAGAGGGAATAAGCTGCATTACTGTGCTGATTGGAAATTAGTTTTTGATGGAGAGGAACGATGATGTTTTTGCAAAAGTGTGTGTCAACAGCTAAGAGGACAAATCACCATGCTATACTTTCTTGGTGAGGACATAGCAACATTTTCAATCAGTACTGTCTGTCACATTGTTTAGCTGAGGGGGGTCATTGCCATACAGATGGCTCTACAATCAAAGGAGAGGTTAGAATTGTGTTAGGACATCTTACATCTGAAGAGTTGTTTTGTAAATGTTCCAGAAAGACTGTATTTTGTTAGAACTATTTTCATGAGAAGTTTGCCTTGTGTATTAGGACAAGCATTTTTAGTAATGAAAATTGCCTGAAAATGTTTCTGAAAGCCACAGTGATTCCATAAATCAAATAGTGCGGGAGTTCTTTTCAACCACCAAAAACTAATTGCATTTAACTTACTTGAATGCCTGAGTCGAAGGCAGCTTTGATTACTTCTTTGGAAGTTTTTGTCTCAAGAGTTTTGTTTTCAAGGTTGATAACTGGTTGTTGTTTTACTTCCTCTGATTTCTAGGAAGGCTTTGTCTCATGTCTCTTAGTGACTTAAATATTATGAACCATCTATCTAAATAAGTTTCTTTAAATCAATTACTCTTTAAGTAGTGAAAAATCTTCCTGCATATAACTTCATTTTCATAAGATGAAAAATAAATGATGATTTAAGTTCCAGAATTTTGTTTAATAAAAGCTAGACTTGCCATAGAATTAAAGCTGATAAAATGTCAGTCTATTATTCATTCATTTCATATAAGCTGTAAGTCTGACTACACAAAAGAAATAAACTGATATGCCAACATACTATTTTCAATATTAAAGAAAAAAAGATAAACATCATGTGTAATAGAAAATAACCTGATTTCATTACAAGGAAATTTCTTTCTTTCCAAAAGTCCTCTATTTTTATCTGGAAAACGTAAACATTTTGAAGCCTATTTTTATGGCTATTCCATAAAATCTATAATTTTCTATTTGCCCTAAGTGGGCAGGAGCTAGGTTGAGTTCAGAGTTTGAGCCCCTAGTATTTCAGGGATTTCGTATCCATGTTTATTTACAGTTTTTAATGTCCTCTGAATAGTGTTTTCTAAATGTGCATGTTGTAAGGATAAAATAGTTAATATTACATTTTATTTTATAATTTAAAAAATATTCTTGTAAAATATCCATGACAGAAAATTTACCATTTAGCCATTTTTATGCAGTGGTCCATGACGTAAAGTGCATTGTGCAATATTTCACTGTCATTTTCATAACACTACTAAATGCTTTCCTTTAGTTTTTCTTGTCTCTATACAGTATGCAGATTACGTGGAGGAAATACACTGTTTTTAACAGGGTCCTGAAGATTTAATAAAAAATATTAAGTGATACTTAAGGGTGTGTGTGTATAAAATTATAATTATGGATTATACATAACTTATTTAAACATAATGATAGAACTAATAAGGAAGTGATATATTATTTGATAAAATAAAAATTAAAAAATAGAAAGCTATTGGTCACATTGACAATGCTACAATGTTATTTATTTTATGTATTTTTTGGATTCAAATTTAAATCTAACCACATAATCTTCAAGGTTAATGCAGAAGGGCTTCACTTCAGTACATTTTCAGTGGATAGTCTACTTACTGTGAGAAAAAATGGGTTTATTTCATGGGAAAATAGAAGCTCACATCTGACTGTAACTCACATATGCCATCGGGGCATCCATGGTTAATGTCAAGAATGAAATCAGCTTTGGTCAAGGCCATGGATGTCAGTTAAGCAAAAATTCTGTTCCTGCTCAATAGTTTTTTTATGTTTCAGGAAAGTATATTTTATTTTGGGGGGATAATACAAAAATGCAACCTGCATGAAGTTTGACCTTTAATTACTTGTTGGTCTCATCGCTTACGCTTAGCATGCATGTGTTTTGTGATAGAGCTTTTACCTGCAACTTCTTTTTGCAATGTTATTTTAAATTTCCTTGAAGTTCATTTTGATGTATTTGAGCATATGAAGCCACCAGTGATAAAGGCAGGACTAGTTTAATCACCTCCCAAATTCAAGTGCATAAAATGTGACCCCCAAAATGCCTCGGATTACCTGTGGTATAACAAACAATGAGAAGACTAACCTGCAGCCAGTGTGTATGTGTGTGTGTGTGTGTGTGTGTGTGTGTGTGCATGTGTGCATGCACACAAGTGATTTTTTTTTTGCACCATTTAAAAAGTGCCATGCATCATGTGGTATTTTTAACCAGTATTTTCACATCTGTGTACTTTATGTAACCATGGTGTATATAAAATACGTAGATGTATTTGATGTCTATAATGTAAAAAAGATCCTTATACATTTACCCATGTTTGTTTTATATCTATACACATGTATGCACATCTATCTATATATAGTACATAAAATTGTACAAATTGAAAATTGAAATTCTTTTCGTCTTCTGACTGTGAACTGTAACTAGACTTTTGAAGTATAATTGCATTCTGACTTGTAATGCGAATGTCTACTGCACCCTCCAAACCTCTGTAATCACAAATTTCTGAGACCTTGACCTTCTGTTCGTTTGTGCCTTCTATCCCTTTTGTTGGCTCACTATCCTCCACCAGGGGTGTGGCAGTACATCCTTCTCTCCTTTCTGGTTGCATCTGGTTTCCATAAATGATAGAACTGAACAATCTTGCCCTCTTATACCACTGCCTACATAATTCATCATTATCAGATCTGCTCATGTGACAGGGCCTCTCCTGCTCTGAATCTTCTCAGGGGATTCAGGATTAATCATTACCTTCTGTTCATAAGTAGTTATGCTAGCTCCCCAAATCTGACCTTTCTCTTCAGCCTTGTTTTCTGACCCCAGCCATAGGCTAAGGCCTGCATTCCCAAATTGTGTATTTCTAGAGGTGTTCAATTTTTTGAACTTGCAGTGATGTGATCACTAGACCAGATTGGTGTGTATAAAACTAAAGAAGTTAAAATAGACCAAGCACAGGACCTAATGGTATTTATTATAGGTTTTTATAAAGATGGATTAAACAAAATCCTTCCTGTTCTTGCTTACTTTACAGATTAATAGAAGATATGGAAGAAATATATTGATAATAATGATAATAATGTTGATTCCAAGATCTGCAAGAGTGGCATAGTTTTATCTGAGCTTATAAGCTTAGAAAAGAATGCTTTAAGAATTCAAAATTTGTTCTTTTTTTTTAATATTATAGCTGAATGTTAAAAATGATCAATTCTTTTTAAAAATTAAACAGTGATACCTGCTTTATAGAATCTGTATATAAAATGTATATTACAGACATGAAATCATGAAATACTCATTCACTGATCGGGTATCAAATGAGAATGCAAGTATGTATATATATATGTATATATATATATATGTATGTATACACACACACACACACACACACATATTTCAATTTATATATACATTGGTTGAGAGACAGTAATTTGGTTTCGATATTTGACATAGTGAAGGTGAGCATGTTGGTAACTTACAAGAGAAGACAACCCCTAGGCAGGCAGGTGACTCAGCCTGGAGCCAGCAGAAAGCTCTGAACAGAGTGAAGATGAAGGAGTAGAAAACATCACAGGGCAGTTCCCATGGGACGTACCCTGAAAATTGCTGGGAAACAGAAACATGAGCACCCTGGGTGATCTCTTCACAAAGTGAAAAGGAAGAGGTTTTTTTTTTTTTTTTTTTTTTCTTTAAGCAAACAGAAAATGAAAAGCAATGACATGGCTTCATCATTCACCAGTGCAAACAAGGAGATCCCACAATCTTTGGTGGCCCAGGACTGAGGAATTGTATCCCTCATCCGGCAAGAAGAGTAGAAATGAGACTGACGTGACATCGGGTGACATTCCCACTTTTCTCCCCTGCTTGCATTTTTCTGCCTACAGCTGACAAGCAGTGACTTCCATGGATCAGGCTGTCTGTGGACCAATGAGAGGTTGGGGTGTGGGAGGGTGTGGAAAAAGAAGACAATCTTTGCTGTGAAGACAGGGTGATTGGACTGGCTGAAAGTCCCCTGTGTAACCATCCTCTTTTCTGGTTGCTATTAACTCAGAACATGCATCAGCAACACTGCGTAGCTTGACAAAGAAAGGAATCACATGCTCCTGACCAGTAAGTTAGTCACTTTATGTGGTTTTCCAAATGTGTGTCACCAGGCACTTTAAAACACCAAAGATAAATCCCTTGCTTGGCAGTTGCTGGGTCGTTTCTTAACAAGCTGAAGTGTGTGGATTAAAACGCAATGTGTGCATATCAGAGATACTCAGATCTTCCTCAAAATCTCACAGTAAATTTTAAAATTTTGCATTTGAAAATAACACAATGAGTCATCCACAAAGCTGTGAAATTTTTGAGAACTGAATGTCTCATATCCATGCTACAAAGAAATCCTTAAGATGAATTGTGATTCAGAATGTTCTCCCCAACAATATTATTGTAGGATTTGGATGAAAGGTTTGTGAAGGGGAAAAACATCCCGAGATCTATAAATACAGAAATCCATAAAATTAAAAATAGGGCTTTTATATAGCAGCCAATCTCCTACTTTTGTTTCTAAAACAAGTATCAGAGCAATAATGAGTACTAGAGAACACATTTTAACTACGTGCTAGGTAGTATCTGAAGCCCTGGGTAATGAGCTGGCTAATGATTCCATTCCCCTCCCTACTTCTTAGGGGTAGACTCTATTTACTGTTTCAACTTCACGTATGGAGACAGATTTGGAGAGCGGAGTAAGATATCAGTGAGAGAGATCACAGAGCTCTGCCTCTTCCCTGTTCTTTGCCTAGGGACCTTGATTTAGTTATCCCATCTCTCCATTCCTCATGTGCCTCTGTCCTTCCTCTAACACTTCATTTGCCCAAACGTTTAGATATTCTCTAAAATTATTTTTTTTTTAAATGCAACTAGAAGGAGGACTACTCATGCTATTCAGATCATTAACTTTAATTTTGTGAACTGTATGTAATCAAATACATGCTCAAACAATTCAGGCCAAATATTGGTCTTCAACAGTGCTCCCTTAAATAATTATTTTAGCTTTAATATGGCATTTGTGAGAAGTTGTAAATGTGTGCCAAGACTGTGACTCCAAATGCCCCACAGACCTGAACTGGTGAATAGCTGGCGTCCTCCCAGGTGGCCTTCTCCACCTCCTGCCTGGTGTTGCTGTCAGCTCTGCTGGCATCTCCCGGGCAGCCTCTGCCAGCCACGCGGGGGTGGGGGTGCCGTGGGTGGGGAGAATGCTCCTGGGTGCCTCCCTGGCATCAAATCTGAGCTGCACTCCTCACCAGATCTGTGGCATTGAACAAGTTACAAGTTTCCAGATAAAACAGAGATATGGAAGGATAAGGTATTGATATGGAAGGATAAGGTGCAGCAGCCATTTACACTCACTCCTTGCACACATCTCTCAGAACTCAATATTTGCTGTTACTGATTTTAATATGCTGCATGAGATTTCTGAAGTGTCATTTGGAAATGCTTCTTCAGTGTTTGTAATAATACTCTTTTATCTATTTTGGGGTGTGTGTATGTGTGTGTGTAATATTTTTTTTAAATACCTTTATTTTATTTATTTATGTAGTGCTGAGGATCGAACCCAATGCCTCACACATGTGAGACAAGCGCTCTATCACTGAGCCACAACCCCAGCCCAATATTTGTAGAATGATCTTACCATCTACAATAAGTGACTATTGATAAGGCAATTACATTGTTTTTTGATGTTTGTTGTGAATTATAGATAAAACTAATAGAGTGAGTGTTAATTCCATTTTCTGTGGTATAAAATCAAACATTAATAAATAAGATTTCTGTAGTTATGAATTTTAAAATATGTTAATGAACATGAAATGCTTGACATAAAATATCTTACTTAGAAGGATACATGTATACATGCATAGGTGTGTGTGTGTGTGTGTGTGTGTGTGTGTGTGTGTGTGTGTGTAAACAATTACCAGCATGCAACCTGAATTTAATTGCAGAAGTGTCCAGGAGATGTCATACTTCTACAGTGTCCACCTAAATGGGCCATAAATGCTCTTTATCTTACATAGAACTTGAGCTTCCTGTACAGAGCACAAAAGTAGATCAGTAAAATAATCGCATTACATAATTTTCTAGTGTTTCTAGATTTTTGTTTCTACGTAACTGAGCACATAAGCTGATTGGTACTGTGCTATCAGTAATTACAGTATACAACCACAGGGGAAAAAAAGTTTGAATAGTGGTAAAGGAACTATTAGTAAATTGCAGGAGTATTAGAAAAAATAATACTGGAAAGTTGTGAATCTCAACACTATTCTGTGATAATCAAGTTGCAGTTTTGAGCTATAACTTGAAGCTTATTTTATCCTATAATTCTATAAACTACTATTAATTAGTATGAACATAAATATTTTATAGAATGAATGAATGGCTTTACTTAAGTATTCTTAAGTATATACTTAAGGTATACTGAATAGAAAAATGGGCAGGACTTAACCTTTATATATAGGGAAATGACTATATGGGAGGAAAAGCAACATCTTAAAGACAAAAAGGAGAGTCTTTTGGGCCTTATTTATTTTCGATAAATGCAGTTAAATGGGTCTCCATTGTTTTTATTGGAAGGATTAAAGTTTGAAAAATGGTTTTGAAAGCAGAACCAAAGGAGATGATTCTGCGTTTAGATATGGGGACAGCCCACAAAATTCCAACAAAAGATGGCATCTGACCCTCACCACAAAATGAGCCTGTAAAATTTTCTAGTTCAGATGGTGCCTACAAATTCTTGTTGAATGTTGGGTTTTAACTCTATGCTGATCACAGAACTAAAACAAGAAATTAAAGTGTATCACTTTGATTAGGTGCAACCACTTCATCAGCTCATTAATATAAACATATTATCAGAAGGGCAAGATTATAGTTTTGAGATTTAACTCAAAGCTTATTTTACTCTATAGTTCTATAAACTAGTATTGATTAGTATGGACAAAGAGATTTAAATACCTTACAGGATCTATGGATTTTTAGATAGTAGCAGGGAAAGGAATAAATAAGAATGCAGTTTTTAACAGCCATGTTAGTTGACCAGCCGGTAGATTGCTCCAGGTCTCATTTGCACTATTTTAATGTAACCAGAAATTACTGGTAGTGTCTCTTTTGTGGCATGAAAATGATACTATTGGGTTCTACATTGCTGAATCAGCACCTTTCAAATAGAATAAGTGCACGGCACATGCTTTTCGTGCAGAATCAGTAGGAACAATGTCACATTCTAGGTCATCAAAGAAAATATTTTTCTTGTAATGAAGTTAAAAGCCACTCTATAGCTTGTCTAACGTATTCAGAAATTTTGCTTTGATGTCTTCTAATTCTGTCTCCTAGTTATGTCTAATTGTTGTCAAATTCGTTCTGTTTGTCTTTTGTTAGCACTGAACTTGGTTTTCCTGTCTTTCTAGGATCCCCTTCCTTGACAGGAACAGGAACGATCAATGTCATTGTAGATGACGTCAATGACAATGTCCCCACTTTTGCCAGTAAGATATATTTCATATCAATTCCTGAAGATGCACCAACTGGAACAGATGTCTTGTTGGTAAATGCCTCAGATGCTGATGCCGCAGCAAATGCAGTGATAAGGTCAGTACGTGTGACATTGTAACTTTTGGTTATTTTCTCATTAAACACTAGTCTTTCGATTAAATGAATATATTTTTTTCTGGAAATTCCATATCAATGCATAGAACTACTTTTGCTACCTATTGCTGAATAATCATCCCTAAAATGAGGATCAAAACAACAACAAATTTTCTTATTCTTAGTAATCAAGCAGTGATGAGAGAACAGCAGTGTGGACACCTGTTCAGAGAGAAGGTGAAGCAGTTGCTCTGTAGTGTTCAGTTGGTACAGCTTCATCCCATTCTTCCCTGCCCAGGACAAACATGTGGAAGAAGATTCTCACATTTTCTAGAAGAAGTCTTAAAGACCTAGGTACTTTTTCACACGCCCCTTCTGGAGGCTGGTACTGTTTCTATTAGAGTGGGTTAAATCACAAGGAAAGCAGTGCCTCAGAGGTACCTGGAGGAGGTCAGATCAGCTATCAGTCAAGGGTACAGAGAGTGGTACTGTGATGATTTCACCTACTAGTTAGTTATTTTTATTTGTTACTGATTTTCTTTTAACAAAGTCACCTTGGGAGCCGGGTAATTCCAGCAGCTCAGGAAACTGAGGCAGGAGGATTGTCAGTTCAAAGCCAGCCTCAGCAATGGTGAGGTCAGTGAGGCCCTGTCTCTAAATAAAATATAAAATAGGTCTGGGGATGTGGCTCAGTGGTCAAGTGCCTCTGAGTTCAATGTTTGGTACCAAAAAAAAAAAAAAAAAAAGATAATCATCTGGGGAAACCGACTCTCCCTATTGGCAAGAATGATTGAGTGGGTAGGAGGGTCATAAGTATATAGTAAATACTTATTGAATTTGATTTGAATAAGAGTGATTTGAATAAGAGTGCCAAAAGAAAAGATTTCTACACTTTGAACCTGAATTCTTTAAAAAATATTTTATTCTAATTTGTTATATATGACAGCAAAATGCATTAGAATTCATATTACACATATAGAGCACAAATTTTCATATCTCTGATTGTATACAAAGTTCATTCACACCATTCATGTCTTCATACATATACTTAGGGTAATGATGTCCATCTCATTCCACCATTATTTTTACCCCCATGCCCCCCCTTGTCCTCCCTCCCCTTTGCCCTATCTAGAATTCCTCTAATCCTCCCATGCTGCCCCTGCCCACCCCACTGTGAATCAGCCTCCTTATATCAGAGAAAACCTTTGGCATTCGTTTTTTTGGGATTGGCTAACTTCACTTTGCATTATAATCTCCAACCTTCATTTTTTTTTTCAGGTGGGCAGCTAGGTACAAATAGAGAAGAGTATTTCATACAGTGATGAGAGCCTTGAAAATGAGGCAGGAAAACACAGTGGAGAGCGACAAGGGAGCCTTGATTTGTAGATGGCGCCTTAGTCCATTGTGCAAGGCTAGGTGACAGAGCAGCACACATTTACTGCTCCCATTTATGGAGAACGGGAAGTCCAAGAGGAAGGTGTCTGACACAGCTGCCTCCTCACTAACACGTTGCTGTGGCCTCCAGAGGAGATGAAGGCTGGGTCCTCCTCTGAAGGAAGATCAGGAGTGAGCCCACTCTGTCCAGCCCTTTTATTTTATATGTTTTTATTTTCTTTTTGGCACCAGGGATTGAACTAAGGGGAACATAACCACTGAGCCCTTTTTTTGTTTTTTTTTTTTATTTATATTTAGGGTCTTGCTAAGTTGTTTAAGGCCTTGATAAGCTGCTAAGGCTGGCCTTGAACTTGCAGTCCTCTTGCCTCAGCTTCCAGAGTCAGCTCCAGCCCCCTTTTTCTTTTGTACCAGGAATTGAACTCAGGGGCATTCAGACACTGAGTCACATCCTCAGCCCTATTTTGTATTTTATTTAGAGACAGGGTCTCACTGAGTTGCTTAGCGCCTCACTGTTGTTGAGACTGGCTTCAAACTCCTGAACCTCCTGCCTCAGCCTCCCCAGCTGCTGGGATTCCAGGCGTGCACTACTGCGCCTGGCGGCTCCAGCCCTTTTATGAGGGGCCTTAACTCACCCATGGAGGCTCCACTCTCCTGACAAATTGCTTTCCAAACACCTCGCTTCCCAATAATATCACTTTGGACATTGAGTTTTGACTGTGAATTCTGGAGGACACATTTGGACCATAGCAGATAGTGTCTGTAAGGATGTGACCTTTAAGTTAGTAGTACAGCAGTGTGGCAGAACTCAGCCTTGTGTTTTATCTAAGAAAGACAGTGTATTTGGACCAGAGTGAGAAACTGGCCAGAGAGATAGGCAGGTGCCAGATCATCCAGGCCATTTCATTGCTTCCTGGTCATGGTAAGAAATTAGGATTTTAAGCTTATTTTTAGGTGGGAAACTATTGGAATATTTTAACCCCCCACCAAAAAAAAAAAAAAAAAACTATAAACTTTCTGTATTTGGATTGGATGGATGAGGCAAAACTGTAGAGAGAGGCTCTACAAAGAAGCAAGAAGATCATTTCAGTACTAATCAACGCAGTGAATCAAACATGAGAGGAAGATTTCACCACCCAGGTGGAGAAATGAAGACTGGGCAATAGATTAAGGGCATACATTTTATATTGACAGTTGGGCAAAATGAAAGAGAGAAATCAGAACTGTCATTACTGAGATCCTGGCTTGAACACCTGAACAGATTGTGCATCATGGACCGAGGTGGGTGGGACTGAAGAGAAACAGGTTTGGGGGAGTTTAGAAGTTTCCATTTGAATATGACTCAAGGTAACAATCATTCACAGCTAGGAAGTTGGGGACCTAAGTGTGTGCTAAGGGCTAGCTTTGCAGATCTGGGAGTCATCAGTGTCCAACAGACATTGAAAACCAAGAAACCAGATGAGAACACTTTAGGAGGGGACTGGGGTGTGTCGCAGGAATTGTTCAGTGTAAAAGGTAGATTTCAAAGGAAATGCCACCAAGCAGTTAAGAAGCTCTGGTCAGAGATACAAGAAGAAATCCAGGGCACCAAGGACACGTGCATGCATTGTCAAAGGAAGGACAGCTGCATTCACACTGTGTTCCAGAAGGCTGGGGTGACTAGGGAAGTGAGTTCCTGGAGGCTCCTGGAGGCGAGCCTTGGAGACTGGGGAGATTTCTGACCATAGTCATGATTCTGTGCCTGCCTGGGTCCCTGAGAGTGGCAGGTACACCTTCTCCCTGGGTATGAACCTCAAAAGGCTAGTGAGTGCCCCACCCTTCACTGTTCTGCACCAAAGAATAGGAATAATTAAATCCACAACCTGAGACTCAGTTCAGAGTCTTCAGTTTAATGTAAGAGCAGATCCTGGGAGTCAGACTGCATGAGATTAAATCCCGGCTCTCCTCTTATTAATTGAATAGTCTATGCAAATTATCTGACATTTTTGGAGATCAATTTTTTTTAAATCAATGGACTAGGTGTACTAGTATTACAATAGACACTCTAGTGGATAAATAGAAAAAAAATAGGTGAACTACACAGAATAGTTTCTGGAACAAAAACATGATCAGCACCTGTTGTTCATGTTGTTGTGGTCCATGAAAGTGCTGGACCCCCACGCTTCACCTGCAGTGCCCAGTAACTGTCTGATATGATATTAATTTTGAAGAGATGTGTTATTCGTGATAGTCTGAAAATCTTATAATTTGTTATCTGTCACACAGAGAAAACTTCTTCTCAAGATAGCATACAGAATGCTGCCAGTCAGTAGTAGGATTTGTCTGAGATGTTGAAGTTCTTGGTGTGAAGTTGAATATTCACAAAATTGATCTCTTCTCCCACCTATCTGTTCATTTATCACTAGAATAAAAATGTTAAGATGATATGCTGTTTTCTTCTAGTGTTGTGTAAAAAATCCATTGAGAAATGCTATCCTATACTTTGAACCATAGCAATCAGTGTCAGATTGGTCCAGAAAATTCTTGTTCATATTTTCAGACTTTAAAGGTTTTACAGAGTTTAAATGGTAAGTCTGTGATTTGGTGTGATAGGATTTATTTAGTTTGGTTGTTTCTTTGAGTTTTTTTTCTTTCAGTAATATCAGATAATAACTCTATACTTTCATATTTGTTCCAATCTATTAAACCTACAGGTAAACATCTTCATGTGATTATATAGACTGTCATGCAATTTTAAAATCTGAAGCTGTTTTTAATCTTGTGTAAACAAACCATTATATTGACTTATAAATCACTTTAGAACAAAGAAATTGTTCATTATAGCTTAACTTCAAACTATTTTCATAGTGAAAGTTAAACTTATGACAACCTAAACCTTACTATTTGGCTTGATAAAAGTCTTAAAGTCATATGATATGTTAGGTGTTAATGATTCCTTGCTATTCATGGGATCTGGGAGAAAATTCATTTTCTCTTCAGGTCAAAAGCTATTGTATTAGTTCTATTGCCTATTTAAATTTTATGTATTTCGGTTATTCACACAGCTACTGGTGGGTTTTCTAGTCGCCCACACTTTGTGTCTTGTATTTTGTTAACTTTCCTTCTAAGGTGGCATGCTTTTGTATACCAACCACCCAACAAACACACATTTCTACAAATGGTGGACTTGTTTTGAGCTATAAATTTCATTTCACTTTTAATATTTTTCCTCTTTTAGTAAAGCAGGCTGTGTTAACTCCTAGCCTTTGTCTGTCTAGATTCTTAGTTTCTCATGTACCCCTTCCAGACTTAGTTTTCACAGATGAGCCCTCTCTTCTCCTTCCATTCAAACCTTACTTCTAGTTATTTTATATCACAACACTGGAGAAGCTCTTGAAACTTTATCGACAGGGTCAAGTTCTAAGGCAAATCCCTGAACCTGTGCTTTTAAACCCATCCATTTCAATTTCTGCCTGATCGTTAAGTGAGCAGCTATTGCAGTTCTCTCTCAGGTCTTCAAGTCCTCCCTGGTCCTTGGTCACTTCTCACACACAGCAATGTCATCTCCATAAGAGTGTGGCTACAGAAGTGCTCAGGGTACTTGTCGGAATTCCTGAAACTTTATTTTCCCACCATGACAAGTCATTTTAGTGCTTTGAACCTTCAGTGTTTGCATTGGTGAATATAGACATAAGAATTTATGCTTTAAGTTTTGTGAGAATTGAATATTTTTGACCACCTCTTGTATGTCAAGCAGTGCCTGTGGAGGAGTCAGTTGACATCCTCTGTGTCTCTGGCACAGCTATTGGGATAAAGACATCACTCATCACTCAGTGAATGTTAGGCTGATGTTTTCTTTTTATCCTTCTTGTATCTAGTTTAGTCCAGTGTCTGGGACATAATATGGCTGGTAACTAAATGCACCAAATGAATGCGCCCCTCCCTCCCCACTTACCATGACGTTTCTGGATGGAGGGTTCACTACCACACGGTTTTCTCTGGCCATTTATTCCTCAGAGTCTTTCAATCTGAGTTTCTCTTCCATTACTTTACTAAAAAGGGCTCCATCAGAAAACTCTACTGAAATTTGTCCAAGTCCAGTGACTCCGAGTCCTTATTCTTCTTTACCCTTTGCAATGTTTGCATTATTGTTCATCTTTTTTGGCATTTTTTTCCTCCTAAATGTAAATGTTATTTCTTATTTTTTACCCTGTATTGCTAACCACACCAAATTCACCTTCTCATACAAGGTAATTTAAACATTTTCACAACATTTTTTTTCTTTATGTGTGTGTGTGTGTGTGTGTGTGTGTGTGTCAGAGAGAGAGAGAGAGAGAGAGAGAGAGAGAGATTGAGACTGAGAGAGGGAGAGAGACCCATTTCCATGGCTATAACCATCAGTACTAGGTAAAACACCCCCAAATCTATCAACACTGACAGTATTCTAGGGCTTCCCATTTTATTTATAACTCTCTGATAGATGCGGTCTACCTGAAGGTTCTGTTGGCATCATAAGAACCATGTACCCAAAAGTCCTAACTTCCTTATTTACGTTCTTGATTTTGTGCTTTTTCTTTTTTTCAATAAAGTTTCCTGCTGTTCTCACCCCTGTGGCTGAGGGTCCCCCTCTACCCTGCTCAATCAGTGAACACATTCTCGGGTTTCTGCTTTCATTATAATGCATCCGGCACCGTTCTCCTGTGTGGGTCCTCCTGCCAAGATCCCAGTGTCGTCCACGGTTACATCACGCCTGTACAGTTACAATAAACATGAACCGACTTCCTGACTCTGGTTTCCAATCCATCCATTCGGTGTACTCCACTGTATACATGATTACAGCGATTTCACTGTGTGTTCAAATCAGTGCTGAATAGTGAGGTCTTAGGCACTGGAGGTCTCCTAAGGAATGCAGTGTGATTCAGGAAGAGATTCGTAATCTTGTAATTGTATTACCTTGAAACAAGTTTAAGCTCAGAATGGATGGAACAATGCAGGAGCCCTGTTTGGGGAGATGGCTATTGATTGCGGTTGACTTCGGGCCATGGAATTTTGGACATTGCCGCCTTCCGTAGTCTCACGAGACTTGGCCTGGGATCTCAAGAGACTTGGGCCGAGTGCAGAGCGGGTCGGGGCCATTTTGGTTGTTGGTTGTTTGCTGGTGTGTGGTACGTGTTAGAGTTGTTACAGCCAGAGAGAGAAACTGACAGAATAAAGATCCTGTTTGTTTCCAGTCTGCCTCTGAACTTATTCCCACGGCTTTGCTGCTCCAAGCGGCCATCGCTTCAGGCGGCGACAGAACAATATAGTTAATATAATTGATGAAAATCAATAGAAGCTTCCAGTTTTTAATCATTTTTAGAAATACAGATAGGTAATTTATGGGCAAATAAAGAAAGACATTGTAGGCAAAGACAAAAGCCAACATAAAGCAGAGAGCCACACAGAACAAGGCGTCAGAGCAGTGAAGTCTTTCAGTGTGGTGGGAGGTGGCTGGGCGGGGCCCTGTGTACCACAGGAGGAGGTCAGAGACTTCTGTCTGCATCCTGAGGAACAAACAGTGGGAGTGCTTTCAGCAGGGCCGTAGCAGGACCAGCTCACGTCTGACAGTGATTCCTCTGAGTGTTGTGGGCAGAGCTTGGAGGACACCAAGGAGGAGTTGGTGGCTGAAAGTACAGTGGCCATAACAGGAACCAGTTGGAGCCGTCTTGGGCCTCCTTGAACAGTGACACGCCTTCCTCAAGATCCTTCACCTTCCAACGTGCCTGACCTAAGGCCCCGTCTCCACAGTCCAGCCACTCCATAAATTTCCTAGTGTCTTCCCACTATTCCTGCACAAAACCCCAAACACAGAGCAAGAACATCAGCTTTACTGGCTCGCTTTCTGCTCCTAGGAAAAGATCAGCGCGTCCCCAAGCTTCGTAGCTCAGCTCCAGCCCTTTCACAGCCAAGACCAGGGCTAGGAAGACTGTGGCCCACAGCCAGATCTGGCCCCACGCCAGCCTTTGCTGGTAAAGCGTGGTGGAACCCAGCTGTGCCCATTTGTGGGTGAGTGGTCCTCGGCTGCTCTGCGTTGCAGTGGCCCATGCACTGGAACAGCCATCCTGAGAGCATTTACCTGCACCTCTGCAGACAGGGCTTGCTAGCCTAGAACCCTCTTCTCCCCTCTCCAGGTATTGTAGGACAGCAGCCCTTGACTTACCTCAAACCTGCCTTCTCCACAAGGGCCTTCTTTTCATCATTCCAGTCAAAAGTGCCTGGTGTCTTCTGCCTACTTAGCCCAGTGCTGCACAATGTCACAGCACAGTAACCTACTGCCTTGTTTTCCGTTTCTTTTCTATGTATTTTTCTTTCATTTTGGAGGTAAACTTGAAATTAGGAGTCTTTACTTACTTATTCATGTCTGTTTTCAGTCCACCTAACCACTTAAGTATCTTCGTAATCAAATATTCCCAACACTTTTTCCTCAGTCTTTTTCCCCATAATCCATGTGTGTGTGAGTGTGTGTGTGTGTGTGTGTGTGTGTGTGTGTTTTGTGGGGGGGGGGCTCCATCTTCACAGCTGGAAACTTCACCTCTCTGGAGGAAACCCCCGGATCTATACTGTCAACACTGACCCCATTCCAGGGTTTCCATCGTATTTAAAACTCTCTGGTAAATGTATTCTACCTGGAGTTCTGTTGGCATTATCAATACCACGTACCTTCAAGTCCTACTCTTCCTCCTTCTCTATCAGGAAATATGATGTGCTAGATTGACATTTTATAATTGTATATGCATACATGTTCCATAGAGGATTACATGTTCTAATTAACATCTTGTACTTGTATGTGTGCAGATAGATGTTCCATAATGTGTGTAAATCTAGGCCCTCAAGTGCCTTACATGTGTCGACTACTATGCCAAAAGCTTCTCATACAGAATTCCACTTTATAGTCTTAGCCATTAAAGGACACAGACATGATCACCACTTTATAGACAAAGAAAGAAGTTTGAAAAGGGGAAGAAATTTTGTGAATTTACGGCTATTGGTGAGGTCGACTCTCATGTCCAAGTGAACTGTTCTGAAGTCCAGTCTCTCAGCTGCTGCTAAGTAATCACATTTGCCCACAACCCAGCATGGTGCCACATGCCCCTAGTGGACCTAAAGGAGAAGAGAAGACGGCTAAAACAGCATGTGGTAATATTTTAGTCTTACAAATGCATCACAGTAGGTTCAGAGTTCAGAGAATGATGATCTCAGGTTGTGAAAATAATTTGAAACAATGATTTCTTATTATCAAATCAGAAAATAAATTACTGTTTTCACTGTGTAATCATTGCCACCACATTAATGTATCTTCAAAAGTATTCCATGCATTCTAATGGCACAATTAAAAAAAAATTCTTCACATAATGGTCACACCCCACATTTTGCACAACCTTGGCATATGGTCTGTGATGATATTGGGATAAAATAAAATGATGCAAGAGTTGGTTCTCCCCGAGTTAAATCAGTGTAACCAATACTACCTTGACTCACCTTGAAACAGTTCATTTTGGCTTTTGCCGCCAGATGTGGCAGTTTTTGCTCTCACTGCATTCCCTCAGTTGAACTTTACCTTCTTTATATTCTGATGTAATGGAAGAAGAGCATGTTGAAGTTACAAAGACAGAAGTTAAAACTCTAGATCTACCATTTACAGGTTGTGAGTTTCTTTGTGCAACTATTTGAATCTCCTCTACATTCAGATTCCTCATCTACTAAAAAAAAAACCCTAAAATGAAAACCAAACCGTTAAGGGTGTTTTGAGTTTTAAATGGCAGGATGTGTAAATAGCCCAGCAGAGTGTTCAGTACACACTGAGAAGTCAGGAACATGCGGGGATATTTAAAGAACAGCCGAGATGTTTAACTGTTCAGAGGACAGAACAGACCCGATCTAGTAAAGTGAAAACCTTAAACAAATTTGGTATGCACTACCAAAGCAGGAAAGACCTCCATGAGTAACGAGAGCAGAACTACGTCTCAAACAGGAGAGGCAGCCACACCTGGGCACAGGTATCTGAGCAGTCTATTTATAGAGCTGCTTGCTTTTCTTCTCTTTTTATCCTAGAAATTTTCATGCATGTGGCACTACAGAATCTCATATTCAAAATACACTTCTTATGTTTTTTTTTTTTTTTTTTTTTTTTTTTTTTGTGTGTGTGTGTGTGTGTGTACCAGGGATTGAACTCAGGGGCACTTGACCACTGGGCCACATCCCCAGCCTGTTTTTGTATTTTGTTAGACACAAACGCGCGATCCTCCTGCCTCAGCCTCCCAAGTGCTGGGATTACAGGTGTGCGCCGCCGTGCCTGGCTTCTCATGCATTTTTTAACTTAACAAGTCTAAGAAAAAAATTACATATTAATATGACAATTTATGCTTTTTTTTTCAAAACTACTGAATCTACTACCTACTTTTCAACAGACAACCATATGGATAGTAGCATGCACAGCAGCATAAAGTAGTGAATACACATTATGGTAGAAGTTTCTTTTTTATTTAGCTAAACCTGCACCAGATGCCACCTTTGCCTTTCCACACGTTGCTCCTTCCTGACACATCCTACTGCTGTATGCAAAACACCCAAATCCAAATTTGCACTCGATTTCATCACTGATGATTCATTTTAATTTGTGACTGTTTGGGGGAACAAGTCTTTGATCAAATTGTGATCTATGTTGTCATAAGCTGTTAAGAAAGCTCATGGCAGTATAAATGGCTTCTTTTTAATTTTTTTTTATTCAAAGTTGTTGTATTTGTAATAGTAGTATGCATTACAATTCATAATACACACATAGAGCCTCTTTTTACATAACATTGTTTGTATACAAAGTATATTCGTACTATTCAAATCTTCAATCATGCATTTAGGATAATGATATCCATCTTATTCTACCACCTTTTCTTTTTGTTTCCCCCTCCATCTCCCCTTGCTCCTTCCCTTTCCCTCCCTCCCCTTTGACCATTCTAGTGTTCCTCTCATCCTCCTATGTACCCCGACACCCAACACCACTGTGAATCTGCCTCCTTATATCAAAGAAAACATTCAGTATTTGGATTTTTGAGATTGACTAACGTCACTTAGCATTACATTCTCCAGCTTCATCCATTTACCTGCGAATCCCATTATTTTATTCTCTTTTATTGCTGAGTAAAATTCCATTGTGTGTATATGCCACATTTTCTTAATCCACTCATCTACTGAGGGACATCTAGGTTGGTTCCACAACCTAGCTATTGTGAATTGTGCTGCTATAAACATTGAGATGGCTGTGTCACTGTAATATGCTGTTTTTAAGTCCTTTGGGAATAGACCCAGGAGTGGGATGGCTGCGTCATAGGGTGATTCCATTCCCAGTTTTCCAAGAATCTCCATACTGCTTTCCATAATGGTTGCACCTAAATGGCTTCTTTTTCTTATTAAATTATTGGGTAAGTTCTACATCCCCCATAGCAAGGAGGTTTCCAAAATAAAATCACCTGGTTCTCGTAATCCACGCTCCTACAAACTTTTTCGAAAAGGTAAGCTAATTTAAGTATTTCACAAGTCCTCAATTCCTAATTTTAAAGATTTCATCTATTAACCACTGATTTATTTATTTATTTATTTAATAAAAGGAGTGGATATCACTCACTGTGTAGGTCAGTGACTAAATTTTACAAAGGATCTCTTTTGCTCCAAAATATGCAGTCAGTTCTGTTTTCAGTCAGTCTTGATTCTGATGTGTGGTTGTGTCAAAATATGTTAAAAATCTGAGCAATACCAATATTTTATCAATACTAAAGTCTTTTCTCAATTAAATCTTTTTTTTATCTTTTCCTGTTTTGTTATAATTTTATAGGATTCTTATTCTGTCAATATCAACTCACAAATGGTTTGTTATTTCACTAAAGTAGAATAAAATGGGAATATTTGTTTTAAACTGCACATGATAGGAGGAATGTACACACTCCTGGCTTCAAGGTGTTTTGTCCCTTTTGCAGTTTCTATCATACATTTCCTAAGGCTTTGTTTATTTGGATACAAGCCAGCATGCCTCTGTCCTTGTTGGCATAAAAGGAAAATGTTTAAAGGCATCTATTCTCTTGCGACCTCCAACTGTAAGATGTGTGGGCTACAGTCTGTTTCTGAACCTTGATGTTGAGCTGCTTCTCTTCCCTGACCTCTGGGACCCCAGACAACACCAGCAGTGTGTGCAGATGGCTTCACTCTCCAGAACCAAGAGGGAGGCTGTTCCTAGTGGAACGGCCTGCCTCGTAACCAATCTGCTTAGCATCAAACTATCCATGAAGATGTCATGCCTGTCCCGAAGAAAGCAACACCACCATATGAGGAATGACAAAGGAGGGATGGGCCACCGGGAAGGGCTCTGTGTAAACAGACAGCTCTCTAGTTGTCCAGGATAGCTAGTGTACGTTAGACACAGTGTTTTGTCTTTAAAGAATAAGCTCTGAGACTGATTTTCTGTCATTTATTATGGCATAAAGCAGAAAAATAATTTTAGGCTGATTTTTAAAATACTCATTTGTGATCCTGGCCCTTCTACCCAGCACTATAACAAGGCCCCAGTTTACACTTTCAGGCTCATTTATTTAACACACAAGTGTTCTGGGTTTATTTTGTGGGCTTGCATAGTTTGAGAGTCCTAAAATCCTTTCTGAGATCACCATGAGGTCATTGGCTATTGTACAAGAAAGATTGTCAATGTGATGTTCATATAAAATTTGAAAAATTTATCTTCTAGCCATGTTCCTTCCTTGTTTTTCAGTCTTACTTGAAATACATTTCATTGTGTTTCTTAGATTTTAGATTACAGTAAGATGCTACAGTACTGTCACTACAAGTCATATGCCTGTCTCTGTCTCTGCTTTAGTTACAGCATCATTGGTGGGAACTCTCAGTTTACCATCAACCCATCCACAGGACAGATCATCACGAGCGCATTGCTAGACAGGGAGACAAGAGATAACTACACTTTAGTAGTGGTCTCCAGTGACGCTGGATCCCCGGAGGCTCTGTCGAGCTCCACCAGTGTGCTCGTCACCGTGACGGACGTCAACGACAATCCACCAAGATTCCAGCATCACCCATATGTCACTCACATCCCATCCCCAGCACTTCCAGGTAATCAGTCCTACTCTGAATGGACACATACAAACTATATAGAAAATGTTTTCTGTGAATACAAATTGTGTTATTTCTATACATACACACATTTCTGCTATTGTCTCATTTTGCAAATCCTTTAAAATTTCCAGTTGTTTAGCCCAATGAAATTGAAGAAGATTTGAAAATATATATATATTTTTATATATAAATATACATATATATGAAAATATATATATACATATATATGAAATATATATATATATATATATATGTATATATATATATATATATATATATATACACACACACACACACACACACTCCTTTTTACAGACCAGTTGTGGATAGGATTTTATAATTGCCACATCTTTCCTGTTACTATTTCTTAATATCCCTTGAACACTGTCAACAGGTAAGACATATTATTTCACAAAGACGGCTCTTGCCTGTGGTATGATTAATGTATGAACTTCCTGAGAGTAGGGACATTGTCTCTGTTTTTCACACCATATTCTCAGTACCTGAAACTTATCTGAGAGGTAATAGGCATTCAAATATAATTATTGGTTGGAAATCAAAAATATTTTGCGGTGCCTGTAATCCCAGCACTTTGGGAGGCTGAGGCAATCGCTTCAGCAAAGGCACAGTAACTTTGATCAATCCCCGGTACCACAAAAAAAAAAAAAAAATGTCTAATGAATAAATGATTCTCAATAGTATTTATTTCTATGTCATTCCTGCTGAGTGGAAGTCCATCAGCCACTCAGCTTGTAGACCATTTATGAATCACTTCCATATTGACAATAGGCACTCATCCTTCTGCTTCCCTTCTAAATTTGGTTCAGTGTCATTTGCTATTGGTAACGAATGGCCTATTATCTCAAGAAGTGCACAAATCTTATGTCACTTCTGATTTTTTTTTTTTGAGATGAGCTTTCAAAAAGGAATAGGCACAAATATAGCTTATAATTTAATTTTCCTTGCTTAAAAATATTTTTAATTATAAGAATAAAGTAAATGGATTCAATATTCCTCTGCTTAGCAATCTTTGATCTTCCGTAAACTTCAGAATGTCTAATTGATACCAATTGAAAATATAAAATCCATAAATGTGTGTGCCAACATTTTATCAAAAAGACATGTAAAAATCCAAATCATAAGTCCCCGATGAAGGTCTTTAGCTGAAATGATGCTGGCAGGCCTGATTCTAATTATGTCCAATGTGCAGCAGGGCAGGACCGTATCTCCCATGCAAAATGAGGTATGCCTATGCATCTTTTCCTCGTTAGACTTACTATAATTAATAGGAGTCACTTGTTTTTCTTCTTATAAAAGACTTATTACTTTTGTCACAAACTCTTCTGTAGGGCTGTTTGGGAAGGATTTCTGAATGAGTATATTGAAAAAAAATGTCCTTATGGAAGTTTTTCTGCCTCTTACTACTACAATCTGTTCAGTTGGCACTTACTCCAAGCACCAAATTTTGGAGTCCAAATTGAGCCCATCTTTCCTCAGTTCTTATTTCATAATACATTACAATTATTTTATTTATGCCTATATATGCACTCTTTTATCTCCATGTAATAGTAGCTCACAGATTAAAATAATTTTGCCATGAAGCACTTGGTATAATGAATTAACAATAATTTTTAAAACATATCCCTTTTGTTGACAAGATGGCATACTTAGTAATTCAGTGATGCTTCACCACAAGGCAGAACAATGATGTTTCCTCATTGGGTAGAAGCGCAGCTCTTTGCAGAACACATATATTATTGTGTTTGTTGGAATGTTGTATTACATACAGATTTTTGTCTTATGAACCATGATTCTGAATGAGTATCTAGTTCTCTTCCCTGTGCTTCTCTCAAAGGCACACTGAAAAATATGAATCCACCTGACTCTATGGGATTTAGTGAGAACATTAAGCATTAAGCTTAATTGGGAACTTCAGATAAATTGAGGAGATGCTGTTCTCTGTCCATAGTAGACACAAGCCTCCCGTTCACCACTAACTCCAGCACAGAAGATATTGTCATCAGCAGACCTTTAAACAGGGAGGACATGGACCGCTACAGAATCCGCGTCTCTGCACATGATTCGGGGTGGACTGTCAGTATGGATGTCACAATATTTGTCACAGATATCAATGACAATGCTCCAAGATTTAGCAGACCAAAAGAAGTCATATCAATAGAGTGTTTTACATGTATTAACCAAGTGTTTTATTTGGGTTCCACGTGATTCTAACTATAAACTCCTTCTTTTCTAGGCTCCTTTGTGTTTGCGGTGACAGTCACAGATGCTGATATTGGACCCAATTCTGAGCTACATTATTCTCTTTCGGGTAGAAACTCTGAAAAATTCCACATAGACCCACTGAGGGGAGCCATCATGGCAGCAGGACCACTGAATGGTGCCTCAGAAGTGACGTTTTCTGTGCATGTGAAGGATGGCGGTCCCTTTCCAAAGACAGATTCGACCACGGTGACTGTCAGATTTGTGAACAAGGTGGATTTCCCCAAAGTCAGAGCCAAAGAGCAGACATTCATGTTTCCTGAAAACCAGCCAGTGGGCACTCTTGTCACCACTGTCACAGGGTCCTCTTTGAGAGGAGAAACTTTGTCCTACTATATTGCAAGTGGGAATCTTGGCAATACTTTCCAGATTGATCAATTAACGGGACAAGTGTCCATCAGTCAATCTTTAGATTTTGAGAAAATACAAAAATACATCGTGTGGATAGAGGCCAGAGATGGGGGTTTCCCTCCTTTCTCTTCTTATGAGAAACTTGACATAACCGTATTAGATGTCAATGATAATTCCCCAATTTTTAAAGAAGATCCATTTGTATCTGAAATATTAGAAAATCTTTCTCCTCGGAAAATACTCACTGTTTCAGCCGTGGATAAAGACAGTGGGCCAAATGGACAGTTAGATTATGAAATAGTCAATGGCAACCAAGAAAATAGTTTCAGCATCAATCATGCTACTGGTGAAATTAGAAGCATCCGTCCATTAGACAGAGAAAAAGTCTCCCATTATGTGCTCACCATAAAATCTTCAGACAAAGGGTCTCCTTCCCAGAGCACCTCCGTGAAAGTCATCATCAACGTTCTAGATGAAAACGACAACGCCCCTCGGTTTTCTCAAATATTCAGTGCCCACATTCCTGAAAACTCCCCCTTAGGATACACGGTTACACGTGTCACCACCTCGGACGAGGACATCGGTGTAAATGCAATCAGTAGGTATTCCATAGTGGACACAAGCCTCCCATTCACCATTAACCCCAGCACAGGAGATATCGTCATCAGCAGACCTTTAAACAGGGAGGACACGGACCTCTACAGAATCCGCGTCTCTGCACATGATTCTGGGTGGACCGTCAGTACGGATGTCACAATATTTGTCACAGATATCAATGACAATGCTCCAAGATTTAGCAGACCCTCCTATTATTTGGACTGCCCTGAACTTCCTGAGATTGGCTCTAAAGTGACTCAGGTATCTGCCACGGATCCTGATGAGGGACCAAATGGACAGGTGTATTACTTTATAAAGTCTCAGTCGGAGTACTTTAGGATTAATGCCACCACTGGAGAGATTTTCAATAAGCAGGTCCTAAAATACCAAAATGTCAGTGGCTTCAGCAATGTGAACATCAACAGGCACAGTTTTTTATAGTGACATCTTCAGACCGAGGTAGTCCTCCCTTACTAAGTGAGACAACAGTCACCATCAACACCATGGATAGTAATGACAACCCACCTCAATTCCTTAAAAATAAGTACTTTACTCCCATCACCAAAAATGTTAAAGTTGGCACCAAGCTAATCAAAGTGACTGCAGTAGATGACAAAGATTTTGGGTTGAATTCTGAAGTGGAGTACTTCATTGATAATGAAAATCATCTGGGCAAGTTTAAGTTGGACAATGACACAGGGTGGATTTCAGTAGCATCTTCCCTGATTTCTGACTTGAATCAAAACTTTCTGATCACAGTCACGGCGAAGGATAAAGGAAACCCTCCACTTTCTTCCCAAGCCACTGTTCAAATAACCGTCACCGAGGAAAACTATCACACGCCTGAATTTTCTCAAAGCCACATGAGTGCGACCATCCCCGAGAGCCACAGGATTGGGGCCGTCATCAGAACGGTTTCTGCAAGAGACCGAGACGCAGCCATGAATGGAATGATTAGGTACAGCATTTCCTCTGGGAACGAGGGGGGCACCTTTGCCATCAATTCCTCCACGGGTGTGTTAACACTGGCCAAGGCTCTCGATTACGAGCTGTGCCAGAAACATGAAATGACCATCAGTGCCACAGACGGGGGCTGGGTGGCAAGAACCGGGTACTGCAGTGTGACTGTCAATGTGATTGACGTGAACGACAATTCTCCAGTGTTTGTTCCTGATGAATACTTCCCCACCGTTCTGGAAAATGCCCCCAGTGGGACGACGGTCATCCACCTCAATGCAACAGACGCAGACTCCGGGGCCAATGCTGTGGTGGCCTACACCGTGCAGTCCTCCGACAGTGACCTCTTTGTCATTGACCCCAACACGGGGGTCATCACCACTCAGGGATTCTTGGATTTTGAAACCAAGCAGAGCTACCACCTCACTGTGAAAGCCTTCAATGTCCCGGATGAGGAAAGGTGCAGCTTCGCCACCGTCACCGTCCAGCTGAAGGGGACCAATGAATACGTGCCGCGGTTTGTTTCCAAGCTTTACTACTTTGAGGTCTCCGAAGCAGCTCCCAAGGGCACTATTGTGGGAGAAGTGTTCGCCAGTGACCGTGACATGGGCACCGATGGGGAGGTGCACTACTTAATTTTTGGTAACAGTCGGAAGAAAGGTTTTCAGATCAATAAGAGGACCGGGCAGATTTACGTTTCCGGACTTCTTGACAGAGAAAAGGAAGAGCGGGTGTCCCTAAAAGTATTGGCCAAGAATTCTGGCAGCATTAGGGGTGCAGACATAGATGAGGTCACGGTGAATGTCACCGTGCTCGATGCCAACGACCCTCCCGTGTTCAGCCTCAGCACCTACCGCGTTCAGGTCAGCGAAGGGGTGCCCATAGGGACCCACGTGACCTTCGTCAGTGCCTTCGACTCCGACTCCATCCCCAGCTGGAGCCGGTTTTCTTATTTCATCGGCTCAGGGAATGAAAACGGTGCCTTTTCCATCAACCCACAGACAGGACAGATCACGGTCACCGCGGAGTTGGACCGCGAGTCCCTGCCGGTCTACAACCTCACGGTTCTGGCTGTCGACTCAGGGACCCCCTCGGCCACGGGGAGCGCCTCCTTGCTAGTCACGCTGGAAGACATAAACGACAACGGGCCCGTGCTGACCCTCAGTGAGGGAGAGGTTATGGAAAACAAACGCCCCGGGGCCCTGGTGATGACCCTTCAGTCCACGGACCCCGACCTCCCGCCCAATCAGGGCCCTTTTACCTACTACCTGCTCAGCACGGGTCCTGCCACCAACTACTTCAGTCTCAGCACTGCGGGGGTGCTGAGCACCACCAGGGAGGTCGACAGGGAGCAGATCGCGGACTTCTATCTGTCGGTGGTGACCAGGGACTCCGGGGTCCCTCAGATGTCTTCCACGGGCACTGTGCACATCACGGTCATAGACCAAAATGACAACCCCTCGCAGTCTCGCACGGTGGAGATATTTGTTAATTATTATGGCAACTTGTTTCCTGGGGGCGTTTTAGGCTCGGTGAAGCCCCAGGACCCCGACGTGTTGGACAGCTTCCACTGTTCCCTCACCGCGGGAGTGACCAGCCTCTTCAGTATTCCTGGGGGCACGTGCGACCTGAGTTCGCAGCCCAGGTCCACAGATGGCACGTTCGACCTGTCGGTCCTCAGCAGCGACGGTGTTCACAGCGCGGTCACGAGCAACGTCCGCGTCTTCTTTGCGGGGTTCTCCAACGCCACCGTGGACAACAGCATCCTGCTCCGCGTGGGCGTGCCCTCGGTGAAGGACTTCCTGACCAACCACTACCTTCACTTCCTGCGCATCGCCAGCTCACAGCTGACGGGCCTGGGGACCGCCGTGCAGCTCTACGGTGCCTACGAGGACACCAACAGAACGTTTCTCTTGGCAGCCGTGAAGCGAACGGCTAATCAGTACGTGAACCCCAGTGGCGTGGCCACCTTCTTTGAAAGCATCAAAGAGATCCTGCTCCGGCAGAGTGGAGTGAGGGTGGAATCTGTGGACCATGACCCCTGCGGTCACGGTCCCTGCCAGAACGGAGGGAGCTGCCTGCGAAGACTGGCCGTGGGCCCGGCGCTCAGGAGCCAGGAGAGCCTGCCTGTCATCTTGGTGGCCAACGAGCCTCTGCAGCCCTTCCTCTGCAGGTGTCTGCCTGGATACACGGGCAGCTGGTGTGAGGTGGATGTGGACGAGTGCCTCCCAGCCCCTTGCCACAATGGTGGCACCTGTCACAACCTGGTGGGCGGGTTCTCATGCAGCTGCCCGGAAGGCTTCACTGGGAGGGCCTGCGAGAGGGACATCAACGAGTGCCTGCCCAGTCCTTGCAAGAATGGGGCTGTCTGCCAGAACTTCCCAGGGGGTTTCAACTGTGTTTGCAAAACTGGATACACAGGTAGGACCGTGTTTCAATATCTGTCCCCCTAAGACTTTGGTGGTGTCATGTATCATGGAACGTTACAGATCTTGTCATTTTAAATGTCTTTTCATGAAAATGAACATGATCCTAACAAGCATTTTTAAGCTTCTGCTATTGGTCAGATTCTGTTCTAAGCACTTTGCATAGATCTTATTTATTTCTAGCAAGAAAACCTATAACAAAGAGATAGTTCCCAATTTTTTTCAGATGGGAAAGTCAAAGAAGAGAAAACTTAAGAAGTGAGTTTTTGAAGGTGATCCAGTTAATTTGTAGCAGTGTCAAGTCTACGCAGTGAATTCCGGAGCTTAACTAAAGTCAGTCTGCCCAGTGTCTCTTACAGGAATGGAAAGAAAGTGCCTCCCTAAAAGAGTGTCATAAATTCTAAAGGACAAAGTATATATAAATCATAAGACCTGGGGCATTTCTTTCCCTAAATAATTGATAGCAATTATGTTTTATCATCATCATTATTTTATGACCTTTTAAAATCATCATAATATTTATTATTGAAATGTGATCCACACTGTGAGAACAATACAGCAAAAGCCATGTTTCAAGATTAAAATTAAAATGGCTTATTATTTCCAGTAATCCGGTAGAAAATATAATTGGCTGATTTCTCAGGTGAGCCAAAAGAGAAAGAAACCACATTGGAGCTTGGTGTTTAGAAGTCCTATTAGACATTAAGCAACACAGTTGAACTCATTTCATTCAACTCATTTTTAACATCCTGGTAGGAGGTGAGGTCCATGTATTTCTATCTTATGTATCTATACATCCATCTTTCTAGCCAGATATTTGTTTATCTGTCTACCTATCTATCTATCCATTCATCCATCCATCTATCTATGTGGCCATCTACCTTTCTAGCCATCTATTTCTAGCACCATTATTATCTCTCTTTTGGAATTCCTTCAAAAGTGAATAAATGTTATGCTGCTGTTAAGTTTCAGGAGAAAAAAATTCCTACAATTTGCACATCATACAGTTTTAGGACATTTATAGGTTACTCTGAAATGCTTACAAACACACACACTTATATACAGCAAAAAATACTTGTGGTAAAACCAACATTAGGTAAAACCAACTTAAAAAAAACTTTATAGATGTTTAGCTTAATAAAATTTAAAGAGATTTTTAAGAAACACATGTGGATATCATATTTTTCAAAGTGCCCATCCTGTGCATACTTATGGTTTTTTATTTGGAAAACTGAGTTTCCTGATGATGATGTAAAGCCTGTTGGAAAATGCTGAAGTAGAACATACAGGATTTGACTTTTAGCAAAGCTCTGTACTTGGAATATAAGTGAAGAAAAGGGACAGCAAGCATGTGTAATGGAAGGAGCAGGAGATGTGATAGAATCTGACTTAGGCACAGCTTTGGAGAAGCCACCCTGGATTTCCCCATCTGTAAAGTGGAATCATTTACGCGTTTGGGTTGTTCTAGTGAGTAAACATAGTGCTTGCTAACCTATGCCATGCCCAGCATCCAGTGGGCTGTGGTGCTGGTTAGCTTGGTGTGGTAGTGGCAATGGGGATGTGTCTTGGGATTCCAGAGACCTGAAGCCCCAGGAGCACAAGGCAGGTGTCTGTCTTTGCAGTTTCTCTTCAGGACCATGGTCATGGTGCAGTACTCAAGCACTGCATTCAGGACGTCTAGAGAACTTTTCTTTCTCTTTCCCACCTGCAGGATGATTTTCTAGTCTGAGAATTAGGCAGCAATCTTTATGGCTTATTCATCCTACTATAGTCTAGGGTACTTACACACTTAGATTTAGAGTGAGCACGTTTAGTCCAAGGATAAAGGATGTGCCTTGTGTCCACAGGCAGCAGGGAAGTGGCTTTTCTACCTGGAAGGCAAGGCAGGCTGACCTCTGTCCACGCTAAATAAGTGCTAGCACCCCTGTAAAGCCTGCTTGTTGGGGGCTGTATGTGTTCACATAGATTCTTGGCTATCAGAATTATTTCAAATCAACCACATTTCCATACTGTTTATTGTTGTGGACTTCCACCTGCGTTTTATGATTTTCACAGTCCCTGGAATTACAAATTGGAGCTCCCTTGTCTCACTCTCTCACACATCCAGCATTCACGCAGGTGTGCACACAAACACCACTGCATGTTCTGTGTGGTGTTAGAAATTGTGCAAGAGAAGACGGGCACGGTGGTGCACACCTTTAATCCCAGCACTTGGGAGGCTGAGGCAGGAGGATTGCGAGTTCAAAGCCAGCCTCAGCAATGGTGAGGCACTTAGGAACGCAGTGAGACCCTGTCTCTAATAAAATACAAATAAGGGCTGGGGGTGTGGCCCAGTAGTTGAGTGCCCCTGAGTTCAATCCCTGGTACCAAAAGAAAAAAAAAAATGTGCAAAATTGTGCAAGAGACTTGAAGAGCTTGAGGCTCATGAAGTGATGTGACCGAGAGTCTTTGTGCCAAGAACCCCACAGGGAGGGGCCACGTGGGAGCTGGACAGAGACACTGCATGACAGCGTCCTGAGAGGGTAGAAGGCTGAAAGCGAAAGTCGTGGAACCAATAAGATTTGAAGATGTGTTGTCACAGTCACATTGACACCAGTGTATTCCTCAAGTCTTTATTTTATCAAAGTTTAATTTTCCAATGCAGTCAGGAGGCCATGCAGATAATAAATATGAATTACTACTTTGTAATGAATGAGTATTTAGAGGGATTAAACATGTCTGTGTTACTTAGGTTTCACTTATTCTAAAAAATAGTAGGATGGTAACATATTTACCGTTATGATTCCTATATGTTTTGTCATTAAGAAAATTGTCTTGTAATTTAACTTTCATACTACTAAGTGCGTTTTTGGTTAATGGCAACATAGTGCATTAGAAAAGATGAATAAAGTTTATTATAGTAGAGATCATTTAAAAAAGTAAATTATAGATTTTCTTAGATTGAAAAATACCCAACATTACATTGATTCTAAATATGATTGCATCAAAAAATCAAATGAAAATATTCTCATATTATCCACACCTGAGAATTCTAGGAGATCCTGGAGGAAGACACTAGTCTAACTGCAAGTTCATTATTTCTTTTCCTCTGTGAAGGGCAGTGCTTGTGATTAGAAAGTACCATGACAGCCATGTCTTGTTGCTTCTAGCTTTCTGGCTCACATTGCATGCCTGGCCCTTTTTCCCCAGGTTGCGTGGTGTAGACAGCACTTCTAAACCTGGCCTCTTGTGATATCCTTAGTTCATAGCCTTCAGCCTTCCCTTTCACTCCCACATCTGGATGCGGTTTGGGTGTGGTATTTGGAACAACACCAGGGGTTTAATACCAAAGGAAGCTTTCCTGTGCTCTCAAGGAAGTCCTGGAGCTTCTGGGCAGGATGGGATTTATATACTCATCGATTTTACATCATTTGACAGTATAAATAGTAATTTTTTTGCAGACATAAAACGGTATATACAGGCTGTTGCACAGTAATTTTCTTAAGAAACTTGGCAAATATTTGCTTTCTTAAAGATAGAAGGAGTAACTAAGAGTCATCATTGTAAAATTGCTACAATCATATGAATATCACTGATGATCATATGACAAGAAAACCATAGAATGTTAAAGCCACTTAGTGAATAGATATGAAATTTTCTTTGAAGTACAGAAGAATGCCTAGTGTAGGAGGATAAAGCGCTCAGGTTTTGTTTTGATTTTATCTCCAGGAGTGAGATTAGGCAGCTCACTTGGGTGACATGTTGCCTTATTAGGGCATTCATGTCTTAGGTTCCAGTAGTTGAAGCACCTCATGCTTCTGCAGAAAATAAGCACGTATTTATATGTAAGCTTCTCATGAATACCATGTAGTCATCTGTAGGCTATTTGTATGCTTTAAAATACAAAGGTAAAATGAAGTTTTTTGTTTTTGCATTTGTTACTGGAAACCCTTATTCAAACCTGGGAGACCATGGCTTTTATCTTGATGTAAAAACCATAATGCTATGGGATAGGATATTCAGATGAACTATCTTGATATAATGTCATTTACAATAAGGAGAAATATTTACAGATTATGCAAAAACCACTGCTTTCTGCCACAATCACTTTAAAAGTTAAAAAGTATAAATATTCATAATGAATTGCACAAATCTGCTATAGACTCATGTTTGTGAATAAAGTAATTACATACAAAATGGACTTTGATAGTTGCTCCTAAGGCCCTTTTCTGCTATCCATGCCAAGCAATGTACGTTAACATAAGTAATTGATGGCTGGCAAAGCCATGAGAATAGTTCATTCTTCTAAACAGCTGCTATGACAGTAAACATATTGTAATAGAAAAAGACTCCTTGCTTTCAGGAGGCCGGGAGGTCTGTGTTGCTATCAGTAAACTTCAGGCCTCAAGGCACTGACAAGTACTGTTAATTGACTTGCAGCTTTAATTAAGTTAATGATCCCAGAATGTGTTTCAATTTTGTAGACAGACCTGTGCAGAACAAGACAGAATTTGCTATTGATTTCTAACTGGGTAATAAGGCATGAAAATTCCAAACCTGAGAAATACGCTATTAGAGACTTTCTTTTCATTCTGAGTAAAATCAGGACATACTTTTCTCAAAAAAGAAAAAAAATGATCTTTTAATAAAAATTTAAATTAAAACATTACATGTTCAAACTGTGACTTTGAATCTAAATATCAAGCATGGCAAACTCTTTGAGATCATGAATCGTAAAATAATTTTTACTCATTAAATGGAGAACTCAAAATAAGTTTTTGAATGGTAAATAATTCGCATATTCTAACACCAACAAATAAGACTGTTTTCTGAACTCAACAGCAATTTCCTCTATTTAGCCCCTAACAAACGCATCTTGTTTGTGACCATTACCTTCTAAGAAAAATATTTAAAAACTTTTTTAAAATGTTAAATGAAAGGTTGAATTTATTCCCTCTTGACAATTTCTATTTCTATTATGTACTTGAAGAATCAGATTCCGTTGAGAATTTGAGTGTTAAAAGGAATTAATTCTCAAAGCTAATATTTTCTTAGTTTATAACTTCTTTCATTACTTCTGAAGTCACTGGACATTTTTTAACACATGAGTAAGTCTTGTTTGTTTTAAAATGTTTTCCCAGTCCTCTTTGAACTAACTTCAATAACCTATATAGCATATGTTTAAATTAAACTCATACTTATAAAATATCACATTGTAAGGAGTAAATAAGATAATTAATGCAGATAAATTACACACAAAACCACCTAAATTTATTTTGCTGTATTTAAACAAAAAATGTAAATGATAGTATTTCCAACAGGATTCAAAAAGAGTTAAGTTCCACAGGAGGCGTGACTTGGGTTTTCACACTCTTTTGCTTAGACAGCACAGGCACCCAGGTGTTTGACTACACACACGTGGCAGTCTACCCTAAGTTTGCTGTCCTTGGATTCCCATTTCCAGTCTGTAGGAAGTAAAGTTGGAAATTGTGAAATTCACTAATTGCCAAGATATGAAGGACATCTTGACTATACCCTAAGATATATGAATCTATGTGTATCACATATTACTTTTAACACTACTCTAGAAGAAGGTTCTAGGAAAAGAAGGGAAAAATAAAAGGTAAAACTGTACTTATTCCAGTTGCATATGTGCAAATTATGTACATTCTTACAATGGGGTGGGGGAGGAAGGAGTGGGCTGTGACTTTCCTGATGGCAAATTCATAGTAAAATGTTCAGTCAGCGGGTCTTATTTATTTTCTATTGAGCAACAATGGTGTTGTATTAAGAAAAGTGCACATCTCTCAAATGGCCATGGCATGTCCAGTTGGGAGACAGCAGAAGGAGAATCGGGTATAAAACAGCCCCTCATCGGTATGGAATTGTGCACACACTTATGGTAAAGTCCATGGCCTGCCACTTTATTGCAGCACACGACTGCAGTACTTAAGACCTAATTTGTGTGCCTCTAAATTAGCAACTTGTTTATTTTTATGTTCTCTCCTTAGAATAGAAAAGTATTTTGAAATTTTTTTTAGCTCAATGTTTTGCCTTGTAAGGAGGTTACCAATTTTATTTATAAAGGAAAAAATGTTGTGTTTATGAATCTGTGATGTACAGAAATGGGCTTAGTTAGCAGTGTCATGAGGTCTGACTCATGTGTAATTTCAGACCAGAACAACTGTGGCTACATAATCAAGCCACAAATGCAAAACTAAGTTAAACAAAAGCTTTGACTATGTTTTCGGTGAAGCTGTTATGATGAAATCCATCATCTATGCTCAACACTGAGTCTAGATGTACAGAGAAAATATATGCATCTTCATGAGGAATACAAAATAAGCATCGATTAAATCATGTTTGGAAGTAGAAAACAGCTTTACAGAAATCAACAGTGGTAAATGAATCCCTGTTAACCAAAGGCAATTAACTAAAAACTGCAACTCCTCACTAGTTTTTGGAATTGGGAAGCTAGAGATTATTCTAATGATTATATTAACATATTAAATAATTAAAAGTCACAGGATGCTGGCATTAGAACACATTTAAGTTTATGTAAAAAGAAACAACAAAAATCTAATAGGACTTCCACTATAAGTTTTATTTGCTTAGTGATAAAATATTCAATCACAGCTTGGGAAACCTATGTATGGAAGTAGAGACGTACAACTTCTTGGGCAAGATGTGAGGTTCTCAGGGCTTTGTCACTGTCACTTGTAAGTGTCCCTGTTTCTTTTGTGTGGATTGACTCCACTTTAGAATGGAAACACCATATAGGATCCTCCTGGGCTTTCTTTACTGTGATTTCTCCATTCACTGTCTTGCTGGCCCATGAAAAGCACTCAGTCAATACAGATTGATTCCATTTAACAGGGGTGTATGGGAAGTCTTTGTACACTGAAAAACATGTTGCTGAGGTGTTATTGTTTCAGAAAAAAAGACAAAGTATATGTATTCTAGTCAAGAATATTAATAAGTATTTCCAAATGTGTTTGAGGTGTTTTCTTATTTCTCTCCTTCACAAATTTCTGTAAAGTCAAGGAACATTTCTTGAGAGTGGATAAGATTAATTCCCAACTTGACCAGCTAAATAAGATCAGTTCTTACCTTTGACAAATGTGAGTGATGAGATCGTCACAGTGAAAAGAATACTGTATACGTTTCAACTCTCCATCTATAAAATGTGAAAGATAAAGGGACGCCTAGAAAGAAACTAGACTCAGTGGAAGCATTTATGTGTTTTTGCTCAAAACAGATTTTCCCACCAGGTTGATTATGTAAATTATTTTCTAAGTATTATAATGCACATCTTTAGAATAAGACAGATAAATAAGATTTTAAACCCTAAGTCCTCATCTCAGTATCCTCCTATCAGGTAAAATATTTTTCTTTTTCTTCCAGATATGATTTATCAGGATATATTTTTTTTATTTACAGTTATATAATAGTGCTATTACTATATGTCAGATTATGTTTTTCAGGATAGATTTTTTATATATACACTTATCTTATAATGCTGTTAACATATTCATGTGTAAAATTTTTCTTACTGAGTTTGGTTCATTTTAGGGAAAATGTGCGAATCTTCAGTCAACTACTGTGAATGCAGCCCCTGTTTCAATGGTGGCTCCTGCCAAAGTGGTGTGGATTCATATTATTGCCATTGTCCGTTTGGTGAGTATGACTTATATCAGGTATTGATCTATTAGCACACAGTTTAGCAATTTTGTCTTACTATGGTTATGAGTGATTAAGAAAACATTGTTTTGTACAGGTTATAGTAAAATAAAATCTTAAAGTTTTAACACTTAAAAATTAATTGTGGAAATCCTTGAATACATTGCTTTGATGATTACTAGAAATATAATCAACTCAAGTTAATAGATCAACACTGCCTCCCCAGACCATTTCTTAAATATATATGATGTCTTCCTGTTAGCCTAGAACTTATTAAGGGAAAAATTATTTAATGCTATTTGACATCATTCTTTACTTCAAAACTCTATTAACAGTCAAAATGTGTTTTTTTTTTCTCCTTGTTTTGATTTTGTCTTTTACATTAATTTACTTACTTCTGTTAGAAGGATTTAGTAGCTAGAAATGCAATTCTCATGATAGACTTTTTGTAGATAATACTGCGTAACTAAATTCAAACTTATGTGTTCTCTTGTGGAAGAAAATTGGTAAGGAGAAGTCTTTGCACATGCACTTATTTATTCACCTTAAATGAATAAAGGAGTGAAGGAATGAATGAATGGATTCCTTCCAAGGCTCACCCTCAGGTTACACAGCCCTGGGTCAGCCCAGACTGTGAGAACAGCTCTGGAGGAAGTGTTTATGTTACTTTAGTTTCATAAGTTTGTGATTATTTCATTTATTTAAAGGCTACTTTGTCTTATAACATAGACTCCATCTCTGGATTATTCTCTTCCCTTATATAAGAGACAAAAAATATTTTTTCTAGTCTTTCTTTGTACATTTTACTAGACTCAATAGATGTAACAAGTGAAGTTCAATTTATAATGAAGAGTAGAACTACAATTTCTAGTAACCCATAAATTGTATTGATAGTCTTTTTCAAACAGTTCTGTAAGTCTATCTACTTTCTTTTTAATCAAGAACAACATTACAAGAGTGATAAAGAAAAACAAAATATAAAAATTTAATTATGAGCCATGCATTTCACCAGTGATTCTACAGCCCAGAAATTGAGTAACTGGCCCCAAATTAGAAGAATGAAACTGAGGTACAACTGCCCCAAGATGGTATCGTAACTAGAACACAAATGATATTTTTGGCCCAGTATGACATTCATTTATAAATTTCCTCTCAGATTCTCAATTCTCACAGTTATACTTATGAATTAGCAAAAGGGTGTATCAAGGTTGAAATAACCACAACTTTAGATTTCCTGAAAAGTCCTTTATTTCTTTCAATAGTCAGTCAGTCTCTCTCTCTCTCTCTCCCCTCTCTCTTTCTCTCTGATGCTGGGCTTTGAACCTGGCCTCCTGCATGCTGGGGAAGCACTCAGTGTTCTTAGCATCCCACATGGTGCTCCTTTCTTTAGATAGCAACAGCTAGATTTCATGGTTTAACTTGTGCTTTGTAATGAAAGAAAAAAAAAAAAATGGAGTGGAAAGGGGACAGTGATTTTCAGTGACTGCACAGAGGCGTTTACACATACAGGAACTCCTTTACGTTCAAGTGTGAGGATTTGAGACAATTCCAAACAGGAACAAGTTGTTGCTGCAGGTCCTTGCCATCACTGCCTGTGGGGTAAAGTGCTGTGGGATCCAAAGGGACCTTCACCTTGCCCTGCCTGGTCCCCAGAGAGGCAGGACCAGCACAAAATCAACCAAAAATAGACTCGGAGGACATGCAACTGGTAGTGCGAATTTACCTTCTTCTCCTTCCAGTGGCAAAACAGAAACACACTTAAATTTAGACATTGGCAGCTGACAACATAAGCACTTATAAAAGAAAACAAAATGAAAAAATTGGATAATCAATAAGTAAATTGAGACTACAAAGAAATGAATTCAAAGGAGAAATGTATTTCCTTCCCCCCAAAATGTGGGTGAAACATACAAATAAAAATGGCAGCTGGAATGTCTCCAACAAGTCCCTGAAGGTGGTCCACACATATCCTATAAAACATCAGGTTAGGTGTGATTTTGAATTTGGAAAAAAAAAATTTCACTGTCTACCTTCTCATCAGGAAAAGATTTGCTGTTTGTATTTTTGAAAGATTTTTTTTTAAGATTCTTATATATATATTTTTAGATTGTATTTTAGGAAAAAGAGAAAGTACTTCAGACTTTACCAAAACAGCTTAATCTGCATAATTATAACTTCTTAGAATTGCTTCACTATTATGTATGTAATATATATTATACAGACGCACATATACCATACATATATAAGTTACACATACAATATCTCACACATTATTTGCTCTCTTAAGAAATGATGTGTTTATGCATAAAAAGTGTATTTAACATAAAAATATTTAATTTAATTAATATTTTTATATTTATATAATTAAACATTAAATATAATTTATAAAATATAATTAACATTTAAAAAATAATATCCTTATATATTATATTATTAAAATATTACTATATTTAATAAATTTTTATTATAACAACCCCCCCCCTATAAATATATATTGTATATATATATATACATATATACATATATTAGCTGCATGTATAAATGTGCATTATATATCATTACTAAATGTCACATATATAAGTTATTCTAATAAGGGCTATTGTGTGTGTATATCCATATTAGAGTAATTTCCATTTCTCTTGACCTTCATCTAGACTTATTTCATGGCATTCCACAAGAAACACAAATTTAAAGACCTCATTAAATTTTGTTACCACATTTAAAAGACAAAATGTTACTTTTCTGTAGAAAAATAAAACCACCAAAAAGAAAACCTGTAAATATTTCATGTTTGAAAATACAATATTGATTTGAATAAAAATATAAAACATCTTTCCAGTACCTATGTAATTTCTGCATATATATATATATTCACATTTAACTATACTTTTATGAGTTAATTAAAATTTAATCAGAAAAGACCTAGAACACAGTGCAAACATTTCCTTAGTCGTCTTTCTATTTCATTTGCATGCTTTGTCTTTGTTATTTGGTAACCTCAGTTTCTTTTTCTGCAGACAGGAATAATACACATATGATATAACAATATCTAATTAATAAAATAAACAGCAATGCATATAAATACATAATACAAATGTATAACAATTATGATACATATAATAAATTCATAATGTATTAAATAAATGTCTACTATATGTAGCATGTATTACACATGATATGTATCATTCCTATAATTTCTTTGCCTTTTCTTCAGCTTCAGTTAAAGATTTGAAATAACAAATTATATATACTTTCTACTTGTGTATAATGCATATTATCTAAGTCTGGACAGAGAAGGACAAGATAAGGGACACCAGCTCTTATAGCAGCTCCAGGGTATTTTAACTTGAAGAACGTTTGGATATCAAATGTGATATAGTCAAAACAGCTACACTAGATCAGTAGATCTGGCTTCAGGTTTTGTCTGTGTTTCCCATGGTCTGTCCCCTTGGGCAAATTTTAAATGCTCTGTAAAATAATGGCATTGGTTCCTTCAAGCTGAACAATTCCCTGGTTCAAAATTGAATGCATTTATGGAAATATGAAGCCAAAATGAAGGAACAAAACCTTTGAACATTAGTCAGAGCCATGATGCATTGGCACAGATTAATTTTCCAATCGTTTGCCACAGTCTACTAATATTTGTGGGAAAAGAATTTTGGCGGAGCCTTGTAACTTTAATAAAACGCTTTTTTTCAAGTTGGAAAAAGTACTGCGCAAACAAGTGGAAATGCTGAATTTTAGAAAAAAACAGAAAGTTATTTTAAAGTAGCATGCTGTAAATCATCCCCAAGAGGGTATGAAACAAGGAAGAGATAAGAACGTAAGACAGTTATTTCCTTCCCTAGAAGCGGCTGTTCCCTTTCCTCATTTTGTGACTCTTAAAAATACTCTAAGAAATAATTTTTTTGCTTTCTAGTTAAAATGAATGTGTTTATTCATCCTCAATTTAATTGTTGTTGTTTTAAGAATTAAATATTGTGAAGGAAGTAGCTCTGTTGAAAATTATAAATTATAAAGCAAAATCTTACAAGATCAACAAAGTGCTTCTGAAAGATTTCCCAGAAGGAATCTCTCTGGACAGTTGCCTTTCCTCTAAATCCAAATGTTCAAATTACAAAAGAGGCAAACTTTGACATGTTCTGTAATGTGTCAAAGAGAAAACAGTGTCATCAGCATGTTATCTCAGTTATGGCCTTTAAAGATCATCACCTGTTCTGTTTCAATTTTGGTATTTACTGTATTCTTTGGGCAGTAATAAAAAAATATGTCTTTAAAAGCATGATTCATTGTTATAACTGAAAATACTATAATCAAAATAATTTGATAAAATGTCACCAGAATTTGTTACATTAATTTTTTTCAATTTTCCCACCTACAGGTGTCTTTGGAAAACACTGTGAGTTGAACAGTTATGGATTTGAGGAACTGTCATATATGGAATTTCCCAGCCTGGATCCCAATAACAACTATATTTATGTCAAATTTGCAACTATCAAAAGTCATGCTTTATTGCTTTACAACTATGACAACCAGACAGGAGACCGGGCTGAGTTTCTGGCCCTGGAAATTGCTGAAGAAAGACTAAGATTCTCTTACAATTTAGGCAGTGGTACATATAAACTCACCACCATGAAGAAGGTGTCAGACGGACACTTTCACACTGTGATTGCCCGGAGAGCAGGAATGGTAAGTTGCTTCATCTGGCCTTAGCCTCGCTTCCTTGCTGCTGGATAGCCATTAAACTAGACCTCTTAAGACAGTATGGATCAGGGTGCAGGTTGAATGACGTCATGTTTACTCATTGTTTGATTCCCTTAGTTACAAACTTGAAGAGGCTTGAAGTAATAATGTTCTTCTGCTCATGCTAACTACACTGCTCTCTCCAAAACAATCAAAAGTAGAAAGTAAAGACAAGAGCCCATTGCAAAGGATTCCATTGATATTCCCTATATATTTTGAAAGGCCATATTAGGACTATGCTTAAAATAGCCACTTTTACTTTCTAAGTGTTCTTCCCCTACGTGGAGAAACAATTTTAAAACAAAGGGGACACCTTTTCTACAAATAAATGACTTACAAAAGATGACACTTCATACTTATTTCAGTACAATACAATCCTTTATTATCCTTATCACACCAGCACCTAAATAAATATATTGTCATCCAAGAGGTATGTTGTTGTGTTAGGGTGCAGCTTGTTTTCATCTTTTCTTTTTCTATCTAAGGTATTTTCAGAATTACAATTCCACAATATTGAAGGTTTCTATATTATATAATTGTCAATTATATTACATAGCACTCATATTTATTTAGAAATTATGTTTATTGAACAAATAATTTATTGAACAAATATTTTATTTATAAATGCAAATGAATCATTTCTTTCCCTGTTAGTGTCTGAAAATATTTGATGTAGTGCAATAAAGTGGAATTTATTTATTTATCTTCCTGAGTATCTCTTTGTGCCCCCCCTTTCCAATAACTATAAGTATTTTGAATAAGTAAATGCTAGCAAAACTATCTTAAAGTATTTGTGTACTTTAGTTTTTTAAAAATAATTGCTGTTTGTAAGGTTTATATTTCATCCTATGAAAATAAATATAATTGAATTAATATTAAATTATCTATTCAAATGAAAAATTAGCCAAAATAAAAAAATGATTATTCTTAAAACATTTCTTAATGAACAACCTAGGATCTAAATGACCATAGTTTTATTTCTGCACTCCATGATAAAGTACAGGTCTGTCTGACCCAATGAATGATATGTGCATCTGACAAAAGTAATATTTTTGCAACTGAGTTTTGGGAATACTTTATAATGTAGGAACACAAAAAAGCAACATCCAGAGACGACATTTAAAATATTTGTGTTTTTTTTTTGCTAGTTTTTCCTCTAACCATAATTAATTTTAAAGGCAAAATTTCTGTGCCTTCTGTAATTACCAGTTTCACAAGGGCAAAGGTTAGCAGCTGTGGCTTTTCACCCACATCTGACTCACTGACTGGGGTCCTACCAGGTTATTGGGTGTATACTGTTTAAATAGAAGTGAGAAAACAGTAAGAATATTGTATAACTGTGTAAGTATTCATATTCATACATTGTCTTCCATCTCATTAGTAACTTGCAATTGATATTCTCTAAATGAAACATTTGTCTAACATATTTAATTTATATGGTGTTTACTGAGTAAAATTACCCCAACATTCTGAAAATGAGGCCAAAACATAACAAGAAAATTTAATAGAAAATAGTTGTAATTTAAATTATTCGTATTCTAATACAAAATGGAAAGATATATTTAAAAGTACTAATTTAGAGCCCTGATTTGAGAGTAACTCAAGGTGTTTACTGGAAGGGGACTGGGCAAAAATCAAAATTTTTTCTCTCTCTTTGTTTATTTTTAGTCCATATATATATATATATATATATATATATTAAAATGGAAATTGAACTCAGTGGTGCTTAACCACTGAACCACACCCCAGCCCTTTTAATATTTTATTTTGAGACACTTAGAGCCTCACTAAATTGCTGAGGCTGACCTTGAACTTGCAATTCTCCTGCCTCAGCTTCCTGAGCCACTGGGATTATAGGCATGTACCACTGTACTCAGCAAAATTTGTTCTCTAAAATTGGAATAATAGATAATGGTAGGCCTATATTTCCACAGCATTATATAGATCAGTATGTGTCACATAAAGTTCCAGTTCTCTTGTATAAAACAGGGGGTTACATAGGCACTCATTATTCTGAGTTGCCATCAACACTGCCCCTGTATAGACTTTGGAAATTAAAAAAGTGAATGTTTTACTCTATGTCCATCTGAACAAAGTTTGAATCATGAGTAATGCCTCAAAGGCTACCCTGACTTTGATTAATATTTAATAGAGGCATAGCAAACAAGTCTTGGATAAAATAGCTGTTTGGGCTAGTTACTGCACTCATTTCTGCTTGAGAGTGAACAGTCTGTGTAATTCCACACTAGTGTCCTCGAGGAAGACCTGTAGACACGTCTGCAGAAGACTTCTAGGGCTCTTGGTGGCTGATGGAGCCAGCAGGATAGAGGCTCAGAGAGTGATAGCTATCATGAGAGGTTGGGTACAGGTAGCTGGGACTTACATTAGCTGTGGGGATCTCCTAAAACTTCCCTAGGGAGCAACGACCAGTATTGCCTCACCTACGTGGGAGCTAGCCATATTTCTGAGATGTTCTGAAACACATTAGTGCGTAGCACACATGAGTTTACCTGATGACCTCCAAGGACCCTTTAAATGTCATGAATGTGTGTATCTGTCAAACAAGGACCTGGGAATGAGAGGAGAGCGTAAGAGATGTCACTGGGCAGGGTGCCAGGAGGGGTAGAGAGCGGGCTCTTCCAGTTCACATTGGGGTGCAGCTGCAGTCAGCAAGTTTTGAATAATAGCAAATGAGAAAAAAACACCCTGTAATTCGTAATTTAGTCACAGGAAAAATGTCTCCCTACTTCAAAAAACATCCAAGGAAGGCCCCTGCTGGGTTTTGAGTTTGTTATTTTCTACACTTGAAAATGAGGGTTTTTTTTTTTTTTTTTTTTTTTTTTTTTTTTTTTTTTTTTTTTTATGGAAAGCTGGCAAAATCATTAGCCTCTCAGCTTTTAATCATTGCACAGTCAGGATAGAAATGTCTCAATTTACAGTGGAGCTGGTGCAGAAATTCAACAGGATGGGGAGGAACATTTAGCTCTGGAGATTGAATTGCACCAGCGACTATTCAAATAAATCAACCCCTCACTGACTCTTTCCTTGAGTTGTATCACCATGATTTTAAAAAATAGGAAACTTATGCTGCATAGAAAGAATAAGCAGTGCATGGGGGCCATGGTCTGAGCTTGGTTTTCTAGCTGAGGCACTCATGGGGGGTCTGTGGGGTGCCCTCCAGTGCACCCTCACTTCAGGGAGCCCAGGATGGACACTTGGCACAGCATCTGCAGAGAGATGGTCACTCAAAAGGGCAGCCAAGTCACGTCATGAGAACCCAAGGCTGCTTTTGAGATCCAATGTCACTTAGTTTCAGAGATAATTTGAAAGAACCAGGACAGTTAGCACAGTAAACCAAATGGGGCATGCGTGTCTTGACATGGAATTGCAAGTGGATGTGTTTCCTGAAAATGCTAGTGTTTGTCATAATTTATTTGAGAAGGTAGCAGTAAAAAATTCATGTGGCTCACAAGAGTTTGTGGGGCTTGAACAAACTGATAGAAATATTTAAAAATCTTTTAATGCACAATCATCATGAATCCACACTATTCAGTTTCCGAAACATGAGATATTTAAGATAGACTTTTTATGAACCTCCCATCCCAACATACATTTTATAGACAGTCCCTAAAAATCATAAGCAATGCTGACAAAAGTGGGCTCTCAAGGCAATGAATGATTTCTGTGAATAATGGAAGCCAGCTGATTCTAGAAAGTGGAACTCTTGCTACCTGGTCCTTACAGCGGACTGAGGGGTAGGGGGCTGGACCTGCCTGTGTGGCGCTTCCTACCTTGCTTTGCTCATACTACAGTTAACCTCAAGGACAGATGTTCTCATAAATGGATACTTGCATACTATTTGTATTTCCCTTATATAAATGTAGCCAAGATGAATTGACCTTGCTCTGTGGTGTCTGAGTAAGTTGTTAGAACCCTCTTCTCTGCTTGGGAGGACACCTTCATCCTCCTGTGCTTCTGGAAGACGACTCTTCCTGTGATGTTCTGTATTCCATACCACAGAGAGGTTTGCTTTCAAGTGATCTGCATCCCTTAGGATGCAAGCCGTGACCACTATGATTGAGATACCTTTGGGGAATTTCTCCAATCTAGCAATATAGAGCAATGCATTCCAATTGTACATCCATGTGCTGTGTAGGTTATTAAAATGATAATCTTAACATGTATAAGAACCTATTTGATGTTTTTATTTCAAACTTCAATTGTAATACAAATATTAACATTTTCACAGATTGCTATTTATATTGTACTTTCAACATTTTTAATAAATCTGTCTGAAATATTAGAATAAGACTTTTGAAAGTCGAATGCTTCTTCCATTTGTTAGAATAGCTCAATAGTAGAATAAATAGGTTTATGAAAATTATGATCCCAGCAAATGGCCCAGAACTACTGTGTGATAGTCTAAGGAAGACTGATAATTCATGACATTTTATTTTTTCATCTATAAAATGAGGAAGCAGGAGGGAAATTTTCAAAGCACACTGTTACCTCTTGTATTTAAAGATAATCACAATTTTGGTTTTGACAATATCAAAGAAATATGTGCCATAATTTAATATTTGTGGTAAATTCTCTGATTTGTCATGTCTTATATCACACCAGATCAGATCACGGTGTCCTCATGGTGTCAGAATCAAATCTGCTCAGATGAGTCCTGGGTGTGCTGGTTGGGAAGCTTGCAAGGACAAGGGCCCCACAGTGACATTGCCTGCTCTTGCTTTACAGGCAGCGTCCTTAACCGTGGATTCCTGTTCCGAGAACCAAGAACCAGGTTACTGCACTGTCAGTAATGTGGCCGTGTCAGATGACTGGTAAGCAAAATGAACAATCTGGTCTTTATTATTACATGACCTTGCAAACTTATACATTTGGGAATCATTAAAAAAATTAAATATTAAATAAAAGTTTAAGATAATTTGCTCCCCTCATAGAGATTCTCATACTATGAAATAAAAAGTTGATGATTGATGCCATTTTGTGTTACAGCTTTTTTTTTTTTTTTTTTCCAAAAGCATTCAAAGAGATGAGGATAAAACTAAAGAAAAGAGAGTTGAGTGCAGTCAATATTCTTTGAAAAGCTCATGAAGGAGTTGCAGGTGACCTGAGTCCTGGAGGAAGAGAAGGAAGGGGAGCCTAACTCTTCATCCTTCTCTAAATTATGTGTCTATGATGGTTAACATGTGCTTTGATAGCATCTATCACAGAAACACAAAAGTAGCCTATCAAAAACATAATCCAGTTTATTAGGAACAGAGAAAAGCAAACACCTTGAGTTGCACTAGTCAACTCACTGGCAGACCTAGCTCTAGAGAGAAAACCAGGGAGCTGATACCAGATTTAGAGTTGTCCCAGCTTTCACAAAAGCATTTTGTCCTCTCAGCTGCTTCTTGCTGACTCAGCATTGTTGCATGTGTCAAATCTGACAAATTTAAAGTATGATTTTCACAAGTTTTAGTATTTTTTATATCTTGAAAACCAAACACCCCTGCAGGTATCTTTTTTGGGGTACCTGTGCCAACCTGCAGTATTTTCCATTGATGTTTACCACACCATAACAGATGCAAGGAAAAGTTATGTACATATTTTTTCACCAAAACTAAACATTTTTGCAGAAATCTCTCATGTTTGTACTCATGCCCTTATCTTGCCTTTCTTATTCAGGACTCTTGATGTTCAGCCAAACCGAGTCACAGTTGGAGGTATCAGATCACTAGAGCCAATCCTGCAGAGGAGAGGACACGTGGAAAGCCACGACTTTGTGGGCTGTATTATGGAGTTTGCGGTCAATGGGAGGCCACTGGAGCCCAGTCAAGCATTGGCAGCCCAGGGCATTCTGGATCAGTATGGATTCTTTCTTATAATTTTAAAGAAAAATGCAGAAGCATATGCTAATTGGGGATCCAAAGATGAAATTATTGTGCCCAAATTCCTAAAAATGCCACGTTTTAAATTTTAAGTGTTTATTTATAGCTGAGAAATTTTATTTGGCATGAAGTGTGATATCTAATTAGACAATTTTTATTTTCTTGAGTCTAAGAAAAATGTCTATGTACGCACGCACACGTACATGTGTTCACCCTTCCTTACAAAGCTGTGAAGATCAAGTGCACTAAGGAGATGAACCTTTATATGGGAAGGAACCTGGCACATTGTCATGTGTACATGTCAGCTGTCATGTGCACAGAACACTTTGTTTGAAATTAGTTTTACTTATAAGCATGTATGTATTCCCCAAACCTTGACACACAGTTTGAAGAGCTAATTTATTTCTTTTTATTTATTTATTTTGGTAATGGAGATTGAATAGAGGGGCGCCTTACCACTGAGCCACATCCCCTCTTTTTTTTTTTTTTAATTTAAGACAGGGTTTCTCTAGGTTGCTTAGAGCCTTGGCAAATTGCTGACGCTGGTCTCGAACATTCAATCCTCCTCCCTCAGCCTCTTTAGCCACTGGGATTATAGGTGTGCCTGGTTTAACATCTAATGCATTAATTAATTGTAAACTCTAAGATTTGTTTAAAGATTTGATTTATATATGGGGTTCCCAGCAATGACTTAGGAACTGCAAAAATCACACATTTTATTTTAAAAATTGTTCTTGCTTACTTTGAAAATTTGAAAAATTCAGGGAAAAAACTATGAAGAAAAAAATAAAAATGACTTATAACCTACCCACTCAGGAACAGATACCCTTAGGTTATTATCATGTTCAGGCCTGCCTCGTATCCCATAACATGAATGTGCTCTATTTTAACTACTGTTGTACACCATAGTTGTTCTCAGTTTTATCAATATCTTAATAACCCTGTGATCAACCTATTTTCACAAAAAATCTTTGCTGACATTATTTTCCTTGGCTAAAATCTCTAGAAATAAAATCACAAACACAAAGCTGTGAATAACTTCCAATGTTTCCAACTTAAGGATTTTATGCAATGTGGCATTTGTCTTTTTCCTATATCTTATTGTTCTGATACAAAGGAGCAGCATGTCATCATCATTATTGACAGAAGAGTACAGACAGGGCTGAGATTTCATACCACTGGTGATGTGGTTCGTTGTACTTCCTTCTGTATCTTTCTCCAAGTTCACACAAACACATTTGTAAATATCATTTTTTTCTTCTCTTGAATATATGCTTTTATGTCAAACCTGCTCGGCCACAGCTTCCATGTCTTTCTTGGACTTCTCTCTTCCTGTCCTACTTTACATTCAACCTACCACTAGCCACATGAAATTCTTGGAACAAACCAGTTCCTATTGCCACTCTGCTCTCAAGGCTGCAGTAGCTTCCCATCTCCTGGGGAACAGTGGAGAGTCTGCACCCTGGCTGAGGCATGCTTCATGACCTGGCCTTCCTTCCTTCCCAAGAACACCACCAGCCTCCTCTTGTGTACCCTGCTGCAGCTGCACTGTCCCCTTGGTGGTCCTCAGGGGTGTCTGGTCCACCTTCATGTCAGGGCGCCCCCTGGCCGTCTCCTCTGCCTGGAGTGATCTTACCACACCTGCTATCTGCCCTTGACCAGCTTTCCACAAAAATGAATCCTTCCCTCACTGTCCTGTTCAAAGATATCAATTTCCAATTTTCATAACACATTTACAAGTTCTTCATCTTATCATTTATTATCATCTTCAAACCTCTCATATATATCCTCCCATTATAATTCTAATATCCCCTTCATAAATATCATTGTTTTTTCTTCTCCTCCATCAGAATATATGCTATCATTTCCATTTTCATGTACATATTAAAATTATCATCCATATTCCCTCAACTGCTTTTAAACCTGCTAATCGGCCACAGCAAAATTCCATATGTCTTCCCTTCATTGGATATTCCAATCAATCCAATACAAAATTCTCTGCTCTTCTTTTTTTTATACTAATCCTTCACAATATCATTCTCATTTCTTCCTGTCCTAAACCAACACAATCTTTACATTCATTTCCCCCCGACCCTACTCGATAATTCCATCTAGCATAATCCTCACATGAAAATTACAAAAAAATATCTATCAATAATCCAAATATCATTTTCATATTATATTACAATATCATAATTCTATTCTAACCAGCAACCTGCAGACTTCTTACACCCTTCCTGTGTCGTAGCTATTCCACAGCACTTCCCTCCAACAAGCTACATGTTTAGTTAATGTTTTCTTTATTGTCTGTTTTTCCCAGGGGAAAAAGATCATACTTCATGAATGCCTGGATTTATGTTCATCACTTACCTCTATGCTTAGACCAAAACTTGGCATATAAGTAGGCACTCAATAAACCTTAATTGCATGAGTAGCTTGGTGGAGAAAGGTGGAATCAAATCTAGATGTGGCACCTGTAACCTATCAGCCCAAGGTTTTTTTTGTCCAACATGTCTTACTTGAATTTAAAGAATTTTAATTTAAACTTAAAGAATACATTGTCACCCCTCTGTTGTTGCACAAGATATTATTTGTATTTAATCTTCTCTTTTACTACAAGGTAGATGTTCGTTACATGACAGCTTCTAATTTGATTAGTTGATCCAAATGTCTTGTAGCCCGAGGTTCAAATGATTGCTTGAAATTATACAGGTGGATAACAGTTCATATCTGTGTGTAGCAAACTTCCTCCCAGGCTGTTTGTGCTTTATGGCTGTCTGTCGTGGTTTTGTTTTAGATGCCCTCGACTAGAAGGGGCTTGTACTCGCAACCCCTGCCAACACGGAGGCACGTGCACCGACTTCTGGTCATGGCAGCAATGTCATTGCAAAGAGGGACTGACTGGGAAATACTGCGAAAAATGTATGTGAATGGCTCTATCTCCTCCTGGAAATAAAATGATCATAACAAGTATAAATATACACACCTGAAATACATATTTGAATTCTAAATTATCTTTGCATTCTAAATATTCAAAATATTAAATATGTAATAATTGGTAAAGGATAATGATATTCTTTTATATTTTGTTTTATTTTTTAAATTAGTTATTTATTTTAATTAGGTGTATAAGACAGAAGAATGCATTTTGATTCATTGTACAAAAGCCTAGCACAACTTTTCATTTCTCTGGTTGTGCATGATGTAGTGTTGCACCATATGTGCAGTCACACAAGTAACTAGGGTAAATGTCCATCTCATTCCACCACTTTTCCTGCCTCCATTTCCCCTCTCATGCCCTCCCCCACCATTGCCCAATCAAAGTTTCCCCATTTTCCCCATGCCCCCCCAATTATGGATTAGGATGCACTTATCAGAGAAAACATTTGGCCTTTGGTTTTTGGGGGATTGGCTTACTTCACTTAGTATGATATTCTCCAGTTCCATCCATTTACCTGCAAATGCCATAATTTTATTCTCTTTTAATGCTGAGTAATATTCCACTGTGTATATATACTGCAGTTTCTTTATCCATTGAAGGGCTTCTAGGTTGTTTCCATAGTTTAGCTATTGTGACTTGAGCTACTATAAACATTGATGTGGCTGTGAGATAATGATATTCTTTAGTTTTTTTTTTAAGTTGAGAAGAGTGATATCCTTTCAAGGAGTTACTTACTAATTAAATCTTTAGCTTTCATTTTATAAATATATTTCATTGAGTTATTTTTGTGTTACCTAAAAGAATGCTAGGCAACTTAAAAGGTCAGGTGCTATACTCAAGCTGTAGTTAATATCATCCACCACTAGGCAATACTTCTCTGGTTAATTTTTTTGTGCTTAGTAGGAAAATATACACAGAAAATCACTGCAAACACAGCTAAGAACATGATACAATAGCAACATAATATATTACAATAAAGGTGAGACTTTCAATGTACATTCAGTTGTAATTTGTTCTGAATATTACTTTCTAAATCCTTCATTAGTTACTTGTATTTTACTCCCTGGTTTTATTTTTAATAAGACATGAATGAAAATCGTGCCATCATTAGAAAATGATATAATTTCAAGCTCTATATTCCACTAACTACCTCTAATGGGACCTCTTTTATAAGAGTTACTTTATTTTCAAATAAGTGGTTACTATTTAATTCAACTGCAGGTATCTTATTACTTTTTTTTTTTTTTTTTTTTTTTTTTTTTTTTTTTGTGGTACCGGGGATTGAACTCAGGGGCACTCGACCACTGGGTCACATCCCCAGCCTTTTTTGTATTTTATTTAGAGACAGGGTCTCACTGAGTTGCTAAGTGCCTCGCCATTGCTGAGGCTGGCTTTGAACTCGCGATCCTCCTGCCTCAGCCTCCCAAAGTGCTGGGATTAAAGGCGTGTGCCACCGGGCCCGGCTATCTTATTACTTTTTAAGGACTCATTTAACTTTATTATAATATGAGAATGAATAAAAATACGTGATAAAATTTAGGATATCATATCTAAGATATCTTAGTAGCAGAAAGTATAATTTTATGCAATTATTTCAGATCTATTAAAAACATAGAAAAAGTATGTTGTCACATGATACTTCTTAAAATTAGGGAGCATCTAGGAAGTAGAAACCTAAGAAATCTGGACTATGAGATGAGCCATTGGATTGAGAAATGCCTGAGACTCATTGTCTTAAGTTGATGTAGGATCCATGTGCTATAAACTTTACCTTTTTAAAGTACATCATCCAGTGCTGAGATACTTTTGACTCCATTTCCTTTCTTTTCTTCAGTTTTATCATTGGTTTAAATTTCCATGCTTCTGGACTGTGAACATTTTAGCACCTTATTATAAATTTGAATAGTGCATAATGATTATACATGATGATAAACTATCTACAATTCCTGAAAATAAAATGTTTCAATTATAAGTATTTGTACACATCTCTAGCCAAATTTCCAAACATCAGCCAAAGATCAGAAGTCATTTTAACTATCAAACATATTCATTTACAAATTTTGGAATTACAGTGAAATTGACTACAAACAAAATTTTTAAGTGCATAGTTTCAACAGGTGGCTAAGTCTTCGAATATTCATGACTTTTAGTATCACGAGGCAAGTGTTTTGGTGAATATTTCCCAAATGATTAATGACTGTCATAAAGTGTTTTACATTTCATGGTTCTGAAATGATCTAAGCATTTGAAACACATTTCTGTAATAATTCACAAATGGAAATGTCTTTTTCCACAGTAAGATTAGGGCCATTATTTTCCTGAACGTAATATCTTTCTTTTCCTTTTTAATGTGACTTTGGTCTCTATAGAAAACACTCTAAGTAACGTGGCACTCACTCACTTCTTTCCTCCCTGGCTTCCAGCTGTCACTCCCGATACTGCCTTGTCGCTAGAAGGCAAGGGACGCCTGGACTACCACGTGAGCCAGAACGAGAAGCGAGAGTACTTGTTAAGACAGAGCATCCGCGGTGGCCCTCTGGAGCCTTTTGGTGTGAGCAGTCTGGAAGTCAAGTTCAGGACGAGAAGTGAGAATGGCATTTTAATCCATGTCCAGGAAAGCAGCAACTACACCACCGTGAAGGTGAGGCAGCGCCGGTGGCTTCTTGTGAGACCACCTGTGCCTGGGCTTCAGTCACTCTCCCTCAATATCTGTCCCCTCCTTTACAAGCCAGTAGAGTTCTGACCAATGCGGGGCTCCCGTCCAGTGCCATCTATCTCACTATTCCCTAGGCACTGGCCAGAGGAACAAAGGTTGCCAGTTGGGCGGCACAGACAGAATCTGTTGCAATGTATTTTGTCTGGTAAAACAAAAAATTTCATGACTTTCTCGCCTACTTTTAAGGAAAGCAAAACAAAAAGATAATGAGTTTGAAATGGAAGAATGATATTCTTCAAGAATTATTTTAAATACTGAGAGGTATATGTTACTTGGCAAGATTAGAATGCAGATGCACATTTAGAAATGATCCATCTTTATTTGGGGGTTTATATTCAACCACTTTCATGAAGGAGCCCTAATTAGGAAGGGCTGTTGTAGCTAGCTGGAAGCCATGGGTTCCACCTGATATGTATGTGACGCACCTGTAGGCACCCGCAAACCTGAAGGTATATAACCGGGTGAAAGCGGTCCGAGTTAGGAGAACGGAGAATTCAGTCAGCCGGGCAGTCACTCGGTCGGTCAGAAGAATCAGAGCGGCCAGAACGTAGGCAGAGTGGTTACAGAAGAGAAACCAGATAGAAGAAGTAATGACTGGCCAGAGTTAGGCCGAGGCTCCAGAGGACTGGTCAGAGTAAGGCCGAGGCTCCTGAAGAAGATAGAAGACAGAAGAAGGAAGAAAGAAGAGAGAAGAAAGAAGCTCTAATCTTTCTCTAAGCTAAGCTCTATCTTTCTAAGACTCTAAGCTAAGCTCTAAGCTCTACTATATCTTTCTTTCTCTCTAAGCTAAGAAGAAAAATCTTTCTTTCCCACTCTAAGCTCTCTCTAAGAAAGTAGAAGTAAAAGTAGTAAAAGCTTAACTCTGCCTCCGAGAATTTTCCCGCGGCACCGTGGCTGGCCACAATAGGCAGCTTACACTTTCAATCATAAGTATTTGAGTGTCCAGGTAAACGCTCTGAAATGAAGTACATTTTGGATTTATTGAAAGTGAAATTTCACCTGATCTCTCCAAAGAGTTTCAAATAATCTTTAAAAATTATACTTCATGGGAGCAATGGATTGATTTTTCATGAACCTTTTCCACATTTTTTTTTTTCTTATCTATAAATAAGATGCTAACCTGGGGAATAACTTCATGACATAGGCGATTTCCACCAGCTCTGAGCTTTATGAAGTCCTGAAATGATTAGTTTGCTTTCTTTCCCACAAATAAGTCGTCACCATGTTGACCATCAGTTTTTCAGTTTGTTTTTTCATAAGTTTTCCATTAATATAATTTTGCACATTATAATTCTACTGATAATTTTTGTATAAGTTCTAGTAAATTCTCAAGAAAACAAAACCACACTTGCTGACTTCTTTTCACCTACAGATCAATATGTTGATATTTACTAAAAAAATCATAAGTAAAAGAGAAAATACGTAGAAAATTATTAGAAATTATTTGATTTAACTTATATATAATACTAAAAATAGATGTGCTTTTCTAAGTGTTAGACTTTTCAGCCTGAAAATTCTCATCTAAGCCAACCTTGGTTGTTAAGTTGCATGGACATATTCTTCAGTAAGTAGTACAAAAGCAAATCTTTTTTAAATTCTCAAATTACAGCCCCTTAATGGTTGCCCACCAGGGTGATTTTGCTTCCCCAGGGAACATTTTGCACTGTCTGCAGCACTGCTGGCTGTCATGGTTGTGGGTGGAAATGTTCCTGGCGTCTGCTGGGTAGAGGTTCTGAATGCTACCAAACACGCTGTGATACCCACAGTACCCGATGACAAAGACCCATCAGGTCCAAGGTGTCAGCCCTGCGGAGTTGGGGACACTCTGCCCTAATTCCATGCAGGAGAATATCCTCAGGTTAAAACATCACCCTCATGGTTGAAACAAAGGTCCCAGTTCCGGAATTAATAAAAACAATTACAAAGAGCAGCCACAGGTCATTGCACAATGCTACAATTGGGTGCTTATAATATCTTTTCACTGGAAAGTGCATTAGAAGCCAAGAAAGTAACAGAGTAGAAGAAGAAGTAGACTCCCATCAGCTACAAGAAACATCTTGTCTTGAGAGGCTTTGACACTGAAGTCTGTGTGTTATCCTTAGGCGGCTTCCAAGTCCTCCTGCCATGTAAATGACACAGGAGGCATTTCTGTACGCTATCTCTTTCAGCCAAGGAGTTCAGTCAAATTACCATGTACTGGGAGGAATCAGACAGAATTTTTCTTCTTTAAGAAAGAAGCTGAATGTCAGCATCCGTTTTTGTTACTGTAAATTCTTGCATATGCACTAGGACCACAGCGTCTCGAGATTTTGTTACATTGGTAGAAAATACTTAGAGATTTTCTTTTCTTGAAGAAAAAGTCAGTGCTAATGAATAGTCAATGACTAATCCAAGCTCAAATATGAATTTTTGGTATGAACATTTTGAAAAGCAACTTTCCAGAGTTTAAGGGGCTCCGCAGATAAAGTGAATATACAAGGTGGAGGGGGGTAGGGAGGCCAGAAATATGGAGAATTAAATGGACTGTCAGAAGTGGCTGTTTTAACAAGTAAATTATTCACATGGCAGGAATATGAACTGCCAAGTCTCTCTCTGGGAGACTTGTGAGAAGGAGTGTGACTTATCAGCTAGCTTATCAGGGTCAGGGCCTCCTGGTTTGTTTCTTTCCTTATTTTGACTCACTTGCTGACCAGTGCTTTTGCTTTCTTGCTTTCCATGTTCCGAATCCATCTCCCCCACCCCCACACACATGCAGAGGTGAAAATGAGGAAGAATGTTGGGTAGGCAGGATTCTCTATGGTTAGAGGTGACAGGGTATCGGGAGAGAGCTATGTGAGGAGGGGGAAGAGTATACAGAAGTGACCGGGTCTGTTCTGATAAATTAAGAAAACTTCAGAGAGAAAGGCTGAAGGAGAGCATATCCGGGTGTACCTTTGTTGCCACTGTATTTAAAACATCTCACAAACCTCCCCTCATTCACAGCGTAGCAGGTAGCTCTTTGTTATTAGTCAGGTATTCAGTTTCATTCATACTCCAAATCTATTCTATTGTTTTGCCTGGTTTATTGGTTTAAGTAAAGGTAGGTATGTTGTAGAGAACCGGAATAAGGAATCAAACCTCTACATATTCAAAAATTAATAAACAAGTAAGAAAAATTTATATAGATAAATGTAGGAGCCCTGTTTGGGGAGATGGCTTGAAATTGCGGTTGACTATGAGCCATGGAGATTTGGGCATTGTCGCCTTCCGTAGTCTCACGGGACTTGTCCCGGGATCTCGAGTGACTTGGCCAAAATTGCTGATCGGGTCAGCGCCATTTTGGTGGTGTGTGTGGCGTGTGTTAGTCGTTGTTAGAACCAGAGAGAAAAGTTATCAGAATAAAAAGCTGTTCGTCTCCAGTTTGCCTCTGAACTTCTTCCCGCGGCTCCGTTGCTCCAAGCGCTTCAGGCGGCAACAGATAAATAACCAAGAAATAACTTAGCATGCTGTTTGGAAAGTTAGGAAGGACCTGGGTGTGGAGTCTCATTGGAGAGAAAGAAAACATTAAGTGTGTGTCAGTCAGTTTGCATTGCTGTGACCAAAATATCTAACAAGAACAACTTAGAGGAGGAAAAGTTTGTTTTGGCTCAGGGTTTCAGAGTCTCAGTCCATGCTGGCAGAGTCCATTGCTGTGGGCTTGAGATGAAACACAACATCATGGCGGAAGGACATGATGGAAGAAAGTTGTCTGCTTATGGTAGCTAGGAGGCAGACACAGTGAAAGGGGCCAGGGAGGAGATTAACCCTTCCAGGGCATGCTCCCAATGACCCACTTCCTCAAGACACTCTTACCTGCCTACATTGACTACCCAGTATTCCATTACAATTATTAATCCATTTGATGGATTAATCCATTTGATTAAGTTCAGAGGTCTTCATAACCTCTGAATATGCCTGATGCATGAGTTTTTGTGGGGGACATTTCAGATTCAATCCATAACATTAAGGATATTATAATGGGAATCTACATTTCCACACCCCACTCCTACTCTGTGGCATATTCAAAGTGCTTCTTTATTAGAATTCCCCTGAATAAGAGGATGCATGACAAGATCAAGTAGGGGAGAAGCACAGAGCAGGAGGAGGCCCTCGCCCAGGCTCCTTTACAAAAAGCCTCTGACTGTTACTAAACTGGCCTTTCTGTTTTTATCACATCGTGAATTGTTGCCCATTGATAAAATGCTATTGTCATTTAACTAGGATTTTTTTCTTCATTCTGAGTTTGGTACTGAAATGCATTTTTATCTGGAAAGATTGCTTGAATAAATTATCACTCTACCACCCATGTATGTAAATGTGGTACACGTATTTTCCACAGAGTACAAATGAATTGATTTTAGTTTTACCAGACGTGTTTGTTGCTTGTGGAAATAGTGTTTGATCTGACTGTTGAGCTGATCCATCCTCCTGTTCCCCTCTTGGGCCGCACGGCGCCCCTCCACCCTCTGCCAGGGTGCCAGCTGTGCCTGGCCATCCTGAAGCGACAGTGCCCACTAAACCCAGGGCTCATCTTGCCTCGTAAAGCATCTATACTGCTGCTGGCCACACGGTAGCTGGAAACTGGAGTGGAGCATGCTGTTACCCAGGGCTCTGCTGGGCGAAACGAAGGAAACCCAATCCCCTTAGATAGATGGAAAAGACAGCCGAAGGCAAGCCTTGCCCAGACACCTCGTTAGTAAGAATCCACCCTTTATTCATCCCAGTTTTTCCTCTCAAGCAGTGATATAAATAATAGGCATCATTTTTTCCCCTAAAATTCCTGTGTCATAGATGAGAGGTAAAACAATTTATTCTTGTCTTTAGTTTTCCAACTCTGCTTCTTTGATGGAAGAATATTCATTTTCATCTTGCAAGTGGCCTTAGCATTTTTTGATCACCATGGGCCTTTGATTAAGTAAATTATGTATTACCAATAGGACACTCTTGCCACTGCCCTGGAAACAGAATCCCATAATGGTATAATTTGCTTATCTTAATATAACTATTATCTCACATTATTCTCTCAATTGTGTTCTGGAAAATAACTATGCATCTTGAAAAATTAGCCTTAAATGTAAGAATCTCGGGAGAATGACTGGAATTTCTAAATGTGAAATTATATGTTACCTAAAGTTATAGATACAGTGTGTGTACATATCTCCTAATACCACCAGACTTCTCAGCTATTCCAGCTACTTGAGATTGATCAGTATTTTAAGAGTCAGTTCCATTGAAATATTTTTATTTGAGCATCTCATATTTTAATTGCACATTATTTTTAATGTGTTTTCCAGATTAAGAATGGCAAAGTACATTTTACATCGGATGCAGGAATTGCTGGGAAAGTGGAGAGAAATATTCCTGAGGTGTATGTTGCAGATGGCCACTGGCATACCTTCCTAATTGGAAAGAATGGAACTGCTACTGTATTATCCATTGACAGGATTTACAACCGAGATATCATCTACCCTACTCAGGATTTTGGTGGTCTTGATGTGCTTACTATATCTCTTGGTGGAATTCCACCCAACCAAGCTCATCGAGATACTCAAGCAGGTAAATGCTTCTATAGAGTCATAAGGGAAAGGAAGAGCTGTTCCTCAAAAAGTGGGTGACTTTGTGGCGAAGCTGGACAAATCTACTTATTTACCACAAATCTCATATATACTACAATAAAATCTACTTCACAAAACTAGTTGGATTTCTGATACTATTGATTAAGAATATTCCAAGTCCATCATAACTACCTGTAGACAGCTTACAATTCATAATGAGCTCATGGGATTGGATGCTTGGGAATTCACACATGTTCATAGCCACTCTCCCCATGGAACACATGAAACAAGGGAGAAAAACATCCATGGAATCCTAACACAAATATTACTTTAATCTATGAAAAATAACATAAAGGGAGGATATAGAATTTTAGGGTTTTGTGAAAGAAAAGCAGAAGAAAGTGAAACCTATGTAGGAAATGGACACAGGTACTTATATCTGAATAATGAGTTCAGGTGTGAGTAAAAGATCAATTTATATTGGAGAAAATTCTTAACCATGATGCAGTTCTGGTCTTACTTGAAGAACAATGGGAAGTTATTAAACACAAAAGTGTCAAGATTAGCTATGCAGGTGTATTAAAGATCTTTCAGGCCACAACAAGGAGAATGCATTGGAAGACACAGTGGAGTTGTGGAAGTTATTTGGGAGGGTGTTTGCAGTGAACTGGTAAGGTATCTTTGAGCTCTGACTAATGTTATAACCGAAGGGTTAGAAATAAGTTGATTGGCAAGTCATATTCTAAAAAGTAATATCAACCAAACTGTTGGTGATTTTGGTAAAGTTCAGGGAGGTTTCTAACTTTTCAACTCAAGGAAGGGTATTGTTGCCAAGTGAGAACCCTATAACACAGTGCAAAGAAACACATCTCTGGAAACACCAAGATTTGGTTTTGACAGAGTTTGGGCTTGAAGCACCTTTGAGAAAGAACTTTGGATGGATGGGCTGGAACTCAGGGGAAGACTTAGGCTAGAAATACAGAATTAGGAGTTTTCAGTGTCCACTAGAAAATTGCAGTATTGGGCCTGGATACGATTGATAACATGAGGCTGTGAAGGGAAAAGAAAGCCTGGGGCTTTTCTTACCCTGAGTAACTCTAAGACTTAATGGTTGTTTAGAAGAGATTGGTCAATAAGATGAAATCCAGCAATGTAGGAACCAAAGTAGGAGATGTCATAGAAGCTCATGGAGAAAGTTAATCATGGGTGGAAATGCTGCTTTGATGAAATGATGAATCAAATAAGAGGCAAAGAGAAAACCTGAGACAGAATAATGGGGTTAAAGCATAAAAGTTAAATTCCAGGCCACAAATTCTTCATATGTACTTATTTTAGAATGTAGATTATGCTAGATTAGAATAGATTCCTATGCTTTACACAGAAACAATGCAACTGCATTAGTGCACTCCAGTCTAATAAAGTGTGTGTGTGTGTGTGTGTTTATTATCATTATTACCCCTAAGGAGCCATTTTAGATATTTTTTATAGCCCTGTGGTCCCAACCTCATGAAATATTAATGCCACAGTTGAACTCTCCATCCATCCTCTGGAGACCCACACAGCACTGTGAGAGCTAAGATTTTTCTTTTGCTCCCCAAGAAACTATGTTTGGCTGTGTGGGAGTAGTGTTACCTCCATGGATACTGCATAGTCTTGTGGTTAAAGCTTTTGGCCTATTTTTCTGTTCTTTATACTTACCAAAAATAAAATTGATTTCTATGTAACTCTTGGTATGTGGACTGTAAAAACAGACAAGTAAATAATTAAAGTGAAGAAAAAAAGGGAGACAAAGAAAACCAGTCCAGTCTTCCCTGAGTCTTAGAAACTGCAGGATCCAAGCATCCAAGGCTTAGTTTTGTCGTGGGAATCTCCCCCTCTTGCTGAGTTATGTCAGAAGATGTGCAGATACCCAGCCCTTGAATTGATGGTGGACTATGGTCCCCAGGCTCTCTTGAGGTGACTGCACAGCGTTTGAGCCCTGGGCTTCTCTAACATGCTTTCCTGGGCTTTCTCTCTGCAGGGTTCGATGGCTGCATCGCGTCGGTGCTATATGGTGGCGAAAGTCTCCCATTCAGCGGGAAGCACAGCTTGGCCTCCATCTCCAAGACGGATCCGTCCGTGAAGATTGGCTGTCGAGGCCCCAACATCTGTGCCAGCAATCCCTGCTGGGGCGATCTGCTGTGCATCAATCAGTGGTACGCCTACAAGTGTGTGCCCCCGGGCGACTGCGCCTCGCACCCGTGCCAGAACGGGGGCAGCTGCGAGCCGGGCCTGCACTCGGGCTTCACCTGCAGCTGCCCAGAGTCGCACACGGGAAGGACCTGCGAGACCGTGGTGGCCTGCCTCGGCATCCTCTGTCCTCAGGGGAAGGTGTGCAAAGCCGGGAGCCCCGGGGGCCACGTGTGCGTTCTGAGCCCCGGCCCGGAAGAGCTGTCCCTGCCGCTGTGGGCCGTGCCTGCCATCGTGGGCAGCTGCGCCACCGCCCTGGCGCTCCTGGTGCTGAGCCTCATCCTGTGCAACCAGTGCAGGGGCAGGAAGGGCAAAGCCCCCGCGGAGGAGAAGAAACCCAAGGAAAAGAAGAAAAAGGGCAGCGAGAATGTGGCTTTCGACGACCCGGACAACATCCCCCCCTACGGGGACGACATGGCCGTGAGGAAGCAGCCGGAGGGGAACCCCAAGCCCGACATCATCGAGCGGGAGAATCCCTACCTGATCTACGACGAGACCGACATCCCGCACGGCCCCGAGACCATCCCCAGCGCGCCGCTGGCCTCGCCCGAGCAGGAGATCGAGCACTACGACATCGACAACGCCAGCAGCATCGCGCCCTCGGACGCCGACATCATCCAGCACTACAAGCAGTTCCGCAGCCACACGCCCAAGTTCTCCATCCAGAGGCACAGCCCGCTGGGCTTCGCCAGGCAGTCGCCCATGCCCCTGGGCGCCAGCAGCCTGACCTACCAGCCCGCCTACGGCCCGGGCTTGAGGACCAGCTCGCTCAGCCACTCGGCCTGCCCCACGCCCAACCCCCTGTCGCGACACAGCCCCGCCCCCTTCTCCAAATCCTCCACGTTCTACAGGAACAGCCCGGCCAGGGAGCTGCACCTGCCCATCAGGGACGGGAATGCCCTGGAGATGCACGGGGAGGCCTGTCAGCCTGGCATCTTCAACTACGCCACGCGGCTGGGGCGCAGGAGCAAGAGCCCTCAGGCCATGGCAGCGCATGGCTCCAGACCCGGGAGCCGCCTGAAGCATCCAGCTGGGCAGATTCCTCTGGAATCTTCTCCTCCTGTGGGACTCTCCATTGAAGAGGTGGAGAGGCTCAACACCCCTCGCCCCCGAAACCCCAGCATCTGCAGCGCAGACCATGGGAGGTCTTCTTCAGAGGAGGACTGCCGGAGACCACTGTCCAGAACCAGGAACCCGGCAGACGGCATTCCCGCGCCAGAATCGTCTTCCGATAGTGACTCCCACGAGTCTTTCACTTGCTCAGAAATGGAATACGACAGGGAAAAGCCTATGGTGTACACTTCCAGGATGCCCAAGTTATCTCAAGTCAATGAGTCGGATGCAGATGATGAAGATAATTACGGAGCCAGACTGAAGCCCAGGAGGTACCACGGCCGCAGGGCTGAGGGCGGACCCTCCGGCGCCCAGGTGGCAGCACCAGGGGCTGCTGACAGCACTCTGCCCTTGAAGCTTGGCCAGCAAGCAGGAAATTTCAACTGGGACAACCTTTTGAACTGGGGGCCTGGCTTTGGCCATTATGTAGACGTTTTTAAAGATTTGGCGTCTCTCCCAGAAAAGGCAGCAGCAAATGAAGAAGGTAAAGGTGGGACGACTAAGCCAGTCCCCAAAGATGGGGAAGCAGAGCAGTACGTGTGACGTTTACTCGCTGGCACTACGAATACACAAGAGCAAGAAACACTCAAACCATGATAAGGTTGCCAGTGAGCTTGGGTCCCATTTGAGAACAGGCCAGTATGGACTGGTGGTTGAGGGAAACATTGAAAATAATAACCACAATGCTGCTGAAACAGACTCCAGACAACTCTTTAATTTAAATATGCTTGGTTGGATTTGTTTTCCTGCATGCATTGTATTTTGTAGCTAGTTAGGTGGCATGCAGCATTTGGAAAGTTCTGCTTATTTACCAGTGTTTGGTTTGTGATTTTGAAATTAATACGGTTACCATTGCAGCAAGAACTTGTGCTCTCATAGTGAGTATGTGTATTGTCTCCATTGTATTATTATAATTATGTTTTACATTGCAAGAGCCCTGAGGTTTAACCAACCCTTGTGTACAGTGTAGTAAAGAGCTTTCCCATCCTTGAAGGAAAGACCATGAACACTTTTCAGAATTATAGATTCCATATTCGATGGTGCTCAGAAATGGCTGAGTATTTGCTTGAGTTTTACATGACGGTGGGTACTAAAATGAAGTCATTTTGTTCAGCACTTTAACTCTTTCTTACAAAATCATGTTAAAACTTCTGAATCTTTTTGCAAAAAGTTGTGGCCTCCTGACTTTCCTCAGGCTTCCATGAGGAACAAAACGACTGCGTGTTGGCCCCCACACGCCACCTCCCAACTGCAGAATGATGATCCAGCGAACTTCTAAGAGACTTAAAAGCTATTTATTGAAAAAAAAAAAAAAGTTCTATGCTTTTAACATGTTAACAAATTGACCTAAGCAAAGCCTACAATTGGACTTACGTTTCATCCATTCAACATTTTCCCAAGTACCCAGTTTTTATAATTTATATAAAATCAAATTGCAACATTTCTTACTTTCTGTCATTTTGTAGATCTTTTTTAATACTGTGTAAAAACTTTTTTTACACCTGTGCTGTGTTTTTGATACTGATATTTTCCTATGCTGAATAGTTTTCTTACTTTCAGGGAAGGTAAGAAAATACCTTTTTTACATTTGTTACTTATGTAACGTTCATATTTTTCACATTTTGATATTTGTAACATACTGTATGCTTTCTACTTGTAAATGCCAACAATAGAATTAAAATATTTATTTAAAATACTTTGTATTCAGAGTATAACATTAAATTTTCATCTTTCTGTAGGCTTCAGTTGAGAGTACACTCTATTTGTCAATAGAGCAAGTGGAACTATATATGGATAGAATCATCTTCTTTTCAAAAATACCACTGTGAATAATTGCCAGAACAGACATTTTAAAGTCACTTTAGTGCATTCCTATTCATCTATTCATCGGAGTTCTTGGATGTCCCTGGAGCCTAATGAGTCTAGACGAGTTTGGTCTTAGGAGACTAACATTTTCATGAATCTGATTTGAGCATTATAGCAATAAAGGTTGGGAAGTTCCCAGTAGAGTATAGTCACTGAAAGCCAGCTCTGAACCAGGCTTATGGTTACAGAAGCAGCAATGTTTTAAAGTGAATTATGGAAAAGTGTCTGGGTCTGATTTTCTCCAAGGATCCAGCTAAAATTTTCTAAGTCCAGTGGTAGGGAGGAGGAATGACCGTGAAAGCTACGCTACATATACATCTCTCTACTGGATTGATCACTCTACTGCTAAAATATCAACATTAAGTTTACACGCCAAGACAAACCTCCCTTTTCTAGAAGTCACCCAACAGAGGAACAACTCAGGAGGAAAAAAAACAACAACAAAACAACAAAACAAACAAACAAACAAACAAAAAACCCAGACAATGGTATGAAAGAGAATTCATTTGTGTGCAAATAGTTATACCTTAAATAGCAAGACCTGTAAAATTACTGTGCAGACTCAGAACTTTTTGGAATTAAGTGTCTTTCTTAATCTTGATATTTGTTGGGAGTGTTCTCCTTTAATACTGACCATGCCATAATGATGAAGAATTTTAAAATATGTAGAGATTTTGTTTAGTGAAATATTTTAAACTAATATCAGCAGGTTGAGATATAGTCCAGAAATCTTGTCACTTAATAATTTCGAGAATTTTTTTAAATTTTGGAATAGGATACAAAATGTAGATTTTACTCTAAATTTTATCGAATGTGGTTTTTTTAAATTTTGGAATAGGATACAAAATGTAGATTTTACTCTAAATTTTATCGAATGTGGTTGAGACACTGAGTGTCGGACCCTAATCTAATCCCCTCCTCCGGTACCTTTGATGAGCCAATATGCTTTAGTAGTTCCCTGTGATTTTTAGTATTATGAATTTATTCCCAAAATATGGGAGCATGATGATCACTCTGTTAACTCAAAAACAGGTTAATAGTTTTTCCCTTGAGAGACTCTGAAGCACCTCAGTGTCTTCAAGGATATAAATTCAGCATGGAGCTGAAAGCAAAATGAGAATCATGATTATAGCTAAGATTTAAGTGGGAAGAACTTCACGGAAGGCCTCCCTATTCTTTTTCTCTAGGAGTTCTTACTATTCTCTTGATCAAGCAATCCCAGCTTAGGAACAAGATAGCATTCCTATAGGAAATTTTCTAGTGTATTTTTGTCTTGTTGGAATCTTCTCCACTGAAGCGAGAAGCAATATTTGTGGCATAACAAATCAGAAATGTATGAAAGGAAAGTCTCCCTTAAAATGGAGATTCATGTTTAATTTACTGAAGTGGTGAAGTGACATAGCATGTATATTGGGGAAAGAGATTCATAGGCATTTTGACAAATAGTAGTCCCCACAAATAAATGGCTGCTTGCATGCTCACACTGAAACCATGACCAGGGGATTTTAGTCCAGCCCCTGGAAGGGTTTATTGGATGTCCTAGAATCCCATCACTCACTTTGGTCTCCTTTGCAACTTTGACATGGAGGTGTCATTACTTACTGTCATGGAGGTGGCATTACTTGCTTTCCTCTTTGTCATGGAGGTGATGTTACCTACTTTCAAGCAAACTGAAATACCCTTGTGGATATGCTGCCAGCCAGGACCAGAAGCATGTGACGACAGCCAGAGGACGCTGCACAACTCTGACCTCTGCCACTAAAATTCCTTAGGAGAATGTTGCTGTGGTTTTTAAGAGTGTTTCTTGAAGTTTATAAGTTTCTGAGTTGGCTTCATTGATAGCTTGTTAAGATAAATTAAATCCATTTTAACACACGGAAACTGAGCACAGCCTGGAGCGCAGCCCCCACACGCCCGCTGTTTACCGAGGGCTCCCAGTGCTGGGGTTGATGGGGAACACAGTGCCTAAACGCTTGACAGTTGTGTCCTTTATAAATACTCTATTTACAAGGAAAAATTAGATGCATTGCTGAGTAACTTTATTACTTCCAGACATTCCATGTAAGAACAAATCACTATTGTCATGTAAATTTATTTTATTTTATTTGAGTTTAATGTTATGGTAAAATGCATCTGGAAAGCAAGAATGATTTTAAGATTTTGAATTAATAATTCAGCAATGTGATTTTATTTTTCCCAACCTATTTTATGTCACAGATTTGATTTATAAAGGGCTGACATTTCAAAATGACTGAATATACCCTCCCTTGGGAAAAATAAACCTAGAAATGAAATATATTTTAGCACATTATCAAGCCTTCCAGTGTGAAGTAAAACATTACACCCTGTAATTAATCTAGCATATGTTTCTTAAAGATGTTTTGAGTGAAATGCCACATCCCTAGTATTTGATACATTAAGCCAACCAGTAGTTTTAATGGTTAATCAGTTCAAATGTTATAGGTCTGTGTTATATACAAATTCAATATTTTCATTTATTGTTAGTGAGGGAAAAGTCACTATGTTCTAGTAAAGTTAAACTTGGTTCTGGTAAATCTGATGCAAATGAATATCAGTGATTCACTCTTAACATAGCCTATGCATCTATGGCAATAATTGTAAACAAACATATTCTTCACTAAAGACCCGGAAGTGCAGATTCTTTAACACAGAAATAAATTGAGCTTCAAAGAAATTCAACATCCTGGCTTTAACTTAATCACAAACATACTTAATGCCCTTGACATGCCAGGCACTCTTCCAGCTTATAGGAACAAAATAGTGAAGAAAAGTGATAGAGAACAGCCTGGATGAAGTGCAAATCCTAGCAAAGGAGACTTACACTCAACCATCCAAACAGCCATTACCATGGAGGATAGTTAATATCCAGTAATGTCAAGCCAACTGAAGCAGTCAAGGCTAAAGCAGGTTGACAGTAGAGTGTGTATGCTAGTTCAGCTTAGGTGGTCAGGGAGACTTTCTGGTGATTGACACTTGCTCAGAGACTCGAATGAAGCAGGCGAGTGAGCCGTGAACACCCCTATTGTGTCACCTCTGTGTGCAGAGGCTGTGGCCTAGGAAAAACAGTGGGAGGAGATTGATCCATTTTAGGGAAGCAGCAAAGAGTCTACTCGGCCAGACCACTGTGGACATCGGCAAAGACTGCACCAAAATATGTCTGGGTGGGTGGTAAGAGAGTGACAATTAGAGCAGGCCCAGAAGCAGAATCATTCTTGAAGCAAATTTTCAGATGGGAAGTAAATCCTGAGAACGTGGCCATCCATTCACTCTGCACTGAGGGCCAACAACCAGAAGACAAAGTAAGACATGCGTAATTGAGACAAAGTAATTGATGTGTAATCCGTGCCAACCAGGGTTGATCTGCGCTCTCCTTTATGACTAGGCAATACTGGAGGGAGAGCAACAGGAAGCATGCTAAGATGCACAGTAGCAAAGTAGTCTGTCTCCTTGTTACTGACTCATTTGTATATCCTAAGTATAAGGTACCTACCGATGGGGAGGTTGTAGAAATTTTCATTTTACAAATCACCTTCACTTTTGAAGTGGATCCTTTATAAGGAAAAAACAAATTCAAAGTGCAATGAGAAGGATGAATATTGGAGGGAGGGAGTGATGGTAGAGAAGACATCTCTAAGACATGACAGCAAATCTCTGCTGGAATTCAAGGCAACTGAAGGCTGACCAAATAGCTTTTTTTTTTTTTTTTTTTTTTTTTTTTTTAATATTTTTTAGTTGTAGATGGTCACAGTATCTTTATTTATTTATTTTTATGTGGTGCTGAGGATTGAACGCAGTGAGTGCCTCATGTGTGCCAGACAAGCACTCTACCACCGAGCCACAACTCCAGCCCCCCAAATTGCTTTTAAGACGTGCTTTATTTCTTAGAATAAGTATAGTGAACTCTAAATTTGCATCACCAATAAACATTTTTCGAAGTGTGTTGAAATTTCTGAAGGAAGACTGCTGAAATAGGATTAAGATGTAAGGACATATTTTTGGAATTAGCCATGGAAACTCTTGGGAAAGTCTTCTTATGTGCTGTAGAAGGTGCATCTGTTGGAGCCAGGGTGGGATTAGAATGCACATAGGCAATTCTGGAAACTCATCATTTAAATGAATGTAGATAACCTAAAGAATATTTACATTTGAGAAAGGATGTGTCGAAGCAAGGACAGACTTATAAAATATTCATGCAGCATGGGATAGACTCAAAGTAGACTTACCAAGATACATTTGTGAGAGAGTCCATATCTAAAGAAATGGGAAGATCCACAGAATGCTTAAAAGCACCTCACCTAAAGACAGATGATTTTCAGGTGACCCATTTGGAAACTTACACTGTAATAGTTTATGAATTAGTTTGCCAAACTCCCAAATCAGGTTTCAAAGTACAAAGTCAGTCACCATGGTACTCTGGCAGAAAGTTGGGATCATAATCTATGTACCATTCTAGCCACAATAAAATAACCAAGGATGTACAAAGTTCCTTGGCAATGTCACTGAGTTCCCCATCTCAAATTGAAACCATATTGCATGTGGTACAAATGTTGTTCAAAATAAGCTTCCATCTTGCCAGAGCAGTCTGCTTGCTCAGATGGCTGTCCCCTGTTCTGTTTGGCAGTCCCAGGCCAGAGAGCTGCCCCAAACAGGGATCTTGATACTTGACCTTGAAAGCACAAAGTCAAATATTGTAGGAAAATACCCCTTTAGAAAAACAGTATAATTAAGAAAATAATTTGTATAACTTAGTCCCCAAACTGGTAATTATTTTACAGCTATGAGTTGGAGAGAAGAGAAAGATATTGTATCCCAAAGCTGCTCAGAAGGTCAGATGATAAGATGGATTCTTTGTGGGACAGAGATACATTTGGAAAGGGCTTTGGATAAATAGAAAATGAAAAGAGGGATGTCTGGCAGAACCATCAATCATCAAGTAACTTGACAATCAACTACTATTTAACAGGAAACCATTTGTGTCTTAAAATGTTTTCTGTAATCCAAGTAGAAAGCCATGGGCCAATCCATTGATATGAGGAGAAAATATTTCTATCTATCTATCTATCTGTCTGTCTATCTATCAGATATGTTTTCTTTTAAATTTTCAAAGAGAGTTTTGGATAGCATTTCAAAAAAGATGATGGGTTGGGTCTGTTAGTATGATAAGCTAGCAAAAAAATATATTTTCATTTGAAATTTTCTTAATTTATGCAGCTTCAGATCAAGAATAGATTGAGTCCGAGACATGCTCAGCAGATTTAAAGCAACAAAGCCAATTATAACTCATAGACAGCTTTCTATTCATATTAAAGAACAATTCCTGGCCCTGCTGCATTTAGCGGCTACTTTGGAAGAGGTATTTGTGGCACATAGAATTAGAAAATAGCTTTTCCTTGTAAATTAGCTTGTGAGTCTTGTTAACACATCCCTGTTTTAATTTGCTCAGTGTTAGTTACCCTGGGCCAATCACAATAGAGAGCTCCGTGAATAAAAAATGCATCTTGCCTTCAAGAAGCTTTCAATTTTGAGTGGCTGGATTCTTCCTCTCATCAGTACTTAGGTATTTGCAAAGCTCTGTTTTCAGAGAATTACTGAAGTATTTCCAAAGAAATCTGTATTTGTAGTAATGTGCACCAAGCATGCAATGTAATCAATCAATATAATCAATTATTTCCTAAACTTTGGCAATCTGCTACATTTTAAAAAGTAATTAAATATAGATTTAGTGAACTTTGAAGAGTATTTAAGGCAATTTACACTATTTTCAGCATTTCTTATTTTACCTAGTTATACGAGGTTAAATTACATTTCCTGGTATTTGAAAGCTATTGCTACAAACTAACTTGCAGCTTTGGCCATCAATTTGGCCTACTTATTTTGAAGCTGGATCATTTGGTTTCAGGCTAATACTTTGTCATAGAAGTTGGTGTCATCTCCAGTAAAAGGCATGTGAGTTCACCCAGATTGATCATGTTTTGCTGAGTTTGTGGTAAATAGGGCTGATGTTTAAATTGGTTCAAATTACTGAATAATTACTTCTGACATCTGTCTAGCTGTCTCAAGGTTCCCTTTGCCTTCCTGTTCCAATGCCATTAACTTTCCACTTTAATTTCTCTAGTCCTCACACAAGTTGTTATAGGACCCATTTGTGGCAATATTCTGTGGAAGGGAGACAGTCAAAGCTTTGAAGTAAAAAAATGAGCCAAATGATTCAATTTTTTCTTTCTGACAATTTTCCTTTTCCAATAATATATTTTTCTGGTTATTCTTCTGAAACTGAATAAAATATCTGTGTCTTGGTTTTGCTGCAAATTTCCTCTGGCAGCCTAATTTCATGTTACACTTTAACACTTTCACTTAAAAAAATTGCACATATTTTAAACGGTGCAAATAGCACAAAATTTTTTTTATAGACTGCATGATTATCAGGAGATAATTATAAAATATAATCTAATGTAGTCATGGTACACATATGTTATTGTCATTAATGTCCCCAAACTAGTTAAATATATCTTTATATACCGGATTCTAAAATGCATTTTAGAACAGCAATTCTGTTATATTTTTATAGTATTTTAAAAAAATATTTATTTATTTGCTTATTTGTACGTGGTGCTGAGGATCAAACCCAGGCCACGCACATGCTAGGCGAGAGCTCTACCACTGAGCCACAATCCCAGCCCTTTTTATAGTATTAATCAGAGAATTTGGTTTTGTTTTGTGGCAGTATCAACCAAACCTCAGTTATATTTTGTTTAATAAATGAAAATGCCTGTATGAAGGCAAAAACTTTTATAATTTTATTAATAACATTGTCTAACAAAGACAACACAGGATAGTGAATGGGCTCCCCCTGGCAGCCCAGAGTAAAACATTTTGATTGTCCTAACATCAAACATTGAAACATTTTGGAAGTGTTTAGAATTTTGTTTCTTATGCTATATCTCAATTTGTGGGACAATTGAGATTTTTGAAAGGCAACTTTGGAGACAAGCAAAAAAATGAATTTCAGATTTTTTTTTTTTTTTTTTTTTTTTTTTGGTAGTGGGGATTGAACTCAGGGGCACTCGACCACTGAGCCACATCCCCAGCCGTATTTTGTATTATATTTAGAGACAGGGTCTCACTGAATTGCTTAGCGCTTCGCTTCGCCATAGCTGAGGCTGACTTTTTAACTCAGGATCCTCCTGTCTCAACCTCCTGAGCCCCTGGGATTACAGGCATGTGCCACCGCACCCAGCAAATTTCAGATTTTTTAAGCCAAGATGATCTCTTCAATATTTCCCTTAATGGTAAGAATTTTTTTTAAAATCAGTATCCTAACAAGATTCATTAATAAAGGAAAGGAAAAAAGTAATACATCTAATAGTGTCCATTGATATCCTATTATGGCAACTATGATATTGCATAGAAACCCATATTCACACACAGACCAACACAGCAAATCATAGTAACACATTTGAAGTCAAACTGCATGCATATTTTGGATGATTTGATGTTATGGAGACTTGAGAACATATTTCATTTTTTTAAAAAAACAAAGATTTAAAGAGAATGACTTGGTAGCTAGTACAGTTCTCTTCTAAAATGATGGGATGTGATTCTGGGGTTTTGCATGAGGACAGAAAGGAAAGAATTTGCTTATAAGGGGGCTCGTGAGGGTCTTCTGCAGGGCAGATGTTAGAGCTGAGAGTTCAGAGGGGTCTGCCTGGTGGAGAGCTGGAAAGACCTCCTCACACAGGCTGGAGAATGAGTGAGGCCATCACAGAAGGAAGAGGCCCTGCACCAGGGACTGGGAAGGGCCAGGGTGGGCAGTAGGGTGAGCAAAGAGAAGGTAGTCGAAGGTGAGGAGAGGTGCATTCAAATTCCCCACCTCACAACCTGATGAGATATTTGGATCTTACTCGGTACCATCCTGAATGTTCTCACTGGACAGATGGTTGCCCCTTGACTCCATTTTTGTTGTTCAAACGTTTTAATCTTAGAAGACAGATATGAGGTTGGATAACAGAGACTTGCACCCTTCTGCTCACAAGCAATGCAAAAATCACAAAACATGGCTTTTGTTTTTCTTTTTTTAATATGTTTTGGAAAAAGAGCACTATGGACCCTTATTGCAAGCATTTTTCTTTTTCTTTTCTTTTATTTGCTTTAGTTGTTCACAATGCATTTATTTTTACGTGGTGCTGAGGATTGAACCCGGGCTGCACACACGCTAGGGGAGCGCTCTATTGCATTTTTCTTTCACACACTCATGAAATATTCATGAGGTGCTTAATTTGCATAAGCCACAGCACTTTCAAACCATTGACCTAAGTAAGAAATTATTATCCAATACTTGGGTCCTCTTACAAAACTTTTAAGAGGTATAAAATTTAAATATATTTATGAAAATATATTTAATCATTAATTTTGCTTTGGTAATTTAGTTATTTTTCAATTGATTTTCAGCTATTGCAACATTGTAGCTATGAAATAAGTAACTAAATAACTTTCCCACACAATTCACCTTAAGATGTCTTAGATATGCAATCGTAAGCCATTACTCGGTGAGCCTGTCATTTCACTGTCATCATCGTCATTTGTGACGCTGCCTTTTGCATTCAGCATCATCCCAGATCCTTTCCCTTAAAGTGATGAACTGCTGCCATCCAGCCTCAAACCAGGAAGTTGGGTTGGCTCTCCCCATTTTTCTGCCATCCTCTCCCACCTGGACCCGCTGCTAGCAGCTGACCCATTTCATGCCCTGTCACGTCAGCCGTCTGGGCCTCACGGTCATTTGTCCTCTCAACATCTAACACGATGAAATCCTATTTCAGTGAACGCATTGTCATCCTCTGTTGTTGTGCCACATAATTAAATCATCATGGACACCAGAAACTGTCCCTTTCATTTGTATTCTAACTCCGGAGGATTTGCTTTCTTTCCAATCAGGAGCCCATTAATATTAGGGTAGGTGCTGACTGACAGTTTGGAGAGTCAGAATCACTGTTGCATCAGTCTTTCTGTTTGAGGCTCTGTGTGGATAGTTTGCTGGCTTGAGCTGGGGGTGGTGGAGTGGACAAAATGCTATATTACAAAGTCCAAGTCCAGGGGCAACCTGATCTGCAGACGTGACCTGCTTCCTCCAAAAACCAAAGAGGAAAAGAAGAATTTGACAATACAACTTAGTCCTTTGAAAGAAGATACTATTCTTACTATTCTTCTTAGTTTTAGTTATAAATGCTGAGGTCCAAAGAGGGTGACTTCTAATCCCCACAAAGCTGATAAACGGCCACAGACAGGATTTGAACCAAGTTAGTTTAAAATGTAGGCTGTGTCCATTCCATTCTGTCATAGAAAACATGGAAAGGGCGGAATGTGAGGGTGACATCTTTGACACTGAACTGCAAACACTTAAGAAGCACTGAGTCAGGAATTTTCAGGTTAACAACAGTGGCATTGGGATATTGATCTGGTAACAACACATGTTATAGGAAATTAGGAACCAGTGTTAAAGAAGCTATAAAGAAAATGTAACATCAAAAAGATGAAAATTGAAGAGTAATGTATAGAGAAAATAATCAGAACATGCCAAGTACCTTACATATATTAATCTACTTAATAAGTCAATCTTTAACCTTAAAACAACCTTAAGAATTAATCAATTTAGTCCCTGGTTTTCATATGAGGAAACTGAGGTTTAGGCTATTGTTCAAAGCCCTGTGACTGGTGAAGAGGAAAACTGGAATTTGAACCAGGTCTGAGTTCACAGTCAGCTCTACTACTAAGTACCTCCAAACGTTCTGGTTCTGAATATTCTGTCCTGGTTCCCGGTCCTGCTGTCACCAGCCCTTCTTAATGCAGTGCACCCTTGCTGTCCTTGCTGCTCTCCAACAACCTGGCTTGTCCACAAGCTCTTATCCCCTGTTTCTTTGTTTCTTTTGCACAAGAGGCTGCCACTAAGGTGGTGTAGACATTCAATGGATTGACTTATGCAAAGTTCTTGGAACATAAAGTGCCTCCCACACAGCCAAGTGCATTAGCAAGGAGAGGAGGAAGCTGATCATCTTTCTCCAAATGCAGAGCAAGCAGCTACACACGTTTAATTCTGACACCAGTGTTTCTGTTCTAAGGGCTCAAGCTCCGTGGTTTGTATCCAGAATACATATGAGCTCCCGAGACACATCGCTGTCAATCCTCATTAGACTCAAGATCATGAGTTCGAAGTTTTGAATATTTCCTATCCAAAGTCTATTATTTTCGGAAAGCCATTGTGTACGTGTTGGTTGACCTTCTAGGGCTCAGGTTTCTCTTATGTTGAAGGGGTTTGCTTTCCCCTGCAGATTGCAGCCAGGCCAGCTGCAGTGGGGGCAGAAGTGGCAGGAGCGTCCAGGTGGCAGCAGTTTCTCTATTCGCTATTTAATATCTTTGTTAAGTGCCAGGCTCCTAAGTCACCCTACAGCCTCTTGGAGAATCATTGTCCTAGGGAGCCATGAGCCATGTGCATATATTATTGCTCCTCAATTTTTATTGTGAGCAGAAGGATACTTCTAAACAGGATCATTCATTACAGAGTTTAATTTGATTGGAGAACTGGCTTGTTATAAAATCCTGAGTTTCCTTGTGCCCAATGTCTGCTGATTTAAAAAAATCTTCTATACTACCACCAGTGGAAACTGAAGATAACCAGCATTTACCTAGAGTGAAGTCACAGGATAATATTAAATGTGGCATCGGCATTCTCATTTCTCTCTCCCTGGTTTGACTGCATGATTGTTTTGCTTTTTTCTTTTGCTCTTCTTGCTTTCTCACCAGTTTCACAAATTGACGTTTCAAGATACCTTACAAGGCCACAAATGGGGAAGGGAGAAAAGAATACTTGGCTCAGATGATATGTGGAGCATGATTTCTAAAACATGTTAGCAAAAAATGCCGGCACGTCACTCACAGAAGCTCTGTATGTGGGTTGTGTGTGTGGACAGTAAGGTGGCAGGTGTGTGCCCCTGAGACCCCCTTCTTCACCCACCACAATATCTTGGGGCTGTGGTTGTGGGGCAACCTCAGCTTGAAGCTCTGTCTCATTCACATCTTCCCCTATAGATTGCCTTGCCCCTGCGGTAGCTTGTTCAAGTTTTCTGAGCAGCTGTGTCTTCACACCTTTCAGGGACAGAGGCTGGCAATTACATAGGACACACAGGAAAATATGCAGACAGAAAAGCAAAATGCAAACCCAGAACTGTGCCTTCTTTCAGCACTCCGTTTCCCATGTGCAAATGCTTTATTCCCAATCTTTCCAAATTCTTGAAAAGTCATTTCTCATTTGAGAACAAACTCATCTGAAACATCAAATTAGAAGTTGCTTCTAAGTAATAAATTATATTTTCCTGATTTGGGATTTTATGTGTGTGCGTGAAGACAGAATAGAAAATGCATGACATAATTCTTAGCGAGCTCTGTCTTTCAAATGACATAATATGTGGTCCCTAAGTCCAAGAGGGAGAAGGGATTTTAAAGCATGATGACTATATTTTTCTTTTCTGTTTTTGATGAAGGAATAAAGGTCTAAGAACATCAGAGAATAAAAATAGCAGATGGTTATAGAATATAATATGGAGACCAAGATTTATTGGGGTATTAAAATAACTTTCTTGTATATAACATGATGTCAGTTAAAACACACATACATTTTACGCTTGTTCTAATGAGTTTAAAGTCTCAGAAAATGTTTTTCTCAGACATTGGGAGTGAGCTCTTGGAGCCACGTCCTGACTTCAGAGACAGACAGCTGCCAGTCCCACCTCCTGGGCCTAGAGGTTTGGTCCCTGGACTTGATTTGTCTGATAAGGTTGAATGCTCTCTGGATAACGTCATGCTTAGACCAATATCTTTCTGCTCTGACATTGCTTTGGTATTTAGTAAACAGTACGATATTCTTAAAAGGTTGCCAGTAATTTTAAAGGAGACTACTCTTAGAATTAAAATGCATTTAATACAAAGATTTTATTTCTATTTCTTTATTTGTAATACTAGGACTTACCATGTTCTGTATTTCTAAACCTCTTTGTTTATACATGGTGTATAAATTCATTTATGCGATTCATCCATTAATTTATCCATGTTACTTAGTAAAAATTCAGTACTAGAAGTTAACCGCTTCTCGTTACACTCCTAATGCAGACCATGTAGATTAGACCTGCAGGCAGAGAAATGGCCTAATAAAAATACCTATCCTAACATTAGTTTTTATAGGAAATATTTGAGTGATAATATCAGGTCCTTGTGACTTTTAGCCAGTCTGAGAGGCATGAAAATATGTGTCATTATTTTTTTTTATGATCAGTTATAAATTTTCTTCATCTTTTCTGCCGTGTCCCGTTAATATCTTTCTGAGTATGTTAGGAACTTAATTTTAGGATCAGGGGAAAAAAATGTACTTGCTGAGTTTAGAAAATGCTTATGGGATCGATTGTATTATCATCAAAATTTTACTAACCCTTCTTGCAGGACTGGACATGTAGGAAAGTCAAACTTCTCATCTCACTGACCAGGGGTGGCTGTGTGAATACTGTTAGACAGCGAAATGTGATACCAGCTAGATGTGGCACTTTTTTTTTTTTTTTTTTTTTTTTATGTAATCTTTTTTGTAGTCGTTGATGGACCGAATGCCTTTATTTTATTTGTTTATTTTTATGTGGTGCTGAGGATCGAACCCAGTGCCTCACACATGCTAGGCAAGTGCTCTGCCACTCAGCTACAGTCCCAGCCCTAAGTGTGGCACTTCTGAGCAAAGGTGTTAAAAGCATCCTCCAGATTCACTCTCCTCCTCTTCTGCTGGGAGCTCAGTCTGCACATGATGGAGGCCTCACCTTCCACCAGGGTGTTGGAAGGAAGGCATGGAGCAGTGCAGCCCAAAGACATGAATGAGAATGATTAATGTGAGTGAGGACTAGACCTCCGTGGTGAGCCTTGAGTCAGTGGGTGATCTATCACCATTACACAGCCACTGAACGCTGACTCATGCCGATAAGCTAATGAAGCAAAGATGTGAGTGGCTCCCAATTTCAAGTGAATAATCCAAGATGTTCTTAGGACTAAATTGAAATGGGAACATGATGTGGTGTAGAAATTGCAAAGCACTTTGTTATTATTTTATTACTTACATCAGCTTGTTTCACTGAGATATCTTTGTGTACTGTAATATAAATATATTAACACAGAAAGTCATAATTTTACTTTCATCTCCCAATAGATGAGAGCAAGTGAGAATTAATTTGCGCCCATTTTTACAGTGGTGCACTTAGCCATCTGTTGACTGAATTATTAATACTCTCGCCGAAAACATGGGTTGCTGTTCCTTTTCCTTTGGCAACAATTAAGAAGCACCAGTTTGTAGATTCTCCTTCTTCCTGTAATACAATTTTAATTTATTTTCTATCATTAAAAATTATATTACAGGGGAACATATTAAAATATTCAACAGAGGCTAATTAGCTGCCTGTGTTTTATATGCAGTAATAATGCTTGAAACTATTTCTAAATTTAATAAGTATACTCAGGCTGGAGCAGAACAAACCGGTTTTCTGAAGTTAACAATTAATCCAGACAAACCAAGTGACTTATGATCCCTTGTAGACTTTGGAGTTTTCTCCCAACTCTCATAATGCTCAGTTTTCTAATCAGTAAAGGATGGAAATTACAAAATTTTCTTTTGCCACGATATAAATTTCCCCAGTGGTGCTCACCAAAGGAACAATCAGCAGTGAACTAGAGAATCTGGTAGCAGATACTATGATTTCAATAAAGTATAATTTAAATTAGCTAATTTGTTTGTCATTTTAAAATTCAAGAACACTAAGACTCAAAATTTAACTTTTCCAAAAGAGTGATTTCAAAATATTTTGATTAGCAATTGTCTACCTTTCTTGAATGAGATCTTTTTTGTGAAAGACAATTTTTTCCCCACGAGATGGGTAATGTGCCAATAAAAAGACAATTTAATTCCAATGTCAGTTGATCAGTTTTTCCCTCTTCATTTAATAGCAAATTAAAATCACCTATTTTATTTCCAAGGAAATGTGAGTTTACTAAAGTTGGATAGCTTAGTAGCAAACCAGATAGCTTTAAAATGTACCTTTATACATTTGGTGGAATCTTTGCAGCCTTTGAACTGTAATATCTTCAGCTAAACTACACTTATCATAAAGAGTAATTTTTTCTATCTATAATTAACAAAGGCCAAGGTTTTCAAGGAATGGAAGCTGAAGAAAACCTGACATTTTGCACAACACTGATAGAATATAGAAAAAAAAAAAAAAAACATTTAGAACAAAACTAAAAACCCATTAAGTGTGCTGTGTCCAGGGGATAACCAGCACTGATCTTGAATGCTCAGAGAAGTTTTTCCATTATAACTTTTTTGGGATGAGTATTTTTTCCTTAATGGTAAAATAATTCTCTGTGTTCCTGCAACTCTCATTAAACTCTTCAAAGAAAACACTTGTTCACTTTCCTTTATTGTTACATTCCTTAGGTAGAAAAGCCTGGATTTGATTTTTTTGTCATTTACTATTTTTCATTTACAGTAATTCTTTCCTTTCAAGAAGTCAACATTAAGGGCTGGGATGTAGCTCAGTGGCAAGCTTGCAAAAAGTCCCAAGTCACCACACCGTAAAAAAAAAATAATAATAATAAAGAAAGAAAGAAATCACTATGATCTCTTAATAGAATATATCTAAAAAAATTATGATACCTTGCTTTGGGTGGGGAATTTCTGTAAAAATATTGTCTTTGCAAGACCAGATAAATTAAAAAGAAGTTCTAGAGCTTCACAATGAATTAATAGCAGCTTATCTAAACCATCTGGAGAAAACGATTCATAAACTTTAGATCATCGGGAAAAAATAGTATCACTTTAATAAGTACAAAATATTTTAAAGATGAATATAAACAAATCATATTTTTGTAAAAGTTTGAGTTGATATATAAACATTCCTTTCAAGTGAGAAAATAACTTTTATACATCATTTAAAGAGAATAAAATTCATACATTTAAACCTGGTATAATTATTAGTCACCAAATAAAATAATGTAGCTTCACTGGATTTATAGATTGCTCAAAATATATTTAAATATTAAAACTGCTTCTTTTAAAAATATATTTTTCATTTTTAAAATAACCAAATGAATCTATAAGATCATGATTTAATAAGTTATAGCACGTGACAATTATATGTCAATATGTTAATGGCGGGCTGAGTTATCCATGATTACCCTAAATACATGTATGAAGACACAATTGTTGTAAAAATACTTTATATAAAGCCAGCAACTTGAAAAATTTTGCTCTTTATATGAAATATGGAATGAAATGTACTCTGCAAATATATATAACAAATTAGAGTAATAAAAAATAAAAATAAATAAATAGGTAAGCACCATCCAAAAATTTGTTTTTTCTTAATATTTCCATAGAAAAGAACATCACATGCATTTGCACAGAGTGCTCCTATTTGTGCATGCCAAAATGACTTGTAAAGTAAGAAAAGCTCAAATTCACTACCTTCTGATAATATGTGCCAAAAAAATTCCTACAAATGTTTCTGAATAAAAATTTAATGAAAATGGCCAACATTAAGCCAAAATGTTGTTTATTGGAACCAACTGAATCACAGGGAGTCATTTGATCAGACGTAGACAGTTTGACTGCTGTAGGTGTAGAAGACACCTGGCACGGGCTGGCCAGTGATCATAAAATCAGGTGGGATCAATTTGCAATACCCATGAGGTGTTCCTCCCTATTATATTTCCCTTACCCAAGTTCTATCTGCTGGTGCAAGGGCCACTCACTTCCTCCCAGAGATCAGCATCTGGAGATACCGTGGCTAGCTCTGTGTGGGGCTCCTTGCTTGCCTTTGTAGTAATTAGTGACTTCACTTCCACTCTTGAAGACAGGTGAGAGGTCACATCACATACATTGCTTTCAGGGTTTCCTCTCTTAAGGGCCTTCTGCATGGAAACAGACCAAGGTGGGGAAACACTGAAAATGCTTGTAGGAATCCTATACTCTGAGTACTTGGTAGTTTGTTTATACATTTTAAGAAATTAAGCTGGGCACAGTGGCTCAGGCCTGTAACCTCAGCGGCTCTGGAGTCTGAGGCAGGAGGATTACATGTTTAAAGCCAGCTTTTAGCAAGGTGCTAAGCAACTCAATGAGACCCTGTCTCTAAATAAAATACAAAATAGGGCTGAGGATGGGACTCAGTGGTCAAGTGCCCCTGAAGTCAATCCCCAGTACCAAAAAAAGAAAAGAAATTGATTCTGTGTGGAACAAGAAAAAAAATCATTCCCTTAAACCATTTTCCACATAAATACATTTAAGTTTTCCAGGTTCTAATCCAATCTTTCGTTTATTCCATGCATGTTTATCTGGTGCCTCATTTATCCAGGGGACAAGGGTAAAGAAGAGGTGAGAGCCACCACCAGCCTCTCCATCCGAGACACCACAAGCCTGTGAGCTGGGGGAGTTTTGTGTACACCAGAAATGAAGGATGGCCATCACCACTGCTGTCTGCATTTTCTATTGCTGCTGTGAATTCTGGGGCTTAAAACAACACAAGATCATTGTCTTACAATTCTGGAGGTCAGAATCCAAATCCAGTTTCTCTGGGCTAAAATGAAGGTGTTGGTGGCCTGCATTCCCTCCCAGGTTCTGGCTTCCCAAGACCACTGGTGACTCTTGGCTCTCCGTGTTCTCTCCTCTGGACTCTGTTTCCATCTCTCTGCTTGCTCTCTCCGACTCAGGTCCTGCCCCCTCTTACAAGGATGCATGCGATTGCATTGGGCCCAGATGGATAACCAGATAACTTCCTGCCTCAAGTCCTTAATCACATTTGCAAAATCCCTTTGACACAAGGCAATGCACGTACAGGTTCCCAGAACTAGGCTGTGGACATCCTCGGGACCTTTATTTAGTCCATGGCAGTGGCCAGTGATCGGAGAAGGGACGGGCAGAGGCACATGCAAAGCTTGGTGAGCCAGGCGGGTGTCAGTTCTTCGGGGCTGTTCCAGGTTCTACACGAAGGAAGGATTGACACAATGAGGGATGCTGGACTTTCCTGGTTTGCTTGTTTGTTTTAAATTTAAGAAAGAGATTTACATGACCTAATTTATGTCAGTTGTTCTGTGAACAGCGAATTGGAGCCAGGCAAGACTGAAAATAAATACTTACTTGTTCTCTGTGTTTTCATATGTTCTTTTGGAAACGAAAGCATTTGGAAAGTGAAATAAGTACCAACTTAATCTGATGTTTATGAGGTAGAATAGTTTACTAAGTACATGGTAAAAAGGAGCACTGAATTTTAGCCACCGTACTAGAGAAGTTACCGACTGTAAAATTTGAGAAATTAAGGCCATAGTACACATGAGATTTTTCATGAGTTTAGAATTCATGATAAACTCTCAGAAAATTCCTGGGTTCCTATAGATTGTTCATTGAAAAGAAATAGTCCAGCATTATCTAATTAAACCAATTATTCTAAGACATGGTAGTCATGGTTGTAGTTCTCTGCCACATTTTTAAAATTTATTTATTATTATCATTATTATTATTATTATTGGTATTGGTACTGGGGGCGAACTCAGGGGTGCTTAACCACTGAGCAACAACCCCAGCCCTTTCAATTTATGTAGTTATTTATTTTAATTTTGAGACAGGTTCTCACTAAGTTGCTGAGGCTGGCTTTGAACTTGTGATCCTCCTGCCTCATCCTCCAAAACTGTTGGGATTACGGGCGTGCGGTTGTGCGCCCCCAGGTGTGCCATAATTTAAATCACCTGCTTAATTTGAATATGTTTGCCCCAATACCTTTACAAAGTTCAATGCTCATTTTTAAAAATGCCCTCTAAACTCTGCTTCACTTGGTTTGATGGACACTAAACGTATAGGTGACAGGATGACAACCCTGAGTTTCAGATCCTGTAATCTCTTCATGTAATATATGTGGAAAATAATTTGCTTAAAATCCTAAAACTGGGGGGCCCAGTGAGTCCCTTGCACATCACTGGTGTCCTCTTCGGATTCCAGTTACTTGGAAACAGCACCTCTAGGTGGTGGTGGTACTGGGACTACATACTGAAAGATCCTGTGTGGCAAACTGGGTTTGGCTCCTGCCACTTAAAAAAGAGACTCACGGCAGGCAGCTGTCATGATTCTGTCAACCTGTGGTTCTGCCGCCGGGAGGTCTCTCACAGGGGCCGCGTTCACCTCTAGGGCACAGGCTCAGCTCTGATCTGTCTTGTCTGATTTGAACCATCCAAAGGCTGATTGGAAATAAAGCCTCAGTGGTTTTAAAATAATTTACACAACTTAAACTGAGAACTATAGACAAGGTAAGGTGGATTCTATCATTAAACTGTGGGAAGTTCCATGAGTGCCACACACCGGTCCCCTAAAAGTTCTTCTCAAACTCCTATGGCTGGCTTGTGGTCTGATTAGTGCCCCCTCCCCCTCGCCCACCACAACACAAAGGCCTTTGCCCACCTTGCTCTGTCTGAAGCCATATAAACCTACTTAATGAGCTGACCTGGTTGGTGTGGACGTTTAGTCCTGGATCTGCACATACAATCATGTCTGGAGGTGAGCGCACAGCCAGCGGTGCGTGGACACGGATAGCTACAGTTGGGCTCTGCCTTTCTGGCCACAGCCTGCTTGGATATCTATCTTCATAGCAGTATATCCTTAGGTAAGAAGGTTGGGCAGGAACAGAAACAATCACAATATGCCACGAAAATTTTCCTTCAGTCAGTTTTTAAGAAGATCAGAGTGATCCATAACAAGGCCAACTGTGATAACTTTTGGGATACTTGGAAAGTTTCACAAACGTTAAGCTCTTTGACGAAATTTATTCTTACTGCTCAGCAGAATGTAAGGGACTCTTGAAGAAAGAGGGAGCCTCACAATAATGCATCTTCTCTGGGTAACCAGTCTTCACCTCGTGATTAAATAGTCTGGCTCCAAACTGCTCAGCACATTGTTTTTCTACCCACAGTGTGAAAGAAAAATCATCTTTGTGCCAACCCCACATCATATAAAACCCTAACAATGTGTTGAGTGTGACTTAAGAGCCCATAATGTATTTTTCATGAAGGTAAGGAAAATCCATTAAGGAGATTAATTTGTGTTTGGAGAGCTTACCTCTCTACAGCCAAAAATATTTGCTCTGCTAACTGTGGTTTGCTGATACACTATGATAGCATTGCGGCCCAGTAATGGCGCTGCTATGTGCACCTTGTATTTTCTGCAAATGGATCACTTATGAATTATTAAACAGCCATTTTTCAAAGGGAACTGGAGATTCAGTGCTAAAACTTTCTTTTTTCTTTTTGATAATTATTATAGCTAAAGGTTAAAAAAGTGTGTGCATAGCGGGGTGCTATTCTAGGCCTAATGATTTCTTCAGGAACATTTATGTTGTAGAAAGCTGTTCTTTTACACCCAGGTAATGCTCTTTGGCTGAACTTTCTAGGAAAAACAATTGTAGTGCCTATAATACATTGCTCAATTGTTCAGCAACATTATGGATTAAGTCATTTCATAATCTTGGAGAAAGATATTCAAGTCAAATTCTGTAGTTAACTCCAGAACTACACACACACACACACACACACACACACACACACACACACACACAAAATCTGTAGGGAAGAATTTAGAAATAATAGAATGAATCGTTTATATTATCAATAATTCGAGTCATAGGGACTGATTATGAAGAGAGGAAGAAAAGAAGAAGACTACAGTTTTAAGTTTCCATGGCTTCCCAGTTCCCAGCTTCCTTGTTTAGGTATCTGTAGTGATTCTCAACTTTGCTTGTTGCGATCACTGGAGATTTAAGGAATGTAGATGGCTGTCCCCAGAGTTTCTGACCCTCCTGATTTGAGAGAGAGCCTGAGGACTATGGGTTTTCCAGGGACTCAAGGTGTTCTAATATCTGGCCAAGGCTGAAGATCATTGAACTAGAGAGAAGAATAAAAGATCCAGTGGAATGAATAACTTGGCCAGAAATGGGCAGGAGGAGTAAAAGGGAGAAAATTCACTATTGCTGTTTTTTTTTTTTCCCAAAACCTTCCCATCAACCAGCTGGTGTTCATATTTTCCACTTTTGGATCTTCTGCTCATGACATCTCGCTGCTGAATATTGTTATTAACTGACAACATGTAGCACCCAAGGCATGAGGGTCTTGTTTTTATTGCTGCTTCAGCATCCAGGACTCTAAGAAGGAATCAGGGGCTGCTGCCTATGTTTGTGTAAGATGTTTACTGTGCAGGGGTACAAATTTGGTAAGAGAATCTAGCCTGTGCTCCCCTCTTCATCTCTTCTGGATGCAGAGATTTCCCTCCCAGAAGAGTGAAGGCCTTTTTTTAAATTCAGGCAAAATGGAGACACAAGGTGGTAACAGTAGACTCAGAAGGAGTCTCATGCTGTAGATGATGTCACTGGGTTAGCCAATGGTGCTCTGGCACCAGCTATGGACTTTGCTCTCAGAGGGAAAGGAGAGTCTTGAACCCAACAGCAGATCTTCTCAATTCCATCTACCTGTGGGCACCCACAGAGAGACTTCTCACTCATCCAGTGGCACTTGGGAACTGAGCTCCAGAGGCTAGGGAAGAGGATGCTAAGGACTGTGCAACAATGACAAGAAAAGAAAGGAGCTCTAGACAGCTCCTTGGTCTTCTGAGACTGCAGGACGAAGGTGTGATCTTACTGTACATGAAGCCTCTGTAATCATTCTCCTTCTATATGTGAGTCATCAAAGCCATTTAAACACAGGTGTTTGAGATAGCCGCTTTTGCTTCGGGAGACCTCATAGAAAAGAAAAAAAAAATATTCCAATGGCTCTTGTTGAAAAGAATTATATTAGACACATAGAATTATTTAAGGTTTATAGAAATGCATGTACATACCACAAACACACAGGACACTTCTACAAACTCAGAAGAAGCAAGCATTTGTTTTATTAGAAGCCCTGGATGCCTTCACCAACCATACTGGAAACACAGAAGAGAAGAGAGGGAACACAGCGAAAGTGAAGCTAGAACCTGACGGGCAGTCAGTATAGACAGGTACGTCGAGTCAGGTCGGATCAAGAAAGCCAATTTTGAGTGAGTCCTGGGAAGTTGGAGGCTGTCCCCTGAGGGATTGGAATGTGAATTCCTTCAGAGCCTTTCCTCCACCCTTATCAAGAACCTGCCCTGCCCCAAACAGTTGCCATGGTAACCTGTTCCAGGAACTGCCCCTCCCTACAGGGAGCTATAAAGTTGTTAATTAATGTGTCTGGGCTGCTCCATGCTGCCCTTCTCCCTTCAGCCCATCTACTTCTCACCTTTTGGCCATGCCACTGGGCCTGGTCACGTATGCAGGAAGGAGAGAGATAAGGGAAAGAGAGCGGGAGAACAAAGGAAGCCTGGGACATATAAAAAGACCGAACTGCCTCCCTTCTTGGGATACCAGGATACCAGCAATGGCCCCCTTCTCCTTCCTGGGAGAAGTCTATGTTACCCCTTTTTAAATAAACCCTGCTTTATAGGCTAGCCTCTGTGTGCTTCTCTAATGTTTGAACTTCAACATTTGGGGGAGCAGAACTCGTCACCGGTAAATGGCAGTATCAAAAAGACTAAGAACATGGGCCCTAGAGTCAAAGGAAGTGCAACTTGAATTTTGTGTTCCCTTGTTGACATACGTAACCTGCTTCACTCCAGTTTCCTCAGTTGAGTAATGGGGACAATAGGGAATCCAGATACCTACTGTACATGCTGGTTGTGAATGTTAACCGAGATATTCCACGTGCAGAACTGAGCTCACAGTTTGACCCATTAGTACTTGGTGCAAATTGTTTATTGTACATTTTATTAATCATTCCTCAGTCTCAGCTTTAAAAAAAAAATGCCTTAACATTAATTCTTTGCCAACAAAATGCTCCAGAAGTATCTGTATCACAATGTAGTCTTCTCTACCAAGGACCCCTTTCTTTTTTAAATTTCGCAGTTAAATAAAATCACGGGCTTGGGGAGGGCTGGGTTTCTGAAACATTGGCAGGGGGCCTGGAATTTTAAAAAATAATAATAATGATTCTTATCTCTTTTCAATCATCAGAGCCACTACAATCACTGCCAAAACACATCTCTGTTACCATGGAGACTAACAGAGATACTCATATATTAAATAACAAACTTTACTCAAAGAGAATAGAATTGAGGACAAGGTACTCCTGTTGAAATTCCTGAACTTGATTTAGTTTTGCCAAAAAATGAGCATGAAGGAGATCTGAACATATGGAGGCTGCTGCAAGATTGATCATAAAGCAAAATTTTGGTTTTGAAATGTAGTATAACCTCACACTGCTGTAGCAGAATTCACTGCATGCAATTAGAAATCGTATTTTCTTTTCTAATGAGTTCCCTGCACAGTCGTGCTCTACAAGGATGGTTCTTGCCTTCCTTGGAGAATATAGTCAAGAGATTTTTCTGGATGCCTTCAGATAATAAAACACCCTTTGGTGGCCCTAATCCCCCAACCATCTCAATTCATAATGTACTTTTATTATGTTAATGTGTCTAGCAGTATAAAATAGTCAAAATTCTTTAGTCCTTTCAAAAGAAAATCTCCTGGTTCCTTCCAGCTTTCACTGTATATGTGTGTGCTGCGAGGGTCTCCATCCAAGATGCATAGTACACCTACTTTAAAGAAATCCTCCAAATTCTTACCATTCCTGCCTCCTTAATTTTATCCTCTAATACTCCAAAAAGGTGAAATGTCTTAAGAAATGTATTAACCCCTTCCTTTGCCCGTCCTTTGCAGTGTTCTTGAACCTCAGTTTTGGAAGCTGGGAGAAGCTGCTGTCCAGTGTTTTGGAGGTTTGTTTTACTTTTTAATCTTCCGGGGGCTTAGATGACATGCTGTGAGCTAGATCTTCTTAGCTAGGACAAAGATCCAATATGTTGAGGCATTTTTTTTTTTCAAGGTCTTAGTTTTCAGTTGGCCATGCTAAGCTTTGTTCGCCTGTTTTCTCATTAGTAAAGCATCATTTAATATGATGTGGCAGCCACTCTCTACTCTGAGAAAGAAACGTGAGACATTGCGGGAAAAAATTAATACAGCTGTACTGAGCCCTGTAGGTATTTTCTGTCTTCTACTTTCTGTCATTTTCTCTCCTCTTTCTTCTTCTATAAAAGTAATAAGAACAACAGCTAATAAGACTTTTCTGTGCCTCAGGCAAAGTATTGCAGTGTACACAGTAACCCTTAAACCTGACCCACACATTCTGCTCAGCCATACTGAACACCCCACGCACCAAACCAAAGGGTATGTCTCAGCCAATGTCTCAAGAAATCGATGTCTCCGAACCCTCCTATCGGCACTGGCATTTATCAGCTTCTATTTTCTGAAAGATCTCTGGACCAGTCATGTGCAGTTGCCAAGCCATTTTGTTCATGTAGGACTCTGGGAAATTAAAATGTTCCATTCTTTTTCTTTTATAAACTGCAACAGCGACACCTCCCACCTGTCAGAGCTCTAATATACACCAACAAGAGGGTAAGTGATTTTCCCATGCAAACCAGTGTGGTGGGCTCAGGCCTCCTCCCTCAGCTTGCAGCATGCGTGCGGGGAAAGTCCTTATGCATGAGGAAGAGACTCATTAACTCCATGGCAATCTGTGCTTCAAAGTACCTATTTTGTGGAGGATCAAAAAAGGTTATGTAACTCTCATTCTAATCAACATTTTCAAAATGTTAAAGTAGACTTGTTTTTTTTTTTTTTTTCTAAAAGGACAGGGAGAAGAAAAGCAGAGATAATTCCTGCTAATAGTGTCAAATACACTTACAGGCAGAGATTTGGGAATAAAAAAAATCCTATGTGCAGATTTTCAAGGACTTAAAGCTTTTCAAATAGATGTATGCACCATTAGCATTCACTCAGCTATAAAGGCTTTGATCTTCCTTTAAAAGAAGCAAGGGGAAAAGGGGCGTAGAGAGAGAAGCGAGAGAGCGAAGCTGTCAGCAATTTGAATGCTGCCAATTATTACCCCAGTTATAAAGAGCTAATTAAACTCGATTGCTTCCCAGAAGAATCATTTTTACTCTTTTTGTGTTCTCTTTTTATTTGTACTGTAAAGGAACTTGATTATTGATAAGACCCATGTTGGAAGCTGAATTGGTAATGCTTTTCTACAATAATGGGGTAGGGTACTTGGGCCCAGGCTGTACAGTATTTTGGTGTAGGAATTCCAGTTTCAGTCTCAAGCCTTAAGTCCAGTTTCAACAGTTTGCAAATAAAATGTAGTGTTATTAATTTATACTTATTGTCTCTAGCTCTCTTTCTCTATTTTTCCCAAGACATACTACAATCTGCTTATTACTATTTCCAGCAAATGAATAAGTATTTCCAGCTATAAACTCAAGACCTGTGGGATGGTAAATAAACTCATTCCTTATCTCCCCACCTTCATTCATGAGCCTTTTTTTGTAATGACTACTATCTCTAAAATGGTTTCCTTCCTTTGTGTTTCTCCTGCCTCTCTTTGTTTAATCCCTCATTTTTTTTTTCTTTTCAAGATTATTGAAACTCACCCTCAGTTGCTGATTTTGCCCTACCTACATGTGAAAGAACCTTGTGTTAATCGCTGACCAAAATTCCTGTCAAGAAAAACTTAGAGGAGGAAAGATTTAGTTGGGCTCATGGTTTCTGAGTTCAGTCCATGATTTCTGATGGGGTGGCTGAAGAAAGTTGCTCAGCTCCTGGCAGCTGGGGAGAAAGAGGAAATAAATCCTTCTAGGGCAAATCACAAGTGACCTACTTCCTCCAACTAACTAGGTCCCACCTCTCTGTGGTTCATTCGGCTGGGCTGATGGATTAATCCACTGGTGAGGTCAGAGCTCTCCTGATCCAATCATTGCCTGAAAGTCCAGCGCTGATCCTTGCTACATTGGGGACCACGCTTTCTCCCTTGAGTTTTGGGTGGTATATTCCAGATTCAAATCATAACAAACCTCCTCAATATTTCTTTTCTTACTAGAACCTAAATGTTATTGCTGTTAAGATATTTTTCATAGTTTTATGCAATACATAATAATACAGAAAAAAATTGCAAAACAAAATTGTGCAGACTTTTATAGATGGACTATATCACCAAGTGAGCATGTGTGAAAATACCACCAGGTCGAAATGTCCCCCATGGCCAGAACAGTGTCCCTTCATGCCCCACCTCCCAAAACCAATGCTCATCCAACTATTTTGCTCATTTTGTTTCTATGGGATTCTTGTTGTTTATGAGTGTTCTGTATATATCATGCATATTAACTCTTGTTTGTTATATTAGTGACTGTGGTAGCTTTATCATTGCTTTGAACAAAATATCTGACAATAACAACTAGAGGAAGAAAAGTTTATTTGGGGCTCATGGTTTCGGAGGTTCAGTCCATGGTAGGCCAAATCCATTGCTCTGGACCTGAGGTGAGGCAAAACATCATGGTGGAAAGGTATGGGGAGGAAATCTGCTCAACTCAAGGCAGCCAGGAAGCAGAGAGAGACAGAGAGGGAGGAGCCAGTGATAGAATATAATCCACAAGGGCACTGCCCCCGTGACCTACTTCCTGCACCTGTACTCCACCTGCCTACAGTTACCACCCAGTGATACATTCAAATTATTAATCCATCTTAATACAATTAAGTCAACTTCATACAACTAAATCATTTCAAATAAAAATATATTTCTCTGTTCATTTAGGTCTTTTAACATTTTTTCTTAATAGCATTATTTATTTACACAGAGGCCTTATAGGTCTTCCACCTCTTTCACTAGGTCAATTCTAACTCCTTTGAAATATTTCAAAACTCATAAAGGATGAGTGGATAGATAGATGGATAGAGATAGGTAGATATTTAATTACCCAAATATTTATGGATTGTGTTTAGAAAGAGAATAAACTCTGTGTTGAGTGCCACATTTTACAAATAACAGGTTAATTACAATAATTTATTTGCATTCTTGAATTTTAAAATAAAAAAATTAAATCTTTAAATAACGATAGTAGTTTTGTTTATTTCTTTAAATTATATCTATTCTATTTCTTTTTCTTGCTATACTAGTATAGCATGAACACCTGTTACAAGAGAACACTTTCAAGTAAAACTCAAATTCAATAGACATTTTTGGATATGTAGATAAATAAAAGCATAAAACAAAATATTTGTGTGTGTGAGATCATTTTATTTATATTCTCTAGTGGCAATTAGCTAGTTTGAGGCAGACATTGAAGTTTAGTCAAAGGTTGCCTAATTATGATGAAAATATGGGTGGTAAAATAACTTTATTGCAGACTGGAGTTGTGGCTCAGTGGTAGAGTGTTGGGGACTTAAGAACACATTGGCGGAAAGGGTAGAGAACTCTAACTCTTTGGTTGGTTTCCATGCCCTGTTAGGCACCTGACCTAACCTGGAGACGTTCCCCTGATGTGCCATGGGAACCAAAACTACCCTAAGGATAGGGTAGAGGACTCTGCCAATACGATTTGCTCATGCTCCTTATGTGTCCCTGTATTCCTTCTGTTGATTGGCCCATGTCCTCTATAAACGCTGTCCACCTTCTTCAATAAACAAGTCCCAGTGCTGACCTGACGGGGCTCCCTGGTATTTCCTGGGTCTTCTGAAGACGGGGGAGGGAATGCCAGTGACCTCTTACCTTTCCCAATCTCGCCTTATTGCTGAGGCGTGCTTTCCCAGCCTCCTTTGCTGGACAGAAAAGGTTTGTCCTGGGTCAAGGGAGAGCTAAAGACCTCACCCCGGTTATAAGTTCGCGACAGCAGAGTGCTTGCCTAGCATATGTGAAGCACTGGGTTGCATCCCCAGCACCACATAAAAAAAAACTAAATTAACAAAATAAAGGTATTGTGTCCGTCTAGAGCCAAAAATATTTAAATAAAAAAACTGCATTCCTTTTTCAGTAAGATAAGCCTCTGGTGAGAAAAAGGGAATTACAGATATTCTTTAAACAACAAATAATAAAAATAATCTTATTAGCAGCAATTACTAGGTGCCCATTATTCATGATGCACAGTTCTTCTTCCTTTATATCCATTAGACCTCCTAATGGTTCCTAAGGTAAGTTATTAATATTATTTTCAATGACAAATTAAAAAAATATTAAGCACTGGGAGAGTAGGTAATTTGTCCAAGGTCACTCAGCTGGTAAGAATCAGGGTGAGGGTCCCACTGAAGGCAGACCTGTCCTAACTGTTGTGGTCTGAGTTCTGCAACATGACATCACTGGCCTGCAGTATTAGGAGGGGCTTGTCTTGGAGGAGTTCAGCCCTTCTCAGCTGAGGTCCTGGTCGCACTGGATCTCAATGGAGTCAATTGATGCCTTTGGTGTTTTCATGTAAGTACTGTGACCACTGTACATACACTCCACAGGGATAAGCATCTCTCTTGCCATTTACTCAGCAAAGAGGATGGTCTTCCAGGCCCTGGAGACGCAGGAACTTCCATTCTAGTGGGAGAAGAGAAATGAAAAAGAAGAAAATAAATGTACTAGTGCCGTGGAGTGGTTAAGAGCATGGGAATCTGGTCTCACTGCTTTCCAAATGTGTCATTTGGGGAAAATTACTTAAACCCTCTGTACCTCTGTTATTTTCTCTGTAAACTGAGGAGAATAATAGTACCCACCTCTTTGAGGTGTTACAAGAATCCAATGAATGAATATTTGTGAAGATCTTAGAATTGTGCTTCATGTTACATAAGCACCATGAAGACATGTTAAAGTTTTAAAAGTATGCTACTGAATATTTTTAAAATAATTAAGATTAAGAAAATTGGCTTTTACAGTAGTTAAGGAGGAGAGATTGGCATTTTAGGGAAGAAATGATAATGGAAGGTATCTCCAGTAACCTTTCTTAAAAGCAAAGACCTGAGGAAAAGTGAGGACATGAGCCTTGAGGAGCCTGGCATGGAATATTCTAGGCAATGGAAAGAGCAGACACCAGGGTCTTGGGCAGACCTGAGTTTGGAGGACTGGAAGGACGACGGGCCGGGTGCAGAGTCTGGGGAGTGAGGAGAGAGGGTGGAGGAGAGATGAGGTTAGAGAGGCTGCAGCTGGCCACATAGGACACCAAGGTAAAATCTGTCCTGTGTGGGGAAGGAGAATTTTGAGCAAAAGGAGCACTATACTCACTCCATGCCCTTTGAGGGCAGAGGACAGTCATGTTCAAGGACAGAGGAAGGGAAACATCAACCAGGAGTTATTGCAATCATCCATGGGGAGGAGAGGTAGGCTGGCCTGAACGGGCTCAGTGCTGCAGGATCCAGAGGGGAGTGACTGGTGGATACTGGCAGATGTCTCTACTTTAAACCCGAACGTCCCTAACTGAGCTCTTCGTGTTGTCCCCACCACCTACACCCAAACTTACGCCTTTGATGAGCTTCCTCTTCTCAGGAAATGAGAACTCCCTTCTTTCAAAGGTTGAGTTGGATATCCTGAAATCATCTGCTATTGCTGTCTTTCTCGAAAACCATGTCTCTCTCCATCAGTGGGTCACTTGGGTCCACCTCTAAATCATAGCCTGGTATCTACCTGTTCTGTACCACCTGAGTCTAATCCTCTGTTATTGTTCGCCCATATTATTGAAAAATCATCCTTGGGATTTCCCCTGTCTTTCTCCGTGCCTGCTTGAGTCTTTATTGCCTGGAGCAGGAAGAAGGCAGTTTAGACACCTTGGAGGGTGTCCATCCTGTGCTCCTTGCCCCACCTCAGCCTCCAGTGCCCTGCAAGCTGGGCCAGGCTGCTTAGTTCTCCACATCTGGGCCACCTTCTGCTCGCCCTCCACTTCCAACACTCCCTTCCTGTTCCCTGGAAGTTCCAGGCACACACCTCAGGTGGGGGTCTCTCCTCCAGTTGAAGGCAGCTGTCCTGGGAAATCCACCTGACCAGATCTCGTGCATCTTCAGATCCTTACTCCAAGTGACTTTTGTGACGTTTTCTCCAGCAATCCAATCTAAAGATCCAAAATCCTAGCTTCCCACACACTCTGCGTTCTCGCTTCCGACACTTAGCGTTTATCACTGGCATTTGCCTAATAAAGTCTGCATTTTGCGAATTTTGTTGTTTAAGGTCTGTCTTCACCATTAAAATCTGGACTCCCATCAGGCTAAGAATTTCTTGTGGGACTACTTGAGGTCATAATACTGCATTGTAATAATGCCTGACATGATAGAGATTCTTGATAATTATTTATTAACATGGTGAAAAAATTATGATAATGGACCCAACTTCCTAAAAGAAATCCAGACAGCAATAAAATCATATCTTTTATTATCAAATTAATGTACTATTTTTCAGTTTGAGGAAGAGAAGTGAAAAATTAAAAAAAAATAAAAAGTGTAACTTTGGGTTGGGGTTGTAGCTCAGTGGTAGAGCACTTGCCTACCCTGAATGAGGCACTGAGTTTGATTCCCAGCACCACAAATTAATTAATTATTAATTAATTAAAGGTCCATTGACAACTAAAAAAATATTTTTAAGTGTAAGTTTATATCTGAATATATGCATAACAGAACAATCATTCGATTAAGCTAATGCTTATAAAATATTTATAAGCCTCAGGTCTTTTGCCGGAAAAGTCATTAAGCTACATTGCACACACACAAAAATTCAGAATTTGTGTTTTTAGGTTGTTTTTTAATATCTGGTGCAGGCCAACAATGAAGCAGTTTCACTTGCTAACATAATCCCATTCTGTATTCTCACAATGGTGCCACATGCTACATTAAAACACAGGCTTAAAGTGTAACCTCCCCACTCTCCAGTTTTGAATTTGACCATATTATTCATCTTCCTGGACCTCATTTTCTCATTTTTATAATCAAACAAATTGCTGAGCATATTCCCTGCATTAACACACGCAAGCTGCTTGGCACAGTGGTTGTGAAATCACCTACTATGCATTTTAATTATATTAATAACTATTTTATATCTATTTCTAAAAAATTAATTTTAGTAACAAACTAAGAAACTTATGAGGACAGCTATAGTATGAACACATAATCAGAAGAAAGTATTATTGAAAACACAGAGTTACAGAGTTTCGGCAATGGTGTATGGAATCACCTCCACGTTGGTTGGCAGGGATGTTAATTGTTACAATGTTCAGAAAAAATGTGGCCCTAGGTATCAAGAGGCTAAGTAAGAACCATGGAAGATACAGTCAGCTAAAGTCTGAGAAGGGAGGGTTTGTTCAGAAGAGAAATTCAAGATAAAGTTAATAACATAAACAGGGTAGTTTGAGGAAGTTTTAATATAAGACCAAAAGCCTGATTTTCCTGATGAAAGGGTCAGTAAAAACATTTTAGAGATTTATTTTCTTACTGCTCTAAGATCTCTATTGGAAAAGGAGGACGTTGAAGAAAAGTAGATCCTTTGAACAACTGATAGCAAGTGCCTAAATGTTTGGTGACATAATATGAACTGGTGACAATTAATGTGTTTAAAAAGTAAACATTTTAAGAAACACCACAAAGGGAAAAAAAAGTGACCAAAAAATCAAGGTTAACTAGATTTAGGTAAGAAAGAATAAAGCAAACACACTACTTGCTTTGCACTTTGAGTTCCTGTGGTTTTGGGCATTATTAACTACACTGGATCAGGGAGATCAGCATCTTTATTTCAGGGCATGTAATCATAAGCAACAACAATTAGAAACTCAAAAATGTTGCAGAAAGTTTCATTGAAGTTCAAAGTAAATTTGAAAAGTAAAAAATAAAATAAGCAATTTTATATGGAGAAGTCAACTGAATCAAAACCATTAATTTGATTTTGAGAGACTAAATTGAATTATTGAGTGCAGTAATTTAATCCAGGGAGGCTGCTCCTGTCATAAAGAAATTATTGTCTCTTTTAAATAGCATATTTCCTATTAATTACCATTCCTTCCTATTTTGTGCATATAAATTTCATAATGCTGAAGATATTGTGTAACTTTACTTTCAGTTGATGTTTATTTCTAGTAGCAAGTAATTAAACGTAAAACAAACATTTGTTTCAGATACTGATGTTTCCTTGCCACAAATGGGAAATCTGTAATAACAGAAGATTATTCTTACAAGTTTCTTTAACTGAAAATTTCAGTTTAATTAAATGCAGATGGCTTGTACAAGATTAAAATGTTTATCTTTTATCATTTTTGTGTATTAGAAATTAAACCAACTGCTTATCAGCTTGATATTCTTCCTTCAAAGTATACACTTGAATAACAAATTATTATAACATAATAGAGACAAATGCATGTTTGTACCTAAATTGAATGATATATAATTTTCATGGTCATCTCTCTCCCTTTCCAAAAGTCTATGTTGGCATTTTTCCAATTTGCATCTCCTTCATTAGCCCTCCATGAATTGCCCACATGACAGTTATTTGATTTAACCAATTCAAAGGCTTCCTACTGAGAATGTAATCAAGGTCTGCTGATTCAACATCATACTGTGGAGAAAAACTGTTGCAAACTGTATTCTCTCTCAGAATATCATTAAGAACATTTGGATCTTAAAGTTTGATAAAATTTGACACTTTTTCAACTGAAATGTCCAAGTAGGTGAAGATTTACCCATTTATGATGAAAATACTAAGCCTTGACTATTTGCTTAGGGGTAAATGAACATTCAGTATGTGGACTGACTTATTTCATGCAACTTGAATTTTGGAGGTGTGGGATAATTTATCAAAGTACAGTTATAGTATCGCTATGTAATAACTCTAATTAAATTAGTTTTTTGTTGTTGTTGGGGTTTTTGTTTGTTGTTTGGTTTTGCTTGAGATTCTGAGCACTGTTGCATAGTTCTGCACATTTCTAGCAATTAGATATGAAAACTGAGATGTTCCCCAAACACCGCTATATGCTTATTATCCTTTTCCTTTGAAACCAGGAATGATAAAAATGATTTACATATAAACATGCCAACTTTCTATACAAACCTCATTTAAAAATAGAGTATCATGGAAATATACTTTTCTTTTGCATCAATTAGTATCAAGTACCAGATGTGTAATCCCAGTCTTGAGTTAGTCTCAAGAACAATCTATGTTCTTTCTAGGCCTTTCTTAAACTCCTTGTCCATAAACTTCATTATCTGCACCCGCAGAAAGGGGATTGCAGTATCCCTCAAGGAGAAGCTAGAAGTTTCCTTTTAGGGTCTGGCTCAGTCTGGAAACTGCACTACTGATCAGGTGTCAAATTAAACCTGTTTCTAACATTCAGAAAATACTGAGAAAGATGAAGAAGTGGAATCACCAAGAATAACCAAGAACACTATTTTCAAACAATAATCTAAGCTTGCCTCACATATTAAGTGCAATTATAATGAAATGCAATTGAATCTGTAACAGAACCATTTTTTTCTTTCCTGTATGAGCCAAGACTATCCTAAGCAGAAGCTTCCACAGAATATTCATTCTAATGATTCATGAAGAAATTATAATTATTTTAAAATATCAAACTGAGGAATCTAAATAAAATAGTCTTAGAGAGAGAGAGAGAGAGAGAGAGAGAGAGAGAGAGAGAGAGCACTGTAAGATCCAGAATGATATGTTAACAGACCAATGGATCAAAATATAGATATATTTGGATACTTGACTTTTGAGAAAAGTGGTATGGAAAACAAGGGGAAGCAACACCTTTCCAATTAATATTCCCAGAAAGGTGGACATAGACTGGAAAAATAAATAAAGGTCAGTCCCATCTTTCATACTGTTAAAAAAATCATTTTTCAGATTTTAGATTGCATTATAGATACAAGAGGACTACTGCATAAAAGTATCTCCTAAAATAATAAAGGAGGATCTCTTATGAACTTTGGGAAAGAGTTCTTAAACAGAACACAGGATGTACCAATATTAGCTGACTGGTAACGTAGACTACCTTAGCGATAAAATATCATCATGTATCCTATAGCATAGCTTGAAATTCAAGACTCTCATGATTACATTTCCTCATCAATCACTTTGGAGATAATTTTTGTGAATCCACTTCATTCGAACACATACATCTATTTAGCTCATGAGAACAATATCACTTCTCTCTGATGGAAATGCATGCACATGTATACATAAGGCAGGTTGGAACAGTGGAATTATCCAGAGAACATAGTAAGGATTGGTGAGGAAAAGAGGAAAGTGTGCACCTGCAGATAAGAACATGGATGGTAATTTAGATTATTCAACTCTGTATATAAATAAAACATCAACCTAGACTTTCATAAGAAAAAACGAATTTCAAAGTATCATTAGTCATACATCCCCAAAGTGTCAACAGTTAGATCCACTCTGGATCTCAAATATTACCATTTAATCTCTCCCTGAGTTTCAGCACTTCACACATCATATGTGGAAGGTACTTTGGTATGTTTTGGTGCACTTCATCTTTGAGAAGGTCACATGCTTCTTTTAATTTGTCTACTCTAAAGAAACAGTGCTTTGTTGGTAGTGAAAAGGGTGATATTTATTCTTTTGTACGTTAGAGTGTAACATGGTTATCCTCAAATGTAAAAAATGGTCTAAATGTAAAGAAACATTTGGATAAAAAATAAGAAAGGTTTTCTAAGAATTTCTGCCTCATCCAAGTTCAGAGCACTGCCAAGATCCTGTTTCCTTGCCTTACAGGGTGTTGGCGTGAATGACACCAGGTTACCATTCAAATGGAAAGGTCCAGCAGTCTGCTACCCTGCAAAAGCAAAAATGATTTTTAACCACTTTTCATGGTATAATGAGACAATGAAATATAGGGGTTCTCCCCAAAATTCACATCTTGGAGCGCTAACCTCAATGCAGTGGTCTTAGGAGGTAGTTGATAGGGAGGTAATTAGGTTTAGATGAGGTCATGAGGGTACAATCTGTATAACATGATTAGTGCCCTTGTGGGAAGAAGAGAAGACAGCAGACACGTGAGGATACACGAAGGTGGCTACTTGCAAGCAGGGACGGGACCCACCAAGGCGTAGATAGAGTGGCTCCTTGAACATGGACTTCTGAGGATTTAGAACTATAAGAGATTAACATGAGTTTTTTCGGTCACCCTGTCTATTGGATATTTTCATAGCAACCCTAGCTGATTAAGGCCATATTATATGGTAATAAAGAGAGTAAGCATATCTGTCTCTCTTTGAATTTATCTCAATAGCACTGCACCTCCCATATACACATATACACGTGTATGTACATAAGTGCTGTTTCTTCTTTAAACCCATGCTCCAAATGATGCTCAGCAATGGGTTTAAAGAAGAAACAGCTTTTCAAACTAGTGTATGTTTTGTGCAAACTTGTGGTCCACACATCTAGTACTGGCTGAACGGGCAGCTATTGCTCTATGTTAAACACAAAATAAATAATTAACTTCAGGCTTGGACTTTTCTTTCCCTGCCTCTGTACAGACTCACTGTGTACTGAGGTTCTCAGAGTACACAGAGTGCAAGATGTCGTCAGCTCTGCAGCAGTGCAAGGAGTTCCTCCAGGGGCTCTGATGAGATGGAGCTGGTTCTCTGCTACCAGTCCATGTCAATGTCTTCAGTTTTTTTTAAATCCTAAAACCAATAGCAGTTTGGCTGAAATATGACTTCAAATATAATAATTTATCAACTTGCATGATCTAATTTTAAATACATTGGGGGTTTTGCGGATCTTCCAGAAGGAGATGAAATTTCAGTGGATCCTAAGAAATCAAAGTGTATGAGGACAGGAAATTTAAGTAATATTCTAACAGAATGTAGATTCTTAGCAAATGCATGATGTACTGGATTGGATGATATATTTATTTTCACATTCAAAATGGGATAGAATCATCTTATAGACGTTTTTTTAACTCCAAGAGGGTCTGGGGAATAAAGCCCACGGCTCTGCAGCTATTCTAGTAAAAGGATACACAGTCTTGGATAGACTATGGAAATTGTTGGATATCACAAAATAAGAGTTTGGAGGCTGGGATGTGGCTCAGCGGCAGAGCACTTGCCAAGCATGTGTGAGGCACTGGGTTCGATTCTCAGCACCACATATAAATAAATGAATAAAATAAAGGCCCATAAACATGGAAAAAACATTTGAAAAAAATAAGACTTTGTTTTCCCACTTACCTATTGATGTCTAATACACCTCCATAAAACACAGGGCTTAAAAATAGGATTTATAATTACTTCTTATGCATGGTATGAACTTTGAGTTACTTAGAATTCCTGTAGCTATAGCCCATTCATGGATGGGTGGAGTCATCTGAAGGCTCCACTGAACTGAGGACTCACGATGGTCCCTCCCGTGGCTGGCCATTGATTCTGCCACTCAGGACCCCAGGCCTTCCTATTGGTGGAGCCTGCATGTGGCATTTCCATTGGCTTCTGCCTCACACCGTGTGGCAACTGGAATCAAAAAGCAAGTAATCCCACAGGATGGTGAGTATGCATCTCCAGGGTCTTAATGTCACTGGACTGGTGTCTGAGAAGGTCCCTGCCGGCAGGCAATGGAATCGCAACTCAACCCAGGCAGGTTCTTGACTTGTGCCACTGAAGGACATCAGGACACATTAAAAGTAGGGCACACGCAAATATTTATTAAAGGACAACAAAGCAAAGGCATGCACACCGCAAGGCAGGTGAGGATGACCCCGCCTCTCAGAGAACAGAAGATACAGGGTGGACCCAGGTTGCTCCCTGATTATATATAGGTTTTTCCTGGGAAGTTAAGTGCTAGTTCCCAAGCGAACTTTTATGAAAATCAAATCTCGGGTCAATCATTTGACATTTGAGGTTCAGAATGTTTCTTCCTGGTTAAGCAGTCTCGCCATGCCTCAGTCATGGATGCACTGTGTAGGCTCTGGAGTCTGGTGACATTTAAGCTGATTGTGGTTTTGTCTAGTTGATCTGGTACAAGCACACTCTGGAGGTTTTACTCACCTAGGCCAAGAGACAAGTGTGGCAGTCATACTCACATATTTGGGTCTCCACCTAGTCAGGGTCTCCCTAAGAACCACCTATCTCATAAGTCCTGAGACGAAAACCTAGTAGAGTCTCTTAGCTGTTTTATATTGTTGGTAAACATGTCAGAAAGCCCTCTTGTGCTTTTGGGAAAATAAAACAGTTTCTACTTCTTAGGGGCAGAAATTTTAAAGAATTCTTGACCACCTCCAATCCACCATCATTTTCTCTCTGGTTACATGTTTGTGGTATGCCCCACCCCACCTCACCCCAAAATGCTTTCACTCAATCTCAAGACCAAGTTGCATACCAATACAGAGTTGGCTCAAAGAACTGACTCTCATCATTAGATACGCTTGTTTTGACGCTGCTTGAGTGTCGTTTTTTTGACATTGATTCCTTTCATTCTGAAATCATGCAAACTACAATGATAAATAATTTGCTGACCACCTCCAAACCAAACCAAACCAAACAACCAAACCAAACACTGTACAATAAAAAGACAGAGGCAGCTTCCACAGCAGACCTTCCGTTTCATGGAGGAGAGGCACAGGAACATGTCACTGTTACACAGAGACTCTGAACTTTCATCTAGAAGAGGCCATCAGATCCTTGGTTAGGGCTGAGCTCTGTTTCATGGGAACATGATCTCATGTTATGTCATCTGAACTATCCTTGACCCATGTTTGCAACCACATGGGCTTGTTAGTAGACTTAGGGTCTCTTTAACATTTTTTCCTCAATGTTCTTTTTGTTCAGATCTACTGTGGCTTCTGCAGATATAATGTCTTTGCAGGTTTCTGTTTATGTTAGGTTACTTGGTTGGATAAGTTCTTCTGGCTTTTTTTTTTTTTTGAAAACCCATGTGTGAGACTTGTGTAAGGAACTTTAACAAGTCCTCTGCTTTACAAGAGTTCAACAAGGTGATCTCTCAAGGTCCTGTGGCCTCTGGCCAGCTGAAAGTCCATGTTTGCACTACCATAGAGGTCTCTGAGTTCTTAACAAGGGATCTTTCCACTCTATCCTGAAGCCATGTTGAATTGGAAGCATCTGGTGTTGGAAGAGAATATGGATGAGATGTAGATCAATTTTCAAATCCAGGAAGTCCTTGCTCCTTTATCATACACAAAAGCTGCTCTCTTCCCTCTTTAGGGGATACCTGTCTGTCATGTTTTCTCATAGGTATCTGGGAGAGATGAGTTGTAATCTAACTGGAAGCCTTTGGAGCCAGAGCCATGAGTTTGGGGAGTATTCTTTCCCATCATTGTCATATTTTTCCAACTATATCACAAGGACACAATTTTCTCTAGCCAGCAACTACAAATTCCTGTGCTTCCCAGCCTTTGCCACTAGTCTTCTAGATACCCTTCTAGACTTTAAGAATCACTTATACCTATTCCACTTTGCTTGTCACGTAAGGAAATTCAGTGGTATTTCCAGATATGCTCTTCCACTTAATTTGGAGAATATAATGCTAAGAGAAGTTAGCCAATCCCAAAAATCCAAATGCCGAATGTTTTATCTGATATAAGTAGGCTGATTCATAGTGGGGTTGAGTTAGGGAACATACGAGGAGTAGAGGAACTCTAGAAAGGTCAATGGGGAGGGTGGGGAAGGGAGGGAACAGGGGGCTATGAAGGGAAAAACAAAAGAAGATGGTAGAATGAGATGGATATCAGTATCTTAAACGCATGAGTGAAGACTTGAATAGTATGAATATTCATTGTGTTCAAATAGTATAACATTAAAGGTGTTCTATATATGTAATATGAAATGTAATGTATGCTATTTTTATAAATACAACGTTGGAAAAAAAGTATAGTCACATTTTCTGGGGAAAAATTATATTATTTGCAACTCAAATTAAAGCCTTAAAAGAATGCAATTTTATCTCTTACTACTTTGGGTTATAAATTAAAGCAGGGATCATCCAGCTGAGTCTCTGCTGCATGTGGGATTGATTGACTCAGGCCACTCCAAGATATCTAGCTGGTGGATGGATAGTTTACAGAAATTGAGCCGCTTCTCTTTTTGCCTGATGACTTGTCAAAAATGTAGACAAGATGGGCTTGATTTGGACTAGCAAAGCCTGCCTCCAAGCATGCTTGTTGGAACAGTCTGGCATTTTCTATGGAGGATGAGGCCTCTTGAGGAGAAAGTTCCCCGAGACAGACATTAAAATTGCCAGTCTGTTTGGTTAAGGCCTGAAGCTGGACATTAGCATAGTGTGACTTCATCATATGATGGGTGAAAATAGCCACATATGCAAAGGAGAAGGGTTTGTTCAGGAATTACTGCCCTGTTTAATCCATCAATTCAGTTGTTTTGGAGGTTGTGGTCACAAGAATTTATCATTAGTACGAGAAACTAGAACAGCATGTATAAATAAAAATATTAAACTAGGAAAGTTCCTGACAAAGAGATTGAGCTTTAACCCTAAAAGCAATGGGAAATACATCAAAGGTATCTTGTTGTTTGACAATTATAAATGCTTATATAGGAAATTAAGAAATTTGTTGGTGACAGAAAAGGTAAATAAATAGGATCTTGAGGGAAAGGTAAATTCAAATGAAGATGGATAGCATTGTGTTTTTAATGGCAGGGAGAGTTACTTATAATTTGGGGATTTGAAGAAGCAGCCTATATAGGAGGGAAGATTGACTAAGGGGCTAATTTGTGGGACAAGGTCATGGAGTACAACCAAGAGAAATAACACCCTGCTGAAGATGGTGGGAGCCGTCCTCCATGGAAATAAACTTTCTCTTTTTCTTGAGTCCAGAAAAATGTTGAAGAATGGAGAAAATATCAATAATTTTGAATTGGGGTGTGGTGGGCTGAAAAAATGCCTCTTTCTCTGAAGGATACCCAGGCCTTAAGCCATGAAACCTGTGAACATGGACATATGGCAAGAAAGGGTCTTGGCAGGTGTCATTAATTTAAGGATCTTGAGATGGGGAGATTTTCCTGTATTATCTGAGTGGCCCCTAAAAGCAATCACACATATCTTTAAAAGAGGGAGGCAGAGGGAAATTTTATCAAACGCATAGAAATAATTAATGTGAAGACAGAACAGAGAAAGCCATGACATTGCTGGTATAAAAATATGAGCCTGTGAAACCACAAGCCAAAGAATGCTGACGGATCCCAGAAGTCAGAAGAAGCAAGAAGAAATTCTCCAGAGCCTCCAGAGAGTGTGGCCTTGCTCAGCCTTCATTTTGGCCCTCGGACTCCAGAACTGTGAAAGCATAAATTTCTGTTCTTTTGAGACACCAAGTTTATGGTAATTTGGTCCAGCAGTCTCAGAAAAATGTCAGAGGGGACTAGAACTAGGCTGTCATACTTTGGTATTCCAGTTTTCGAAATCCTGTAGGTTAAGTTTTATATAGTTTTGTTAATACATTTCCAGAGATAGGCTTAGTGCTAGGTTACAATTCAGACAGGGGCATTAGAGCAGCCTGCTTGGGCCACCATAACCGAATAGCAGAGACTGGAGGCTTCCACCGAAGTTCATTGCTCACAGTTCAGAAGCTCAACAGCTCAAGTGCAAGGTGTGGGCCTGGTGGTGTCAGGTGAAGGCTCTCTTCCTGGCTTTCAGATGGCTGCCTACTCCCCGCATCCTCACATGGCTGAGAGCTCTCTGGCATCTGTCCCTCTTCCTTGAAGGTTACCATTCTTATTGGATTAGGGTTCTACCTTTATGACCTCGTTCAATTTTTCTCACCTTCTCACAGGCTCTATATCCAAATAGTCTCACTGAAGAATAAGACTCCAAAATGGAAATTTTGGAGGAGACACAGTTCAGTCTATAGATTTGGAGCCAAAAGTACTGGGTTCAGATCCTGATTCTGCTACTTGTTCACTTGCACCTGATAATTCCAGGCAAATTTGTTATTCCCTCTAAGCCTTAGTTTTGCAAAACATAGAAATGAAGATATAATTTACAGAATCATTGGGAAGATAAAAATACAATATATATAAAGCAGTGAGTATAGTGCCAGATTTTATTAAAAATATATGTGTGTCTCAGTGCCATGTGCATGCTTGTAGGGGGTAGTGCACGTGGATGGCCTGGAGGCATGCAGAGTTAAATTTGGGCTTTGGAATTAGATTCTCTAGTGTCAATTTCTGGCATTACTGTTTTTCATATTCATGAATTTGGACAAGTTAGCTTTTCTACATCTCAGTTTTATTCTCTGTGAAATGGTAATAATTATGGAATGTGGTTTATGAAATTGCTTTGTTGATCATGATATTGTATAATGATGTCACTGTCATGCATTTATAAAATTCCTGGAGCCAATTCTGTGCACTGACCCTTTCTGCAGTAGTCTAGTTTTTATGAATTATGAGACATAAAGTCTTTCTTCATTCCATAAAAAAAAAAAAAACATTTCATTTTAATTAGAATCATCCACTATCTATATGTTAAGTCTATTCCAGAGAAGATGATCTCCCACAAAAGATTTGAGAAGGTCCCCAAATCTCTAGCTGGGCTGATTCATGGAGATATTTCTCTGTACGAAATCAATTGTTAAAGACTGGGAGAAGGGGCTGGTGATTTCAGGTGCATGCCTTCCAGCAAAATATAAGAAAGCACATAAAGAAACAGGAAAATAAAGCTCAATAAATCTAAGATGTGATCCTGAAGAAATGGAAATGTGTGAATTATCTAACAAAGAATTCAAAAACCTAAGACAAAGAGAAACTTGAGAGCAGCAAGAGAAAAGTGACTTTTCACACACAGCATAACCTCCCTGATAACATCAGCAGCTTCTCTGCAGAAGCTCTGCAGGGCCGAGGGAGTTGAAGTACTAAGAGGTGACAAAACACATTGTAGACTAAGTCTACTTTATCTAGAAAGACTATTTTTAAAAAAGAGAAAAAAATTACCATGTTAGATAAGCAAAAGTTGACAGATTTCATCAACAATAGGCTATAAGAAGTGCTAAAGGGAGTGTTCCAAATTGTAATGAAAGAATGTCGCATAGTGCAAAAGTTTTTGAAAATAGAAAACCCATTAGTAAAGGTAATATAGAGACCAATACAGAATTCTGTAATACTACAAAATCACTTTTGTAATCACTACAAAAGTGATGCAAAAATCACTTAATTCTAGTATAGAATTTTTTTTTTTTTTTTTTGTGGTACCAGGGATTGAACTCAGGGGCACTCAACCTCTGGGCCACATCCCCAGCCCTTTTTCGTATTTTATTTAGAGACAGCGTCTCACTGAGTTGCTAAGTGCCTCACTATTGCTGAGGCTGGCTTTGAACTCGTGATCCTCCTGCCTCAGCCTCCCAAAGTGCTGGGATTACAGGCATGCGCCACCGCGCCCGGCTTAGTATAGAATTTTAAAACCCAAACCAAAAAATAACTATAAAATTATGTTAAAGGATATAAAAGAGATGTAATTTATGATATTGATAACATATGTGTGTGTGTGGGGGGGTGAATGCCTTGTATGTACTCTAAATTGAATTGTTATCAATTACTATCAAGGTGATTGCTATGGTTTATATCATTCCCACAGTGACTATGAAGAAAGTACCTACAGTAGAAACACAAACTCAAATGAGAAAGGAATCAATGCTTGTCACAACAATAAAACAATGAAACACAAAGAAATCAAAGGAGGAAACAAAGGGCAGAGAAATCAACAACATAGCTACAGAGTCCTCTGTTACTAGAAATTGTTCTAAATATAATGGATTATACTCCCCTGTCTCTTAGAAGAATGGTGGCAGCTGAGGCTGATGGGAGGGGAAATGGGGAACTTGTTCAATTGTTACAGAGTTACACTTTCACAAGATAAAATGATCTTAGAGATTTAAGGCACATTTGTGTGCTTTTAGTTAACACAACTGTATTTTACATTGAAAAATGTTTACAATGGTGCATTTTATGATATTTATTTTTACACATACACACACACACAATCATGTTGGTTGATGGGGTAAGCAATATCCAAATCGAAATGGCCTGTCTGAAAATGTTTCTTTTCAACTGAGGGACTCTGGGGAGACACTGTGGGTTCTTCAAGTTGTCTTGCGTCTCCTTGGAGAAATGAGCACAACCCCACAAAAAGATAGCAATGATATGGAAAATACTAAGAGCCAAGTGGCCATCCAGCCAATGAGTGTCACCACTGAAGGAAGTCTGAGGGCTTGGTGACAAGGCCCTGGGCTCACACATCAGGCAGATCTGGGCTTTAATTCTGGTCTTGATACATGTCTTTTGTAAAATACAGGACAAAGGTATATTAGTCTCTGTCCAGTAAAAAAGTGGCCACAATAAAACCTGCTTCTCAGGCTCCTAGTGTGGACTAAATGAAATGCTTAGATGACGTGCCTGGCCTAGGATGTGACTTACAGAGTGCCTAGCAATTAAGGCCATTCTCATTAGAAAAGGAAAGAAGGAAGAGTAAGACAAAGAGGGCAAAGCACCCTGTGGGACTCGGTCATCACACACTGAGGTCCTCAACAGGAGAAGCACAGAGTCCAGGCTCCTAAGATGCTGGACCTCCCACTGCCAGAAGGGGAGGCAGAAGGGGTCTGAGAAAGGAAGCTGGGCTGCCAGCGCCCCACGGGAAGCCGCACCAGCGTGGGTGGGTTTGAGACCAGTACAAAGAGATGGCTTCAGCTAACACCACTGCCCTTTCAAACATCCTGATGAAAGGAAGACAGAATAAAGGACTTGTAAGCCTCGGGGATCTGGTGAGGAAGAGCAAGGAATTAAAAGCACCAGAAGCACGCGTCCTTTGTTCCTCAGGCTTCCAGTTGTCTAGAAGATGCGATTTGCTAAATATAGGTGAAATTGCACGAAAAGCAAAGTGGGCTTTAATATCCATAGGGAAGGGGCGCGAATCACTTGGGCTTAATTCGCCAAAAGGGAGGAAGCAAACCATGCATTTCAGGTCACCAAAAATTAAGCCCTTGATTTTTCCACTTGTTTGACTACAAGATAAAACAGCTCAGAGCCGGGGGCTGTTTGGTTCTATTACTTTGCTATTTGCAAATGCAAAATGTTTCTATAGAACATGATTATGGGGTGTGAAATTTTTGGCTTCTGACTGAAAATGGACATAAGTTAGTATCACCAGCTTGGAAAAATATGCCTTCCCTAATTTCCCAGCCCATACCCAGTGCAGTTTTCATGCATTATCTTTTCCAAGCAAAGGAAAACCTTGTGGATGGCTAGAAGAGATAAGTACATGTGGGAGTCACTGGTTTTTTTTTTTTTTTTTTTTTTTTTGATTACCTTATTTTTTGATCACCTCGTGCTTTTCCTTTTTTCTCTTAATAGTCTTCCTTTATAAAATGGTAAGTTTGCTTTATAGTTAAAAAAGAATGCTGTTTAATACTGTCAGGATAAAATAATCAGAAATTGAATTTTAGGGATTTTACCCTCCACTTAGGTAGACACTGTATGTTGTGAGTAAGGACTGATTGTTTTTAAAGCATCCATATATTTGTGTGTGTCTATCGTCTATCCATCTATATCTATGTATCTATAGATAGATACACATATGTATATACATAGCATCTATATATACACATAAAGCATGAATGTATGCATATATATGTATATATACATATGTATACATATGCATACACACACACACAGAGAAAGAGAGGGGGGGAGAGGGAAAGGCTAGTGTTCTTCCACTTATTAATTGAAGATATTTCTTAAGCACCACTTGATGCCATGAACTCAACTGAGTTTAGGATTTATGATCAGGCTTTCTTGCTTCCTTGTCTGAGAGTCCACATTCTAGTAGGCAGAGATAATAAACAAGTGAACGCATAAGTCAATTGAATAAACAGAAATTGTGAATACTGTAATGAAGGAAATAAAGAAATGTCGTGATAGGAAGGTAAAGCATCACATCATCTACTTAGATAAGCTAATCAAGAAATAACCTTCTGTAGAAGTGCTGTTTATTCTGGGATTTTAAGGAAGGAAAGAAATTAAACACGAGAGAACTTTGGGTGAGGGCTCAAGGGGACACAACAGACAGGCAAGAGGCCCCAAGAGGAAGGTTTTGATGGACAAGCTTGCAAAGGGCAGAATTCTAAGATGGCTGCCTGCCAAGATTCCTTCCCCCAGACTATCCAGTCAAACGCTAATCTGGTTACTGTGGGGAAGGGATGTTTTATATTTAATGAAACTTGCAAATCATTTCATCTTAAAGCTCAAACATCATCTGGGTGGACATCACACAATCTGGTAAGTTGTTTGAAAGCTGAGTTCTCCCTGGATGGTGGCAGAAATCAGAGGAATGTGTTCTCCATGGCCTTGAAAAACAAATCGAACAGTTAAGTTCTGGACTTCTTGGTGAAGAGAGGTGCCACAAGCAGCTGAGAGAGACCCTGGTCCACAGAAAACAAGGCAGCAAGGGGCCTGGTCCTACGACCACAAAGAAATTAATTGTTCCATGCACTCGTGAGCTTTGGAAAGGACCACTGGCCATGAGGAATAAGGACCGGTGGGCACCCAGATGTCAGCCTGTGAGGCCTGACACAGGATCCAGCTAAACCGTGCCGGAGTCCCAGGCCATGGAAAATGTGAGGTATAAATGAATTAATTTGAATTGATAAATTGGAAGCCAGTAAGCATGCTGCGATTCATTACAGCTGTGCTGGAAACGAATCACCGAGCTGTAGAAAACAACAGGAGGTACTGTGACTCTAGTCTCCTGAGCGCAGAGGCATAGCCTGAAATGTGACTGGCAAGGCTGCTGGTGACAGTTAACAAGTCACATGAGCATTTCCAACACAACTGACTTACAACTGTCAAGCACTGGCTGGATTACATGACTCTGCTGAGCATTGTTCGTATATGATCCATTTTTAAAACAATTTTCATCCAAAGCAAATCAGGCTCTGTGGCATGTAATGGGCAGTATTAGACACTGAAGATGCAAAGGTAGGGATAACCTGGACAGCAAGGCAGAGAGCGATAATCAAGATCATCAGAACATGCAGACACAGCGGCATTGCAATTTGTTAAAAAAGGTATTGACAAGGAGTGTGTATTTGAAATAGGTAGTCATCTCTCCATTGTGTCTGCTCATGTTAGAAGGGGTGTGGGGCCTCCAGGGGCTATTTCAGAAGGGCATAGTCCTGCTTGTGAGAGCTCTGCTCCCAAGACCTCATGACCCTTCAAAGTCCCACTCCAAATTCAGAGCCGGTTTCAGCATGTGAATTAGGTGGAGATGCAAGCAGGTAGTATAACAACAGACATTTATTGGTGTATTTATGATTAAAATGATATGGTACCAGATCTGGCATTTATTAATTGCATAAATCTAAAGTTTGAAAGGAAAGGAAATGATGGAGGACCTGAGAGAGTTGTTTTATATTTTTTACTGAGTTTTATGAAGACATGACATGATATTGAGGAAGTCATTTCAGATAGATTCTTGATGTTTTTAGAAAATTTCAAGTGGTCATGTTTGTGTAATATGTGAGACTGACTGTGGGTTGGTGTGGACATATATATCTGGTCCAGATGTCAAAGTCCTCAGTTACTCAAGCAGCCTGCAGGCACTACTGAGCGTGTGAAGGGAGTGTGTCCTTATCTAGCACTTCATGACTTTTTTCTCTGGCAAGTGACTGTTCTTTTCCAATCTCAAAAACAGGTTTTGCTAAGTTCTAAACACTCATCTGCTCTCTGTAGCACTTTTCTTTTGTTTCTTTCTTAAACATGAATCCATTTGCATTTCTTTGTTCAAAATGTCATAACAGCTATTCAATTTTATTGACATAAGCATAAACCCTTTAACACTGATGTTCATGAAGCTCCTAATTTTCCTGCTATAATATGGTAAGAAATATTTAAACGTGTTAATGATTATATTACTGTTCATGGTAGTACAGGCAGACTCACTGTGCTTTACCTGGCTTATATTTTCGGGTTCAACAACCTTGCTATAGTATATTCCACTTTGAATTAAGTCCCAGTATTTAAAGCAGTCCATCAATTTTAATTTAATTAACTGATTAAATTGGAGTGTGGGAAGCAGCCTTTTAGTACAGTCTCCTTTGCTTCATACCTCCTTCTCCTCCCAACAGCCCCTGACACATCTCCCTCGATGCCTAAAGGTCCAGATTACAGTTTTAAGACCACCCTTTATGATATTATGGCCTTGTTTCTGCTTGTGATATTCCCTGTTTCAACCATGTACTCCTTTGGGTTAAAGGTTGAGTTATAAATTTTTTTTTATCTTATTGATGAGTATTAAATATGCAGTTTATCACATTTCTGTCTCATTTTATAGTGACTTTGTCAGCTACTAATTTGCTCTTGTATGCCTAAATGCAGAAATGCAGAAATCACCCATTTGACCAAAATCAACAATTTCTTTCTTTTCTCTTTCTGAATTTTTTTTTTTTTTTTTTTTTTTTTTTTTTTTTTTGTACTGGGGATTGAACCTAGGGGTGTTTAACCCACTGAGCCACATCTCCAGCCCTTTGTTATATTGTATTTAAAGACAGGGTCTTGCTGAGTTGCTTAGGGCCTCGATAAGTTGTTGAGGCTGGCTTTGAACTCCTGATCTTCCTGCCTCAGCCTCCTGAGCTGCTGGGATTATAGGAGTGTGCCACCATGCCCAGGTCTGACAATTTCTTTCACTTCTATGCATGTAACGATCTGGAAATATTTCTTCTGCAAATTAAATATTGTATAGGCACTCTTTCTTCCAGATGATTTATAAGAATCTTAAATAAAACTAGACACAGCAGACAATTATGGAAGAGAAATGAGGAGCACATAACAAGACAAGATCTTGTTTATCTTTACTCTTGTTTCAAATATTTTCTGTCCATGAAAAAGTTTGATTTACTCACAGATCACGGGAATTTGATTGTTTATTAGGTCTGTAAAAATCTAGAGATCTAGAGGTATTGTGTTTTTTTTTTTTTTTTTTTCAAAGCCTTTCAAGAATAGAGAGGCTGAGTCTGGTGTGCATCCTTGTTTACACGTAGTACACTACCAGAAAAACTACAAACCTATATCACATTGCTTTTCTAAGGAAATATAGAGTTAAATAATAGACAGTAATTAAATGAATGTCATAACTACATGAAAAAAAATTTGTGGTAGATGAAGCTAATTTAAGCCTTAAGAATAAAAATTTCCTCCTTATAGTTTATTACTTTTGAACATAAATCTGCCAAGCTGAGTCTGAAAATTGATCAATACATTCTGTTACTTATGTACCAAACTAAGTAAATAAATAAATAAATAAATGTAGTTCTTATGAAATATAAATTTCAATTTCAAATTAAGAAAGAATGACAGTTTCTTCTGTTTTTAATTTTAAAATATTATATTTTATATACCTTGCCATTCTAAGTGGGAATGCTTAACCATGGGATGAAAATAATTTTTGTGAATTCTTACTAGCCAAAAGGCCTCCACTTGTTTATGATATGCATTTTGATTACTACAGTATCATTTTTTTTTCTTACTTTTTCTGGTTTCTCTACCCCAGATTAATATTTGTATCTGTAGATTGCATGAGAGTTAGCAGCTGGTAACTCTTATGACCTTGAACATGCTCCATTAGCTCTCTGTCCTTAGCTTACTCCTCTGTGATAGGGGAGCAGTGTTATCTTGCCTAAGGCCTCTCTGTGAGGATGACCAAACAAGCACACACGAAGCCCTCAGTGTCGCTCCTGGCACATAAGCTCTCAGCAATTATTAGCTACTGTTATATATTCCTGTTTGTATAATAGAAAGAAGGTGTGTGTGTGTCTTCAACGATGTAAAGTAACATTTTGAATGTTGGTGTCCTTCATGCTAGACAGGGAAACACTGAGGGGGATGTGTGGCCACATTAAAAGGCATCCTGGAATCCCCGGCCTTGCGCAGCGCCTGGCTCAGAAGCGAAGCCTGCTGACCACGTGTGGAGTCAGTGAATCCCACAGAACTGGTCAGAGCAGGACTGTGTGACTTGGCAGGATGCTGGCTGTCCACTTCTGCGATTTCATACAACTTATTTGTTGTTTGGTGTACACTGGTATGGTATTTCATTTAATTCATTTGCAATGAGGGTTAAAATTTAAGAGTAGTTTTATACACTTTGATTTGGATTGCTAAGAGTATAAACAAACAAAAAAATGCAGGGAACCACATTTCAACAAATTTTTCTTATGCAATTGTATGATGTGACACTTCAATAGTTATAACCAATAAGAACTGCATATTTTAGTGTGTACGTAATTTTTACTATAAAATGTATATGAAACAACAATAAAATGTCACTAATGTCACATTTATTCCAAATATATAGCACATAAAAAACAGAGTTGAAAACATCTGTATCTAAGACTTTACATTTACTTTTTGCTCCCTGCATTTAAAATTTTGTCTTTAGACTTATTGTATTTTTAAGTACCTGACTTTTTATGAGATTATAAATGTAAAACAAAACATTTTTCATGAACAAAGTGATGTTCTCATTTATTTTGTTTACTAAATATATACTTCATGTATTATTTGTGATTATTAATTAATCTTTCAGCATTTGTCCATTTTGTTGACATTAGAAATACATGGTTTAAACCAAACACTGTCTTATAAAAAGCAGTCTTTCATATTGTTATGCCTTCAGAATTAATGCTATGTCTCATAAGCAAAATATTTACATATAGTGTACAACTAAGAACTTTCAATTATAACCTCATCTACATTATAGAAACCATTTATACAACATGACACAGAAAATGTATGTTTGCAAAGTGAAGATCTGCCAAATATTTATGTCACATTTGCAGGGTTGTCTGAATGTGTAATGGAAAAACCCATCACAGCAAATAACCAGTGTTAGTGTCACGATGCCGTGGGAACACATCCTCTGAATTTCTTGACTGTGGGTTTCTACCATCTCAGCTTAACACTGACATAACGTTACTCTGCACAGACTTACATGCACAGGATCCTAACAGGAGTGTGTGTGTGGATGCACAAGTGTGTGTTCATGCGTGTGGGAGGCCTATAATATCACGAAGTCCTGTACAGCCAGGTGAATCTAAGGTGATTATCACCAACAAGTGCAGGGAAAGTGGTGTCCTAAGACTATTTGGAGCCTAAGATAGATACTAAAGTTAAAAGAAAGTTATTACCCTCACATACTGTTTTTACATATGAAATAGATTAATTTTAGTGGGTTGGCAACCAATGAATTCTTGCAATCAATCAACTGTCAATCTACTAAATTTTTATTAGCTTCCTTAGACTTTGGTTTCAATTAATATTCTCTGAGGGAAACAAAACCATTGCTCCACAGCAATCAATTTTCTGTCATATATTCAATATGTTCAGAAATTTAAATGAATATTGTATTTCATTGTTTAAGTGTGCCCTTGAGTTAGAAATGTAACTTTTGAATCAAAGCCACAAGCCACCTTCTCTATCTAGTCACTAGCAAGTAGCAAGATAGCATCATAAAATTATATTAAGTCTATTTTTTCATTAGGTAAATTTGCCATATTTTAAATTTCTGTTTCTAAATGTCAACATGAGGATGACCTTGTAGGGAAACTAACAGCATTAGTATTTGGATTTTTATTTTAAATTATTTCCTTATAGATCTGAACTTGAGCAAGGTTTGTGTTGTTATTCTGAAAAAGTAATATACTTAAGCTATTATTTTTAAATATGAAATTTGAGTTAAATAAACATGCAATGGACCAAATTTCTCATAAGGACTTTGCATAGTTCACTTCAACAAACATTTCAGGAGTGTTGGCTAAAGGGAAGGCAAATTAGATCACTGAGTCATAGAAGCAAAAATGGCAAAGAGTTTTGAGAGGTGGAATGGCCAAAAAGTCACACACTCCCCGGGGCTGAGATTTTACCACCTTAAGCATCATGAGAGTAGTGGTTTCCACCTGTGATGTGACCAGAACCATCAAGGACTGGCACAAATACAGTGGCCCCTCCCTAGGCTCTGTAAGGAATCTGAGTCTGTGGCTTTTATTAATTGTCCAAGTGATTTTTATACACAGCTGTGAAGAACCGGTGTGTCAGAGTGCATGAGCCCTCTCAGGAGGTGCAGAGGAAACTCCAGTCTGAGAGTCTAAGGAGTGAATGGAGCTTAGACAGTTCCTCTGACATGGAAGCCCGTGGATACGTGGAGTAAGGGAGAAGGCACCGTACAAGGTGGTCTGGCCAAGGGTGGTGCACATGTGAGAGAAGAGAGAGAGATGGGGAGAGGGGTTCAAGACCAGGACCCACCCAAGTGCTAAAAACTAGGTGACAGGGATCTGGATCTGAGCTCCATTGCTGGTGAGAGAGCTTGAGAGAAAAGGGCAATTTCTTCCATCAAGGCAGAAGGAAGAAGGGAACGAGTGAAGACAGCAAGTTCCAGAAGGTAAGGGCGATCTGCAGGGACTTGTGTGAGTTTTTCCTCATCTGTTGGAATGTCAGTTGGTACAGACAGCAGAGCTGGATTCCAAAAGGTCACAGCAATGAGTTAAAGGAGTCTGGTTTTGAGGGACTCTATTCTATTGCCCTGGTGAGAAAACCTCATTAGCCATTCTGTGCCATGTTTAAAACGTACTGAAATGCAAGAGACACTCAGTAAATATTAATTATTTTTTATCATAGAGGATTGAAATATAAACTTTCCATCCTGATTCCATTTCACAGAGGTCAGCAGAGACTGTTCTCCAGACCATTCATTCTTAAAGTTGTCAGACACCTAAACTTCATAGAACAAGCCTGAGAAGGGCATACTGCTTAGAGTGTGTAATCTGGAGTTCCATTCCATGATGGGAATAAAACTGTACTTCTTTGACTTTCTTAGTTCATATTCTTTAAGGGCCCTTGTCCATCTACGCTGATCTGAACATTTTCTTTGCTCAGAAAAGTAGAGTGGTTTTACCAGAGACATTGGGTGAAGATCAATGATCAGCCGGGAGTCTCAAGATGACTTTCTAGGTACTTGACAACAAAACAGTTTACAGGTTTCATGGAAAGCAAAGTAGTGGCCTTTCAGTATAACTTGTATCCTGCTTAGCGTAAGTGGGGATAGAATTCTACCATGGTAGTGGTAGTATTATAGTTTGGATGTGAAGTGTCCCCAACAGCTCATGTGTGAAAAATGCAAGAAGGTTCAGAGGAAACATGATTGGGTTATGATAGCCTGAACCCAGTCAGTGAATTAACCCCCTGATAGGATGAACTGAGTGGTAACTGGAGGCAGGTGGGGTGTAGCTGGAAGAGGTGGGCATTGGGGGCGTGCCTTTGGGGTACATATTTGTATCTGGTGAGTGGAGTCTCTCTGATTCCTGATCATCCTGTGAGCTGCTTCCCTCCGCCACATTCTTCTACCGCGATGTTCAGCCTCACCTCAAGCCCCAGGAATGGAGCCTGCTATCTGTGGACTGAGACATCTGAAACTATGAGCCTCCAAATAAACTTTTCCTCCTTAAAATTGTTCTTGTCAAGTCTTTTTGTCACAGCAGCGAAAAAGCTGACTAAAAGAGACAGAGAACTCAGGGTTAGATAAGAATATGAAGAAATAGAGAAAAAGCAAATTTCTAATCCAGGGGAACAATGGGAATGGAAGCAGGGACAGATAGTGGACAGGAGGGTGGGCGAGGGAATGGGAATCCCACAGGCCTTTTTATCCCCAGTCTGCGATCCTCGAGTTGGGACTGCGGAAGTCTGAGGGGGAAGCCAAAACCAAAGCAGGGTTTCCCACCTGGGACTCTGAGGGGAGTCAGCCTCGCAGGACTCCCTGGTTATAACTGATGAAGGCCAATTTGACTAAAATCACTAGTTCTGCATGGCTGGGCAGAAGCAGGGCACATGACTGGTTCCTAAGACCCACTCCTTCACACTCACATTCCTACTGGCATGGAAAGCTCAAAGTCCACGGTGTCCTGGAGCCTTTGCTTGCCATGATGGGCTGGTGACTTTACCAGAGGGCAGGGAGTGCCCAGTGAGAAACGATTCTGTAGAAAATGTCGGAAGCAAAAGCCCGGGAGAATCCCAGGGAAACCTCAGCACTGGAATGACATCCCATCCACCATCAAGATGAGGCCAAGTCAACCCGGTGACTACTGAGTCCCAACCAGGAGAGAGAAGCTTGCTCAGTGAATATTGGCTACTTACTGCATACTGTGCATTGTTGTAAAAAGTGAGGAAACAGCCACACACCAATGAGTCTTCTTCCGACCATGGAGCTTACATGCCAGTGGCAAGAAACCCTGTGTGTGTGTGTGTGTGTGTGTGTGTGTGTGTGAGATGTGGCACTAAAATTTTCTCTGGAGAAAATGTGACTATGAGGATTGGAATGCTCAATATTGTTAAAATGCTCTGTGATGATGGTGCAATAAAATGCACACTTCAAAAGTAAGAAGGCCATAAAGACAACTTGGGGGAAAACTTCCTAGGTAGAGGAAAAAGCAAAGTCTCTTAGGCGAGAGACTCGCTGGCCTGCTGGTGGAGTGGCAGGGGAGGAAAGGGGCCTAGATATGAGAGAGGAGAGTGTAAAGAACAGAAGTCAAGTTATAGTAGGAGACCTGATAGCACTGGTCTCTGTTGGCGTGAGGGAGGTGGGAAGCTGTCGAGTGACTTTGGCCAGAAGTCTGGCATAATTTCACATGCGCTTTAGAACAATCACTCGGGTGCTTGCTTTAGGAGGACAACCAGGGGTGACAGTGGGAACAGGGTGACTGGTCATGCTGCAATCATGGGGCAAAACATGATGGAGGCAAGGACCACTCTGATGGGAATACAGGCAGCAAGGAGCTGTCAGAGCCTTGACAGAATCTTAACATTAATCCAACTACATTCGCTGACAGATGGGTGTAAGATGAGAGAGAAAAAGAGAAATCGAAGTTACTCCAAGGTTTTTGGCACAAGTGACTGGGGAGGATTGTGGTGGGAATATTTTCAGGGAGGGTCTGCGTGGGTGTAGGAAGTAAGTTCCCAAACATGTTTATGCTTTGATACGAGCAGCTACATGTTCATCTTTGATTCCAAGAGGAGCAAAGCTAGCAGGTGCACGTGGGGTATTTTCATGAAGTTTGAAGGAGTCAGAATAGACATGAATGCATTCTCAGGGATCTGAGAGCCTAATTCTTCCTGGACAAACAGGGGAAAATGGGCATGCCTTCCTGACCCAGCGGGATACCGTCTGAGATGAGCAGAAAAGCGAAGTGGACTTGAGAGACTGCACGTGCATCCACAAAGACACACTATCTATGGGTCTGAATAAATGATTGGAGAAGCTCTCCTTTATCTTTAATGCCTCCATTGGAACTTGAGAATTAGACACTGAATTCTGCTTTGCAGGAAAATTCACCTTCTCCATTTCCTGTAACAGATCTCATCTTTCCTTTGTACTTCCACCCCAAGAGGGGAAAACTAAAATTTTCTGTATTTAGCAAATGTTTAGAATCTGCTAACGGCTCTCTGCTAAGTTAATTGAGCATATGGGGAGAGATGATAGTTTCTATTTTGACTACCTAGAAAATATTAAAATACCAGTAAAACCTGCTACTCGGTGTATGGACCCTTTACATGATACTTCTCCTTCCTGACAATGTCACCAGCAGGAATCTACAGAGATGATACAGACAGGATGGCCAAGAAATAGAAGAGGAAGGGAAGTCTGCAAGAGGAGGAACTAAAGCAAGATGTAAGTTTCTTGGTTGTTATGGTTTAGATGTGGGATGCCTCCCAAAAGCTCAGGTGTGAGACAATGCAAGAAGGCCTAGAGGTGAAAGGATTGGGTTATGAGAGCCTTAACCCAATTAGTGAATTAATCCCCTGATAGGGATTAACTGAGTAGTCAACTGTAGGCAGGTAGGGTGTGCCTGGAGAAGGGGGGTTACTGGAGGTGAACCTTCGTGTTGTATATTTTGTTCATAGAAACCAGAGTCCCTCATACTCCCCTCTTTCTCTCTGATTCTTGGTGCCATGCCCTGAGCTGCTTCCCTCCGCCACATCTTTATGCCATCATGTTCTGCTTCAGCTCCAAGGGATGGAGCCAGACTTCCGTGGACTGAGAACCTCTGAAATCGTGAGCCTCAAGTAAACTATTCCTCTTCCAGTTGTTCTTGTCAGGTCTTTGGTCACAGCACTGAAAAGGCTGACTAAAACATTTTCACCTTCTGTTTATCCAAAAACCTTGATTGGGCGTGGACTATTTTCCAGAAAATTCTTGATTCTCTAAGATGTTGATGAGTAAGAGTGATCCTCTGCTTTTACATCTCTGGATATTTTTCTTGTGAGACAGAGAATAAGTAATTAGGTAAATATGTAAGGAAGTGAATGATGAATTAGAATATTAATGATAATTACCGTGAGAATAAAAGTCAGGGGATAGACAGCATCCATAGGGCTTCTTTGAGATGAAAAGAAGTCTTTAATAAAAAGGCTTTTCTAGGATGGTGGCACCTGTGAGAAGATTTCACACTTGAGGAGAAAAGAGCTATGTGCCCATGACTTCAGTTTTAATCATTGACAAATGGACAATAGAGATAGATAATTGAGAGGTAAATATAAGCAAGTAATGTAATAAATTTGTTGGCCATAACTTTTATTGTAATTCAAACTATTAGACTGTACAAGTGCGTGCCCACAATAATCATGAAGAAAATCATATTCTATTTGATTTCTCTGACATGAGTATATTTCTTTATTTGGTGGTTGAGGGAAAGGTTTACTAAAACTTTTTCATAGACAAATGCTAATTGTTTGAATTCCAAACACATAATTGTAATTTTCATATGGGTCTATTTTATTTTGAAATAACTTTGAATTCTACTCATTAGTTAACAGAATTATTGAACCTATAAAATCTAGATTATATTCATGATTTTTTTATTTCTACTTCAATTGTACTGGGCCATATTTGAAGAGTGCTATGACAATAATCACCATAAGGAAAGTAATTCTATCATTTGTTGTTGTAACTGAGTCTTTTTTAGTAGTCAAACAAGGTCATGATACCACTGGGACAACAGGTGACAGACAGGTGTGGCTCTGTAATCCATAGCACAATCTAGCTGTCAGAGTATGAGAACAGCCGTACCTGGAGATGCAGAAGAAGATCTGTGGCTGAAGACCAAATATATTTTGTGTCAGATAATAAGTTACTAAAGTGTAAATCATTCTTAATCTTAATATAAATTATCACTGGAAAGCCTTGAAAAGAATAAAGATTGTTAATCTATATTGTTAATCTGAATATAAATTATCACTGGAAAGCCTTGAAAAGAATATAGATTGTTGCAAATACACGTTGCCTTAGACCCTTTTATTACAGACTAAACCAGATTAGAAAATTTATAATGAACAGAAATGGATTGGCTCACCAACTGGAAGCTGGGAAGCTGAGACCCCAGGTGCTGTAAACTGGTGAAGCCCTTCCTGCCAGTCCACCCCAGAGAGAAAGGCAGAGGGCAGAAGAGAAAGAGGCAAAAGGGGCAAATTCATCCTGCGGCAATGAACTCACCCTGTGATAACTGCACTGATCCACCCTCGAGAGCGGAGCCCTGGTGGCCAGTCACCCCTCAGAGTTCCCACTTCTCAATGCTGCTATGGTGGCCATCGAATCCCAACATGCGTTTTTGCTCAGACATGGCCCAGGTGTCAACTGTGAGTCAGACATCCCCCCAAGAAGGCTGTCCTTGTCCCCCAAATCTTAGATACACAGTATATCTGTTGGATGGTCTTGGACTGTTGACCATTTATGGTTTCCGTATTGATCAGCTATTGTGATTCAGAGTCATCACTAACTTCCATGGAATGTGTGGGACCCTCCTTGTTCAGCCCCAAGCCTCTTTTCAGTTTAACTGCTTCTTTTTGCTTCTGTAAAATGCTTGGCTAAAGACAATAGAAGTCAAACCACCGTGACCCCATTTTGTTATTAGCTGCCCCAAAGTGTTGCAAGTCTCTTGTCACAAAGCAGGAATAAGCCCGGATATGATAAGCTAGCCTGGGCACAATAAACTAGGGCAATGGCAGGGCCCTGGGCCCTGGGCCCTGCAATGAACAGTCAGCACATTCCATAGCTCTGGAGATGGCCCCCAACCAATGAAAACCTCCTTAGACACGCATGGGCTCCCCTGGCCAATCAGGCGAGCCCCTTCCCCCTCCTTGCTCCTACCCCTATAAAAACTCAGTCTTTCCTCATTTCTGGGCTCTCAGTACAGATTCACTGTGTTGGTGAGGTCTGAGAGTCCGAGCTTAAGCCCGAATAAAGGCTCTTTGTTCTTGCACGCACTCCGGATTCCTTGGTGGTTTTTGGGGATCCGTTCTCTGGACACAACAGAATGCATGGTCAGGTCTACACCCCCAAAATGATGTTTGCTTGGAGTAGAGGTCTTTTTCTGGAAGAAGCACTTTGGAGTCTCAACCTCTTTCACACTGCTGAATGTCAGGATGGAGATTCATCCGGGGGCTGTGCGGCATGTAGCTGTGATGTTGAAAGCAGCCTCCTTCCTTGTGCTTCTGGCTTATCAGAAAAGGAGGACTGTGCAGACAGAGTCACCAAGCCAGATTGGGGAAAATGGAATTTGGCTGATGATCAAAACTAGTTGAAGAAGAATTTTTATTAATTAGACCAGATGGAGACCAATAATAGCAATATTGTGGAAAAGAGCTAAATTAAATTAATAGTTGTTAATTAGCCTTAGCAAAATGTTTCTGAGATTAGAGTTTAGTTTTAGTTTTTTTAAAAAGTTTGCTCTTTAAAATTAAGTTATTTCTTTGATTTTTCTACTGGATATATGTATTTAGTGTAAAGATACCAAGCCATCAAAACTCCTTCAAAGTTTGTGGTAGCCATGAAAAAGTGGTTCACTCTTTTATCAAATATGTTCAAAATATGTATTAAGCATTATTAAATTTCAGTTAACTACTGGGGACAACACTAATTTAAACAACCCATAAGAGATCAAGATTATAAATCATAGCACATATTAGGAGACAGAAAACTCAACAAATTTTTTTAAAGAGTGGTGACTGAACATAAGTGATAAGTTATTTTAAACACAAGAGTCAATTATCTATGTAAAGCATGCATATTATATATTAATTTGCCCACGGTAGGGTTTGGTGTGTGTAGCAAAAGTAGGTTCAATTTGTTGTCCCATAAGTTTTAAAGACCATTTGTTCCTTCCTTCCCTTCTCTCTCCTTTGATTCATTTATTTTTCTGAGGAAAGCTGAGTATCTGTGGGTCGAGGGACTGGTTGCTTGGCCTCACCACCTCATCTACTCCCAGGGTTCTCTGGAGAACCTGACACAGCAAGACTGGCAGCTGAATGCAGGATCCCTGTTTGGGGAGATGGCTTGAATTGCGGTTGACTATGAGCCGTGGAGATTTGGGCATTGTCGCCTTCCGTAGTCTCACGGGACTTGTCCCGGGATCTCGAGTGACTTGGCCGAGATTGCTGATCAGTCAGCGCCATTTTGGTGGTGTGTGCGGCGCGTGTTAGTCGTTGTTAGAGCCAGAGAGAAAAGTTATCAGAATAAAAAGCTGTTTGTCTCCAGTTTGCCTCTGAACTTCTTCCCGCGGCTTCGTTGCTCCAAGCGGCCATCGCTTCAGGCAGCAACAGCTGAACACTTTTTTTTTTTTTTTTTTTTTTTTTTGCATGAGAGCCACAGGTTATAGTGGAGAAATTCTGATAGTGATTTTTGGAATTAGTGGCTGAGTCTTCTGTTATGAAGAATGATATTTAAGCCAAAAATTCTGAGAAAAATCTATCTAGAGGTGGGAGGGGGGTTGAAAGAGACATGCTGAAATCTAAGGCAGGCTCAGGAGTGGAAAGCAACATGCAGGAACAGGTGCCGCCCTAATTAGGGGGTCCTAGAATAAAAGCGGCTATGAAGACAAAAGAAGTGTAATTGCTCAGAGGTGGCCACCCCAGGGAGCTTCAGAAACAATTATCATAGCCCTGAGTGAAGCCAGCTCTCTGGCTTAGACCTCAATAGCTGCAGAGAAGTGATAGGCAGGGGGTGTCCTGTTAAAGGCTTTGCTGAGATTCACGACAGCAATATCAAGGAGATAAGTAAGTACACAGAGGAAAACAGATAATGAACTAACAAAAAGGTGTGTCGTATTAAAATCTCAAAATCGATAAAAGGAAAGAATCCTCCATGGACAAAGAATGCGAGGCACTGTGTAGGAAGTTGCCTGTCTGCCTCTGACTAGAAATTTTCAATTTAACATAATGAAATAGGCCTCCCAGCAAGCAGAACAGGATGGCGGGCTGTACCAGGCTCTCACCCAGTGAAACTGATGACAGTTGTTTAGAAAGCAATGGTTGAAAGCCTGTGGAAATGGTCCTCTGAGCCAAGGGTAAGTGAAGAGACAGCTCTGTGGCTTGTTATGAGCCGGGGTGTGGGTGCCACTGTCCCAGTGTTCAGTTCCAACCCCTCCCTGAAGCCCTTGCCTGGGAGAAGTTGTAGTGGGTGAGACAGGCAGCTGCTGGCTGCTTTCCCAGGCACTGGGAGCTTCAAGCCCAAAGACCTTCTCAGCAGCAGTGGAGACTGGGGTGAAAGGAACTGGATGGAGATCTGTAGATCTAATGAGGCTACATCCTCGTTCCCCTAGTTTGTGGAAGAGAACTATGATGGAATAATACAGCCAGGAATAGCCCTCCTGGTTCAACACAGATACCAAAACAGGGACCGCAGAATTGAACTGCCATTTGATTAGATTCCTTTGCAGAGCAGTTTACACTCCGAGGCATCATTTAAAACAGTGGGACCATCAGCCAGAAGTGAGTTGGCATTCACAGCTTGGTGTGTTAGAGAGGAGAGGAGTGGTACACAGGGTACCAGTCATCTGAAGCTGGTGTGGACACAGGAAATGCCAGGGCTCAGCTCCCCAGGACCTCACACTGGGGTGGAACTTAACTAAGTGAGGAGTGGAAGGGACTTACTTGATTTTCATGATTACTTATGCATTATTAGACCATTATTAAGAGTATCTTTTCAAAGGTGAAGATATTTTGTTCTAATTTAAAGTATCAATCTTTAATTTACCCTGTTTCCTAGTCCCTTTGTTTCTATTTGTAATGTTACAGCATTATTCCCTTGAAGATACTATTAGTTTTAAGTATTTTAGTACAATCTAAAGATAACCACTAAGTTGTTAAAATCACACTTTAGTTAGGTTAAGATATTTTAGATACCCAAAAATACATATATATTTCAAAAAATGCTGAAAGGTTATTCACAATTTAAAGATGAGTGTTTATTAGATTGAGTTATTATTATAAAAATTAAATAAAATTAAACTATGAATAAACCTCAACAAATGTGGAAATGAAGGCTGGGGTATAACCCAGTGGTAGAGTTCTTGCCTAGTATGTGCAAGGGCCTGCGTTTGATCCCTGGCAGAAAGAAAGGAAAGAAAGGAGGAAGGAAGGTGAAAATCAGAAACAATGTAATGTATTAATAATCATATCAGTATTATCCATTACCATGATAAGCTGATGACAGTATTTTAATTTCAATCAAAAGTATTAATAAGTGTCCATCATTATGCGATTCCTTAAGGAAAACTATGTTTCATTTACTTTTCCCTGGAACCTGAGTGTAATAAAGAGACGGCTGTCCATAAATGTTTAGTAGAAGCAAAGGGTGAAGGAAAGAAGGAGAAAAATGTAGACATACAGAAAAGAAAGAGTGAACATTTGACAAGCAAACAGAAAGATTTTGTGCCAAATGCTAACATCCCTAGGATATTATATATAGATGATGTTTCAATTCAATTTAAAATTCATTTTGGAAGAAAGAGTCAATTGGACAGTAAACTACAGTTTTTTCGACATTGTGACAGAATTGATGGTCCAGTGAGCCTTTAAAACACTCTTTTCACAATAAAACTAGTTCTTGGCTTTTCTTTTATTGTATACAATTTTGATTTACTGAGCTGAATTCTGCAGTTCTAAGTAAAAAACTTTATGAAAAGAACTATTCCCTTTGGCATTTATATTTTCTCCTGGTAACAGGTGATTTTATTTCGTTATAAAGAGCAGACTTTTTCCTATAAATCAACATGGTGTTTCTCCTTTCTTCATCGCAATGTCAACTTGTGGTTTTACTACATTCTATTGGATTACACTCCAAGCTGGTGCCAAACATATGTATAGTATGGTGGATCACTTCACAGCGTTTTTCAAAGTTTTCCCCTTAATGAGGCAAGTACAATGCATATTTATTTATAAAACTGACAGTGTAGATAATTCTAAGTGATTTATCAAAGGCCTTGCATGTCTAATAAGTATTTAGTTGTATCTAACAGAATCAGATTCTTTTAGCATGCATCTTCTACATTGTCGTAAGTTATTACATATCTTTGTGGGACTAATTTGCCATCCTTATGGAAGATGAGAGATTTGCTGGATAGGACATAGATAGTTTAATTGTTCTGGAGTCATTCTCTTCTAGATCAATTAAATCATGCTTAATTTATTGTTGTAGTAACTGTGAAATTCTTGAAAAATGCCTGTATTTTTGAACATTAATACCATGGGCTTTAATCAGAACATCAATATTGAGTGATGAGCTGGGAAAGAAAATTATGAATCTCTTAAATTAGATAACTTTGCGCTTTCACATTGTAGTAATAAAATCTGGGATTCATAGGTGATGATATGATGTATGCCTCTGGACTTTGGAAGGCACAAAGATGTGCTTCATGTGACTCATGAAAAAGTATTGCTTTGATGCATCTCTAAGCAATATTTTATTTGGAAAGTGTACTGTTATGGTTTTTAACTTTAAAGCCCCCGGTTTGAAAGCATGGCCCACGTACAGCAAGGTTCAGAGGTGGGACTTTGAGGTCATGTAGAATGCTCAGAAGTGAAAAGGTTAGATTATGAGAGCTGTAACCTCATCAGTGGAGTAATGCATTTTATGGATTAATAATTAGAATGAATCACTGGGGGGTAGCTGTAGGCAGGTGGGGCATGGCTTGAGGAAGTAGGTCACTGGGGGCATGCCTTTGGGCTCTGTATTTTTGTCCCTGGCTTCTCTCTTTCTCTCTCTGCTTCTCAGCTTCCATGAGCTGAGCAGTTTTCTTCGGTCACACTCTTCAGCCATGATGTTCTGCCTTTCTACAGGCCCAGAGGAATGGAGGTGGTGACTATGCACTGAACCTCTGAAACCATGAGCCCCAAACAAACTTGTTCTCCTCTAAGCTGTTCTTGTCAGGTATTTTTGTTATAGTGTCAAAATAACTAACACATGTAGTTTTTAAAGAAAAGAATATATATTTGAAAAAAAAAAAACACTCTATTTTAATAGTTATTTTTCAGTAAAATAATTGATATCTACCTCAGTTACTCCCCAGTGCTTCCTAATCATCTCCACTTTCTAGCCTACCTAGGAAATAATTGCTTTATCTGCAGGGCACATCCGTGACACACCAACAGAGCACCTGTGTGACTCAGAGGGGTCCAGCTCCTCTGTTGCTGAGAGGACCCCTGCCCACATAGGTGGGTGCTCTGCTCTCTAACGTATATTCAAGTGTAGTGTCACTAAGCTTTCATGGATATTCATCAAAAAGCTTGTGGGAAAATGGATAAAGAAACTGTGGTTTTATATATAATGGAATATTACTCAGCATTAAAAGAGAATAAAATCATGGCATTTGCAGGTAAATGGATGGAGTTGGAGAATATCATGCTAAGTGAAGTCATCCAATGCCAAAAAACCAAAGGCCAAATGTTCTCTCTGATAAGTGGTTGTTGATCCAAAATGGGGAGGGGGGATACTTGGGAACAATAGAGTAACTTTGGTTGGGCAAAGGGGAGAGAGGGTGGGTAGGGTGCAGGGGGACAGGAAAGATGTTGGAATGAGATGGACATCATTACCCTAGGTGCATGTAAGACTGCACATAGTGTGTGATGCTACATTGTGTATAACCAGAGAAATGAAAAGTTGTGCTGCAATTGTGTACAATGAATCAAAATGAATTCTGCTGTTACATATACCTAATAAAAATTAATTTTTAAAAAAGCTTACAGTCAAAGAATATTGCATATATGCAGAGTATACACATAAGCATAATTTTAACTGGTCATTGACTTACAGTGTCAACATGATTTCTGTCTCTTGTTCTTAGAGTTCATATCTCTTTGCATCACTATCTGTGTCTCCGCATAAGAACTCTCTGTTTGTGGTTTAGGGTCTCCAGTGTTCCCACACTCCTTGAGATCAGGTCCAGCATTTGTTTCTATTTATCAACCTTGACCCCATATGCTGTGGCATGACGCATGGTGCCTTGGGACAGTGTATGTTTACTTTATTGGCTTGCCAGCTTACTCCCTGAGGTTGACCTGATGCAGAATTGGAGTCAATGAGGGTGAGAAAGGTCATGGAGATACGGTCATATCCATGTGGTGTGGAGAAGATCCAGCTAGCTAGAGATGACCTGTGTTCTGGAGTCAAAGGAGAGAGTGGATCAAGATCATAGAATAGTGACTTCCAGAGGCTGGATGGGTAGAAAAGAGGGAAGTTGGATAATGGATACCAAAACACAGACAGAAATAATAAGTTCTGATGTTGGACAGCACCGTGGGGCGAATAGAGTTCATAATAATCTATTACATATTTTATCACTAGGCTCCACGTATGAAGTCATAATACAGAGAGGTAATGCTAATTACCTTGACTTTCTCGGTGCACACTGAGGGGACATATTGAAATACCACCCTGTACCCCTGACTATATATAATTATTATGTGTTGAACAAAGTTTTTAAAATATTTAAGGATATATAAATACAAACTTCCCTGTTTTGATCATTACCCATTGTATACATGTATGAAATTATCACACTGCATACATGTTGTTATAGGCATGTTCAATTAAGCAACTAAATGTAAATTAAATTAGATTTTTTGAGAAGTACACTTTGAGCCAGGTGCCGTGGCACAGGTCTATAATCCCCAGCAGCTTGAGAGGCTGAGGCAGAAGGATCATGATTTCAAAGGCAGCCTCAGCAAAAGCAAGGTGCTAAGCAACTCAGTGAGGTCTTGTCTCTAAATAAAATACTAAATAGGGCTGGGGAAGTGGCTCAGTGGTTGAGTGCCCCTGTATTTAGAATACTAAATCAGTGTGCTTGAAGTCTTCCAACAAATTATTATAGACTTTAAATGGAAGAAATCTACTTTCTCTCAGTTCTGGAGGTGAGAAGGTCCAAGATCAAGGTGCTGGTGACTCAGTTTCTGATGGGAGAGTGTGGCTGTCTTGCCAGACGGCCTCTTGGCTATGTCTTCACACGGTGCAGAGATGTCTTTCTTCTTTTGAGGGCCACAGTCCTAGAGACCCTATCTCCAACCAGTCACACTGGGGATTAGAGCTTCAACATATGAATTTTAGTGTCTCACATGAAAGAATCTTCCCATAAAAGTAATAGCATCAATGCAGGAGTCCATCTACAAAGTGATTTTATGTGGGAGGGCATCTAGAAAATGATGTTTATGTGGCATGGTTCAGAACAGTTCTATAATCTTATTCAAAGTGACTGTTTGATATAGTAATGCTTGGTTAAATTATGGCACAGTCACACCATTACCATTACATTTTTTTAAATTTTATTTTTATAATTTTTAATATGTACAACTCATAGTACAAATATTTAGTATCTTTTTACATACAACTGTTTGTATACAAAGTATATTCGTACAATTCAGGTCTTCAATCATGCATTAAGGAAAATGATATCCGTCTCATTCAACCACCTTTTTTTTTTTTCTCCCCCTCCCTCCCCTCTTGCTCCCTCCCTTACCCTCCCTTCCCTTGACCATTCTAGTGTTCCTCTAATCCTCCTATGGACCCCCATCCAACAATACTTTGAAATAGCCTCCTTATATAAGAGAGAACATTTGGTACTTGGATTTTTGAGACTGACTAACTTCACTTAGCATTATGTCTTCCAACTTCATCCATTTACCTGCAAATGCCATTAATTTGTTTTCTTTTATTGCTGAGTAAAATTCCATTGTGCGTATATACCACATTTTCTTAATCCACTCATTTACCGAGGGACATCTAGGTTGGTTCCACAACCTAGCTATTGTGAATTGTGCAGCTACAAACATTGAGATAGCTGTGTCACTGTAATATGCTGTTTTTAGGTCCTTTGGGAATAGACCCAGGAGTGGGATGGCTGGGTCATAGGATGGTTCCATTCCCAGTTTTCAAGAAATCTCCATACTGCTTTCCATAACGGTTGCATTACATTTTATATAACCAAGGTGTTAGCCAACTGCCCATTGCTATAACAAAATACCCTGGGGTAATTAACCCATAAAGAGAAAAGGTTTGTTTTGGCACCTAGGGGGGATCCATTGTGTTGGGTCTCTGATGAGGCAGCACATCATGGTGGGAACATGTGATACAACAAAGTAATTAAACCTCCACAGAAAGGGAGAAGTGAAGAAACTGAGTTCCAATAACCCTCTTCAAAGTCATGCCTCCAGTGACCTAAGGGCCTCCACTAAGACCCAGCTGTCAAGGGTTCCACTACCTCCCAATGGCACTACTGCTGGGGACAAAGTCTTTAACACATGGGCCTTTGGGGGACACTGAGACAAATGTTAGTAAACAACAAAAAAGTAATTATTATCATTTTATCAGAGAACTTGAAGTGATTTTCATGATGTATATTGAGCAAGTTAAGAAGATACAGTAAATGTGCATAATGTTTTCATTTATGTAAAAATAAACAAAGAACAAGCACTTCACACAAGTATGTGTGATTAGACAAGTTTAAAGGAAAGCACGGAATGATACATAATAGGCGGTCCCTGGGGTTTACCACACAGAGCAGGAATGAAGCAAGGGGAAACAATGAGCAAATAAAAGAAATAGTGGGAGAAATCTGTCCTAAAAAAGAACATGAGTCAAGAGAATTATGAGACAAAACACAGACTTGAGGAAAATATTTGCAAAAGACGTATCTGGTCAAAGATACGTCATGCAAAATCTACAAAGAACTCTTAAAACTCCACAATCAGAAAAGAACTAAAAAATAGGCAAAAGGCTGGAACAAACATTTTACCAAGGAAGAGATCACAGATGGCGAATAAGCATGCGTACATACAGATGTGCCAAGTCACACGTGCTAAGCCTGAATCGAGTGCTCCCCAAGTCTGGGTGTTGAAACCCTAACTCCCAACGTATCCTTGAAAGAAGACTAAACTGGTGTCCTTGAAAAAAGAGGCAGAGAAGGAAGAGATCCTTCCCTGGGTGCAGGAATACCTCATGAGGACCCCATGGTAGCTGCCTGCCATCCAGGAGCGAGACCAGGCAGAAACCAACCTGCTGGCACCTTGACTGGCACTTCCAGACTGCACAGCTGTGAGAGAGTGTCTGTTATTTAAGCCACCCCATCTGCGGTATGGCATGATGGTGGTCCTAGTGGACTAACAATGCATTATGGTGCTATGGAATTGCAACTTAAAATGACAATACACTTATTAGAACAGAAGGACCAAAGTTCAGTACACCGATGACATCAAATGTTGGTGAGGATGTGGAGCCACAGGAACGCCCATTTTTTTCTGGTGGAATGGAGAAAGCCAGGCAATCAGCAACCACGCTCCTCGGTCTTCACTCAAGAGTGTTGCCAGCTTCTGTTCATAAAAAATGCACACAATGTTTGCAGTAACTTTATTCATGATTCCCCAACTCGGAAGCAAGAAACACACCCTTCAATAGGAGAAAGGTTATATAAACCAGGGTATGTCCAGCCAGTGGAAAAGAAAGGAGTTACCAAGCCATGGAAAGCCAGGATGGAAGTGATTCCTATCACTAAGTGAATGAAGTGCCTACGTATGAATGATTCCAATTCTGTGCCATTATAATGGAAAAAGCAAAAATATGGAGACAGTACAAACCTCTGTGGCTCTAAGGGGTTGGGGCAGAGGGGGTTGAGCAAGGGCAACGTGGAGCATTTTTAGGGAAGTGAAATGTTCTCTATCATGCTAAACACTGATGTATCCCAAGGTCAAGGACAGACTTGGAGTCATGCAGATGTCATGCAGGTCCAGCACTTGAGGCAAATCTCCACCCTGGTGTGGGGTGTTGACAGGGGATGTTTGGCATGTGTAAGGGTGGATGGCTGGGGAGGAACTGTGCTTTCTGCTCAATTCTGCTACGAACCTAAAACTGCTCTAAAAATAAACGTGTTTTAGCAAAGAACACAGGCACATGTACATATTTATTTGTACATTAAATAAAAGGGGGGGGGAGGGGAAGAGTCACTGGTGACTATGTGCTTACTTTTCCTATCCTAAAAAATACTTTTTGTTATGATAACCGTTTTATTCCATTTGTGCCTTAATTGATCTCCACATCCTCCCATGGTCTGTCTGCCTCTCCTCTCTCCCTGTCTCTGTTTTCTATCTATCCTCTTCCTGCACACTACATATAAACTACACTTAGGTGTCTATATACAGTTACATATACAGTTTTCTACTTCCCATATTTCAGTGGTTCACTTTTCTATTGTTGTACATTACATTAAAATGTAGTTAGTCTGTTATTCCAGTCAATGCAATTTAACAACAGATTTTCAATAACAGCTATGATAATTAAATAGATAGATTAAAAATAATGGAAACTGAACAAACATGAGTTTTATGTTCCATTGTTCCAGACATTATTATCCTCTCAAAACAAACCTACTTTACTTTAACGTTATTTTATTTAGATTACAAATTAACTGTTAAATACAGTCAGCGTGAACATTTTGGTGTGTAACTATTTGGTGAAAAATAACCTGTTCATTCATAATTATTTAAGTTTTGTTTGTTCTTTTGTCAAAAGTCTAAAGACTGCTAGGAATTGACAGCTTTTCCTTCTCAAGACAGCTTTTATATGTAGTTTTGACAATTTCATATAAGAGGTGATGCAGCGTGGTAGGCCACTGTATTAGTTGACTCTGATGGGACCTGACGGGGGTGTGACCGAGGGGGCGAGCCGGGTGCAGCCGCAGGGCCACAGAGGACGGGGGACTGTCAGCCTCCTTCACTGTGGTGATGGATGCTCCTGCTTCCCCAGGCATATGCACACATGCTACAAAGTGCGTGTTGGCAAGAACTTTCAAAACAACTCAGGCTCTAAGCTGGTGGTTTTGGAACAAATGGGCCTTGAGGGATACTAGAAACAGAATCCATGAGACAAATCAGAAAAAGAAGGCAGTGGAGGGATGAGGAGGGAAGATATTTTGTTGATGTTGGGACTTGGAAGGGAGGGGCTGCCCAGAACAGGCTAGGTGTGTTTGTGTCAAGACAGACAGGGGAAGGGGAGCATCCTGGAAATCAGGTAGCAGGTTAGGGACCAGGAAATTGTCAAAGAAAAGGAGATGACAGTCCCAGGTACCTGAGGATTGGGCCACTCCTCTTGGAAACACAAGCAAAAAGTAGACTGGGTTGCACACCAAGCCCAGGCTACCAGGCATGGTGGCCCCACCGCCAGTGTTTTCTAGGTGCCCTGTCTCCCTCTTCTTCATTTCTCACCTATTCTTCCTCTCCAGCTGTGGAACGCCCCTGCTATCCCAAATAGACAGGGAAGTGGCCCTGGAAACCTCCATTCCTCTCCTACTAAACTTCAGTACTGTGATGAACACTGGGGTCATGAAAACATGCACCTGAGGCTGCCTATTGTGATTGAGTTCTGACTTCCTGGATTTAGGGTGATATGGGAACATTACTGCTGCTGCTGGTGGTGATAATTAATAAAAGAACTAGCAAGACCAAATCTTAGTAGTGTAAGGCTACTGGAAGCTACAATTGCATGGACACCATTGCACTCTACACATTTGCATCCTGAGTGACAGGATTTAGCTGAACAAGGGTTAGGGAGTGTGACATGCTGTGGGAATCAGCCAGGGTGTGGCTTCCATTTCAGGTGAATGTTGCTTTGGTTTTCACTTTAGTGAATACTAAAAAGATCATTTTTTTTATATATATATAATGTAGGATCACATACACAATAATCTGAAAGACTGTTGTCAAGAATCTGCCAAAATTCAACTTATTTCAGTTTAGCACAGATAGAATTCCTTTCCTTTATGGAAGACAGATCTGTCTATTCCCAGCCTTGAGCCCATGCTTCTAGGCTTCTCTTCTAGATTTAGACAAGATGCGTACAAATGATAGCCTCATGGATATTTTAATCTTCCTTCCAATTACAGAGGTATAGGATACCCTAACCCCTAATCTAGCACCCGTGTGTGTGCGCGTGCGTGCATGCGCGCGCGCACACACACACACACACACACACACACACACTCGTTTCCTCTCAGGGCTAAGCATGGGGGAGCCTATCCACTGTCCACTCGCTTGTTCTATTACCTTTACACATCTTCCACCTTCGCAATTTTCACTAAGGACGAGTGATTAACAAGAACATCGTCTTCTAGTGATGCTCTCTCCATCCTTGAGCTTCACGCAGGGGTTGGTGCCCTTGCATCTTGTCAACCCAAGGTCTGCCTCTGTCCTCCACTCTGGCATGTACAAAAGGGTCTCCACCGGCTCTGCACAGCATCTCTTTAGGGACTTGCCTGAACAAGTTGGGGACCTTCTTTTCCTTTATGACACTCTTGATTCTTTTAACCATTTAACCATTTGCCATATGATTCATTCTCCTTCTACAACATTACCCTATAAGTAAATATGTTTCTTATATTTTTTTTATCATTTCCTCTAAACTGGACTCTGTGCCTCTTTCCTGTCAAAACACTTAGGTGGCTAAAGTATCCTGAAGCTGAGGTGGGCCCTTGGATTGGGAGCTGAAATGCTGGGTTCCCATGGCACATGAAGAGGCCGATGGTGGAACAGAGTCCCAATTGCAGCTAAGTAAAGTGTCCCTAGCTGTATGCACACTGAACACTAGGACGTGTCTCCAAGCAGAGTGTGAATGCCTCTGGAAGTTGTCTTGCCCAGAAAAAAAAGTAAATAACTGCATCAATAAAATGACAAACTGAATTCTTATTTAGTGCATAGACCCAAAGAGCAATGTAAAGGTAATAGAAAGTGAAGGGCAAAGCATCACACCGGGGACAGCCGTGCAGCCAAAAGATTTATTTAACAGCCTTCGTAGCCGGTAGCGAAAACCGGAGAAGAGGTGCTCTGGTCGAAGGTTGAAGAGGTGGGAGAGGGGAGTCAGGGAGAAGGGAGTGTGCAAGCTCTGGTGGGAGAAGGGAGTCAGGGAGAGGGGAGTGTGCAAGCTCTGGACAGAAGGTGGGTGCCTGGTCGCACCTGCTGGGATCTCTGGAGCTGTCGGCTAAAGCAGCTGCTGTCTGGCTGGAGGCTGGAGCTGTCAGCTGGGAGCGGCCGTTGGGCTGAAGGTGGTCGGTCTGGAGCTGTGGGCTGGGGCAGCTGCCGTCGGCTGGAGGCGATGGGTCTGGAGCTGTTGCAGTGGCTTCCTCCTCTCTGCAGCAACGAGCTGATGTATCTGTCTTCCTCCTCTCAGCAGCAACGAGCCCATGTTGTGTCTGTGTGTCTCTCTCTGTCTGAGTCTCTCAAACAGGGCCTTATATAGGGATTTCTGGTGGGGGGTGCACTAGAGCAACCCCAAACACCATTGGCTAGAACAGGGTGTCCTTTAAGCCTATTGGCTCTTGCCTGGGGAAAAGAAACATTCTGCCCCGGGAAGGAACATCCTGTCTGGAACATCTTGAAACAAGGTTGCTTCTCTTAGGGTGTGGGAAAACTCTGAGGGCGGGGGAGGGTAACCTATCTATCAGAAAGGAGCATACTGTCACAGCAAAATCCAGGGAGTGAGATCACTAGAGGACAAATATGTGACAACATAAAATAATGATAGGAAACCTAAATGTTAAAAGTTGAAAAATATCTTCATTTTTAATTGGAAATCTGAACACCAATTGGATATATGATGTCTTTAAGGAATTACTATGGTAATGACATTGTAGTTACATTGTTTAAAAATGTTTATATCTTTTAGAGATCAAAAAGGAGTATTTCAGATGAAAAGAAAACAATTCCTTGAATTGGCTTCAAAATAATTCATGAAAATGCATTGTGTGGGTAGAGATGAGACAAGATTGGGAGTAGTTTGAGGATTGTTAATGCAGATACATGGGTGTAGCAGAGCTCACTGTGCTATTCCATGTACCCTTCTCTATGTTGATGTATTTCATAAGAAAAGCTGTATGTACATAACATGATTTTATTTTATCAGCTAGATGGTTGATGCAAAAGCATACACACACACACACATGTGCACACATGCACACACGCCACAACCATCACACACAAATATGCATGAAAAATCATATGAGAGACTTTTTTGACTTAGGATTCTAACAGTCTATACCTCTACCTCTAAATGGTTCAGGCAGTATTTGGAGCAAATGAATTTGAAATGACAATGCAATACTCCCATTCTGGAATTAATGTTGGAAGGAATAATATGTGAGTTATTCCCTGTCTCTTAAAGTTACCGCAGAGGAGGCAGGTCAGCACAGGACGACCAGCATGGCTAGTGAGAGAAAAACAAGATTAACTCTGCCCATTTGGATGGAGGATGGGACACCTGGAGAAAAGATGGACCAACAGGACAAAAAAAAAAATGGGCTGATCTTCAATTTGGAAAAAGTTTTTATAATGTGCCTCGAAATTTTGAAGCTAATTATTTAGGAATCTGCATTCTACATTATAGCAAATTGCCTTGAAAATTAATGACAAAAGTTAAAATATGCAGGTAACCATGAGGGGCTTGAATAGGAAAGTGTGAGATTGGTCCACAGGAGGCTTCGGATGGAGGCTATTCTTACAGGTTGTGTATTTCGTGATTCCCAAGTTTTATCAGTTTCAGGTTTCAAGTTCTAAGTCAAATTTAGAGGTGAATCACCTGCCTCTTCTGCTGCAGTAGAGAACAGGCCAGGTCTAGCTGGGGATAGCATAGTTGGGCCTAAGGGTGAACCTGGAAGTGGGGTTCGAATGAACTTTGCCATGGTGGGTTCCACCACAGGGAAGAGGTTGGTGAGTCTGGGCTGGTTCCCCCGTCAGAGGACTAGGAGCTGCTGCTGGAGCCCCGGCAGGTCTCAAGGACCTAGTGCTGCTGGTGATTCTGGAAGGTGGGAGTCCTGAGAGAACCACACTGACCGATGCTGTCTGTGTTCTCAGGGTGATGCTCTGAAGGAACTTGGAAAGCTCCAGGACCTAGGTTCAGGGGCCTCCTTTCAACAGCGTCTTCTTCAGGGCCCAGGGTTACCACAGCAACAGAGGAGGGTCCCCAGCTGGATGTGCCTGGAACATTCCCAGGGTCTTCACCCTGTCTCAAATATTTTGATAGAGTTGAAATATAACAAAGTGCATATTTTATTTTTAGAATTCTGTCGAATTCAGTGTCGTTATTTCAGAGTAAAAAACTTCTCTAGCAAAAATTGCTCTCATGGTATTGTCAAATTTAATAATATAAAAGTACCTTGACTGAAATAAACATAAATGTACGTAACGTTAAAATAATGAATGAAAACAACAACAACCAAACGTTAGCAGTTCTGCCTGTAGTCCACAGCCTACACAGCCTAGAAGTGAAACCCTACTGCTCTAAAACTGCTTGATTGACAGTGCCTGTGGCCAAGGAAGAGGGAGAAGAGAAACAGAGCTATCAGATTACACATAACTGCCAACTTGATGGGTGTCTAGCAAGAGGCTCTCCTGACATTGGGTGTCCAAATCACTCCAAATACTCAGCTACTTCTGCCTTTCCATTAGATAGATATAAAAGGCAGAATTGGAAGCAAAGCAGAATGTGAACTTTTGATACTTCATGTGAACCTCCATTGGAAGTACACATTTCTCAGCTGTTAATTCTCACTCAGCTTCAGAATAATATTTTTGACCCAATCTCCCTACCAAATCCTGTTATATGAAAGCAAGTAAGTATGTTCCCTCTCGGAATCCTTGAAAAATGGCTTAATTTGACAAAGAACTCTCTTTCTCATTTTCTATTTTCTTTCTTTCCTTTTCCTTTTTTGTTTTTTGACCATGGTCCAATGTCCCAGTTGAAAAATGATCCTCCACCATTAGATCAGCAGACTTACCCAAGCTGAGTAACTGCAATAGGTGAACTAAATCAGGTATGTAGACACTCTGAGAGTCCTCTCTGTCACTACTGGCTATCTAATTAGGCAGGTACAATAAATCCTAGTGTACAACAGCACCAGCTATAATAATACAGATGTCTGCTTTGTGGTTCATAAGATTAAGAAAAAATTGAAATGAAAATCAAATATTGAATTTAGAACCTATGTGAATCTCTCAAATTAGTCTATGTTTCATGCAGGGTAAAATGTCAAAGTTCAGCTATAATGATTTGCTCTCCCATAAAAGAGAAAGAAAGCAGAAATAACAGCTAGGTTTGGTTTCCACATTATTCTTTGCCTTTATTTGTATCTATTATCAGTAATTTACTGGAAGATCATTATTTAGTTTTCAATTAAAAGTGGAAAGAATAAATGCTTGGGAAAACTCTGTTGTCCCCAGTTTAGAGGTTCAGAGGCCTCTAGAAGTTTTTGAAAGGCATCAGTATCTCCACCCTGAGAATAATAAAAAAAAGTCTGCTTGTTTTAATCAATCTTTCTTCTTTTCAGATTTTGAGACCATAAGAATATAGTTATCTAGTGCTAGCCTACAAATTTTTGTACAATAAGTACTAGTGAAATTCCCAAACATTTTGATTAAGGCATGTTTGTCTTTTATATTTCCTAATTTCACGTGTTCATGTCTCTTGGTAAGGAACATAACAAGCCATTGTTTCAGTCCCACTAGACTGTTCTCCTTTTTTAATTCCAGGAGGCTTGTTTGGATGTGGCACTGGATGGAACGGAATGAATGTTTTGCAGTGGGTCTATTTTCTGTTTTATATATGATGAAATCTGATTTAATCTCCTTCAATATCTTTTGTCCACGTTTTGCCTTTGATTACCTTACGTGAAGGTGAGAAAGCTTCAGTGTGGGATGGGGGAAGCTTCTAAAACTAACTAGAGCTCCAACCCATAGCTTTTTGTTGTTTAAATTGAATCCACAATTTTTCTTCTTCTTCTTTTTTTAGTTGTAGATGGACACAATACCTTTATTTATTTATTTTATTTTATTATGTGATGCTGAGGATCAAACCCAGTGCCTCACACATGCTAGGCAAGTGCTCCATCACTGAGCCACAACCCCAGCCCCAAATGCCACAAATCTTAGAGGTAGTAAACTCAGGTGGGTTGTGGTTGATGTATTTTTTAAAATGAAATAGAACAACAAAAGAAGTGCATTGCCTGTGGTGAAATTAAACAAGGTTTTAGGAAAATGTGTGTGTGTGTGTGTGTGTGTGTGTGTGTGTGTGTGTGTGTGTGTGTTGAGCAAAGTAGATTCCTTTCTTTAGGAATGGTCAAAAGGCTTGATAAGATAACTATGGGCAGTCCAGAGACCCCTGGAACACTCAGGTTGCCCTCTCGTGGTGCTAGCCAGGCCCTCCCAGTCCTCCAGGGAGGGTGCCTCAGGTAGCCTGGAAAAAGCAGTCTCTCCCCTCACCTGCCTCCGGGCAGCCAGAAGAGCCTTGAGGTTCCGCATCTAAGAGACCCTAGTAAATAACCCCAAACTTGATTTTCTTGATAATGTGAAACAGCAGTTTCCTTCAACTTTCTCTTAAAATACCTAATAAAATAAGATGGAAAAAAAATCTGAAGTAAAACATCAACACTAGAAATTGAGCCTGTGAAATCATGTAATGCCAGCATTTGGGGGAATTCTCTATTAGCAAATAGTGTTGGAAAAGCTCGTCTCAGGTTTCAACACATGACAAAGACTCCACTTCAATAAAGGTAGAAATTCTGTTTGTCATTTACCTCATTTTTAAGGGAACCAGAAAACTTGAGCAACTATTTGTTATATTCTTTTTGAATGAATCTTAGATTTTTTAAAAGAAATCCAGAGTGACTGAGAATGCTGGTGGTTAACATTTAGTAAACAGTATGTGGAATGACACACATTCTACCCGAGTTAGTATTGTTTCCATTTTGTCAATAAGGAAAATAGCCATAGGCAATTAGAGTAACTTGTCCAAAGTCACTGCTACAGGTTGGAGGTTGACTGTCACCTGAAGGTCTGTGAAGTAAAGGTTTGGCCCCCAAAGTGGTGCTATTGAGAAGTAAAGGAACCTTGAAGAGATGAGGACTAGTGGGGGTCTTTAGTGCATTGAGGATGTCCCCTCTCCTTCTTCCTTCTCTTTTGCTTCCTGGCCATGAGGTGAGTGGTTTTTCTCTACCGTGATTCTACCATGTAGATCTGTTTTGGCAGAGGATGGAAGCAACAAAATCAATTGAATAGGAACCTCCAAAATTGAGGCCAAATAACCTCTTTCTCCTTATAAGTTGCTTATTTAAAGTATTTTGTTATAGTAATGGAAAGTTGACTAACATGGTCTTGTTGCTATTAAGTGATAGAAAAAAAATTTCCCATAGCTCTCTGATCCCTCGCCAATACTTCCAGTGAATATTACTCTGAAAACAATCAATTGCTGTAGCTTTGTCAGGAAACAGTTTAGATAAATAAAGAATGTTATAAGGGGGAATATTTAAGATAACAAGTAGACAAGATGAAAAAGAATGTAGCAAGTAGATAAGGTATTTAATGAAATCTAAAGCAAAGGAAATAGAATTTAAAAATATACCATTGGATGTAAAGTCAAGACATGGTGACAAAACTTAAATGCAGAATGAATATCAGGTCGATTAAATAATAAGGTAGATTTAGATAGATTTGGAGATATCTTGTTCTCCTGAAGATGAAAAAGTAAGGAAGCAAGAGCCTTGAAACAACCAAAGAAACCTTTCCTTGGGTGACAAAAAAAAAAAAAAAAAAAAAAAAAGGTGTCAGTAGAAAAAGATAGGTCTTATTTCAGGGACAATGAAGAGGCAGAGATTCTTTCTTTTGGGTTTTTTTGTTTGTTTTTTTTTTTTTTTTTTTTTTTTTTTTTTGGTACCAGGGATTGAACTCAGGGGCACTTGACCACTGGGCCACATCCCTAGCCGTTTTTTGTATTTTATTTAGAGACAGGGTCTCAGTGAGTTACTAAGTGCCTAGCCATTGCTGAGGCTGGATTTGAACTCGCGATCCTCCTGCCTCAGCCTCCCAAGTGCTGGGATTACAGGCGTGCGCCACCGCGCCCAGTGAGGCAGAGATTCTTAGCATGATAAATGCTGGCAAAAAATTTTAAGAAAAAATAGTCACAAGAGTAAGAAAAAACGTTTTTCAGGTATATAAGTGTTAATGAAGTTTGTTTGACACTTACCCTGTGCAACATCAAATGACAGTGCAAAATTCTGGCATGTGGACAGCGTCACAGGGGAAAACGCACAAGTTGAAAAGTCGCCAGCTTGTCACCAGCTGAGTCTCTGCACCTGGGCGCCAGGCACCTGAGTGAAGAAGGCTCCCATCAGCTGAGGCAAGTCACACTCCAGATTCACTCCCAGAGCCAAATAATGGGGTCCTTGTACCAAGCCAATCTTTTAAGGCTCCATACCAAAGGAACAACCAGAACAGGTACCAAAGGCAGCACTGTCCTCTGGGACGCTTGGGAATAGACCTATGCTGAGGCCCTGGCTCTTAGCTAGAGGTCTCAAAAATATGTTTTATGTTTTGTTTTGTAAACTCCCAAAGTTAGCTTCTCAAATGAAAGTGGTGCACAAAATACCAATTGAAACCTCAAGCATGAAACATTGAGAGTATGTGAGGTTTTCTTACTACTTCATAGGTAATGCTGAATTCTAAATAGTATTATCAGTTCATCCAAAGAACAAAGAACAATTCCATGAGGCAGGAACTGTTATCCTTGTTTTACACAGGAATGATCTGAAGCTTAGGAAAAAAGGCAAAATAACTGATTGGTGATACAAAGTTGGTAAATGGAGCAATGAAAATCCAGTCTAGACTCTGGAATACTAAGAAGGAACTCTCAGTCAGCAGGTTGTTAGGCCTTACCTTCTGCCAACCAGCTTCTAAAATGTGAGGTTAAAAAGCCAAATATAATCTTTCACCAAATTGTCTGTCCACCTTTCCTAGCGGCCACCATCAACAGCCTCATACTCATGCAGCAAACATACTGCTTCTCCAGATCCTGCAACAGCAGCCTCTATCAACCCCTTGGCCTCTGCATTTACCATGCCTGGGCCTGGGAAACAGCCCTACTATACACACACACACACACACACACACACACACACACACAAGCATTCACCTGCGCTCACATGCACACATATCTTCTTACTGAATTGAAGCCCTCTTTAAATGTAATGGCAAGCACGTAGCAGTTGCTACAGAAAGACCTGTGGGATAAATGCAGGCATGCCCTGATGGAAAACAACAACTTGAAAGACAAGAACTGGAACGAGAGGACCCAGGCTGCAAAGACAGCCCAGCAACCGGAGAGTCACACGGTATCTCAGTCCACGATGCCACATGTAAAAGTTAGAATGATTATGCACACTATGGCCAGTGGCCTAAACAAGAAAATGTGGGAAAAGCTATTTCTGACTCACGTGATCATGCAGCTTAAGGTGCCATGAGCACCTTAGGAGATGAGCTGCAGAAAAGCTTTATTCTTCCCAGTTTCTGGTATATAGTGTGTCCACTGAATGCTAAATTGAAGAAATATGTGCAAGACCCAAACATCACAAATTATGAAACATTTCTAAGATAAATCAAAGAAGATCTCAGTAACAACAAAAGAAAAGAGAGGTGTCTGTGGCTCAATATAGTTAAGACTCAATATAGTTAAGATGTCAATTTTGTCAAACTGATCGAGAGACTTAAGGCAACACCAATTCAAATTTCAGTAGTATTCTTTTTAAAAAGAATGTGGTAGACATCAACAGACTGATTTTAATGTAAAACTGATTTCATATGTAAGTGGAAAGTTCCAGGAATAATCAAAGCTGCTCTGAATAAGAACGTTGAAGTTGGAGGGCACACGCTACCTAATCATGGGGCTTACCTTGCAGCTCTAGCAATGGGGCCAGTGCGCCATGAACTAAAGGTAGGCTTGTAGTTGAAAAGAAAAGAGAGAAGAATCCCTCCAGAAATAGACACACACGTATGGGCAACTGACTCTCCACAAAGATGCCTAGGTGCTTCATGGGGCAAAAGATTCTTTGATGCTGGAACAACTGAATAACCTCATATGGTATTAAACTTGACCCTTGCCCCATTCCACATACAAAAACAAACTCAAAATTGATCGTAGACCCAAAGGTTAAAACTAACATTAGAAAACTTAGAGAATAAAATAAAACTTTCTGCAATCTTTGCTTCTACATAGATTTCTTGGATAGGACACTAACAGCATACATCAAACTAAACAAATAAAAAAATTGTGAACTGGATTTCATAAACATTAGACCTTTGGATTTTCCAAAGATACCATCAAGAAAGTGACAAGGACCAAAGACTGGGAAAGATATCTGCAAAATTTATCTACCTAATGCATTACATCTAGAACATAGGAAGGATTTTTTCAAATAAATACTGAGAAATATGGCACCATCAAAGGGCTAGAGGGACATTTATAGAGTGATGGAAATGTCCTATATATTTCAGACAACTTAAATTTTAAACTTAAAATTGTTAAATATGATGATTTGCATAGTACAACTGATTAAGCTCTAAATAAAAATATTGTCCATGGGTTGTTATTGCTAAGTGGTGATAAGCTATCCTGGGGTGGCCAGCACCTTGCCAGGGAATTCTTGCCTGCTTGGAGGGATAAGTCTTTTAAGAAATTAAAATCTAGAATAATTAGTGAAGAACAAAAGACAAAGAGTCAGAAAAGATAGATTTAAAGATGGAGCCCTGATAAGTCCAGTCCACACAGGAGCTGGAGCTAGACTATTAGAAAATGGCTCCTGTGGTTTATTTAAGGGGGTGCATCAAAGCCAGGGATAAGGTTTCAGGGGCAGAGTCTTGTAGTCAGCAGGTTGATTGGCATCTTGGCAGTTCACACCCATCTCAGAGGGGCTATGGGGTACAGCAGGTCACCCTGTCTCTGGTGCTCTATGGGACCAGGCAGAGTGGAGTAGGGCTCACACGGTGCCTGGGCAGTCTTACACGGAGGAAATGTCCACTGGAAATTTCCAGACACCAGATTTTCCTATTCACTAGGCTGCACTGCACGATGTAGTCCACACAGCCCACGGGTGGCTCTCAATAACAGGCCAGTTGGAGTTCAGCATACTACTTTCACAATTCACAATAGCTAAACTGTGGAACCCACCTAGATGCCTTTCAGTAGATGAAGGGATCAAGAAAATGTGGTATATACACACAATGGAATACTATGCAGCATTAACAGAGAATAAAATCATGCCATTTGCAGGTAAATGGATGGATGGAGCTGGAGAATATAATGCTACGTGAAGTTAGCCAATCCCAAAAAACCAAATGCCGAATGTTTTCTCTGATATAAGGTTGCTGATTCATAATGGGGTTGGAGGGGGGTGGATCATGGGAGGATTAGAGGAACTCTAGATAGAGCAGAGGGAAAGGGAGGGGGTATGAGGATAGGAAAAATGGTGGAATGAGATGGCCATCATTACCCTAAATACATGTATGAAGACATGAATGGAGTGAATATATTTTGTATACAACCAGAGAGATCAAAAATTGTGCTCTATATGTGTAATATGAATTGTAATGAATTCTTCTGTCATATATAACAAATTAGAATTAAAAAAGGTTTTAAAAATACAGTGTTAAATGCCATTAAAATTATATATTGTTAAATAGGAAATATGGCTCTCTCAGAATATATGACTAAAAGAATACAATTTAAAGTGAAGGGACTTGGCAAACTCAAGGAAGAGGGAGATGAGGGGTGAGTTGGAGCTGATAGGTCATAATGTGTGCTGGGTTTAGGAGGAATTTTCTTGGTACAAGAAGAGCTTTGATGCAGCACTAGAGTGGCCCAGTGCAGGGACATGGAGACCAGGGCTGATGAATGGTGCTCTGAAAGAGGATCTGAGTAGAAAGTCCCCAAAGCAACAGACTTTATCACTGCAACTGTCCCAGCACAACCTGTGGGACATTCCATGAGGCTAAGAAGGCAGATGTAGCCAGTCCCCCAGTCTGAAGAAAACACGAAATTGACCCCTTCCATGTGGCTTAATTTAAACTGGGTGGAATAAATTGAAAGACTTTAAAATAATAGATATGCATGTAAAATAACAGACAGAATTTAATTAAGGATACCTCAGAGCTGATAACATCATTGGTCTAAATCGCAAATGGTTACATCACCTAATGACAGATACCTTAACCTGTCTTTATAACATGTGAGGTTGACACTCAGTTTCAAGGACAATGACAGGATTCTTCACGTGGCACTTCACTGCAGGGTGGAAACGGTTTTCTCACTTCTTCATGCTGGAGCTCTGATGAGGCCTCCTTCAGACAAGTGTGAAGTCCTCGGGGAAACTTCTGGAAGGAGAGGAAAGACATCGACCCTGGGCCCCTCATTGTCAGTTTTGCCTTGTGTCCTGCTGTAACTCCAGTGTCTAGAAAAGCATGTGGCAGATATCAGGCAAGGAGAGGGAGACTCTTGACCATCTGGGAGGTTTTATTTTATTTTATTTTATTTTATTTTTTTCATCCTCTTCTCAGTAGCATTTTTCTTAATTTGAATCACTATGAAAAAAGTATCCAGTTAATAAATTTCCATTTGAATCATTTCATACGTTCTTGAAGGAAATTGGCTCGAATCTCAAATTCTCATGCACTGCTACAGTTTATGCAGGGTGTATTTCTACAATAACACTGTATTCTTCTGGCCTTTTCTTTAGAAAAAGTACACTTTTATTTGGAAAAAAAAAAAATTCCAGCTAAAATATTTCCAAGCAATACATAGCAATTAGTACATGTTATTTTCACTTTAGCCAAGAAGGTTTCCAGAAACATTTGTTATTTAGTTAATAAACTATAAAATACATCAAACTGGTGATGCTTTACTTTATATTTTATCTTTTAGTGGTGCTGGAGATTGAACCCGGGCCTCACACATGCAAGGCCAGTGCTCCACCAGCTCCATCCCTGGCCCTACGTTTTATATTTGAACATTCACATATGCTTTAGTATGGTTTTATATTACTGGATTGACAAAAGAAAAAATAAAAGTTGGAGGCTAGAATAGCTTTGAGCACTACATAAAAATATGAATGTGAGAGGGAACTACTCTAAGATAGACCTTTTCCAAATGAAAATGGATTGTGATTTAGGGGAATATCCAGCTTGTATGATTTTTTGGCATCAGAAGCTAATGTAATAACTGTTACAAACTGTAGAGACTCAGACCCTGGAGTTGGCGCCTGAGCCAGCAGTCATTACTCCCACTCAGCAGCTTCATGGTGGGGACTGTGGAAGCCTGGGCTTTTCCTGACATTGAAGGAAGTGTGTGTGGGGTCTGGGAAGGGCCTCTTTTCTGCCAGCCCTGCTGCTCCTCCGCCCTCACCCTCTCAGGCAGCCCTCGCCTATTTTTCTTAACTTTTCTTGTTCCCATTAGCCCCACTCTGCCCCACTGCCTTTTCTTGTCACAGGGCATTGTGCAAAGCATTCAAATATGGTTATTTTCTGTACCAGATAAAATACAGGGACCTGGATGATAAAGAAAGGCGTCTCTGAGTGGTCTTTTCATTGCTGGTGCTCACTTCACTGGATAAAAGGAACTCCTGCCTGTGGCTTCTGGAAAAAGCCTTTCATCCTTTATCGTGAATTCTCCGAGGCTAGATAAACCACATAAACCTTTGCAGGACATTTCATTTCCTTCCTTTAACTTCCACAGCACTAATTGCTTTACAAGTTTGACATTGGTCAGTGCTGTAGGGGCATAATAAAACACAGCATTACCCCATCTACCTTCCCATAGAATATCTGCAGTGACATGATTTGTCACCACTGTTTTCCATGAAAAGGCTAATATAAAATTTGCCCTCTGAGCCACCCATCTGCTACTGCAAGTGCGGCTATAGTGGCTTAGGCCATGGCTGCATATCAGTACTCAGTACTTGGCCCAGTGACTGCAAGACTCTGAGGAGGCATTGTTGGGTGGGGACACCCATATGCAATGTGATCTGAGCCTTATAGATGGCATTTTGTAAGTCAAATGTTCATGCTTAAAAACATAAAATACAATGTTTACCTAATTAGAAACCGGGAAATATGAGGATTTAAGAAGAATGTCATTATGACCATAATTTTCCAGTGTTAAAAATAAAGTGTCAGTGGTATATTGGTAATTTTTAACAACAAGCTCTCGAAGGAGCATGAGATCCTGACGTGTTTTATTTGCTGATTTCCATGATGCAAATACTCCCGCTGTGGCAATTTTGACCTCCCTGGGCAACATTAGGCCATGCGGATTCGAGAATCAACATGTGCAAGAGGTTCTTGGGAGCTGGTCTGAGTGGTCTCCACATCACCCCCGGAGAAGAACAAAAAGGTTATTTGAATCGGCCTTAGGTTTGGTTTTAAAATTATAAAATATATGTACCAAATATTGCTTGCTTTTGCTACCAAAAAGAAAAACAAACAAACAAAAACAAAAAACCTTGAGAATATTTTACAGTAAGGAGTTTCAAATGAAATAAACCAACTTGAAAGTCTAGGTTGAAGGAAACATCATTCCAGGGGCAGGGGTAAACTTGGTTCATGGAGGCATGATATCCTTCCTGCTTTTAGCTCCTGCAGCTCAACTTAATTTGCCCCCGCCCTGCCCCCCATTCTTTAGGGGAGCTGGGGCTCAGTTGGGTAAGGGTCAGCTCTTTTCCTAGAGCAGCGTACAGTCCTGGGAGGTCTGTGAGGTACTCAGGTGTTAGCAGTGAGCTGTCCACTTCAGGCCCACGTGTCCCCTTCCCTCTGCTGGGTGGCTATGGAACATCCTCTCAGTGGTTGATCAACAGGGTGGCAATGCGCCTGTTTCCAGCTGCGCGGTGTCAGCCTGCCCAGTGCTGCCCTCTGTCACCTAGGAATGGTGGGAACACAGAGTGCATCTCTTTCTCCCACGTCTTTCTCTCATAATGCCACCTAAGGCAGCAACTGTCTAGATGCAGCACTGACACTCTTCTCTCCGAGAAAGCTCACGATCTGGTCCCACCCTCTGTTCTCAGGACTCACAAAACGGTGTGCTTTGCTCGTTCCCCAGGTTTGGGCCACTCTGTCCTTGAGCTCCACCTTCACTACAATAACCACAGTTTCTCCTCTGACTGTCCCCCATGTTCTAGCACCCCAGCTTGGGACTCCTGTCCTCTGCAGAATTGAGTGACAGGACAGAAAAGCTTCGGCTTAACTCGTGATGCTGTCTTTCAAATCTTTTCCACCTCCTAAGCATGCTACCTGCTCTCTGGAGCATGAGAGCTGGGTGAGTCCCTCTTATCTCCTAAACAGTGCTCCTTTTTTCTCGCTGGATAGAAGTGCAGCAAAAGGTCTAGCATTTAACTCAGGAAAGGAAAGAACAGAGGTGGGAAAAGCCTTCTTATTGTAACAGAAATGTCATATCTTGCTGGATTGTTGCATCAGTAACTCTTGTATTTTCACTGAATGCTTCTGCCATAAGTATAGAAGAACTTGTGGCCTATCCCCAAAGAAGATTTTCTTCAATATTAGATTCTGAGAACATCAAAATCATAAACAAAAACTGAAGTTGTAAAAAGTGCGTGGGAAGAAGACTTAAGTGACTGAAGAGGTCCAGGGGAGTTTCATACCAAGCAGCCAACAGCATAATGGATTGAGCTAATATAACCGGTCAGCACACATGCCTAGAAAGATTGCAGTTCTAACAAACCCCAAATCCCAAGAGTCTCGAGAAGCCAAAAACAAATGAAGAACTTAAAATCAGAGCAATAACTTGCAATAAGCTAGTAATATACCATCGAGCAGAGAGAGCGGAGGCTGAAAGGGCAACCAGGCCTCTATAGGATGTGAGGTCTAGATCTCGATGTGGTAATGCCCGTTCTGAGACAGAATATATGGTCTCCAGGCATGAAAGTGAAAACTGAAGTCACTGCATAAAGCTGGGCACTGCCCGGGAGAATGAAAATAAAATATTCTCAATCTGTTTCTACATTATCTACCTACAGGAATACCCTCTATACCCAGGCATTACCTATCTGTCTACGTACCATCTAAAGCTCTCTCACAAGGATTCTGAAGCCCCAGGGTTGCTGGCTACTTGCAGCACCAAGTAAGAATGGCCATTATCTGTATGTCTATGGCGAGAAGCTCTCATGGACGGGAGCCTGGCTGGGACACACCATGACCTTCCTCTGAGGCACACTTTTCCTTGTCTCACAGGAGGTCCACACAGTGCTTCACGTTTCATGTTTGTTAGCACATTTTCTGTCTCCTACACTACATCAGAATCTCCTGGAAGTCAGGAAATTATTTGGTCCATACCTCCTAGGGAAGCGGGCTTGGAGCATGTTAAAATTGTTGGTTAAGCCCTTGGAAGCAACAGTCTAGCAGCTGCTCTTGGTGCAATCCACCAGGACAGTCAGCAGACTGTATGGGGTTGTTATTACAACTAGAACAATAAAGGGATTTTAAATTCGCTGCTCAAAAGACTGATATTATGTTTTAAAAGATTAACAAAAACAAAAGCAGACAAAAAATGACTTTAAAAAGCTCTAAAAATTACACATACATCTATTGTTGAAATTATAAGCACTAACCAGCGTGCTAAAAGAAAAAAATTCCATCCTCTGTCTTTGAAGTCATAGATGGAAAGAAATGTTCCACACATGAGGCAGGACACATAGAGGGCTAAATATGTGGGCTCTGGGATTATACTCAGAGATTGAATTGATGCAATGTCCTTTAAGATTTTTTAACACTTGCTGGGACAGAGAGAGAGAGAGAGAGAGAGAGAGAGAGAGAGAGAGAGAGAGAGAGAGGAGCAACTGAGGGAGGAGGGAGCTGGAGGGAGAAGCAAGGGAGGAGGGGAGGCAGTGAAAGAGGGGGAGCGGTGACAATAAAGCCTCTGTCACATGCCCAGGCAAGGATAGAGGAAGGAGGTGTAGTTCACTGTTCCCTGCCAAAAGCCACTGCTTTAGTCTACTTTTTTTTTTTGCTGCTGTGACTAAAGGACCCAACCAGAACGACTATAAAGGAGGAAATATTTCTTAGAGGGCTCACGGTTTCAGAGGTCTTAGTCCACAGACAGCAGGCTCCATGCTCAGGACTGGAGGTGAGGCAGGACATCGTGGTGGAAGGGTGTGGCAGAGGGAACCAGCTCACATGGTGATCAAGAAGCAGAAAAAGATGCAAAATATATGCCCCAAATCCATGCCCCAATTCCCACCTCCTCCATCACACCCACCACTTCAGTTACCACTCAGTTCATCCCTGTCAGGGGATTGATTCACTGATTGGGCCAAGACTCTTATAACCCAGTCATTTCTCCTCTGAACCTTCTTGCATTGTCTCACACATGAGCTTTTGGGGGACACCTCACACCCAAACCATAACAGCCACTGCTCCAGCCTCTGTCACATGCCCAGCCTTAACCCTGGCAAGTTTCCAATGGCTTCCAGTCCGTCTGCCCTTGCGTTCTCCAGGGTGCCCTCCTTTGGAACAGTCTTACAGCTTTCCATCATACACTCCCTGTTCAAACTCTCCCTCATCTTATAGTATTTATTCACTTATTTATTAATTAGTTCTGGGGATGAGCCCAGAGCCTTGTGTGTGGTGGGCATATGCTGTACCACTGAGCTGTACCTCAGCTGCCCTCACTGTAGAGATAGGAGTCTGTGGGCATGCCTGTGTTTGTGGGAGTCTGTCTGGTTCCAGGGACACAGGAAACAGAAGAAAATTGAATGGTAGCTCTCTTCTTCTTCTTCTTAATTTAAAACTTTCATTTGTTATGTGAATTATTTGTTATAATATCCTATTTTCTTTGAAAAGAGGGTGACCTATATTCCAAAAATATCATTAGATATTTTCCAACTTACTGAGTGCTACCGTTGGATAAGAGTGATCCCCAGAGGCCTTGTGTTGAAGGCTTGGACCCTGCTGGGCACCATTGAGAGGTGCTAGAACCTTGAAGAGGCAAGACCTTGTGGGAAGTCTTCCAGTCATGGAAGGTGTACCCCTGAAGGGACACTGGAACTCCAGCCCCTCCTCCCTGCTCTGCTTTCTGTGTCCTGATCATGAGGTGGTGGCTTTGCTCTGCCATGTTCCTACCATGTTGGCCTTCCCTGCCACAGGCCCAAAAGCAAGAGGCCAGGGGAGCATGGACTGAAAATCCTGAGACCAGCAGCCAGAATAAACCTTCTCTCTTTATAAGCTGATTATCTCAGGTGTTTGTTAAGGTAACAGGAAGCTACCACCACCATAGGGTGTGGCCACTCAAGTGATGCTATTCGGTCCATATCAGGAGGCGGGCAGGGGCCTGGCTGGTGTGCAGCAGCAATCTGACTGTTCTATACATACCTTCAGCATGATGTCTTTCATTAGGCACCAGCATCTCCACAGATTTGAACTTTAAAAAAGGAAAAGCTTTTATGGACTTCAACCCTGCAACAAGATGCAAGATACATGATACCCGAACAAAATTACTAAACATAACCCATCAATAAAACTTATCAAGTAATAAAATATTAAAGATACATTCAAAATCTGATGGAGAAATGCAAACCAAAGAATGGTTTGTGATTATACAGAGTTTGAGTGATATTCTCGTTTGTTAAACTTATACATAAAGATATTTCACATAAATACTTAAAAAATCTGAAGGGGCAAGTGAAATGTAAGTGATGGGCTAGAATGAGCTTTCCCATTATTCTTCAAAATGCTAGAATTTGGTTATATACTATAGATAGTGAATAAATATTTTTAAATACATATATTCAAAATGTTACATTTTAAGGACCATCTGAAAATATGTTTCCATACTAATTGGAGCAATTTCAGCTGCTACCACTCCCTACTGTGCTGGTCTTTCTTTAGCCTTTATAAATAGCTGTGTGCACCTCTGAAACTGGGACTTTAGGGATCCTTTTAGGACCATCACTTTTACATTCCTTCATCTAACATATGTCATCCTGTACACGCTGGTAGCTATTGACCAGGCAAATGGCTGAAGAAGCCCCCAGAGTGTTTCTAGGCCATCTTTTAAAGAGGACTGTCACCACTCTTCCAGGTCCACACACATAGAGGGGCTTTCCACAAATGACCTTTCTGTTAATATTTCTTGGGACAGCACCGTGTAAGAAGATGCACAGCCTTTGGCCTGTGCCTGAGAAAGGCAGGGCAGGGTGTGCAGAGGGGAGGGCACCGCCCTTTCACTTGGCACATTCTCCAGAAATCAAGCATTTTGATCGACTTTGATAGTAGCCATTTCCCAGACACCCAATTAAAAGGACGGAAATTAAAGCTGTTGTAAAATAACTGAATTTTTTAAAAATATATATATATATATATTTGTAAAGAGTTTGCCCTCAATTTTTAGAAAGATTGTTTCTTTCCCTTTCTGTTTTCCAGAATGTAATACCTTTGCTAATTCTTATGATTTGACATGTTAAACTTGTTTTATGGCTTATTCCATTAGGTTCAGCAAAGTCTTAGCTAATTTGTTTCAGTAAATGTTCTCAAGCAACAAAGGCATTGGGTAGAAAGTTTGAACTTTCCTGGGGACACTCATTCACTCTACACTCCATCTGCATCATGTTTATCCAATCTGACAGGCCAAGGGCTCATGTTCAGGGACATGAAGGTGGCTGAGAGTGGGTTCCTAACTTTGGGAAGGTCACAATCTAGGGACAGACATAGACGTTCCCAGCTAGTTGCATTTCTGTCTTTTAGTATGGCTTCATTGGTCACATACTAAAACTCGTCTTTAACTTTTTCTAAGCATTAATCTTAAACAAAGATCATAATCATAATGTCAATATATTTTGGAAGAGAGTTAACCCCCCCAAAAAAGTGGAATAAATTCAGAAGAAAAAATTAGAATATTACCCAAAATACACATGAAGAAAGAAGACAGTTTCAGAAATGCTTGAATAATGAGGGTTATTTCCAAAATAAAGCCTATGTAACATAAGAAATTGGAGGCAGACCACAGAGGAATGAAGTAACCAAGAAGAATGTCTTAATTATCAACGCAAATAAAACCTGAAATTGTCCCTAGAACTTTCAGCTTGGAAAGAAAACTTGGAGTATGTACTTGGCTGAATTTTTTTTCTTCCTTTTTAGATATAAAGCACAGATAAGAGAACTGAAAATTTCAACAGTGTTTGAAAACTGGCCAGCCTGGCTCAGGAAGAGACTCTGCTGATGTCCTGAGTTTGCTCCACTAGATTCAAAGACTTTAATGAAATTAATTCTGCTCTGCCAGGGTGGGTGGGGCAGTACTTAGATGGGTCCTGTGACGGTACTTTGCATTTCTACAGCAGGTCAGACCCGAGGGTTCTCTTAGGGGAGTTGGGAGGTTGTTGGGCTCAGGTTCTGGGGCCTCAGAACTCTGTGGCTTCCCAGCTGAAGCCTGAGCTATTCCTGCCTAGCCAGGTCCCCACCAGGAGGGGCCTCTTCCAGGCTCACCTCCCGAGAGCCACCCTGTGCAGCCCCAGGGAGCTTCCTTCAGAATCTGGCTGAGCCAGGGCTCCCCATGAAGCTCCTGTGTCTGCCCTCTCCACAAATTCAATTCCATGTGGGCAGCCCAGGTCTTGGAAAGCAGAAGCTTCCGCTCTCCCCTCAGGAAGAATATCCTCAGGCCTTCTAATGCCCAGCCCCGCCAGCTCTCTTGAAGGGGCAAGAGGAAAACAAATCTCATTCTTACTTTTTTGGAAAATGCATATTCTTATCTCAGAGGGCGATATGAAAGACACACTTAGTTAACCTAATTGCTCCCGCCCAGAGACCAAATTTGTAAAAAATAAAAGCTGAGGATAAATTGCAAACTCCCAACACTGGGAGAGAAGTTGGAAGTGACATGATGACTTTTGGACGTGGACGTTCATATGCCAAACAAAACCAAGTATCCAGTAACAAAAACAAGGCGATAGTAACACAACCAAGTGGCAGTAATGGCTTTGAAATATTTTCCTTCAGAAAAATACAATTATGGAACTTGGGTTTTCCAAGGACAATTTTTCTGGAAAGAAGTTTTCCAGAGACTGTGATTCTCAAAGCCTCTTTTTTTGTTTGATTTCAGGAGTAATGCTGTCGTTGGTTCAGTCCAATGACACATGCAGGGTCCAAGAAGAACAGGCAGTTCTGCCACTAAGTGAATGGCCAGGGGTTCAGGTGGTCAGCACGTCTCAGACAATGAAGAATGTTACTCTTCATTTTAAAAAGAAAACAGTTGAAATCCAAGGAGCTGACACTCAGAAGACTGGAGGACTTGTTTTTATTCGTTATTTTCACTCCCTTAGGAAATTCTAGGATCCACAATGTTGACCATGTTGTTTGGCTCAACTAAAGTGCGTTGTTTTCTTGAACAGAAAAGTGTGAAGTTGAACATGTTCTTTTTCTTTTGCTTATCGGTTTTAGAAAAATCACTCAACCAAGTCAAGTAATTGAAAAAATGGCACTCCCTATGTGAACCCAAATTTCTCCACATACCCAGGAACAAATGCTAAATTCCATTTTAATCGGGGCAGATCAGTGTACAAGGATGGATTACTAGCAAAATGATCTCTGGAAGGACTACTAATAAGATACCGTTATAAAATTTGCAGGACCGCTGCCCTGTATTCTGTGGCTAAATGTGGCATTTATTTGTGTTATGATCTTATAAATCCCAGTTAAAAAGAGAAAAAACAACCAAGAAGCAAAATAAGTGCTACTTCATCTAGATAACATTTTATTTTCCTCTACTTAAACCAAAAGAAGTTGAAGACAGACTGGCTTCCAAAGGATGCTGGTCAACCAGCATGTTTTGAATTTTGAGATGCAGATCTTGTCTAGATAAGTCTAGACTTTGCTTCACAGAAAAAGCGTCTAGTTTTGTCTTTGCCTCTTCTGGTATCCCCAACATTTCCTATAAAATCAATTGTATTTTACGTCTACTATTCCTATGAGTGAAATTTGTGATGGAAATTCAAAATAAAGAAGCCAAATATTTTCTTTATCCATATTTCATCTTCTCATATAAAATTCATTTCCTAGCAATATGCTGGTATCTTGAGAAATGTTTTAATGAGTACTACTTTAATTTCTATGTATTAATACTAGTACTTTAGACCATATGTATATGGTCTATATATTTATGTACATATGTTCAGAGTACTAAGGAATGAACCCAGGTGGTGCTCTTCCACTGAGCTACATCCCCAGGCACTTTTGTTTTATTTTTATTTTCAGACAAGTTCTGTCTAAGTTACTGAGTCTGGCCTCAAACTTGCAATCCTCCTGCCTCAGCCTCCAAGTCCCTGGGATTACAGATATATGTCACCAATGCCTGGCTTAGATCATATTTAGAAAACGATTTTCTGGATAATCTTTATCTGCTTGCAGTTCAGAATTTAAGCATCCAATTAGGAAATGTATTTAGAAAGCATTCATAGTAACAGGTGCCTTCCATCAGCACTCTCCTGTGACGGTGGAGCTCAGGCTCCTGCTCATTGTGATCTGTGTCTCGCTGGCCCAACACGAGCAGGACTAGTTAGCCGGCTGCCCTGGGCGCTGTGCCGGAACTCTGTAGAAAGCAGAGCTGCTTCCCAGTCTGATACGGCCATGGCACAAAATTACATACGAGTGTGTTCCTTCCACCCGCCTTTGCCTTGTGGAGCTAGCTTCTCCTCTGGAATGCTCATGACTTGCCAATCATGGTTTTGGGTATCTGGGGACAATAATGTGACTTGGATGCTAACAGCCAGTGACTCCTAAGAGACACTGATGGCAATCAGTGTGGACCTACGTTTAAGTGCTGTGCGTGCAGTGCCCGTGAACCTGGTCCAAGGGAAGGAAAAGGGGTCGGTGCCTGGGGCGACAGCTGTGCAACTCCCTCTGAGGAGGGGCATGATGGGGTCTTTGCATATGTGGATAAACGGACAGTCTATGCAGAGACCCGGGTGCTGTAAGCTGTATCCACATCGGGTGAAGGAACAATGTAACCATGTCTCTTTCGACATAGGAAGAAGATGAATATCGCTTCGGGTTTTTAAATGAATTAAATTTTTATCCTTTGTACCAACTATCCATTCTATAAAATATGGATCTCATTTCAACGTCTCTACCTAGGACTTTACAAAAGAGTTTAAGACGGAACTGGGTGGACACTGGCTCCTCTCACAGGTCCCACGGATGCAATGTTCAGAATGAGCTGCATTCCACTTCCTTCAACCCGGACATGCCACCTGGGTCACCTCCCACAAGGCAGTAAGGGCTGTCACTCACCACTACCACTCCCTTAGCACATGGAGTAAAGCAGGCGCAGAACAAGCCTGTGGTTAAGTATTTTTCAAATGGAGGAAGGAATGGATTTCCTTTGTTCCTAACTGGTCCATGTTTTAGTTTAGGACAGTCAGTCTGATCTCTGGGTTCTCTGGCTTCTGACTCACCAGACCTGGTCCTTTCTAACTCTGCCATCTGCTCCCATCACCACTCCCTGGGAGTACATGTCCCCCCAGACCTCGATCCCAACAGCTACTCTCCACGCCCCTCTCTGCCATCCAGTAACTTCTTCCAGCGACCTGCTGGCTCCCTCCGCCCCTCCTGAAGTTCCCCACAGCCTTCCCGTCTATCACGGCCTGGGTCTGCCTTCCTCTTCCTGGTTCCCCCCTACAGTCATGTCCTTGCTCCCACCCTCTGCTCCTCAGCCTTCTCTCATTTTGCAAAACTCCAGTCTTCCTCAAATCTTTACCTTCCTTCAAGCTTTTCCATGTGCTAGAAATAAAAAGATATGCCACAATGCTGATTTGATTTCCTATCATTTTCTACCATGGTTGGAGGTAACATGTTTTCCCAACTCCTGATGTTTCTTCCTAAATGAATATAATTTAATTAGCCTAATTCCTGATCTCACTGGATGTTTTGTAGAAACTAACTGGAAACAAAAGGGCATTACTGTAAATTGGAGTCAGAGAAAAGAAGAGACAGGAGAGATTAAGCTACTAGCTAATTTTCCATAATTCTGCAAAGTAGGTGAAATAGTCAGGAGAAGAAAAAATATGCAGTCGCTCCCCCGGAGAAAAAAGAATCAGAGCAGACATACTAGGGGTAGAAAATATGAAGGGATTATATTGTGAAAGAAGACCCTAGATTCTTCCACCCTCCCATTGACCCTCTATGGTGCTGGACTTAGTCACACTATCTCCTCTGGCCACGGAATGCTAACAAAGATAATTCAAGCAAAGGCAAGCAAAAAAAAGAGTTGCCGATTGCATCTTGGACTCTCATTTCTGCCTCTACCATAGGTGTCTGTCCTGCCTGCTGAAAGGACACAAAACATAGGTAGAGCAGAGCTAAGTTATCTCAGGTGACCACCGGCCTAGCCTGAGAAGTGGAAGCAAGCCCAGCTTAAGCCAGAGGCTATAGCCCCCTCACTGACCCATCCTCCATGAGCCAATTGATGCCCCATATTGTAAACTCTGATTTAGGGTGATTTTTAAAATAATGACAATGCAACTAGTGCTGTAACCATTTTAAAATGCAAGCCTTTATGAATACCAAAAGGTTACTGATTCCAGAGAGGGGGGCAGGGAGAGAGAATGTGTAAAACAAGGCACATGATAAAAATCTATGTGGATGTATGTAACACAGAAAGAAGAAAGAACTGACACCAAAGTTAGTATTCGTATCAACCCTGTGTAACAACATGAATTACCTATTGATCCAAGTGGTGGACATACAAGGAAGAGATTTTGAAGTGGTAGAAAGTAACAATGGGCAAGGACAGACCAGAAAAGGCAAATAGAAAAAAGCAGATCAAGATTTCAGAGGTGGAGGGGCTGGGGTTGTGGCTCAGCGGCAAAGCACTCGTCTTGCACGTGTGCAGCCCGGGTTCGATTCTCAGCACCACGTAAACATAAATGCATTGCATTGTGTACAACTAAAGTAAATAAATAAATATTTAAAAAAAAAAAAAGATTTCAGAGGTGGAATTCAGACCCACAACATCAGGAGGAACTCTAAGGACACTTTAGGGACAGGGATATCGCTCAGTGGCAGAGGGCTTCCCTGCCACCTAAGGCCCTGGTTTCATCCTTAGTGCAAAAACAAAAAACTTTAAAATTAAAAATTATTTTTTGTTGTTGTTGTTTGTGCACCCAAAAATTCAACAATACTTTCCATGAAAGAGAAACTAAAGAAGTAAAGTTTATGCACAAGCAGAAATGTGCAAATAACATGAGATTTTCAAGACATATCTCAAACCAAAAAAGACTGTGAAGGAAAAAAATTAAACAATACAGAGAAACAATATAGCACAGAATGTAATAGATTTTTTTTTTATACACGTGACACTGTAAATCCAATGATAGAACATCCTTACCAAGAATTGATGCTAGTTTTGAAGGAAAATTTAATAGAGTCCCTTCCACCCAGAAAGAGAAGAAATATTTAAAGAGTATCTTTGATTCTAATACAATAGCACTGGAAATCAACTTTCAAAATCTCCAAGAATAATATGCCAAAACCCAGAAAAATAAAGTGTGCTGTTAAATAGCTTTTATGCCAAAAAAATTTCATATAGACCTACACCGCTGAATTTAAGACAATGATACTGAAGAAATTTTGAGCATAGTGAAGTATCTATGTTATATATGTTATATATGTTATCTATGTTATATAGATACTGGTAGTATAACCATTTTAAAATGCAAAGCTTTATGAATATCAAAAGGAATACTGAAGAGAGAGAGAGAGAGAGAGAGAGAGAGGAGAAAATATAAAACAAGGTACAGATAAAAATTTATGTGGAGGGGCTGGGGTTATGGCTCAGTGTTAGAGCACTCATCTTGCATGTGTGAGGCCCTGGGTTCAATCCTCAGCACCACATAAATAAAATAAAGGTGTTATGTTTACCTACAACTAAAAAGAATATTTAAAAAATGTATGTAGATGTTAGATAGCTACATTAGTTAGAAATTTGTGAATCATATATCCGTATCAGTAAATATTTTGAAATATACATTAAGAATTAAAAATTTTTTGAAATGTACAGTAACACTTTTTTTAAAAAAGCTATTAAAACCAAAAGAAAGCAAAATTAAAGCTTTAATAAATTGAAACAAATGATTTAATGAGAAAACAACAAATAAGCCCAAATTTTGGTGACTGAGGGGGGGGGGAAATTTTTTTTTTTTTTTTTGTAAAAGACATCTGTTTTAAAAATTTAAAAATAGGGGGGTGGAAAATGACTGTGGGCCCTAGAGAGGAAGAGCTACACAGCACAGAGTCAGAATTAACTAGGGGAAAACAACCATCAACACAGAAGACATTTAAAAAGTACTAATTAAGAGCCATGCTCTGCACAAGTGGAGGCAAATTAACTTGAAAACCCACAGAGTTTTCTCTTAGCAAAAGAAGCAAACTACAACCTACTCAGACCAATCACCTTTGAAGAAATAAAAGAAATATATGAAAAGACAAGACATTCATGAAAATAGAAGGGAGACCAGTAGAGTAAAAAAGGGGTCAGTGGGAATAAGGAGGAGAGGTTGGGGGACAGTCCTGGGAAATGAACTTGGTCCGTTTATGTTGCTATTCTGTCTGCACATCTATGTAGCAAGGAGTCTCACTACAAGCAGAATGCACCAATTTGTAAAAGAAAAAATCAAACACAACAATAAAAAGACTGCCTGTCTTTGTGTTTTAGCTCTTAACAAAAGTGGTCATAGTAGGTCAACAAGGTTAAACTAGTTAACAGTTGCCCAAATCTTCTACAAGTTGTTAAAATCCTTCAATGTCATTTTGGATTCCGCTTTCTCCTTGAGTCCTACCACATTCAGCACAATGCTTAGCGTGTGGATCTCAAGCTACGCTGTGCTGTGCACACTGCCTGGCCTCTTCTAGCTTCCTGCAGAACTCTTTTTCTGTAGCAATAATCTTTGTCTTAAGGATTCTCTGGCTAGCATTAATAAAATAGCTATCTTTTTGTTTGTGTGTTCCTGATGCAGATGTTAACATCATTTCTGTATCCCTATGTTTTGAGTGTATCTCATAAACAACATGTGATTTGATATTTTTTCCACTCAAATTTTGACTTTTCACTGGGATTTTAGTCCATACACACACACACACACACACACACACACACCCCCACACACAGAGCAACCTTATTATATTTGTGATATTTGTGTTAAATTCCATATCTCGCCATTGGTCCCATGTATTTTTCATTTATTTTTCTTTTGATGCACTTTTAAAATAACCGGTTTCGGGCTGGAGTTGTGGTTCAGTGGCAAAGCACTTGCCTCACATATGTGAAGCTCTGGGTTTGATCCTCAACACCACATAAAAATAAATGAATTAAATGAAGATATCATGTTCACTTCACATATATACAATATATATATATATATATACACATATATATAATACACATATATATATATAACCAGTTTAAAAAATTCCCCATCTCCTATACTAGACTTCAAGTTATATAGTCTCATATTTCTCTAGCATTTCTATAAGAGGGCGCTGCAAGCCCTAGCCTTTTTTTTTTAATCCTCGGCATAAGATGGCTAGTGCAGCTCCTGCTAATTCCAGCTGAACTTGACACAGGAAGAAAAAGAGTCTTGTCAGCCATTCATGACTTTGATTTCAGGGAAACTTTACTGAGGTGTATTTGGTGTACACTAAACTACACCTATTTAAAACAAACAATTCCAGAAGTTTTTACATCTGTGTACGATACCCAGGAACCTATTATCATAGTCAAGCTAATGAACATATCTGTCATCCTCAGAATTTACGCCTGCCCCCTTGTGATCTTTGCTTCGTCCCCACAATATCTAGACAACCACAGATCTTCTGTCTGCTACTGTAGATGACTTGGCACTTCCGAAATTTTGTATTCACATTAGTATGTAGTAGGTGCTGTATTTTGGGCTGAATTTTTTTTTTTTCTCTACATTTATTTTGAAACAAGATGAGTTATTGCATGACTCAATAGTTCACCCCTCTTCATTGCTGAATAGTATTTCACTGCATTATATACCTCATTTTTAAATCATTTACTTGCTAACAGCCACTTGGGCTGTGTTTGCTTACTATTAATGTATTGTCTAGATATACTCAGGTACTGTTTTTTTTTTTTTAACATGGGCATATACTTTCATTTCTCTTTGATAAATCCCTAGGATGCAATAATAAAGACAAAATCATTTATGAGATATTGAGGAGAATTTGAAGGGATACTTCATATTAATGATCTTAATGGATAAAAGATCACATCCACATGTGATAAAGATATTTGGATCTAATAGAAAATATTCATATCTCATAGGAATGCATATGGAAACATTAACTGATAAAAATACATATTGTTTGAGATATGTTTCAAAATAAACCAGTAGGTGATGGCATGTCTGAAATAAGTTCATTCACGTTCAGTAATTGTTGAATTTGGATGGTGAGCCCACTGGATTATATCATTCTCTCCACTTATGCATAAATAGATAAGTATTTGTTTCAATAATAAAACTTTGGTTTTGAAAGCACTGTTGAGTTCAGGTGTCTGTGCTCAGGTCTAATACTAAGTTCTGGCCTTTCTTCAAAAACAGGTTGCTACAGTCTCTCTGCTAACCATGCAGTACTAACCTTTGCTGTTTATTGACTTCTTAGCCTTCTCTGGGCTCTGAAATAGATGTTTTATGTGAAAATGAAAGCAAGATAAATGAATAGACAAGTGGATAGATGATGGATAGACAAGTGGATGAATGGGTGGATTGACAGATAGGTAGGTAGGTAGATAGATAGATAGATAGATAGACAGACAGATGAATTAAGTCCTCACTTCTCCCTGGTCTAACCAGGTAAGCAGAGTCAGCCTTTACTTTCTAACTTTCTGGATCTTGTAAGGGATGATTCAGGGAATGGAGAGATGGCACTGAAGGCATCTAGCAGCTGTTTGGTTGATGTAGTAGTAAGACTCAGACTTTATTTCCAGTAAAGACTGGAAAGGTGACTGAGCAAGGTAGGGGACCCCAAGCCAGCAGCAGTCCATAGATGAGCACCAGAGAACTGCAGGGTTTGCCAGAGAAAAGGGAGCTGGGGCAGCTAGCTAGCCCCCCATCTCCCTGAGACACCCCAGGAAAGTTTCTGAAAACAATTTGTCACTATCACAAAAGAAGCCTCTCCTTCTCTCTTTCATTGGTCTTGCAATACCATTTTAAATCTGCTTATAGAAAACTAGTGGGGAGCAGTTATACAATATGTTTACATCTTCATGTTTCCACACTCTGGGAAGTCCTGATGTAAAAACCGAACAAAACAAAAACTCCAAAGTATTTTTAAATCCCGAAATCCCCATACATATTGGGCCACCCAGACACACACACACACACACACACACACACACACACACACACTCTTTTCGGACTTTGTGATCATCCTCTGAGTCTAGTGGTGGGGAGACCCTGTTGGAAGCACACTCTTAGATTTACAATCCAAGTCGTGTGTGTCTGGTTCAAAAAGTCCCCTCATGTGGACAGAGGTCTGCCATGGTCTTCGCCCCTCCTGACGCAGCTCAGCTTGTGACCATCCAGGTTCTGCCTCGGAGACATATTTTCTCTGTATCCATAACAGCTCATAACTTTGAACGTCTTCAACAGTAAAGACCCATCTACTGAGTTTCCATGTATCTAACATCAGAGAACCATAAGACCAGCATCAGGCAGAAGCCTTGAAGACTCGAAGGTGACTGGCAGCTGAAGATAAGGCTTTGGATTTGAACAAAGAAGAACAATGCAGGTAGTGTAAGTGGACTAGACAAAAATACAATATATATGTCCGGGATCAGGAGAATGTGGCAGGTCGATAGGTATTGAAGAATATTCATCAGAAAAAGGGAAAGAAATCACAGTAAAGAATTACAAAGTACAATTTCTGGAAAAGACAATGAGAAATTACGTATATCAGAAATTATATGTACATTTGGAATAGACATCCGCGGTTTTGGTAAGTGTAACTGTAGTCTAAAAACAGTGTTGAAAATCACACTGTAGTTAGTTAACAAAAGCCAGCCACTTCCACAAGTTTCTCCTCTGTATTTCACAGAATCACTGAATTTCCCTTTAACTTGCCTTGAAATTCCTAATTTTAGAGTCCCTTCTTCAAATTAAACAAGAAAACTGAAGTCATCATTTATAAGGGCATAATTCCAAGTTTGTGAACTCCCTCCAAAATTATTTATACAAAATGGCATTTACTTTATTTGTTAATATTTATATATTAACTACACTCTTCTTTTTCCTAGTTTATTTGGTTAGGGTTGAAGTAATCTAGAGTGAAAGCAGCATGAGAAAAGGCACAAGTTGAAAACTTTTAGTTGCTGATAAGTCAAGCTGGACACACCGGAGAGTCAGACGTTCAGTTATGATCTGGGAGGAAGCCCACTCGGGACCCAGTGACCCTCTCGACTCTCTTGACTCTGTCAGTATTTTGATGCACATTGCCTTGCACTTTCCACATCCTGAGAAAGAAGGTGGAGAAGCTTGTCCTGGCCCAACCCTGCAGAACTCCTGGGAGACCACAGCATTCTGTGTCCAACCTGAACCAAGGCTGTGATTGCCCTTCTCCTTCTCAACTGATGTATTTGAGCATAAATGGAGGTACATTCTACAAGGAATTTTAGGAATGGAATAGATCAAAAGAAAAATTTAAAGGGAAATTGAAAACAATCAGTATCTTAAGAAGACAATGTAGAATTCCAGATTCTAGTACCTATCTGCAGTTGTAATAGCTGTAATAGAAACTACTAAATTTGTTTGCTAATAGTTTCCTGAGATAGCAAATACAATGTGGACTAGTTAGCTTCTCTATGGAGGGACATTTACTAAGTAAATTGGTCTTTGGATATTTTAAGAGCACTGCACTCAGAATAAAACCATTTAATTACTTAGAAATGTATGTTGCTTATAGTTAATTATAGGATAGCCACAAAAGGGAAGGGGGGGGGGAGGGAGGGAGCAAGGGGGGATGGAGGGGAAAAAAAAAGAAAAGGTGGATGAATAAGATGGATATCATTATCCTAAATGCATGATTGAAGCCATGAATGGTACAAATATACTTTGTATACAAACAGTTGTTTGTAAAAAGACGCTCTATATGTGCATTATGAATTGTAATACACACTACTATTATAAATAAATAAATAAATAAATAAGTTTAAGATATAAATATCTTTCAACCTCCCCCAAAAATAAAAGATTAGGAATTTTGAAATTTTATTTTTTTCCCAATGGCAAGATTTTAAATTTTAAAATAAATGATTGGTTTTAGATATTAAGTAACTACAGCCTTTAGAACAATAAGGAAAATAGTACCAGGAACCAGCTCAGCTCATTCTAAATGATTATTGCAAATCAATAAGGTATTTAGCTTTAATATGATGTGTCAAAATTTAAATCTTCTAGGCATATGTATTTTTTTTTCCAAAGTATTTATCTGTGGTACTTACACTTGATAGAAGTCATTTGATTCAAAGATTAACAGTTGATCCCACTGAAATGAAACGACCTTGGAGCCTGGAGACGTGGATGTATGAGGAGGGCTTCGTCTGCGTCGCTGTCCTCTGCCATTCTCCCTGTGGCTTGTCAGGCACAGCCCTTTGCCATCAACCTCAGCAACCGTGCTCTGACCCAACAATTCAGCACTCTGGGCGTTTAACTCCGTCCTCCACATGCTGTGTGTCCAACTCATTCGTGAGCAGTTTCATTTCAAAAATCATCACAAATAAAATGTCCACAATTCAACTGATTATTTCCCTCTTGGCCACCCAACCAAGTTTTGTCAACACTTAAATTTCTAAAAACTAATTCCAATATATATCTGTCAAGTCTTACTCCCTCGATGCCGGTGACTTTGGAAATAGCAGGCTGTCCACTGCACAGTTGTAGGACTGCATGCGCATGATCCACGGCCTGGCAGAAGCTGGGGAGGAAGAGATACCCATCTCCAAGCAGTTGAGATTGCATGGGGTGGTCCGTCTGGTTCACTAGAGGAGAAACACCCCAGTTTTCAGATAAATATTACAACTACACTTTATTTCTAGAAATGGCAACAGAATTTATTTTTAAAAAATTGCTGAAGGAGCTGTTTCCATTGTAAGAAAAAAATACAGATATATGCATATTTAGATATGTAGATATATACATATTTACATATCTATATGTATATATTTACTCAAGGGAAGGAAAATTAATAGAATGTTATTTCTATTTTCATAGTATTTCATGTCAGGAAAGTCCCAGACTGTCACTATTAGAGATTATGTACTTTTCAGATTGTCATTTAATAGCAAAGAAATGACTTTTGTGGGTTCTTGATTTTAGGGAGATATCTGATTTTAGGGAGATATCGTATAATCAATCCTTCTTCATAAACATCCTTAGATCCAGAGCCAAGTCAATGTTCTAACAGAGTATCTTTTCAAAATTGGGATGCAAATATCTACAGCTCATTCCAATGTAGACACCCTCATAACAAATAAAACTGCCTATTTTTGTCTGATTTGATGAGTCTTTTTTCTTCCAATGCTGAAGATGTAAAAATTATGAATTCATTTGCTTTTAAGAAAAGCAAATTGATTTTGCTTGAATTTAAAAGAATTCTGTATTCCATGTTGTAAATACACACAAACTCTGTTCCCTGGTTACTTCATGTTTTCCTTGTCTGTCCCATGTGAAATTCTTCAAGGACACGTAAATCCTTTTATGCAACGTTTAGCAATTCCAGCAACTCTGGTGTCACCTGGGAACTTGTTATAAGGGAGTCTCAAGACCCATCTCAGAAGGACTGAAGTAGACTCTGCTTTTCCACAAGATCATCTAGTGCTGTGCATGGGCCTGAGTGGGAGGCCACAATGGCAGGACGGAGAGGCAGGCTGGCCGGGGGTAATTAGAAAAATGGTTCAGTAAATGGATTTTAAGCATAATTTTAAACACAATGGAAATGAGTCATTTCTTGGCTATGAGTCATTTAATCCTGGCTCGAGCTTTATTAGTTAAATGGTTTATCAATTTACTAGACTCTCTAAATCATGCAATGTTTTTATATTATGTGGCCTATACTTTTTTTCATATTTGGCATTAAAAATGAAAAAAAAAATTCTCTTTCAAACTTTTCCATGCTATGTCATACTTCAGAATTAGGGGTTAAAATTAGAAAGAGCACTCAGAATCTTGGATAAAAGCGGTCTCTATTGTCTGTTAGCCTTGGTTACTAGGTAAGACACTGAGGAAAGGCATTAACTGTGAGAAATGCAGGCTACCATCTGCTTTTTTAAAAAATTAGGTTCACAATTATCTCTGCTCGGTGGGTAGCCCCCACCCAGATGCACATACACAATTTCCCCAAAAGATGAAATATTACGATTGTCCTTTGTTCACACATTTTTATCGTCGCAGAAGTAGAGTTATAAATGAGTGGGTGAACCAAATATATGTTCACCTCCAAACTTCTCCCAGCCTCAATCCACAGTGCAGCCATGTGGTACAGTTTCCCACTCTTTGATCAGAGCTGTGTAATCCCAAGAAAAAAATTGCTTTCTCAGCTTTGGATATCCTGACTCTAAAACCTCTTCAGTCTCTTGCCAGGTCTGAAATGGAGTGGGTTTGAGAGTGAGTGACATAGTAAGAAGTGACTAATCTTTACCACCCATCATCTCGAAGGTTGCAAAACTCTCTCACTTTCTCTTGTCTTGTGGATGGAAAGAATGAGAGAAGTTGCATATATACCGTTATTTCACTGTAAGTTTGTTAATTATGATTACCTCTATTTTCTATTGGTAAAGATACTTGATAGTCATTTCTGTTAAGAATTATCCCAGTTTTCATTAGTGAGTTTTGCAGCTGCTTGCAGTTCCTGGCAGGCAACACCGTTTAAGGCCGTGTAAGTCTAAAATGTTTTCCCTAAAGTTTCAGTGCATATTGAAAACAGGCACACACTCTTGGATGTTTAAAGCAGAATTGTTTCTGGCCAAATTTTCAGTGTCAACGCAAAACACTGCAGAAGAAATTACATCTAATTTTTTTTCCATTTTTTTTTTAAACTCAAAATAAGACAATCAAAAGGGATGGGGTTGTGGCTCAGTTGTAAATTTCCCTGGGTTAATCACCAGAACCCCCACACCAAAAAAAAAAAAAAAAAAGAGAGAGAGAGAGAAATATGAAATAAAAGGGAAGAGAAAGAGAAAAGAGGGGGGAAAAACCCACTATATACTTTAACCAAAGTTTACTGGGGTTAATTTTTAAGTATGTCATTAACAATCTATTCACCTTTCTTGGGGAGGGTCATAGAAACTTGACATTTAAAGAGCCTTCTTCCCAAGAATAGAAAACTCAAGAACAAACATCAAAGAAAAGTAAAACTTTTACAGAAATAAATTAATCCTTACATATTATCATTCACTCTCTAATGTCTGAGTATATAAAAGAACATTATTTCAAGTGGTTTTCTTTCATGAAAAAATAGAGAAGATTGATTATCAAGAACAGAAGGTAGTATAAATTGATCTTAAAACCATATTTGTACTGCTTATATGCTTGTACACAACTATGTAGTTAAGGGGAAACTCTAGTTTTGAAGATGAATCTTAAGTTGATGAGACAGTAGATTTCTTTTCAGATTGGTCATTCATGATTTGTTCCAGGACCTCTGAAAATACCCAAATCTGAGCATGTACAAGTGCCATATAGAAAATGACATAGGGTTTGCATGTACTGTCCACACACCCTCTGGTATAATTTAAATCATTTCTAGACAATTTATCGTACCTAGTACAGTATAAATTCTATGTAAATAATTGTTACAACATATCAATTAAAGAATCATGAGAAGAAAGAAGTCTATACACATTCAGCATAGATGCAACTTTTTAGAATAATTTTGATCAGTAGTTGGTTTAATCTAGATAGATTGAATGTATGGATATGAGGGATGACAGTACTTAGACACATGTACATCATGCCTCTTAATAAAATTAATTTGGAAAGAAGCGTTCATTGACTAATGTTCAAAGGTATACAAGTAAGTTGGGTGTGGTGGCACACGCCTGTAATTCCAGGTAAGCGGGAAGCTGAGGCAGGAAGATTGCATGTTCAAAGCCAGCCTCAGCAACTTGCAAGGCCATAAGCAACTTAGTAAGACTTTGTCTCAAAATAAAAAAAATAAAATAAAAAGGGCTGGGATGTAGCTCAGTGATAAATTGCTACTGGGTTCAATCTCCAGGACAAAAATAAGTAAGCAGGTAAGTAAGTAAATAAATAAATGTATTGAAGTGTATATTCTTGAAAGAGCAAAGTAAATATTTTACAAAGAGATAAAGTTCCTATGGAAGACAAGTAGAATTTCTGAAAATTTTATATTTTAAATTTTTCCAAACTATCCCAAAAGACTTTATGTTGGTAATTTTTATTAATAAAATATTTTATAGTCAAAAAATGATTCTTTTAAAGGAATAATGTTTGTAATATTCCAAACCATGTAGTAAGAATGTCTCTGGTTACTATTAGAAACTATCCATTCCTTCTTTTTTGGTACCGGGAATTGAACTCAAGAGCACTTGACCACTGGGCCACATTCCCAGCCCTTTTTTTTTTTTTTTTGTATTTTATTAGAGACAGGGTCTCACTGAGTTACTAAGTGCCTCGCCATTGCTGAGGCTGCCTTTGAAATCGTGATCCTCCTGCCTCAGCCTCCCAAGTGCTGGGATTATAGGTGTGCGCCACCGTGCCTGGTTTATCCACTCCTTTTAATACACACAATTGTTTTTTGAAAATCACACTCTTTCCTATTGTTCTGAAAAAAAATGTTTTGCTAATTTTGTTTTACCAAACAAATGAAGTAGGAAATTGAGAGTACATGTGGATTTTTTTTCCATCTCTCAAATCCTAAAACAATAATTTATTTGTTCTGAGAATGTAATGAGTTTAAAACTACCATGTGACCTGGGGTGATCGGGTCCAGCCCGGGAAAGCAAAGTGCATGGACCTGTTCCACCTCACACTGATGAGGTGAAAACAGAGGAGAACGTTCACCATCACCAGGCCGAAGTCCCATGTGTACTGGGACAGCAGCAGCAGAACACAGGCATAAAGAAAGGAGGAGCCCATCAGGAACTTACCAGATAGAGAGCTCAGTTCATTGCCCAAATGAGACAAAACAAACAGACCAACACCTTCTCTGCTGTGCTTCTGGAGAGGAGGCCTCACCATCATCATTGACATCATCACCATCATTTGCCTCCATGCCCTAATCTTGTCACCCTAGACCCACCCCCAGATGGAACAGGGACTCTGGTTTACCTCCCCTACTTTGCCACCACCCCTTGGGGAAGTCCAAACCAAGAAATGGAGTTGAAGCCCCCAGGTGTGCAGTACCTGTTCTGATTGCAGAGAAACAAATCCACACTTCCTCTGAGGAAAGTATAGTCATCTGAGCTTTCACAGGATCACCAAAAATTGAGTTCTCAAAGGCTAATACTGAGCTTGATCATATAGGAAAGAATAGTGCATATAAAACAAAACATGGCAGCTCACCATGACAGAAACCAAGAGGAGAAAAAATCAAGCCATCCCTGGCATAGGACAGAATTATCAAATACAGATAGTTTATATATATGAAGCAGTTCACAGAAATGAAAGATGAAGTCAACAGTGAGGAAAAGAGACAACCAAATTGAGTAGGCTTAACAGAAAATTGTTCAACGACAAGTAGGAAAAAAAATTACTACAAAGAATAGATGAAAGCTGGGTGCAGTGGTGCACACCTGTAATTCCAGTGGCTTGGGAGGCTGAGTCAGGAGGATCTTGAGTTCAAAGCCAGCCTCAGTGATGGTGAGGCTCTAAGGAACTCAGTGAGACCCTGTCTCTAAATAAAATACAAATTAGGGCTAAGGATGTGCTCAGTGGTTGAGAGCCCCTGGGTTCAATCCATGGTTCTCCCCCATCAAAAAAAAAAAAAAAAAAAAAATGGATGAAAGAACTGGTAATAGACAGCTGAACTGAGAAACCATCACCTGGAAGTCTGAGTTGAAGGGATTTCCTAGAATTCAGCACAGAGAGGTAAAAAAACAGGAAACATGAAGGAAATTTTTAGACATGGAAAAGAGGATGACAAGCTCTAGAAGTTTCTAGCTTGAATTACAGACGGCAGAAATAGAGAATGCAAGACAAAATAGTCTATGCCACCAGGCTGTATAACACTGTCTGGTCAATGACGGAGAGCATTGAGGAAGGTTGTCCCCTGAGGTCACCTTGTCAAGTGGAATCATAACCATCAGTATGTTTACGCATAACCCACCATGTTTACACAGCAAAGGAACTGGCCCACAACACATTTCTCAAACACACGGGTCATTAAGAGAAGTAGGGCTCTATTTGCAAAAAAGAATGCTTAAAAATTTCCTAAAAATTAATAAAAATTTGATCCCAGAGATAATGAAAACACAATATAGCTAAAGAATAATAAACCAAAACCCAAACCAAAAGAAGACCCACACCTAAGTTCAGTATAGAGAAACTGCTACATATCAATGGCACAGTTACTGAGAGCAACATTGACAAAACAGAGACATATCACACAGGACAACGAGGCCCAGGTCCTAGAAGGTTCCCTGGGGCAGTGAATTGGAGGACAGCAACATTCAGAGGCATGGTCTACCTGAGAGAAAATTCCATTCCAGAAATATTTTCTCCTTTTAGGAGTAATTACAAATTAAAACTTTCTAAAATAAACCACACTAGAATCTACCACCAGCCAACCTTTGATAAAGCAATCTATAAGTGACCCACTTTAGAAAGAAGATGCTCAAAGAGCACTATCTAACCTGAACCCAATGGTGAAGAATGACGTGGGTACTTAAGGAACTGATGAAAACAACCTGAACAGAAACACAAGAATGATGTTTGAATTGTACATTGCAAATTCAAGACACTAAAATCTGGACCAACATAACATTTTTATATAGAATTAGCAGTGGAAGTCTTTTAAGATTCTGTATTTTTTTTTTGCAGAGAATATATGAGCATTAAATTTAGTTGTAGACCTCATAAGGTATATGTAGTAAAATTCAAGTTAAACTACTAGCAAATGTTTTACAAATTAATAAAAAAATGTGAAATTTAAACAGAAAATACACCAAATCCAGGCAAGGATTAATTAGAACATTAAAATGTGAGAAAACATAAAATAAGACATCAGAAATATATCAAAATACATTAATACTCACAAAATGTAAACTAATTAAATAGATCATTCTAAAATTGATATAAAATTCTGTAAAATTATTTAGTTCAATGCTACTTATGAAAGATACAGTTAAGATAAAAGGACATGTAAGATATGTTGAGGACACAAGTCAATAATAATCTTTTTTTCCTAAATGCTACAAAAATATTTTTAAAAAGAGAGTTAGGAAAAATTATGGCAATAACAAATAAAATAGAATTTAAGGGAAAAAATTGGTGACAATAAAATAAAGCCATTACAAAATGACATAAGTTTTAATAAAATAAGAGTTAAGTGCAATTCAAAGTTAAGTGCAATTCAAATCAAGGAGTGAAGGAGCCCTAATTAGGAAGGGCTGTTGCAGCTAGCTGGAAGCCATGGGTTCCACCTGGTATGTATGTGACGCACCTGTAGGCACCCGCAAACCTGAAGGTATATAACCGGGTGAAAGCGGTCCGAGTTAGGAGAACGGAGAATTCAGTCAGTCGGGCAGTCACTCGGTCGGTCAGAAGAATCAGAGCGGCCAGAACGTAGGCAGAGCGGTTACAGAAACCAGATAGAAAACAGAAGAGAAATGACTGGTCAGAGTTAGGCCGAGGCTCCTGAAGAAGACAGAAGAAAGAAGACAGAAGACAGAAGAGAGAAGAAAGAAGCTCTAGTCTTTCTCTAAGCTAAGCTCTAAGCTCTATCTTTATCTTTCTTTCTAAGACTCTAAGCTAAGAAGACAAGAAGAAAAAATAATCTTTCTCTAAGTTCTATCTTTCTTTCTCTCTAAGAAGACTCTAAGCTAAGAAAAGCTCGTTCTAATCTTTCTCTCTAAAAATCTTTCTTTCTCTCTAAGCTAAAGTAGAAGTAAAAGTAGTAAAAGCTTTACTCTGCCTCCGAGAGTTTTCCTCCCAGGTTACGGTACCAGGCAGCTTACAAATGGTGGTCCGTCCGGGGCTCGGCAGGCAGAGAAGAAAAGCTAAGAAATAAGGAGAGCAACGAAAAAGTATAGCCTCAGACTCAGTTGAGACCAGCAAAAAGAGTAGAAACAAGAGAGCATAGCCTCTGACTTAGTTGAGGCCAGTTAAGAATTAAGCTGAAGCAGAGTAGCCGGCGAAAAGCCATAAAAAATATAGAGAAAAAGCCTTGAGCTTTAGTATAAAGAAAAAAGCCATGAGCTTAAAAGAAAATAGAGAATTAAATAGCATGGTAAAAAACCATGCAGAAAAAAAAAAAAAAAAAAAAAAAAAAGCCACTGAGCTTTGGCAAGAAAGCCATAAAGAAAAATAGAGGAGAAAAAAAAAAAAAAAAAAAAAAAAAAAAAAGTCAAAGCCGCTTATGCAATTGTGCTTAACTAGGTGCGTTAGCTGCTCCTCAACATTAGGCTTCCTTAAAGCCACAGCACCTTCTCAAAAAGGGCTCAAATATCCACCCTTTCAAAAATAAAAGGTGAAAAGCTAGGTAGGGACAAGAAAATAAAAGAAAATAGAGAAAATAAAATAGAGAAAATAGAACAAAAGCACCTTTTTAAACTAAAGGGAAGGAATATGAAGGAGCCCTAATTAGGAAGGGCTGTTGCAGCTAGCTGGAAGCCATGGGTTCCACCTGGTATGTATGTGACGCACCTGTAGGCACCCGCAAACCTGAAGGTATATAACCGGGTGAAAGCGGTCCGAGTTAGGAGAACGGAGAATTCAGTCAGTCGGGCAGTCACTCGGTCGGTCAGAAGAATCAGAGCGGCCAGAACGTAGGCAGAGCGGTTACAGAAACCAGATAGAAAACAGAAGAGAAATGACTGGTCAGAGTTAGGCCGAGGCTCCTGAAGAAGACAGAAGAAAGAAGACAGAAGACAGAAGAGAGAAGAAAGAAGCTCTAGTCTTTCTCTAAGCTAAGCTCTAAGCTCTATCTTTATCTTTCTTTCTAAGACTCTAAGCTAAGAAGACAAGAAGAAAAAATAATCTTTCTCTAAGTTCTATCTTTCTTTCTCTCTAAGAAGACTCTAAGCTAAGAAAAGCTCGTTCTAATCTTTCTCTCTAAAAATCTTTCTTTCTCTCTAAGCTAAAGTAGAAGTAAAAGTAGTAAAAGCTTTACTCTGCCTCCGAGAGTTTTCCTCCCAGGTTACGGTACCAGGCAGCTTACAAAGGAGCCCTGACATATTTGAGGAAATAAGACCTTGAAAACCCAAGTATCCGTGAAGAGTGGCTATGCAAAGGGAGCTGTGCATGGTCCCTGCCACAGGGGCTCACTCCCAGTAAGACCACTGTGGCAGAGGAACTATCAGTTGCAAAACTCATCCTGTGTCTTGATATGGAATCTCCTGCCAGAAAACCAGATAGGTCCTGGGACTGTCCTCAGCTGAATGAGACAGCAGTAGGAAGTCAACAGAAGTGGAATCTAATTAGATATGATTTTCCTTTTCTGCCTTCAGGATTTCTGTCAGCATTACCCTTCACAAGTTTAGGAAAAGACTGATTTATTGACAAGTGAAAGACAACCCATGACATCCCCCTGGTAGGAAGCTATATTTTATGGTAAGATAGAGGCATCAAAGGATGCATGACCACAGGGCTGTTAAAGTGCTTTAGTAGTTGTTGAAGGTATAGTTAAAAAGGGGTTTGGACACATTTTTCTAAAGGGTCACATGGTAAATAAGTCAGGTTTCACAAGCCACAGAGTCTAAATCACACGACGAATTCTGCAGTTAGAGTGGAAAAGAAGCCAGAGATAGCACAGGAATGAATCATTATATCTGTGCAGCAATGAAACTGTTTATAGAAACAGTTAGTGGTCACATTTGGCCATTTGCAGTAAATCATACATTTTTGAGCTACAGTGGCATCATTTTGGTAATGACACTCTGTCAATTGGGGCGTTGTCCTCTAGGTAATAGTATAGGAACTACCCAACAGCTGTATATCTAATAGTACATTATTCAGTAACAAGTGAAGAGGGAGCACTGGCTCTCCTTACCTTCACCCCAGCAACTTACTTGTAAAGGTCATGCATCTAACACCTGCACCATTAGACTAAGGTGATAAAGGCTTCCAACAGGACATAGTATGGCTTCTATTGAACCTAAAGCATGGTTATCATGTGGATGCTTTGGTCTCATGTTGGTGGGCTAGCTGGAAAAGAACAGTCATGTACTGACAGAGATAATAAGTCTGATTATCATAAGGGGAAGTAGTTTTTACTAGCTCATGGGGCACTGCAGTATATTTAATGCTCCTCTTCCCCTTGAAAATTCAGTGAATATAGTTTCACCAGGAGAAAGTAATCAAAGGCTCAGACTCTTTGGGGATGAAAGTCATGAAAGTCTGGGCATTTCCAGAGGAAAGCAGAATAGATCAACATAAGTTTTTGGGAAAAAAAAAAACAACAACATTTAGAATGGATGCTGGAGGAGAGGAATTATGAATATCAATTAGGGTCATATAAATAATTGCAGTTTCAGGAACTGAAGCTTGTTACACTACCCTTCATGAATTATGTATTTTATAAAGATTGCAGATTAATACTACCATGAATTCTTGGCAGTAACAAAACTTAAATTGGAGCATAAAGGGATTTGATTGATGCAAAGGGCATACCAGATCAGATGGTTTTATTTGTTCTTAATATTACCTCTGATTTCAGCTGCGGTGTGGTGGGTAGTTCCATATGGGTATTGATACAATTCCTGCCAAAAGTGGCTCACTTACAGAACATGCTACATGGCTTCATTTTCTGCCTGGATCTCTTCCTGGAGCTCTTCCAGTGGAAGAGGGTTGTTTCTGCAGACTTTTATAGATAATAAGTAGGAAAGGATCTTGAATAAGAGGAAAAATAAGGTGTGGAAGAAAGATGTAAAAGTTAAAGTGAGAGAAATTCAAATATTGGAGGAAAGAAATTGTGCTGAGCATGATGGATGGTATTTTCTCATCTCCACTCTAGGACTCTTCTAGAGATGCCTTTAGGAGTAAAGTTCTGGATGTGAATTAAACACTACTGTGCAATACCTGACAACCAGGTCAGGGCTCTGTGGCACCCTCACCATGTAATTAGTGTCATTACCAATGTCCTGAAGGGACATTGTGGTCATGAGAGCGACAATATCTATAGAAGGCACCTAACCATTGAATTGAAGGGGCCTTGAACTAAATAACCCAATGGTTGCAGCTTCTGAATCTCCAGAACCTTCTAATGTATTTTATTCACTCACTTGTTGTATCTCTTGATAAATCTAGAGTGAGCATCCCATTTCCTTGGCTGACTCAGGGACAGTGTCCATTCTGCTGCTTATTTAATTTTTCTTCATTTTAAGTAGTCTTGGCTCATCAGTTTTCCCTCTAAAATTAGAGTACCCCATCTGTAATTGAAAACAGTCTTTTTCAATAAGGAAAGGCATTTGTTTCTTGGTGGAGACCTTGGCAAAGGCATAATTCCGCACCTACACAGCTTCCTAAATTTATAACGTCAATGCCCTTATTTAAACACAATTAAGTTCATCCTCTAGTTTAGGTAAGAAGGAAAGCCTTTGCATCTCAGCCATCGAGTCATCTCTTGGCTTGGTGCTATGCCAGACCTCAGCCCAGGTCAGCCAACTCTTCATCTCTTGTGTGCCACAGCTAATGCATTTGCCAAACATCCCAGGTGTCAACTGCTTTACTTATGCTTTGTTGGAAAGGATAAAAAGAAACTCACCAGGAAATAGTGCCAATTAAGAAAAATAGCTTTTTTAAAATAGGGACATATTATTTTCTCCTTAAATTCCACTGGGTACTTAGCTTTCAGATTTTCATATGTTTTACAGATTCAAAGACGATTTTCCAGTTGGCATGTCTAGAGTTTGGCTATATTTGAATATGTGCATAAGAAAATATGTTTATTGGACAGATGTATCTTGGTTCCTGCCTCCACTCCTACCACTGGTGGAACATCACAGGTGTGGCCCTGAGCTGCACATCACAGTCCACCCCAAGATTGCACATAGTGGGTCCACAGTGGGCAACTGACCCAGTGGCAGATGTCATGGAGCCTGGTGAGAGATCCATGAAACTGTCCAGCATTTAAATTCTGTGCAAACTAGGATAATGACAGCCAGCTTGACCTATCAGATACTTTTCCTCTGGAATATGAACTACTGCCATTCCATTTTTAGCTAGAAAAGTAAAGACCTACAAATTGATGTAGAGAAAGTCAATATCTAATGCCTGTTCAATTCTTTCTTAATATCAAGTATATGGTTTATAATGTGGCTATTAAAACAACCTAATATAAATTATCAATGGACCATACATTAAATATAATAGATTTAAAAATACAATAGATTTAAAACTATAATGATTCCAAAACCTTTATAATTTGATTCATGATAATTATAGTTCTATTTAAATAGCTTCAGTTGATTGGCACAATATCTTAATTCCACACTTTGAATCCATCATGTGGTCAATTACTAATCTAGAAAATGCATAATAACACAGCGTTTTTTTATCATTAATTAGAACCCAAGATTGGGTATGTGTAAATATTAGGCACAGTTTGCACATACTTAAGTATCTGATTTTATATATATACGTATGTGTGTGTGTGTGTGTGTGTGTGTGTGTGTGTGTGTATACACATACACATTCACTGATACACAAGAAATGAAGACTTTCCACAGGTTTTGACTGTCATACTCCACTCTAGGCTCATTGAAGGACATACTTCCTATATATCTCAGATCAGATTAATTACAGGCTGTGACATCGTTATCACGCAAATAAAATGTTTTACTGAAATAATCTCCTTCATAAAGGTCGCCTTTTCATCTGAGCATGCACAACAAAGAGCTTTGTGCAAGCCAGGGGATCCCAGCCCAGGCCGCCAGATCAGTTTAATCAACTCTGGAAGGAAATGGGAGTGACAGTTGTCCTAAGCAGATCACACTTTGCTCTCAAGTCAGTTAATCCTGTTCAACCAAATGTCATTGTGAAGGAGTGAAAAAAGTCCCTCCTCCTGGCAGCTTTTTGTATGGTTTGGAAAGAAAAAACACACATAAAGAAATATAATCGGAGATGGGTTATGATAAGCATTAAAAAAGAATTACAAATTGCAAAGGCAGAACAAAGGAAATAAAGGTTATTTTTGACTGGCAGTATTTGCCAGAGGCTTGGAAAATGTGTGCCTTGAGGTTGATATAAAGGACATAGAGAACTTCATTGTTCTAAACTTTGCCAGCAGAGCACACATTTCTGCCTGGCCTCCTTCCTGTATTCTTCATAGATTCATAGACAACCCCAAATTTTACAGAATGTCAGTTTTTCTTCTCTCTCTTTACACAGGATCTCTCTTCATTTGATAGTTATTTTGCAAATTCCAAAAAGAGTTTCAAGATATTTATACTTGCTTCCTTCATATTTTTCATGGTTCAATTCAAGTTTTTGGTAGAGAATACCGTTCTCATTTCCTCTAATTATTAATAAAATGACCCATGCACTCAATAACTTGTACAGAACTCTCCTTTCCAACTTTGGAGGCTCATATTCGAGTCACATTTACTGCACCACTTTTATATTTACTAAACATTTCTTTTTGTCATTTATTTAATTCAACAGGTTGTTCTGAGTCATTAATTCTATACTTATCTAAGGAGAATATTTCACTTAGTTAGTCTATAACAAAGAAGAAAAAAATAACCAAAAGGAAAATTGAAATCTTTCCAGCCAGTGTGCTTTTTTGTCTCAATTATTTGATATTTCAATTCAAAGAGTTATAGACTTGAATTTTTCCAATTCTTGTGCAAATGGTAACATTTGAGAAATGAGCTGAAACTTCACACTCTTAATTTGTGCAAAAGTAATCTGTCAATCTTTGCTTTATTTATCAAGTGCTAAAGAATCTTCTTAATTCTTTCAAGAGATAATGTATTATTATATTTAGTATTTAGTATTATTGTTACACATAGGGACAATCAAAATTTTCTTTAACTATATTGAATTAAATTTTAAATTCAATGATGCTGCAAGTTTTATCATCACAGATAAAGTACCAATTGCCTTAATCGGTGTTTTGCAATCTTCTTATGGAAGTTCAGAAGCATTAGTCTGTCCCTTGGGTCATCTTACTGTATATTATTTGTTTAATCTTCCCAACCAACCCTACTTTTCATTATTATTAATATTGTTTAATATGTTCAAATGGTAACCTAGTGCTTAATAAGTTTTAACAATCTCCCTTGTTTTTAACAGGCTCCTCATTGCTACCAGAGAGGAACAGTGGTAAAGAAGAATAAAGCTTACTGATGTGTATTCCACTCTCCCAGGTGCTAACAATGTACAAAACTGAAAACTAAGATCTGAAAGTATTGCCAACACAATGTAAATGCTTTGGATTTAACACAATTTCTGTCTAGATTCTTTATCAATATTTTTTGTTTTATTTATTGTCATCCTTGTAGTGCATTATGGTAAACAGCTCAATAAATATGTTTAGCACTGGTGTAACTATAGATCTGAGATGTTGACTATCCAGTCCTTTGGGATTTAGTGGAAAATGGTTCCTGCTATCTGCTGTGTCAGGACTTGAAATCCCCAGATGATACAGAAAAAGTCAGAAAAATAAATGGATTTTGACCAGAATCTTACTCATGGTTAGATCCGTGAAACTCCAAGTTTTGTATCATTTTCACTTTGCTTTGTTTAGTCAAAGTAAGTTCAGCAAAAGCAGAAGCCTCATAGAAACTCCCTATGTGAAGGTACTCATCAACCTGCCCCTCAAAGAAAATTGGACATAAAAAATAAATGACTGCCATTCTACATGGGAAAAAGGAGCACAAAAAGAAAATAAAAACACTATGATATAAAGGATAAAAATTATGACATAAGGCAAAACTTAAAATTTTAGATTATAGAGGAGATCCAAGATGGCGGATTAGAGGAAGCCGCACTTCAGGACAGCTCCGTGGAAAGAATCCAACAAAGCAGATAAATTGCCTTTCATTATATATATATGGACTGAAAATACCGATATCCTGGATGGTTTGATTACCACTACCAGAGAGAGAAAGAGACAAACAGTCTGTAGCGGCTGGAGCCGCGAGGCTCCTACAAAACCGCCTGGGCGGTGCACAGGCCTTGCGAAACAAGGTCAGTGTGAGGAGACCGCGCTACTGCTGCAACCCCAGCCAAACTCACTGCACACCAGCGTGAAACCGGCGATAAAAACCAGCGATAACAGCCGGCGGGATTGGTGCTGGGGAGCCACGGGAGACCGCGGGTCCACACACCAGTTCGAATCCACACTCCGCCTGACGCGACCCTCGTCACAGGTGTGGCTTCCCGGTGCAATCGGCAAGGATACGGGAGTCTGGGAGTCTGCGGAGCAGCTGTTGACTGGAAGGAGAGCACCGCCATCTTTGAAAGCTGCAGGGGCTGGTCCTGACAAAGGGGAGGAGACGGAGAGCGACTGCTGCATCCACCCAGGGACTCTCCAGCTCTCTGAAGACAACGCACAATTGGGTGAGACTTGGTTGGTCAGCAGGGGAAGGCATTTCTGAGGCTGGCACAGCGGCCACAGGGGGCTGCAACTGTGGGTGGGCTTGGGGAGGGGGTGCCTTCTGGAAGATCCCCCTTCCCGGCGCCATTCATCTGCTGACACACACAGTCCCCCTGGGCCACTCCTTCACTGAACCGTGCAGCCGCTGGCCTAGGATGCAGCCTTGATTTCACTGACAGGATCACAGACTGTGATCCAATAGCAATTGGTTTGAACTGGAAAGGAAAAAAAGAGGGGGGCTTCCCAGGGCCCGTTTTGTCTGAGACTTGGGGTTTGACTTTTTTTTTTTTTTTTTTTTCCCTTTCTTTTTATTGGTCTGCTTGATTTTTTGGATTGCAGGGAGGGTTTTTTTTTTTTTTGTTTGTTTGTTTGTTTGTTTGTATGTTTGTTTGTTTATTTTTCTTTTTCTTTTTTTTGGCTTTGTTTTGTTCTGCTTTTTTTTGTTTTTTCCTTCTGCATTGATTGTTAGTGTGTTTATCTGCTTCCGCTCCCTTTTTTCTTTCATTCTTTTACTCCTTCTCACCCTTGTATCTTTTCTTCCTCCTTCATCTTTCATGTTTACATCCTGCCAGTGCATACTAAACAGAGCCAAAAACAAGTTATACGCAAAACTTGGGATTTCTAGAACCGGCGCAATTGAACTGGGTAGCAAAGTGATGTTATATATAGTTTACTCTCTATTTCCTTGATTCTCTCTCTCCTCTCTCTTACACCAATTCCTACTCTTTATCATTTTTTTTCTTTTCCAACTTACTATATATATAAATTGATTTTTTTACCTAATTGTCAACCCCATTCTCTTTCTTCCATCGTCTACTGATACTAAACCACTTCCACTAAACCATTTCAATAGATATCTCTTTTCATACTTTCCAAGAAAGAACAATTCAAGACACTTCCTTCTTCCTAAACATAACACCTCTGTATCCAATACTTGAAGCTATAAAACCCTATCAGAAACGTACAGAGTAAATTGGAAATAATATCTGGGATAACAAAATCTGTAAATTGTGACCAAACTTGTGGATTTTCTGAATAGAAAGTGTTAGGTTTTAAAAGTATAAAGGAATTATAAGGTGATCTGATAGCATTGTACTACAGGAACAACATAAGGCTTTAAGATAAAATCGAAACAGTCAAGGTCCCACAGTGCAGGAAGAATAGACACACAAGCAACATGAAAAAACAAGGAAAGAAAATGACACAAACAAATCAAGATACCTCATCGGCAGATGTCATGGCAAGCACAGTTGGTCAAATGCCAGAGATGGAATTTAGAAATTACATATGCCAAATGTTTATGGAACTTAAGAATGAACTCAAAAATGAGATGAGGGAGCAGGTACAGGAGGCAAAAGATCATTTTGACAAAGAACTCCAAAAACAAATACAGGAAGTAAAAGATTACTTCAATAGGGAAATAGAGGCTCTAAAGAGAATCCAAACAGAAATTCCAGAAATGAAAGAAGCAATAAACCAAAACAAAAGCTCAATTGAAAACATCTCCAACAGAATAGACCACCTGGAAGATAGAACCTCAGACAATGAAGACAAAATATATGTCTTAGAGAAGAATTTAAACCATACAGCAAAACTTGTTAGTAATCATGAACATAACATCCAGGAATTATGGGACAGCATAAAAAGACCAAACTTAAGAGTGATTGGCGTAGAGGAAGGGGCAGAGTTTCAAGCCAAAGGAATGAGTAATCTATTTAATGAAATAATTACAGAAAATTTTCCAAGCTTGAGGAATGAAATGGAAAACCAAGTTCAAGAGGCATACCGAACACCAAACAAACAAAATCTCAACAGATCCACACCTAGACACATTATAATGAAAATGCCTAATACACTGAGCAAGGAGAGAATACTAAAAGCCACAAGAGAAAGGAAGCAAATTACATATAGGGGGAAACCAATCAGATTATGTTCAGATTTTTCAACCCAGACCTTAAAAGCAAGAAGATCCTGGAATAGCATATTTCAAGCTCTGAAAGAAAAGGGATGTCAACCAAGAATCTTATATCCAGCAAAATTGAGCTTTAGATTCGAAGATGAAATAAAAACCTTCCACGACAAGCAAAAGTTAAAAGATTTCACAACTTGAAAGCCAGCACTTCTGAGCATCCTGGGCAACATTTTTCATGAAGAAGAAGAGAAAGATGATAACGAAAATCAACAAAGGGAGATATTAAACTAAAGGAAATACCAACCTGAAGAGAAACCAAATCAAGCTAAAGACCATAAGTCAAATAATAATGGATGGGAATAAAAATCACATCTCAATAATAACCCTGAATGTTAATGGCCTAAACTCGCCAATCAAAAGACACAGATTATCAGAATGGATTAAAAGAAATGACCCAACAATTTGCTGTCTCCAAGAAACACACCTCATAGAAAAAGACATCAACAGACTGAAAGTGAAAGGCTGGGAAAAGTCTTATCACTCACATGGCCAGCGGAAGCAAGCAGGGGTTTCCATTCTCATATCAAATAAGGTAGACTTCAAACCAAAATTAATCAAGAGGGACAAAGATGGATATTTCTTATTACTTAAGGGAACCATCCATCAACAGGATATAACAATCATAAATCTGTATGCCCCAAATAATGGAGCACCTACATTCATCAAACAAACGCTTCTTAAGTTCAAGAGTAAAATAGACCACAACACAGTTATTCTAGGGGACTTCAACACACCTCTCTCACCAATGGATAGATCATCCAAACAAAAGCTAAACAAAGAAACTTTAAGCCTCCTCAAAACAATTAACAATTTAGACCTAACGGACATATATAGAATATTTCATCCCTCAGTAAACGAATACACATTTTTCTCAGCAGCACATGGCTCCTTCTCCAAAATAGACCATATATTATGTCACAAGGCAACTCTCAGCAAATATAAAAAAATAAAGATACTACCCTGCATGCTATCGGACCATAAAGGGATGAAATTGGAAATCAACGACAAAACAAGGAATAAGAAAAACTACTCCATCAACTGGAAGCTAAACAACATGCTACTGAATGAACAAGGGGTTGAAGAAGACATCAAAGAGGAGATCAAAAAATTCCTAGAGGTAAATGAGAACACAGATACATCATATAGAAATCTCTGGGACACTATGAAGGCAGTAGTAAGAGGAAAATTCATTGCACTGAGTTCATTCCTTAAGAGGAAAAAAAACCAACAAATAAATGACTTAACATCACACCTCAAAGCATTAGAAAAAGAAGAACAGACCAACTCCAAGAGCAGTAGAAGACAGGAAATAATTAAAATCAGAGCAGAAATTAATGAAATTGAGACTAAGGAAACCATTCAAAGAATTGACAAAACTAAAAGTTGGTTCTTTGAAAAAATAAACAAAATTGACAGACCCTTAGCAATGCTAACGAAAAGAAGAAGAGAAAAAACTCAAATTACTAACATTCGTGATGAAAAAGGGAATATCACAACAAACACCTCAGATATACAGAATATTATTAGAAATTACTTTGAAAACTTGTACTCTAATAAAATAGAAAATACTGAATGCATTGACAGATTTCTAGAGTCATATGATTTGCCTAAACTGGATGTGGAGGCTATACATAATTTAAATAGATCAATTACAAGCGAAGAAATAGAAGATGTCATCAAAAAGCTACCAACAAGGAAAAGTCCAGGACCTGATGGGTTTACAGCCGAGTTCTATAAGACTTTCAAAGAAGAACTAATACCAATGCTCTTCAAACTATTTCAAGAAATAGAAAAAGAGGGAGCTCTTCCAGACTCTTTCTATGAGGCCAATATTACATTAATTCCAAAGCCAGGCAAAGACACATCCAAAAAAGAAAACTTCAGGCCCATATCTTTAATGAACATAGATGCAAAAATCCTCAACAAAATCCTGGCAAATCGGATACAAAAACATATCAAAAAGATAGTGCACCACGATCAAGTGGGGTTTATCCCAGGGATGCAAGGCTGGTTCAATATTCGGAAATCAATAAACATAATACATCACATCAATAGACTTAAAGACAAAAATCATATGATCATCTCAATTGACGCAGAAAAAGCATTTGACAAAATACAACACCCCTTTATGTTCAAAACACTAGAAAAACTAGGAATATCAGGAACATATCTTAACATAATAAAAGCTATTTATGCAAGGCCCCGAGCTAACATTATCTTAAATGGAGAAAAATTGAAAGCATTCCCTCTAAAAACTGGAACAAGACAGGGATGTCCCCTTTCACCACTGCTATTTAACATAGTACTGGGAAACTCTGGCCAGAGCAATTAGACAGACGAAAGAAATTAAAGGGATCAAGATAGGAAAAGAAGAGCTCAAATTAGCACTATTTGCTGATGACATGATAATCTACCTAGAAGACCCAAAAAACTCTACCAGAAAACTTTTACAACTAGTAAACGAATTTGGCAAAGTTGCAGGATACAAAATCAATACACATAAGTCAAAGGCATTTGTGTTACATCAGCGACAAAGACTCTGAAAGGGAAATGATGAAAAATACCCCATTTGCAATAGCATCAAAAAAAATAAAATACCTGGGAATCAACCTAATGAAAGAGGTGAAAGACCTGTATAACGAAAATTATAGAACACTAAAGAAAGAAATTATAGATGAACTCAGAAGATGGAAAGACCTACCTTGCTCTTGGATAGGTAGAATTAATATTGTCAAAATGTCCATACTACCAAAAGCATTATACAGATTTAATGCAATTCCTATCAAAATCCCAATGTCATTCTTCAAAGAAATAGAAATAGCAGTCATGAAATTCATCTGGAAAAATAAGAGACCCAGAATAGCCAAAGCAATCCTGAGCAAGAAAAGTGAAGCAGGGGGCATCACCATACCAGACTTTAAATTATACTATAGAGCAATAGTAACAAAAACAGCATGGTATTGGCACCAAAACAGACTGGTGGACCAATGGTACAGAATTGAGGATACAGAGACTAATACATTTAATTACAGCTATCTTATATTAGACAAAGGTGCCAAAAATGTACAGTGGGGAAAGGATAGCCTCTTCAACAAATGGTGCTGGGAAAACTGGAAATCCATATGCAACAAAATGAAATTAAACCTTTATCTCTCACCATGCACAAAACTCAATTCAAAGTGGATCAAAGACCTAGGAATTAGACCAGAGACAATACACCTAATAGAAGAAAAAGTAAGCTCCAATTTCCAACATGTTGGATTAGGCCCCAAGTTCCTTAATAAGAACCCTGTAGCGCAAGAATTACTACCAAGAATTAATGAATGGGATAGATTTAAACTAAAAAGCTTCTTTTCAGCAAAAGAAACAATCAGTGAGGTGAATAGAGAGCCAACTAATTGGGAACAAATATTTAATACATGCACATCAGATAGAGCACTAATCTCTAGAATATATAAAGAACTCAAAAAACTTTACACTAAAAAAACAAATAACCCAATCAATAAATGGGCTAAGGAATTGAGAAGACACCTCTCAGAAGAAGATACATGATTAATCAACAAATACATGAAAAAAATGTTCAACATCGCTGGCAATTAGAGAAATGCAAATCAAAACTACTCTAAGATTTCACTTCACTCCAGTCAGAATGGCAGCCATCAAGAACACAAGCAACAATAAATGTTGGAGAGGATGTGGAGAAAAAGGCACACTCATACATTGCTGGTGGGACTGCAAAATGGTGCAACCGTTATGGAAAGCAGTATGGAGATTTCTTGGAAAACTGGGAATGGAACCATCCTATGACCCAGCCATCCCACTCTTGGGTCTATTCCCAAAGGACTTAAAAACAGCATATTACAGTGACACAGCTATCTCAATGTTTGTAGCTGCACAATTCACAATAGCTAGGTTGTGGAATCAACCTAGATGTCCCTCAGTAAATGAGTGGATTAAGAAAATGTGGTATATACGCACAATGGAATTTTACTCAGCAATAAAAGAAAATAAATTAATGGCATTTGCAGGTAAATGGATGAAGTTGGAAGACATAATGCTAAGTGAAGTTAGTCAGTCTCAAAAATCCAAGTACCAAATGTTCTCTCTTATATAAGGAGGCTATTTCAAAGTATTGTTGGATGGGGTACATAGGAGGATTAGAGGAACACTAGAATGGTCAAGGGAAGGGAGGGTAAGGGAGGGAGCAAGAGGGGAGGGAGGGGGGGGGGAAAAGGTGGTTGAATGAGACGGATATCATTTTCCTTAATGCGTGATTGAAGACCTAAATTGTACGAATATACTTTGTATACAAACAGTTGTATGTAAAAAGATACTAAATATATGCACTATGAGTTGTACATATTAAAAATTATAAAAATAAAAAAATAATAATTGGCCTATAACACCTAGAAAAAAATGCTGTGAGTGTTTAGATTAGATATCCCCCAAAAGCTCATGTTGAGGCAATGTAAGAAAACTTAAATGAAATGATTGGATTATAAAAGTCAATCTAATCAGTGTACTAATCCCTAGTAGGTAGTAACTGTAGGCAGGTAGAGTATGGCTCAAGAAGATGGGTTGCTAGGGGTTTATATTTTGTCCTTGTGAGCAGAGGTCTGTGCTTTTTGGGTTCTAATATTCCTAGCTGATTTATTCCACCATGCTCTCCTGCCATGATATTCTGCCTCACTCTGAGCCCTCAGAATGGAATGGACTGTCTATGGACTGAGACCTCTGCAACTGTGAGCCCCCAAATAAAAAAAAAAAAAAAAATTTAGATTATATATAATTTTTCAGAAAATATATTAAGATATTGAGATATCACTTTGTATTTTAGTCAAAAAATGGCAATGTTTGCATATCCTACTTGGAAAAGAGGGGAAAAAAATCCTGGAAAGAATCTGTATGTTTATTTGAATGTAGATTAAAACTGAAATCACATTTGAAATTTTCTGCAACAGTTCTTTTGTAATATAGAAGAAATCGGAGATTTTGTGTTTTGGTGAAATTGCATGAAAAATTATACAGTGTGAGAAATTATGGTATTTTAGAATTCTTTGAGATCATTTTTAAGTCCTATAGAGGAAGGACAAGAAAAAGCATATCCTTAATCCCAGCCCAATTGTCTTCCTTCCATTATATACTCTTAGGGAGCAAGGATATTATAGGTCAGAAGCAAAATTAGACAAAAGTGGATACAAAATACACTTGCAACATGTACACAATTGACATGGTAATATATGATCACAGTGTGCTAGAAGTCATTCTACGTGCTTGATGGTTACCCATTGATGGCACCAAGTCACACCATGGGAACTCTTTTAGTTCCTAAGCATCACAAAAGTTTGTGTAAGTGTGTGTGTGTATGTGTGTGTGCATGTATATCCGTGTTTGGAAAAACATATATATTATTTATTTTAAACAATGGGTCCGTAGTTGATAATTCCATTAAAAGGCTTAATTGTCAAGTGATTGCTAAATTCTTATTGATTAGAAGTAATGAAATACACATATGGAGGTGGCGTTGTGGCTCAGTGGTAGAGTTTTTGCTTAGCATGCGTGAAGCACTGGGTTCGATCCTTAACACCACATAAAAATAAATAAACAAATAAAGAAATAAAGGTATTGTGTTCGTCTACAACTAAAAATATATTTTTTAAAAATACATATATATATATATATATATGAGGATACAAATTCAAACACTGAAGTGCATTTCTAAAATTAATTATGATCTGATTTTTCTTGCTTAAACTCCGAGCAAGCCAGCTATCACCGTAATTCTGTAGGACACAGAAGAAAATCCTCAGAGGTGCATGCCACTGGTTACAGCATCGCTTCCAGCTGCAGGACACATTCATGCACACCGACATTGTAGATTCCCAAGAAGGGAACAACTCATGACAGTTTTGCTGACAGGTCTCATCTGATTTAGCCAAATAGATCAGAACAACCAAGTCCCTCCCTGATTTTTGTATGTTTCATAGATGTGAAACTCCTCTATAAAGTGTAGAAGTGAGTTTTGATTATTCTGGAAAAAAAAAAAATCCAACTGATAACACCAGATTACACATCTTCGTAAATAGGTCATCATATTCAGAAATAACAGTGTCTTCCCTGCCAAACAAACCCCACACTAAGCAAAACAGCTTTGTTGTTGCTAAAGTGTGACTTTTTACCATGGAATTTAAGTTGTGTTGCACATTTAACACAATTTCATTATCTACATTTATCCTTTTCTGCAGCAACCTTGTTTCTGAAAATAAGAAGCAAAACCACTTTTGAAATACACTTGTAAGTTAATTTTTTTCTCTGCATTAAAAAATTTCAACAGAGCCGGGCGAAGCAAAATCCCCACTCTGGGAGGCTGAGGCAGGAGGAAGTTCATAGCCAGCCTCAGCATGGCGAGGCACTTGCAACTCAATGAAGTCTCTAATAAAATACAAAAAAATTTTTGACCCAGTTCTCATTTGCATTACCAAAAAAAAAAAAAAAAAAAAAAAAAAAAAATATTTCAACACTGATTTTTTATTTTTATTTTTAATTGACAAATAATAATTATATATGTATGTGGAGTATACAGTAATGTGTTGATAGGTGCTTACAATGTGAAATGATTACAACAGACTAATTAAGAAGATTATTACCTCATATGCTTGCAATTTTTGTGGCAAAATCATTTAAAATCTATTGCATTTAAAATCTATTGCTTCAGCAATTCTGAAATATACAGGAGATTTTTATTAATCATCATTTCTGTCTAATTTGTATTTGTTTTGTAATTTGTAGGAACAAACTATGCTTTTTAAAATATCTATATTTATTGTTTATTTATTTTTGTGTGGTGCTGAGGATCGAACCCAGGGCCTCACACCTTCCAGGCAAGCACTCTACCACTGAGCTACAGCCCCAGCCCTCAAACTATGCTTTTTAACAAAATGTAGTATATGTTGTTTTTCTGAATGTAAATTACAAAACCAAATCATACCATATCTGCTTAATTTAATCTGTTTTGATGAGTAAAGTAAGTAAAGCTATTTATCACAGTAGCATCTTCCAGGTTGATGTGCTATATACACCCTTTAAAATAACTTTAATGAGTCCATGGGGTAGTTTCTTTCCACATCATAAAATAACTCCAGTTTTTTGTGTATTAAATGTGATGTCATTTTCCAAATATATTTGTGTACATACATATATAGAGAGTAATAATGCATCATATATGAATAGTTCTTTAGAACTACTGAATATGAAGGTATCAGGCTCTTTAACACTGCACAAATCAAAATGTAAGAGTAAGAAGAAACTGCATCCAGAGCCAGAGGATTCTCTGATGAGATTTTCATATTGCTTTTTGTTTTATTTTATTGCAATGTTTTAGGGATTCAGAAGAAAAAAAATAGTATGACTTTGACTATCTTCTTGAAAGTTTTAAAGAAGAGAATTACACAGAAGCTATTTTAAGGTACTCTTTTTGTTATTTAAAATTCTAAAATTAGTCTAAAATAGTTATAGTGTTTTAAAAGTTTAAAAAAAATATCTTTCATGTTCTTTATCTTTCCGATAACTGGATATGGAGAAAAGAAGAAATTCTCAACAATTAATAAAACTTTTTAAAATATTTTTTTTTTTTTTTTAGTTGTAGGTGGAAACAAAACCTTTATTTTATTTTTATGTGGTGCAGTGCCTCACTTGTGCTAGGTAAGCACTCTATCCCTGACCCACAACCTCAGCCCCCATGAATAAACCTTTTGAAATAAATAATTTTAGAATTGTGGTTTGGCAATAAGGTGTCCTCCAAAGCCCCATGAATGCAGGAGTGTTTGGGGGTGAGATGATGGATTCTGAGAGCTGTGACCTAAGCAGCCCTTCTTAGTTGGGATGGGCTGACTGGGTGGTAAGGAAGGCCAGTTTGGTGGCTGCAGGAGGTACGTCCTGGAATGTGACCTGGGGATTACACCTTTGTCCCTGGCTCCTCCTGCTCTCTGTCTGCTTCCTGGTCAACCTGAGCTGAGCAGCCTTCCTGCAGCACCGTCCTTCTGCCATGAAGTACTGCCACTCCTTGGGCCTAACTTGATGGAGTTGGCCCTCCGTGGACTGAACCTCTGAAACTGTGAGTCCCAGATAAACTTTCCCTCCTCTAAATTGGTCTGAGCTGGGCTTTTGATCACAGGGAGGACAAGCCGACTAACAGAGGCAAAGGAGAAACCAGCACACTCAACATGGAAAAAAAAGTTTTAAAATGGTAATTAGAAGTCTGATTCAAAGAGAAAAAAATGTTATTTTTGTTCATCTAAAACCTTATTTCAATAAGAACATAGTTATGCAAAACTGGATAAATTCATAATGGTATCAATATTTGGCAGGTGTCTGTTACTGGGTCTACTATTTTATAGTTTTTCAAAATAACCCCCCCCCCCAAAAAAAAAGAACTAGAATGGAACTACATATAAATCCAAATAAAAGGGATCTTACCCCTAGGGAGAAATGGAGGTAGATACAGCACCCATTATTTCTGAAATACCTACTCTTTAATCTTGGAATCTGTGTGTCTAAGGCCATGCATGGGAAAGAGAGTAGAAATCAACAATTTCCTCAAGAATTTTAATAGATGAGTCAGACACTGCCCATTTCTCCTTCCCCTGCCTATGATTGCTGAGACACTGGCCATGAGATTTTGTTCTGAAGCTCCAATCAAGTGGAACCCTACTCTTAAAAAAAAAAAAAAAAAAAAAAAAATAACAACAAGAGACCTAACAAGTATTTTCCTAGACAAAGCAATGCACAAACATCCTGTGGCTTTCTAGAAAATGTCTTACTTGGACTTTGGAGTCGTGCTGTAATGGAACATGTGTAAACCTACCTGCTTGTTAACTTATTCTGATTTGAAGCCCATCCTGTGCACACAGCAGAACTTTTTTCCTGCATTCCCACTCAAGAGAAGGGGATATACAGTAGAGGAACAGTGTTGCATAGTGGCCTCTAAGGAGCAGCCCTTGTTGGGGGAGAGAAAGGGTTGCACCATCATGTGACTCACAGCTGACCCTTACGTTGGAAGGAGCTCAGAGCTCATTACGTCATAAAATAAAACTAAGAACAAAGGTTCTCTTTTCACACATCTATAATGTAAAACAGCGACTCTGCAAAATCATCTTCTGCTAAAAAGCAGCATTTCTCATCTTAACGACTCTGTGTATGAATTCTACATTTTATAAGTATTATTTTACTGACTGGGTAGAGCTATAATATAGAAAAATGTAGTATATATTTAGAGCAAATATTTACAATATTTAAAAGTAAGTGCATAATTTTTGCATACAGAGTGTGCATAATGACATAGAAGTAGCTAGCAGAAAGGACATTATACTGGCAATTAGAGTCTGATTAGAGAATAAATAAACAAAAAACAGTACTAAAGTCAAGTAACTTCTGCCAACTGGCTATTTTTAGCATGCTAGGAATGCCTCCTCAACAGCAGTGACTGGATTGGGTATTGGCACAACTCACAAACACTCTCATGGGTGCAGCAAGCCTAGTTGAACTAGAGATTCCCTGAATGTGGTACAGTCAGAAACCCAGGCTGACCCACCCAGTGCGGAATTTGGACCTCCACAGCCCTTCAGTTTCAGACCAGGTAGTTTCATGTGGGGTGAAGCCTTTACCCATTGTATCTGAAGTTCACTGGCTCCTACTCAATAGATGCTAGCAGAACTCACAAAGTCCTGGTAGCTAACATGTCTCCAGAACTTACCAGGTGCCCTCAGGGGACAAATCTCCCACTGGGAACCAGGATCCAGAGCCTGCTACACATCCTGTGATTGTTTTAACCACAATGTGCCCCGTTCTGTCTAGTGCCTGAGTATAATTTAGATTTTTAAAAGGGCCATAGACATTTTTTTAAGTCTTTTTTTTGTTATTTATTTATTTATTCATAATGCGCAAGTATATCATCTTTTTACATACAACTGCTTGTATACAAAGTATATAAGACATTTTAAGAACACAATGAATTCTTCCTATTATCCAGGGCTCTTGTGGCCAGCTTCTGAATTTTCACATGGTTACCAAAGAACAGAGAAAATTGTACAGCCATGTTTCGGTTGCCATAGTTATTTATTAAAAGAAAGAGCAGCTAAGGGAGCCTCCTCCCTTTCCTAAAATCACATTCTCAAAGATGGGTGAACTTCTTTGCAGCAGCCTTGGACTGTGCTCTCGGGAGTGCCAGGATTCAGGTCACAGTACTCAAGGAAATACACTTGGTGAAATTGTTTTTTATTGTAGATTTACATAGGAAAAAAATGGTGCTATTCACAAAATTACATATTTTTTAAAGTAGAGCATATTCAAGAGTCATGGTAGTAGTAACAACCATATAGATATATAAACAAATAAATAAGCATTTGGAAAGCACTTACTTTTTTGTTGTTGTTTGTTTTTTGGTACCATGGATTGAACCCAGGGGTGCTTAACCACTGAGCCACATCCCAGACCTTTCTACATTTTATTTTGAGACAGCAACTTAGCGAGACTCAGCCTTGCTAAGTCGCTGAGGCTGGCTTTGACCTTGCCATCCTCCTGCCTCTCAGCATCCTGAGCTGCTGGGATTACAGGCATGGGCCACAACGCCTAGCTAGTATTTATTTTTTAGTATGTTTCAAATATTAATTCACTGAAAATTATTCCTCAAAAACAAACATGTAAAGTACAATTTCTTCCCCCATTTTACAAATGAGAAAACAAACATGAGACTCACTTGTGGCTCCATGATTCACAGCAGGACCTGCTGGTGCTAGAATTCTCCAGTGGGCCTTCCACTGTGTTATGCTCCATCTCCATACAAAATATCCTTGCCAAGCATTCTGGGAAATACGTTGTATGCATTATTTCACAGCAACCGGAGGAGGTAGGTATTATTCTTCTTCAAGTATCTGGAGAAGAGACTATAAAAGCTCAAGAGGTTAAGATACTTGACTAGCCACAGATTTATGAATGGTGGAACTCAGGATTCACACATAGGCCTTGTGAGTCTGAAATAATTTAATTCCCATGCATATAAATTTCTAAATTTAGGAAATCAATTAGATTGTTTTCACCCTTTTCCATCTACAGAGGCCTGCACAAGTACGTTCTAGAATTTTTTTTTTTTTTTTGCTATATTTAAACTTAGAATTCATTTGCAAACTTTTGTTTAAAAATAATTTCTCAAATGAAGCTAGGATATTACCCAATATCCCATGAGACATTAATTTTTAACATTTTCTTATAGCTATTATGATTTAGTTTATTGATGCTTAAGAGAAAACCCACAATTAAGTGGGTACAAAATCAAACCAAAAAGAAGAGAGGTAAAATACTGATTGACTCAGCCTATATAAGAAATAGAGCAAAACATGAGTCATGAGGGACATGAAAATTGATGTGGTACATGCAATTTGTAATTGTGACAGTATATGGATTCCTTTAACTTCTGTATGGGCATTTGTTGGCGAGATATATTGTGATATGGTGTCAAGCCATAAAGTATCTGTAGTGACTATTACTTTTGTTAAGTGGTAAAGAGATAATATCAATAGATCATGTGGAATTTCATAGACTATCATCTCATGCTGGAAGAACACACTTCATGTTTTGTAATTTCAGGTTGATCGATATAAAAGTAAATCACCACCAACCCAAATGTTGCTCATCTGAAATATGGAATTATCCAGTGCTTGCTGACAAGCTGAGGGCCGGGAAGGTCAGAGCAGTGACAGCTGAGGACGTTACTATAGGACGAATGTCTGAGGAGGAGATGTCCAAGCCCAAGAGAAGATCAAGATGTTCCAAAGCCACTTGATAGCACAGGAGTTCCAAGGCAGGGTGGGAAGCAGTTGGCACTGGGTACAAGAAGTAATGGGGTGAATAATTGGTGGAGGATTTAAAAATGCTAATAAAACTGACTGAAGGGTGGTCCTAACATTTATTATCACCATGTGTTGGCAGTTTAAACAATGTCAGTAGTAAAATACTCTTTCCTGAAGAAGTCTATGTTGGTGTAAATTCTAGATAGCCCTTTTCATACACACACACACACACACACACACACACACACACACACACATATGTATGTATATGTGCTTTAAGAAACATTGTATACTACTTTAAGTTATTTGAAAAATTTCCAATTATATTATTGTCCTGAGAAGCGTAGACTCATTATACAGAAACAGTTTCTCAAGGATTCAGAATCATCAGCTCTCCCATTCAGCACATAGCTTGTATCTCCAACCACTGAGACGATAATTTTATATAAGTACTGATATCACAGTAATTGTGAAATTAGAAGAAACAGGAGTTGAGTTCCTTTAGATCTGTCATTCTGTATGACAACTTGGAATTTTCCTTTGCCTATAGAAGTTTCAGACATCTGAGAACTGCAAGAACAAAACCTAAAGGAACCAAAGCCTGGCAGTGTTTTGATTTCTGGAATGTGTCATGAAGTGGAGTTTCTAAATCTCAGCCAAACTGATCCTTATGGTGAAGACTTTTCCTGAGCATTTGTGCCTCTGAGGCTTCATGCAAAAGGATTTTAAAAAAAATAAGTTAAGGAAAGCTGTTCTTTTTTCCCTATGAGTGATGAAAAGTTGTCAAATCCATCTATACTGTCTATTAAACCTGAATGTGCGAAGAAGATTAATTTTGACAAAGATTGTGACAGATTTGCAAGTGTTTAGGCTCAAAAATGAAAACCATATGTTTTTTATTTGTTAATGAAACAGACCAATATATATGTATGTTTTTCTCTCTTTATTAAGGCATACATTCATGTAATTAAAAAGCATTAGTCAAATTTTCTTTTTTTTTTGGTACCGGGTATTGAACTCAGGGGCATTCACCACTGGGCCACATCCCCCAGCCCTTTTTTTTTGTGTGTTTTATTAGAGACAGGGTCTCACTGAGTTGCTAAGTGCCTCCCCATTGCTGAGGCTGGCTTTGAACTCGCGATCCTCCTGCCTCAGCCTCCCAAGTGCTGGGATTACAGGCGTTTGCCACCATGCCTAGCTTAAATTTTCTTTTTTGAATGCTCTAATATTTTAATTTTTATATAATTCCACATACAAAGTTTAATAAAATTAACTTTTCACTGACCATTTTTTCTTTCATGGCAATAATTTTCTCACTTCTTGTTTTTTCTTTCTTTCTTTTTTTTTTTTTTTTTTTTTTTTTTTGGTGGTGCTTGGGATTGAACACAGGGCCTTGGGCATGCAAGGCAAACATTCTACCAACTGAACTATATCCCCAGCCCGATTTTATCACTTTTTGATTACCATTAAAATATTTTTGTTATATAAACACAGAGATAGTAAAAATGACACACTAGTTAAATATTTTAGACCTGGTTCTGTTGGAGAACAGAAAGGTGATTTCTAGTATTTTTTGGAAACAATTTGACTTAATTGGGAATAAATTTTTTTTAGCAATTAACAAGCATGCAAAAAGCATTTTCTGTCCCTGGATGAGGTCAGGAAGAAGCCATGGGTTCTGGATTCAGACCAAAGAATTTGGACTAACTGGCCACCAGCCCTGGTTCAACTCCTGAGGGAAAGCACTGCCTTCCTGAGACTTCTTCAGCTGAGGAGAACTAGTTGCAGGTTTAATAAGAAAGGGGCGAGCCCCCTGTCAGGTAAACTGCTGACTTTCTCCTCTTGGTCACTGACAGGAAATACCTAAGTACATTCCTCTGGATGCTCCTGGGAAGGTCTGTGGCAGTGACAGTGTGTGATGGTAACTCAGTGCTTCCACCTCCCTGACTGAGCCCTAGTAAAACCAAGTCTGCTTGTCTTTCTGTGAGCGTGTTTCTGGATGAGGTCAGCATTTAGGTGGGTGGACTTAGTGAAGCAGGTGACCCACCTGATTTGGGTGTGCTTCATGCAATATGCCGAGGGCCTGAAAAGCAGAAATCTCTGACTGTTAGGACCTGACCTCAGAACTCCAAGGTGACAGCACCTTGGCTGTGGTTTTCCTATTCTCCTTGCTACTCACACCTGATCTGGGATGCTTTCTACAAACATCAATGGGATTCTAATAATTTATCACCCACTCTCTGAGTTTGATTTTAGCACTTTTGAACCAATCATATTATTAAAACAATACAGTGCAAGGCCTGAGAGTAAGGCCCAGTCTCACGGGCTGCCTCGCCCACAGTGACATGGAAGGGCCTCCCTCAGCCTCACATGCGTTCCTTTCCTGCTGTCCTCTCTTGGATAAGGGCCCCCTGAGCAGCCCTCCTGGAGGAGGCTTGTCTCTGAGTGTGAGCTCTGCTTCCCTGGCTGCCCAAGGGATCACTCGACTATCAGTGATGTCCCCCAGCAGAAATCCGGGGTCCCCTGCCTCTTGATCCCACAGGGCTTGTCCCCACAGGCAGTTTGTCCACTCTGTTCTCGGCTGTGACCTGGTGAGGCCAGCACAAGGCCTGCAGGTTCCTCCCCAGGCCGGGTGCATGTGACCATCACGTGCTGTGGATCTCCTCTGCCCAGGACGGGCTGCGTGGTCAGCCTCTCCCACAGCCAGGGCGGCTCCCTCCCGTACCAGAGGGTGGACAGGGTGTGTGAACAAGTGTGAAACACCACAGGGCACACAGATGCTCACGTCTCTCATAGTGGACTGTGGTGTGACACACATGCTAGTGTATTTGTAATGCGTGATTTATCATTTTGTAAAATATCAACTCTTGAAAAAAAAAAAAACACTTAAAATATGCCAGTTATCTTCTTAGATTTGTTAAACCTATCTTCTTGGGTGGAAAGTGCATATTATATCTTAAAATAATAAAGACAAAAATATGAACTCTTCATGGTAAAAAACGCAAAAAGGCACATGTGGATGTCTCCTGAGCTAAAGGAATAGAATGAAAAAATAGTGTGAGTCATTTGTGTGCCTGTGTCTGTTCATTTTCTCACAGTTCCTACGTTTTTCATCTTCTTGTACCAACTAAATACTATTGATTCACATTTCCTTACTTATTTACATTACTCCTCTATATTCTTACTCTATTTCACTAATACATTATTTTCATTATTCTATTTGAGATAGGTTCATATATAATTCACAAGGTTCATACATAATTCAAAAGGTCTGAGATTGAGATTCTCTTTAGAATTCTATTTTTAAGAGTAAATGCGCTGTTAATATAAAATCTAGATGTGTGTTCTGTGTGTGTGTGTGTGTGTGTGTGTGTGTGCCTGAGTGTGTATATACTTTACTGGGCTCTACTGGTTCTAGTAGTTTTTAATTATAGTGGGTTTTCTTTGGGGGGACAAATAATTTCCAATTCTTATTTTTCTACATTAGCAGAGGGTTTCACATAAAAAGACAACCTTCTATAAACTTCATGGGTCAATCTGTGCTCTAGCTTGAGTGTTACTTTTTTTATTATGTGTGACATGATCAGAGGCAAAAATAATGTGTGTCACCACAGTCATGTGCAATAACTATTTCACATCAAAAAGCCAACAACCAGTCTGACTTGACTGTTACACGGTTCACGGGAAATGTGGTTACTAGACCTGAATGAAGCATCAGGCAAGCATGAAATGCAATATTGTTCAACGTGGATGTAAACATTATCTGAAGAAGAATAAAAGAAAGAAAAAGAAAATTTTAAGAGGCAAAGGGGTGAAAATTATTAGAAATAAAAATCCTGGAAGAAATTGAGGCTCTGAAAGTTGAATCGCCACAGGCACAGGCTGATCGCAGAGTTCCTGGAACATGAAATGGAGCAAACAGTAATTAATAAACTAAAGACCATTAACTCTACTGGTCATTCAGTTTTCTTCAGTTTGAGGGGGAAGCTTTGATGTGAAAGAATCTCTTTTATTAGGAGGGAGTGTTGGGAAGCTAGAGACAAACACTGTATCTGATCACATTTCTCCAAGGGCCATAAATATATTCTGACTTGAAAGTTAATGCAGTTTGAAATTATATGAAATCTTTGAGGAAAGTGGGGTTTACCATACCAACCCACAGTGGGAATGCACAAGGAGGAGTGCAAGCATTAGGGGATATTTGAATAAAGGAATCCTCTGACAAGGAAAGAAGGAAAGAAACAAGAGAAAGTGAGCACAGTCATCTCCTTTCTCCCTAATCTTGTAAAGTACACAGATTCAGTTAAAACTTAAAACTTATATTTTTTTCCTAAGAAGTTTGTCTGAAAGGTAGTGGGACATCTGTGCAGTGGCAGGAAATACACTGAAATAATTTATTGCATGAGTTGGTTTTTAAAAGCAGCAGATCAACTACTACCAATGAGTAGAACCTAAGAGATGTTCCCAGGGCAAAAGCTGAGGATTCTATAGTAAATAATTTGTGTGTGTGGGGGGGTGGGAGGTGTGGTAGATACCAGGGACTGAGCTCAGGGGCACTCCACCACTGAGCTACATCCACAGACTTATTTTGTATTTGATTTAGAGATAGAGTTGCTTAGCACCTCACTTTTACTGAGACTGGCTTTGAACTCTTGATCCTCCTGCCTCTGCCTTCCAAGCCTTTGGCATTACAGGCATGTGCCACTGTGCCTGGCTTCCAGTAAATAATTTTTGAAGTCTATAATCATTTTGTGACTGATAAATAGGCTAGATGAGCATGTATTTATGTGAAGCTACTATCAAAGCTATAGATTTTTCAATAAACAAGACACAGACAATTGTTTGAACTAAACTTAAAATCTCATTGCGTTGTACTAACCTGCATAATAACACATCAAATTCAGTGAACGTTGGTTGCATAAATTCTACTCTCCAAAGGCAGCTACAGCAGGCGCAGTGCTGTGCTGGGTGAGTTAGGGGTGCCTGGAGGTCCGGGGGGGGGGGGGGGGGCGGGCAGGGAAGTAGAGCTGGCAAGCACCCGGGGTGGTCCAGCTTGGCAGCAGGATGGGCTTTTTGCAAGATGTGGCAGGAAGCAGGCACTGGAGGAGCAGGGACAGAGGCAATGATGAATGCCAGGCTAGCATGCTGTGCTCCTGCTTTAAGCAAGAGGAAACCACCAAGGGTTGAGAGAGAGATTGTGGCAAGTGCTAATGGTCAGGGTCTTTAGTTTTCACTGAGCTCATCCTGACTAAGGGACTTCTACCTCACCTAGGATGGTAGGTGTGTGTGTGTGTCTCAGTGTGGTTACATGTGTGTGCAGTGGGTTGAGGTGGAAACCTAAGAATTTTCTACACTAGATTTTTCTATCTGGGACTGGAGTGAGAGAACTCTCAGATAGAGAGGTTGGCTTTTTGTAAAGATGTTCATTTTTGTCACTTAACATACCCAGCTCACTCACCAAGATTTTGTTGCCATTTAAAATACAATGTGGACATTGGTGGTCTTCTATTATTTTTGTTATTTCCAATATCACCATTTATATTATCTCATTACTTACTATATAATCTACTTGGCCCTCCGATAGAGCATATGTAGGTTTTTGCTGTTTCTAGGTATGCATATACTGTCTTTTCATAATTTTCTCATTTCAGGTTGCAACATTGGGGCTGGCTTTATCCCAAATAATGGAGAGTGGAAATTTTTCCTCCATTTTGATCCATGAAGTTATTTTCTTATTTCCGGAGTGGACAGTTTCAATCACCAAATATTTCTCTGTCCCTGAAAATAGCCCCTTTGGAATGATTTCCATTTTCTCACCTGGAAGGCCTGCTCTGGCACCTCATAAGTTGAAAACAGAATCCTCTCATTACCTCACTCAGTGGACAGGAAGTTATTGGTCAATGAAGGCTCATAACAACTTGTGGGTACTGATATATTTGCATGATCAGTGTCCAGTAGAAATAAAAACAAGAGCTTCAAATGAAGCTTACATTTTCTGTTAGCCACACACAAAAGAAAGAGGAAAAAATTAGCTTTTGTGATATATTTTGTTTAATCTTATACATACATTTATGATATTTTTGTTGAACTTGTAACCGATAATATCCTTTTGCTCATGCTAGTTCTTCCCAATCAGATGGGAATTTTTTTTTAAAATTTTTTTATTATTTATTTACTTATTCATCATGCACAAGTATAGTATCTTTTTACATACAACTGCTTGTATACAAAGTATATAAGTACCATTCAGATCTTCAATCATGCATTTAGGATAATGATATCCATCTCATTCAACCACCAATTTTTTTCCAACCCCCCCCTTACTCCCTCCCTACCCTCCCTTTCCGTTGACCATTCTAGTGTTCCTCTGATCCTATGTACCCCCTTCCAACAACACTGTGAACCAGCCTCCTTATATCAGAGAAAACATTCGGTACTTGGATTTTTGAGATTGACTAATTTCACTTAGCATTATATTCTCCAACTTCATCCATTTACCTGCAAATGCCATTATTTTATTCTCTCTTATTGCTGAGTAAAATTCCATTTTGTATATATACCATATTTTCTTTATCCACTCATCTACTGAGTGGCATCTAGGTTGGTTCCATAACCTAGCTATTGTGAATTGTGCTGCTATAAACATTGAAGTGGCTGTGTCACTGTAATATGCTGTTGGAGAGGATGTGGGGAAAAAGGCACACTCATACATTGCTGGTGGGACTGCAAAATGGTGCAACCGCTATGGAAAGCAGTATGGAGATTTCTTGGGAAAATGGGAATGGAACCACCCTATGACCCAGCCATCCCACTCCTGGGTCTATTCCCAAAAGACTTAAAAACAGCATATTACAGTTCAGATGGGAATTTTAACGTTCCGCACATTCCAACCTGGAGCAGCATATGATTGCCACAGGTGGCTCAAGACCACTACATCGGAGGGTGAGGCTCATGGTTCCTGTTTTCGGGTTGAAAAGAAAAAATAAAACAAAACTCACGTGATGCTTGACGTATCCAAGAATATTCAGACTACAAATGAGAACATTATTGAATCAATATTCCTAACTTAAACCTACATGATTAGAAATTTATATTGGAGGAAAAGTCCGTTATAATCCTATCGATCCCTCTCTGATAAAAATCCAGACACTTATAAGCTTTTGGAATTTTCCTATGTAGAGATATGTTAAGCTCCTAGAATCATCTTCAAGACCAGAAATTTTCTCCTCTCTTTTCAGAAAAAAAGGAAAAAAGTTACAAATTATTCACCTGTCATTAAGGAGGTAGACCCTCTGATGTTTGTGCTTCAGCTTTAGCTCAAGAATCTGGCTGTGCAAAGGATAGTTCACAGGAGGGCTGTTGAAAATTTTCAGACCCTAAATTCTGCCTCAGTCTGCTCAGGCTACTATAACAAATACTAGAGACTGGGTGGCTTAAACAATAGAAATTTATTTCTTACAGTTCAGGAGGCTGAAATCCAAGATTGAGTTTCAGACCAATTCAGTTCTCCAGGGAGGGGTCTTCCTGGCTTGCAGATGGCTGACATCTAACTGTGTCCTCATACGGTAGAGAAGGAGGAGAACAAGGTCTCTGGCATTGTATTTAAAGGGCACTAATCCCATCATGAGGACCCCACCCTCACCACCTCATATAAACCACATTTGCCTCCCAAAGGCCCTACCTCCTAAGCCTGTCACACTGGGTGTTAGTGTTTCAACATATGTGTTTGAAGGGGACACTCTTGGTCCATAGCTCTACCTTTTAAAAACAAATCTCACATAGAACTTTCTTTATTGCATACTCCTACTATGGCTTCATTCTCGCTTATTTAGTTAGGTAATTAGTTAATTTTATAGAGTAATAATGACCCATGAACCTTCCTCTGCACGTGTAATTCCTAGATAACATGTAACCCACATCCAGCAACATGGGTGCACCTCTCATATTCCTAAATACACATCCCACTCCAGGTAAGAATGATTTTGAATCTTAGACTCTTATGGTTTTTTTTTTTTTTCCATTTTTATATCAAGTTGTTGAATGTGTAAAAATTTTTAAAATGTGTTTTTTGTTGTTTTAACTGTATGATATTGCACACTGTGCCAGTAGCTTAGGAATAGTTTTTACTTGAATTTTCTTCATGTTATATTTCATTTGATGCAAATGCTACATATTTCTTCATGTCATTCTTCAGTTATCTATCCACTTTCCCAATGAAACATGACAATTTCAGGTCTGCCATCCTCAAATGTCTCTGACTGTACATATATACACTTTCTTTCTTTTCATGCTTTTTAATTCAGCACCTTTGAATCATCTGCCAAGAATCAAGTAAATGCAACATCTAAGTCATATTTTTTTTTTTTTTTTTTAGCAAATGAATGATCCACAATGTCCTCTTTTAAAACATAGGGCCCACCTAGGATTGAAGTGTTCTCCAAAATTATATCTTATGATTATTGATTCTGCTAATATTTAGGTTCCCATCAATTTCTCAAATACCAAGGGGCTATGGCAAGTAATTTTTGTACTGCTTGGATAACTTCTTAAGAATTTAAGAATTCTAAAAATAGAATTTTTAGTAAAGAGGAATGAGGCTGAACAATATTATGTATCTGCAACCTTAGTTTTCATTCTTCTAATTTATAATAACCTAAAGTTTCATTTAACTTCTCCTGTATTTAGTATTTAAGTATTTCCCTTGCTGACTTTCTCACTGTGATTCTCTAAGAGTCTTAAAGTAGTACTCATCTCTCTATGAGAATATCTTTCACATCTTCTGTCTACTGTCATTTTAGTGTCTTAGGCTAATTGCTACATAAGCTTTCAGTAGATAACGATTCTTATTCATAAGCAGAATGGAATAATCACAACTTCCCTGAATTTGGGACAAAACTTCCAGAGCTGGGTCATGGTTCTGGGAAGATGCCCAAATTCCTATGTACAATCCATTCTCCAACCACAGGCAGCCACTGACCCCAGGAGCTCACCAGTTGTCATGGTCAGAGAGTTAGTTGACTTCTGGGGCCTGAAATTTAGATAATTACTCTCATTTTCAGGCCAGTAAGGGCACTGAGATCCAGAGGTAAGTACTTCAAAGCGGGAGAGGAAAGCCAGATGAGGTACAAAGGTACAAAGGTAAAACCACTGAGGACAAAGGAAAAGGACTGGGGAATTCCATGCATCTGGTGGGTTTTGTATGCCTTCCTCATGGGTGTAAGTGTGACAGCCTCCATGGGACACTCAGAAACAGGTCTTAACAAAACAGTTTATTCTATCACCAGTTAATTAAGGACACAGTCAGAAGTTAGTAGGTTAACTTTCTCCCTGGGCCTCCAGAGGACAGTCACTCTGCAATGGCCTCTTCCTTGCCTGGATTCTCTTCTCTCCTGCTTTCCTCCCCGGTGTATTATTCACAGCATGCTGAGACCCAGTTCCACCCTCGGCCACAGGACAGAGTCAAGTCTAGGATGACTGTTTTGGTCCATTCTATGAAGATTAAAGTTTGGGGCTTTCTTGTGGACATTAGACTATATGAGGTCTCAGATTAATGCATTGAAAGAAAAAGATATCCTTCTATGTAATATATTTGTAAAAAGAAAGTTCTCTCTCATCCCAGTAAGAATGTGACTTTGACAAAGAATCTCTTTCTGATCTGTGTTTCTTTGAGTTAGCTTTTTTTTTTAAGAACCCCAAACAGGACTGACTCGATTTTTAGTTGAGTCATACAGCCTCTTTAAATCTTATTATTTCCATTCACAAAAATATTAAAATATGTTTATTTATGAACATGGAGAAAAATATCCGTTTATTTATATGTGTGCAAAGAATATAAAAACCATCAGCAAAAAGAAAGTGATTGAGGATGGGAACTATTTAGAAGGAGGTAGCAGGGCAAATGACATCTTCAAGTAAACCTTTTAGTTTGACTTAACTTAGTTAATTTAATTTACATGCTGTTAAAAATAAAAATTACAGTTGGGCATGGTGGCAAACACCTGTAATCACAGGGACTTGGGAATCTGAGGCAGGAAAATCACAACTTCAAGGTCAGCCTCTTCAACCTAGAAGACCCTTGAAATAAATAATACAGACTTGGGTTGTAGCTCAGTGGTAAAGCACCCCTGGGTTTAATCCCTAGTACCTAAATTGATTAATTAATTAATTAAAATTACATGCAAACTATTCAATCTATATAATTGGCAAACTATACATGGACCAACTTTATCATTGTTCTAAAGATAAAACTAACAAGTGAAACCAACTTGAAAAAAGTACACATGAAAATTTTAAAAAGATTAAACAAAATACATTTTTTACTGTCCTGCCCCAAAACATGATCATGAATAGATAAAATAGCTTAGTTCTCCCTGGAAAATTATTTTTAATGAAAATCCGCCCACATTGGTATAATTCTGATGTAATTGTATGTGTAGATACATAATGAAAACATCTATTGTGTCCCATGATACAAACAGGCAGAAGGAACAAAGTGTTACTCTCCGGGGTGGTGTGATGGTGGAAATATGCTGTGTCTTTCAGCTGATGGAAAGGAAGAAACCAATACCATAAACCCAAAGCATAGCACTGGCAAAGGCAGGAGGCAGAAAATACAACACTCAACCTCCAGTGTTCTCGCCCACGTCCTGCATGGGCAATGGAAATGGGGTTCCCCTGGGTGGAATGGGCTGGCTGAGAAATAAAAGCTAAGAAAGGATGAACAAACCACAGGACACAGAAAATATTTTCAAAAAACACGGGCAAGATGGGCCAGCCGAACATATGGATCAAGCTTCTATGCTAGTGGAAAAATGGAGCCCGTGCCTGCTTTATTTATTTCAGAGGACATCAAAGGCTTTCCATAGAATGTTCTTCTCAAAAAAAGGTCAAAGGTGGGCTGTTCAGTTCCCAACAGGTTATGCCCATCTCCATGGCTACCATTAGAGATCTTCCTAGCAGAGCAAAGATAAAAGTCATGTGCCTTGGTCAATCTATTGCATGGGAGAGCCACTGATAGTTCCCAAGGTTAAACCTAAACTCTCTCTGTCTATATGCTGAGAGAAGATCCTCATGTGTTTTTTTGAGGATGTCTCCCCACATATTCCCCCTTTTTACTTTGCAAACGTAAATGACTAGCTGTTATTCCAAGTTCCTGGATTCTTGTTCTGAGGGTGTGACAATCTATTATCACAATACAAAAGAGAATTAGTAGGAAACATATCATTCCAATAATGTACCATGTAGAATGATTTAACATGTTTCCAAGATGGAAGCCATTTAATTTATGAACTATTTGATCAGCTAGAGATGCAGCACCCATGAGATTGGTCCTGCTTTCTTAATTATACTGGGTGCTTTGATGTATCCCCATGAGGTTTAACCCATTATTATTGCTATGCCAAACATCCATCAGACGCTTTCTAATTTTTCCCAAATTTCACTGGGAAACATGAAATTTGACAGTAGTAATACAGGCCTACTTAGGTTTAGCATGGCATTTAAGTTTTTGGTTGAATTTTAGAGTAGAAAGGTTATTATTTTATCTATAATAATAGCTTTTAGAACAATTAATTTAATTGTAAACTCTTATTAATACTTACCTAATTGCATAGGACTTTAGAAATATTTTGAGCCAAATTATTAAGAAAATGAGCTTAGATTATATTTTTTACAATTTACAGGATATCTATTATGTCTCCAATAATTAAAACATAAGAGGATTAAATACAGGCTCACAGGCCACATCAGGAACCCTCCTTGTGGTTCCTGCCTATAAAGTTAGAAATGGGGCCATTTGTAAGATGGAGAAAATTAGGCAACAATTAAACGCCAGAGATTCTTTTTTGAATATCATCCTCCCTGAAAGTTAGAATATTACGAATGAAACTTTCAGGGATCATAGCATCATGAGAAAATGGATTATGTCCATAAATATAGTGAATATAGAGACAGATATAAGCCTGAAAGAATACATTGAGATAAGTAGGACCCAAATTATCATCAAATAAGAAGTAACTGTTATAAACCTGAATGTGAATTATCGATCTTTCTAATGCAACATCAATCAGTTTGCTGGGCTTTAATTTGGTCTTCATTACATGGTTGTAAGTAATACCCAAACAATGGGGAGTGATTTAAATCATATGGATTTTTAAAGAATCAAAATGATAGTGTATCTAATCTTATTTTTGTATTCTGAAAATAGTTTTAGATAACTCAATTATATTTCTACCTTCTTAGATCTTTTACTAAATTGAGAACCCAAATTAAACATTGTTGTTTGCAAATTTGTTTCAAGAAATAGAAGTGAAACACATTTAATGGCAGTGCTTCCCTGTTAAGCCTTCATGGCTTCAGACTTTCTATAGAAGGTGGCATCTTGATGATTGCCTTTTATCAACTTTTGAAGATCAATCCAAAGCATATCTATCACCTCTAGAGATTTCATGTTGCATTGGCAAAGCATTTGTACACTTCATTCATTAGGAAAAATGCCACATTCTATCATAGAATGATTGAAGCAGTAAAATATTGGTGGATATTCTGTGGAAATAAAGAAAATTCTATTTTATTATAACAACTGTCCAGATGTGATTTTAAATCCTAAAGACCAATATGATTGGCTGGTCTAGGTCCTTCTTATACTGTCCTTTCCTCAAAAGTTACCTTAAAATAGCCAATATGTTCATTACGGGACCAACATTAGTTAGGTTCCTACTGTAGCCAGTATGCTTAAATCCAGTCACATGGATGGGTGTAATATGACTATCTGTAAAACCTCCCATCATATGAGTATTATTAATAAATACTGGGATGGATTCTCCAGTCCACAATGCAAGGTACATTAAAGATGAACTTATGGAATGAGTCCATAGAAATTTCTCCATAGATTTTACTTACCTGACAGCTCACAAAGCCTGCATGGCTGTAAATACTGTGGTTAGAGATTTACCTTCCTGTGTGAGGTTTTTCAGCTGTTTCCACAATGAGAGATTTAGATTCTATCCTTTGAAATCTGATTTATCCTATTGTTCCACGTGTTGCTCAGTGGCAGTAAGACTTTTAGTGTCATGATTTAAAGACAGTTTAAAAATAATTTTGTGAGATTTAACAGGGACATGTAGGGTTCTGTTATCCCCCCTTTTTTATTTTTTAAAATTGAAGAAAAAGTTAATATAAGTCAGAGTATCATTAGCCTTAAACTGTATAAAATGGCCTAGTATAGTACAAGTATTTCAACAATAAGAAGAGCTTTACTATCTTTAGTTGGACAGGAAAATTGGCAAGAGGTACTTATTAGGCAAGTCAAGGTCAATATTGTTGAGTGGGAAAGGCATTATTTAAGTGAAATCTTAACTTTTATCAAATGTATTATTGGCCTCTATAAGGGATAGAAGACATAAATGACATCCTCTTAGAATAAAAATTATATATATATATGTATATATATGTATGTAAGTATATATATGTATCTATATATACATATGTTTAGTAAGCAAAGGAAAAATTTTATTTATTACTAATAATGAAAATGAAATAGAAGAATTAATAAGCTTTTACTTACCAATTTAGGAAAAACAATTTATTATCATTAAATCTAATTTTGGTCTAAGTATGGGGAATCAGTACTTTAAATATTGATGGGTGAAAGTGAATCGGTAGTATTGCTCAGGACGGTGACTCAGTGAATTATTTAGAAAAATTTAAAATTTTATATTGCATTGACCCTGCAATGACATCTCAAGGGACTTATGCCAAAACAAGCTTTATGCATAAAGATATGGTTGTATGAATATGTTTAATAACTCTGTATTTAAGGTAGTAAGATCAACTCAAATGTTTAACAAAAAATTTTGCATAAAAGAACTATATGGTAAAAAAAATTGGCATTAAAAGTATCACTGTAAAAGAACATCAATCATTTACAACTTAAAATGATTTTGTCAGTTTTGAAACTATTAATATGATTCTATGTTTATATAAAATATGTATATCTATGTGTATAGGAACAATTTGGAAAGTTACGTGTTAGATGCCAATAGCAGTTAACTATGGACAGTAGAACCCTAAGATATTCTTACGCATACGTCTTACTTTTTGTAACAATAGGTCTCTTGGCAAAAGTTAGGTAAGGTTTAATATTGAAATTAATCTCAGCTTCCCATCTGAATATCAGTATATAAACTTTGGTATGTAACCTTTGGGTCAATACAGACTATCTAAAATATGAAATGGACAACTTAAGAGAACTTTTAATCACTTATTGAAAGAAGGTATTAAAATATTTTTGTATCTTACAGTGTTCTCTTTTAAATAAACTAGTGTCTCTCAATTGACTTTTTAAAATATAGCTAAGCTTACTTCTCAGTGAGAACTGAGTAACATAAAAGTTTTATAATATACCTTATTGGTAATAGGTCCAGTTATAGAACACTAAATGATATAAATAAAATTTGTTATCCTTATAGTCTAAAATTACCATACAACTTTAGTTTGGAAAACATCAGCTTGATAAAATGTTCTTTTAAATTTTATACTTTAAAGACTTATAAATTTAGGAAAGAGATACAATTGATATGTAAGAATTAGCAATAATTATCATAATTATAATGATGTTTTTAAATCAATTAAATTTAGCTTTCAAAGAGAAGTTTGATAATTGGAACTCAATATGGTATTTAAAAACATTTACCATTCAATAAAAAAGTATGAATCTTAATTTCTTAAAAATTAGTTCTTTTTAACATCTCTAGAAATTAGAGAAATGCAAATCAAAACTACTCTAAGATTTCATCTCACTCCTCTCAGAATGGCAATCATCAAAAATACAGGCAACAATAAATGTTGGCGAGGATGTGGGGGAAAGGGTACACTCATACATTGCTGGTGGAACTGCAAATTGTTGCAACCACTATGGAAAGCAGTATGGAGATTCCTCAGAAACCTGGTAATGGAATCACCATTTGACCCAGCTATCCCACTCCTTGGTTTATACCCAAAGGACCTAAAATCAGCATACTATAGTGACACAGCCACACCAATGTTTATAGCAGTTCAATTCATAATAGCTAGACTATGGAACCAACCTAGGTGTCCCTCAGTAGATGAATGGATAAAGAAATTGTGGTATATATACTCAATGGAATTTTACTCAGCTTTAAAGAAGGGTGAAATTATGGCATTTGCCAGTAAATGGTTGCAATTGGAGAATATCATGCTAAGTGAAATAAGCCAATCCCACAAAACCAAAGGCCAAATGTTTTCTCTAATATGTGGATGCTAATTCACAATAAGGTGGGGGGGGTACTAGGGAAAAATAGCATTAGATTAGGTAGACAGAAGTGAAGGGAGGGGAGGGAGGGGATGTGGGGATGGGAAAGATAGTGGAATGAAATGGACATTATTACTGTATGTATATATGTGACTACATGAACAATATGATTCTGCAACATGTACACTTTGAAAAACGAGAAATTATATCCCATCTATGTATATCACAGTACATAAATGCATTCTACTGTCATGTGTAACTAATTAAAACAAATTTAAAAAATAATTTAAAAAATTTAAAAATTAGTCCTTTTTCAAAAATAATAAAATTTACTAAGCATAAGTAATTATTCTATTGGAATGAGTGTAGATTAATGTTTTAATAAGTTCTTGTCATCTCAACGTATAGGTTAAAATTTTGGTCTATATTAGCACATTAATATTTGTTCTTAGGGAAAAGCCTCATATTTTAAATCAATTGTTCCATATATTTATAACCAATTTAGTTACATATAAACTTATTCTCTATTTACTCAAATATTCAATATTTCTTACTTAGACCTTCTGTATATAACCATATAAAGATTTTCTGCCCAGAATACTCTTTGTGTATAATTAAAGCCTTCAATATATAAAGCCCTTTTTACCCAGAGATGTTTCCTTTCTTCCTCATAGGACTCTCCAATTTTTCTTTCCTCTCTGTAGAAGCATTTCTTTCTTTCCTTCTAGAAGTCTTCTTTCTGGTTACATTTTTAAAACAATTCTTGTAAATCTTTGAATCTAGATAAATTATGGTATTTAAATAAGAAGAAATATTTCAATGTAAATGTAGCCAAAGCTTTTGGACACTTTTTCATAGAGAATTATATATGATTACCATTTTATGAAAGCATAAGCTGTATTTAGAAGTTAAGATTACTTGATGTGAGCATCTTAACTTTATAAGTCAATAAGTGTCTCTTAAAATAGGTATTTATATAATGAATTACATTTACCTTGAATTTGATATTATTTATCTTTGTAGAAGGCAGAGAATCAGGTAAAGGTACATAATACTATGAGGTATGTATTTCTTGTTGAAGGAAAACTGTTAGAAACAAATAGACACATACATTAATTATCCTATAATTAAAGATTAAATAGATTATTTAACCATCTAGAAAATATGTATTAAGAATGAAGACAGTTTATTCTTATTTAGTTAGCTAACTTGAATCTTATTAAATCACATGATTTAAAAGTATTTGGATCCATTTTTATTTTAAATATTGTGAGTGTATTCTTTTATCTATGTAAACCTTGACATTGTGTAATGTAGTTATAATACAATTTGTATGCTTACTTTTAGAAATCAAAAGATTTAAAAATCTAACAACAATAAAAACATTGTAAAATAAGATATTTTCGATAAGGGGATGCCACCATTTTGTTTTTATAATTGTCAGATTTATTTCTAATAACATCCTTAAAGAGAAAAATAATCAAGAAGATAATTAGAATTATTACTGTTAGAAAAAAAAAAACCTTTTGTAACTTTTCCTTAATAGTGAAAAGGGGAAGTTCCTTGAAGAAACCTGTTAATGGAACCAGGGATTAGTTTATTTAACTCAGCATCGAGAACAAATCAAGCACAAGGCTGTGGTTAGAGATGCAGGAGTTCATGGGTTTGGACCCTGCCTGTAAAGAAATTAGATAGGACAAAGAGGAAAAGGAAGGAGGGAAGGGAGGCGGGCATAGGGGTAGGAAAGATGGTGTAATGCAATGGTCATCATAACCCTAAGTACATGTATGAAGAGATGAATGATGTGACTGTACTTTGTGTACAACCAGAGATATGAAAAATTGTGCTCCATATGTGTAATATGAATTGTAATGCATTCTGCTGTCATATATAACAAATTAAAATTAAAAATGAATGAATGAATGAATGCATAAATAAATAAATAAATAAATAAATAAATAAATAAATAAATAAATCCTTTCAGCTGGTCGGTTGCCTGAGAGAGGGCGCAATGCTTGGAGTTAGAGGTTTGGTAAAGCTGGAGGGCTGGCGGGAAGTCCCTCCCAAGGGATGCAACCAACCATGGGGGGACCAAGAGGAAGCCCTCCAAAGTGCAGGAGGTGGGGCTTGAAAGAAGCCTGTGTAGTAGAGGTCCACCATGTTGCCAGGGCCACGTGGCTGGAGCCATTTTTCCATGTGACCCGAAATTTTGCCTGTAGCTCTGGGGCCCCCACCCTGTGCACTTTCCTGCCTTGAGCGCCTCCCACGTTTGTCCATCTGAAGTTAGCATACTGGTGGCTTTTGTGGGAATTTGTCAGGCTGGGAGCTATCTGAGCTATGACCCTGTGCCCTTCACCACGGACCCAGTGAGCCTCCATTGCTGTCCTGGCCGCAGATGTTAGCCTGGCTCCTGCAGCCCAGGGTGAGTCTCTCTGACCACCCTCAGAGCTCTCCTGGTCTCTCGTGGTCCCTAGGTGAGTGCTCCGCTGCTATTGGCCCTTAGGGCTTTGTTGGCTGAATGTGCTTGGTCTCGGGCCTGCCTGCGCCTATGGATAGATTTCTCCCCATTTGTGGGTTGGCATCTGGGCTCTTTTTGTATCTTTTTCCCTTTGTTTTATTATTGTCTTCAGAATTGCAAAATAAATTTCTTTCTCTGAAGACAGAGAGTTTCCCATGCTTAACATTCCATGGTAAAAACCTCTCTCTCTCCTCTTTCTCTCAACATGCCAATCCACAATATGCTAATCCATAAGTGTGCTTTTCCTGCGAGAGAGAGCCAGACACCCACTAGTTACCTCTCAATTCCATGCCATGAGGATCCCTGTTCCAGGTGCCAGTTCTGGCCCATGTCCTCCATGGGTGATGGAAATGGGGTTCCCCTCGGTGGAATGGGCTGGCTGAGAAATAAAAGCTAAGCAAAATAGAATGATGAAAAAACCACAGGACACAGAAAATATTTTCAAAAAGTGGGGGTGGGACAGACAGGCCAGCCAATCATATGGATCAAGCTTCTATACTAATGGCAAAATGGGGCCGTGCCTCCTTTATTTATATCAGGGGTCATCAAAGGCCTTCCATAGAATGTTCTTCTCCAAAAAAGGTTAAAGGTGGGCTGTCCAGTTCCCAGCAGGTTACGCCCATCTCCATAGTGACCATGACAGATCTTCCTAGCTGAGCAAAGCTAGAGGTCATGTGCCTTGGGCAACCTATTGTGTGGGAGAGCCACAGATAGTTCCCAAGGTTAAACCTAAAATCTCCCTGGCTTCATGCCAAGAGAAGATCCTCGTGTTTTTCACGATGGCTCCCTGCAGGATTAGAACATTTTTATAGCAGAACTTTTGTCATGGATTGTTGTGTGATCAGAGTCAAGAAGTGGCTGTTTGATAATACTGTGTGGCTTCCTGGAAACTGGACCTTAATGCATGCCATGGCATTGTGCTACTGTGTAGTGACCAAACCCTGAGGTACATCTTCAATGCCCCAGAGTAGCCCCAGTTTAAGGACCAATGTGAGGAGAGCAGCACCTCGGGTTTCCCTTTGGTCCTTCCCGTGAAGACTGAGACAAGCTATAAGGTCCAGCTATTGCCCAGGGGCTTGGTCAAGGGAAATTTCAGGACAGCTCTCCTCCCAGCCACAGACCTATACCATTCCTGTGCTGCTGATAAATGTACTAATGGAGTGTAACAGATTTTTAAATTCAGATTTAGTGGATCCTGTTTGGGGTAGAACAAGCATCGAATCCCAAATGACAGATGTCAAGTTGTTCAGATGATTTATAAAGAGATCCTCAGAGCTCAAATAAAACAATAATACCTTAGAGGGTATTTAATTCAGTGATCTTTTCTAAGGGCAAATTCATATCTTTAGCAGGAAATTATTTTTTTTTACAGGGGAATTTCAAGCACAAAGCCTTATATTCTGTTTACCTTGAGCTGGGCAGAAAAAAATCAAGTACTTTTAAAGGAAATACATAACAATTAGTTCACCTGGCTAGAAAGAATTAAGAGTAAGCTTATTTGTTTTTGTTAAAGAGTTCATGTGTCTAGTACATAAGTTAACACTGTGAAAGATCAAATGCTTGGACATTTAAAGAGATTATTTTATTCAGCCTGTTGCAATAGTGACAACATGCATTGATGAACGTCTTAAAGTTTTACAAAGAAAGGGTTGGAGTTGATTGAGTCAGACAAACAAGGGATGACCAGCTTGTCTCACAGGGTCTTGGGAACGATGTTCAAACTGTCTTCTAAATGACAAAACTATTGCAGAAATAGAGTTTGTCAGATTAGGAATTCAATTAGATTAATTATAAATTAACATATTTTTAATAATCTCAAAATTTGAAAAAATTAATGCTAACTTATTCAACCAGCCAATCTGTGTAAGTTTTGGAAAAGAATACCCATGTGGAATAAAAATGTATACTTGTATTACATTGAATATTTAAAGCTATTATACCACAGAAACTTTGTTTGTATTACCCAAAAAAGTTAAATTAATTTTGTTTACCAAAGATATTCCTAAATTTGGCTCATGTGAATTCTTAAAGTGTTTTTGAGACAAATTGTATAAGAAATTTTTAGCATGTTGTAAAAATGGGCCCATTTTTCTTGTTTTCTGGAATTTTTAAAGGAATATTGATTTTACATAAGCTTTATTTATTAAACCTATCAACATAGTTCTTTTTGAAGAAGATTTTATAATCCCCCTTGGTAATGCCATCCAGAGGCAGAAAAATTTCACACACACAATGAGAGGAAGGGTCATTCTGACTTTACATACATATAAACATTCAAACAGATGCACGTTCATAGCTCCAATTCTGAAATTACAGCCTGAATCAGGCATAAACACAGAAGTTCAGAATTTACCAGTCCAACCATTCACTCTCTAGTGGGCATGAGATTCTGAATCGATCTGAGACAAAATGGATGAATAGAGAAGCACAGAAGTCTGACAAACCAGGTCTTCTGCTACCTTTCACCCGACAGAGACAAGAGCTCTGCAGCTATTAATCCATCCAGAAGAATCATGAGATCAGGTCGTGAATCCAAAGGAAACTGGCACCCAGAATCAAGGGAGTACCACAAATAATCAAAGTCAAATCCATTCTGCACCAATAGCAGACAGGAGTCTGCAAGCCAGGATTAGGGGCTGGACTCACCCTGGGCTCCCAGAGCTTCAGGAAGAGACAGGGCACAAAGGCTGTTAGAATGCTGTGAGTCTGTAGAGAGAACAGGATCAGTTGCAAGCATGGTGCTAAAACCACAAAGGAAATGCACTGGTCACCTGCAGAGATGATCCTGCTGGGGCATTGCAGAGGAGAAAACATTCATTAATGAGGAGCCTATCAAAGAAAATGAGGGGACCTAAGTTTTATAGTAGCAGGTAAACAGTGTGATCACCAGCTAATTTTGAGAATCTTGGAGCAGGATGGAATTGGGTCTTGCCTGAGTCTCTGGGTAGGGTAGAGGCGGGCGGTATCTGGACTATAGCAAAGCCAAGTTCTCTTTGCAATTGGCATTTCCAGGAACACAAAAAAGATGGGGTTTTCTTTACCATTGCTCCTTTACAGGAATAGGGGGTTCAGACAAGCTCAGTATTCTTGATATCTCCTGATATTTTGCCAATGGGTTCCTCTAAAACTTAACTTTTCAGAAATAAATAACTTAAATAGCTTGGACTCATTTAATAGAAGATGAATTGAATAAAAAATGAAAATATTTGGATGTTTTTACAATAACAGGTTTTCAGATGTTTTATTTCTTTTTGGATACTTACATTTTTGTAGGAAATTTTATTTTAAAAATAAATGTGCTACAGTTTTCTGATCACATAATACTTCTAGTAGTATGAAGGTTAATACAAAAGATCAAAAGTAAAAAAGTCATGTTTTTATTATTCAATAATTATGAATATTAACATGTTTCAGACTTTTTCTATAAAATGTGCAAATTTGTTTTTAAGATTTTTATTGTCCTCATTTTCCTATCTAAAACTATTAAGTCCTACTATTCAAGAAACATTAATATATTTTGTGTCATTTTCCCCAAATCTCTTTTATCAATGGAATATTCTTAAAATATTTCCTATGTCCATTGTACAAATTTGAAAATATTCAACATAATAAAATGTTGGATGAAACATAAATTCAAGAGAACTTCCCTGACCACTATTGTTGAAATAGGTCACTTGCTCTGTATGCCCTACCGCAGCTCCTTATTTATTTCCTTCTTAGATCTTACCAAAACTACTACCAATAATTTATTTAGGTCCATTTTCTTCCATGGTTACTGTTCTATTCAAGATAAAATTTTATCTCAAGGAAACTTCAATAATTAATATTTATTCTGAAAATTATTCGTTTCATTAGGATTGTCCAATTAACCAGCATGTATAAGTATGTCTAATTTTAAGAACTACTATGCACTCTGATCCCTTCTTAGTAAGTTTAGTTTTTCACACTTTCAGTTTTCCTTCATCAACTGTTATCTAAAAATATTAAGTAGAAGATTTCATAAATAAAATCTTGATAAGTTTTAAATCGTACATCATTCTGATGAGCATGAAGAAATCTCACGCTGTCCCTCATCCCAGGATATGAATGAGCCCTTTGTCTGGTGTTTCCACTCTGTACACACTACCTGCCTATTAATCACTTAGAAGTCATATTGGTTATACAATCAGTTGTCAAGAATTCACAGTGTTTGGCTTCAAAGAACCAATTTTACTGAATAATGGCCTAAAAGTGCAAGTGTAGTGATGCTGGCAATTTGGATACACCAAAGAAAAGCTATAAAATGCTTTCTTTAAGTAAAAAAGGGAATGTACTATGATGCATTTTGAAAGAGGAAGAGAAAGACAGCAATCACGTAGAATTTATTATGGCATATCGTTATAATTGTTCCATTTTATCACTAGCTATGGTGTTGACTTCTTACTGTGTCTAATTTATATATTAAACTTTTCATAGGTTATTACAATGTACATGGGGTTCAGAACTGTCCTTGGTTTTCAGACATTCATCAAGGGTCTTGGAACATATCCTCCATGGATAAGGGGTTTGAGTATATTATTATTATTATCAAATTCATGTGATAATTTATAGCTTTTTTTATTGGAGTTTTTTTTTTTTTTAAATTTATTTTTGAGTACTGAGGATTGAACCCAGTGGCTCTTTATCATTGTGTTACATCCCTTGCCCTTTTATTTTACTTTTTGAATTTTGAGTTGGGGTCTCACTAAGTTGCTTAGGTCCTCACTATGTTTCTGAGGCTGACCTTGAATTTGCCAACCTCCTGTCTCAGCCTCCTAAGTTGCTGGAGTTATAGGCATGTGCCACCATGTCTGACTCAATATAATTTTTTTTTTTTTTAGTGCAAGATTATTTTCCTAAATTTTTTATTAGAGCTTTGGATATGATTATTCTTTTTCTCCTGAAAAATAATTCTATTTCTATATCATTTCTATTTCTATATGGTACTTTCATTATGTGTCAGTTCATGTCTCGCAGTTTAAATGGTCATGCTGTGTTTACAGCTTTCAGCATGGGCTGTGGTGGCACAGTTTTCTAACAGCTCTCCCTTATTCCACCTCTCCTCCTCTTCAGTCACTCTAGATAATAAACGTTTTAGATTGCTCCCCATTTCCTTTTAAAAATAAGTCTGTACGTGTGGTTTAGCCAGTGTCACGTTGCTGTGACAAATACACCGGACAGTAACAGCTTAGAGGAGGAAAAGTTTATTGGCTCATGGTTTTAGAGGGTCAGTCCATGGCCCACTCCACGCCTTAGGCCCACTGTGAGGCAGCACATCCTGGTAAAGAGGCATGGTGGAGATGAAAAAGCAGCTCAGGACAGGATAGCCAGGAAGCAGAGAGCTCTGCTCACCAGGGACAAAGTAAAAACCACAAAGGCCGCCCCTGCAGCCACACCCGCCCTGCCTCCTGCTACCCCAGACCAGTCCATTCAAATCACTAACTCATCAAATGAATTAATCCATTGATCAAGTTACAGGCCCCATAATCTCTCCTCTGAATGTTCCTGCATTGTCCCACATGTGAGCCTCGAGGGGACACCTCATACCTAAACTACAATAATGCCACAGGTTTGGACACTTCAATACCTACTTGTATTGTCTGAAGCATATCTTTTTCTTATTCTTTTTTTTTGGGGGGGGGATTCAAAATTGTATTCTCAGCATTCTTATTCATTAGTTTTTTTTTTTTTTTTTTTTTATAATTTTCATTTGTTTACCTTTTATTTTTCTGTTACTCATCCATGAACAAAGACTTCTAGCACAATTCACAATAGCTAGGTTGTGGAACCAACCTAGATGTCCCTCAGTAGATGAGTGGATAAAGAAAATGTGGTATATATACAAAATGGAATTTTACTCAGCAATAAGAGAGAATAAAATAATGGCATTTGCAGGTAAATGGATGAAGTTGGAGAATATAATGCTAAGTGAAATTAGTCAATCTCAAAAATCCAAACACTAAATGTTTTCTCTGATATAAGGCGGTTAGTTCACAGTGTGATTGGAAGGGGGTACATAGGATTAGAGGAACACTAGAATGGTCAAAGGAAAGGGAGGGTAAGGAAGGGAGCAAGGGGGGAGAAGGGGGGAAAAATGGTGGTTGAATGAGATGGATATCACTATCCTAAATGCATGATTAAAGATCTAAATGGTACTTATATACTTTGTATACAAGCAGTTGTATGTAAAAAGATGATATACTTGTGCATTATGAATAAGTAAACAAATAATCAAAAAAATAAAAAAAAAAGAAATGTGCTCTTGGATTTTCTTTGTCCTCACTTATGACCTTATGTCAAATCTGCTTCTTGGATACACACACACACACACACACACACACACACACACACGTAGCGCTAGAATAATGCTAGAATCTATTACCATGGGAAACTCAGGCATTTTCTCCATTTTCCAGTTCCCAAGTGCTCAGCCTCCTGAAGGAACAGGGCCACACGTTTGCCGTCCTGCCTGCTATTCTGTGGCATCTGGGCTTCCTTTGTCCTGAGAAGATTGCCATCTTCACATGATGCTCCTTGAATGGTCCTTCTCCACCACCCTATTCTTCTGAGTTTTATTCTGAAACTGGTAGTTTGTCTACATGGAGAAAAAGATATACTTTTTTAGGATTTGGATAGTGTTGTTAAGAGCACCCACAAAATAACTGGCCAGTTGCATGATATTTAGTTTACTGTGGCACTTGTGTTTCTAAATCAGAGAGATCCAGCTGAGAGAAAGAGAGCTTCCCCCTGTACACTTTATATGGGCTTGTGCTGCTTAGTTTGACATAGAATACTGTGAACCACCCTTTGGAATTTGCTGAAACTATATTTATTCATTTATAATAGCCATTAGTCTAATTCTCTTCTAGATTATAGGAACTGATTGATGGTTTGTATTAATTTTTATATGTGTCTTGTGTTTTCATTCTGTCTTGGTAGTTCTTTTGGAAGGATTTAGGAAGAGGGGAGTTAGTGGATGCTGGCCGATGCCATCCTCATCTTGAATTTCCAGCCACCAGCTTTGAATGTCTAATGTAACTATTGCCACGTTGCTTTCCCCAATCATAGCCCATCTTGCTATATTGAAAGGGGCTGATATCGCCATTAATTTGTTTTATTAATTTTATCTGTAATATGTTAGTTTAGTCTAAAAATTTGCATTCATGTGTGTGAGTAGACTAGGGAAATTGAATGATAATTCAATAAATGGTGCTCACGTTATGTAAGGGATAGTGACAATGATGTAAATGGACAAAGTCTTGAGAATGTCTCAGGGCGAATGTGCTTGGGCACTTGTTTTCAGAGCAGCCCACATGGACTGTGTATCCCCAAAGTGCAGTGCAGGTGGACATCCAAGGACATAGAATTCCCATGCCGCCAGGTCAATGGAGAAGACTTCACGGATGCTCAGTGTCACAGCACACCTTCAGAGCCAGGGGATAATGCAGTGCCGTGTGACTGACACTGCCCAGGGCACAGTGCTGGGATCTTGTTTCCAGAGCTGGGACAGTACAAGACTTTCTCAGGTCAGGATGTTGGGGTGCATCAAAGAGAAATAGAAGATGCTCAGACAAAGGGAACACACAGTGTTTGGGGACCAGGTCATTGTTACTGGAAAAGTGTTTGAAAATAAACCTGAAAACAAAGATACAGAGCAGATTTTTGAAAATATATTTAATTAAAATGTGTACTTTGTTGGACAATATTCCATGTAAAAGGCTCAAGTAAGCTACGTAACAAAGCTATAAAAGTGTGTTTGCAGAACGAGGGTAAAGGGTTTGTTTACTAGAATCAAATGGAATTGAAGAGATGATGCGATGGGCATTCTATGACAAGGGTTGAAGTCAAGAAAGGAAACCGCCGAATGGAGATGACTAACAGAAAGAAAAAAGTGAGCGCAGGAGCTCCTTAAGCAGAAAGCACCAAAGCATTGAACGTGCCTGGACGTGGGAGCAACACGAGGTCCATGCATTACCATTTTAACACCTTAGACTCAGGTATTCGAAAGATGGGTGATGCCATTAGCAAAATGAGTTTTTAAAATGAAGATTACATGAAAATTGACTTGCATTTTGCATGTAACTAATTCTTCTATTATTGTACCTAGAAAGAACTTTAACTAAATGAAGAAATTCTCAATGGAGTGGTCCAATAATTAATGAATAGATAAATGTAAATACGTAAACACAGTTTTAAAGTATTTTTTTTTTAATTTCACTAATTTTTGGAAAGAGACAGTGGTGATCATGTGAGATTTAACATCATCACTTGTGAAATGACTGGATTGTAGGCACAAATGTTCCCTTGTGGCTCTGTAAAATTGACGTATTTTAAAACTTCTGTTCAATTGGGATTCAAAACTACAGAAAAGTGAAATAGAACTTTGTTCAAGATGGAGTAACTTCTTATTCTTGGGCTCAGGAAATGCTAGCAGCTATGCTCCCTGTTAAATTTTTCAGTGAGAAAAGTAAAAATAAACAGGTCTCTTTTTTAACACTGTTTTATTATAGTAAATAGAATTATGTGCAACATATCCCAGTTTCAATTTCTTCTTTAACTTTTCCATCTGTTATTTTATGCTTCACACCTGCTGAATTTGAGAAACTTAGAGAGATCAAACTAGAGGAATCAACTCCAATCTTTTCCAAGATGTATATTTATAAACTGCTTTGTTCTACAACTAATAATAATTGAAGTATTAGTTGAAATTTTGTATGGTCCATAATTTGTGGAAACTAAAAACCATTTTGAAAAAATAAAATTAATTGTTCATCTGCATAGAAGAATAACTGAGCCAAGACTTTCATTTTCTTAAAATGTTTTTCTCAATAAAATACCATCTTGGTACCATTATTAACATGTATATATAGTTTTTTTGCTACAGGTACCATGAAAAAAAATTCATCTTTATAAATTATTTGTGGTTCTTTTTACATAACAATATAATGTTTATTGTTAGACTGTGAGAAATTTTATATCCCTCTTTATAATTTTATGTATGTATATTATATATAATTTTTATATATAAATGTTTTAAAGTATTTTTAAACTAATTTTTGGAAGTAAAATGTTATAATTATATGATATTAACATTTTCATTTGTTAAATGATTGAATTTCTATGTGATGGCAAAAAGGGGCCGCTGTTATCTTTGCAGCTCCTGCAACATCAAGGCAGTGAGCCTGACCTGCCCCTATCTTAGGGGTATCCCTGGGTACTACCAACCAAAGACGAATAGGATGCTACTTTGTGCTGGAAGTCCATGGGAAAGTTTAGAGGCATGAGATGAGGACATGGATGAGCTGTGTGTCAACATGCTACAGAGCTTCAAGCTGAGAGGTGACCAGAGGAATGTGCAGGTTTCTGTTGTCTGAGACGTTTCAACATGGCGCATACGTTAGGGCAGTCCTGAGGTGGAGTAATGTGGTCTGTCCCAGGAACATAGGGAGAGTTCATTCCCCAGACTCTTGCACTAGATGAGTCTGTGTGACCAGCTCTGGTGGTGATAAGTGAGCTGGAGTTATTTAGGTTACTTTTAGTACAGGACCTTAAAGGTCCCATAGGAAATTCTTTGCTCTGACAGCTGGAAGCAGAGACCTCCAGATCAAGGGATCACAGATTGGAGGGACTTGGGTCCCCAAGGCACTATTAAGAGGACCCTTGCCAGTAGAATCAGTCTACCTGATCAGAACTGTGAGGTGGTCTATACTGGGTTAAGACACTGGGTTCTTGGTTAGAGCCCATTCTTTATCCTGGTCACTTGGTGGGAGATACACCACAGAGTCTGAGGCAGAGGGAGGAAGGAAGGAAGTAACGGAGGCAGTGATTAGAGTATCAGAGATATTTAAAGTCATTCACACACAGTATGAGGAACCAGACGATTTTGTTATAGTCATATTTTGAATAACTGCATATGCTGTAATAGTGACTTTGGGAATTATCATGAAAACAAATTGAAGCCAGTCAGTATTAAAATGGGAAAGGGCATGGCCAAATTGAGCTCTTTCTCTTCTTATTTTTATCTTCCTCTCTTTTAAAGATATCTCTGAGATAGAAATGGAAAGACTTTGTGATTTATTAAATATGATGGAGCAAAATGGCAAGGTTCAAATTGAGTGCAAAAGTTTTATGGTCTAGGCTGGCCAACACCATCAACTGAAATGGGAGATTAAAACCCCGGGCACATACTTTCTTGCAAGAGGCAGGCAATGGTAGAGATGGGGATGTTTTGTTTATAATAGCTTGGCCACATCTGGGAAGAGATTGTCAGATAGAAATAGAACTCTTGTGTTTAGTAGAGAATTTGCCACAAAAATATGAGATTATTCATGAAGATTACCCATAGGAACAGGCTTCCAACTGGAGGTTCATAGGTCTTTTGATATACTGATCAAATTTACGAGCCATTTCCCATGAAAAAGTGCATACTTACCATAATCAGAGAGTTATAGACACTCTGAAGTCTTTGAACATGAAACTCAAGTTAAGAAACAAAATAGAAACCAAAAAAGTGAACAAAATGATAGGAAAACACAGATGAATAGTTTCTTAGAATTTTAAAAAAATACACTACTGCAGAAAAAAATGTAGAATTGGTGATACTGTTAAATACTGGGGGAAGATCACATAGGAGGAGGGGCAGATTGTTTCAGTGTCTTAGGAAGACACTTTCTTTTTGTACCAGGGATTGAACACACAGGCGCTTGACCACTGAGCCACATTCCCAGCCCTTTTTTATTTAGAGACAAGAGTCTTACTAAGTTGCTTAGGGCCTTGCTAATTTTCTTCTTTTTTTAAAAAATTTGTTTATTTTTATTCTAATTTGTTATACATGTTTGTAGAGTGCAACTCATTTCATATTACATATAAAGAGCACAATTTTTCAAGTTGCTGGTTTTATATAAAGTATTTTTACAACAATTGTGTCTTCATACGTGTACTTAGGGTAATGATGACTAACTCCATTTTTCTGAGGCTGGTCTTGAATTTGCGATCCTCCTGCCTCAGCCTCTCAAGCTGCTGGGATTACAGGTGTGCAGCATTGTGCCTGGCTTTCTTTTCTTTGCTTTGCTTTTGTTTTATTGTGCTGCCTCCCAGACCCAGTGCCAGAAGCCAGTCTGAACATTGGCACTTGGCACCAGCACATGCGTGTTGAGGAGGTAGTGGGTATGTCTAAGAGCCTTTTCTTTTCTGTAGTCATAGAATAGACACATGGTTGAGGAATGCTGTTCGGTGGCAATATAGTGACGGACACAAGGAAAGACCTGAAGAGAGCCATGCTGGAGGGAGGTGCTTGGGTCACAGTTGGTGGATTAGCTGTGCAGACGTTGAAGAGAGAGGCTGCTCAGAGATAGCGGAGCTGTGGACAGAGGCTAGTCCTGGTGACCTCGCCCGATGGCCTGGCTTTTCTCTGAAAAGAAGGGGGCTCCCTGCTCTGGGCTGTGAACTGCACATATCAAACACAACCCTGGGTCTCTGCACGGCGCGTCCCTTCTTTGCTTTTAATAGTACCAGTACCAACTGTAAGAAGAGACGTCCTCACGTTTACTGAGTTCATGAGACAGCCTCAGCCCACTTAGGCTGGCAGTGGGGGACCCGAGGGAACACAGGACAAGCCAGAGCTGGTTACAGTGGTAAGGACAGGTTTTGGTCAGCAATATGAGGACTGTGGTAGGCAAAGGAGTCCAGAATGGGCTGAGCTCAGCTTCCCTTTGTACAGAGGCAACTTGGCATTTCAAAGGGAGAACAGAGAAATTGGGATGGGGTGAGTGGGGGGTTCAATAGTCATAGAAGCAAAAATCACAGCCACTGGGGAGGGTCTGTGTGAAACCCACCTGGGCTTGTTAAAATGGGATTGTTCACGGCGCTTGCAGAGGCTCATCTCCTATGGTGTCATGGAGACTGGCACAGGTAGGCGCTGGCTGGATCCACAAGGCAATGCCCTGGTGGCTTTGAGTTTTCTCAGGCAGGCTCTTTAAGGGGTCTGGGTTCATCCCAAGGCTGTGCCCCTCAGCTGTTAGAAACCATGCTAGTGTTCGGTTCACGTCTTTGTGAGCCAAGGAAGGGCTCCAAGGAGTCTGGCTGAAGTTCTGTCAAGGAGAAAATCTTTCCTATGGCTATTCCAGATTCCACCAGTCGAAACAGCCATCATCAATATCTGTTTTCCTTTCAATGCCATTAATAGGACGCCAGTACCCACCGTTCAGACTAGCCGAAGCTTCTGTATCTTTTAACAGTTCTATAGTGTCTCTCTTTTATCTTTATATTCTTCAGATTGAATCTTCTGCACCTGATTCCACACCTTTTTTGTTTCACTGTAGTTTTTTTTTTCTTTGATAACCCATCCTCTCTAGATTCTCTTCATTCATTCCAATAAGTTAAAAGACATGTCCAATTTGCACGTGTAGCAAAATAATTGAAGGTGGCCTTGACTGGTCCAACAGAAACACCCAGGAGATGTCAGAAAGGCAAGAGGGGGTGATGGACACTGGCATCGGCTGATTACCATAATGTGCTAGGTACTTTTGCAGCTATTTATACATTATCAAATTTGCTTCTTATAACAATCTAGTGTTACTGAACAAGAGAATAAGACTTAGTAAATTAATCTGCCCAAAATCGCACATTTTAAAAACAGCAAATATTTCCAATCTGTTGCTCCACCTCCCAAATACTATTCCCCAAGGTGCTTGATTTCCAGACTCCTTTGTCTGCCCTGGATTGACATACATTTGTGTGACGTTCCAACAGAGGTGGCATGTGATAACAAGTGCAGTATTTGGGCTTCCTCTCTATTGATAAGTTCAAATCCTGCACCTGAAAAGGGGGGATCTGTAGTCCTGGGGCACCCTGTCCCCGCCCACCTTCCATGGCAAGTGTGCAGAAGTAAGTAGCAGCTTCTCTCACAGCTGACATGTTTCCAAGCATTTACCGTTTGTTTAATCTTATGTCTGCCATCTTCAGCATTAATAGGACTGAAAAGAATATCACAAAGAGAACAAAATTGGAAAGGAAAACTCACCCACATTCTAAACTTAGGTTACTGCTCCCAAACTAACAGGTTCTAAGCTTGTTAAAAGTTAAATTGCTCATATGATTCTCATCTGTATAGGAAAAATTCTAAGGCACTCCTTTTTATTATTGTTGGGAATAGGCCTAAGTAGTTCTTAGACTGAGTAACAACAGCAGAACTGTTTGTTTTGGAATTCAGCTTAATTCAACAAATATTTATTGAGAACCTATATTTGGAAGCTCGTGATTAACATTCGGAGGGCGATGATTCGTGCTGAACTTTTCATCTGAAGCCCTCTGACTTCTAGTTTCAAAGTTTAGGTAGGAGCAGCTCAGAACACGCTCTGAGAATCCGTTTTCCTCTCTGTCACGGCGTTGATAGAAAAGGACCCCGTGGATCTCCGGGACTCGCTGGGCAGCACTAGGTGGGGCGGCAGAACGGGCACCAGGTCTGCACAGTAAGCACTGGACTCATCTTTGCCACCCCAAGAGCACACACAACAGCGCCCGGCAGACGTGAATGATGCGTTGGCACCCCCTTCTCCCTGGTGTTTGGGTTTCTTCTGCTGCTTACGTATTTTCCGTGTAGCTCCGCTGCCAAGTCTCACACCTACAGGGTCAATCCTTCACTGTATGTAGTTTAAGTAAAATTCCACATCGACTTCCAAACTGATGCCTACACCAAGGGATTTCCAACCATTTGGAAAAGAAGCTTAGGGGAGAGACGTATCGTTTGGTGCTGTATCGCTTACAAATTCCTCATGCAGACTCCTGGAGACTCCCTGGCTTGCTAATGACCAGTGCAGACCTTCTCAACTGGCTGTCACAAGCTTTTCATTATAGGACCCCCGGTACTGACTGCACTATTGGTGAAAAGGAAACAGAAGTCTCCATAACCAGAGCATTTTTCCCCCCTAGCATTGCTAGATTTTTCTGTAGGGACAATTTCCTGCTGTCAGTGCTGTGTATTATTAGGAAAATGATAGCAAATTAAAACAGCCTGTGCAGTCACTGCAAATTCACTGGCACTGACCTCCCCACAGTCCTTGGAAAGGAATTATGGGGGACTTGTGAATCCAGTACCCAGGCGAAGCCAGGCAAAGCTGTCTGAAAAGGAAAGGCGTGCTTTCTACCCTGTCACCGTTGCGCGTTCAGAGTGCTGAGGGAAGACGCTGGTCACGAAGCCCAGTCATGGGTTTCTGTCTACACACCGGCAAGTTCAGTGCTGTGTTTGTGGAACTGACCCATGACTAGTGGTTTTTTTTTTTTTTTTTCCCCCCCAAAGAATTACATATCCTTCTCCACTGAATAGTAGAGAATTATATAGGAATCCTATTTGTAAAAAATAATAATGATTAGGAACTCCACTCAGAAATATCAGAGCTTCATCATGGTTTGATCAACTTCTAGGGAGAATTGCTGAGGTGTATTCAAGCTATTGGATTGAATAATATAAAAGACAAAAGTGGAAAATAAAAGATGAAAAATGCCTGAGCACCTAGGACCCAGGGCTGTGCTGTGTCACAGTTACTGGAGATGCACTAGCTGCTTGTCGCTGACACACAGAGAGCACGTTAGCAGATGGGAGATCCGACTTTTGAATTTTGCTTTATTTAGGTACAACAGTCGGAGACCAGCCAGGAAATTTTTGCAAAACTAGAAAAAAATTTTGCAAAGGTAGAAGAGCTTAGGATACTACCTTAACATCTTTTTTTCCTCACAAAAATAAAGAGAAAAAAGAAGTACCCAGCTGAGAATAAAGAAAAATAACTCAAATTTTTCTTTGTCTTTAAAATGCTTCACTGATCGACCTATGGCATCTGTAGGAGCAAAAGGCTTCTCTGTGCAGTTCTTGCCTCTGTTGGATGGGAACATTGGATGGGAAAGTTTCCTGGCCTAACCTGGTTTCTATCTGTTTTGAACTAGATGGAGGCACCTGTTTAGTTTAAATTTTGGGATTTTAACTTTTTTCGATTGCTCTTCTGCTTTTGTTTTCTCTTATTTAATTTTTAACAGATATGTCTTAATATTTAGAGGGCTGAATTATTTTGAATGTCTAAAACCATGCATTTTGTGTTAATAGTAGAAGATTGTTGTGACGATTCTGCAGCAGTCCTTCAGCCACTTTTATCCCCAGAATTATGTCTCTTTGGCTGTAAATATTTCAGGTAATTTATGATAATCATAATGGCTTTTTAGGTAACTGTCTAAGGAGCTGTTTGCTAGTCAAGGAATCTCCCTTGCTCAGGTGATTTTGGAGAACTACCTTCCACATTAATGAGAGAAAAACAAACAAAATTCTTTAATCAGAGCCATAAAGTAATTGTTTAGATTTGGAGGGGATTTCTATCTATAACAATTAATATTTTGTTTGTTTTTGAGACATGCTCTCGCCTCTTTGCCGATTGGCCTCAAATGCGAGAGCTAGTTTGTTTTCTAAAGCAGTGTCTAGAGAAGAAAGAGGAGAAAAAAGAGAAGAACACTTTCCCCAAAAATGTTTCTCATTTTCTGTTCAAATACAAAGCCAATTCAGAGACTAAAACTATATATTTTTTCACAGAACACTAGACCAAATCTTATCATGTTAAATATCAAATACATTGAGATTTTTGGTTTTGGTTTTGACGAAACACACATTACATGAATTGATGATGCAGGTACCATTTCAAAAGCAGTAATACAAAAATACTAACAGTCAATTTGAAACTAAACTTTCTTAGTGATGTTGAAGATCCTATTGATCATTTCTTGATCAAATTTTTTCTTTATTTCTCCACAAGTTATTATTATCTTGGATAGTTAACTCTTCTCATATTTGATTTTGCTTTACTTATTTCTTTCCCTGAAAAGTTGGTGATTTAGTTTTCCCTATTTTGCATTATACACAAGGTTGATATCTTGTCTCTGTTGTGTGGTTTTGTTGTTTCAGTGTTACTTTTTAAAGATGAATCATTGTGCACGCACATGGTTGAGTTGTGTAGAATTTTGTTTGGAGACTAGAGAATAACTTATTTATTCATTGTTCTCTTGACAGACGTTTGGGCTGCTAGCCATTTTTTCTAATATAAAAGATGAAGTTATAGGCATTATGATAAACATCTAGTAGGCACTAAGCATAAGCGCTTCCAGGATATATGTCTAGGAGTAGAACCCAGGAAAATACCCCAAACTCACCATAAACCTGTCAGTTATGCCACGCTGATGGCACTGTGCTGTGCCAGTGTAACTCCCACCTAGAACTCAGAGATCGTGTCCACCCTCTTAAGATGTCTGGTGGCCTTCACTCCGTGGCTCATCTGATCACCTCTCTCATACACGGTTGTGGATAATGTATTCTGAATATTAATTCCTAGTTGATTGCAAGTGTCCTGGCCAAAGTTATGTGGCTTGCTTTAATTCCTCTTTATGGTGTCTTAGGATGCACATTCTTAACTTTAATGTAGTCAAATTGATTATTTTTAACAATATGTGCCATCAACTCTATTTAAGGTATCATTTCTACCCCAGCAGTCTGTAATTCCAGGGAAATGTTTTAAAGCTTTCCATTGGCACTCAAGTCTTTAATATCTCTCTCTCTCTTTTTTCTTTTGTCTATTTGAACAGTGGGAGGTGGGTGTCCCTTTTCATTTTTGCATATGCAATTTTAACACAGCCTCCATTAAACAGCCTGCCTCTCCCCTTTAACTTACAATGTTCCTTCTATTGTAAACTGTGGAGAAATGCAAAGGGAATGTTCATGCTGTCATATATCTGTGCTGAATGCCACGTTGTGGTGATTAGTATGACTTTAATGTAAGTCTCTTATTTTGGTAAGTATTTTGACTATATTTTAGCCTTTTTTCTCATATGTATATTTTGCATTAGCATGTCAGGTGCCTGCCCCCAAATCTTTTGGAATTCTGATATGAGTTGCATTGACTCCATTGATCAATTTGTTCAAAATTAACATCTTCATAATATTTAGTAAAATTTGTAAATGCACATGATAGAGATTTTGGTTAAATTAAAAATTTTAAATTACTGATTGAAGTTTTATACTTTTCTTTTTTTAAATAAAGAAGTCTCAAGAGATCAATAAATTGGAGCAGCCTCCATTCTACAAAGTGGAATGAAAGTGACACTGGGCAGAAGAGAACAGTGGGCTCTGCAGGGTGGGGACAAGCACAGGAATCAACAAAACAAAGCCAGTGGGTGACATCAGGTAACTTCAGGCTGCTTTATTTGGTAAGGGCTAGACAGAAAGCACTTCCTCTCAGGCTGAACCACAGAGACCAGAATGCTTGTTTTCAGGAAAAACTGGTCTGTCTGAAGCTGACCTTTGCTTCTAGTCCATTTTCATATATCCTGATTTCTGAGAAATTTGTTAAAGCCTTTGCTCATCTCTAATTACTCCTTTCCTGGAATATATTCACCTGTCCGCTCAGTTCTAGGAACAGTGCATGCAGAATGAAGTATTTCAAAACTCTTCATAAACTTTGAAAGATTTATGTCACAATAGCAACATATTGTTATATTATTAACTAATAACATTATATAGTAATGTTGTTATTGCCATATTTCTACAAGTATAAACGCATCTCTCAGAGGCAGTGAGGAAGTCTAGGTTGGTTATCAAATCTGAATTGTTTATCATTTTACACTTTATCTTACTATTGCTCTCAATTCAACATTGTTTTACTTTGACCTCAAAGTATTTTTAGCAGCATATGATTTCACTGAATATGCTTTTTTTGTGTTTTTTTCCTGTGGGAGATAATGGGGCTAGTGTGGGTGTGCTGGTTACCTCTGCAGGCACTGTGGATATGCAGATGCCCAGGGGTTGGGAAGGAAGGCTCTGGAAGTGTCCCCTGTGTCTGACACTGTGGTGTATTCATATAACCTGTGCTCATCTAAATACAACACCTGAGAGCACTTTTTGCTCCCCCATATTAAAATTGTCATTTTGCCAGTAGGCACTCTTAATTTTTGTTTTCTTAGTGCTAGGGATTGAATCTAGGGTCTGCACATGCTAAGCCTGCACTTTACTATTGAGCTACACCCCAGTCTCTTGTGTGCTTATTTGGGGTCTAAAAGCAGCTCACTAAAAGGGATGTTGTATCTTTTACCCTAATTTCTATCCACATAAATTTAAAATATGCCCTTTAGTTCCAGTCTTTTATTTCAGGTAAAAATACCTAAACTTTGAAAGATTCATTTTGTATTAAAGAAGACCTGGGAACATATCTTTTTAAGCTCTGCATTTTCATTTCTTTGTATTAAGCAGAAGCAAATTGATATTAATTCTCTAATTATCATAGCAACAGTGATTTTTTAAAATATAGATATTTTAAAGAAAATCTGAACAGGTTTATAACTCAAACACAACTGTTGACAGGTCTTAGTATGACCTTCTAATTTTTTACTTGGAGATCTAACATGCATTTTTAAAGTTGAATATTTTATCCAAGAGAATGTGCAAGAAAAAATACATTCCTTCATTGATATGCATGTCCCAGAGCCTGGCAGGGAGGGACCCTAGGAACACTGTTCAGAGGACTGGACTGCCCTGAGGGGAGACAGCCAAATGCAGCTAAGAACCTTTGGGCTGTTCTCCAGACAGTTATTACAAAACCAAAGGGGGTAACAATCCCCCAAAGATCACACACTAGCTATGCCTTAAAATTGTGATTTTAACTGTGTGGTGCTGAAACTATGTCAAATAGCTGATAGCAAGATATGTACTGTGTGCTGCACGGGATGCAAAATAAATACTCACTGTGTTTTGAGAACAAACTCATTAGCCAGGAAAGGACTGTATCCACACACCCTGAGGACATCTGAGTGCTCACACAGGCCCTGAATGTTGATGTGGAGTGTCACTCACAGGTGGTGGTGGCTGTGCATTTTTTCATTAACATAACTATTGAATTTCTATTAGGTTGACTAAGTGCTTCATGAGATCTCTCAGTTTAGGGAAAACACCTGGGTAAAACTAGTTATAAAAATGGCCATAATTGTAATTTTGAATGACATTTTCCCCTTCACAAATATTTTTACTTTCTCATTTGAGAAATGTACCTTGGAAAATAAGTAATGATATTATTAGCCCAACTATACAGGTAGGGAAATTAAAGGGATCACAGTTTCAATTCCCCAGGACTCTGAAGGAGATTGGTGTGATGGCATTTATTAAGAAGCATGTATGCCTGGGATCAATATCTGCGGAAAGGAGGAGAAAGAAAGAAAGAAAGAAAGATCTTCAGAGGGAAAGGGTGAGTCGCCAGGCAGCCAAGGAAGCCGAGGTTTGGGGCTCTGGATATGGCACTAACCATGGGGGTTCAGATCTGAAGGGCGTGGGGTCTGCTCCTCCCCATCATGATCGGCCACTCCATGCACTCCATTCCCCTAGGGGGCATGGAGCTGGCACAGCAGTTTTCTGCAGCTGCAGTGATCTCCAAAGAGGGTGACAGTGCAGGACAGTTGCAAGGGAACATTTCCAGCCAATTTATTATTGATGGGCTGTTTGGAGATCATGGTGCCACATCTGCCTGGAGTCACGTAGGTCAACTCTGCAAGTGCCAAGACAAACCAGCTTCACAACTCCAAAGGTGATTTCGGTGTGACTGCACGTTTACAACTCCATGTTAGCATCCTGTGGATTGTTCTATCATTTCTACCAACTTGCATGACTTCACTTTCCATCCAAACATTCATCTAGAACTGAGCTTTGAAAGAGCATTCAGCTATCAGCAAAGGAGCTTATATCTATTATAAAAGTGGAGAAATATTAGCAAGAATTATTTTTCAGAAGGTTCATTTGTTGAGTTGAAGATATGTAAAATAAAGTGTTCTGTGCATGTCTATTTGGTTAAGAGCAACATGTAAACTTAAGATAATGATATTTTTGATTTGAAGCATCAACAGGTGGTCAGAGATTAATGAAAAGGACAATGTTGATTTGCCAATGAACAAACCTGTTAAATATCCCAAACTTATTTTTCTCTATTTAGTGGAAATTAAACTTATTCCTGGACCCAGAGCGATAGCACAATATATAAAGTAACCATTCAAGAGAAATAGTGACACATTTTCTTAGAGTATGTATTAAGCCTTATGATTTCTGCCATAAGTTCTCAATTCCTATACGAAAATAAAATTGGCTATGTTTGCTTAAAAATGCTTCACTCCTTACAATTACTCTAAATTCAGTTAATTATTAGAATAAAATAAATTATTCAGAGGTACAAAATACGAATTCAAAATGTCTGACAAAAGTTGTTCTAGAAAGTTACTTTTCTAGTGAGGGGGATATGGCCACTCCTCTAAATGAACCTCCTTGGTTTAGTGTCTCACCGAAGTACATGCAGGTGACACTCACCTTGCCTCTCAGCATCTGTATCTTTGCTGTGACAGTGGCTGTTGATTACTACCTTCTCAGATGTCACATTGTGACCTGTTGATAAGGTGAGACTGAGTCTGTGGCTTGTCACAGTCAGGGAAACCACAGCAGAGATGTGGCAATGTCATGGGAGGACAAAGCAAAGGCAGAGACTTGAGAAGGAGTGAGGCGGTGGTGGTGGTGGTGATGGGGGGGGGTGGGGGGAGCATGAAGTTTCATTAGTCTAAGACGAGTGAGGACGGAAGGTCAGGATTTTGAAGCAAGGGGTTCAAATGTCAGAAGGCACCAGCTGCTGAGAACACCGGGTACTGAAGAGCTGGTCAGACCTCAGGGAAGTTCTGAGATGAAGAGTCACGTGCTCTGGACAGGAGTCCCCAGGATGGACCAAAGACGTGTTAGCAGACAGCAGTCTTTGTGGAGGAGACCACTTCTCTCTCCTGGTGCAGAGCACACTAGCTGATGTTGAACATCAGCCCTGGGTCCTCAGCTCCTCCACAAGTGGCTGTGGGCTTTGGGTTTGCACCTTGATGTCCCCAAAACTCAGTTTTCCCTTCTACGCTTACCCTGCATCAAAAGTCCATTACAAAGACAATGTGAACTGTGCTGTGTGCACAGTAGCCAGGCTGTTCCTATTTCCCACTCCCTTTACCACCCATGTGCATCATATATGTGATTCCACACTTACCTGCCTCTTGGAGACAGGCTGGGGGGTAAGGAAGACCAAAAGATTCATTGCGTGTGGAGGTGTATCACATCCACGTGTTCCTGTCATTGACCACATATGGTGCTTATGTATGTGTGTGCATATTTTGCACCTCAGAAAAGTTATTTCTCATGACTCCATCAACTAGCTAAAAGTAAGAAGGAACATACATAGAGTGTCCAAAAGGATGAAGCAGTGTGCCTAAGTTTCTACTTAATATGACGTCAAGAACTATTCAGGGCACATATTTTCATGGCACACTAACTCATGATTGTTGACAATTTTTCAATTTTCATATAAGAAAGAGGGCAATAAAATGTCACTTTGATTAGCAGAATAACAAAGCATCGAGTTATAGTAGAAACAGGCTCCATGATGTCCAGATTGTTTATTCCTTTATTCTTCCAACAAATATTTTCTGAGCAGACAGTGTTTACATGCTAGGGACAAAACGTTAAGTGAAAGCAGACAAAGTCCCTGTCTTGAAGCAGTTGAGCTCTGCTGGAAGAGGAAATGGAGACCAAGTAATTAAACAAATGAACCACTTTGTGCTGTGAAGCACAGGGTGATCCTCAGGGCTCCTGGAGCAAAGGTCTTCTGACTAAGGTGCAGAGGAGGAGAAGGTGTCCACCAGGTCACAAGGTTGAGGGTCCAGGTGCATAGTGTGCTGTGCCCCTGCAGACGTGGGAGGAACAGATAACACCCCAGGTTCTGAAGAGAGCCCCGCCCCCCCTTTCCTTACATAAGGGGGTACCTCAGAGGCTGTCGGAGCGAGGAACAGGGCAACCTGCACACTTCGGAGGTGGGGGACCACCTGATCCTGCCAGAAACACTAAGCGTTCAATGTTATTCTCTGAGGAAAGGGGTGAGAAGGAGCAGCCAGCCATACAGGCTCTGGGTAAGGTTCATGATATGCTCCTTTGGGGAAAGCAATCAGAATATATCACAATCTTACAAGTAAGTACTGCTGCTCCTCTAATTCCGGCTTTGACATGTCAGTGGGTGCCTTATTGATTCCTTCACATGTATACAGTTGCCACTGGGTTTATGCTGCTGGAGATGGGATTATAGAGCAAATGATCAACGTGAAAGGACCACACCAAAATTATTTTAAGAAGAAAGGAAGAATAAGGGAGCGAGAAGAAAGAAAATACAGGAAGGCAGAAAAGAAAAAGGGAAAGGAAAAGGAAATCCCCTCTTAAGAGAAAAAGAAAACTTCAGCCCAGTATCCATTTGTAGAAAAGTCATGCGTAGTAATAGAACTTGAACTTAATCCACTTTGAACATCGTGAATAAGAATTGGCCCAGCGGGGGCGACTGTGCGGGTGCGCGCAGGCGCGCTCCTTTTCCCTGGAGGCTTGGCGCGGGTGCGCGCGGGTGTGCGCCTCCCTGGAGGCCTAGTGCGGGTGCGCGCAGACGTGCTCCTCCCTGGAGGTTTAGTGTGGGGTGTGTGCGGGTGTGCTCCTCCTTGGAGGCTTAGTGCGGGTGCGCGCAGGCGTGCTCCTCCCTGGAGGCTTTGTGCGCAGGCGCGCTCCTTCTCCCTGGAGGCTTGCTGCCTCTGCACTCCTCTGTGCTCAGAGTTTACTCTCAGCTTTTAAACAAGGCCCTGTCACAATTTTTAAAGCGGAACTTTGACTTCATTCTCCTTAAACTTGAAGAGCTTTGCTAAAGGAAAGGTCCTTACATAAGAGCAAGAAGAGATGGCGATATCAGCTGTCTGTAAGGCTGTCATGTCAGGGGCAGTGGGCTAACTTGCCAAATTTCTAAAATGTAGTAGCCGGGGAGTCCGTAAGTAAATCTAATGGACTGGAGAACTTAATTCAGAGGTAGGCGTGATCCTAGGTGATTATACAGTGGAGCTTCCACTCTCTAAAAGTCGCCTAGTGGAAAACAGCTCTCCTCCTGGGATCTCAGAAGCAGCACTTGGTCAGACTCTGATCTTTCCCCTAACAGAGCCTCTCCTCCCCATCTCGCCCCAGAGTTCTCGCCTCCGAGTTCTGTGTCTCCCCTGGACTAGAGACCCGAGCTGACCTCCTGTTACCTCTACAGCAAAGATCTCACCGCCAGCGTCTCCACCACTATTCCTTTGTAAGAATCGAGGCGAATTATTGTGAGTGGAACATGAAAAAAAAAAAAAAAAAAATCAGGTGATGTTGAAGCATGTGAAAAGGTGAAGACACGCTCACTGATTCCTGGGGCGAACGTCCAGCGGGAGCACGGTTTGTATTTCCTCTTGCTGTATTCCAACTCCTTGTATTTTGTCCCCCTTCCTTTTGTCCCACTAAAATAAGAGGCTGGAAGTAGACAGAGCAGGCTTAACACCAGAGATTATACACCATGAAATCAGGATACCCAACAGTTGACTTGGCAGTATCTGAATTCATCATAAATTTAAATAAGGTCAAACTATGGTGGACTCCCATTCAAGTTCTGGATCTGGGCACTGTCTAGGGTGTGAACAAGTTACAGGAGCTTTATAACTCAGTCACTGATTAGTAAAAATGAGCATAATAACCACAGTACTCAGTACAGGGGGATTCAATAAGATTCAATAAGATAATTCATAAAGTGAGCACAGTAGCTGGTCTGTATGGAAATAATACATCTTCTATATTGTCATTTTGAAGTAAGACATCTTAATCTATGCCCCCAACTTAGCAAGTAGTTAAAATAATTTCCTCACTTAGAATATTATTTTACATGGGATTTTAACATAACTTCGAGGGAGAAAAACATTGAACAGCAGTTCCCTGGTTTTCTTCAGGCAGATAAAGCATCTCAAGGAAAAACCAAGAGAAATTAGAACAGAAATGACACACTCCAGACCAACTTCAGTAACGTGTGACACAAGATACACACGGTAAGGCAGGTGACTTCAGGCAAGATTCTGTGAAAATGTGTTGTTTATTTACTTATTACAATTGTAATTACTGAGCTTGGGGAATTTCTTTGATAACATTTTTTTATCCTTTCCCTTCAAAGAATTAAGGGGGATACAGAAGTATGTAATTATTTGAAAATTTCTGAACCAATGAAGTAATTCACTCACTGCTACTAAAATGCAACCTTGTATACACATAACCCAGCGGTGCCCTGTGATACCAAAATGGGTCATTTCCCTATGAACTCTGACCCTTTGTCACTAGAGCATAGCTTATTACCCAGGATCAATTAAGTAAGTGTCTGTGACTGTTTCTACCCAGGAACAGCTTCTCTCACCTTTCCTGTCCTGAAACATCTCATTCTGTCAACATCACATCAGCGTCCTTGTTGGAGTCATTATTTCTCTATTTCAGAGCTAACCATGCAGTATTTTCAGTAATTTTCTTATGATATTCTAACCTGGAAGGATAGGTATAATATTTCTTTTTTACTGTTGAAGGAACTAAGATGTGGACAGATTAAATGATTACCTGAGGGTCCCAGGCCCCAAACGGTGAGAGCTAATGAACTGCTGAGTGGCGGATCTTCTCTTCAGCTGGGCTGCTCCAAAATCACCTCCCACCTGAGGGACTGTTGGCCCCTCTTCCATGCTTCCAATGGATTTGTCCACTCATTCAGACATGTTTATTGAACACCTGGTTTGTACCAGGCACTGTCCTCATTTCTGGGATATCATAGTGGAAAAGATAAACAAGATCCATGTTCTTCTGAACTTTGGGACTCTTCGATGGAGATAAAATAAGAAAGTAGATTAAAGAGTCAACAGCATCACTGGAGTGTTTCCAAGTCTCTATCTGAAGGAAAACTACAGGTAACAGAGAGGAGCATGGCTGGAAAAAGAGAAACTTTTAAAACTGTACACGAATATTGAGCCCATAATTTAATGTCTTCCTGAAGAGAAAATATTTCGACCAGGCAGTTAAATATTTAGAAGAAAGCAACTGATCCTCTTCTAAGTAATGAAGCTTCAAGGATGTTCAGGACAGAGGAAAGAGCAAGCTTGTCATGCTCTAGTAATGACACAAGGTCAGCTTGTAGAGTGAAGGACAGGGAGAGGCAGTAACTGAAACCAGAGAGATGGCATTCAGTCAGGTAGGCCCTGACCACAGAGTGCAGAGTAGGCATTCTGTTCTACATCTAACTGGAAGCCATCAGAAAGTTTTAAACAGAAGACTCGCACAGTTCTTTTCTGTTCCGATAACTCTGTAGGAACATGGATACTACAGAAGAAACAAGATGAGGTAAGCGATTTTTGCAAAAATCTGGGAAGCAGCAGCAGCATGAAGAAGAGTAATGTTGGATGTCTCTGATATCTGATTTGCTTGCAAGGCAAAGTTAGGGTTGTTGAAGAGATGTGGGTGGTAAGGAAAGGAGATCTTGTAAATAACTGTTTTTGATAAAGTGGGAACACACACATGCACACACAAATGCCACACCCTTACAAACACACACACAACTTGTGGGCTGAATATTGCTTTTCAAAGACTTTCTTTGGTGCAAAAATAAAAATCTGATTACTCTGAGAAAGTGTTGCCAAAGGGAACTGTGTAGGAGAAGGCAGCCTCCAAAGGAGTCCTCTGGAGACCGACGATGCACCACCACTAGTAAATTCATGATGAAATCACTTTGAGAATAAGTGTGTTTAAGATTTTTCCAGTTTTGTGGCAAGATTTTAATAGCATTTAATGTGCTTATTTGCAATGTGACATAATAAGCTGAATATTATAAATAATAGTAACTACGTAAAATTAAATCTCAAACTTTTAAATATATAGCAACTTATAAATAGAAAGTGCCAATTCAGAAGCCCCTACCCCTCCGGGGAAGGCACAAAAAATTATAATGCGTCACAATAAAATGTCTCACATCTACACGGAGTAAAAAATACATCCTTAAATGTCTTGCAGATTTCACCAGCTAACTCTGAAATGAGCACACACATGTGAATGGCAGTTTCAACATGTATGTGACAAATAAAGATACTAAAGATACGTGTGGTAGATAAGATACACCTTTCTGGAAAGCTTGAAAATCTGGCCATATATACAATTGTGCGCTGCAACAATGATTTGATTTTTGAGAGAAATACTAAAAGCATGTTTGTTCTGTCTTAGTAACCACTAAAATAACAAAATGCATGAGGTATTTAATGCAGTTGACTTTCCAGAATATTTGTCTAGATGACTTCTGTCAAAATAAACATCATTTAATTTTGGATTACTGAGGAATAGTCAAAACGAAGAATGTGGAATAATTCCTGCTCCTTAATGATTTCAATGATATAGTTCAGTATTTGTCCCCTTTTGAATTGATGGAAGGATACCATAAGATGTTGGTAGAGTGATTTTACAACATGTGACCAAAGCAACTGGCCTCATCTGTATTGCTTAAACCCAGTGCCATTCATTGTACTAAACAGGGGTTTGGGGTACTGATGAATTTATCTGAACTTTGTTTTTAAGTATAACTCTTGTGACATTGCTCAGACTCATTTGCCAGCTATAAAATATACGCATATTACCTCTCAATGTAAATTCACTGCAAGAATGAAACACTGGAAAGTGAAATTCATATGGACACTGAGAAATCAACAGCGGGTAGAGTGCAGGTGGGATTATTTATTTAAATTTAGGAGCCCCTACACGTGAGAGGTAATAATTCAGGTAAGAAGCAAGAGGTTATTCTGGGAAGCAGGAAGTTCCCAGCCTACTTTGGGATGGCTGGTTCTCTATTGCCTGCATGTGGAGGTGCAAAGAATGTGTCATCTGTCAATAGCTCATCATCATTGTGGGCTTCATTGGGAAACATGACCACTCTGCTTTGAGAAGACCTGTGGACACTGTTATAAGCACCATCTAGAGTCATTCCAAGGCACATCTAACAAACACTTTTGTCCTCAGACTGAATCAATGCATGTATTGGTAACCATCTTGAAGGAAATGTGATACTAGGCAAAGTCATGTCATTTGGATATGTTTGTGTTACAAACATAATTCATCTTGGCCATAAAATAAAATAATGGCGACATTAATTATAAAATTGTTAAGTTGAGCATCTTGCTTTCCGATGTTGTGGATTCTCAGGCAGTTGTGAAGACGACAGAAGATCCCAGGTACTTTCCACTTGGCTTCCTGCAAGGCTGACACCTTGCCAATCTATTGCTCAATATCACAGCCAGAGGGTGGAGGTTGATGCTACTGCATACAACTTCTCCATCACCCAAAGAATCTCTAATAGTAAAACTGCCTTCTTCTCCTCTCTTCAGTTTTCCAGCCATGGGCAACCACTGATCTGTTATTTAATTGTTACATTTTGTCATATTAAGAATCTTATATGATTGGAATCATGCAGTATTCAAACTTTTGGAGTTGGAATTTCTACTTAGAATAATATTCTTGAAATTAACCCTAACTTTGTACATCAGTAGCACTTTCCTTTTTATTGTTGAGTAGTATTCCATGGTCTGGATGCAATGCGGTTTGTCAACCATCTCCCTGTTAAGGACTTTAGGATTATTTCCAGTTTGGAGCTACTATAAGTAAAGCTGCTTAACCATTAATGTGTGCTATTTCCTGAAACAAGCTTCATTTTTTCTTGGAAAAAAAGGTGAAGAGTATGTGTCATTTGCATGGTAGTTCCTGTTTAATTTATAAGAAATTGTCACACTGCTTCCCAGACGGGCCGTACCATTTTACATTTCTACCAGCACCGTAGGGACTCAGTTTTTCTGCGTCATTGCCTGATTTTGATATTAGCACCATTTTTTAGAATATTTTTAGTTGTATTTGCACATAATACCTTTATTTTACTTATTTATTTTTATGTGGTGCTGAGGATCAAACCCAGTGCCTCACGCGTGCCAGGCAAGTGCCCTACCACTGAGCCACACCCCAGCCCCAGCACTATTTTTTATTTGAGTCATTGTGGTGTGTGGTCACATTTCACTGTGGCTATTTTGTATTTCATGATGGCTGGTGATGTTGAGCATATTCTCCTGTGCCGTTTGCTATCTGTGTTAGGGTTCTTCAGAGAAGCAGAACCAGTAGGATGTAACTGCATATGGAGCCTGAGTGGTCTTGGGACATGAAGTCGGCTAGTGGGCAACCAGGAAACCTGGTGGCCTGATACAGTGTGGGTCTGCAGGCCTGAGCACCTGTGTGGAGGGAGCTGACTGAGTCTCAGAGGGGCTCTGATGTCTGAGAGAGAAGATCGATGTTCCAGCTCCACCACATTGACAGGAAGTTCATCCTTCTCTTCCTCTGACAGGAAGTTCTCCCTTCTCTTCCTCTGACAGGAAGTTCCCCCTTTTCTTTGTCTTACAGGAAGTTTGCCTCCTCTTGCTCTGACAGGAAGTTCACCCTTCCTTTCCTCTGACAGGAAGTTCCCCCTTTTCTTTGTCTTACAGGAAGTTTGCCTCCTCTTGCTCTGACAGGAAGTTCACCCTTCCTTTCCTCTGACAGGAAGGTCACCCTTCTCTTCCTCTGAGTTGACTTCAGGCCCTGGATGGACTCCATGCTGCCATCCACCCTGGTGAGTGCAGATCCTCAGTCCTCTAACTCAACTGCTAACCTGTCCCCCACCACCCCCTCACACACCTGCAAAAACAACCTTTACTAGCTCTCTGAACATCCTAGGCCCAGTCAAGTGGACTTGTAAAATCAAGTACTAGTTCTCTCTCTGTTCTTCCTGGTGCAGTCCATGTCTGTTAATGATCTTTTCTCATTTTCTAATTGGGTTATATTTTTCACTGTTGAATGTTCACATTTGTTTGTTTATGAATACAAACACTATTTATCAATATAATACTATCTCTTGTCCAATATGGAGTTTGAGAATAATTTCCCCACTTTGGCTTATCCTGTCCATGTGGGATTCACAGAGCAAAAAATTTTCATTTTAATGCAGCTCCACTTTGTCAATTCTCCTTTTGTTGGGGGGTCAAGGCTAAGAATAAGTTGCCCAGCCCTAGATGCTGAAGAGTTTCTTCTGTGTGCTTTTATGAAAGTTTTGCAGTTTTAAGTTTTACAGTTAACTCTAGGATACAGATTTATGGATTCTTTTATTTTCTCTTTTGCCTTTGGATATTCCCTTGCCCAGTGCCATTATACAAAAAAATCCTTTCTTTCACTCCTCAGTTGCTTTTGCACTTTTGTCAAAAATCAGTGGGGGATATTTGTACAGGTCTTTATGTGGCTTCTCTTTTCTGTTCAAGTCAATCTTCCTCTTTAATCCATTTTCCAATACCACACAGTCTTTATTATTATAACTACAGATTAGGAATTAAGATGGGGCAGAGTACATCCCCTCAGTTTATTCTTTTTTGCAGAATTCCTCTTAGCTATTCCGAGACTGTGGATTTTCACATAAATGCTGGGACTTGCTTGTGTGGGAAGAGAGTGTATTATAAATATTTAATGGGGACACTTAAGAGGTGGCAAGAAAGAGAAGAAAACGGGAATATTGTTTTTAAAGAAAGTCTTTGAATTTTCACCCAAAGCAGACTGTACCAAAAAAGATCTTAGAGGTAACTTGGTGAGATAAATCAAGAGACATTTTACATAACTGCAGGATTGCATGGATGTTTAGGATAAGTAATTTTGAAGACCCCTTTCCCAGAAAGTAATAAAGAACCTAATTTGTCACAAAGATGTAATAATGGAAGGAATGAAAATACTTTAGGTATTAGCCCTAGATTTGAGGAGATGATATGTTTTCTGATAGAGTTACAAAGAAAGATGATTTTGAGGACCTCGATCATGTATGCTGTGGGCCCCAGCTTGGTTAAACATAGGAGATAGCCGAAAAAATTTCAGATTAGTTAAAGTAGAGGAGATGAAACCAAACAACTTGTGTCTTGCTAATATTGACCATCAGCTATAATGTGTGCTTGATCATGAAAAGAAGTTGTTAGCTTTGCATTACTGTAACAAACACCTGAGATAACCAGCTTATAAAGAGAAAAGTTTATTTTGGATCATGTTTTGGAGGTTTCCAGCTATGGGTGGTTTGCACACTGGCTTTGGGCCCAGGCTCAGGCAGCACATCACAGTGAGGAAAGTGTGTTGGTGCAAGGAGCTGCTCACCTCTTGGTCAGGATGTAAAGGGAAGCAGAAGAGGAGGTCTGGGATCCCAGTATCACCTTTGAAGGCATGTCCCTAATGATAGGAGGACCTTCTACTCAGCCCTACATATTAACGTTTCCACTACCTCCCAGTAGCGCCCTGGTGGGGACCAAGCCTTTAGCACCTTTGCAGTCACCCTAGATCCAGCTGCGGAGTGGTCTCCATCTGCGCTTGTTCTGCTTCTGTGTCTGCGATGGTGGGGTGATGGCCTGGGCAGAGAAGGGGCTCCTAAGTTGTCTGAAGTGAACCAAGGAAAGATTGCATTAGAGCAAAATAAGAGGAAGAAATTGGAAGCAGTCAGCAGAAATTAGAGAGGCAAGACTGCAGTCTGGGAAGACTGGGCCATTGTCCAACATGCTCTCAGTACCTGAGGCTGGTCCATGGTCCGAGAGCGATTGCTGTATACCGTGATGAGCATGAGAGCAGGAAGAGTGCAGCATTAAGAAAGATCAGGCCCAGGAGGCCTGAGAAGGAGGACTGCAGTGCCTCTGCAGAGGCAGGACCTGGCCAGAAAAGCTGGGTCGAGCAGCATAGGGAGGCCCTGAGCCTTGAGATGATGTGGTGCCGTCAATCGGAAACTGGCAGACAGGACGGGAAGCTGGTTTAGATCCTTGCTTCAAAGTGTAGCTCACAAAGACATTAGAGATGTGCGAACACTGAGAAATGCAGAAACTTTGCTTCCTCTCCCTGCCCCCCACTACCAAACGAGGATCTGTTTCTCAGTGAGACCTTCAGGCAACACATACACATAAAAAAGATTAAGATACTGACAGATGACGTAGATAAAAAATAATGTGGGCCAGCTGCAGTGGTGCATGCCTGTAATCCCACCAGCTCAGGAGGCTGAGGCAGAAGGATTCCAAGTTCAAAGACAGCCTGAGCAACTTATGGAGGCCCTAAGCAACTTAATGAGATCCTGTCTCAAAATCTAAAATAGAATTTAAAAAGGGCTGGGGATATGGCTCAGTGGTTAAACATCCCTGAGTCCAATTCCTGGTATAATAATAATAATAATAATAATAATAATAATAATAATATCAAATTTAAAATTAAAAATTATTTGGCAATAGCAAAACATTCATTATAAATTACCCAGTGACGTGTCCAGGAGTGCTGATATTCACATATTAACAAAAACTTTAATAAAAAAAATTAAAAAACAAAGATTTGTGGAATAAATGAAGGACCAAACAGAAAGAAGCCTAGTTGTAGAGAAAAGGAGGGAGAGATTGTAGTAGGAGAGCAACAGCTTTCCTTTTGCCCAGCATTTCCCGCCCTGACCCCAACCTCTGTAGTCAGTCTCTGGACAAACCCTCTGCTCTGTTTCTCAGTAGCACACACTGCGGGAGTCCCTGTCCTCTCCCTGGAACCCGCCTGTGCCTGAGTCGTGAAACCCTGGCAGGAGATGAGCCCATTTCCCCTCCAGTAGGACTTGGTGCAGGAGGTGTGCTAGGTGCGCTGCCTTGTCCCTTAATTATTCCTGATTGACATTGCGACTCTGCTCGTCTTGAGGGTGACTTCAGATAGAAACAGGCAGCTGCTCTAGACAGCAGGGATCTGCAGGACATGCTGCTCTGGGTGATTTCTTCCCCATGATTATGCAGCCCGGGTCCACGTTAGTTTCCTGTCACCTTGCAAGTTGTTATCTGCTGAAGGAGGAGGAGGGACAGACAGCCCGTGGTAGGGCATACTCATTTTGTCACAGATGATTTCAGATATGCCAGCTCATCTGTGCAAGTTATATAATTTCTGACACAAGGGGAAATGGAGCAATACCCTTAAGAGCAGGTGTCAGAGTGAATGTCAGAAAATGCCAAGAGCCCTTCAGGGATGTGGACTGTGTCACGGAAGAGCTGCTCCTGTGCTAAGCAGTGGACCACTGGAGGCCAGCAGGATGCTCTGGACTGCAATGACAAGCTCTCTGGGCATGTGGGTGCTAAAAGCCTTGGTAATGGCAAAGGATCCACAGTACTGGCAAGAGAAGGATGTGGCCCCACAGGTCCCTTGGCCACCACGAGTTGCGCTTCCCCAGCATGTAAAGACCACACCACTATACTGAAGCAGCCCAGTTTCTCCCAACAGCATTCAAATCCTTTAATCTGGCAGCTTTGAATATGCTAATTCTATCTCTTTGATAGAAGTTGACACACTACTCCTATTGCCTATGGTATGACATAGACTCTACACCAAGTGAGGGCAGTGGCAACAGTGACAGCCCTGGGAAACCCCTTCACAGACTTCCAGTGGTTTGACATAGTAAAATGAAAATTGTCTTATGAAAAATAAGAAAGGTGGTGTACTTTTAAAAAAGGTTCACATGAGGAGCTGGGGTTGTGGCTCAATGGTAGAGCGCTTGCCTTGCATGTGTGAGGCACTGGGTTTGAGACTCAGCACTGCATATAAATAAATGAATAAAATATAGGTTCATCAAAATTAAATATACATATATAATACATATATGTATATATAATGTATATATATATATATATATATATATATATATATAAATGTTCACATAATAATATCCTCAGAGTAATTTGCAAAATATAAAATCACTTTTGAGCCCTTTTCTACAGTCTGGATTTGGGGATTGCAGTAATAGGGAAGTATTTTTTAAAAACAAGTTCAATGTTCAGAAATAGATAGCTTTTCTAAATTTTCTCCTTTTTTTTTTTTCTAACTTTAATACATCGAAGTGAAATATTTTCAATCAGAAAAGCCAATAATTGCTAGAATCACTTTTGTAATACTTATATAACTCAAATCTGCTTAACATTTATTTTAAAATGCACAAATAGGCACAATATTTCACACTATGTATTTTAGAAAAAAATAGTTCTTCGTATAGTATATTAAACCTGTATTAAAAATTCAACCATTTTCAGTGACATTCCAGGTTCTAATTGCGTCTAGAAACTGAACTGGAAAGGTCAGTAGGTGGCTGTAATTGCATGTCTCTAAGTCAAGGCTAAGGCCCTTCTCTTCCACCGGACTCCCCTACTACTCAGTCTCCCTGTACTGATGTTTCCCTATGCTTAATAAACGTATGGAATCTGGCCTGCTGTGCACGGTTATCTGGGCTCCATCACTATAAGACTGTGGGGCATTTATAACTGGTAACAAGAACATGTTGCTTCTCTAATCTGCATCAAGCAATTAAAATAGCAAGTGGTACTCAAGCCACTGTATTTGGTGTCATTATCAATGACCATGTAAGAAGTAACTCCACAACAGAAGAGCCTGTAAGTTTCCACTAAAGTAATGGCATTCTTCACCTGCATAGGATCAATTGACTAGAATCCAGATATGTTCCTGAGAGGTTTGGGGTGCACCTCTGGAGTGGAGCCCATGCCTGATGTATGTGAGTTTCGAGGTTCCTCTCCTAGCACTGGAAAAAAAATTGTTCCTAAAGATTTAAGATGAACCTTCTTAAATGTTAAAAGCAAAATAACAACAAACACTTTACATAATTGTCCTAAAATGATCAACGCAGGGGACACTAAAAGTCTGACAAGTTTCACGACATTCCTTGTGGGGTGGGGAGTTGCCAAGGGTCAGAGCAGACACACAAATCGAAAAGACAAGGACAAGGAAACTGAGTCAGCCAGACACTCAGGCCAGGAACTCTCCCCATCAGCTGTTCACTGGCCATCATCAGAGACCTGGTGCTTAGGCTCATCCTTACACATTCACTGAAGATTTAAAGTCTAAAATGTGATAAAATGGAAAATGGGAAACAATTTGAGGCAAGAGCTTCTTTCCATAAATATGTGTTTTACACCCATGCACAAATATATATATATATATATATATATATATATATATATATATATATATATATTATTCTGTATAAAAGATGCCCTTCAGTGTAGTTCAAAAGGCCTTTATTGAAGAACAAATTGATTAGTCTATAAACTCTGGAGTTCATCTCATCTGTATAAAAAACAAATAGAGAATTATCCACATAGTGTCAAACTTATTAACAAAAGTAATTATTAATATTAGATTAAAGGATGATTTTTCCTGGTCAGAGATATAATTAGAATATATTTTACAGAGTCAAGGAAAATACATAAGTGGGTTTTATATTCACCAGCAAAAAGCTATTCAGCATGGCAAATGGGGATGGAGTTGAAATTCCACAGTAGAGAAAAATCTCAACCGATTATAAACTTCCTAGGATGCTATGTAGTTGCAGCATCAATTTTAGAAAAAAATAGACTCAGCATGAAGAATGCTGGGATGGAATCTCAAAACACACCAACACACACATTTATCATTTTTTCCTGTTTCACTCCTGTTGGAGTTTTCTTCAGCTGAAGGAGGGACTCTCCTGTTTTGAGGCCTTGCAGAGCCAGAGCTGGACACAGGATTTGTCTAAACCATGAGGACTGTGATGCCAGAGCTGTTGAAGTTAAGTGCAGATGTCTTGGAGCTGCCAGAGCTTGCACCGAGACTCCTGAAGTTTTATTTATTTTTCCAAATGCAGCCTTGGAGGTGCTATTTCTCAAACAAGAGCTGGTTCCAACACTTGCAGTTTAAAAATCGTACTCCATTTGCTTGCAAGTCAGTGCCAATACCTGAGTTGAATGCCTACTAAACTAAGCCCCAGAAATGGTCAAGGCCTGGATGCCAAGTGGCGAGGAGATGGCAGCAGCTGCTGCTTTGGCACGTTGCTGAGAAGGAAGGGTCTGAGCAACACCACCATACTCTGCCACTCCTTGGCTTCCAACCTCACTTTATGTAGTGCTATGACATCTCTCTACATTTTTCTACACTGAAGGTATGGCTCCTTGAGTACCCTAAATAATAGAATGACATTATCTAGCCACAGCTACACATGCTGATGTTTCTTTCATAGCCCTGTTGAATCTGGAGCAAGTTTATGTGAACTGTGGGCTTGAGGGGCAAGATGGTTGGTGCCCCATTTCCTCCACCTGCTCACCAAGCTCTGTGAAGCTGTACCTGAAACTGCTCAGTTCTGATGATGATGTCATTTGCAGAAGCTCTATGATCATATTCTGAAGTTCTAGTGTCCATTTCTGGGTTCTGAAAACTACGTCTTGCTTTACTTAGTACCTAAGCAATTCCTATTTTCAAAACTGTTGATTTGGAGAGTATTTCAGCTTTCAGCTCAATCAGATTTACTATCTCCATCCTTTAACCATTGCTTTGAATTTTTCTTTTGTGTCTGTTTCTTTACAAATTTCTTAAATTTTCCGTATCCTGACAAATGATCTGAGGAAAGTCTTTGTCATTCAATGCTCTATTAACTTCTTATCATATTCCTGTTTTATCAATCTTTTTATAGTTTGAGCTACTGAAATCCACACCAATAAGGTCTCCATTGGCCACAGTACAACAGTTTGCAAAATCATACCTGTGGAAGTCCTGTTGGAGTATTGTGCAGTGTCAAAGCAAACTGTCCAAACCAGCTAAGCCTCCTCTTAAAGAAACGGAGGTTGATGAGGTTGTCATTGTTGCTGTCCTCCCCCCCAAAATCATTCAGAGTAAACACCATGGAAACTGCTGGAGAGATGACAGAATGGAGCTGGCTAGTTGGTGGGAACAATGGTAGGATAATGGCGCTGCATTTGCTATCGGCCATTGCTGTGTTTGTTCCTTCCGGATGAACTCAGTGGCTGACTTACATGCGTCCAAAAAGCAGGTTCTGTTCTCTCAAAGAAGCCAATGTTGATGTGAGAGTTGCAGATGTTAAATTCCAGCAGAGGCTACATCAGAGCCTGGTGTGGGGGCGTCCATTCAGCAGAAAGTCTGAATGGGGCTGTAGCTTGGAGAAGAGGTGGGGACAACCACCTGTCTCGGCTGTGCCCATCTCGCAGTGGCTGTGGTGGTGGAGCCTAGCCTCTAGGTTCTGACTGAGGAGACTGGAGACATGGCTCAATTCTGGGTCTGAAGAAGCTGCCAGCTGGCTGCAAGGGGGCTGAGACCGTGTCACACCTCACCCATTTCCAGCCCCAGTCCAGCAGGGTCAGCACACAAAGCCACATCCTGGGGGCTCCTGATTGTACTTTGCACCATGATTTGTAAGTAAAAATTGATCAGCCATATCACCTCAACTTTAGAACTCCTGTCTCTACAATAGTAAGTTTCCATCAGACATAAGTAATATCTTTGTTCTTATTATTGGATCTATATATACTTTTCCTTCTTAGTGCATAACACATTCCCTATTATCACACGATGTTTTGAGGGAAGTTTTCTTGTAATTTTCTCTATATTTATGGTTTAAGACATTTTCTTTAATGTTTCAGTCTTTACAGAAGTGTTTCCAAGTGTGAAGCTCACCTTGTAGTCACTGTTAACTGTAATTATCACCACTGTTCCTTGTGTCTTTACATTCCTCTCCCTGTCCTTTAATATGATTTATTTTAACAAGTGGCTGTAGCACTTCTAATGTAGCTTTATAATCAAGTAGCATTCACTTTTATTAGTCTCTTTGTCTATGCAATTGCTTACAGTTTTAAATAATTACATTATTTATCTACAAAACACCAGTAAGCTAGTTTTTTTGATAATTAAAATTTTACTTGATAGATTGAAAATCACAATAAGCATTTTAATATCTTTTCAGCCCTATTTTTCCAAACAAGAGCTATTCAGACAATACCTAAATAATGTTTGTATATATTCCAAAAGCTTCACAAATTTATTGGAAAAAATTTTTAATTAGTTTGGACTCTTGAAAGTTTTAGCTTTTGTTGATGAGTGGCAGTTGTGGGCCCACAGGATTTTCTTTCTGATGTTGGATCTCAGGTTTTCTTGTCAGCAAAATATAATATTCACCAGGAAAAGGTTTTGAAAATATAAAATTAGGTTATACATAATTAACTATGTAATATGTAAAGTGTCTAGCATTTCAGTTCTGTAACTAGGAATCTCGGAGCTCCAATTTTTTATGGAAACTGAGTTCATCTTAAATCCCACTGATGTTCCTCTGTAAGGAAATGTAAAACTATACTATACTGCTCACAGGGTTGCATGGTGAAATTGCTTTTTTTGTAAAAATCTTCAAACTTTCTAAATGAGATGCATTTTACCTGGGCTGTTTTACCTTTCCCAATACAAATGGTTTCCATGAACTGCTGTTTTCATTTTTCTGGGTTGGATAATATCTAATCCTTTTAATGGAGAACATTACATATGAAGAGTTCACCTTCAGGCAACAACACATAATTTACAATGTATTGGATGGGTAGAATATATTGTAATCTACGATTACCCTTTAATAATAAGAATCACTTGTAATCTTAAAATGACCTACCCTTTACTAAACTTTAGTAAAGGCTAATTAGATTAGAATTTATCTGATTAAATTGCTCTTAGTAGTTGCAAAACAACAAAAGAAGTAAGAACAGCTCAAAATAGCTTGAAGAGTATTTTAACAGCATTAATGAGCACCTGCTGTTTGTCCTGCTCCAGGCTATAGAGAGATTAACATGGAAAACAAAATCTCCCTTTTCTTATGAAACTTACATGCTAATGGTGGGGGATAGAAAATCAGAAATAGAAATAAACAGTCTCAATCAATAATAAAGGACTGTGAGAAAAATAAAGCTGGAAAATGAAAACAAACTGTACCTGGTGCCAGTAGGAAGAGGCTGCTGGTTTTCTCTGGAAGCTGAATCCTCCCAGTAAGAATAAATGGAAGTGAGGGAACAGTCAGTGTTTTATGAAGCTGTGTTTCAAACAATGGAGGGACAAGTGGGGAGGGCTGGAAGACAGACTGTATTGTATGTGCTCGAGACACAGGGAAAAGAGGAGACCACCAGGGAGTACAGGGGAGGAATGGCAGGAGGGTCAGAATTGACAGGGCCAGGTCATGCAGACCCTGGTCAACCTCAGCAGGGCTTTGCCGTTGAACCCACATGGTTGAGGCAGCTTTTGAAGGAGGCTGAGCAGAGGAGTAGTTAGATGTCACTTTAGTCATCTGCCTGGTTGTGAAGGAGCAAGGGTAGAGAAAGGGGACTAGTTCAGAGCTTGTTCCATTATTTCAGAGGAAGACAGGTGAGAAACAGGTTTTGAAGGTATTGAGGGAGGTAGACCTAAAATGATCTCCTAAGGTGAGGCTGTGCATAGGATGCGAGGGAGGAGGAGGACATTCTCAGAACCTTGAAGAGGCTGCACAGGAGGTATCCACTGGCTCCATCAGCCTCTATCCAGGTGTCAGCCAGGATTCAAATATGGCTTCGTCCGCTTCCTGGCTGTTTTCCTGTTCTCCTCTGGTGCTTTCTTCCTTATCCTTCACAGTCATGTAAGGACTGCAGAAACTGCACATGCCCCGTCTGCACATCCTCTGTGCCTGAAGGAGAATTTTCTTCCAACTATCACCAAATTGAAATCATAAACCTCCCTCTGTTCGATTGAAATAGACCATACATGTACACCTGAGCCAGTGACCAGGGATGTCACTAAGAGGTTTTGTGAGTGGCTCAGCTTTGCTCTAACAGTGGTGTCAATACTCTAAATTTGTCATGAACATTATTTTTTTCACATGAGCTATCTGTTTGGAAAATGAAGTCCCTTAGATAGCCATATGTGAACTACTAATGTACTCGATAGCTCTATTTTGAAACTATTCAAGACATATGGAGCTATTGCTTCTGTTCAGAATACTCCCATGATTGCCTCCTTCTTGGTGGATTGGGGTGGGTTTATGAGGTATTCGTCAGTATCCCAAAGCCTTGCTCTGGCTTGCCTTTCGTTCTCAGCATCCCTCTCTCTAGTCTGGACTGTCCACATCAGAGCCATCCTTTGTGACAAGCACAAGCCCTGACACCCTCATAAATCCTTCTAAGAAGACTTCAGCATCCCTATCCCCTGTGTCTCCAACCGCTGGGTCCTGTGTGGTATCCATGTGACATTCTTACAGCTGTCTGTGCTCTAAATCTTCTAGCTCTGGTCATCTTGAGTTGCATCTTATGCTTCTTCTTTAATTTGACTCCAAGAGCCTGTTATGGTTTAGACATGTGCTGTCACCCAAAAGCTCATATGTGAGACAATGCCAGAATGTTCGGCAGTGGAATGACTAGATTATGAGAGACCCAGCCTACTCAGTGGGTTCATCCATCCATATGAATTACCAGGGTAGTAACTACAGGCAGGAGGGGTGTGGCTGGAGGAGGTGGGACACTGGGGGTGTGCCTTTGGGTTTATATTTTGTCCCTGGTGAATGGAGCTCTCTCTGCTTCCTGGTGGCCATGTCTTGAGCTGCTTTCTCCCTCCATGCCCTTCCGCCATGATGTCTACCTCACCTCCAGCCCAGGGCTATGGTGTCAGCCAAGCATAGACTGAACCTCTGAAACTGTGGGCTAAAATAAACTTTTTGTCCTCCACGTTATTTTTGCCAGGTCTTTTGGTCACAGCAATGCAAAGCTAAGGAAAACAGCCAAAACTAAGAGTAGACACCATGACAAAACTCCTTTTGCACTCCTGTACAAGACGTTCTTTCTGACAACATGCTTGCCTTGAATCAGTATCTAATAACTATTAGGATAACAATGGATTGGTCCCATTAATAATTCATTTACAGTATTTGATAAATATTTATCTTAACTTACTGATGAACTACCATGCCATTCCACTGGTTCCTTCTGAAGAAATGTTGCTACTAACATGCTGAAATGGGCATTTAATGATCTGAAGATCACAGAAGAATGCTTCTAACTCTATGCTGAGGTAAAAATGTCCGTAGACATGTTGGAGCAAAGGGAAATTCAGCTCTGCCCTCTGAAGTTTCAATAATCCAGCCTGCTGAAATAACCTGACCACAGACAGATCAACAGGAGAAATGGCATGCACTTTACCTACCAGCGTGTGCACGGGAGCTGTCAGGAGCCATCTGTGGGCTATATGTGGACCAAATTGGAATGGAAGCCCATTTAATAGGACAATCTGGTTTCGGGGAACTTCCGGCGGCAACCCTGCTGTAAGATTACCCAGATACGTGTGAGTCCTATTCAGCTCTGTCAGGTCCCACACAGCTCTGGAGATGGGGTGACCTGCTGCAGCCACACAGCATCTCAGAGATGGGCATAGCCTGCCAAGTTGCCAATCAACGTGTTGACTGTAAGGCATCATGAAGCAAGACTCCTCCCCGGAAACCTTATCCCTGCCTTTGAAGTACCCCCTAAAATAAACCACCAGAGCCATTTTCTAATTGCTCTGTTCCAGCTCCTACCAGGACTGGAAGATCCTATCAGGTGCTCCATTCTCCTTAAAACTATAATTCTGACTTTGCCTTATTTCTTCACTAATTATTTCAGACTTTATTTTCCCAGGTGGCTTATTCCCTCCTGCGAAGGAAAAATTACCCTGGCAAGGCTCTGGCAGCCTCGCAATAGGAGCCACATGAATGAGACTAAAAGAAAGGGCTATGGTTGAAGCTTAAATAGCATTCTGGATTGCAGAAGGGAACAGTGGCCTGGGATCAGGCAAGGAGGTGGCAACAGGGCATAGCAGGGTGAGGTCTGTTCTGCCCTGCAAATACAGTCTCTCGAGCAACAGCCGTCCTCAGCAGAACTGATGGTGGCTGGTACCAAAGCCCGTTTGGTCATAGTGTCAGACTCTTGGTCACCACTTCCTATGAGTTAATCTTCTTTGTTTATGAGATGCCAGGATGTGGGTTCTGGTTTGGATATGGGATGTCCCCCCAAAGCTCCTGTTAATGCAGGAGTATGCACAGGTAACATGACTGGATTGTGAGAACTGTGACCTCATCAGTCCTTCCTGGTTTTCTAGTTCGAATGGCAACTGCAGCAGGTGGGGCGTGGCTGGAGGAGGTGGGTCTCTGAGTCATGCTCTGGAAGAGCTCATCTGCCCTGTGGCCATGCACCCTGTGCTTTCTGACCACCGTAAGCTGAGCACTTTCCTCTCCTGGCCCTTCTGCCATGATATCCTGCCTCACCTTGTGCCCAGAGTGATGGAGTCATCCATATGTGGACTAAGACCTCTGAATCCCCAAGCCTCAGATAAATTTCCCTCCTGTGAGTTGTTAATTATTGTCTGGTATTTCGGTCACTGCAACCTAAAAGCTGACTAAAACAGGCATCAGTGAAGACTGCGTTCCTACTGGTGATATCCCTGTATTCCTACTGATTGTGTATCCCTGAGCCAGACAAGGGAATCTCAGAGAAAGCCCCTTCCCAGGTTTCAGGAGGGAAGGAGGGGAGAGCAGCAGGAGCAGGAGAAGGCCAGAGACTCCTTGGCGCTCCTGCAGGAGAAGCTCTCAGCCAGCACAAGCACTGTGCTTGTGTAGTGCATTGTTTGCTGAGCTCCAATGGAAGAAATGACTGACTTAAAGGCCCATGCAACTACTAGCCTATCTTAATTACACTTTTTTTTTTTTTTTTAAATTTAGCCTGCTAATTGCCAGAGAGAAAAGAGAAAGCAAAGAAGTGTGAGAAAAGACACAGAGCAAAGAAAGAAAGAACAAAGAGTTTCAGGAGCCATTTCAAAGCAGCTAGCATTCAAAGCTAGATACAGGGTTACTAAAAAACATTTTCCTGGTTATGAGGTTTTAGATAAAAGATCAAAGCATAATTGATGAAAAAAGATTGGCCTGACTATTAAAATGAAATGTTTGCCTTGCCAAAGTCACTGTTAACAGGATGAAAAGAAAAACCACACACTAGGAAAAAACATAGCAAAATGCTTATCTGTTAAAGGAATTGCTTCCAAAATATACAAGTATACAAATAACTCCTAAATTTAACCATAAGGGGACAAATAACCATTCTATCTAATGGGTAAAAGATAAAGACACCTCACTCAAGAAGATATAATTTAGTTGACAAATAAATTTGTGAAAATATGACGAATATTATCTGTCATCTAGGAATTGCAGGTTAGAATAATGAGCTCTTACTATACATGTACTAGAATGGCTAGGACCCAAAGCTCTCACAATCCCAGTTGCAGGCAGGAAAGCAGAATGACTAAACTCTCATTGCTGTTGGGAATGCAAAATACTAAAGCCACTTTGGAAGACAGTCTGGCAGAACTTAAAAATCTAAACATATTATATGAAGTCCATCAGTATTTCTCCTGTTTACCTGATTGTACATCAGCACAGAAACTTGCACTACTTATTCATAATCATCAAAACCTGGGAAGAAACCAATATATACTTTCAAAGGCGAATGGATAAATTGTGTTATATTTATCCAATGGAAGAGTATTCAGCAACAACAACAACAACAACAACAAAAAAAAAAAATCAAGTGGTTTGTCTATGGCTACCAAGTCACAGAACAAAACAAATAGATCTTAAATGTACATTGCTATATGAATGAAGTCAATATAGATACTGAAAAGGCTACATGACATATGGTTCAAATTGTGTGACATTTGGGAAAAAGCAAAGATCCAGTGATAGTGACAAGATCAGTGGCTAGCAGGGTTTGGGAGCAGGAAGGGAGGATTGCATATAAAATGGCTAAGCAGAGATTGTTAGGACTATGGAAGTGTTCTATATGATACAGTGATGATAAATACATGAAACTGTGCTTTCCCTAAAATTCAGAGATACAACACAAAAGACAAAAATTAATGTATAAGAATTTATCAAAAAATCACTTGGGATGTTTGGAGATCCCAGGATAGAATGCAGTCTGTGCTCTAAGAATCTTGCTGCTTTATGAATCTATGAAACAACTTCAAATGTATTGCTGACTTAAATAACTTTGGAAATGAGTGGAGTTTATGAAACTAAAGTTTAAAAGGACTGTACCTAACCATTGTACTCATGGTGGTAAACTTGCTTCCTATGGTGAAGAAGTTAACAAGTGTGAACTATGGTGAACTGAAATCAGTTAGGGAATGGGGAAAGATTGGTTGGATCCAGGAAGCTAGGATGATCCATTTGGAATGGATTAGAGATAGAGTCATCAGTATGAGATCAGGTTTAGTATAGCAGACACAAATGATTTCATACAGAAATATTTACAGGTATGCGTAAATACAGGTGTTAGCATAGATACGTGTATTTCCTCTCTCTTCTTTGAGTTCCTAGAATCAATGGTGCACTAGCAGCAATAAGCACACCCAATTACCAGATCTTGGATTCTAGTACTGTTCTCCCTATTAACAGAACCAGCTGCCCTTGAAGAAATGGCAGGTTCTAGGACTCAGACAGGGAACATGCCAGACACACCTAGGACATCTTATAGAGCCAGAGAGTAAGAAAGTACCCACGTACTTGACACCTGCACCCACACTCACACACGCACCCACGTTCACACACGCACACACATGTACACACACACACACACACACACACACACACAAACACACACCACGGTAACACAGTAAGCCAAAGGGATATAAGGGCCAAGTAAATAGTTCCCAATGGCCAAGAGTGGAAAAAATTTAAAACAAAGTGATGTTAAATTGTAACCCAGTGCCTAAAATGAACGTCAATGAGTCCTTTTGATATAAATGCCTGGATGGATAGATGAATTATTGAATGAGAAAGGACGAATCTGCTCAGAAGAATTCCAGATAAGTCCTGCAAACATTCTGCCCTCCAGGAGGTGGGCATAGCACCCCAGTCCTCATGGGTGGACTTTCAGAGAGGACAGTAAGGAACAGAGGAAACAGAGTGTGCTTTCAATGGAAAACCTTGCAAAACATTGCCTCAGCCTTCACAGTTATGATACGTACCCTTGATATAATCTGAAGAAAATAGTACTGTCTCTCTGATCTTCCTCCCCAGAACCCATAAGCCCAGTACACTCATGAGAAAAAAATCAGACAGACTCCAATTGTGTGACTTTATTCAATCAGCATTCCTCAAATCTATCAAAACATCACCAAAAACAAAGACATTCTGAGAAACTGTCCTAACCTTGAGGACCCTAAGGAAGCATAATAACCAAACGGATTGCAGTATTCTGGATGGGACCCCCAGAATGTAAGAAGGACATTAGGTTAAAACGAGGGATGTCTGAATAATCTGTGGAAGTTAATTAATAAGGATTCATCAATATTGTTTCATCTGCTTTAACAAATGTCCCATACAAAGATGTTAACAGTGGGGACGCTGGCCACAGCATATCAGGAAATTCTCTTTACTCTTTTTGCAAATGGTTTTTTATAAATTTAAAACTGTCTTAAAGCAAAAAGCTCATTAAAAATAATTTAAATCTCCATTTCTCAGTAAGACAAAGTAAAACAAAACAAAACATCAGAATGTGAGGCAGGGACTCTGAGTCCCCTCTCAGTACTGGCAGGACCTACAGTGCATGCAATGGCTGCAGTGGAGGGGCCAAGAGCTCACCCCTCCAACCACACTCGTTCCTTAAGGATCCAGAACAGGCCATCCGGATGGCAGTACGGAGGCTGCCTTGGAACGCAAGAGCATATGGATGGCCATTTTCTGTCCTTTTATATTCTGCCTCTAAAAATGCCTGTCTTTGAAGATTTCAAGGCAAAATAACATTGAAATGCTCTGTATAGACACACACACATAGTGTGTTAAACTGAAGGGGTACAGTTCTGATGCAGGAAAGCATTTGACAAAAGCAAAGCAATCGTGTTATTTATTATTGAAGACCAGTCTTTCAGGATGAAACATACCTTCACACTTCAGGCCTGTAGATATTTCTTCCCTCAGTGAAAGCCTTTTGAATGCCCTAAATAATTCAATGTTCAGAAGTCAGCAGCTCAGATTTGAGCTGCAAGTGTTGTTTGTACAGGTGGTTTGCCCACTGGGAGTCTAAATCTTTGCTGCTGTTGTCTTTATCAATTATTCCGAAACTTTGTCTGTTTAGTGTCTGCCAGCTTTTATAACAACAGAAGTCTCTTTTAAAAATTGCTGACATGACATTTATCAAATTATTCTAAGTAAAATTCTGTTTCCAAATGAAAGAATCAGGAAGGAAAAATGCTTCAATGATTAAATGTTGAGTCAGTTATAGGAACTGTCCAGATTTAAACATTTAAAATGTGCCAAATTCATTTATTAGTAACATGCTATTTGCAAATGTCCTCTCTGAAACACTTTGGAACAACATTTTAAAACACTCATCTCTAGGCTTAGAATTCTTTTATTTATTTATTTTTTCCTCGGACTGGGAAATTTTGACTCTTTTGAGTCCTGAATTCAAACCCACAAAAATCTTTATTTTTTTTTAAATGTGCATTAGTTAATTTTTAAGTATTATTGGAAAATTAGGCCACAAACACACAGAAGAATAGATAGAAGACTACAAATTATGGGAAAACTATTGAATTTTGAATATTTCTTAAGTAGAGATTCTGTAAACTTTGGCTTTGTAGATAAAATAGACAAAGAACAAACAAACACAAAACACCCACACAAAGACAGTGGCCAAAGCCCCAGATCCAGGACTTGACTGTCCTGTGTGCTGGGCTTGGGGATCTAATTAGCTGAGTGCCTACATAAGCACTTCCTGACATCTCTGCGTTTGTTCATCATCAATGAAAATCACAGCCGGGCGCGGTGGCGCACGCCTGTAATCCCAGCACTTTGGGAGGCTGAGGCAGGAGGATTGCGAGTTCAAAACCAGCCTCAGCAATGGCGAGGCACTTAGCAACTCAGTGAGACCCTGTCTCTAATAAAATACAAAAAAAGGGCTGGGGATGTGGCCCAGTGGTCGAGTGCCCCTGAGTTCAATCCCCGGTACCACAAAAAAAAAAAAAAAAAAAAAAAAAAAAAAAGAAAATCACAATTATTATCATCTTCAAATACTTTTAAAGTTATTAGTATTTCATTGTGTTATTTGGATTTCTTCATAATGACCAAATATGAATTTTCAAAGATTGAGAGTATTCTTTAGGTAGAAAAGTAAAAACCTCATTTTATGTTCCGCACGTTGAAATCCAGTGTGTCATTTCATGTATAAATAAATGCACAGCTATTTTTACAAAACAAAAAAATAATGTCATGTTTTATGGTGATTGTGATGCTGTGAATTTTGTTCAACAAATTAAGAAATTTAGATAGAAAAATAATAATTGATGCAGCTATTAATTATGTATTTAGTAGAAAATTAGGAAGAATATTTCAATCCTTTAGGTGCACTATTTATTTTGTTTTAATATAAGGCATGTAATAAAACTAAATATATTTTATCATAATTTCAGTCTTTTGAAATAATTTGTTGATTCACATTATAGTTGGAAAAATAACTTTTAAAATTTGCTTTTAATGTTATAATTTAACACTTTTATGTTGTAATTGTTTCAAAAACAAATCCTATTTAAGGAATATTTAGATATTGTGAGGATGAAGTTAAAGTAAAATACCAATTTTAATGCCTCAAGAATTTATAGAGGAAAATCTCAAATCACAAACAATAAATATCGATTTTTTTAATATTAACTATTTTTCATTTGACCAAAATTGTGGTTTTGAAGTGCTTCATAAGTAGTGTCAGGTGAGTATTATAAGTATACTGCATTTATTACTTCAGCCCCATTTTACAAATAGACTTAGTGATGTCATAGAGGGTATGAGGTGTCAAAGTACTGTGAATTTTTATGTTCTGTTATGTTCTATATATGACTTCAAAAACATAGGATAATATAATGAATTAATAACAATGAATTAATCTAGATAGTTAGAACAATCTTTTTAAGAGAGGGAAAGAAAGCTTCTCTAAGTACATTAGAGTTCCTTAACTGAAAATATCATCATTTTAAAGAAGTTGCTGCTCATTTGATTAGAGGGTAAGGGTCCGGTAAAGATAGCTCCCCAAGAAAGCATACAGATAGGAGAGGGTAGAACCAGAGTCGGGGGGGTGGGGGTGGCGTCACCTAGATTGTACTGGGCATGAGAAGAGCCCACAACCCTGTACTGCTTAGTCTCTGACACATATTTAATTATGGGCACAAGGGTCAGCATTTACCTTCAGGGATAAAAACTTTTCTCAGTTGCTCATATATCCCTGCCACAAGAACTTGGAATAGAAGGTGAACAAAGAAAGAAAAAAAGGAAAAGAAAAGAAAAACCCAGTAACCTTTGGGGCCTCCAGTGAGACATATCCTCTACTGAAGGGCCGGGAGGCACCTGTCAGGAGTAGGACACAGGTGAGCCCCACAGGACTTGCAAATCATTGGTTAATGGAAGAATTTGAAATTGAGTCTCCCACTCACTGACATATGCAGAGGATTTTCCCAGGTGGATGCGCCCATGTATTTCCCTTTGGAACCTGGGGCCTTTGGACTGACCACTGGTTGGCCTGGCTGCTTAGCTGGCCTTAAGAGAATAAATAGCCAAGGAACAGGGTTGCAGCAGGAGGAAGATGTAGGGAACCAAGATCTTACCCTAGAGGAGGAGCTTTCCAACACCTAATTTTTCTTCTTTTTAAACTATCCTCACCCAGCAAGCTAATGAATACAGTGTGGCTTCCCCATAGGAGAGTCAGCAGAGAGAATGTTGTGGCCAGAAGTCTCCAGTGCCTGGTGCCCTCATGGTAAATAAATAAAGCAGGGCTCTGATTTTTACTATCAGTCCCTTGAGATTATTAAATAGCTCTAGGCCCCTTAGAAATAGACAGCTAGCTCTGAGAGCCTGGAAGGGCTAAAGACCAGCCCTGGAGCCAGGCAATGTAATGAGCCTCAGAGAGCCCTTTGCAGGGCAGCCAGAGCAACACTCCCTCTTCACCATGGTTGCAGCCCAGCCTGATGATTTTTCCAAGGTGAACTCTGCAATGGCTACTTTGCAGTGATTGCAAATTAAAACAATACTGTTCATTCTTGCAGCCTACTAGAGCTGAAGACATGTCTTCATGCACAGAGTTTGTCACATGTAATAGAGCTATTTTTCAGCATATTCGTTGTTCCATTTGCTTGTAGATGAAGAACATAAAACTTAGAGGGTCATCACGGGCCCCACATTTCCCCCATGTGTTATTATTTTTTACCAGCCCCTGGAGGGAAGCTTGGGCAGGACATGCTTCTGAGTTTGGCAAGGCTCTGTTTACTGATGGGCACGCTGCTTACACAGGTGTGTCCAGTTTGTGAAAATTAACTAAGCCACTCACTGAGGAACCTGCACGTTTATGTAGGCTTATTATACTTCAAAATAAAAACAGTCCATAACACTGATTTAAAAAAGGAGAGTAATGCTTCTGTTATTTTGTTTTTAAGTTTAATACTGTTAATAAGCTCTCCAGCATATTTTCAGATAGAATTGAATCTAACCTGGTAACTTCTTTCTTATCAGTGAGTCCCTTTTAATTGGTGCATTACTACTATACATAATAGTCTTAAAACTATATAAAGGTTTTAAATAAAGTAACAGGATAATGGGGTCTTGGCTATTTAAAAATTCATAACAAAGTTTAGAAGAAATAAATGTGGTACTGTACTCTGAACAAATTATATTACATATTTGAAGAATCTGTTATACCTCATGAATAAACTAAGGTCATAAATTAAGTTAAAATTCTTAGGATTCCATCAGACTGGATAGACTGTACCTAGAGGTGATAGATGAATTATTCACAGGAATATTTTCAAGCATTAGATGACTTTGCAGATTAAGGCTTGTGTGTGGGGATTGGTGGGCGTGGGGTGGGATAATTGGCTACATATGTTACTGAGTTTGACTAGCAGGAAAATACCTAGGGGTGCATGCAGGCTGGGAGGAGCAGTCCACCCACCCTCTCCCATGCTTGGGGCTTCTCACAGTGAAGAACTGTAAATCCTCATTGTTTCCATTCATTTGAAAAGACTAGTCTGGAAACGCCCTACCCACAGAGGTAATTTGGGCTCAGATATTGGAAAGTGAAAATGTGTCTGCTGGGTATTTTAAATTCTCCAATGAAACCAGGTTGTCGATGTAGGAGAAAGTGGACTTCCCTCAGGAGGTCAGACCTGTGGCTCATAAACCCACAGAGGGTCACTGGAGACTGTGTTGCTCTCAGATACAGGTTTAGAAATAGGTTTGAAGCCAGGCGTGGTGGCGCATGCCTGTAATCCCAGCACTTGGGAGGGTGAGGCAGGAGGATCGAGAGTTCAAAGCCAGCCTCAGCAATGGTGAGGCACTTAGCAACTCAAGTGAGACACTGTCTCTAATAAAATACAAAAAGGGCTGGGGATGTGGCCCAGTGGTTGAGTGCCCCTGAGTTCAATCCCCGGTACCAAAAAAAAACAAACAAACGAAACGAACAAACAAAAAATAGGTTTGTACTGTTCTATGTTTAAGAATTGCTAATTTGTTCAATGCACATACTTCTACTTTTTGATATTTCCAAAATTTGAACTGATCTTACAGTGATTTTTTTTCATGTATTACAAAAGTCTCCTATAAAGAACTAGAAAGGTCAATGGGGAGGAAGGGGAAAGGAGGGAGCAAGGGGGTATGAAGGGGGGGAAAATGACGGTAGAATGAGATGTATATCATTATCCTAAATGCATGATTGAAGACGTGAATAGTATGAATATACTTTGTATACAGTGTTATGTAAAAAGGTGCTCTATATGTGTATTATGAATTGTAATGCATGCTACTGTTATACATAAAACAATTTTGAATTAAAAAAAAAAAAGAGGTTCCTACTAAACTCAGTACTAGGTGCTCTATGGTCTGTTCTTCAATGGGAAGATAGGTGTTAATGAAGAGTCTGATTCAGTCCTTAGCTAGTAGTGGCCCAGGACGGATACACAGGTACACAGGTTACAACTACAGGGAGGTCCTGAAGGCAGGAGCTTGGATTGCCAAGAGCCATCTTGAATTGCCCCACCTTATACCCCACCTCCTCCACCAAGATGCCTTAGTCCAATCCACTGGTTCTCAAGGGAGGTGATTTTGGTCCCATTTAGGGGGATGCTTGTCAGGGTCAGGAGTCATTTTTGGTGATCACAATGTTGTGGGAAGGGTGCTGCTGGTTTCTGGTCTGTACAGACCAAGGGTGCTGCTCAACATCTACAATGTACAGAATACATTGTAAACAAAAAAATATTTGTCCTAAACGGTTCATGGAACTGAGCATGAAAAACGCAAGTGTGGCTATAGTACCTCCAACCAGGGACAATGTTCCTGGGGAATTGTACAGATTTCTTATTGGAGGAAGAAACATATATTTTTAGGTAGAAGTTTGTCAGGCGCTATTTTGTGATTTATGTTGTTCTGAGAAGAGTTCTTATGATGAGAGCGAAACAGCCATTGTCTTTCCCTAGGATTGAGCCTATAGTCTCACTGGAGGAAAGACTAGCGGACAGGTCACAGGAGGCACCCCAAAACTGTCATGAATGGGATACTCGCCAAGGATTGAGTCTGTGTGGTTCAGAATAAAGCAATCAAAGGGCCTTAACAAATGATGTGTAATATTCTTGAACAGGGAGATCTCCAGAAATAAATGGCTCCTCACACTGGTGAAGAGATCCAAAGGCCACATTGCTGTGCTGTTGTCCTTGTCCTCATGGCCACGAGATTCCATTCCAGTTTTCGCCATTATTCACATGCCCAGCCTGCAGAAAGAGGACAAGAGGACAAAGGCTGATGGCCACCTGAGGCCACCTTTCATTAAATGAGCTTTGCTTCCACCAAGGTGCACGTTCACCTGATTGGACAGGAGTCACATCCCCTCAGCTCCAGGGGGACCAAGAAATGCACCTTACTATTAAAGCAGTCACCTTACTTTCCTTGACAAAATTGAGTTTTCATTAGAAAGTAGGAGAGGAAAGTGGATATTGGGTAAGAAACCAGAAGTCTCTTGACACAGAGGCTCCGAAGAAAACCCCTAGCAGCTGTGAGCTCAGTGAGTGAGGAATGGGAAGGATTCTCTAAGGAAGTGATGTCTTGGATAATATAGGAAATGAGCAGGAGTTAACAACTGAGTAAGGGCAAGATGAAACCACATCTGATCCTGCAGAGAGGAGGCTGAGCTGCCCTAAAAGCAAGTTCCTCTTGTAAAGGGGTCAACCCCTTATTTCAAAGAGGCGAGGTTACGAATAAGGCTGTCTATAGAAACCACCCCTAATAAAATGTCTAATTCTCTGGATATGTTCCTTTCTGTGGCATTCATACAAAAGAAAAATTTAAAACATTTTCCATCTCTGCCTTACTTCAGAAGGAAGGATTATCTCCTAATTATAGCCATGACAGAAAGCACAGACAAACCTCCCCATTAGAGTTTCTAGGAAAGGAAACTAACATGTCCAGGTTGGTGATTAGGCCTTGCTTGAAAAACCCGTAACTTCAGAAGCTTCCTTGATAAATACCGGAGCCCTCAAGAAACCCAGCCAAGATAACTCTCTGAGCCTGCCTTGCCTCTGACCCTAAGGCCCTGGTTCTGATTTAGTTTTCAAATTGAGAGGTGTCCCCACAGTCTCAGAGGAGTCTGGCCTCAGTTTTACAAAGAGGACATTAAAGGCACATTTGTTGCCTTTTTTTCCATCTGATAACTCTAAGTGATTAAAATGAACTCACCCTCTCCTTTTACATTTTATTAGTATTAAAAGCAGTGAAAATGCCTAAGAGAATCACAGACCAAAGCTGGAGCTGGGTAGGCTTGTCCCTTGGTTCACACTCTCAGGCCCCACTCTGAGATGGTACTTGCACAGATCTGTGAAGACTAATTTCCTTATGTTAGTGTTTGTACATAGAGTTACGAAAATTAATAGGACAGTACAATTAAGCATGACCTAATACTCATTGTTCCAGTGACACCACCTAAAAAGGGAATGGTGAAGGCAGTCAAAGGGTAGTTAGCAAGAGAATAAGGAGCATCCCACAGCAGAACTAAGATCAGAGGGGAGGACCCCAGGGTATAGAAGAGAAGCTTCTAGAATGATGGCTTATGAGTACTTTCAAAAAACTCTATCTCAAATTGCTTTAAGCCACTGTTATGTTTAGACATGAGGTATCCCAAAAAGCTCATGTGTAAGACAATGCAAGAGGTGAAATCATCAGATTATTAGAGATGTAAGCTGATGAATTGGTTAATCCACTGATATGAATTAACCAGGTAGAAACTGCTGGCAGGTAGGGTGTGGCTGGAGGAAGTAGGTCACTGAGGACATGCCTTTGTGATTTACATTTTGTCCTTGGTGAGCTGAGATCTCTCTGCTTCCTGGTTGTCATGTCCCTAGCTGCTTCCTCCACCATACCCCTCCACCATGATGTTCTGACTCAACTCAAGCCCAGAGCTATGGAGTTGGCGGACCATGGCCTGAACCTCTAAATCTGAACCAAAATGAACTTTTTCTCCTTTTAAGTTTTTGTCAGTTTTCTTAGTCACAGCATTGAAGAGCTAACTAAAATAACCAGAGTGTCTCTGTGTCTTTTTCTTTTACATAGCAATAGAGTACTGTGGATGTAAAATATGAGACCAGGCTTGAAAGCAAAGCAGCAAGCAGATATAATAGAAACATGATAAGCAAATATCTAGGGGAGGCTGGGGAGATGCTGAGTGACTGACTGTACTTGGAGGCTGGGAAAATAAGATGATCAGCAAGATGTTACCAGTAGACATGTTCCTGATAAGCTCTTGGGACTTTGGCAATGTGATTCTTAGACAAAAAGCTGAACATGTCCATTGGCTTCTTTAAACCAATGAGGTCTGTGAACTTCATCTGTAGAGGGCCAACTAGTAAGCATGTTGTGTTTTTGACCACGTAGTCTATTTCAAATGCTGCACTCTACTCTTATTAAGTGTAAAAATGGGGTCAATATGTAAATGAATGAGCATGTGTTTCAGAAAACTACTTTATAGACACTGAAGTTAAATATAACATGGTCTGTATGTGTCACAGAATATTATCCTTCTTTTGATTTTTTGGTAACCATTAAAAAATAAAGTACTGTTAGCTCACAGCCCATGCAATAGGTTTGATTTGGCCTGCAGGTCTTATCTTGCCAAATTCTGATGTAGACGAAGAACTGAATGCTGTCCATTCATGCATCCTTCTTGGCTCAGATAAACTCCGTTAAATTTAATTTGCCAAATGTTTTTCTTTTAACAGTGCTTTTGCATGTTAACGTCTATGTACTTTGCTTCATTATATTTCTCTTTACCCTAAAGCATAAACAAAAACAAAAGTGCACACATACAGATATATTATACCATAGGAAAGACACAAAAATGCAGCTGTTTTAATATTTAAGAGTAGGTATATTGCATTTGAAGGACAGCCCCTTCTTCCAGGAGGGTGAACTGAGTGTTGGGCCTGCATGATTGCAGAAGTTCCATATGGAGACGTGTAAAAAGCAGTGTTTTCAGATACTATAAATTTTCTACCTCAAATCTATGAAAAGAAAATCAGGACTGACCCCAAAACAGGACAACTGCACTCTTCTCTTATTAAGTGTAAAAATGGGGTCAATATGGAAATGAATGAGTGCATGTTTCAGAAAACTACTTTATGGACACCGAAGTTAAATATAACATGGTCTGTATGTGTCACAGAATATTATCCTTCTTTTGATTTTTTGGTAACCACAAAAATGATCCCTAATTGAACTTGTGTCCATTCTCTGCCTTATTTTCATGGCTAATGAAGGGGGGGGGGCATGTGCTTATGTTCCATTTGGTCATAAAATACCCAGTGCAAGAATATCACTGTCTATACCTGTGGGTCCTTTAAAACCACTGTCAACACCAGAATAGCAACAGAACTTAGATATTTGAGTTTCTGTAAAACTTGAACTGTTTCTCTAAAATAACAAGAATCATTGAAAAGGAAAAGGAATTTGTTTTAAATGATCAAACTGGAAAAAATGACAGAAAACCCCTCTGGCCATTTTCTTAAAATTCTGTGCTCTCCTAAGCTTCATTTATGGGCCGCTTGAGAAAGGAAAGAAAGGATGTTAAAGGCCCTGGAGATATTGTAGCAACATTAGCGAAGTACCAGAACACATGTAAAAGGCTTGTAAAGCATTTGGTACTCCAGCTCTGACATGGAAACTGTGCTACAATTGTCTTCATTTCCTCTTGTCTCTGACTCATTCATGGTTTTATATTCTGATGATAAAAATGCTGACCTGGAGGAAAATTAGGAAATGTGGAAATTTCTTGTGCTTCAGAATTAGGACACTAGGCATCTTCATTGGCAATGCTAAATGTAATGTTTTGTTATGACTTTTGTTACTTTCATCCTTGATTATGATTTTGTATATTACTGTGGAATCATTTCTGCAACATGCAGAATGACACACAATAAAGGTTCAAAGATGCTATGTCAAAAGTGTATCCAGGGCTGGGGTTGTGGCTCAGCGGTACAGCGCTTGCCTTGCATGCATGAGGCTCTGGGTTTGATCCTCAGCACCACATAATAATAAATAAATTAAGATATTGTGTCCAACTACAACTAAAAAATAATATATATATATATATATATATATATATATGTCTATTTTTTTTTTAAAGAAGTGGACCCAAGGGGCTGGAGTTGTAGCTACGAGGTAGAGTGCTTGCCTAGCACGTGTGAGGCCCTGAGTTTGATTCTTAGCATGACATATAAATAAGTAAATAAAATAAAAGGTCCATCAACTAAAAAAAAAATTTTTAAAGTGTATCCAATTTTATAATGGCTAGCAGAAAATGTATTGCTTGACTAAATTCCCATGAAGATAGGACTAAAATTGATTTTAGAAATATCAATTGCATTTGTACAACTAGTCTTTACCGCTATTAAGTAACTTAATTGGAAAAAAGAAAAAAGTCACACAAACTTTTGAGGAACAACAACAACAACAACAACAAAAAGACAGAAAGAAAGAAAGAAGGAAAAAGAAAAAGACACACTTATTGATTTCATAACTTTTTCTAAAGGGTCAAAATGGAATGTAATAAATTAAGAATAATTAGAAAAAAAATTGAGCTATGAGTTTTGCTTTTGTAAAATGGAGACACAATAAGAAATCACATCAGTGTGAAGCAGATTATATCATGGGTAATAACTTTGCTATATCCATCTGTCATGTGTAACTTTCCTCCAATGTCACTTACCCATGTATTTGAATATCATACAAGTAAATTTTTTGTACATTAGTTTCTATACATTTCTATTTATTTAAATTAATGTATCTTGTGTGAAAATGAAGAAATACTCATTTCCTTGGGTAAGTTTTATACCTGACTGAAGTATTGCAGCATACATAAAGTATTTGCCAAATTTATTTTCTTATGTCAAAAATAAACCAAGTTGCATTTCCCACATTCTTGGGAATTTTCTTTCTTAGGTCATTATAAGTATCTTAAATTCCTGGGTGCTATAGCAATTACATTTTTGTAACACAGAGAGAAACTTTGAAGAAAGATACCCCAGCCTAAAGCAGTCTATCCTGTTGCTACTTCCTAGGTATTTAAGTTTACTTACACATCAACATTTATATTAATCTACATTATACAATGTATATGATAAATATACTTAGGTATTTGTAGTATATTTAGATATCTATAGAAGTCACCTGAAGCTATCATAAACAGAGGGGGAAAAATCTGAAGAAAGATGTGTGATCATTTTTAAGCATTAGATGTTGCAAAGAAGTCTCTTAACAGTAATTCTAAAAATCAAAGCAACAAAAAGTTAATAGAGTTCATAAACCTGAATGGCTATTCTGTGGCATGGTTAAAATTCACAATTATGTAGAAATTTCAAAGTATCACAAATATTTTGTAATGGAATCATGATAAGCTGCATTAAAGGAAAAAAAATGTGTTTTATGTTCCAAAAAGAGTTTCCAGAGATGGCAATGGCCTATGGGAAAGATAGAAATTAAGATTTGAATAGTTGAACTGGTAGTGTAAGAATAGGAAAAAGTCACAGTTTCCAATTTGATGTCTTATTTAAATAGGTTAAAATTCAGAATATTGTCAAATGCATGAGTACATCTACAAAATGTTTCTCAGGTCTTTAGTCAGGTAAAGAATCAAGGTTGCAGCTTGATCTTGGAACAAATACTATTGTCTAAATGGTTTAGTGATTATGGGCAGAATATTATAAAAGAGAATATAATGGGAAACAAATACAGAGAGTGGAGCTGAAGTGAAAAATGATTTGATATTCTGGGAAGAAGGCAGACATTATGGAAAATGCTGGAAAATGCAACTTTTTTGTTAAGAAAAGTGAATTCCAGAAATAAAGATCAGGGAAAGTTGGACTTACTTGAGAATAGTGTAAAAACGATCTGAGGGACAAAAGGTTAGCAAAACTATGAGTTATTCAGATTTTTTTTATCACTAAAGTGGAATTTAAGGGCTTAGAATATGCTGTTGCATGATCCCTCTAGTTAAGTGATGCTTATTAATTTTTGGTTGTTATTTCAAAGACGTGAGAAAAGGTACAAGATCTTCTTCCTTGAAATGTTTACATAAACATTTTGTTCATCTAATAAGTACTGGGAGACTACAGGACTGAGCTAAAACCCTTCCTTTTATTCAGAGTTTGTGATTTCCAGTGTACCATAATTAATGTCCCCTGGAGAATGAGGTTCTTGGTCTTTCAACAAGGCAAATCATTCATTCATTCCCCTGGCACTGGAAACCAAGAAGCATGGACAAACAACCTTGCCTAAGCAGACAAACTAAAAATTCTCTTTAATTAAACAATAAATATAAATACTAGCTAGGGTCTTCAACAGGTTTTAAGATAATATAGTATGTAAGATAAAATTTTTTAAAAATTTAAGCACTGGCATAAATTCCATTTTCACTTAATTCTTTCTTTTAAAAGTACATGTTTTGGTTTCAGCATTAACTTCTAGTCTCCTCCCATTGCTTTTGTGTTATTAATCTTTTTTGACCAAATGCTGAAGTCTTAGAAGGCAGACACTCTGTGTTGATGGCTGTAATCCCATCAACTAATGTAACTAAACTAAGATCAGGTAAGCCTTGGCCACCCTGAAGATGAGCATGGTTACCAAGGTCTTCTGCAACTCCTGCAAGTCTGACACCATCTTGGAAGATTTTACCTTGGAATTTCAAAGTGTTTTCCCTTCACCTGTATGAGGGGGCTCACTTGTGCTCCCTTTGAGTATGGCTGTTTTTCTTCCTCACTGTTTATTCTGGAGAAAGGCTCTCATTAGCTCCAAGCAGAAAATCAGCAGTATTTATGCCTTTTGGATGCTCTCAGGAACCACCTCCCAGAGTGATTCTGATCTACCTCCACGGGTCTCTATAGCCCTTCTTCAGCCGGGGGGAGAGCTGGAATTAACATCCAGGGCATTCAGTTGTGGACTGATAAACTGGGTCCTGCTGCTAGGAGAACTATTAGAGGACACAGTGCTGGGAATTTGTTTCATTAAAACAAATTTAAAATAATGGATGTTGAAAAGCGCACATCAGGAAACAGCACTATGGTCTAAAGGAGTGTGACCTTGTGCCAGGCAGTGTCCTGGCATGTGATGCCTGTGATCTGATTGGACCCTCTGAACCTTCCCTCAGATGACATATGCAACTTGAAAAACGAGCTCAGTAGCTGATAGATGAGTGGTGCCCGTGTCTATTTTATTGGAAAGCCCAATTTTAATTCCTACAATATATTTTCTCTCTTACGATTATTACTGTTTCAGGATAAAAATGATAATATTGGGGAAAATGAGGAAAAAACTGCTCGCTGTGTTTAATAAGAATTCCATACAAATAAGAATCTGCCTTAAATCCCCAAATTTATTCAACTCAAAAACACTTTTGTTAAAGTCAAAATAAAAGCTTTAAAGCATTCTAGAGCATTTGGAAATGCTCTTTCCAGGGCAGGCATATGAGGGCCTTTTAGAAGTCTAAGAACAGAATGCTGGAGTTGAGTTTGCTGATATTTTCAGTGATGGAAGGGGATGTTCAAATACGAGTCTTCAGCTTTCTCTTCAGAAAGTATGTTTAAAATAATTTTTTGAGTGACTAAGCTTAATTGAGAGTTCCAACTGGTTAGAATTAATTTGCAGTGACTCTTTCAGGCAATCTCAAATGGTTGAGAGATTTTTACAACTCTTTTAAATGCTCCAAATAGATTCATCTTAATGGTTTGTGCTCCTGTGTTGGTGTGAGTTTAAAAGGAGTCTTGAAACAATGTGATTCAGTAGCGATTTGTTTAACATCCCAAACATCTTCACCTTATCTCTCTACACCTTTGGGCCTGCCTGCTTTGCCCTCTGTGCAATCTGACACCCCCCCCCACCCCAGCAATGGCATCCCACATGCAAACAAGTTCACCCAGGCACGTGGCCCTAATGTTCCTTTCTTCCCCTTAAAAAACCATCCTTCAAAAAGAAATCACAGGACACACCAAAGCCTAAATTCTTTCCCTCAGGAGTTTTTCCAATTTAATATAGGTCAAAGGAATAATTGCAAAAAATTAAACTCTACAATTTTACTGCCCCCAACTTCCTCCTGTGGATAGTACAAATTGGGGAGGTAAAAGGGTACACACTAGGACGTGATTCATCTTTTATTCCTTGTTTTTAAGAATGGCCTGAATTTTTGTGGTACTAGATTTCAACTTTTGGGAGGAGTTTTATTTGCATGTCATTGTGAATTTTTTAAAAAGCTGAATCTCCAGAAAGCATCCCAAGTGGCTAGCTGGCTCTAAATTCCAATGGGTCCGGTAGGCATTTAAGGACTGAGGGTCTCATGTTCTGTCTTCCTGTAGTAGCCACAGACTGAGCTTTGTGGCCATTGACCAGGCTTGCTCCTGTTGCAACTGCCAAAATGAACTGTATCCCAAGAGTCCCACTTCACCACCAGGAAGTGACCCATGCACTATAACCAGGTCCAATTTAAATATTGACCAATCAGCACTGAGCATGCTTGCACCCCTCATTTGCATAACAGAAAGGCGTGGCAAGCAGGGCAGACACTTTGTGTTCCTTCCCAGAGCACTTTTGTACAAAAGGCTCCTTCTGAAAAAAAAAAAAAAAAAAAGAAAGATGGTAGAATGAGATGGATATCATTACCCTAAGTGCATGTATGAAGTTACAAATGGTGCGAATATACTTTGTATACAACCAGAGATATGTAAAAATGTGCTTTACAAGTATAATATGAAATGTAATACATTCTTCTGTCATTTCTAACAACTTAGAATAAAAAATTAATTAAAAAACCCACAAAAGCCTCCTTTTTGTTTTTTTAAATCCTTTTCTTAATCTTAAATTCTTTTATATTGAATTTTTATGAAGATTAAATAGTCTTTTACTAAGATTAAAATAATTTAATTTTAAATTCTTTCATAGTGAATTTTTACTAAGATTATACTGTATAGGATAAATATTGACATGACACTAAGTCAAATAACTGTGACTGGTGATAGATGATATGATATATGTACATGGGGCAAAGAGAAATTATTAAAATAATATCACATGGCATTAAAAACTCCACTATACATGCAAAAAATTGGTAGAATTTGGAAACTCCTCTTTTTTTGACTTTGAAATATAATGAGAAATTAATTTTCTTCTACAGTGGATCCTTTAGAGTTTTAGTAGATTTTCAGGAGAAATATTAGTCTAAACTAGGTAGGTAGAAATCTTGCAATCAGATCAAACTGAGAAAGTTGTATTTTGCCTTTCACATTTGATCTGCATATTAGTTTTACAACTAGGCTGTCACATTTAACTTTCTAGTGGTTTCTGAATGGTTAAGTTGTACCTTGGTTACAGGCTGAGTGGTGTTCTCTAAAATTCATGTGGTGAGGTCTTAAAACCGTGTATCTCAGAATGTGACTGTATTTTGGGATAGGGCCTTTAAAGAGGCAATTAAATTAAAATGAGCCCAGTAAGGTGGGCCCTAATCCACTATAATCTCCTTGTAAGCAAAGGTTAGAGTACGGAAAGCATGGACAGAGGGAAAGACAGCT